>OY292433.1:4812500-7480000 GCA_958496245.1 Perizoma flavofasciatum
ACAGAAATTTACATTTATGTATATGAACGAAGATCATGACATCCTCGCGTGTTCTTCCAAATTTTAATTTCACCTAAACAAATAAAGATATACACCTACTTAGTGAATTATTTAATGAAAAATTATTCAACTACATATAATCTTTTGTGACTTACCGCCAACGGTTTATCGCAAGTGTCGTTAGGGCCACTGTTGCTCACTGGAGGCACCAAATCATAGCAGGGATGATAGTAATAGGTGGACAGCTCATACTGTTTGCCTGCATTTTTTTCAGCAAAATTCGTAGCCGTGAAAAACGTAGATTTGTTTGTGGGCGTCAAATCAATACCGGTGCCATTGGGAAACACACAAGAACACGGACCCTTCTTAACACATACATCTTGTCCATTAATATTCGATGCATAATAAGCAACAACAACGAAAATAAACCATAATTTCGTTAGGAAATCCATTTCGTCAATTTTTTGTTCGCTACACTACAGCTAAGCTACACTTCTTCAGAGCTTGCTTGAACACATTTGCTGTGTCATGTTATGTCACTGTCAAACCTCATTATTTATTTAGATTTCTCTCTCTATGACCATAGACATTTACGTCAATTGGAGTCTACCTACTTGTCGTCGCCGCGCCCGCGCCGCGGGATCTTGTTATTGTTTAACTGGCCTATCGTTTAGTACTTAGGTAACTATTGTATTTAAATAAAAAAATATTACCTACTTATTTTTATTCTTAATTAAGCAAATAGTGTAACTTAATAGTTAGTTATATACATATTAGCATCAACATGGGATCATTACGAAAAAAATCCAGAAAAGCAATCAAGTGCAAGATGTGTAAAAATAATATTCACAAAAAACAACCAAAACTCATAAAAAAAAAGTTTTATACCTGCAATAACGTGGCTTGTTCAAATCTCTTTCACGTATAAGTAACAGGAAACAAATGTAAACACGGTGCCAAATTATCGTGATGTGTAAAAATGGTCATGTTAGACAGTGACAAAAAATATCTTCACTACGTTAAAGCTAAATAAAAGTAACTAAAATTTTCATGCATAGTAACTAGGCTTTAGTTTACTGTGCTCATGTAATTGTAGCCGGTTCTATAGATTTCAAATGTTTTGCTCTTTCTGTGACTCATGTGTTGTGCTGCAAAGGTAGCAAACTGTCAAAGTGTCAAAACCAAGTCGGACGAGTCACCGCCACAGGTTAAAAATTTTTGCTCATGTCACCACATGTTCAACTAAATAAATTATAACTCATAGGCTTTAGTCTTTTAGTGGCATAATTATTGTAAAATCATCTTGTAAGTTAAAAAAATCATCACACATCTCCAAAAGTTTATGACACTAACATGACACGGACATTGGCAGAATGTGACAAATATATACAAAAGCCATAATCAATTGTTGCAAAAGCTTTAATCAAGAAGAGTAAAGTGAAGTGAAGTGAGTGAAGAAGTGAATTGAAATTATAACTTCAAAAAGTAATAAAATAACAAAGTATAGAGGAGGAAATAAGCACTACTATTAATTAACTTAACAAACAATGGTCTTGTGTTGACAGATTTTGAGCGAAGTGTTGGTGGAAGTTTGAGTTCTGCTTTTTTTTGAACTCGAACCGAACCTTCGATTGTTATGGCTGATAAAAAGAAGAAAATATATCCTAGTAAGGTAGGTGTTTTAATATATTTCTGAAAATGTAGCTGGCGAACAGCTGGTTGAGCCGCAAGAGGCTTGGATTCAGTTCTCGCTGTGGATCAAATGTTTGCATGCACTGGGCCTTGTTGTACGTTGATCAGGACCTACAAGTACAGGGTATCAGGATAATCACATCACGGGACCCTAGTGTCAAGTCAAGTAAAAATCATTTATTCATTAAAATCACAAGGATCACTTTGAAACATCAGTTTTTCTACTGCCTGTTCCTCCGCGAACAAGCCAGGAAATAAGAAAACAAGGCTGGTTATTCTTTTTAATTATCCTTTTACAAAACAATAGGTACCTACATTTTTTATCGAGTTAGAGCATTTTCAATCCCAAGAGTTTTTATCATCTAAATAATCAGATATTTTATAGTATGCCTTTTAAAAAGTTTTTGTTTAATTACATTTTTCAATTTGTTGATTGTTAATTTATGTAGATCACTTGAGAGTTTTTTATAAAATCGTACACCCTGCCCTTTAAACAATTTACTGATTTGTGGAGATAGGATTATAAATATTTTATGACTCTTGTTTTATTTATTTATATAACTATGTGTGCCAACACTTAACCAAACCATGGATGTCACATTTGGAAGTGTGTCCTCCATTTTCCTTCCTCTGATCTGATCCATCTTATCAACTTACCTGGGGTTGTAGGACCAACAGTTTGTCCTCGGAAGATATTATATATGTTCGGGTTGTGAATAAGTTTTGTATGTGTGACAAAAACTTTTTCAGGTATATTAGAACACTATCTGTGGCTTATAGCTCTGCTGATGTGATGTAACATGGCCCAATCATGTGAAGATAGATGTTGCCACATACCTATGTTTCAGGATTCAGCACCAACTAGGCCAGTTATTCTAAAATCTGATCGTGAATCAAAGGAACACTTTAAAGAGAAGGAGAAAGAAAAACAGCCAATGATAATACTGAAGACTCGAGAGCACAGCACGCCCAAAGAGGACCGTCCTCAAAGCCCAAAGTCTTCAAAACCCCATTCTGATGATGGCCCCGTTCCTAGTAAAATTGCACACAATGAAAACAAGGATAAGAGGAGTGTAGGTGAGAAACTAACACATACCTAATTGGTTATTTGTTTTTTTTTTAGCCTATTGGGAAATCTCAGAAACAAACTCTTGTTTTTAAAAATAGACTGGACAAACAATGTAAGCCAATATTATTAACTTATAATAATAAACATGCTCATGACTAATATTTTTGATGGCCATCCTCAATTCCGACAACCTCTGTGGCGCAGTGGGTGAAGACCCGCCTGAGACGCAGAAGGTTGCGGGTTCGATTCCCGCTGCGGGACAAATGTTTGTATGTTCTACAAATATTTGTCTTGGGTCTGGGTGTTTTCCTATGTATAATATGTATGTATTTACAATAAAAAAAGTATTTAAGTAGTATATCAGTCATGTAGTTTCCATAATACAAACTTTGCTTAGTTTGGGGCTAGATGATGCTGTGTGAAAAACGTCCAGCACTATTTTATTATTTATTTATTCCACACCCAGTAGGTACACTGATTCAAGGTGATACCAAATAGCGGGTAGACAGAGGCACTTCCAAACATTATGTTTAGCACATACCAATGTTTTGCATAGTACTTAGCATTCTGCATGACAGGTTGCAAGCCCATCAATGCTTTATTGGCACATGCTATCGAACATTCGGTTCTAGACTTAGAGTGACAGTGAAAGTAACCCTTCACTGTTTTAAGCACATCAGAAGGTAGGGCACAGACATTAAATTCTTGGCATGTTTTAGGTAGGTATGTATTTAAATAATGTGTACTAAAAGTGCTAAACCATATTGCATTCAGCAAATGCTGTGCTGAGCAAATTGTGTGGGGTTGGCACATCATGTTTTCTTCCACTCTCATCCTCTCAGAACTCACTCCTTTCTTACCCATCCATCTTTCATTTGGCCTACCTCTGCTCTTATTTCCATCCACATTCATATTTATTAAGACTAATTCTCGTAATGTGACATTCTTCCCTCCTCACGACGCTAATGTCACTGGTGCTACTTTCAGATTTCTCCTTATACATTATCTTTCTCTTAATTTCACACATCCATCTCTTGACATTGCAGATATCCTTCGGACTAGTAACAATATCAGAGATCATTTATTTAAACTTTTAACCATTTTTAAATATTATTTAAGAAAATTATTACGACTACACCACGTACTTTACTATTCTCCTGCTGAGTTTCGTTGACCGTTTAGAGGTCCTTCCTCATGAGCACCGTCCGCGACCAAGCTCGACGTTTGCGAGACGGGAACTCGAAACGTCAGCAGGAGAATAGTAAAGTACGTGGTATAGTCGTAATAATATTCTAAAATGATACCAAACCACGATAATTTTAATTCTATAATTTTTAAGTAATATTAAAATATAATTATCCATAATCAATCACATAGTATAACATAGTATACACAGTATAACATATTATAAACAGCGGACCTTTTAATTCATTCAGAAAAACCTGGCCAATATCTTGTTATTTGTATAGCCCCAACAAACCAAGGGGATTTGTGTCCCGCCGAGTTTGATATTTTAGGAATATTTTGAAAATTACAGGATTTCCTTTGAAGGTTAACTTTTAAAACCAAGTAACGAATTGTAACCACTTTCCATTAGGTGGCCTGTTCACCTGTTCAGTACACCTGTTCACTTAAAACAAATAGCATAAAAATGGACAGATTTTCCATACAAGAAGTACTGAACTTATATTGAGATAATGCATAATTTATTTAAAGAACAAAAACCACCACCACCTCTGAAGTACACGAATGAACCAGTGAAACTGCTTGATGAAAACCTGGAGTTCAACAATGCAGCATTAGAGTTCCTACATGATTCCAGCACAAACTATCTCGTTATTGGAATTATAGGTGAGGTTTTTTTTTTAATTCTGCTTTTTTAAGAACTTCCGTCGATTTTTGACGATGTCGGTTCTATCGTACCCTCGTAGACTACATCAAACATTTTCATGAACCAGCTCGTATATGGACCGGTAGAGCATGATTGCTGCGCTTGAAGCTTGCGCAGCTAACATGCCCTGAAACAGGCCCATGTCGAGTTGATTAATATTAAAATTCCTAATCATATTTTCCCTCATCGATGCACTCCGGACACACTCCTCTAAAAGGTGGTCTCCACAGGCTTCACAGTTGGGACTATCTACTTTCTTCATTAGAAATTTGAAATTGAATAGTTTAGTATGCCACTGAATAGTGGCATATGTCCGGAGCGCAGTCAATGTATTTCCTATTTTAATTAATGTCGGCAAACCATGGAATATGACGCTTTGTATTTTTCGATACCAAATACCTTTCTCTCGAGAAGCAATATCAAAATACTCTTTCCATGTATCTCTGATAGACCTTTTATATTTATATAGAATCTCTGAATATTCAGGTTTCATAAACACTTGAGTACCGTTTCATATTGCCTCTCGAGCCAGTGTGTCTGCCATCTCATTACCTTGTACGCCGACATGTGACGGGATCCACTGCATTCTCTGGGACGCCCCTCCCAGATATCAGCACCAGGACTTTCTTTAATATTTTGTAGGCAATCGATGTACCTCTGTGGCCAGAGGTGCAACGAGCCACATGCTGTAAGGCACTTCTGCTGTCTGTCAGAATAATCGCCTTCTTGATTCCTGTACTAATAATGTGGGAGAGCGCCTCTGAAATGGCAAAAAGTTCCAAAGTCAGTAATATTGTGAGGTGAGAAAATTGAAGACACACTTTAATGCAATTAATCAGATTGTACAAATTACAAACAAAACATGCTCCGAACTGTATTCTCCATGAGGGGCAACCTCAGATACAAACTCAGTATTTGATATTTCAGGGTACTAAGTAGGGGGTAATCAGAGACACGTCCAAATTTTATATTTGGCACAAACCCGTGTTTTGCAAGTAGTTAGATACACATGACAGCCCATTTTGTAAAAAAAGGTGATTATATTGTGAACTATACAAATTATTTTCAGGTACATGTGGTGTGGGTAAATCCATGATAATGAACCTACTTGCAAGTAATGTGCATGACCAAGAGCTCTGCAACCTTATACTCAGTTCACATTATGATTTACCAACTGATGCATTTGAACCAAATAATGGCAGCGTCTTAGAAAATCAGATGGAAGCATTGAACTTTGTGGATGCCGCAGACAATAAGACAAAGCATAACTTTAAGAAACTCAAGTTTAAGATGCAGAGTTTTTTACAAATTGAAAAGGGCGTACACTGCACAAAAGGTATCAAAAATATATTTAAACCATTATAATTATTATAAAGATTTATTATAATTATAAATATTTGTGAATATTTTTCATTTCGTTGTTGCTTTTTATTATATAATACTTACGACTTATTACTTCACTATGAGTAAGTATTTTAATCGTCGAAAACAGTGATAATAAGACGTGTTCTCGTTTTAAAACGGATTTCGTTTTTAAACGGATTTATAAATATTTGTGAATATTTTTCATTTCGTTGTTGCTTTTTATTAAAAATACTTACGACTTATTACTTCACTATGAGTAAGTATTTTAATCGTCGAAAACAGTGATATAATAAGCCGTGTTCTCGTTTTAAAACGGATTTGAAACAAATGTTTTAAAGTCACCAAAAATTGCATCGAGTATCAATTTTAAAGATTTCAATGATAATGTGTAGAAAAATTCGTTCAGGAATACAGTCCTTAACACCCTGTGTAATTTGAAATTTTCTGATTGTACGAAATACATACTTGACAGAAACAGATATTGATAAAAATAATTTATTTCATAATATTTTTTTAGATTTTACAGATGGATAATCTTGTTATACAAATTAAGCTAGGGAAAGTAAAGAAAGAAAGTAGCATTTAATAGAAGCATTAATTATAAGTCTTGTCATTGTTTCTCACTATCAAGTTGTAGTAATACTACTGCTATATTTGTGCTGTCAAATATATCTCTAACAGGAAAAATCTGTAGGAACATATTTAACTGAAGTGTACCACACAATTGAAGATTAGTCCTGAAAAATATTGCCATACCTTAGACGTCTGCAGCGAATTTTTCTAGGTTAATAATTACTAAAAGATCGGCTTTCAGCTCTCGCTATTCTTTCAATTGAAAATGATGTAGCTTATTTGTTGCATTGTTCGTACATTGCACAAAAGACTGGGGCCTCGTAAAGATCTGCCGCCCGTGGCCTCGCAGTGGTTAAGGCCGCCGCTGCTTATGGCAGACTAGTCTCTGCCCACGGCTTCGCCCGCGTGGTATCCGGATAAAAAGTAGCCATGTGTTATTCTAGGTCACGAACTATACCTGTTCCAAATGTCATTGAAATCGGTTCAGCCGTTTAAGGGGATCCTTAGAAACAAACTTCCAAACTTCTGTTTATTTGGTTAGTGTTAACTCACACTTAAGGGAAATCTCATGATGTTATATTTTTTGATAATATATCAAAATTATTTAAAAGTTCGCATTTATAATATTAGTTGTGTTACGGCCGCCCTCGGCCCTTGGCCCACCGCGTCGTATTGCCCGTCCGCGCTATTACTTCTTTTTCTTGACTCCTACGGTCTCATTACGAAACGTGGTCTAAACTTGAGTTGAACTCAAGTTTTGTCAGATCCACTAAACCAAGGTTTAAATATACCTTATCGAAAAAAGAGTATTATTGCAAAGTTCCTAAGGTCTACAATTTAAGTATAAAATAAAACCGCGGGATGTCCATTTCATTTATAAAACACTTCTAAACCAAAATAAAAAATAAAAACACATAATTCTTATTGGCTACCAAAAGAAAGTAGGTCCTCAAAAAGAGGTTGAGTTATGTATGATAGAAATAAACTAAGTGACCGCCTGGTTTATCTTTTAGCAGTTATTTGTAGTCAAACCTCTTTTGAAATATCAAATAGACTGTCGGCCATTATATTATAGCATTCAACTTTAAACCTTGCTTCCTTTGCACAACATTTTTTCTTGAAAATCAGGAATCAAAAGTCTTAAAGATAAACCACCGATTTAAACCACCTTTCGTAATGAGACCCCTAAGGTTTGTAGCGTTATGTTGAATAGCATATAACCTTCCTCATGAATTGGACTATCCAATGCAATAATTAAAAATAAATAATAAATAAATAAATGTATTCAAAGAAACTCGTAATTGTAAAAAAACATAAGTGCACTAAATAAAGAAATATAGCTGAGTATAATGTATAATAATTTTGCCTGATCCACTGATTGATCCTGTGTTTCAGGCGACAATAGTGCTAATTATTAAATAAAAATAATCACTTATTATCACGATAAAGGCATTTAGTTTAACAATGTTGTTTATCTTACAAACAGTTCGTGTAAATATTAAGGTATTTAACTTACATTGAGTAAATCCTATTGAGTAATTCTTACATTGAGTAATCACTATTCTAACTAGGTTAACTTAATGTATAAAATAATAATTTACTTGATAAGTGGCCTTGAGCTCGACTATTCAAATCCGACTGTTAGTTCCAGAAATTAGCGCGTTCAAACAAAAAAAAACAACTCTTCATCTTTATTATTAGTATAGATAGATAGATTAGTAGATTCGTTTTTTGTTACAGAGTAAAAACTATTTTTCAGGTATAGACATGTACATAACAAACGACCGCGTAATACTCCTAGACTGCCAAGCGCTGTGGTCACCTTCCCTCATCGAGGAGACCAGCGCCAATCCGTTCACACCCAGAAGTGCCAGTATCATGACGGTGGACTGCCTTCAGATCGCTTCGTTCCTGATGGCGATATGCCACGTGCTTATCCCTGTTCAGGACTGGTTCACTGATTATAACTTTATAAGGTGACTAGCTGAGCCACGGCCGCAATCGGCCCCCGACCCACCGCGTCGCATCGCCTGCCTCGCATTCTTTTGCTCGGCTCCGTGATGTTACTAGCCTAAATATAACCTTCCTCAAGAATTGGACTATCAAATTCAGAAATATTTTTTAAATCCGACTGAAAGTTCCAGGGACAAACAAACTCTTCAGCTTTATTATTAGTATAGATATATTCAGTTTTCAAAGTTTAACGAGACTCTTATCTAAAAAGATTCGGTTTTTGAATCGAGACGATAGACGAAGCCGAAATCAATCATATTTATCATATTTTTAACAATGTTTAAAATAAAATATCGTTGGTTTTCTAAAAAATAACGTGACGATAGCAACTTAGCAACTTATCCGCTCTCTGGCTGTCTTCAGATCCTACTTGCACATTTATATCTGCTTACGTCTGTTAAATATGTATGTAATATTAAAAAAAAACCTTTATTTATTTTAGGTCATGAACTAGATAGAAAGATAGATAGCAAATGCACAATGATATAACAAGTACATAGGCGACAACTTAATGCTACTTAGCATTTTCTTCCAGCTAACCTTTGTGTCATAAACAGTGAACTATCTGGTTATATAACTTTATTGAATACTCATAAACATGGTTCACTTATAATGAGCTTAAGAACAAACAAATATAACTAATGAATTACTAGTGATTCAAGTATCAGTATTATTAGGAACTATACCTATAACAAATTCCATTCTGATCGGTTTATCTGTTACGATCAAATCTTGCAACTGAATTTTAAACTAGATATCCCTAAACGAGCGGACACTTTGCATACACGTTTGGTTTGGATGACAATGCATGGTTAGCTAAGTGACATCATTAAATCCAATATGGCGGACTCCCAAAGATGGCGGACCAATTATATTTTATACATCCCCATGATATGGGTATCAAATGAAAAAGTTTGCTGAGATAAATACGAAAAAGCTTGTGGTATTTTTTTTTAATTATTCATTTTATTTAAGCTGTAAAACTAAAAGAAACTTGTGTCGTCTTTTAGATACATTCAAGCAGCTGAGATGCTGAAGCCGTCCTTTTCCGCGTCATCGACTGCGAACCAGGAAAGTTCAGAGTCCACAACATCTGGGGAATGTCACCCCCATTTACTGTTGCTACACAACCGCTGTCAACTTGAAGATTTCACGCCAGATTCCTTGAGGGTTATGCAGAATCTATACAGGTACCCACAATATGTAGATAATAGTCTATATGGTGAAAGTTTAGCATCAAGTAGTCTCTATAGTAAGTAATTGTGTTCCTAAAAACAGCTTTTTCATACATTGTTATACGTAGATATATGTCTATTGTAAGCCAGAGCGAGGATCCCTTGCGTCTAAACACAAGTTTTATACTTAGTTAGAGCAAGGTACCCAAGTTTTTGACATTATGTACATCATACAAGGTTTTAAGTACATTTATAAACACTCTACTATCTCTTTTAACAAGATGATTAAAATATAATTAATTACATTTTAAGTGTACCAATGTAAACCTTTTTTAAAAATAAATATTCTTTATTATTATTATTATTATTTATGTATTTATAATTTATAGTATTACATAGATATATTGCGTATATATTCATAGTATGTGGTACACCAATTAAACCCCTTGTAATCTTTCGTACAGTCCGCTACATCCAAAGGTTGTCTGGTAGAGATCGCTATTTAGCTATAAGACCGCCCATTGCACAACATTGACAAAGTTTGTAGTAGTTAACTAAGCTGATGTGTTATTTGGTGTGCAATAAAGTATTTTTTATCTATATTCGACATACTCTAAAGAACAACCCTATAATATTAGTTTCTACAACAACCGCTTGAAGTCTGGCTATTCAGGATCATAGCAACAGATAGATATACAAAAATTAGAATAGTCTCTTTAGTATAAGTGCAGCATCACATTTGTTGTTGACCTGAGAGTCAGAAGGTTGCGGGCTCGATTCCCGCCGCGGGACAATTTTTTTTATTTGCAAATATTTCTCTAGGGTCGGGGTTTTTTCTATGTATAATATGTACATATGTATTAACAAAAATAATGTATATAAGTAGTATTATTCATGTAGTTGATGTAGTTCTCATAACACAAGCTCTGCTTAGTTTGGGGCTTGATGATGCTGTGTGAAAATGTCCTGCATTATTTTTATTATATTTACTTCTACAGAAATAGTTGTAACTAGCCTTTGCACATGGCTTCACCCGCATAATACCCGGATATAAAATATCTTACATTAAAAATTGGCATTCTATTTTACCTGTACCAAATTTCGTTCATCGGTTCAGCGGTTACGGAGATAATTAGCAACACGCAATCAAACTTTCGCATTTTTAATATTAGTAGGATGGTACTAGTTCTTCTCTGGCCGAACTTTTCACAGTGCCGTAGTAGTAGACTAAGGAATCATCATCAGCCTGAAGAAGTCTACTGCTCGACATAAGCATGCCTAAAAAGTGTTACGACGAATGGTAACATGGACATAAACGATGTCATCGATCTATTAGATGGGGATGAATTCTATTATGGAACACTACTTAACAGCTTATTTTCTTTTTAGGATATTAGATACGACTATATCACGTACTTTACTTCTCCTGCTGACGTTTCCGTCTCAAGCGTGCTCGCCGACTTTG
Source organism: Perizoma flavofasciatum (assembly GCA_958496245.1). Classification (NCBI taxonomy): domain Eukaryota; kingdom Metazoa; phylum Arthropoda; class Insecta; order Lepidoptera; family Geometridae; genus Perizoma; species Perizoma flavofasciatum. The sequence continues at coordinate 4,823,744 of OY292433.1, forward strand.
CACATGATGAAATACCTCTAAACGGTCAACGAAAAATGATACCTAACCTCGATAATTTCAAATCTGTTTCAGGAAAGCCTTTCATAAGTCAGAACTACAACTGAATTCTGGCATGTATATGTACGGAGATACGAACAAAAATGGATTGAACGTTGACAATGTCTGCACGGGATATAATGTTGAAACATGTGGCTCGCCTATCAATCTCTTTTTGTTGCCTGAGATTTATAGTGATTTCGGTAAGATTCATTATATATTTCTTAACCCCTAAAACTCTCCCAAGGCGATCAAAAAATTGGAACAGCCTTCAGAGTGTATATTAGGAGTATTATTATTGTGCTCGGCAGATAAAACTATCGTAAACGACATTTAAGAATTTATGAAAAACGATACCTGAAACGGTAAAAAAACATGACTCGAAAAAAATCAGTTGGGTTCAATTTATTCTATTTCTTATCCGGAATGTTTGCCTCAAAGTAACTGTGAGGCACCTATTAATAATAAAACTTTCCCATTGTAATTCGACATACATTGATTATATTAGTTACTTTGGGGTTAACATTTCTCATGAATCTATACCCCACTATTCATTCTAGGTTATTGGTCATTATGCGTCATGCTATTTTTATATTCATCACTTTATGTTTCCAATCCGATGGACAGATGACGTCGTAAAAGTTGCGGAAAGTGGGTGGACGTAGGTAGCCCAAGATTGCTCTTCATGACACTCATTGTGGGAGGGACATGCACATCAGTGGACTTCTACAGACCGTTCATGAAAAGATGAGAAAAAGAGGTTCTTCGCCTTAAAATCTTGTTGAAAATCATCTATTGATGATGAATTACCCAGTATATCCGAGCTGTGCCATCACAAACATTAGTTCCATTATACACAACTTGGCACAACTGAAAAACCACTGGGCAGATCCGACTCCGATAGTTTTTTTTATGATTACCCATAAAGGGCGATGATGTCATATGGAACATTTATATGTAAGGAACTGTTATAGCACAACTAGTTGTGCCAAGTTGTGTCCAACGGAACTAATATTTGGGATGGCACAACTAGTTGGTCCGTGAGGAACAGCTGCTCCAATTGCATTTTGTTTCAGATAACCACGAAATATACCGCGGGCACCCGCCCTTTCATCAGTTAGCTGCGCGCCTGCGCTGGATGATCCTCGGTGTGAATCGTCATCAGATTACCAACGTGCCGAATCTGTCCGAACGCGGCTGGTTCCACTATTGCAACAAGGCGTGGGAAACCATTAATAAGTGCACTTTCTTCCTTGAATACGAAAGGTTTCTGCCCTGAAATCCCTGAAGTTAAATTTAAGTGGCCAGTAATATAGGACAATGCTTAGTTAGGCACGTCCTATGAAATGACTTATGAGGTAATGAATTTTTTATAATGGAGGTACATCACGAGATAAAGATGCAGTACAATAGATAAATAGCAAATGGAATTAAATTTTACCTTCGGTCATTTTAATTAAGTCATCGCTGTGGAGTAGACCATTTATAAGGTTGCAAGTTCTAATGAGCAATCTCACGGCAAATTTCAGGGTGCTTAAGTTAAAACAACTAAACTGTCACTGTCAGACGCACAACAGTCAGACAAACTTCTCTCGATTTAATCATTAAGTGTATGTACCTAATGCTGGTGTAAAGTAAAATAAACAACAATTTTGTTTAATAATTTAATGAAACTTTGTACACATTCGTTGCCTGTTGGACCTAATAAACAGTACAGTATATTACAAAGAGTTTTACTGATAGACGCTGTCTATAAGTGGGCGTCGACGCTGCTCTGGTGGTTTGTACGCGTGTTGATACACGCTAGCCAACCTCCAATGTTCCGGATAGCCTGTAGCGTCCGCATTACTCCAGATAGTGAAAGGCGGGGAAAGTGTAGGAATTGTATAGGACTTCTTGGTATACGGATGGCGCATTTTCGGCATCTTCACGCCTTTTGAGTCAGTGGAACTCACGCTCTGAACGGAGTTAGGGTTACCGGCTTTGAAAGCGAACTTGTAATCTTCCTTCTGCTTTGTGTCCGGTGGCGATTTTGCTCTGTTACACGGCAGGCAGTTCTTATGTTTCACGTGACTGTTCGTATCGCAGTCTTTCGTAGAACGCGAGAAGGAATCGTTCGGCGAGCTGTGGTGTACTTTCCCCTGGGCTAGCGGAGTCTTCTCGTAAGAATCTAGGCTATGTCGGTTGCGGTTGACGTCATACCCGCTCTTGCTTTTAGGCGCGTTCCAAGCTTCTTTCACAGCGTGAAGTTTGTCCGGTCTGGCTTCGCTCGATTTGCGGCTCACTTCACTGGGTGTTCCGCATCCGTGAATGCCGTCGCAAGGTTTTTTCCCATTTGCAGAGCTCTTTCGGCTCGATGACCCAGATCGAACGTTTCTTTCATTAGCGCTGGCATGCTGAGGGCAGTATTGAACGTCACAAGAGCCCCTACGTTTGTCTTTAGTCATATCTTTTTCGAAATACGGCACGGGGTGATGTCCGATGTCCTCAAGGACGCGGTTCTGATTGAAGATTGGATTCGCGTGGGCGATAGGCTCTTCAGCTGTTTCTTTCGGCGTATGCACCATTGTGAAAACGGCTGGAGCTTTCGAACCGTTAGACCCGTCGATGTGTTTTGGAGGTTTTGGCTCCTGGTTCGGCTTATCTGGTCTAAAATCCCAGCAGATTGCAAGATCCATGAGCGACATAGCCTTTTTGTACTGACCTCCCAAGTCCGGAGCGGATGTTGACGGCCTTTGCTTGTCACTTTTGTCGCCCTCTGGTTTCTTCGGATCGCAAGTTTTGGGTCTATGTACGCGCATTTTGGTACAACACGTTGGCCCTGAGGCGCCGTAGCCTTTCCACCCTATGGCATAAGGTTTTATAACGATGTCCGAGTCTCTCTTTTCGCCGATTTTCGTCATGTTTCGGTATCCTAAAGTATCAGGTAACGGCTGATGCTCCAGATTTCCGACGTGCATCTTTTTAGCGAAATTGAAGTTTTGTGAGACGTTCACGTAGGGTAGCTTGGGGGTTTTGCTTTTCTTCTCTTTCATGCCTTCGCGATCCTGTTCATTATCCTTAGCGTTTTCAGCGACTTTCCTCCAAAACTTATCTGCTTCGTCTTCTTGGGGTCCGTGGATTTGTTCAACGGCTTCTTTGACCAGGAGATCGTGTGTTTCGTGACGCTTGTCTGCATCTGTGAGATCCCCAGGGATGTAAGGTCTGTGACCAGTATCATCTATTGGTTCAGTCTTAACATACAGTTTCAACGGATCTTTCTGTTCCCTTTGACTCTGTTCGATTTTGCTGACTAAATTATCCTCCTGATGTTTATCGGATTCCTTTTGTGTACAGACATGAAATATTTTGATATTTCTTTTAAATTCATTTTAACGAAATGAAAGCAAATAATAATAAAAGCGAAAGAAAATAGACTATAAGCTGTGTCTATGCCGATTGCACTGCTACATTTTATCCTTTTTGCGTTTGTGTGCGTGATACTGACATTGGTGTGGCTGAAAAGAAGTAAAAATCTAAGTTAGCTGCTAGTTCTACAAAAATAAAAATAAATGTGGTGGTTTTTAGGGCCCTATTTTATTGTGCTGTGTCAATTTACTATAAAAACTGGGCTTGGATACATTTCTAATGCTTTTGTTTCATGTCTAATGTTTGCAAATAAATTAGTGACTGCTAATGGCCTGGTTTATCTTGTATACCAACTAAACTAAATTGTATCTATCGCTCTCATTTACCAACAGTAACAAAAGAAAGAGCTAGCAACCATGCTGACTATAAACACGAAGAAGAGCGACACGTAAACTAATTTGACAGGAGTAAAATTCTTGCCGTCTTTTTCTTGCGTGAACTATCAGTAAAGGAGAGCAATAGATAAAGTTAAGTTTATTTGGTGTACTAGATAACCGACATCATAAACTAATATACTTAACTAACTACCTATTAAATGTTTTGTATACTTACAGTAGCAGTATGATTTTATAACCAGCTGACATATTTAGTCGAGATGAATAACGTTAGAACAATTAAAACTATTGCATTACCTATGTGTTAGTAGAATCGAGACAACACTTCGTAAGTTAATATACCTACTTACTGTTAACAAAATGTATACATATACATTCTGTTTCTTCTTACTAATTTAGTTAAACACTTACAAAGAAACTATTGAAGAAAGAGCAGAAGAAAAGATTTAAAAAATGCTTTCTTGTCTTGATTGCGCATATCAGAAAACAGTTTTCGGCTATAAAATTACATAATTATCAGTCAGTCCATTATCTTCAAATCCATTCACATGTAGCTACTTACACATGTTCAAAAATAAACTTAAAGAATTCCTAAATATCGAATAAATGTTAATTTAGAAATTGCATTGGCGAATATGTTTCTGACAAATCGTGAATTGACCCACATGACATATACTTATTTTATAAGTAGGCACATAACGTCTAAAACATTTTTATATAATTACATTAATTACAGCTGATGACTAAGTTGTAGGTAGGCACCTACCTATTATTAATATTATTTTGACAACTTTTAGTTTGTAGATATTAAATAGGTAATATGTATATCTGTAGGTATTATGTATAATTATCCGACACATTAATAAATGTTGCCGTTAATGCGACCGATTTTGAATAAATAAATTAACGATTGATACTGGCAGTCTTAATGTTAACTAAGACATAGTTATAAGCTGGTTATAAAAACATTAGCTGCTCCTGAAATAGAATTTAAAGTTAAAACTAACGAGTTCGTCCTACATCTAAACTGTCACTTGCCTACCGAAGTTTCAAAGGCACGACCTCAAAAACTTCTTGCACGTTCTAACTTTAACAACGTTCTAAATATAGACCTCGGTTACAAACAAACAAGCGAAATTTCGCGCGCAAATCTCGAATTTGCGATTGCGTGATTCTTTGTTCACTCACTTGGAACGTCTGAGCGTCCTGCGATTCAGAATTTTCCTTCTTTCCCTTGGCGCGTTTCCCGCCACGCATGCGCCCAGTCGTCGCAGCAGCCTTAGATCTCTGAACACGTAGGTTCAGCCAATCTGGAAACCTCCCGTCTGGTGGCTCCTTAGCCAATTCTTCAGCTGAAAAAAAAACATAGCGCATCCATACAAATTTCTACAAAAACATCCACAAAACAATCTGGGACACTTCACTTCCGTGCGTGCACTATTAGATCGATTTTTAAGCCCTTATCTTTATTCCAATTCAATGCGAAATAAGTAGCGTAGTCATGGAAGTATTTCGTAACACGATATTTTGCTCAACAGCAGGAAGTGTTTCGCGTGTATGTTGACAAATAAATGACAGGGCTTTATGGCTTGAGCCAAGGACAAACGGTAATGTAACAATTTGGCAAAGACAGGCCATTTCAACACAGTTGTAAACGTAGTATTTCAAAAAAGTATTCCATCAACTGACATTCATAAAAACATTTCTACTCTTAGTAGGGTTAGATAACATTTCCATTGTACGCTGGCGCCCAACGTGTATACCTATATACCTAACTAAGACCTCAAGTCTCTATTGAGACTTGACAGGGATTACGGGAAGTTTTGATGTAGGTACTAGTATTTGCCATGCATTGCTGGCCGTCTGATAATAATGTGTCAGTTGACCTGCTCTTCTTCAAAACTTTCTAGACTGGTCGGTCTACTTAGCTTACCAACTTTACGAGTAATTTTCCTAGGCAGATCCCAGGTCCCGGTATAATGTCCAAAGCACCGGGACGTGCCTCTCGGAGCACCCGGCAGGAAATGCCCGTTCATGTCGCAGATCGGTTTCGGGTTCGGTCGCATTTCCATCGGACGCGCCCTAGTTGGCGACCACCGCGGAACCTCCCAGTTACCGAGACGCTTCGGCGTCGATTCCCTGAAGAACTGTAACAAAACCGTAGTGTCATATTGAAAGCAGAAGTGTATTTCTGTAATTTGACCGACATCAGAACGCCCTTTAAGGCCGCTCGTACACTAAGAAAAACCATCGTGTCTGTTGCAGACAAGACCGATGTAAGCGTGTACAAAGAATTTTGTCGAATCTAGGCATGAAAACTTGTGTAGCAGACACAAGACAATTATGAGCATGTACGCAATAAGATTGTTTTCGAACAGACGTTCGTAAGGTGTTGTGCACTTGTGCACTGGTCAAGTCTATCGTTAATTTTAGATTGTTTGGGAAGAAAAAAATCATCTTAACTGCGAAGCAAAAGGAGCGCGTTATGTCTAGCGCAGACAAGAAGCAGTGTACACAGTTCGTGTAAAGAAACGACATGAATTCTTGCCTAGGCCCGGCGACTTCTCTTAGTGTGTACAAGCGGCCTTAGAATACGTTTTTATCTTTTCCTATCTTCTGTCCATTGGCTAGAGGCCTCACTACACTGAAAAACCCAATAGTTGAATTTCTTAATGTTGATTCCATATCAGTTGAGTCAACATTAAATTACGTTAAGACAAACGTTTCAACACATTTGGTATTACAGAAAAAAAAATGTTGAAATAAAATTATTGTTTCAACCGCTAAAAATGGTTAATATAACATAAATTTATATGTATAATCTCATAGAGGTCAATTTAACTGTTCATTTAGTTATATCAACATATTGTAAAGTAGATTCAATAAAACAATTTACTAAATATAACAAAATAATTTCAACTTTTTGCTAGTTATTTAAAACAACTATAATGAAATGTTAAGTTAACATATTGCAAACAAGAACCAACCGAGTAGTTTAGTCAAAATAACAAAATAAATTTAACTTTTTGCTAGACATTTAAAACAGCTATAACTTAATGATAAGTCAATAAAATTGCAAGAGTCATGTCAACATGAAAACTAAGTCGAATTCACAAAACATATTCTACTATTTGCAGACGTTCTAAACAACTATACCAATTAGTTAACATAACTAGTGTATTAAGTTGTTAATACCTTACAATTAATTGCATAGTAGAATCAACAAATTAACTTAGTCAAAAATACAAAATTAATTTAACTTTTTGCTTGATGTTTAAAACAGCTATAATTAAATGCTAAGTTAACAAAATTGCATAAATCAAGTAATCATGAAAATTAAGTCATATTGACAAAACAAATTCAACTATTTGCAGATGTTCTAAGCAACTATACCAATTAGTTAACATAACTAGTGTACAAGTGGTTAACACCTTACGAAAAATTGCATAGTAGAATCAATAAATTAACTTAGTCAAAATAACAAAATAAATTTAACGTTTTGGTAGACGTTTAAAACAGCTATAATTAATTGATAAGTCAACTAAATTGCAAGGGTCATGTTAGCATGACAACTAAGTCGAATTTACAAAACATATTCTACTATTTGCAGACATTCTAAACAACTATATTAATTAGTTAACATAACTATTGTAATAAGTTGTTAACATCTTAAATATAATTGCATAGTAGAATCAACAAATTAAATTAGTCAAAAAAACAAAATAATTTAACGTTTTGCTAGACGTTTAAAACAGCTATAACTTAATTATAAGTCAACAAAATTGCAAGAGTCATATCAGCATGAAAATTAAGTCGAATTTACAAAACATATTCAACTATTTGCAGACGTTCTAAACAACTCTACCAATTAGTTAACATAACTAGTATAATAAGTTGTTAACTCCTTACATATGATTGCATAGTAGAATCAACAAATTAACTTAGTCAAAAAACTAAATTAATTTAACTTTTGGCTAGATGTTTGAAAAAGCTATAACTTAATACTTTCCCCCTCCCTCCTGCCTCGCTCCACTCCGCGCCACCGCTCGCGCGCGAGCCGACTTGAGCCGAGCGGGCAGTGCAGTTCAGTTTAGACAGTGTAATAGCACGCGCATGCTCCAAGTGAGAATTGCTTTCAAGTGCCTATGTTTTATCTAAACCTAGTGCTAGTGGTGGTGTATGTGGGAACACCAAAGTACCTACCTATGGACGAAGAGGAAATCGCGAGGTCACTGGTGCATGAGTACCTCAAGGAATGGGGTTTAGCAGAGGAGACGATTAAAAATTGTCATGGTAAATACGTATCTACTATCTAAGTGTTATGTTGATTTTTACCTTAAAACAAAATAAATGTGTAGTTATAGTGAGCTATTTTGCTGCACTATGCATTTCTTAGTAGGTACAGTTCTCGCGGGCTAACAGGTCCGGATGAATTTTGTGCAAGTGGTTGCGCAGATCGCTTTTATAAGACCGACCGACGGTATTGTAGGTACGTACATGCATGCGCCGAAGTTCGAAACACCTATGTTTAGTACGGTCAAGTTAGTCTGTAAGAACTGTACAATCAAAATAGGTAGGTACCTAATTGGTCTACTGTTAACCAAAAACAGAGGCCTTTCTGACATAGGCTCACCTCGTTTTCAGTCAGAAAATATAATTATTTGGTTATGTAGATACACACTGTATAAATGAATTTTTGGTTTTGCGTTTCAGACAATGAAATCTCTGTAGAACTTTTAACCGATATTAGCGAATATAAACTGAAGGAACTGGTGCCGAAAATCAAGGAGAGGATTCTATTAAGAGCCGGCGTCAATAAATTTACCAAAATAATACATGTAAGTACCAACCTATCTTCCAACAGCAGAATAACTAGTAGGTACCTAAGTAATCTAACAAAATGTTATTTCAACACATTACAAAATATAATGTGTTGAAATAACATTTGGATGAGATAAGGACAAGAAGATGATGATGACAAAATGTATTTTTTTAGTAAAATACCTACGTAGATGGGTAGGTACTAGGTATGTAATATAAGGGATTATTAAAGCCTACTAACGACGTCTTTTTATAAGTGTGTGTTTATGAGTTTTCTTATGCCGAAGAAGAAAAGTTAAATTTACTTAACGCAGTTATGCTACGGTAATACCCAATGTGCATAATGTTTAGTTTATTTTCAAAAGAGAAAGTTTTACACTGCATCCGAGGACACAAATTCCGCTCCTCCAAGCCCTACATGTTCGGCTTGTACTAACAGCACTACCAGCCTTATTACTGATGAAAAAATAATACTGCATGTTAATTTTGAATTTTATTTGTTCTATTATACCAGGCCACTCAGAAAGTTTTGCGAAAAAAAGTTTTTATGTATAAGGCACTGGCCACTTGTAAATATTTAGAAAAATTTGGTTATTGAAAAGTAAAAATACCATTGTTTGAATTTCGAATTTCCCTCCACATTTTTTCGAGAGTCAAATTAAATTATCGCGTCTCATTTAAAAATGGATCTGCATCGAGAGCATTTTCATGCGATGATTTTCTACGATTTTAAATGTGGCCTAAAATCTGATGAGTCATTTGATCGACTTCAAATGGCTTTTATAGATGAAGAACCTTCAAAAGCCTTCAAATCTATCGTTGGCATAGCGAGTTCAAGCGCAGTTGCCTTACTTTGGGGGATGAACAAAGGAGGGGTCGTCCTACGACGGCTGTCACGGAAGAAAGTGTGCTGGCAGTAAAAAAAAAAATTCAAGAAAACAGGCGAATTACATACAAATAGATTCAACATACACTGAAGATTGGTTCGGGAAGCGTTCACAAGATTCTTCACGAGCACCTTCGTGTGAGGAGGATAGTTTTGCGCTGGGTGAAGCACAACCTCACCGAAGCTCGGAAGCAGGCCCGTGTAGAGTGGTGCCGTGATATGATTAAAAAATTTGAAGCAGGCTCGTCTCGGCGCGTTTACGACATTCTGATAGGTGATGAATCCTGGATTTATCAATACGATCCAGAAACAAAGCGTCAGTCGACAGTTTGGCTGTTTCAAAATGAACCAACGCCTACGAAAGTGAAGCGATCGAGAAGCGCGGGAAAAATTTTGATCGCTAGCTTCTTCACTTTGACGGGGTATCTGATTTCAATTCCATTACGAGACCAAAGCAGCATCAACGCCGAATGGTATATCACAAAATGCCTGCCAGAAGTTTTGTCTGCAATGAGCAAAAAGCAACCGAACACCGGGCTCCGCGGGGTACTGCTTCACCATGACAACGCGCCCGCGCACTCAGCGCTCAAAACAAGGGACTTCCTGGACACCACACCGGTCAGAGTCTTGCGTCACCCTCCTTACAGTCCTGATCTGGCACCGTGTGACTTCTTTTTATTCCCTTAAGTAAAAAATCAGCGGAAAGGGATACAGTTTTCATCGCCGGAAGACGCACTAGCAGCGTCCGAGAAGACCGTGGTAGAGGTGTCTGCGGCGGACTGGAAAAAATGTTTCGAAAATTGGTTCAGACGCATGAAACTTTGTATAGAGGCTGGTGGAGAGTTCTTTGAAAATAAAATATTTTATCCATAGAAGTTAGTTTTTTAGTTTCTTAAAACTTTCTGAGTGTCCCACATATAAATCTAAACTACCACTGACTCGCCGACATGGTTGTTCTCCCAGTTGCAGTTGTGGGAGGGGTGATCGTTTGATGGAATCGTATAAAGGAGGATATAGCGAGTAGAAGGAAAATCATAAACTATCTCTTTTTGCCCCTTCCACATTCAAATCTTGTTTTGTATGGAAAATGGTAAAAAATAATGATTCTTCAAAATTTGACTTAGAGTGGCTATTTTTCTGAAAGAGAACAGCTATGGAAAACTGGTTCTAGCACGTCTGAAATCAAGTAATAAACTTGATGCGACTAGCAGGTCATATATAACAAAAAGTATTGTGGAGTGGTACATTAACAAATGCATGAAAAAATAAGACTTAATTGTGCTTTCAGAAGCTGTCACTCGCTTCATTCCAACAGAACTGAAGGTTTTTACTTGTCAAAATGACACCATTGTCACTATTTACAAAATATTTATTGTGTTTTCATTATTATCATAATAGGTGCAATTATTATGATAATAATTGCAACCACAGAATACAGTAATTTAGCTACATAATAAATAATAGTACGATTTTGTAAAATGACACAATGGTGTCATTTTGACAAGTAGGTGCCTTCAAGAAAATAATATGGGGTAAAAGAGTATACCTACAAAATAACGAGGTTAAGATGAGGTTGCTACGATTATGCAAAGTTTGGTTTTTGGTTTCCATAATACCTAATCTAATAGAAATAAATAAAAAATAACATATTGGCTCGTTTATTAGTTCATCTGTCTTCGTGTTTGATGGTTTTTCTTTTCTTTTCAGACTCCAACTGATGTTTCTATAGACTTGAAAAACGGCGAGACGTCTACCGAGAAAAAAACTTAACCTGTCCTTTACCTTACCTTAACCTAGAAATGACAAAAAATAACAAAAGTGACAAGAAATTACAAAATTTAATAAAGCAATAAGTACAAGTCTAATCAAATCTAAAATGTATATGTCTAACGCTCCTGTCACTGTAGTCATTTACTGTTACATTTCAACATGTTTTACATATAAATATTTTATAAAATGTGACGTTCGAATATAATTGAATATATTATGTCTATTTAGCACGAGAATTGCCTAATTGTGACATTTGTTTTAAATTAGATTTTTGATATTTGCGACATAATATTACTTTGTCTAGGTGCCGTGTAACTTAGGTCTTATGTATGTTGTTATTTAGTTATATTGAATGTTAAATAAATTATATTTAGAGTACTAAATCTTTTAATTTTTTGATTTACTATTCGGTTTCCTTTGGATACACACACATACACACACTTACACGAACATAATTAAGAATACATAAAATACAGATTCATTTAACCACAGCATATGCCGGTCAAATATATGTATCCGGAATTTACTGCATGATGACTGGGAAAATCAATCTGCATTTTTATTTAAGTATAATATTATGATGGAAGTGTATTGTAGAATAAGCTTGCGTTGTGTTAAAGTTGTTGGTTTTATTGGTATTTTGCATGTATGTACATAGGTAATAGATTATAAATGAATAGATTTTTCTAAATTCTGATGTAAAGTATCTTAAACTGAAACGCAAAAGTATTTGTACAGAATTTTCTATATGTGTTGTTTGGTAAAATCAATCTGCATTTTCATGGAAGTATTAGAATAAGTTTGAACCTAAGCTTTGTGGTATAATCTACTTTGATCATTTGTATTTTTGACAGATATGTAAAGTGGCAGTAGGATATAATTACATTTTGCACTAATCTAATCATGCAAAATGTATGTCAGTCAACATCAAACCTAAATGATCATCGTTTCTAAACTTATGATAGTTCTAACATGAGTTAGACATTTTACTAAAGAGGGTTTCCACAATAATTCATAAGAATATACTTTTGAAATATTGTAGAAACACTCTTCTAAATGTATTCTACCATGAGTTTTGAAATATTCGTTTAACATTCAGGTTTGATGTTGACTGTACTTAATTATTATGAGCAAATATTATTCTAACCTACTGTTACATTACACCTATGTCAAAAATACTGTATGATCTAGGTAGATTTTACCTGAAAGCTTAGGTTTATCTAACATAAGGTGCAGGTTTATTTTACCATAAAAGTTAAGTAATTCTAACTAAATGTCACCTATTAATCGTAAATTTACAACTCAGTCAAAAATACCAATATACATAGGTTAATTTTACCATTACATTTGGGTTATTCTAACATAATGCTACGCGTCGACTCTACATTACACTTCAGTCAAAAATACTATAATAATAGGTAGATTTTACCTCAAAACTTAGGTTCCTCTAACGTAACACCATAAGTTGGTTCTACTAATGAATGCAGGTTTATTGTACCAAAATCATTGGGTGATTTTAACTTTAGGTCACATGTTAGTTCAACATTCGCAACTCACTCAAAAATACCAATATAAACAGGTTATTTATACCACTAAATTAAGGTTATTCCAACCTGATGCAAGGTGTTGTGTCTACATAATAATTCTGTCAAAAATACTTATGGTCTAGGTAAATTTTACGACATAACTAGGTTTAGCTAACAGCACCACTAGTTGTTTCTTAACAATGCAGGTTGATTTGACCAAATAAAATAAGTACATCTAACTTAAATCTCACATGTTGATTCGTAGAAGTATGTTGATTTTACGAAAAAACTTTGGTGTATCAGACTTATTGCCACATGTTGATTCTACCTTTCAAAAATGGATATATACAACCAATAGCATAGATGGTAAAAACAACTTTTTTTTATCGGTAGGTGCTTTAGATAACATATCATTAAGAAGTTTAAATTACTATTTCAAAACATTGTTAAAACAACCTAACTGGGTTTGGTTAAATTTACCTTTTACAAGTAACAATTTGATTTTAGCTGATTTAACAAATCATGTAGGTAGGTGCTATATTAACCTTAAAAAAAGGTTGAAAAAAGGTTAGATCAACCTGTTTTGGTTTTTCAGTGTAGCTCATTCCTGGGTCTTCAGATTGGTCGCTACCCGATCGCTTATTCCCTAGCGGTGGTGGCCGTCTCAGTTCTTAAATAGTTAGTTTAGATAATCCCTTGATAATAATTTAGGCGTATAGTAATGCTAGCTACCCTACTTCTTGGCTTGATTGCGCGATGACGGGTGGCACGTGTCTATGGCGAAAACACGTGGCATAAATATAGCTTAAAATAAATTACATGGAAACATGAAACAATTCTGTTTTAAAATTAATCAGGAGGTCCTACAAAATCTATTTCAAACTATCTATTGTGGCTTTAAAATCTACACAAAAATTCAAGCACGCTTCGTCCATTGATCAGGTGTCAACTCGCTCCCCAGTGTGCGACGCGTTATAATAATCATCCCCTTTACAACAAAGGGTTGCAAATTGTTATTTACCCCATACATCACGCGCCCATTTGCCTAAATTATAAATGCCTCGAATAATTTAGAATTATCTTGTCAAATTACTTTGCTTTCATAAAATGTAGAGCAATAATAATAAAAATGATAACGTTTATTCAAAGACAACATGACCCAAAAGTGTTAGTAAGCTTAAGATAAGGGCTAGGACTTAATTACTAATACAGATTTCGTCCTCTGGGAGAGCTTCCACAATACTTATTTCGTACAAATAAAAACCTGTGATACGTTCAAATCGGCTAATTTGTTCTAGAGCTATGTTGTCTAGAATATTCATAATCAAAAAAAAATATGTTTTACATTTCATGTGGATTTGTAGCTGGTTTTTGGGATATCCGTAACTGTGCTAAAGTCCCTGAACTGATGAACTTCGCATTTGTTAAAAATTCAAAGTCATTTCTATTGTGACCCTTTACGTCACCACGCAAGCTCGCTTTTGTCACTAGCTTCTAACAGCTAAATATAGAAAGGTATAGAATGAAGCGCGAAATCCAATCTTTGTTACATTTGGCTTATTTTCACTATTGTTGCGTGTCTCATAATGGGTAGCGTTCGGCAAAATAAGTCATTAGGCAGAAAGATACTTCGTTTAGCTGTTGAAATACATTGGTAGGGACCTACACTTTGTACTCGGCTTTAGTTTATCATTTACTAGCTTCTACCCACGGCTTCGCCCGCGTTTTACCCGGATAAAAAGTAGCCTATGTGTTATTCTGATGTATAAGTTATATTACTGTTAAGTTAAGTGTTAAGTGTAAGAGTAACAAACATTCATCCGCACAAACTTTCGCGTTTAATAGTAGTAAAATTAATAAGTCACAGTGACAAGTCTGAAATGAAATTTAAAAAAAAACATTTGAGCAGTTGAAAATATTTGTAATTTTAAAAATCATGATTTCTTTGTGAACGCTACGATTTTTTTCTGTTGTAAACCAATGAAGCCTCCTTCATAGCTCCTTGTTCCGGGGCCCTACTGTTTCTGCAAATCTACAGCTATCGAACTACCTGAACGATATTTCGAAAAAAAAAACAGTCATAGAATAAACATGAACGACGAACGTCCTTCAGAAAACAGCGATTTGTTTTTATCTTCAGTTTTCAGGAGTACTTAGTCTTATTGCACTCGGTATGCCTACTAGCTACATAAGTCGTTTCATAAAGGCTGTCCCAGAATATAAGTTGTACCACGTTCATAATTACAGGACTGTACCGAACGATACCTACAGACGGAACATAGCCTAGAAACATACCAAACGCGGCACCTAAGAATATTTTGCCAGGAATTTCTAGAAATAAAGAAAACATTTAATGAAAGGCCTTTTCTCGTCAAGGGTTGGTATGTCATCATTTACAAACAATGCTATTTATGTGAAAAATAAATATTCGTCTTTATGCAATGTCTAATGACTCTAGCTAGACCGTAAAGTCTATACCATACTGCAAACCGATAACAAGCTATATTGTCCCGTAATACTTTTACTGAATCCAATCGCTATTCGATATACATTTTAATCCTTAGTGTTTCTACTTTATGTTCTGGCTGTAAAATGTAGGGCTGACTGTAAAATATCTTATAATATTTCAACGGTTGATACCAATTTATAGATATTTCGGTCACGACATTTTACTGAGGAATCACGCGCTGTCTAAAATTATGTATAGGTATAGCATTCGAATTCCATCGACATGCTGTCTATCATTTTTCAATACATTTTTACCAAGGACGTCATCAATAGCCCGTTTATGCGTTTGACGTGAGAGGTTGTTTGCTTTCATTTGTATGGGAGTATCGGTTTTTTTAAAGGACTTGGAAAATTATTTAGGTACCAACTTCTTGTTTCAGGGTCACTAACTTGGTTGAGTTTGGCTCAATTTCTATTTACCAACGACCATTACCTTTGAACCTATAAAAATAATTTAAAAGCTAGCAAAAATAATATAAACAAGAATCGACGGCACAAGTGTGCGACGCACATGTTTCATCTATCATTCGTATTCAATAATGTCACTGTCTAATCCTGCAGCTCAGTTTGGCATTTTTTATCACAACAACAATAGAAGGAACTATTTAGCACAGATACACAAGAGCTATTAACTAAAGACCACCAGCTAGATGTGTCAAACACGGCTTTACAATATACACAATGCCGTAAAAAATTGTAATTCTCTCGCAAATAAAAAACCACCCCTCTAACGCTTACCCATTCAACCTCTATGCAAAGAACTTTCAACTGCATCATAAGCGGGATAAGGTTGATTTTTTGGTCAACAAGGTGTCTTTTAAGATATTTACGATGTAATTGGATGAATCTAACTTGGATTAAAGGAATAACAATTTGTAAGCTGGTAAAAAACTGTCCGAATCCATAAGGGACAGGAGAAATGCAGGTGCTAGTGTTAAGTGGAATTAGAGGAGAGAGATGCATAATCAGTACTCTGTACATGATGAGTCCTAAAATTTCACTGATCTCGCAACTTCACCAAGAAAAAACTAGTGACAAGACAAAGAAGATACGAGTTCATAAGTAGGTAGCTAGGTAGGTGCATATCTAACTTAGAGTACTTACTTGACCACTATCAAAATTGAAGGCCATTTTCTTGACGCACCACTAAGACACTGAGATATTGATGCAAATGTACCTAAATCGAAATAGAAAATATCACAGGTTATTGAGCAGTGTCAAAAGATAAACTGTCAAAAGTAATACATTTTTTTTTAATTTCTCTAAAAAGGTTTCATGGCGAGGTTGACTTGCCGGAAATCTACGTGAAACTATCGGCACAACTGCGTAGTTACCATAGAGACGTGCCTTCCTGAATTTCTCGGTAAATTTATCCTGGATAGCGCCTTTGGGAATGTAGGTACCTCGGAACACCTGCAATAAAGTTCAAATAGTTCTCCATCCGCTGCTTATTGGTCACCTTTGGGTGAATTCTTCTCTAAGTAGGGTAGGTATAGTACTTGCTAATTTCCAAACATTTGTTTGGAAAATAGTACGAGGGTCATTCAATAAATACTTAGCCTACAAAAAGTACACGAAAATTTTGTAAAAGTGGCAATTTATTTTTCAACATAGTCTCCTTTTAGTTCGATACACTTAGCCCAGCTATGCTCCAACTTTTTTAACCCGTCCGAAAAATAGTTTTTGTCAAACTCTGCAAAATAGGCCTCCGTGGCGGCGATGACCTCCTCATTTGATCCATATCTATTCCCGGCGAGTGATTTTTTCAGATTAGGAAACAGAAAGAAGTCACTAGGGTCCAAATCTGGAGAATACGGTGGATGGGGCAGCAATTCGTAGCGTAATTCGACCAATTTGGCCATGGCAACGGTAGACGTGTGAACCGGTGCGTTGTCGTGGTGAAACAGCACTTTTTTCTTCGCCATATGGGGTCGTTTTTTCTTTAATTCGGCGTCGAATCGGCCCAATAAATCGGCATAGTAAAGCCCTGTAATTGTTTTACCCTTCTCGAGGTAATCGATGTAGATCACACCTTGTGAATCCCAGAAAACGGTGGCCATAACTTTTCCGACCGATTTTACAGTTTTCGCCTTCTTTGGAGCACGTTCCCCGGTCTGGATCCATTGTTTTGATTGCTCCTTGGTCTCTGGTGTGTACCAGTGGATCCAGGTTTCATCGACGGTCACAAAACGACGCAAAAAAACAGCTGGATTCCGCTTAAACAGCGCCAAACACGTCTCCGATGTGGTCTCACGGTTGCGCTTGTTTTCCGGTGTGAGTAAACGCGGCACCCATCGCGCCGACAGCTTTCTCATGCCGAGTTCCTCGTGAAGAATATGATGCACTGTTCCTTCTGAAATGCCTACAGTCTCAGCTAGCTCCCGAACCTTCAATCGGCGATCTGCCGATACGAGATCATGGATTTTTTTAATGTTTTCCTCCGTAGCCGTTGTTTTCGGTGCACCTGGACGTGGTTTATCAAAAACCGACGTACGGCCACGTGCAAACTCGTTGAACCAATTCTTGACGGTGGCCATCGATGGAGAAGAGTCACCGTACACAGCATCCAAGCGCTCTTTGATTTCGATGCGCGTTTTTCCTTCCAAAAATAGGAATCGAATCACCGAACGATATTGTTCTTTTTCCATTTTTGTAAAACCGATCGACACGTTCGCTTCCATAAGTTGTCAAATTAAAACAAATGAAGGGATTGGAATGAAAATTTGAAAAAAGAATTAAAAAATAATGTGCTACACTGTGGTAAAACTCTTTTGAAACTACAGCGCCCTCTGGCGATGAGGCTAGGTACTTATTAATTGCACCTCGTAAGTACATGTTAGCTAAGGACTTTTTATCTATTAACTGTACATTTTAACTTCATTCAAATAGAAAACAAACAAAGAAAAGTTTTTTTACAAAAATATTATTATTTATTATTACTTACCATCAGCCTTACTAGATACAGCAATGACAGGAGGCCAAAAAGGCTGGTTTAAAACACGCTGAAGTAATCAACGCCTTTTTTCAAAGATTAAATTAGTAGGTACGTTTCTATTTATAAAACCAACGAAACCGATATAATCATTAACAGAGTTACAAATGACTTTATAATTTCTTTTGTAAATAGTTCATCTAACTTTGTACTAAGTAGTACCTACCTACCTGCCAAAACTTCCTTAGGCTTAAACCTGCAATTTTGTTGATGCGTGCAATCAAAAAACACAAAATATTAGTGAATAGCCTTGTCATTAGCGGTAAAGTATTGCTTTACATCGCATGTCTGTCACAATAAAGAAAATTAGCGTTGCCGTGACCTTCGCTAATGTAGCCTGTAATGTAGGTATTCAAGTACGGCTCTTTATAATGTCATAGAAGATACCTATTGCCTATACCTATAATCAAGCCTTTTGATCACAATCACTTCATAAAAAGATTTCAATCTACAAAATTCAGGCGTCGTAGCCGTTGCTACGTCATCGGTCGAACGTGTAGGCCCGTTTGATACAATCATGGAACAATGAAGCTCATTGAACCCTGAATCTTGGTAACGAGTTTGCTACGAGGCCTACGAGCGTAGACAGAGCGTGGGGCGCGGTTTCCTTACAATGTTTTCCTGCACCATTGCGCAAGGTATATGATAAGTAGACCAATGTTATAAAACCGATAATATTAATGTTATAACAAAATGTGCAATTCTGTCAATATATAATTAACTTAGCTAAGTATAGGGAATTTTTCAAACTTCCGCCACTAGATAACATCCTATTCATCCTACTAATATTAGGATGAATAACTACTGAACGGATTTTGATGAAACTTTACAGTAATATAGCTTATACATCAGAATAACAGATAGGCTATTTTTTATCCGGGTAACACGCGGGCGAAGCCGTGGGCAGAAGCTAGTAATGTATAACATAATTATAAGTTTTACAGGTCTTTATCGCGTTAACCTGAATCCCGTCATCCCGTGACCACGGCTGTTGTAATACAGTCGAAACGTCTTTTTTAAATAATAAAAAAGATAAACTCGTTAAAGACCAGTAAACTTATAGTTATGTTAGCTAAAAGGGTAATTAGTTACAGCTCATTTATTTCCGCTACAAAATACCTACCAAATGACAGACATAAAGACAAGACTACACAGACTGAGCAATAAAACATTATTAGTACCTATAGATAGATTAATGCTGAATAACAAGTTTTAAGCCGAAGACCGATGTCTCCGAATGGTACAGGCTTTGCATAAATTATCATACTTTGTGAACAAGTAAATCAATTTCAGATTTTGCTTGACAGTAGCATGGCTATGGACGATTAGAATCAGATCATGTTAAGGATTACAAGTTTCAATCGTTTAACATTTATTTCGCAAGAATGTAGTTACCATAAAATCTGTTAAATTATTTGAATAATATAACAGTTAAGGTTACGAATCTAGTCTTTAAAAGAACATGCTTTGATATTGCAGTCTGTAATTCTACTAGAGTAAATTTCAACGAAGGTTTCTGTTGTCATTACCCACACAAATGTTAGCTGAAACTAAATGATTACTAGCATTAAGTCCGCTTGTTTACCTGTTTTATCTTACAGCAATCTACTTATATAAAGAACTATGTAGTTATTGCCAGTAGCTATGCACGCGTGGAGTAGTGTTTAAAAAAACCATACTCCTGTATACACTTTCACACCTTAAAATGTCAAAATCCAAAAACCCTGAAATATCACTATTTATTTATGCTCAATACCTGTTATTCAAATTTTCATGTTTCTGAGTTCAGAGAACAAATATAATAACCATTTCTCCCCCTTGAAGTGGAAATTTCCAAAAATCATTTCTTAGCACATACCAACGTTATTAAATAAACCTATGTTCCAAATTTCAGCTTTCTAGACTTAGTAGTTTTGGCTGTGTGTTGATAGATCAGTCAGTCAGTCAGGACAAACAATTTTATATAGATAGAAGATAGATTTGGGTTGAGAAACGCTCGCAGGGTTTATGGGATCAAAATTAAATCTAGCAAGGACCTGTTATTGTTCTTTGTTTAATGCATGTTATGATGATAATAGCACTTGGCTAAGTACATATATAATTTTTACTAGAAATTGAATGTTTAGATACTATGATTTTAACATTATTTTCACTAATGTACCTTATATTATTGTGAATTCCTGTCTTTTTGTATTTTGCTTTGGTGTGCAATAAAGAGTTTATCTATCTATCTAATGTATTTATTTCAAATGTCTACCAAAAATAATAACCCGTTTCTAGTGTAAAACATATCTACGTTATTATTGCTATCACATGTAAATACAAGTTAGACTTGGATTTCATAAAGATAACAGGTTTAGGATGGGTATTTCGTAATTAAATTGCACGTGAGTTAACCCCACGATAAGATTATAAAGACAGCTGCTAATTAGAAAGCAATAAGTAAGTATGTGTTTAATTTATATGTACGTACCGAAAGTTGGTTTTACATGAGCTATTGCCTGCGAGGATGACGAAGTAGGTGTTTTGGAAGTGGAGGTGGTTCAAGACCATTCGTCACTGCACTCTTTGGAAGCACCTGGCATTCTTCAGACTGACTATGAGGTTTTGTTTAAAGGAATTTGTTTTCCTCTCAATTTCATATTTGTACATTAACTAGCTATTGCCCACAGCATCGCTCGCGTGGTACTACAATATACGGGTAAAAATATCCTTTTAGATTCGAGGTCACGCACGAACTATAAAATAACCATAATAATAATGCTGGACATTTTCACAGTATCATCTAGCTCCAAAGTAAGTGGAGTTTGTGTTATGGGAACTACATGATTGATACTACTTACTAGCCACTGCCCACGGCTTCGCCCGCGTGTTACCCGGATAAAAAGTAGCCTATGTGTTATTCTGATGCATAAGCAATATTACTGTAAAGTTTCATCAAAATCCGTTCAGTAGTTTTTGCGTGAAAGAGTAACAAACATCCATCCTCGCAAAACTTTCGCGTTTATAATAGTAGTAGGATATACATTTTTCAGAGACAAATATCTATTTATATGCCCTGAACAGTTCAGGTAACAGCCTGATTAACTTACAAAAAACACAAACAGTCGCATTTTTAATACGCAAGAGGTGCGGTTTCGATTGCCGCTGCGAGACAAATATTTACATGTCTTGCGCAATGTTGTAGGTCTTTATTCATGGTCTGGTTGTTGCTGTACCATGGTACTCGTAGTTCCTGAAACCTACGACTCAGGGAATCCAAATTTGGAGCAGGATTATGTGTCTGTTGGGTGTTTATATTTATTGAATCCCAAGTCGTTACTAACAAGGTGTAGGATTAGTTATCTGCGTAGCGGTGCAAATCGTTGATAGGTAATTCGACCTTTTTAACTGTACCTACATACAAAACTTGCCTACAACGCGTAGCGTTTGTAGATACTCGTAGCAGTTTACTTCAAAGATACTAAAAATCTTACCTTCGACCCGAACGATATTTCCAATATGTGAACACAGATGTTTCAGGATGAAAACCTATCCCAAGCTGTAACAATTACCCTGTAACACCTGCGTCCAAAATCGATAGGCGGGGAATGCCGGGATTGGCAGGGAGCTTTTGGGCGGGGCAGTCAGTAGTGATGCTGCGAAGATCGGCACACATGAAATAAATAACATTTGAGTTTGGTAAAGTTGTAGAGACTGGTGGAAATGGACTTGAAGACTTGACTTTATTATTCACAGCCGGTAGAAGTTTACGGTAATTATGTATTCTGTGGAACCTATTATAGGGGAGGAGCCCTATCATGACAAATTATCCACTGACTACCTTAAAGATGTTATCGGTCTATCAGGTGGAGGGCTTCTTACACTGTGTCTTCCAGTTAGTGGGCGCCATTCCGAAAACTTTTCCCCAGCAGTTGGCGTGGGCTAATATCACAGTTAAAAAACTCTTATAGACAACTGCAGTTTCTTTAAAATGTATACTTTGAACAAAGAGGTTGGAGAACCAATTATGACTGAATGAGACCTGATTCGGCACTTCAGCAAACGTAGAGGTTAATTCCTCTAAGCTCCAGCGAAGCAATAGTTTAAAGTACATTAAAATTTATTCGTTTGTTTGTTAAGTTACAAATCGTCTATCTAGATAACAATCTCCAGCGACCTTTTCGAAAACTGCACGTGTGATGTCTATCAAATAATCAACGAGATAAATAGATAACTCAAAAGTAAGTAACAACACTTGACCTGTTTGGTACCGCCCGCCTTACCCGGACGCACAGTAAGATCATTTTCTAACTTTAATGAATAGTAGAGACACTACGATAAAAATAACAATTTTATCATACTAGGAAAAGTGTGGGCTGTATGCTGTGTAAGGGATCATAGCTCATAACCTATTCATAGATTAGAATACGTTTATTTCACACACTACGCACCACAGATTACATAAGTAGTTACAATGTATTTCCTCTCAGTGTCCCTACTGCTTTTAAAAGCTTTTATTCTGTGGAACCGCCCTCTTCCCAGAGGGTTGGTCCATCCCATTTGGACGATATAAAGAGAGGGACAGAATCAGGGATGTTGGATTCGCGTATAGTGACTAGTGGTGAGAGGAAGTGTTCAGTGATCTTATAGTGATTGTGACAAACAACGAATGTGATTTTTGAGGATTTCTTGTAAATACAACAGGTAATAATTATTTTTTCTATTCCATTCTTCTCTAAGCGGACATACTAAAATATTTAGGTATACCTATACCAAACTACAGAAACGTTTTAAAAAAGCTTTTAATTACTAAACGATTTTCGGGACGACGATATTAGTTCCGCCCAATATCGTTTTTGATTTGTAAAGTGAGAATGGCTCGAGACCGAGAGTCTTCCTAACAAAGCCTCAACTACCAGGATCAAACGAATTATTTCCATCTGTCACCCTGCTCTGTCGTCCCCGTAGGGTGACAGTTGGGATAAAAAAGTTCGATCTGTCCCTTTTTCGGTATTTGTCAGGTATTTAGCACACTAGCTATCTATTACTTATCGTATTACGGATATTATAGTTAAGTAGGTACTTATTTAACAGCTGCTAATCGTTTCTACATTATCTATGGAATTCTTTGTTGATATGCAAGCATGCACGTAATACTCTAAAATGGGAAGGTATTCTTTGGGTTATGCCTTTAGTCTAGCATTGAACTTCTAGCTGATAGTGATGATCACGATGACGCAATTATTCCAAGTTCTCGGTACATTCATCCTCACATATTAGTGTTATTGTGTGTGTATCAAATTAATGTATTTTCTTTCTTCTTTTACTCTTGTGTGTTCCATATTGTTGAAATACGTTTTGTTGAAACAACTTCGACGACCTCTGTGGCGCAGTGGGGAAGGCCCGCCTGAGACGCAGAAGGTTGCGGGTTCGATTCCCGCCGCGAGATAATGTATGTATGATTTGCAAAAAAAAATACTAGGGTGTGGGCTATGTATATGTATGAATTTACAAATATATATATATATATATGTAAAGTAGTATATCAGTCATGTAGTTCCCATAACACAAGCTATGCTTACTTTGGGGCTAAATGATGCTGTGTGAAAAATGTCCAGCATTATTTATTTATATATTATTTAACTCTGTGGGTATGTAAAAGGACGAAGAGTTTCGGCGTATGGTAGGTACTAATTATTTATTTTATTTTTCTTTAATGAAAATACCAACAGCGCGTATAGGTATAACAATTACGATGTTATTGAAGTTTTATACAGCCAATTATAGGTCTCTGTAGAACAATTATTATGCAACGTTAATTCCTACAAGTATTATTTTAAATAAAAGTTGTGAGGTTAGTAGGGAAATATTCAGATATAAAAAACCGGACGAGTGCGAGTCTAACTCGCTCACCGTGGCTTCCGTACAAGCTTGTTATGTTTACCAAAATTAGCATTACTCAAAAGAACCAAACATTTCTCAAAGAAATCTAATCTAAGGAAGTCGGATTGAAAGACAAACTTAACTTTGTAGTTGCCAAAATTTACGCCCATACATTGATATACGTCACAGTTAATTCTCCAACTGCAAATTTAATTTTGTAATCGCAAAAATAATGTGATAATACTACAAATTCATAATTTTCGGACGTTTTCCTTTACTTGTGTAGCCTATGTTGTGTGTTGTTGTGTACCTGCTTCTTGTCAAAATTTATTATTCTAGGTTATTGGGAAGTACCCTATAAGTTTTGATTTACTTTGCGAGTGTCCAAATATAAGGCATTATGATTGTGCGTCATAGGATTACATTTACACTGGAATTGTACATAATTAGATAATTTTACCTCGTAAATAATATATACTGACTGATATTGACTGTATTTTTGATTGCGTTGACTTAGAAGCTTGATATATTTACAGCTCCAAGGGACCACAAACCTACGTATTTGATAGTAATTTCAACTTGATACCTGAGGTTCCTGAGATAAAGGGTTTCGACAGACAGACAGACGGACGGACAACAAACTGATCCTATAAGGGTTCCTTTTTTCCTTTTATGAACCCTAACAAGTATTAGTTGTGAACTGGTAAATACTTCATTATCTCTATAGATAAAACGAGGAGTCGAGAAGCTTTAGATGAAAAAATTCTTATTAAACATTATAATTAATAACTCCCGCGAATTAACACATAACACCACCAAACCATCGAAATGATTCGGTACGGCTACGCTACTCACACAATTCGATCAGAAGGGTTGAAGGGTTATAAAAAGAATAAATACGGATTTATTATCCCCTAAAGAGCTCGCTTAGTGCGAGGTGTGAACGGGTGTTGTATTATTTATAACACCCCTGCGGCACTTGAGGGCAGTCAATTTGATTTTATCGGGAATCAAAACATACGTGATGCTACGACAGGTTCTGGTATTTTCTTTGAGTAAGACTCTCTTGAGAAAAATGAAATAGTAGATTATTAAAGCGAATATTATGAG
Organism: Perizoma flavofasciatum; assembly: GCA_958496245.1. Classification (NCBI taxonomy): domain Eukaryota; kingdom Metazoa; phylum Arthropoda; class Insecta; order Lepidoptera; family Geometridae; genus Perizoma; species Perizoma flavofasciatum. The sequence continues at coordinate 4,849,001 of OY292433.1, forward strand.
CCCCATAATTGTAGACCCGAACCGGACCCAAATGACTTCAAATGACTACGTACTTGTTTTGTCTTGTGCAATAAAGCATTTTCTATCTATCTATCTAAATGACAACGTAAAGAATGCAAAAAAATCTTGTATGTGTTTATAAATATATATGGGTTAAACCCAGTAGATACAATTAAAATTTTACTTATGTAAATCAGATAAGTAGTTTTCCAAAAATCTTACCAGTACTTCTTGAGAATCAGAATCACCTAGTAATCGTTACACCTTTGTGAGTTGACAAATTATGAATGTTTGAAAGATAATGTTTATATTGTCATCCAACACAAAAAATAGACCGTTAATAAAACTTTTTAAAAATAAAGTGGTGCCTAACACTTGTGCCATCCACATTACTTCAGACCCACCTTTCTAACTGTTTCGTTCTGTCTTTTCTCTAGAGTAGCATCATGAAGAGCTGGCTGGAGTCTACTTCCAGCATGGACGAGGGTTCTCGGCTGTGTATGCTCGGCGAACCTCGAGAGGCACTCCTTCCTATCACGGGACGTGAGAACTTGTCTCCGAGAAAAAGGTAAACGGTCTGGTAATTTTGGTAAATCATATATATCTGGGAAACTAAACAAAGCAAGGCAAGCAAGGTTAACTAAACCTGAAAACAGACCAGTTGAAGTATATTCAAAATCGAAATATGATTTAATTTCACAAAAAAGCAAGTTACCTATATAAAAAAAATATGGTTTGCATAGATTCGTCACGTTTTATCGTTTTAGTTTATGATGAAGAATCTTATTCAATCCATTTGTTGGTACAAATGGATTGAATAAGATTCTTCATCTTTATTAGTAGGTACTAATAATTAAAGGAAAGTAAAGTCCTTTACTTTACTTTCCTTTAATTATTAGTACCTACTCAATGATCATTCTTATCAGCTTAGTCATCTCCATGTTCATCATACATGCGTATTGTTTTTAACACCATGTGGGCAGGCAGTTCATAAAAGGCGCAAGTGTAGTCTATGGACATAACTAATAATTTATCCCCCGCAAAAGCGGCTTGCTTCCTTTGCCCTAAAGTCCTTATAGCATACTCTAGGTGTGGCATCACACTAGCATTCAACTCGCTCCTCTTCTATCACACCTTTTCTATGCTTCATTTGTGTCCATAGTTTCTGTCTTATTTATACTTATAACATCAAAATCACAAGCAATACGTTTCTCAGTTTACCAGCGTTAAATATTTCTGTTCTGTTCTTCCGCGACCAAGCCAGGAAAGAAAGCAAGAAAACAAGGCTGATTATTATTTTTAAAGATCCTTTTACAAAACAATAGGTTCGAGTTGGAGCATTTTCAATAGAGTCAATGGAGTCATGTTGAAGGAAAACATCGTCAGGAAACCGAGGAAATATGTCCAAGAAGTAAAAATTCGAAGGCATGTGCTATCATAGTGTTTCAATAAGCAGCGATGGGCTTGCAATCTGTCACGAGGAATGCCAAATAATTCATGACTTGCATCTTCTTAGTATCCTCATAAATCTGTTCGAGATGTATAAAGTCTTCTTTGTTTCAGAGACAGAACGTTGGAACCTCTATCGGAAGATGCTTATCTATCCAGCAGCGCAGGATCTCCTTGCGCTGGTCTCTCTAGGGAAGAGCGCAGGCGCCGTCGCCGTGCCACCTTGAAATACCGAACAGCACATGCCACCAGGGAAAGAATCCGGGTCGAGGCATTCAACGCTGCTTTCGGAGCTCTAAGGCGGCTGTTGCCAACCTTACCACCGGACAAAAAACTCTCCAAAATAGAAATCCTCCGCCTAGCTATCTGCTACATAGCCTATTTGAATCACGTTTTGGAAGCGTGAACTTACTCTCACTATAAAGTAATGGCAATTTCCATTTAGCGACTCGGCTTTATTTTAGCAAACGAAAAGTTTTTTTGCGTCGCACATCTTGTGAGACGAAAAGTTATTTGAGAACGCTGGCTCGACCACAAGAACAGAAAATTCAACTTTTTCAGTGCTAAACTGGGGATGATTTATGATGTTAGCTAGTTACTGATGTTCTGTGGTATCTATCGAAATCGACTGTTTTGCTTATCCGATGCTGAACATAGGCCATTCGATCGAAATTCTTTAACAGTTTTATCACCCAAATTATTTGAAATGTTGCTTAGTTTAGTATAACTACCTATTTTAAGCCATGATAACGTGAGTCACTATCTATTCTAATTATTGGATGAATTTAGATTCGCCTGGCAGTATCTTATCGTTCAACTTTGTTGCGTGATTAGTATGAAAAAAATCTGAAATGAGTAAGGTAAAAGAAAATCACAAATTCTAAAACAGACAATTTAAGAAAATGGGGCAAATGATCAGAAATAGGCCTGCTGTATTTTCTTACTTGTTTAATTTTTTCATGTCTTCCTGTAAATTATTTAGGTACTTAGAAGTATAAATTGTTTATAAACTTAGGAGATAGATGAAAAAAACATGAAGATATTGAAAAAACATGAGTAAGTACATTCTTTTTAATATTACATCTTCACTTTCTAGTCATAATTTTAAAGCATATTGTTATCCTAGTCAATAATTATTTAGTGAACAAATGAATTAATTAATCTCAGCAAATCCATTTTTCTGTTTTTTTTTTCAACACATCATAATCCTCAGGTGCATGGTAACTGTATGGTTAGGTACCACTCTCTACGTGGGAGTTGGTCACTATTTTTAAAATGGCGGGGGCCGTACACTACGGTATAATATTTTATGGAAATATCAAGAACTAAATCATCGACATAAAATATAAGTAGGTTGGTATGAATTTACAATATTTTATGTAAGGCATTCCACTTTGGGATCTTAGCATAACGCGGCAAGTCTTGGGCCAGTTTTATTTAAAAGAAAGTCTTGTCTACTTCTTATGCTCAGGTACAAATTCTGATCAACCAAACGTTATTTCGACTTCAAATTATCTACGTAACTTAACAAAACCGGATAAAATACCATTCCATGCAAAAAGCTCAATATAACTATACTGAAGAACATTCTGAAGAAGAACACCTCAATGACTTCAGTGTACGAGAAGGCTAAAACTATAATAGGAATGTTAGTGAACGTAATTCCGGTTATAATAGTCGCGCCAACAGATTGTATAGCGTCTTCCACTCTTTCCCTCGGTGGTCGCTTGCTGGTAATGAAAGCATAACCCATATGACTGCAAAACTCCACACCTATACCGATCGACACAATTAAATTCATATTAGAAACAGCGTTCAAAGGTATATTCCAAAGGTACATTATACCAATCATATTCACAACTACCAATGTTGTTGTAAACATAACGGTGAAAGTCGTCGTGAGACTAAATCCTGAAGCTATAAGATTGAAGAAGATAGCTCCTGCAATGCAGTACACGATCACTAAAAATGAATCTTTCCATATAGTCAGATATTGCTCGTAAAAAGGATAAAAAACAGCGTAGGGGAATACTTCTATATCGAGACCAGTGTTTTCTTTGATGGCCCGTGTTATATTTTCACTGATTTGATAACCGTAATATATAGCGGTTATGTAATCGTGAGAAGTTCTTAAAGGGGTGTGGTAAGTCATGAAATTGGTATCTTGAACGACGGCCTTCCCTTCTGAGTCGAGAATGTAGTTTACACTACTTGCATAACTCGCCAATCCTCCCTTATTGCAAATTTCAGAAGGTGCGTCTTGGAGAAAATAGGGTATGTATCGTTCGAACGCTTCAGGGTGGGGGCGAAGACCATTAGACCACTCATTTTTTTCGATCGTGCAGTAGCTACACTCTGGGGCGTTGTCGGTACTCTGGCAGAAGCCATTGTCGGTGGTGTTATATTTGCAACAAGCGCCATATAAACTTGACCAATCGATAAAATCATCTAACCAAGAGTTCGAGCTTCCCGCTATATAAGTGACATCGCTATGCAAAGAAGCTAAAAATATTTGCGTTGTCAGAGAGTCATCATTGCATAATTGCCCTCCACATATAGCATTTTGGTGATTGACATCGCTAAAATTCAAACCACCTTTGAGAACAAAATACATTGGTGGCCCTATTTTTAAGTAATTGGCTACTGCTACCAAATATTTGTACACATAAGAGTCACCAGGCAGGGCCATCTCTTGGTCCAAACCTATTTCAATATGAGGAATCATTATAACGCTCGCAGCCGCCATAGCCATGAACAAAATGACCACGCAAATCTTTACTCTCCAATCTACGATGAACTTTGAATACGGTTCCATTAGTCTTTGGGTCATACTTTTAAAAGGAGCCTCGGAGTTTAAGGGATCTTCATCATTCAAAATTTTCTTTTGGATGCAGAAAAGAACATCGAACCTATTTTGCGTGGCACGTTTGTAGTCAATGGATAGGATAGCAACCACTGTGGTGATTTGTAAAACGAAAAGGAATCCTAGAGCGACTGAGGCAAATATAGCGAATGTAACAACCGCCGGGAAATTGGTCATAGAGGCTAAACCAAAGCAAGTTATTTGCGTGACCGATGATACGAACATAGAGGGTCCGACCTTAATTAACATCTTTTCAAAAACGAAATTCCTCTTTTGTGAATAACTCATGTTTTCTTGATAATCGTCGAATTGTTTCAGATTGCTTTGAACATCTTGCAATGTGTTCACCATTAAAAAGACGTTATCGATACCCACCGAAAGGACGAAAAAAGGTATCACGTTGATAGCGAATAATGCTACAGAGACGCCGAAATATCCCAAAACTCCCAAAGCGCAAAATATTGAATTAAGAACTATAATGATACTTGCAACTGCTACCATTATTTTACTGTCAACAAAATAAGTTTTCCAGCTCCTGATGTTGCCTAGAGCAACGACTACGTAAATAAACATTATTACATAACTGATCACTATAGGGCCAGCTTCTGCTACAGAAACTCGCTGGATCTCATCTTCAATGGACCTCTCTGCTGCGAAAGCAACAGATACAAAGTCAGCTTTCCAGTTTGCATCGTAATCCAGCATTAAATCAATAAACTTGGCTTCCCACTCTAAAGTCGGTACAAGAGCTTCTTCTAAAATGTGACTGGCTATTGGGAAACTTATTACTATCGTATTGGCGGTCAAAATATCTTCATCATATCCGCCAACAACAAGTAATGGATCAGCACCACCTCCCCATGATGCTAAGCAATCGAAATTGTAGGGATTGTTCAGACAATTCTGAATTGTGTTAAGGTATGTGTCATTGTTAATATTTTTTTGTGGACCGAGGTACGTCCCTAATGACATAGACACACATGAACTGAGATCCGGCGCAGCACCGGGAAGACGATTTGGAGCATAACAGACATCTTCCAAAACGACGCCACCTTCTGCCCTTCCAATTTCAAGAATAGCATCTTCCACTTTGATTAGCTGTTCGAGGGCTTCAATCCTAAACGCTGGTCCATACGTGACATTGTTAACTTCGAAGGTTTCTAAGTCAATGGTGAGGAATACTTGAGCTGCGCGGTAAAACGGCCCGAATCTCGAATTGAAATATTCCAACTCCTGACGGCCTCGAGCTTCCGGTGATGACCACAACTCGATTGGATTCGAAGTCAATTTAACATTGAGAACACCAAATAGAATACCGAATGCGACCCAAGATGTTAACATTATTATGATGGCCGGATGGCTTGCGGAAAACACACCCACTTTCGAAAAGAGCTTTTGAAAATAGATCACTAGTTTATTTATATCCTGTGGTCCCGAAATCGGCGGTTTAGATTCCATATTTCTCGATTTTTTGTAGTCTATCACAGTTAAAATAGAAAATATCGTGACCGTAATCACAAAGAAAACTATAGCAGTAGAGAATGCGATGCAGTTGAGTCCGAGGACGGTGCACATGGGTGGCTCGTAGGGCTCGCTTCCGACAGGGCACAATGCCAAGCAGTCCACGCAGCTGCATGGCAGATCACCCGGAAAGGTCTCGTTACATAGAGGGGCTCTCGCGCTCATGGAATCTTCAGGAGTAGGCCATTTCAGGAAATTAACTTGAACCGGAGCAAGAGGATTCTGCGATGTATCCCCCGTGAAGCCTAGCCAAGCCTCCGCGTCGCACACCGCGGCACTTCCACACATCATGTTTACGGCTGGCATACCGCTTTGAGGAATCAGAACGCCGCTGCACGACAAAAAGGTATCCTCCATAAACTCTTCATACATCCTGTAGTTTATTACATTTACATAGTCCGTGTTTGTCCCATCTGTGGTCGTGGCCACTTCGACATCTATGAATCTAGATTGATCCGCGTTACAGTTCATTTCACAAATTTGTCTCTGAAAGTTCCTTAAGCATGTTGGGCAGCGCCCCAATACACCGTCTGCTAATGTTAAGCTCTCATCAATTTTTCTTAATTGAACATGGTCGCAGCATGTTAGGATTTCATCGTAGGGTTTTAATTCACCGTTATCGTCGAGAGCGAGGTTTGGGCACCTGTTGACTAATATTTCGACTATTTCCTCCGCTTCTGCTGGTGACAGATCTTCGGTAAGCGGTAAACCGTCATGGTCCACGGGGCAGGGCTTTGCGAACCCGCCAACTATGGCACACTCAGAGCGCATTTTACATTTTGCCTGAACACTGAACACTAAACTTGCGGAAACTAATAAAGCTACAGTTAACTTCATGATGGATACACTACTGTTTCGTCTTACGGTTAATAACTTTCACAGCATTGTAACAAACAAATATATGATTAAGCTATGCGCGACTAGCTCCACGACGAAAATGACAAATATTCGGTAAGCGGCCAAATTAATCTACTAGTCAATTCGATAAGCTATCAGAAATTAACGCAGGTGTGAGATATGTAAAGTACATTTGTTTATAACAACAGTAATAATTTAGATGGAAATGGTAGGCACTTTCCGCCATTACAATAAAATGTGTCGCCACAATAGCTGCAAGGGCATGTCCTTGCCTGTATTAGTTACTAGAAATAAGGATACAGGGAAGAAGAATAATAATACCACATTTAAAAATCAAAAAACCTCCGATTACAGTTTGGGGTTTTAAAATGTTAACCCACACTTAATCGACATCACAACATTTTTATTACCATAAATTCAACCGCGGCGGCCTCATCCCAAGAATTTTGACCAGGCTGGTAAATTAAAATGATCTCGTGTCTTAGTTGGTATAGCCCCGGCGTACCAAACCGTAGATACTCAATACATTTATGGCTTTCACATGGTAGGTACATAGATAGTGTTTATAGGTAGGTATCTCACATGAACCCTGTCTAAGGGTATAGCAATAGATAGGCAGGCCGAAGTTTTGTGTAAACAAAAAACTAGTAGGTACAATAAAATAAAGTCAAGGTAGGCAAAGTATCAAGGTATCTAGCAATTGTAATAACATTATTAAGTAGGTTTAGTTTTTTTTTTTTTGTTATTATTTTCATTAGTCCAAATAGGTATGTACCTACTTACGTCACTTTTTATTTATTTTTAAGAAGGTTTGTTAGCTTTCTAGTCTAAATAATCTTTGATAATCTTTAATGTTTAGATTGCGGGTTGGGGTTCCGCCGAGGTTGAATATTATAAAAACCTTAGAATAATTTGTACAATTGTATTATTAACTAAAACTGTATTACTAACTTCCGTATTACGTCGTGTAGTGTCCATTAAATCATTAATCATCACTAGGTAGGTAGGTTATAATTTTGGATTAAATATTGTTAAAAATCTTTAATACCCTTTCTTTTCTTAAGATTTAAACTGTCACGTTACAGCCCTACCCTAGGTTTTTTAAGAGAAGGGACCTCTTATGGTGTAGGGGTGCACTAAGAACGGAATTTGGAAAATTCTACCCCAAAGGGGGTGAAAAGGGCTGGAAACTTTTGTATGAAAAATCATATTCCTCGAACCTATCAAAACCTTACGCAAGTAAAACCGCAGGCGTCGACTAGTGCAATATATAAAGCTGTAATTTTCTAATCATGCTTTGTCTCAAGTAGCATTTCAGTAGGTATTTACCTCAGTGAAGTCATTAACCTCAGTCATTCTTATAGCTAGTGAGATTCGATTCATTTAATATTAAGCCAAAATTGAACCCACTCCCTAATTATACTAACAAAATAGCAAGTGGAACGACTTATTTTGTAAGCTTAGCAATGTACGAAACTCTTAGAATTCGAAAAAGGTTTTATTTTCGTGTCTTCCCATTTTAAAGTTTTGGACATGGCTCAGCCTGGCAAAATGAGCGCCATCATCTCGTCTCCATTGCCATTTTGCTAGTGCAATTAGTAAGCTGGTAACCGGGGTCGAAAAATAATAAATGCTTGGGCACCTCTTTATAATTCTCAAGTGGACCTATGCATTTTCTTTTCGTGCGTAAATATGTCGCTACACGTCCCAGATCCCTCTCGGTTCCCTCGGGATTCGCCCCCAGTCGCAGCTGCTTCCTTAGGTCTCCTCTCCATGCATTTTGTATAAGCCAATAATCTGCGGGGTATCTATAAAGAGAAACACGTGTTTAATACAGATGTAGTTTCTGAAGTCATCATAAGTAGTTACTGAATTCTACTGTACCTAATGTAATCAACTGAAGTTGCACTCGCCACCTTGAATTTTTTTCAATTCTAGTATACCTATATTTTTACTTCAAAATAGAACAAAGAAATACATGCTCTAACCTTGACTTTTGAAAGCTAAAATAGGGATGGTTGTATACATGTGTAATAAGACGACTCTGAAGTAATTGTTGCCCGGAAAAGCTTTTCCTTAAAAATCATAGTCATCAAACTGTTACTAGCAAACATAGGTACCGAATTCTTTGAAAGGATTTGGAGCACTTCTTACACAAGTCTAAATGTCCGTCCGTCTAAGCTTAGCCTGACTTTAATAAGTTATGTGGTATGGATTTTTTAAATAAAAATCCGTTAAAGCCTTACTAGATTAATAATTTACAGTTAAACAGTTGATTAACTAATCACGACTGCTTTGTCTTTTTCTGTGAAGTCATTTTTCGCAACAGCGAAAAACAAAACACTGTTTAAGAGAACAAATAACTCTTCACTGAGAGTTTGGCACTGCCAAACAAAGCGTTTTCTTGTGTCACTTAAAAAATAATCTGCTCTTCACAGCTTCACTCTGGGGTGTAATAGTGTAATTTAATTTTCCGGCAATCTAGCACAGTGGTAATAGGTTAACACGTGTACGAAGGGGCTGGAAATTAGAATAGAACAGAGGACTTTTGTGAGCTTGAAAACGCCCCATAAAAACGTAGTATCGTCCTGTTTTCTGTACTCACAGATCAAAAGGCAAAAGTATCGGTGCCTTCACAATTAAAATACTAGGTAATGTTTTTGTATGTCCTGTTTCTACATTACGCGAGATTAAGAATCGTATGGAATTCTTTGAAGGCGTGTAGTATTAAAACAGATATTATCTACTAAGAATTTTCCAAACCTTCGCAATCAGTAGATTAAGCATAACATAGCTGAAAAGTAGGGAAAATAATAAAAAGGTAAATGCTCAAATGAACAGGATAAAACTAATATTTAATATTTAACTCATTTTCAAGTTTTAGCTGTCTTGGATATTGCTAAGCCAGGCAAAAAATAGTAAAATTTCATTGTTTCGTTTCTATCACCATTTTACATATGACATATACATACATATAGTCACGCCTGTTTCCCGGAGGGGTAGGCAGAGACCAAGGAATTCCACTAGCTACGATCCTGGCATACCTCATTCGCTTCATTCATCCTCATCACATTCTTCATACAAGCTCAGCGGTTTAGTGTACTTCTGACCTGACCTTTTTCTAGAATGTCTCCAATTTGGTCAGAGTACGTTCGTCGAGGCCTTCCTCTTCCAACTATCCCATTCACGCTCGCCTTGTATACTTGTTTGAGGTACTTTCGTCCATCCTTTCTATATACCCAAACCACCTCAACATACCTTTCTCAACTCTCGTTACTACATCTTCATTTACTTCACACTGCTCTTTTAAAACGCTGTTCCTCACTCTTTCACTCAAAGTTACACCGCACACATACTTCTCAAAGCTCTCATCTCCACTGCATTCACTCGACTTGGATGTTTCTTGGGACTTTGATGTTTGAAGTTGGGTATGGACCCAACTTTCACCTCCTCTTCCATACATTAGTGTCGGCGCTAACACTCCTTTATGCACGGCTAGTCGTGCCGTCTCAGACAATTGCCGGCTACTCATGAAGGAGTGAAGTGTCCCTTTCACTTGATTTCCAGCATTCACTCTCCTTTCAATATCTTTCTCATGTTTCCCATCCCTAGTACCTAGTTCAAAGTCCCCAGATACACATGATATCGTATCGATTTACATATGATATCGGAATAATAGGTAAAAAATGGCCTACTTTTTGTTCCAGGCCTATTAGTAAAACCTAGGTTCGGCCATCATTCCCTGTAACTAGACCCTGATTTTTATCAACTACTAAAGTTTACTTTTTATCAACTACTTAAGTACCTAGTTGATAAGAATCCAAATACTTATTAGTCGATAAAATTCAAATATTTGGGTACTCAATAAAATGGAATAAACAGAGGCAGGTGTTTACCCGACTGCTTAAAAAGAAGGTAAAGTTTTTCGGATGTACGTATGTATGTTTGTTCTCGCTGTAGCCTTAACGGCTTCATGGATTTTGATAAATGAGGTATCATTGGATTCGTCTTGATCACGGGACTTACAAAAGATAAAAAAAATGTCAAGAACTCCATTATGGCGGCTACAAACCGACATATTCGAATTCCAACGAACCAAAAATCCTCCTTTAGCTTTATCCTATAGCCTAAACGGCTAGATGGATTTTAATAAATGAGGTGTCATTGGAATCGTCTTGATCATGAGAGTGACATAGAATGCACAAAATGACAAAAATATAATCTCCGATTTAAAACAACAAGTTAAAACCTGGTGGATAAATATAAATGCGGTGTCGTTAGATACGTCTTAGCCTAAAGAGTGACATAACGAAAAAGTGTCATTTGTTATTATTTTTTATAAAAGAACTTTAAGATTATAGAACCACGCTTAATAAACTGCAGTTGGGTTTTTCAACTGATTACCTACTTATTCAGGATACCCTAACAACATATAAACAGAAATTAGGAAGGTACCCAAAGAAATAAAATATGAATCATACGGTAAAAAATATAATGAGATGACGTTTGGCCAGGTGGTCAATTAATATTTAATTAGTAGATTGGGATAATCATTTCTAATCACTCACACACGTGTGAACTATTTGTCATGAAAAAAATGAAAGACAATATCTGAAATAATATCTATGTACTTCTGCACAGAAAACAGCTTAGCCATGGTTGAATTAAACAATTTTTATTTTAAACAGATATTACACAGAAAACAGCCCAACCACGGTTGAATTGAACAATTTTTATTTTAAACAGATATTAAAAATTTATTATTGTTTAGTTGTCTGGTAGCTACAACCAATTAGATTGCTAATTAGCGATAAGACCGCCCATTGTACAATATTGACAAAGTTTGTAGTACTTAGTACTAAGCTAGATTATTATTTGGTGTGTAATAAAGTATCTATCTGTTGTCCATCTAGAAGAGTTGGTATTAGACATTAAACTAAAACTACACAGTCTAGGAGGATCGCAAGCTTTTTTTGATGTGAGTAGAGCCACTAGATTAAGAATACACAATATACTCTTACGTCCAGCTCTCTATGAAGGCACAGTCGGTGTCCAGCCTTCCTCCAATAAGTGGCTGCAATGAGCTGTTCTTTGCGATCGTTATAAATGGCATTCATTAAATCTGACCGAAAGATTAGCATTATAACAATAAATATTCATAACGGTGTTCTACGGTGTAATCGTATGTCCGGGTGTGGACCTCTTACCGGCTGATGATAATGGCCTACAATCGGACACCGGATTCACAAATGAAATACCTAAGAAGCCTAGATTTGAAACTCGCAGAAGAATAAAGTAAGATCATGGATATCTATTCTATGTTGAGGTCTACGACGCTGTCGTAGAGGATCTACGAAGGATGCGTCGTGTTTTTTTTATTTATTTAAGAATCAATAATTATTTCATTTGAATGTTTTCGATAATGACAATACTCTGTTTATAAATAGCAAAATAGTTTGGTAGTCTGAAAAATGAACAACCTTTCTCACGTTCACCCTACTTTTTATTTTATTTCCTAAAGATTACAGACATAAACTACATTTTGATTTGTAACATTAGAAATTGCAAATCTTTTTGTGACAATATTACGGAGTCGTTTTTTGTTTGATCTTTGATATTGAATATGGAAGGTATGTTATTTAATTATGTATGAATGTGTTGCTTAGATTCTGCCCCAGGAGTTAATACGAGCCCGATAAAAATGACTATAGTAATTTTTCACGTAAAGTATAAATATAAAAATTTGCCAAAACCTATATTACAACATATTTAAATAGCTATATTTTTAAAATTATAATTCTATGTAAATTGTTTCTAATAACTATAACTTCTCGTGCCATGGCTTTTATGAAGAAGTTGATATATAATTTCAACTATTCACATAATATTTGAACTTATACTGTCTGCGTCAAAAAAAATCACGATTATATTGGTTTGAGTTTGTCAAAGCAAATACACGAAACTGAGAGGCAATCGCAGCTAAGTTTGTAAGGTTTTTATGTGAAAAAGACAATATATCACATGCGTTTTTAGATTGTTTATCTAATTTACCCATCATCTTCTTGTCATCATTTTTGATATTTTGTAATTGGCCGATGATGAACTTATGATTTTAACAGCACTAAACAAGTATATTAGGTACAATTAAATTAAAAAAGGCTTCTACACTGCTGCTTATAACTTAAAACAGTCGATAACAACGCAATACGTTTTTGTGATGTCTGTTTTGATATAGGTATTTTCTAATAGGATGCGATTTCCATACTGCTACGATATTAACGTCAATAGCAGTAGAAAGTAAGACGCAAAAAACATTGCGATTATACAGACCGTTATAACTTATAACGTAGCGGGGAGACTAATTTGAAAATGTTATTGTTCTCCGTTCTAATCCTAACGTGTGTGGTGTGGCGACAGATCGCGTGCCGATGAGATTGATGGCCAATTGTCGCCCAGGGAAATCACCACAGCTTGTGTTGTAATTGATACTCAATAGCCGGGGGTGAACCGATCCCACAGTTTGAGGAATAAATTAATTTAAAAAGTTTTTTGCTGTGCCATAGTAAAAACAAGTGAAACTTGCATACCCATATTAATCGTGTGAAGAAAAGATCTCAACGCGCAACTTGCTCCCAATATGCTTTCAGTATAAATAAACAGGGCCCTTTTGCTTGGTATACCTATTTATGAACTTAGGTAGGTTCCTTGTAAAAACCCCCTCGAAAGCTCTTCAATCATAAAATCTGCCATCTCTTTTTTCAGCCGAAATACTTGTAATAGTTTTGTAACATTTTGCTTACCAAGTTCGATGAATTTCAAACAGATGGCGTTTGCATCACTATTAACACATCTGCCACCTATCGACGAGTAAATATAATATTACAACATTTTTTAACAGTGATGATTTTACTACTCAACGATAGATGTCACTAGCTGTAAAACTTTGCAAACGACGATAGATGTCACTAGCTACAAAAACTTTGTAAACGTGCTAAAAATACAAGTAGTTTTCGTTACCAATTCTCGCACGAACATTCATGGCATATTTACTCGGTTTGTCAAATGCAGCAAATATGCTTTGGCAGAGCCGATATAGCTTTATGTCGTCGTTAATCTAAAGACGTAGGTAGTGGAGTACACAACACTTACCAGTAGATATTTTTGCTGAGCATTCTAAGCAAAAAAGGTACCTACCTACCTAACCTAGTATCTTAACAAAGCTATGACTCTGAAAAACATGTTGAACCTAGGTTTGGGTAGGCTAGGGCACTTATTTTATGCGCTTTCTTCATTCTAGCTGACTCTTCACTTTCACACATTAGGTAGATAGATTCATAGATGGTTGGTAGATAGGTACCTACTCAACAAGATTAGTTGCTATCAACTTTGTTCTCCTATTCTTACCTTTTTAGCATTTAAAGTAAGCCTATATTACTTGTAATATACCTCTAATATCTGTGCCTTTATCAACTAGACATAAAACATTATAGTTGTTGTAACCATACCATAGCATTCCTTAAATTTCTGTTAAATATAGGTAGTACCTAGGTACCTAATAGGTAGGTCTCACCTAGGTGTATTAGCTCTTCAGTCAACAAATACCTAGGTCATTCCCTACACGTTATGATTGAACGCAAAGCGTGATCTACTGTAAAATGCCGTGCCAACCATATTGTCCGTGTCGGTAGGCAAGACCTGCGCATGGAAAATTTTGCATTCTCTACGTCATCGGTCAGGTCAACCAACAGACTTCAACAGGGTAACTCATACATACCTACCCTATATGGACTCTGGTTTCAGGCAGTAATTACGTGTTTGTTTACACGCCTTACAATAGAAAAAGTGCGGATGTCTAGCAATGAACTCTGAAGATTCACGGGCGGTAAACATGTGGCGGCTGCCAAGTTACCGAATATCGGCGTCATGGCGTGAATTCATTTGAGCTTGTCCATTGAACAACGGTAACTTGTCCTATATTAAACTAGACAGAGTAATAAAGATTTGTAAGCTGTTTAGAGGGTAAACTTCTGCAACCTTGAAGTGTTTATTCTACTGTTTCATAATACCTAGGTACCTAGTTAGTAGTACAAGCTATTATGTTATTATATGGCTGTAACTAGCAAAAACACACACACAGCTTACCTATAGTAGGTAGGTACCTATGTAGGTCACGTTTTTTTTTGCCTAAGTTAACGCTTAGTCACAGATATTATAATACAAGTAAAAGCTTACAAAAATACAAGCTTAGTCTAAAATTATAATGTAGGTAGGTATTATCTCTGTCAATATACCTACCTAGGTAGGTAATCAGTATAATCTCTCTATAATTTCGATTTACAACGTAAAATTTTATTGATAAAAATTGACAAACCAACATGTGAATGTAACACACTAATAATTAAACGAGGAGTTAAAACAAACAATTTGGTAGGTACCGACCTACTTTCGTTTTTATTTCAATAAAAAAAATGTTATTTCTGTCATGGTTTTTTTAGTTGATGTTTTACAAATTATAATCTACACAATGTTCGCGATGACGTTTAATGACATTCCGGTGAGTAATATACGTAATAAATATAGGTACCTACTCCATTTCAGTAGTCACAGATATTACCTATAATAAATAACTAGTAGAGTCATCTATCATGTCGCATGCAAGTGTGGACATGGAACCATTTCAACGTCGAATTCCGGAGCAAATAATTTTAAAACAGCTCGTCTCGACGACGCCTGTGACGTTTCCAATGTCACGAGTAGATATTTTGGCCAATATTCCGCAACATTCAATGATACAAAAATAAATAACTCTAAAATACAAAGGTGATTAATTTTATCCTACACGCCCATTATAAAGCTTAGTAAGAGCTTTATATTGAAAGATTTAGAAGGTTTATTAATAAATACCTAACTATTTATATAGCTCACTATACCTATTGATAATTTATTTTTGTTAAATATACGAAACGCGAATTGATCGACTCGGACCAAACGCAATTTAAGAATGTCAAATTGAGATCGTTCGAGGTGAATTGCTGCTCTGCAATTGTTTATAAAAAGCGAAATATTTTCACTAATGAAAATATTTTTTGACAACATACCTATTTCTATACTAACGTCGATCGTTGTATATGTAATATTCTTACTAGGTAGATACCTATTATAGGTAGGTACTTACAAAATATTGTACCTACTTAATAAATTTCTTCCTTAGTAGTTCCGAGTTAGTTTCTTTTGCAAAAACCTTAGTAGGTTTTTGCAAAAGAAACTAACTCGGATTTTTAGTTAGATCTGATGCCCTTATTTCTTTGTATTTTAGTGCGCTCAGCAGGTCTAGGTTTTGTTGGCTGTAATGTTTTCATTGAGTCCATTGCAATTCTCAACCCAGATGAAAGATACTAGGTAGGTAGTACCTACATTTTTCTGGTCCAACTCTACAAATTGTGCCAGCAAAACAATGCCTACCTGAGCACATTTCATTTATCATTTTGAGGACTTTACATCGTCCTGTAAATTCGAGAATTGACACATTTTCATAACGAATAAAAATCTTTTTTAATGATCCTGTCTAGAGGGTACAATTATTATTGTTTATTTATTTTCAATGTTATCTGCAGTATCAGTCGTTAACCTTTCCAGCACGTGGCCGTAGTATAGTATTTTGTTGGATTTGAAGCTGTAGCTCTGCATCAAGAAAACAAATTATGCTTCATTCAAGCTCTAGAGAAAGACAGGTAACAAAAATCATTTGGCCGACGACCGAGAAGTATACATAGCACAGAGCTATTCGTAAAATAGAACGATAAGTTGCTCTAAATGAAAGAGAAAGATTTATAGGCAAGCACATTGGTTAGAGCAGGCCGAACCGGTTAGGTCAGAGCGCCTGCGTTGGTATCATGCAAGTGAGAGGCAAATATACTCAGTGAGCTGTGCTAGAGGAGAGCGCTCGAAGGTTGCATGTTTTATCGTGGAAATTTCCACTGCAGACAATTGAAACTTGAACGTATGGGTTTGATAGTGTTGTGATATAACTTTATATCGATGAATATGATAATACACAACGGTTATTCCACTAACTTACTGGTTGTTAAGTCCCTCATGCTATAATATTATGTATTTGATAATGTGGGAAGCTCCTGGCTTCTCAAGTTGATATCTATATTTTTTCTGTTACTAAAATATTCCAAAAAAACACGCAATAAAATAACACGTATTCATATTTAAAACTAATCTAAACTGTGTTCTCTTTAGGTAATGTATAATGAGAAATTATACTATTTTTAGCGGGAACACTGGTCTTGTCCTAATGGCTACTCATTAAATATTGGTTCTAACAACCTATGCTTTTATTTTTATAAAATCCGTGCTATAAATTAACTTTAAAGAACTTAGGTTTCTACTCAATCAAACACATTCATTTTGATTACCTACGCTATGACCACCATGAATGACAAACTAAAAAATACTGAGTTTGAACTGGTATTGGATAATGTCAAAAATAATATCGGTTGGAGTAATTTTAGTTTGAGACATGATGATTATATGGCACAATCAGCATTGGCAAAGACTTCTCAAGTCATAAATATAATAAATTATTAACTACCACTGTGCAAATCGTGAGAGTGTATCATAAAAAATGATCTGTTCTGTTAATTAAATTTCAAATATATATACTCGTAAATACCTAGATATGAGATTGTCAATCAAATGAATTATTGCCGTGTGTTAAAAAATATAATGTCTTTTGCACAATGATGAATGTATCGATGCGAATTGTTTTAAATTGTTGATATCGATGTTCTTGTGACCTCGAAACATCACAGCACTAGCGGCGGAGCCCCCAACCGCCGCGGTTTGGTCGTCTTGCATGGTCTTGCAAAGCAACGCGCAACGCAAGCTTGCATAATTACATTACAACCGTCATACATAGGTACATGGACAAGAAACGACTCGATACATGGCTATACCTATATTATTTTATTAATTTTTATGGTGTTAATTTTATGGTGTGATTTTTAATTTTTTATGGTAAGGTTAACCTTACCTATAAATTCAATAAAAATTTTAGCTATTTTTGCGCATTTCAGTTGTAGGTAGGTATTTCGCAAACGTACTTACTGGAATCTTGTTTTTTGTAATCCATATATTTTTATAAGGTAAGTAGGTACTACCAGTTACCTAGGTTTTATCTATTGGTATTTTACGATTGACGTGGCGCGGAACGACGGACGATGTGTCGTGGCGTGGCTGATGTAACAATTTGGCGTTTTACTATACCTACCTAAACCTAGTATTAGTATTACCTACCTATCATATCTGTGACTACACCATGTAGTGGAATAGAGTATGAGACTAAACCGTCTGTTGAAGCTTTAGGATGTAAAAAAAATGTTCCAATGTTCCTAGTTTATGTAATTAATCAATTCAATAAAAAAACAATAAAATATAGGCGTAAGTAGGTAAGTACATAAATAATTACCATTTACTTAATATGCTTTGAATACTGTGTCGTATAAGTAAACACACTATTTATAGAAATAATCTAAATAAGGAAAACGGCAGAATGCATGGGCTTTATGTTGCCATAAGGCTATGCAAAGATAGGTAGTGTGTAATAATGAGATTGTGCTAGACTAGAAATCAAGATAGGTCAGGTACCAACTTCCGTCATTTACCTACTGTCATGCAGATCTGGGTGTCTAGACAAACTCACGCTTAGTTTTCCTTTGACACTCTTTCTCGACAAAATACTGCTTTCTGTTCGCGTTAACTCCTGCGGAAACATTGAATTTTATGGAAATGGTAGCTGTGGAAATGTCACGTGACAGCTGCCAAGTTTTACCGTGACAGTTTTAGCGTTAGCGTGAAAGGAAAAGTCAGCGTAAGGTATTTGTCTAGACAACAGGTAAATATTTACCAGACTGCAGAGGGTCATCTTGATCGCACGTACCAAATACCTATATTTGGGATTCTATAGTACCGCCTAGTATTATAATATCTGTGGTAGGTACCGACTACCTTGCACTCCAAACAGCTCCATGGATCGAGATGAATGACTGATGGGATGAGGTATCGATAAACGCTTTACGATCCCGAGAGTGACATAGGCTACAAGAAACGTTAATAAAAACAATACAACGGCCACTAGGTACAATAATGTAGGTATGACATGTAAAATACCTTTTCCAATTTATATGTCATCAAATTCAATATACCTACCTACTTACCTATCTATCTTAATGAAACGAGCTCAAATATTTATGGGTAAACAATCACCAGCCGCAATATTATTTTACATGAAGAATAAAAAAAAACAATCCTATTACCTACCTATTTAAATATACCTACCTTCATGTAGATATCAAAAAAAGGTCGTAATGAGATTTTAATAGGTACATAGCCCCATCCGTTTTAGTTCTATAGATAACAAGGCAGTTGGGATTTTCATTTTTCATATTATTTCATGAGAATGAATTCATCGTTATAGGTACTACCTAGCATTCTGCATAGATAGAAGATAAAATATTATATCTATATGTATTCTTAGCTCCAAGACCTTTTTGTGATTAATTTGAGTCAAGATCACGGCTGAGATCAGGCGGCCTTGTTAGATAGGTTAGGTACCTACCTACCTACTTTCTAGTGTTTGCTACTTTAAATTGTTCGTATTTACCTACCTACTAGGTACCTATAGCACCTACCCAACAATCTGTAAAGAACGTGCGAGCTTTCAAAAGTTCTGAAAAAATAGCTAAAGTCAAAATAGCTTAGACCATGACTTAGTACCTTGGTAGGTATTCGCTTGGTTTTAATGCAGACTTTTTGAATTTTATTTTTATTTTTGCTTCTGTCCCTTTTTAGGTAGGTACCTCCTAACGGCTAATAAAATTACATTTTCTGTAGGTACTATCAACAGCTAGGTACCTATGTATGTCTGTTCTTTAACATGCATCTTCAATTTTGCATCTAGGGCATGCATTGCCTTAGGACGGATCGGTGGCATGTGCAAATGCAGGAACGCCTCACAGGAAGACGCAAGTTGCCAATGAAAGAGCACAGGTGCGTAGGATACCTAGGACACGGAAATAATGTTCTCTCTTGCATAAGGCAGGAAATACCAAAATAAGTAAAATTACCAAAAGCAAGTATAAAATGTTAATTTCAATGCTTACCTACCTACTTATTACTCATGTTTTTGTTGTGCACTTTTGTTTGAAATACAATAAAAAATTGAAACACTTTGAGAACCTACTGTCTAGAAAAATCTAACAAAGGTTTTAAGATACTACTTACTAACTATTGTACCTACACATTAAATAAATAAATAAATAATTCAGTTCAGAACATGAAAATGTACGTGCGGGACGCTTAGAATGCAAATATCAGGTATAGATTATACAATAGTATTAAGTTCAGCTTTCAAGACGTTCAGTGTTCAGCGAATTCTGTAGATTTGAGCGACACAGAATAGTAACAAGGTTCATCGACCCACTCACTGGTAGCTTTCTATTTCGTGTGCGGCGCGCATCGTCCGTTAGATACCTACTCCACCTACCTACGACCAGGAGTCCTGGAGCACAATATCAGATGCGTTGGAAATTCACGGCACACTACAATCTACAATTTAGCCTTTTAACTTGGTCACAATGGATGATGGCCACCCTGAAAATAGCTGTAAGGCTGTGCGATCAACAATTTCCAACCATGAAGGGACATAACGTCAATTGAGCTGTCAAACAGCTCAGATTAGGGTGACCAAGTGGCTTATAAGAAAGAGAGAAACTGTATCTACTAAAATTGTTGGAAATTGTAGTAAGTGATAGTAAGGTAGGATAGTATGAAGGATTGGATAGGGAAGATAATCCAAATGATATCCAATATAATCCCGATGTTTAAATGCTTCATTAAAAATAGCCAGTTTATCTATCTAAGCATTGCCATATTTACATTTTTCAAGTTTTTTTTTAAACGAGCAAGTTTCATAAAAAAACTTGCTCGTTTTAAAAAGTATCCAAATAAATCATCTTACCTATTGAGTTCCGGAAGGGTATTTATGGATAAAAAGTCCAGAAATCCCCTTCGCAGGGGATTGGTGCGGGGATTTGTGGAATAAGCCTTCCAATAGTTATCTAACCTCAAAACCATTATACATTTTAGCTAGGTATAACATATCAACATTAAAGGTACAATGGGCGATCTTATCTGATGGAAATTCAGGTAAATTATTTTACTTTTATTTAAAGTCTTTCTGCATTATACCCGCATACCTACTTACAATTATATTGTTGAGCATAATCAGTAATTATTTACACAGCACAGTTTGTTTTATGGCTTATTTCATACATAACAAAAATCTGAACGCAATCATTTAGAGATACTTAGATAGAAAATGCTTTCATGAAAATGTTTAAAACATACAGGGTATTAAGTACATAGGCGAACTTAAAGCTAATTAGCATTTTCTTCCAGCTAATCTTTGTGTATTGAAGAGTGAGACGGTAGTGCGTGGTATAAAAACCGACTTCAATTAACGGGAAATTCATAAAAAGTCCAATATGCAATTTCATCACACATTTTTTCACCCTTGGGAGTGGGATTTTTCATAAAATTTCTATGGAACCACACTTGAAGTATACCCTATACCTATTTAAAAAATAATCATTAAAATCGGTTAACAATCGTTTCACAAGTTCTGACATTTTATAATTATTCTTGTATTTAAATTGATTCTCAATGTACCTATTGATATTTGCACACCATTTGGATGGTAGAATACATAAGGGCCTATAAAAATTGTGACATCACATGACCTATAGTTATTCATGCAAATAAATATTCTAATTTCTGAAGATATCGCACAAAAACATAGTAACACACAAAAAAACTTTGTGCAACTTTGCAACCCGACATGGCATTTTTTTAATCTGCTGATATAGCATGATTTCACCCCTCTTGCAACTCAAGGACAAAACATAAGTTATCATTGCATCTGTGCTGAAAAGGGGATTTGAAAAGGGGTTCGTTTGACTCACTTTATGAATAGGTAGGAACCTAGTAATTTTGTTCTCGAAAGTTCCTCATAGTTGTTGGGTAAACTACGAATTAAAGTATCAAGTAGGTAGGTACTAGTAATAAAAGTACCTATGTAAATATGTATACTAGGAATTGCAGTTTTTTAAACGGTCTAATGAATGTTAGGTATGACTAAAATTCTAAATTCTATTGCATAATATGTAAGTATTTACAAAAAAAATATATAAGTAGTGTATCAGTCATTTAGTTCCCATAACACAAGCTCTGCTTACTTTGGGGTTAGATGACGCTGTGTGGAAAATGTCCAGCATTATTTACTTATTTATTATTTATTTATTTAAATCGGATCAGGCTGAAACGAGGTAGGTGGTTAGGTAAGTGTATTTATTTTATATACTTACATAGGTACCTCCTACCTACTTAGGTAAGTCCTAGAACATAGAATTATTTTCAGCTTTCACTGGACCTATATTTTTCTTTCATCTTTCACTCACACGATACCTCTAAGTACGATCATTCCCATTTTCATTCGCACACAGATATTATAATAGGTACTAGTAGTTCGCATCATTACAGTCAGTGTGATACAAAAAGTAAGGTGGTCGAACCACGCAGCCAGCACGTGGCAGGCAAGGTCGAACGACTTCGCCCCACTAACTCACCTGCCATACCTACCAATTTCAAGGAAAAAACAACTCTAAACTCATGAAATAACTTCGAAATTCGATAGGCAATTTGTCACTGCTTTTATAACCGTTTTCTGAAGTTGCAAAGGTAAGCGAGTAGTGCGGTTATGTAAATCCTCTGAATTCTGACTTTAGTGCTCTACAGTAGGTAACTATTTAACTTTTTCTGTCTCCGCCTGGCCTGAGTATTAACTTTTTATGGGCAGCACTTTGCTCTGTAAAAAATCTAGAAACAACTTTAATGAGTTCCTTTTCACCTGACTCTTCCAGTAAAGCAGGGGCTAGACAAATACCTACCTCTCTGTTGGCGTTAACGTCTGCGGGAAGATTGAATTGTATGGGAATGCTGTTGAAATGTCACGTTACTACTGTCAAGTTTTTCCTTGACAAATTTTCGTTAGCGTGAAAAGAAAAGTAAGCGTGAGGTATTGTAGCTACAATTGTAAGGAAGTAATTAGGTAGGTGCGATTCAAAAATATCTTTAACACGACTTCTTTGTTAAGTAGACTACTATGGTACCTATATTCTTTTGAGTTCAGTGAATGTGAACAACAACGTCCTTGTAAAGGCAACTTATCTTGACTCTAGATTTAAACTAATAAAACATAGTTTCACAGATAGAAAAGAGTCCTTCAGGATAGGCAACGCATCAGCAATCATAATCATAATTTTTATAATCATAATCATCCGCTTTCCATAAGGTGGTTTGTCGTCATAACAAAAAAAAACTCTACAACTTACTTAAGTTATCATACCTAATTGCAACATTGTAGGTATACCTACCTATTTGAGACGGCCTTACACAAAATAATGTTTCTCACTACATAATAAAGTATGTGTACGGTAGGTATACTCCCGTTTATAATAATCAAAGCCAAAAGTAGTTTGTTTGGCACGTCTAACCTCGTAAAACTGACATCACACATAGCATCACAGAGGTACAGTATATATATTATAATATACTAGACAGAGGTTAATAAAAACTTTCAGTTCAAAATAACAAAAATCGTTTAGAAATCATCAAATGTTTGTATGCCCTACAAATATTTGTCTCGGGTCTGAGTGTTTTCTATGTATACGTATGTATTTACAAATGTATATAAGTAGTATATCAGTCATGTAGTTCCCATAACACAAGCTCTGCTTACTAGATGATGCTGTGTGAAAATGTCCAGCATTATTTTTATTTATTAGAAATGAAGTTCTTGGTGTAGATTGTTCAGTTGATCAGATCAGCTAGCTTAAGCGTCCCACCAGGGTCAATACCTCACGCTTAGTTTGCCTTTCACACTAACGCTAATTTGTCAAAGTAAAACTTGATAGCAGTCACGTGACTTTTTCACAGCTAATGTCATTTCCATACAATTCAATCTTTCCGCAGGCATTAACGCCAACAGAAAGTGGTATTTGTCTAGACACTAGGTCACTATTGGATGGGTAACCAGTCACCTGATATTTAGGAACGACTCCTTCCGTACTTTTGATGGTAGCTCCTTTAAGATTATGGTCCGAGTTATAGCGAATCTTATCAATTAGCCTCTTTACTATATAATGCTATCTTGTACCGCATACAATGAAAGGCAGTAATCGATAATGAAGTGTGGCGAGTACTTCATTATCGATTACTGTGCGTTCTTTACCTACACTAGAGAGTGTTATTTAGTTGCATGCAATGTAACGCTAGACCAGAAGGTGTCTGTCTGGAACTACAAAAAAATATGAACCTTTTAAAGTTCATTGTAACGCAGATAACATAGATAAGGAATTCAAAAAAGTGTAACTCAGACTTTTTTAATTGTTTTGCACAATTTTACAATAAATAAATATTGATGAACGAGTACTGAAGATACTGAAGAGTACGAGAATCAGCGTCATCCAATCCAAGCCAATTAAAATGACTTCATATTTTATTGATCGTTGAACTCTTGGGATTGAAAATGCTCCAACTCGAACCTATTGTTTTGTAAAAGGATCATTAAAAAGAATAACCAGCCTTGTTTTCTTGCCTTTCTTTCTTGGCTTGGTCGCGGAGGAACAGGCACTAGATAAAAACCGACGTTTCAAAGTGGTCCTTGTGATTTTATTGAATAAATGAATTTTGACTTTGACTTTGACTTTGTTCCCAGACCTCATCCTTTTACTCAAACTTAAGAGTAAAAGCACAATTTCATACCAATATTTTTTTTTAAACAAATAATAAAAATCAACTTTGTGTTGATGAGTGTCCGGAATGAATTATGTATACAAACAAAACATAAACATACACGATATGTAGACCCTAAGTAGCGTAGAACCTAAAATTAGAAGTAGATGTGTATTTTCAAATATAACATGCAAGAGTGAGTACGATATTTATAGCAAATAGCATGCGAAAACACAATGAAAACACCAAATGAATTTCAAAATAAATAAAATTAATCATAATACAAAAACAAAAACTATTTTTTTTTTTATATTTCTTTAAATACAGTTTAATTAAGATCTTTAAAAATAGCAATGTCTGCCATCAATTGGAAGGCAATAAAAATCTACCAGTTTTAAAAGAGCTATTCACCATCTCATGTTCAACAAAATCCCTGAAAAAATCAGGGATCTTTTGAAAGTGGCCGGTGATGCACTGTGTTTCTGTGACGTCGTTTGTTATTGTAGGTACCTACGGTCAAGATTTCGCAAGAGCGATCTAGTTTTAATTTTATTGTTTACCTACTTCCTTCAGAGGTGACATAGTACATGCATAAAAAATAGTGTGAAAGCTTCTTGCTCACAGGTATCTGTGAGGCCATAGTCTTTAGTTTAAGGTTGTCGCCGTTTTACATGACATTTCATTCTGACTTTTTGTAAGTAAGTTGTAATAAAGAGTAAAATTAAATATGCCTGATTTTTTTTAAGCTTATATTCATTTTGTATTTTGATAAACAACAATATTCAGCTCATTCTTACCTTCCGCCTGTACACACCGTATTTAGGAAGTACTGGTTTAAAGATAGGATCGAGATTGGCTAACTTTGCACCCGTGCCAAATTGTACCTACTAACTTATAATAAACCACTACCACCCACTATTACTTGAGCTCTAAAGAACTAAAGATCGAGCCCCACAAGTTTTCTGTTGCCGGAAATGAAGGCTCAAAAAATGTTGGTCAGATGAAGATGCCCCTGAAATAATATGTGCAAATAACGTCACGAAATTTATTTTTATGCAGTAGGTGATTTGGCCATTGCTAAATAAAAGTTTTATATGCGTAATAAAAAATCAATGTCTTATATTAAAATGTTCTGGATTTGACTGACGAGGGACAAATTCTTCAGTTTCGATACAACATTACGAAGAATATTACAGCAAAAACTGTGTGGGACAGCAAACACGGGACTATAAACCAGTCGCTCAACTATAATCACTATTATAGCTAAGCACGTAGATCCGTGAAGATATCAAGAAGGGGATAGTCACAGGCATATCCAAATATTATATTATATTTGACACACGCCTATGTTTTGCATAGTAGTTAGCATTAGATAGATAGATAAACTCTTTATTGTGTATAACACCATTTTACAAAACACAGATACATAATAAATGAACAAAAAACAAAAGTAATGCACAATGGGCGGTCATATCGCTGAAAGCTATTTCTTCCCGACAACCTTAGGATAGAGAGACCTATTTAAAGAATTACGGTGATATTGCCTTACTGAAAGTGTGGAGAATAAACATAAAATACAAATTAAACATTGTTTTTATATAGTAGCATTCCACATGACGAGTTCCAAGACTTCCAATCCATCGCCGCCCGCGCTGTCTATAAAACACAAGGATACCCATTGAAAAAAATAAAGGCCTTTTATTTATCTCGATATTTAGATAGGTAGACTCACTTTTATTACTACTGCTTTATGTTTTGTATCGACATTTTCACTATTAATGACTTCAGCCTTGACCTGCTTTCTAACATATTCTAAAAAGACACTGACCACTTCTATTCCATGATTAATTTACAATTCCTCATATCAGGATCGATACTAACGGCCTTTAGACTTTAGATAGAGAAGTTCAGAAATCATAAAAGAGCAAATAAAAATTGTACACGAGTATAAATATACTATGCCTATGTACAAGTATGGCACGTTTCAATAGGAATTAACAATGGGTTTTTTGACAAGTAAATTTATGCAAAATTTTAATAAACTCCGACATGTTTTACAAAGTCTTAGAATCTCTCATCAATTTTCATTTCTCTTTTCTCAAATCCTGATCACTAATATAACCTTATAGGCTCATTAGATAGGTTAGGTATTGAATACCATTGAAATCATAAGATACTAAATTTCGAATTGATTAGACCAGTAGAAGTTGTTCACATCACTTCAACAACTAGAAAAGAGCTTCAACAACTAGATGATCTTCAAACAGCTGAACAGATTTTCTTGAATCATAGCTAAGAACACTTTCAATCAAGTCACCTTTCAAAGAAAAAAAAAACAAAATCGGTTCATCCGTTTAGGAGGTACGATGCCACAGCAGACACACAAATACACACGTTAAACTTATAACACCTCTCTTTTGTGTCGGGGATTAATAAAATAAGATTGTGTCAGGTCAGTCTTAGAGAAACCGGAGAGTGGATCTCTTTCTGGGATTTTAGAGATTCTCACGACGACGCCCTTGATACGAGTACGTTTATTTCAAATTGATACTGTTTGTTCCGATTTACAGATCTATATATGAGCTGAGTTGAGCTTTATTTCAATGTCAGGTTCGCAAAAACAGAAAGGTAAAAATTAGATGAATTTCCAAGTCTCGTTCGTGTATTTGTGAGACCCTGGCCATAAAAAACACAAAAATCAAAACAAAGTGTGAAAAAGTAATACTATAATAAAATACTCGTACTTTATCATAGTATAACTTATCCTTCTAATATTATAAACGTAGAAGTTTGTGAGGATGGATGTTTGTTACTCTTTCACGCAAAAACTACTTAACGGATTTTGATGAAACTTTACAGTATACTACTAGCTTATACATCAGAATAACACATAGGCTACTTGTATTCGGGTACAACGCAGGCGAAGCTGTGGGCAGAAGCTAGTTATTTAATAAGGCTGAAATTAGTTAGTATGTCCTCTCGCCATCAATCGTTGCGATGTACCTATAGTACACGATTTACTTCAACTAAAATAGGAGGAAACCCATAAACACTTTAAGCAGATCTTCTTGAATCACAATAATAATTTTGTTTAAGGAATTAGTACCCATAGAATTAAATGTTTCAGAGTTCCTTCCATTTACTGAATAAAACAAATAATTTGCTTTTTGACTACCAAACTAGCGACCCAATCTCTCCAGGCGACCTCGGCATAGCCTTTATCAACCCTGATATAAAGACCCTGACCGAAAAAAAAATGTCCTTGTATTAAGGACTGTGTTGTTTTGTCTAAAAGCTTTTAGAATACTTACAACTTTGTTGATATCATACAATATCAAACCAATATCGTTTTTTTATAGCAAAAAGCTCCAAAAAGTCTTCAGTTCAATATGAATAGTCTCCCTACAGCTGCCTAAAATTGTGTTGTCGCTATCACCAATTGAAATGTAGTTGCGTATTTTCAGCCTCTGACAGCTAAACTTATTGAAGAAAAAGCGAAGTGGAAGCTGCTATTATGCTGCGATGTGGCTGCATTGTTGTGGCTGGTCACGTTGTTAATAGTTACTTGGAGCGACCGACCATACGTTTTTCGACCGGAATATAATAAAATAGAAAATATTTATTTTGTACAGAACTATATATGTATACATTTTATTACATAGTTATGTTACAATTTAATGTGTAGGTATAGTAGGTATCTTCAAAAAAGTAGGTATCGTGCTCAGCATAATACTGCAGTGAATAGCAGCGCTGATTTTTAGCACGGGCCTCGAGTGACTCATGTATAATATGAATGGAACAATGCATTTTCATACAAATTATTGAGCCTGACAACTTTTTTTTTGTACGTCTAAAGACATTATAAACCACCCTACGTGCGTCGATGTGCGACCTCTCACGTAGTCATCCCTGATAGCACCCTGACCTACATCCATCTCGTCCTTGGACGTGACCTCGTGTAACTGCGTTGTTCAATACAAAATACCTAAACATGATAAAGGCTACTGGAAAAAGGCCAAGCCATAATCGGTAAGCATCGAGATGATAAGCCTTATCAAATAATTAATATGCTTGGTTCGGGGTATTATAATATCTGTGGTTTGGGGTTTTACCTACTTCCTACCTGGGCGATGGGCTTGCAACCACGTGAAATACTAACTACTTGCAAATCGCGGGCATATACCAAATGTAATGTTTGGACGTGCTCCTGACTACCTCCTACTTGGTCCTCCTCAAATCCCCAAAAATCTACGCACTGAGCATGTTTTCAAGGATGTCCACTAGAGCTGTAGTAAACCGTATGTATTCGTTAACGAGTAACGGGTACATCGCCTGACTCGAAAACCCGAATTTCTTTACTCGTATTTGTCGATGTCAGATGCAAGATGTCAGTTCATCTCTAGAGAAGTCATACTGTAGGTACGCGACGCGACTCGATGTGACTCTTCATGCTAGTGCTTGATTGTATCAAAAGCAACGAGTAACGTAAAAAATCAGCACTCGTTACTATAGTATCGCTATACTATAGTAACGAGTGCTGATTTTTTTAGTAACGAATACATATGGATACTCAATTTTTCGTTTATATGGATATCAATATAAACTCTACCATGTTATTATGAGTAATAATAATTTATTATCAAGACTAAGCTGGATGGGATCATGCAAAATATAATCATCCATCATATAACGTCATCAATGTAGACTTTATTTTATGATCTAGCTGCTAATAAACATGTGTGGTCATATATTCCCAGATAACGCCAAAATGACGACCGATGTGGCGCGGTGGGCGAAGGTCCGCCTGCTACACAGGAGGTTGCGGGTTCGATTCCCGCCCTGGGACAAATGTTTGTACGATCTCCAAATATTTGTTCCGGGTGTTCTGGGTATTTTCTATGTATAATAAAAAAATATCTATCTATGTAATGTATTGTATTAAGTATATCAGTCATCTAGTACCCATAACACAAGCTCTGCTTAGCTTGGGGCTAGATGATGCTGTGTGGATTGTCCAGCATTATTTATTTATTTATTTATTTATTATTTAATATCAAACAATTGACGCATTTATTTTACCTGCTTATCTATTCTTACTTCATTGCCCTATATGGATAAAGCAAAAACAGTGGTTCGTGTAGTAACTACTTTTCCGCTGGAAAAGTTTTACTGCGCAAAGCTCAGATGTCGTTGACTTCGCGTTATGACGTCATTGTTGCCCTAGGACAGGGCGGGCGGAACCTTGCCGCCTAAACTGGGTTAGTTAGTGGCTTTGCCTGGTACGCAGTTGTTGGTTTATTGATTTTCTTGGATATGTCTGCACTTTGCAAGTTCTTTGCACGACTGTATTCTATGCTAGAATGAAGATCGTGATTGAAAACTGTTATTTCTTGATCATTCTGATTGAGAAACGTGGATTTGATAGTCTTTTATAGCAACTATTGTCAGAGAACCAGTTTGGAGAAAGAATTCTGTTTGCATCCCACTAAGAAGATGTTGTTGTTTTCTGTTCACGTAAGGAGTGAATTTCAGGGGCTATTATTTGCACGCTTGCAAGAATTTTGGTTTGTTTTTTTGACTGAGGTGTGCAATTATTCATGGAAAGTTATATAGGTAAGTAACAAGGAAGGTAGGCACAGAATACTCTGATAGACAATCATAGAGTTCAATACAATATGAGGGTTTAAAAGAATGAAGATGCACGTATCTAGATGTAAAGTTCTACAACAAAAAATAAACTGACACAACACTACCTAAAAGGTAATGGTTTCTCAACGTTATATTTAAACTAGTCATATGTAATAAAATAGGGCACCTATATATATGACGATCATTAGTAGATCATTAGTAGTACGCCCAACAGAGCACGTGTGTATTTATTCACTAGTGTTTAGAATACCAGGAATTGAAGTTATTTCCATTTTCCTCTCCTTCCTTTCAGTTGTTTATGGTAGGAATACCTGTACTTGCGTCAGTGTTCTGCGGATATTTGGATTTTTCATTATTTGTCATCCGTTACTTTGTAAATTTATCACAGTAAACTCCAGTGTAAATTTAACACTGGTTGTGGTTGCGGGTTGTGGTAAATTCAAATTCTAAATCTAAATGGGGGACCTAATATCTGCACTGAGGTCCATCATTGGGGTGTATTGTACATAAGCCCCCTTATAATCAGGCCCCAATCAACCCAACTCCTTGAAATGAGTTTTCATTAAAATGACATGTTTTAGTTTCGATAAAAAAAATCCTGCACCCAAAAGGTAACAGGTAATCGTATACACTCGCGTTATTTTTCCACAGGATTTCAATACACAAAGAATCTGTTTTGTCATCATCATCAACAGTATGTAGAAGTTTACTGCTGCACATAATCCTCCTCTAAAGAGTGACGAACGATTTGAGGCTACCTCCATCCACCATCGGTCCATTGTGTGGGAGCTTTCGAACACTGGTGAACATATTTTATAAGCTTATCAATACTAGTCATGAAACAATTTGAAACAAATTTTCATTAAGGCTGAACCAGTTTAAAAAAATGTAACATAATACCATGTGCACGGTAGAACGAATCAGTTTGAACTAGACTAAACTGATTGCGATGTTTATGAAACAATACATAAATTCCAACAGGGTACTGCAATTGTTAGCTGCTAAAGAATTACAAGATTTACAAAAATACATAGGCATGTAAGAGACAAATTCCTATTACAAATACTGGTTAGAATTACGAAAGAACTTAGGGTCCTGGTCCCCGGTTTCAGTTTGACCGGACGTATAGTTGTAAATGTAACCGATCACCCGTCATATTGTTAACCGTGCTGAACCTTACATTTTATTTAGGTGGGTGCTTTAGTTAAAGGGCAAAAACCCGATCAAAGCCCGGTGTTCTTATCATGGGATTAAAACATAATTATTATTATAGTAATACTTTTAGAGTAAGAGTTACCGAGAGTTCACAGTCGCCAAGTCTATCAATCGAGTACCAGGACGGGTCATACATGGGATGAAAGGGGAAAAGAAGTCGCAGGTTGGCAGGGCAGTTTGTTATGATGATTCGAAATCCGATCAAAGGGTCTACGCTGAATTGCTGAGTTACAAATACGTTAAAAACATGTCGAAACGGTGACTGTATCGGAAAATTTACGGGGTAATGTTTGTTATTTCAGAAAAGCAATATACTTATTAGTCCCACAATTTTTTTCCTTTCTATAAAAGTTAGTCGACCTACTACGTAGCTCGTGATTTTCTGGAGAAAAAAATATGGAACATTTTTAGGTGATTTGACACATTTTTGCTAAAAGTATAGACACACTAATCAAAATCACGAGTGGACATCAGGGAGATACAGAGGAGGTGCCTTATATACATGCGAGTAGGTAAGGCAGTAAAGAAATAAATAAAATTAGAGAACATGTACGAACAATCAACGAATATCGCACTAACATGCTAAAAAACGTGCTCCAGAGAAAATAAACAACTTCCAGCAACTAAGGCAACTAGTGAACTAGTGACTAGTAAACTTCAATTACCTACCCAGACTTTTGCAGGAGTAGGACTCTATATTTTTTTGTTATTCTGTTTACAAAATGACTACACCTGTCGTGTCAGGATGGTCAACACTTAATTTTCCGCCAGTAAGTACCTCACTCACGAACTTGTGAGAGGAAAAATAATAAATTGACATAGTGATGTTACTACTAATTAAATTATCGCGTTTGTCTGAACTGTAGTAGGTTACCTACACCAGACCATAAATGTATACCCGCCTAATAGGTAGAGTATGTTTAATTTGATTAGGTAAGCATTATGCGTGGAAAATTTTACAGTAAAAATTACAAGTAACGTGCGCACAAGCGCGGGCGTGCATTGATTGGTTACAAGACAATGAAAAAAGATTGAACTGATTATTAATACAGGACATAAAAATGTTTCTAACGCTTAAAATTGCACGGTTTTACAAAGATTCAGTTAACAGAGCTATACTATTACGAACAGTTTGTGTTTTACCTATGTGGTTTATTTAAATCGATATGATTTTTTTTAAAATAGATTATCTTCATTGTATTAAAAATATATTTTTAATTAAATTGAAGCAGACATATAAGTTTATGGAATTAGTAAGGCGTTCGACAGAAAATAGCATCCCAACCCATTGATATATCAAAACAAAGGTATAGAAGTAGGAGAAGATATCATCTTACAAAGCAGTCAGATTTGATTTTTTGCTTGTTTTTTCAACCTACTTCGGACAATCCATAAGGCAGGGCCGGAATTCTGGATAGCCCAAAGCTTTTCAGAAGAAGGCATAGATTGAACCAAACTTGCATTTAAATACTGAAAATTAAAGGTATCAATCATAATGATTATCGGAAGTTATGAAGGCCACATAGAGCCGTGTTTTAATCCTTATCTCAGCAATAAATAGTACTGAATACACATAGGATCAGTCACTTTAGATTATCGCTTATATAGCTCTACATTCTAAAGCCTCAGAGATAATAGTTGCCTACCTGAAAATCCATACTGTATTAGTAGTCTACTTTATGGCATTCAGTAGTAACATGGACTATCATAATGATGTTTACCAAAAGACATTACTTAAACACCACATTCATGAAAATAAGTTGGATATATCCAGGTACATAAAGATTCTCTTGATTACAGATCCGATAAAATATTGGTGCTTTTTTCAGTAAATTCACCTAGCATTTACAAGTATGTATGTATTCAAGCCAGACCCTTAAGCTACTGAAACGCAAGAAGTTGTACAAAATAGAATTATTTGTTAACAAGAAAAAATAAAACAAACAATTCTTCAATTCTTGAAACAATTCTTGATCATTTTAAATAAATGATCAAGAATTTGATATTTTTTTCAAAATGAGAGTTTTCACGTAAGTACCGTACTATCGGTGAAGCCGACTCACTCCGAGTCTTCATCAAGACGCAAGGCAAAAGAAGCAAGAACAGAGAATGCAATACGCGACGCGGAGGCAAAGCGTCGCGATCACTCACCCTGATGAAGACTCTCGTACGTTACGTGAAAATTCCCGATTTACAATAGGAATTAATAATGTTTTAGAGTGTCGTAGTTCACTTGCACGAGCACATTAGATAATAGCATTTTCGATTGGTTATATGCGAAATTGGTAGAGCTTGCTAAACATTTTTAATCTGTGCTTGCTAGTGATTACAGCTGTCACTTATTTTTTACAGCTAATAATTATATGTAATGATGAGTGATCACAATACATTACACAATGTAAAGTAATACTTAGGTATGTAAAGTGGATACCTAAACATCATTGAGATGGTATTGATAGTAAGATAATTAATTTTGCACAACTTTGAACAACTGTTGTGTAATTTTTATTCCACTTTGAACGAATCTTATCAAATAAATAAAAAATTCTCATGAAAACGAGAAAAGCAGAAGCAGGCACTTGCATATATTAATACCCTTCGTCAACTCTAGAAAATAACTCTACCTACTACGAATTGTAGAGACGTATCGGTGTATCAAGTAACAATCACGTGGATATCACAAAGGATTATAAATAGATCAGTGTCCAATGAATCTGAGCCGTCAAGGATGAATGCGGTCAGGTCAGGAGTTAGCACTCGTACCTTTGCCGTGTACCTCTACGTATGGGTAAATCACCTCAAGAGATCAGCTATAAAACCGCAGATTTTAAGACTACCCAATTGTGTTGTGTATGACATTGTAAGTTTTTTTTTACATTGTGACCTTAATAAATTAATTATATATTTATTATTTATGATTCATAAGTTATGAATATGGCCTGAATCGTGTTCATGACATGATAACAAATGAATGAAAAAATATATGTATTTTTTATGAGATTTATAGGCAACATTTTTTTAGTAGGCGGTAGGTGTATTGTATGTACCTACTCGCGGAAACATGATTAATGTTTTCAGTTTGTCTGTCTACGTAGATATAGATAGGTACAAGATGCTTTTCTTCGAAATCGTGGCCTTCTGAAAAACCATATCAATGAAGAAAAGATAAAAACACAATAAATTAAATGATCTTGTAAATCTTCACTGTCCTGAATCATGAAGGTTTTACTTATATGCGAATTCATATGTCGTGAAGCATGATTATACACGGCGGTATCGTCACAAAATACCGTTTGTAACACGCGAAAAGCGACCTAAAAGCTGAAACACTAACTATATAAATAGCATCACAACAGAACGTGGCAACAGAGTCATTGAAAGAAACTGGACGGACATCCAACAAACTGGATATAACCGGTGGAAGTTATCGAAACAAATCTATAAAGTACTCGCTTGTACGCGGCAAACGATGGAAGTTAAATTGTACGATGCAACACAACACACATTTCAGACCTAGGTCTCAGTAGGGTAAGAGTCATGTATGTAAAGAGAACTAAAAAACTTGACGACCTCTATACCACAGTGGGCCCGCCTGAAACGCAGATGGTTGCCGGTTCAATTCCATCCGCGGGACAAATGATTGTATGATCTGCAAATATTTGCCTCGGGTCTGGGTGTTTCCTATAAATAAATAATGCTGGTAATTTTTCACACAGCATCATCTATCCCCAAACTAAGCAGAGCATGTATTATGGGAACTACATGATTGATATACTACTTAGATACTTTTTTTTTTGTAAATACTTAGTTTGGGGCTAGATGATGCTGTGTTAAAAATGACCAGCATTATTTATTTAAAAACAAATTAGATAGAAAACTGCATTTTATTTGATGTGGGTATGGGTAGGGACTTTGCAAATAACATTTCACTACCGAGTTAATAATGTAATTGAGAAGACAATACGAACATAGTATGCAGCTTGTAGTCTAGTAACTTGAAGTCTTGGAATGTTGGCATAGAACTCCTGAATCAAGAAAAAATGATTTTTTTCCAAACATGCCCACTTAAATGATTACCAGCGTTGGAATTGTAATAAAGCTAAGACAAAACATATATAAGAAAATATTAGCGCATTCATAGTTCCAACGATTAGTATCGCATAAATCCGGCAGTTTGCCAAAAAATTGCTGTTGGTGTTTATATTTCGCGCGACAATTTTGCGAACGTTGTAATTACTAACAAACGATAACTAGCTATAAACTAATCATTTTTATTGGCAGTCGTAGATCACTCCTAATTAATTTAGACGTCACCAAGTGATAATCATTGAGGAACACTTTAAATCGTGACAACAACAAATGAATGCTCTTCACGTCATCGGTACGCCCATGGGTAGGTGTGGTAGGTAAATAGATACACACTCTTTGTAGTGCTTATGATTCTAATACTCCTAGTGAGTATAGACAATAAAAGCCCAGTAAGCGAAGACACCCTTATTTCGTATTATGTTTCGGAACCCAAATGAAAGCAACTCATGGTTGTACAGTAATTACTAATCGTACCTAATTTATTTTGATTTCCGATAACGTTCTAGATCCTACCGCTGGGAAAGTGGTTTCTAGCAAAGCTCGGTATTTTTTTATAAGGAAATAATGAATTCTAGGGAGCAGATCCACTAAATACAAACAAACACTCGCAAATAAACCATTTCAATTCAACAGCTCACAACGATAGATGATCTCTTTGATGAATACTAGAAGTAAGACCCAAGAATGCCAATATAAGTTAAAGGAAAACTGCAGTTAGATCCGCAATAATCGGCGCGGAATGCTCAATCCGAAAAATTTCACGACGTGGCGTCGTCAAAATGAGAAAGCTTAGAATGTTTAGGTAGTCTGTCAGAGCAACTCTCTTAGACAAAGTGCCAAACCATTAAATCAGAGGAACCTTTAAAGTAAGACATAGGAATATCTTATAAATTTGCGGAAACACGTCTGTGATGAGACGTGACCACAAGACTACAAAAATGCTTGGCCAAAAAACAGCGCCGAAAAAGCACGGAAGACTTTTTCGGCCTCGATTCATATTGATGTCTGTAATTAAGAAAAACCTATAAAGTAACACATTGGACCCAATGACGACCCAGAGAAGACATTTCTGGAGACGGAAGATTAGGACAAATAAAAATAGGACAAGCCCAGAAGAATTATTGTTTGTTAGCCAATAACAAAGGGACGGACGGCTAGATTGATTTATTTTCTCTTTCTCTAGCCTTTACACTAAATGAGCTCTTAGTACTACTTATCCAAAATTTTTAAACATAATCAGCATAACATTTACATAACTACTTTGTTTCTGCACCTGAGAGTGAATTTATAGAAAAAATATATATATATTTGATTTTAAGGGTTCCGTAGTCAACCGTCTGTCCGTCCGTCTATCTGTTCGCGGCTAAGTACTAGAAAGCTGTATTTGGCATTGTATACATATTAATCATGCCGACAATGTAGTAAAATAAAAATCTTGAAAAATCATTTTTTTGCGTACCTACCTTAGGGTTGTGTGAAAACTTTTTTCGATTCAGGGATCCGTTTATGATATATTAAGCTTTTAAGTGCTAATTTTTGTGGAGTCAAATGTGTGTGTGACCCTGAGATCGGGGAACAACAGGAATAACCCGCTCAAAGTTACCACCACACATACTTCTCAAAGCGCTCATCTCAACTGAAAATATTATAGGTTAAATTAACTCGTTATTAATGTAAACGAGATCAACTTGTGCAATTACTATTGATATTTTATGGTAATATTTCAACTAGATGCCCGTAATAAAATTATCTTAATTTAATTAAGGCGGTAAGAACAGAGAAACCTTATAAGGTTTCTATAGGGCACACACATATATTTCTAGAGGAACTTACTTAAGTTAAAACTAGTGTACCTATTGGGGAAATTCGTAACTTCTTACTCAGTTAGGCTAAGGAGGTGCAATTACTACTTAGTAGATATCTACTTCATAGTATACGATACCCGCATAGGTAGTTTTATAGCGAAACTGATAATCGCTAAAGAAACTGGGAAGCAGGGAATGACGGTAGGAGGGCTCGACTCAAGACAGCTTCTTAAACATCATTTTAAGAAGCTTATCTGGCAGAGACTTCGACAGCTGATGATGATGATGTATCTTCAAGAAGAGTTACCTATCAATATAATATTTACTCCAAATTTTCCACTCGTAATTTTATCAATGCATTTCATTCAGTGCGATTCGCAGAACACTTGCAGTATACCCAAGGTTTAGCTAATCTAATCATAAGCCTGTTTGTGGTTGTGGAAAAATTGCTACAATTTTCATTAACTGATAAAAAGTTTTACTGCGCTGTAAAATTGGATAATTCAAGTAATCGGTCATTTGTAGCAGGACACGTAGTAGTTATCATTCCACTAGAAAATATACCAACTTATATTTTTATCTTCTTTATATATATATTCAGTAGGGAATTTTTAATATTTTAGCATAACATCTATAGATATATATCTTCACTTTGATAGGGCTAACAACAACCAATTTCCATCCATCGAGAGCGCACTCAATTCTAAAGTTCATGAGTCACTTGACTCTACTGGCATAGTGGACAACGGACCCGCGTTCGAGAACATTCGATACAGGCGTAGCTGCTAACTTAATTGATCGAATGCCTCAACTCGGACTAGCGATGTAATCTTAACCATCGAAGTAAAATCTGTACTTCAAGCGAGAAAAAGGTGTGCTTAGTTATTCTTAATGTATTGGAATTGTCTATTTGGCTTAGTTGACTTTTAAAGGCTATATATAGTACCTATTAGGTATATCACACAGTCAAAGCTTATTTTGCCTTTAAAAAGCTATGTAAACGAAAGATCATAATGTCAGCAGTTGTTTACAACCAAGTCAACCAACTGTGAATTGTATTTTGGCATTATCAAGAAATCTTGCTCGTATCGTGCCAAATGGTAGCATGGATATAAGGGCATTGAAATTACTATTAGATTAGGTTACATAATACTTTGTAAGATTTCCCGGCATCAAGCCCTTCGAAACTCTCTGAGAAAACAAGCTCTATTTTTTATTTTATTGCATACAAATTTAGGTACCAACCAACATCGATTTCCTGTCCACAGACGACGGCGAAAAATTTACCTCCTAAGCTTTCAATAAAACTAATTTTAATGTTATTTTCGACAGAGCATGCCATGCCAAAAAAAATACGAAACATTCTTATTTTTTTTTTGCTCCTTATCTTAAGAATGTTATTGGTATTGTCCTCAATTCATCATGCATACACAGACTAATTTATCAGATGTTTTAATGAGTTAATGCCCAAATAAAACAATTAATTACAATCATTTTTACTTTAGGAATAAAACAAGGATTAAAGTTCTAACATGAGATGAAATTAAAAACGTGTAGGTATAAAGAATAAGCTTTTATATTTATTCAAAATATCAGATCAGATAATAATTATGGTGTTGTAGTATTGCCTACAGTAAAATTCAATTTGCAAATTATGTGAAAGGTAAAAAGTGATACACTTACAAGTATAAAACTTAAGTAGTACAAATTACATAAGTATCTATGATTTGAAAAACCAACTTACAAAACGGCAGTCAAGGAACTGTATGGAAATAAAACCTCCCATAGGATATGCCTAATTTAGAATTTGTTTCACTATAATACATTATCACTAGTTTACAATAATTTCAGTTACACTGATACATAAAATACTGTTTCAAGCTGGTCCGATCACACAGTCCTTAACATTACGTAAATAAAGTTTTTTTTGTAACAAATATATGTATGTTTGCAGCGCCAATTTCCATCATAATAATACTGTTAAGTATTTTAGACTATACGATACGGCTAAACACATTATCATTCGTTCGCAGTAAGCAGGTATGTAAAAGAAATACTAAATCCTAAAAGGTACAATTCAAATTATGCCTAAAAGGATATTCGTTGAATAAACTTTTCTTCCTTGTGTAATAATAAGCTACGAATAGAAACTTTTGGTATACAATCATTCATTGTTTGTGGAGTAAACCCACTCGTTATAATGTCGTTTTGACAAACAAAACAAAATTTAAATATTTAGGTTTTTTATAAACATCGACAACATAATTTTCTCAGCTAAAATAAATAACAGCACATAACTTACATTAACAAATCACAGATACCTTTCGAACTGCCATACACTAACCTAGACCACCGGAGTACCATCAAAGTACCCCGCTGTCAGTGCTTAAACTAAACACAGTCTTGAAATCCATACAATGGCCTGCACAACCTAATACTGATCTACAGCAATCATGCAACAAAACAGAATGAAGGCTCCAGCTAAATAATGTCTCAGTCCGGGTAGGCGGTTAGTAGCACAATCACATCTACTCATCTGGGGGGTTCACTATCGGGAATATATCACAGATAGTGTGTCGGCGCTCGCGTGAAGGCCTCGCGGCGTCACAGGTAGGGCACGCAGCCCGCACAGCGCCCGGGCCGCTCCGGGGAGTCAGCGCGCGCCCTGCACACAAGCACCGTTTAACTCAGGAGCTCCTCTCCTCCCGCCGCGAGTCGGAGCGACCGAGCGCCCGCTTTAGCTTTTCCACCAACCTGGTGTGGAACTTGTCTTCGCGCGGCGCGGCCTGGTCGCGCGGACTACCCGAGACCTTGCTGGGGGTGTCGACGCGGAGCGAGGCCCGCGACAGCGGTGCCCGGCAGTAGGACAGGGAGCGCATAGCCGGCGCGCTGCGGTGCGGGCTCAGGGTGCTGGCGCGCGACGAGAACGCCGGCCCCTCGGACCGCGACTCCGAAACCTTCCGCATACGACCGCCGCCGCCTCCGATACCGGACTTCTCTGCGCTCTCCGACGTCTTCCGCGATCGGGAGTTGTAGATGTCCCAATCGTTCTTCACTACTGGCATCATGAACGCCATCTCGCCGTCGGTAACGGTGGCTCCTTAGCTTTACCGTTTTTGTTGTTGCTAAAACGTCAAGGAACTGACGAAATGATCCGATCGTGGAAAATAGCTTCCGATCGATCTCTCGCGATTCCGATAGGTTCTCACTGATGATAAGATTTCACGTTATTTTGTGTCTTTTGTTGATGTATTTAAGGTCAATATTGACTTTTCCGGGTATAAACGGTCGTACAATGGGAGAAATGTCGGCTTTCACTTCAATGTCACGCACAGGGCCGATTAAGATAGGATGTTCACCCTAGGACGATTTGCGGTAGAATGAGGTATTCGTGAAAACACACCCTGATTATAAGGAAAATAGTGGCGCCACTGTCAACGCGGCTGAATTCGTTAACTCCGTTTGTCCACTTAAGGGCGATTATCAGTGAGTAATATGCGTCGTTTTATAGACAAGCGTCACGTTTTTTATCAATTTATAGCTTTGTGCATAGCGTAATGATGACTAAAAGATAACACTGATTACGAGTGCTCTAAATGAGTCATGAGATACCATTTAAACCATGTTTGCATTGTCTGATGGCCAGCATGATGTAGTAGCCAGCGCATCCAAGTAATGTAGTGTTGCTACTCGACGGCAGATGGCGTAACTAAATCATCCGCAGCGCCACCTGCTGGAAAACGCATCACACTCAGCGTGAGGTTGTTGACTACTTAAAGACGGTCCTATTAGCAGGAATCTGATTCTCATTTCAGTGACATCGTCATTTTGGCTTGCTTGCTATCTAGTGAACGCCAATATTATAAGAGAATGAAGTAGCCGAATTTCAATCGAGAAGATTAAAAGATTCTGTGCGAATTGAAATCCCGGATTCCTTAGGTTTTAAAATGTATGTAACATTAAAAAATTAAGAAATTTCAGATGTGGTAATGAAAACATGTTTTTAAAATAACTTAATTTTATTAGAGAAGTTAATAATATCAGATCTTATAACATGATTAACCAAGTACAAACAACATAATATAACTATTATTCGAGAGTTAAAAATTAACATGTAACAAAAGAGATTAGGTCTAACTCGATTAACATACAGGGTGCAAATTACATAATATTATGACAAATTCGTATTATGTCAGGCACTGACAAAGAACTATGTTTATTTCAGCAGTTTTTTTATTTGTGATTTTAGCAAAATTTCAATTAGTATCACATAATTTTAGGTGGGATCAATATTTGAAACACTATTAATTAACTAACATGACATGCTTTTAACTAACATTTAAGAAAATATTATACAACCAAACAAGCTCACAATTATAATCCCAATAATGGACTTCCTCAGCTCAATCTATACTCAATATGTAGGATCCGTAAGAATACCAAGTATGGGGTACACAGAGGCACATCCAAACGTTATATTTGGCACATGCCCAGACAAGATTATATCTAAAAAATTTGGCAAGAGTTTTAACAAGCTATGCACATATTATAACAATATCAACGAAATACATTTCAGATACTACATTTCTAAATCTATTTAGTAAATAAATGCATTTTACGCCCGGTATTATCTATACTAAACGTTGCTACCTAACTGAGTGACTGAATTAATGAAAATACTTTGTTGTACAAGAAAAATAAATACAAATTCAAAATATATAACACAAACTCAAAGTAAACTTGATGACATTTTACTTTAATTACCTTGGATGAAACCATTATCTTCTATTAAAACTACATTTGTTATGTTCAAAATGATTAAGGTGGAAAATAATAACAAATTCATTGCCCATTCAAAACGCATAGCCGAAGAACTGATAACATCCTCCTTAGAAGTAGGTAAAAATAAGCTCGATTTCTCACATTAACTGAACACTAGTATTATGTTCCTCTTTAATCTTTGGATCATAAAAAC
This sequence comes from Perizoma flavofasciatum, assembly GCA_958496245.1. NCBI lineage: Eukaryota > Metazoa > Arthropoda > Insecta > Lepidoptera > Geometridae > Perizoma > Perizoma flavofasciatum. The sequence continues at coordinate 4,891,284 of OY292433.1, forward strand.
CTTTAAAATCCATGTTTATATCAAGTATACATACCATAGTGAGTAATTTCGAGTTTCACTATCTCTAAATCGACTTCCATCTGTCATACTTTACTAGTTTATCATATGAAGATATTATGGAAAGTTCTTTGCAAAGGACGCCAGAATAACACAGGCCCAAATTCTGATTGGCTAACGGAAACGCCATTTTGTTTTCTAGTTTTGTGATTGGTCGGTTCTTACAGTGGTGCCGACATACGTACATACGTAAATCACTAGGAAAGTTCACTAACATCACTGAACACTAGTATTTGGTTCGTCCTTCGATCTCTCGGGATCATAATACCCGTTCAAGTTCACCATAGTGAGTAATTCCACCAGATGTCTCTGGTAGCCGCACTCCATAAGCTTCGTCACCACTTTGTGTAAATACTTGGCTAGTTTCTCGAAGAGATGGAACAGCTCTTGTAGTTGGGCGAAGCTTGTATGCGTAAAGGCACCGTTGGCCTCTTTCTGTTGCCATTCTCTGCAAAATTAAAGTAAAAAAGTGACCTCAATAAGCACGAAATTAAGTTGCTGAGATCAATCGACACATTCAACGGGTCTTGCATTGTTGGACCATGGACCGATGATATCTTGAGGATTGCGGGCAGTCGGTGGATGGAGGAAGCCTAAGATCATTCGAAATGCCAATCTTTAGGGGAGTCATAGCACTCCTGGACTTGTACAGGATGTTCATTTTGATGATAATGATGTACGTTAAAACGACTAAATGCCAACTTGACCCAAAGTAAAACAAAAAATTGACCTTTAGTAAGTTGATAAGCGTGATATAAATAAGATAGGAAGCAAAGCTTTTTAATTGATTTATTGTTACCTTACCACCAGGTACTAGTATTATAATATCAGTGCATCAGGTAACCTTAGTGCGCGAGTCCGACTAGCGGTTAGGCAGGCAGGCAGTTTTTTACAACACAAAACACTTACCCAGCCTTCAAAACCCTACTAAACTTCAGCACCACAGTGAATATATCATTCAGCAACTTCATGACTGGCGTCGAGCGGTTGTTCAGCAGGCACCTGAACAGCACCTTCTTCATATAAAGCACGTGGCATTCATACAGGTCGTCCAGCGTCCTCGCTTTCTTCAGATCGTTCTCGAACTCAGTCCACGAGGTCAGTATACATGTGGTGACTATGTAGTTGTCTAAAGCACGTATCATGGATGCCATTACGTGACGGTAGATCTGGATCGATAGGTATTGAGGTGATCGGAGGAGCTTGCGGGAATGTTGTTTTGAAAGTTTCACTGCTAGTTTTAGATTCTGGAAAGATAGAGAGAAATCGTATTTTTTTAACCAAAGACACAATTTACATGTATATAAGTAGTATAATCAAAAACAAAATTTTTATTTCAGCATTTAGCCATAATTAAACATTTGGCAAAAATAATAAATATAATGACTTAAATACTAATAAAGCTTAATTTAAGCATTTTGACTGGGCCTGCTAGGTCAGGCCCAGTCAAAATGTGTTGACATGACAAGCGGCGCGCCGCCCTGGCAGCCACGTTACTAGGCTCGATAGGGTTTACACTGTTAACTCCATAACCAAGACAATATTAAAGCTCTTACTTCAAAATCTTCACCAAGCACCCAGAATATCCTCCTCATTTTGATGAGGAACTGGAAAACCTTGGCGTATCTCAGCAGCGCCTCCTGCGACAGTATGATGTTGAGCGGCCAACAGACGGAGTACGTCAGGGAGAGGCATTGCAACACGTCGGCCGACGAATGCTGGAAGCTGAGCGGGGTGTCGGCGATTGTGAACGAAAGGTTCTCAGAGAACTTGTGCACGTCTGAAACATGAACGAATCAATTTTACTCGCGAAGCACGGAGCCCATATATGCGTTTGCTATAAGAGGTTATTGCGTTGTTACCATTTATCTCATAAAAATGGTAACAGACATCAAAATTGATAACACGGTCGCGTACCGTGCGCTTCCAGAGGAACTCCCAAGAACACTCATGTTATGGAATGGTCTACTTGCTGAAGATTTCCCAAGTGACTATTTGGGGTTTAAAAAAAATGCTGGACATTTTTCACACAGCATCATCTAGCCCCAAAGTAAGAGCTTGTGTTATGGGAACTACATGACTGATATACTACTTATATACTTTTTATGTAAATACATCCATATTATACATATAAAACACCCAGACCCGAGACAAACATTACCTAATCATACAAACATTTGTCCCGTAGCGGGAATCGAACCCGCAACCTTCTGCGTCTCAGGCGGACCTTCGCCCACTGCGCCACAGAGATCATCTATACATCAAAACCTTCGCATTTATAATATTAGTAGGACGACACTCACGCGATATTGAAGATCCAAGCGCCTTATCCAGTATGCTATGAAGCGTCGAGTAATTCAGCAGCTCCTGAGGGTCCAAAGTCTTCGTCAACTTAGCAAATAAGTTATTACATATACTCCTCGAGAACTCTCCATCCATGAGAAAAAAGTAATCCTTCAAGCTCCTCAGATGCTCATACATGTCTAGGTTCACTAGGAAATAGGTTAGGATGGAATTGTTGACCACTTCCAGTTGGTAGGTGAGAGGTAGCATCACAGATCTTTGTAGGCACGCTGTCAATGTAGCTATATTATCACAGGTCATTTTATGTTCCTCCTCTTCCTCCGAGCCGAAATGCGCCGCAAATATGTTAGAGTAAGGCCGCTTTTTGACCGCCTCCATAATAATCGCTGGGTGAGTGTAGCACGAGTTTGACATGTCGAAATCCATCTTCTGACTAAGATAATCTTTCGAAAAGCCTTTCATGTCTTTAAGACCGAACGGATCGAACTCTTCAAGCGAGTATGTACCGTCTAAGATGTTGAACAGCGAATACTTGCTTTTGTATTCTTTGATCTCGGTAATATCAATGCTTTTTGACGGTGAGTTTTCTGGACTGGATTCTGTGTGTCCGCTTGTAGTTTCTGAATCCGCTGTGACGTCATCGATCATGAAGTTAAACCCTTCTGAAGTTATGTAGTCTTTGTCTGTTTTCTTCTCTGATCCGATATCTTTACTGCATTCGCTTCGCGGCGTGAAAATGTCACCTGTGATTGCGCCTTCCAGGGGTAGGTCGGCTGTCGTCGGAGTTTCCAAATCGAGCTACAAATAATAAATCAGATAAAAAGGGGAACAGTGTGTGTTTCTAAGGACGAACGCCAGTTTTATAGCCTTCACTCTTCTAACGACACATTGGCGTCGATTCTCTTTTAACTAAACTTAATTTTATCTATCGCTCTCTGTTACTAACAGTAATAAAATAATAGCAACAATTTTAGTGCTGTCAAATTAGTCAGATTTAAGTCGTGACTTCAAAACATGCTGACTATAAATACGCAGAAGAGCGACACGTAAACTAATTTGACAGGAGTCAAATTCTTGTCATTTCTCTTTTGTGCACTATCAGTAAAGAAAGAGAGTGATAGTATAAATTAAGTTTAGTTGATATAGATGACAATCGACGCCATTATGTTGGAGAAGGAAAGGAAGACACAAAATGGCATCCTCATCTTACTTATTGATTTAGTATAAGTTTTTAACCTATAATGTTATAAGTCCTTTCGTTCGTTCGTAAAAGCTCTAATGGCCGACTCTGGTGTCGAAGATCTTAGGCTAAACGACTGTAATAGCCGTGAATGACATCTTAACGTGCACTCCGCAGCACGAAACACTTAAGACTGAACTTTCCTTGACCATTAACAGATAAACTACAAAACACTTACCCTTGGAAAAAGGTCACCGGGGGTCACAGACGCGTTAGGAGTCACCCCAAGGCTATACGATGTCTCCCCATACGGTTTCAAATTCAGCGTCAGCCCAGATCTCTTAGCCACATCTCGTTTCGGACTACACTGAACACTCCTCGACTCATATTCCGACTCCAAAACCTTTTTCTTATTACGTATAGCTTCTTCCTGTGCTATATTTGCCGGTTCCTTCTTTGATTGAAATTCTAAAGGTAGGTTGTATTCAACACCTAAAACTTTCTTCTTGTTTATAACTGCCTCTTTTTGAGCGTCGGTTCGCGGTTCAACTTTAGATTTAGCTTTAGGTTCCAGGTAATATTCAGCGCTTAGTACTTTCTTCTTATTGCGTTTCGCTTCTGCAAACGCTGTGCAAATGTTGTTTTCCTCGTCTAAGGTATCTATGTTGATCGCTGGTGTGTTTTGTTTGGTGACATTACCGAACTCGTGAGCCATGACTTTCTTTTTATTCAGGTAAGCTTGGTGTTGAACTATTTGATACTGTTCATTATCGTACACAGATTCTAAGTTAGCTCCGATTACATTACTGGACGTTCTGGTTTCGTTGGAATTCTCTTCTGCCGGTATAACATTGCCTTGTGAATCGAGTTGTTTCTTGTTGTCGCAATCTTTGTCATCGTTGCTTTTGGAACCGCCAAAGAAACTCTTCGCAACGTTACAAATGGCGCTGAAAACATCGTTGGAAGTTTGTGATTTTTTCGTATTTTGTTCTAACTCTGTAGGTTTTTCTTCAGCGTCTGCCATTACTACGGAGGTATCTGATTCTGTCATAACGTCTATCTTGATTTCGACTTCGGATTCTGTTTTCTCACTAGGAGTTCCGTTATCTACTTTGTCTATTTCGATTGACACAGGCATTTTTTCTTCGCTTCTCTGGTGTTCCAACTCGAGTTTTTCTCGTTTCAGATTTCGCTCCTCAGTTGATAATAGTTGCATTCGACTTTGATCTAGTTGCAATCGTTTTATTTTCCAATCTGTGTGCATTTGTTTCTTTTCAACCTCCATGTTTAGTTTCGAGTAATATTCCATTATTTTGTTCCTGAAACATTTTCACAAAATCTAAATTCCTATATGAAATAGTTTCACAGACTAAATGACAGTCAGTCAGTCAAGACAACACAGAACGCACAGACAGAACTGGATGATAATTTACTTGTGATAAAATATGTAGAGTGCACTAGGGCATTTTTCAGATCCTAAATAGTGCAGCGGAAAGTTATATGGAAAAACATAATACGGATACATATCTGGCTTTCCGCTAATTGATGCGTTTAACTTAGTTACCATACATTCACCAAACATTATCTCGTGCTCAAAATAGTGAAGAAAAACATCTTAAGGAAACCGGCATGCTCTAGCTAGAACCAAAAGTTACAAGGCATGTGGCATCGGTAAGCGTTCCAATAAAGCGTCGATAGGCTTGCAGCCTGTTACGTGGAACGTAAATTGTAATGTTCAGACATGCTTCTGACTTCCCCCTACTTCTGACTACTCTTTACGGATCTGAGTACTGAGTTCGGATCTGATTTCCATCATGGAAATTACAGCCGTGACCGTGCTTTTTTATATTCACAAACTATCTACAACAAGACTTTATATTCAAATCACTTTAATAGTAATAACAGTTACTTCATCCGAATGTTGTCCGGAAGAAATCTCTTTCAGCGATACAATTGTGCATTTCTTTTGTTTGTTTATTATGTAGAAAGTTGTTATGCACAATAAAGCGTTTATCTATCTATCTGACGGACCAATCGTTATGGTTGGGGGAGGTCGATGAATGGAAAGTGAAAATGGTCTTAAAGTTTACCTCTCATCATCCCTAAGCCTGGAATCAACCTCTTCCGTAGCCTTATCGCCGGCCGCTTCCAGTTCATATCGCTTCTTCTCGCGCTGCTTCGCTCTTTGCTTCGCTGCTTTCGCTTCGGCCATTGCCGCTTCGAGGACCCGAAGCGAGTGCTGTTTTTCCGCTATTATAAGTTGCGCTAGGCGTTTGCGTTCCGCTGTAGTTTAATATAAACGTACAGATCAGTATAAATACAAAATAAATAAATACCCTGCAGTCACATACATCACAGATATCATAATACTAGTACATACGCAATCCTGGGGTAAGACAAATACCTCAAGCTTAGTTTTCCTTTCACGCTAACGCAAATTTGTCAAGGAAAAACTTGGCGATAGTAACGTGACATTTTAACAGCTTATGTCATTCCTATCAAACAATTTAATCTTTGTTCATTCAAGATTTCAAGCTTTGTTTTTGTGTTTCCAAAAAGTCACATCTGAATCAATTATCTAAATAGCTCACCAACAATCTTCTCCAGAGTCTCAGCCTGTTTAATGGTAGCCATTTCCGTGAAAGCCTTCCGCTCCGCCTCTCGTTTCAGCAGGATCTGATCGAAGGTGACCAGCTCGCCGGTCACGAACAGGCACCGGGTTCTGTACACGTCTAATAGTTCTTGCTGGCGTTCCAGCTCCTCGAAACTGGCGCAGCACTTTACGGAGGGATGGTCTGATGATATCAGGAGGACTAGAGGATCCTGAACGAATAGAAAGATTATTATTATCCAGCTAAACATTTGTACCGCATCGGAAATCAAACCAGCACCCTCTTGCTTCGCACTCGCCCGCTGCGCCATCGAGGTCGTCAATATTGTAGTGATACACCAATAATTATAAACTGCCAGTAAGTAGGAATCTTAAAAGTACTTACACTAGGATTACAAAGCTTCAACAATCTGAGAGATTTGCCACACAGCAGTATAAACTTGGCCAGCGACCTGAGGAACTCCGGTATAGCGACGCTCTGCGTTATATGGAACCCTTTGTCCCAGTAGCGTTTCGATCGGCAATTCACGTATTGGGTGTCCTTTCGTATGAAAAATTCGTGGTAACGATCATCGAGTTCGCCTTCGAATATGAACTTTTCTATAAACCTGTTGATTACAAAATTAAAACTGTAGTGACTGGTTCCTATCATCTCCCCAAAATCCTGGGAGTAGAAGAAAAAACGTTCTCTTTGACGTTCGCTACAGATCGCGCAAGTTAAGCTCAAAACTGCTCCTACAAAACCCTGGAAAATCAGCACAGAATCGCCGCATAAAAATCGCCGTCACCCGCAACCCTTAGCAAATCACCAGTACGGAATCTCGTGAAGAGACGTCTTACCAACGTGCACTCGTCAACACGCGAGGAATATGCAAGAACACCAGCTTGTCTCGACAAATACCACTTTCTGTTGGTGTTAACGCCTACGGAAAGATTGAATTGTATGGAAATGGCATTCGCTGTGGAAATATCACGTGACTGCTGCCAAGTTTTACCTTGACAAATTTGCGTTAGCGTGAAAGGAAAACTTAGCGTGGGGTATTTGTCCAAACTAACTAATTTACTTACTTGAAATAGACTTTGCAGACTGAAAACAGCGAATTGAATGCGGTAAAGGCTGTTTTTCTTTGAGTGACCAATGATATTTCACTGAATAAATACGACATCAGTTCAGCCCCGTAAGGCAATGTCGTTCTGGATTCTGAAATTTAATGTGAAATATTATAATTAATAAAAACATATAGGGCAAGATAGTCGGACTCACAATGAAAATACTTTTTTGGTTAGAAAAATTCCTTGTTAGGATCAACGAATTTTTCTTCGTTGTTAGGTAACCCACGATACAGCGAATCCCAGTGTGGGGATTGGACTACGTATGTGACTGTTAGAAGTTTATTAAACAATAAAGTGTATCTTTATTGTTAAATTATGAATTTTGATAAAAATAAAAATTATATTTTTGGTCTTTTGAACGTCATTTTCTAGTCTGACTATAGCAGACTATAAAATTTAATCCTTCAATCCTACTTTTGCTAAAACGATTCCGATTTTATTCCTTAAAAAAAGTTGTGATTAAAAACTTTCCATAGCCTCTGTATTGAGAACCTACCCTTTTTTAATAGACGGTTAAAAAACTGAATTCTTACCCATATCAATCAGTTTATAGATTGACGCAATTGTCTCGATCTCATACTTCAACGGCTCCAGATGAAACAATATTTGTAATAGTGTCGGCATACAGTTTATATCCTCGGCGCTGCTGTTATAACATTCCTCGTATATTTCCGTTGCTTTTAAGCGAAATTCTAGTAAATATCGTCGAATAACCTCTCGGGCAGCCTAAAATAAACATTCAATAAATGCATACATAGTCCTGTCCCCACATTAGAATTCCCTGTATCGTGGGTATCAGGAACTATGAGTACCTGTGGTACCCACTATACCCAGACACGGAACAAATATCTGCAGAACATGCAAACATTTGCCCCGCTGCGGGAATCGAGGTTGTTTAAAAGAAACAGTTCAAAGTGTTAATCAAAGGTTATTTGAACAATAGGACTTGAACAATTCCGGTTAGGTGATTATGCGAATTGAAAATACGAGTCTTTCACTCACGAGAGCCGAAAACAAATAAAATTGTCTAGAAGAATAACTAGATCATTTAAACAAAAATCCCATTTTAGTTTGTGATTACCTGCTAAAATGCAAAATACATACTCGTTCATATTTTCTAGATTCTAAGGTTGGGCGTAAAACAGAGCCGATCCTACTAATATTATAAACGATTTTTTTTGAGGATGGATGTTTGTTATTCTTTCACACAAAAACTTTTGAACGGATTTTGATGAAACTTTACAGTAATATAGTTTATACATCAAAATAACACATAGGCTCCTTTTTATCCGGGTACCATGAGGGCGAATCCGTGGGCAGAAGCTAGTTTTAAATAAAAAATAAATCTATCAAGAAAAGTAACACTAATCCTCAAATCAAAATAAGAAAAAAAACGAAAATCGTTTCTTGACAAGTTTGAAACAAAAGTACAAAAGAGATTCCGGGTGCGCAACAAAGTGTTTGAATTTCCTGTAAAAATTTGTTAATTTGTCTGGGTGTTAGAGTTCCATGGTACTCTTAGTTCCTGATGCCCACGATACAGGGAATCCTAGTGTATGATCAGGACTATGTGACTGTTGGATGTTTATTTCTTTATTATTATTTTATTACAGCAAAAACTGAAAGAAAAAAACTAATTCTGCGCTGGCAAATCTGAAAAAATAAATCTGCCCTATCAGTATAGGTTTGCGATAATTTTCACGGAAGATTATGTTACCTCATATACAAGTCCATTGCTGTGGAAATGATCTTCCAAAGCCTGATTGAAGGCAAAATTGTACAGCCGTCTATAATAAGTGCCGACCAGCAGTATGTCTGATACGTATCCCCGAATATGTTCCTGAGATATTCCTTCGAGAACTAAATTCTCTTTCATGTAGAAACAATTTGATTCTTGGCTGTAAGGAAACGAGTTTGTTTCTACGCCAACTGCAAAGGAAATGAAGAATGAATTAATGAAATAACTTTATTGTACATTATAAGAAAAATAGATATAACTTAACAAAACTTAAAGTACAATGGGCAGTCATAGAAGCGATCTCTTCCAGACTACCTTTCAAGAAAACCAAGACGTGAGTGTTCCTGTCCGTAAATGTGGCATAGTTGTGTTATGGTGTTACATGACTGATATACTACTTATATACATTATTTTTGTAAATACATACATATTATACATAGAAACACCCAAACCCGAGACAATTTTTTGGAAAATCATACACACATTTAATTTTGTCCCGCGGCGGGAATCGACATTCTGCATCTCAGGCGGACCTTCGCCCACTGCACCACAGAGATCGTCAGATAATAATTTAGGTACAATATAATCAATTAATTATGTAAATACCTACTTGCCTTGATTAGTTAACTTTAGGTAAGTAAACAATAACTTGATTCCCTGTGTCGTGAAGATACACAAGTGTACAATGTATATTGATCTTCACGATACACTAAATATAATTACAATGTAAACAAGAGGAGAAACTAGACAGTGCTTGGTAGATTTATACAATAACTTCCACGAGGTCAGGGGCACTGGAACACTGCTGTCATCAACCCAGAGTCCTTCTCCGCTACTTCAAGGAGTTGGGCTGGTTGGGGTCAGGTTAGAAGGGGGATAATGCACAATAAACCGCAATGCGGGACGTCAGTTCAGATCTTCGTTCCCCCACTTAGAATTATGATGTACAGGATAAACATGCGACAACCGCTGGCGAAGAAAGGTTCTCGAATAGCGACCACGAACCGGATGACGATGCTACAGAAGATGGTGTTTGTAGATAAATTTTAGTCAAATAAAATTTAAACGGTGGCAAACCATCGACACAACGAAGAAGAGTCTTACGTTGGAATTCAAAGTCGAGATAGGGGCTTCTCTAGGGGATGATTCAGCCACTGTGTGTCAAATACAATCTTTATGCATTTCATAGACAAAACAAACCCCCACTTTGACAAAAGTTGCGACTGGATGCTGAAGGCCCGAATTCCGTCCTCCAAACAGACCCCTACTGTAAAGTATTGTTTGTTGGTGTAGGTTTGTATAGTCAATTAGAGGATTTTTTTTCAAAAATGCATGTGGAGAATGACCTTTCGACTTGAAGCCGATCTGACAGCCGATGAAGCTCTACAATGCGGATAATAACAATGCCCAAGAAATACATCGATATTATAGTGATTCTTGATCATCATTACCTCCACTGAATTCTACAGGCATAATGCATTTCGCATTATTTATCCATAAAAATCTTCAAAATCCCGCGCAAAAACATTATTTGTAATGCCGGGTACAGACTGGTGAAAAGAGATATTCTAACCCTATGTATCTGTTACCGAGTAACGAGTACATCGCCTGACTCGAAGTTATTTGTAGTTTTTTTTTTACAAAGTACGAACAAAGTCATGCCGTACATGTGACGCGACTCGATGCGATGCTTCATGCTAGTGCTTGATTGTATGAAAAGTAACAAGTAACATCTACTAAACAACCGTCCATGCTAACCGTCCATCCGCACAACTTGTTATGCTCGTAGCATGTTCATGAAATGCACACAGTCGATGAGAATTTGTTACAAAATGTGTTACCTACCTTGCATAATACATAGGAGCAATTTAAACGGCAAGTTCTTTCATTGAGTGTTACATTGCATGTTACCGTTTGACGAGTCTATACCCGGCATAAACCAGTACTGTCAATGTCACGCACGTCATTAGCTGTGTGAAACTCTGTTCAGCTAAAGGATTCTCCAGTGATTGTTTATGAAAGACAAAAAATATTGATTCAACATTCAGCCTCTAGGCGAATGCTGAATGACGTTTCAGCCCCCGACTATGAACTCCAGCGTTAGTTGGAAATAAACACGGGAATTAGGCATCTATGCTCTCCACTTACTAGTCAAGTACATGATATGCCTGATGAACTGCTTCTCAGAAATGATGTTCAGTTCTGTCAGCACATCATCATGGGTCCTTCTCCAGAGCATCACTTCGCGTGACGAGGTGGCTATGAGCTGCCGTTCGTATACAAACGGCATTTTCGCTGAAATTAATCAAAAATGGTAGTGCCGACATTATTGTAATTACCGCCCCACTCTTCATTACACAAAGATAAGCTGGAAGAAAATACTAATTAGCAATAAGTTCGCTTATTAGCAATGTACTTGTTTTATCTATGTATGGTAGTTAATGTGAGGTATGGTAGAAGAAACATGAAAGTAGGATAAATGCATCATAATAGATGTATGTTAAGTATTTAAAGTTTATTTTTCAAGATCTCATATAATTTTTCAATGCTGTGTTCGCTTACAATTGGCCTAGGTTATCAGAACTTATCCCTATCGTTAAGACAAACAATGTGTAGATACATAAGCAGTTGGCGTTCCTTATTTTAAATAAATAGTTTAAAAAATGCAGCTGAGATGAGAGCTTTGAGTAGTATATGTGGTTTGACTTTGAGCGAGGAACAGAGAACATAAGAGTATTGTGGAGTGGAAGATGATGTTGTGACGAGAATAGAGAAAGGTATGCTAAGGTGGTTTGGGCATGTAGAAAGAATGGAAGAAATCATTATCCTTATGACGAAAGCAATATAAGTTAAGGCGAGCGTCAATGACACAGTTGGAAGGAGCATACTCAGATCAAATTGGAGATGTTCTAAAAAGGTCAAGAGTACCCAAAACCGACGAGCATGCATTAAGAATGTGATGATATTGAATTCTCACACACGTATTTCTACGGTGAATTAATTTATTCTGCGTAGGAACTGTACAGTAAACTTGGTTTTGTCAAAATAGGTAAAAGAAAGCTACATAAATCTGGTTAGTTATTCAGAGTTATATGAACAGACAAGCACAGTGATTTCAGAATGGCTTCGGATAAAATAAAAATGAATTTATTTGATTCAATAAAATGAGAAAAATGAAAGAGGTACATATGTCGGGATCTAGCAATCGGAAATCCGTGGTCTCTGCCTACCCCTTCCGGAAACAGGCGTGAGTTTGACGCCTGTTGAAGCTGCGACACCCTAAGTCGCGGGTACTAAAAATACTTACATACAACTTCCCAGATATCGTCAGGGATATCCTTGTCAATCTGTGTAGCGAGCTCCCAAATATCAACTGAATCAGCGCCCGTCTCGGCTCTGAACACTTCTTGGATGTCCTCAAGTTGCTGAGTGCTTGCTAGAGATATCTATGGTCATTCAAGATTTACAAGTAAATTTGTGCAAAATTTTATACCAATCCGACGTGTATAAAAAAATCTATCTAAGAATCATCCTTGAAGTTTTCTATGTATAATAATGATGTATGTATTTACAAAAAAAAGTATATAAGTAGTATAACAGTCATGTAGTTCCCATATGTAGTTTTAATGACCCTAATTTGGTGCTATCAGTGCAGACCTATTATTGGCTACCTGTATCTATTTAAGTATTGTTAAGGACATTGTGTTATAGCTGTTGGTTTTCCGAATAAAATAAATAAATAATACAAGCTTTGCTTACTTTGGGCCTGGATGATGCTGTGTGAAAATGTCCAGCATTGTTAAAGTCGGGATACAGTTATTTTCGTTCGATCCTCAATGCACCATCTCATAAAAAATGTACCAACAAATATCATACCTACTTATTTAATCATACTACATATTTATTGATGTTACTAATTATTTTGTCTAACCTACCCAGTAAAATATTGAATATAATGAGCTGAAGAGTTTTTTGCTTGAACGCTAATCTCTGGAACTACCAGTTGGATTGGAAATATATTTCTGATTGCCCAATTTTTGAGAAAGATCTATCCAACATCACGCTACGACCCTTAGGAGCCGAGCAAAAAAAGAAATAGCTCGGACAGGCAAAGCAACGCGGTGGGTCGTAATGTAATAAGTTAATGTACCCATATGTTTTGAACAATTAACTAAACTATTCTATTCCATACAAATCAATTGCTTAAAACCGCATTTCATACTAATATATAAACAAATAACCTCTTAAGGCAAAGGCATAAACGGTCACAGGAAATAGGAAGTACCTTGACATTAGGACTGTGGGACTGAGAGCCAGGTATCATTATATCCCTAGGTGCTGTCAGCCGCGGGTAGTTGAACATTGTGCTCTCAGAGTAAGGCGAAAAGTGCGTGGATGTCATTGACGCCAGCGACATTGGACTCAGAAACGTTTTCACCTCAACTTGTCCCATCATTTGAGAAAACTTCATATCTGGTAAAACTGGAAAACAAAATAAGATTATTAGTTTGATACATTAGTTAATAGGCAGTATAAGAAGGACCAACATCCAATGGACCAATTACATCTGAAAGGTCCCGGGAACTCTGTGGAGTAGAGGTGGAGGTGGAGTTTGCCCAAGATTGTTCATCATGGCACTCTTTGGGGGAGGTCCATGACCAATAGTGAACTTGCAGAATGATGATGATGAAGATGATTAGTAATAATTCATTGACCATCAGTTACTAGGGTAAGGTGGCAAGGTCAAAACTTTAAAAATTAAAAAAGACACTTTCCAACCTAAACATTTGCTTTTATCATGTTTTATAAGTTTGGACATTGCTAAGCCTGGCTAAAATGTACTCTTAGTTTCTGATATTCACGACACAGGCAATCTTAGAGTGGGATCAGGACTATGTATGTGTCTGTTAGGGATTATTTAAAACTATGATATGATATGATAGTATTATAAGAACTATGTATGTTAGTCTCTAAGGTATTTGTATAATTTTATATATTTTAGTTTTTAAGGTATATATTATTATGGGTCCTGTATTTGTACATGTACTTTACTATGTTGCTTGAAGTAAATGAATTATTATATTATTATTACTAAAAAATTAACTTACATGACTTTGAGTCAAAACTCTCTACCGTATACTCAGTGTAGGTCTGAGAGCTGTGTTGGTTCAGCATGGCTTCATGCTTCAAGCAGAAGGGTAGCTCGAATACATGTGATGGGAAGTAAGAGTAAGGTTGAGGAGAGCCAAATGCTTCTCTTGGGGGTTTCGGCAGCATTTCATCTAAGAGACCAAAGCTGAAAGGTTTCTGAAATTATAAAATGTACTTACAAGTAGTTATCCAAGTAAATTTTAGGTTTTAGGGGTTTTTAAAACCCCTTGATGTTTTTTTATCGTCTATTGCAGCACCCTCTAGTGACTAGTGGCGATAAAACCTAAGAACCAACCTTGAAGTTATACAAATTGATTGTAAAACACGCATTTTAATCTGATAAGCCCTTTGGTAACAGAGAAACAAACAACCTTTTATGGCAAATTGCTAATACAGGCTCCCTACCTTACAGGTAATAAATAAATAAATACCCAACAGTCACACACTCGTTCAGATTAGGATTCCCTGTGTGGCATGTGTTGGAAAGTGCTCATGCAGTGGACAAGGCTGAAGACATAGCATCAACGGGCAGGTGGAATGGTGCAATAAGATGGTCAATGACTTCCAGTATCAGATGTCAAGTTTAGAAAAAGATATTGTTTTTGTCATTTATCAAAATAAAAAACAAATGTAGAGTGTATGCAAACATATTTTGTCCCACAACAGGAATGGAACCCGCACCCCTCTTGCGTCTTGGCCAGTTTCTCGTTCGGCACACCACCCAGGTTGACATTTTTCTTCCTGATTTTATATCAATTGACCAATTTGCTGCAAGATTTGGTCAAGTATTGTCCAGAGTCATTAACCCAGTCACAGCAATGCAAGCATCAATGCTTTTGTAGAAATAGTTATGATGGTAGTACTTTCTCGGACGAGCAAAGCACAAGTAGCCCTACTAATTCTGAGTTGAATAGAAACAACCTAACAAATGCTAGTCTCCACTGTCTGACAAAGGACTCTGCTTATGTCTGCTATTCTATCAACGGTAAAAGAAAGTCAGAGTCATCAACAAGTTATTTCTTGGTGACAATTTATTTAAAAACATTCTTACCTGAAATATTTTTGAAGAAACATCTTCCTTAATGCTATTACTGAGCCCAATCATAAATCTGAGGATATTATACACATTTTCTTTGCCTTCACCAAAATCTGTTCGACGAATCGAACTTATAATCCTCTTTAATTCCAAAGACTTTCTATATTCAGCAGTGTTCTTAGCGTTTTGTTGAGAAACAAAATAATATGCTAGTAAGTCACCAATTGGCTCTCCTGTGCTTGAAGTTAGGTCTTTGGTTGTCTTGTGTAAAATTAATTCGTAGGAGTGGGATCTCATTTTACTGGCGAGTTGCTTCTGTGATATTCTATTATGGGTACAGTGCTTTGCTGCTGTTTTCGTACAGAGCTCAGTCAGAAGCTCGAACACCCCGGCTTCATCAGTATTTAGCTTTGTTACAGATGCCATCATCACGTACGAGAGTAAATCTAAACATTCAAATTACTGTGTTGTTTTTACACTGCTCACGCATTCTCAGACTCTCGCCCTTAGATAACATACGAAGACATCTTTCTATAGCATGCAAAAAAGTAATTTAGACTAGAGTAAATACGAATTTTATAATTTGTTTGAAAGAATATTGGCAATTAGGGTTGCCATTCATCCGGGTTTCCCTAGATTTATCCTAGTTTAGAGGGCGTCCGGGAAGCGTCCGGACGGGGTTTCATTTGTAGTCCGGGTTTAAGGCTGCTGATGAGACACATCTACCGAAAATACGCGGCTAAAATGACGTCTAACGCGTCACAATATTTCTTTAGGTTTTGCAGTGTGCGTTACTGCAGCAAAAAAGTGGAAACTCGCTAATTTGAGTATGCAGAAAGTTAGAGCCCATTTACGTGTAAATGTGCCCGAAATTTCAAATTTGTGCCCCCCGCCGTTTTTGAGTTATTCAAGAAATAAATTTTTACGTTTTTGCTAATATAAAAATGACTAATTACAATCAAAATTATTTAAAAAAAAAAACGCTGGTGTAATTGTCTGAGTTTAGAGCTCCAAAATCCGGAGTTTTGACACTTCTTGTCGGTTGGCAGATTTTAGAGATGGCAACCAGTCAGTTCTAAAAGATGACTTAGTGACAAAATAGTAGTGAAAATTTCACAAGAACCAAAACACGAACATAAAAAATGTGAGAAACGGGAAAGGGACTCAAGTTAGGTGTAAACATGCAGAATACTTTTGAAATGTATGTTACTATCAATATCGATAATCAGAACTATCGATAATATCGCTACAATCGATAGAATCGATAGTTTTAAAATACTGTCGATAGTATCGACACTATTGCTAGTTAGCATAAAGCTTCTTTTGACGTTCAATACTATCAATAGTATTGGACGAAATCGATAGTATTGCCGCATAGACGACCTCTGTGGCGCAGTGGGCTAAGTCCGGCTGATACGCAGAAGGTTACGGATTCGATTTCCACCGCGGGACAAATGTTTGTATGATCTGCAAATATTTTTCTCGAGTCTGAGTATTTTCCGTGAATTTTTTGTTGTAAATATTACTAATATATTAATTAATCATGTATTTACAAAAAAATATATAAGTAGTGTATCAGTCATGTAGTTCCCATAACACAAGCTCTGCTTACTATGGGTCTAGCTAAATGATGCTGTGTGAAAAATGACCAGAATTATTGTTTTTTAATCGATCTTAAGCAATGATCTCAGACACCCAAAAATTGATTTTTGATTCATTTATTTACTGTTTCGTTTTATTATATAGCAAGACGTTAGAGAAACACAAAGAAGCAGTCACAGATAGTAAATTACTGGGAACTACAAAGTATACCTGATAAGTGTTAAATATTTTAATTATATCGATGCTTCATTAGAAAGAGGTAGTTATACCACTTTAACTTATTTAAGCACAATTATTAGGTATTTGTTGATTTCTCAACCTAGAAGGAGCAAAAATTGTTGAAGCAGATGGATATTTTGCAATCGATCTTTTTGTTTTAATCGAATTTATTCAAATGTCGATTTAAGAGGGGCAAAAATATTGAACAGAAAGAGATTGATTTTTCAGAAATCCATCTTAGGCTCCGATCTTTAAATTAATCGATTATTCAGACTTCTAGTTTTCAGATTAGGGAAACTACGTTCTAGTGCAGGTATAATACTAGGTATTGAATACTACATAGGTTTTGTTTTGACAATGACAACCTCAACCAGTGCTGCCAAATATAAAATCAACCAAATCGCCGGTTTTTTTTATGAAAAGTAGCCTATTGTCAAAGTATTAGGAAAGTATCCAATCTTTTTATAAAATTTTAATTGTTTTAAAAGTAAAGCATAGAACCTTAGAAACAACCTTATAATGTGTTTCACTCATGATAACAAAGATATTCTACAAAAATCATAGGATCGAGATCAAGTTAGTAGGTAGGTACTGACCTAAGAAAAACAATGAAATAGATAAACTAAATATATTGACAGTTAACAAATTCATTCTACATACAGTTTCTGTTAACTGTAAACGATAATCAATAGCACGGTTTATATGGATTATGAGCTTTTATAATCCATAGTGGATTATAAAAGATGGGTAAGGTTTATCTAGTCGTCAGTAGCTCCTCTATTCAGAGCGGCCTCTATCTAGCACTTTTTATCTAAGCTTATCTACTTCAACTGCATGGCTCGGTGTGAGCCATGAGACTTGTTTGATTTTTTTCCATTTTTTTTTATTCGCAGATGCTTAAAACGCATAAATAGATGATGTTCAAAATATCAACCTTAACTTTTTGTACTAGTTACTTACTATTACGCTACGTAGTGAATTTCAGGTTAAAAACAAGCCTAAAATATAGGTAAAATTACTTTATCTACAAATAAGTATAAAAAAGATATAAATTAAATCAATAAATAATGCTAAACATTTTCAAAACAATATGTTTTGGAAATTTCTGTGAAAACATATTTATGTCACGGTAAATGACTGATGAGTTGAACTGAATTGCAGGTGGCGCTTATTTTCGTATCACCGTGACTGTCGTTCCAGTTCCAAAAAAGTCACAGTGAAAAATCAACGTTACTTTGTCACGTCGATCACTCAGGTCACGAGAAACGAGATGTCTAAAATTGTTTTAAATGATCCGAAATACCAGGCTCACAGGCTCAGGACTGAGTTGCACAAATTGAATATTGGCAATGTTTCACAAACATTATAATATTTTTATTTTTATTTTTATTTTTAAAGTAATTAAATAACGAATTATCTTCATTCATAGTAAATACCTAAATATTAATATAAAATACACATACCTTCAAGTCCCTTACCTCAACTAATATCAAATACGATAATGAGTGTATAACGTAAAAGTTGATTTAGATTGTTCTCATCTGCCATTTCTAGAAAACAGGTAACTACTTACCCTCTAACTCTATAAAGAGAGTTATAGTGAAATAAACACGAACAGGCACCGAGGAAGCGCGAAACTAACCGAAGTTACCGCTAGTCGCGCGTCATTGGAGCAGTCAGTAGGAAGGAACGATAATATATCTTGGAACGGTGCGCGATTGGAGCACGAAGGAACGACATACGTAACGTTGTTCCTGTTCGACAAATCACAGTGATACTATTTGACTTCAGATCACTGTGATTTTTTCATCGTGACGTTATTTATTACTCACCTCTAATGGAAATCTAAAACTGCCACATGGCATAACGAGAAAAATCTCGAAATAGATATGTATATATAATTTTAATATCCAATAACATAATAATATTTTCTACCTAGTATTTCTTACAAGTTATACTAGGTAAAACAGTAATTAATGTATTTACTCTAATATAAAAAAAAAACCTAACCTAATTTTTGTCTATGAATTCTGTAAAAGCAGTGAGACGAAAATAAAACAATTTTACTATTATTGTCTCATAAGCGTTACTTTACCAAAGAACTAGTTACAAGTAGAAAATAAAATAAAATTCTGTGAAAATGAATCAGGCAGAGGTTTCAAAGCTAGTATCAAAGCTTCGTGTAAATGTTAAGCCGTTACCCCGAAGGCTTCGAAATGAAAAGGGTTCGGAAGGCAGAATGGAAAAGCTACGTAAAACTGTAACAGGACTACTCAAATTCGAAAGAATAGAACTCAATTACCACAGAGCAGATGAAGCTCGACAATATGCTGAAAGGGTAAGTAGAAATACAAAGTTTTCTACCAGTTGAATATGTGTGATTCAAGTTTTTAATCTTTTGCCCTTTTTGCAGCTCATTTCGGAAGCTATACGTCATGGAGATTGTCACAAACCCACAATGAAAATAGCAGACTACTGGTTACTGGAAAAGGAATTAGTACACAAACTTTTCAAAGTTCTTGTGCCGAGATATGAAAACTCTAATTTGTCATTTACAAAATTGTACAGAGCACCAAAGCCTGCATATGCACGAGTTTTAGAAAAGTCTGTTCTAGAACTAAGGGGGAATCCTTACCCTAATCTAGTGACGAAGCAATCCAGCAATAAGTATGCTATTCACAATGTCCTGCTTGAAGCTGCTAAGCAAGATTACAAACAGAGCAAAATTAATGAAATGGCGAAAAACATTGGAAAATATGAAGAGCTGTCGCACCAAGAAGTGAGTGTTCATGAAGATGATAAAACAGATAGCAAACATACCCAAAGTTGAACAGCTAAGATTATGTATTGCATTTAATTTTGTTAGTTCAAAAAATTTACCTTATAGTTATCATTAATAGATGTTTTCATAACATAGTAAGTAACCTTTGTTTCTATTAAAACCTTTGGTGAATTCAAGTTTTTGTGTGGATCCTGACACTAGACCATTTTTAATGTCAGCCCTCTGATATCATTAATCCACTATATCATTAATCTAAAGATTAAAAATGGCCATTATTAGAGATGGTGGATTTAAATGAACTCATTACCATACAGGGTTCTGTAGCTATATGAGTTAGAGAACTTGCCCTTACTGCCACATCTCAAAAATCCAACCTATATAACAATGGAGGTGAATAAAAAACACATGACCAGCATTATTTTCTGGTTTCTTACCTGCGATTATCTCCACAAGTATACCCTTTGAATCAAAATCATTCAGGTACCTTAATAAAGTAAATATCTACATACTTGGTTACTAGGTACATATTTGCTTCAACTGCATGCAATCTAGTATTTCATACATTAATGGTCTATCTTTACTAGTAGGTACATTTACCAAACTAAGCAAAACATTAGGTTGACAAATACAACTGATTAGTTTCGCCTACACTACGTCAGCTGATGTCTGGCTTTGTGTAAACTAGTCATTATTGATATAGACAACAAAAGTTAACAAAGTTTTTTCTGGAGATGAGATCTGAATGTTTTTAAGGGAGTAGCAGTTTTATTAAAAGTAGGAACTTGAAAATTTAAATTGTAATTGTATATTAATATAAAAATGGTGGTGAAAGTGTGTGCAAGCTAGTTTTTTATAAAAAATCAGCTTGTCTAGAGGACGATTCAGCTGCTGTGTGTCAAATTCAATCTTTATGCATTTCATAGACAAAGCAAACCCCCACTTTGACAGAAGTTGGTGGCTGGATGCTGAAGGTCCTCCAAACAGACCCCTACTGTAAAGTATTGTTTGGTGATGTAGGTTTGTATATTCAATTAGAGGATTTTTTTCAAAAATGGATATGGAGAATGACCTTTCGACTTGAAGCCGATCTAACAGCCGATGAAGCTCTACAATGCGGATCATAACAATGCCCAAGAGATACATCGATATTATAGTGATTCTTGATCATCATAACCTCCACTGAACGCTACAGTCATAATGAATTGCGCATTATTTATCCATATTTTCATAAAAATCTTCAATAATCCTGCTCAAAAACATTGTTTGTAATGCCGGGTACAGACTGGTGGTGGTGGATGAAAAGAGCTGTTCAAACTAGCCATGGGTAGTTCGCGAACGAATGAAGTAAATGAAGTACATCATACGTAAGATTGTCTTGTCATTTAGTTCACTACTCATTCTAATGTGTCTCTAGTTCATTTAGTTCGTTTAGCATCACGCTCGACGAAGATAGAAAAACCGGTGTTATGGCGTGTACACAAAGACCATTTTATTTTGCACAATTTTTTCAACAATAGAAGCGAGAGTAAAGAGTGATAGCTGATATGGTATCTCTTTCTAAGAACTTGCAACTAAAACAAACCCTTACGTCGTTGAGATAAAGTTCTTTGATTCTTGCTAAAGTAGATTGTTTATGTTTGTTTGGTTTTTTGATTATTAATATTTTGTTTGAGTAAGAAAGTACCTATTTTGCATTGTTTGAATTTAGTAAGTTATTTGCGATTATTAGTGCGTCGTGTTGCGCATGCTACGGATCAGTTTTAAATGCAAATGAAAAATAAGTTAAGTCGTTTTATTAATAACTTTGAAATATTAATCAGTTTAATTAACATAAGTAAATTGTACATAATTATCTAAATTTTTAAATACGTATTTATTATTATTATAAAAAACATATTAAATTTACCTACCTATTTTATAGTAAAATGTTTGCCCCTGGTTGACAGTCCTAAGCATGTAAAGTACCTATGAAGGAAAATCGAGATATAAAAAAAACCATTCATAGTTCATAGCACTAAGAAAGTAACTCATTTCTTCATTTCGTTCAACTGTAAGAACTAAACGGTATACCTGAAGTAAATAAACTATTGAACTAAATCAATGAAGTAGTTCACTTACCCAAAAGATATACTTCATTCTTTTCATTTCACTGACACATTTGGCTAGTTCAAACCACAGATTAAAATTTTTTGATCCTACAGACAGATGGGAATCGACCTAAGGATACGGTGGAACACTATCTTTGGCTTTTTTTTTTAATTTCATGTCGTGCAACGGATGTTACGATTTACCATAGGTTAAATATTTTACAATTGATGCATGAATTAATGAATGAATGTCGTGACTTCAAAGTAATACATGACGGTTTGACGTAATTTCCGTTTTGAATTCCCGCCTTACGTGGCGTTCCTACATCCCATAAATATTTATATCTGCCTATTAGAATAATCTTAGTAAAACAGTAGTGATTACTGATTATAGTAGTGATTATGTTTTATCTTCGAACCTATTATTACAGTTGATCCAAAAACATACTCAGGCAATAACAGCCCTATTTAAATGTGAAAATTATATTGCATATAAAATTTAAAATACTACAAAACTTGTTTTAAATCTTTATTAGGATAACTGATATTATACAATATACATATATAGGATCGTAAATAAACTAAACAGTTATAAATTTATAATACCCGAATAGATAGGTAGTCGATGGTCTATTGTAGCGGTTGGTTCCTTTATGTAGTGTAGGTAATCTAGTACCTACATAATGCTTCTCTAATTAATGTAAACATCTAAAATTTATAATTTATTTCTATAACAAACAATGACAGAAAATAATTGTCAATGAGTGATATCTGATGAATAAGGCTGGTTGCACACATTACCAAACTAAACTAGACATGCACTACACTGTGCAGTACTGTATAATGTAGTGCATGTATAGTGTGGCATAGACTCGTGGGGTTATCGTAGATCTAGAATGGAAGTGTCGATGTAAATTCTTCGCGGCGGCGGGCGTGTGAAATATAACAATGCTCAATGATCCATCCCAATAAATATCGAAACAATTTTTGTTTTACCAAAAAGGGCAACACCTGCCATTTATAATATGAAGCCTTGTTACTCTTTGACTCGTAAATTTAAATAAATTCACGAAGTTTTTAAGCTAACATTTCTTATGATCCTTATGAGTTCAATGAATAAAAACAAAAAAAAAAACCCCGTTACGCCTACTGTGCTCTGATTGGTCTGACTCTAGTTTTGACCAATCAGAGCACATCAGGCAAACATGACGCAATAACGATAGGGATGTGTTAATTTCTTTTAACTATAGAAATTTTGGATTATGACGTAACCAAATCTTCTGCCGGGATGGTGATTTCGGGAAGTGTAAAATTTACTATTGCCACTGCTATGGACATTGCAGCCAGGAACACAACATTTAGCACGGCTGCCCATGCTAGATGCTCTGAACTGAACTTTCA
This sequence comes from Perizoma flavofasciatum, assembly GCA_958496245.1. Classification (NCBI taxonomy): domain Eukaryota; kingdom Metazoa; phylum Arthropoda; class Insecta; order Lepidoptera; family Geometridae; genus Perizoma; species Perizoma flavofasciatum. The sequence goes on from OY292433.1 coordinate 4,914,565, forward strand.
AGAACATATTTATTTTTAAATTTCAGTTTTCTGTCAAAACATGAACTTTCTTAGTTAAAAACTTTTTAAGAAAAAAAATATTTATAACCTTTTTATGTATTTTTTACTGCAATGTTTCGATAAATGATAAATCATGCTGGATATTTTCACACATCATAATCTAGCCCCAAAGTAAGATGTGTTATGGAAACTACGTGTCTGATACAGTTTATTTTTTGTAAATACATACATATTATGCATAGAAAACACCCAGACCCGCAGACAAATATTCAGGCAGGCCCCTTCCGCTCCATAAAGGTCGAATGATATTGACTTTGTATTGAAAAAAGTACATTGAAATAAGTTTATTTATTTAATGGTCCAATACCGTTAGGCATGTCACGTTTTAGGGGGGCCTCTTATAAACTTATTATGATGATTATTAATTTCTTCCCTCTAAATTTTATAAACACGCTTATCGTGAGCTTAATGCATGTAGGTACATACCTACTTAACCACTAAAAAATATTTATAATATTTTTATGTGTGAGGAAAAGGCTTTATAAAAAGACTGGCATGTACGAGTTTGACAGAAAATGACGTTCAAGCTAAATTTGGAAAATTTTGCTAAAACATGTCGAGGATGTCATTTTCTAATTTATTTTCAAATTTAATTTAACAGTAGTACATACATCGAGAATTGTGGCTTGAGTCAAAAACAATTGCAATCGCTTCTCGCGGGGCATAGGTTTGTGGGAAATTCATCTCTATAACTGAGTACAAGCATTGCAATAGGGTACAATGTTTGATTGGCAATTTTGAAGTTACGAAATTGACCTCTTTTCTGAGAACCTCCTTGGACTAAGCGTTCCTGTATGAAGTTCCTGCGTTACCATAGCGTGGTTCAAACCCTATGCTGTTACCGAGTAACGAGTACATCGTCTGACTCGAAGTAATATGTAGTTTTTTTTTACAAAGTCATGCCGTATGCGATGCGACTCGATGCGATGCTTCATGCTAGTGCTTGATTGTATGAAAAGTAACATCTACGAAACTACCGTCCATGCTAACCGTCCGTCCGCGTAACTTGTTATGTACGTAGCATGCGCATGAAATGCACCCAGTCGATGGGAATTTGTTACAAAATGTGTTACCTACCTTGCATGATACATAGGAGCAATCTAAACGGCAAATTCTTTCATTGAGTGTTACATTGCATGTTACCGTTTGACGAGTCTATACCCGGCATAAACCAGTACTGTCAATGTCACACACGTCATTAGCTGTGTGAAAGTCTGTTCAGCTAGGGGATTGTCCAGTGATTGTTTATGAAAGACAAAAAAGATTGATTCAACATTCAAGCTACATTTTAAGCAACATTCTAGGTGAATGCTGAATGATGGATTTTGGATGACGTTTCAGCCCCCGACTATGAATTCCAGCGTAAGAACTATAAAAGCAAAAAGAAATTATTATCTTGAGCTTAATTCAATATCATTCTATCTATTGAAGGAACGTTTTTCAATGAATGATTTTGAATGTAAAGTTCACTCTTTCGAAAGTTACTATTGGACAAAGAATAGAAAGCCCAAAGAGATGTTTTTTAATTTGCTAGGAAAAAATTATGTCAACTGTCGTGAGAGTTCCGCCACGTCAACATGACGCAATAACAGTAGAGATGTGGTACATTTCTTTAAACTATTGTTATCGAAGTGTAAGACTTAAGAAAGTCGAGGTACCTAAACAAAGAATGTTATTGAATATTTGTAATGCAATTTTGATCGTAGTTATAAAATAACACGGAAAAAAAAGGATTTAAAATACAAAAGTTTTAAGATATAATATAGGTATTTTTTCAAGGGACTTCAAAAAAGGAGGAGGTTCATTTTCTTACAAGCTATGTACAAAATGAACAGTGCTTATTGCTGTTGTGAGGCCAAGGTACCTTTATAATTAAACAGTTATTTTATGTCGCTTTAAAGCTGGCATCCACCACGTCATTTACTTAGGTCTCTAAAATAATATCGTGATGCAAAGATACCGCCCCATACCGATCGTGTTATAGGTAATTTTTTCCATACGATAGTTTTATCACATGTAAAAATTGGAACTAAAATATCGATATCGCCTGTTTGTCTCTTCACTAGGTGAGTGGCGTAGAAACAGATAGGTATAACATAAATGATACTCGTAAGAAAGAAACGCCAAGTGAATCGTCATGTACGCTTTCTCAGTGTCCATTTTATATTGACGCCTAGGTAGCTAGTAAAAATGTTTTTGCTTACCGATGAAAAGTTATTCCATCTGTTTTGTACTTAGAAAATTGGGTATTTTTACCATACCATTTAATTGAGCAGTAGGGTATTGTTTAACTTGCACACTGTATTTTTAATGCTCTTGTAGTAACAACTACTTTTAAAACTGAAATGACGATCGTCCGCGTTTGCAAACATCAGTCCTAAAAGACTGATGTGTTGACAGAACAGTGTGGTTGATTGTAACGCCTCTCGGGGCTAATTGCTCGATGTTACTAGACCGCGGCTCTGTGAAAGCATTCGATAGACAGCATGAAGCAGCTTAGTTGTAATACTACCTACTTTATTGCTACGTTAACATAAGATTCATATTCTTTTATCGAAAGAGTAGTAAATAATACAAAGTTATTATCAGTTGTTTGTTATCATTCTTGACTTTGAGATAATATACCTACTATTAGGTAGAAACCTACTTACTTACGAATTTACGATGAAATAAAATGAGATTCATTTATTTATAAGAGAACACAGAACTTATATAACCTACATTTCTACTCGACAGAGAAGGGACGATACGTGTAAGCAATCAGCCATAGAGATAATCACCACGTACTTTGTGTTTATATGTAAAACCATTATACTTGGGTACCTACTGAGCATTTTTTCAGCAATACGTGTTGCCTCTCTTGCAGGTTTGAATAAAAATGTCTCAAATTGTTGTGATTGGATCATGCAGTGTTGATTTTACAACGTAAGTTATATCTATAAATCACTATAAATTAACGTATTGTCATATAATATCTGTGGTAACTGGTAGGTATTATGTATCTGATGCTAATAATTAAATGTTCCTAGATATTTTATATAGGTAGGTGGTGGCATGGTTAGGTTGGTAGCTAACCAACTAAATTACCTACAGAAAGAAGGGACGCTAATGTAATAAGTATTAATGACTCATTTACACTAGGTCGGTGGGTGACTGAAAACGGTCTGCGATCCAACACGGTCAAACTGGATTATTTATATGAATGAGCTACAAGGTAGAAGTTCTACTTAGGTGCATAATGCTGCCCACTTACTAGGGCTGCTACCTTTTGTTAGCAAATAGAGAATATTATTTACTTTCAGTAAACAACAAAGTACAACTTATGAAAGTAAAGTACATGCCATCTATTATTAATTAAACCTGTTTTTTTCTGTGCATGTATTTTGTTGCTTCTATCTAGCAACTTTTTGTTTTATAAAAATGTCTTAGCCGTATCATGTATGATTTATATCCTTTTATTGAATTTAGGGAAGCTCCTGCCATTTAGCATTCATCAGAGAAAAAAACTCTATGTTAATTCTGAAGTAATAGCATTTCGGGAGCTATAGTTATCTACATCTATATTTTTTGTTTCTTACAATTAAATAAAAAGTAAAATAAGTAAAAAATGATCCTCTTAAAGTATAAAGTACATTTACCCGTAATAACGTACAATACTTGATTATATCGTACGGGTGACAACCTACCCTTCTTTACCAAAAACATTTTCAGATATGCACAGAGACTTCCAAAACCTGGCGAAACAATTCATGGAACTAAATTTACCACCAGTTACGGTGGAAAAGGAGCAAATCAATGTGTTGCTGCAGCCAAGTTAGGTGGAAATACTTCCATTATTTGCAGGGTAGGTACGTTAATAAGGCATGCTAGAACATAACTAGGTAGGTACTTTCTAGGTAGGTAGGTAGGTATTTTACCTACCTACTCGACTCCCTAAATCGTACGAAAAAGAAATTGCAGAAACTTAAGTGGTTTAAGTATGTACATAGTAAAATGAAAGATTATCTTTCATTAGGTTAGTATTAAATTAGGTAACTTTGAAATTTTGCTAACAGCTAGGTATGGATTTTTATTATGTGAAAATAAACAAATTTTATTTCGGTTAGGTATTATTATTACTCTTTGACAGACTAGGCGCAGATGACAATCTAAATTACTTAAGTACCTAGGTAGGTAGGTCTACCTATTAAGATACTTACTACTTGTTTTGGATCATACAAAAGTTATGACGTATATAATATGTAAATATGTAGGTATATTGTATATAATAAATTATGTGTATTATAATATATTCATAATATGTGGTAAGTTCACCGATTAAACCCCTTTTAAACTTTCTTCTAGTCCGTTCCATCCAAAGGTTGTCTGGTAGAGATCGCTATTTAGCGATAAGACCGCCCATTGTACAACATTGTTAAAGTTGATAGTACTTAACTAAGCTGATATGTTATTTGGTGTATAATAAAGTATTTTCTATCTTCTATCTATCTATCTACTTACATTTTATTTTCAGTTGGGGAATGATCAATGGGGTGAACAATACAAGAATTACTTACATCAAGTGGGTGTAAATGTCACTCATGCACACGTTACACCCAATGCCACATCGGGAATAGCACAGATATCTGTAGCAGAAAATGGGGAAAATCAAATAGTTATTGTACCTGGGGCGAACGGGTACCTAAGTACTAAAGATGTTGAAGAATCATCCGAGCTTATAAGAAATGCTGAAGTGCTGATAGGGCAGCTTGAGACACCTTTTGAGACGACGTATGAAGCGTTTAAAATAAACAAGGGGGTATTTTTGTTGTTGTTTAAAATAGGTTGATAATGAATATCCCCTTAAAGATTACCTACTCTAAGTTATGACGTCGTCGTTGTCATATTGATATACTTATCCAAATACACTTGGGTGCAAAAAAATCGCACATATGCAGCATTTTGACTCTCTGCACATGTAGGCTTTTAAGTGACACTTAAGGAGTGGTAATTAACCTCTAAAAACAATACAATAGCATACCCCGAAATCGCTCGTTCCAGATAGAAATGCTGGCACTACTTGTCGCAGGTATAAAAGAGTGCGTTTTAATGACCACATTCGCACATCAACGTTTAGCTTGAACAGTCTTCTATCGATTACGTCTCAACCCATAATTAAAAAATGAGTACCACGCCAGAAGTAGCCGCTTCAAGCAGGGAAGAACCAAATTGAAGTGGCAAGACTACAGAATTTAAGCCGGTTTTCTGTCCGTCGAATATGGCAGAGGTATCAAAAGACTAGCGGTTTCAAACAGCGTCAAGGATCTGGCTTACCTCGTGCCATAACACGGCGTGACGACCGTTTTATTGTGACGACTGCATTGCGCAATCGTCGTTTGAATGCAGTTCAACTGGGACAGCGTCTCCAAGAAGCGCGGGAAGTCGAAGTCAGTCGGTGGACAGTTAGAAAACGACTTCGGGAAGGGAATCAGATTGCGCACAGGCCAGCAAAAGGACCGAAACTAACCCAGCCCACCGATAAGCCTGTCTTCAGTTCGCTCGAGAGCATTTGGAATGGACCGAAGACCAATGGAGGTCAGTCCTGTTCTCTGACGAGTGCAGGATGTGCTTACATGACAACGATGGAAGAGGAAGAGTCTACCGAAGGCCAGGCGAGCGATTTCAACAATGCTGCATCGAAGAAAGAGTCTCCTACGGCGGCGGATCATGCATGTTCTGGGGAGGCATATCACTGGAGGCAAAGACTGATCTTGTCTTCATCTCCGGAGCGAATCCTGGCCGCCGATCAAGAGGACTCACTTCTCAAAGGTACATTGAGGAGGTACTCGTGGACCACGTTGTACCTTTTGCGGAATACATCGGCGAAAACTTCATCTTCATGCAAGATAATGCGAGGCCGCAAACGGCTTGTATTGTGTACCAGTACCTTGAAGAGGTTGCTGTCCCTGTCATGGAGTGGCTAGCTCGCAGCCCGGACCTCAATCCTATCGAACATTTATGGGACGAGCTAAAAAGAAGAGTCCGGGCCAGAGAGTCTGCTCAGACGAATCTCCAGGAGCTGCAACAGGCGATCGCAGAGGAATGGGAGGCCATACCGCAAGATTTTGTAAAAAATTTAGTTAAATCAATGAAAAGTCGGATGGAAGCAGTTATTCAGGCTAGGGGAGCATAAAACATTTTTATTAATAAGGTAACACACCTTATTAATAAAAAAAATTTATGCTGATTTTCATGTTTCAATTCAATTTAAACTCCTAATTTTCTTGCTAATTTTAGTAATTTAAAACAGTTACTTTGACATTTACCCCAAAACTCAATAAGTAGACACGTTATAAGGTCAAATAAGGTACCACTGGATAGGTTTTAAAATAAACTTTAGCTTTGGATACCAAAAGTTAAAAAAATAAAGTACTTTTTTGTTTATTTTAAATTGATGAAAATTCATCAATGTGCGAATTTTTTGCACCCAAGTGTATATTGCTGTACCAACAACATACCTATATAATTATGCGTACTGGTATATTTCGGTACCGTCCTCGCGCCTCTTTACCAGTCTGCCGATCGATGCGCGAAGATTTTTTAGTAATACCTATCTACTGAAATCGGCAAAATAAAGATTAGTCAATCCAATGAGAAAACGGTAAAGGTATTTTAAACATTGGTTCCTCGTACCGAATTGTTTTTAGTTCCTACATAGCTGTTCTTTTTTCAGATAAAATTGTTAAACGCTGCACCAGCAAGGAGAGACATAAACAAAATACTACCATTCTGCACAATCCTATGTGTTAATGAACCCGAGGCAGCTCTACTGATTAATGAAGATGTTACTGTTTCGTAAATATTCAGGCTTTATAATTTAACAAAAACCTAATATTAGTTAGACGACCTCTGTGGCGCAGTGGGCGAAGGCCCGCCTGAGACGCAGAAGGTTGCGGGTTCGATTCCCGCCGCGGGACAAATGTTTGTAAAATCTGTAAATATTTGTCTCGGGTCTGGGTGTTTTCTATGTATAATATGTATGTACCTCTATTTACAAAAAAAAAATACATAAGTAGTATATCAGTCATGTAGTTCCCATAATACAAACACTGCTTAGTTTGGGGCTAGATGATGCTATGTGAAAATGTCCAGCATTATTTATAATTTGTTTATTTAGTTATTAACAACAACGTAATTAACACGAAATGTAAACTAATCTAAAAAAAGAGGAAATTTAAGCTAAAAATTTCCCTACAAATAACATGATCATGCGGCAAGGTACCAAGAGCACTGGCGGCATACTCTTGCTGTATGCCTCAAGAAATCCTTTGAGCGAGAAAGAACCAGTCCTCTTGTCACAAGCGGCTTCGACAAAACAGGGTTAACTTATTTAAAAAAACTTTTATACCTCCCCTAATCAACGCCAAGCGACGCAAAATTTTAGTTACTGGCAAGGACATATTTGCGCCAATATACCATGTACCTACCACCTGTTATATACAAAAAATAAATATACATTTATTAATTATTCTTTTTAAGTCATCTCAGTGGTAAGGTAGCCTAACTAGGTATAGATAGACAAAAACAACACAATCTCTTAAAATAATTTCAACATTTTCAGTAATGCGGTCACAGCTCTCGAGAAATTACTAAACACTGGATGTGAAATAGTCATCATCACTTTGGGACCTGATGGTGCAGTATATTTATCCAAAAATGATAACCAACCCATCCACGTTTTATGTGAAAAAGTCACACCAGTTGACACTACGGTAAGGAAAATAATAATTACTACAGTAAGCTAGGTACGTACGAGTACCTAACTCTATACAAAATTAACGACTTCCCATTTTAATTGTTTTTAGGGAGCTGGTGATGCCTTTGTTGGTGCTTTAGCAACATATTTGGTGAAGTTCAAGAATTATCCTCTTCATCAAATAGTCGGTGCTGCGTGCAAAATTGCTACTCTCTCGGTTACAAAAGAAGGCACTCAAACCAGTTATCCTAAAAATTATGATCCGTTTAACATTGAGTATCAATACCATAAGCTATAGGTTGGTATCAATAAAACGCGTAGGTATTTAATGTCAGTTAAATAACATTTATTAACATGTCATATTCAATAATGCAACGTTAAAACCTTGACATAATGTTTTATCTATTTTTAATAAAGTCAAGCAATGTTGTGCTAAACTAACCTTTAAATTAATATTTAAGTAACTTAATTCGATTTTATCAAGAAAAGTGTTTAATTAAATCGGAAATATACTGAGGCCCTAAGTATGATTTCTTTTTGCAGTACCTTACCTACTTAACTACAAAATAATGTATTACCGAATGTAGGTACATATCTACATAGGTAGCTAGATTAAAAGTTACTTAGGTACATATTATGTTACATAAATCCTCAACTCAGTTCATGATACAAAATTTGATCATTAAAATTTCTCAGAGAGTACAGCCTGTCACAATAATGCAGGTTAAATACGTCAAACTTTATGCTGCTAACACACCACGGTCAGTCGAAGTCAAACGTCATTCAATTAAAAACTGAAAATGAAGGAATTTATGAATTATTTTGAACAAAAATGTTTACTATTTTCATTCAATTGAATGATCAACTCCCGACTGGTGTGCAAGCAGCTTTAGAATAAACTTTTGATATACATGGCAAGCTAAAGCTTGAATAAACCTATCCTTTTTTAAACACGGGTCTTAATCTGTAACAGCTATCAAAAATATATATATACGGTACCTATACATAGTTTAAATTACTAAAATAATCCTGATCTTTTTGGTACATACATAGGTATAAATACAATTTAATAGTTTTGAATTCTAGCCAAGTGCCGTTTGCATCATTAGTTTCCTCGATAAACGGCAAATCTAGGTAGGTTTGCCGTTTATCAACGTAAAATAAAGCAAATATTATTACGTATACATAGGTACCCAGTTTTTAAAATGTAGGTATGTTAAAAACAAAATACTTACATAAATTTACTACATAGAGGCACTTACATAAACAGTTGCCTATGTGTTACTCTAGGTCACGATCTATGCCTGTTCAAAATTTAATCAAAATCGATCGAGCCGTTATGTAAATTATTAGAAACATCCAAACTTTGACATTTATAATACTACAGACTGTTTGGTTGGGATTTAGAAAGCCGTCGCACGAATTTAGATAAAAAAGGATAGGTGGATTCCCCCATTCCAACGGTACTAGCTACTCCTTAAGTAAGGAATTAAATAGTTTTCGAGAAATGACGTTTATAAATTTTGTAGGTAAACATTTACTAGTGGACTGAAATTAAGATTTTTATAGGATCCATTTCGGAGCAGTCGCAGGTTGGTCTATTGTAAATATGTATATCATATTCGAATCCAGGAGACAACATTGCAAGTTAAAAAAGTACAAAATAAATTAATTTAAAACACACCCAGGATTCCCGCGCTTTATTAATGAGCATCTTTTTATAATTTTAAGCATGTGTGTTACAAAACAAGCCTCCAACTCCGGTTTTCTAAATCCCACCCGAATTAAATGTTACGTCAATTAAAACTATAAATTACACTTTTTACATAAATTCGTGCTTTATGCTACTGGCTTAAATAGCATCAAGACTTTGGCTTTGTTTGCATTTTTGGGAATAAAGTGTTGACTGATATCGGATTGACTTACACACTAAGCCAATCGAATCACTTAGCAAATCAAGATCTTATCGATCACATAAGTCGAGTTGAGGAAAATAAAATGCCGAAATAATGCTACACATCTTAACAAATAAACGAGTTTATTAATTATTATTCAAAGATTTAGAATGATGGTCTGACAAAAAGATCACTTACCTAGTTTAATATGTTGACGTTACTATAATAAGATTTAAAAGAATAAAAACCTATTACGACTTTATTTCGATTGGCGGTAGTGTAAAAGCTGCATTATTTATAAGTGGTGAGTGAGATGAAGGATGTTTGATCGTTAGTAAAGGCTTTATATTTTGGTTCGCTACCCTACCCGTCACCTTTTTCTTGATAGAGTGAAAAGCAACTGTTCACAAAATTTATTTTTTTACCTTTATTCTATGAAGTAGTAATTATGGCTTCTGTGTCTAGTTGTCAAATTCTGTAATAGTTTTAACTGTGTTCATCTACGTTTTTTTAATATTATTCAACCTATTCGTTTTTAGGATTTAGGCGCCGAACACGCAAACGATCAAGTCCGATCGTTTCCCATCGTAAAAATTATCCTAAGTGAGTGATCTGAACATCCGTTCAAATGAATGAACTTCTGAATCAATTTCAACACTCAGCCAGTCGCGCAGTCAATCATTGTAAAAGAGTGAAGCGTTTAAAATCTTTCGAAAGTTCATTCAGTTTAATGTTGTAAACGAAAAAGTTCACTCCTTTATTAGATTGAATGATTAAACCGACTGGCCACAGTGTGAAAGTAGCATTAGCAAATATTTGGGGTTAGTTTTTCCTCATTATGATTATGCTTTCATTCCGGCACCAGCATCAGGGGATCCGTGGCAGTTTAGTTGGACAGTCATTTCGCATACAGGTACTTCTCAGACTGTCAAATTAGGCTGTCACAGATAAAAAATAATGCTCCCTCATTGAAATGATGTGAAAGATAACTCTTTGAGGGATAATACTGTCCGTCTGGCGGTGGGCAGTAAACGTAGTGGTTATTTCCTCTATGGTGCGCTGCGTGAATGCAAATTAGGACTAAGCTAGCTGAGTGTTGTAACAGCATGAAAGGTACCGGATTCCAGAAGATCAGAGAAATCAGCATAAAGCTTAGAGCAAAATAACAATTTAGAACGATGTCAGCGCCACTCGCAAATTTTTGTACGCTTTGTTCCAAGGTTATTGGTATGTAGAGGTACGAAGGACTACCATATTTTGATAGGTGATGCTAAAAGCTAATTGGTAATTTATCTAAGCCTATGATCTTAATCTATAAAAAGAGTAAATATTAACAAAGAAAATAATACCAACACGGAACATTTTTTGGTACATATGAAATGAATTAGAATCTTGTGGTGTGATTTTACACCGCAACCAGACAGACTGTTGAATGATAATAATAATAATAATGCTGGACATTTTCACACAGCATCATCTAGCCCCAAAGTAAGCAGAGCTTGTGTTATGGGCACTACATGACTGATATACTTTTTTGTGTATACATACATATTATACATAGAAAACAACCAGACCTGAAACAAATGTTTGTATGCAAACATTTGTCTCGTGGCGAGATCGAACCTGCAACCTCCAGTGTCTCAGGTGGGCCTACGCCCACTGCGCCACAGAGGTCGTCAATGAATCAATTCGCAACCTTTTTCCTACAATTGAACGAAAATATTCACTCTTTAAAACTGATGGATTGCTTAAACTACCCGTCTTATCGCAGTGTGAATGCAGCATCACATTGCATTGCCGTTCAACTGCCTGTCGGGCAGTTGAATCATTCAATCTAATGAAAAATGAGTGAACATTTTTGTTTAAAATATTTCATATGAATGTGACCATTCATTTGAATGTTTCTAAACGAAAAAGTTCAGTCATTTCATTCATATTAAGATTTTACCATACATTTAATGCTCCAAGGATACGCTACCTAAAAGATGTAACTATAGACTTATTTGGGCAACCTGTCGAGGTCTAGATAAAGCATGGGTAAACAGCTTACCAAGTCCAGCTGCATTTTAAGCACTTATACACGAAAAGGGCCTTCACACAGGCCAAGCCACTTCATACTACTTTCTCATGTGGCCAATCGAAGTGTAAAATCATTCAATTGAGTGAACCTTTTTCATTCGTAAGTTCTCATTCATTTAAATGAGAAAGTTCACTCTTTTCATTTAATTGATGATTTAACTGGCTTTTATCTACGTAAGGTTACTTCGACAGCAGAAAGCAGCATTATTTTATGATAGAGAACTGATTTTATCTATATTTTGATTAACCTGCCCTAGGCATAGAGGAAATAACCACTACATTGTCCTAGATATGCGAGGGCTGTTTGTGGAATCACCTATAGCATCACGTTTTGTATTCTGTGCCAGTTTAAAGTTGAATTTACCTAATGGCTATAAGTTTGAACAGATTGTGTGTAGAAATTTTAAATGATTTGAATGTAAACTGGTGGAAAACAGTAATAAGTGGGTTTCCACAATATAGTGCAGAGCTCATTAACAAACTTGTAGTTTACTATTTTATGGAAATAAAGTATTTGTAATGTTCCAGAATACAATTTTCGTGCAAGAAATCCTAAATATCATTATTGAAATGACATTTTTTTTCTTCTTAGTTGCTAAAAATATTATTAAGTATGTAATTCTATGTAGGTACATAACTACATCAAGCACAAAGTTATTTAAAGTATAACATAAAAAGAAAGTATGTAACAATGTATTATTATGGTGATAATATAATTAAAATATAATCTGTTACAAATAAATACATTAATGTAGTACATAAACATTGGTCAGGTCGCTTTCCTCAACAATTTGCAATAATACCTGCAAATCTTCTAAGCTTGAAATGAGTTTTGGGGCACCTATCAACTCAACTGACTTGCCTAGCATGTTTATACTGTACTTTAAATTCTTTGGGCATGTTACCGACTTGTAGCAAGAACCATTCACTGACTTCTTGAATACTATTTGGCTCACCCCAGCGAATGATGTAGAATTTTTGTTATTCGTATTTGTGTTGTCATTTTCGTCTATTTGATTTGTTTGAGAGGTTGATGATGGTTCAACTTTTTTATTTTTATCATTATTATTAGATGATTTTGATACTTCGGTTGTAGAAATATTATCTTTTTGGAATGGCTCTTCAAGAATTGATGGGCTTTCTGGGTTTTCATCAATAGTACTTGCCTCTTCAGTTTTGGTATTTACATCATGCTTGGTTGTTGGCTGGGCTGCCTCTTTGATATAACTGGTCACCGAGTCCACCTCCATGTGGATTGGTTTAGTAGATGGACTTGTATTGCCCAAAAGCATTGCTTCAACATCACTGGACTCCAAGTTCACTGAACCAGTGGGATTGGTTTTGGTTGTACCATCCTTAGAATTTTCATTTAGGATATCCAGGATTGAAGGAAACTCATCAGTTTTACTATCTTTAACATCAGTACTATTTTTAGTCTTCTCATTATACATTAGGTCTTCGAGCTCTGCTGCTATTCTGTCATAAATTTTGTCATCTTTTGGTTCACCATCTTTAGGGAAGTATTCAATGCACCAGTCTTCAGCAGGAAGTATATTTTTATTTATATCAGATATCAGTTCTTGTAAGGAAATTTTACTTATGACGTCTTTTCTCATTTTTGGTTTATCAAACACAACTCCATAGTATTTTACTTTAGATTTTATGAGTGGTCTGTCACTGTATTTAGAGTTGGCAGCCATTTCTGGTTTCTGGTTTCTGTTGTTTTCTTTCAGCACATTGCTTGTGAGCGTAGGTGACGCCAGTGTAAGAGACCTTTTCTGTCCCAATAACTTTCGAGTTGGGAGTGGATTGTATGCATGTCTTAGAACATGAACCATACCATTTTCTTTCGTCTTTGACTTCAAATTCTGTGATACTATGTTTGTCTGTTTTGGTTTAGACTTCGAACTGCTTTCATATTGAATTTTAACTTTAGTAAATTTGCCTAAAATCTTGGCAAAATCCATAGGGGTTACAACCACTGTACACTCGCGACATTTTACTTCTTTGTACTTTCGCTCTAAGTTCTTTGATAATTTGAGCGCTTTCATTTTACGGTTTTCGCGGCCTTTAGTACAAATCATAATGATTTGAGCATGTGTTTTTCATTGAAAAGATTTAGTCGAAGTAGTAAGTACTGGACGCGGTCACACTCATTTCCCGCGTAGACGGTTTTGTAAAAATTATACAACTTGTGGTTTCACAATAACATTTATCACACAGCTCAGGGTTAGATGCTAATAAATATTCAATGTTTTATTGATAACCGTACTTCAATTGGTTTCTAAAATGGAAATAATTACGAAAACCTCGACGCAACACAGTCAAATTCAACGCGAAAATGGCGTCGTAATAGGGTTGGGCATAGAGGAAGATATATCGAGCTGTGAATGTCAAACGTCAACGTCAAGATTATTCTAAAGAATCTTATGACGTTCTGTACATCGCTGTATCGCTATAACACACGTGAAAGGTTTGTAGCTAAATAATCTTAGTAATAATGCTGGACATTTTCACAGCATCATTGGGCCTACACCCAAAGTACTAGTATTATAATATCTATGCCCAAAGTAAGCAGAGCTAGTGTTATGGAAAATACATGACTGATACATATATACATTTATTTTTGTTAATACATAACTTATTTTATTAATGATAAAATTTTACAAATATTTATTTTCTATTTTATTTAACGAGATAATATACAGCCTCTGTCCACGCTAAAGGTCCTTTTTAAAAAAATGGTAAATGATTATTGAATTCGGATGAGTAGTTTTAAACTTAAAACTCACTACATAATCACCTACATCATTTATTGCGTGACCTGAAGTGAGCCATTTGGCTTGAATGACTGGTTCTACGTACCTATCTAATCACGTCATAATTAAAAGTAGATAGATACTTCATTATAATAATTAGAATATTTATTTCAATGGCTGGTGGCACTGTGCATGCGTTGGCATCGTCGTGTCTCCCAGAACTGAACTGCGTCCGTAAATTCGTGATATGTGTTATGGCAGCAAGCCCAGAAATTAATAGTAGGTAAGTACATACATATCTGACGCTCAGTTTAGATTGGCTTCAACTTATTCATATTTAGTTTATTAACTATTACTAATTAAAACTAGTTAGGCTAACTATATAAAAAACATTATTATATTCTTATTATTATCATTTTTCATGTAAAATTTTCTTTATATAATATGTTCATGCCAAACTATATAATATGCATGTTGTGTTCATCTGTAATTGGAATTACATGTAAACTAGATCCTAAAATAGAAACTATAAGCAATTATTAATGTAAATTATGTTGATGTACCTAATAAATAAATAAACTTTTACTTCAGCCTTTCCTGTCGCGCATCGATACAGTTTCTTCGATAAAATAAATTGACTGAGTACAACACTAAAGTGACGCGTGATGCGATTGATGCGTAGTCGCGCCGGCCGTTCGTTTCGTTCGTTCGATCGAATGATAACGTCACGTAGTCGCGCGCGTCGTCACTTCACCTCACCTCTCCCCAAACCACAGATTTCATATCACAAACAACCAATCACGAAAATTTAAGTCCGGTATAACAAAATGGCCGGCGAGGTGAGGAGGACCGAGGAAGAAAATCAATGAATGAATGTTAACAATTGCAATTTGTTTGTGACAATTCAATTTAATTATGTACTTATTTCGGCAAAAAACTAAATATTTATGATCAGATTTTTGTTCGATGACTGAAGTGAAGTGGTATTAGTTCAACAATAATGTCATGGTCTGCGCATAACCTGGCGCAGGCGGCACCATGGAACACTGCTGGAATAGCCATGCAGGATATGAATAATGGTTCCTACACCCCTGAACAATGGGCAGTTATGCAGCAACAAAACTGGCAGCAGTGGACACAGTGGCAACAGCAATACTCCCAGTGGCAAAATCAATATGGAGACAAGGTATGAGTTGATAGATTCCATCTGACACATAAAAGCGCATTTCCATTGTGCAAGTTGGCTCCGGCTTGAGTAATGGAGATTGGAAATGTAAATCTGCACGCATGCCGCGGCTTAACATATTTCTTGAAACACCTGTTTCTGATTTGATGAGTTCAAAAAAGGATGTAAGTACTTACCTAAAGATATACCTGTCTATCATGAGCAGATGTTATTTTGAAACCTAATGTGGATCAGTAATTAAGTGCATGTCAGGGTCACCATACATAAATGGTCTAGCATTATGTACCTGGGTGTCACAGTACCTACCTGATCACATCATGATGAATTCATCTGTTTCTCAAACTGTTAATCTACTTCTGTCCCTGACTGTACCAACTTTTACATATTCTTTGCTTTGGTACTTATTAGGTACAAGATGTTCAAATCATATCTAAAATTAAATGTTTTCCTATTACAGTATGCTCAACAACTGCAAGCTGTTCAGAACATGGGAGGAATTCCACCTCCCCCACCACAAGGAGTCGCCCCTCCACCACCTCCCGATAAACCTCCACCACCACCACCACCCCATGAAAACAACCAACCCTTGTTCAATTGCAACAAGGACAAAACTGCCCCTGCACCCAATCCCCCTCAAAGAAACAATCCCAACTACAACACACACTCCAGTACAGGTAACAATCAATGGTCTTATAGCACAGACACTCAGCCAGCAGTCAACGCTGAAGCCTTGAAGAAACTTGCAGAGGAGGAGAGGCTTTTTGACATTCAATTTCAGAAATGGGAGGAGGAAATCGACAAGTGGCGCCAGGAAAATGTCAATCATCCAGATAAACAAGCCTACAAGGACTACGAGGCGAAGTTTGAAGCTTGCCGTAAGCAGCTGCTTGAGCGTCGGCAACAAATGAAGACGAAGCGAGCAACTCTTCTCAACAACCCTGCTCAGACCAACATAAGTGCTACAGGTAATACATCAGTCCCTCCACCACCACCTATAAACTCTCACACTCTCAGTCAGAAGCCACAGCTACAGAAAAATCCCCTAAATAACTCTTATGAAAAACAGTATGACTTAAACATTAGAAATAAAAATGTAGAACCCCAAGACAGATATGAATTGTACCATCAAAGTGCTGGTAAGAGTAACTATTCCTTGCAAGGAGACAAATCACAAAAGGGCAATAAAACAGATACTTCTACTTTTCTGCCAACTGCTTCTGGTAAAGGCATTCCAGGTTTAGATTTAGTGCCAGATTCACATGCTAATAAGAAGCAAGAAGTTATTGACTTATCTGATGACCAACCTGATAATCAACAAAAAATAGCTCTAGATTACTCCACCATCTCAATGGGAATCAATAATATACTGGGTGATGAGAAAATAATGAATATTCTCTCCATGGTCCGAGGTTTAAAACCTACCCAAGAAATAGATAACTCCAATGCTCCTATGTTCAAGAATGACAATCAGCAGTTACTCCCTAACAATCAGGGCTATAAGAATCAGACCAACAGCCAACCCCAACAGTATGAAGAGAGACAGAATACTATGCCAAACAACAAACACGGACAGTTTCCGCAGAACCAGAATATGGATTCTCAATACCAACCTTCTAATCAAGGAGGGAATAACAACAGACAAGATGGTATGCAACAAGATCAGTACTTTGACCAAAATAATGACTATGGAGGAGCAAATAGAGGTCAAAATATGAAAGGAGGCCCTGGTAGATTTAATGGACCTCGTGGTCCTGTAGGGTCCCGTGGTCCTGGGTCTATTGGGCTACTTGGGCATGGGCCAGGTATGCAACAAGGAGGTCCTGGAATAAGACAAGGCAGGCCTGGCATGCAAAAGGGAGGGTCAGGCATTCAACAAGGAGGGCCAGGCATGCAACAGGGAGGGCCAGGCATGCAACAAGGAGGGCCAGGCATTCAACAAGGAGGGTCAAGCATGAAACAGGGAGGGCCAGGCATGCATCAAGGTGGGCCTGGCTTGCAACAGGGTGGGCCAGGCATGCAACAAGGCCCTGGGATGAGACAAAGTGGCCCCAATATGCAACAAGGTGGCTCCAATATGCAACAAGGTGGCCTGCATATGCAACAAGGTGGCTCACATATGCAACAAGGTGGCCCACATATGGAACAAGGTGGCCCAAATATGCAAAATACCGGTCCAAATATGCAACATACTGGCCCAAATATGCAACATACTGGCCCAAATATGCAACAAGGTGGTGTAAATATGCAACAACCACAACCACTTATGGCAAATAGAATGTCAATGCCTGTGAATTTTAATAATGCACCAGGAAGGCCTCCACTGCATGATGTTTCTTCCCAGCAGAATGCTGACTATTATGCTAGTCCTCAAACATCAATACCACCACCTCAGGCGCCAAAACATAAATGGGTTGAAGACCCATTGTTCACTCCATCTATTGTTGTTGAATATGAACACAAATCTCTAAGATTGAAAGGTAATTGAATTGTTTGCCTGTGTCTCCACATTCTGGGGCAATTGGAGCCATATTACTAAAGTAAAAACTAATTGAGTGTCAAGTAAAATAAATTAAGCAGAATTTTTATCAACAAAAATAAAATTTTAAGATAAGCCTTAAAAGTTTATTGAAAGCTTCAATAAACTTTTACTTCACACTTACTTTTCTGGTATCTGTTATATTGTGTAAAACTAAAAAATATGCATAATAAAATCAATGGTTGTTGGCCTAGAATGTGGACATGTATAGTTCTTTTATTTTTAATTTATCTTGTTTTTGCTTAAAAGTTTGTTAATTTCTACTGAAAATTTTGATATGTTTAATCTGACAAACCATTCTAATATTTGATTTTTATTTTCAGCTCGGGATTTTATTGAGCCGGTTCATACCTTTGATTACAATCACATATCAAAAGACAATGAGTTAAAAAAGAAAGATTTTGAACATGAAGCTGATGAATTGTTCACTAGAAAACCTAGAAGGTCAGAACGAGATTATGCTGAAGATAGATTTAGGGATCATGGAAACAGGGATTTGTATTCAAGGGATTACGAGAGAAGAGGAATAAGAGATGATTTTAGAGATATGCCAAGAGATATCAGAGAAATACGAGGCGAGGCAAGAGATATAAGAGAGCCTAGAGATATGAGAGACTCTAGAGATATGAGAGATTTTAGAGATATGAGAGAGTCTAGAGATATGAGAGAGTCTAGAGATATGAGAGAGTCAAGAGATATGAGAGAATCTAGAGATATGAGAGAGTCTAGAGATTTGAGACAGCCTAGAGATACGAGAGATATGGGGCCAAGAGATATCAGAGACATTAGAGGAGAGCCAAGAGATGTAAGGGAGCCAAGAGATTTCCGAGATCTGAGAGAGCCAAGAGATTTTAGAGAAAGAGATGACAGAGGTAAAGAAGACGTGAATCCAAGAGATCGGCCCAGGGATGGACCTAGAGATGATTTAGAAAGGCGTAGAGACGACCGACTTGACGACAGAAGACGTGACGATCGAGACCGGTATGGCAACAGGCGTATTGTAAATGAAGATATGAGAGATCGCGATAGTAGCAGAGATTTCAAAAAAGAAAGAAAAGACGAAATCAGAGATGTAAGAAGAGATGACTATAGAGATGCGAGAAGAGATGATAATAGAGTTCGTAGCACCAGCAGAGACAGAGACACGCGTAAACGGGGACTGAGCTGCGAGAGTGAAGTTAGTAGCAATTCTAAAAAGTCGAAGGATGTTGTTGAATTGCCGCAGAGCAATCCTACTGTGATGATTGACGATTTGTTGGAGCCACCAGGTAGAGATATGAGACCTGAGAAAATTGTCATCATTCTCAGAGGTAAGTTACAATAAAACATCTACAAGATTACTTGATTATATACATGACATTATTTGAAGCGCTTATAGCTCTTTATTCTTAAAAGATTAAAGCAACATTCAACACAATCAACACTTGAATGGGTGGCATTTTCACATAGGGCACCTTTATTTGTCAGTCTTGGCTATAACAGTCCATGTCATGTAGGTCATTTATATCAGCTCATAAGCTTACCAGAGTTGGTCACTGGCTCATGTAAGCCACATCATTACCTGTAAATTCACCGCTGGGGTTGACTGTTCTCCAAAGTCATGAGACAGATCTATCTACCTTTACCCAAAAACGTGACATTTAATTCTTACAGGTTTGCCTGGAAGTGGAAAATCCTACTTAGCAAAACTGATCAGAGACAGAGAAGCTGAACACGGTGGGACGGCTAGAATAATGTCTATCGACGACTATTTCATGCAGGAGGGCGAATATGAAGAGACTGATCCTACTACTGGAAAAACTGTATGTCACATTTTACTTACTAGATAATTATATCTATCTAGCTAACCCGTTAGATTCCACTGCTGGTTATAGACCTACTCTCTAATACGCCAGACATACAAATCGATTGTAAAAAACCGCATTACCGTTTCAGAGATAAATGGTAACTGAAAAACAAACAGCCGCATATGGCAAACGCGAAAATATAGTATTTTATTTATGTAACTGGGACGCAAGATATAATCATATGAGTTTGGGTCAAGAGGTTATATGTTTGTTGACGACCTCTGTTTCGCAGTGGGCAAAGACCCTCCTGAGACTCAGAAGGTTGCGGGTTCGATTACCGCGTGACAAATGTTTGTATGATCTGTAAATATTTGTCTTGGGTCTGGGTGTTTTCAACGTGTAATATGTATGTATTTACAAAAAAAAGTATATAAGTAGTATATCAGTCATATAGTTCCCATAATACAAGCTCTACTTAGTTTGTGTCTAGATAATGCTGTGTGAAAAATGTTCAGCATTATTATTATTCTTTATCCATTTTTAATCTCATGCCTGAGGCCTTTGAAGACATTAGTGGAGCCAAAGCTAACACTAAGAGGCTTTTTGTACATTTTCATATAAAAAACGTAATTTGTGGAAGGCGACTGATGTAAACTATTGGAAATATTGGTGATAAACTAGGCTATTGCAGGATTATATACTAATGGAATTGTTGCTGGGCTATGTAGGATGAAACGGCAGCTGCCAATTTGTATGAGTTCAAGGTTGGTTCTGAGATAGTTTTTATCGCCACAAGACACTAGGGGCGCTGCAATTGACTATGGAAACACGTCGGGGATTGTAATTTTTTGCTAAGATTACAAACATATGTACATATAAAGCCATGCCTCTTTTCCAGAGGGGTAGGCAGAGACCACGGATTTCCACTTGCTAAGATCCTGGCATACCTCTCTAGCTTCATTCTTCCCCATCACATTCTTCATACAAGCAAAACTTGGTTATTCTTGACTTGGCCTTGCTCTAGAACATCTCCAATTTGGTCAGAGTATGTTCGCTGAGGTCATCCCCTTTAAACTATCCCAATCACGCTAAAATTAACATGCATATTCTTCATATTGTAAAAACGGGAATTTTCACGTACTGCACTATCGTCGTGCGTTCGACGCGGAAGGAGAAAGTCGCAACCACTCACCCTGATGAAGACTCGGAATGAGTCGAAACTTAGTCGGTGCCTTCACCGATAGTGCAGTACGTGAAAATTCCCGTTTTTACAATATGAATAGTCAAGTTCACGATAGTTTTTGGAATAAAAATGTATATTCTTACTTTATAGATCAAAAAACCATCTCTGAAATATGAGTATGATGCATCATATGAAGAAATGTACACGAACTCACTAAAACGAGCCTTCAAGAGATCTATAACTGACGGCTACTTCTCGTTCTTGATTTATGACGCGGTCAATTTCACTTTGCAAAGTTATACCGATATATCGCACTTTGCTAGGCAAAATGGTTTCCAAGTAAGTGTGTTTTGTTACTGTATTCACGCTCCAACGTTTTATTCAACAGTCTGAAGTAAGTCCACTGTTGGACATGGACCAACACCACCACACATAGGCCACTTTCATCCATCGACTCCTTGCAACTTTTGAGATGTCATCGGTCCAACGGGTCCTTCTAACACTGCGTCGTTCGGTATGTGGTCGCCATTCGAGAACCTTTCTCGGTTCGGCTATATGGCCTACCCATTGCCATTTTAACCTTTATAATTCTTAGAGCTATGTCATGTCAGTGACTTTGGTTCTTCTACGGATTTCCTAGTTTTGGACTTTAACACGTGGAATTTTGGACATAGCTTCGCTACCTTGTGCTGAAATAATATAAGGCCAATATTAGGACTAGCACGTCTGCAGTGCACCCACCCAAGCCAACGTCTGCACATGGCGGCCACATGTATTTAAAAAAAAACTTGTTTTTTTTACTACCAACAAAGTGTTGTAGCATTTTATGGAGATCTTAAAAGTTTTCTGCGAATAGGATAAAATCATCAGCGAACCTCAGATTATACACGTCACTATTGATAACCCCGAAGTCTTCCCATTCTAGCGTTTTTTTTGTGACATCTTCAAGGACTGCCATCTTCAAGGTTTCATATGTCGTACATTTTACGATGAATCACAACTGAATCTTGCAGGTGTACGTTTGCACTATGGAGCAGGACGTGAAAGCATGCTTCAAACGTAACATCCACAACCGTAAACTGGAAGATCTAGAATTGATGGCGACGCGTTTCTACCCAACGCCGTCAAAATACATACAGCTGGACGCGACCACGCTACTGCAAAGCGCAGCCATCACCGACGTACATATGGAGGATGTTGATGATGTAGTTATTGCCGATGCCGACGAGCCGCAAGAGGTGAGATCACGCGACACAAGGAAACTGGGGTTCGATCTTCCCATTTAGTTGGGGATGAAACATATTCAATACTAAACATCCTCTTAAATTGTAAGCCATGGTCAGCTTTGTCGGAGGCTATCGGACGACTTATCCTCCGACAACAGAGTTGGCCACTAGCTAATTCAGTTTAGAAACTTCATATTTAGTAGTTAGTAACCAATACGCGACTATGAACTGTCACGTGGAAGTCTCACATCATCGAAATGCTGTATGAAAATACATTGTTGCACCACAAGAAATAACAATCTTAACATATCTAAAGAAACAATAGGCGGTCTCACCGCTGAGAAGCGATGAAGAGGGAGAAATCTGAGACAAGTAAAATGCTTGGATTTGCGTAATCCTCTTGAATCCGTATTCTTCTTCGTCGTATCGGCCCTTTCTTGGTTACCCTGAGTGAGTTTGAAAAAGCCATGCTATCAAACCAGTCAGGTAAAATATTCAGTGAGTCTCGTAGAGGTTCCTTTCATGCAATAAAACGAAGAGATGAAGATTCAATATGCATACAGTTTAAGAGTCAAAGACTTGACGAGCGTTGCCTGCGTTTGCCCAATACCTTAGTTTTTATTCCCCATGACCGATTTTCGCTGAAAAAACTATCGGACATCACATAACGTTGACCTACTGACTTATCATTTTATTTAAATAGTTTGCAACATAATATTCTGATACCATTTTACATTAAGATCCATTTGAACATCGTTTGATATAAAAACCTCATGAATTTCTGTGTAGATTATTGTATTTATGTATTTAATTTGGTATTTTATAAAGCCCCATACATTGGCTCGGTTAGGGCTAATAATATTTCTTCCAGCATTGTCACTCATTCGTAAGGTGCTGATTCGTCACAGGTTGAAAGCGTTTTTACTTCGAAGTGGGAGAAAATGGACGACGCTGGCAAACTAGGTGGGTTGTTGGTTATGAATATTTTTATTATTTAGATGGTATTTCTTACTTTCAGGTTATTATTGTCCTTGGAATGGAATCGCAAATTTTCGATGCCTCACTTCTTACGAGCACAAGAAAAACTATTCTTCAAGACGGGATTATAATGATTCTTATATCAGAATACTTGCCGATTCTATTATCCTATTATTCGTACTCGACAATTACGTGAACTTACCTTAAACGTTCACGTAGACCACGAGCAAGTTGGACTCGTGCAGTAAGGGTTCCGTACCACCAATAATATAATCCACACAATATAATCTGATTATTAAAGCAGGATAAATAGTACAAAAATCAACAGTTTATGCCCCTTGCGTTTCTACTTAATGGTTATCTTATTTTTTGGCATGAAGCTATCATGTTTTCTGTGTAATTTTCAACTGGCTATAACAATATATAACATTGCGACAGAAGGAAGGGCGGACGGCTTTGAGTACGGAACCCTAAAAACAGCATTGCAGTTTTACGTTTTACGACCACCAACAACGTGTTGAAAATATCATAGTTATTTTACTATTTAAGGACATTATTAAGACTATACAACGTACAAGGAAACGTCAGCAAGTGATTAGTAAATTATTTACTTACTGACGTTTCCTTGACCGTTTAGGGGTCCTTCCTTCTGAGCTCTCACGACCGTCGAGCGTGGTTACGGACGGTGCCCATGAAGAAGGGCCTCTCGGTCAACGAAACGTCAGCAGCTGAATAGTCAAGTACGTGGTATAATGGTATTATCCTAAAACCATCAACGTGAATTAGTTATAGCATTTCTATGAATCCGCCGGCTGTGTTGTTTCAGCTCGACTCGACGGAACGAGCAAGCCTCTTCGATCATCGCAGCTCTCAATGGAGGACTACCTCCAGTTAGACGATTGGACTCCGAATAAGGCGAAGCCGGGGAAGAAAACTGTAAGTATCTTTAATTGTCTAGTTTAGCTCACCTCGTAGCGTACCATATATTTTATTACTGTTTCAGCATTTATTTGCATTTATCATGTTTTTGAAGCGAAACGGCTCTATTTGGATTCGGGTCAACGTAATAACTAATAATACTGACAAATCAATGAACTCTAATCTAATATACTCTGTTAACTGTCAGCGTGTTAATTTGGCTATTTTGCCTCGAAATATTTCTTCAATTTGTTCAGTTTGAACACAGAAATTTATTTGATGTTTAATGTTTATTAAATCGGTAACGCAAGTTTTGAACTACAAAAAACAAAAAAAAAAAAGGTTTTGTTGAACTTTTAAATCTGGATTCCTAATTTCGTGCGTGGTATATTTTGCCACTATTCGAAATTATATTTTAAACAAACAATTATTATCAAGAACGACAGTTTTATCATCTTTACATTCAGTTGGATGCATCCTTATGATTTTGTTACTGTTCTGAGTATTGATTGATGCGAGTCTCGGAGATCGCTGCGAGTTTTTATCGACTTATATTAAAACAGGTACGCTGGGCGGACATTGAAGAAAGAAGACAACAGGAGAAAATGCGTGCAATCGGCTTCGTCGTTGGTCAGACCGATTGGAATCGTATGACCGACCCCACAATGGGATCTAGTGCCCTCACGCAAACTAAATACATAGAGCGGGTTAAACGTAACTAGGATAGGCTTAAATTGGCTCAGTGGCATCCTATTTTGGTATAAGACCCGTATCCAGAACTAAACTGATATGTTAATCAAGACTCAAGCGAAGGTTTTTTTGACAGATATTAATAAAACAAACAAACACGCCCATACAGTTTTCGAGTGAAAACATCCATTGGTGCATGACCCGGTTCGAACCGACGACCACCAGATCGGTACCGCCCATTAATATGGCAAAGAAAAATCTGCTTGAGCTCTGACGCTTCAGCCTAGCTCTGGAATATGGGCTCTCTTCATGTTGCTAAACTTTTTACGCTTGTATTCTATTTATAAGTGAGATTCTGTATATAAAGTGCTGTCGTATAGTTTTACTACGAGTATGACTTAATTTAAGTCTGTGAAATTTGTACTTTCCAGATTACAATAAAACTAATATACATTTCAAGCGATTTCAACACACCTCCCACATTTTAATCATGCATAAACCGCTTGTATTATTTCTTGGACAGTTGTGTCTTAAGAATTAAATAATATTGAAAAAAATATATAAAATTTTGAAAACCGTCGTAGTGTCGTAATTATAGTAACTTTCTTGTCTAGTTGTTTTTTCATTGGCTGGATACCTATAACGATTTATTGTTGCCAATACAGACTCACTGATATCGAGGCATTGGAATGCATGCAGCGACTCATTACGTTTTTATTACTGACCGCCGCGACATCGATATATCGTCACCGACAGGTATCGGCGACGTCCCGTAGAATCAGTCGGATAAAATCAAGGACGTGTGACGTAATTACACACCGATGCATCTGTGCGTTCTATATGTGATTCGCAATTACATGCGCTCGTCTTTCATTCGCTCTCACGTGATTCCATTGAACTCTGCACAGTTTGTCAATGATACATAAAGATATGATATTAGATAGATAGAAAATACTTTATTGCACATCAAATATTTCAGCTTAAATAAATAGTACAAATTTTAACATTGTTGTACAATGGGCGGTCTTATCGCTAATTAGCGATCTCTACCAGACAACCTGTGGATGGAACGGACTGTACGAAAGCTTACAAGGGGTTGTAAGTGGTGTACCACATACTGTGAAAACACTATATTATTATTTACCTACATAATTACTTGCTTGCATAATACATACTATCATTTACTATTCTATGATATTATCGTGTCGTTAATTGAAAAACCTTCAATATCGGTGTAATCTCGGATGTGTCTGTGACGACGACATCTCGTTACCGTTATCGGCCAATGCAAAACGCTCATAAGATGTATGTAATGTGGTGTATGATAAGGTATTTATTACCTTTAGTCTTAGATATAAAATTTCATAATAAATAATTTAACTTTACGAGGCAAATTTTATTTCTGTAATTATCTATCCTGTTTCTTACATTATAACAAGACAAAGAAAATTATGGGTTATTTTTCGCCCACAGCACTTACAGATGCAGGGATAGTTTTTTTACCATTTTTAACGACGTATTCATAGTTATTCCTCGGGTTATGTTCCGCAGCATTGATTCTCATCATTTTATCTTCCGTTTCGGTATCTTTTCGAAACGGATTCACCTTTTCTTCTTTATTTTCTGATTTACCATTATTAATTTGGGGCTCAAATTGCGTGATGCCGGTTTTATCAAGTTTTTCGGATTTTGAGACGTCAACTTCGCCTTCTCGCCCGGCCGTCATTACCACAACTGGAGTTGTACTCATTTCTGTCATGTGCTCCTTAATGCACTGCTGCAGAATGTGCAGGAAGAATAAGAATGCCAGAAGCGTAAGGGCAGACATTGATGCGTTGGTTTTCAACCGACTCCCGCTGCTTTGGTGGCTGAAAGACAGGTTTGGTTTCATTAAACCAATTCGACCCTTGTCAGAATTCATATACTGCGGCGATGTTTAGAATACTTACTGTTTTGAGGAGGCCATTGGAGCAGTCTGGTGGATCACTGGAGGTTCGTACGCGTTATAAACGTGCGGATCGGGCATCGGTGCTCCATATTCTGAATACCTATAATGAAAGAGTGCACATTACCGATGGTGGTGGGATTATAGGTACACCTACTTTATGTTCATATTTTTTCTCGGTCTTTTGGAATAAGTTTAATAATACCATGGTGATTTAGTTAATAGGTAACCATGCTAAACTTCGAAGAATAATTATGTGTTTTTTTCAATTCTATACTTATTTTAGTTGATAATAATCGAACTTGCCATTCACAAACCTTTTCTTAAGGTGCCGAAATTCGTCTTTGATTTATTATTGCTTACTAGATCTTAAATAGTTTAAGTTTCGGTATACTTCTGAGTACATATTGCTACATGTTGACGTGACAGTTTTATATTCAACGGATCGCATGGAAGATTTGAAACTTCTAGCCTAGAGGTATTTGTCCTACAGAACTTCAGTATGTTGTCTATTTATTGAATCGAAAGTTTACGAACCTGTCTGTGAGTTGTTTTGTTCCCATACCCGCTTGGGAAAGTAGGTTTTCTAATGTCATCCTGGGTGAAAACTGTCACATGCGTAGTATACGAATGTCAAGGTTTGACTGACATGAAAATGGGATGCGCTGGCGCACATGGGTGCGTCGTTCTACGCTCTAGTTGGTTTTAGTTCTGGCATGGGACATAATCATTACGGTATTTTCTCATCTTCTAGATTACTTTGACAGTTTCTTTTTAATCTAAAGGTCAGCTAAATTAAAGAAAACATTATAAATTATTATTTTATTACTTTACAATCACAAGCACACAAGGACGTCCTCAGTCACGCACTCACGTATACATAAATATCTACTAACTATCGGTGATACAAATAAAACATTTATATCACACAGAATTTACTTTTTACATCAGTCGTTATAATCGAGATACTGGCGGAACCATTAATTGTTAAGTTACAAGAAACAATTTGCCAATTAAAACAACTTCTAAATTCATAAAGTATCGTTCTCATTCTGGACGGGTTCGCTTTTATCTGGACAGATTTATATTTATTTAAAAACTTCACGCCTTCATAATATTAACTTCTAAAATAAGTTAATAATTTAAATAAATAAATAAGTTAATAATTTAAATAAATTACTAAAACACTACACTCAATACGATCGAAACTGAACATTATGTGCAATTAAAATCGAGGCACATAAATTACGCATTGATATCTGAAACCTGAAAATATTATTGAATTTGGAACCTAATTTAGTTAGCTTTGATTTGAAAATCTAAAAGAAAATGTTAGGTTTCTTGAAGTTGCCAATGATGGTATTATGGCGAATGTTTTCTAATTCAGCTTTAGACTTCATTGCACTCGAGGTAAAGCTCTCGACAGTCGATGCCAGAACGTCCCCGACGACCAGCCTCGAAGTATTCCTCGAACGTACCACCGGATTGCCTCTCTAGGACGAAACTTGCCGCGTAACTGTTGGACAACAAGGAATTCAAAACATCAGTCACTGATCACTTAGAAAATAAAAGAACTGGTTGATACGACTAAAAAAGAAACTGGGTGTACAGTGTATACTTACGTTCCAAGTTGACAGAAGATGCTCTTGGGTCCAATATCAGTGGAGCACTCCCTGTTAGCCTCACAGACGTACTTCTGAAGGCATTTATCGTTGCTGGTGGCGAAAGATCTCGGGTAAACCTTGAGCATGGCGATACCGGCAAGAGCGGCGTCGCTCACTGAATCCTTGCGGCCAATGGATCGCGCGGACAGCGATCTATGCGAAAACGAAGTCTTCAGGGCATCCAGAAGGTTTACCACGATGTTGATGAACTATGGAAAGATAAATTACAATTTATAACTGGATAAACTATACATGACTTGAAAAAGAGCAGTCAGCTGATATAAATAATGTGTGAATGATATATGAAGGATAAAGGAAGGATGGGGCATACCTCTCCAGCCTGCTTTGCCATGGAGGCGACTTGGTCGGGATCTTTTGCACCGAGCACCGTCGACAGTACCGCAGCCAATATACCCTGAAGCAAGCGAGAAGCGACACCGTCTCCGTAACCAAACTTTACTATTTACATTTATATCATAGAAAAACCTCAAGGGAAGGAAAATATTTGTACATGTGATTTTATTTCACTTTTATTTTTTCTCATTGAGGTTATCCCAGCGGACTTGAAGGTTCTAGTTAATGGTTGTGAATAAAGGTCTATTTTCTACTTAATGGATGAAATGATACCGGCCATAAAGTGAGGGTCTAAGCGCGGTGCTTTTTACAAAATTAGAGTGACTCAACTTTCTTAAATGTAGAGTGTCTAGAGCAACTATGTTAGTAGATCAGTAAGGAAATAAACTAGAAAATGCTGTAAATTTTTGCGTGTTATACAATGTCATCTACAGTCGGGCATGATTTCCCATGTTCAAGTCTCGGTTTTGTTATTCTGTTCGCGCATCATGTCATAATCTATCAGCTCGTCCGTACCTGCATTGGCGATCCGTTGTCTACTTTATCGATGCCTTCGCTGGATGCTCCTCCTCCGAGGATAGCTGTGAGGATCTTCAGGCCCATGGAGATGAGATTGGCCCAAGGGGATGGCGCCACGGAGTCGGTATCCAGATTGTCGCTTTTATTGGGGCCGGTTGCGGTGCCAGGGTTGAAGATCATCTGCATTATTGCACCTGTAAAATTTGGCCGACGGACTTTATTTAAAGTGTTACCTACACTTATTATTTAAGCTAAACGTTTTGGGAGACATACTTACCAAGCATGTTAGACCAAGAAAATCCGCCATCTGAAATCGAATTGGTCTGTATGTCGTCGAAATCGTCGAGGGCGACCTTTTTCAGTGCGTTAGGCTTCTCGGCGAATTTACGTTCCTCCGCTATCTGCCCTTGTGATGCAGGCAGGGAGTTGCTGTAATACTGTGGGTGGTGTGTTCTAACATTGCTCGTTACCTGAAAATATAAATAAAACACATAAGACGGAGTCAAATCTGGATTTGAAATTTAAATTTTATGACGCAGATATTTGTAACTTAGCTTGTACATATAATGAGAATTGGATCATGCCGTTTCGTAAATTCTCGTAATAAACTTAATTTTAAAAACTCAACGTTAACGAATGTACCTTACATTATTAGGAACTGCGAAAAGAAAAAAAATATAAAGTAGTAATTTGCGATAGTTTTTTGATGATATATCAAGCCACTATTTAAATTTCTGTTGGCTTAAGAACACGTTTTGCGCTATTTATTCTACTCTAACCATTAATTAATTAATGGTTAGAGTTATTTATTAATTTGGTTGTTTAATATTGTTTTATTACATTACCGAGGTGATGAAAGATCACACATTTCGGCCCACCCCGCCGCAATCAAAGAAAAAGAAATCTTGGGATTTCTTGTTGGCGAGAGCTCTAGGTGGGATTAAATACTCTTGGTAAGTAGGTGAGTAATTAAAATACATTTCGTAATTTACCTGTGAGACAAGAGGGACTTGCTGCGGGTACGCGAAGGTGTGGAGGATCGCCGATGAGCTGATCAGCGCCAGCATCGCCCAGCCGGTCACTTTCGGATACATCCTGCAACAAATAACACATGTAAGTAAATGTCATGAAAGGTAATATGCGATATACGATTACTTAAAATTAAGTAATAAAATAAACTTTCTTTAATTTAATTGTGCTCTCGCGCAATGGACGTGTCGTCGATTAGAAAGTGCTCTGATGAGTGATTCGCGCGAATTGATCGCTCGCCACAGAGTTGCTTAGAAAGTGGCCCCTTGAGCTGGCATCGGTTTATTTTTAAGAGGATGCCGGAGATACTAATTAGAGGATGTGAATACTTTAGACTTTATACGACTGGAGACATTTGAAGAAAAGTGGTATTCTGAATTGGGGTAGATGGTCCTTAACCTACGTTCTAAACCGTATAATACGTCTTATCTGTCCGGTCCAAACTAGAAGTGTTACGCCTTCTCAGATGGACCCGTATGCAGGTGACCCGGTCTCTTCTCTAACTGTTGTTCAGTTGTCACCTGTCTCGATAAGGTGCTAGTTATATAAATTGACGTAAATTCTGAACGGTCGTTGGTCACGAAACTACTCGGCCGGTCCACTTTCTTTGACCGATTAACGCTAGATATTTACACCTGTTTGAAACGCTTCCGGTGTGACAAATTGTTGCGTCACGTTTATATATGCGACTTTGGGGTAAACAGTGGGGGATTTTACATAGATTTAGCTTTTTTGTCCCGCGCAGTTGCCCATCTGTCTTTTTACAGATTCTTTCAGAAAGTTCATCACACTAGTCATTCAAAGCAGACCATTTTTACAAGGTCTGAGCCGAGAAGAAAACTGGTGAATTTATAAAAAACTTAAAATTTTTCGATCTCTAATAGGCACTGTTGGGTATTTACATGAAGCCATGTTTATATTGCGCAGTTGTCGGACGGACGCACCGGTTGCTGGTGACAGCTAGTCGAGAATTCGAGACTCGCTGGAGAAATTTCTGGGCAGACTCGTACACTTATGTTTTATGTATGCTTTGTTCTCGCCGTTTGCTGGCGAACATACACATAGTCAATTTATGTAACTGTTCCGAAATCTCATCGCCAATTGACGGTCGTGAAATATTCACATGCGTGCCATTTACGAAGATGCCGCAAATCGCTGTTGTAGAGAAAGCGGGAAGTGCTGACTACTTATGCGTAATGGCTGAACTAAAATATGCGGCGCGTGTTTGTATTCTAATAATAGCTATTATAATAGCTATTTTAAAGTTAGACACAAACACATAACACATGTTCTTTCTATGATGTAACGGAATGTTACGGAGACCAACCCAACCGAAATGCGGATCCTACAAGTATTTTATCAACTTGTTTTTAACCATGAATGTTTTACTTAGCTCCCATACTTATTTATTTCTCAAAAATCATTTATTATATGAACTGGACGGCGCATTGTAGGAAGAGCCCCTTCCCAACCTTTAAGATGTTATGGGAAGTTACCTATAACATCTTAAAGGTTGCGGGAGGTAAATGGATGGAGAAGGCACTCTTTAGGGGAGGCATATGTCCAGTGGGAGGAGCAGTGACGTTGATGACGATGATGAAGAATTATCAACTCAAGTGGGAGATGCTTTTTGGGATGGTCCAGCTCGAAGCCGAATATTTTGGGATGATATTAAATTTTATGATTGATTTCTTAAAGTCCCACAAGGTAAATTATTAACAAAGGTCGGTTCACTGATTTATGGTCTAACAAGGTGATTAACGTTTGCGCATACAACCAAACTCTCATAAAATTGTTTACTCCATGCTCATACAATAATTTCTTCACGATGGTTCATTACGCGAAAGCTTGTTAATAAAATTAATAAGCCGATTAAACGTAAAGCAGGGCCGTCGACCTCTTGACCCAGTAACCCTGCGCTTGCCGGTGCAACGCGGGAACCTCACTTTCGTTCGTCGCGGATCTACGCTCGTATGGCCTACTATTCTATGAATAGGCTGTTTCATTCTTAACTATTATTATAGCTTTTCATGCAAGGGACGATAGAAAGCCTAATGCGCTTATTTTTTCAAATTACTTTCAGCTTTCTTTTGGATTTTAATTTCCAGTAGATTATGACGGGTAATTGAGACAGTTGCGTCATTACATTAGACACAATCGAAATGCTTTCTTTGATTCAATGTAGGTAAATATGCTTTCGTTATACTTGCAATGAAAATGCACTTTTTAATAGAAGAAATCCCTTTAAATGATAAGACTGCCCCTGGTTTTCCCCCTAGTTTAAGTTCTATAATTGATGGTACGTATTCATAATAAAGATATTACCTATGTATCATTCCTGCTGTGGATGTAATAGAATGAACCAACAAGAAATTGCGGACTATGATGTGATTATGGGTTGTTCTAAAGATACTAACATCTCTATCCAAAAATCTGTATTGATAGTCAATAATCATGAATGATATTGTCCGTAGTAACGCAGCGTATCGTCGCGTCGCGTCGCGCGATCAACAAACATGGCGATGGGTGAAAGCAACCCGGGCCGGTCGCGTGTGAGGCACTGCCGTGCAAGGTTAACGTTTTTCTAATTTCGGAGCGAGGACTCAGGCCTGCTATTACGATATGACCAGTTCCCTACTTTCATCGGAAATTCACCGTGGAAGAACATAAGAAACAAGATTTTCACTCGATTTTTCTCTTGTACGAAACTTGAGACGTTTTATTTTTATTCGCCGAAGCACTCTATAGTAATAACTTTTTTATTTTCTATGCCTTTTACTCCTATAACTTTTGATTTGTTGGATTTCTCTACTGATAGGTACACATAATTTCATATAGTTACTAATCTAATTGGAACCATTTCACTCTATTTACTAATGTAGAAAAGCCTTTTTAGGATTACTGTTACGAAAACCCTTATTTGGAAGCCATTTTCTATGTACCTATAGTCTGTAAGACGCGCCCCACCACAGCTATGGCAATCAAATTGATAGACGTAGCAATATCCATAATATGGAATTCACGAACTATTACGTTTTGTTACGGCCTTATTCTTTTTTATTTAGATTTAAAAAGTTTCAAATTATTTTTTTGGGTGTTTTCTCGCTGGTGAGCGGTGCAGCGTGCAACACTTTCTAACCGTTGATACTGCGTGCGTGTTTTGCACGCGGATACGTTATTACAGAATAAGCTCAAGTAAATGATTCACCAGGTGGATCAGGATCTGTTCCGTTGCAGTCGGATGTTGATATGTACGCTGCGTTTGAACTACTTTCTCAAACGGATGTAGAAACAGAACTTTGTTTGAAAAAAGGATGGTTATTACGAGACCCACTTGATTTAGATGGACCTGGCTATGACGGCTTGTTTTTTAGAGGTTCCGTATCGTTCGCGCGTTCCAAAAATTAAGCCTACGCCGGCGCGGTCCGTTTGTTTAAACGTTTTAATATGTGACCAGTTTGAATTTTTAAAGCATATGTACTTGTTATCTGTCATGGCAAATAAGGAAAAGTTCGACAAGTCAAAACCCAAAGAGGATTCACATACAAAATCATGACCTTAAACAAAAATACAGAAGGATTAGTGTTATTGTGTGATGAATTGTACCATTCGTCCGACTCGTACTAGGCTGGTTTTATTATGAATCGAGTTGCTTAGCGTTATCGGTAACTTTGTTGTTTGATAAAGTGCAGGTAACAGACAGAAGTAGGTAGGTTCACTTAGTCCAATTTATTCCCATGACAAAGGTGACAAAGTAAACTTAAACCAACATAAAAGCTATGATCATAGCATTATCCACAAACGCGCGACAGTGTACAGACTATTTGAAAACTATCTCTGCATTTTTCTGCATGCCTCATTTTTAGATCATAGATCAACCTAGCATACGATACGCTTATAAAAACATGCTACACAGTTACATCTTATTATGATTTTTCTGCAGTACTACTATCCCATCCTACTAATAATTATAAACGCGAAAGTATAAAGGTTCGTTGTTAATAAACTCTGTAACGAGAGATACCTCTCTGGTATCTGCGTGACCAGAGAGCTGGCTCTTATCTGGGTCAACGCATTAGCATTGCCATTCAGCGTGGCCAGTATTTTGGGAACGCTTCCGTCTGGTGGTGATCTGGATCAGTTGAGCTATCTATAGATCGTTTGCAACGGTCTTTAGATGGGTAGCTGTTTCATCTGTATTTTTTGTATATACCTACTTGTAAATAGTTGTATGAATAAATGTATTACTTCTGTAACGACTAAACCGATTTGAGTGAAATTTGGAATCAGTATTGTTGATTGACCTAGAATAATACACAAGGCTACTTTATATCCGGGTAGGTAACAAAGCTGTGGGCAGAAGCGAGTGTTCAACAAACAATAATCTAAAATCAATATTGCAGATTTTCTTGTTTTTCCTGATATTTGCTGGTGTTCGGATTTCCATCAATAACTATTGTGCGGTTTACCTACGATGTTCCACAAACGCATAGGCACCGTTAGGCACGCATCTTGATGTGGATCAATCTTACGGTTCTTACCAACACATGGACTGAAATGCATCTTGTTTGATGGTTGACACCTCTGATCTCATATGTGAATATTAAAATTGTCTTGATTTAAATCTAAGCAACGTCAGAGGCCTTAAGGCAGGTGGCAATTAGCTTATGAAAAGGTACAATCCAAAATTAAAAAAAATTTTATTTTTATAAATAAAATATCACGTACTCCGTCACGTATCGTAGCTCGCCTAGTGTGAGATCTCTGTGATATCGCCATAATCTCTGCTTATTTTGGGGCTAGATGATGCTGTGAAAAATGTCCAGCATTATTTATTTATTTCGGTGAAAAACAAAACGTTTGCCTGTTCTGTATGTTATGTTACCACGATACACGTAGTTCCTGATACCCAGATCCTAGTGTGGTATCAGGACTATGTATGTGTATGTTGGCTGTTTATTTATTAGAAGATAACACGCAAACAAAACCAGAGACAACCGATAGACAGAACTGACCTCCATCACATATACCGGCTCCATGCGGCGCAAGTAATAGATACCCGTTTTTTTATTGTGAACTAATTTAATCCATTCAGAATGTAAGTATGTACTATGTTAAACGCGCGGTTATCGAGTTTCTGCACAGGCTTCCAAAGTCTGCGTACAAAAGACATCAACGCGCTCTATGCACCAGCCTGCTTAGCATGAGAAACCAAGACAGTGGTTTTGTCGACCAATGAGAAGACAAAAAGTATTTTGTCCCTCTCTTTTTTTGATGGAATTGACAACAGAAATAGTTTTTGTCTTCTGTTTCGTAGACAAAACGTTGTCTTGGGTACTCATGCTAACTGAAATGAAGTTCCCAACTGGTTTCAGTTATTATGATTTCTCTCAACAAAACATACTGCGTATTAGGTATATAATATAATTCATCAAACTCATAAAACACTTGAAAAAAACCAGAAACTGGTGTACACAAGACATTCCTCTGTATATTCACCAACTCCCATGATAGAGCTACCGGTGTATTTAAAAATACCTATTGCATTACACCCACGATAAAATATATTCGAGTAGGACTTCCACATCTACATAAAAAAGACTAACGCACTCTCTGTAGGTAAACTACATAATATTGAAAAAAAAAATAACTTGGTATGTTAGGATGATAAAATCGAAGATGGCGGCGCGAAGGGTTCCGTAGGTCTAACAATGAACATAAACTCGTCGTAAAAGTTTCGTCGTGTTCATATGTATGTTTGTTTTTAATACCCCCTCTGTAACGCCCTTTTTGTCATGTCCGTGCTATCTGCATTTGTATCTGTAGGTGTGCTTCTATGAAAAAAAAACAAGAGTTTTTTAAAGAGCTAACTTGGATAGTGAGTAAACAAATATAACCTATTCAATCAAAACCAGGTTTGGTAACCTAAGATTCATTCCCTTTCAAAGGTATCACAGCAGGGAACATAACTAAACGCAATTACCGTGGTATGTAAGTACCTATCTTTTAAAATTTCGGTTACCCAATGCCGCAGGTGAATGAGATTTCCTCTCGCTCAACTTTCACTTTTGAAGTTTTTTGGACATGGGTACGGACCGAAGTGTTACGGCTCAAGCATCGAGATGATGACATTAACGACTGCCGTGAAGCGATTCGGGAGACATTCTTGGTGTTCAATTTCATTTTCCTTTTCATGTTTCCGTAAAGTTAATTTTGTTGTTAATAAATATTATATTTGATGAAGATGCGTATAAATTTTTTTATGCCTACTGAATCGCGAAAGATTGAACATGCAACTAAGCTAAAACTTGTGTGCTTTGAAGGAAGAGTTATATAATAGGGTAATCTTCTCAGAAACAAGGTGATATTTCTTTTTTGTTATAATCTTACTTGTTTTAATTAATACTATATTTTTTTATGTTACACTCACACACATGATGAAAGACGGATATAAAATTCATGATAATGAATCATACACGCGTATTTTTAAATGCTTTTCTTGGAAATGATTCGCTTCTCCATTAAACCGATTACAGTTTTCTAACATTTCTGCACATCTCGATCGGTAGCTAATCTGTTATCCGCTACAGTAACCGTTGCTATTGGTTGTGCTATACATTATTGACTCACTGCATCCGCTATATTAATGATGAAACGCAATAAGCATAACTGTTTCTGGTCAGGCAATATGTCAGGCAAATAATTATTTAGCAATTGGCTAGACCAATTTTTATCAAACAATCTTTTACCTGTTCTTTTATCTAGCAGTCGTATAGAACAATTTTTATCAAACGATCCTTCACCAATTCTTTTATCTAGCAGTCGGATAGACCCACTTTTGTCAAACAGTCTTTTACCAGTTCTTTTATCCAGCAGTCAGATATATCATTTTTTATCAAACAAGATTGTTTGATAACCACCAAGATTTTATGTTGTCAAGATGTTTGAAGATCACCAGTTCTTTCATGGTAATTCTGTGTTAGATCAATGACCTGTCCAGGTTGACTGAAAAGAGCTTCGTAACTGGCTCGTAAAGAAATACAGTTTAAATAACGATTAAGTAATATCTGGCAATCGAAAGCTGCATGACTGTTTGCTAAACAATAATATTAAAAACCTATTAAAAAAGCTTTGAAATATCATCCAAACTGCTGCCAAACTTATAAGGCACTTTTACCCGCTGTGCAAGTTAGCTGGTAGGTATATCGTACCCAATTTAATGCGGTTTCGTGAGATCGTTTTGTATGACTTAGCAAACCTTTCTTATATAGGTTTGATAGCCAAACGTGACTATGGCGCTGGCAGATTAGTTTAACTATAGATGGATATAAAATTATTTAATGCACAACTGAAAAGTATTTCACATAGAACTTAATGCTAGACAGCATTTTCTTTCAGATAACCTTTTTGTAATGTTGAACTTGATGTACTTAGTACATACGAGTAAATAACAAGAATAGTTCGATTGTATTGTATATGTCACTGGGTACGTTAAGTACCTACCACCGTAATTATGTGGGTATAAAGTATTAATTTATTGAGTAACTAGCTATATTATCCACGGCTTCCCCCGCGTGGTAGCCGATGAAAAGTAGCATTTGTAAACGCCTTCGCTCATCGTTTTTTCGTCGAATTACGTTGCAAAATTATTAGTCTCCACGAAACGGCCTTTTATTTTAACGGGATATTATACCGTCTTTGTGCACCTGAAAGTTCATTCTTAATTTTGGTAAAAGAATTTTAGAAGTTTGGGACACTACAAACTTTACCTCTTTATAATATTAGTAGAGTTTATTGTATAATAAAGGTATTTTTGTTTGAATTTCATGAGAGACATGATCGAGCGATACGCAGAAGTCTGTTGACTTGGGCCGTTGCTCATTCTGACGCAGACAGCTTTCTTACCACTTTCAACGCAGCCTACGTCTCGAGACTTAATTACTTGACATAACAACTCGTATGAGTGTTTTGATTACTTACAGAACCTATAACGATTCTAAAACAAAACTCTTATTAATTGAAACTTCTTAAAATTTTGTAAACCTCCACAGACCTGCAAATTATAACTTATCGCAGCGCCCTCTTGATTGATACTAAAACCTATCTGAGAATATTTCTTGAAGACATACGAAACGATTACAAAAAAAAAACAATCGCTTGCACCGTTTTACATTTATCTATTGCATCGCCCCTTGTGACTTGTGAATAACTAAGAACCAATATTCAAGTCGTTTTTAACAGATAAACACAACACGACCAAACAAACAATCTCTTACCTCAAACAAGCTTATTACATCGCGGGTAAAAAAGGAGGAGGACCTCAAATCGGGGACTAAGTTAAAGTAGATATTTGGCCTTGAAGTTATTATTATTTTTTTGAAAAAATACCTAATTGTTACCTTTACGACTGATGATATCTTTTATGATTTTTTTAAGTACTACAGCTGCACATTTCTACATTTCTACCTTCTAAGGAGTGCTTAAAAATGCTAAGTTCAAAATGCAGAGGTGAATTTATAGAGAC
The DNA here is from genome assembly GCA_958496245.1 of Perizoma flavofasciatum. Classification (NCBI taxonomy): domain Eukaryota; kingdom Metazoa; phylum Arthropoda; class Insecta; order Lepidoptera; family Geometridae; genus Perizoma; species Perizoma flavofasciatum. The sequence continues at coordinate 4,953,632 of OY292433.1, forward strand.
AAGGTGCAAAATACAAACCCTCTTATTCATAATCGTTCGCTAACTTAGCAGGTCGCTTACTCTAACCCTGTCCTTTTCTAACACTAAACAAAGGATAGAGGCTGACAACTTTTAGCACGCCGCTAAAGTTAGCTAGAGAATATGAAAAAGCGGATTAATCTCTATTTATCTCTAACAATAAATTAAGTAATATGGGAATCGCTTTCTAAGGTGTCATGGAAAGATTGATCTCATGGCTATGCGGGCCAAGTCCATCCCATACCTTGAGATTTATCTTGAGGGATTAAAATACTTAAAATCCTAACTTTCTCCTATCAAAAGGTAATCAAAACATTGAACTTGATAAGTCGATGCAGTTTCTCGCTCTATTTGTGATATGGAACAATAAACGAAGCTACCGTTAAGAATGCTGAATTGATTTGTTAGACATTTTAATGTTCTTCGCGTACCTAAAACAATGTTAGAGAAAAACGTGGGCTGAATAAGTGGAATGAGTTATTCTCTTTGTAATATTTTCAATGTGAGATTACCATTGTTATGTCAAAAGCGTTATTCAATGTTTTGTGTCAATGCTGTATCGAATCCAGGGTTGGAGTGTATGTAATTTCACATTTTAGAAAGTGAAGGTCCGTATTTACATGACCAAAGATGGCCGGTGAAAACTATGCCTTGTGTGTTTTAGAGTTTATAACAGGTGTGAAATTCGTCTTGAATACAAAGCGTTTATTACTTAGTTCTGATCAGAGGTGGCGTTTTGCATTTTTACTCTTACAATTATTAAAATGTTGACTTTATATTGCAACATTGTAATTATGATTGAATGCGTAGGTAATCTATACCAACTTTGAGGAAAAATACAAAATAAAATATTAGAATTATAAAGAAAAATTTAAAACTATAATTGAAGTTTTCAACTCGTATTCGCATTTCCAGAGTATAACTCGTTTTGGATACAAACAGTTTCTGAACTAAAAAAGCATTTTCGAAAAAAAAAATCTTAAAAAAAAATTAAATCTCACTTTATTCCACAAAATCTCTTTGTATCACAAAATCACTTTAGCACCAAAAAGTCACTATCACAAATACCTGCGATCTGATCTTTCACACCGATGTATCCGAAAGGGAAGTCCTTAAACCTTAGGGCGGCTTACCTTAATCTGTTTCCGGAACTAATATCACTGAATCACTGAACACTTTATCTTCCACAAGGTAGCTAAATCGTCACTGGTGAAAGTGCGTGTTACTTGTGCGAGAGTTTAACTTGCTATGAGCGTCGCGCCTTGAACTTCACTATATATATATGATGACCCAGTTATTGTAGCTACGGATAACTGTGCTAGTCGGTCCGTCTGTCCTTGTGTCCAACTTGTTCCTTATCCCGTTGGATGAGGGTCCCAGCGAGGCCTTGTGAAGGACATTGTTAACCTCTATTATATTTACACGGTTACCGTAGGATCGGATTTGAAATCCTGTTTAACCAGAGTTTTTAGTTTTTTTGGGCGCCTGTTGCTTCTCGTTTATGAGTCGCTGGTGTTATGATATGCCTTACGTAATGCTTATGTTCAAAACTTCAATAGAACTCGCCGTCATCCGTGTTCTGTTAATGTTCATCAAGACTAGTGACTGAGACGATGACTAATTAGAGATTTTTATTGTTACAGGTACTACATCAGTGTGGTGTGGAAGCAGTATGGTAAGTAGGATGAGGTAAATCGTGGACAAACTTCATGCTCGAAGAATCGCCGTGGATAACGCGCGTGAGTCTGAGTACCTTTTCTTGCCCTAATGTTTTACAGGCTCTTGTGGAAACGCTCGGTTGAATCTACTTTTTTCAACCGATTTCAAAAAAAGGAGGTGGTTTTCAAGTCGGCTGCAATATTATCGTGTGTATTTGTTACTTGATATCTTCGCCAATTGTTAACCGACTTTGAAGATTATTTCGTTGTTGTACATATAAAAGTTTTATTCCTGAGGGATTGCAATTTTTCCGACATGTACGATTTAACATGAAACACGACTAACCGAAACATTTTTAGTGGGTGATTTTTCTTTTGTTTATTATTCGAAAGTGTCATCCCGAGTTTGAAGTCAGTTTTTTGGCATTTGATGTCTTATAAATTATTAAGGTACCGTCTCTAAGAAATCATCAAGCTGGTCATAGTTTTTATCGCCTTAAGAGAGCACTGCTATTAGCAAATGAAATAGTTCGACATATATAGGTATATGACTTATATATTTTTTAATTCAATTTTTACCAGTAATTTCAACAGTTTGTGTAATAAATAACTAATTTGATATTGTACTCGTAACTTCTAGCTGTGGTAAACTGCCGATTGCTATAGTTATTTTTCTCATTGCTTTCGCCACAATGATTTTAGGTCTAATCAACTATTGATCTTGTGAGTGGTTGCTGTGGTGGTTTCGGCCAAATAATATTAGAAGTGTCGTGTATATCTTCATATAGATAACCAAACCTTCAAATCTTAAAAGCGATTGAAACTTATTTTCTCACGCAACTATTAATCAACCATTAATCTTCGTCAATAGCTACTTTTCCCAGAAAAGCTGATGTGTCTCGTAGAAACTGTAGGGAGCCGTTTCAAAGACATCGGCTCTAAAGCCTTAGATTATGAAACTGAAATGGAGTTGGGCGAGACATATTTGCAAGACGTGGTGATGACAGGTGGATTAGGTCAACGACTGAATGGTGGCCGAGGAGTGGTAACAGAAACATTGGACGTCCGGCAGCCAGATGGGCAGACAATATAGTCAACGTCGCGGGCTGTGGATGGTTTAGACTAGCGCAAGATCGTGGTGGATGGCACAAACTGAGGGAGGCACCCAGCAGTGGGTGAAGTCGGGCTGTGGATGATGATGATGGAACGAGTGTTGTCGGGGAAGCAGGGTTCTTAAACGGCGACCACAAACTGGACGACGACGCAGTGATTAAAGGACCCCGCTCGATGGTACGATGATATTTTAAGGGCTGCGGAAAATCGGTGGATAGAGGGTGCCCCAAGATCGTTTCTTATAGCACTTCAGGGGAGGCCTATGTCCAGCAGTGGACTTCTTCAGGCTGTTGATGATGATGAAATCTTGTAATGCAAACTTTTTCTGGTATCTCCATTAGTGGTGGTCGAATAAATGCTTCCTTTGGTATAGTATTATAATATCTGTGGCTAAGCAAAGCTTCTAAGTAAACTGATTCGTGTTATAATTTTTAATTTCTGCTCCACAGGTACTCTCGAATTGAAAAACACGTTTTAGTGATGATAACATAATTAGTTGTTTTGCCAGATCAGTTTCCGGTATATTTCCCGTCCGATAAACGAATTGTTTACAAATAATCGTATACCTTTAAACTACTTAGTTCATGTACGATAAGCCGACAATAGAATAATTAACTTCAGTGATTTTCGTGAATGCTAGGTAAGTTTGATTGTTATTTTCTTAAGATGTGTTCTCTTAATAAAGCTTCTCAGCAATTACTTGGTTTTGAATAAGTTTACCGAATCCCATTTAATATATATATAGTTCCTTTTAAAGAAAAAGTCTTGGGAAAACTTTCTTTTCAATCGTAGGGATTAGTCTCGCCTTCGTATAAAAATAAAATACTTCAGGTAGGTAAATAATCGTTTTGAGAGCAGGTGTATTTACAGTTTGGGACAAAAGGTTGCTTGTGTGTTTGTCGTTTACATTTTTTTCCAAAACGTCTCAACGTACGTTTTTGTTACGTAAAGAAGCGACTCAGTTTCCCTAAAAGTTCCTTACTCTGGGACATCATAGTAATTAAGTCGTTAGCTGTGATAGATGTTAAGTTAACTAAAAAAAAACATTAATAACAGAAAAATCATCGGAAATATGTTAATTTTAGTTTTCAATGCTACTTCTGCATTTAATTGGATCTGGATTTAATTGGTAGATTGAATTACATTCAACAAGCTTGTTGCGACGTATACTCATGGTAGAGGCGCTGTCACAGATACGAATCCTACTATCCTACTAATATAATAAACGCGAAAGTTTTTGAGGATGGATGTTTGTTACCCTTTCACGCAAAAACTACTTAACGGATTTCGATAAAACTTTACAGTAATATAGCTTATACATCAGAATAACACTACTTTTTATCCAGGTACCACGCGAGCGGAGCCGTGGGCAGAAGCTAGTATATTTATATTTCAAGTTCCCAAAATAATAAAACGAAAGTTGGACGATAAGGAAATAAAATTCACTTTCGCTGGCTTCCTTAAAGCTAAGGGGTCGCAGAGGATTGCAGATCACTGACCCGACTATGACTCATTTGTACATTTCACTTTCAAGTGGGGGTTTCCAACCGTTTGTTTTGTATGTTTTCAATGGCTAAGCCAAGAAATAAGCTTATTTGCTTTAAGAAGCGGTTTACGTAATTCATGTTCAACACATGATGACGAGAAATTTTAATTTCGCATAACAAAAGTGTGTATGTCAACTAGATACTTGGAAACTAATACACTTCTTCTAATAAATTCTTTTACTGAAATAAATTCTACGCTCGACTCGTACAATAAAGATCTTATTATATACAAAATAGCAACCTCGGCGGGGGCTGTAGGCATCTTGCCTTCGATCTCTCGTTTAGTATGTGGATGCTGTAACCACTCAGCCAAGGGGTCCGGTCGAAGCCTTGTCGAAATTCTTGTGATGTTTCGTAGTAAACCAAATAAAAAACATTATTTATACAGTAAAGCCTATTCTAACAAAAACAGTACTATCTCTAATATCTACTTAGGCTAGACTGATATGTACGTACCTACCTTACTCAAAATACTCCATGGTCGCTTATTGTATGAATATAATGCATAAACAAAACAAAACAAACACGCTCACGATTTTAATCTTCATTATGGACATCCTTAGATGACCCAGCAGGTAGATCTGTGAGATTAACAAGAAGGGAGTTGTCAAAGGCACGTATAGACATTACATTTTGCATAGTATTTAACATAAGGCGTGACAGGTCACAAGCCTATCGCCGCTTATTAAAACAATAATCGATGGCCTGTCTTCCAATTCTGGGGCTCGCCGGTTTTCTCATGATTCTTTTTCATTTACCGTATTGAGCACAAATTTTTCGAGTGAAAATACGACCGGAATCGAAACCACAACCTTCAGATTGGATAATAGGTACTTACGAATATCCAGTGGTTACTTACCTACTGCTGTTCTAGCATCTGAAAACCTAAAGCTGCTAAAGTTGAATGTTACCTTCTCGTTTGTCAGGTTACAGGAACTAAAAGTAGGTAAACTGTAAATCATACGAAGCAGCGAAGGCAGTGGTATGGTTTCTCAGAGTGGTGCGTCCGGTAATATTTGTCAATTTGCATGTCACCGTCCGAGGGTAACTGTAAATGGAATGAGAGTCACCTACTTCTCTTCTCCACTGAGCCAGATATTTTGGTATTCAAGCGCCGTAGCTCGTCCGACTGGTTTCAGATTGTGATAATCATATGGTGCATGGTTTAAATGATACACGATAACGTAGGAATGGTTACACAGAACAAGGTCTCCGAAGCTATTGCTACGGTTTACCTACTTCCGATTAAAGGGATAAATTAACCAAGATGCACAAAAAACAGGATATTTACCATGTTTTCCGATATTTCGGCAGTTGCATGTACCATGATCACGGGTGAACTGAAGTCTTTGCGGGTGAATGTTTGGTCGGACCGGGGTTTGGTCTTTTCTGGCAGAGATTTCGTAGCGGCCACGAGCTCAGGAAACTGAACCAAGATCGTAAGGAACTGGAATACCAAAAGATATTATGAAGAAGCGAATGCGATGCCACAACAATGTCGAATTACCACAGTTTCTTCGGAACGGAACACAATATAAAAAATATTGTAAATAACAGATCAGCATTATTAGACGATAACCATAAACGGAACTTGTCGGAATTGGCACAAGCATCGATGTGACCTCATAGCGGTTTCCGTAGGTACCTGACGCAGTGCGTTGACGATTGACTCTACTCATTATTCTGGTATGGGGTCATGCTTTTGTAAAAGTAAACAAACGTGTTACTATCTCATAGCTTGAACATTCCATTAATGTTTGTCTTTTAGTGAACTTTGTCTTTTACAGAATCTTTGGGCGGAATTGCAAAATTTTAATCCAGAATATCAAGAAAATCATGCCAACCATAGATTATATTCTGCATAAATATTCGCACAGTCCAGCATTATTAGATTGATAACAAAAACGGCCGCCATTAAACACCTTCATTAAAATTACTTCCATTCTGCTACGTTCAGGTAGAGCGCACTTATAGGTATCCAGCTGTAGCAGTAAAATTTATCCAAAGCAGTATCATTATAAAGAGTCTCCAAAATTGCCTTTCTCTTTAAAATATATCGGCAGGCGAAAGCGAAAACATGGTTATAATCAAGTAGGTAAACAAATAAGTATAATATTGCGCGTAAACAGTAGTTTTAGAGCAGTGGGTCACTGGCGAAATGGCTTTCGTTTGTGAATGAGTGTCTATCAAGGCAGTGGCCTATAAGGACATCGCATTCCGATGGCCTTAGCGAAGACGCGAGTTTGACAATATTTTGTTGTCTGATTACGATATTAAAAACTGTTCTTCTAATTTTGTTTGAGATACATTTAGCAATACTATTTCCTCACTTTCTGACGTACTTAATATTTGACAGGTTTGTATAGCATTAGATCCGCCTAGCCTTAGGCCTATGTTGCTCTGAAGTTGTTCGATAGCGCATTAGATAGTCAAACACTCAGGGTAGCTTAGAACTGCTGTTGAGGTAGCCAGTAATTTGTCTATTTCACTACTCACGACCATACAATAGCTCCAATAAGATGGTGCAATGTCACAGTCGTAGAAAGTGAAGACTACTCCTCTTGTGAAGTAGGACGGATCATTTTAAACAATCATAGGCCAACGAGCTACGATTACGGGGCCGTCCTTATGCCAGTGCTGAATTCAAACGGAGTAACAGGGGTGAAGGTTTCGGGGCTGCTTGCCGATACGGGAACCGTCCGCGCGTCTGCGCAAGTGACTTCTTAATGGTAGGTAGTTTGTTGTGTCATAATCATTAATTATCATTCATCAATATGCTCCTGTGCCTAAGGATGCGCAATTTCTTTAAGAAGTATAAAAGTCAAATGTTTCATTTTCGTATGAGGTCGTGTTTTGCTGTTGCGATGTAATGGAAGTCCGGCCCTGCTAACACTTAAGCCAGGTGGAGACCAATGCGACGTAGAACGCAGCTCAGAACTTCGAATAAAAAACAATTACATTGCGATTTTTTTTTTCACTTTTATCCTAAATTATTGTAAAATGCCTCACATTTAATTGCCGCTTAGATAAATACCTACCTGTATTCCTTCAAACTATGAATTACTTATAAAGAAGCACGCTTTTGCTTGTTGTAACGAAAGGTATGAGTTCGATTAAATTTATGTCCATTCTTCTGGGTTTGGGGTCTTTTTACACCGGTTTCGCAAAGAAAGTTTAAGGAAAAATAGTGATTATGTTCTCAAATTCGGCAACTTCAACTGTTCCGGTTAAGTTTTTCGCAGAATTGTTTTTGCAAGCTGATTCAACTAAGGATTGGTTGCTATCAATATGGAACAAGGCTCACATATTTCCAAATACACCTTGCTAGTTAATTCTAATCTATGGCACATTATTTGCAAAACCCTATCTAAGTGTTATTTAGTCCAATGTCATCGGTTTTTGGTCAGTTTAAAAAATCATAATACTTTCTACAGCCACAAGGATTAATTTCAGACGTCAAAAGTCATAAACCTTTTGGGGTCCGCTTTTATCCACGCCTAGGATAAAAGCGGACCCCAGTTAGTCTAGTTCCTAAGAAGGTCCACTTTCTTAGGAACTCTTCCCGGTCTTCCCGGTTAAAATATCGTAATCATCTATTTATACTTAGATATAAAAGCAGAAGTATTCATTACCATGTTCTGGTTTGAAGGGCAAGAAAGCCGGTAGAGCGCAAGACTTTCCAACTTATGTCTCAACTTGATCGCAATACAATAACACATGCGCGAGACATAGATAGGAACATAACATATACACGGTTTTATCTACTTAAGAGCGTAATTTTGTGGAAGCGCAAATAGATACTGCATCATCTCTCATCATTGTTACCTAGAAACATAAACATAAACAAATTACTGCGTTATACAGTTACAAAGGTCACCAACCTCCGATGGATCGATGACATCTTAAATGTTGCGGGACGTCGGTGGATGGAGGCAGCTCAGAATCGTTCGTCATGGCACTCTTTGAGGGAGGCCTGTGTCCAGAAGTGGCCTTCTACAGGCTGTTATTGAAGGTAGCATTAATGTAAAATAAGTAATGCGAACTTAAGTTCGCCTATGTATTACTTGTTTTATCTTGTGCAATGAAGCATTTTCTTTCTATCTTTTATAATGGAAGGCCATCAAATGATAGAACATGAATCCGAAAAACTTACTAACAAAACACATATGGTAAGGTACTTCAGTATAGAATAATACTAGCCTCTGCCCACAGTTTCCCCGCGTGGTAGGTAAAAAGTAGCCTATATGTTATTCTGAAGTGATGAAACTTTACAGTAATAAGCTATATTACTGTAAAGTTTCATCAAAATCTGTTCAGTAATATTTGCGTGAAAGAGTAACAAACATCCATCCTCACAAACTTTCACGTTTATAATATTACTAGCTTCTGCCCACGACTTCGCCCGCGTGGTACTATGATATAAAGTAGCCTATGTGTTATTCCAATATACCTCTATAAGCTATATTCATGTAAAGTTTCATTAAAATCCCTTCAGTATTTTTTGCGTCACAGAGTAACAAACATCCATCATCACAAACTTTCGCGTTTATAATATTAGAAGGATGTCTGTACTTACATAGGTACATTATAATCAAAGGTACCTATATTATAACCTAACGCGAAGCATTCAAAGTGAAGCTTATTCTACTTTTCGGAGTTTCTCGAGTATCAATCAAGTCAAATGTGTATAGCGTGTCTCCCATAGATTAAATTGAGGTGTGAAAGAAAGATACAAAATTGCACACACTGATTGTATTAAATTGTAATAAATTGCAGAAGTCAGAGAAAGTCTAACCCAATGCTAACCTCATGAACGAAAAGACACTCAATAATGTGATTCATCATAGTGCTCCGAAGAAATTTCTAAACGTTATAACTATAGCAAACTTTATAGAACACATTAACTACATTTCTTTGTGATATAACATAACTAACAAAGTGCTCTAAATACACCCTACTTGGTATAATTATAGATCTGCGTTATCTATAAATATACAACAAAGCAATAACACAATAACTAAATATATAACAAAGCAATAACACAATAACTGAATACCAAAGTGACAACCAATGTTTTACTGTACATAAGTAATTACAGAATGAAATAAACTATAGCTGAAGACATGTCATGCTTTTAGCGAAAGGTGACATGTCAAATCATTGAGTTTGATTAATATGTAATTAGACGTGGAAATTGCTTCGTTTGCAATAAGTTTGTGATTATATAGGTAGGTACTCCATCATATATCCCCGGCCACTCTAAAAATCACATAAAATCCTCTCCATCAAAAGGTTTGGAAGAGATGGCTTTTAAGCGATAAAGCCGTCCATTGTACCTATAATTTTAATGTTGTTCTTAACTTTTTTTATGTCATGAGATGGGATTGAAAGATATTTTATATATAAATAAAGCATTTTCATTCCTACATTCAAACAAAAAAGCACGACTGTTTCCCTGAGAGGTACGAGTAGGTATAAAAACAGAGTCTACGATTTTTCACGTATCTATCTGGTGTTATCTGCTAGGTACCTAATCATGTTTTATATATATCGTACGATTTATTCTAACTCAACATGTATGGTGAATGCAATGCTATTTGCTTACGATAATTATTGTATTTTTAAACCAAGCGTGTTTAGTTTTTGTCTGTTTTAAAATAATTTGAGTTTCTTTTCGTCGGTTGCCACTGCGGACTTTCTCTGCATACGCAATTACATGGCATTTCAAAATTAGCTGCGAAGACTGATTTTAGCATGCTGGTATTCATATCAGCTTGCTAATTATATGCAAATTAAAATATTAGTATCTGACAGCACATCGTTAACAAAGGCCTAATGTAATGCTTCTGTAAAGTATCTAAATATATTTATAAACAAAAACAGTTTTATTTTATTTAACCTGATAAATAATTTGAAATTGCTTGTAACCATTATCAGCTGCTTCTTGGAATTGTATTCCCCAATTTCTATGAAACAAACAAGATATTTGTCATTGAACCTTGGATTTTTAGCAAAAAAACAGACCACCGTTTTCTTAAATACAAATAGCCGAACTTCTTAGTCATAGATAAAAAATTGTTTGTTACCTATTTTGTCCGCTGATGGGGGTGAAACTGGAATAACCCAGAATGACATCCTGTTAGAGTACCTAGATATTACACGGATAATAGGTGTGTCAGTCCAGTATGTAGACTTTCGTCCTAATAAAGATTAGGATCGATAAGGACAAAGTCTACATATTGAACTGAGAATTGTTTGCAATGCAAATAATTACCAGTTACCACTTTTCCTCGTCGCTTTCTCTATCTACAGAAAATAGACACCTCGTGATGTTAGAATATCAAATAAATCTGTCTTTTTAACACGCTTTTATTAGCTTCACTTGTAACTACGAGTAAGTAACTATAAATACTCGTAACAAACAATGTAAGCAAATCATGTAAGTCAATTTTAACTTACTTCTAATACTTCTTACGTATAATGTAGTTAGGATGACAATGCTATAATTTGGTATCTTGGAGCTGATCTGATTATGGAGCCAGGAGGCGGATAGTGGAACTCTTTAGTGGCTGCTAGTAAACCCCGGTCTCATTACGAAACGTGGTCTAAACTCGAGTTGAACTCAAGTTCTGTCAGATCTACTAAACCATGGTTTAAATATACCTTATCGAAAAAAAAGTATTATTGCAAAGCCACTACGGTCGACAATTTAAAAATAAAATAAAACCGCGGGTTGACCGTTTAATTTAAAAAACACTTCTAAACCAAAATAAAAAAGAAAAACATAATTTTGATTGGCTACCAAAATAAGTAGGTTCTCAAAAAGAGGTTGAGTAATGATAGAAATAAACTAGGTGACCGCCTGGTTTATCTTTTAGCAGTTATTTGTAGTCAAACCTCTTTTTGAAATGTCACATAGACTGTCGGCTATTATACTATAGCATTCAATTTTAAGCCTTGTTTCCTTTGCACAACAATTTGTCTTGAAAATCAGGAATCAAAGGTCTAAAAGATAAACCACCGATTTAAACCACCTTCCGTAATGAGACCCTTCGAGTTTGAGCTCATATGATTTGTTTTGATGAGTCCAATAGGCTTGGTAACCAGGTTTTGTAGATTATATGTCAGACAGGACTAGGGGTAGAACATTTCTAGCACGAGATTTTCTTCTTCTTTTTCCTCTTCTCTCTTCAATAGATGCAGACGTAAAATTTTCATAAGCACTAAAACCGCCCGTTGTACTTTCGGTTATGTTACGATTAAATTTCTGTTTCAATGTTTTTATGTATTCATCGTGTCACTGGTATTTTTTTCGTCTGTCCGCGTTAGATTAGTGAACTTATGCAGCTTGAGATATTGTGGCCCTGTCAGTGATCTCCTTTTAGGAGGCTTATTTTATACATGAAATAAGCCTCTGAAGGTACACAGTTGCACGATAATGTGTACATATTTTTTTCGAAATATGTTACAATATACAATTACGTATTACTTAAATAGGTTGATAAATAAGTATAGCATAGTTGATGGCAGCATAATTTTAAAGTTTTCGCTATCATATCATAATCACTGTGACATAACTTTGAAAAATATTATTTTGCCTTCACGCCTCTCAAGGACTCCTTTCATGTGTGACAATGCCACATGAAAAAGAAAGTCTATCTTCGATTTTTAAGAACATAATTAACTTGACGAATCCACTGGTATACGCACAATGTAAGCACTAGGTAAGTGTAACTTCTCTTCAAGTGTCCACCCGTCTTTTCTCATGTAAGTAGACTTGCCGAAATATATTACGTAAAGCCATTCACTGCGCGGTCATCGATCTTGGAGCTATTATCTAATTGTTGCGTAACTTATTATGAAACGGTTTTGAATATAGATGTTTGCGAATTTGACGATTATACGGTATTTATGTTGTTTTGATTGGCGCGAGTGTGTGAACTTTGCACCAATAAGATGATCATTGGCCTGCCCCTTAGTTACAATGGGGGTAGCCAAACCGATTAGGATAGACTTACATCGTAGTTCAAGATCTTTGGAATAGACCAAAGATGTGTTATTAGAAAATCATGACACTCATTTTGACAGGTTGATGGTGATTTTCATCCTCAGAATCAATCAGAGATTGGAAACATTAAAAAATGGATCTACTTAATGACTGCTCCCAAAAACTGAATTCACCTCATAGAGGCCCTGTGTTTTATTCGTATGCCGTCGACTAATGTTTCATTTTATCTGCAAGGTGAAACTTATTTATTGTAATTATCTTTTTTGGACTGCATATAAAATCCTAAGGTAAAGGTACTCTTTGCCATAATAAAAGGGCATACTATAGATCGACGTTTAAAAGATCTTCGTTGGAAGATAATTCCCTTATGTTTTGTATAAAATAATTTAGCGCGTTGCAGTGTTTTCTGGCAAAGACCACCATACAAAAGACTTCAACGCGTTTTCAAGGGAAAATAAATATTGTAAATGTAAGCGTTGTACCTTGCCATGATAATATTATCAATTTGTTACAGATAACGATAGATAATGAACAATATCTTGCACATTCATGGTACCTACCTATCAGTTCAGTGACTTCACTTTCTCTTCTCTACCGATGATCTTGTTATTTAAAAATAAAAAAATATATGATGACATACTTATATTTTAGTGAAAAAAGTAGAAAATAATGAAAATAAGTCCTAATAGGTATGTTAATGTCCAACTCTTCGATTCTGACACACTCCTACACATATAATAAGCTTACGGCTCCGTTATAAACTTCACAGGTACCTAAGTACATTATAAAGGGACTGTATTGTATGGTTTTTGGAGTAGTTATACCTATCTATGTACATGGAAGTCTATATGTAGGATTAATAGGTACTTTTGTAGACTCCTGTGGATTCTAATAGACTTTGCAGCAAGGGCTTATCACCAACTTCAATTGGTAGGGCATCTAAGTCAGTCTCTATAATAAACGTTTTAGATGTCCTGTTTGATTTTATTATGACGACGTCATAATAAGTATCGACTTACACTGTCCTACACAGGTGTGTAAGTTCAAATCAACTTTCAAACTTGAATCTAGAGGTCCCCAAACGACAGGCAGTCTGATACTGTACCTAGACGACATTATGTAACTAGGTAGGTATCTACCTACTAAACTATGTTATGTTTAGATTTATTTGATGATATGACCTAAATTATTACGCAATTGATCATTATTGTATATTAATAATTTCCTGCATCTAACCTTTTTGTATTAAATTAACATACTTATACCACAGACCAGTTAAAGTAAAAACTGGTCTGTGCTAAACCTAGTTCTAGGTAAGTAAATGTAGATTGTTAATTTTATTACTTCAATCATGAAAAACTACCTTAGTAGAATGTAGAAACACTAGCATAATTATTTATTACAAATGAAAAACTTGAAAAACAAACTACGATACTAGCGCAGCTTTAGAAACCGGTGTTAGGCTCCGGAATCACTCATTTAAATTACAATCTCTGTGTTTATTCTCACAGATGGCGTGCCTTTTGTTGACCTCATCCGCTGTCGGTAGATGGCGGTACATGATAGCTGCTCCGCGTATTGATGCGTTGGCGTGATCCTCCTCACCGAACACGGCTTTTTGCATTTTATTTACAAAAGGTGTTATTTTGCAAACCAACAGACGGATACAACTAGTTTCTTCCTCGGAGCCTTGTTCTTTGACCATATCTTCAATAGAATCTGGTAAAGTTTCGTTCTTCGCAGCGGCAACGAGAGCTTGCAGCGTCCGAGAGTTCTTATTTAGGATCCAAGTGGTGAGGTCTTCAGAGCGATAGGGCTTAGCTGGCCGCTGAGGGCCAGATAAAAATGTTGATATCTGAAACAACAATAATATACTAGGTACCTACGTAAATTAGGACTTCTATTAATTACCGCTTTATTCATGCGAATATGGAGTTTAAACAGCATTGTTAATTAATTACAAGATCACTTACCATCTGTGCAACGAAGACCAAAGCGTTGACAGCAACAGCGCTGATCTGATTCGGCTGCAGACCAAACAACCGCACGAGATGCTTCAATGGAGCAAGCGGGCTCGGCACTTCGTTCACTTCACTTGGCCTATCTAAGAACTCTTCGCTCTGTGACTGGTAGTTCTCGTTAAAAGGGGGTTGTCGTCTGTTTGGTGGTGAGTGTGGATTTTTGGTGGTCTGAAAAGCTTTTACTACGAACTCGGCTACTTTCAGTGCTACCGATTCCGAACCTGGAAAGGGTTGAATAGAAAAGAAGATTATTTAGAAGCTGCTTACTACCTACCTACTAGGTAAATACATTTTGATTCGAGGATTTTTGTGATAATTCTATGCTAATTGAGGCATAAGTTGAATAATGACGACCTCTGTGATGCAGTGGGCGAAGGCCCGCCTGAGACGCAGATGGGGGTTCGATTCCCATCGTGGGAGAGATGTTTGTAAGATCTACAAATATTTGTCTCGGGTCTAGGTGTTTTCTATGTATAATATTATGTATTTCCAAAAAAATATAAATTAGTACATCAGTCATGTAGTTCCTATAATATAAGTTCTACTTAGTTTGGGGCTAGATGATGCTGTGTGAAAAATGACCAGCAATATCTATTTATTGATTTCATTAAAACTTACCTAGAATATTAGTGGCAAATTTCATCCCACTGCTCAATTTGTCCATAAACCCTTCTCTGTATGGATCACTGGCAAAAACCACTTGAGATCCCAGTCCCATAACTAAAACGAACAGCACTGGTGACGCCATCTTGAAAATCGGTCGAAGACTACTTTACAGCGAGACGTGTGGCATGGTTCGCTTCTTTCTGTAATCGGCACAAGCGCAACTTGCAGTAGAGCAGAAAATTTCCTACTGTTTGTTCTATAAAAATACAGGGTGAGTTATATTTTAATGGAGAGTAATAACTACTTAGTAGTTACTTCTTAATATTTAGTTATTATACCAAAGCTTAAATAAAATTACAGTCACACTTCATACGTAAATTCATTTATGAGAAACATTATTTTTAATGCTTGTTTCATTGAGTTAACAGATGTCGCTAAGCGTTCTTTACTTAGTACTTTTATTATTAATTTTAGACATTTCACCCGACCTTTCCCAACATGGATCCGACATAGATCTATCCCAACCCTAACGTACCTACCCATTTTAAAATAAATACTTACCTATTGATTGTACGATTTAATTTTTTGCCATAGATAAATAAAACAACCTGTATTTATTTTGCTTGTTACAAGTGTCATGAAAAACAATGAATACGGAAACTTAAACAAGGTAGGTGGGTGAAGGGAAATTATAAGATCGAGGTCTCTTATATTCGTGGAAGAAAAAACCTAAAATGTTCCACCTTTGCAGCTTTGGCAGGTTGTGCCTGCCAAAGCTTGAATATATAGAGTGAGAAGTAAATTCGTAAGCTGAAATCAATATAAATAGAATAAACAATACCTTAAAGGAAAATACTTGTAAGCAATACGGTTTTAATCAGATAAACTTCCATGCCCTGTTTATCATGACTGCTAAACTATTGTCGCGCTTAGTAGACCAAAATAATCACATCCAGCATAGGTACTTTCAGCACCTCGCATTTCACTAGAAAACTGTCTCTCATCATGTTCAAACATGTCGTCGTTCTTTGTACAATATACAACTTTACTATAGCTGATATTAACACGGAAGTCATCCAATTTCTCAATGAATTGCCCTTAGAGAAATTACTCAGGCTTAAAAATTCATTGCAAGACCTCGTAACGACGAATTATGAAAATGTAACAGTCACAGAACCGACCTACTTGCAAAGCTTCGGTGCCCAGGCCATGGCAATGAAAGGACCGCCCATAAAACGAGGGGATTACCAAGAAGCAGAAATTCACAAGAAAGATGAACATAGTAAAATCAGCAATATCTTCTCCATGTCGGTGACTACTTTGGCGTTTCTGGCTTTTGGAGGCTACTTGCTCTGTCTTATTGTCCAAGCAGTGAAAGCGAAACAAAACAATGCGAACTTCAACCCTCCTCAGCCAGCGACATTCTTTGTGAGTGCCGGGATAAAAAAGAAACCTCAGGCTCAGTTTTCTTCGTCTTATGGGAGAAGAAGGAGGGATATGAGGGTTATGAGGAGCTTTAGAGAGGTAGATCTTCCTCCGGAGCAGCTATTCAACACGTTGATGTTGCTTTGCGAAGGATACGCGAAGTGGAGTGAGAAAAATGGCGACATCTAGAGGATTATTGTGAATAAAAGAATCCTTCTTGTCGTGTTACTTTGAACCGGTGTGATGAAAGTGAACCCCACGCGGATAGGAATCTGTTGAAAAATCTACTTTCTTATTTGCCTTCAATGAGTTTCGCTCTTCTAGTAAAAGTTTTAGCGTACAGCTAAATAAAACCAATGTTTATTCCAAATTCTTGTGAATGACTCAATACAGCAGGTGTTAAGTGGATTCTCAATAAGAAACACCAGATAATACGTAAGATATGAATATTTTTAACTAAAAGCCCAACTAAACGCTGTTTACGTTAAACGCAGGAAGCCAGATTGCCGGCCAATATCTGTAAACGTATTCAAACTGTCAAATAATCACTGTAACACCTAATAATAGCTGCATCTTTGCTTTAGAGATCCTATTGTGGGTACATTCCACTCAACACATCCTACATTTCATAAAAAAGTTGTTAGTTTCCTTATGTTTGTTCTTGTAAGGTTTAAAATTTGTGGATTAGGTTTTTTTAATGAGTTTCTTGAGTGCTGTGGATATGTTTGTAAGAGGCCAGGGTAATGAAGCTGCTGTGTTCAGTCTGTCATCGAGCCAGCTCTACTGTTTACTCGATTCTTACAGAATTAGCGCGCACAGAGCCGTTCAAACGATTATTGTAAAAATAAATTAATTGCATATAGCTGCTATTGAATGAATAAGTAGGTAATTTTTGTAGCGTATCCATGGATAACTCTTGGATGGATCTATGCATGATCGATGTCCATCACTGCTTTTGATGATGAGCGTATCTGTCTAGTGTTCATTATATAGATAAGTACCTAGGTACCTAATGAAAAAGTTGTTGATGACAGCCTACAATTTATATATTTTCTTTTATGTGTTATTTTTTGAGTGGGGCCAAAACTTTAAACAGTTTTTCGAACTAGTTAGGTATCGGAGTAGATACATAGGTTCCTACTTCCTATATGTTTACTTTAATTTATATATTACTAGCTTCTGCCTATGGCTTCGCTCATGTGCTATAACCAGCCTTGTTTTCTTGCCTTTCCTTCCTGGCTTGGTCGCGGAGGAACAGGCAGTACATAAAAACCGACGTTTCAAAGTAATCCTTGTGATTTTATTGAATAAATGAATTTAGACTTTGACTTTGAATTTGATGTATAAGCTATATTACTGTAAAGTTTCATCAAAGTCCGTTCAGTAGTTTTTGCGTGAAAGAGTAACAATCCTCACAAACTTTCACGTATACAATTAGGAGGATATTACATATTATGTTATCTTATATTTAACTTTATATGTAAGATTAGTTTCAATAATAAAATATTGAAAACTGAAATTGTTATTTTTTCGTAGGATACTCACGTTTATGGTTAATGTAAACAAACGATAACCGACTGGTGCAACCGATTTTTACTGCTGGTAAAAGATAAAGGCGATCCCACACCACATGTCCCCCGCAGACAATGACGTGTAAACACGACTTGAAGATAATTATTATCTTATGTTTTAATGTGTAGTTCGAAAGATTTATGGATTGAACTGTTCAAATCTTGAAATACTATTTTCAAGCAGTTACTGTTATCTTATTGCATTGATATTTTTGTCTTGGTTATTTGCCAGTTACAATGACAATGCAATAATAAGGCGATCTGATGATGGAGTTAGGAGGTGAACGATGGAACTCATCTACGGATAATAAGTAATACCTAAGTATAATAGACTAATTTGTTCTGTTTTTTCTTATTGATTTTAGTTATATTAATGCTTGATTTTTAATTAAAAAAAAATAGTTATGCCGCTAAGACTTGTCGTCTGAAAAAGTCTTAAATGACATTTTTTTGTAAAGACACTTGTAGTGTAACAAGTGCTTTGTATTCGGCTCCAATGTGCACGCGCGCGTTCTTCTCCGCGACCGACTCACGCTATAGGCCTTCGATAGAGTAGTTAAATAATTCGGCATCAACTTAGGATCTGCAGATTGTTGGCTGTACACCCAGTAAACAGTATTTTACTAGGCGTACAATCGATATTTAGCCCACTCGAAGCTACAAGAAGCTCATGAGTCCCGGCAACGCAAACAGGCGACTGAAGCAAACTCGTCTTTTAAATACAAGCAGTAGAGCTCCTTGTGAAAGAGCTCGTTAGAGGAGGTACTACCAATATACCTAATTCTGCCACCAAGCAGTAATGCTGGTATTACTGTGTTCCGGTTTGAAGGGTTTGGGTGCCGGTGAAATTACAGGCACATGAGACTTTTTCACCCGTTATGGCTTAGAGTCGACAACACGCGAATTTTACCTTCGTTGCTGCAAGCGTGCATAGGGTACGGTAACCGCTTGCCAACAGGTGTGACGTATGCTGATAGTTGTATAAAAAATCCTCGATGTAATAGAGCTCGCGACGAAAAGTCAATGCAGTGTGGAATTTGAATGCCGAAAAATATTCAAACGGGTCTCTACATAATTATGTTTATTCTCATTTTGGGATCAGCTCCAATCAATAACTAATTTTATGAATCTTTTTATAAATAATATTATATCATTACTGTTATAATAACCAAAACTGTATATATACCTGTTTACACATTTTACTAGTATAGGACCTGTATGCTAAGTACCTACTAACCTAGGTAAACTTCTGACTAAAAGCTACTTTTTTGTTAATTCCATTTTACTTCTATGCAAGTAAGTTCAACTTAGTTTAACTTTAGTAAATTAAAAAATAAATAATGAAGGTATGATGCTAATGCGATATTTGTTGAAATAACATTCAAAATAAAAATAATTCAACATCCAATTTGATACCATTATAGTATTTTCTCGAATGTTTCCAACATAATGGATGAGTTCAGGTCAAAGGTTTACGATTGAGGACCCTCTTAACTAAATTGAATTCGACTCGAATCGCCTCGTAAAATAAATCGTCAATCGATTTTACAATCGATTCATTCGAGATAATATGGGGAGCCCTTGTATTTAGTGTCTGAGCTCTAAACGGAATAGGTCTAGACGTAGATAGGCACTAAAACAGGCAATCTTAAACTAACTGGTGATGCCGGTATACATGGTGGTTTAAATGGCGATGTAGGGACACGGCACAATAATATTATTATATTATTATTATTATTTAATTTTATGCGCAAATTTCACTTAAAATTTGTTTCCAAGGGTTTCACTCAGATTCATGTTTAAATAATGTAAGATTTTCAGGATAGATACTTTATTAAATATGAAGTTTGATTATAAATATATGAAGTTTGATTATAAGAACTCATCGAAATTCATTGTTACTTTTCCACTACAAATGAGTTTTATTTTATTGTTTATTTAAGGTAGCCAGTCATATGACATTAAGTTGTAAGTTACAAACTAAAAAAAAAAGTGTTTAGGTTTTTGCACTGTTTTTTTTCTTACTAGAATCAATTAGGTTCGTGAATTCATTTTTCAGAGGTTTAATTCGTTTAAAGCAAGTCGGAATCACGGGATCACGAAATAAACTTTGTTTCTTTCGTGATCCCGTGAAAAGTAAAGCTGTAGGTAACTGTGTCGACAATCGGAAAACAATAAAACTCACAAATCACGATGAAATTAAATATCCCGTTTCTGCAAAAATATACTGTACTAGCCTCGCGTGGTACCCAGATAAAAAATAGCCTTTGTGTTATTTTAGGTTACCAACCAAATATCATCAAATCGGTTCAGCCGCTGATTATTATCAACAAACATCTAAAGTCTAAATCATCTAAACTTTGGTATTTATAATATGATGTGTTGAATAAGGCTCAAATAGCTGCCCATACTTACCTGCCCTACACTTGGGCATAGGTCGTCGCCTCCCAGCGAGTCGTGCCGAGATCGTACCTATTGACGGCATCATATCTAACCACTAACTTATATCTATCGGGCAGTTATGTAAATGTATTTGCTTCGAGATGTATCTGAGCAGGAAGATTTAACAGGAATTATTTAGCACATGCCATTCAGTACCTATATACTTCAAAATATTTTTTGCCAGATGCCTACAACAGGGGCTGTTGTGAATAGAATAGAAAAAGTTTAATTTGTCAGAACATAATATATGGGTCAATCTCCAAAACAAAAAAATTCTGTGTCTCAGTGGAGAAGTCCACCTTAACGTAATAATTATGAATAGGAGTTTTTTGTTGGATAATTTGGCTTGTTAGCTGCCTTGGGCACTCAGAATTATTTATGTTACTTTATTGTAAATATATTTTAAAAAATCGGAAACCTCGAAAACTTGATTGCTCTGGGCTGTCCCAACTCCAGTTTGATTCAGAAAACAGTTCATAACTTTTTTGTGTTGAAAATTTACGACATATTATTTATTTATATAACATAACAAAAGGTTTATTTGAATGGAATTTAGTTAGTTTATAACATTAAATGAATAGTTTCGCTTCAATTCGAAAAATAAGTTGTGTCCGCGCGTTTTTGTTCATCGCTCTGGACCAACATGAATCCGTGTTCACACTCCTAGCTGAACGCTTTAACCAATCAGTTTTCGCCGTGCACGCTGTTATCTGTCTATCGAGGGGGACGGGCATGTTCTGCTTTGTCTTGGTGCTGAGCTAAAGAGGTAAATTGCTTTGGATTTGATAATGTTTGATTGCTATGGTAATTTTTCTCATATTTTATTCACTTTGTTTATGTTTCAATTCAATAATTAAAACAGTTTTAGGGATATATTTATCGTGTAGAAATTAGAGCTTTCTATTGTTTTGCATCTCAGCAGAATCATTGAATAAGTTACTTTTTTTGATTGATATGGCATTGATCACTCTGGTCAAAAATACCAGATCGATTAAAAAAATGCATTTTATGATAAATAGGAAGCATTTTTTATACCTTAAAGTCATAAAATATTACAAAGTGCAGATGTCCATCTTATGTATTGCTTCTGACTATGCTCTTAGACCATCATCGAAGATCTTGATGAATTGAGAGGAGTCTACCGTGCTTATCTTACGTGTTGTCGAGTTATTTACAACTATTAAGGCATTTTCAAAATCCGCGCGACTTTCTCTCAGTTTAACAAAAGTTAAAGTTGTAGAGATATAACTAAAATAAAATACTGAACAAATCAGTTTGGATTGTTTCAGACTACAAAAATGTTTCCAAAAAAAAAAACATACAAGAAAGCAAGAGAGAAAGAAGTCTAGCTAAAAAAAAAGACAGGTTCCAGAGCTCTATGCTCAGTGGCTGGATAAAATCGAGAAAGTTGTACCTATTGAGGATTTATAAAGTGCTTCTGACTATGCTTTTAGACCATTATCCAAGATCTTAAAAAGGATATTATAAATATTTGAAAGGATGTCTACCGTGCTTGGTTGTACACAGTCGTGAACCTGTTTACGTTTACGTGAGTTGGTTTTACGTATTGTCGAGTTATTTACAACCATTAAGGTGTTTACAAAATCCACGTGACTGTCTCTCAGTTTAATAAAAGTAATAGAAACTAAAGCAAATATAATCATAAAGTTGTAGAGATATAACTTGAAAAATACTTAACAAATCAGTTTGGATTGTTTCTGACTACAATATTGCTTCTAAAAAAATTGACACTGAAAGAAAAGCAAGAGAGAAAGAAGTTGGCTGAGCAACGCAGAATGGCTAAAATAAGGGCAAATCCAGACATCTATATTCAGTGGCTGATTTAATCGAGAGAAAGCTACCAGAAGATTTTTTTTTAATAACAAAGTATTGATATTGTTTTTAGTACCTAATAATATTTATAAGTAAAATAACGTAATCTCAATAGCAAATTAGGATGAAAATATAATGCAGCAAGTGATTAAGATGAATGTGTTGTTGTATGAATGTGAATTAAGATGACTGGCACTGAAATTTATTTATTTATTTATTATTTAACTGATTTTTAGTACCGTGGTACCGTGGTACTAGGAACAAATATCCGCAGAACATGTAAACATTTGTCCCGCAGCAGGAATGGAACCGCACCTCTTGCGTTGCAGCCTACTCGGCCGCCGCGCCTCTGAGGTCGTCGGTTTGCCGTTACTCCACACAACGATAATACAGCATCGTTCAACATTGTCATAGTTTGTAGTAGGTACTTATCTAAGTTGAAATATTATTTAGTGTGAAATAAAGTATTTTCTATCTAATAAAAAGTACGAACTATATTTCAAATGTCATTCAAATCGGTATGCTGTCTAACATCTAAGCATCTATATTTACTTTTTCGCTTCTAAATATTAGAAGGATAACTTCTTCGATGATACGAGCATACAATAACATTTATGTAACCTTTTGAAATTCAAGTAACAGTAAGCACAGCGTACATGGGACTAACTTGACTTATGATTATGAATACACGCCTAACAAATGACTAGCATTCAAAATGGCACGAAGCTCAAATGCTCGTATGAGTTAGACTAGACAGCTAGTTGCAAAACTGCTTGTATGCCCTCATGCCCACTTAGGCAGTACATTTAGTAACCCACAATAAATATCTCAGGCTACGAAATACATCGCGTACTATGTTGACAAATCCCGCAATAAAATATAAGCATTTACAATAAAATTAATTATTATTTACACGGTGAGGTGGGCGCGTGAACTTACAACAGCATAATGTGGATAAGAACAAAAATTATCAAATTTATGAAAAAGAGAAATTGTGTTTTATGGTTGCTTGTGAGGTTATAAGATTCGTTAGGTATCTTGCAAGGTTTTATACTTAGGCACAACTTTATATTAACCACACCTCTTTAAAAATTTTTTATATTTTGCTGAAATGAACGGTGAATTCACCGTGGAAATGAAAATGTTTGAATTTACTTACATATTACTGTTATTTTAAAGGTCATTATTTAATTTTGAAATATTAAACATTGATTGTGTTATCATTATTTTTATGTATAATGATACTGGGTAATATATATCACGATTATTTATTTAGATTATATATGGTTATTATGTATATTTAAATTTTAAATTCTACCTACTGGTTACCTATTGGTACATTAACTCATTACCGTCTTACCAAATATTTCACTCCATCTAAAAATTAGTATAGACAAATGTTATTACAAAATCATTTCCTCGTCGTATAATGAATCTTTTTTATGAGCGTAGCCGGTAAGCGGGATATTACAAGTGACAAGTATATTTGTGCAAATGTACCAACACTCGGGGAACGTCCACACTACGCCAGTCCTCAATACCACCATGCTGGGGGTCCAGGGACCCCGTAGCGCCTGCTTTATCGCACGCTGCGCGCGTCGGACACCTCGAGCCCAACAACTAGTGTAGGGGGGCCACAATTACACCTATTAGTGGGATAACTCGAGAATAACCACAAAACAGGAAAAAGAACATGACACTTGGCCTTCTGATTCAAGCCCAATGTAGGAGGGCCATGAATACAGTATAATGAGATTACATAAAACTATTTACCGACAATCGGACTACGTAATTTATAAAAAGGCCCTCCACGCAATGGATTGGTGGCGCCCTAAAAATGTGGAGATCAGGGATAGGTCGTTCGTCATGGTGCTCTTGGGACAGACCGATGTCCAGGCTTCTACGTGCTGATTATGATGATGATGGTGGTTCGTAAGAGTAGGTATGTACCTACTTCCACATCACTTGGCATTTAGATCTCCCCAAAATTTCCATAGAAGTTAATGCTACGAGAGTGCTACGACTAGGCTGCTACGAAGTTTTACGTTTTTGCATGTTGGTTCGGTAGGTAATTTTCAATGGATATTTTTAACTATTTTCTGTACCATAAATGTGGCTTAGCCTGTGTGGCATTTGTCTGTCGTAGATATTAACTAATGGGGTTACGCGTGATTTACAATTTCAAAAATTCTCTTTATACGTACATTCTATTACAAAAATCTCATATTCAACCTGTGCAATTCCACCTAACTGTAGCGGCCTAACTATAAATAAATAATAAATAATGCTGGACATTTTCAAACAGCATTGTCTAGCCCCAAACTAAGCAGAGCTTGTATTATGGGAACTACATGACTGATATACTACTTTTTTTTTACATTTTTTTTGTAAATATATAATATTTATATTATCCATAGAAAACACCCAGACCCGAGACAAATATTTGCAGATGCAAACATTTGTCCCGTGGCGGGAATTGAACCCGCAACCTTCAGGCGACCTTTTGCCCACTGCGCCACAGAGGTCGTCGAACTTATAACCGTCGCACTTATCATTTTATTACTGTCCATGTTTAGCCAAAGTACGTGCGCACTGTACAACTTATAAAAATGCCACTATTGTACATGAATGTCCTGCTTAGCGGCTCGGGGGACAATCAACGCTCATTGGCCATCGTAAAAGGCAATTAGATAGGTGAAGTGGCAATTATGGAAATGATGCTGTGAGATTAACTTTATGTTTAAGATGGTTGTAATAAATAACGAGAAAAAATAGTCTAGGTCCCTTTGATTTGAGTTTGTCAATTACTGTCCTATCAAAATTAAATTAACTCCAACAACGATTTCCGGAATAAAATTGAACAATTCTTACCAGTGATGAGTTGAAAACAAAGTCATGCACTGTATTAGAATTTGCAAATAACAAGAAGTCACGCTTATTTCCCGGAGGGGTAGGCAGAGTCTACGGATGTCCACTTGCTACGATCCTGACATACCTCTTTTGCTTCATTCACTCTAATCAAATTCTTAATGCATGCTTGCTAGTTTAGGATACCTGTCATTTCTCCAGAACGTTTACAATTATGACAGAGTCAGAAAGTAGAATTAGTTACCGTAAGGGTTTTAGTTTGTATTACATATTTTATTTGCGCGAAGTATGGTGCTAATACGCTCGCCAAGAGGACAGCCCATCACTCACTACGTTCTGACTGTACCTCACGAAAATTAACTAGAAGAACTCAATTTTAGAAACGAATCGTTCTGAGACTCTGTTGCAAGAAAACTCGTCGTCAAACAAGACGAGCCGTCGAGATGTTCTGTGCACTTAAGGAGACGACGACGGTTTTGAAGACTATTGGGGCTAGAAGCAAATATAATAATTCTTACATCACCTTGAGCAAACCACCTTTAAACCCATTAGTAATAAAAATCCTTAGCTCTTTCATTCGAATGTTATCTATTTTGGGGAAGGTAGGCACATAATTTATGAACTTAAATGATTTTATAATTTTTACTCAATAGCTGTTATTACAAACATTTTTGTTTTTAGTAAGTCTCGCTTGTTTTTTCCTTAAATAAGTATATCCTACTTTGTTTGGCTGCCCGCGACATAGGCTAGGCCTAGTGCGGGATCCATTGTCACAGACCTATGTTTTCAGAAAATAAAATCAAAAGTAGAATGCCTAGAGTTTCGGAAACACTTTATTAATGTCAAAAAGTCTTTGCTGTGCCTTGATTTGCTGTCAATCAATCAGTGTTATTTTATTCGTATAAATATTTATTGGTTTATAATATAAATCAAGAATACATTGTTCACCATTGTTGAATAAAACTCGTATTCTTTGTCCAAAATCAATAAATCAACTTTTAAAAGCAAACTTTTATTTTCTTCATAAAATTATTGATCTTCCACTGACCAATCACAAAAGCACTGAGATCAACATTTGTATTTTTATTTTTCGACCCACCTGAGACAAGTAATAAAAAAACTATTTCCTTTTCCACTTTAGTTAATTCAATACCCATTCCTATCCTCTAATAATAAATACTTTATTGATTAGAGTTAATGATTTCTTGCATTTATTAATTTTAAAATTCATGTATATTGAGCTAATTCTTAATATTAACGGGCGATTAATATTGGATTTCATATCGAATAGTATTTTAGAATACGATTATGCAAATATTATTGGTTCTTAATAAACAGTTTATGAATTTTATGGGCATGCCGGGCGCGACGCACGATCGCCTGCGGTTGCTTAGTCCGACGGCGTCCGGCCCGGATCCGGGACGGCTTATCCTATCTTCGACGACTTCGGGCTTATCCTATCTTATCCTACTAATATTATAAACGTGAAAGTTTTTGAGGATGTTTGTTACTCTTTCGCGCATAACTACTGAACGGATTTTGATGAAACTTTACAGTTATATAGCTTATTCAACAGAATAAAACATAAGCTACTTTTTATCCGGGTACCACACGGGCGAAACCGTGAGCAGAAGCTAGTTACTTACAAATACAACAACACATTAGAATCGATCACATATGACTGTTATTTATTGGAACTTATAAAAGTGATTAACGGTTATCGATATGAATACATTTAGGGGTTTGTATAAGTTCGTAGTCTTGTAGAGCTGTGAACAGAAGCAGTGGGTTCTCGATACCTTTCAAATGGTGACCACGAACCGGATGACGCAGTTTAGGAGCGATGGTAACGCGAATTTGACGGTAAGTAAAATTACATATTTGAGAAAAATGTTCAACGTTTGACGTTGAACATTTTTCGGAAAGCTTATGTCCAACATTAAAGTACTTCACGTTGATGATAAATAATGATGATGAAGGACAAGAATGAATTCAATGCGCTATTAATAAAAAATGGATGAAAGCTAAGCATATTAATGCAAATACGTAAATTATTAGTTTCCACGAGACAAGTCTTCCTTAGATGAATTTATAATGAATCTAATGTTATCATCATCTCAGCCCGGAATCACTCACTGCAGAGTACAGGCCTCCTTTCTTTCCTGAGAAAGGGCACATCTGTATCGAAGAGACGAGTTTCCCGTGACGGTTACGATTCCGTCAACACATCTCGCGCCAAACTTCACCACCACTCGGTCAAAGATTAGCGCCACCGGCCACCGCGTCGGGCCAAGTGTCCTTGATATCCATATCTATGCTTTAATAAAAAACAATACAGAACCCATTCAAAATGTCTCGGACCTTGTTTTGACCGTTTATTTATTATCGGTGTTCGAACAGATATAAGCCTGTTATAGGATCCGTGGCGGGTCTCACACGGCTGTATTATTTATTGCGTTTATTGGGCGCGAGCTGCGCCAGCGCCGATAAAGCATTTCCTCAGGGGACATACACAATCGAACTCAGGGTGCTATTCTTAAAGGGAGCCGAGTATTTCTGCATTTTAAATAAATATGTCATATTTATTTAAAATGCAGAAATACTCGGTTAATAAATAAGTATGGGTAATAAATATGTCATATTTATTTAAAATGCAGAAATACTCGGTTACCATAAGTAACCTACCGTTTTTACGTCTTCTGTCCATCGAGTTCTTGAGTATGTTGGTCATACATCTAGAAAAGGCAGTGACCAACTTAAAAAATAGAAAACACTGACAAAATCGAGGGGAAGAAACCACGAGGCATAAGCCCGCTACGTTGGTCCGACTAGATCCGCACCACTCTTGACCCAAAACTCCCAAGCGATTCAAAACTCCACGAAGCCATACATTGCGCCAGCAAGCAAAAGATCTCATTGGCGTAACTTCGATAAAAAAAAACAAGATAAATAATCACAACCATGAGTAATGAAAAATATGACGAGGAGAATCAAGAACTTTGTGTTTTGGCTCTAATCCAACCATCGTTTCAAAATAAGTTCAGAATAGTACCCACCATCTCCAGCCTCGTTGAGCCGACTTATAGGGATAATTCACGTCAACAATACAGTTTATTAGCAGTTAGTTATGCTCTGTGATGATATCGCGCCCACAATTAAATATTAATATGTTTGACCGTGGGCCATGGGATTTATCCATCAGCTGTTTTTGGTCTCGCGGACTAAAACCCAATGAAATGCATGTTGTCCACGCTAGAGCCGTATTTTGCCGTTTCGCCAACTGAGGTGAAGAAACTTTCGGGCAGGGCACCATGGGTGCCTTGTAACATGAAAAACAGCGTTTCCGAGGTTTGCGCCCCTCCGAGCACGTTAACTTCGGTACCGATTATTACAGTCGCTATGCCTCATGGTTTATGGCCTGGAGTCTCTTGACTTCCAGATGGCCTATAAACTTTGACGACAGAGGTCACTACCTACAGTTACAGTCTCCTTATAGAGCATAGCATAGGACTCCTGAGAATGCGCTCATAGGCCAACTCGTTACGAATGCGAAGGTCCAATAACTCGGTGCTAAGCCCGGACACGATTTATACAAATCGCCGTTCATATTGGGTGTCTGTGTCGCAATAAATATTAAATATCGACGCCATTAAAAATATCTCCTTACAGTTTACGAGAGCGCTTGAAGACATGTTTACGTACGGGAGTAGGCAATCAATTCAGCTTTTTTCGTTTAACCTTAATCACAGATTAGTGTGGAGTTAGTAAGAAAGACACAGGTTACAGTAATAGTTTTTGGTGCGTGGAGCTTTCTTGAGGCACGCGAGCTTT
The DNA here is from genome assembly GCA_958496245.1 of Perizoma flavofasciatum. Taxonomy (NCBI): domain Eukaryota; kingdom Metazoa; phylum Arthropoda; class Insecta; order Lepidoptera; family Geometridae; genus Perizoma; species Perizoma flavofasciatum. The sequence continues at coordinate 4,982,573 of OY292433.1, forward strand.
TGCTCAAAAGATATCGGGTTTTGAATAACACTGTTTCTTGGGTTATAAACACGTTTATTGACTCTGTGCCTGATTATTATTAAGATAGATAGTTATAGTCCTTCGTTATGGCGTTATTCAGCAGTAGATTTCAGTTGATGATCGTCATCATAAATGTCTGAGAAAGTCTGCTGCTGGATATAGGCCTTAAATGAAGACAGTCTTGACTATCATAGGCCATCTTCATTTACCGACATCCCGCAATCTTTATGATGTCATGGTTCCATCGGATGGAGGACCTTCCTACACTGCTGCTGATGAGGATAATGAGGAATAGGTCATCAAAACAGATAAATATTTATAATGACAACTTGGAGGCTAAAACTGCGTAGATATGTATATGCAAGATATTAAATTACACCAAGCAATAATCATAAAAATATTTTAGTTTGAAATGGCAAAATTTTATTAGTTTTAAATGTGAAGCTTGTCATCGATATCAACTGATTACCACATTGAGCACAGTCGCGGCTTTTATTAGAGGCTTTTTTTGACTCCAAAAAACTGAAAAGGAAATGTAGAATCGAAATAATTTGATTCTCTAGCGACATTTTGTGAATATCAGTTACTTATCTCTATTTTTGCATTGCCATGCTGAATGGCAATACTAAAGCGTTAACTCAGATAAAATCTAGCTCTTTATCACGCGTCGCTTAGACTAGATGACCCCGGTTCCCCACGAACCCAGAACCTTACCCCAAAAGGCTTAAATAAGTAAACTATGCTGAGATTTCTATATTTTCACCTCTCCGGCCCTCGACCGAATTTGCCGTTAAACTGGCAGAACTGATGTCCCCGACATGTTATCTCTATGATATAATAACTAGTGCAATGCCCTGCAACTTCGTCCGCATCGAGTTTCTTTCATACCTACTTGCTTTACCCTCTGTATAAGTGTCATTTCGGAAAATCGTTAGTGCACCCCTATCAAAAGAAACCAAACCTCCATATTAGCTAAGAAATCCGATCGGTCAAACATTACAGATGCTTCTAATCAAAACGGAGTCTACTTTAGAAGTCTATCAAAAATATACAAAATCCTATTAGGATATCAATACAAGCGGCCATTGCTCTCTACTATAAAGGAAGCTCTGTTTGTTGACTCACTTATTTCGATACGAATGCCCTAATTGTATATCCCAGGGTTGGACCTGAGGCTATTTGATTGAGGCTGACCTTTAGATCTATTTTTTCTGTGTGGTTTGGTTCCGGTTTTGACTTGTGTTGGGTACAAATATATGCATACAAAACCTTGGGTTCAGATGAGGTCACTGATGGACAGTATGCCCAGCTACGAACAAGTAAGGAGGTACCCATTTTTTTGCCCTTATCTCATTCTTAATCCGTCCCACCCGCGTAATTCGGTAGATGCCCGTAGACGTTAAACACAGATTTTAGTGTCACAAAAACAACGACAGACTTAATAAATCCTTGTGTTGTGATTTCCGGAAAACGGAGTGCCAATCGAATAAGGAAGTCGTTTGGGACACCCGCTCTTTTGGTTACGGGATAGCGAATGCTTGGTGATGTTTTTGGTAATGACAAACAATAACAAAACATTGCGTTTTTTATTATACTGTCCTCGCCCACTGCTTCAACTGCGTGGTACACGGATAAAAAAAGCCTAGGTATGTGTTATGCTGAATAACATGTTCCTTATTTTATCCAAATCGTTTTAGCCGTAAACGGAGATGTTGAGCTACTTTTCCATTTATTATAGTAATTGGATAGGATATTCACATGTATTCTTAATAGAATACTTCCTACTAATGTAGAATTGTCTGAGACCTACATTAGTAGGAAGTTACACATTGGAATTATGTCTTGATTATCTGAATTCTATTGTTGAAACTACTTTGTAAAAAAAGGGTGGTAATGAAATTGTTAGTATTTCAGATTTAAAAGTTGAATTGGTAGGTTTCATTGAAAAACTTCGAGACAAAAGCGAACTTGATTTACTTATCACATGTTGTACAAAATTAAATTTATCTCAGTAAATTGATTTCAATATTTTTTTCCGGACTCGACCTAATTGTCTACTTCTAATTAGGTACATGATAATCGCCATTGTCTTCAATTTAACACTAGGCAATTTTCCCGGAGTTTCACTCTATCTACCTAATAAGTAAACATCGATTCCAACATAAATATTTTAACTTCTCTATTCGCGAATTTCAGCAGGATAAGAAATTTGCAAATGATGTAGCACCATCGTAGGTATTTATCGTAGGTATCATGAATTATTGCTCAGCTGTTTTGCAAATAAACCAGATTTATGAGTTATCTCTACGTTAGGCTTCCATAATTTTAATGTGGGCAGTTGATACATTGCTGTGAATCTTTAATCGTGGAGGCAGTGGCATAGCTGAAGAAACACACATTGGAATGTCTGGCACGCATCTTTTTCAAAAGATTTAAACAATGTTCTCGTCAGTTACTTACTTAGAGTGAAACACCCCAAAATTTTACAAATATGTTGGTTTTTATCAGTGGAGATGAGAACTTTGAGTGAGAACCACTGTGAAGAGAGCTGTTTGGAGTGAATGAAGATGTAGTGACAGGAAGATGCAATTGTTTGGGCATTTAGAAAAGATGGATGATAGTAGATTAAAGAAGACAGATGATACAAAACAAGTATACAAGGCGAGCATGAATGAAATAGTTGAAAGGAGAAGACCTCGGCGAACGTATCTGACCAAATTTGAGACGTACTCGGAGAAGGGCCGAGTCTGAAATTATGATGATAGATAACAACTTTTATAGGCAGCGATAAAAGTAAGTAAAGTTTCAGTTTTTAGATACTTATTTTTTCAAAATCAAGAACTTTTACTTGTTTATATCTTAATTTTGCCTGTTCCTTATCATTGGGACTTGTATGGATTTAACTATACTGAAGCTTTATTAAATCAGCACCTTTGTCCCGTTCGGTGGGTTCCTTAAATAGAGTCACTGCCTGACGAAGTGCAGTCTCCAACCAGTTCGGAGGGTGGGGTATTCTCGAACTGACACTCCACTCGTAACCCTTAGGCTCTTTATAACAACCAAATGGTAACTATTTGCTTTAGATAGCAAATAGTTGATGGTCCCACCTCTTTTCTGTTCGTCTCTCGGCTTTAATACCTAGTCGTGGCCTAAAACTATGTCTAAGTAGGTACATTTTGTTCTACCTGTAGCTAGGTCATCATCATAGGCCTTTTACATCTAAAGATGATTTAAGTAGCATTCGTTTACGAGTTGCGACACTTGAGCATTAGTAAGGTCGATACGGAAGTGACAGCAACGACCATATCTGCGATCATATTATCTGGCAAACATATTGAGTCTCTGGTGAATTTTGGAGAAGAGTAGCGCGTTGGTGACAAAGATCGTGCTTAGGGGCAGTAGAGCAAACCAAGCGTTGTCGTGAACGACAACCCTATTAGAGACAGCTTTCACAGATCACGGTCGTCTGAGACTTTTCCTCAGTTAATCAAGTGACGTTAAAATAAATTACCATTGCCTCCTTTTGCACTGTCTTTAAATCTTAAAGTGCTATAATTTGGTAGGGTTCAGATGATTGTTCGGTCGCGTAAACACTGTAGCTTTGGTAGGTAGGTAATGATCGGATCTATATCGGTTGGTGAGGATGTACTCTAGGTGTTTCTGACAAGCAAAATAAACTCATCGTAATCGATTTTACAGTTTTAGACCAACAGTTGTTCTTGTGAGATTACACACACGGGCGATTAAAATTGAGCAACAGCTGGCGATATCACGCCAACATGATGTTAAAGCACTGCGAGCGTATCACAGACTATGTAAAAAGCACTAAGTACAATTACGAACAGGAGCGATAGGTCATCAAAAACATTGTCGATTATCAATCTTGGTAGGGACTTTACATATAAGCTACTGAAAATTACAATTTCGTTTTTTTTTAGTAGATATCTGAGTTTTACAACTAGAGGTGCTATTAGATTTCCATGCAAAGTAAATTCGATACGTTCAACGTTGGTGTGTTTAGAACACCAAATTACACGAAAGATCGCCAACTAGGTGTGTTGGTTTTTTTTTTCAATTAAATGTGGCCACTTTTGCTAAGGTCTTCTTCAAATTAGACGCTTATAGAAGCGCTGTAGTGGTGCGACTGTGACGCAGTAGAAGTGCGTCTTTAGCGCTTTAGTACTTTTGTGGTAATTTAGCTGCAAAAAAGGCGTGTAACGATAGTTGCGCTGCGACTGCGCTTCTAGATAATATATGAAATTTTGTAGTAACGCGTTACTACAGTTACGCCACTGCAGCGCTTCTATAAGCATCTAATTTTAAGACACCCGCCCTAACTTGTCTCTCAGGTAACTGTCACTGGGCAATCAATTGCCTTAAAGATGCCCGTGTACAAGATCCAGTTGTTCTTAAATCGATTTGGTATTATGTTTGTCTAAGTGGCTATAATCAAATGTGGTGGAAAGATTCAGTGGCTTTACTCGCGTCTGGATTGTAGCAACCCACATGCTGGGTACTTAGGCTTGAGGATATTTGAATTTTGTTAACAAACCAGCAGATTATATTGTTAGGTACCAAAGTAGCACCCAAAGTCTTTAAAAATATTTTTTATGTGTAAAGAAGGTGGTTGGTGGTGGCCCCATGAATTGTTTGAATAAAACATACCTAATGAATGTTTCTTCTGCACGGTTTAGAGACTAAATTAATAACCTTCCTAGGTAGCGAAGTTGAATTTATGTAGGGTACCTACTTCGAATTTGTGTTATCTACTAGTTCTGTAGTGATATGTATGAGGAGACTAAATTAGTAGGTTATAGTAGGTAGGTACCTACCTAGCTATAGTAGGTGCCTATTATCTTCAGTCATTCTGGGAACTGTATGACTCCCTTCTTATTGCTGGCGATTTACGAAAGATTCTAGAATTGTATGCGGTATGTATGCGGGTGGGTAAATAAGATAAATTTGATCCTAAAGCAATGTCACGTCTGGTCTGTATTTCTGAAACTGTTAGTAGCTACTCGGTTAAGACCACCACTGCCGTCAGACTGGAGTGAATAGGCAAGTGTGTTTAAAAACTCTCCCATAAACTCGACGAATGACGTAAGCTAGTCGGCTATAAACTCTCATCCCTAGCACAAACTCATATAAAACACATAAAAGAGCTACTTTATTGTAAACAAGTGCACTTGCTTGTAACATCAACATCAGTCAATACTCCATAATGCTAAGCAACACGGCTACGCCCAGTAGATACCTACAATATAGCCAATCACAACGCTTGATCGGGCAAGACACGCCTACAGGCGCACGCGCAGATAGCAGCAGCGCGTTGTCCGTCAGTTTTTCAGAAGCTTTCATGCGGGAAGGTTGTTAGGATGTCGTTCAGTGAAGTGAATACGAGTAAGCTGAAGTTCAGTGTCGATAGTATACTGGGGAATAATGTTTCGAGTTCTGTGAGTGAGGAGGCTAGGCCTCAGGAGCCGCCGTGCGCAGGTTGCGTGGCGGCGCTTTACCGCTGTTGCAGAGATGAACCGCTGCTTCAGCTGCCACTGCCTCTCTCCTACACGCACTTGCATCCAGCCTTGAGGCCGACTACTGGTTGGTAGTTTATACCTTAGGTACAACCGCTTAGTTTGAGTTGGTTCAAGAGAATGATAAGGCTAGCAAAGCAAGCTTAGTGAAGCTAAAATATAGTGCCCTGCAATATGTTTCCGAGGAAGATGTCGAAGGTAGAGCGAAGAGAAAACAGTAGGTTTACCCCACGACCATGTGGAATGACTACTGAATAACAGGGAACCGAGAATATTTGCATTTCAATTGCTCTGAGGAACAGAAATGTTTACGAAAAGCACAAAAGATATATTTATGGGAGATTGACTTCCGAAGAGCTTGCCTTGTCTTTTATATGAATATTATATTTATCATTTTAGTTTCGAAGCAAGTTCTACGAGATCTATAGCATTTTATTATTTAGGGTCCGAAATTATAAGTTTTTATTATTTTCCTGACAGTTTAGATACAACAGCCGTGGTGACGGGATAATTATGTTAGTTGATCGCGAAAGTTTGAAAAATACTAGGTTCCGAAAGTCATGTCCGTCTGTCTGTACCTACGTCTGTGGTGTATCTCACTCTGTTTTTTCTGTCATTAGATAGTAGGTAGATTCTTTCTAGTTTCAATTTGAACCCGATACCAAAAACAAAAAGATAAAAGATACTTTGGCTGTTTTAACATCCATGCACAGTGATTACTTGCGCACCAAAATCTTCCTCTTTCGTACACATATTTTATGACGCCCTTGTTAAGTGACTGATTTCCAGAGACCAACCGGTCTCTGTAAATCAGAGAAGAGTTTCCAACCATCCTTAAAAGTATTAAAAAAAGAATCTTTAAAATCGGTTCACAGTTGGCGAAGATATCGCGTAACATACCTACTTACCTAAACACAAAAAAAAAACAAATGTATTTATATCAGAATGCCCATGTAGCTAAAAGATGTCATTACTTAGCTGTTAAACTGACGCTCTAGCAATAAATCTGGAATTTTAAATAGTCTGTACCTATGTATAGAATGACACGTACCTACAGTCCATCACAAAATAAAAAAAACCAGTTTAGATTATATGTATGTAATTAATTTTCTACGTAAATATAAAAGAAGAATCAACCTCAAAATCACTTTTCAACTTAAAAAAAAATACTGACTAAAATAAAAAACATAACTTCCCTTTCAAACTGCAGTTATGTGTACCTACCTAATTAAAAATGTGAAACGTTTTTTAAACAAATAAAGTTATGGTTTTATCTCTTTACTTTTCCCCCCTCTTTATTCTTCAATCAAAGCTCTTTTTATTTTTAATGTTTGCCAATTAGCCTCAACTCCTCACGCAGAGAGTTGAAAGTATTTAGTATTTATAATAATAATTTAACTAGGAAGTTGAGTATTTATCTCGAGAATTATATCTGCTGTGTCATCCTTCTGTTGCGTTATTGGTTCTATGACGTTTGCCTAAACAGCTATCTACTTTTTTTCACAAAAGCTATTATATCTAATAACAATAATAATAAAAAAATACCTTAATGAGGACTTGACATAATATGCACTATTACAAAAAAGACATCTTACATTTGTCCTACAATTGTCGGTCTTATCGCAAACAGTGATTTGTTCCAGGCAAACAAATTCCTATCCTAAAAACTAAATCTATGGTTGTTTCTAAAAAAACCATGCCGCTAACAGCGATGCTGCCCAGTTTGGCTGTCCACTATCACCCGAACTAGTAGCTGTAAACAGTAGTTCGTATTTTCTTCTAATAACCACTTCATCCATATTTATTATGATTGTAAGATAATTTTGAAAAACTAATAAATAAAAAAAATTGCAACGGGCCCTAACAATGACAGCAAAATCGCCACAATAGTTTTTGAAGTGGCCAGTAAACAAAAGAGTACTTATATCAAGAGTTGTAGTTTCTTATCGAAAGTCAGATTATTACAAACTTCGATTGCGCTGACAAAAAGTAATCCAGAAGTTTTGCTTCTAGGGATGGACTGCTTTGAGCAGTCCACCCCTAGTAGCAAAACTGGACAGTCCCCAGTTGGTCCAACTCTGCAAAATCAGTTTGCTTTTGGAAAATTGGGAGACGTTTTTAAATCCAACAGAATGACCATAACCTCACAAATAAGTCGGTCTTCATCAGCCCGCTTGTTCTGTTCCAGTGTATCGGTTACCCCTCCCCTCATCCTCGCCCCCACACTCAGTTCCCCGCTGTGACGTCACATCGAGCGGCAAACGGAAGCGGTCGTGGTCCCGAGCCGTGTTCAGCAACCTTCAGCGGAAGGGACTCGAGCGCCGATTTCAGATACAGAAATACATCACGAAGCCTGATCGGAGACAGCTCGCTGCAACGCTGGGACTCACTGATGCTCAAGTAAGAAGAACGACATCTGGCTGTCAATTATAGTTTTGACTCCAAACGTTAGATTACCTAGTTAGTTAATAAGTAATATACTTTATTGAGGACTTAAATTAACATGATTAATGCACTTTTACAAATCTTCAATTATCTTACAACTGGCTGTCTTATCGGTCAATCAGTGATTTCTTGCAGACAAACAATCTGAATAATGTATGCAAGTAAGTACAAGTAGAGATTTACTTGCATAATACATGCATTCATTGAAAACGAGTACCTAACTAGGTAGGTAGGTAGGTACTTGTTTTTTAGCAAATGAACGTTAGTAAAGCTTATGTAGGTAAATATTAAGCATTTTTTTTATGTAACGTTGTATGATGAGTGATGACATAAATCTTTATTGTCTTTTATCTCTAGACAAATAGGCATAACTAGGTACCTACTAACTACTCATATGGCCTATAGTCATTGTAACAACATTAGTTATGCCGACGATATGATGCTGCTGAACCCATCGATCGGTGCTCTAAGGCAGCTGGTCCATATCTGTAAGCGCTATGCGGAGGCCCATGGGCTCACATATAATGAGAGCAAGAGTAAACTTATTATTTTCAAGACAGACTCGAAGAGCTATGACACTGGCCCGCCAGTCAAGCTAAAGGGCAGTGCTCTTAAGCAAGTTTCATAATGTATCTGGGCCACTGAGTCACCGAGGCACACAGATGAAATGGATATGTAAAGGGAGCGCAGGGCATTGTGTCCGAGCTAATACGCTGGCCCGTAGATTTGCGCGATGCACTAGGCAGGTCAAAACAATGCACTTTAGAGCATACTGCCGATCGTTTTATACGTGCAGTCTATGGATCAGTCAGTCATACGCAGAAATTGTATAATGCCCTGATCGTCCAGTATAACAATGCCTTCAGGGTGCTGATGGGGCTGCCACGTTTCTGCAGCGCATCATGAATGTTTGCGGACGCACGGGTAGATGGGTTCGCAGCGATAATGCGCTAAATATCGGCGTCCCTGATGCGCCAAGTGCGTTGTAGTTCCAACAGCTACCTGCAACTCATAGGAGGCTAGACAACGACTGTGCCTTCATGAAGCGCTGGACGAGAGAACATTTTGGGTGCTCGTAAATCCAGTGGCTCTATGTACCTTCTACCTAGAAGGAATGATATGTCTCCTATTGACATCGAGGCATTGCTGATGCGTTGAAACTTGAAACTTGCTCTTGTGGTTTAAACTATTATTGATCTTACGGCCCTAAACGTTACTACTAGAAGTCTGTGTACTTTTAGTAGTCGGCCTATTATACCCATTATATTTTATTTTTTTGTGCCAAATAAACGTTTATTCTATTCTAAGCCTAATAAGTCTCATAAGCCTGTAATTTCACCGGCACCAACCCTTGCAATGCAAGGTTACTGCATGTAACCTCATTAAGATGAATGCACCTAATAGGTGATTATTTCATTTGTTTAAGTAAATAAATCATTTTTTCTTCCAAACAGGTAAAAGTTTGGTTTCAAAACCGGCGCATGAAGTGGAGACATACGAAAGAGGGACGCGGCTTGTCCGCTCCCGGGCTGCCGAGAGACCCCGACTCCACCGAAGACAACGAGGAAGTCGACGTTGATACGTTGAGTGATTAGAACTTCTATCAGAGTGCTTTTATTACTCCAAAAACTATTAAGATGTCTTTTTGATGCCGAATCCGTTTTAGTCTAATATCTGTGTTCATAACATAAAAAACTTTTTTATTCCAAAAACTATCGTGAACTTGACTATTCATATTGTTAAAACGGGAATTCTCACGTACTGCACCATCGGTGAAGGCACCGACTAAGTTTTGACTCATTCCGAGAGTCTTCATCAAAGTGAGTGATCGCGATTTTCTCCCTCCGCGTCGCGTCGTGCACTAACACGACGTTTCCCGTTTTTACAATATGAACATAACAAACGTAAATTTTCATGTACGTTTGGATGTCTTGGTCAAAGCATCGTTTTGTTTCAACAACAATTACATACTTACTACTTAAAAAGATGTTAAACAGTTGTTTAACATAACCACAGATAACTAAACAGTGTTTTATTTTCTTATTTATCAGAAAGAGACAAAGTAGCGTCTAGTTAATCAGCTGTTTAATAAACTTTAAATTTTGTGAAAGGCCCTTTAGGAGCTTTCGGTGAGGTATCGCGATAAATCAAAATACCCGTGTTTACATCCCTCCTTTCACTTGAATCCACATTTAAACTCCACAGGTGGTTCCATGGATATTTTATATCCGCTTCAATGTACCTAATAATTCTGATTAGTATACATAGTAATAACGCGGCACGAGTCTATGGTGTTCATGTATGAGACGAGTTATTCGTAAAGGTTATTCTGAATCTGACGGGTGGTTTACATCATAAGAAATAATTATTGTTAGAACTCGCGACTGCTCGCTTGGTGCGCGGGTGCTATAACCACTCAGCCACGAGTTCCAGTCACAGCCTAACTCGGCAACATCGATCCCTACCATGGTTGATATTATTTAAAGGTATTATAAAATCTTGAGATTTCCCTTAAAATATATATATCTGTCATTTATGGGGTGGGTCAGTTTTTTAGCCACCACAAAACAGCAAAGTAACGCTTTCCTTGTGGCGCCATCTATTTTTTATTAAATCTATATTAATGTTTCTGATTGTTTATAAAGTTATATTTAGTGCTAATAAGATAAATAATGTTGTACTGATTTGTAAATAGAAACTAAGAGGCAATTTAATTTAAAAAAAAAACAGAACTGAACTTTTGGTTTTTATTACATTAATCTAGCTGCTACGAAATACATAAAATGTAAATATATGTTTAACATCGAAATGTGTCTGTAAAATTCGTTTATTTAATTAACATTAGTACAAGATATAATTTGGAAATTATGTCAACGAAAATTTGTGATTTTGGCATGTTTACAGTATACAAGTGGATGGAAACAATATTTCGGAAAATCATTGATGCTATGCACTGTGAACTAGGTACATAACTTTCAATAATTTGAACATTAATCTTGCATTTAAAGTTATACACAATAAATAAACATCAATGAAAAACATTGTAACAATCCTTTGTGAAAAGTTAAATTGGAAATACTTTTCACAATCTCTAATAAATAATTGATCATTTGAAAACCGGGAGCGTTTTGTGAGCTTAATCAGTAATCGACAAGTTTGACTTTACTTCTTTCATCATCGTTACCTTGATCTCTTTCCCAGTTCAAAGGGCCAACACCTGGAGGTAAAGGGGGCGGCCTACTAAATCCACTATAACCCCCTCTATTCCCGTACGGTTGCCTCGACTCCCAGCGGTTGTTGTACTGATTTGGTTGGCTTTGATCGTATCGGTTATCGTATACTCTAGGATTTTCGTATCTATAGTTTGGTCTATCTTCCTCGTACCGTGGTCTGTTTGAGTCAGGGTAAGAGTTACCCTCCGATCGGTAAGGTTCTCTTCGAGTTTCCCAGACGGGTATATGCTTGGGCGACGGACTTCTTGAGCGGTTATCTTGGTAGTAAGGTTTACATACGTATTCTTCTTCTTGTGTGCGTTTCTTGATGACGGGCGGTGGTGGGACGTGTAACGGTGGTAGAGGGGGTAGAGGTGGTTCCTCAGGGTACGGAGCGGCATTCTTCTCCCAGACGGGGGGGCGTGGCTCCTGTGAGCGACTTCTTGATCGACTGCGTTTCTTGTCGCCTGCTGCCGTAGAATCTCTGTAAGATAAATATACAGTTTAGATAATATTACGACTATACAATGTACTTTACTATTTTCCTGCAGACGTTTCGTTGACCGTTTAGGCGCAAACATAATAGAAATGGCGTCAGGCACTGACATGGCTGCATATCAATTAGTAAAATTCATGGAAATCCTACTACTATTATAAACGCGAAAGTTTGTAAGGATGGATAGATGATTGTTACTCTTTCAAGCAAAAACTGCTGAAGAGATTTTGATAAAACCGTACAGTATTATAGCTTATACATTAGAATAACATACAGGCTACTTTTTATCCAGGTACCACGCGGACGAAGCCGTGGGCAGATACTAGTAAGTTATCTACATCTTATATCTACATTTATTTCTTATTCTTGTCTGGATGGTGTGGTAGAATGGTACTCGCAGTTCCCGATTCTCACGACGTAAAGGGTCAGGAATATGTATGTGATCATTGGGTGTTTATTTCTTACCTTGATGACGACCTGCTGCGACTTCTATCAGACTCATCGCTTGATCTCCTGTACCTGTGTCTCATTTCACGTTGCCTGAAACAAAATCAAAAATATTAAGTACACACAATTTCAAAACTTCCGACTTATGTATTCTATGTATTATTATATGCATGTATTGCAGCGTCCCCTATTGACGTGTGGCGATAAAACCTATGCAAAACTATTTCGATCAAACCAACCCATATTATTGTGATCAATCTATTTGGGAGGCTTCAACTTATAACTCCTATATTTCTGAGTCAGGGTTTGAATTTTCAAGAGATTTGCAGAAAACTACATATATACAGGTAGTAAGGACATAATGTAAGGGAGTATACAGACTTGCGTCGCAGTTTGATAGCCAACTCCCTCATCTCCTCGTCGCGTCTCGCCTGCCGGCGCGACTCGCGCTCTACGCGTTCCGCCTCCGCGCGTTTGTCGGCGCGTACTGTAACAAATCACTAATAAATAACCGCCGAACAGACGCATACACAGTTCTGACCTCACACTAGGATTCAATGTGTCGTGGGTATCAGGAACTACGAGCACCGTGGCACCACAATATCGGAACAAATATCTGCAAAACATGCAAATATTTGTCCCGTTGCGGGAATCGAACCCGCATCTCTCGCGTCTTAGCCGGCTTCTAGCCCACCACGCCATCGAGGTCTTCTGAATAATAAAGCTTACAATTAACGATTGCTATCGAATTATACCAATGACAAGTATAAAACGCCCGAGTGTAATCATCTATTGCAACGCTCTCTATTTATTATGGCGTGTAAGTCTAACTTCAAGGATGGTTTTGTCTAAGAACCATCCTCGAAGTCATACAAACAGATTTATAATTGATCGGAGATCAAAACAAACAACATCTTATGACAAACTCACATACTATACGAGATTTTGCAGTCGGGGATAATCAACTTTTGAATAAATTATGTGTCCTCTTTTCACTTAACTTGACTATATTTAATTGAATGGAAACCCATTCAATTAAATGTAGTAAACAAGTCAACAAGGCCAGTCGGCAAGTAAACACTTGCCGCGGTGTGACATTAAGCATGATAACGAAATATAGTACACTATTCCGCAATTGTAATCTCCACTTAATAATCTATCATACTAATAATAAGCTGAAGAGTTTTTATGTTTGAACGCGCTAATATCTGGAACTATCAGACGTCTATTTTTTTTGCATTTGATAGCCCAATTCCTCTGTAAATGTCCAGCATTATTATTATTTTTATTGAAATAGAAGGGCTTTTTGTGGAGACCAATTTAAAAACGTAAGTCGACGGAAAAACAGTCGATTGAATGCGTTTCTTAGGAACCCTGCCTTAACGGTAAGAGCTACTTTTCATCGGCTACTTTTTATCTGGGTATCACGCGGGCGAAGTGTAATATAAAATGAATGGTAGTTAGATTTTTACTGTGTAAAACTCACGTTGCCTCGACAACTGCGCTTGCATTTTCTTCTTGAGCTTTTCCTTAAACGATTGCGTTTCACGCGACGGACCCTGTAAATAAATTACAGTTAAATATGTTCAAACATGTCAGCGCTAACTTGTTTTAGTAAGAAGTAACCGATATCATAGGATATGGTCTGTACCTTGTAAATGAGAAATAAATACGTAAGAAAATCAGACAGATTGTTATTTGATACTAAAAATATTAAGGTAGGTAGTAAATTCAGCTTTAAGGCTGGAACCCAACAAAGTTGAGCGGAGAGATATGTAAAATCAAACAATTGATTCCCGTGTAGATGACTTGGTGTATTTTTTACACGATCTTATTGATTAATTTTGATTTTTTGACACATGACTTTCGCTCCGCTAAGAGAATGATAGGCCTTATGACAAATAATTCAAAATACGACATATTTATAAGTGAATAGGAATTATTTAAAATAAAGGTGATGGGAGCTTTTGAACTTCTAAATGTGTTTCTAAAATGAAAATATAAATAAACAAGTAAAATAACATATGTATCAATGAGTTTAGGAAAATGTGTGAGAAATGATTTTCAATAAGTATATTTATTTTTTTATCAAAATAATACTTAAAATATATATCATAGATACTACACAGCTGCTATTTTGGAAAATATATAAAAATAAAAAATATAATAAGGTGAGAAGATATTATAAGATGGTTAAGAATAATTCAGAGATTTCCAAGGTTATATTTCAATGTTATATTTATATTTTTTAGAACCACCACTCGTTTACTAAAAAAAACAGGCAGAAACAACGACAAAAATACACGATAAAACAATGTTGCAAGTTTTTTATAACCCTTTGCACTCTGGATGAAAAACATAAACAAAAACAGTTCCTAAAAGTTGATAGCACCACTAACGCTAAGTGAATTCTATATTTCTAGTGGGTAAGTGAAGGAATAAAATTCAATGAATACAGAGCACAGTCAAAATGCACAGTTACAATTATTTCTGTAGCGAAATAAACGTTTCTCATTCAAAGCTACTGACCAGCCTACTAGACGAGTGGCTGAAACTAATCTCTTAAGCCGTGTACAGACCTGCGTGTAAGCTCATCGTGAATCGCTTAAAGCGTCATACATGAATTTGTGAACTGAGCTCTAAATGAGCTTCTACTGAACCAGTCGATTCCTTTGAGCACAGAGATACTGCCTGAGCGCGGCTCGGTTTGCGTAACGCAGAACGAGCCACTCAATTTGAACACACATACAGGGACCTAACTATGAGGACTTAATGTGATTTAATTGAGGAAAAAATGACGTCATAGAGTTCAAAAATTCAGTTAAAATTGAATCGCAATAAGATTTAAAGGTGGGGCCTAACCTTTAAATCTTGTTGCAATTCATGATCCAATTTTAATAGCAACAAGACGTTCGACATTTAGACGTTCAAACTGACCGGCTCAACGCGTGCACCGCTCGCTGGTCTGTACACATCTTTAGAATTTACGGTAGAATTTATGTCTAGAGGGGCTGTAAGATTGTAAAGTGCTAAATGAAAGCGAGTACAAATAAAATGATTCTTACTGACTTTGGAGCTGGATCCAGAGGATCGTAACTGATTCGGGTTTGCATTGGGTTTATTGCCAACTGCTACTCTGAAAACACAAAAGAATGCATTAACAATACATACCTAAGTCTATGTAATAAGACAATGCTTTATTTTTAGTAGATAGATACATCTGTGTCACCAGTAAATTATCTACAGTAGATAAGTAACTCTGTGTCATAATACTACTGGCCAAGTGTGGAACGACTCGTGCGGTAAGGGTTCCGTACCACAACACAGTTTGTTCTATATTAACCTTAATTTAGTAGCTCTGGCTAAACTCCAGTATTAGAACACATAGGTAAATAAGTAACAAGATAGCTGTGTTTTATATAGGGAATTTGACCTGTTGAAGTTTTTATTACTCCAAGTTAGAGGTCATTATATCCATCAGTAACATTTATATTTGTGTCAAAAGAAATGCGTCATCTTTTTAGTAGATGTGTCCAAAGTTGCACCTAGTTCTGTGACCGTTATAATTATTACCATTTGGTGTTACACAATATTTATCTAGCATTTTGGCACCACATAATGATTCCCTTTCGGGAGGACATTTGCCGGGAATGGGACCCATGCTTTTAGGCCGACTACTCGTTCGCCGAGACGAAATTGAAAGCTGACTTTTAACTTAATTTTCACTTTTGAACTCACAATTTTTGAATTATTCAGGATACATGTTTTCGAGCTCAATAGCCCACGAATATTGAAGCGATGACGATGGCAAGCCAATTTTAATGCATGACCGTTGTCTGTTTCGTGTCAGAATAGAGGACCCGCCTCTAGTCATGATATTACGGTACAATAATATTTAAAACTTACTTATTTTTGAGCAGCTCTGAGTCGCTGGAGGCAGAGTCTAGTGACAGCTCGCTGGATGACTTATCCTCTTTCTTGCGGCCGTAGTATCGCGGCACGTTCGGCTTAGGCGAGCCTCCTCTTTCGCTGCTAAAGTAAGTTCGTATTATACAATTTAAATGATCGCGGTGCGGTATCAGTTTGGATAGCTGGCGCCGGTGCCACTATCAGCGCAAGGCGAAGGCCAAGTCAGTTCCCGTCTCACGACCGTCGCGCTCACGAGACTTACGAGCGTGGTCGCGGAAGGTGCTCATAGGTACGGATCTGTAAACCAGCGGTCGACAAACCGCGGCCCGAGGCTATTTTGTAAATGCGTCTTGTATACCTAAATAAAGATTTGGGGACTTTGGAAAGGCGTCAGGCAAACTGAAGATTTTTGAAAAAGGTAAACAGGCATGCCAGGATCGTAGCAAGTGGAAATACTTGGTCTCTGCCTACCCCTCCGGTAAACATGCGTGACTATATGTATTTATGTATGTATGTGTATGAATTGAGGATGTACTGAGTCATTTACTTATGAACGTGATTGATCTCCAATCTAACGACACTATCAAAAAATTTCGTAGCACCTTGCCATCTCATTTTGACGAATTGAAAAGGTTTGCTCCAGGAATTAATTTAATATTTTGGATGTTCTTTCAATGCAAGAGATTTGAGATTGTCATTAAATCAATGTACCATATTACTTTGGTACAGTCCTCACACAGGCTGTCTGATGGAGGTCGTTATTTAGAGATATGACCGCCAATTCTACAAAATAGTGAAAAGTTTACATAGGGTTTATTTGTTAAGTTGAAATATTTTTGTATGCAATAAAGTGTTTATTTCCTATATAACTAACAAAGCAGTTAAATGAAATAAGTACTTTTTCATTTAATTGAATTATTTTGCCCAACTTGCGACAGTGCAGCATTATAAATGAAAAAGTGAGTTGGAAAGCACAATTTACTTTAGAGAATATAAAAGTACTCCAAAATCTCTAAATGGTGGAGCATCGAAATTTATAAAAATCTCTAAATGATGAGGCATCAAAATCTATAATTATAGTTAAGAAGCTTTAGCCAAAAATCTCGGAAGTAGGTAAACTGAGTAGAATGATATCTTGAACATTCTTAAAGCTAGTAAATTAAACGAGCTTACCTGTCATACGACATTGACCTGGACTTTTTACGCTTTGAGTAACTGTGAACATGTTGAATACATAATTAGTTTCCGAAAGTCTAAATGTTAATTTTATCATTGCCTCGTTTGAGGTGAATCAGAAAATACAAACTTCAGACTTCGCGAACGTCTACTCCTGTAGTTACGTGACCTTGACCTCGACCGCGATCTTCTGTACGAGCTTGACCTTGACCGTGACCTTGAAGATCTGGATCTAGAAGTGTAACGCGATCTAGATCGAGATTTCCTCGATCTTGACCTGGAGCGGGTCGGTGAGCGTGATTTCGACAGCGATCTTGACTTTGACCTTGACCTCGAGTTAGGGCCACGAGGGCCAATTGGACAAGGGTAGCTTTCTTCTGACATTGGTGATCTGAAATGGACGGAGCATGTTCAATTTGTATCACAAGTATTTCTACAAAATTCAGTGCTTTCTGTTTTTAAGTTGTTTTTAAAACCGAAATGTATGTTGTTTTACCTTTGTTTAGGTTTTCTTACTACTTCAGAGTAAAGTTCCGATCTATTTAGATTCTGTTTCAGCTTCTCAGAATAGAGTGGCCTCGTAGGTGCTGTGAACAGAGAAACGAAGGCTTTTTAAAGATATGTTCGGTCTCTAATTGTGCTTCCAACTAAACCTGCTTTCTGGTGCAATGGTCGTGGTATCGATTTCTTGACTTTTTTAATCAAAACTAGAGCACTAACCACAAGAAAAGCAAAATATCAGGTCTCAGTATTTTGCCTGATGGAATTCAGAAACAGTAGTATTTTTGTCTTTGCTTCCATTGATAGGAATCTTATCATGGTGCTAAAAATAAAAGTACCACGTTTTTATTTTAACATAGTCCATTTTATATAAACATAGTCCTAAGTTCTAACCCCACACTAGGATTCACTGTATGGCGGATATCAAGAACTACGAGTACCATGGTACCACAACACCCAAACCCGGAACTAAAATCATTAGAACATGCAAACATTTGTCCCTTAGTGGGAATCGAAGCCCCAACTCTTGGGTTACAGCCGGCTACTAGCCCGCCGCGCCATTGATATCGTCAACTAAGCGTGCTGGTGCCTTGACTCACGTGGTTTGGGCTCGTCATCCTCGCCGCCGAAAGAAGTGATGAACTGGATCTGGTCCTTGGCTTCAGGCGAGGGGCTGCGGCTCGGCGATCGACTCGGCGACTTCTCCGGATTGAGCGAGGGCGCGGCGTAGCTCGGCGGACTCACAACGCGTGTTGCAAGCTTCTTGTCTCTGCAAAAACCGTATCATATTTCAGAGGGAGATAGCCAAAGGGTAATGATTAATGCTGCTCTTTGGCCTCATATTTAAAGGATGTTAGACAAAGGGCCATGACATAATGCTCACCCAAAAAGCTTTATTCTAACGGTCGTTAATAAAGCAACGCGTTATTCTTGTCTTAAGTACATTTTGTATTAGGACGCATGCGATCTTACACACTGCGATAATATTGACGCGATAGAAGTGAGCAGTAGAATTATCGCTGCTAACTCACTGGCCAGTCCAAGTAGTAAATCTTTTAAGGAGGGGTTTTATTTTTTACAAATTGGCTAACTAGACTTTCAAACTGTTTCAGATCAAAAAGAATACCCCTTATTGAGTGAATTTTGAATGCAAAGAGTGATGTTAAGATTCTTAATTTAAAAATACATTTCTTTGAACGAAATAGATCACTTAATTAATCACAAAGCTCAATCTGTTTACTGATATTGGCCAAAGATTATGGGGGAGTAATCCCTGTTTGATATTCGATGACAGATGCTTGTTCTTCTTAGATTCTGATTTACATATTTCACTTTCTGATAAATCTCGTACATTATTATCATAATAGAACTATTGAAATTATTTATTTTTTATTGCTGATAGATTCTTGATGGACTTTTCAGAAAACATACAGCAGTGTAAATTTTTTTAATCAGCCAGAAAAAGTTCACTGCTGGCCATAGAAGGTCCCATAAGAATGTCAACAAAACCCTCTATCCACAGACTTCCCGCAACCTTCACGACTGGGGTGGTCCTCTTCAATGCATCTTTCGGTTCATGCTATTGCCAAATTGATATCAAAATTGTTTTACACACTTGGTTACAAATTTTTACCTGTGTGCCCGCCTTTCTCTCCTGCTTTTCCGACCCGAGTACATGGCCTTCTCTTTTTCCTCGATGAGAAGCTGTTTCTGGTGCTCTGCATCATCAGCGTCTCCCGTCAGGAACGAGAACAGGTCGCAGCCAGCCATGCCGAAAAGCGGACCCACTGCGTTTAGTTCGTGCGCCTGTGCTCAGACAAGTTTAGTTACAAATTTACACTATCTTTATTTATAAATAGTTAAGTTTGGATGTAGGAGGATTTTAATAATTATTTCCCCAATATTAAGAATGGACCCTTAGGGTGAACAAACACTGTATATGTAATTATTATCCCGTTAAAATAAAATGGCATTTTATGGAGACCAATTTTCTATGTATAGTACAAACAAAACAATAAGATTATTTGATTTTATTTAAACTAGCAGGCCTGCTCGCGACTTTGCACCTACAATAACATTTATGTACACACAAATGAGAGGCTAATGTATGTGTACTAGTATATGTTTAAAAAATACTGTTTCCTATTAAGATTATAAATGTGAAAGTTGTTACTTTGCAACATCTGAACCAATTGGTATCAAATGTATAACAGATATAGATTTACTTTTTAGAAGCAAAACCTAGTTATTGCTATACTAGATGCACTAGCAGCTATTGCGCAAACAATTAATCATATTATCAGTGCTGTTTTAAAATACCATGACTTTTTACTGTTAAGCACTAATTGGTTTCTTTTTTAACTAGTATGTTCTGCTTGAAAATGCACAAATTTTGTTCTATAAAATATGTGAATTCTTACCTGTAAAGGCTCCATCTTGTTCACATCAATGCTCAAGTCTACGTCAAGTATTTCCAGATCCGAATCATCTTCGGAATCCTTATCTTTTTCTGTTTTTTTAGCTTCCATGCCTGTAATTGAAACTGTGTTCCGTAAGATTCCAGAAAACTAAGGGTCATAATAGCTGAAGCACTTACGTGCCAGTGAGCTCATAAAGCAGGTCACCAAGGAACAAGACCAAACAAGGGCTTTTATAAATAAATAAACAGCCAATAGACACACATAGTCCTGACCCCACACTAGGATTCCCTGTGTCGTGGTTATCAGGAACTGCATACTTCATAACTACTATATCTGCAGAAAATGCAAACATTTGTCTGCAGCGGGAATCGAACCCGCACCTCTTGCCTCGCAGATGGCTACAGGCCATCTGCCACTGAAACCGTCTAAGTAGCTACATTCATACAGACTAAGTAAGTAAAACTAAGTAAGTAGCTTCATAGACTATTCAGAATATGGCTGACTGACTATTCAGGATCACTGTTATCTAGAAGAACTGAATACATAATAGTACATACAGAATTACCATTCATCCCTCCCCCTAATTATTAATAGATGAATAAATACCATTATATGATGAAGGCTGGGCGCCAGGGTCGTTATAATTGTAACCTATTGCAGCACCAGTGCTTTTCTTTTCGTTTAGCCTCTCCCGTTGAACCTCTTTCTCTTCAAGCGTCACCCCGAATTGCTCTTCTATGGCAAGTTGCTGGAGAAATTTGTCTTCACCTGTAACCAGTTTATAACAAAATTTATACAATGCAACTAGAAAATCTGGATCCCAAGTGCCATGTAGCCCATGTATCCTTATAATTCTTTATTGTACACAGAAATATAAAACAATATATCAGGTGAGGCATGTACAAAGGCGAGCTTAACCCTATAAAGAGTTTTCTGCCAGCAAACCTGTGAGGAGAGATATAAAAGTGATAAAAGTTGGTAGGTGTACAAAGTTCGAAGTATCCTTCAACCCATCCACCTTATAGTCCACCAAGTGACCGTGGATTTCAACTTTGTGACATGCCATCATTGTTATAGACAGCCTGTGAATGTCCTGTCGGTGGATGGAGGTAGCATTTGTCATGGAACTCTTTTTCTACATCAAGTAGTGGGCAATTAAACCTATCTAAGAACGTTAAAATCGTAGAACACAATTATAAGAACTGCATTATTATCCATTATGCTGTATAAAATATCATCACCTGCCCCCTAGTTCCCCTAGTCTGACAAAAACCTATTTAAAACAAAAAAACAAACATGCTCATGACTATATTCCCCATGATGGATGATCTTTAAAACCATACTTGTGCATAGATAATTGAGAATACTGTATTTATCATAAAGGTTTTAAGATACTTATCATATGGTCCCAAATAAAAGGCATGAAACAGGAACTTCCATTTATTAAAACATCAATGATTACATGCGACAACACATGGAACACAATGAATGGGCTTTTTTCAGGTGCTGCATGATGGGAGGCATTTAGTGTCACAGAAATGCTAATCTTGTGACAATTGTGTCACTACATTACCATGTTATTGATACATACAAATGTTACATTTGGCACACTTAAAAACCATACTGATTAAACCAGCTTTCTAACAAAATGATGGATTGAAATCTACTTAGAAGCCACAGACAGAAAACAAGACCTGTTGCTTGGTCTGTCAGGCAAAAGAAATTTGTTGTAAAAGACAACATCATTTTATCATCAAAACCATTGGCTTGGAAGATAGAAATAAAAGTTATTTATTTGCGAATGTTGTTAACAATAGATAGGTAGTTAAAATATACATGGGATGGGATACACATAAGCAAAGAGCAACATGGATAGAAACATACAGGTTTATACTACTGTTGCTGGTATGGCTACCATAAATCCTTACTCATTCCAGGAGAGGTGTTTTGAGCAAGTATCCGATAACTTATATGCTATTAACACTTACCCATTCCAAGAAAGGCATTTTGAGCAAGTATCCTGTATCTTTCATAGTTGCAATGCCTTTCCTCGGTGTTGAGGTCCTCAGGTGGAATCTCTGGGTGCTTTACATCAGGGATGAAATCTAAGTGGGCTCTCACATCGAACCGGTCAATCATGTTATGGGGATCCCCTTGCCATTGCATCCTAAAGTAGTTATAAATTAATGAAAATACTTTAATACACATATTAGAAGCTCTGCTCTAGTTCCAGTATTTTCCATCTTTTAAGTATTTTCCATCATTATTTGGAATAAATAAATAAATAAATCTTGTATGCACATAGCAACTTCCTCAATGATTAAGATTTCATCTGTACTTAAGGTTGGAGCCTTCCTGTACTGCCTCTTTAGGTTCATCATCAAGAACTTTTCTTTCCCAGTAGAAGGTTGTTTAGCCAATTTACTTATATGTTGGTTGAGCCCTTTTGTATTTCTTACTATTTATAATGACTTCCCCCTTAATGTTAAATCAGCTGAAGTTGTTTCAGATACAACTTAGGCTGATAATAGTCACACTGTACAAATGTAGTGTTTTATCGTTACACTAATACCTCAGGTCACTCTGCACATTAAAAATAGTTGAGAGGAGTGACTCCTTCATTATGCATTGCACTTACATAATAGCCGGTCCTTCTCCTGCTGCAGCCACAGCTGGATCTAAATGAATCTTGCATGGTCTGCCATGGATTTGCAAAAACTGTGTGGGATCTGCTTTCTGTAATGCAAAAAAATATTCAATTTAATGAAGGGAACCCTACTAGGTTAGTCAAATTTTAAGTGGGGGAACTCAGGTCTGCACTGACATCCCGCGTTAGAGTGTATTGTGCATTATCCCCCTCCTGAGAGATCAGAAGGGGTCAAGACCCGAACCAGCCCAACTCCTTGAAACAGCGGAGATGAACTCTGGGTTGATGACAAAAGTGTTCCAGTATCCTTGACCTGTTATTGATGACGGAGAGCATGAATGGATGGTTCTTGCAGTCCCGTTTTCGACCTGTAGGCTAGGGTTGCCTTCATGTATTAGGTTTCTTATCACAGGACAGGAAATGAGAGTGGAAGAGTACCATAGATTGGAAACTTACAATTTTTTCATAAAAATCCTTGCGGCGCTCCGCCCTTCGGCGATAATCAACAATCATACCACGAATAATTTTTTCCTGTTTTCTCGCTTCGTGCCACATTTTGATGACTTTGTTTTGAAAACAATAATTTGGCAAATTCACCGGAAGCACCAAACAGATGATCCTAGTAAAAATTCACAAATATTTTAATGCTTTGCTTTGGCTTTTCAGATGGTTTTTTTTAGACCATGTATTGTACGTCCATGGAATGCACAACCATGGAAAGTACACCCCTGGAAAGTACAGTCAGTATTACAAACCATTGGTTTCAAATACTTGTTTTGTAATACTGGGCGTACATTCCTGGGCGTGCATTCCCTACATGTGTTTTGTACGGCCAGTTTTGTACAACCCTGGAATGCACAGCCATGGAAAACGAACAAATTTCATGCTCCGTTTACATGTGCGAGTGCTATCAAGGGGTAAGTGCTGTGTTGCCATAGTATTTAACGCTATTAGTAAATTAATGTAAGTAGATTAGTTATTTATGTCGTTTTTTGCAGATAAACTAACCGGTTGGTTGTATTTTTATTTTTATTTTTTTTCTTCAACTCTTGGCTTTGCCACTTTCGACATTTGCCATTTTCTAGCGGTGGTTCGGTTTAGGTACAACTTAATTAAAACTTAACATTTTTTTTAATAAAAAATTAGGGAAACATTACAAATATTTATAAATTTAAACGATACGGATATTAAAAGGATTAGGATAAGGATCAGCGGAGTTTATGAATATAATATATTACAGGTTAATATTATTAATGCATATGAAAGAAGCTAAGGAAATATATATATCAGGATCTAAGGAAGAAAGAAGGATATTAACATTAGTAGGAAGAGGAACATGAGAGGAAATGAGATCATGAAATAAAGAGGCATGATCATACAATTTGCAAAGATTATGTGGTTAAGGTCACCCAATTCATCTCCGCAGGCACAGTTTGGATCAGAAATAACTTTTATACGAGCAAGATGAGCTGGGGTACATGAGTGCCCCAAACGCATTCGGATTAAAACTGTAGTCGCTTGGTTGTATTTATTTATTAAAGTTTTTTATTAAAAAAAAAACCCATGTTTGTTGGCTAAAGTTCGGATAGCAACCCTCCTTTTCTGAGTGGTAATAAAAAAAAACTAATAACCTAACCAATCCACGATGGATTTGCCTAGGAAGGATTTTTCAGGCCAACATTAACGTATTGTTTGCATTACTTATCAACTCTTGGTATAACATATTAGAACTTGCTCAGTGCAAACGAGGCTCATATTCGTCATGCGACTACTTCGCATCGACCAATGAGAGGTCAAAGATATGACGAACTCTCGACCAATGACCATCGAGAATATTGGTTCGTAATCCGGGGTGTACATTCCAGGGGTGTGCAATACCGTCATGTGTTTAGTTTGTACGGAGCGTATTGTACGACTATGGAAAGCACACCCAGATAATTCAAACCAAATGGTTTGTAATAATGGCTGTACTTTCCAGGGGTATGCATTCCATGGTTGTGCTTTCCATGGACGTGCAATACGATCTCCCTTTTTTTTAACTAATCACACACAGCAACGCCATTTTTCTGTTTTTGTATGTGTTGCTGCTAGCAAAAATAAAAGCGTGCTATAAATCATAATTAAGTACTTGTGAAATCTGTAGTAAAATTGATTTTAGCATTAAGATATGCATTATTATTTTAGTGTATCGTGTGTTGTCTTACACTATAGCTGAATGATCACCAAAAAACCAAACAGATATTGTTACTGATTCTTCTAAACTTGGTCGCACGCGCGAGGAATCAGCGTATTATTTATTCAATAAAACAATGTTATGAATACGGTTTTCCTGGAAAAAAAACATAATTGTAACAAAAAGCAGTCTCGCTCCTCATATCTAAAACCTAGTACCTAATATAGCATCTGTGTCTAAGCGGGGCATGCGATGCGTTAGCATCTCATAAAGTCTGGCACCGAGTCACAATAAAGCGATTCGAGGTCATGATAGTAATCACATACCTATCTCCAAAAGTTTATGACACTAACATGATACGGACATTGGCAGAATTGTGACAAATAGTTACAAAAGCCATAATCAAGAAGTGAAGTGAGGTCATGATGAGTTGTAACATGTCAAAATGGGGACTGTATCGACATCGATAAGATCACCATAAAAATAGTGTCACCGTTTCGACAAGTTTTAATAACTCAACTATGCTGAGTTATTTAAACTTGGTCTGTTACTATAATCTTTGATCTCTATCAAAGATACAGTTAAAGATAGCAGAGCCTCTGCTCTGCTTGTCTTCAGATACAAAAGCACCTAAGTACCTGTATAAGTAGACTAGATAGTTGTTGCCAGCGGCTTAGCACACCAAAAAAAGCCATACTCCCATATACATATTTACCCCATTTTCCCCCCTTAAATTGTGAAACCCCAAAAACGTTATTATTTATCTATGATGAGTAGCTACAACTTCAATTTTCAAGTGACTACCTTTAAAAAACCGATAATAACGATACGTTATAGAATACACCTACGTATGTCCAAATTTCAGCTTTCTAACGTTCAAAGCGTTTGGGTAAGAGATTGTTTGTTTCTTTGCTGTTACTATTTATCTCTAAAACTGCCAAACCGATAAACGCATTAAGTGTAATGCGGTTTTTTACGATCGTCTTGTATGACTACAAGAGTGGTTCATGCTTAAGTTTTATCGTCTCAATCTACAAATCACTAGGGGGCGCTGCAATAAGTGATGCAACATGATAGTTGTGAAACATGCGTTCACAACTATCGACGACGGCGACGTTTCAGTGATCCTTGTGATTTTATTGAATAAATGAATTTTGACTTTGACTTTCATGCAGTTTAAAACATCATCATCGAGTCTTTTATGAATTCTGTTTTTGTTCCTGCAGTCTTTTTTTCCGAGTTTCCTTTATAGGTATTTTTACGCGCTTAAAAAAAATACACTGTTTAGTAGACAACGAAAAAAAAACATATATATGCACAATTTTTGTGGTGTTGTGAGCGAAAAATTGGCCTTATTTCTTCCATATAATCCTATAGGGAACTCTGTGAAAATATGGGATGGTGGTATAGGTACTAACAGTTTTATAAAAAAAAAACTTTATTTAAAATTAGTTAACTGTGTACAAATGTATATCAATGTAATCTTCATAGTCAAAATATACTTCTTTTTCTTGCTGACAAGGCTTACTAATACTTAACCAGTTTAAGAACTCTTCAAATAGTCCAATGCTCTCCAGTGTATCAGCTATACTTCTATTGCATATTAAAAAAGTACCTTTTTTCATATGCTGTTTCAAAAAGTACCATATTTTCTTATGTGTTTCTATATCGATAAAAAAGTCAAGCACATTAACAACTATAACATGAGAACTTGCTACAATGTCATTTCTTTCCATCACATCTGAATGGACCACTTTTATTCTATGAGTGTCCATATTATATTCATTCACAATTCTCTCTTGGACTTCACAGCACTCTTTGTTCATTTCAACGCCAACAATTTTTCCAGCATTAGAAAAATAATATGCCTGAAAAGAAAATAACAGGTAACAACTTAATTAAAAAAACCTCTAACATATATACAAATAAATTAATGAATAAACATCCAGCAGTCACATACATGAACTGACCCCACACTAAGATTCCCTGTATTGTGGGAATCAGGAACTACGAGTACCATTACACCACAACACGCAAAGATTAAATGTCTACAAAATATGCAAACATTTGCACCACAGGGTCTTGCGTCTCAGCCGACTACTGGCCTGCCGCGCCACAACTGTAAAGACAAGCTCGTTTTCTCTAAATCACGTAGGCAGCGCTCCCTAAAGACGTGTTGCGATAAAACTTGTCTAACAACCTTTCTTGAAGTCAGATAAAACAATTGCAAAAACTCAGATTTACAATCGGCTAAGCCATTTTGGAGAGAAATGGTACCTATTACATAAACAAGATCCAACAAAAAATGAATTTCCTAAACGCATACAGGTCCTTGCATCTTGTTAAAAAAAAACACGACTATTCCTATCCTCAGATATACATATACTCAGTGAATAGATCTTTAAGGATACCAAGTAGGGGGTAAGCAGAAACACGTCCAAACATTACATTTGGCTTTGGTATGTTTTGCAAGTAGTTAGCATACCACATATTATTATTATGGGTTGCAAGCCCATTTCCGTTTATTGAAACCGGTTTCCTCACGATATTTTCCTCCACCGTTTTGTACAGTTAATGCATACACAAATTTTCAGAGTGGAAAATCCAATGGAGCACTCACGACCACATTCAATCCAAGACAATCCAAAGACAATCCAAGAATCCAAGATCGGGAGTCGGGGTAACTTGACTAACACGACTCTTTGCATCTTGCTTGGAGAAAGCTTAGGCAATTATCAAAAGTACCTCCACTTAAAAAAAAAAAATTGCGTTTATTTAACTTACACCGTAAAGTACCGCGCCTATTCTAGAACCAACGTCTAAAATCTGTTTATCTTCTAAATCTTCTGGAAGCAATACTTTGAAGATGTATTGCAACATTTCTCTTGACATTGAGTGTGAAATGAAGGTAAGATCCTGCAAAACACAATAAAAACAATTGTTATTTTAAAATACCTACTAATATACATGAAAGTTTCAATGTTTAGATTTTTGTTGTGGGGCGTTACTATTTATTTATGATGAGTAGCTAAAATTCCAATTTTCAAATATCTACCTTTAAAAAAACTGATACTCCTATAAAAACTTTCACCCATTTCCCCCCTTAAAATGTGAAAAGCCAAAATCTCTGAAACACGTATTTATTCATTTATGATGAGTAGCTATAACTCGAATTTTAAAGTCTACCTTTAAAAAAACCGATACTCGTTAAAAAATTTTGGGTGAAAGTTTGTAAGTTTGTAATATCTGCACGACATGCAAACATTTGTCCCACAGTGGGAATCAAACTCTCTAGCCTCTCACTCGCAAGTTCTCGCAACTCGCCTGCCATACCACTGAGGTCATCTGTTACTCAAGACTGCAAAGTTAACTTACCCCAATATTGCGTGAATCACAATCCAAGCAATAGTGACGTTTAAGTTTGCCTCTCTCGACAAGTTTTTGCACTTCATCCTCATCATAGAGAAACTCATCAATATGGCAGGTGTTGACTTTAGTACAGTCCGCTTGATCACCAACAGTAGGCGGAACTATGTTTTCTGATTGCATCTCTGCCTCAAAAGGCACTATCTTTTTTATTGTGTTTCCTATTTTCACCAACATTTTTTCAGTATTCAGAAGTGATTTCTTTTCATTTAGATCTGAAATAAGATCATCAATAATCAATCAAGGGGTGTCCAAGTCCAAGAGGTGAATCAACGCACAGCCCTAACCAAAAGTCCTAGAAACATGAAACTTAGAGGGTATATTCCTATTATGGTGTAGGGGTGCACTAAGAAAGGAATTTGGAAAATTCTACCTCTAAGGGGGTGAAAAGGGCTGAAAACCTATACCTTGAACTTACAAACATGAAACTTTACATAAATATTCTTCAATCTAAATGGTAAAATACTAATATAATTATCTTCCCAAACTACCTTCTAAGGGGTTGTAAAGTTTGTATGGGAACTTTTAAACGAGTGGTCCAATTTGCTTGAAACTCGGCATAAATATTATTTAGTACAAATGATAAAAGATAAATTCATTTTTTTTCTAAACTACCCCTCAAAGGGGGTAGGATGGTGTGTTAAGAAATGTTTAATGCATGGTGCAATTTGCTATAAACTTAGTTTGGATACTTAAAATACAAAATAACGGCATATGTATCAAGGTATTCAAAATAAGCCCTTAAGGGTGCAAGGCATGCAATTATTTTTGTTGCGCCTATCCTACGCGAGTAAAACCGCGAGCATCGGCTAGTAGACTATAAAAGGGATCAACAGACACTAAAAACTTAGTTATATTTGGTTATTTTTAGGTAGTGTCGAAAGGTAAGTTCTTGATTTTAATAGAATAATAATAATAATAATTTATTGAACAAATATATTACATAAGAGGTATACATTAACTTTACAATGAAGGTACCTACTTCTGAAGAATATAGTCATAGCATAGGTACCTCTTTTGATTTGAACACAGATGATTAAAATAAAGTGATAAAAAAAACAATGATTTAAATCAATACTTTTTTTACAGCCACCAAATCAGCCAAAAAGTTGATATAAATCAAATTACAAAACCAATAAAATTATAACATCTACATAAGTTACCTATAAGTGTTTGCAACTGTGTTGAAAAACAATAAACTTTTATAAGTTTATTGTTCATTAGTTATTTCATTAACTTAAAATTTATTCATTTTTAAGTTAAAAACAAAATATATTTTGGTAATTATGACAATATTATGCTACTAAGAAAAATACTCGAAATCAATGAAAAACACTGAACAGCAACCATTAACATCTTCCTCTTCAACTTTTTGAATTGATTAGTTTACATTATTGGACATTTCAATAATAATAAATAATCTGCTTATTTTTAATACACTCGTGTTTGATTTCAAAAACAATGATTCATATAATATGCATTTTATTGTATTTATCCCAAGAAATTTTTAGCTACTTCTAGCAACTTTTTTGGGCAATCTAGCTACTGGCTAAAGGCAGCAGTTGGCGACACTGGCGGTTTTATTTATCCAATCAGTTACCTAAAGTTATCTCTTTTCCATTATAATCATTGATCGACTTAAAACACGAATCTAAATACAATAATGAAAATAACGTATACTGTTTTTTTACCTTTCTTATAAGATTTGCTAGATATCCATTGTTCAATACAATCCAATTCACCTGCGTCGAGAGTACAAAATATATCCAATATTTTGAATTTCACGTTTATATCGTCGACAGACATTGTTAACCAATGAACCCTATGCACAGACTTGCTTAAAAACGATACACCATGTTACCATATTAAATTAATTTGATGCTAAGAAATAAAAAACAAATTCTAACCTCAATCAATATACATGCTTGCTTGATGTTACTTGTGGCAGTGTTGCCAACAGTTAAACTAACTCTCCACCAGATTCAACATCTAAATCCATCAGAAAACCACTAACGAAAAACGGTTCTACTCTCATAGTCGCTAAATTTTCCACAAAAATTTTTTTTAGTTATTACGAAAGAAAACAGTAAGTAGTTTAATAATTAGTTTTTTTATTATTACGTAATAGGTATCTACTCATACTAACAATCAATAAATAAACAAACAAATAGTCTTATTTTAGAATATAATTACGACTATACCACGTACTTTACTATTCTCCTGCTGACGTTTCGTTGACCGTTTAGAGGTCCTTCCTCATGAGCACCGTCCGCGACCACATTTTTTATATTCTAAAATGATACCAAACCACGATAATTTTAAACAAATAGTTAACCAACAAGTCAAGATCAGGAACATAAAAAAATATTCAATAACAACAGTTAACTCGAACATCCTTAAGCATCTTTGAAGTGCAATACTTCACTCCATTTTTTTTGTATCTTTGGTCTCATTCTCGTGGCATGAGATCACTCAACCGCTAAGGTTGAGTGATCTCATTTTCAGTAATTGAAACTGAATTGTACTAAACCACTAGAAAAATCCACTAGCCACTAAAAGCTAAATTTCGCCACTAAAAGGGGGGGTCGAAACCACCAGTTTTAGTGGAAAATCCACATCAGCACGTGTGGCACCACAATTGTAGCTACACACTTTCTCGAAACGAGGCCTCACTCTTTTCGTTTGGACGAGCTAGCATACCTGCACACCAACACAGTTGCACAATCGTGCTAGGCGCGAGCCAAGTCGCGAGGAAAGATCGTGTTGACTCGCACAATGCGCCTCGCACATAGCACTCCACTCCATTACCACACCACACCACACAACACGCACAGTGCACACTGTGTTCCCAAGATTGCCTCACTCAACTACGTTCAGAAACTGCCTCGCTGCCTCGCCTCAATTGTGGTACCACAGTGTGCTGGCTCAGTTGGAAATATGAGTCCCTCGCACGATCCTCGTTTTCAAACAGTGTGCTACTTATGACTAGATGTGACCACAATTTGAGAAAACAGATTACAATTTTGGTGTGTTGTGATATGCTTTAAGCATCCTTTATTAGTCTCTGGTAAGCATCCTAATAGATATATATAACCATCCA
Source organism: Perizoma flavofasciatum (assembly GCA_958496245.1). Lineage (NCBI taxonomy): Eukaryota > Metazoa > Arthropoda > Insecta > Lepidoptera > Geometridae > Perizoma > Perizoma flavofasciatum. Next base: position 5,014,077 of record OY292433.1, read on the forward strand.
AATCCTACTATTATAGTCTGTTAACTGTACGCCTGTATGAATGTTCTGGTTAAAGCCACAGATTTAAAAAAAAATCTGTGGATTTACGCGCGCGCGGTATTGATATAGCTGTATGTAAATAAAAAAAAATATTATTAAGTTTTCGTGCTTCTCTAATCGACACGAGGAATTTATAGGTATAAAGTTTAGCAAATCAAATCACCGTAATATTAAAAGCGTCTCAATTTAGATTTATATCGGTCGGTGATATCGTCAATTGATCACTGAGAGTTCCGATCCGCGTTTTGTACATAATTGCTGAATACATAAGTGATTAGCAATAATTATTCACTCACTTTGTTGTGTGCACTCTAGTCTGCACTGGTAAAGTTTTTGGGGGTTTGCACCTTGCACATACAATTCTTGAAATGGACGTCTCTGTTCACAAGAAAACCATAGGGATTTGGATGTCTGATAAAAAAAGTCAGAAGTTAAATTGGAGAGCATTGGTCAAGGCCTGTTCCTCACATGGATACAACATTATCAAGGTAAAAACCTTTCATATAACTCCTGTTTACATGACTGCTATTGCCCAGAAAAGACTCACAAACATTTCTTCTGGCTATCATGAAAATAGCTTTGGAAGGCTTCAATTTAGTATATAATATAGGTAGTATATGTGTCAGTCATGTAGTTCCCATAACACAAGCTCTGCTTAGTTTGAGGCTAGATAATGCTGTGTGAAATGCTCAGCATTATTTTTTCATTTATGTACATATATTTTAAACTAAAGTATGGATGTCCATTACTGGGAATCTCCATTTTGGCGAAATCAATTTTATTAAAATTATAGATCTAAACCCAAAGTAACACTGGTGTCTTTTTATTTAGTTATCAGCCTGTTTTCAATAAGAGGAAGCAGTGTTTAGACCCGACCCAATGGACTGATGACTCTTAAAAGTTGCAAGAAGGCAGGTGATGGAAGTGTCCTCAGGACTGTTTGCCATGGCACACTATATAGGGGAGGCCTATGTCTATTAGTGTACTTCTACAGGCTGTTGATGATGATCACTCAATCATTGAGCAAGTGAAGACTTAAGCTAGTGCCAATATAAACCTTTATTTTTGCATAGGTATGTGTATAATTTACTGTGAGACTGTTTCTTGTGGGACCTTCTGAGCAGTAGATTAATAGCCTTGCTGTTCCAGCTGGACCCTGACAGGCCTCTTGAAGAGCAATGCCACATTGATGTGTTACTTCACAAGCTTACTGATGTCATAGCAGCGGACCAGGGCCAAGGGGATCATAAGGTATACTTTAAGTTTACTGTTATTTGCAGATAATTTTGTTAATTGAGCCACATAATAACAGACTTATTTTCATGCAGTGATGGTGGTGGTGGTAGAGATAAACTTGAGGGCAATAAGTTGTAAAAGTTTCTGCTCATCAGTGTGGCACATAAATGGTACTGCAATAAATGCGCAATAATGTTAATTTGCAGGCCCTTAATGTTTATGTTATGTGGTGGGAAGGAACCCAGGCTCTAATTCTAATTCTGAGTGGGGGAACTAAGGTCTGCACTGATGTCCCGCATTGGGGTGTATTGTGCATTACCCTCTTCTAACCTGACCCCAACCAGCCCAACTCCTTGAAGTAGCGGAGAAGGACTCTGGGTTGATGACAGCAGTGTTCCAGTATCCTTGACATCCTGTCTGTTAATAATGACGGAGAGCATGAGTTGATGAATGTTTATGAGATTCATTCTGGAATCTTAAATTGAGCCTTGGCCCCAAGTTCTTCAGATTCAAAGAATCTTCATAGAATCAGTTTTTTGTTGATTATAAAACCTAATATACTGTAGTTGACACAGACCACAAAACAAAAATTCTTAGGAATTCAAAACCACTATTGGGTTCATTATTTAAACATTAAGAACTCAATAAAATAAAATTATGTTTTTAATGACTTGTGTTATTGTTTGTAATCAAATATGATAAAAATATTTTCCCTTCCAGGCAGCATCTATAATCAAGCAAGTGGAACAATACTTGTCCAACCACCCGAATATAACTGTGATTGACCCATTAGACAATGTGAGGATATTACTGAATAGGTGAGTAGGTACTTTAATTACCTTGCTAAGGTAAAATGGTTATGAGTCAAGTGGTTGACTAAGAGAAAAGTGATGAGTCACTTTGAATGAGTAGAAATATTTGTTTGGAAATTACACTTGAATCATTGTACATACATATCAATCTTGACACAATCTTGAAATAATGGTCAAATACAAGAATGGAGGTAAGATTAATTGAATTATGGTTTTAGGTATGAATACTACACAATACTTCAGGTGGAGCCATCATTTCAAAAGCAAGGTATTTTCACCCCATCATTTGCTGAATTCACAACTTCGAATATAGAGAACAACATGCAAATACTCCGACAAAGAGGGGTCACATTCCCCGTCATTTGCAAACCCACCATTGCACACGGATCTAAGTCGGCACATGAAATGATGGTAGTTTTCAATGAGAAAGGATTGAGCGAATGCAAGCCACCGTGCGTCGTCCAGAGCTTTGTGAACCACAATGCAGTATTACACAAAGTATTTTTAATCGGAGATCGGTAAGCACTACCTTTTATAATAGGTATTAAAATATTAAACATATCAGAGAAAGTCTGAAAGTAGCGCCAGTGGCGGAAAAGTTATAGAGTAATAGGTTAGCGTGGCATGAGGAGGGAAGAATGTTACAATAAGGATGGAAATAAAAGTAAAGGTAGTCCAAAGAAAAGATGAATGGGTTGTGTGAAGGATGACATGGAGAAAGGAGTGAGTATTGAGATGACGGCTGATAGAAGAGAGTGGAAGAAGAAAACATGTTGTGCCGACACCCAACTCAACGTAATTTATTTAGGACAAGGATAAGAAGAAAGAGGTATTAATCCTACTACTTTTATAAACACGAAAGTTAATGAGGATGGACCCCTTTCACGCTAAAACTACTATACGGATTTTAAATAAAATGATAAAACTTTACAGTAATATTGCTTTTTATCTGGATACCACGCGGGCCATTTTATCGGGTTTGAACAGCCCTTCGTGAATTTCTCAAGTGCAAAGCCACGAAACGTTGCGATTGACCAGACTCGGTCATCGTTACGTCTCTGGAAGCAGTAGCTTAATCCTTGTTGTGTCGAATACTCGGCATTGTATAGTTATACGATCGACTTACACGCAAATCTAAATTACATCAGTAGTAGTCAGTAAACTGGCGTTGAAGTGATTCAAGTCAAATCCAATAAATAAACAAAACTAGCCACTTGGAAATGTTCTTGACAAAAAACCTTCGAATCATGCCCTCGACAACAATATATCGTCTAGGTTATATAGGTATATATACCTTACTGGTATCGTTAACTCAATCTCAAGGTAATCTCCGAAACTACTCATCCGATTTCGAAAGTTCTTTCACTTTTCGTGTTTGGAATGGACTTTCAGGGTGGACTTAGGCTATATAATCTCGTTAAAAGAGATTTTCGTGGAGACCAATTTTGCAAAGTAAGGTAACAAAAAAACGGTCGAGCGAATGCGTTTCTTACGAAAGCTATTTTTAATCGGCTACTTTTTATCCGGATATCACACGGGTGAAGCCGTGGGCAGTAGCTAGTTTTACATGAAACTGCCATCTAGTTAGCCATGCGTATTATAATATCTGCGGCCATGCGCAACCCGCCTTTTTATTTAATTCTGCTTGTTTTCCTGTTTCCGTATTCTGTTAATTTCCAATGTCAATAGAACCCGACCTTGATTTAGCAATCTATACATTTTCTACATTTGCCCCGCAGCGGGAATAGAACCCTCCACTTCTTGCGTCTAACCCGGTTACTCACGCTGTGCTACCGAGGTCGTCGGAGGAGTATAGATATTATTAGTTTAAACTAGCATACTAATTAACGTACCCTCCAAAGCAAGAAACAATCGCTGAATGCCACTAATGGTCACTAGTACAAATTGGTGACATGGCCGAATGGTAATGGCGCATACAAAAACATACTAAAGTAAATATGTTTTAGTATGCGCCATTTCCATTCGCGCTGCGGGGCAAATGTTTGCATGCTGTGCAGATCGGAGGCAAATCCATACGTTATATTTGGCACATGCTCTCGTTTTGCAAACCGTTTTTTGTTGAAAATTCCAATAAAAAAACGTCTTGGACATTTTTCAGATACCACATCTGTGAACGACCAAGTCTCAAAAACTTCTACGCATCAGAGGATCTGGAGCCAATATTCTACAGCACCGGAGAAGTTTGCAAGGCCGACAGTCAATCCACACTTTCTATCCTAGACCCTCACGATACAGCCGATAATACCATGACACTAAATGAAGAGAAAGTTAAATACATTGTCAGGGTTATAAGGAAAAAAATTGGCTTACTTCTAGCTGGATTTGACGTTGTTATAGATAACAAAACTGGACAGCACGCCGTCATAGATATCAATGTGTTCCCAAGCTATGATAATTTTCCGAACTTTTTCGATCACTTATTAGACTGTATAAATGAAACGGTGAATAGAACGAGTAGTAATAGTAACGGAGACTACAATAGCTATCGCGAGGTTAACATGGGATGCCATAAAATGAATGGTCTTATGAATGTTAGTTTGGGTCCTGTGAAATATGGTGTTTCCGGGATGAACATCAACTGATAAGTGCTTGTGGGTTGTTTTTATAAGATTGTGAATATTTTAAGAGTAGGTTTGAAGATTATTATTTGCTCGAAATTGGAGTTTCCCATATAAAATATCTTTACAGATTTCTATGAAAACGTCTACAATTAGGAATTGAAATGCGTTTTAAGCACTGCTTTTATATTCAGGGTGTGTAAAACTACGCTACATTAATTCGATAAAAATGTATTTTCAACTAAAAAGCATATTAAATTCACGTTGCTTTATACTTTCTGATTTGAGCGAAGTTTTAATGGTCCATCATCTTATCGCATCAAAGTGTATACAAACAATTAGTCATAAGTTCCTAATCATAGCAATTACATAAGCATGCCTAATGTATTAACTTTTATATATCACAAGATATTTTTATTTTGCGTATTCTGATGAAGTAATATAAAAAAAATAGCTTTTTAACATACCTTAAAAGCTTCCCACACAAAGCACACGACTTCGCCCATGGGGAACCATAATAGAAATAAGCCTATGTGTTATTTTAAATCACGAACTTAAAATTATTTATTTAAATCTGTTCAGCCCTTTCGAAGATTAATAGCAACTTACATCTAAACATCCATACTTTTGCAGTTTTATTATTAGTATGGTTATTATCTTACAGTTGATTTGATTAACTATAGGTAATCATCAAATTATTGTAGTTAACTAGGTAAGTACTTACCATCATATTATATTATTTTATACTTCGGCCCACATATGTGATGCAGGGTTAGCATTTAACCTGGTTAATTCGTCGATTGCGCTGTACTAAAAGATCAGCGTAGTAAATTAACCTAGACTTAAATCTTTCAATTTTGACTTGATCACGCAAGTTGTACTAAGAGAATACTAGAGTTATAATTTGACCTTTAATAAGTACGCAATACATCTGTTAGATCTAGCTCAGCTTTAGAAAATGCAAAACGGAGTCGCTACCATTACTATGAGTTGTCTGATTTGAAATACCGTGCCAAAGGCCAAAATGTGAACAAAGCTGTATTTTTTTATATGTATAGCTGGGCGATATTTCGAGTGCTTAACTTCCTAATAGTGGAACACTTCTCAAGATTTATGTAGAGTTCAAGTTGTCGTTTTTAATCGTTCCCAAGTCGTGATTAAAATTTGTGTACCGTTTCATTATGTTGCGGTGAGTGTTATTATTCAAAGAAGCCATAGGGAAATAGTATGGAAGAACTATTATTGTCTACTCAAATTGTAAAGTTGGAAAGAGTTGGCACTATGTGCAATAATTTAATTCGCGATTAAATGTTGATAAAACTTTAAAATAGTAGTTCTGTGAATGCTTCTAAGAAAAAGGGTGATGTAATATCTTCAAGCAAGATGCATTTAGACTGTAAATGATCTGCTAGCAAGGCCATAAACTGCATTATTTGTATGCAATTGCAATTGATAGCTAAACTGTTACGAGTCAAGTTAGTAAAAAATGGACACCAACTGCATACCAATGCCAGTAACTATAGGTGTCTTAGGGCCAATCTCTAAAACAATATACGGTATATACAAGTACATACGTACTATGACAAAAGTTATCCGCTCCGGAAATCTTCGTCTATATTTGGAAATAGGAATTTAGATTACAAGTGCCGTGTAAAAGTCACAGAAAAGAAGTGACCCTTTATATATACCTCGTGTGTTCATAAGTTTTGAGACGAACTTATTTAATTAATTTAAAAAGAAAGTAATTCATGCAACCTTTTTTAAACTTTTAAAATTTTAAATTTCGAATGTTTTGAATCAGAAAAAATATACATTTGAATATTTGTTTCATTCTCCGTGAAAATGGCGCCAACAAAAAATTTGCGTGCGACTGTAATTTCACTGTTTCAAGCAGGAAAAAAACCAATGCAAGTTTTTAGTGAAATCCAAAGTTTGGGATGTAGTCGGAACTTTGTGTATTATACCATAAAGAGGTACAAGGAGACCGGCTCTTTAGAAGACCGTGGAAGATGTGGCCGCCCGCGGTCTGTAAGGACGCCCGCCAACATCAAAGTAATCAGAGAGCGAATTCGTCGCAACCCTTGCCGGACTCAAAAGAAATTAGCTCTGCAGACCAACATTTCGCGAATATCGGTGAACAGGATACTTAAATATGATCTTAAACTAAAGGCCTACAGTCGAAGGAAAGTGCATTATTTAAACGAGCGTCTTCGTAAATTGCGACTGGAACGATGTCGGAACCTATTGAAGAGACACGATCCAAAAAATATCCTTTTTACCGATGAAAAGATCACCAAGATCACCGTGAAGACACGGTGGAAGAAAAGTTTAACCGGCAGAACAATAAGGTTTACGCCAGAAGTTCAAAGGACGTCCAGCCATCTGTACGCAATGTCCAGCGCACTCATCATCCAGCAAGTGTGATGGTTTGGTGGGGTGTTTCCTACGAGGGGGTCACTTCGCTTCATTTTTGCCAGCAAGGCGTCCAGGTGAAGGCACAAAATTACCAAACCGACATATTGGAAGCGGTGGTTAAACCATTAAATGATACGCTATTCGCTGGAAAATACTGGGTTTTCCAACAGGACTCTGCTCCCTCCCATAAAGCTAAGACTACCCAACGTTGGCTGGAGGCCAATTTGCCAGGCTTCATTCGGAGCGAAGATTGGCCCTCGTCAAGCCCTGACTTGAATCCTTTGGATTATTCTTTATGGACGGAATTGGGGCTGAGGGCATGCAGAAAGTCTCACCCAAACCTGGATTCTCTCAAGCGAGCCCTTATTAAAGAATCGAAACGGATTCCCATTGAAAAGATTCGTGCCGCCATAGATGAATGGCGCACGCGTTTGAAGGCCTGCATTGAATGCAAAGGCGGCCATTTTGAATGATTTATTTTTAAATACAGATCTAGATGTCAGTAGTTTTAATTTTAATATCCAATAAATGAATACTCAACTTAGCTCCAAAAATATTTTAGTTTTACTGTGTCTCAAGACTTATGAACACACGAGGTATACAGGTTAACTTAAACTTAGCAAGTGATCCCAGCCCATTTATGGTTCAAATGTTTCAAATGTTTATTTTAGTAACTTAATCTACGTATACATATATGGGTTTGAGATCTCCTTTTAAGTATGTAGATACCTGTGGTAGGAGATCTCGCTCTTCTGTAACAATATTTCTTCGAGACTAAGTTCTAAAATATTATGTTTCAATTCCTGATTTTATTCGAACAGTACGTGCTATTACCATAGGTGCGGCTCACCCAAGTTCAATTTGGAGGTATGAACCTCCAACCTACGGGTTTTAAACGCTCCCAGTTTCCCATTTCTGACGCGCATATTTATTGTCGTAATACTGTACTGATGTGGAACCTTGGAAACGCACATTTTCCTTTTTTTTTCCAAATCCTTGTATTTGTAAAGAAAGGTGTCCTTGGCCCTATAGACAAAGATTTATATGGGGAAGCCTGCAGCAGTAAACTAGCTAACACATTTTTCATCCATAGGATAAAATAGGTATAAATAACATTAATGTTATCCATCTTAAGTATTAATTGATATTAAGTATTTTTGTGGCAGCTGTGCAGATTTGTTGACGGTTATTTTATGCTAAAAATAATAGAAATTATTTTGATCAGCTAATTTGTAGAATTAAATGGCGTATGCAGGCGAGTTATATGAAAGTTATTACATATTCTGTTAAATGTTGATATTTGTGATTTTCTAGATGTTGGTAACACTGGTTTAAAATATTGAACACAAACTCGTTTGCGGCCACTCACCACGATGTTCATCCTTAGATCGATACTCAGTACGCAGATTTTTGAGGACACCATGTATGGGGTAGTCATAGGCACGCCCGAATATTATATTTGGCACATGATACCAAATATAAAGTATAACTTTGGTAACCAGTTAACATGGGGCTAACTGCGCCAGCTAAGGTCAGAATTTTAACCTTTGTTTATGATGGACCAACTTAAATGACTGCACGGTAAAATTAGCTCTGGATTAAACGTTTAAGCTAGCGCGATTGGGCCTAAGTTGACACGCATCAATATGTCAATTCGCTTGGGCTACGAATCGGTTAGTGAAATAGCACTATAGTTCTTAGACCTTAAGCGGCTCAATTTATAACTCATGGTTCATTCGTGAATGAGCTATCTGACAAAAATGTCAGCATTTAAACTTTATTCTGTTAGATTCGCATATGATTCATTCCATACCAACTCAAGTGTTGTATTTATGGAGACTGATGATAAAAAATAGGTTGTCGCTACGATTATATGTATTCTGTCGTTTCAATGCTGTTTTATTTATAAGGGATATTAAAAAATAAAACCAAGCGGAGTTTGTTGCCTAATTCTTCTAGACTTGGTGGCGTGCGAGGAATCGGCTTTGGTTCACTATTACATTTTAATTATTTATTTTAAATTGACGTTTATATTATGCTTTTTCAACTGATCTCAACAAATAGTTTCTATTATGATCCTTGTGATTTCAACGAAAAATCTATTGACTTATGGAATGATAACGAAAGCACAATCGTAGCGTAGAGCTCTGCACTCCATACAAAAGATATCAACGCGCGCCAACAATTTAGATTTTGATTTATTTATTTAACAAACAGTAGGTACAATAGTAAGTTAAACCTATGTTAGGTTTTCGGAGTGTTGTGTCCAAAACAAAACTGCACAGCAAAAACATAAGTCGGTAACAAGTAGGTAGGTTGGTATTGTTTTTGATTTGGCACTATCAAGTTATCATTTTAATTTATGTAGCTTAACAATTAAATGTGATACTGAGTTAAGTACCTGACTTACATTATCTCCATTTCAACAGATTTATTCCTTTTTTCGCTGTAAAACATGTTTGAATAAATTATAAAAAATACATTATGATAGATAGAAGATAGAAAATACTTTATTGGACACCAAATAATATGACGTGGAATATTATATATTACATACCTATGCATCTATCTAAACCATGTAAGCAAGTAAAACAGTCATTTATCAAAAACTATAACCGTACCTACCTACTAGTTACTTAGCGATGTGCTTTTTGGTGTAAAATAGTGTTTAGACCAAGATTGCATTGAACTTCAATTTACTACCCCATCGACCGATGCAAAGCCGGGATAAAAGTGTGTTTGTAAAAGTATGTTTGTTTATTAGCATGTTTGTCATTAACATTTTTAATTTTTTTGCAATAAGTAGTCTTATGACTTAGATAGGTTTTATCACCACACATCACAAGGGCCGCTGCAATCGTTTTATATAAAGTACCAACTACCAATTTTATTATAGCATTTTGTAACTTTTATCATGACGCAACAGCTAAACCATGGGTGTCTATCACACAATAGCCACAGAATCCCAGCAGACATTAATCCCGTGTCAATATCTAACATTTTTAAATCGACATAAAATACCGACTATCCACTAGTCTTTGTTACAATCCCACGTAAACTCAAATAACGGTCGTGTTGCTAAGGTGGTAATTGTAAATTCGACATAGTGCGGTGCATAAATCACATCTAGTTGCGTCGGAAGGTAAATCTGTACAATTTATTACTTACTAGCGCTAGCCCACGGCTTTGCATACGGCACGATGAATGAATCTATTTGGCAGTTTTATTATAGGTCTCCCAGAAGAGCTACTTGAAGAGCTTTTCCGTAGGTATGTGTCAAAACTCTGACCTTAAATCGTTGTACTTAGGAGTGTTGACCACACCTTGTTAACAAAATAGCTATAAAAATGCCACTTTAGTTGTCCCACAATTGATCATAATACCTATCATATGCATCACTCGTTTGAACTACTTATATGTTTGATTTTACAGTACCTACTTGCCTATTGATGAATTAGGAGATTACCCAAGTGGTTTCCTAGCTAAGCTTAAGAGTAAACTAAGACAAACAGGCAGGTAAACCTAAAAGCAATAATAGACTGCAGATATCTATTTCTGCCGCCATGCAGTAATGCCCGCATTACAGTGTTCCGATTTGAAGGGTATGGACATCGAGGAGATAGCCCCTTGATGGGTATGGGTGCCGGTTATTGAGACTACACCATTATGCCACAGTCGACAACACGTGAGTGATACACCTTATCTGGTGTTGCGAGCGTATATTAAGCTAGGAAGGAGTACCTTACCTACCTATTTACATAAGCCATACATGTCGTATTAGTAGGCTGTAGGTAAGTATGTAAGAACTCTTGGCATTTATCCAAGGATCAAATCAGAAGTGGGATACATTAGTTCCCGTTCCGAATTCAACAGCTGGCTTTTAGAATACCGCCAGGTGAAACACAACGTGAAATTCCTTTGTTATTTTACCACAGTTCTGTTCACATAATAAAGGCATGTAGAGACGGTAAATCTACATCCGCAATAGTGCGTCCGGGCCACTAGCCGTTCAAACACAGGAAGTGATTCTAGAACGCAAATCCAATTTTATTGTAGGGCTGCACCGTTGCTTATGGTCATTGTTCGAGTGGGGGACGTTCTAGACTTATTTCTTACCGCTACCTACACGAGAAACTATTCCCCATACTTACTGCGCACGAATATTGTGGGGATATCTGCGTAGCGTAGGTTGAAATAAGGCCATCTCTGATAAGGATATCGTGGGGATATCTGCGTAGTGTAGGTTGAAATTAGGCCATCTCTGTTATGGGCAAGTGACTCTACTGACAAAATTCAGGCGAACGATCGTGATAAGCGCGAACAACTAGTGAAACATTTTAGTATGATAGTTCACTAAGATTTGAATTTGTAGGTACCTACTACGTAAATAATTGTAGGTAGGAATCTACTTATTTATTCTACAAAACGTACCTACTAAAAATAGGTAACTAGGTAAGTTATCACTACTTAGCGATAAGACCGCCTTTGTACAACATTGTTAAAGTTGATAGTACTTAACTAAGCTGATGTGTTATTTGGTGTACAATAAAGTATTTTCTATCTATCTATCTATCTATCTATCTAAGCACTCTACTTATTCCGAAGTGATTTAAAACAGTGCGAAGAAATATAAATAAAATAAACACCCCACAGTCACATGTGTACCTACGAGTAGATAGTCCTGACCCTGTACTAGGATTCCCTGTATCGTGGGTATCAGGAACTACGAGTGCCATGGTACGATAGCACCCAGATTAGGAACAAATATCTGCGAACTGTTGTAAACATTAATTCCGCAGCGGAAATTGAACCCGCACCTCTTGCGTCATAGTCGGCTGTTCGTCTGCTGCGCCACCGAGGTCGTTAATCCCATCCCCTGTCCTTTCTATCCCAATGTTTACTTCACAGTTCAGAGTGATAACAACTTGGTGATCACTACACGACTATCTTTGCCGATAGATTGAAAAGTCGTTTATGACAACCCTTAAAAGATCTTATAAGCGCGATATAGTGTGATCAGATCCATAAGCACTATAGTGTAATAAAGGTCGTTAGCGAAAAATTCAAACGAAACCATGTAATTGCAGCGATGTTTTGAATTGCGATTCTTCAGTCAGCTGTCGGCATATGCGAGAGACGCGCGTCGCGGGCGCAACCGCCTATAACAATGTTTTCGCGCGCATTCGGAAATTCGAATTTTGAAAATTGTGCGTTTGTTTTTTTGTGGTAAACGGCTACCGGTGTTTCAGTGTACAATGGCCAGTGTGTTTGAATTTGTATAACGTTTTCTTTGTTTTGATTACGAAATATTGCTAGTGTTGTTCATGGATAGAAAAATCTTCAGTGTTTTTCTGTTTTTGGATTAAGACATTGCCTAAAGTGAGAAGGTGAGTTAATATTTATTTGCTAGCTACTAACTGGAGGTACCGTCTATTTGGTAGAGGTCGGTAGGCAAAGCCTCCAACTCTACTGACTACGGCAAATTATTTATTTCGAAGGCATGGAAGTTTAGCGATTGATGATGGTGGCTAAAAATCAACGATTTTAGGTTTCCATCGATATCTATGGTTCACAAACGACCTCTTTGACAAACAAATCTATATTTTTGCACTGGAGACAACACTGGACTCTTCAATAATTTTGGTCGAAACAAATTTGTGTAATAGAATAAATGAGAGAGTAGGTAGGTAGGTACTTAGATACATTAAGGTAGTCATACACGTTAGGGTGTAAATGACAGGTTTGCCTGTATAGTTACACCCGTCAGGTAAGCTAGAGCTGAGTGTAGAGAACAAACACGTAGCGGTAAACCTGTACAAACTCTCTGTTGAAACCATGGCCCCGGCAGCGGCGCTTGATCGCAGTAGCGCTAATAGGTTTATTGTCTGTTTTATTGAAGAAAAGTAAAGAACCGTGAAAAGTGGTGTAAAACATGGTTACTGATGGAGAAAAAAACTATCGCAGTTATCTACAAATGGTTGATAATTGATAAGACATATCTCAAACTGTCAGCGGTGACCCCCTTATAATATAATAATAATAATAATATAACAGAATACGGTAATAAGAATCGCCTTATACACTAACAGTGACTTTAATATAGGTACCTTGCAACAGGCAGAACATACGAATGTCTCAAATATTCTGCTATAATATCACCTCAAGCTCTTGGCAGAATCATACCAGAAACCTGAGACTGATGCCTGCGCACGCGACAGCCACATACGCTCAGTTTTGCTTGCACAGTAACTGCACAGGTATACCCATAGGCAAAAAATATAAATAAACACATATTTTTCGGGTTGCCTGTACAGGTGTGGAAACCGGCACAGTTGTACAACATATGTACATGCTCCGGTTTACCTGTACAGTTCAACTGTACAGACAAACCTTTCAGGCACACTCTAGCGTGTATGGCTACCTTTAGAGAACACTAAAATGTGAGAACTTTGAAAACGGAACGATATGCAAAGTAGATGGTAAACAGAATACTTTAGTGGTTTAGATACATTAAGCACTATTCTTTGTTTTTTATTATATTTTAATTTCATAGGCCAATAAACATTTAACGATGGCGACATCCTCTGTGGAAATTAGTCCGAAAGTCACTTTAAAGCTACACGAAAAAGATATTTTTCAATGGAGTATTCCCGTTTGAGCACCTATTTTTTGGGCACCTATGCATTGAGCACCAAAGGTAAAAAACCTAGTTAAAAAACCTATTAGCCAATACCTGCGTGTGTAGATACAAAAAGGAAAAGTTTTTACTTATCAGCGTTTAGCCAGAAGTAGTACCTACCTATTAAGTGTTAATATATTATCCCATAATTATTATCCCTATATTAACTGAAGCAGTTAATACCTGTGTTACTATTGGTAGTAAGTCTGGTAACACGGGTAACCAATGCCTATAACCTACTCTTTATTATCGTGCCCTGAGAATCTCAGGCCAAGACCCAGATCAAGGACAAGGCCAGAAGTATAGGTACCTAAAGGGCTATGTTGGCCTTGCTTGCCTCTCGAATTGTCTCGCCGGTAGACGTAATTTCTCAGGCAAATGACGCGGCATTCGTTGCTTTTATTATTTTTGCAAAGAAATCCTCATTTGCTGAGAGAACAAAATAAATATTTACCATCAACTCAATAGTCACACGAACAGAACTAACATAGAGGTGCCTCTACAAAGCAAAAAGGAAAAATACCTACATTGCGCTAAGTAGGAACAACGAAAATAGCGTTTGGTGCGGCATGATCTCTAAACTGATTAGGTTCATACTTACCTATTTACTAGGTATATATGTTGGCATGTAATGTACCTAATGAGAAACGACGTACCTTCTTACCTATGTACCTATTGACACCGTTTAATGTACCGAGTAGGTAATGCTTCCAATCCTACTAATATTATAAACGCGAATGTTTGTGAGGATGTTTGTTACTCTTTCACGCAAAAACTACTGAACGGATTTTTATGAAACTTTATAGTAATATAGGTAGCTTATATATCAGAATAACACATAAGCTACTTTTTATCCGGGTACCACACGGGCAAAGCCGTAGGCAGAAGCTAGTATGTATATAATAGTCAAAGTCAAAGCCAAAGTAGAAATTTATTTGTTTTTTAAAATCACAAGGTTTACTTTAAAACGTCGATTTAATCTCCTACCTATTCCTTTTGGTAGTAATAATGAGTCAAGCTACCTCTGTCTCGTTTGTTGATCTTTAGCGCGTCTCGACAAACACGAGATTCTGTGTTAAATTTTGACAGCCGTAGGTTACTACTATGGTACTCACATACATATGTAGGTACATACCTACTACATTTTTATGGATTTACACATACCTAACAATGTTGTTTTTTCGTAGCTTACCTTTATCGTCTGTAGGGGAATCTCATGGAATCCAACCCTCCGCCCTCTCACTCCAGTGGTTAATTTTTGGCAACTCTTTTCAAGTCCGTTTTTTTAAACTAAATCTAGACTCAAGCACAATTTTTACCGGTTTTTAAAATTTTTGACGATGGTGGCGCGAGGCCCGCCTCAGACGTAGAAGATTGTGGGTTCGATTCTGCCGCGGATGTACAAATATTTGTCTCGGGTCTGGGTGTTTTCTATGTATGGATTTACAAAAAACATAGTAAATAAGTAGTATATAAGTTATGCAGGTCCCATAACACAAACTCTGCTTACTTTGGGGCTAGATGACGCTGTGTGAAAAAAATTCCAGCATTATTTTAATTCACTTTAAGATTTTGAAATATAGCCTAATCAAAGCACATAATATATTCGCTTAATTAGCTTAATATATTCGCTTAGTCAGTCAGTCCATCAGTCAGAAACCATCAGTTTCCTACCTAGGTATGCACCCTACATAAAGTAGGTACCTACAATTATGCATAATTTAACGTACAGTAAGTAGGTAGATAGGGACCTACCTACCAAATTTCTGTACGTTTTCAAGCGTGTCAAGATGAAACGTTAATTTAAATTGTCTATACCTACCTACGTATAAACCTACTAAACGATTATATGTACAGTCAGTGAAGTGTTTCAATCACTGACTTCATCTCATCTTTGCGGGATGAAGGTCTCTTGATGTTGATCGGTACTAAGGTACAAAATCTGCTCTCGTTGTAAGTTATTTTAATAAAGCAGTGAAACGTTCTATATTATGTCATTTTTGTGAATTAGTTTTCTTTAGATAGGTACATACAATTATTTACATTGTCGGAGGTGAAAAAAATACTAATCAGAGCTTGCACAACCTACAACCACTATGGAATAAAGTTTTTCGTGTATTGTCTATGAAAGAAGACGTAGTGTATCTTCGAAGGCCCCCAATTGACCAATGATATTGTAATGGTCAAGTAGAAGTTTATACCTTTATTAGTGTCAAGACAATGCCATTGCATTCTGTGTGTGAGGGAAGACATGTCTAGCCAGTCTTCCGTTTCAGCTTCTTAATCCTGATTAATTTGCACTTCCATTTCATCTAAATACCAACTTAAAACAAAGGTAGGAAAAGGAAGAAAATCATACATAACTTTAGGTATATAGGTTCTACCATCTATTAGTATTGTATTACTTAGGTATAGATTTAGAATGGTTAGGTAGTTGTCTGTCTATACAATGGCCAGGTGGTGCTAATCGTTAAAAGTGCCATATAATCTGAATACCTATGAAAGAAGCAAGCTTTATAAACAAGGCTTTTACAGACAGGACAGGTGAAGTCTGAAATTATAAAATCATAAAAGTCAGCAGTAAAACAACGTCTTCAGTTACAACTGCCTATTAAACCAAGCAAAAATAATTTCATTACTCTACGTCCTTTACACCTACTAATTAAACGAGCGAGGTGGAAAAATAATCGTAGACACAATATTCATCAGTTTGGAAACGAATGCAAAACGCCCAGAGAGTTAGCCAAAAATCAGCCTCTTCAAAAAAAGCTTTAATCATTTATTTCCTTCGCGTAGGTACCTACCTAAACTACGAGCGGGTCTAAAGAAAATACGGGATAAATCACGTCTTTGCGACTTTATTAATTCTTGACAAACCTATTTCTGATTTACTCTGTTTGATACATCTTCCAGCAGGGTTTAGCCAGATCAAAAGGTAACTTGGTTTCCACTTTAACTTTTGTTTAAGTATTTTTGTGTAAGTATTAGTAGGCATTCGTTTTGTTTTTATTAGGTCGGAAAGTATCTGCTTGTGTGATGTATGTGCTTACCGTCGATAGTGCGCTACTTTATAGTTACTGGCAAATAGGTACTTTTATTTACTATCAGTGAAACCATTATTAACTTAATATTGGAACTAGGTAGAGATGTTGTCTCCGAAATATGCCTGCCCGCTCCAAAAAGCTATGGCATTTCACTGCATGCTTCTCGTACTTTTAGGTAAATGCGCGCAATTTCAGTTCAGACTATCCTCTAATTGAGTACCAGAGTACGTATATCCACAAGTAACACAATAGTTAGTACGTAGACGTAGTAAACCAGACATGCACCTGCCTGAGGGGAATAATTTTACGCCTAATGAGTCGCTCATCGGCCTTTATACTAAAGTAGGTACCTACCTCTCATCAGTTATGCAACTTGTTGGTTTTATAACATGAAGCTACCAAAATTACCTTGTAGGTATAAGCCAAAATAGCTGTTATCGAAATTAAAAAGCTCTTTGGTGTACCTACCACAAAGGCTTCTGGGGGAAGCCTATGTCTTTCTGTGGACGTCGTAAGCTGTTGGTGATGATAATAAAATTTAATAAATATTTCTTGATATATTAAAAAAAAACACAACAAGGCTTTAAAAAAATGTATCCTGTCGAAGGTGTTTGGCTCTGCTCATCCACTTTCTGCCCGCCCTCATGAGCAATAGGTATCAGGAAAAAATAACAAATATTAAAAAAAAAGCTGTGAATTTCAATTCAAAGTGATTATTTTCTAAATAATTTCATTATGCTGAACACAAAGTAGGCATAGTAAAGTTATAGTACAGGTACCAGTCTATGGCTAAGTATAAGGCTCGTTATGTAGTACCTACCTAAGAAAACATGGTTAGGAACATGACTTTAAAATGTGGCTGCATTGTCACCTATCAACAAATTAGAAAATACGAAATATCTTGGAGTCATCATAGATCAACGCTTATCCTGGCATGCACATTTAGAAAAACTCATGAGCAGAACGAGAAAGATAATGTGGATTTTCAAAATCTGAGACACGTTGCAACGTCTTACACTCTTTTCAAGCATTATATGTTGCGCTATACCTATTTGGGGAGGAGCTGCTAAATCGCATTTTTAAGACCTCGAAAGAGCGCTAGGGTCTCTTCTACATTTAATGGCCTTTAAACCATATACCTAGGTATCCCACTGAAAGGCTGTATTCGGACGTAAACTTACTTTCGGTCCGGAAATTATTATATTCTACATAAAACTATTAAATATGACCATTCTTTATTAACCACTCTGTTGCTCAAAATCTTATGATTCTTCTCAGTGGAACTCACTAAAAATACACTCATCCGACACTTCACACACACACCCCCCTTCACATCAGATCAATTGTTTAAAACTTTTATCGCCTTATAAAATGACTGTTAAAATAGACATAAGCAAGAGCGAAATCTCCTATGACAAATTCAAGTAAATTAAAGTATCTTTTGGAAACTCAATAAAACATTTGTAATTGTAGTACTTGTCTCTTTTTAGGTGGACTTTTCTCGCACACTGAAACTGGTAGAGCCTTAGCTCCAAAGACGACACAATTGTTAAAAATGAACTTCGAACTTTTTTTTTTCATTTATTAAGGACTTATTAACATAGTTTATGTCAGACCCATAAGGTTATACAAAACGAAAATAAATATTCTCCTAAGAAAACAGGTACACATTCTAAAACTACAACAAGTAAATAATGTAATACCTACTTACTGACACATACCTACGAGTATGTGTCAAAAGAAAGAAAGCAAGCATTATTGACCATGGACTATTAAATTGCCTGAACCAACCTGCAAACCATTTTGGCTTCATCAGAATTTGGACAAGTTAACAGACTATGAAAAATACCAACATTTTCGATGTTAATGCCTAACTTATTTATAACTTGTTGCCTTTCAGCTTGGTTCCGGACACATTCCACTAAAACATGGTACACAACTTCGAACTTATTTCGATTATTTTTGAAACTGCAATGTTTATGCGATATGGGTACTCGGTCTACGCTATCAAGTTCTGTAGAATTTTGTAGAAAAGACCAAGCAATCTTAAACTTGAACGGTTCACGAAGGTAGGTAAAAAGTATCCGGTTGGCTAGTTTGCGTTGCGTTGGTGTCCCTATAAAATACGATACCTACGGAGGTATTACCTGCTATTTGCGATTCCCCTAACAGCATGGACTTTACGGTTGATCGATTCTGGATTCACCCGTTCTTTGTTTATTATTCACCCAGTACACTTTTTAAACTCGTAATGAAGAGTTTATTATCATTTTATTTCAAACAAAAAAAGTTTGTAGATGAAAAAGCATGTCAGGAAGGAAGGAAGGAAGAATATGTATGTATATGGTAAAAATATGTATGGTAACGGCTAATAGAGTGGAAGAAGAAAAAATGTAAATATTTCGTAGACAATGATAAATGTCTTAGTTGTGTCAATCCCACGACGACGTAATATGGGTTATGGCTAAGCAAATTATAATTTGATTTAGGAACACACCAGTGGACGGTTAGACAGTGGACAGCGTGTTATGCTAAAACTTCCTTAATAAGTTAGGAAAATAGCTGGTCACTGTTCCTCAGACAAAAATAAAGTGAATTAAGAGATACATAGCGCCTTTTTCATAAATAAGTATCTGCCGCTATTATTAGCTGCTTATGTTACTTATTGTTAGCTAAATGCAGCAGGCAATAATGTACTGGATTAGGCCTAAACACAATACAGATTTAACATAGTTGTGCTGAGTCAGTAACCTGATGCAAATTCGCGTTAGTGCAAACGCGGCTTACTATGATTAATTTTCAATCAATTCAGTGGCTTTAGTTTTCCTGCCATTACCCACAGACTGCCTACACTGCACTCTGTGACAAGACTTAAGCCACAGGATAGTTGGTTTACCTAATAACTTTGATAATAGCCTACGATTAACTGAAAACAGTGCCAGCGAATGTAGATTTCATAATAATTGTTGGTTTATTTTGTCATCAATTCATTATAACTTACTTTGTATATGTATGGCCAGCCGTGGTGATCGTTAGCTGAAAAAACTCAGATCCACCTACAGCGTGGTTGGTCGACGATATCGTCAAAGTCGTAGGGCATACTCAGATGCTAGATGCATATAACGTTGTTACTCATTTTGTCATCATCTATGTCGGGGGTCTTCAAACTACGGCCCTCGGGCTAACAGCTGCCCGCAAGCACAACCAATCTGGCCCGCGAAAGCTGAGTTGACGTACCATTCTGTTAAATCAAATCCACCAAAGTAATCATACAATATAATAATCGGATGTTTTATTTACTGACTGACGACATACCTCAATTTTGTTAGTGATGGTATATTAATCTGATGAGCTAGCTTGATCTTGGCCCTTGGGGCTTTCTGGAGCAATCAGTCTGGCCCTTACGATAAAAAGTTTGACAACCCCTGCTCTATGTGAAAAGGAGTTTTTTATACCCAGCAGTGGGTGGTTCGGGCTAAAATGATGATTATAATGATGTTGGATGTAGATCGCTGTTTTGTCTGGTAAATGTCAAATTAACCATTTGGTTACGCGAAGTTGGAAGTAAAAGCGATGTGAACTAGCGGTCTTGTTATCGCTCTGTGTCAAATCTGTTAGGAACAACTTTTAACGGTAGCTTAACAAACATTAATTTATCTAAAGGTTCAACTGTCGTCGTCAGGGTTTTACCAATCCCGTATAAAATTACAAAATGACATTTAAAATGTGTTTGAAACCATTCAGTTTGATACAGAATTAGTTCAATAATACGAAATTGTAATAAGGAACTTGTTTATAATTGTTTGTGAAATATTGGTATTATTCCGTGGTTGTTGTCACTGTTTACCTAATGTTTGAATTTTGTCTACGCTTCTGTCCTTTGAAACAACGAGTTATGTAGTAGATAACTCGACGGGCTTTCACCTACCCTACGGTAGATCGGAGAACGAGAATCTCTGGTCTAACAGCGGGATTTGAAAAATTCTTGCATTTTGCATGAATTTTTTGCATGAAATAGCGGTAGTTGCAGAACGAAATCCCGCACGTTAAATATATTTTGTGCTTGGTCGACTCAGAAATATTTACCACAATTAAACCACGTTAAAAATGGCTCCAATTTATGCCTATCACTTAGAACATTGCACAAATAACAAAACTTCTTCACCGCATTGTATCTCGATACGCATAATAACAATAAAATTACTAGAAAGCCCTCGTTGTTTTGCTCGCCTCGTGAGAGCACTCACCTTTTACCCAGTCACCTACCAACTCACATTTCACGCAATATCTGGATAAGGTTGCGTGCTCAAGTAGAGGGAGAAACGCAGCGGAGGCTCTAGTATTTACTAGCAGATATTGATAAAAAAAAACTCAAAAGTAATCGTTAGAAAACTTATTTGGAAAAGTAGGTAATCGTTTGAGGGACTAAAGGTGAAAAATGTATTTCGTAAAAACTACGGTAAGGCGTTTGCTGGTATCAGCTTAAATTCAATGAAATTGCGATATAACCCTTGTTTATACCTTTTTGACAGGCTGGTTCAGCACCTATCTGCGCCTCTTGCTACGACTTCCCCGCTACGTGTGCAAAGAGCCTAAAACAGCGGAACTTCCGATCGATTGATAGAAATATCCTCAGATTCAAAAGTATTTACATACCATAGCTATATCTGCCCACGCAAATCGTAGAAAAGACACTCGTACGCTGAGAGTTGAACTTGAAAGTGGACTAGGGATTCCACATTATGAGAAAGTATCTATTGATTTCGCTTGACGTAAATTCATAGGTAAAACTGGCTTTCTATCAACTTAGACACAGGCAGGGACCTACATGACATCCTATCATATCCTACTTATAACTATATGTAAAGATCTTGCTTATTATGTGTATTATTGATATGGGTAGGTAATCTTTTCGAGGTTATCTAATACTGGCCTCTGCCCACGGCTATGCCCGCGTAGTAGCCGGATAATAAGCAACAAACATCCTAACGTCCAAAATTTTACATTTTTAATATGAGTAAGTGTAATTAAATTAGACGACAAAGTGCTAAGGAATTTCTGCTATAACCTGTACATAATTAATTTTACATTTGGACTGAGTAATAACTTATTCATGATTGTGTTCACGTTCGTCGACTAATTAGTAGGTATACCTGCCCATCAACTCTACACGCAAAGGACTTCAGTGAGACAACACACTCACACGCAACTCTACCGTGAAATTACTATTTTCGTACTTTTAGCAACAGTGCTGTCGATAATAAAGTTATTTCCCGACCTCCGTCTGCTATTGGAGATATCGAGAAAATATATAACAAAAGGTACCTACCTACTTACTTACTACAGAGTAAAGACTTTGACACACTGACTGCGTGTGTATACCGAAAGTATTGTATTCTAAAAGCTACATGGGGTCACACATTATCGTATGTTATTTTGTGGCAAGTTCCGAATTTAAGGAAAATGGTTCACGTAGAAACACGTTTTTTTACAATAAAGCCGTCGGACTACAAAATCTTCTAACTGTAGTAACGAGTTTACTTACGATAACAACACTCGCTCTCAGTGTACCAGAGCCTTAATTATTAATTACCTACAAACTGCACCGCATTCCCTCTTTAGATTATCAGATAACGTGTGGACATTGTTTATATTGTTTTTCATAGTAAGGGAAAGAGCCCGGCCGGACACATGCCATGTTGGCCGTATGCAATTATTTTTTTAGATACTATTTTTTTTTAATTATTATTTAGAATAATAATATCGTTAAAAGTAATATCATTATTATTTGCATGGACGTATACGTAACGACACTTTTCTTTGGGTCCGATACCCAAAGAAAAGTGTCGTTACAAAAAAATAGTTAACGCCTTTTTCTAATGTTTTTCAAGGAAAACAGGCATTCGGCCTACTTGATGGAAGGAAGTTACCGTCGCCCATTGACATCTGCAACATCCGGGGAGTTACTGATGCGTTTCCTGCTCTGAAGAACTCCTGATTTTTTTTATGCGAGTCATTTTATATTTCGGAAACATTTCATTCAAGTCAGCTTATTCCACAGTTAACATGTACACGGAAAGATCTCGTAAAACGAGTAGTAGGTACCAGAGAGCCACGTTGTTAACAATTACGTAAAGTTCTTCCGTAAAGGGTTTTTTAAATGGACAATTATCGTTTAATTGTCTTTAACATTACCGAATTTTCTGCACGTATTCAAAAAAAATCGGGCTGAAAAAATCAAAGGTATGATAGTTTACCCACAAAAACTGCGCTTTTAACATGAACTTTAGCATAATCTTTGGATTACTCAAGAAAACAGAGGAATAAAGTGCTAATTAATTAATTCACTATCTCATAACGTAACCGCGAATCCAGTTTTTAGAAACACGACATCGTAATGCCATCGAGTTGTATTGCATTATCAGATGGCTCTTATCGTGTATAAATATAACCTACTTTACTTGTTCCTAGTTTGCTTAACTTGAAAACTAGCTGATAAGTATTAAAAGTGTTGGTTATTTATAGAGCCACTTAAAATATAAACATGGGGCCTAACCATCAAGCCTTATTGCGATTCATTTCAGGCAAAGATGTGAAATCCCGCTTTGCGAATAACAAAGCTTTAACGATACCATAGCGTCCTCAATCGCAAAGCGGAAAGTGACATCTTTGCTTGAACTGAATCGCTATAAGACTTCATGGTTAGGCCTCTGGTCATATTTACTAGCAGAAAAATATATGCCACAACAGCCAGTTCTGAAATAAATATCTGTAGAACATACACACATTTTTTTCCGCATCGGACATCGCACCTCTATAGTATTGCAGCCGGCTACTCGCCCGTCATGTCGCTGAAGTCGGCAAAGCTTCGCCCGCTTAGCACTCGGATAAAAAGTAGCCTATGTATTATTCTGATGAATAAGCTATATTACTGTAAAGTTTCATCAAAATCTGTTCAGTATTTTTTGTGTGATAGAGTAACAATCATCCATCCTCACAAACTTTCACGTTTATAATATTAGTAGGATTGAAGTTTTCGATAATAAGTTCGTTTAAAATAAAATAATACTATGAAACAGAAAAAAAGTCATCCTGCCCATCTTGACTTACGGAGCTCAGACTTGGTCCTTAACCGAATCACAAAAGTCTCAACTCAAGATTTGGCAAAGAGTGGCAGAAAAAAGCATTCTAGCAGTCAAAGGAACCAAAACACTGACTTATCTGCCAAAACTAGCATTACTGACGTATGCATGAAGACTGCTCGCTTAAAGTAGGACTGGGCAGGTCAGGTGACTCGAATGCATCCAGATCGTTGGGCAAACCTATCTAGGTTCGGTGATATCTATCAAGTGGGTGACGAATAATGGACGAGAACGTCGCAACGGAAGGCAAAGAAAATGATGGCGAGACGACTTGAATGCATTTGAATCCAACTGACCAGAGGTGCCAATGTACCTGTCACTCGGTGAAATAAAAAAGGGGAGACCTTTGCCCAGTTGTTGGGCATGGTTTATTAAAAAAAATGGTGACATCATGGTTACCTAGGTAACAAACGAAACAACGAAACGCAGACCCCCATTCACGTTATAGTTCTTATGCCGATTTCATTAGTAAATATGAAATCACACACGCTCGAAGTTCATTCTCTGCCCTTACGAAGTGAAAGTGGTCCATGATACGATCACTGCTCATTAGCGCGCTCACGATCTAATGAGCTTCGCGACACCTCGCCTCGCTGCCATTGTTTGATCTTTGACACGATTTGAATAGATGACCCGTATCGACCGACGTGATTGACGCTCTTTTTTCAGGGTTGTCGATGATACGATATTTTAATGGACCTTGTCCACGCACTGTTAAACGATAGGCTTGGTGTAAGTTTTTCTATTAATTAACGCGTTCTACCTTGTACGCCTAAATGCGTAGTTTGTATGAATTAAAGCTCCAAAAGCGAGTTTATGAATTGTAAACTCACATTAAGCTTACATCAAAAACGGGGCATAAAAAACGTTACAGCCTTACCGAATCACACAATTTTATGTTCTAAGGTTTTCGATAAGTAGTCTAAGAGCTAAAATTTTGACAAACTCCTAGGAAAATTGGCTCACGTTGAAACTCTTTTTATGGTGAAGCTGTCAACTAGTGCTATTAAATGTTCGGGATAGAAATAGAAATAGTGCTGGACATTTTCACACAACATCATCTAGCCCCAAACAAAGCAGAGCTTGTATTATGGGACCTACATAACTGATATACTACTTATATACATTTTTTTTTAAATTAATAAATAATAAATAATGCTGGACATTTTTCACACAACATCATCTAGCCCCAAACTAAGCAGAGCTTGTATTATGGGAACTACATGACTGATATACTACTAATATACTTTTTTTTTTTGTAAATACATACATATTATACATAACATCCAGACCTGAGACAATTATTTGCAGACCTTACAAACATTTGTCTCGTGACAGGAATCGAACCCGCAACCTTCTGCGTCTCAGGCGGACCTTCGCCCACTGCGCCACAGAGGTTGTCATTACATACATATTATACATAGAAAACACCCAGACCCGAGACAAATATTTGCAGATACAAACATTTGTCCCGTGGCGGGAATTTAACCCGCCACCTTCTGCGTCTCAGGCGGGCCTTCGCCCACTGCGCCACAGAGGTCGTCGAATAAGTAGGTATTTCATGCAGTGGAAAAGTTTTTAACAGAGTGAACTTTTGAATGAATTTTAATCGAAAAGTTCATTATGTTTTGACTGTGCTTGCCAAATGTGGCTGCATTGAGCCATTGTGTACCACAGAACTACGGCTACAAATATTAATTTTGATATGGCTCTACAATTTTTGGTTTCCACCACAGCGTGGCATTTAATGCAATCGAATACAATACCGTTGTTTTATTAACTAGTGACTGTAACACGTGTAGTCGTTACAAGGGGTCGTTGCACTCTCTCTAACTAGCTTTATTTTTATTTGCAACGAATTTTATTATATGCTTGCATTAGATTGCATTGCAATTTGTTCCTAATAAAAGGCTTTTCACGGAGACCTATTTTGCATCGTGAGTCGATGAAAAAATGGTCAAGTAAATGCATTTCTTACGAACGCTACGTTTCATCGAATATTTTTATCCGGGTACCACGACGGCGAAGGTATTTATGGCTTATATCCAGCCAATGTAGAATTTATTTCTAACCAATGTCACGAATAGTTGAATAAAAATTAGGCAAGTACTCGATTTAGTTCTAACCAATGCTACTTTAAGCAAAGGTACAGTTAAAAACAACATCATCACAAGCACCAAAGAATTCGTTTTCTTAAAAAAATATGAAAATGTAAATTTTAAATGTGAAGGGTATGATTGTATAAAAAATAGTAGGACTTCAAATAATACCGTGAGGAGTGGCGCAGGAGGCCTATTTAACTCAGTAGAGGCTGCGGATGATGATGAATATCAAAATACCTACGGGTACATCTAAAGATGGAATATAATTATACTAGCTTCTGCCCACGGCTTCGCCCGCGTGGTACCCGGATAAAAAGTAGCCTATATATTATTCTGATCTATCAGCTATATTACTGTAAAGTTTCATCAAAATCCGTTCAGTAGTTTTTGCGTGAAAGAGTAACAAACATCCTCACTAACTTTCACGTTTATAATATTAGTAGGATTTTGGAGCTAAATATATCGTTCATCTTAAAATGTACCTGTAGGTATTTTGTGAGGTTTAGACTGATCAGTCATCACGATCGCATTCTAATTGTCAAACTTTGACAAAAATTCTTTGCGACGGTAGCAAGGTATTCGGGCTAGAAGATTTAGTGATATTCATTGCAACATTCAAGTGAACAATTGTTGTTTATCGTCCGTGCGCGTGGGTTTGACTAATGAAATGAATCATGGCATAATGGCTTTACTTTGTGTGTGTATTGCCATTTTTGGGAAACCTACCATAAATTCATAATACGTTTATTTGAACAAAAACCTCGATACATGATATATTTACTTACTAAGCTAAGTTATGAAAACAATCACGAGGTATTAATAAAGATATAGGTGAGTACTCAGCAAATAAGGTTTACTAGCCCCCACGCTAGGATTCCCTGTGTTGGCTAGACTCTTCCAAAAGTAGGTATTTTTACATTCGATTACATTATACTTACCATGTAATAGTTTTTTTTTAAACCTAGAGAACTGGATACTTCATGCTGTGGGACCAACAACTCATTAATTGAAAAAAAATTGGCAACAGGGAACGACTCTTTTAGTACTCTAAAAACTTTAGAAACAGTTTTGGACACCAACTTTCATTTTCAAGTTTTAGAAGTTTTGATAATTGATAAGCCAAGATTAATGAGTGCTGTTGTCTCGTTCCCATATCCATTTTGCATATTTGCATTAGTGCAATCAGGGTGCAGTCTGTTTCTCGTTCCGCTACTCATTTCGTATTTCTAAATTTCCGTTTTGGGATTGCAATCTGACAGTTTTGTGTGTCAAGATTGTCAAATGTTTTTGTCAGCTACACCTACTATTATGTGTTATGTGGCTGTACTAGATAGATAAATAGGTACGTACAGTCTCGATCATTCAATTGTGGACCAACCACCCTAGGTTAAACATTCAACTGTTCGATAAGTTCGATTAAATCTATCTATCTTATTCTTTTGGATACCTTATTATTTTAAGATCTACAGATTATAACCATTGAGGTGGTTCACAAATTAAAGATCACGAGAGTGTACTCAGGCTTAAGCACAAATATTGTTTGCTCGTAAATTAAGTTTATAAGGAAGCGGACGGTTATGGTTATACGTTATCTGTGTGACCGATTTTGGCGCAATGAAATGGGGCCAACAAGTCTTGTTCAAGTTAATGAATGTGAACCAGGAAAGCTTGGGTAAGTGATTCTGAATCACGATAAAATAAGATCGATAAAGCATCATCACCATCACATTACAGCCTGTAGAAGTCTAGCTGGACATAGATTTAATACTAATTCTAACTAAGACATCGCCCCGCGTTTTGTGAATTGTCTCCTTTCTAACCAGACCTCAACCAACCCTACTCTTTGACATAGCGCAGAAGGACTTTAGTTGATACAGCAGTGTATCTCAGTATTCCCGACCAAAAAATGTTCCTGATACTCTAAATATCGTATTTGTAGAAGCTCTTGAAGGAGTAGAGCTCCTTGTGAAAGAGCTCGTCCGGGAAAGTAGTCATCATATTCTTGTCCTTATCCCCATACCATACCTATACTTCCTTACCTTACCTGGTACCATAGTACCATACCTTTTTCTGCCGCCAAACAGTAATGCTCCTATTGCTGTGACCTGGTTTAAAGGTACATAAGGTACATGAGACTGCACCTGTTATATTTTATGGTCGGCAACGCGCGTGTAACCGCTTATTAATAGGTGGGCCGTATGCGTATTTGCCATTTTAGTGTAAAAAACGTGATTTCCTGTAAATGCTAGGAGTTATTAACTTTCATTCAGAAATCATCTTTTAGAACTTTTAGCCAACTTAATCTGTCTAATAAATAAAAACTCAAAAATCTGGTGTGAATTGATCGAGAACTACGGTCCGAAGGTCCCTTTTCAGTTTTTTGGAGTACTCGTAGTCTTTATTACGCTTTTATACCTAATCTTGTTTCGAAGCGCAGAATATTCTTTAACATAACACATGTTCATGTGGTGTTATGAGATGTGACATTCCATTATCTAGTATGTGAGCTTCATGCTAATACTAGTTTCGATGAAAAGTCCATGTGGATATCATTCTGCCACGATTCAGCACAGACAGTATAATATTCTATTCAATTTATCTAAAGATCAAAATAATACAGCGTTACAGTACAGTGGTACTACATGTTCTGCCTGTCACTACACTGCCTGTCGTAAGTGTTAATTTGTATTTAATGTAATCCTACTAATATTATAAACGTGAAAGTTTGTGAGGATGGATGTTTGTTACTCTTTAACACAAAAACTACAGAACGGATTATGATGAAACTTTAAAGTATTATAGCTAAATACATCAGAAACACATAGGCTACTTTTTAACCGGGTACCACGCGGGCGAAGCCGTGGGCAGAAGCTAGTAAAGAATAAAGAAGAAATAAACAACGATTAACATAAATAGGAAACAAAAGAACAAAACTAAAAATACAATAACTAAAAAATATACCTCCTGCTTAGAACACGACTAAAGACTCAGCTACATCAGTATACTACAGTTTCGGCCATTTAGAAAATATTCTCAGGCGCGCTTGTACTAAACGAGTTAGAGCTCCTATCATACAATTCAACATCATGTTAAAGGTATGCTGGACCCACGTTGTTTAGG
Source organism: Perizoma flavofasciatum (assembly GCA_958496245.1). Classification (NCBI taxonomy): domain Eukaryota; kingdom Metazoa; phylum Arthropoda; class Insecta; order Lepidoptera; family Geometridae; genus Perizoma; species Perizoma flavofasciatum. The sequence goes on from OY292433.1 coordinate 5,043,245, forward strand.
TTATATCGGGGTTCCTTTACTTATGCAAATAGTTAAATGGCAAACAAGAGTTATGTGTGTGCACGAAGTTATGCGCACTGTGAGCAGAGTCTGGACGTTGGGTGTCCGAATAAATTACAATAAATTCTTGAAAGACTTGAAATATGAAACTGCTGCAGTGACTGAAATCCTCTAAAACATATTGTTACTTGTTCTTCTTCGTGGGTGCTTTCTTGTGACAGTTAAGTGATTTGACCAGATGGTACAAAAACCAGTGTGGTGAAAGAATACAATACGTCACGTAAAGGCTTCTTTCATAAACATGTCCCGTGTTTTCGTTATTCGTGATTCGAAGATATAAATAAATCTACACTAAGATTATAAAGAAATGAAGTTTTCAAGTTTGGATGTAGGAGATAATATCAGAAAATACTCATCCGATTAAAAAAATCTTTGACCAATATTTAGAGTGGAAATAGGCAATATAAGAGTAGGCAGAATATTATACCGTTAAAATAAAAAGGACTTTTCGTGTAGACCAATTTTTCAAAGTAAGTTGACGAAAAAATGGTCTAGCGAATGCGAGCGCTGCCTTAACGGTAAGAGCTACTTTTCATCGGCTACTATTACATCCGGGTACCACGCAGGCCAAGCCGTAGGCAATAGCTAGTTATAAATAAAATTAATTCTGTGACTGTGAACAATCTTCAAATTTATGATTTATGCTATCTTTAAAGTGCTAAAAAAGGAGAAATTTACTTTCAAAGCGACATTTGAATGAAATTATGCTGCGGTCACATTATGCATTGATTTGTTTTATTGTTAAGTTGTATTATCTGTGTGGTTGTTTACAATTTCGGTATATTCTGTAGAAAAGCTAAAGACACAGACAGCTCTTAGAATTAAGTTAAAGTGGAAATAGGTAGCTATTAGCTCGCAAAATCAATAGTCGCTGGGGCAGAAGGGCGAACTATGAACCGATGCTATGAGTAAGGTTGCGGGAAGTCGGTGGATGAAGATGGCCCAAGATCGCTCGTCATGGCACTCTTTAGGGAGGCCCATTTCCAGCAGTGGACTTCTACAGGCTACAGGATGACTACCCATTCTCCATATTTTTGTAGGACCATAATTTTTCCTTCGAAGCTATTTTCCCCTAACTAAAATTTATTCAAACACACAACACGGGAAACTATGAATGTATTTGATGACACGGGGCTAAGGTTAGACAGATTATACTTAAGGGCGAGAAAGGCTTCTACGCCGCGAGGAAGGCTTCGCTGTAATGACAGCATTGGGTGAAGGGTGCTTTAATACTCTACCTATACCTTCAACCACCCTCCACTAACTACACGCTTATGTATCTGTATAAGTTCGTCCGCACTAGTAAATAGCATCTAGAAGATTCGATCTTAATAAATCATATAAAATGATATATAAAGGTAATAAATAGTAAAGGTTATCGCACACATATCGGCCCGGGTACGGATCGGCACCACCTCAACTCGAGTTGATCAGTATTCTTTGTATGAAGATTTGTAACCCAATATTGCAACGCACACTAATCAACATAACAGCATCGCCTCGCCTCGGCACAAACAATTGAACGGTTGGTGGTGAATTGTCAAATTATTTTGTACGAGTCTATTTCTCTCTCTTCATGTTGCAAAAATCTCAGAGTCCGGGGCATGCTATTTATTATAAACTTTGATATTAAATAAGCCCCAGTACAACTGTCATATCATAAATTTCATTCAAACAATCCTACTATCCTACTCAATATTATAAACGTGAAAGTTTGTGAGGATGGATGTTTGTTACTCTTTCACGATTTTAATGAAACTCTACAATAATACAGCTTAAACATCAGAATAACACATAGGCTACATTTTATTCAGGTACCACGCGGGAGAAGCCATGGGCTAGTATGTCAATATTACTCAAAAGGTAAATGTTTGAGTAAACTTTATACTGACTCCTAAAAGTCCTAAATTTCTATCGACGTTTGCGATACTACATGTGGAATGCATGATAATAAAATCCGATTTACTACAAAAACAGCTTTGTGTAAATAAGATTATTTTATTGCAATAAAAGCAATAACAACAAAACTAAATACAAAGTAATGGACCAATAAAGTTACCTTTATATGGTTCTTAAGAGTAAAAGAGCTTGTAAAATCATAAAAAAGGCGAATTCAGTTTTACAAAATTCGTTTTGGTCAATAATTTTGTTGTACCTCGTATTAAAAGCTCTGATTCAAGCTATAACGTTTTATGGACATCTATTAGCTATATTCGTACAGACCTTGGAAATTATTATGGCACACCGTAAGTCAAAGATATTTGTTTAGGTTTGGCCTTTCGAATCAATCCTGTAATCAGAGAAAGTGCGGCATGCACATTACACATCTTCAAAATGTTTTGTTCAATTGATGTTGTCTTTGTTCCTCATTTTCTTAGCCCACGATTTGCTATTACAACAGCCAGAACCTGTACATAATTTTATGGACTTTGTTGTCAGTAGTTTTAATGGGAGGGATAATATCATTAATACATTTAAATGGTTGATCATAGAGTAGCAACATTTGTTATCAAATAGTATTTTGTGTCACTCACTATATAGTCTCTAATCTAAATTCATGAGTGGTCATCAAAATTAAAGCTCTACTTTATCAAATATTTTAAAAATGGAATGTGATATTTATATGTGAACTGAAAACCTCACATAATCATTTGAGGTGAGATTTATATGGAACTTGAACTAAAAACTCATCCCCTTTGATTAACTTCTTGGCGCAAGAGTTCTGGTCTTTAAAAGCGATATTGACGCTGTTTTCAATATCCATCGAGGCTATAAATTATTGAAGCTAAATAACTAGAGCCTTTGAACGATCACGCTCGATGCAATGGCAATTTGTCATAGCGTACCATGAGAAAACACTTTGCAACAATTTGAGCTCTATGTCAACAAAATAGCAGTGGAAAGTGGAAAAAAGTTAGTTGTAGGTTAGGACATGCACAATCAATTTCGCGGCACGCGCCTCTCTCCGTGATAAAACGGAAGAACGAGAATAGCCGCGTTCGGACAAAATTGAGAACGACACGTACGTAGACGGTAAAGGTACACAGATCCACGAAAACTGTTTACCCGATATCATTTGATTAGTAACAGATTTTGTCAAAATACAGGGTACGTATAGTAAATAAGACTACTGAAAACTTGAACGGGACGTTCTTGATTGATTCGCAAGAAAAAACGCCTTGGGTTTTCCATTTTGTCGTATTTCAAAATTTCGCTTTCATATTAAAGTTGCGATATTTTAGTTGTCTAACGGATTTTGTGACGTAATAAATCTACTCGCCACTAGATGTCTCTACTTCAGTCGTTAGCCGTGCTAAAATCAATACAGATTAGACGATTTCATGGTATCAGTGCATCATTCGAGAAAGTCATCATCAAAATATATTTTGTAATTGATCTATCCTATTCTACTTTTATTATCAATGCGAAAGTTTAGTGCTCTCATGGATAATGACTTAGCGGGGCATTATAAGCTCGCTAGAGCTTTGTTTCCAATAAAAATAATTCATAATAGCTTGCTAGCGCTAGCTGCAAGTTTGCAGCTTGCAAACTAAGATGTTTGGGTGGTGATTGCTAAATATGTTAGTAACGGCTGAACCGATTTGGATGAAATTTGTGCCATTGACTGCTTTTTATCCGGGTTTCACGCGGACGAAGCGTGGGCAGAGACTAAAGCCGTGGGCTAGTGTAGAATAAATAGGAAGGCTCTGGCAGGCTGACTGTGGTTGCGGAAAATTGGGCCTGGTACACGTATGAGACGACACAACTGACGAAAAAATATTTTTCTACATCTGTAGATGGCTCATCCTCCTATCGCAGTCAGTCGGAGATGTTGGAGTGCCAAAGAATAGAGAACCACAAATACGACGATATAAACGGTGGGCAAGTACATGAGGCTCAAGAAGTGCGGCTTAATACAAAATAATATAAGCGGCGAACTACAAAATATTTACTATAGGTAGACTTTAGCCCGTAGGTAGGTATGTTCATGTGAAGGTATCTTAGGACAACAAATTGTCAAGAGGAAGGTACAACCTACACTAGTATCCGCAATATAAGGTGTCGTTCGAATAGATCGAGTGAAATTGAGGCCGCGTTGAGACGTGGAGGCGTTTCCGCGATGTATATTTCCTGTGAAGATATGACTCTACCGACTATCCGATCGTGAAGCCAATTCTATTGAGCCGATTATGTTGCCAACAGTTAAAGCTTGAACAATCACTATTTTACAATATGAATGATTAAATTCACGATAGTTTTTGGGATAAAAAAGGTTTTTGTCCTTTCTATCTTATTTTATTTTATTTTATTTTATTTTATTTTCAAAAAAAAAAAATATATTGACTCGATCATATTCCAACCAATTGCTATCGTACGAGTTAAAAATAAATGGCCACAGAGTTTTTGAAATGAAGGTTCAATACAAACTGAATTTTCTCTTTTCTGTTACTTCTTTGTCCAGTGATTGACCTGATATGCCCTGCAGGTCTACAATTGGGTCGTCAGTAGAGCCCAGTCACCGATCAATGCGTAAATGCATTAAACACGCCGTATAAGGCTAATGGATGACTAATGTGACCCTTGAAGCGATAGTGAAATGAAAATGGGTTTTTGATTAGCTACTTCAAGGGCCTTTATCAAGGAGTATCAGGGAAGTTACGCAGACGGCTTGGTAGAGCGCATTACTTATTTTTAAACCCTGCGTTAGGCCATGGAGCCTCTGTATAGTGCACCAAATTCTTTAACGACCCTAGTTAGTCCACCATCAAATATTCCGAATATTCAAAAGGATAAATAGAAAGAGTGTAATCTGCCATCTTTTTGTTTGCTTGGTCACAAAACACCACACAATTTGCAAAAATAAGCATATGGATTAATTTTTTGCTTTCACCACATCGGTTATTTAGCAATCGGTCGCTGCGACCTTTAAAGCCCACCATGACCTTCGTTTAAACTTCGTGACCCTGGTCCTCTCTTTAATTATCCTGTGACCGGACCAGAGTTACCTAAACTGGATCACCATCGCCATCGTTCACTTGACCTGTTTTGGGGACATAGTGTCCTTTTGTTTTGTGACCAAGCAAACAAAAAGATTGCTTTCTATTTATCCTTTCGAATATTTGTGATCCGAGACTTTTAACATAGGACACAATACCATTATAATTTAAATTAATATGAAGGTGGATTCCATTACGACTAAGTAACATTTACTAAAATAAGTGGCACTTTACCGTATCATAGTTGCTTTAATAACATGCCCGACTCGATCAGCGCTATCATGAGGCAGTAAAAATTAAATTTAATGTTCGGCATGATGTTGATTTTCTTGGGCATAATAATACCTATCACACATTAAATAAACTAATATAAAGTAGATAAGAGGATAACACAATAATGGGATTCGGCGATCATAGCACATGCAATTAGGTATGGAAAGACAGAAACTTCCAAGACCATGGCACATACAATTAGCGGACAAGAGAAACATAAAATTCACTTACCTAAGCCACAGATTATACTAAACTAGTACCTAAACGAACTAAGCAGGTAAAAATCAATCGAAGTGCTAAAACATAGGTAGGCCAATAACACTGGTTGCATTCACTCGCTAAATGGCCAGATAAATTATTTGTGCGAGAAATGAATTCCTTGTTACCAGCGGCGTCGAGCAAATATTAGATAGGTAGGCACCAGATAAATCTACAAAAAATATACTAATAACATTGTTTTTTGTCTATGTATCAACCGTAACTTACACACCAACATTCCATTCATATCAATCCAACCTCGAGAGCACTCGCAAATAGAAATGTTAACCGTACATTCACATCATTCACAAAAGGCTGTTAGAAATCGGCTTTTCATCAGAGGTCAACGACTCTCCCGCGCCGTTCAGGATATGCGCAGAGACAAAACGTCGGCTGTGAGGCTGCGACAAAGCCATATCTGCGTATCACAAACACAATACCTACCTACTACACTACAACAGGCACGAATCAGTGCAGGGGCATATCAAATCCAGTTCGAAGCTTTAGTGGCGCCTTGGCGCCACTATAGCAAGATTTTAGTTAATCTAGTTTAGTTAGTTTTGTTACTCTTTGTTAAGTTGCTTTTGTTAATCTTGAAATATTAGTAAAGATTTACAAAACTAGATTTATATAGTACATAGGTAAAATAAGAGATTAAGAGAGTCCATAATAAGAGGTTTTATTTAGATTAAGTTTCATTTTTGGTAGCTTGTCTCAAGCTTGTTGCCACTCTTGTTTTCTTTTAAATTTTCAAACTCTTATACTTTTACCTGCATCAGATTTGAATAATTAAATTATTGTGTGATCTTATACTAGTTGGTAATAGGTAAAACTCATGAATCATTAATTGCTTGCTTGTTATGTTTCTTGTACGTCAGTGATGAGCAACGTTTTTGCCCCAAAAGTATATCTTTACTACACTCGTATTTTTCCGGTGGCTGTTAATTGTCTTATACTATCAATGTATACATTTTGAGGCTATAAGGCTCTTGCTTAAAATATAAATTTTCAAGATCGAACAACCCCAGCCTTCAACAAGTTTTGAAAGTGTTATAAAATATACAATTTGCCCCAATACGGAGATTGAACTCCGCCCCAAACTCTGAACCCATGTCCAGCACTCTCGTATTTTTCCGGAGATGCACGCCGTAACTGCAAATTGTCTGGGGTGCAGTCAATGGGCAGGCTTTGTGGCTCTAGTTTGTAATTGAGAGCTCTGATAAGCAGAGGACAAAAGAGTAGAGAGTGGTATTGTCGGCTGCATTTCCAGTTATGAATGGGCAAGATTAACCGATTTATGTGAGAAGCACTATGATAGAAATGTATTTTAATATATTTTACAGCTCCGTGAAATACTCGTAGTTCTGGTCATTTCAATTATTATAGATCAATATTATGTTTGCGGTGTTCTGTTGCGGTTTCTGGGTCTGTGGGGAACCAGGGCCTCCGCGTTTTCTAAATTTTTTCAGGGCGACTGGACGAAGAGATCTGGCTCTTATCTAGGTCAACGCATTAGCATTTCCATTCAGCGTGGCAATGCGGCCAGTATTTTGGAAACGCTTCCGTCTGCTAGTGATCTGGATCAGTTGAGCTATCTATGGATTGTTTGCAATGGTCTTTAGATAGCTAGCTGTTTCTAACTATCTAAAGACCGTTCATCTGTATTTTTTGTATAAACCTAATTGTACATAGTTGTTGGAATACATGTATTTTTAATTAGCACAGTAATTAAATTAGACTTTCACTAGTTTATTTGTAAATGCATTTTTATTGAAAATCAACACTCAACTTCCTAGCTATTATTCTCAAAAAACATACGCTTCTTTTTTTTACTGACACTGAACAGCCGCTCTATCACCACCTTTCAACTATATATATAACATCCTTACAACTTGATTCTTGGTCAAAATTGTATTGTCTTTGTATTTTTAAAACTTTAAGTTTTATATGGGTCTAAACCACGTTTATCTTTTTACGTCAGGTAAATAATGAAAAAGGTAAACGCGATAAAGAGCCGTTTCCTACTATCCTACTAATCCTACTATAATATAATAAATGCGAAAGTCTATAAGTGTGAATGTTTGTTATCACGTATCTCCGTAATAACTAAACCGGTTTTGATGATTTTTGGAACGTAAATAGTTTAGGTTCTGGAATAACACATAGGCTAATCTAATTTTAGAAAATAATAATAATAATAATAAATAATAATACTTGAAAATAAATAATAAAACACGTATTTTTTATTTTTTTTAAAACTACACTTTGGGGGTGTGCAATTGAGTTCTAAACTTTGTATGGAAAATTGTAATCCTTGGTTCGATTCTCTCAAAAGTTGGTGGACATAGTTTGAAGCCTGGAGACGGTCATACGCTACTTTTATCAACATACCACGCGGGCAAAGCCGCTTAAATATAATTATGTACCTGTTGCATTGTTGTCAAAATGTATCATTACTTCCATATCCAAACATATGTGTTCCCTCTTTTGCTGTTGGATTGATGAGACTTACATGATGATATACTTACTACTTACTTATAGATATCTGTGCTTATAGCAATGTGTTGTGTTCCAAACCGCAACTCGTAACCCGATCGCAGAGGTTCGATGAAAACGATACATCTTCTGGCCTCCAAACCGGCTATCGTTTTCAGTTATTTCAACAGTTTTTTGCTCGTTGACAGTGTTTTTGCTGATGTAGTGAATTCAAGGTCTTTCGTTTACTGCGATGTTGTGTGATGTGGGAAACCGATCAGTGTTTTGCACTTACATTATTGAGTACATATTTGTTTTACTAAATTTAAACAGCCTTCCAACATTCAGCAATGGTGGAGGTAGGTAACCGTCGCTACGACGGTTACTATTCTGGTAAGCCATAAGTATGTATGTTGGCCCCATATTACATCAAAATAAGCAAACAATTGATATTTTTTGAAAATATCAAGGATTATTGGCATACGGCACAGGCGATGGTAATATGTGTTTATCTTCGCGTATTAACTCTATCACATAGGAGGCGTTGATTATGCGTTATATACCAAAGAGGCAATGTTGAAAAATCATACTTTCCTGTAATTTCATATTGACTATTAGTGTGGTGAGGCTGATCTATAAGATAGAGCGATGGTAACGGCATAAATAGTCGATGCTTGGAGGTGTTCCATGGAGGAGGGTTCATCAGTTAACTATTTCTAGCTGATGGTGATGGTCCATTCTCGCTTGACGATTGACTAATTATAATCCAGAAACAGCCATTTGATACCCAAGAAGTCTTATTGTTCTCTGAATAGTGTTCTGTGAATTCTCGACACTTTTCCCTCAAGCTTCATGCTCATCTAGCGGTCGATACCAACAATACCATATACATATAAGTTTTACCGTATCCAAAAAACTTTTTTTTTAAACTTTTTTTTTCCAACTTTTAATTAAATATTATTTTTAATAGTATTTAAAAGAAAAAGCATAACTGTATAATACTGCTTTTGACGATGCTAGCGGACAAGTAGATTTTAGCGAACTTTCCACTGGGTCCGCTCAATAGGCATAACTTTAGCAAATGGTGATGTAGAATGAGTAATGGGTCCCGTCAGAGCGTCACTCATTTGCAGCCGGTCATCCAACATCAGATGGATTGCCTGAAAGGTTCTGTTGTTGGTTGCTTTTCATACAAACGTCGCGTCGTGATAATGCAAAAAGTTTCTTTTGTGTGACCCAAAAATTGAGTATGCCTTTTATTTATCTCATTTGTGTCACTGTTTATTTTTTATTGATCCTGTAGACAGTGACCAGTTTGAAGCATGATGGCCCCTTAATAGGACTGTCGTGCAAGTGTACATACCTAAAGTATATCTGACTCTCAGCAAATGACTATAAACACGAAAAAGAACGACACGTAAACTAATTTAACCGGAGTAAAATCTTTTAGTCATCGTTTTCTTATGTGCACTATCAGTAAAAATGAGCGACGTTTAGTTTAAGTTTAGTTGGTATAGAAGAGAATCGACGCTATTGTATAACAATCGGTTTGTAAGGTCGATTGGTAAGGTACCTATTTTCTGTAAAAGTATTTGACAGAAAATTACTGTCGTCATATTTGGCAGTTTTCATGAAACGCGACTTTGGTGAAGGAAGGTTAGCCATTAATTATTTGATTAACCGTACTTCAACCGCTTACTTCGTTAAATTACGTAAAGATTGTTTTAAATTTAAAAATCATTTTATCACCAATTGCTTTATTCTTTTGTTTTTCTTAGCTAAAGAAATCGTGTGAACCCATTGTAGAGCTGTCTTAATTAATTTATCTGTTGTAATATATAGGTATACTTAAACTTGCATAACTGTAGCTTTCTCTGCCGAATCTGTGGACGTGAGAGAGATCACAAATTGAGTTATTGTTGCGTAACGAAACTCGTGTTATAAAATTATAAGATCAAATAGTAGGAGTACAACAAGGTTTTTTTTTGTATGATTGAAAAAATATGCGATCAAATTGTCCAACTACTACTTAGGACTTTTTGTATGGACGATCTCATTGAGTAATTTTTCATGAAAAAAGGATTTTTTCGTATGGTTTATGTTTCGTTAGGCTTAAATTTCATTCATACAATATAAGAAATAGGAGACAAATCATTAAAAAAAACACGGACCACGGTAAAGCACCAGTGGTTAGGAGTCTCCAAACTGCGATCCAAAAGTCGAAGGTTCGAATCCCTTCGTGTGCCAATGGATTTATGCAACGGAGAAGGAAAACATTGTCAAGAAACCGGTATGTTCTAGAATCAAAAATTCGAAGATATGCAAATTGTGCATTTTCATGCACAATTTCTCTACTTGGAATACAGGCTAGCATTGAGTTCTGATGAAACAACCAGTGTGAAAGCATCCGGTCTTTCACCATCATTTTTGTAATTATTTTATTTTATATTGTAATGCATATTAGTCGAGTACAGTGAGTATATATACGAGTATATATTATATCCTACTAATATTATAAACGCGAAAGTTTGTGAGGATGGATGTTTATTACTCTTTCACGCAAAAACTACTAAACGGATTTTGATGAAACTTTACAGTAATTTAGCTTATACATAAGACACATAGGCTACTTTTTATCCGGGTACCACGCGGGCGAAGCCGTGTGCAGAAGCTAGTACCTAATAAAGAAGCATAAGAACCAATGTACCTGTATTCAAGTAATTAACGTTTTTATTCATTGATTCATTCAACCATCAGTTACTATGCCCTTTTCAGGGCCTTCATACCTCATCCTGGTTACAAATCACGCATGACCAAGAAGAACCGATGACACGATAAAGAAGATCGATTGGAAGATATACAATGCCTTTCAAAGTTCGATTCGATAGGACTTTTTATATTACTCAATGTTTTCTGAAGTAAATAAAGAGTTTATCTTCTATCTTAACTTTATCTTCGGGAAATCTCGAAGCGGCTGATGGATGAAACTAATGACCAAAGGGCTGGCGCTTACCTTGGTCGGAAAATTAGCATTGCTATTCAGCGCGGTAATATCACCAGCCTTTTGGATATCCTGTTCCTACCTATAGTCTTATTACTACAGGTAGAAAACAGTCTCCATAGTTTAATATTATGTAGAGAGTTTTCTTTTTCTATTTTTAAAGTATCTCAATTTTTACACACAAAAAATAATGATTATCAAACTTTTGGATAAATATTTGATATTAATAAATTAAACTAATTTATCTGCCTCATTTCCCTCGGGGAAAAATTCAATTAGCTCGTGAGGAGAACGGAACAAGCTACTTGTATGGTCACAATAAAAAAATATAAATTCTTTCTAATTCTATTAAAAAATCAGCAAAGCAGGTTTTAATGGTTTTTTTAACAACATCACGAGTATAATTAATTTGTTGATTCAGTTTTCTATTTCAAGCTTCTTTTAAAGAAAGCAATAATTGTTCAGTTGGATTTTTGGAAAAAGATTTTTGAAGCTGATTATTTCGCTGACTGCACCTCCATACTTAAGGGGCCAAGTTGCAATAATTACCTTACGCTGTGTGTGTGTGACAAGATGTTATTGAATGTCGAAGTTGAACTGAACTAAGTTCTGCATTTAGAACGCTCTACCAAAGTTCGGTTAAATGCCGTCAACACTCGAGAGTCTGCCTTCGTGACACAAATTCTGTTAATTACCAGCATAGAACTTTCAGTCAATATTTAGTTACTCAGATGCATGTTGCTGTGACACTAAACCCCTCTTTACGCTATGCAATCTACTGCTAGCAATTTATCGCTATCGTTGCGAGTGGTGGCTTGCACTCTGTCTATAGAATTAGTACGCAATATGTTTTAAATTTTCCTCATTACATTTTCCCGTGGTTAAAAATTACAGATAATTTACTTTACCGAATAACCTTTTTCTGAGTCTATCTATATCTATGTTTTGAAACAAAAAACCTAACAAACTAACTAACAATTAATGTTGATTTAAAGAAAAAGTTGCTTCGATATTCCGAAATTTTGATCATAAGTTATGTTATGGAACTAATAGTGTTGGCTAAGAATTTAATAGCAAAAGATACTTCGATTTTCGAGTATAAATAATTGTTGTGTAAGGAAAAAAACTAAGTGATTTTTTTTAAAAAAGTTTCTCAACTCCTTTTTTAAAAATCACTACTTTTGTAAGGCGTATTTGTGGCAAACAAAATTATGTTTAACAGAACTTATGGAATTTGAGTGTGCTATACAAACAGTTTCAGCCTTTTAAAATTAAGACTAAAATATTTCGAAAGTATGAACAATTACTGATAGATGCATATTGTAAAGAGCGCATTACTTATTCAATGCGTAAATTATTCTAATTTGGGTCCAGACAAAAGCATGGTCTGGAAATCATCATGTCTGCTTCTATGTGGATTATGCGATAAGAGCTTGTTCATACAAGCTTGAATTCAATTTTTTAATTGTATGTCGAAGAACTAAAGTCTGCAGTGACGTCCCGCATTGGGGTGTATTGTTGATAATGTGCATTATCCCCCTTCAAACCTGAACCCAACTAACTCAACTCCTTGAAATAACGGAGAATGACTCTTAGTTGATGACAGCAGTGTTTTAGTATTCCTTACCTCGTGAGTTGTGGAAGCTTGGATAGTTTGGATTCAGATTTTAACTAATTTCGATATGAACTGGAATAACACGTAAGCTAGTACTAGAATAGCTTCTATCCATGTTCCGCAAGCGAAACCGTGAGCAGAACTTAGTGTATAATAATGTGTATTTATTTCTCAATCGATCATTTCTACGATTACGCCGTAGAATACCAGTCGATCCGCAACGAATGGCCCGAACACGCACGACTTTACTTCATGATGCTCTTGCGCAGTAATTTGGTGTTGACAGATTTACAATCGCATAACGCATCGAATGCGGCCATCTAAAAATGAGGACTAGATGAGTGAGTTGGTGAGTACAGTAGAAAATTGTGAAAGAGAGCTGATAATCAGTGGCGTAGCTAGCAAGGATGGCACCCTGTTCGGAAATTGTGATGTCACCCCAAGAATGAAAAACAATTAAAATCAGCTAAAAACAACATTTTTGGGAATCCCCGGCCGACCAGATCATAGAGCTATGAAAGTTAACTGACAGTGTACAAATAATATATCGTCAACGGTGTTAATGTTAAAAATGATGACAACTGATTTATTATTGCAATTTCACTGAAAACTTGGCTAAAGTGGCTTCAGTCAGTGATTTACTGTTCGTTAATTGGCCGCGGCCACTTGTACACCGGCCGGCCGCCGGTGTCACTGCTGTGCTGGTAATAAAGTCAAAGTCAAAGTCAAAATTCATTTATTCAATAAAATCACAAGGACCACTTTGAAACGTCGGTTTTTATCTAGTGCCTGTTCCTCCGCGACCAAGCCAGGAAAGAAAGGCAAGAAAACAAGGCTGGTTATTCTTTTTAATGATCCTTTTACAAAACAATAGGTTCGAGTTCGAATAGCTGATATATCAGTTTATCCACTGGAGCATATTTTATTCGTATGCTACAAATAGTATGCAGAGTTAGGTCGACGACCATGGTCTATATGGCAAGTCAGATGTGTAGGTACCTCACCGTCAATAGAGAAATCCTGCCATTCCATCCAGTAAAGATCTTTGTTCTCAGCAAGTGAAGATACTCGTAGCTCATAGAAAGTGCTGATCAAACACTTTAAGAAATTCATGATCAGTCCACCATAACCTCTGCCTCAAGTTTTACGATTCTCGTGACTGTTGCCACAGAATAATAATAAGTTTCATTGGGAAAGGAAATCTTCCAAGTATTTTATACGATTATCAAAATGCTATCAAGTCTGTTGACAGAATAGGGCATCTAGCATATCTAAATGGACTCCAGCAATCAAATAAATAAACACCCAACAGCAAAATGCATAATCCTTATCCCACACTAGGATTCCCAGTGTTGAAGGTATCAGAAAATATACGAGTGTCGTTCGTAGTACCACAATACCCATACCCGGAACAAATATATGCAGAACATGCAAACATTTGTTGGGGCAGCGGGATGCAGCAAGCGATGTGAGCAGCAGGAATCGATCCTGTACCGCTTGCGTTTCAGGCGGCTACTCGCCCACTGCGCCATCGAGGTCGTCATTTCCTTCATTGTCATTTAAGTAACCATGTCAATTTAAGTAACCATTATTATGACAATATGAGACTGAAGATTGACAGAGAAACTAACCCAGTATAAGACTCACGCAGATAGAGATAAATCCGAGAGGCATACTAGTTTTAAACGGTTTGTGAGTGACCAACACCGTTGTCGTCGGTGTATTTATCATCGTTCTGTATACTACATGGCATTATTTCTAGCTGGGGGGATCATGAGGCTAATTCTAGATAAAAGCTGCCACATTGGAGATGCAAAATGAGAACAGGCTAAGAAGTAAGGATCTGTTTATGTGTTGAAGAACTTAGGCATAAATATATCTATTGCGGTGAGGTTTCATTTTATGTTCGTCATTGGGTCTTATTGGAGGCGAAGGTTTAAAAGATGAGTAAGAGGAACTGCTTCGAAGTATGTTTCCTCCCATTCTTTTGAAGATGATATCATTTTCAAACGTCAGTTTCCAAGATAAATATCTTTGCTAAATCATTCTTTTTGACAAGGGGCTAGCCGCATAATGGTACATTTAATACTGCGATTTGGGTATTTTGCATTTGAACCGTGATTTTTGAAGGTGGCTCGGACCATTTAACTTTGGAACCGTCTTCGGTACGGTTGGAATGACCACTACTTTTATGATTGTTAAATATTTTCTTGTTACGTCACACGAGGCCATCAAAGATTCATATACCATCCTGAGTCATTTCCTTTTGCCTGAGGGAGGTCTGGTTGACAAGGAACAAATTCTTTGCAAAAATATGGAATTAATTCCGAACTACCACCATTAAAATATAAGAATGTACCTGCCTGAGTACCCTTTATAATAGGGTGGTAACCAACGGTCAAGTTCGATGATTGATGAAGTGAGCGTTTGTCGGATATCGATCTAGATAACGAATCAATGAGCTCTTAATTCACGCCTACCTATTGGTGACCCAACGATCAAGCGTTTGTTTTCAGTGGCACTTCCTAAGGTAATATGACATTACTATACTAAACACCCATTCACCGGAGAGAGTTTCTCGTCTCGAAGAGCAAGTATTGCAAAAATACAATAAACTTGCCTCATGTAAACGATGTGTACAATTTTCACTTGTACAAGGGCCATTATCGCCTCGCCTTGAATATTTTAAGTTTCGAGTTTTGTTTTTTGTTTGAATGTAAACACTAGTGCGAGAATTTTTTCTATAATATAGTATAATTTTAATAGTTATGATGAGAATAAGGAACAATGAGTAAACAGTTGACCTTTGATTGAGGATCTTATAATTAATTATTTTACAATCTGCTCTCAATATAATTTTGTGTAGTAGAGCTCTACAGTTTTTATGTCTCGCGTTACCAAAAAGGCACGGCAATGTATTATTTAAATAATTGTGTCTAGAAGGTAATCTAATCGTCATATTCTTGGAAACTACGGCTCAAAATAAAAACAATACTCTAGGTAAGTCATAAAGTTGTCCAGCAGGCTGTTATATGTAGCCACCTTGTCAGATGCATCTTAACCCAGCTCCAATACGATTATAGTTTGTAAAACGACTATGATTGCACACTGCTACCGACGACTGCGAGCATTCTTTAGCAATTTTACTGACAATTTATTGTTGTTCCACTAAGTGAGCGAAACGCATTACTTCGAGATTAACAAATAATACTAACGTGTAGAAACGAAACTGTTTTCGGCCAACTTCAAGTTGGCCGAAAGTAGATCTAATTTGAATAATTACTGTTATGGTAATTTACTAAGATACATGTGAGTTGTACCTACTATTATTTTTTCGTCATAAATTCCTTCTTTAATGCATGAAAATAGAATGTAATAGCATTAATTACAGCGTTTTCATTATAATTGTTTACCGAAACAGACGGTAAAAAATACTCTTATCAAAAAGTAATCGGAGTTTGTTGCCATCACCCATCTCCTTGTTCCCGCCCCCTTTAAAATAAACACTTCTTTCTAACACATGGTATTTGCCCTCTCTTGCACTGCGTGATAATTTTGATAAATTAAATTTATTGTGGGAGTTTCACTTCTAAGCTTCTTTGACCGCTTTGACCTTTGGTATTCCTACTCGTAGACTGTATCATTACAATGCATTAGTGTTTGGCCGCATGTAGTTTGCGGGAAACCGATATTTCTGTAAAAGCTACGATTTTACTGATATTGTCATGATTATTCTTATACTCCTATTAAGTATTCCGGCAAATTTAGACTACTTAGTCGGTACTTTTGTATTTTAACCGGTTTAGATTTAACTAAACCGGTTGCAAGCATATTTTATGGGTCAGGACACTCGGAAAAACCTCACGGTAACGTGAAATTTTGAATGAATACCATGACGAGATATTACGGTATATTGTACACGAAATGTATCCGTAATATGGGCCCGTCGACTTATTGAGACACTAGCCATTATTGACATACTGTTTTTCTTGACTAGAGATACTTTCGCCGAATTTTCCATAACCTTGGAGTTCAAATTAGGCGTTCCGTGACGTGACTAGAAAAATCAACTCCCCGGTCCTTCCGGTCATTTTTTCCAATTTCCTTGATGTTCGCGGTAATTTCGTACAAATTGCTTGTGCGCCCACCCTTGCACGATTTATATAAAAACCACGCCACACCGCTCAAATTTTCTGCTTGTTTCCAGCGAATTTTTGCGTGAAAAAGCTGATGATATGACCCCACCTGGTATGGCAGCAACACCCTGCTGTTGCCGCCATGCATTGGCCAATTAAATTCTTAGTGAAGCCATGTTGGGGGCCTTTGGGCGGCCCATAAGCACTGACAACTGTCGATGCCATGATAGCACATATGAACTGACCTACTAAAGTGTGCATAGATTTGTAGACTTTTTGCAAGACCTCCTTCCTTTTTCCCAGTGTCCCTAGCCTCATTTCTATTATTGTATCTTATGCCATGCCCACTAATTTATAGTTCCATGTAACGTACGCACCACAAACCAGTCGTTTTTTTATGCTTCAAATGGAGTAGGTATACAATCTATGAATAAATAGGTACGAAACTAGTATCAAAATACCGATTGGTACCATGGCGTTTTTGTCTTCCGCATATCATCAATTAAAATATTTACACGTGGCTAAATGACGCAAGGCGGATTCTTTGCAACCGGTTTACATACTGGGTTTGTGGGAGAGTGAAGTTCGGGTAGTACTACCAAGTTAACTTGACCCTTTCCACTTATCATTATTTTTGTTTTCATGCCCATTTGCTATGTCTGTATCGTCGAGTTAAAAATACAGAACCTATTTTTATCACTAGTTTGTTGTATATACAACTAAACGAGGTTACCTTGTAAAGTATTTATTGTACTTGTTTTCAATGATTTTTTTGCAGGCAATTAGGTTTAGTTGTAAGCAATTACGACACAACTGAACAACACATCCACGAGCAAATACGGATCCTCGATATGTTTTATTGAGCTCTACAGTTTTACCATGAGCCGAGAGGCCCCATTTCAATGGGCATGGTGTGTTAATGATCTGGTTTCAAGGCGACATCGTCGAATACAATAAAATTAATAATGCTAGTTTTTATGCTCCATTCAAGAATTCCGAACAATCATGGCATTGAGGTCTTGAGTTTGAGTAGATACCGATCGAGAAGTTGACATCCCAGAATAGACGTTTTCACATTGACCGGTACAACAACGTTATCAGTGACAATTCCCGTATCCGATTCAAGCCGATATCGGTGTCGAAAATGTATACAAATGTTACCGATTTCGTTATCGTATCGACTATTATAAAAGGACTTTTTTAAAGAAAATGACGCAGTGGTTAATCATTTGTGCAAATTATGATATTTTTTTTTATTTCAATAAAGATTCTCAGATAACGCTAATCCGAAGTTATTACGCTTTGTTCTTAGTTTTTTGGCTTCTCACATTGTTATTTGTTAGTCATACAGAGTGCCGTGACCTCCGTGTTTTTGCCATCATTTGCCGATGATAGCCTTGGGCAACATTTCAGCTATTTCCTCAATTACCTAGTGATTATATTACTATCTGCTGTTACTAATATACTAACCTACTTGCAACAAACTATAAAATATAGATTACATTTATTTATATAAAATATAAATATGTATAAGTCCTAGAGGTACTTATAGGTATTCTGCAAAATTGTATTGTAACTAATGCCATCTATACAGGTCTGAATTGCAGAGGCAATGGACAGGTACTTAAGCTGGTAGAACCGTCTATCGCAGGGGAAAAAAGCTTCTCGAATGTGAGTGACCACAAACCAGACGACTAATTGTAAAAAGACCCACCACCTGATAGACAAATGAAATCTTAAAGGTAGCGTGAAATCATTGGACGGATGTATCCTAAGTTTTCGTCATTTCGTTTGTCATGGATTTCTTTAGACCTATGTGCAAAACACCTTTCTACAGGCTGTTGTTAAAGATGATATATAAAACATGGGACACAACAAGAAAACTCTACCGATTCCAAAACATTCAATCAGCATCTTCATAATTCCTCCTGCCTTATCAAATCTGAATGGTTATTTGCTGATCTTCACGAAAATGGTTTTATTAAATTAAATTATCGCATAGAATAGAGTTTACTCATGCTCAATGATAATGTCTTTATTCGGCGTTGAAAAATTGAGATGTTCTTTGTCTGTTGTTCGTCTTTGGCACGGCATAATAGGTGCTTTAAGACCCGTACAATGGAGAATGGCAGTCGTAATTGTTGTTTGAATGTCACTTGTGATTATACATCGAGACCTTCTCGTAGGTATAGCTAGTACCTACTAAAACGCAATTATCACATATCAGCCTCATAATAATAAATAATAATAATAAATAATGCTGGACATTTTTCACACAGCATCATCTAGCCCCAAACTAAGCAGAGCTTGTATTATGGGAACTGCATGACTGATATACTACTTATATACTTTTTTTTGTAAATACATACATATTATACATAGAAAAATACCCAGACTTGAGACAAATATTTGCAGATCTTACAAACATTTGTCTCGTGACAGGAATCGAACCCGCAACCTTCTGCGTCTCAGTGCGTATAATACTATAGCTAAATGGATATCGGACGAGAATTTAATTTTCTCTGTAGCTCTCTTTTACAGTAACAAAAATAAGAGATATAAACAATTTAAGTGCTCTCAAACTAGCCAGATTTCAGTTATCCATACAAATTAAGTCGTGGTTTCAAAACATACTGACTATAAACACGAAGAAGAGGAAATACTAATTTGACAGGAGTTAATTTCTTGCCATCTCTTTCTTGCGTGCACTATTAGTAATAGGGAGCGACAATTTAAATTAAGTATAGTTTGTGTACAAGAGAATAGGCGCCAATGGCCTCATTTTGCCAGACTTAGCAATGGCCAACTTCTACTTGAAAATGGGAATGTTTTCAGAAGTGCCCCAAGTTTTAGAAGATTTGGACATTGCTAAGCCTGTTTAAATGAGTCGTTTCCCATTGGAATTTGTTACTGTAATTAGGGAATAGATCCTAATAAACTGAACCTGCGAGCCGAATTAGCTTCTAATAAACACAACTTGCCTGAATTAAGATACCTATAACAGTTACAATGTATCCCGAAAGATAGAAGAAAGTCTGTCCACATAAGGATGACGATTTTATCTGGCATCTGTTGGTACATATTGACTCCTGAAATTGAGATAAGAAAAGGATCGGTTGCGTTGTAGTCCGTTTTATTTGCGAATGATCATCCAAGTGATTTTTAGTTTTAAAAATCCTTAACGTCCTCCTCCACGAGGCGCGTCGGATCCAAAGACGGATTGACAGTATGATTGGCCGTAAGTACTTGCTGGCCACGCGAACTGATGTTTCTACCAATTACATGTGGCAGGCACGATGTAACCCTCCAGTGCCAATTGGGGGTTAAGGTTGCAATCGTGAGCAATGAGGAAAAAAGTTCGCTATTCGAAATTTCTCGATTTTCAAGCATTGACTTCACAGAGCTAGCTTACTAGCAGTCAGAATGAGATATTAGAAATACGAATATCTCATTCTGACCGGATGCGGCAGCGCATTTACAAAGAGCAGGAGCTCCTGGCAGATGCGCCGCCGGCACATGGGTAAACAAGTCTAGGGAGTCGGTTGGAAAGAGTAACGAGGTCAGATAGAATCTAGCTGTTAGAAGGGTTATCCAATCAATTTAAATTATTTCCTGAAAAATATATATTATAATCTCTTTTTCAGGAAAACATGTTCAGATTATTGAGCAGAATCAACCCCTTTCGGGTATAGTATACATATAATGGTACAGCCTGTATAGTATACTAAGCTGGTAGCAACATAATCCTCAACAGTGAGTAAGAGACCTACTGAAGAGTTTCTTCACACAGGAAGATGTGACATAAAACTCATTTTTATCTGGGCTTTAAAATATTTAATCGCATTACCGTTAGCATAATCCGTGTATAAAACAATGAAGACCAATTCCATGGCACACCTACTATTTCAGTGACCTAGAAACAACGGTACATCCGAAATGTTAGTAAGACGCTTTCGAGTCGAGACCCACCCTGAGTACACCAGTTTATTTCATTGTATGCAAATTGAAACGCCCGCCGCTACCTTAAGCCTGGTTTAGATCGATACAGTAGAGCATATAATTCAGTATTTTTTGTCAGTTTAAATCTTAGAACAATGGAGAAAAACCCTAGTACACTCGACACCGGATGAGTTCCGTGGTAGAAAAACGATTGGTTTTATTGCTAATCAAATGAAATGAACATTGAAGGTTTGATTAAAATAACAACTACCGTTGTTATTTGAAATCATGCTAATAATGATACCGTGAAAAGACAGTGTATAGAAGCGGCTCCGTTTTGACATTCCATCGGGCCCATAGAAGATTAAAATGCAGATTTTACTTTAAAAAATCCGAAACGTAATTATAAAAGAATGCCGAATCGGCTATTTGCACGGTACAGTGAGTTGATTCCACCCACTGGGCCGAGCTGCTCGACCAATGCAAATCACTGGAGCTCGTATTTCACGCGACCCTGTGTACGACGCGTGGAACGCCCAAATTACGCGACCAACTATTGAACCTTCCCATAACCATTCGAGAAACCACCGACCACCAATTTGTCCCTTCTGCGTCAGTGATTTTGTCATTCCCCTGGGCATTTCGCTAATAAAGAGCCGTCGGTAGCAACGCATTCCTCGAAATAGATTTACAGGTTGTTGAATTTGTGGCATCAGTAGAATGTTCAATTAATACCTACCTAGCATGGATTAACTATTATTTTTAAGAACAGCATGTTTTGTTTGAAAAAGTCCGCAAACATTAAATAAACTTTTTCAGAATATACTCAACGTGTCATCACGATGACAAAACCACTTGATTGTTATTTATTCTTGATTTCTATTGGCTCCATCTAGCTCGTTTATTCGCGTTATTGTGTTCCATTCGCGCCGTGTCACTGACGTGGTACAGAGTCGTGGTAAACGACAAATTGACCGTCAGAGAATTCAGACGCCTTAACTATTCAGATGCCGAATGTAATTTGTATAGTATCATTGGTATTTATCTACTTAGAGGCCAGCAAATTCCTTACTTTAACACGTCTTGAACGTGAACTTGCGAATGAAGGCTAATCGCTACGCGCGCAAGTGCATCAAATTATAGTGTGATATTTCTCTTAAATTCATGAAATGAAGAACATACGAGTACGTAAAGTACCCAGGTACTAAGGTCCTTCTTCTTGTTATTTTAAGGCAGCGGAAAACTAATAATGCAAATCAACACGAACTATCTCCACGCATTGCTAATCGCAATATCCTGCCACACCCACGCTACATAGATACATCTTAATTTTGAAATCACAATAGGCGCTGTCTAGAGTTGTCATTTTAATTGGGTACATTTGTATCAACACAACTCGCTCTGTAGAAAGAGGTACTAAAACCTAAGTGCGTCAGAACATTTTAATTTGCAAAAAAAAACAGACAACATTTTTTAAGTATAATATTATGTTATACTCTGCCCACGGCTTTATCCGCGTAGTGTCCGAATAAAAAGTAGCCTAACTTTTTGCGTGAAAGAGTAACAAACATACATCCTCACAAACTTTCACGTTTATTATTAAGTAAGTTAGTAAGGTTTTATTTATTTATTCAGGGACAGCAAAAAGCTACAATACCTATAAAATATAGGTATGAGTAACTCAGGTATCAATATCGTAGCCCACAGCATTATACACATTGAATTCACACAATGATCAAAAATTCGCTAAAAATACACACACGCAAAATAGACACGGGAGGTTGCGGGTTCGATTCCCGCCCTGGGACAAATGTTTGTACGATCTGCAAATATTTGTTCTGGGTGTTCTGGGTATTTTCTATGTACAATAAAAAAATATCTATCTATGTAATGTATTGTATTAAGTATATCAGTCATCTAGTACCCATAACACAAGCTCTGCTTAGCTTGGGGCTAGATGATGCTGGATGTACAGCATTATTTATTTATTTTTATTTATCTAAGTCGGCTACTCGCCCGCGGCGCTACCGTCATCATCACGTCACATGAAGTCTTCATCTACCCCTACTTGGAACTGACTCGTGGCCTACTATAAAATGTCAAGCAATTAGGCAGTTTGTGGTTGGGCATCCTAATCCACGCTAAGCCGAGACAATGAGTAACGCACACGAACGGTAGATAACCATTTAAGTGGCCACCTTGCATGCTCATGGGTTGTGTATTTTGTGAAATTAGCATTGTTTCGTGACTCGTCAAATTTATACAAAATACAGTTTGACAGCTGATATTTTACAGGGCAATTACCTTCAATGCAGGAGTATTGCTTTCTTGAAACATTATCATAAAGCACTTTGGAGTATAAGGAACAAGAATAGGGTAACTTGGTAAGAATTGGAAGCCTCTCTATACTTTTGAAAAATCGAAAGCATGTGAGATGCTTTAGTCCGACTGCACCCTGAGGTATTGACTAAGAAAATAATTTTCATCAGCTTACAATCAGAAGTTGTTTAAAAAGGCGGCTGGAAAATGGAAAAAATATTGCTGGAGACCGCTGAATGGAGTTGGCTTAAGAGCGTTCGTCATGACACTAGTTGGCGGAGGCATACGCCCAGCAGTTGACTTCCACAGGCTGGTGAAGATCAAGACGATGATTTGTTTTGTATGTAACTAACTTGGAAGAAAGTAGTTCAACGGTAGCCGCTTGCTTCCTATCATTACAGATCAAGATCGAGCCATGAACGAGCTTAACCGGTTATCGCTCGCCAATGTATCATTATAACTGCCTAGATCGAACTTTAGTCAAGAATTTACTTGAGATTATCTTATTTATTGCGGAATCTTTTAAAAATAAAGGCTGTTATGAACATACTTATCTGTAATTTGTAAGGTTAGGTTATGTAAGTAGATAGGTATATGTAATTGTGTTTATTGAGGGAATAGTGTTTAAGTTATATTAATAGATTACCTCTTGCGTATAATTTATAATTTTTGTTATATTCATGTACTACCTCAAGACACTTCTCCATTAACACAAAGGTTAGCTGGAAGAGAATGATATCTAGCATTAAGTTCGCCTATGTACAGTACTTTATAGTTGTGCAATAAATAATTTTCTATCTATCTATTTATCTATACTTCGCTATTAAGTGCATAAGCTTTTTAGTGTAATTTTTTACCCGCGATGCAACGAGCCCATAGTTATGCGTTTGTTTTCATGTACGTTAGTTTGTTTGTTTGTCTGTAAACATTTTTCTTCATTATAATGCATTAAAGTCATACGACTTAAAAACAACTTTTTAAGTCGTATGACTTAAAAAGTTGTTCTTAGATAAGTTTTTACGCCATTTGTCACGAGATTTAAAATTGTGTAAAAAATTATTTTTATTTTATACAATAAAAGTCGCTTCCTAGTGTTAGTAACTTTTTCAAATAAGCTTATGTAGTTTCGTATGACGTTTTTTTTAATTAATGTTAATTAAATCATTAATTAACAGTAATTAAAAAAAATATTAAGAAAAACTATTATAGCTGCCTACCAATTGATTTATTGTTGTTGCAGATCGAAAAGCTTGAGGAATATCACACATGTCCGTCAAAAATGATACCGGTAAGTGAAAAATCCTTCATTTTATTTAAAATCAGCAACAAGCCTGCAATCGTAAAACAACAAAACCGGATAAAAATAAATGTATATACTTTAAGACAATTAAGCCAACATCTGCTTAAGCCTGCTAACGGGAGGAATGAGCGTCACCTTTATTATGCCTTATGAAAGTGATAAAAATTTTAAACACACATTTAATATAGAGGTATTACCGAAATAACCTGCCTTTCATTAAAATTCAGTTTTCAGATGAATTTCTTACGCTTTTTGTAGGTGTGAATTAAACTAACCACGTTAGTTATAATTTTAGGATATTGTTTCGCGATTAGGTATAAGATGTAGGTACTTAGATAAAACTTTTACCCGCTGTCGTTTCTTTGTCAATGTTCAGGTTTTGAGGCAACAATACTTAGAAGTCTATTTGTTTTTACTAAATTCCGTTTATCAAAGTAAACACAATCGAAACAATAATCGTTGACAAAAAATTGGTACAGTTAATAACAATTCCGACAGTAAATATTTGATATTAGCTTAATTTTCACAATTTTTGCGAGCGCGGTGTGTCCTAAGCGGCGCGGTCTTAGCATGGTATGTCTAATTTTTATTGTGTAATTTGGCATCTGTCTGCGTTTTAAGGACGATAAGAAATTTACAGTATAATTAATTAATTATAAGTATAAGTATAAGTATTAAGTATTTAGTCATTAACAAGTAAAATACATTGTATCCTCTCATTCGAACTCTTCTTAAATTTTGAGTAACGTTTCAGTCGACCTGTATTTATACACTTTTAAAGAGTTGAATGCATGCTTTCTGTTACAAAAACCTGTAGAACTGAGAAAAACAGCTGTGTAAAATTTAACAGAGCTTACTTACTATTTAAATTTCTAAGCGATGAGTAATTACAGGGTGAGGTAGGTACTGAGCACATACATAAATTATAGATAGCGTCTAGCTGTAACGAGGCAGTCGACTCTACTTACATTGTCAGCAACTTTGTAAACAGTCTGGATATCCTCTTTCAGCTTCTCAAAGTTTTTTCACAAAAAATGGCTAAATAACTAAAAAATGTAAAGGTCTTAAAATAAGTCTTCCTTATATTGCAAAACACCAACCTTAACGTAAGGAGTATTTGAATTTATTCTACGTCCAGTTTCCCTATTAATTTTGTAACTTGTAATCAAACTCAAACAAAGCGAAGCTTATTGCATTGTATTAAAGACTACTTTGGAACTAGAAGTTGGTAAAAGCGGGTAAAATATTGTTGCGGTAATATTCAATTCTCTATGAGGGGCTTTAGTTTGACGGACAGAAGCTCAACATCAGCATTCTCTTAAGTCTGACAGTCGTCTTGAGATGACAGTCAGCAACCACTGTTGCTTAATATTGCCATTGTAAGCTGAATTCATCATATCAAGCTATTTTCTGTTTATCTACACTAATTTTTTATTAAAAATGGGATATAATTACCGTTTACCGTTTTGTCGTTTCACTTTAAAATAAACAAAATTTGTAAATAAGCTGTGGTGTCATCTCGTGACTTTGAGCAGGAATGTTTTCAAATGAGACACCTGTTGATAGCATCCATCAGCGCTACAAGCTGAATAGAAAGAGCCCAATAAATTCTGACTTAGCGTCACTTAATTCATAGCGTAATTGGCCAATGCATTGCCGATAAGAAGCGTAAATGTGCGTTCATGTCCCATTGTATCGGAAATTTTGGTCTAGTGTCGTTACCCCTCGACAAATAATAAATTGAACACAGGACCGAAGAAAGTGGCGTTTTAGGAAGGAGGCCAATTCCCAGCTGTGGGTGCTAGCGGGTTAGACAGATATTGAAACAGCCTGATTGCAAAGTAACTTTATCGTCATCCTTTAAAATATTACATAAAAATGACCATTATGCCCATGTCGAAATGTCCATTTTACAATTGTGTAGGAATACAATCGAATGAAAGAATGAAAATTCTTAAAAAAAAACAAATTAAACAAAATGTTAACATAACTAGAAGTACAATGGGTGGTCTTATCATTTACAAGTGATCTCTTCTAGATTACAATTCTTGCCTAATGAATCAACCTCTAAGGGGGTTAAACAATGTGGTAAAGTTTCTATGGAAAATTTTATTCCTTGGTTAGATTCGCTCAAAACTCGGTACAAACAAAGTTTAAAATAAATAATAAAACACGTATTTTTTTATTTTATCAAAACTTACCTCTAGGGGAGGTGCAAAGGAGATCTAAACTTTGTAAGGATTTTTTTATCCTTTGTTCGATTTCCTCAAAACTCGGTTTAAGTAAAAATAATGAATTATGTATTCTTTATTTTTACAAAAATACCCTTAACGGATGTGTAATAAAGTTCTGAAATTTGTACGGAAAACATATTCTCTGGTTCGATCCCAAACGATAAGTATCTATTAAGCCAGTAAAATTATATCGGAAATATCTATACCTATATGTTTCACGACTAAAGCCTGGAGACGGTCATAAGCTACTTTTATCAACATTCCACGCGGGCGAAGCCGCGGGCAAAAGCTAGTTAAAAATAAAGTAAACGAACCATTGAAAGCGTGATAAAAATTGCCAACTTCATTATAATTTTATTTTTTATATAACTATCATGTAAAGCTGGTAAAAACTGTCTGCACTTTTAACGTTCAGAGTTGCCATAAAAATACAGACATAATTACCACGCAGGTTACATTACATGTAATCTTCCCTTCACTCCAGTTCTCATGCCTTTGCCATCGTGAATTTTACATAAAAAATACAAAGGTTAGCTTATTGAAAGGGCAGCAAATATGACGTCGAGCGTTAAATGTAAATTCATTCATTCAGTAAGTTGTAATGTGTAGAATTTTTAACGCATTGAGGTAATAGTATTTTAACCTTCCAGTTCGTTTATAGGCCAAATTGCCATTTTCAATAAAATTATTTTTTTGGCAAATTTTGATATTTCCAAAAAAAGTACTACCCCTTTTGTTTTCAATAGTCAATTACCAATCATTATCTCCTCTTCTAAAAAATGTTATATATAAAACTAACACAATAATATAATGACGACCTCTGTGGTGCAGTTGGCAAAGGCCCGCCTGAGACGCAGAAGGTTGCGGGTCCCTCCACAGGACAAATGTTTGCATGTTCTGCAGATATTTGTTCCGGGTCTAGGTATTATTGTACTACGGTACTCTTAGATTCTGATACTCACGACACAGTTATACTTAGTATGAGGTCAGGACTATGTAATTGTGTACTATGTGTCTGTTGGGCGTTTATTTATTTTAATATCCAAACGAAATACAAGTAAATACGAAAATTGGGCCTCTGATACATATACCTATTTAATACATAGAGGATACCAAGTAGAGGGTAGTCAGGGGGTAGCAGGCTTACCACGAGCGAGCACCAAGAAAACCGTATTGTTTACGCAGAACCGACAATCGCTGGGGAAGAAAGGTTCTCGAATGCTGACTATGAACTGAGACTTAACCATGAAGTCTTATAGCGATTCAGTTCAGGCAAAAGCTTTATCATTCGCAAAACGGGATTAAACATCTTTGCCTGAATTGAATCGCAATAACGCAGCGTTGGGAACTCCTCCCGATAACATCTCAAAGGTTAAGGAAAGTCGATAGAGGGAATTTGAATCGGAAATATTCTATGCCACGAAAAGTAATTAACAACCTAATAAATTACAAATAACCTAAAACAATTAAGATAAAAAGCAACAATGTTGGATATTGATCAAGAATATGAAGAAGGACGGCTCAATATCATTTATTCGATAGAGAGATAGAGATTAGATAGGCACTCTTTGGGGGGAGGCTTATATTGAGCAGTAGACTTCTACAGCCTGTGATTGTAATGATGATGATGATGAGGTGTCCTCAATAATTACAGATGATAGTGCGTGTGTGGTGCGAGAGTGGGGCGGGCTGGAGTCCAACGCACGTGCCTGTGACTCCGCAGACCAGCTGCCGGGACGTGCTCGAGTGTTGCCGCGAGCCCGGCGACGAGCCGTGCATTCTACTCAGCGTGCATCCGCAACATGGAGGTACTTACCCATATTTTTTACAGCTAAAGTGATGAACAAGCATACGGCCCACCTGTTGGTAAGCGATTATCAAAGGTATTACGCGCGTTGCCAACCCTGAGACATAACGGGTGAAAGTCTCTTGTGCCTGTAATTTTTCCAGCACAGCTACCCTTCAAACTGGAACAGCAATGCGACAATGCCCAATTTATGTTAAATCTAATCTAAATAAGTCATTAAAGCCCTGAGTCGGGAACGTAGTGATTACATACTTGCTCAGTGGGGACGGGCCATAATATGATTGTATAGTTTCATTCTTTTTACTTTTGGAACCTCAAATATAACATGTTATTATATTTTAATTTATTATACCGTGACCTCATGCATTACATAATTTCAATAGAGTGAATTTCTGCTAATGCTAAAGTTGTTTTCCCCCTCTAACGTTTTAGTGTTTCGTAAAAGCATGAAACAAAGTTTTGTGATTAGTAGAAGGAATGCCCCACGAATGGTTTGACGATTTTAGTCATAACTTTACGATTGATTTACTTATATCTAGTACAGTCGCCATCCAGGAAGGTGACTGAATTTATTTGTATACCAAATCTTAGAAAAAAATCAAACATGAGTACAATTGTGATTTAATTATATATTAGAAATATACTTTTTACCTACATATTAAAATAAGAAAATAGAAAATATAATTAAAATCTAAAGCGAATTTAAGTAATTACCTAAGATATCTTGAGGCTTTATAGTCCAAAAGAAACAGAGTGATAGAAGACCTAATGGCCTATGTAAATCACCCCCATGTACTACGATTGTTAATATTTCAGAGTGATGTGTTTTTATGCATATTAAAAAGGGAAAGGGTTTCCCGTTGTTGTTATATAAAGAATCCGTCGGATACACACAATCCTAAAAACGAACAAATATTTTTTCTCAAACTTATTAAAATACATTGTTAGTTTTCATTACAGATGTAATTGCTGCCAGTGAAAGAAGAATTGATTCTATTAAAGTCCAGAAATAAATAGCTTCTATAGTAAGTTGAACAACTCAATAATTAGAAGTAAATTATTGGTCAAATCACATGTCAGGTGGGTTTTTAAATTTCGTGATTGGGTTTTTAAATTTTATCAACTAATCACGTAAGTTGACATGAAATTTTACATGTTAATTTATTAACCTTTCAGAAATCGGCCTTGCATCAATCAAATAGAACTGCTCAAACGCAGTAACGATTTCATTTCATTTCAACGTTCTAAGTTTCGTACTAAAAGTTACCAAGAATTACAATGTGCATTTTCTCAAAAAAATAATTTCTTTAAAAAGATGCAGTAACTTTTTCCTTTTTTATATCTAAGAATTTTTTTTACAAAAACTTTATCACTTTATTGTGATGGTTAAAATAATAATATGAGGAAGACCCTTTACTAAGAAATATGTTGAATCGGCTGTCCAATGACGTAGAACATAACATGGTTTAGGGGTGAATCAAATCAAGCTGTCTCGTGCTTTTGGACCATCATGTTTTAATCACATTGTACATAAAATCAGAAACCGTGCGCTGATATATATCCTAAATATCTATGCATAGAAAGGATGCATAATTATGCAATATGCGTTTAATCTATTAACATATGAATACAAACTTTAAATCTAAAACAAAACTCGTTCCTTTTTTTAAAATAGGTGACGATGCGAAGGTTACACGATGCGAAGATGCGGTGGGTTAGTAAACGAGCGCATTTCAGTCGATCCCGTGATCATGATTTTGTATGTCAAATACACCATGTATATGAACAATGTGTCAAAAACTGAAAAATAAATAATTGTTTTTAAGTTTTATGAAATAATTGATCCAGCGAAGATCGCTGGATGAGCACTTTCGGCACTTTATGTAGTCTTTTATATCTGACGATAATGATCGAATGGTTACGCCGATCTTCATGATAATATATTTAAACTGTGTGTTTATGTAATCTTGCAAAGAAGCAAGAGAAGGATACCTATAAAAAAAATATTTATAAAACTATAAGTAACGTCCCACTCAATTAAATTATTAAAATTAACAATCAATTCGCAGCAATTAATTAGTATATTATTAATAAGGTTCATATACTAGAAATCACGAATTTATGTAACATTGTGACTGTGGAATTATGACGAATAAATGATTAAATTGAGTAATAAAAAATGTAACAACATGTGATGGGGGTAACTGATTTAGTTTATTTTAGAATAGGAGGGGATATAGGCCGTTAAATAAAAAAAGAAACTTTGTGAGATGTTATTGAAGGGGGATGTCTTTACAATTCTAGCCTATTTTCTTAACCTCAAAATAATTATAACAAAAAACCCACTTACTGCAGACGAGTAGGAGCACTATTCCGAAGCCACGTGGTGCGACATAAAATAATATGATCATTCCAACAAAAAGTAGCACAAGATGGATCATTCCATAAATAATGTAGGTTTTTACAAGTGCTGGCTTATTCTGAAAACATAAAAAAAACTTGTTACACTTATTATCCATTCTATCCAAAGGTTGTATGGAAGAGATGTCTGGATAAGACCAGCGATTGCTCAAACTAGAATAAGATTTTATTTATTTTGTAATTTACATGTTCTTATCTACCCGACGGATGATAGAGAATCAATTCGAAGAAAAACATACTCATTGATGGTTATTTGACAATTAAAATTAATTATGAAAACATGTTTGCAAAATTATTACTCTATTTTAAAACTAGTCCGGTTCTAGTTTTAAAATAGAGTTTCGCCCGCGTGGTACCCGGATAAAAAGTAGTATTCGTAAGAACTCGATCGTTTTAGTTTACTTACGTTGTAAAATTTGTCTCTACGAAGGGATAATAATATTATTATAATAGCCTATGCCCACCCTGAAAGTCCATTCTATTGGTGATACACACACTGATAAAAAAGGGGAAAAAACTAAGATTATTTAGGTGCTCTCTCAAAATCGATTATTTGACGACCTCAGTGGGACCGCCTGAGACGCAGAAGGTTGCGGGTTCGATTCCTGCCACGGGATAAATGAGATCTGCAAATATTTCTATTGGGCCAGACATGAGACAAATATTAGTGTTTTCTTGTATAACATATATAAAAAAAAACAGTTGGTATATAAGTAGTATATCAGTCATGTAGTTCCCATAATACATGCTCTGCTCACTTTGGGACTAGATGATGCTGTGTGAAAATGTTCAGCATTATTAAAAGAAAACTATAAATTGTATGTATCTAAAATCTTTCACAAAATTTAGAGCGTTGTTATTCTCTGTCAAAAAACCGCTTTTCATTGAGATTTTTTTTGACTCAGAAATTGATTAGATAGGAGTTCAACAATTTCTAGACTAAATTTCAATAAAAATTAAAAATATTAATCATTATTTTCAAATATTTAATTAGGTGTGATACTATCGAAACATAACCTGATTTATCATTGGCGCGACTACAGACGCGAATTCTACGACATCCAAAAATCCAAAAACTGATATCTGTTTAGTCGCAATTGCTTACCTCCGTTATTCCGTAGAGCAAAAGCACAGTACAAGTAAATCCAGTCGTAAACTCCATGAAAAGTATTTCGAACACGTTTAAAGGTATGGGATCGATCATATTATGGCTAGAAATCATTTCGGTAAAGAAGCCGAAAATTAAACCAACGCTGACTAAAACTCCAATAGCTGACAATACCTGAAAACAAGTTAATTAAGAAATATATATATATATATATAGTCCCGACTAGACGTGTATCTTATCACGTAAGATCACATATTGCAGGCGCTCCATAGTGACGTATGGCGTTAAAATCTTTTTGAAACCATATACAAAACGATCACTGAAATTACAAGTACACCGTTTCACATTCCATTCTCTAACCGGCAGTGAATCGGCAGTGCCCATAGTGATAATAAAAAAACCGATCAGAAACTTGAATTTGAACTTCAAGTCATACAAAACGGTTGCGTTTCACAATCGGTTAAGCTCTTTCGGAGATAAATAGAACAAACAAACAGCTTCTAATCGCAAATGCATATCCGGCTTCTGTCGTTGCGGTCGCGGTATCGTTCCCCTATTGTTAGTTATAAGAGCTATTATATCAATAATGTCCGAAGTATTTGCTGTAAGCCCCATCTCATCCTCATTCAGTCTGTTAAGATGTTAAGTCAGTCAGTCGCTAGTTTTAGCCTCACGAATGTAGTCAACCTCAAGCCAATATTCTTATGTACTTTCCCGAATCAATTTGAATTCAACATACAGCGGCGATATATCCACATATTAAGCTCCCTATCCGCACTTTGATAAAAAACAAGCATTTGTTGTCGCAGCACATGATGAATCTGAAAACAAAGATAACTAGTACAGTTCTCGCGAAGAACCATTTTTTCCGAATACCGAAACCTATACCGAATACCGAAGACTATATGACCCATAATTCAGAAAAATTCCAAAATTCCATTAGTAAACCTACCTACCCACTATGTTTTATTAAGACTGAATAAACGGTTCATCGTCCGTCGGATTGTCCAAATAGAATCGGAAATCTTCGCTCGTTCGAGCAACAAGTGAATATTGAATTTTTTTTTCTGTCCTTGCTATTATAGTTATTATCAGCCTGGGTCGTCCCACTGCAGGGTAAGGCCTCTCTATCGTAATTCTGAAAGAGGCATCATGAATTGAAGTTTTTTTTAGGGTTCCGTTACTCAAAAGGAAAAAACGGAATCCTTATAGGATCACTTTGTTGTCCGTCTGTCTGTCTGTCAAGACCCTTAATCTCGGGAACTCGTGGAGGTATCGATTTGAAATTAAAACCATATGCTCAGGTCTATAGTCCCTTGAAGCCGTGAAAAAATCAAACTTCTAAGTCAAAAAACAAATCAACACAAAACATAAATAAATCACAAATTAACGCTTATCTAATGCTATGTCTGCCAACTTCGACAACCAATTAGCTCTTCTGATGCCGAACAGGCTAAAATACTGTTAACGAGGCCCATGTGTCCTGTTCCGATCAAAGCATTTTATCCTAAATGTCTCATTTCGAACACACTCCATCAAAATGTGTTGTATCTACATCTTCAATTAAACCGCATCCATTACAGTTTGGCGACGGATTTTTTTATTAAGAATGCAAACTTGATTGGAGAAATGTGTCCCGAGCGTAATCTGAGAACAGTTTATAAACAATTACTAAAAAATAAAATTTGATCTATCCACGGATATTGGGATATTTATTTTATTCTATTTTTATTTTAACAACAACATAATTAAAAATAATGCATAATTAAAAAAAAAACTTGAGTTACTAAAATAAGATTTACTCAAAGAGCCCATGGAGTAGGCTATGCTAGATATTAATCTAATGGGATCAAACAGAAAATTTTGTTTGCAACCTCTTTGATTAATACCAAATGCTGGGAATTGATGTAAAATTACTGGTTAATTCCAGAGCACAGAACCTTATGCGACATGTACCTATCGGTGACAAGGAAGTCTCGAAAAATGCATATATTTCATAATTATAGACAACAGAGCCGGAAATAGTTATCTTTGTTGGATTGCCACTAGGCACAATGTCACCAGGAGTATCGTGATAGAGAAGAGGTATGTACTTAGAGAGTGTTACCAGTAGATTAGTTCTATAGGTAGATACTTACCAGTTCATCCACACACCTCTCAACTATGAGTATAAAATATTAAATTTAAACTATTAACACAAAAATAAACGCGACACTTCTTACTGGTATGATGTCCGTAACTGAAATCGACTGTGTAGGCAGGGTACAGGGTACTAGTAACTTTATTGTATACTGTGGTAGTAACAGAGTTAGCACAAAAAACTGTTGATGGACGAAGGCAAAGAGAAACAAAAGAGCTGTTCACACGATAACTGCGATAAAGTTCTCAATCTCTATATATGAAAGAACAAGTCCTGATTTTATGAAGATCAACACAGAGCCTAAACCGTAAGTCCTGGAGTTCAGAGAGGTTCCTTTTGGTGTGGACGGACCTTGCCAGAATTCCACCCCTATATGGAGCAGCACTAGCGGGAAGACAAAATCGCGGGGCGTTATATTAGTTAACGAGTATATTAGTTGCAGATCTTCTTCTGATCAAACAAGATCGATGTTTCTCTATGCTTTTGAATAAAAAATAGAGAACTTCACATGTATGTACATGTGGAGAAAATATCAAATGTTGTAAGTTGTCACGTCACTTCAATAACGCAACTTTTGAGTTTTAATTAACTTATTACACTCTCTCCAAGCGTTAAAAACATTATGTACACGATTATTTGAAAGAGGCTAGCTACCCGCAACACAG
Organism: Perizoma flavofasciatum; assembly: GCA_958496245.1. Taxonomy (NCBI): domain Eukaryota; kingdom Metazoa; phylum Arthropoda; class Insecta; order Lepidoptera; family Geometridae; genus Perizoma; species Perizoma flavofasciatum. The sequence continues at coordinate 5,077,993 of OY292433.1, forward strand.
GTTATCCTAGCTAGAGTACCTACTTACAAATTGATTTGATAACATTTGTATGTTTTATAAGTTGTAATAACACTTAATTGTTATAACTAGACTACATAGACGTTCCTTCTTACTGTAATTTTTAATACCGTTTTACCATACGATTGTAATAAAAGAATATACCTTATTTAACTTTACATTCCTATATTATGCAATTTGTCCCAGTGTTAGATAACACACAAAATTTTATGAAAATTACCAATTTGATTTTCGATACACCTACATCTATGAAATTAGCCATACATATGAATACACCTTAACATTTATTATGTTTGTTCATTGAGTGTCAAATGTCCCTTATCTTTCACTATGGCTATGTAGTGGTGCAATATGGTTACGAAGAAGTTATTATTAAGGCAGGGAGGACCGAAAAGTGTGATAATTTATCATTTTTGTTACGTAGCTATATAATACTACACAACCTTATTGATTATAACATGGATATATCAGAAATAATTATGTTGCATAGGAACCTACTGCACCCCGTTAATTTAACGTGTGTTTGAAATGATTACTTAGCTCACAGAACTAGTTTTAAATAAATTTATGTATTTATGTATTGTATTTACATTAATTAAAACAATTACACACCAATAACATAAATTAAAGATATTCATACCTTAATACAAAAAAAACAATATGAGTTTAAATAATTCATGAAATTACAATAAAGAAAATAAAATGAAAAGTAATAACAGAAATATATATATATATATACACATATATTTAAAACTGATGTAGCTGACATTTTACTAACTAAGCTGAACTAAATCTTATTCTGTCTACGTCTATTACAAGTATTATTATCTATTTAAAAGTCACTTGTGTTATTATCATGTCTGTGTCACAAAAGGCGATTTTTATACGGGTTTCACCCTACCTTAATATTATTAACACTCAGGTTACTGAATAGTTGTTGCAATTCTAGAAACTGGAGCCTCTTATCGATTAACATGTGGCTACGTCAATTTCGGGTTCTGTGTTATAGCGTCCTGAGGGCCTATGCTGAATTGCAAATACGTTCGAAACTTGTCGAAACGATGACCGTTTCGCAAATTTTTGTATAGAAAACTTGTCAATTCGGTCAACGTTTTGTCATGTAATAAACTCAGGATCTATAGACCCTCTGTTCTGCCTGCGCTGTGACATCGTGCGTACTAGGGCATACAGTTATCGGAACTTTTCAATAATCTATAGGTAATAAAAAAATTCTCTGATTTTTTTAGCCAAAAACCGATAATTACCGGTTTTTGAAGAAGAACTAAACTGACCGTTAGATTTGTTTTTTGTCTATTTCACATCCACATCTCTACACTCTTTAAGAACATCTTTCTTCTTATATTAGGGCGATGATTTTAGGCAATAAAGTCTTTTATTGCCTAAAATCATCGATCTGATCAGTGTTTTTATGATGTATTGTTGAATAATTATTTCACAATCTTCTCTGATGGCAGTCACCAAGTCTTTAATTTGTCGTGGGAGACGGATTTTGGGTTCTGACCTTTTGTTTTACCTGGTAACTACTACAGGTTCGCGATCGGGTTCAGGTCAGGACTTTTCTCTTGTCACTGCATATCTCGAATCAAGTATTACGTGACTATTCCCACAAGTGCGGATGTGTATTATGCTTCCAAGATTTCTCTCTCTCCGCATAAAAGCCACGTCTTACGTCCAATCAAAGATAACCCAACCCAGAACATTAGAGTGCTTCTCCCGAAGCTGATAGTTTCCTGTATTCAACATAGGAAATGTCATACCCATGGGCATCGCGTTACGTTTCGACGTCCATCCGAGCCTGATAATGTAATTTGGCAATCATCATTAAATAGAATAGACTTCCATAGGCTGTGGTTAATTAAGGCTGGTTTAAGTGATGTTATATTCTATTCCCAAAGTATTCTTCGCACTTCACTGTCACTTATGAAAATTCCATGTACCTACATCATGTAGCCGTCGCTGAAGATTAATACCAGAAAGACGTGTTTGTGAATCGTGTTATCTTCGATTAACACGATTTCTTCCTGATCTAGGTCTACATTGATACAAGCCTTTTGTGTTTCCAAAAAACCTTTTGTATACCGATAACATTGTTCCACAATACGTTAACTCAACCCTTGCTGAATTAAAGCCTTGTTTTCAGTTGTATCCTTTTTTTGTAAAAAAAGTAACATACACATATCGTAAACCCTACCAAATGTTGATTACTAACAAAGTAGGTACACGTCTCAATTTGTCACGTCACATTAAGTAAAATCAGTACTTGAGATTACTTTTATTTATAAGGACCCTCAAGTGGTACAATTGATCTTACTGTAAAATTACATTGTCTACCATAACATTCAAATTATAGCATATTTTCTTATTTTAACTCATGACTCGCGTTTCAAAACATGATTTGCAATAGGGATGGGAATGATTGCATACATTTAAATGAATTTATATTTAATCGTTATTTTTATGGAAATTTAATTATCGCTGGAAAAAATGAGTCGATTACCGATGAATGATCGATTATCGAATTATCGGCAGCTAAAAAACCTGCCAGTGTTTGCAAAACCTACATATCGAATTTTAAAATGTTAGGTCTACTTCTCAGATGTTCCTATTTTACTATCTCTATTATGTCCCTACCTAATTAATTAGTTTACTTTGTTGCACAATGCCCTAATATATAGCATCTCAGTTCAAGGAATACGATTTTTCATACAAAGGTTTTCAGCCTTTTTCACCCCCTTTAGGGGTAGAACTTTTCAAATTCCTTTCTTAGTGCACCCCTACACACTAAGAGAAATAATATACTCTCCAAGTTTCATACTTCTAGGACATAAGGTTTAGGCACGGAAACGGTAACGGAACAGTTTTATTATTTGGATTATTATATCAAACGGCTGTACCTATGACTTATAATTGAATATGCTCTTGCCTAAAAAATCAAATAATGCACTCATATTTAAGTATTGATTTATTTATCTATTAACTGTGACATGTCTCCAAACATAGCCGAATGATAAGATTTGTGAGGAAGGATAAAAAAATAAAAACTTATCCATTTGAGACAACCTCTGTGGCGCAGTGGGCGAAGGCCCGCCTGAGACGCAGAAGATTGCGGGTTCGATTCCCGCCGCGGGACAAATGTTTGTATCTGCAAATATTTGTTTCGGGTCTGGGTGTTTTTCTATGTATAATATGTATGTATTTACAAAAAAAATATTATATAAGTAGTATATCAATCATGTAGTTCCCATAACACAAGCTCTGCTTACTTTGGGGCTAGATGATGCTGTGTGAGTATGTCCAGCATTATTTATTTATTTATTTATTATTTATTTATTTTAATACCGAATATTATAAAGATAAAAAAACTCAATTACTGCCATAATTTTATTGATAAAGATTGATGTGACTTATAATTTATTTATTTTACCAAAAACAGAAACACAAAGAATAAACGTAGTTTTTCGATTTTCGGTAAGTAGTACTCTGCATTATATTATTTATATTGTAATATAAATAATTATAGGGAGGTACTTATTTAAGTACCTCCCTATAATTATTATATTTCCTATATTTATAGGAAGTATAGTTACCAAGCGTAGTTCAAAAATCTTAGAATAAAATAATACAGATTATCTTAAATATTTAAAATACATGCAGATTAAAGCTCGATGTTTAAAAGCAAAAGAGGGATAGAAGATTTCATGGCTCATTTGAATAATCCCCTAATCATTTACGTTCATCTACGACTTTGAATAGTTTAGGAGAATATTATTTTTTGTGTGACAAAATATAAAATATTTTATAGCCGGACTAGCAGTTTCAATTATTCAGGAAAGGTTCTTAAAGTAAGAAAGTTTTGTGCACAAAATTAAACATTTCTTTCAAACTATAATCCAAAATCGTATTGTATGTTCGGGCTGATTTATAGATGAGCTATCCGATCTTTTACGTTACTTTTGGACCATTATGGATTGAATCACGACGTATATTCTACAGATTTTGTTTTTTTCCCTAATTTCTCTTACGATATTACATCTATTTTATTGATCTTTATTTTGTATCATGAATGAAACAAAATTGATAAAGTTAGATCGTTTAAGTACTATGCGATGATCGGTGAGTCCATGCAGGAGCGCCTTTCCTGAGTGATCATGGCTTTGTATGTCAAATACACCATATAGATGATCAGTGTGTACATAACTGAAAATAATAAATACCTTCTGTTAAAATACAAGTATTTTTAAACTACTCCAACATGTGCCTTTAGTCGTACGTCGCAAAAAATTGCTTTACAATCGGTTCAGCCAACAAATACGTAGGACGACGCAAGGCGCCAGGTCTTGCAATTCAAATTTTGTATCCCACTTTAAAATTAGTCATTGACTGTACCTAATGCCAAAACATATGAATACCTATTGTACTTTTCGTTTTATTAAGTTTTTTGTTTATTTTGTTATCTTCTGTACTATAAAGTATTTTCATTCATTTATTCTTGGTGGGTATTGTGAACCTAATGTAAGTGGTTACTTACCGCACCCGATTAGACCCAAGATACCGATGATAGGCATCGTTATGCAGGTGATGATAATCACCACTACGAGGAGAAGCACGAAGTGAATCATAGCATAGATCACGTACGATTTCACAAATGTTGCTTTGTCCTGGAAAAAAAACAATATTTTACATTAAATAATTTTAGACATTTTCACACAGCATCATCTAGCCCAGTAAGCAGAGCTTGTGTTATGGAAATTACATGACTCATATACTACTTGTGTACTTTTTTCTTATAAATACATATTATACATAGTAAACACCCAGACCCGAGGCAAATATTTGCAGATCATGAACATTTGTCTCGCGGTGGGAATCGAACCCGCAACCTTCTGCGTCTTAGATGGGCCTTCGTCCACAGCGCCACAGAGGTCGTTAAAATTGTCTTTCATCAATTGCAAAGCAAAATACATTTTTTTTTGCAAAAAAAAAAAACATGTCGCGTGACTTTTCCAACGCTGACTCGTAGCAATAAATCTTATCTTAACACAATGGTTGATGAATCGAAATCGATTCCAATATACCTAAACCGCATTTCACTCTTAAAAGCCGTTTCGGAGATGAATGGTAACAATATAATAATAATTATTTATTTATTTATTCAATCATCATTGGATCATTTTGTATATAATGTTTTTTTTACCTAGCATTAGTATCACAGACAATCAAACAGGTCGTTAGAGGTCTAACGGCAAACGCATATACGCACCGTACGTCGCGGGTAAAACATAAAAAAGCTACGTAACCGACAGTATCGACGCGAGTCCAGGGCCTGCAGTCTCGACATAGATAGCGATTCGATCGTAAGCTACCGATCATTAGATAATAACGAAAAAAATCGCTTGCTGTACCGATGTTTTCGCTAAACGTAAGTCTCTACAACCAAGAAACCATGCAAAATCGTAACTTCGGACGTCGCAAAGCTAACGATAAACCGTATTCATAGTCCATTATTTTATTAGACGAATGAAGCTCATTATAAAACTTTCCCGAAATTTAAGGAAAATAGGTAATAAACTAATTTATCAAAAATTCTTATTGACTATAAAAAAGTTCAAACAAAATCTAAATCAAACAACATTATTTTTTAATTTAAATTATTTTCGTCTATGATCGCACTACAAAATATCTCAAACAAATGATAATTACCTTTTTATTTAAAAACAAACTTTAGAGTTTATGTCCTTGAAACACTGGTAGGACAATGTCATCGTGCTTATCCGTATCAATGTCAATGTTTGTTTTTAATTTATCTGTTACGAGTTTCTCGGATGTTTGAGGTCCACTTAATTTTAAATTTCATACGCATTTTATGTGGTACAGCGCATGCATTGACTATTTGGCCAGCAATATAAGGTTCATACATCAAATAGCGTTATCGATTTATTATTTATTTATTTAAATTATATCTATGCTCCGGTGTCTCAGTGGTTTTATGGTATTATTTAAATGTAAATTGTGATTGTCATTTGATTTAATAAATAAATATGGGGTTGATTGACCATGGCTCCAGAGGATATCCATCATCACCAAGTAACCATGAATGGCGTCACCATTATCAAAATGCCGCTTCATAGAGGAGCGCACAGATGAGTTTGCCCATATGCGTGCATTATGCCTAGCTCCTGGCTATCGGCCATTGATATTCAAAATCAATAAATCTCACACTGCTTCAAAATTTAATGTATGCCCCTAATAGTGTCCACTCACATATGCTTCTTCATGCACTCTTGGTGCTAAAATCTTATATGCATGCAGTCTACTATGGCTCCAATCGTTACTGGGAATGGTTGAGACGCATTTCAAAATTTTTTGTTTAGCAGTTTGTCAATGTATTTGGAAAGGCCTAAGTCTTTGAAGAGATAACTGTGGTTCATCTACGAGTTCGACCAACATATCTTTGGATTATCTGTACAGTTTAAGAAACTCATCTCCCTTCAAAAGAAGCGGATTTCGGTTATTTCGCCGGTTCCTTGCGATTTGCCGTCGCCTCATCATTTCATGGCGATGTTCGAGCATGAACAAGTCTAGCGCTAAATATGCTTCCGCCATTAGGTATCTACTCCTACTGCAACTACAAATACTTTTACAATTAATTTTTAATTGAATTTCAAAATCACAATGTACCGTATCGAATCGTTACTAGACTTATCGGGCTGTCAAATTAGCTCGCAATGGCATTCGCAGAAATCGTAAAATTGATAGTTGTTTTCGGTATAATTCCGATAAAAATCGATAGTTCCGAATGTAGAGACTACCAAAATTCGTTAAAATGTGATCGGTAAGACTTTGCGACCGATTTCGGCCAATATGCGATCGCTAACTATGTGGCCCAGGATGTCACGCTAACGCAAATTTGTCAAGGTAAATCTTGACAGCAGTCACGTGACATTTTCACAGATAATGTCATTTCCATACAATTCAGTCTTTCCGCAGGCGTTAACGCCAACAGAAAGTGGTATTTGTCTTTGTAGGGTGTCTACCCTGGGTTTTACTTTAACAAATTTGCGTTAGCATGAAAGGAAAATTAAGCGTGAGGTATTTGTCTAGACACTCAGGGTTGTTGTTTGTTATCATTTATTTCTAAAACGGCTTATCCGATTGGAATGCGATTTTTCACATTAGATTAATATAACTTTAGGAATGGTTATGAAATTGGTTTTATTTCTACAAATCACTAGAAACCGCTGCACTAGACAATGGAAAACGCCTCAGCGGTTTAAAAATGTAAATTGTTGCAGTAGAAAAAGTAGACCATTTTTTTTGTGAAATTCTTGAAATAGCTCACCTGCTGTATTCCAAGGAGGAGAAGTACGTTAGCAATAAAACCAGTCACCATCTCCACGAAGAGTATTTCCACAATGTTTAAGGGTACGATATAACTAGCATTGTACACGATCATACAGGTAGCAAAAATAAAAATAGCAATAATTGAAACTAAAACTCCGATAGCTGATATGACCTGAAAAAAGAACAAAATGCTTAGAAAAAAATATATGGGTCGGTACATCTTCATCTCTTTCGTGCCCCGACCAATCCGTCATACGGTTGGTACATCTTCATATTTTTGTGCCCCGACCCATCTGTCATACAGATGAGTATAACGGGTATGATGATATATAATTTATCCCAAAAACTATTTGCATTAAGAAATTAGGAAATTTTCACCGTACTATCGGTTAAGGTACGGACTAAGTTTCGACACATTCTGAGAGTCTTCATCAGGGGACGTATTCCACATTGGGCACCCGCTTATACGGCACCTGAGTTAATGGCACCTGAGGTATTCCACATACGGCACCTACGTATCAGTAGGTACTAGTGTTGGGACGTTTAATTTCTTAGGACGTCGAAATAAAAAAAATCTATTAAAATCAGTAAAGAGTTGAATAACATGATAATAAAAATATAAAAAGAAATGATCGTTGAATAACATGATAAAAATATAACTTCTTATATTTTTATCATGTTATGTTTAATATCACAATAAGTTTCATTAATCACATGTATTGCAAAATCAGCCTTAATTTACAATATAATTTAGAAATATATACTTTTTAGGTTTATTTACGATCATTTCTTTAATAAATTATGAAAATATTATCGAATAAATTATGTAATCAAATTCACGATAGTTTTTGAAGTAGAATTTGTGTTATTCTTGAATAAATTTAGCAATAAAAAGAGTTAATATAACCGAGTATTCCATGAAAACAACCATTTGGATCGTAACTAGGTATGCTATTCCAAATATCAATACTTTTATTTACCGCGAAGCAAGGTGCTCGTATATGCGTTTCACGTAAGAGGTTGTTTGTTTATTTTTTACAATAGATTCTTATGACTTTGAGAGTGGTTTTTATGTAGGTTTTATCTTCACAAGTGACAAGGGGGTGCTACTATAGATGATAGAAAACACGTCGAGTGTTTTAAAACTTTGCTAATAATAATTGTGGGTATATTAACGCAGCTTGCCAATATTTACAAAAAAAATTGGGCCCTAGTTTCCTGTAGCCTTATCTAAAAGTAACTCTTTAATAATGATAGATTCAACTAACAGCGGCGATGTATCCAAAGATCAGGGTAGCTGTTCGCATTTTGATGAAGAACAGGCAGTTGTTATCGCAGCACATAATTAATCTGGAAAAATAAATAAATAAGTAGATACACAAGGCATATAATACATATGTTAAAAGTAAAGGCCAGCATGAGACGCAGAAGGTCGTGGGTTCGATTGCCGCCGCGGGACAAATGTTTGTATGATCTACAAATATTTGTCTCGGGAATTTTCAATATGTTACAAAAAATATATGTATAAGTAGGTTAGTATATCATTCATGTAGTTTCCGTGGTCTCTGACTAACGAAGAAGAAAATAAGCTAGCTATCTGCCAGATACAAATGGAGAGAAGTATATTAGGAATCAAGTTGTCAGACAGAATTAGCAACAAAACTAGCAGGAAAATAAAGAGAGTAAGAACACTGACATACAGTATATATTCTGGCTGGTGAGATACAATATACAAAAAAATATATACGTTAATATATTTTTTGTAAATATTTTCCAAAAATTACCCCCTACGACAGATTTACCCCTTTTCGCGATAGTTTACATATTCTGGGACAACCTGTAGATTTTCCTCGATATATAAAATATAAATTAAAGGATTAATAGTCCTTTTAATTTATATTTTAATACAAAGTTAGTAAAGTATTATTTTGGTATTAATATTATTATTTATTAAGTATTATTATTTCCATTTGGCGTTACGGCCAAGCCAATACTATTTCCAACTACACAATGTATGTAGTAAACAAGGGATTTACAGATTACATATTGTGTTAGATTTATTATAACCACTTATAACTTTAGGTTAAAGTTAGGTATTAAGTTTACTTACCCCAATAATAACTTCACACTCAAAATATTTTATAAGCCAGATACTTCTTACTGTTATCTGAAACAGGAATGGACTGTTCGATTGTTTTTGACTGTTGGGCCTTGGCATGTAGGCGTAGGCACTTCTGGCGTAGGGGGAAAGAACGGGATACCACAGCCGTTAACCCTACCTTGTATAGGACGAGTCACTAAGAAGTGAAAGTGGAAATAATATGTAAATAAATCGTATGTTGCACCGCAGCTTAGACAGTTTTTTTAACACTTTTCTTCAAATCAAAATTTAATTATTTATTGTTTGTGAACTTGGATAAGTGCTACATCATGGCGGCGAATTAAAACTATTTGTATCACTAAATCCTGATCTTAGGCTTACAAAAAAAAAAAATAGCCTTTATTTCCCCTAACAAAAGAATTCATTGGCATTATATTACAGCAAAAATATATCATAAAAGTAAGAATGATAATGATAATTTTAGAACACTAATAATGAAATTATATTAATAAATAACAAAATAATAATAATATTGCATGTCATTAATTTTCATTCTAATAATTATATTTATATTGGCCAATGTTTTTAGCTCTGTCAAAAAACACTGAAATTTACTGTAATCTAGCTGGTTCATAACGTTATTTTTACATTACATTGGTCCTATTTCATTCCTACTCGATAGGTATGGTTGACGATTGTGGCCATCCGGCCTAATGAGAATAATATATTTTTTGCAAGCAAAGGTGATAAAGCTGTTGATGGATAAGTGTTATGTAGAATAACGTGACATATTTAAATAGAGCTTTATACCATTAAGTTTAAGTTCAAGGTACCATATAACTAGCCGTTGCATTTGTGACCCGCTAGATGCTGTGTACAGTAAAGTACTTTAAAAGGGGTGGTTCACACAAGCTGTGATTTGGCTCCAATATTTTTGGTGTTCTGTACCAAAGTACCAAGAAGGGACAAAGCGGATTATTTATGGTCACATTTCGCTATTTGTCTATTTGTTTGTCTGTTTCCCTCTGTATTAATTAACAATACTTAGGTAAAGCGTGTTAATTTATATTTTTTCTTGTTATTCATGCACTATCTCAAGATGTTCGCCTATGTGCAAGTACTTTTTAGTTGTGTGATAAAGAATGTAATATCTATCTAAATAAAGCCTATAGGTAGGTAGGTAATCTACCAAACAAATCAGCATAATCAATAAAGTTGTACAATTCCATAAATTTAGTGTCTGTTTTAGTTTCAGCTCACTATTTTCATTTCGAGGAATGTAATACACGAAATCATTTTTTAAAGATCTGAAAACTGCTTCCATTTTCCATGATAAAAGCTTTGCTTAGTTTGGGGCTAGATGATGCTGTGTGAAATTTGTCCAGCTTTATTTATTTTATTTATTTATATTTCGTTCGTGAAAACGGACTAAAATATTATATCTGGTATGGAATTGGAAATCAAGAGATCTGGAAGAAATCGTTTCTAAGCGATAATACCGCTCATTGTACTTTAAGCTTTGTAGTTTTGATAAATTGTAAAAATAATCAAGCATTTTTCATTAATTCATCAAATACATTAAATAGAAAAAGTGTTCCGTTAATTGATCATTTTCTGCACGAACGAAAAAAAGCATTGAAGAAGGACCGATCATTAGGTACGGAATATTAACTTATACATACACATAAAAACACCTACATTGCTCTTGAATTGAGGACCTCCTGTTTTGAAAACGGTCAACAAAAAGAGTCGACTATGGCCATACCCTTACAATCAGTGTTAAGTTAAGTGTCAAATGTCACATTTATAATGGGGCTTACAATTGTTCTAAGAAGTTGAACCACTTGATAAACATGTGGCCATGATTTGGATGGAACTTACAGCATGCGCTTTGGCAGGTTTTTAGGGTAGTAGGACCCGATGTCAAACATTTGTCTGAGTCACTGAGCTTTTATCGAAAAAATCTATCTGATTTTTTCGATAAAAGCTCATATTTTTTTATGAGTTAAATTTTGTAATTTTACGTATACCCGTGGATTTGCCCTTTTACCAATAACAATATAACGTAGCTTAGTTTAAAATCTATGCTTTCTAACCACTGCTATAAAAGATAATATGTCGAATCAAGATCTTTATTTTGATACCTATATCTTTGACAAAATTTATTACATTACATCAATTCCTCGCTACCAAAGCATTAGAAGAATCGGCAACAGTGTGACCAGATTCAGTATTTTAATACTTTTTCAGTATATTTTATTGATTTTTTAGAATATGAGTTTTTTTGTAGGTATATTGCCAGAAGTCGGTATTTTTCGGTATATTTTGGTTAAGAAGTTGGTAGCACCGTAAGCAATCGTCGTCGCGAACGTCGCGAACAAATGTTCGGGGAATTCCGTGAACATCAATTATCTAAAAAATCCCCGGATTCAGTCTACGTTTTCTTTGGGAGCAAAGATCAGTAATTTACAGGCGGGCCTCCTCCGCCACCGTTGTAGGACTATTAAACTATGCAATAAATAATCTATAATTTGGTAAGTAGATAGGTACATACAATACTTTCGGGTATGAATTACAAATAGTATCGACTCGGCCAATAGGTACCTACGGTTTGTTTAGGTGAAATGTTTTTCTGCTCTACACTCTACTTAATCTTTGAGGATGTTCTGACAAAAAATTGGGAATTTCCCCAACTTAGTACTTACTTCGTTTTTGCCGACACATAAATAAAGTGCGTTTTTTCTTTATTTTCAAATGCAGTTAATCGACGAAGAATAATAGAACCCTAAAACTTGATCGCAAAGTAAGTATTTTATTTAAAACTAGTTTCTGACCGCGGCTTCGCCCGCGTGGTTTGTTAATAAAAGTAGCATATGACCGTCTCCAGGCTTCAAACTATGTCCACCATCTTTTTAGTGAATCGAACCAAGGATTTTCCATATAATGTTTAGAACTCAATTGCACAACCCCAAAGGGTAGTTTTGAAAAAAAAAAATGTGTTTCATTATTTATTTTTAAGTTTATTTGTACCGAGTTTGAGTGAATCAAACCTAGGAATATTTTTTTCCATAGAAACTTTACCACCCTGTTTAACCCCCTTTAGGGGTTGATTTTTGATTTTTAGTCTATGTTTTATTCTAGAATCTAAACTATCTACATTCCAAACTTCATCAAAACCGGTTTAGAAGTTACGGATATACGTTGTAACAAACATTCAGACACACAGACTTTCGCATTTATTATATTAGTAGGATTTCCCTTTCTTGTGAACAATTTTGGGTGGAAGTTGGAGAATATTCAGTGATGGAATGTTAAAATACAAAAATATACTTAACTAGTTTCAGTAAATCTCTGTTATGTATACCGGTCTCTAATGCTGCATGCGAACGCAATTTTTTCACAGATAAATGTAATAAAAACAGACCAAAGAAACAGATTTATGAACAAAAATGTATCAGCTATTTTAAAAACAAAGCAAGGTGTTAAAGATGAAGGAGGTTGTATCAATTTTAACCTTAGAAAATAATGTTAAAATATAACTCTAACGTTTATAGCGATGATTGATGATTATTATTAAATTAAACATGTTAAAAAAATCAGTATTTTTATTGGTATATTTGCCCTGCGTAGGTCGGTATATTTCAGTATTTTTTGGAGGGGCCTCGGTATTTTCGTAAAAAATAATCTGGCCACACTGATCGGCAACAAACTGGACTTGGTCATTCTTTTGGTAATTCAAATTCTTATCAACTATTTTTTTACTTGAGCTGGAGCAATAAATAAATAAATAATAATGCTGGACATTTTCACACAGAATCATTTAGCCCCAAAGTAAGCAGAGCTTGTGTTATGGGAACTACATGACTGATATACTACTTATATACATTTTTTTTTGTAAATACATACATATTATAAATAGAAAACACCCAAACCCGAGACAAATGTATGCAGATCATACAAACATCTGTCCCGCAGCGAGAATCGAACCCGCAACCTTCTGCGTCTCAGGCGGACCTTCGCCCACTGCACCACAGAGGTTGTCAATAGATACATAACCAGGAAATAATCTGTTCCCAGGCTATTCAAGTAGCGAAACTAGCAGAATCTACGGACGTACACCGTTAGGTCGTCGGTCGTCAGTCGTCACTATGTCATAGCGAATCGAATGGATGATAGGCAGCGGACATCTTGGGATGAAAGCCAAAAGACTTGCCGCAAAACTCAGGACTTATAATGGACGCTTTTAGGATCAACAACACGATTTAGATAAGAGAAGATATACTCTAGACTGAAACAAACCAAACTCCAACGTATTTTTGCAGCGGATCAAGTCTTAATTTTTACTTTTACTTTACGTAAGTAAAAATTAAGACTTCTCATAATTTTTTTAAAAGCAAAAAAATATTATGGATTTACGCCGTCCGTCCTCAGATACATACTCAGTGAGGAGATCTTTGAGGCTGCCATGTAGGGGGTAGTCAGAGGCACCTCCAATCATTACATTTGGCACATGCCCGCGTTTTACTAGTAGTTAACGTTCAATATGACAGGGCACAAACCCAAGAAACAACTTAATAAAAAACTAATAAGTTGCCTATCTACTTTTCTTATTATATAGTAGATAAATCCTCTGTATTATTACCTTCGGGTACCAACTTTATAATGTCGTATCGGATATTGTGTCAGAAATCTTACACCCCCGGCCACTTCAAAATCATATATAATCCTCCCCATCCATAGGTTGTCTGGAAGAGATCGCTTTTAAGCGATAAGACCGCCCATTGTACCTTTATCATATTGTGTTACTGTTTATTTTGTTTATATCTTAAGGTGTACAATAAAGTATTTTCATTTATTCATTCAATCATCGTTGTCGTGGGAAAGATATCCCGAATTGTCATATTCTTCTAAAAGTTATTTACTTTACTTGTTGGATAGAATATACCTGTGCAGGCAAACACAGGTAGGTAATAATAGGCAAGTTCTTATCTCATTATCCTTTTATAATATTATTATGGAGTGGGGAATTAATTTGTTATTTTCATTATTGTTGTATTTTGTTTGACTGACCATAAATATTATCTTCTTTTTTTCATACAATTTATTTACCATTATTATTTTGTGTCATTCCATAATCTTATTTTACATGCCAAACGCTGACGAGTTATTTAATTGGCCAATTAAATTATAGGTTTTTAGTCTATAGTTTGATATCACCATAATAGTAATTAAATATCTGATTAATTATAAATATCATCACAATAGACTTAAGGTCGATTGCAGCGCCCTGACAGGATACCTACATATTCCTACTTACTAATAAGCTAATTTAAGATCTAAGCTAACAATCAATGTATATGAATATAAATATGAATTCTATATTATTTGCAAAAAACACATTATGTAAATAGTATACCAGTCATGTAGTTCCCATAATACAAGCTCTGCTTGAGGCTGGAAGATGCTGTGTGAAGATGTCTAGCATTATTCATTATTTATTTGTTTATGTTAGTAGGTAAGATATGCCTAAGTCTTTGTGTAGATAAGCTTAGTTTTCTACCTATCCCAAAAGATCGCACACGAAATGAAGCTGGTGGATCATCCTTGTGATTTTGATGAATACAAATCTAAAAACGTACACTTTGATAAAAAATATTTAGTAAGAAATAAATAGACACATATCCCATTGTTCTGATCCACATTAGGATTCCCTGTATCGTAGATTTAAGGGACTATGAGTATCTACGTGATACCTCATCACCCAGACAAGGAACAAATGTTTGCAGGGCATGCAAACATTTGTCCTGCAGCGTCCGTTTGGTATAAAGTACTTACCTATTTATACCTACTTAACAAAGAGAAGGTTATAATTAGGCGCAATAAAATTTTTTACTCCTAATTATAAGGGAGTAGCTATATTTTTATGTATGTACGTACGTTGGTCTTACTTTAATCATTTTTGTTTGTTACACACGCGATGATCTTGTATTTTTCCATGAAAATTTAACTTCTCAACAGAATCGGAGAGAGTAGTTTAAAAAAAAATTAATTTACGTAAATGTCATAGGTACAATACTTTTTGTCATAGTGCTCAGAACACAGCAGGTTGACAAATTATTTTGCTCACGCAGAGATAATTGCTAACACGTTTCAAGAAGGCGCTACATTGATTTCCAGCGTGTGAAGCGTACCTACCGTAGTAGGTATAGGTACTTGAGTAGTACACAGGTATGCTACGATAGGTTCGCCCAGCACCAGAAACAGCAAAAAAGGGTATACCTAATGGGTGCGCGTATATTTGGATGAAATCTTTATCTATACCACTCTATACTAATAATAAAGCTGAAGCGTTTGTTTTTCGTTTCTTTAATTATTATTTTTTCAAATCCGACTGATAGTTAAAGAGAAGTATCAGTCGGATTTGAAAAAATATTTTTGTAAGTTATATTTATATTTAACATCACACTACGATTCTAAGGAACGATTTCTTTCAGATAATCTTAAGATAGAGGAACTTAGGTAAAATAATGACAGTGTTATTGCCTTACTGAAAAATATAAAGACGTAAGCATGAGGAATGAACATTAAAAATTAAACATTACAATATTTACATATTTTTTGTAATACCTATACCCAAATACTATTTATAAAAGGTTTTTTGTTTTCCAGTTCATGTACTGCGCGATCCAGAGCTGCCTTTGGAGGTTGCCTCGGCCCTTGGACCGGATGTGCAGTTTGTTCTCAAGTACATCGATGTTGGTAAGCGATTTTCTTAAAAATCAAAAGGACATATTATGGACATATATTATATTATGGTGCTCAGTCTTTTTGATCTGTCATTGGAAATGTCATTTCAAACACGCAAAAGTAGCCCGCATGTTATTAAATCCGAACATCTAAACGTCCAAACTTTGAAATTGATAATGTTCAATGATCAAATGAACTGAATGTTTAAAAAATCCTGCTGGATTCACCTGCATCACCAATTTGCACCCATTCTGGATGAAAAAAGAGCACGGTATCTTCCCTTTTAGTCTGGTACAAGTGTTGTCGGGCCATGGATATTTCGGCTGAGGATATTTTGCATGGCGCAGCATCCGCCGTAAGAGTGTAGTTCTTAGACACCGCAGTGTCAGGCTCTTTATTGAAATCGAGCAAAGCGCCTAGTTATTCTAGATAGATCTGCTAGGTAAAGGATCCTAGATAGATCTGCTAGGAAGGGTTTCCGTCAGCTCACCACAGGATGGGTAATCTATAGTGGCTATTAGAAATGAGTCGAAGTTCTTCAGGCGGCTTCACAACTCCGACATCTGAGTTGGCTACTCGCTCATACAATGAACGAACAAACGTTGGTTGCTTTTCGTGGATTTGTAAGAATAAACAAATTGTAAATCCTTACAGATCCACAAAATGCAGGCGGTTGAAATATTTATAATACAAATAAAATTATTGATCCTTACAAATCGACGACATACTTTTCGACGTTTTATAATAAAATAAAATACCCAGCAGACACAAGATACATAGTCCAGATTCCACACTAGGATACCCTGTGCCGTGGGTATCAGGAACTACGAGTACCGTGGTACCACAATACTCAGACCCGAAACAAATATCTGCAGAACATACATACATTTTTCCCGCGTCGGGAATCGAACCCACACCTCTTGCGTCACAGCTGGCTACTACTCCGCTGCGCTATTGAGATCGTCAGTTGCTGCGATTCAAACGGTGCCTCTACATGAAGTTGGTAATTTCTTCAAAACGCCGGTTCCTTCGCTATTTCAGCGTTGATTGATGGATGATGGAGATAAATGAGCAGCAGCACTCCTCTTATTGGACGATCCTTCTGATGGATTATTAGTTTTCTCTCAATGCCAATTTGTTACGAAACGGATTCCTACCTACCCACTTACTGGACTATAAATAGCTAACTACCTTCTGCCTGCGGCTTCGCATTGATAAAAAGTAGCCTATGTATTATTCTATTAAAAAATATTTGATTTATATTGGTCCAGCCGTCATGCAATAATCATCCCAACATTTATGTTTGTCATTTCCCTGACAAACGAGCCGCATTGGCCTAGTCGGCAGTACCCCTACTTCCAATCATGTGAAATCCCGGTCAAACCAATGCATTTAAAAAATAAAAAAACTGTGAAGGAAAATATCGTAAGGTATAAGTGTTCAGATGGGCTTGCAACAAGTCACTTAGAACTACCATGTAAAACACGGACATGTACCAATTATGTTTGAATTCGTCTCTGGCTACCCCTATCCTTGGCATCCTTGGTATCTATATACCATGAAAGTACTGTACATTGTTTTGAGGATGGTTATTATGGGTAATAGAGGAGTTTTTGATTCTTTGGTGTAGCATTGAGTAGCATCGCGTAGCTCCGTCTTGTTGGAGCCTCGTCTAATAGGGACAAGAGAGACAAACAAATATTTATTCATGGGACAACCTTGTCTTATTAAAAGACAATGGAACTTAAGCCAATTTCGTGTTACAATGATGAGAAAGGAATTGGAGGCGGAAGCCGGGTTTTCATTGAATCCTAATAGGCATTCTCGAAAGTAATATTGCACACCTTCCGATAGAATACATACATACGTCACTTCGAAAAACGAATTCGATACAAATATTATGAGAAAAATAACTAACGATGATGGTAATTTCAAAGTGGACCATCAAGTAATAGCAAAAAGTTCGAAAAACTTGCGATTATTGCGAGTTCACGTATGGCATTTTTCAATAGGGTATACCTACTTACTTGGAACAGAATATTCTAACATAACCTTTTAAAACCTTCATTTGAACCTTGATAATTCATATAGAAATATTGCAAAAACCGCATGAGTATAAAAAAATGATGTATGGTGCTTAGGTAAAATTATATTGGAACTTGGAACTAGAGTTTCGAGATGAAATGAAAGAAAGTGCAAATTACCGTTTTCGATTTTATCAAATAAAAATGGAAGCTTGGGTAAATTACTATTTAATTTACCCAAGCTTCAATTTTTTATGCGACCAAGAATTTGGAACAACGGTATAGAAGAGTTGAATTGACATTATCATAGGCAGTCGATTCGATTTTAGAAGTGTCTAGGTATACCGCCGATCATTATCAACAGAAAAAGGAAAGTTTGCTTCTAGACACTAAAGCAACCAGACACGCTGTTGGAGTATTGAGTTTTGAAGCAAACTGTTAGTTGACTACCTATCTTAATTGCATTACTTAGCTTGTTCAAAAATAGAACTGATAAAATATCGAACAAATTACTACGTTTACGTTATCATTACGGCCACGGGCACAGATAGAAGCATAGTCAATACGTGGACTATCAAGAAAGTATGCACACAGAAAAATAACTCACGCACACATATTCATAATTCACCTGTTGTAGCTATCGTTGTATTGAGAGGCTTGCGCGCACGCAGGTTGTATGTTCTCCCACTATACAGCCGCTTTTTATTGCCGTCTTTGTTATCACGGTTCAGTTAGACAGAGACGGATGAAAAATGGCGTCGGTAAAGCAGTCTGCTGACTGTTGCGCCAACCGGACTGAATCAACGGTCTTCCTAGCACATAGCGGACCTAACTTAGTTTTAACTTAACTCCGTTGCGCGGCGTTTGTTTTATCATTTCCGAGTCTGATTTTAGAATAATGCTGTGCTTAACACGTCTTATTTTGAATTACGGAAAGTCTCCGCATGTTTTGTGAAGTGAAAAATCAGTTGGGAGTGTTGTTTTTGAGTGGCATGGTGGTAAAACAGCCTTCGGCCGAGTGAATGCCTAAATCACGCCGCACCTCGGTGCTATGTAGGTTCGTTAAAAGTGCCAGTGCAAAGTTTGAATTTATAGTGAAATTTAAAGGTTTTATGCCTTTAATAACAGTGTTATAGTGATTTGTGTGTGTGGATTGTAAAAGGATTGAAACAATACACATCGGAGTAATAAAAGGTATGTAATTACTCAGATTGAAATAACTTTCTATAGTACGAAACGATTTTTAATAACGGTACATAGATAGTAGGTAGGTTGGTATGTTCGCATCGAAAACATCTAAGGTTCAGTGCTGATTTAATACGTTAGTAGCACAAACTAACAATATAAAATTTCTACATCATAAATAAAAATAAACATGACTTTTTATTTAAATTGGAACGAAATTAAATATCTGGAACTAAATTAAATATCTGAAGGTCTGGTTCGTATTAAATACAATGCCAATGTTCTGTGGACTTATTTGTATTCAACAGAGAAACAAATTGAAGGACGAGAGTTGATATTATCTCCCTATTTTTTGTATGTATGCTCGAACCACGGTTATAACGAATGCTTTTTGTAGCAAAACTTAAAGTTGGCTTCATAATGCTAAGCCGATAAACTTATTTGAGGTTTCTCTCACATTTTCCTCTCAATTTGTGTGATACACACAACTTCGTAGCTCACAGCTGGTATACCTGATAAATCGCCGTGTAAATCATAAATTTCCAGTTGTTCTCTGCGATCTTATATTGTCAATTCAAATGCCTACTTGTAAATTTAGATAAATGATCATAGAATGGTCAGGTACGCTAGTAAGATCTTATATGAGCCTCAATGAGATTCCTCGTATTCCCGCCATACGAAAGACTTAAACGCGCTGCATACCTATAGGTAGGTACAAAACGTATCGCACAATTGTGAATCTTAAATCAAGATCACTGTGGTAGGTATGTATGAATTGAAATTAAATGTCTTTATTACCGAAGATCGTAGGAAAAGTTGTGATAGGTGGATAATTTCCTATTTTATAGAAAAAGTCTTCGAAAGGAAATTTTTACTGTTTTTTTATATTTTGATGCTATCTCTTCGTACAGCTTACTTCTTTATTATACTAAAAATACCTTTAAATGTCCAATATATACGGCCATTCCATAATTTAAATGCATCTTAATCTCCATGCAATAAAGTTAAAAATAATATTTTTTATGTACCTACTTAGGAGGCTTCGTAGGTAACAAAAAGTTCTCTACAACGCAGCACATTCCAAAGATTCATTTAATTAAAAGCAGGTAACGCTGGGCGATCCCGCTATATTACTGGGACTACCAAATATTCTTTGTGTGACACATCTTTTGTTGAGTAAAATTGAAAGTGCATTGGGTAGGTTCTACCTCTGATTTGAAGCATGATCTGAAATCGGATGTGTGGTAATGCACATAATAAGTTGTTTTTGTTGATAATAAACAAAAATAACTTATTATCAACAAATATTTACTGAAAATGTAGATTATAGTACAATAAGTACAAGTATTCTAATAGGCGATAGACATAGAGGTGTGAAGCCTTGTTTTGAAAATATTCTTAAACACAAATATGTACATTAACTTCTAGACAAATACCATGAATGGTAATGAGCCGCCTCTAACTATCTTTTTACAAACAATGTAACCTGAATAGATGCATGTAAAGCTTTATAAGGGTTTACTCAGATGCTTAGTATAGAAAGAGGTCAGTTTAGCCCAGTAGCATAACAGTCTACGTCACGGTTCTCACGGGCCGCGAGGAATCTCGAGAAAGCCGGCCGTGGCCAGCTTCAAGTGAGAACCAGTTCTGAATCGGCAAATGTAATGACCACCGTTTGCATAGTAAACGTACTGAGGCAACAATAGAACTGATAGTGAGCTGGTATTAGTATAACGATAGAAATGTGATGAAAGAGAGACAATGCTCATGATGTTCTTGACATTTCAGGCTGATTGCAGTCTGGTATTTCGTGAAATTGCAAAATAAAACAGATAAGGTATTGGTATTTTATCAATGTTGATCTATCTACCTATCACAATTTTGGGATTGAGATAGATAGAGCCAATCCTAATTTATTTAGACTTCTATGGATTCTACTGTACCGAAGCTTTATTAAATCACAACTTTTGCCCCGTTCGGGTGGTGGAGCGAGGGACACTGCCCGACGAGATACAGTCTCCAACTACACTACAACAACAACTACTACTGTAGTTCGGAGGGTAGGGTATTCTCAAACTGACACTCCACTTGTAACCCTTGGGCTCTGGCTTTGGCTTGGGATATTTAAGAATTAATAGTTCGAGATAATGATGTATTAGTTTTCTAAGAAAATAAATAAATGTTTACTTTACTTTTCTTTATTTTCTAACTTTGTAGGCAAAATATTGTATGTATAACATTGAACCTATTGTTTCTAATCTTTAACGTTTCAAATGTCTAGATCTTAAGACATGGCCTTTAGAGGAAGCCTTTGTCCAGCAGTGGACTTCTACATACTTTAGATGATGATGATGATCGTACTATTTATACATGATGATTAATGTACCTGAAAACGTAACCTAACTTTACTAACGTAAGATTGACGAACGTTTTACCGAGGTTCCTTTACGAATTTGTGTCACAGCCTTCCGGTATTTCTTTTGACTCAATGGAAGTAAAACAAAGTCAAAGTCAATAGGTATAAAGAAATCACATTAATCATAAAGAAACACCAATTTATAAACTACGTAAATATAAATTGTAAAGTGAATTTACGCGAATTCCTCGCGTACGACCATGCCTAGATAAATCAGGAAACAAACTCTGCTGCGTTTTTTTATGATCTTTCATTACTATATAATGCTATAATAAAATTATCTAGCGCCATATATCTATTTATCGAATTTACAATTTATCTTTCGGTGCGTGGTCACCTCTAAAACCTTTATTCAGCAGCGGTTTAGTGAGTTGCCTATATACCCATTGTTACTTAATACCTTATCCATTTTCTTACCAAATCAAGGATCGACCACACAAGCTTTCTTGCTTCCAATATCAGATGGGACTGAGAACACTCGCAATCATTCATTGCAAATTATCATGGAAGGAATCGGTTACTCCACGGTCAATTTAAGTCGGTTAAGCTCAACGATACGTACTTTATAATTACTTCTAGCAATGTTTATCTGGAGCTTGGATACAGAATACTGTATAGTAAAAGCTTTGGCATGGCATAAACCACAAGGAACAGCTGTACTTTTTATTTATGGTTTAAAGCTTTCCAAACCGCAATGTTGAGTGCTTCCCCGTTCGACCCAAGATTTTTCTACCCAATAAGTATTTTGCTCCGTTCGACCCAAAACATTTGATTAAAGTTACACACACCTACTTATTTGTACCTATTCCTAATTTCTATTGTTTAAATTCAAATAAATGACACAACCTTCTATTTTAGTGTTTTACACACTAAAATAGAAGGGTCAGCAGACAAAAAATGACGATACTTATTATAAATATTTTTATTAATCAAATCAGTCTTGTTCAGATAATAGTGAGTCAAATATTTGTCTACTAGTCTAACAAAAACTCTAATCAATCTTTAAAGAAAAAAACATAATCAAATAAACATATTATAAAAAATAGCACATCGATGCTCAGATTCAGGTCTGGTAGGTAAATATAAAGTTACATTACTAAGTTATCTAGGTACATAATATCAGTCATGCAAAATCATTTTTTTTTCGAGATCAATTATTTAAAACAAAACAATAAGTCCGCCTACTTACATTGTTCTAGGAATTGCACGTGTATTCGTTTGAAGAGAGCATAAACATTAGCATAAAATATTATTGTAGACACAAAATTTGAAGTTATTGTGACTAATAATTTCATCAAGTTCGATTTTTTACAAATATTACGGTGTCTGTACTGTTTAGAATACACTGTGACTTAGATTTTTGAATTGGGTAGAACGGAGCATATGTTTTGGGTTGAACGTGTTAAAATAATATTGGGTTGACAAATTGTGGAATGAACGGGGAAGCACTCGCAATGTTGTCGTTTAAATAAAGCCGTGTAGCTTAACTCGTGTGCAGGACTTTTCCAAACTATGCGTGCATATAAAGAATGGAATCAATCTATTCTCGCTAAACGTCTAGCATGCCACTATGTGGTTGTGTTGTGTGGGCTCTCAAAACAATGAAGACTTTTTGAATCCTACGCTAAAACGTAGGTATGCGAGTTTTTGTATTTAAAAAACATCATCATGCCCTTGAACATATTCTGAGCTACGAGAAACCACACCGTAAACTTGAAGTAAACTGAATGTTCTGGCCATCCTACCTTTACGTTTTAAAAAATCCCAGACAATTCCTCTCACGTGCCATTGTGGATTGTTTAAGATATCTGACGCCGACATTTAATTGTTGTGCCCTCATTGTCATTGCTATCAGATCTCACGACAATGGTTCTGGTATGCACAGTTAATAGGCGTAGGACTAGGTAATTGAAATTCTTGAAGGTAGTAATTTTAGGGCGCTATTTCTTGAGACTAAAAGATTATCTTGTACTTTCACTGTGACATTGAGTCATGTACTTTGACTAGGCGTTTAAGAAAAAAAACATGAAGTATTATTTCTTCAAACTTACTGGTACCCAAATACATGAGGCGAAGACGCCGCATCAGTGATATCAGTTGAGCTATCTATAAATCGTTTGCAAAGAGCTTTATGTCTGAACTGTTTCATCTGTAAGATACCTCTATTTAGGTTTTGTATTATTCTTAACATCATAAAATGTTCATCATCCTAAAAACTATGAAAAAAAGCTTAAACTGACGCGTTCAGCCTGCTTCCGCCACGCAGGTGATAAGCCGTTCCTGCTAAAATAACTGCAATAACTGATCGGCATATTATAGGCGTCATAGGTGTCCATTATTATTACCATCAAGAAGTAGTGACAGCGGGATTCCGCCTTGAATGCCACATGAGGAGACGAACCGCACCTATCCAAGTTTTAGCCTTTTCAATATCATCGGTAAATCGGAAGCGATGTCGCCTTCTGCATCTTCCCCGTAGGTATGTAGGTACTCATCATGCGTGAGTAAACAATATATTGCCTATTACGTTCGCTTCGTGTGAACTAAATTCCATCGGCAATGCCATTTGTGTTCCTAAGACGTGTCTAGATTTACAATTGAGTAAACAGAGGTGCGAATTGATACCACAGCGTATAAATCAGCCAGCTTAGTTTACCAATATTAGCAGGTGACATTATGATTGCCACAGGATATACTTCTTGCAGATGAAGACTGCTCAAGTTGTGGTTAATAAATGTATTTTCTTTCTTTCTTCTCAAGTCTGCCGTTCATCCTGTGATATACTCAGCAGTTCGGGGAGATATTACGTCCAGCAGACAGATACTGACGTAGGTTGGAGATAAAAAAACTAAATGAGAATTATCTCGAGCAAAGCAAATCGTTGCAAATTCCAGTATTTACCAAATTCTTACTGTTTACTATCGATCTTATAAGATCAGTGGTAATTCGGACTGAACGATGGCATAATTGAATGAATTATTGATTATTGAATTATTGATAAGAAAGCATGAGTTTGAACTAATAATATCAGTCTGCAACTTATTGGGCAATTGGTTGCCTTGCTCCGTTTTTACCTTTGGGATAGGCGATTTAACCCAATTATCTTTACGCTATACCTTAGCTCTGTTTCGTATTTGGGTTTGTAATCACAATTATCAATGATTTTAGCATAACCATCTAAAAGGCAAAAGTTCTAGTCAAATAAATGCTATTTGCGTCTGTGAGATCTATAGAACATTTAAGCTTATTTAGAAGTTGAACAGTGTAGGAAACATTTTTATCATTGGACCACGTGAAAGAATGTATTAAGCAACATTGCCGGTAATAATGACCAATTTCTTTTGAGGCCACACATTCATCTGATCGGTGCTCCAAACCTGTTCTCAAGTAGACCGAGTGGTCTCATAAAATTAATAAGGTCATACAGATCAGCCATAAATTTATATAGCACAACGTTACGTAGGGGATTACCGTGAGACATTTTCTTGGTAGCCATAGAAGCTTCACTATTTATTACATTCAGTACAGCTTAACTATGTATTTATTGAGATTATTTTATGTAAAACTATGTATTATGGTTTGACATTCAATAATTATAGGTTTTTATTTTTTACGAATTTCAAGACTTCATGTTATACTTTGAAGTTGATTATGATGAACCTCTATTATAATTTTAACCTCTTTTTGCACTCGTTTTAGCAATAAATTATGTTTATTTTGATTTGAATGTAAAGATGTTTTAATTTCAACGGCCATATTGAGTTTATTTATTTATTTAACAAAATCACCCAGCTCTCAAGGAATGATAACTTTAACCAATAAAAACTTTTCTTACAGCCAATTAAGGATTTACATTTTATGTACTTAACCAGTAAATTGACGACAATCACTAAACTAGAGGATATAGGTATAAGATTATTAATCTATCGCAGACTTTGCTTCAAGGGACAAGAATAATGAATTGATACAACCTTTGTGTTTGTGTGTGGTGTGGGGTGTGAGTTGGCCACTATAGCGGCAATCGATAGTACGTATTTTGTCCGTCGAGTTGTACCGGCCACCCGTGGCAAGCGATGGCAGCGGCGACTGATGCAATAAAGAGTTATGGAGGGGATACGATTTTAGCTATTGATATCATAAGGGGGAGATTGGAAAAAACATCGTGTTATATTGTTTCTTAAATGTATATAAAATACAGAACAAACACGCTCTGTATACTCATGATGGACATCCTCAGATTTATTCTTAATGCATAGAAGTCAAAGACAGCACAAGGTGGATATATAAGGATTCCGTTACATCCATTTGGCTTCAGAAACCTAGAACGTTGCCAGAAAAAGGTTAATTGGTTCAAGAACTATAATTTAACTCTAGTCGTCATGCAGGGGACTAAACTAGTCAGTCGAGAGACCTTTAAATGGTTTTGACCACTAGTGGAAGCACGCGCCATAAACACCTGCGTTTTTTTTCTAAAAACAGCTGTTATTACTTATTGAACATTTGCATTACGTGTTAAATTGTAAGAATAGTTATGCTAAGCAAACTTGATAGCTACAGCGTGTGATGGAACTGTTGAAATAGTTTAGAAACGTGTGCGGAGTTTTTATGCTGCGCCCCTCATTATTTTTAATGCTAATAGTTCAAATTAGAAACAATGTACAAGGTAATATGAAAAATATTTTTATCTGTTTTCCAGTCTAAGCTATGTTGTAGGTTTAGTTGTTGTTTTGCGGGAATTTTGTTTTGCAAGCATCCATAGGTTACAATAACCGCTTACCAACAGGAGGCCAAACGGCCACAAAGGTTGTTTAAAAAAAAAATAACATTGTTACGTGCTGTGAAATTTACGACTACTTAGGACAACCTCACCTATATGAGTACAAGAGTGAAACATACATGATTGAAAGTAGTCATAAAATATAGGTAGTTAAAAACACATCTGCTGCCTAGGAACAGCCTGCTCAATTAGATATCTACAGTCAAGGAAACAAGTGTTTTAAAAGACCTGTCAAGCTGCGCCCTGTTAGCATACTACGTAATTTTGACCAAATTTTTTGCCCCTTTTTCACCCAATTTGGTACTCGATTGATAGGGTTGACTCCCGGTTTATTACTAACTAGCTTCTAGTACCCGGATAAAAAGTAGCCTATGTGTTATTCTGATGTATAAGCTATATTACTGTAAAGTTTCATCAAAGCCCTTTCAGTAGTGTTTGCGTGAAAGAGTAACAAACATCCATCCTCACAAACTTTCGCGTTTATTATAGTAAGTAGGATTAAAATCGTATAAGTTTTTGATGACACAGTTTAAGGTTGCTAAGCAACGCCACAAAACAAACTTTGTTGGAGTAAAATAACAGTTGAAAATTACCCCTCAAATCGCGCAACAGTGCAAACAATTGAAAGTAAACTACCCACATCTGTTCGCACCTGCAGATCATTTGGCATTTCGGTCGCGTGTGAGCTTCGTGTTACGTGACTCAGGCACCGTGAAGTTCCCCTCGAAAAACTGTCTATTTACAACCTTTGATGTTGACAAAACTAGGTATAAAACACACAATATAAACATTTCCTGATCTTACATAGAGCTATTGTAATTGCATGAATTTCCATGCTAATTAGTACTCAGGAGTTGATCTACGTGGGTTGCATTTTGGCAATGTTAAATCAGAAACGAAAAATTAGTTTCTAATTTAACATTGGAAACATATCTTAGGCTTATTATATGGATAGCCATTATTTTGCTGCGAACTTAATATCTAGAAGGAGTAATCGTTGGATAGGAGTCAGAGTAGGAAAAGTAACAAAAATAAATCTGTGCTCAGCTGACAGATGATTGACCAGAAATCGTGTCTCGCTTGCCACCAAACTCCCTATGAACTCATTGATTTTAGTCAGTTTCTGTATGAATCGCAACACACAATTTATAATATTAGTATTACGACATACAGTTTAAAATTATGTAAAAAATAGTATGGTGGCATGGGAATTGTGGTGATTTCTGAGCTTAATTGTTTGGACGCGAATTTTGGTAAGATATCTGAAAATCTAAATTATTTTAAATCGTTACTACTGACTGGCAATCAACGCGCAATCTAAACGGTAATTTGTCAACGGTTTGTAGATTATTAAAAAGAGCACATTCTATGATTCATAAGAGATTTGTTGAATTAAAACCTCTTGCTTGAAAGTGTAAAATTTATCTAGCTCTCCCTTGAATATTTTAGCCGACATTGCATGATGTTTTTAATGTTACTGCTCTTTAAATCCAGTTACAATTTTCAATGGAATTATTCTTATCAACTAACGCAATACTAGTTCAAACTCGTAATAATAGGTAATATCAAGCAATGAGTTTTCATCTCGCACCGATGTCGTAAGTTAACACAGCACGCAATGAAACTTATCGTGATAAGCATTTATTGGTCACGTTCGCCGTAGTACTGAATGGAAACCATTACCGATTATAGGGCTTCTCATTTAATTTAAAGTTTATATTATTATTTTAAAAAAAACCATGAAATTATTTATCTGCTGTCTTGAAAGAACGCTCAGTTTACGCTCCTAAAACGGCCACTCATTCTATTGTTGGCCGTGCCAATCTTCGTGCTCCTTCAAACGCTTCAGAGCAGTAAGTCAAAGAGTATCTTACGCGTTACTTAAGAATTCCAAAATCATGTAGGCATCTGTGTTAATATAACCCACTGCACATATTTTTAGCTGAACTCGTCAGAAAAGAATCGCTTGTTCAAAACGGTGAAAGAAAACATCATGAGGAAACCGGCACGTAAAAACATTCGAAAACATATGACATTGGTTAGTGTTCGTGTTGAAACATGTCACGTGGAATAATAACTACTATGCAAAATCTAGGAATGTGCCAAATAATATGTATAAAGATTGGACGTGATGGGGATTATCATCATAAAGAAATCAAAACATAACAAAGAATCTTCGAATTCGATTTTCATAATAATTATGTCTCTATCGTAACTTTTTAGAGGTTGTTTGTTGCAAAAGAAATTGCAAGATTTTCGTGGAAAAGCAAATCCGACCCTCCACGAGTTAGGCAAGCGAAATTCCAACAAAAACCGATTTTATGCAATTACGCCTAAGTTGTCGGAGAGTTATTACTAAACTGAGATCGCGGTCACGCCGACCGGTAAAGCGGCTTGCAGACTATATCATCCACAGCTTCCGATATATAAATTTATCGAAATAATCGGAATATTCCCATTTGAGCACCTATGCATTGAGCACCAAAGGTATTCCCATTTCAGCACCAATCAATATTTTAACGTGGTGCTCAAATGGGAACAAAAAATAATAATTTGATTTTATTCCCCATTGAGTACCTACGGTGCTGTAGGTTTACATGAAGTCTTGAAGATCCAAAATCATTATGTTTTCGCTGGATTTTATTGATAAAAATGCTAAATGACCTAGTCGTTAGTATTCATTTTATACGAGGTTCAGTTGTCGATGATCGGCCTAGTTTGAACTTTTTCTATTTTCAAAAAAGGCAAAACAAACATAAAAACCGGGCACACAACCGGGTATGTAAACATAACAAGAATGAAGATTGTCTAACAATATTATAGTGAAAACTATAGAATGAATGATAATCGTTCAGTGGAATGAGAAGTTCTCAATTTTGCAATGCTTTTTGTAATACTATTTTGTTTCCAGACTCTTCTTGTACTGTGTACAATCACCCTGATGTTCAGGAATCGTTCCAGTCACGAGCTCGCCTTATTTCGTCTCGCCAGTCTTTTTGCCATTTAAGAAAAGGTATTTTTTACGATTACGTCTTCAATAATATTAAGTGTATCCTCTTTATTTCCTAAATAATATTGTCGTGGGTGACTTATCAACAATCTCACATGAATCGGTCATCATCAGCGAAGGAAAATCGGTCTATCTAATCAGCTCACATTCACTCACTCCTGGGTGATCTTTTCGGTTTTACAGCAATCGAATTCAAATAGTTCCTACCACCTTCACAATATTATCCGACCACCTGGCTAGTCTATGAGCCACCGTGCGGTCACTGCCTTTGTCCATTTACTGTGTTTACCTTGCTAAGTGCGTTGAAAATATTGATAGTATGGAAACTAACATCTATATAAATAAAAATCAATTGCCACATGTATGAAAGCTCATCACGATAACGGCTCAAGGTTTGCATGAAAGAAAACTTTTGAAAATCTGAATTTTTATGACCCTTGCGAAGCCGAGGCGGTTTATCATGAATATGACGCAAATGCGAATGCCCTCTACGTTACAAAGATCATAAACCTTGTTCACCATTGCACGCCCTAAAAGGTAAAGGAGTAAAAACCATCGACCATTATGAAACGCAGCATACTTGCACGTTGCAAACCGACATTACTGCCTTTATAAAGCCACCGCACTACTGGTATACACCGGCTCGGTGGGATACCAACCATCCACCTATTAATAGGTATTCAGATGAAACGAGACATGTAGACATTTGAATAAATTAGCTATGGTCTCTCTGAACTTTTGTACCTTTGCAATAAATGAAACCCTGTCCATAAAATACCAGATAGAGAGGCTTTATTTTGACTTTTTTTATAGACAAACCACTATTCCTGATTCAAATTTTTGCTTATCATGTACCTATCCAACTAGCGGTATAAACGAGCAGTATAACTTGAATATGAAGCCCAAACTTCTTAATAACTATATATATATATATATAATAAAATAATTGACTAATAATGTCACGTTTAAAAAAAACTCAACAGACTTACATGATACTAATCTATGTGATAGCTATTATTTAAGTACTTTAAAGATATCTCAGAGTAAAAAGGCTTTCACCTCTGCAAGGAGTGAAAGTTACTATAAATCTTGTGGGATAACTCATCAGCTCTAACCAATGCTAAATGCGTTAACTGATGTATACTAGAATCAAAGAAAGTTCCATCTTAGACTCTATCCGCTTACTCCTAAGAGTAAGTTTGCTCGGAATTTGCTGTACAAAATTTGTGGTATCTGAAGAATGAGTTTGTTCATGAAACGTGTGAAACGAATATCTACTATTGATTTACAACAAATTGTCGGTTGTTTGTGGTTTCTGTAAATGAAGAGGACTTCAGATGAGAGGATCATTGTGTTGCAATACTTAAATAACTTTTGTAGCTTCGTCCACTCACTGTTGTTCAGTGGAATAACAATATTTTAATTTACCAATTACTTTTTGAGACAGTAAAGTAGAATTCTCGTTGTCATTATGCAAACAAATAGCGAGATATTAGGAGCTAACAAAACTGAATACAAGTGGTTGTATAAAAAATAACAGATAAAATACAGAGTATGACGGCAAAAATGGCCACCACTCAACATTATGGCATAATAGCACTTTGTGCCACTAAGACGCTGATCTTCCGTAACGCCAGTGCGTGTGCGGGGCAGCAATTGCGATACATCCCATGAGTAAATTTATTCTTATAAAAGAAGCCTGTATAAAAATACCAGTCAGGAAGATACTTTTCAAACATTTTCAACCTAAATTACTTATTTGCCATTTTATTTGGTGCCCGCTGACGGCTCAAAGGTGCCGTGTAATTTACAAAATGCTTACAATATTTTCATTTCATTAGCCCGAATAAAAAGCCGATTTGACTCAACTTTATGAGATAAGCAGCAAAAATGATGACGCCCCATTCACAATTCATGATACTTGTAGCTTCTGCTGACAAGGCGGAATATTGCTCCATTTGATAGCTGTCTACGCAGACTCCATTTGATAGCTGTCTATGGCAAATGAGTATACTGGGATGCGGTAAGCAGCTTTCTTTAATGTTTTGTACATTATATTGATGGGACTAGCGCGAATACTCGAATGTATATTCATTGTAATCACATTTATTTATCTGAATCATCCATAATATTTTGTGTGGTAGGGTCACCAATTTTATGACGTGGGTTCGCAAGATTTAAATGTCCCAAAGCTCATGTATTCCATCACGTATTGCATTTATCCTTGATGAGTCTTGATAAAAACTATCTGTGATTGTATGATAGTCCATTCTTGAAGTCATATAAATAAATTACAAAAACCGTATTAAATTCGGTTACACCATTTTACATTCCAACTATTGCAGCTGTTTTAATCTATAGTGAAACCATATAGATTAAAACAGCTTTTAAAAAATAAACAGTCTGGAAATCATGCCCACC
Organism: Perizoma flavofasciatum; assembly: GCA_958496245.1. Lineage (NCBI taxonomy): Eukaryota > Metazoa > Arthropoda > Insecta > Lepidoptera > Geometridae > Perizoma > Perizoma flavofasciatum. Next base: position 5,110,054 of record OY292433.1, read on the forward strand.
TGTCTGAAAGCCATGATGCCAAAAACAGACACAGACAGGCAGACGAATACATTGTACACAGGCTTATCAAATATACTACAGTTTGTTGGAACAAGCAGCAGAATATGTCCATGCTGAGCTATTTTTATGAAGTATTCCGGTTTGAGCACCTATTTTTGGGCACCTATGCATTAAGCACCAAAGGTATTCCCATTTGAGCACCAATCAATATTTTAACGTGGTGCTCAAAGGAGAACAAAAAAAAATGATTTTATTCTCCATTGAGTAACTACGGTGCGGTAGCTTCCGCGGTAGGTTATGGGGTTTATAATAATTATAATAAATCATATCGATAAAAATCTGCAGTTTTATTGCAGAATGTTATCATTTAATAAAAATATATCATCATTAATATAAAAGTTTACTTAATAATTTATTGTTAATATTACAATAAGTTACCTCAACTTTAATTTTATCAATCACTAAACCAATTGTAGGCTATAACACTAACAAAAGAAACCGGTGTTTTCTTATTATTAAGAGTAGATAAGTTGAGAGGGCCTTAAATATTAATAATAATAGTGATATTAATAATAATTACTTAGTTTCCTAAAATTTATATGATAATAAAAGTTTTCTTTTATCAATATGTTTTATCATCAAGACATCAAGGCTTAAAAAAAAGGCTTTTACCAACAACGAAATGAGAAAATAAAACAAAATGTTAGCTACCTTTTACGTAAAATGTATGAACCTGTATAAACATTTTTGATTTGATGCCTCTTTCTATGAGTACACTGAGGCTTGAAAGTAACTAGATCTTAGATGTATGAAACAGAAAACATTTGTAAGTAGTATCTAGTAGACCTGCTATCTCCCACCTGGGTCCACAGGTGAAGATCATAAAACAGCCATCCGATATGATATTGTAAAAGCAGTCCCCGACAGACACATCGGCAGAGTCAACTGGAAGGTATTGGGATGTTTTTTGGGACGGGCTTATCTATAAAGTGCTATTTAGTCATATGGCGGCTAAATAACGCCTGTAATTAAGTAAGCAGAAGTCAATAAAAAATATTTCTGGAATGGCTTCTAATTGGACATCAACGTAGTGATACGAAGAGAGTGATAAGTCAGTCCCCAAACTGCGATGCAGGAAGCAAGGGAAAACTAATACACAAGTATTCCCATCAAAGTAACTAATGATAATGGAGGAATTGTTGTACCAACAACTCTTGAATCTAATAATAGGAATTGCTAATCAAAAATAATTCGATGGATTTCCAAAAATAATTTTAGTAGACAAAGGTGTGCAACTTCGAGTCGGAATCTTAACATAACGTAGCGTTTTATGGGCAGTTTTATTTATATAAATAGCACACGAAATAAAGCACACCTTCCATTGTTTCCATTCCGGAACTTCGCTCCAGTATCGGGAGTAGAATGACGTCATATTAATATCCGTACCATCCGCCCGGTTTCCTGTTTCCGATTCGACACAGTTCGAGCGACTTAATAATGTGGGAGTTAAAAACTATTCCAATTGATAGCTATGCCAATCACTTTTCACAGACCATTTCATAAATATCAACAACTATCTGTACCGCGTCCGTGCAGTGAACGGGCCGGGGCGCAAAAAATAACGGTCTCCGTTCATTTCAAACCGTCTTCGTTCACGGCACGGGTCATATGTGTATAATCTAGTAAGTACGGCTAAGGCGTACTGCCCATAATCACATGAGCTCTAATATAAATCGAGACACGTCATCAGTTCATCATCAGTTGTTGTCATATTTTAGTTAGATAAACAGCCAACAGACACATATGTATACAGTCCTGATTTCCTGTAACGTTACCCACGTTAGGAACTACGAGTACCATGCTACTAACACTCAGACCCGGAAAACATATCTGCAGAACATTCAAACATCTGTCATACTGGAGCATTCAAACATAGATGACTCTGTAGCGCAGTGGGTGAAGGCCTGCCTGAGATGCAGAAGGTTGCGGGTTCGATTCCCGCTGCGGAACAAATATTTGTAAGATTTGCATATATTTGTCTCGGGTCTGGGTGTTTTCTATGTATAAAATGTATTTACAAAAAAAAATATGTAAGTAGGATATCAGTCATTTAGTTCCCATACTTTTGATGACACTGTGTGAAATTTTCCAGCAAAATTTATTTATTTACTTGTCCCGCAGCGGGAAATAAATCCGCACCTCTTGTATCACAGCTAGCTTTTCACCCGCCGCGCCACCATTAAACTTCTCCAACTTTATTCGATAATCACGATTTGGCTAAAGTTAATATTTATAGATACTTAAGTATATGTAAGTCTTATATGGCGGCCTTTCTTCTAAAGGAAACAAGAATAGGGCGTGATCATGGCGTGATCTCAATGTCAGCCGCGTAAGATATAAGAGCGGAGAGTGCAATATGCAAATGGGCCCTTTGTTTCCTAGGCATGACACTTCCGGCCTTTCTGTCTTCATTACCGGCGTGGGCCGTTACTGTGGGAGCTATATTGTAGCTACTATTTAGATAAAATGGATTGGATAAAGATGTAGGAGTCATCATCATCAAGGAAGGTGGAGCTTTCAGCTTTGAGACTTTTAAGACGTCATCAGTCTATCTGGTAGGGAACCTTTCTACACTGCTTCGGTAGGAGTACTGAAACTTTAAAATGTAAATACTGCTGGTAAATTTCCACTTCGTGACGACCCCAAAGAGAGTCATGACAAATCGTCTTGAGCAGCTTTCATCATCAATTTCCTCAATATTGGGGCTGGTATCCTAGAACAGTCTGGATCTAGACAATGATATCGGGTGTTCGGTTACGGAAATTGCATCCATGACCTTTAGACCTAGAGATATGGCCATATTATATGCGACTATTTAGTAGGCATTCAGTCTTTTTGTTTTCCAATATCTAATATATTTTTTGTTTGTAAAATAAAATGATCCAACAAACAATAGTCACTACGATTTAAGTGAGACTTCCCTCTAAACCTACTTACAAATTACCGGAACATTTTGCTCCTAATTGCTAACTTAAAGTAACACAGGTCGGACACAGCTGGTAGGGAAGAGCTGATACACTTATTCAATAAACAAATAATGTTTTTGCCTGAAAAAAAAAACTCGGAATGTTAACAAATACTAACTTAGTATGTTACTTCTAAGAATAAGGTTTTGTAAAGCAAAACTTATTACAAAATATTTACGGATCTCGCTTCACTCTGTTATGTTTAGGCGGTGCATTTTATCTTATTTCTTCTTCTGCTACTTTCCGTTACAAATTCATCACGTATAAGATGAAGCAATCGTGAAAATGACAATAATTTTGTAAAACTAGAAATTCACTTATGTTGTTGATACTAGCATAAACTATATTGACTGACATACCGGTACATTAAAGTTACCGTTCAACGAATTAATCAAATGAACCAGATGGACCGAAGATATAAAATAGGTTGTAGGAAGTCGGTGCATGGAGGTGGCTCAATATCGTTCGCCGTGGCACTATTTGGGGGAGGCCATGTTCAGAAGTGAACTTCTACAGGTCTATGATGATGGCGATGAATAGTTATACGTTTTTACGAGTCTTTATCGCGTTTAACTTTTTTATTATCATCCCGAGACGTTTCGACTGTATTGCAACAGCCGTGGTATTAAACAAAATAAATTGTATAAAAATATATAGTGGTATAAAAAAGGTAAACGCTATAAAGACCTACACAAACTTATAATTATTATCTGAACTTCTCGCAAAAGTTTGATAAAGCCGGAGATGCTGTTTCGATATCAGCTGTGAGCTACAGACAGGTCAGGCTACGCCACGCCGGGACTCAGCGCCGCTCAAGTTGTCCCTCCCTGTGACATCTGAAGCCGTGTCACGCGGTGTCACGACTAGGTATCTACACTGTAGATACCTAGTAGATTCTACAGTCAACCTGTGAACTGCAGGGGATATGTATATCGTGAATGTATTATAAAGTGAACGATGTGATGATATTGTATGGAATTTCAATGTAGAGCCAAATATATTGATGGGATTGCATGCAATTGATAGTCGAACTAGCTGTGGTTTTTGATGTAGGTATAATGGGTAAGGTATGAATAAAAACTGGAGCCCGAAGAAACTGTAGAAAAATGCGTGACTGATTTTTATGATGATTGGAAAAATATATCGATGGCAACATAATCTTAACCCGGGTGCCAATAGCACGTAAATTATATAAAAACAAATAGTAAACAATTATATAAAAATAAATAGTAAACAAATAACAAATAGTAATCTGCTAATAACTATCAAAAATATGAATAACGAAAGGATAGTCTTTCATAGAAACCTGTTGAATCGTCATGTCAAAATAACACCATAACAAAACATGCCCTGGAGTTCATTGTACAAATTTTCCACGGGTCAAAGCAAAAGCAATAAGGAGTAGAAAATCAATGACCCTATGGAATCACCTGTATACTAATTGTAGCATTACTTACTACGATAACTTTAATGTCATAAACAATACATTTAAAGCTTATTATCATCGATCAAATCCTAAGTAGGAAATGTATTCAGTGATGAATGACGACAGAATACTGATCTGAATCATGGCTATTTGTTTTATGAGACTATTCATACTCTTCGCTGTTTGTTGTGAATAGAAAGTAGGCGTGTTGCATTGCATTAGTTAGAGTGATTGCTTTTGTAATTCGTTTTGCTGATCGTTGAACTTTGTTTTCATGTCAAACAATTTCGTAATTTGTGCAATTAAGGTTTTGAATTTGTCATAGAAAACATGTAGCCTTCGTGCAAATCACCTACAGAAATGTAGAGCGTGAAATGTTATCTGATAATTTATTTGGTTAAATGATTTATTTTAATCAGCTGCGATGGAAGTATTTTGCTATTAATCAACGATGTGACTGTCCTTATTATCCAATTGGTAGCAAATCTGAACCATAATTTAAAATCAAATTCGTATATTTGAAAATCAGAATGTTTGGTATCGGATTTTATCGATTTTGGAATCATGGTTTAAATAAATGCACTACTGAAGTGTCTTATTTCAACTTTATGAGATTAATATGAGAATTCATTGCAATTTCTCAGTGTATCTGATATGCAAACAAGACATGCTCAAACTCAAGTTTATGTTGTTTCATGCTGCGGTTCTAAAGTTAGGAATGCAAACATTTACGTACAAGCTATGAAAAGATTCGTAAATTTTAGTGTGAATTGCACTAACTATTAGTTACAAGTTTCGTCTGGACCTAGCTTGAGCGACGAATTCTTTCGAAATTCAGTCTCACAACTTACGCTTTATTTTTTCTCCACTCCCTGTTTCATCTTTGTGTACTGTGCCTTAGTATCAGTACAACGAGAACTAGTATCATGCAAGTTGCATTGTTTGGCCGCAACTAACGCATCGTAGAGAACATTAATTGCATATCAAATTGCACCCTTTGTTTGTCTGTGTATGGATGTCAGCCGGTAACTCCTGTTTGCTTGGAGTTGAGTTCATAATAGGTTGTTGTTGTCCATAAGAGAAAAGAACCAAGGTCAGGAGTACTATCTTATTTCAAGTGGTGAACCAGTTTTTCGTGAATGAAAATGTTTTGTTGTTGGTGCACCACATGATAAAATAAAATAAACAAAATTTTGATATAACTTAAAGTATCATTCTTTAAGTTATATCAAGTTTTTGGGTACTCTTATGACTTAGAATATATTCTTCCATACAGCTAAGTGATGGTAATACTTTTCATTACACCATTCAAAATCGCTAGTCCCGAAACTGTTGCCAAGCACGCCACGGTATCAAAGTAGAAAAAATAAAACTCGGGAGACACTGCCAGGAGTTAGGTGAATCGAAGTGGCTCTTTTTGTGACTAAAAAAGAACAAGTTACAAGATTAAATAGAAGATCATTAAATACGACGGACATATAAAAAAATGCTAGACTAAAGCATCTCGTGACGATATTTATAGTAGGTCCTATTCACACTCATTTATACAGCATGAGCTTGAATAGGGCTTAGCTTGCTTTGATTTTTCTCACGAGCTTGCATAGAGTTGAAACATGTAATCCATATTTATGTGTGTTTCCAACTCTATCTGTGGGTTTACGCAAGGTAACAGGGTGAAGACAGCACTCGACCCGTGCGAGGGCCCTCGCCTCGAGCCGCGCCTTGCGACCCATTGTTCTGTATCTCACGTGCCTCGTATCTGCACTTGTGCAATGCTCTACGCAATGATGTAAATGAACCAGTATACGCGGAAGTAGTAGGCTAATCAATTGTGCCTGCAGAACAATGATGCAAAATGCTTTTAAATTTGAAATGAAAACAAGACTGAAATCCCTGTAGTGGACATTCACTAATAAGTAGCCAGATTCGATGGCACACGTCTAGGAGTTTTTGTTTTTGGGACAGTGACGGGTCCTTCGCGCTGTTTTCCTTCACTGTTTCAAGCACGTTTTTGGTAACTTCATCTTATAATTCTTTATTGTACACAGAAATATAAAACAAAATATTATGTGAGGCATGTACAAAGGCGAGCTTAACCCTAAAAAGAGTTTTCTTCCAGCAAACCTTTGAGGAGAGATAGAGAAGTGATAAAGTATGTACAAAGTCAGGAAATATACTTAAAATACCACTATATTTAAATAAACTACATATTATACTTAATATCCTTCAAGAAAGTTATTGCTATTTTAGGAATGCCTTGACGACTATAAACCTCAAACTTTACTATGCACCTACAAACGTTAAGTTAGCTGGAGATCGTTACAGGAACTCCTAGATCTAAAGTTATATGTATTCCTAGTTTGTTATAATAATACCAAACTACGACAAATTATTTGATGTCAGAAATGATCTTTAAAGATTCTAAAGTCTTTCATTGAATGAGGCGGTAGTAAAAACATAATTTTAATCGAATACTTCCTCATTTCTCAGTTGCGTTTCTGAAAGTAGACAGGAGACACGTGTTTTATCCTTGTTCAAGACTTGTTCTAGACGGCAGCATGTTTAACATGATGAAATCCATTTAAAACTGCAGTTCCATTAGCACCTAGCAGCTGTCGAAACTGGTGCAAATTGAGTCTACAGTGGAATACAATCAGAACATTCTGTACAGAATACAGAATACAATTTATTCTCGGTATAATTTACTTATTTTCAGTCTATTTTATGAATACCGATTTAGACGTTTATGAGAGCCTCTAATTTGATAAGTTTGTTTCTCAAGACTCGCTTGGAATGTTCATTTGACAATTTTGACTAAACTGAGTTACAAATTCTTTACGAAGCTTAAGACTGTTATTAAAAGATTGAAGTTAAGTGCGAGAGGTTGTTATTTTTGATATTGAATTTGCATGAATCTCATCATGCAAATTTAATTTAATATCTATAAAGTACCAAGCAACTAAATCTACGATTTATAAGTAACAAATCTTCTTACTTTACAAATAACTAAGTAACCATATCCGCGATTTATAACTTCATAATCATCATTAACATGTTGTAGAGGGTCACGGCTTGACATTGGCCCAAAAAGAGAGCCATGACTTACGATATTGTGCGATCTTCATACACCAACTTCCCCAAACCTCATCGTTCCATCGGGTGGGAGGACTTCCTACACTGCATCGCATTGTCATTTTGTTCGTCATTCGAGAACCTTTCTTCTCTAGCGGCTTTGGAATCTATAGGCCTGCCTATTGGCTCTTCAACTTGCTACATGCATTGTTTGTTATACAACATTGCTACGCATAGTTTTACGTTGCAACTAGTCTCTGCCCACGGCTTAAACCGCATTTAACACAGATGAAAAGTGTGTGTCATTTTAGGTTACGAACTATGCATGTTCAATATTTTATACAAATCGGTTCAGCCGTTACGGAGATATTTAGCATCAAACATCCAAATATCTAATCATCCAAACTTTCACATTATTATAGTAGTAAGATAAAATGTATTCAAATAAGCTTGTTTGGAAATCTTGATAGAAAACCAGTATAAAATATGTATACAAGTTTCATCTGGCTTGGCAGAATCTTTAAATGTAAAAATAACTTGTAATTCTATCCTACTTGTATTATAAATGGTATAGTATGGATGTTTGTTGGAAGAATATTACTTGCGTAGTAACCATTATCTTAACTGTGATATTAACGATCGAAACGATTTGGTTGAAAATTGGAATGGGTAGGTATTTATAAGAATTTATGACACATTTACCGAGGTGTCACACGAGAAAAGCTGTAAGCAGAGGCTAGACTAACATAAAAAATAATGATTTCAAGTGGCATATTTCTAATTTACTTATTAGAATATGTGATTTTACTAACGGCTGAAACAATTTGGTTGAAAATTGGAATGGGTAGGTACTGATAATAATTTGTAACACATTTACCGAGGTATCCCACGAGAAAAGCCGTAAGTAGAGGCTAGACTAACATACAAAAAATATAACTTCAACTTCAGGTTTTTATGGAACATTTATGGTTCTATGTATCCGGTTGAATACTTTACACTTCATCAATCGATACAGACAACTAATCGTGACAATATTTAGAGCTATGTAACCAGTTGTAGGTACAGTCGGCAACACACCTAGCTATAAAGCATTTTAACTACGTCCCTAAGCTCGATCGAATAGAGTTCAAGGATGACACGGAACTTTTGCTACTGACTGCTCCAATCGTGACTAGACGATTTCGTTTGTATATGAAAGTTATTACGGACATGTTTATTTGAATACGTGGGTGCTTGCATAATGCGGTTGCCATTATAAATTTATATACACACAATTTGTATCCATGTATTAATAGATCAGAGTGCAATAAACTTAGATGATTCATCTTAACGGTAAGTTTTATAGATTTGGCGAGGTGATGTATTCCTAGTTTCAATTTGCATTTTATTTATCTGTTACGTACACACTGTTAGGTGAAAAAGTACAGCTTTTCGTACTCACTGGAACACTATAGGAGTCTATACAAATGTAGTCGCTTCCTATTTTCCGCATATTTACTGATCTTACTCAATGCAATTTTGTACTATACGATCTATGTGAAATGGAATTATAATACTCGTATCTATATTAGATATTCATAGTATAGACTTAGAAGTGTCTAGACAAACCTTACATAGGTATTAAGATACTACTAACTTTTGTACCTACTCATTTTGTTAAATAAATTAAAAAAAAATCTATTGTATGTGACACTTTAGTTATCAAATGAAATTTCATAAAGTTTGATGGGAACAGTAAATACTCAGGATAAGTCTAAGTTTGTGTAAACAGACTAAGAACATAATGATCTTACAGGTACTTGCATAAATACGTAAATGCACTTTCTCCTTTCTGTTACTGGAAAGCATAAATCTAAACAGCTTTAACTCAACTATGTATTACTCGTAAGCCCAAGTGAAATATTTCCGGCCTCAAAACCAGTTTCAGCTTTCTCCCTCTAACCCTTTGCAAAAAGACATTGATAACATTTTGTTGTAACAACAAGGCCGGCAACATAGCATTCGTTGTACCATTCAAGGCCAAGGTATATAATCAGGAACAAGTGAACCGTCTCTCGTCCGCGTTGAGTATTTTTCACGCAAGCTTTATCCTCCCGCTTGAAATTCGGATTGTCAGTCTGTCAGTGCGTCACGTAACGATTTATTTAGCTTCGGTATAAACTCTATGTCGCGGCGTGCGGGTAGTAGATATTTAAGTTCTGCAGATATTTAATTCCTGATACTCACGATACAGGGTATCCTAGTGTGGAGTCAGGACTGTGTATGTATCTGTTAGGTGTTTATTTATTCAATTAATAATAAGATGACCAGAATAAGATTATTATTTTCCACACTTACTTGCCCAATACTTACCTATGATGTGTTGTGTAATAGTTTAATACAATTTAGCTTTTCAAGAAATTCATTTTTATTAATACCTACATCATTATATAACACACACATGCGAACATTAACCCACAATATTCCATACCCATACCGATAAATATGAGTATTAGTAAGTATTTTCTAAAATTGTTCTTAACTATCTTCCACTTTCTTCAACATTAAAATTAGGACATGAACTAAATAGCTTGAACTCTTGAAGATTGTTGCCAAAACCTTCTATTTAGAAAGCCTTCAAGTTAAATGGGTCAACTAAATATGCATGGAAAGGATTCTGCGGCGAAGTATGCAAAATATTGCTTCAGCCAAAATGCAGACAAAGCATTTGCAAGATGCATTGCATTTGCAATACGTCTTTATGTTAAGGGGCATATAGAATTGTAGAGGCCCCTTGTTAAGATATTTTTCTGTAAGTGATGTTTTCTATCAAAATAAACAATTAATTCCTAGAATTATCATTATATCCAAATATAAGGGACTTAGGCAATATTAAAAGTACAGAAACATAGAGTGTTGATAGTTTATCAAGTGTTTTCATATTAAATGTACCAAGGTAAAAGTAAATTTAATTATCTCGATAACGTAACACTTTAATACATAAATACACATATATTTTGTTTGTATAAGTTTACTCTATCCATAAAATATAATGTGTATACTTATTTTCGTAAACCGCAAGTTTAAAAAAAATATGCGGCAGCAGACAACTATGCAAGCTATAGTTGCCATAATTCCATACTGAAAGTTTCAACCCCTTCATTCTAGAGCGCAGGTTAACTACAAATTAATAATTTATGGGCTAAGGTTGTTTAGCTAGCTTAAATTATTTCGTAATCATAATTACCAGTAGACCGAACTGTGGGACCTAGTTAGGTCGTTGATATGTATTTACCAAAAAACACTATATTATAAGTAGTTTATCAGTCATATAGTTTACATAATGTAAGCTCTGCTTAGTTTGGGTCTAGATGATGCTGTGTGAAAAATGTCCAGCATTATTTATTTATTCTTTATTTTATTTATACGAAGCACCAAGCGTTATTTCTGATCGGTTCTTTGCAAACAAACAAACAGTGAGATGGGATTTTGTCAGAAAATAGATAGAATAGATTGCCCTTAAACAAACTTAACTCAGCTCTCCTTTATTTAGATTTATGGTTGGAAGTGTTGGAACTAATGAACGCGAAAGCACTAACGGTAGCATGAAAACAAAAATTTGTTGTTGCTTACAATATAACTTACCTTATTAATAAATTACTCGTTACATTAGCCTTCCCAAGTTCACTAACAAGCACTTGCAAATTTTTAAGAACCTTGACGTTTTTCATCGATTTCATCGTCTATTGCAGCGCTTCCAATTGTGGTTATAAAACCTATATAAAAACCATCTTTGAAGTCATGAATTGATAGCAAGAAATCGCATTTCAATTGATAAACCGATAAATGATAGCCGATTTATGAACCGATTAATGAATAATCCCTTACATTAAACCCATATGCGTCGAAGGAAAGGAAATCATTGTTGCTAAGTCCAAAAGGGTATCTCAAGTTACGGTTTATAGTATTTATTTTGAGAATTCAATCAAATAATTTGTATGATCGAATATAATGGTGTGTCAGTTTCTTCAGTTTCCAGGCAAAAATAAAACATATTTCTTATTGTACAAACATACGTCACACAAATTTTAAAAGCCTTTCATAACAAACAGCCGCTTTCATAAATTCCCTCTAACTTTGCTACAATAAAAATAAATATTGACTTTCGTGTCCTCTGTACAAACGAAATAAAGTTCACTCAATCGATGAGTAACGAAGCATGCTAGTGCCAAATCCTAGAAAGCATGGTGATGGGAACTCTGATAATAGGGGCCCAATTCTTGTGTTCCGATGTAATCGAACTAAACGTCATACTCGTGGTTTATCTAGTTTGTCTAGAAAAACTTAAATATTGATTGAAAGGTGAGCAAAATTTGACTGATACTATTATTAGATCTAAACTAGATTGCAAAATAACAATGACAATAGGGTTGATCGGACAGGGCGTTCCTTCCCAACGCCAAGTTACGAAAATGTGGCATGGCATTCTCGCGACAATCAAAGCATGAATTATTCGACGAATTTTGTGCCGCAGTGGGAAAAGGCCTGCCTGCAACTTTCTGCGTCTCAGAAAGTTGTGGGTTCGATTTCCACCGCGGGACAAATGTTTGTATATGCAAATATATGTCTCGGGGCTGGGTGTTTTCTGTGTATAATATGTATGTATTTACAAAAAAATGAAAAATGTATATAAGTTGTATATCAGTCTTGTAGTTCCCATAACACAAGCCCTGCTTAGTTTGGGGCTAGATGATGGTGTGTGAAAATGACCATCATTATTTATTTAACAAAATATGCAAATAACCTTAACTTTTCTATTTTGGTTGGTATTGCTAGCTGTTAGCAACCAGACTATATTATGCTTAAAACATTATGATAATTTTATTTTTATTAAGGCACAAACGGTTAAGATTTACAATATCAAGATAAATGGAAAAACTAAGGATTCTTACACCAATTAAGCAGCCGCAATAGTAACCCTATATAAATAATTTTGATACAAGACGGTACTTCTTACACTAGGTTACAAATAAATGAATATAAAAAGGTACATATTCAGCAACCTGCATAGCTGTCCAACAACTGGTTAAATGAAGGATACTTGTTTTATAAACATATTAGCTTATAACGAAAATATGTAACACTCAGAAACTGTTCATTGTGTTACAGGCTCGTGGGATAAGGCTCATAGATTCAACTGATCTGCAGTGTTAGTACATTTCCTATCCTGTACTGGATTTCCTATTAAGGAAAGTCAAGTCTAGCTCCCGTCTATATAGAATGGATCAACTTTCTTCACACGATCGATACCTCCCACTGGTTGATCGCTTGTGATCTCGGAAAAGGATATACAACTTTACTCTTTTGAGCTTGTGATTGTGTGATTCATGTAGTATTTAGTGTAATTTTATGTTATTTATTGGTAGGTATTCTTGACACGATTTTGACGTTGACATTCGAGATTGGAGTAAAGTTTGCGATAGTAATGTCACAGGCTGGAGAAATCAAAACAAAAAACTAAACTGGATTGGATTAAAATTGAATTGAGATTGTATTGAGTGTTAAGGGTAGCCCCCCTGTATGTATCTATGTCCAACAGTGGACTTTGTACAGCTTAAAATGAGCTCGATAAACGCATAACATAGTACATACATTTGCTACACAATACGACCTTGCGTGAATTGATGGTGGCATGGTTCAAAAATCAATTTAACTGACCTTTCGTAGAATAAATTAATACATTGAAGGTGTGACCTTTGCAAGCTAGGGCTTTTGTTAAAAGCTAAGTTGTTTGAGCCCGATAAATAAGGATCATACTTTTAACTGCTAGATAATATTGTACGGCTAAATAATGTACAGATGGGAACGGTATGTCAACCCCGAGCTCTACATTTTTGGCAGGCGTAAAATAGTTTATTGTTACTGCATCGCGTAGAAATAATCATTTTTATTCTACAAATCGAAGTTTTGAGATTTTGCTGCAGTTGCGTGGTTTATAAATATAATTTTAGAGTAAAATACTTTCACGATAAAAAAAAATGTATATACAGATTCGAAAGTTAATTCCGGATCAGAAAACGTCGCAGAATATCAACCAACGTTTTTTTCGCTACCGAAAAATATCACTTTAGAACCTGACACCCTTTATTTACTAACTTAGAAACGAACAGGATGAGTTGTTCGTCGAAAAGCAACAACTGGGCCCCCTTGAGAATCAAAAGTAACTGCAGTAACCGCGGGCGCCGGAAACCAATCAATCGGCAGAGCCTCGTTTGCTGTGACGACTTGACAGGGAAACTTCTAAAAGTATCAATCAGCCTTGTGCTGAAAATCAGCGCTGAAAATTGGTTCATAGCACAAGCTAAGCTCAGGGCTTTTCATACGAACCTGTACATAGCAGCGTTCTGCATACACTTGTACAGTACCGTAACAACAATAAAAATGTGTTATTTGTTATTGTTGTTGTTAATTGTTGTTATGTTATGTTACAGCTAACATAAACGTACATAGTCCTGACCTCGCACTAGGATTTCCTGGGTCGTGGGTATAAGGAACTACGAGTACCGTGGTACCACAACACCCAGATCCGGAACAAATATCTGCAGAACATAAAAACATTTATCCCGCAACGGGAAACGAACCCGCACCTCTACTAGCCCGCCACGCCACTGACGACGTCTATAATAATATCAAAGTCAAACAGACGCGGTGGCGGTGGCGGTGGCATCAATACATTCATGCAAACTTTGACAACCATTTCCCTTTGACAAAGCTTTTATTTACATAAAATGTGGCAAACGACACACCCTTGGTGGAAATGCGTATAAGTTGAACTTATTCTGACGAGAACAATCAGCTCATATTCATCAAACCATCGAGAGTCTACTTTGGTAAACTATGTAATAACCGCAACTAGAAAATTATTTATCTACCTAAGTCACTCAATATAATAGTTGTAGTTTCAATGTGAACGAGACATTACTAAAGGATTCCCCAGTCTTGTTATGGCCGCTGATTGACAAAGTTTGATTGAATCCCGTTCTTTGATTCAATATTTACGATGCCTCAGACCACCAACATAGCGTATGCACGCTTGCAAAGAGGCATAAAACGCGCGTTGCCAACCTTTTAAAAAAATTAAAATGCCCCTTTTCAAGAAACTCCTACTGCATTCACTTACGTTATTTTTGTTGGCTTTACGTTATTTACGTTTAATAAAACCGTTATGTTTGTCGCAAAAAATAGCCTGACGCCTGTTTTACGAACTTTAATTTAAAAGAAACGATAGTTTGTGGTTTTATCATTTCTAAATCAAACGCTAAAGACCACGCTTCACTTTAACCATTGGTTTCAACTGCCTACGATTACGCTAACCACTAATGTTAGGTGCGTTTGTAAGCCAGTAATTCCGGTATATGTTTGATCGTCGGTAGATACAGCCTGCACCGCCTAGGGACCAATGATTCAATGCTAAAGGCCCGTTAAGGAATGGGTGTAAAGTAAAAACTTGAGGAGAAATAGAACAAAAAAGAATGGTATACGTACCAAAAATTGGTTGCAAATCAGGAATTTGTGGAGATTTTGCCAAACACTAAAATAGCGTTTTAAACTTTAATAATAATAATGCTGGACATTTTTCATACAGCATAATCTAGCCCCAAATTAAGCAGAGCTTGTGTATATGCTACTTAAATATTAATATTGTGTATATGATTGTGTATATGCTACTGTTTTTTTTGTAAATACATACAATTTATACATAGAAAATACCCAGACCCAAGATGAATATTTGCAGATCATCAAACATTTGTCCTGCGGCGAGAATCGAACCTGCAACATTTTGCTTCTCAGACGTGCCCTTCGCCCACTGCGTCATAAAGGTCGTCAAATTACTATTATCAATGGACACACCGTCAAACGTAGTAACGATTTGTTTGAAAACATGAGTAAAAGCATATAACATCATTGTAGCCACATCAACAACTAACTTGCTAAACATTTATAACTTTAATAAAAGCTAAAAACATGAACCATTTACACACAATAAAAATTGCAATACAACTCGACAAAACGGTCATAAGCTTGCATTTCTTGCGTACGATCCACGCCTCGAAATGGTCATAAAGTTTTCTCTTTTTGCGTGTGATTCATGTGATAGTCGCTTTTACCTCCTGATTTAAACCAAGGCTTCGCTAGAAATAGGTATATTCTGTTGCTTATAGAGGGTGTTGAGCAAAAACTCCCTCGAGTTGGAACGCCGTTTAATCACCACCTCCATATTTATGAAGAAGCCAGCTCAGCTACATTCTTAGATACAGCCTAGGGACTTACTTTCAGGATTATACCGCCGAGATTTATCATTAAATGGATATCTTGATAATTACTAAAAAGCGCCATGTTATGAGTACAAGTTCCTACCCATCATAAATGAAATTATAAATAAATAAATAAATAATGCTGGGCAATCCACACTGCATCATCTAGCCCCAAGCTAACAGAGCTTGTGTTATGGGTACTAGATGACTGATATACTTAATACAATACATTACATAGATAGATATTTTTTATTATACATAGAAAATACCCAGAACACCCGGAACAAATATTTGCAGATCGTACAAACATTTGTCCCAGGGCGGGAATCGAACCCGCAACCTCCTGTGTCGCAGGCGGACCTTCGCCCACCGCGCCACATCGGTCGTACAAATTACATTATTGAAAATTTGCATTTTAGTTTTTTTATGATCATTTCATCATCATCGTCATTCACATAGTCTACTGCTAGACATATTAGACATAACATACGCGTAGTATCTCATGTTTATACGAATTTTGTCCTGTGTCGTTTCTAATCCCCATGAACTCGCCTAGTTCATCTGAGTCTAAACCAGTTGCTATAATTACAAAAAATCCAGTCCAACTGGTGATCACGCAAAAACAGAGCAGTTTATCTTCATGTGAATAATGTTTTTTACTATAATATATTAAAGATATCGGAATCTTTAAAGTAATCAGGTTTTTAGGGTTCCGTTTGTCCACGGCTTAGCTCGGAGACTCGTAGAATTAGAAAGCTGTAATTTGGCATGGGTTTGCATATAATCACGCCGACAAAGTGGTAAAATAAAAAATATGTTTTTTTGTGTAGCAATGGAGCAAGGGCCTATGAAGGAGACATGT
Organism: Perizoma flavofasciatum; assembly: GCA_958496245.1. Lineage (NCBI taxonomy): Eukaryota > Metazoa > Arthropoda > Insecta > Lepidoptera > Geometridae > Perizoma > Perizoma flavofasciatum. The sequence continues at coordinate 5,126,734 of OY292433.1, forward strand.
TAAACAGTTGATTAACACTGCTTTGTCTCTTTTTGAGAAAAAACATTTCTAATTCAACAGTAGAAAATCAAACACTGTTTACCTAAAAACTGTTTAAAATCATTATTTACAAATAAAGGTCTCATGCTAAGTGAATTTTGAATGTTAGTGTATGCAATAAAGAGAATTTATCTGATACTTTTAAACTTGGTAGGTAACGTTTTTCGGTTGTCCACACAGCCATCATGGGAAACATATTTTATGCCTTATTACTTTACTTTTATGAAAGTCAGAGAGTGCCTTTAAATTCCTATCACATTCGTTAACTTACCTAAGGGCCTTATGAAACCGAAACCGAAACAATTATAACAGCATTAATATATATTACAACATACAAAGGAACTATTTCAGTTTCCCAAAGACTGCCTCTCGCTTTTATGTAGGTGAGTATATGTAGTAGTTAGCACGAGCTATTTGTGCAATCGATTTAAATGCGAGTCATTCGCAAATGTCAAATGGCTATTGACATCAGTGGCTACTACAGGTTTTTCAACAACAAAAAAATACGAATTACCCGTAATTTTAACTTTGTCTAACGTTGTTGAACAGCTATTCTCCGCTATCTGACAAGGGATCTGAACAACAAAGACTCACCAGCCTTTGCTGTCCGATCAAGGCCAAAGAAAAGTTGGAAAGCACGTACTAAAAGGAAGACCCTTATTGTTACGAGACAATCGAATTTTCTTTATATGGAAATCTGATAAGCGCTCATTACTAGATGACGAAACTCTGTCGTCTCGTCATACAAACACTCTTCATAGCTATTCTCGACTCAACTCATAATAGACATAGACTGCTAGAGAGATAGCTTTAAAATCTTTTAAAACTGGTTAATATTTGAGGATTCGGCAGTGCAAGGAACTCGCGATCAAGAGGCTGAACTTTCGTCAGCGTTCCCGAAATTCTCTCCTGTCATCACCAAACCATATATCACGTTTTAATAAGCGGTTTGTAACAAACTTACCAAGCTATTTTCATTAAAACTTTAGTCACTTGTTTCGAAATTAGCATGAATAGTCCAACCTTACCTACTATTTTGCAAAGTGGTCTAAGAACTTAATTAAAAGACCCTTCAGAGATACGGTACTGTCCGGTCCTCAGAGGAATACGTTTGACAAGTCTATATAAGAGGCCATGCAAGATTTAATAATAGTTTTCCATTGTCAGATTTGCAAAAAGGTTTCATATTTCAAGGCCAACGGCTTCAAAACCTATAAAATCGTCTATCATATTTGAAAGAAAAATAAAAATCGAAGTCAAAGTGAAATAATGTTTGTTTATTGAAATCAGAAGGATCATTTAAAAGCTATATCTATACGTACCGTGTCAAAGCCACTAGAGGCGTCTAGACAAAAAACAAGCAATACTGATCATATTGTCAGAATGCTTACTACAAGAAAATTATATGAGCACTGGAATAAAATAAAGAGCTGACGATTATGACAATACGATATCATTCGCGATTTTCTTATAATAAATACATAGTGCAATATCCACTGGCAAAAGTTTATATCCTGTAGTACCCGCTCTATATTTTCATTCTAAGGATCGGTCTATACCAACAACGTGGGACGCAATTTTAGCTATCCTATGAACAGGATTATTACAGGGTCTGTGACTGTGGGGATAAACGTTTTGGTCTATTCTTCTTTTGTTAAAAAGCTAAAAGCTAGGCCTACAAAAAGGGTACTTTTAGATCTGAGTAAACAAAAAGAACTAGTTCCTTTTTGTTTACCATTTGTAAGAAAAAATAACCTGTTTAATGGAAGGATTCATGGTGCGACACCACATCCTGACCATGCTTTTATGTACACAAGTGATCGGTTATTCATTATCCCTACAAGTTGTGATTTTTTTAAGTCGTAGTATTATTGGCCACAGTCAACCACTAAAAGCTTACCAGAAAAATCTTTGCCTAGTTTCTAGCTTATAACATGAAAATAATAGAACTAAACGTTGATCCCCACAGTCAAAGACATAAGAGAAGCAGAATGCAAAGTAAATTTTTCTTGAGAATTTATCCTCAAATATTTCAGCCCTATTCTCCAAGTTTAGAAACTGCCTTTTGCTCGGCAAGATTTCTTAAATAAAAGGTATTTCCTACATTTCCCAGATGGTACTTCATGGCCTCGCTGTGTCATGAGGCGAAAAAGTCATCACCGACACGAGCCGTTTCGCCTCTGTATCTGCACAAAGTACTCTGATTTACAGGGAGAATTTTGTACCGACACAGCTATACCATGGATATTATAATACTATATCATCAGCTTATTTATTTTTGTTACGTATTGGCTCAATTTTTCATATGAAAATAGTCAAATTTGAGTCAAAATACATATTCTGATCAAAAATAATTATATTTTTTTTTCTACAAGTTTTTTTTTCACCCAACAGACACATACATAGGTCCTGATTCAATCACAGGGATCCCTACACTAGGAATCCCTGTGTCGTAGGTGTCAAGAACTACGAGTACCGTGGTACCATAACACTCAGACCCGGAACAAATGTCTACAGAACATGCAAACGTTTGTCATGCAGCGGGAATCGAACCCGTACCTCTTGCGTCACAGCTGGTTACTAGCCCGCCGAGCCATCGCGCCATCGAGGTTGTCAAAAATTTCGTCATTGATATTGTTGGCTGACCGATAGTAGATTGAAAGTAGTTAATATAGGTATTAGATAATAATACATTTACTCATAGAACTATGTACAAGTACGTATATACAAAAAATAACCGTTGCAAAGGATCTATAGATCCAAATCACTACCAGACGGAAGCATTCCCAAAATACTGGCCGCATTGCCACGCTGAATGGCAATGCTAATGCGTTGACCCAGATAAGAGCCAGCTCATGTTATGCCGATATTTGTTCCTGGTCTGTTGTGGTGCCAGTACCATGGTAGTTCCTTATACCCACGACACATGAAATTCTAGTGAGAGGTCAGAACCAAATAGCTGTGTCTTTATTTATTTCTTTATTACTAGCTGTGCCACGGCCGGCCGCCGACCCAACGCGTCGCATTGCCCGCCCGTTTTCGCTTAGCGTTTTGTATTACTTTTTTCTATATGCTCGGCTCCTACGGGTCGTAGCGTGATGTTAAATGGTCTTTAACCTTCCTCAAGAATCAGGCTATCAAAAGTAAAAATAATTCTTCAAATCCGACTGGTAGTTTCAAAGATTAGCGCGTTCAAACAAAAAAACGAACAAACTCTTCAGCTTTATTATTAGTACTAGCCTCTGCCCACGGCTTCACCCGCGTGTACCTGGATAAAAATAGCCTATGTGTTATTCTGATGTATAAGCTATGTATATTACTGTAAAGTTTCATTAAAATCCGTTCAGTAGATTTTGCGTGAAGGAGTAACAAACATTCATCCTCACAAACTTTCGCGTTTAAAATATTAGTAGGATATAGATTTGAAAAAAGAGACAAAATTTGTCGTTCTGCTAATAGGGTTCATAGGCTCATAGGCATTCTGATGGGTCGTTTCGCTTATAGAACATGTTGCTGAATGGGTCATTTTGATAATAGACCTTTTCGCTAAAAGGTCTTTGCTTTTAAGACCTTGTGTGATACTGAGAGAAAGCATCACGCTGTAATAGTGCAAATACCACTCCGATTACAAGATCAAATGATGCGTAGACACTTGTTTCTTGATTAGCACCTTAAATGCCACTCTCCCACAGCTACCAGCGTCTTACATAGTGATTATTGTTCAATCTGTGTCGTGTAATGAGAACGCTTGCAGCGGTACTCGTTACTTACGTACCGGTACTTCAACACCGGTAACGTCAAGAATTGTGTTGGCCCTTACTAACAAGGCTAGATGGCTGGCACCGCTATTTTAATTGGAGTAAATCCGTAGAGCGTTATGAAAAAGAATGTAAGATCGTTTAATCTATGTGTAATCAATGGAATAGTCAGATCCTATCTTTCTCACGACAGTCGAGCGGGTGCTTATGAAGAAAGATCTCCAAACGTCACAAAACGTCAGTAAGAATCTCTGGACACGTGCTAACAATGCATAAAGCAGGGTGTTCAGTCGTTTTTTTAAAGATAAAAATCATGCTTTCTACCTAATCTGTAATTAAAAGTATATAAGTAGTAGTATATCAGTCAACTAGTTAGCATAATACAAGCTTTGCTTAGTTTGGAGCTAGATAATGCTTTGTGAAAATACTATTACTTATTATAAACGCGAAAGTTTGTGATGATGGATGTTTTTTACTCCTTTACGCAAAAACTACTAAACGTATTTTTATGAAACTTTACAGTACTATAACTTATACGTCAGAATAACACATAGGCTACTTTTTATCCGGGTACCACGCGGGCGAAGCCGTGGGCAGAAGCTCGTGTTGCTATAAAAAATGTGAAAGCATGGATATTTAGATGTTTCTTACCAATAATCTACGTAACGACTGAATGGATGTAAATTAACATCGGCACATACAGTTTGTGACTTGAATACTAATATCTTCATTTCCAAGCTTTCTCTACCAAAGCTCACAACCCAGGTGCTGTTTAGTGAACGCAAATATTATGAGAGAATGGTTCATGGAGTGATTGAAATCAAGAAGTATCTAAATATCAATCGTGAAGACGGTTATAGGCTTTCAGCGGCTTAGAATACCGTCGATAAAAGTTATCCGCGATCCGGTTTTGCAATGTTTTGATACGGTTAGTGTAGTGCGTCGTAATGTAAACATGGATTTTCTGAATCTGAAGATGGAAAGAGAATAGTTGCGGATACTGCCTTTATTTCTCGACAGTAGCTCAGTATTCACCAGTCAATCCGTGACCATCGCTGTTACAGCAAGGCCGAAAGTAAAAAAGATAAACGGGAAATGACAGGCACATGAGACTTTTTACCCGTTCTGTCTTAGGGCCGGTAACGCGCGAGTGCTGCCTCTGTTGTTGCAAGCGTCTATAGGTTACGGTAACCGCTTACCAATACGCGGGCCGTATGCTTGTATGCCACTTTAGTTGGTTAAAAAATCTTATTTACTTCTTGCGAAAATACCAAAGCTCAAAAGCCGACAATACTGCGTACGCTGCTTTAAAACCGTAAACTTCTCAGTGAATTGATGATGATGAGCTACTTCGAGAACACGCAAGACCTATTACAGTTTTATAGCACCACAAAACGGTTTGCAACCGAAACAATGGCATAACTTACGTAACGCCACGTCACGGTTGCGGCAACTCTTTTTAATTGACGGGGAAAGTCGAAAGCGGGCCCCTGTTACTATATTTAATATATACATGATATAAGTATGAGTATAAGTACTCGTTCAACTTGAAACGAGTACTTGGTATGTCAATTTTACAGGTTTCTAGCATTCTCAAAATGGTGAAATTACTTTGTACCTCAATTCTACAGGTTTCTAGCGTTCTCAAAATGGTTAACTTACTTTGTACCTCAATTCTACATGTTTCTAGCATTCTCAAAATGGTGAACTTACTTTGTACCTCAATTTTACAGGTTTCTAGCGTTCTCAAAATTGTGAATTACTCTGTACATCGATTCTACAGGTTTCTAGCGTTCTCAAAATGGTGAAGGAAAGCATCGTGAAACCGTTATGCCCTAGTACCGGAAATTCAAAGGTATGTGAAGGTTTCAAGTCTATCGCAGCTTATTGGAACAAAAACCGATCACATGCCTTCGATTTCTGGTTTTAGAGCATTCCCGTTGTCTCATCATTTATTTCACCGTTTTGAGCTCGTTTTAATGCGCACATAGATTTATATTGGTGCACAACTTTCTATTTGCAAATAGAAATGCATCATTTCTATTTGCAAAATGAATCGAATGGTACACGACCGGGTTCGAACCCCGGACCCCGAACGACCATCGGATCGGAAGTCGTCGTCGCCCACTGATTCATCACAGATCTTAACTCCATTAATAACAATAAAAAAATGCGTATTGCTAAATCAGATCAGTAATTTAAGAAATGGTAACATTTCCGCCAGTGACATAATGCCCGCCACAGACGGATTTACGATTTACTTTCTGCGGTTCTTACAAAATGGTGACAGCTGGAAACAGAAAAATCATCATTTCCAACTCTACACCCCAAGCATAAACGCCATAATCGTTTAAAGTTTTAACCGTAACCGTTAAAATGATATAATTTGCGTGGTCGAATGAAACTGGGCGTTACCTTTGTAATAGTAAGTGTTGGTTATTCTGTGCCTGCGGTCAGTCGCCGTGAAACCGCAAAACTCACGTCTCCGTGAAAGCTCTCGTAAGCTTTATCGCTATCAGTCTGAGTTCTGCATTTGGCTTAATCTTTCCATTTACATACCAATAACTATATTTTCTACTTGTAGTTAGGTAGTTGATTAATGTTTTAAAAGGGGTTGTATTATTCTATCTATAAATGAACTTACAACCTAATTGGATTTAGATACAAACATATAATGACGACCCATGTGGCGCGGTGGGCGAAGGTCCGCCTGCTACACAGAAGGTTGCGGGTTCGATTCCCGCCCTGGGACAAATATTTGTACAATCTGCAAATATTTGTTCCGGGTGTTCTGGGTATTTTCTAGGTATAATAAAAAAATATCTATCTATGTAATGTATTGTATTAAGTATATCAGTCATCTAGTACCCATAACACAAGCTCTGCTTAGCTTGGGGCTAGATGATGCTGTGTGGATTGTCCAGCATTATTATTATTATTATATAAAAAAGCTTTGTCTGATAATAAGTAAAAGTTAGTTATTTTTCACTGTAAAACGAGAAGAAAAGGTAGGAATATTTTTTTTTGTAACCTTTCATGTAGTTCTTTGGGCCATATAATTTTAGATTTTTTTAATAAAAAAAATGCTGTACATTTTTCACCCAGCGTCATCTAGCCTCAAACTAAGAAGAGCTTGTATTATAGGACCCAAACGACTATCAAACTACTCATATACTTTTATTTGGATTCGAGACAAAATTACGTAAGGTATAGATAAAAAATGTATTATAATTTTTGAAACTACAAGGTCATTTACGTATTTTTTACTGAAAACGGAATATTTACCTTGATTTGAGAGTTTGAATGTTTCCCAATATTTCGGCACAGTTGCATGTACCATGATCACGGGAGGAATATCAAACTTACAAATCATGTAGGTAAATATCTCTTGTTTTGTAAAAACTTAAACTAATGTTGCTCAAATGTCCCGAGTATTTTGCCTTCGTATTTCGAGTGCTTCGACTCTGGCTCATTATTATAATATCTGTGCTCTGGATTTTCGCTTACTATCAGAATAACTATTTACAGCTGTGACTAAGTTACATTGAAAAAATAACACATACGAGTACATACTCGTAAAAAAAAAACACCCAATAGAGACATACATAGTTTGAGAACATGAGTCAGTCCCACACTAGGATTCCCTGTGTCGTGGGTCCCAGGAACTACGGGTACCGTGGTACCACAACAACCAGACCCTGAACAAATATCTGCAGAACATAAAAATAATTATTCTGAAATGGGAATCGAACCCGCACCAATTGGGTCGCAACCGGATATTCACCCGCCGCGTCAGCAGGTCATCAAAAATATATCAAAGCGTAGGCTTCACAATTGTATGTCACTAACCGATGTTAATCTAGTGTCGTCCTACGCAACTCATAAACCAATGAATTTGCTTAAAATATGCAAAGGTTTGTACTAAATCAAGTTTCAAGGTAGCTTAATAACATACCATAAAGTTAGGCCTTGAAGAGAATATGTTTTAGTAAGGTATCAAGGTAAATACTTTTCATGTCCTTCGCCAATTCTCCGCAAAGCTTCCGCGGAAGCTATCTGCAAAAGGCACATATAGTTGGGAAAACACAGGTGCTGAAAATAATCGCTCTTATCTCGCACATAAGTTCAGTATTTTCAGCATTTTATAATCCCCGATGTGTGTTCTATCACTTATTATAGAGCCCCCTAGTCACGAGTTGTATATATATCCTTGTCACCTAAGGATACGAAAGCGCACAGCTTGGTACCATCAGTATCTTGTCAGTATACCATCCATTCGCACTAAACCTTTTGCCGTTCACATTTATAATGAGAACGGCGAAAGAATGAAAAACACTACCGTCGTCTGTCTCCTGAAAAATACAATCTGGGTCTCTTCCAGGTAATAGTGAATAGGTATCTTCTAAATTTTCATGCTTCATAGTTGGCCATATCGTCACTTACGGTGAGATTATAGTCAAATGAAGGTCTATTCCAATAAGCGGCGATGGGTTCGCAACCTGTTACGTGGAATGCTAACTACTATGCAAAGCGCGGATATGTGCCAAAAATAATATTTGGACGTGTCTCTGACTACCCCCTACTAGATATTCTAACAGATCTGCGTACTGAGTAGGAATCTGAGTATCTTCATCATGTGGATAAGTCCTAATTAGTGTTTCAATTTTATTTTGTTTGAAAGTTTATTAATGATTAAAAACAGTAACTTTTCAGTCATACCTACAAAACAGTTCAAAAAATTGCTGCATGGCTATCGGTAACGCCATTTTATATCTTTAAATATCCTTATCATACATAACGCTAATTTACAAGCAGTAAATCAAATAAGTAGTTATAGTAAAGCACTAAACAGATATTATAATACGTAAGTATGTAAATCGACGAAAATCGATCGATGAATGCATTTCTTACGAACGCTACTTTTCATCGACATTTTTTATCCGGGTATCACTCGGGCGAAGCCGTGGGCAGTGGTTAGTCCTACTACTATTATAAACGCGACAGTTTGTGAGAATGGATAGATGTTTGTTACTCTTTCACGCAAAAAACTACAAACGGATTTTGATGAAACTTCACACTAATATAGGTTATACATCAGAATAGCATATAGGCTACTTTTTATTCGAAGAGAAGCTATGGGCAGAGGCTAGTAATTTTATAAAGTGAACAAAGATGTTTGTTCCCAACATTATTTAGTTCACAAAACTCAAACGTAAAAACCTATTATTCGCTTTGTGGTTTATTGTTTTATATTTACTTACAATTACTTTTTTTATAGCCGTTAATTTCTCTAATAAACAACTTAATAGAGTTTATATAATTAAAAAAGCGCTTAAAGCATCACAATCACCTGGAACAAAATCACAATGAACATCAATTTGCCAGTCACTAATAGACTTTGTAAAGCACTAGTCACACAAGCGGGCTGATTGGTGCTGTATATGACGTAATCACAGTAGCTCGGGGCGCTGAATCGAAACAAATTTACAGTCTCAAGAGCCACTCATATTTAATTACGTCACATACATTTTCAAATTTTAATCATTTGTCTTTGGCGTTATGCAACGAAAGGGTGCTTCCAGGGACCTTAGAAACTACCATAAATCATCAATTACATTAGCAGTAAGTTCGCCTATTTACTGTACTTTTTAGTTGTGCAATAAATAATCTATCTATCTATATATAAATAAAATAAATAAATAATGCTGGACATTTTCACACAGCATCATTTTCACACCAAAGCAGAGCTTGTATTATGGGAACTACATGACTTATAAACTAATTATATACTTTTTTGGTAAATACATACATATATAGAATACATAGAACACACCCAGACCCGAGAAAAATACTTACAGATCATACAAACATTTGTCTCGCAGCGGGAATCGAACCCGCAACCTTCTGCGTGTCAGGCGGGCTTTCGCCCACTGCGTCACAGAGGTCGTCAAATATCAATAATCTATCAATTGTGTATAATATAGGGTTGGACATAAGTTGTTTCATGTTCTGTACATGTCCATAGGTGCCAATGGTACCTTAATATTATATAATAGGCGAGTAGTCAGCTGCGACACCAGAAGCGCGGATTCGATTCCCGCTGCGAAATAAATGTTTTCATGTACTGCAGATATTTGTTTCGGGTCTGGCTGTTGTTGTTCCATGGTACTCGTAGTTTCTGATATCCACGACACAGGGAATCCTAGTGTAGGGTCTGGACTATGTATTATTATTTTTATTTATAAATATAATAAACAGCCAACAGACCCATACATAGCCCTGATCCCACACTAGGATTCCATATTAGTATGAATGATAAGCGTAACTTTTTAAAAGGTATCAAAATACCGTACCTGATATGACGTAAATAATAATCCATTGGCTCTTGGGCTAGACGTCCTTGCCTATATACCCGTATTAACTTTAAAACTCGTCACTAAACCAATATTCACGTATGAATGAACAAATAGTCGTTTAATTATTGCCCTTTCAGCGATGAAGTAATTAGTTTTATTCACGGTGAAATAGAATGTAAATTTTGAAAATCTGTTTGATTCTTACTCAGTTTGTGGAAAATGTTATATTTGACGTAGAATTATGTTATTACAACAATATAGGTTTACCCTCTATCCGGTGTTCTGATGAAATCTTAAAGATAAGTCAGTGGATGGAGGTCAAGATCGTTCGTCATGGCACTCTTTTGTCAGTTGAATATCCAGCAGTGGGCAACAGGCTTGTTGATAATAATGTATGTTTATAAAAAATAAATATATAATTCCTAGTAAATCAAGATATTATCGTCGTTCATCTTACTTTTAGCTATGCTTTCAATTGATGAAACTATTAGATTCTAAGGTTGCTTGGAAGAAATCGCTTTCAGCAATCAGGCCATTCTGTTTTTTGTAGTTATCTTTGGATGTTGTACTGTAAAAAGGTTTTATGCCTACTAAAGAATTTATCAAACTATCTATTGTTATACATCGTCATGGAAAACGTCCACTGGACTTGGATAATAATATGTTTTAATTATAAATTTTACACATTTTACAAGTTTCTGATTCAGTTCGAAAAATATTGACTCATTATTTTTGACATTCCAATTATTATGCCGTGCATCGTGGCGCAGGGCAATAACAGTTCGACAATTATTGTCGTAACATTAACATACATCAAGACTCAGACAGGGAGTCAGTTTTTTTTCAGGAAAATTAAAACTGACTTTACTAATTAGAAGGAATTGATAAAAAGTCCAATATGGAATTTCATTCCTTATTTTTTCACACTTAGAAGTGTGATTTTTTCAAAAGATAATTATTTTAATCGGTTAACATTTAAATATTATTAGATATCGTGTGACATACGCACAAAAATACACAAATACTCACGAATTGAAAAGGTCCCCTTTTTTGAAGTCGGTTGAAAAGTCGGACAGTGTACACCAAGTGTATATGAATCATATAACTATTATAAAATACGAAAGTTCGGATGTTGCTAATAATATCAGTAACGGCTGAACCGATTTGCATAAAGTTGGTATAACACAATAGCCTGTGTTATTTTAGGTCACGAACCTGTGCTACCCTTTTGATAAAAAGTGATCGCTGAGGCTTTTCGGTATTGAACAAAATACTTAATTAAATTAAAACAAAAACGCTCACGACTGTATTCCCATTTCCATGTCCATCCATAATGGACATCCCCAGGTCTACTAATATTTCTTTAAGGGGGGTAGTCTAAGGCACTATTACGTCCACATATTATAACATTACAATTGACACATGCCCGGGTTTTTGCAAGTAATTGGCATTCCAATGCAATACTGTCCGGAAAATCAGTTGTGGTTTTTACAGATGATCGATCCGTAGTCCTTGTTTAATTTTAATGAATGAATTTCATTCGGCATTCGAGTGCACAACGTTGTAAGTACGCGGCTCTCGGCATTGTTTCCAATTTCGAATTTTTCAAAAACCTTGTTTTACTTTTTTCCATTTTAAATTTAATTACTTTCCCGAAGGCACAACGTTTAATCTATATAAGAATAAAATAAAGTGCCCAAGACGTGTCCAGATACGCTATGTTAGGGTCCAGAAGTGGCATCACCTACTCCTAAAGTTATTTTTTGAAATCATTCAAAGCAATTTTAGTTAGTAGGCAGGCTCTAGGTTAAAAAGACCTCGAAGTGATATTTTGGTAGGTACCCTTTCTTATTATATCGATTATATTATTTTTTGGAATGTAACGAAAAAAGTTTCATTCCCTACACATATGCGCGAAAAAGTTACTTTTATATTTTTTTTTTGATTTTCGGTTTCGGGTTATGAAAACACATATGTATACTAAATTTTATCTCGATATGCTTTTAACTGAGCGAGAAATCAGGGTTTAATTCACGGGCAGATATACAATATTTCCGCACATGTTTGAGAAAAATTATTTAACTATGTGTTTCATAACAGCAATATTTAAATTGGTTTTTGATTGTTACAGAGACGGGGAGCACGGATAAGAGCAATGGTATGAAGGAACCGGGATCCCCTGAGGAATTGGTATGTTTTACTTATAATTAAAAACGCTTAAAAGTAAGCAAGTTGTTATGGCGATGGACAGGGATTCACTATGATTGTGAAGAATGGTTCTCGATTAGCGACAACGACTCGGGAGACGCAGTGTTGTTACATTTCCAATGGGCTTTGAAGTTTATGGGTGAAGGTAGGTATGGTGTGAAAAACACAGAAACAAATGGTAAATATCTCCACTGATAACTCCGTGCTTTTTGTAACAAATCAAAGATTCCTCAGTACTCAAAATGTTGGGAGTAAAATAGAAAATCATAAAGGCCCTTGGAGCGCAATCTGTTCCCAAATTACGTAAAAGACCCTTATATACGCAAATCGGATTGATCTTCCGCAAGAAAGACTGTAATGTAGCCCGAATCGGTCTTAACGTGTTCGGTTTCAGAAGCTTTCGGTATGAATTGGCTTGGAGTTTATATCTTCTGAGACTAAACCATTTTTAGGATTCTAAAGCCAAAAGGTGAAAACGGAACGCTTATACTAGTTTCGTCATATCCGTGGGGCACATCACCATTTCTTCCAAGTTTTAACATAAAACATGCAGACATACATAAACATGGAATGCGAACTACTTGCAAAAATAATATTTGGACGTGCCTCTGACTACCCTCTACTGAGGCTGCTCAAAGATCTACGCACTGATTATGAATGTAAGGATGTCCATCACGGGGAATACAGTCGTGAGCGTGAATGTTTGTTTGTTTTTGTTTTAAACATAATATTGAGATACGTAACACAGAAATGTGAAAATAAAATTGAACCCCAAGTTTTTTGCGAAATACATTATAAACTAATGATAACTTTAGGAAAACTTCGGGGCCTCAACTTAGCGGTGAAACGTCTTGAGCAGTTTATTATAAGCAAAGTTTTATCGGAAATGAAAAAAAAATAGGACAACGGCATACATTTTCTTGCTAAAAATCTTTCAGAAGTTAGCGTAGAAAAACAACTTTCGATCCACTCTGTCAAATATTATGTCAAACGGCCCACTTCACATAACAAAAATAACTATTTACGGTATCAGGCATACTGCCAATCATAGTCCCGTTTCGATTACGATTGGGTGCGGGACCGCCTTCCGCCATCCCCGATGGAAACGATGATGGCCTGTCTATCAATTATTATGAGTTGCTATTCACGTTATTATTTGTTCAGCTGGAGCAAAGGCCATCAAGTCTCACGTAAAACTGTGGTAGGATTTAAAAAAGGTTCTTCAAAATGAATACAACTTTTGAAACTATTGAACATATTTTTTTATAAAAACGAAATAATTATCAGCTTGAATGTTTTACGAGATTTCAGCACCGGTGCATGTATCACACATGATCATAGGAGAAACTTAGTTCCTATCAAGTTCTGGTTCAGCTATGAATCATGGTAAATATTCTGTTGTTCCTAAAAATATCTTACAACAAATTACAATTATCAATTTCCACCGTCTGATAAACTAGAAGAGAGGTATATTTATATATATATTAAAATAAATAAACAAATAATGCTGAAAATTTTTCACACAGCATCATCTAGCCCCAAAGTAATCAACGCTTGTGTTATGAGAAGTACATGACTGATATACTACTTTTATTTTTTTTGTAAATACATACATATTATACATAGAAACCACCCAGACCCGAGAAAAATGAATGCAGGACATACAAACATTTTTCCCGCAGCGGGAATCGAACCCGCAATCTTCTGCGTCTCAGGTGGATCTTCGGCCATTGCGCCACATAGGTTGTCCTCTGTGGCGCAGTTATAAATGTATATATTATATGTATATGATATATACATTTATTATATACATATTTACTAGTGCAATATTTTTTTTTCTATCTAATAAGTCTCGAAAATAGGGAATCGGCCTACCATTGTAAATATGTTGATCTAATGCTGATAAACATTTCCAAAGTGCACTATACAATCAACCACTCTTTGATCCTTCAAATTCCACACAACCTACAAATCCTAGTTAATACGTAGAGCCGGTTGTGTGATACGGGACGTCAAAGAGACTCGATTGCCACTTCAGTAACGATCGAACTATTTTACAAATAGATAGACTTATAGGCTTGTAGTTATATGTAGATACTCATGTTAGGGATGTGTTACGACAATTGATGTTTATCAACAGTTTTCACGACGTGCTTGAAAGGAGGTATATAAAATCTTTTTTTTCTACAAGATGTATACATTTACCATTAGTAAAAAAGTGCTTTCGAAGCAAATGTGCCTAAGATAGTTACTGATTAAATAGAGCAGGATGGCCAAAAACCGTAATATATCACAAGAACGTAACTTTAAGAGTTATGTTCTACCTACCTACCTGCTTATACCTGACTAACAGCTTACATACATACAGCCACTTACATTGGATACCTATAATCATCATCATCATCAGCAGCCTATATTAGTCCACTGCTGGACATAGGCCTCCCCTAATGAGCGCCATAGCGCCCTGTCTTCAGCTTGCCGCATCCAGCATCTGCCTGCAGTCTTTCGCAGATCGTCATCCCACCTGGCCGGAGATAATATACCTATAATAATCTGATGGAATTCTGACTATTATTATCGATAAATCTAGAAAGATTTTTCCAAGCGCCTGAATACATAACTATTTTACACTTTATCATATGACATGTCATAGCAAAAGTGTATTTGAAACATGAATAAATATTTACCTCTCATATTTTACTTTTGAATGCTCGTATTTTTAATTAAATGTTCCTGGAAAAGGTATATATTTCATAACAGTTTTTTTTGAGCTGTTTGTTACAAAACGACTGCTAGTTAGGTACGTTTTTGAACTGGATGCCTGAAAGTTGCCGGGCGCTCATGCATCAAAATGAAGCTTTGTGTTCGGAAAATAGCTAAAACAAGTTTTTTGGCGTATAAAATACTGATGCTCCTACCCATATAAAGGTATCATATACTGCACTTTTAAATGAATATAAGAATTATACATAAAAAAGATAAACTTTTAGAAGGAAATATTGTTGACTAATATTAAAAATACTTGCGTTATTACTATGAAACACGGTATCGAGTGGAACGTTTTCATTGCTGAAATATATATTTTTAAACCTTCCATATAACGTTTGCCACTATCGAAAACATCACAATAAACATGATCACGACTGTATTCTCCATTATGGACATCCTCAAATTAACGAATGATACCTAAAGATGAATTTAGAAAACCAAGCAGAAGGTTGTCAGAAGCACGTTCAAACATTACATTGGCACATGTACTTGCACTCGCGTTTTGCAAGCACTTAGCATTCCACGTGACAGTTTACAAGTCTATCTCCGTTTATTGGTACACAAACTGATGGCACATGCCTTTGAGTTTTTAGTTCTAGACTATTAAAGGTACTTGATACTATCAAAACATCTAGTTTATAGATCATAGCCATATTGCATGAAACAACCGAGTGGGACACATTAAAATATAATATTTCATTTGAAACATGGAATAGATTCTAACATTACGTACGTTAGAATCTATTCCATGTTTCGCTAAGCAACCTAACTATACTATCAAGCTGATGGCTTGGAGTCAAAGTTCTAACTTATCCTGAAATCAAATAGTCGGACCTTGAGTCAAACAACTACTAGTCCTGCTAAACTTGTTGATAATTTTAGGCTATCGTTGTCTCTGCTCTATCATCTCTTTAAGTTTGCAAATAGACGACACCGTGACAAAAGAAATGGTGAAAGAAAAATATATACTACAAGTTATTGTATTACTCTATATTAAGCAATAATACATTTTGTAGTATCTACCAAGGCATAGAGAATGCATGTCTGTCTGACTGTGTTTTTCTCGCTACTCAAGAAGCTGTTTGTTACCATTTTTTGTTTCAGGCAGTGTTTTGTGATTTGTTTTGTATGACTTAAAGAAAGGTTACTAAAATTTTTTTAGCGCCACACGTCATAGGGGTCCCTGCAATACTTTTAACATTTATAATGATACAAGTATGGTAGGGTTTTTTTAATCAAGTTTTTTTGTGGAATTAAAATATCCATTTAAATATTTACGTCTCCTTTATTTATAAAATTTTCTTGCCTGCGAATCGTAAATGTATCTTATGCAAATTCAGCAAAGAGAATTCACATTTTCCGAGCAACTAATATCATCAATGTACCTTGAATGGATTCCTCTGCAATTGCCAACACTGAACAATCTACCTTGATCTAGCTATGGCCCAGCCCGTCTCAGCGAATAGACTCGCATAAACATCATAACGGTCTCCACGACCCCGATCTCTGTCACACGAGACTTGGACACGGATACTTGATGTCACAAAACAGCAAAGTACCTACCTATCCTACCTTGATGTTGCTCTGATTGTAAGCAATTAATGTTGAGTGCTTTCGTGGAACTGGGATTCGGTCAATGTTCGGAGTTAGACCGCAATGTAGGTAGTCTAACTAATAGACCACGTAGATTATTCTTTATTGCGATCTGCCATTGTTCTAATTTTGAATTGCCCATACCTGCTTAAAACCAAACCTGTCGAGGCGTCTGATTAAAGAGTCACGTGAAACTAGAACTGGCTCCTAAATGGGTCAACGCATTAGCATTGCTATTAAGTGTAGAAATGCATCCAGCATTTTGGGAACGCTACCGTTTAGTAGTGATCTGGATCAGTTTCAACGGCCTTTAGATGGCTTAACAGTTTCATCTGTTTACTTTGTACTAGCCTCTGCCCACGGCTTCGCGTGTTATCCGGATGTGAAATGGCCTATATATTATATTAGGTTACGAACTATACCTGTTCTAAATTACATCCAAACCGGTTCGCAACAAATATTCAAACTCTCGCATGTATATATTAGGAAAATTTTATTTACCTCGATACAATCGTTTCATTCATTATTGGATTTCTGCAATATAAGTTGATTGCTGTCGTTTGGGATCTCCATGTGGTTAAATAATCTCTCATGGTGGATACATTCAGCGTAAATTCACTAAGTACTTGATGAAATAATCATAAATACTATCCCATGTTCCTTCATTATTAGTTAATGGAATGGTCGGGCTTTGCACACTAACCTAAGATACATTATAGCATGCACTTCAAAATAAGGTAGATAATCTGGGGGCTCTGGGTGGGTTGCAAATCAAGATGCATAATCATAATCTATGCGGAGGATGGACTGCGTCACCTGCATCGTCTGTTTGCTGCGCTCGCGCACCTGCCTACAATCCACGCGAATATCGCATCTTCTCGAGCAGTAACGATACCCAACAATGCTTGCCCAATACCATATTTTTTTTTGATTATGTTGGTAAAGTCTACACTACTTCACTTGTTTACTTAAGTTCTACATTGTAACGCGTTTGATTAAGTTAGTCTATAAGTGAAATAAATAAATAAAGCCTCAAATTTAGTACAGTACTTTATCTGAGTAGTATGCGATACAATTCGTCGAACAATTCAAAAAGTAAAAAAAAACATTGTTGGTTGAAGCGTATAGCATGTTCGTTGATTGGTTTTGCAAACTTATGTTCATACATACGAACCACGTACCTTGCCGCGAGCGGCTTTAAAATTTAGTCGGATTGTGTTGAACCATACTGTCCACTAAAACACTATAAATAATGCTGGATATTTTTCACACAGCATCATTTAGCTCCAAACTAAGCAGAGCTTGCATTATGGGAATTAAATATCTGATATACTACTTATATACTTTTTTTGTAAATACATACATATTATACATATAAAATACCTAGACCCGAGCAGATATTAGCAGATTATAAAGGTACTCCATAGATGCGTAATACACACCTACGCTTGCACTCTGCCTTTTATCATAATTATATAACAGAACGATTCGAAACTCAATCGCACTGCTTAAGTCGATGATTGGAAGTATTCCCGTTTGAGCACCTATGCATTGAGTACTAAAGGTATTCCCATTGGAGCACCAATCAATATTTTAACGTGGTGCTCAAAGGGGAATAAAAAGTAAAATTTGATTTTATTCCCCATTGAGCACCTACGGTGCGGCAGCTTCTAGTGATGGGGTGCTATTTATACCTATTTGTTGCTTTTTATAAAAATTTTGTAAGTTGACTATTTGTATTATGTGTCCAGCTCTGTAAAGTTTTGGCCCTAGGCTGTAAGTTTGTGAGTATTTTTAATAAATAAATAAAATCATTATAATTTACTACGTTAAGCCTACATAATTGAAGTGGCAACTATTGTACCAAACACTATTCTAGCTTGTTGAAGCGTCATGTCATGATACTTGTGAAACTTCAGTCACTGGTATAGTATTAATAAAAAATGACATTTTTCACTTAGCATAATGTAGTCCCAAACTAAGCAGAGCTTGTGAATGGGAAATACATGACTTTAGATACTATGTATATACTTATTTTTGAAAAAAAACCTACTTATATTATAAACGCTAAAGTTTGTGAGGATGGATGTTTGTTATTCTTTCACGCAAAAACTATTGAACGGATTTTGATGAAACTTTACAGTAATATAGTTTATACATAACACATTATCCGGGTACCACGTGGGCGAAGCCGTGGGCAGAAGCTAATATATACATATTATGCATAGGAAACACCCAGACCCGAGACAAATATTTGTCCCGTGGCAGGAATCAGTTATAGTATTATGTGCTTCAGTGAACAGTGAGCTTTACTTGGATTATGTCGAACCTAAACGAACGTCCATCCTGTTGTGAACAGGATAATACCTACCGGATACTCAAACCCTAAAAGCTCTGACGTTTTGCTTTAAAAATTTTAACATCATACTTATTTACAAACGAGGTTTTTTCCACTAGCTGCCTTTAATAAAAAATAAAACTGAGCTCTCTGTGCAATATTACTTCATCAAATATTAGCATTTCGCTAACAATGCTGCCGTCGATAAATCTTAGTTGACGTTATTCAGAATCTTCTGGCACAGTATGTATAATTTAGCACCTATGATTGTAATATCATAACCGACATAATTTCAGTAGATGAAAGCTCCAGGTTGTAATTTCGTCTAATGAAATTCTATTTCATGCATACAGTTTGTATGGAACAGATTGCTGTTGCTAGGTGTATTGTGGGAAATACTGTCTTGAATGGTTCTATTCTGTTACTATTTTGCAAGTTATGTACTCGTATCACACATTATATCATATTAATATCTAAACTAAAAAAAAGTTTTGCGAATTTAATGTTACGGGTCACTTGCGATCTGTGATCTGTAATGTTTCATTGCAGTATATTATATTCATAGAGTCACCGTTAATATACTGACACCGTTATATCATCCATATAACGGTGCCAAAAGTGCGACCAAAATGAAGGACTGCAATAAATCGAAAAACGAATAAAGAGTCTCAATCGAATGGAACGTACGGTGTAGGTTGGTACATAGAAAACCGCCCGATCAAATCTCCGGGTTTCCCGTTGGAGTAGTTTCACTATTTTCCAAAATCTGGGCACGTGGCCAATGAATAAGTACACCACTAGTGAAGCTGAATAATAGACAAAACTCCACATGATTGTAATCGTATGTATTATAAGTATACTATGCATTACTACAATATGCAATAATTAGGTACTAATGTAGTACCTAGTTTAGATAGTTTGTGACCTTAGTTTTTATAAAATTAGGATTTTTATGGCAAATTGATTGATCATGATATAAAAACCTTATTAGAGAAAATATTCTTTAACATAACAGTTTCAAAACCAAAATATGGATATTTCTTGACCAGTCGTAAACAAACGTCCTCGTGACTATTATTTGAGACAAACGAGCCAGTAAGCTGGTGCCTGCTTCATACCACATTCAACGTTCACTAAGTGATAATTATTGTTCCTCGCAAAAAAGCTTCCTGTAAACCGCAAGACAAGGATTTATATTTTTAAATTCGCGTCGAATTATATAATAGAAAAAAAAAAATTATAGAAAATGCTTAGATCGCGTGCGAGTTTCAATAAAGATGCCCAATTCGAGTCAGGTCAGCTTTCAGACGGTAGCTGTTGGAAATTAGGTTGGCTCTTAGCTTGCCAAATACTTAAATATCCCGTCTGGGCACGCAACACAATACCGCACGCAACTCTCTACTTTCACACGATGTTTTTTTTTGGCATATCATCAAATTCCGGCCTTGATTTTTAAAGCCATCTCTTTCTCTCATTCGTTTAATTATAATAAATGACTACTAACAAACATAACACTTGAATCAAGGGATTCAATAAACCTATCCACTCGTTCTCGATCATCAATCATGTGAGATCGGGATCCTTTTATGCTCATAAAAAGTGACATCACATCAACGCGTACATATTTATGAAGCGGCCGAGTGATCTGGTATTGATGGTGTCCCCCATTCATCAGTCAGTATAGCCGTCGGGTCCGTAGCCCTGGACACATAAAAACTAGTCCCTTGCAAGAATTTTGTGAACGCACTAGAGAAAATTGTGTCACTTATGGTGGATGATGTACGAGTATCTGGCAATTTTCATCCCATAATTAAGATGGATCGTCACAACGCTAGAATATCCGACAAAATATTAGTAATAGATATACGACTAAGAAATAATATTTTCTCTTCAAAGTAAGAGATCTTATAAACCTTACCATCAGGTGAGATTATGGCCAAATGAAGGTCTATCATTATAAAAAAAAACGACTTCTATACCAAAATAACCTCTATTTATAGGTTAATGTTTCTGTCTCTAACTCATTAATATGTTACGTATTTTTTACTTAATACTTTAGTTTTATTTAATTCTTTGACATTATGTTTAAATATGTATTTTATAAATTGATTATTATGAATTTGTATTTTGTTAAAATGACTTATCTAAGAACATGAAATTTGTCAAAAGATGAATAAATTGAATTGAATTGAATTAAGATTGCGAGTATTCTAAGGGTAGCATGCGAAATTACTGTAGTCAACAAATCATTATTCAAGTTTGTTACTTTTAGGTGAAGATTGAAAAATTGTTTGCTATGTTATAAAATCTCTGATATTGCGGACTTAGTTGCAAACTTTTGAAGATTAATTCCGATCGACAAGAATTAAAGATTGATCCCTTAATCTGAAAGCTGCTTCAAACGAAAGTTTTAGAACGAGCTCAGGAAGTTCGGTTATAATAAAAACGTAACATAATTCATATTTTATTGTTCCGGTAATTTTTTCGTGGCATGCGGTGTCGAATATGTTTGTAATTCATCAACTTCTGTGTTGCTTTTCTTGCCCTTTGAGCATCTTTGCCAAGTCAGTCTGTAACTTGGCAAGAAATAATCAAATTATAGACCAGATAAAAGTGCTAGAATTGCTGTCATACCATGCTGCGCATTTATCTAAGCCAGAGTTGCGCTTACTCCGTATTCTGTTTGGACAATGCTTAACCTTGCAGTAAAAACAACGTCGCATCCCACAAGATATATTTCACGAATCCGTTGTAAGCTTGTTTATGTCCTTAAAACATATGTGAGGGACGACGCAAGAGGAATTTTGCTAGCACACCACAAATGTTTTAAACAAACAGAATGAAAATAAAGGTTTCGTATAAACCGCATAATGAGAAACAAACCCATTTTATGAAGTGAAATAATAAATGTTTTTTTAAACATGGCTGAACAATGGTGTTTCCATTTTAAATAATTATTAAGCGGGTGCTTTATTTCACTGCTCTTTGAACAAAAATGTTAACTGGGTACGTTAGGTGACAGTTGCGGTACCTACTTTTATTCACGTAATCAACGCAAATGGTCCACGTTTGAAATTTGGCCATTTGCCTTTGAAGAATAGAATAGGATATAAAAATATTTATTGCTTGAAATTATGACTGTATGAATTATAACAACATCAGGTAATATAATTAAATAAGTAATTATGCATAAAAAACTATCTATACCTATGTATGTAAACAGACAAGATATGATTCAAGAACATTCAATGCTAAAAATGTAGACAGAAAAAGCTGCATCTGAATTATAATGATTCCTTGTTTAGTTTTACAGCAACAGTAAGATTTGCCCTTAAATTTTAAATTTTATGTATTGCTATAAAAGAACGAGTGCAAATGTGTTCCTGGCAAAACGCCGGAACGCCACCGAGACGCCGGGAGATGCAAGGTCGCGGTTACTAGCTAATAAAATTTATTTCATGCAGTTAATCTGTTTACTCATTCGTGGTTCATTAACAATAACAAATCTAATCTTCAAGGGTACCAACTGGTCCACCACTGACAATAAAAAAACGTGTTCTTATTGTAAAATGTTCTCATAGCTCGTATAAATACATACACGTTGTACATGTTTTTACATAAAAAATGTATATTAGTATCAGTCATGTAGTTCCTATAACACAAGCTCTGCTTAGTTTGGGGCTAGATGATACTATGTGAAAAATTTCCAGCATTATTTATTTATTTATTTATAAGCTTGTTAGAATTATCTAATAAATGATTATGGGTGAAGGGAACCCAAGGGAAAACTTTTACTATACATGTGCATTGCCTCTGATCCGAAGTGGAGAAACTCATATGAGGTATTCCGGACTTTAGAATTGGAACCCGGATTTAGTCCACTACTTTTTTTTAGATCACTAAAATGGCAAACTAGCATACGGCCAACCTGTTGGTAAATGGTTACCGTAATCTATGGACGCTTGCTATATCAGAGGTAATAATCGCGCGAACCTCAAAAATTCAAAACACCTTTTTTGAACCTCCATACTCATTTAGATAAACCCCACTTCGGAGCGATTTCAACTTCTTGATTATGGCTTCTGTGGCTAGTTGTCACAATCTGCTAGTGTCCGTTTGATCCATGATACATTCATAAACAATACAGAGGTGTGAAAATAAGAATATGGTCGGTTTAATGATAGAAAATCGACCAAATTTTGTGACCAATTTGAAATTTCTAACGGAGCTATTTTCTCGGCTTGTGTTCGAAAGCATGACATAAAATGCCGCTTATGAAATAGCTGTCAATAAAAACTGATACCTAGGCGGAATAAAATGAAATTAAAGGCTGATAGTTCAATATCAGTAGGATGATAGTATTGACTTTGGCAATAAGAAAAAACTGCGAGAACCCGCCGCAGACATTTATTATTAGAAATCAGTGACAGGATTTCAATAAGCGCCAAGAAAAACCATGGATTTGCTGCGAAAAATGAACTGAGTCACGGCGAATGTCACTAAAAAAAGGGGAAAATATACGCAATGTTATTAAACCCACTTCACGTCAAATTTAGAACGGTCCAGTCTCGATCCAACCGTGCGCGCGCGCGCTACGACATCGCAAATCGTTTACATTTTGATAGGAATCTGTTGGACTTTTGACGCTCCATTTAAATGTTTGCGTGTTACGCGGACTTGATATTAATGTATTAAATTGTGATAAAAGTGCGTAGATTAAAGTGTGATAAACATGATGAAAGTTATTTTTTATTTTTCAAAATTCAAATGAATATAAATATATGCTGAGAGATTTATAGTACGTTAAAAAATTATGTTATAACTGTGATGATGATTATACAAATAAGTTAATGCGTACATTTTGCTTATATTTTCCACGTTCTTTTTTTGTGTTTAAATTTAAATTTGCATTCTTATCAATACAAATTTGAATAATGTCTCGAAGCAATACATCGGGTACATGACTCATGAAACTTTTCACTTGTTTTTGCATCGTATCATAAATTCAATATTTTACAAAATACACGATGCCCGTATCAAATGTTTACAAACAAATATTTTTCACGAGTATTTCTGTGGTATTCGGATGCTCTGATTGAATTGTGACCGAATAAAATGCAGCCCACCATTTTTGGAGCATCCATGTGAAACAACGGAATACTTGAAATAATACAGTTGTGTCGTGACATGGAAAATAATGATTTATTTTTGCGAAAACTGAAATTTCTTTAAAAGTAGAAAAGTCGAAAAATAGTAAGAGAGTGTGAGAGATTATACACATCATAATTATAAAGTTTATGCAAGCAAAAACTAAACTGGCTGGCTCTCATCAACTATTTTACGACATTTATAAGACAGCAAGTTATTGATACGGCTATTAAAAATGTTCACTTATAAAAGTCATTCTATTTATATTCTTAGATCTACCGTTGAATTTATCTATCTATGCTCTAGAGAGTTCGATGACATCGCACCACGTTAGGTTTTGTTGCATGACATTTCGTTTTAGGTCTGTCTGGTCCTCCGTCTGATTTATTTTCGACATCACACAGTAGGTATTCGAAGAAAGCTCGCTCCATCTTTGTAGCCAAC
The DNA here is from genome assembly GCA_958496245.1 of Perizoma flavofasciatum. Classification (NCBI taxonomy): domain Eukaryota; kingdom Metazoa; phylum Arthropoda; class Insecta; order Lepidoptera; family Geometridae; genus Perizoma; species Perizoma flavofasciatum. The sequence goes on from OY292433.1 coordinate 5,151,387, forward strand.
ATATGAGAAATTAGAACTGTCCTTTCTTCCGCGTTAGCTAAGCTTAGAATACTGATTTGTTTACGTTCTTGTTTTCCTCTCACAAATCAAATTCCGGGTTGCAAATGCTTCTTAGCTAATACTGTAGTTCCCATAACACAAGCTCTGCTTACTTTGTGGCTAGATGATGCTGTGTGAAAAATGTCCAGCATTATTTTTTTTTTTATTTATTTATTTACTGAAATTAATAAAAGAAAGTGGAAATTCATGAATTATGCATTAATGGCATGTGCTATCGGTTAGTGTTCCAATAAACGGCGATGGGCTTGCAACCTGTCACGTGTAATGCGAAATGTAAACTACTTGCAAAAACGCGGGCATATGCCAAATATAATGTTTGGACGTGGCTCTAACTACCCCCTACTTGATATCTTCAAAGATTTACACTGAGTATGTATATGAGGATGTCCATCATGGAAAATACAGCAGTGAGCGTGTTTGTTTTTGTTTTATTAGAGATTATGCTAACTGGGCGTAAGATCTGCATCCATCCTGGGGATTATATAGCATGACTTTTATGCCAAACCGTTTACCTATATTTTTTATTTTGCTAGTTCAAGTAATGGAACAAAAAGTCCTTTTATTACTGGTCCAAATTTGCTGTTAAATAATCGCGTAGATAAATGTGAAAAGGGTATTATTCGGCTAATTGGAGGCAAGAGCTAACCCCTCGAGCGACCCTTATCACTCGCGACTCAACACCTGTCCTGGTGCCGAAGGGTCGATGGAAATTTGATATTTGAGTTTTAAAACATGTCAAAACATTTCCATGTCATGCCCACGTAGCGTATATCCAGCAAGTTGAAACAGTTTACAAATATATTACAATCATGTCGCAAAACTTTTCTGGCTTCATGAATAAAGTTTTGGCCTAAACCATAAATTGCAGTGTGCAACCGGTATCATACATCGTGTCGTAAATGTTCTGGCTGACTGAAAACGTAAATTATTGTCCATAAAATTAATTGGTGTATCATGGTACAATAAAATAAAACCATTTATCAGTCAGTGTTGCACAGACGCTGATTGAAATCTGATAGTCAATACGCCCACTCACTGCGGAATGTGTTCTATCTTTCGGCTTTTACTGTCGCGTCCGAATCCGTGCAATATGCATATTTAAACTACTAAAATATAAACAAACTTATTTAAACAGTGCAGTTACTGTGCCGAGAACAATGGAGTGCGGACGACTCACCAGCGAGCTGAGGTGGTTAGCCATAACAAATGTAAACACGCCCCTCGGTCCTCAAAACACAGAAGACAACCAAGTGCACGATAATTACACTGTGACATATCCGGACAGCGAATCCGAAATAGCAGATGACATCAAAAACCTAAACAACGAGTTTGAACTTCTTAATCGTTGCTACGAAAACCCCCTTTTCATCTCGGCCAGCGAAGTTGTAAAAGACGAGATAAGTGACGACAGGGTCAGTGAGGAACTAATGAAGAGTGAAGTAGAAAAGTTTGGGGATTATAAGTTTTGTGAGGCAGTTAACGACTTCGACATCGAGTTGGAGGCGGGCGAGGCGATACCAATAGTGTACCTGTCGACCAGTCGTGCCGCCAGGCTGCAGCGCGCGCTACGACTCGGCGGGTACAAAAAGGTTTGCTTATTTTTTTTAGTACATACTAGAGGTATATTTTTTATAAAAACATGATTGCCTATTATACATTTTTAACACCAATAATTATTTTCCCGGAAATATTTTACTTTTTTTTCATATATTTTTCAGTTGCCCGTAAATACAGTACCCATATCTTGAAACGTTTTGGATTGTCGTTTTTTCTTATCACAGAAAATCAATGTATACCAATGAAAATACACCTCATTCTGTGTTATAATAATTATCGGTAACATAATTCTTGTCTAGTAGTTGTCTAGTAGTGGAACAGAATACTTCGGTCTTTTATAATTTTGCACAAAAATTATCGTTGTCTAAAATATATTTTCGACAACGATGACCTGATAATCATTTTTTATCCTGATATTTTGTCAAATATTTACACAACATCGGGAACTTGAAAATTCTACCAACATCTTTCGAGAATGTAAAATTCGAAAATATGGTAGGTTCCTATAAAAATCACTTTTGATTCCTCTCTTGTGTCTCGTCGAGCTAAAGTTCGTGACAGCCAATTAACATTTCTTTTCCGACAGTGCTTTTTGTTTGTTTGGACAAAGCAAAAATTAAAAAGAACATGGAAATTTATATCGGGGTGCGGACTGTTGTGAAAACCTTTTTAATTAGTACACGGTTTAGCGTGATGCGGGATCTATGAGTAGTTTGTTATTTATGTGCATGCATATTCAACTTTAACTAGACTCACTTACTGGTAGTAGTTGTTTTAGTTAGCTCATAATAATTTAACACCCAACAGATACAAAGTCCTGACCCCACACTAGGATTCCCTGTATCGCGGGTATCAGGAACTACGAGTACCGTTACCACAATACCTAAACCAGGAATAACCAGGAATACATGAGACATTTGTCCCGCGGCCAAAATAGAACCTGCACCTCTTGCATCGCATCGCATGTGTGTAACAAACAATCAATTTACATATTATTAAAATGATAACGCCAGGTCTTTGAACTGCAAGGATATTAGAGCCGGCTCTATGGTTATACTTGAAGCAGATGAAATTGTGAACTATTATTTCTGGTCAGAATGGGCTTTTTCCATCACTAGCGTTACGTAGGCCATCCAAATTGTTTAAGGGCTGACTAGAATAAGACTAGAATGGTTCATCACAAAATGATTATTTTACGATTCGTTTACATACCCTATGAACCAGGAATAGGATATTACAGTTAAAGCAAAAATAAAAACTAATGGATAGGTACTTATAGCCTACCTATAAGTTGAACTGAACAGAAATGCCCCACACACCTGCCTGATCCATCCATCTAGATAATACACGTCACGCAAAAAAGGTGTTAGCTCAGCATATGTTATACCTAGCATACCTACCAGATAAGATACCTACTTAGTGCTGGTATTCTGCTGACCTCAAGCAGAAAAAAAGAAAAAGGCTGAACTTTTGAGCCGATACATAACTCTAATAATTTGCTATTTTCACCATCATTATTGAAAAGACTTTTTTATTTTAATCGTTTATGGTTTCTACATGCACATGTCTCGGCTAAGTTCTGCGAAAATTCTTGTTCTGAAACACGCAAGCTTATATCTCATTTATCCTTCCCCGAAAGTTTACTTCATTACCGAATAATACTTCCATTTGACAAGTTATCTGATGTTAGAGCTTAATACGCATCTTCATGTACAAAGTACGACGTATATTGATTTCGCCGAGCGGTTGAACTTTGCAAGAATTTGGTCTTTAATCACTTGGGTAATCCATTTGCCTGCATTAAATAAATAAAATAAATAAATAAATAATGCTGGACAATCCACAAAGCATCATCTAGCCCCAAGCTAAGCAGAGCTTGTGTTATGGGTACTAGATGACTGATATACTTAATACAATACATTACATAGATTGATATTTTTTATTATACATAGAAAATACCCAGAACACCCGGAACAAATATTTGCAGATCGTACAAACATTTGTCCCAGGGCGGGAATCGAACCCGCAACCTCCTGTGTCGCAGGCGGACCTTCGCCCAGCGCGCCACATCGGTCGTCATTTTCTGTTTACTTACTCTAGAACAAGTAATAGGCAACTTACAACATCAGATACTTTGATTCCTTCATGCTACAAATAGTGTAATTTATTGAGGAAAAAAGTATAGCTCGTACAGATGATTCTCTTTGTGAAACAGCTGTTGCGTTTCAAACAAAATTGCGTACGATTCCAATCTACATAAAACGACAGAACAGGAAATTCACCAGCATTATCTAGTTACCTACTTGAATTTGGTTTACTCTGGAATTGTTTTATGAGTAGCTGTATATAACTTTTCACCAGGAAAAATTACTTCGTATATTGTCCAATACCTAAAATATCCAGTGATTACAAATAGGTACATATGCAATGAAATATTATTATGGTTCCCGAGTTAAGTGAACGACCCCTCTGGCACAAATTATTTAACTAAAGGCACTATTAAGTAATAATTATTGGATACTAGTTGTTGCCCGCGCTTCGCCCGCGTGGTATGTTAATAAAAGTAGCATATGACCATCTCCAGGCTTCAAACTATGTCCACCAACTTTTGAATGAATCGAACCAAGGATTACAATTTATAAAAGTTTAGAATTAAATTGCACACCACCAAAGGGTAGTTTAAAAAAAATAAAAAATACATGTTTAATTATTTACTTTAAAGTTTATTTGTACAGAGTCTTGAGCGAATCAAACAATTTTTTCATAGAAACATTAATTACCTCTCTATTTAATCCTAAACTATCTACGTTCCAAATTTCATCAAAATCGGTTTAGTAGTTACGGAGATACGTGGTAACAAACATTCACACGCACACACACACAGACTTTCGCATTTATTATATTAGTAGGATTAAAAAACGCCGACCTCGTAGAAGGATACTAAAAACCTGATGCAGCTCAAAATTATAATCTTTTATTCCTATTTTTATGCCCTCGGCACTCTTACAATCTCTTCATATCGTCTCCAACTAAAGGTTGTCTAAAGGAGATCGCTTGTAAGGAATAAGACCGCACATTGTACTTAAGTAAGATTGATATGTTAATTTTGTTATTTGTTTATGGTGTACAATAAAATATTTTCATTCATTCAAAATCTAGAATGTTTGCTTTTTATTCACTCCTATCAGAATATGTATACCTACCTCTAGAGACAAAAATCCACAGTGTTGGTATGTACACTCAAACTATTAGTATTTTACGTGTTTAAAATAACGCGGTTCCATATCGTATGAAACTGCAGTTCCGCAGAGTCCAATTAGGCTACGGCCACGTGGTCTTTGTTCCAAGAGTGGCACGTTGTTATGACAAAAATGCACTATTGTTCCTCACCTGCATTGTGACTAGACAGCTTGAAATTGAAAAAAATGCTGTCCGTTTCTTGTCTTGGCCCCTTTGTACTCTAATTTGAACGAGAGTGGCACATTCAAATCAGTTTTAAAGCAGGCTTTCCACAGACTGTCTTCAAGCGCTTATCGGTACTCAGAGGTTCTCGTTTGATCCTGAGTATAGTTCCCTGAGTCTTACTAGTTAGCATCCTAGTTAGTCTGTGGTCTTACTAGATGACACAGTAAATGCCTTCTATTGTCAAGAAAACATTGTTGACAGGCATGCCGCATTTTTGAAATACCTACTTTATTTCCTAACCTTTCGGTACAATGCGTGACTTTGAAGATCTATAAAATTTCACTGATATAAAAGAAAAGCTCTCCTTGCCTGTTTACAAACATAGATTTGAACCATAGATGGATTTGACAGCGTATTTAAAGAAATCTTAATGTGTAAAGGGCCGGCCATACTGAAGCGGTGGTGTTGGCAGTGTTTAACAAATGGGAAATGGTTGTCATTGTCAAATTAAGTCAAGTCATTGTTCGCGTGAATGTACTGATTCTAAATATTTGTAATAAATCTTGTCTAGATAAAATGGATAAAATTCATTCAAAATGTTTGCTCATCATCCTTGGGACTATGAAGTCATCGCCCATCAATGCTTTGCAAGTTGAGTGTGGTGAAGCCCCTTTAAAATTACGTAGGCAGTTTCTTTCTGATAGGTTCTTCTTTAATCCAGAACTCTAATCATCCTCTTCTTCCTAAATTAAATCACCTTCTAGATTTGTTTCGTAGTTCTGATAGAATTCCATGTATTCTTCATAGTTTTAAGAAAATTTCTCAACTTTCAAACCCTGTTATTCAATTTCCCTCTTATCCACTTTATCTCACTCCTTATGACGCTTTAGTTTATCAACCCTATATTATTTTAGATTTTGGTATAGACAAGACGTCCACTAATGCTCGTCAAGTTTTTAACGAGCAGATAGACTCCCTACGTAAGGGTTGGCATACATTATTTACTGATGCATCTAAACTATCCGAGAAAGATGATGTTGGTGTAGCGGTATGGATACCCTTTACAAAAATTTGTCTCAGTTTTAAGTGTCCCTCGTCTACATCAGTATTCACTGGTGAAGCCATCGCCATCCTTGAAGCTATCGTTTTTATAAAATCCCATCACTTAAATAATTCTATCATCTTTTCTGACTCTAAAAGTTGTCTTCAATCTATCCTTTCTAATCCTTTCCGATCTGCTTCTCGCTTCCCATCAATTCTTAAAATTAAGCATTCCCTCTTCGAATGTCATAAGCTTGACATCAACATAACTCTAGCATGGATTCCAGGACACTCTGGGATCCCTGGCAATGAGACAACAGATTCTTGTGCAAAATCGGCTGCCCAGATAGGCTCTCTTGAGCACTTCAAAACATTCTCTCACGATCTATGCCTGTTGCCTAAATCACACCTTAATGAATCTTGGTCGGATTTGTGGAATTCCTCAAAAGTTATTAAAGGAAAATATTATGCAGACATTCAGCCAGATATACCCCACGTTCCCTGGTTCTTTAAATACCGTAAAGCGAATAAAATCACCACTTCGACCATTTGTCGTCTCAGATTAGGCCATGCTTGTACTCCTGTATTTCTGTCTAAACTTAGGATTAAGGACCACTCGATGTGTGAATGTGGCCTGGATGAAGGAAACGAGGATCACATATTTTTCAGCTGTCCCAAACTATGTTGTTCCCTTTATGATATTCTTCCTCTTGATGTCCCCCGTCCTACATCCTTCAAATGCATTTTATGTCTTACTTTCTTTCCTTTAATTAATTTTATTCTATGTAAATTTGTAAATATGAATAACATAAAATTGTAAAATATGTCTACATTTAGAATAAGTAACCCTTTTATTATGTACATAGTCTTTAGTTTTTAAGTATCATAATTTTTGTAAAATCATCTTGTAAGTCAAAAAATCTTGTTGATTCTCCCAATTTTTGTAACCAATTTTAATTTTCTTAGTAATCACATGTCTCCAAAAGTTTATGACACTAACATGATACGGACATTGGCAGAATTGTGACAAATAGTTACAAAAGCTATAATCAAGAAGTGAAGTGAAGTGAAGTGAATGTACTGATTGCCACAGCCACTGCGTAGTTTGACCGTACCTTAGTTTTCCATGCCTTAAGTAGGTAGTTCTCTACATCTGAAGGTTATGTGAAATAAATTATTTTAGCAATAAGACTGTTTATTGTGCATTTTTTTTGTTGTTTTTGATGGCGACTTAGCTTACATAAATTTGCGTCTTTATTTGAAACATTTAATGTTATGAATATAAGTAGGCGTCTGTTTTCAGTTTTATTTGTTATGTAAATGTAATAAGTTTTAATTACGGAAGCCCTCGGAGTTACGCCACTAAAGTCGAGGAATACGAGGGAATCCATAGAAGAACGGATGTCACCGACAAAGCTCTAATGGCAACGGGCAGGACATAGAGCTCGCAGAATCGATAATTGCTGGGGAAGAAAGGGTCTCGAATGGCAACCATGCACCGGACGAAGCAGTTTAGGAAGGCCTCCCACTCGATGTACCTACCGATGACATCTCAAAGGTTGTCAGTGGATGGAGGTGGCTTGAGATCGTTCGTCATGGCACTCTTTGGGAGAGGCCTATGTCCAGCAGTGGACTTGTTATTTATTTATTTACTTATAAAGTTGATAATGATGATGAAACTCTGGTATGCCTTGGTGTTAATTAAACAATAAATACATTTGTTGAGGAAAGCATTTCTTCAACGTAGTTGCCTCAATAACAGTTATTCATTTCCTTGAACTGTTTTAAAACTTTTTGTATTATAAAACTTCCTTTGACTTCATTTCAACATGAATAACAAAACTTCTACAAAGTGTTTCATAGGTTTCTTTCGAGAAACTTTGAAACCTACCTAGGCAAATTCAACAGAAGTATTTCTTTTCACTTATAAAATCATCCATAGGGGTTGAAACTTACTAGTGCCTTTTCTAACATTAGCTGAAGGTATATACACAATTTACTATTTTAAAAGAGGAAAAATCACGAAAATTATTCAAATATAAACCATTTCTTATTCAATAATCCTTGAATAAGCCAGAGCTTATTGAGCTCGCCGCCTTAGTTCGAATTAAAATAACCGCAAGGAAATGCTGAGTGAATTCGATTTTCCGCTATTGGAGACAGTAAAAGATCGTGTGCACTAGCGCGCAAGTTCGTGGCGTTCAAACTACAGAAAAAGGTCGTCAAAAATCGCGTCAGTGTGGACCCCTTTTAACAAATGCTATTACTCGCCACAAATTGACTTGGCCTAACTGTATGCTAGTAAACACAACACAGAAGGCAGAACGAAAGCAAAATCAATTCATAGTTGATTTGAATTTGGTCGAATTTAGAACATGTCCTAACTATGACACTTGGCCCCAGGCAAAATATATTTATTTAAGCTTTTGCGCGTATATTGTCCATTATGTTTGTATCTATTACAATATATTTATATAGCTATCTTCAAAGCCATTAAGGACAATCTTACGGTAGAATAATTATACAAAAACACATAGACAATACAGAAAAAACTTACATATATAGTATGTAGAAAGGCGAGTTTAACACTCACAAGAACATTATTCCAGCAAACCTTTGAGGATAAATAGTGGTGTGTGCGTGTACACAAACGGATATCAGTAAAAAATACTCAAATATATAAATTCGAATAATAGTACTCATTGTTATAAATATATAATCGTAGAATATGTATATATATATAAAGATAATATATTTTACCTTTGATGATAACTGTTATAATTTTATTGGTTTACTTGGCAAACCAGCAAAATACAAAAGGCCTTTAGAAATACTGTGTTAGATTATTTCTTAGAGTGTAGGTATTTCCGACTTCTCAAGTGTGGACGAGTCTTTATGTTTTCAACCACAGGCAGTGATAGTAAGGAAATTAGTTGGGACTGCCTATTTCAGAACAACTGTACTCTTTGAATCTATTATTCTTATTTATTCTTAATTCTCTGGTCTGTTCTTTTTTTTAATTTTTTTTTCCTCTTTTTTTTTTGGCTCCATCTGTTTGAAGCCGTGTTGGCCTAGGGGGCTGTAACCAACTTCCGATCCGAAATGTATATCTGACTACCCCCTATTTGGGATCCACGCACATTTGCATAAAAATTATGGTTTTTAATTAAACAAGTAGTATTAAACTAGAAACTACAAGTAGTATTCTCTAGTATTAAACTAGAGAATTGGCGCCAATAAAACGCTGAAACGTAGCAGCTCTAGAATTAAATAAGTACTTAATTTTACAGCTATTATTAGTTTTTTTAATCGCTAGCTACACCTCAGCAGATGGTCGTCAATGGTATGGATAGAATGTTTCCTGTGAACTTGTGCCAAGTGTCCGAGACGATTATTACGGAACACTGACGACTCTCATAATATATATTCAGTTGGACAGCTCAGGAGTTGGTATCTGAGTTCTAGCAATAGAGTTTTTAAATTTTACAATGGCCTACTTTCTTGACGTTTTTAGATTGCTTGACTTCGATTGTATACATTTGAAGACTACTACTTATAATTATATTGAAGCCTTGGAACAACACTGCGTTTTGTATCTTTGGATCAAAATTGAAACTATAATTTTAATTTTAACATTATAATTTTAAAGACAATACACTGTTTGTATATATATAACTAGAGTGGAAAACTAAATATGTCTTATGTTCATAATAAATCTATAACTTTATCAACTTGATAAAAGTCGATATCAAGTGTTAAAATTTGTGAGTGAATTATGAATGACAGTGAAAACATAAATGTTAATGTTTTCACTCGACACACGATATCAACGTTTTAAAATAAAGTGGCATTTTCCAGGTTTAATTGAAAGATAAAAGAGCTTATTGCTCGAAATTAAATGTTTACTAAGGCAATTTGTCTATCCATGAAATACTTCCAAAAAGGAAAACTCCTTTCATATTTTTGACGGCCTATCTACGTAACAAGGAAAATAAAATTGATAAAAACATCCTGTCTGGTCGGCTGTCCAGACACCCGTATAGACATGCAAATTTAATTTACTATCATTTACTCTTATACTCAGTTGTATTCTCAGAGAACTAAAGTTTATTTTTTAGTGGCTGAATGACTTGATATGCATGTTTTGGAAAGTATTTCTTAGCTTCGATATCAATTCGACTGACATTTAGATGTCATGTGGAAAAATAAAAGTTCCACGTGGAAAATGAAATGATAGTCGTCGTACAAGCGGATTGCTATGAAAAGGAGCCGTGATCTATTATGATGATGTTTTTTGACGTGTCCATCGATACTGAACCTTGTAAGAACTTGATCCAATTATTTTAGTGCGACGTTGGTGATTCGCCAATCCAAATTTGGTTGTAAATGTTCTAAACAAATCAGGACGCACAGAGTTATTGTCCGTAAAAATTGTAATCATAGATATATGATGGTCTGGCTTTTGCCTCGTGTATCTGGCGCTTGGTGTCGAAGTCTTGTAGACGAATTTCAGACGGTGGTTTTAAGTGCGGTTCTGTTCATTCTAACCGCCGCGCCGTTGTGCAAGTTTTTCGTATTTGTCACATGCGAGGAAAAGTGGAGTATGAGAATGCTCTAAAAAGCACAGACTTTCGAAATTATTTTCAAAAAAGCCTATTTTGGGAGATTGAGAAGTTTTCATTCTGTCTGGAATGCCTTTTATGAGTGGTGATTCCATAACGCTCATCTCTGTACGGCGGAATATTTCAGTGTTTTGCCATTTTATCTTGAGTATAGTGAGACCTAAAGCACTTGTGGAATACGTCAAGTTGCCTAACATCACCTTTATGAAGGCTCTCCGGTATAAGACAAATGTTTGCATGGTCAGCAGATATTGGTGCTGGGTCGGGGTGTTATGGTAACACGGTACTCATAGTTAGTGATTCCTACGATACAGTATCCTAGTGTGGGGTTAGGAGTATGAAGGTGTTTATTATTATTCTGTAGAATATAATATTACAGAAACTAGATACCTTGTTTTTGTTTTCAAAATATATCTTTATTTCATTTTAATTTATTCTTTCACAATTTTAATAATCGTATTGGAAGTTACTTAAGATTATAATATTAAAATAGTGCTTAAATGTAAACAAGTAAAAAAAATTAAATTGAGACTTTAAACTTTATCTTAGGGATAAAATAGACTTGCCTCTAAATATTATGTAAATCTCCATGGGTAAAAGTGAATAAACAGAATCTAACTTTATGCAAATTATTCCCTCTCCAAGATTATATTTATGCCTTGGCATTTCGTTAATCAAAACATCAGTATACGTCCTATGTATCTTTGATGAGCAAGCGCAGCTAAGATAGATAATGTGAAAATGGGGATTAAAAATGTAATTCTGCTCTGCTTGTCTAGACAGCTGCGATAGCGCAGCTGGTCAGCTTTTATTTGGTCTCAATATCTAGAAAAATATCTACTCAAGTAATGTGAGTGACGACCTCTGTGGCGAAGGCCTGCCTGAGATGCAGAAGGTTGTGGGTTCGATTTCCACCGCGGAACATATGTATTCCTTGTAAATATTTACAAAAAAATGTATATAAGTAGTATATTAGTCATGTAGTTCCCATAACAGCTTTGTTTATATTGGGGCAAGACCAAGCTGTGTAAAAAAAAATGTTTGCATGTTCTGACCCGGGACAAATATGCCCATCTGAGTACTACTCGAAGATACATCCACGTTAGGTATATCCACGCCACAGGGAAACCTAGTTTGAGGTCAAGACTATTTATGTGATTTTATAATAAAAATCTTTATTTCTATCAAGTGACGGACCGTCATGTCATTGTGTACGCATCTATTCACAATGAAGATGACTTGTTCTGCTTTATAAAATGTAAAAAAAAAACTAGCTTACTACTGTCATCAGTATGACATCCTCAGATCTATATTAAGATCCTTGAGGATTCCAAGCAGGGGGTCAGAGGTACGTCCAAACAATATATTTGGCACATGCCCACATTTTGCATTGTAGTTAGCAATCCAAGTGATAGGTTGCACTATTGGAACACTAACCGATAACACATGTCCTCGAACTTTTGGTTAGAGCACGCCGGTTTCATCACGATGTTTTTCCTTCGCCGTTTTAAACGCATGATAATATTTTATAAAGTATAACTGTGTTTCAAATAGATTTTAAGAGACCTCTTGTAGGTTTGCTAAAAGAGTACTTTTCTACTACAGTAAAACAGATTTTTTTACAAGTACGGCGAAAAAAGTATCTCGTAATCAGATTTTTTGAGGATGATGAGCCCTGTTTCTGTGTCGCGAGGTGCGATGGTAAAAGCTCAATGCGGGAATAGTTCCTCGGAGTCGAATCTAACTATAGAGACGATAGAACACGCTGAGTTTGCCAATGAGTGATCAATTTGAGTGTACTTGCTATTCTAACTTGTGTAGGGTTCAAAATTGCGGGCGAGTGTTAATTAATGCTATGTAGCTAAATATTACGACTCTCTGGGTTTTACTTTGAGGCTTTACACAAATACGCCCTATTATGCAAATTAATGGGCAAAATAATGGGGTCATTTGAGGTGCATTACTTAGTACAAGAAAAAGGGGGTTTACCCTTATTTTATACTTTAATAAGCAGTTATAACACGTAAAAGTGTGTGTTATAAAGCCTTACAAAGTCTACACTTCAACATACCTTCACTTAATGTAGCCCGCGAAAATGATAAGAGAATGGAACGCAACATGATTGGATTGAGATCGGAAAAGCCTTTTATTCACATTACGCGACGCTTCTTTAGCATTCTTTCGTTTTCAATACAAAGCACACTATCCACTGAATAGTCGTTGTACATTCACACGTTGTACCCCTTAAACCGATCGCTAATAAATGCTGTCACTATCCATATTCTTAATCGTGCCAGTTACTGCTATAAGTTATAGCGATGCGATGCAACAAAGACTTTGCACCTTAATCGCCAAAATCAATTATTAGGCATACAGCAAACATGAGTTTTCTGCTGTTAGCTAGCTTCTGCCCACGGCTTCGCCCACATAGTACCCGGATAATAAGTAGCCTATGTGTTATTTTGATGTATAAATATATTACTGTAAAGTTTCATCAATATCCGTTCAGTAGTTTTTGCATGAAAGAAGAACAAACATCCACCCTCATAAACCTTCGCGTTTATAATAGTAGTAGGATAATTGTCTCCTATTCAATTGTATTCACGTACGCATTATAAATCACGCTTTAGTGGACAGTTTATCGCCAAAAGTATTTTTTACGCATACAGCAAGCGTGAGCTATCTGTATTCACGTACGCATTATAGATCACGCTTTAGTAGACAGTGGTCCTGCCTCGATTTCATCCAATATCGGGAACGTCGAATCGCAAAATCACATAGATCCGTTCAGTAAGCTCGTTTTAGAGAATTGAGTGAGATGAAACCTTGTAAATCATTGCGTAACCAGTCTAACAGGGAATGACTGAAATAGGATCCGTGCAGATGCAAATAAATTGCAATCATCCAATCGCAACTGTAATAGCTTTTATACGTATTTCTGGCTTGTGAAAATAGCTAAATACACATTTTAAAAGCTTGCATAATGTAGGGAGCATTTCATTTCCATGTATACGAATGCGCGATTCCATTTCAAAAACCTTCCTGTGAGATGCATCTAAATTTTCCGACCACACTAGTTTTCTACCCGTCACATTGAAAATCTCTGTTCGCGGCATTAGGCTCATACATGAAAGGGAATTATTCACAATTCAACGTATTCTTTTCCAAAAATAAGTAAGTATACCATTTGATTTTCTAAGTAGTTGAGCATCTTTTGCAAGTAGATATCACATTTTTCCGTTATATTTTTATCATCATAAAAACGGGCAACAATTGAGAGTTTAGGGGCGATTCATGTCAGGTGGTCCTTAGACAATTAAACTCAAGTAGAGTATCTGGACCTGCTCTTAAAAGTCTAGACAGGAGTTTGCTTAAGTTAACCAGTACCATTTTGCTCGGAATTGAATGAACGGTTTCAAACAAAAAATTCCTTCAATAAATTTCGCTCACTTACTTCTTATAATTATTATTTGTAATTGCTATACATATGTTTTAATTCCAACCATCCATTATGACTCAAACAACAATTACCGTTAAACGAAGTTTCAAACTTTGAAACCAACTTTAACTATTAACGATTAATTTAACTTGCCTGGAACTGAACAGCAAACAATAACTAAGCACTATTAGTATCGTGGGTGTAAAAGTTAAATAGTTATCGTGTAAAAAAAATAGTTTATCTTTTCCAAATAAAATTAAGCAGTTGCTACAAATTTATACAAAATCTGAAAATATTTTTCCCATACAAAACAGGTTCGCAAAGTGGGTTACTTTACCGTTAGTTAAAAACCTTACAAATTACGAACTTGTGTAAAATAATAATAAATAATATTTTTATATTATTATTTGTTTAAGGTCTAAGTGCTGTGGTACCATGATACTAGTAGTTCTTGACACCCACGACACCGTTAATTCTAGTGTAGAATCACGACTGTGTGTGTGACAGTACACTTTTGTTATCCTTTTTCTTTTGAGTATTGTGTAATGAGTGTGAGATCTTATTACATAATACCTTTTTATTATTCTCTACATACCGGCCTCATATTGTATTCTAGTTAATTATGAAACAAACGACAGACTATTCTAGACCGATGGCTCAAAATCACAAAAGCTAAACAATTTAACAATGAAAAACTTTTCCTTTTTTCTTAGAAACTTGAACATCGTTTCGATTAATAAAGTGGCTGAAGCCCCGGGCGAAGTTTCTTCCGTTCTCTGAAGGGCCGCTGATACTGAAGAGTTTCGTAAATTGCTACTTCAATTGATTCCTTGGAGTATCTTCTTAACTGCATCGAGACTTTCTTTAAAGTGCATTCGTGAGGCTGCATTTTTATGTGTTAGGAGTCACAGCTTGCGTAGAACGTGCCATTCTCGTTTATAATAAACTCACGCCTATTTCGCGGATGGTCAGGCAGAAACCACTAATTTCCACTAGCTTTATGATACTGACACCCGGAATAAACATTCGAGATTAGTAAACATAGTTGTAAGTTTTATACGGGGGTTTTTTTTTCGTTTTAAGAGAGAATGGGGGAGTAGTTGCATCTACTGCCTTTATTTCTTGATTATAGCTTCATAAACTCTCAGGCAATATGCTGTTGAAACATATCTGGAACGTCGGGAAAATAGTAAAAAAGGTAAACGCGTTAAAGACCTGTATAATATTTACGTTTACTTATAACAAAAATATATACATAGATTATGCAAACATTTGACCAGCATTAAGAAAAAAGCAAAAAGTATTACAACAAAAGTATATAACATTTTGTTTAAATGCAATTTTAGTAGACTATTTTATCTTTTATAAAGATAAAGTCTATACTAAATCTCTTATTTTACCAAGCTTAGGTTTACGTTTTTATTTCTGTGGTTACCTAAGTTTGCTTGTAGTTTGCTTGCAGTAATAGATAGAAGATTCTATATTGTACATAAAAGTAGAACATAGATATTAATCTTAAAAAATAGTAGATACTTAATCCTAAAAAATATTGTCTTTTAGAGGTAGATAAAATTTGTGTATTATGGAAAAAGATTTGTCGGTAGTGAAGTGATTTCATGTAGATACTCAACCCATTAGATATGCTACAGAGTCCTATCTCCGGTTCCGATCTCACATAATACTTTGAGCTTCTCACGGAATGGGATAATACCTCCTAAACATGTTGGGAATATGAGTAACAATTGTGGTTTGACGGGTTTCACGCGTTACTGCTTAGTAAATACTATCACTATCACTCAAATACGTGAGGCTGGCATATTTCATGAAATTTCATTTCAATCCATGCATGAGGAATGTAGATATTGACTGATACCTTGGTCCTAGCTTAAGAGGACTTATTTATTACGTTGTAACGTATCGTAGCAGTCCGTATGTGAGTAATTTAAAACGAAATAGTAGTTGAAGAGTTTCTGTGAGCAGCAAAATGAAACAGTCTTTCATTTTGTGATTTTAGTTGATCGTTTTTGTTTTTGTTGCCATTATTGTAAAATCATAGAAAATTCGCTGAAATATATTTTTTGCGCTTCTATGATGACTGCAAAAACGACTTAGTTTTAAAAGTTTGTCGAGAAATGGAACGTTTTCAATTTACGACTGTAATGAGAAAGGAGGATAAGTTAAAATTTCGGAATTGGACCTTATTATATGGTAGGTATGTAGTGTTTATAAATAAAATGAAGATTCCTGATCTCGTTATAAGGTATAAAAATATCAGCTCATTGGCCCTTTAAGTTATGAATTGACACTTTTGGTTAACCCAAAACTCGATAGCGATCCTAGTTACTAATCGGGAAACTATTATGGGACAATAACTTCTGCAAACTTGGTATTATCTTCTTACTCATAGTTGCTATCTCAAAAGCTTATGCTCATACTGTTCTTTGATATATTAAGAATAGTTAGGGTGCTATTAGGGTTTTAAAATTATAATCTTTTTTCTGAGTATGGTTGGATACAATCAGGTGGAAATAAGGTAGTCGAATGGTCGTCGCTCTGAATATACTCCAAGTGTTCCTTGGAATTGTCACAAACTCCAGCATACTATAATTAATGACGTTCTGTGTGCCGCACGAATGTATTCGCAACGCAGGAAAAGGCCGCGCCTGTTTGCCGTCACCAGCGGGAAACCCAACTTTCTCGGTAAAGCTCCATGCACACGCTCAATCTAGTGGCAAATAATTGTCATTTTCCATAATCCTCCGAACGATGATTATGGAAAATGAATAAATAAATAAAATTGTAATTATATTTTTATGCTATTCCATTAGGCTAAGCAGGTAATTATAGTTGTATTGTTGTTAAATAAATAAATGTATGGAATAACTGAGGAAATCTTGCGACATTCTATTTCGGATTTAATGCCCCATAAAGTCTTAATTTAGCGAGATTAGCAGCAAAACCCAGGCTGAACGAAAGCGCCTCCAAGCATGAAATAAGGAACAAAACGTTTTTCACACCCTTCCGATCACTCCCGCTACTGTGAATGAATATATGAATAATTTTAAGCTCATAACAATATGTTGTACTTGACAGTTCAACGAGAATTTTCACGCTTAATTTGTGTTGTGTTAAATGAATGGACCAAAAATCACATGAATGCACAGTAATATAAATATTCCTTTTAAACTAATGCTAAGGAACATTGCTTAATCCAACAATGCTGAACCTACTCTATATCTACGCAGATGACCTTGTGATCGTCGTGCGGGGCTTCTGCCAGTCCACAATTTCAAGCATCATTCAAAGAGCTCTGAACACTGTTAACGACTGGTGCGTCAATAGTGACCTCTCAGTCAACGCTAACAAAACAGTGATTGTACCTTTTACTAATAGGCGAAGGCTAGACAAGCTTGTAAAGCCTAAGTTTAATGGTAAAAGTATAACCTTTTCCACTGAAGTTAAGTATTTGGGCGTCACGATCGACCAAAAACTGACGTGGAATACACACTTGGCCAACGTTCTACAAAAGGCTAAGATGACCCTGGGGGCTAGCAGCCGTCTGATGGGAAACAACTGGGGCGTCAACCCCAGGATTGCACTGTGGCTGTACACTGCCATTGTGAGGCCGATAATCACCTACGCCTCCATGGTATGGTACTACAAAGCCTTTCAGTCGACTGCAATCAACTAACTAGGCAGTCTACAAAGAACTGCATCGGGAGCCATGTCCACCTCCCCTGGGTTGGCGCTCAATGCATTGCTTGGACTACCGCCACTTCATGTGCACATGCACAAAGAGGCGAAAGCTAGCATGTACAGGGTAATCATCCAGGGTAGAAGAAATTGGCTTTCCCAGAAACTGAGATCTTTACAAGACTCAACATTGGAATCACCCGTACTGAACATGACAACTGATGCCATGCTGCCACGGCATGTGTTTGAAAAACACTACGATGTAGAAATGCCCTCTAGAGAAGACTGGTTGAACAGCCAGTTACTCTGTGAGGCCGGGTGTCTCAACTGGTACACAGATGGTTCCAAAATGGGGCTGAATGTAGGCTGTGGAGTCTATGGAGAGCGACCCAAGTTCAAAAGTAGCACAAACTTGGGAAATCACGCCTCTATCTTCCAAGCAGAGGTGTACGCCATCCTAGAATGTGCGGAAGCCAATCTGCAAAAGCGCTACATCAACCATACCATTTACATCAACTCTGACAGTCAGGCGGCCCTTCTGGCTCTGGATTCGAAGGTTATCACGTCCAGGTTAGTTGAAGACTGTCTATCTCGTCTGAATACTCTGGGCTCGAGGAACAGAGTTGTTTTAAGATGGGTTCCGGGACACGCAGGGATCGTAGGTAACGAGTGTGCTGACGAACTTGCGCGTGCCCCCTGCACGCGCAAGTTCGTCTAACGGAGCACAAATAGGACCAGAGCCGTTTTGTGGCATACCCAAAAGCCTAGCACAAAGAACCCTTCTGAAATCATGCTTTGAAGAATCAACCAATCTTTGGAATAACTCTCCGGGCATGAACCATTCCAAATTACTGATAAAAGCCTTTGACAAACGGTACACCAACCAAATCTTAGCGCTAAACAGAAACAACCTTCGCACTATGGTAAGAGCCTTAACTGGACACTGTCGTCTTAACAAACACATGTTCAAATTAAGGCTGTGTGACACACAAACCTGCAGATTCTGCAATGAGGCGGACGAATCACCCCTTCATCTGTTAGGAGAGTGTGGACCACTGATACATAAGCGTAGCCTTCATCTGGGAAAACACATTCTTAGCCCAGATGAACTAAAACTCATCACACCCAAAAAGATCCTGCAGTTTCTAACAGCTGCAGGCCTGAGCGGTGAACTTTGAACGCCCCCTGAGGGGAAAGTAAGAAAGTGGCGATTACAATAGGCCTGTGACGGCCGCAGTGATACCAAAGCCACTAAAAGCAAATAAAAAAAAATACTACTACACGTTTAGGTAAATATTTCGTGCACATACTTAAGAGGAAACAAAATGGATAGTGAATACCTGATTGAAAATATCTAGCAGTGACATCACAGGATAATAATAAAATAAACAAAAAGTATAATGTTCATTACATTTCTTAAGATTTTGTACTTCCAGTTGGTGTACTTTTTTCATTCATTCATGTATCCATTTTACTTCCTTTTCCTAATAAGCTAAATATTTTCACAAAATATTTGCCTCAACAGTCAGACAAAGCTGTTGGCCTAAAAAAGCGATAAATCAGTAATCTAGCCTATTAGTCAAATTGCTGAGTGAAGGTGATAAGGCGATCAGTCAATCCTAAAAGAAAATAAGGAAAAGGACTGATCTTTCAAAAGGCCGTTTCACACAAGTAGTTTCATATAGATTTCCGCAGTAGCACCTAAAACAATTAGGCCACTAATGGCGGACAACATCAATCTAATCTTCTCCTTTTATTTTTTGCCCAATTATGTTTTTATCTCTTCTGACGTCGGGCAACGAGCCGCTCCCGAGAACAAACTAATTAATATCCCCTCATTCACAAGTCGTTGATTTTTAGAACTTTCTGAATGGGCCAGTTTAATCACCTTGGTTTTATAAGGCGAGGATTAGCATAAATAATTCACATAAAGGTTGTCTCCTCTTGTTTTGTATGGGAAAGTCGGAAGTAGTGAGGTAATTTATTTCATTATTACTGACATACCTCCCACTCCGAGGATGAGAAGTGGACATGGAATGAAATAAGTAGCAGGATATGTTTTATCATTACTTCTTTACATATAGGCTTTCCCCAAAAAGTACGACGAGTCATTTTTATGTCATCGGGCATTCATACGCTGCATCTTTTAAATTCATGATAGCCGCTTTTTTCCAAACCAGTAGAGACATATAACAGATTAAAAAAATTGCGAGCTTATCTTAAAAATATGTGATATTAACGATAATGCTTTTATGACCATAACGCTTATTTATATTTATGTGCGCATTAACACGAACTCATAACGGTGAAGAAAAAGATTGTCCGGAAACCTGTACGCCTTATAATAAAAAATTTGAAGCCATGTGCCATCGGTAAGTGTTCCGATAAGCGGAGACTTGCAACCTTTCACGTAACTACTCGCAAAACGCGGGCATGTGCCAACTATTATGTTTGGACGTGCCTCTGCCTATACTCTACTTAGAACCCTCAAAGATTGATAGACTGAGTATGTATCTGAGATTGTCCTGGCAATACAGATGTGAACGTGATTTTTTTTAATAATTTTATTTTCATTTTCTTAATTTAACTTTCTTTTTACCGTAAATTTTATGTTTTTTTCAGGTGAGTAAAGACTTCTAGTGCTGTGCGTTGGTGGTCTAAATCGCAGTAAGTGTCATCGTATCATAAGCAGCTGGTA
The DNA here is from genome assembly GCA_958496245.1 of Perizoma flavofasciatum. NCBI lineage: Eukaryota > Metazoa > Arthropoda > Insecta > Lepidoptera > Geometridae > Perizoma > Perizoma flavofasciatum. Next base: position 5,171,902 of record OY292433.1, read on the forward strand.
TATTAAAGTTCAGTACATAACTATATTAAGACAATGCTGGGTGACTTGGCAGCAATTTTAAATTTTCATCGACCCTCATACCCTATAAAATGCAGCTGCTTGGTGTAACTGCAGAAATACATACGGTGGATGTACTTTTATTCACAAACAAAGTCTAATAGCCTCAAGATGACTTTGTGAGATTTTCTTATGAGGAAAGCTTGGCTTGGAAATTATCCTTTTCATTACAATAAAAAGCAAAGTACACACTCACTTTAAATATCCTAAACATGATTTTTTCTTTATTGACTAGTTTCAAACAAACTAATAAAGATATTCGTTAGATTCTTAGCAGACAACTGCATGAGACAGGGTGATACCGATTTGCACTCACTCGGTACCAGCTTTTTTATACCAACTTACTTTGTTGTTTTTAAATAAATGTGTGGTATCGCGTGAGCTGATAAGCAATTTTCAAAGGAGTCGTTTGAAACCTTCTTCAGGCTTAGACTTAAGTTTTTTGAGTAGCAAAAGATTGCTTTCGCTACACAATATGTAACTAATTATGAATCAAATCCTAGCACAAACTTAAACGAGCTAATGAAAGTACGTAATGTATTAAATGAGGCGTCGCGTCTCCGCTTCCTTGTACGGTGACTGAGTTTTAATTGAAATAAAGGAAGTCTGCTGAAGTTCTGCGTCGCGTATAAAGTCATACATCTTACACCATATTTAGCAAACTCAATTATGGTCTCAGCTTGTATATTGGTTTAGAAACTGGAGTACGTAGTATAAGCTTATTGCTTAGGTTCGCGATATTGATACTTTTTGAAGTTTTAATCCATAGTGCCACAGAGCTTAGTGTTTATTGTATGTATTTTTATACTACTAAAGTGGCAAACAAGCATACGGGCACACCTGCTGCTAAGTGGTTATCGTAACCTATAGACGCTTGCAAAACCAGAGTTATCACTCGCACGTTGCCGACTCTGAGACGTAACGGATGAAATTTCACCGACAATCACATACTTCCAATCGGAACACAGCAATGCGCGCACTACTGCTTGGCGTCAGAAATAAGTACGGTGGTACTTCCTTGGACAAGCTCTTTCACAAAAATCTCTGCTACTACTATATAATGTGTATTAAGTTATACTATATAACTTAATACACTTTAGAATAATTATGTACAGTACGGAATTAGAAGCAACATCTGTTTGGCTGCGCAATTGCGTGAAATAAGCTTTTTCGGGCTTTTAGGACACGTTAAGATGTCACTCCTGCCTATGAGAGCCCATAAGTTTTGAATAATATAGAATATAATATGCTTAAATAGAAAAACACTAACAATTGTTATTAAACTTTATTTATAAAACAATTCTGACTCTCGTCAAACCAGTAAAATGTAAAAAAAATAGTGAATATATTCTCTTGTCGTGCAGCCTAAAAATTTCGACACTCATGTTAGCCAGCTCATTGATATACCTTATTACAATATATAATACACAATCCACGAAATATAACTGATACCAGAAGAACAGTACCTACTATACAGTGGTGGTAATACACGGAGAAGTTTTTTAAATATTGAAGTTGGAAGTTTTACTAAATGAAGACTTCCCTTTATTTTTTAGTCCCTTTATAAGTTAGTAATACTGTTTTCATAGATTTAAAATAAATCGTATGCCTAAACCTAGTCTCGAACCCGCTAGATGAAAAAAAACATGATAACGATCGAAAGGGTAAATCACTTAAATCACAAAACAAATTAAAATTTGGCGGGATATTTAATTGTGCTAATAAATCGGGAAACATTCAAACTCACTAAAACTAAATCACGTCAAATATCAATTTTTTTGGAGAAAAAATCCCGTCACTTCCCCCCTTTCCACTTCTGCTGTCTGCTGGAAAAAACGCAACTTCATCCCAATAAGTTGTCGCAATAATGCTCTTGAGGCAATGGCAGTGAAAGCATTCATTGACGTATCCGGCTTAATTTTTACAGCTATAGTGTGGTTCATCACACTTTAATACCTTTACCTTACGCTTCGTGTCGTGCACGTGTCGACTATCAGTCATTTAACTATCCGAAGGCCTTAGTGCGGAGTTGCGTTTAAAAGCTTGCCATCACTAACTCGTCGATTAACAACTTTACAATTTTTCGTTTCTTGCTTTCTGACTGGATATCTAAAAATAAATAATGCTGAATATTTTTCACACAGCATCATCTAGCCCCAAAGTAAGCAGAGCATGTTTTATGGGAACTACATGACTGATTTACTACTATGTCATTGAATTTTGTAAAAACATCCATATTATAGAGAAAACAAACCCTGACCCAAGACAATTATTTGCAGATCATACCAACATTTGTCGAACCCGCAACCTTCTGCAGGATCTCATTCCAAGGCTCAAATTTCTAGAGTTTTCTAAGCATACTCGTCGACGTTCACATCAGCTTTACCTTTATAAAGTGACTTTTCTTGTAAAATCTCATTGTTGCTTCTATTCCGAGAATCACAGGCAATGTTGTGTTTAATCTGGCAAATAATCACGACCGTTTTAGTGAAATGAGTCGAAGGTTCGAGTTGGGTTCAGGGAAAATAAAAAAGCCGGATAAAGCTCTTGAAAAGTTTTGATAAAACCTATTTTTGTATAACGATGTATGAGATATATCGTTATGCAACCATAGAAAAATATAAAGGTACTACAAATTAGTCTTCATTAGTTTTTTGCAATATTATCAAATCAGCAGGTAGTCAACTGCTAGAGATAAGCCGCCATAGAATGTCATGTTACCCGTGCCTGTCCTACACTGCTTCTTTGTTATGCGTGTTACCAACTTTTTACGCCTCTAAGTACGGAACGGTTATTATTTAAAGGCCTTCGCAAACTGGCATGGCCATGGTAATCCTCCTTTTCATCGCCACCACCACCGCATCAGTTTGACCGGACCATTAGAGATTTTCCATAGCATTTTTTTTAGGACGGAGAGTTCTGAGGAGTCTCTGACTTTCAACAGTACTATGCTCGGTAATTGTCGCATAAATTCACCAATTAGATCACGCCCTCGCGCCTTGACGTAATGAATTGACAACATTTACGCAATCCTCACTAATCCTGGATAAGACTCACACTACTCTGAAGGGCTCTGTTTACTGTGCCATCGACAGCGCACAGCAATTTGAGGGATCAACAATTTAGCTGTCGTAGGTACTGAAGGCGACCCTTAAAATTATCTATATTTCCAACTAGGCTCTAAAATTGAATCACAAATTGGTGGAGGCTCACCTTGATGTTTCAGAATTAGTAAGTGGAAGTCACATAACCGACAGCCACTCGTGTAAGGTTCTCGAGTGACGAACTAATATGTGGCGGCGCAAGACCATTTAATTTGTCGTGGCATTCTATAAAAAGCCATGTATAACACTGGATGTATACTGACTAAAATTTGCAAAATAATCTTCTTTCGAACTGATTTTCGTTCAGCTAACTCGAACTAATTCATTGAAATCAAGTGAAGAAGAATTATTCAGAACTAGCCTCTGCTTCTAAAAGCTAGTAGACTAGTAAATAAAGGCTAACTAGGGTTCACCTGCGTAGTACCCGGATAGAAGTAATAGTGGTCATGAACAATTTTGATTCCAAATTTCGTCCAAATCGGTTCAAACGTTACGGATGTTTAGATTTTATAATCATTATCAACATCCAAACTTTCGCATTTATAATAATAATTATTAAAAAGCATCAAATAACAAAATATTATATACCTATAAGCTACTCTCGCTTTAAAAATGTACGACAAGTTTTACGAGAGGACTCGCTTCGCTACAGTTTCCACAATTCTCTACTTAGGTTATTTCCTGTGGGGAAATGATGTAGAAAATACTTTAAATTAGTAAGAAACCCTTCTGAAGAACATTATTTCAAGAAAATAATTATAAACTTTAAGTCGAATATAGGTTCCGAGCATTTCAACCGAGCAGGCGCCCGACTCGGTGGCAGAGCAGTAATGCGCCCTCGTACCAAGGGAAAGGTTGTGGAATCTGCGTAGCATAAAGCTTACAGAAACGCTAAATTTTAATTAAAGTCCAGTTTTATGAATTAATTTGAAATTGTAAGATTTAAATGAGAACATCTTCTATACAATTTTTGAAAGACTTGTAGAAATTTGATAGTTTGGATTAAGTAAGGGGGGGGGGGCCCTTTTTAAGTTTTTATGCTCTAGACATTTTTAAAATTTGTTGCCTATCAATATTACTTTCTCGACTAGTCATTTGTATTGAAACTAATAAAAGTTTTAATTGATGAAAAGGTTCAAGTACGCCTCACAAAACTCTTTTGGAACAACAATGTTATGCACGGGTTGAGAAAAGATCTGCTATAAAATTTAACATTATTGCTCACAACATAATGGTCTCACAGCCACAGTCAGCGACTTTTCATTCTAGTGCCTCGTTCCTAATAAAATAGAACTCTTTGAAATATCCACTAGCTTCCAACACAAGCTGAACCCTTCTCTCAAACACCGCTTTGAGCAATTATTAATGTACCAAACATTATTGTGTACCCTGAATATACAACGTCAGGAACAAATTGTTGGTTTCTTGGAAAGTGGAACTTTGTAACAAGATTTTTAATTTAATTGAATAGGGGTTTACAAAGTCGGTCGAAGTAAAGTTACCAAATTTTTGAGTTAGGAAAATTATTAAGAAATACTAGAGTTGTTTGCCAAGAATATCTGAAAAATTGTCATAAATTCGGACCAAACCAAATAATTTGATCAATGCGGGACACCCGCGATGTATGGAGCGTTGTGTCTAGAGGTTGTCTGTTACCATTATCTGAAATGGCTTATCCGATTGGAATGTACTTTTTTCAATCGATTTGTATGACATCAAAAATGGTTATTTGATAGGTTTGATCGCCACAAGCTACTAGCAGATGCTGCAAAGGACAATGCAATAAAAAACAATAGCAAAGCATTTTTTTCCAACCGTTTTAGGATTTCTAATGAGTCATATTGCACATTACGCTCCGTCGGGAAAAAAGCAAGACTTATACTCGTCAGCACTAAGCGTAAATAACGACTAGGGCATGCCTGTTGCAGTGACAAATTTCTATGAAAAAATTACAGTAAGGTACACTGGTTCCGGTCAAAATGACGCAGTGGTGATGGTCGTGGCGCTCAAAGTTTGCGTGAATGTATTTATCGCCACCGCCGCGCACCACGTCAGTTTGACTGGGCCCTAAGTCTTCAGGCTTAGCATTTTATTATGGCATTCTTCTTTCGACTGCAAGTATGAAAGCTCAGAGTTTAATTAAAAAGACATGATATTCTTAATGAGCTGCATACCGCACCGCCATTCATAATGCCCATTAACATGCCCTCCCATTGTTTTGTTTGCATTTGTGAAATATTTGAAACAACGACTCTTGTGTGCATCATAATGAAGGTTATTAATATTACGCACTGACTCCAAACCTAGCTCAACGTAAAGTAGCTAGCTCAGATCATATGGAAATTAGTAATTATTTACTAATTTCAATATGGTCATAATATGATCATAATATGGTGGTGGTTATTTATTAATTTCTATATGCATTGAAAAAAATACTCAGTAATTATTTACTTATTACTGAGTACTTCATTTTTTATTAAATGCTTCTTTTTAATTTATGAGGACCTCAAACTATAATTTTTAAAATTTCTATTATTATTTTATTTTTTTGTTACTAATGGCGTTCATGTTAATAAAATTCTAAATAAATCGCAACAAACACAAAATAGTTGTAATTCTGATTTGTCTCATTTTTGTTGTGTTCCTCTAAATAAGTCCATGAGTGTATATTCATTCGGCGAAAGCAAACGGTCGCATATTTTGTATAACCTCGCGTGTGAAGTTTCTTATTTATTGTGCAAATTTTGCAGTTCACCCGGCGCTGATCGCGCGTTCATGCTTAAAAGTCGTTCTTCAAAGAAAGCTGTGATATATTTGCTTGTGTGTAACATTCAGAGTTCGTTATTTTGACTAGCCGAGTTAATTAGCAAACAATAAAAATATAACCCTCAAACTCGGGTTATGTGAGGCGACAAAAGTTACAAACGAAGAACAAAAAAAAATACAAAGGTTTAGTTTTCTGAAAGCTACATAATTATTTTACAAAGGTCGAGTTTGGTCACCTTTGTAAAATATAATATAATAATATAGTTATACAGAGAAAATGTTTATCCTTTTAAACATTTTCTCTTTTACCCTACATTGTCCTTCCATGTTTAACATGGAAGGACAATGTAGGGTAAAATAGATACAAGGTGCTTGGAAAACTCGTTAGTGCTGCCATAAACCATTTCATTCAACGTAGAAACGCTAGGCTCTAAACTATGGTATTGGGACTAATTATTACTTTTATTACGTGTCTATGTTAGATCATATTTCTTGTAAAAAGTCCAGAGCTATGGTTCGACCTTGTTAGTTTGATGGCATTATCATAGAGATTCCACGCGAGTTGACAGTCAAATAATGTAGACGGTTTATTGTAACAATTACAAACTAAAATTTGCGATTCGATTCCCATGAAAATGTCTGACAGAGACTGGTCATCGGACAATAAACTCGTTTACATAACCATTAATCTATTTACTTTATCTGGTCATGGGAACTGTACCAACATAGTGCAAAAAAATAGTTTTCTTATAAATATTTTTGGGAGCATAAACTATCACGTACCTTTTTTGTAATCTAGGAATCTCTAGATGTAAGTACCCTGAATGATTATACCTATATGGGGTTTATTTACGGGAAATATGAGTGAAACTTGCGCCAAGAGGCTTTCGTATTTCGTTTTGGACACTTGTTGAAAACGTAACCCTCCCCTTGTAAGTTTGGTTAGTTGGACATAAACATAATTTGTGTTTTTTTATTTGCCACAAAACCTTACAAAATTCCTAAGTCGCAGAAGAACATTTAAAAACTCATTTAATATATCAACGTTTTTTGCGCATTCCTCGATACGAAATAAATAACACCAAGTTCTTGAATTAAGACCCCAATACATCTTCTTATACGGAGCTTAAAGTAATCTTGAGCTAAGTGTGATATATTATTTCAAAAACAAACTCTTACGCATCTGAAGATGGGCTTTCCTGTAAATCCCTATAAAGTAAGAACAAGACTTTACCATTGCCGAGATAAGAAATGGTTTTTGGAACTGTTTATTTAGAATTACTAGCAAGTGGAAGAGGCAACCGGCAGGCTGTATATTAAAAAACCTGCAACCGCTGATATGGCAGAAAGGTTCTTGAATGGCGACGAACCGGACGACGCAGTGTAGGAAGGCCCCCACCTTATGGACCGATGACATCATTAAGGTTGTAGAAGTCTGTGTATGAAGGAAGGACTTCTACTCTTATTCTTCTTCAACATACGTATTAAATATGTAGATAGATAACTCTTTATTGCATACACCAGTGACTCAAAAAAACACTTACATAGAATCTCATAAACTAGGATGCGGTGATACAATGGGCGGCCTTATTACTAAGAGCGATCTCTTATGTATTGAAACATGAAGATGGATGAAAATGAGGAAACGCCTCTTCATTTCAGTCTTACACTCATTGACACCGAACAACATTACGCCGATAACATCCAAAATGGCGGTCTAACGACAGTTTAATGGCGGCTGGGAGCACTAATTCCGATGAACAGGGATAGCCTTCAAATGTTTTGGATATTCCATATAGTTAAGTTAAATTATACGGTGTTAGCACAGGTTGTGGGTTTCAACTATATCTCTTCACTAATATAATAATAATTGATTTATTTCAAGCAACACAGTAAAGTACATGCACAAAGTTACAGGCACAGATATTATAATGGATAAATACCTTAAAACTAAAACACACAATGACTGAAAAAAAGATTTATTTCACGCCTATTGTGACTGCGACGACGCGGGCGCGATTGGGTTCGGTAACCGACCCGAAAACGTCTATAGACTATTCCCTTAGGTAACAGATCTTCCCTCATGCAGGTCGACAGGTATTAAGTCTTATCGTTTTAAGCCGGAAAATATGTATTGACATAGCTATGCCTTCCCCAAGCAATGTCACGAAAAACGGTCTCGAGCTGCTGATGTGCAGTAATTTCCCGCGACAGCGACGCGAATTCATCCTATTCGTGATGTAGGTACTAAATATATAAATGGATGTCATATTTTTTTTCATAAACAGAACTGAAGCCCTCAACTATGTAGATGGCTAAAGAAAAAAATCCGTGTTACTTGATAAACACACGGTCACAAATGACAAGACAAGATGATGTTAGTCAAGAATAGCCCATCCAAGTTGAATGAATAAGCACATGATTGATGATTCGCTTAAGATGCGCAAAATAGCATGTTTCGCTGATTGCATTTTAAAAACATTCTTTCTGTTGATAAATGAGTTCTGGATGGGCTTAAAATGAGCGCGAGAATCATCATCTATTAAATAATTTACTCCGTGCAAACGTTTACTTTTAGTACCTACCTCTGATAAATTACTGACTGGAAAATTAACATTCGCTAAATGTTCTTGCTTTTTAAATAGATCTTTGCTCAAGTGTCTAATTTTTTTTGGAAATACGTAAAAATGTAATGGCAGTTAACTTTAACTGAGAATTTAATAGGAATTTATATTATTCGTTAGAATCTTACCAAGGATAAAGTAACATAATTTTACGCCGAAATAAAACGAACCCTATTTTCATTTCCGACAAGATTAATTCTGAAAGCGGATTGGACATAACCTTTTCATATTAAATATCAAATAACAATAAGCAAGAGATTAAAATGACAGAGACATAAAAGATGGTATTTTAATCATCTGAGACATCCATCAGCTGGCTTTATACTTACCCCGGTATTCATAAATATAACATAGCTTTAGTGTAAAGTAAGTTTTATTTTGTTATAATTTAAAAAATAAAATGTAGATAACCCTGTGCCACCTTTATAAGTTCTGAAATGGGTTGTGTGCCAATATTTTATTCCTTGAAACTTTTGGCGGTTAATCATAATTTTATGTTAAGAGTTTTATATATGGTATGGTATTATAATATAGCACTAATACTAGAAACACCACCACAGAATATATAATAGTACAGCGAAACTCATTGTTTGTAGTTAACTATCATTTGTTCACGCGTGGTACTTACCCTGATACAAAGTATTCGATATGTTATTCCAGGTTACGAACTATAATTACTTGTTTCAATTTATATCCGAAACGGTTTAGTCATTATGTAGATATTAAAACATCAAAAAATTCAAACTTTCGCTTTTATATATAGCAGGTCAAACTAAAATAGCCATTCTATAGCCAAATATACAGGGTCTATGGGAATTCACTTCAACTATACAAGTATCAATTCGCCAATATTCTCAAAGAATATTGGTATCTTCGCCATTATGATTTTCAAAATAATATTGTTTAAAATTGGCTACTTTAGTAAAATAGTAATTAACCACTTAAAATACAGACCACGTTCTAAGTTAAACGAAAGCCCTTCTACGAAACAACAATGGCTCTGTTACACAAGCATAACATCGAAAGTCTGGACAGGCCAATGGGTAACTGCGTGAAATGAGCCATGACTGAGTAAAGTCTGTCTTTATTTTATTATAGGGGAGTGAAATCACTTCCATAAAATGGAGAAGACCGATAAAACTGCTGCAGCAAAATTTACTGGCAATATTAAAGGTTCTATGTAGACTATGGCATCATTGCGCAACTCACAAAGTATCTGAATGTTTGAGCGTTGGTGCAAAATGATAGTAAATATTTTATGTACCTTCAAAATCTCCTGTGGGCTATGGGCCCTCTGTGTCACTCAGTCTAATTCAAATAGTGAAAAGCGCTCTAGCATTATAAAAGTAAAAGCAAAAATAATTAGCAGAGCGTGGTTTCGATCCACGGACCTCTGGGTTATGGGCCCAGCACGCTTCCACTGCGCCACTCTGCTCTGTTGCCTGAGGAGTGAAATTTGAGTTCTTATTGTTCTCACAAGGACGATGGTTTATTGATATAATTTCAATTTGAAAGGCAGATGTAATAAAAATTAAATAAAAACATTGACGGGAATAGACTTAAAGTATAAAAATGAATTAAAACGCAGAGTACGCTGAATAAAAGAAAAAAAACTATGTAAGTATACGTGGTTTTTAGTAACGTCAAACAATAAAACACGCTTCTCCGGATTAGTTCGGTAAACTGCAAAGCATACAAGTCAAAAAAACGAGGAAGTATAAATTAGGGGTGTGAAATTCCACAGCTCAGACAATCTATACAAAGAATATATGACGGTTTGACGGTGTTAAGATTCCGACGGAGACCGTATTCAGGTAGAAAGCTGATTGCCACCGACTCTCAGCGCTTACCGGTACCGTACTATTTAGATTGTGCGCGAGTGCGTACTTTTTTTTGTCTCGTTAGTTCGTTTTTTTATTATTGTTGTGCTTGTGTTATGGTGGTACTGAAGAAAGTTTTGTGATGGTGAATAAAGTAGGAGTCTTTTTACGATAGGTAAAAATGATAACCGAGAACCACACTAATTATCAAAATCACCTAGAATCCTCTCCATCAAAAGGTTGTCTGGAAGAGATAGCTTTTGAGCGATAAGAACGCCCATAGTACCTCTAATTTTAATACGTTATTGTATATTTTGCATATTTCATAAAGTTTTATTCAAATTCTAATTAGGAGAAATAAGGTCTGCATTGGCGTCCCGCATTGGAGTGTATTGTGCATTATTCCCTTCTTTAGAAGGTGTACAATACAGTCCGAATAAGATCTAAAGCTCGTGGGTTTGAACACAGTCGGGCACCAATCAATTTTTCAATTTCACGTGCCGTCGTTTAGTGTTTCAATAAGCCTTACAACTTAATATTCAAACTTTGTTTTATTGACCCTGGCTAAACCGGTTATATGACCGGTTCTTAACGGCTTTTAACGGGTATAAAGAGATACTTGCCTCTGCCTCAATGGGAATAAAGCCCTTTTTATAAACACTACATACCGGTAAGCGCTGGTCTGCGTTCGTTGGCTTTCTACCTGAATGAACCCAAATAGGCGTTGCGGTCAGTGCAAGTGGAGGCCGTTTAGGTAGGTACCTTTAATAATTTTTATTTCCCATTACACCATTTTATCTACCTTGTAGCTGTTGAACGTTTCGAAACTTATCAGTCTTGTTACTTTGCGCAATGCACGTAAGATTGATTTGTTTCTGGCGTCCATAAAAATTGCATCATTGTGATCACGTTTGTTGTCTCTAATTTGGAAGTGATTTAACCTACCTACCTTTATATTTGTAGATTTTTCTACTCTTACTGATCATGTATTTATTTATTATTAAATGATTGCAAAACATCTAGAAATTGCATCAGCATTATGTCTCTACTGTTGATACTCTCTCACACCTCTAGACTAACGAGTATTAACGAACTGTATTGGCTAAGTGACATCAAACCAAAATTAAAAGAACCCAAAAATAACCTTTTTCGTTTTCTTTCCGATTTGATAAGGAATATCCACACAGAACTAATGTATTTCTCCGCGTAAGCATATGCGTATTCGCTGGCCAGTCAACTTCCGCACTCTCGGCATATCTAAGAAACCACTTTTATGGGACCACGAATATTTGTAGTGGGTTCAGTGATTACTACATTTGAATCCTTTTAACGTTAGAGATGGGACTGGGTGAGCGTATTCGTAGAGTTAAATAGGAGTTTGAACAATTTGTTACAATATTGTGGTTGTCCTTTTAATGTCCTTTTTGGAAGTACCAAATTATTAGCCTGCCGTGGTTTCATTCATACATTGAAATATTACGTAATTTGTTAAATAAGTAGTTTAGAAAGATATTTTATTTATTTAATTGCAACTTTAGTACTAATGTCACTAAAACTTTTGGTTAGATAACGTTGGATAATCAGGCGGTCTTGTCATCTTTATACCTATGAAACCTTTAGGTGTCTGTCGAAAGTCAAGCCATTCGATTTTTTACTGAAGGATCATTAAGAAACAACAATAATAAATAAATTCAAATTTTAATTGATGTTACAAAACAATATTTTGAATAATATTCGATATCAATAATTCGTGTCCCATCTCTAAGCACCACAAAAGTCCTTTTAAAGTGGTCGGGAAACGTCTGCTTTCCATAAAATTCATGATAAGGGATGTATGTCAAGGACCCGTGGCTAAGATTGCTGGCATTCCGAACTTAATGGAATTTACGATAGGTGTTCAAATATTTTCGGCCTTTTCCAAAAACTGAAAAGACATTCATGTCCGTCTAACCTCAGGCAATGATTGAGCGTGTCGTAGTATCATTTTTCCATAGAATTCGTGCCTATGACTTTGGATTAGTGCAGATGAGAATTAGCTTCAAACTATGAGTTTTCTCTCTTTCTTTAACATTATAATAATTATAATTAATATGTAATAATAATAATTAATAAATAATTTAAATGTCAAATTTTCCTCAAATAAAAAGAACTGAAATATATTTTCATAATCAAGAAAATCAAGATATGCTTTACCCTGAGGTCAGACTTGAAACATTTGTTATATTCGCGTAATGGTTTTTTACAATTTTTTTAATTTGTAAACTCTGTTTTCCTCACGGAACTACCAATCCAATTAAGTACATATAAAAATATTAGGCACATTCAAAGAATTTATGAGGAACAATTTTAGTACATTTGATATGGTTTGACTATGAGTTGATTTTTTATTTTAAGTATCGTAAAATTAAGTTCTTTTAAAGATACTAAAAGCAGTTATTGTTGAACCTTTCAAAAATCCCAATGAATAAAGATCACGAAAAAAGCTGACGGGGATCATTGCCCCCCGTACATACACCACAAGAGTGTATTCGTGCCTTAGAAAGCACTTGTATGTTTGACATCAATTATCGGCTCAGAGGCGAAGGAGAAGCTCAAATCACTTGTAATTCAGATATTTGCAGACCATTAGAAATCGGTACGGTCCTTGCACTTTCACACTTTTGACGTTAACAAAACGATCTATTGAGCATGTATAGACCCTCATGTTTACGTCACGGGTTTTTATCAGAAATACCTAATTTAACGCTCATCGATCTGAAAAAATACTGATTGACACAGAACACGCAGTGCGATAAAATGGCTATAATTAACTTTTGATTTAAAAGAGTAGAGTATAAATATTTAAGCATATATATCCTGATGGAAAAGCGAGGCTATACCAGCCATTCTCTTTTACAATTTTGCCGCTGAAATAAAATTATGGTGACATTCAATCAGCATTGTTCAGTCTTTTTTCAGACACTGCAAATAACAGCTCTCTATATCAACAATTTTCAAGGGAATCCACTTATTTTTTCCTCTGAGTATGAAAATTTATGTATCGGTATTCATTTTTACGGAACCACTGCTTACACCGCCAGAAAACTCTCGTGCAAATATGAAAATTTGTGGTAAAAAGTAAAATGTATTTAATATGAAAATAGGATTTTATTTGAAAAATCAGACTTATCAATTTCGGTAAATATAAATTATTTATTTTCAGACGCCATCTATGTTGGCGCTTACAACTTTGTACAAATTCCTTTTTTCAAAACGATCACAAAGAACATTTTGAGAAGCTATAGTATAAGTTCATAGACCAGTATAATAATAAACTGCGAAGCTGAGCTTATAAACATTCATCGAGTGGCCGAAGTTGCCTGCAACTTTCGGCAAACAAAACTCGTTTCGATAAGTTAGTTAAGTTATTTTGTTGCATTTTAAAGTAGATGGTGGTTTTTACGATTTCCGTCTTATTTTGGAACACTGTTATTATTATTATTATCACTGTATACATATTTTTTAGTTTCAAAGATTACAGTAAAACTATAGTTGGTGTTTGTCCCTACACTAAGTCGAGTCTGTATCACAAGAGGCCGGTTACAGATCAACTTGTTCCGTGAATCCGAGAAGCCATTTCGTTGAATGGTAACAGACAATCATACAAACCAACAAACATCCTATTACGGCAAACGCATATACGTGTTCTTTACGTGCTCTCATGAGTAATAAATGTGAAAAAGCATTATGACTGCAGTAAAGTAATAACAACGAACAAGACAAACGAAGTAACATAAAAACTATATTTTCTTGAATTAACCAAGTATATCTGCATAATTTAAGCAATCATGAGCTAAATCATGAAAATGTCATGTAGTACAAGCTATTGCTTGGAATAAATGCAGCCAACATTCTTGGCAACGTGCCATACCGTGCATACAGACCGACGTGGATGGATAACATACTTTGCACTTAGTCCTTCGATCTTAGGATATTCCGTGTCATAGTTCATCAGCAAGATTACTATAGGAATCAATATGAATGTTAGATCAGGATTACCTGCAGATGATGTCGATAAAAATGTTAGAAGAGTTCTGTAACGTCTATGTTTATGGACTTTTACAGAAAATGGTTCATCTCAATAGCTTTGGATCTTAAATTTTGCCCATGAAAGTTGACCAAGCTACCTGCTAGAGTAAGTTGTATCGTACAATGGCCCTTCACTCAGATATAATGTGAGTCAGTATGCTTTAATGAGGGTTCTGCCACAGATAATATAATATTAGCTTCATGCCCTGCACTCTAAAGAGCGACCCGTTTTGTAGTCTTATATCCTCAAACTAACGTCTTCTTCTCCTATAGTTTCATAAACTTATGCCAGGTACTTTACTAGAGGCGGCTAAAGTTAGTATGTACTTAATCACTCATATATTTATAATATTAAGGACAGCAATATGAAACCAGGTCACGGCTTAAAAACTTGAAATTATATGTTTGAAACAATGAACAATTTTTCCGAACATTTTTCATGTTCTTATATTTTTCTGAAATGTCAATTAATTATTCATAATAGCTTGTCCACTCTTTGTTTCAGGTAATTCACGATTCTGTTTGGAATGGGCCGGTAACAGTACCTACTATTTTATTATAACAAGGATTCCTTGTGATCAGCGTCCCATAAACTCGACTCTCACGAAGGTATAACAGCGATGCAGATTCGCGACAGGTGTGAACCGTTGCGGATAAATACCTCAATGAAAAAAGCGAACCCCACTAACAGTGACGTCATTGCACACCATTTTATCCGGAGAAAATCCGAGGTAGTTCAACTTCATAATAACACACTTTATGCATCGATAAAGCCCTTATCTAAAAGCGCCCTTCCCTCAATAGCATTCTTGGATGAATGATACAATGTCTGCAGCGATTTTTATAAATTTAGACCGTTTCTTGAATATTTTACGGTTGAAATTCGAATCGGTGATTGTCGTTAGCGTTGTGGTATCTGATTTATGAGTAGATGTGGATTCTTGTCCGCTACTCTTTCATTCAGAGCTAGCAAAGTGGGGCACCTTTAAATTGGCGGTGTCTAAAGAATTTGCTCGTTTTGATGTCAACTCACCGATTCTTTTTGCATCTATCTTGGCACTGACTCTTACGAAGTTACCTGTTTGAGTTATGGTGACCCGGAAAGGCGGTAAAATGATAATGTTAACTATGTTTATGATCGAGTTATGTTGCCATAACTATGAAACTCCTACTACGACCGCGAAAAATTTCAAACAAATTCCCAGCTTCAACGTTTTGTATTATTCAAACAGAAATCAAAACTTCCTTTCATTTCTCATATCTCTACGATTCAGCGCTGTACGAATTCAGTATTCAAAGTGAAGTTCAGGGAGTCTACAACAGTCAGCCGACGCTGTACCGTAAAAGAATTTATATTGAAAATCGACGTTCGATCTCATTTTCAAAGGTATTCCTAAGGAAGCGATCATAGTAGCCTAGGCAGGTTATTCTTCAAAATCCGCAGTATGAGATACAAACAAGATTCTGTTTCCACTTACAAGCAACTGAGTTTTGGGTGCAGTGAATACCGAAGTTAACCCTGCTCCGTATATATTTGATTCACGGAATATTCAACTGAAACGTCTCGAGTTCCGACCCGCATTCTGTCAGCCGCAAACGCCTCTAGATTCCTTTTATATTACTTTCTGTTTATGCTAAAACGGAAGAGGAATAAATTCTAGAACAGTGTGAGGATGATCGATTACGGTTGCAAAACGTTAAATTTTGCTTCCTCAACTTTCAAAGACGGGTAATAATCGCGAGGACTACAGATAAATGACGTTTGGCGTCCGCTTACAGGTAGAACGTTCCATCCATCACCGCCCCGTTGTGCGTAAACAAAGACTTAAAACTGAGTCAAGTAATTACGGGACCTGCAACACTTCTGGCATTCTTTCTCGGGGCACTTTTTGTTCGTTTGTAATATGTGCATATTTGGAATTAGGTGTCGAGGGTTGGGGTAGAGGGGTATACGGAACGGTAGCTTTTATTCTGTCGTTTGCCGGCTATGTCCGTCTAGTCTGCGTCAGTTCAGTAGCTCGTCGCACTTCGAGAGGGGTGTTTGTCGCCCCCGCGATGCCGCATACCGGCTTTTTCGATATTTTCGAGAATTTAAAGTGAAGTTAAGTTCGTTAGATATAAAACTATACGAAGAATCAGCGTGAGTCGAATACTGGCTGGAAATTTTATTTAGCAACTTAATTTTGTGTTGAATTTATGCGGTTAAACTTTGCAGAAGTTTTCAGTGTAACGAGCGTTAACAAGAATATCCTTTTAAATGTTACATTTTTAAGGTTTTTGTTAGGAGAGCTAACGATGTTTCAATCCCAGCTATCAGGCTATAAGGGCTTTTAAATATAATTGAAATATTCACTTCAATAAGAAATTCTAATCTTATCTCACTGTTGGTTAGAACAAGTTTTTATGTAAGTTTGCTGGAGGCAATGAGCTTGGTATTCATCTTGACTCCACATGTAGCCACTTGAGAAATGTGTCGGCTGGCTGTATTCTGGTGAAATCAAATGTTCTATGATTTTATTGGAACTTCTTATCTATTCAAGAGCTTAAACCGACGTTAAAAAAATTAACCGAAGTTAAAAAAATTAATGAAAACAATACTAGCAGTTTTATACTCATGTTGTTTAATTTTTACTCTTTACTGATTTCTTATGCTTCTTATTCTTAAAACAAAGTATAAAATTTGGTTGTCTAATTCAGATTATTTTTAGGGCCTTCTCTTTTCCTAATACCAGTTCGAGTTAGTAATACTTATTAGTATTTTATACCATAAATTATTTAGTCCTACTATTGTTATTAATTTGATAATACATATGTAAATATTCTGGATGATTGGCGATCAATCTAATCGTAAAAGCTAGGCGGGAATTAGAGACATACATCGAACAGGTTATAATGCGATTTAGTAGGTACTCGTATTTCCATATTACTGAATTGACTTTTTTTACAGAATAATTCGCAATTTTTTGGGATCTTTTACATTGAAATTTTATGAAATGCTAGAATTTTACACTGAGTAATTTTGATTCCATTATATATTTAGAGATTTTTACTGAAGTAGGAATTTGATTTTATTACATACTGTATATTTTGTGACCTGGAATATGTAATATAATACATTGGTCCTCTTTTAACAAGGTATACCACACAGAACATGTGAAGGTATACCACATGAGCCAGTAAAGTTATAATCTTGACCACAGCCGACCGTCAACTAATTCTGAGGCGATGTGGTTGACGTTGGGTCTAATCTAAATCGACTCCAAACCAGCATCTTTCTTTGTATAATTTATAAGGCCCGTAATCTCTATTGGCTCAAGTATTTACGACTATGATTTACATTATTTGAGTAAGATTTAGGAACATTTTTGTGATGTTTTCTATACATAAGTAAAAAAAAGATTTTGTAACAATTTGTGCGTCAACCTACGTATCTGGGTCATGATTTTATATTTTTCAATAATTATTGGCCGAAGTGGGAATACCTTCGCACTACCGCTGTGAAATTCTTGTCACTTTCGGCAATACTTTTCAGTTATCCTAACCTATTCAATGACAGAAGTTATTTTTTTAGTTCATTCTTAAATTTAAACGGGGTAAACCATCGACACGACGAAGAATAAGAAGTTAAAATTATTATTGTCAATTGCCGGTTTATCTGATTGATACATTTTCGATATTACATTACTTATTTGGGAAATCTACTTAATCATGATCATTATTGTTTTAAAAATTGCTAATAGTTACAAAATTTCTTACTGAATCTAGGATCACGATAACATTACCTTCGCATAATACTGATTTCAATATTACCTTCATAATAATCAGATAAACCGAAGCCGATACCTCTCGAGTCGAAGGAACCGCAGAATTTTACACCTGAGACCGCTAGGTCAGGGCATCTGTTACACATTCTTGTGGCTTTTGAATGATCGGCTTATGATAATCATCTTTGGCTCTTGTGTTGGTGCAAAATCGTATTTAGATCAACTTCTCGATTGTCGAATCGATTTACTTCATTTTCGAATGCTACCTTTTAGCTGCTAAACTAGGTCTTGCAAGACCAAGTTACTAACTGCGAGAACTATACTAACTGCGTAAAACTGCGAAAGCAAGGTCCGAGTTCACCAACACAATAATGGGTGGTTAAATCAAAGCTTTTTTCAAGTTTATTCAAAACTAGTTGTTGCCCGCGGCTTCGCCCGCGTGGTATGTTAATAAAAGTAGCATATGACCGTCTCCAGGCTTCAAACTATGTCCACCAACTTTTGAATGAATCGAACCAAGGATTATAATTTATACAAAGTTTAGAACTCAATTGCACACTCCCAAAGGGTAGTTTTGAAATAATAAAAAATATTTGTTTCATTAAGTAAATACTTTAAAGTTTATTTGTACAGAGTTTTGAGCGAATCAATATTTTATATAAACAATATTTTTTTTCATAGAAACTTTACCGCCCTATTTAACCCCCTTAGGGGTCGATATTCGAAAATTAGATTAGCCTATGTGTAATTCCAGATCCTAAACTATCTACATTCCAAATTTCATCAAAATCGGTTTAGTAGTTACGGAGATACTTGGTAACAAACATTCAAACACATACACACACAGACTTTCGCATTTATTATATTAGAAGGATGAGAGAGTAACATTACAGAAAATTTCGTGTTTTCAAAATTTGTAATGTATGACATTTGACCGTTGGTTTATTTTGTTGGTGGACTCAAGCCTTATTGACAACGCGTTAACTGACAGTTGGTTGGTTTATTTGAACGTTTACTTAAAGTATTATAAAAGTATACACATAGTATCCTCGCTAGGCAGGTACCACATGACAGGTCTTATCAAATGTTGATACTTGATAGGTTTGCACGTTCTATAGACTGTAACTCAGGAACACATCATCAAATAAAACTAGCCCCATATTTTTTTTTCCTTTGAGTCAGTCACTATTTTTTGGGGAAAGGGCGTAAAATGTTAGATGGATAAATAACGATATAATTTATATCGAGTGTTTATCTACATAGAGAATTCCTAACGTAATTGGTAAGCAAAGTTTATTGATGTCCACGATACCTAACAAGATACTGATTGCAATTTATTACCGCAATAACTTCAACTAGTTTCAATTTCCAGGAGCAGGTCTTAGGGATAACTGTACTTAATTACCGACTGCTGAGGACTGGGCAATTATAAGCTGATCTAAAACTATAGTCTAAAATATTTTTTAGACGAAGATTTTTTATCCTTATACTATAAATAAAAAAAAAATAGCATTGCATAAGCACAAAGCTTTATACCGCTTGTATAAAGTTTTGCTTACCCTCTGTCTGATTTCATAATCTTTCCTTCCGGTATGTAAGGTACATACTCGTAGCTCTAAACCATATTCAATTTGCATACATTTACGTGAGTGTTGATTTGTGTTCCGTGAACCTCGGTTCAACAGCGTTATAAATTCGTAGATCGACCCTACCATAAATTGAACCAACCTAGGTACATAATAAATAAACACGATCACGGCTGTATTTCACATGATGGTCATCCTCAGATGCATACCCAGTGCATCAGAGGGTAGTCAGAGACACGTCCAAAATATTGCATTTATGCCCGCGTTTTGGAAGCAGTCAGCTTCCGACAAGACAGGTTGCAAGGACATCGCCGCTTATTGGAACACTAACTGATGATACATGCCTTAGAATTTTTAGTTCTTGGGCAAACCCCTTTTCTTCAGGATGATTCCCTTCACTATAATTAGCCATTATAAAAAGTACCTTACGTTACAATTAAAACAGGCGGGTTATGGGTTGGCTTCGTAGGTCAAGTTGGTATGAGCAATGTTCTACCTTCTCTTTTACGTTAGTTACGTACTTTAATATGAAATAAATAAACACCCAATACATATATATATATATATATATATATACAGTTCCCTCCACAAGGATTCCTTGTGTCGTGGGTGTCAGGAACTACGAATACTGTTGTACCAAAATACCCAGACCCGGTACAAATATCTGCAGAATATGCAAACTCCCATCCCACATCGCTATTCTCTACGAATGATCTTAGTAAACAAAACAGGTGTGACTATCCCGTCGCTCTGGGCTATGGAAATCTGGATATGTCGTGAGCGAAACTCATTTCAATCCATTACCTTTCAGTTAACTATCCGTTGGAGTTCTTCTTTGAAGTCCTCATTTTCTGTGAGACATTGAACTTTGACGCGAATGTGACTCACATCGGCTGAGAGTCAAAGACTACCTTACTTACATAACGTAGTAGATATTTACCTTTAGATTAAAATTAAAGCAGCATAAATAACCTATTCGTATTCAATGAACGGTTTTTAGCTAGGAGTCGAAAAATTAGTCGGTGCCGTGGTCGATAGTACAGAATGTGATTTCCCGTTTTTACAATATGTTCATAATCGTTTTCGGAATAAAAATATACATACAGTAATACCATAGGTTCAGCTTGTTGCTGCTATATCATGTCTACTCAACAATAGCTATCATTCAAC
Organism: Perizoma flavofasciatum; assembly: GCA_958496245.1. Classification (NCBI taxonomy): domain Eukaryota; kingdom Metazoa; phylum Arthropoda; class Insecta; order Lepidoptera; family Geometridae; genus Perizoma; species Perizoma flavofasciatum. The sequence goes on from OY292433.1 coordinate 5,192,861, forward strand.
AAAATCACTGAAAATTAAAACATCGTGAGTTAATGGGCATGTGCTATAACCAAACATTGGAAGGCATGTGCCATCGGCTAGTGTAAATAAGCGGAGATAGGCTTGCAAACTTTCACGTGGAATGCTAACAACTTGCGAGACGCGAGCAAGTGTTATAATGTTTGGATATGTCCTTGACTATCCTCTACTTGGTTCCCTCAAAGGCCTACGCACTGAGTATGTATCTCAGAATAGGAAATACAGTTGTTAGCTTGTTTTTAATTTGTTTTGTTGTAAAATCACTCGATCAGAAACGATTTAGTCAAGGTAGAGAAATACGTAGTCTCAATAGTTAAAAATCAAATTGGCCTCCTAAAAACATCGAATGTTGAACTTCACTCTATTTTTTTAAATATTTATCCAGCAAGTACTCGTATGTCACAACACATTTGGTCCTGAGATCAAAATAAACGCGAATGAAACTTCTGCAAATAACGATTTTCCAATGCTTTACTATTTGTATCAGATTGCTCTAAAGAGAGTGCGTGCTCATAGCACTCGATGGGAGCTTTACGGACTCAATAGTATTGGAAATATCGTTACTTTTGCTGATCCGATATTATACAGAGTGTAATAAGAGCACTCTTTTTCTATAAAGCCAAAGTCATTCTCCGTTCTTTCAAAGAGTTGGGCTGGTTGTGGTTAGTTTAGAGGGCCTATGAATAATACACCCCAATGAGGGACGTCAGTGCAGATATTGGTTCCTCCTCATAAACTATGTGACGTTTGGTACAAAAAAAATTGGGACTTTATTATATAGTCACTTTTAATATCTCTATTTCTGGTAGGTAAAATATCCGGGTACAACGCGGTCGAAGCCGTGGGCAGAAGCTAGCATCATCTATTCCATTACTTTTAATATTTCCATGACACTAGAATTGCTGGAAATACTTACGTTCTTTTTAAAGCAGGATTCATACAAAAAATAGTCGTATGAAGTCAGAATGAAGCATACTTAGTATTCTTTGTGTCTTGGGTACCAGAAACTACGAGTACCGTGATACCGCAACACCCAGACTTGGAACAAATATCTGTAGAACATGCGAAGATTTGTCCTGCAGGGAGAATCGAACCTGCACTTCTTGCGTTACAGCTAGCACGCTCGCCCCGTGTAATATATCAATATATCAAAATATTTTGAGAAACACTCCCATAGATGTGTGCCCAATAATTATGAGATACCCCGTCTTCCGATCTGTCGTGAGTTTAAAACCAATCGTGCATATATTTTTTTCAAACAATATGAGTACCATGGCATGCCCCAAAGCCAAAAGTTCAATGGTATGTGATTTGATTAGTGTTCTCATAAAGCGGGCTTGCAACCAGTCACGCGGAATTGTGACTCTATGCAAAACTTGGGCATGTGTCAAACTACTTATGGTATCCTGATCCATGGTATATAGAGTACAGGATAACCACTATAAGGACTACAGTTGTAAACGTTTTTCATTTGTTTAAGTTTTTTAAGAGCAAACATTCAGTAGAGATTTAAAGTGCTCTTTTATATTAAAATGCAACAACATCTATATAAGCCTTGCTTTTAGATGCCCGTTCATTATTTTGCAGACCTTTCTTTGACCAGACGGGCCTGGGTTATTTGGGTCAGTTGGTTAAAAGGTACCAAACAAAGGCAAAATTATTTATTTAACCGCTGAGAAAGCCCACTCAAATTTAGCAATAGCATTTATTGGTTTATAATAACTTTAACATTTGATTATATGGGTTTTATTAATTTCGTGAAATTTTATAATGGTTTCCGGCGATTGGTGATCCAACTAACCGTAGTTGGAGAGAAAGTTTGTGCTAGTAACTTATATTGTCACAGTTGCTTATAAGCTAGCATAACTTACTATGAAAATGGCATCGTTTGCTGAAGTGATATATGTGTACCGTAATATATGTGGTGTTGGCGTTGCCAAACATTTTTGTTTCTAAAAGTCTTAATAAAGCCCGCGCAATCGGCGCGGTGGTTTTAGCTAATATATAATCTACTGCAGCATTTGTAAGGAATGGCATGGCAAACTTTGACAACCTTTTTCCCTTGATCCTTTTACATTAATCATTACAGATCTGTTGCCAATCTTTAAAAAACTTCACGATTTTTGTGACCTTTAATAAGACGACCAACTTCAAGTCTTACGTGCTCAACTAACAAAGTATTCAGTACTAACTAAGCTATACAGTAGGTGTTTCTTACAATAAGAAGCATTTTTACTTTCTAAAGCTCTTTTATTATTCTGTGCCCAATCTATATTTTGAAAGCAAAGTTACCACAATACCACGCTGACTGAACTCGTATGATCTCAGAATTAATACCGATTTTGCGAAATATCGGATATCTTCCATCTGAATTGTTCCCTTAATTCGATTAGAGGTTTAAGCTTGCCAAAACTGATTTACGGCAGTTTAAAATTTAGTCCGTTTTCTATTAGATTATTATGGATTAAATGGGCTGAGATTCAAGGGGGAAGCTGTGTGTAAGGTTAATTATTTTGATGTTGCTGAAAGAAACTGATCTTAATCAAAGTACTCTTTGAAACTGAAACTAATTTATGGGTACTAATTATTATGAATTTGGCTATGTCCGTCCGTCCGTCTGTGCGTCTGTCCGTGGCTTAGCTCAGAGACTTTTATAACTAAAAAGCTGTAATTTGGCATGGATATACAGAGTGTCCCACTGAATTTCGACAGTTCGTTATTACGATACGTCGCTAACTCTGAAAAAATATAGTTCGACAAGTCATTGTTTTGACTGAACTTACTTCGACAACACACTCCTTCGAAAGACCACTACTTCGGCAGACCCTACTGCGACATGCACTTGTTCGGCAGGTAATTATTTCGACAATAACAAAAAAAAACTAATAACCTAACCTACATGATATTTACTTCGCTCGTCGCCGCCGCTCGACGCCGCTGACTGATCATTTTGACCTAAAATTTTATTATAACACGTAATTCAATTAGTTTTGTTACATTTTAGAGCAGTATTATGTCGAAGGTATGTTTCTGTCGAAATAATGATCTGCCGAACAAGTGCATGTCGCAGTAGGGTCTGTCAAAGTAGTGGTATTTTGAAGGTGTGTGTTGTCGAAGTATGTTATTGCGAAGTTAGCGACGTGTCAAAATAACGAATTGTCGAAATTCAGTGGGACACTAGGGTATACATATTAATCACGCCAACAAAGTGGTAAAATAAAAATAATCATTTAAGGTCCGAGATCCGAGCCAAGTGTGTGTGATAATTTCGTACAAATTGCATTGAATATTACTTAAATGTATTCGTTTGTTGTGTAAAACAGGTAGTAAATATAGGTTTATGAACAACTATGGAACCTTACACTGCACGTGGCGCGACACGCATTTGGCCGTTTTTTTAGTTAACTCATTGGTTAAATTACATTTTTATGTTATACTCAAAGGGGTTAAGATGTAGTATTGAAATGTTCATATTTGACATATTTGTACGACAAATTAACCAATTACCAAGTTGATTGAACTCAGGATGGAACATTAACTTCGCAAGCATTTATTAGCTTAGTGATAAAGGAGACTGATGAATGTGGCTTTTAAGCCCGAACATAGCTTGTTGAAACTAAATTATTATTTGCTATAGGCGTTATAAAATAATACTTCATTTTTTTCAATTGATACCAACTGGAAGGGTTCGACCTCTGTGATCTTACTCTCTAACTAAATCGGAGACGTTCTGGAGAAAGGTCAGGTCTAGAGTATCCTTAACAGGCGAAAATGCATGAAGAATGTGATGAGAGTGTATGAAGCAAAAAAGTATGTCAGGATCGTAGTAAGTGGAAATCCGTGGTCTGTCCCTCTTCCCTCCTGCCCCTTCCCCTCTGGGAAACAGGCGTGAGTATTTGTTTGTACATATGCACTTTATTTTGTTAAAAAGTATTGCCTACTTTCGTTGTGATTACGCTCTTATCACACCAGTGAAACGAAGACGACAGCAAACTGTGATTTTCTTCACAGTATCGACTCGTCTAATTAATCTGTTTACGAAAGGAATTACAGAACGACCTTTCACATTAATTCAGTAGCCGAACGAAATGTCTTGATAGAAATTCAAATTATACGGAACCAAACTTAAGGATCGATTTTACGATTTCGACACTAGGATTTTAAATGATCGGAACTTTTTTAATGTGCGTTAGACTAACAATATTAGAGTCCCCCGTTCATTTTCAGTAAATCAATTTCTATTTTATAAAATCTACCTAAATAAAGACAAAGCCGAAGTAATAGATAATTATGATAAAATCATTTGTTCATTTGTTTTTTGTTACAGAAAAAATTACAGTAAAAAGCAAAAAAAAAAACAGCTGAGAATTATATATAATATATATTCTGGACATTTTTCACACAATATCATCTAGTCCCAAACTAAGCTGAGCTTGTATTATAGGAACTACATGACTGATAATACTACTTATATACTTTTTTTATAAATACATACATATTAAGAAATACCCGTCTCTCCTACATTCAAGTCAAAATATGCCAAATACCGGATTAAAAAAAACGGGTTTTATTGTTTCCCGATATTTTAAACAGCGAGCGCCTTGATCACAGCAACTATTTTATACTTTCGTGAAAAATATGTTTATATAGTATAATTTAATAAATTCTAAAGATTTATTTACTGCGCAATTGATTGTAAAAAGTTTGGCGGGTAGCAATAGATAGACCTAATTGAACCAACATGTACGTTGGTATATATCATCGCTTTCCACATTTCATGAATATTGGAGCATACTTCGATTGATTGGCACCACACTAAAGCTGAATGAAGGATCATCAAAAAAATAACCAAGCAGAGTTTGTTGCCTGATTCTTCTATGCTTGGTCGCGCGCGAGGAACCGGCGTAAATTCACTTTAACATTTTAGATTCACGTATAGTTTTTAAGTTGACGTTTCTATATGATCCTTGTGATTTCAATGAATAAAAACCTATTGACTTTGACTTTGACTTACTTCACCGATGAATGGTATTTGTCTCCAAGTCTAATTTTATTATTTAGGGGATAATGAGGAGTAATGACCCACTCTCTGACACCTCTAGGTAACGACTAAGGGTTTGGATGTGAGCCAAATTTTGAATGAGAATTTTTGTAGGACCTCCGTTTTGGTCTCGTTATTCATTTAGGTAATTATATATTTAGCTTCAGAACATTATTAAACTATTTTTTCATACAGAAACTGTTACCTAAGTTGTTAGGTAAGTACAAAAAAGTGTGTTCAAATTATTTGCATTCCCTCCAGTTAGAGTTTTGTACGAGTTGCTAAGAAAAATAGCATTCAAAACCCAAGTTAAAGCAAAGACGTAAATTTGCGGTTTGAATGTTAACGTGAAGGCTTAGATTAAATTTTACGCCGGGTCCTCGTCGACTTACCTGGTATTATGAAATGCGCTATAGGAACTGATTTCTTTACGCCTCCAACGAAAGAAATATTTAGCTCATTCACAGCTTATAAGGCAGTTTTTTTCTGGTGTACATATGGATTTTATGAAATTAGATTTGTGGAGTCCCTGTTAGCTCGTTGCAACATGTATACGAAGTACCTAGGTTAACGTTTTATCATCTCAAGCCCATAACCTCAGAAGCTTATAGTCTATAAATTCTTTAAAACTGAATATAAATTAAGAATTACGTCCGAAAAGCTGATTCTTTTTTGCAATAACTTCAATTAACCAGCCGGAGAGCACAGCACCAACGTTTTCGTGATTGATGTCACAGTAAAAAAACCGGTCTTCGAAGTTACAAGCAATTTCACTAAGCATTGTGTGGAAAATTCTTCTTAATTTTCCGCTAGAGCGTCGGCTTGAATAATAACGCAGCTTTAATGGGCTTTTCCTGGTCTTTTATTTTGAAGCGAAGAATTTTTAGAATGAATTAACAGTTCTGCAATTGAAACGCTTTACAAAGAGTATTATAATTTCGAATTGAATTATATGTACTCGAAAGTTTCACAAGAATACCTAACTTTGATGAAAATCGCCATCTGTGTTATAGAATTATATAAGAAAGTCCTTGGTCATAAAAACGACCAGTTTCCCGTCGGTAAACGATTTTGTCATTCAGTGAATATTCTGGGAGATTGCCTGTGCGGAACAAGTGTCCATTTATTTCTTTCCTCAAATATAATATATTCGAAACAAAAGTAGAATACCACTGGAATATCGAGTGGGGTGGCGGGGTCTGCCTTCCTCTCTGCTTCCACACCTACTTCCGATGGCTGTAACGCTCTCGACATTCTTGTGAAGTCTTGATCCGTATCTCACGTCAAAATGAGCGCCTTAGGTGCTTCATATTATTACGCCATGTTGATAAAAGACAGTGATAAAAGTAATGTTATGACATTTCTACTTAACCATTATCCATTTTGTCCCTATACATATAATCAAAGTCATTTATTTTTGTGCTGGGTAAGAAAAATAAATTATTTATTTTTTTGTGAAATTCAATAAAAGGTAACCTAGCTTTTTACATATTTTTTTTCGTAATATTGCATACTAGCATTCCACGTCTACACTTTAATAATTTATGATGGATAAGTTTAAACTAATTTCAGCGTAAAATCTGCTCCGTGACATGGAATATATGAATGGGAAATAAGAAAACTACCACGGGTTTTATAAGAAAAAAGATTTCGTGTGATTTTCATAAAAGTATATTTAATTTACGCCTCGACTCTTGATCCAAGTAAAAGTTTTAAATAAAAATTCTAACTAAATTATTTTGCAACTGACTAAAATAATCGAATTGGAAAGATTTAAATTAGAATTGTTTTTTTTCTGTTTAAAACACAATGTTATAATAATTGTTTGTTGCGCATAAAAATCCTTCAAAGCCAACGCGCAACCGACTGGATGATGTTTATGGAATGTCAACTGGAAGATTGCCATCAGATAACGTTTCCTTTCCATAATTACTCTTGTAAGTAGCTACTGCTACTCATTATAATTAAAGCTATACTAAAAAGCAGCAAACGCCATTTTATGAAAAGAAATTAGTAAAAAGTAACATATTTTTCTAAATGTAGATATGTCTATTGCCAGACTTCTCTACAGTTTGTTATTTATTTGAAGGTAGGAAAGTCCATAAGGACCGTTTTTTTCCTTTATTTATCAGTTGTATGGATTCATAGAATATGTTTTCCTTTAGAAATTTGGCGGAAAATTCTTGACAATATGGATTCATAGAATGTGTTTCCTTTGGAAATTCGGCGGAAATTCTTGGCAATATGCGTGAAGCCAATCACACTCAAATCTCTACTTTCTTCGTAAAAAAAATCCGATAACTTCAACTTTTTACTCGAAGCCAAAGGGCTTACACGTTGCCTATAGGAATGGCTTTTGAGGAAATCCAATATTGTAGAGCCTAGCACAAACGAATTATTAGATACAAATATGAACCACTAGAAATATAATATGTAGCTCTTATATTTTACTTAGTAAGAATATTGTATACTTCAACTTTGTTCGCAATTTCTCATGCCAGACCCAAGAAAAGTCTTCTATAGCAAATAAAATCGTGTTCGTGCGTATGCTTACGCTCAATTTTTTTTTAATGCTCTATGGTATATTTTATAATTTTAAACGGGCATTTGAGATTTTTCCTTGACTAAAAAGTATTTAAGAGTTGAAACAATATATCAAGATATGCATTAGCCACTACATTAGATATCAAGATATCCTTCTTATATTATATGCTTCTTCTTGATATCAAGATAGAATACACAATTTGATTTCCGTTTACACATAAACGTAAACTTTGTTTTGAGTACGCTAGAATTTGTATTCGGAAAAAGAAGTAGTCCATACTAATATTATAATGAGGAAAGTTTTTTTGTTTTTTTGTACCAAATAGGCTCCGAAACTACTGGACCGATTTAAAAAAAAAAAATTTCACTATTAAAATTTTAATTTTCACTAATATAAAGCAAAATTATCAGGAAGCCTATGTTATAAATTATTATAACATAGGCTATAATTTATTTTCAAAATAAAATAGAGATCCTTAAGAAAATTGCAAAAATGTAAACCTCATAAAATTCATAATTTGACGTGCGCTGAGAGAACTATTGATGATACATAAAAATAATGTACTACTTGATTAAAGTACTCATTATTACCTACGAAAAAGTCCTAGCGGGAATATATCTAACTATCATAGATAAGTCACAATAGCAGCTTTTGTGTTCTAAAATTTAATTAGACCGCCGATATTCCCTCGAAATCGAAACTTACGCGAGTAAAACCGCGGGGCACAGCTAGTATTCTATATTAAGAGCGCCATCTGTTAAGAGATTGCGGAGAGATAAACGATATCTCGTGGTACTTGTCCCGGTCCCACGGATGCAGTGCCTCATAATTCGAGCCATTAGACACACTGTAATATCAGTGTCAACGCCGTACGACGCTACATTACCGCGTACGACATTTTAAGTACACTCACGTCGTCTACTAAGTGCAAATAGCCCGCTAACATTGGCGTAAAATTGAGAACTTAATTATTTAGGCTCAAGAAATTTCCAACCAGTATTTCATAATTTCAGCTTTAGAATAAAATTAGCAACACCAAATATTTGAGTGATAAATTAGTGATAGTTATATAAATGTGTCATTCAATATGTTAGTTTGTGTGTGTCAACCGACGGAGACCGCATTACTCTTTAAAGGAGGACCGCCCGTTGCTATGGGACCACTAGGCGCAAACAGACTGCGTCACACGGCCAATGCTATGAACGCAATAAAGCTTGTTCAAAAACCCGTTCGACAATTTAGCGACGATGCGAAGGACAGTTCGACCTCACTTACGTCCTCCCCCTCGCTCGTTGAATCCACCAGCCTACTCAATCTGAGGAAGATCGAACGGAAAGCCAAGTCGACGAAAATACTAGCTAACCCCGTTTGCTCCGACGTGGGCACCAGTGACGATAGCAATCGATCTAACGCCAGCTTGAAGTGGAATGGAAAGAAAAAACGCCTTAAGGCGGAAAACGATCACAAAAAATCAGATAAAATTGATTCAATTAGTAGAAATGAGGCTAAGAAAGATAAAAAGTCGGTTTCTTGTTTTAAAATGAAAAGTTCGGAAGATAAACGGTCGGACGAAGATGGTAAACCGGGCAAGGAAAACTGCAAGAACGAGAATGCAAGCAACTTCTGGAGCTCAGAAAAACCTGACGTAATTAATCATTCGAGAAAAAGCAGCAGAGAGATTTTAGTTGATGAAGGTACTATGACGGACGAAACATCATTTAACACTGACCAATTGGATAAGGGAAAGACTGATAGTGTTCTAGCAACTAAGGAAAATGAGGTAAGCATAATACGTAATTATTTACATTTTAATTCAATTGCTTTTTCAATGTTTAGTTTGGAACATTATACTATCTTTCAAACAACAAAGTATCTAAAGTTTATTCCGCAAGTATTTTTTGTTAGAAAAAATTTTTTTCAGCTTTATTTTTTAAAATCCCATACGAAGTGTATTATTTCAATTGAAGAAAGGTAAAACAGTCTGACTATCAGTCGCCAATCGATCGTTTCCAGCGAGCTCAATCTGTATGCTAATGAGGATTCTCAAGAAGCTTGCTTCATTACTACCCTTTCAGTAGACTTATGGCATTAGGCATTCTTTGATAAAGTGACTGATAGCAATCACCGACTTCCGAGTGCTTGGTTAGTGACTTGAAGGTCTAATTTTATTGTGATCAGTGATATACCTTTTCCAAAATAATCCGCTTTAATTTCAAGGGTTTTTGACGTAAAATACGGAAATAGACCTACTCCTTTTTTAACATTATCCTAACTGACTCTTACATATAGTTCTGACCGCACACTAGGATTATCTGTGTCGTGGGTATCATGAACTACGAGTATCGTGGTAACACAATACTCTACCCCGGGAAAAATATCTACACAACATGAAAACATTTGTTCCGTAGCAAGCGAACCCACACCTTTTACTTCGCAGACGACCCGACCCGTGCGATCAAGGTTGTCAACGTCGGTCGTTTTTGTTGTCTCTTAAAAACGATATATAATATAGGTACTTGAGAATAACCAAAAGATCAAGGAGTCTGCGTTGGGAGTTACTGAAGCCTATGTCCCAAATCTAGCACACAGATCACTCAACACCACCAAACACCATCCTGAACACGCGGTGGCTAATAAATGGGATAGTCCCTTTTATAAGCATTTTGTTCGAGTGATGATGAAATAAGTTAGTAAATAACTATTCCATCATCGCCCGAACGTTCGATTATTCTGTGTGTATTATTATTATTATTTTTTATTTTATGATGTCTGACGTAGCCAATTTTTTTTATTTGCTTTTAAGGCTTTAGTGCCGCAGTGATACTGCGGCCGTCACAGGCCTATTGTGATTGCCGCTTGCTTTTCTTCGCCTCTGAAGGGGCGTTCAAAGTTTAACGCTCAGCCCTGCGGCTAAAATCGTAGCCTAAGTCTTACTAAAACATATGGATCAAGTTATCTGAAATAAATTATTATTATTATTAATACGATGTACCAGCAAATGACACGAAGCTGCTGATTACAACTTCATTCACATTAACAGGCTTCACCTACAATACCGTACAAACCAATTGAGTGACGTAATACTGTCGCGAATATTCTCATGCACTACTTTGAAAATACTCATTAGTATCGAAGTAACTTTAGTTCAACACTAACGCAAACATTCTAAACGACCAAGTAAAGTTTCCTGTAGCTTCAAGTTCTCTAGCTTAGGGCCAATCATTACAAACTCAACGCAACTTTGTATAACTTGGCAATGGGGCTCTAGTCGCAGATTTGCCCACACTCATGTTGAAATATTGTATTATCGAATTGGATACTGTAACTTGGTATTGAACTAAAATCGTATTGTGATAAGTCAGAGTCAAAGTCAAAAGGTTTTTATTCATTGAAATCACAAGGATCATACAGAAACGTCAGCTTAAAAACTACGTGAATTTAAAATAATAAATATAATTTACGCCGATTTATGGCGCGCGACCAAACCTAGAAGAATCAGGCAACAATCGCTGCTTGTTTTTTTTTGATGATCCTTAATTCTGCTATAGTGTGATCAGGTAAACGATCAGGTAAACTCATTTATTTAAAAAAGAGTATTCGTCAAAGAATTAAATAAAGTAAAAAAGTATCAATCTTATAATAATAATGCTTAACCTAATATTAAAAACAATACAGATACAGATAATTGAACTTGAAACAAATAATTCTAATTCTAAACTTATTAGTTGTTTGTAATTAAGAATTATTTATTTCAGAAATAGTAAGCTTACAGTTTACATCAAAATGCTTAAAATCTTAAATTACAATTCAAATATAATCTGTATTGATATACATTAATTCTTATTATTAATCCTAATGGATTAATGCTGAAATGATGATGTCAAAACAAAAAAAGGCTAATACCGAACTTAAAGTACACTTATCGACTTATTTTGTATGGTTAGTGTTGACTTATCATTTTGAATAAGTCAAAATGGACTTGTTTGCCTACTTGTGCGAGTCACTTTTGAGTTGAAACTCAGTTCAGTAAGTTACATTGAGTACCTACTAAATAGTAGGTACTCAATTTGTTGGCGACTATCAATATTTGTAGAAACTTCAAAGAGCTGTGAATATAATTATTAATCTCATGAATAGTTCAATCAGGAAGCAATTACATACGAGTATACATGTTACTCAAATAATTTAGGAACTATAATTTGAATTCTAATAATTGTCATTATTAATAATTATGTAGTTATTAATAATTATGTATATTAAATATCCGGCTTGACAATCCCGGGCCGCAAAAAGGATTGTATAATAATTGTGCCCAATGTAATATCGTTGGGTAACAAAATAGGAGCAAATAAAATTGTATACAATATGAGTTAGTCAGCACAGCTAAAACCAAAATATTTGGCTCATACGAAAAGTATTTTGAAGCTGACAATTTCTAATGAGGAAACCTATGTATAGATCGTTTGCAATGGTCTTTAGATAGATAGATTCATCTGAATTTTATTTATATAGCTACTTGTACATCGTTGTATGAATAAATGTAAAATAACAGTAATACACAATTTCCATCAGCGTATGTACCTACAGATTATAAAATTGTTGTCCTAGATATTTAAATATAGCTCGATTTCCAATTAGAAAATAGGCGCACCAAGTGGTACCAAAATTTTTGTCTCCTTTTTTGTACCTAGTTCGCTGCTTTTCAGTGTAATATTTTTATTATTATTTTTTTGCTTTGTTTCAGGTAAGCGTATTTTTATTTTACGAGTGAATTCAGATGCTGAAAAGGTACTTTTTACTACACTAGATTAGCTGTAGAATAATCAAGATGAATTTAACTAGGTTTCTGTGTAAAGGGCGAAACGTGGGTATGTGCCAAAACACTGTTTAGTCTTACCTCTGACTATCCCCTTGTATGTTAGCCCCACGTGGTAGTAAGTAATAATAAATACCCATCAGTCGCTTATTTAGTCCTCACCCTTTTATAATGGCCTATTTTAGTCCATTATTGGCTATTTTTTTTTAATGAGTCGTCCGGTTCGTACACTTTCTTACGCAGCGGTTGTCAGCGAGCTATATCACTTACTCATTCTTGCTAACTAAGAGCTAGAAATCCTCGATGAAGATTAAAATCATTTTAATCATGTCTACAGTTTATATCCACGCTTATAACACCATTTTGCAAGAATTTATTTTCACCAAACTACACAACTTATTTCACATAAAGTAAATGCAAATTGGTGACTGTTATTTTTTCAAGAAAAACAACGACTAAGCTACTGCAAACAATAGGGTTCCCTGGGACTAAAACAAGCGAAAGTTAAGAAGGGTTTCTTAACTTTAACCGTCCCGATAAAGTTATATAACCAACCTTGTCTAAAAGAACTAAACTACATCTCATTTCACGCTCAAAGATTCAAGGCACAAGTAGATCTCATTGTAATATTAATATTTCAAATAAATGGAAATTTACGAAAAATAATAAAATGTTTTCATATGATTTTAATTACATTTTATTCGAGCTACAAATTTTTGAATGAGATGACGACCTCTGTGGCGCAGTGGGCGAAGGTCCGCCTGAGACGCAGAAGGCTGCGGGTTCGATTCCTGTCACGGGACAAATGTTTGTAAGATCTGCAAATATTTGTCTCGGGTCTGGGTGTTTTTCTATGTATGATGTGTATGTATTTAGAAAAAAAAAGTATATAAGTAATATATCAGTCATGTAGTTCCCATAATACAAGCTCTGCTTAGTTTGGGGCTAGATGATGCTGTGTGATAAATGTCCAGCAATATTTATTAAAAAAAAAAAAAAGATTCGTGTATAATATTAATCATTTTTTTATAAAAAAATGTCAGTAGTAACAAAGGAAATATTTTGATGATACAAACAAACAAACACGCTCACAACTGTATTCTCCAAGCCATTCTCCGATACAAACTCGGTGCGTAGATCTTAGAGGACACCAAGTAGGGGGTAGTCAGAATCAAGTCCAAACATTAAATTTTGCACATGCCTGAGTTTTGTAGTGAGCATTCCACGATAAAACTACTGAAAAAATACTTGATAATAGCAAACCACTTACTTTTCTATGTTCTCTACTAAGCATATAATAAAGCATGAGTAAAAATGTTCTTAGTACGCGTACGTACTAACCAGGCTTTGTAACCAGTAAAAAAAACTGCTTTCAGAACCGTGTTTCGAAAAAGGAATAGATTTTTAAACTACGTGTGACTTGTAGCGTGCGTTGTAGGGTAGATAACGAAGTTACTGCGTCGCGCTGCCCTGCCGCAAATCAAGTTTACACTGAAATAGCCACTAAACTGTTTGCACGGTGTTGGGCCAAAATCGTTGCATGGGCAATAGACAATTTGCCTGACTCGATCACTGTGGTTTGCTTCAAACTATCACGTTAGGAGCTGTTATTATTTTTGCACACAATTTAAACGCCACAATTTACCGGAAAATCTCTTTTTATATGTTATATATAGTGATTCCTTTCCTTCATCTATGTACTATGAAACTCGTGTGAAGCTCTTTTATCTGACAGAAACATCATATTGTCGCACAATCTTGTCTTGCTCTTTTACCGACGTCTTATAATGCGTATATATATTTATATATGTATGTATACATGTTATGTACGTTGTAGTTAATATTCTTTTACTATTGTTGTTCATGGCAACATTCATCACGTGATTTTATACCATCTAAATAGGACATAGAAACTTGGAATGGTACTGAAAAAGCTAAAGCGGCTGAAAGAAATCAGTAAATGTTTATTTTTATAACACGAGCTTTGCCCATTTGAACATTTTGAACAGACTCATTCGTGAAGCGTGAAGTCAACAGCTTTTCAGCGTTTTGAAAAGAAAACATTTTCTGTTAGAAACTGCGAATGTTTGTGGGTCGTGGCCTTGTCTACTTGGTCAAAGGTTGCACAGAAAGTTGGTTGTCTATTCCATTTGTACTGCGGGTTTAAACAGTTGATGAAAGCTACATAATTGGTGCCACTAATATTAAAAATGACAGAGTTTGGATGTTTGTTAGACACGTAACGGCTAGATCGATTTGGATGAGGTCAGGTATATTGACACAAACATTTTTATCCGAATACCACGTGGGCGAGGCCGTGGGCAGAGGCTTGTATTTAATAAAATGTAAAAAAAGCAAATGCTTTGAAAATAGATAAATAGGAAACTACACGGCTTACGGGTGATATATGGCGACTTTTATTACACCAAGAGGTTATCTATTGGCTACTAACTTCTGATAGTATTGGCAAACAGTATTTACCAGGGCCGCGAGCTTTATTAGCTACAACGACTATGCTTTTCAGTAGATCACTCTACACGAGGAGCGACAACGCATCTTCATTGCTTTTTCAGTCTATAAATAAAATGTTTACTTCTAATATATTTGTAAGTAAATGTAGTGAACTGTTTTCCCTAAGCTTGTATAAGTCTTGTATATTGTATGTGTTGAATAAAAAACTATCTATCTATCCATCTATCTATAAGCACCTAGTTAAGGAACTCTTTGTTTTATATCGAAGCTATCTGCTACTGATATTGGGAGAGGACGGATGATCAGCGCGATACTTACCTACACCAGGTCTGCGGCGCTTTATGCTGAGTCCCATCCCAATTTGTGGCTAGTAACCTCATCAGCAGTCTA
Organism: Perizoma flavofasciatum; assembly: GCA_958496245.1. NCBI lineage: Eukaryota > Metazoa > Arthropoda > Insecta > Lepidoptera > Geometridae > Perizoma > Perizoma flavofasciatum. The sequence goes on from OY292433.1 coordinate 5,208,143, forward strand.
ACTTATAAGTGGTTATATAGGTCCTTAATTAATAAGTTGTTGAAAATAAATTAATGGTCTATCTATCGATCTATCTCACGCATTGCAATTTCAATGCGTTACGCAACACTGTGTGTCATTATGAACGGAAGCTCTATCACACTCCGCTCTCATTTCTATGACGATGGCGTTCCAGTTTCCAAGTTGCCGTTATTGTAAATAACGCACGTGATCCCTGTATATTTTTAATGCTATTAATGTCGAATATCCGCGCCACTCCTAAACGAAGTGGAAATTGTTGATATAATTTTGATGGTATATGTTATATGGTACAATTTCACACCTCCAATCCACGAGTTGATTTACGACTTACGGTCTCACGTCTGAGACTTACGGTCGTGGTTAGGGACAAAATCTTAACGCAGTCGCTTGCGACGTAAAGATCCTATATGTATTTGTATAAGAGATTATTTTGTTGTCTGTTACCATTTACATCGGAAACGTCTTATTGGATTGTAATGCGTTTTATGGCCACAAGTCACTAGGGGGCGCTGCCATCGATGATGAAAATATACGTCAATTTGCACGACGCACGTCACAGTGAATACTAGTGTGGGGTCAGGAATTTGTATGTTTGTTGAGTGATAATATAATTAATTAATTACGTCGGATGATTTCAAATTTTGTAAACTGGCAAGTCCTTTCTTCTTTGAAGCAGTAAATACCCCGTATTTGTCTGAGTAAACCTCCAAACCAGTATATATTCCTAAAACAATTAATACATTCAATTAAAACTTCTGTTTGCTTTGCAAGAAGTATAAAACTTCCTTTTTCAGTTATAAGAATAATAAAGTGTTACCACTGACTCTTTGATATTGAAAGGTCTCAGTTTAAAAAGTTCCCGCGTTCGACTAATTTCGAGAAGTTTATTGTAGGATCTGAAAATTTTAATCAGTTTTGCAAACTCATTATTATAAGAGTTTGTAAGTTATCTTGGGGAAAGGGTGCTGAATAATTCTTATTAAAAGTAAGTACCTACATAATTAAAAGGTTGGTTAAAAATTCATTATACACATTTATTAACACTAACAAAAGACAGATACTTGATATGCCATTTCACAGATACTATAATACAAGGCCATATACAAATGGGAGCACAACCCTGAAAGGAGTTTCTTCCAGAAAAACCTTCACGTTCTTACCTAGCTTTCTAAAGCCGCAGCATTGCAGTCGTCTAGGCTGCTAGGCGACAAAAATATGAAATTAGAATAAAAACTAAACTATTTCAACCAGTTTTATGTATTTTTTTGTTAACCTGTACTTTCCCACTGCTGAAAAAAGGTCTCTTGCTTCTTCCCACCAGCCTTCCTGGAAAGCATGAAGGTTCTTATAAGGGGTTTGGACGGGAAAAGAATAAAATTTAAATTTTTCAAAATGATCGTAAACTTTTTTTTGGTAGATTACCGATACTGGAAACCAAATTGTTGAGTTGCTAGGCGAGATGCCTAGGTATTTAGCGTATTTCGAGAGAAAAACATGAAAACAGGCATTTGGTCGCTTTGCTAAGTTAGTAGCGAGATCCCAAGCGCACAGTGCGGCTCCCGTCCATTTACATGCGTTAGTTTTTTCACGATGGAGACGCTAAGCCAGCTTGCAAGATGGCCGCGTTATAACGATTTCATTGTTAATTTAAGACGAAACCTTAAAAATTTAATTAACTTTTATCATCCGTAGCAAAAAGAGCCCAACTGATTTCTATAAGACCATGTTGCGATAACTTAAATAATTTGTGTTTACTTATACCAACACTTTTACGCTCAATTCGTGAGCAATAATAATATGCTAATCCTTACCCTCACAAGCACTACAAAGTACACATTTCGAATAAAACTGAAATGTAAATTTACATAAAAGCTTTCAACCCCCAATTAAGATATTGTACAAACATTATTATCCTGTGCATCGGGGCTTAATCTCCGCAGCGATAAAGTTTGCATTTCCACTACGCTCCGAGCGGACAAATAGCTATGACAGTGGGTTATTTTGTGCCACGTTTATGGCCGCTGCTGCGTTAGACGGGTTTTTGAAAAAATCATGAACACTGCGCGTCGCTGACAGCCATCACACGCGGCACGAGCTTCGGATTCTTGTCGAGATCCCGCGACGGTGTGGGTACCCGTCGCAACAAAATCTTAAAAATGCTTAATTTCAAACAAATTCTTTACATAACAACCTATGTGTGAGGAACCGGTTAATTGGCCGTCGATTTTATTAAACACGTCGTCGTTTTGGCAGATAATAAATAAGTAAATAATATATTAGTAATATGGCACGAGTGTACACGTCATCTTCGGAACCTATGGTCCTGAAAAAACATGCTCACGTCTGTTATCCCCACGACGAACATCCTTGGATCTACATAATATTCAGTACCGAAGTCCGTGCTGGGGGGTCAGAAGCATGTAAAAAAATATAATTATCAGTAAGAAGCTGATTATCAGTAAGTACTGATTTGATAAAATTTACTCCAAAACTCCGTTACTAAATTTTTAATTGCAATTTTATTTAAATTTTAATGTTAAATAAATAACATTTCTTTGGTTATGTAACTATAATTTTATTATGTTACTCGCTCAATATTCGCATGCTGTCTTTACCAATAATCATAATGACGCTAGGTTTTTGTTTCTGTGATGTAATTTAAATTAATTTTGGTAAACATTATGCTGGTGATCGTTCAAACAAATAAATATTTGGTACTGTCCACTTTTTGCATACAAGTCAGACTTACACGTGAGTTGGAATCTTACTAAATTATTAATAATTATTGCAACAAACTTTAATAGTGCCTACCTATATGTAACAAAAAAGTTCTTTGCGAGTATTTTCTGAATAATGCACCACATAATAAATCATATAAACTAATCAGTAGTCCTGTCAAAGCAAGTCAAAGTCTTATCCTTTGGGACGTCAGTTTTGTGATCTTACATGGATCAGTAGCCTGTGACGTCATGGAATCAATAATTCACATGTAATATAATATGCTAGGATGAAGCTACCACCGTGCAACCATTTGCATAATCATTGAGAGGCATAACTTATGCAGGAAAAGATTTTAATCATTCTTTAATACAAAAAAACCGTATGTCACTCGGTACGAGTACAACAGGGTAAAATGGGGTTAATAGAGAGCTAGGAATTAATAGAAACAAAGCCAAACCAAATGCCTCCTTTAACTCTACTATTTATTCGTTACAAAAACACTGGTTGTTAAATCATCAAATTGTGATTAAATTGTAATCACTACATTTTCATCCAATGAAAAAAAGTTATGGTAACCTTTCTGGGTAACACTAGTCGCATTGGGTATTTGATCCGGTCATTAGTTCCACAATCGTGTCACAGTATATTTTTTCCGACGTGTCACTGTTACACGTCTAGGTTTGACTCTAAAGTTTACAAGTCTAAAGCAACAAACTAAAATATATAAATAAACATAAAAAATGCTGGACATTTCAGACGAAAACTAAACTATTTTAAAACTATATAATTATCTAGATTTTTAGTTTCCAAAGCAAATAAAATAGTGAAATATATTCGTTCGAAAAACGAAATGGAACATGTTGTTGTTGTTTGCGGTCAGTCTTATTCGTAGCAGCCAGTCTATTCAGAATAAAAAGTTTTGTTGAGTATAAAAGTTAGTTCGAGTCTCATTTCCTTTAAAATGTATTTTATTAGGAAATTAGACTGCGATTTCTGTCATGTTTAGTACTTTAACCTCAGGTAAAGATTTTGACGTGAAACGTCTTCCATTTCGGCCAATAAATAGGTCATAACATATTTCGTTCCATATGGTCACTTGCAAAAACCATATGTAACGAAATATGTTATGACAAGATCGCTTATTACTTTGGAACTATAGCACTTACCGGCATTATTTTATTAACATTCCTATTAAGGTGGCAGAGTACAAAGAGTTGACGTGATTAGAAAGCGTTCTTCAGGGTCTCTGGTTACTGTGGGTGTACCGCAGGGATCAATTCTTGGACCATTTTTGGTTTTTGGTATACATTAATGATCTACCCCATCTTGTAAGGGACGACCATGAGGTTGTTTTATTCGCAGCTGACACGTCACTTTTATTTAAATTAAAGCGACGACAAACCAATTTTGACGATGTTAACAATGCAATCTCTAAGATTGTAAAATAGTTTAATGTAAACAATCTTCTACTAAATTAAAAGAAAACAAAGTATAATAGATTTATACTACCTAACGTTACACAAGTTAAAGCAAATATTAAAATCAAACATGAAGAGTTGGCTCTTGTGCATACCACCTATTTTTAGGTAATAAGCATTTGAATTGAATTCAATTAGGTAATTGAAGATAATAACGTTCAATAGGGCCCTCACATTGATAAGTTGTCGAAGAGTACTGCGGCATACGCAGTCAAAAAGATACGTCTTTATACCGACGTAGACACAGCGAGACTAGTTTACTTCAGCTACATCTACTGCATTATGCCGTACGGTATACTTCTGTGGTGGAGTACTGCAGATATAAATATCGTTTTTGTGCTGCAGAAAAAAAGCTGTTCGTGCAATTTATAATATGGACCCTAGAGAATCACTTCGCAAAAAGTTTAAAGAAATAAATATTCCCTTGTCAATACATCTATGAAAATCTGAAGTATGTTCACAAAAATATTAATATGTTACAGAAAAATAGATAAAGGTAAATTTAATAAATCGTTTAAAGGGCAACGTGTACGCTTTGATAACAAACTCCCAAGAGATATACAAAAATGTAGGTGTTAAAAACTGGGATTAAAAATGCTCCAACTCGGTAAAAAATGTAGGTAGATTGTTTTGTCAACGTATAATTAAAAAGAATAACCAGCCTTGTTTTCTTGCCTTTAATTCCTGGCTTGGTCGCGGATGAATAAGCAGTAGATAAAATCGACGTTTCAAACTGATCCTTATGATACGTAAACGATACGTATCTCGATCGCCGTTTGCGAACCTTTCTTCCTCAGAGTTTGTTGGTTCTGCAAGCTTTTATGGCCTGGATATTTATATGAATATTTTTTTAAAAAATATCAGGTGGTACAACGATAAAGTAAACGAATACTACGAGCAAACATTAGAGCTGTCTTGAATATTTTACAAGAACTTTTATCAATTTCAATAGATCAATATTCGTCTACCCAAAGATTATGAAAAGACTAAGGATTCACTGTAATGTTTCCATATAAATCTGCCAAGACATGTCTAAGTTTTTATTCAAGCTTAGTGCAGGCGGGCATGAAAGCGATAAACCACTACAATTGAAGCTTCAATCCCAAGAAAACGAAGTAAAAACACAATAGCGCGCAATTAAGCCGAGATAAGTGTAAATCCCAAGTCTAATAATATTTTTATTGGATTAACGCCGAGTCGAGAATAAGTGCAACAACGGAGCGAGACAACTTGGGAACTGTAAGCTTGGATGCGCTCCGCAATCGTGTTTACTAACTTACTTCCTAGTGAAAATTACAATCACTTAAAAATATACAGCAGGCACACTGAAACTTTCAGCACATCCACCAGATACATTGATTTTGCAATCCGAATCCAAGGCCGTGTTTCTGGGCCCACTATTCCACCCGATGATGGCGATGGAAGCATTCTCTGTGATACAGTTCTATAACTAGTTCGGGGGACGGTAAATATCCACACCGCTCAACTTCGCTGTGTATGGAAAAGTTAGGTAGATTAGGTAGGTTTAGTTAGATTTCGTTTTCTTTTGTTATAGCAATAATGCACGGTCGTCTGGAAGAAATCGCTGTCAGAGATAAGACCGCCATTTGTAGGACATAGGTACTTCCATTGTGTTCCTCAATAAAGTAATTTCATTTCATTCATTTTTTTTTCTTATAATAAAGAGCTTAATCACGATGCGATTATGTCGCTCTGATAAATCAACAATTGCACATTCCTTACTATTAATCTTATTGTATTCAAATAAATTTAAATTACAGAAAAATATTTCTTGATAAAACAATAATCGTAAAATAAAAACTGCCTTCAAAAATTAACGCAGGTACAGATATCTTTGATTAAAGGCATCTATTATCTTTAAGTTAGAAATAATATAATTTGCTTCTTAGGTGAAACAAAGAAAATTATATGGTCAATATTTTATTGAAGTCGGTGTCAATAGTCACCGTTCGGTGTTCAGTTCGGACGACTTAAGCCTACAGCTAAACAAAAAACAGAGTTTAGCAAGGTGTCAGGTGTCAAGAGAGCTATTGGCTAGTTGATCATCATTATCATAGGCCTTTTACATCTGTAAAAGATCATTTGTATGTCTAGTTATATCCATGATGAGTATATATATCTAGTTATAGTTACATCAAACACAATAAATTTATGCGGGAAAGAGTTTGTTTTCATATCGTCTTTTAGATATTCATGCTGCTTTACTGATCTACAGATCTATCTAGAACTGTTTCAAGCGTTAGCATTGCACAAATTTGCCTCTACGCCAATGTCCATCGTCACTTATTCTGAACATTAGCCGATGGCATAGTCTTCGAATTGCAGGTTCAAGAGCATGCCAAGTTTTTCAAAATGTTTTTCTTTATGAAATTAGAAAAAAATAAACCCACGATCCTCGGATTAGAAGTTGGTGCACATTATTTCACGCTAAATCAAGTAAATAAAATACTAAATGATAATGAAGTAAATAAATTATTTATTTACTTCATTTATATTAAGGCACATAATAATTATAATAATTTAAGTGAATAAAGGGAAATAATCATTTAATTGCTTGACAAAATTCCACAATCACGAGGTTACATAAATTCGGATTTTCTATTTCATGAGCCTTATTAACAATTTACTAAAACTACTACAAATAGAAGTTTAATTTATGACTCGTAAAAGCTTTTCTGTTTTATCATAATCCATCTGTGATAAATAGTAAATTAATTAACATTTAAATTTCCGTCACATAGAATATTCTATTTTCTATTTATAATTAGTAGGACACTCTTAAAAAATGGTTCTATTCCTGAATTGGATTTTAGTTTAAGGTGTTTTCCAAGTTTGGTAGCGTTTTGATCGAGTTGCTTTTGACCTCAGAGTGAGAGATAGTACGTTCTTGTGGTAGCGAAGAGAGCTGGCTAATATAAATAGTTGTCTTGCTCTCAGCTGGATTGTAACTTGGTAAAATAAGTTCGTCGAATATCTGTAAGGCTTCCGATATGCAACCTTCAGGATTGTCCTTTGCGTTCGTTCGATTTTTAAATAGAAACTCGTTCAAACAGTGGTCCATGATGCAATGCAATAATTAAGTAAGGGCTGGCCATGTCAATGATAAGTTTATTGACTACATTTTAAATTTTTGGAAAACAAATATTAACTTTCTTATTCGGCTACTTAAGTTCATTGATTGTTATTTACATGATAAAAGCTCATCAATATATATGCCAAGGTACTTGATATTGTTGACTTGCTCAAGCTGCGGACACTGACATAGATCATTATTACTACATAAGTGTAACTTGATTTCTGGTGGTATTATTGGAGCACTATGGCTTGATACCCAAAAGGCAATTATTTTTGTTTTATTAGCATTTAAGGTGGAAGATTGAGTTGCAGCCAGTTCATAATTACTCTTAAACCATTATTGGGTGCCAAAGCAACATCCTGTACGATGATAATATTATAATGAGTGTTATTGGCGAAAACAAAGAGTTTTGCTTAATTAACTTCTAGTTGACAAAGGTCGTTTAAGAAAATCAGGAACAGGACACACAATCAATATCATCGTTTTTCATTTTGTTTTTCTAAAATATATTTTGATAAGATTTATTAGATTCTGAAACGGTTTATAGTACCAAGATAAATTGTAAAAACTAAACATTCTCACACGAATTAAACTGCCGCTAATACATAATTTTTATATATCAATATTCTGAGACACTCTTTTTTTCCCGAAGTGTCCAATTCAGTAATTTCCGAAAGCTGCATTAAAAAAATGTGATAGGCGCCATTATATAATTCAACTACCAATTAAAACATACCGCAAAGCGGAAAATTCTGTAGCGTTCCTAATTTAAAAGGTGTCGTTAGGAATGTTAATAAAAAATGTATACCCAAGCCATCCACGATAACGGTCGATGTTATGCGAACGGGAATAAAACGTGGTTTAATTAAAATTTTAATGGATTCACGGTCCACTATCACGACAACCACGTAGGTAAGCAGATACTCTAACGAGTCTGATCCGATGAATATTTAACATTACAATTTTATTTATCGGACATTGAAAATGTAATACAAGTGTTGATGATTTAAATTTATACAGAATTACAGTAATTTTCAGAAATTACTGCTTTTATCGTACTTAAAATGAACAAAAGTTTGACACAAGAGCCTATTTTAATAGACAATACAAATAAAAAAAAATTTAATAAATAAATAATGCTGGACATTTTCACACAGCATCATCTAGCCCCAAACTAAGCAGAGCTGGTATTATGGGAACTACATGACTGATATACTACTTATATACATTTTTTTTGTAAATACATACATAATATACATAGAAAACACCCAGACCTGAGACAAATATTTGCAGATACAAACATTTGTCCCGTGGCGGGAATTGAACCCGCAACCTTCTGCGTCCCAGGCGGACCTTCGCCCACTGCGCCACAGAGGTCATCAAAATTGAATTGAATTGAAATTGAAGACAAACTGCAGCGAACGCCAGTGCTAATTGCACCTTTGATTAGTTTTCAACTAGCTTCTGCCCACGGCTACGCCCGCGTAAAACCCGGATAAAAAGTAGCCTATGTGGTATTCTGATGTATAAGCTATATTACTGTAAAGTTTCATCAAAATCCGTTCTCTAGTTTTTGCGTGAAAGAGTAACAAACATCCATCCTCACAAACTTTCACGTTTATAATATTTGTAGGATAGTAGAACAACTTCTATTCATTCTCGTCTATCACTCCTCTATCTATCTCTATCCTCTATCTTATTGTTTTTGTTTCTTTCTTATTTTAGAAAATGTATCTCTTGGTTTAGAATGTTAATAAGTAATGAAGTAATGAAGAACAAGTACAAAGAAAAGATTGTATAAATCAGAATGGCAAAAAGAAAGAAAAGTATTTTTGAAAAATGTCATTTGACATTGGTCAGTGATGTTTCATTTCTATCGACATGTGAATGTCGATTAAAATGGTCGACAATAACAACATGGATGTTATTGTCAAAAGTTTAATTTGCAACATTTATTTAAACCATGAAATAGAAAAATAATAATTGAAATCAAATATTTTGTGTTATTCGGAATCATCTAGCTTAGAGCCAAATGGAGAAAAAATCGGTCGTTTAATAAAGCCTGGGTAATTGACTTAACGTTATGCAGTTTACACGGCTAACTTCAGGATGGCCAATTTAAAATAGCCGAAAACTACCTACGAATAGGAAAAGTGACAACATTTATAGTGGCGTAAAGTTAAACATTTAATATGTTCTAAAATATCAGTACTTTTATATTTTGGATGATGGTCACGTGTACTGTCACAATTTAACACAGGCCAGTCCATCATAACATAGTAATTTTTTTCTTGGTTAAAAACAGCCTGGACTTTTTAAAGCCGGCCAAAATAATAATAAAATTATGTTGTGGAATACTTCAGGCGTTCTGACGTTCTTATTATAATAGGTATCATACATTTATGCGGGTAAAATGTCACGAAGCAATAAAACGCTTGAAAATATAAAGCTATATTACTGAGAAAACTCAATGACAACTCTTCAATTTGAACAATATTAATCACCGCAGGGATATTTGATTCCACCATACGAAATTAATTTATGTTTGACAATTTCCCAGCGACGACGTCGGGCTTAAATTCTTAGCGTTCCCAAAAATAACGAACGCAAGATTATTAATCTACTCTTCTGTATGCCTACCATCCTTTATTAATCTTTCCTTTAATTAATTGTCACTTTAAATATTATAACTTCGGTTTATTCCAGTTGGAAATCAACCAACACATTATTATGAATGGGATTTGGTTTTTTGTTGCTAGTAATCTTCGTAATGGATTTTTGCACTCGAAAAATTTATGTACACATTAATACGTGCTCAAAACGGTAAAGGGAAACATCGTGAGGAAACCGGCATGCCCTTAAACCTTGAAGAGCGTTTTTTGATCATTATTAATCTTCGTAATGCCTGAACCGATTCACCGATTTGACGAAACCGATTTGAATGAAATTTGGGATAGGTATTGTACCTACCTAGAATAACACATAGGCGGATCCTACGTGGTTGAAGTCATTGGGAGAAGCTAGTGTAAATAGTAAATGTAATGTGTAGTAGTAAATGCCGGAATTTTCTTCTGGGTTTACCTCTTGTGAAAGATATGGTCTGTGGAAGAAAGTTTAGAAGTGTTTTTTTTGTTATTTGTTTCGTTTTTCATTAAATTGGTTGGAATTTACCACATTTTATAATATTACCAACTCCAGACGTGTTTGAAAAATATTATGACATATTGCCAGCAAAAGCATCAAACTGCTTAGAATAAATTCAACTGCTTTTCTTCTTTACACCTCATATTCATACAATTCGCTATGTAAATATCTAACACAACAAGATTTCATGCTGCTAAGTTGTTTCTGTTGTTGTTACTTAGTTGAATGTTTCTGAATTCTCGTCTGTCGAGTTCGTATTTCGTCCTGAGGGACAAATGGGTTATCAAACTTTATACGTGTCGTACATAATATTAGCTTCCTCTTCTCTGAGAATCAATGCGAGGCCAACAGTCACATGACACTACTAAGTTTGTTTTATTTTTTATTTTAGAAACACTTAAACGGTTCGTAAATTAAATCAAATCACTAAAACAAAATTAATGACAAAAATTGTTAATTATACGAGTGAAAAAGTCAACTAAAATCGTTGTCATCAATGTTTACAAAAATGTTTAATGGCATACTTGATACTTACCTACAAAATTATTATTTGAAATACTCTTCTAACAACGAAGATAATCGGTTGCGTGGACAGAGGTTTTGGCAGCATCTGTTGTCCGACCGACGAAAAATAATAGTCGGATAACGTGCACTTAAAGGAAAGTTCATCGATTTTTTATTTTCTGATTTCAGTAACTCCTCGTTTCTTGCCTACAACCCACACTAAAATGAAAGAAATCCTCTCATTCGCGGATTCATAAAGCCCAAGTAAACATTTCCAACTACTGTTTACAATCGATACCGTTCAGCGTAACTTATAGTACAGCACGATACACAGTATATACATCGCTATACATTACTGTTTGTAGACTGTAGAGCCTAGCCTCTATTTGACATAGCATATGGGTTCAACTGTTAGCGCACTTTGTCAATAAATTTTGCGCGTAGCTCACCTGCGACTCTCATGGGTATAATTTGCGATATTATAGGCCTTAAACCTGTGACGCACAACACTGTTTTTGCTCTAGTAAACGAACTCTTTGGCCAAAATTGTATTGCACATTATGGACATCCTCAGGTACGTACTCAGTGAGTAGATCTTTGAGGATAATTTTCCGGTTGGCTCAACAATAAATGCGTAAAAACTCAAATTCATTACACTGATGTAGCTTTTAGAACAAGCAAGGTGAAGTGACAACGAAAAGAAAGGTTCTCGAATGGTGACTACGAACCAGACATCATGCTGTGTAGGAAGGCCCTCTGCTCGATGGACTGATAACATCTCTTTAAAGCCCAAAATCATTGTCATTTCACTATTTGGGCGAGAAATATGCCCAGTACCTAGTAGACATTTGCTGTTGATGGTAATTATATGAATGAAGTATGATGAAATTGAAGCTGACTCCTGAATGTAGTATCATTCAGGACGTAATTCCAATAATCTTGTACTGTGTATTGTAGTTTTAACAGTATTTTGCACAGTATCTTTAAGCTCAGCTAAATATATTAAGTAAAGACCGGTAGAATTTTTTTTTATTCTAGCTGTACAAAGACGTCATAATGCGAGAAATTGAAAACCAACTGCCACACATTTCTAAAAGGATCAGTAATGGGAAAAATGAGCAGACACCGAAATCAGTCCATTACTTGAGCAATGTTAGATGAGAGGCAATTTATTTATTCCTCGTTTTATCTTCCTCGTTTTACTATTTCACTGAATTCAGAAAAGAATTCGACTATTTTATATCGACAGCCACTTTTATATTTTTTATATACGAAAAAATATAACCCAGAGGGAGAGGATTCTACCTTCTTACGTGACTGCTCAAAAGGAGGGTAATATTTTTTGAGCAAGTGACGGAACTAGCATACGGCAGCTACCGTCGTCGAAGTCGGGTTACTGCCAGTAGCATTATAGCCCACCTGATGTTAAATGGTAAAAGCTTCCTATTCGCATGTTTTACATGACCTACATGGCATTGCATTGCGCTCGCCACCTTAATGGTGAAGGGATTTTAAAAACATTTCTACGCTTACCAAATTACTTCTCGAGAGAAGAAATAGGTACAATGGTAGTACTTCCTCGGACAAACTCCTATATCTGTTTTAATGATTTCTTACATTATCGACTCAAAAGTAATAGACATTCACCATTCATCACGCGCAGTTCTAAGAATAGAGGTAGGCGCGCCACTTGGTACGTACAGAAAACGACAGGTGGACCCGAAAAATAATCCCGTGGAAAAGCCCTACAGGGAAGAGAAGAAAAGGAATGGTATGACCGAATGAGATAACCAAGTAGGCAAGTTATGGATAAAAAAGCAAAAGAAAGAAAACATTGGAGATTTTACTAGGAGACCTATACCCGCCAAGGGGTGCTCAATTTAATTCAAATAAATAGTTTGCATGTTACAGTAATTATAGAGTAGAAAAGGTATTTTTATTTAATTTGTTTAAAGATTATTATTTTTTGAATATCGACTAAGTATACAAGCTCCGAAAAATACAAGACAATTAATCTATTTTATCTTGCATTCGTTTAATTGCAACGAACTAGTGATCCGAGGCTTTGTTGAGAATTTAGAATCTCGCCTAACCAGCTACGAGTACAATCTAAAGGCCTTAGCAATATATTTTCTTTGCAATAAAAGTGTTCGCATTCTTCCAGAATTGCGGTCACATAGTGGTCTGCCTCCTGAAAAGGGGGTAAGTGCAGAAAAGTGTCGAGATGCTCCACTACTTCCCAGTTATAAGAATTCTCGGAATAGAGCTTTTAGATGTCACTTTTTATTGGACGCCACTTGACTTTCTCGTGCGCTGGACTGTTTTAACTTTGGCATTAAAACTGCAGCTAATGCAATAGGAATTTCTTGTTTTAACGATAGTATAAAACTTTACTTTAAACGAAAGTTATTTTATAAAATTACCACGGATTGTATAAAAACAACAGAAATATGCGTACAACTAAAATCCTCATAGAAGGCATCCTCAAATTTTACTTAGTGTGCAGTTCTATGATAATAAACAAGTAGGGAGTAGTCAGAGGCAAGTTTAAACATGTTTTTGGTACATGCCCATGTTTTGCAGTTAGCATTCCACGAGACATATGATGATAACCCATCGGATTAATTCATAACTTCAATATTAGCCAAGACGATTGACGTATAAATATCTAAACAAAACACTTCTGGAAACAAAAATCAGAAAAAAAATAAAAAGATGTCCAGCGAATAATACTCATTCTATAAAAACTCCGATACCTGTCAAAGACTAGCGAACTTTATCATAGCTAAAGCTTGATTCTTTCCCAGCTCTTGACGTATTTTTCACATGTTACCAAAGCCTAAAGACAAAAGCAAGTAATAACGTTGTGGAAGAATGGAGACGCAGAACAAAACCGGGTAAAGTGGCGAGCGAGAGTATTGTATGCCACGGCCACGTACGAGGGACTTTGTAATTATTTATTGAAAAGAGGTTTTATTTTTATTTTTTGCTAAGTCGGGTTTTGTTCTACGATAACGTCGACTACGTATTCTAAATTAACTTTCACGGTTGATTTCATATAATTACTCACTAGACTAGAATCACCATCATTAACAGCCACTAGAAGTCCACTGTTGGTCATAGGCCTCCCCAAAAAGTGCCATAGTGAATGATCTTAGGCTATCTTTACCAATTTCCAGCATGAAGATGTAGATAAATGGGTTTTTCCTGCACTGCAATGTCCGGTTCGTGTTCGCCATTCGAGAACCTTCCTTCCCCAATCGTTTTAGGTTCTACTAACTATATGGCCTGCCGATTGCCACTTCATCTTTCTAATTTTAAGAGTTGAGATAAGTGACATTAGTTCTTAAACGGATATCTTGTTTCTTATTCTAAAAAACGTAGTGAAACTTCGAGCATAGCTTTCTCAATAGTCCACTGCGCGATTTTGAATATAGCGCCAAGCGTTACGACTCAAGTATCGGTATCACACGTCATCACTGTCAATATATTAGAAGTCTAGCACGTCCAGCGTGTAGTAATCATAGCATGTCTACTGCGGGCAAGCCTATAAAGTAAGTAATGTTTTGAACATAATTCACACAAGTGTTGTATTTTCACCGGACCCCTTCTGCAACAACGGTCCATATGTTCTGGCCATAACTCTGCGCTCTGCCGCACCCATTCCATTTAAATCGGAACCCAGCAATGCGGGCATTACTGCTTAGTGGCAAAAATAGGTATGGTGGTAGTACTTCCTGGACGAGCCCTTCACAAGGAGCTCTACTACTACTAAAACACATACATAGTCACATACTTACCTCCACAGATATGGACGAATATCTGCAGAAAATGCAAACTTTTGTTCCACAGCGGGAATTGAACCCGCACCTCTTACATTTCAGCCAGCTACTTGTTCGCCGCGCCATCGAGGAAGTTGTGTAAGTTGCTAAACATAACTAAATTCTACAATTTATCTTAGTCTTTATTGCACAGATATAGAAGTATATAGATGAAAAACATTAGAAAAAATGGACAAAGGCAAAATGTACAGCGACCTAACATTGTACACTGTAAAATGCTCATGCTTCGTAAAAGCATTATATTCAAGCAAAGGTGTTTAACGTCAAAGCATCCTTCTGAATGTCGAGTGATACGTCCCTAGATATCCCCTATCATTTTGCTTTTTAAAGAAGTTGATTGTGGTAAAGTCCACTGCCACGGGCCCAGGATTGTCCGTCTGTTTATCATAATTTGCTCTCCCTTTGATCATTCAATTTATTTTATTCGATTTTAACCCGACATCTGAGATCGCTTTCATGTTTTTATTGCACTACATTAAACAAACATTCAAGGAAGGCACTGAATATAATGTGTGGTTTTTTATTGTCATCGAAATGTATGTGCCTAAAAAAAATCGAAAAATAAGGTCTGTCCAAAAGCGTTTCATATTATTTTCCTAATAAACATGTGACTTAAATTACCATTTAGTAGGTAACGCTTCAGGAGAATAACTTGCAAAAAAAAAACGTTTAGTTGCGCTAATTGATTTGCACCATAAATTTTACGTGACAATTACCTATGAAAAATAATCTATAGAAAGCGTATTAAAAGCAGCCAGGTGTTATGTTGGTGCATTTTTTAATAACAGTAAATTCTCCTACATCTTACTAGGTTTGAGTTAAATACGATTCGAAAGAATTTATGTTTCCTGCAAGTTATGCGAGTCTGAGAAATATTGGTCTTTGCAGCAGTTTCTTCAAGTTTTAAAACGATATTCTTGCTTGATTCATAACGAGATCTGTTTTAAGAAATAATCTAGGCATATTTAAGGCTTAAAAATATATCAAAAGTTTTTGACATCTATAATAATTATTGTGTTATTAGTTAATTTTTCATAGTAATCCAATATTTATAAAAAAACACAACAGTATTCAATTCTATTAACCTACAGAATCATACATTTGCTATTTTAATAAAATAAAAATGTGTTATCATGCGGGACACAGGTGTGAGAGACATTTAATCAACGTCGACCTCATTTGTACCTAAACCGGTTCAATTATACACAGTTTACTTACTTTTCTGTAATTTAGATTAATTGGTTCTGTTGGCATTCGTCAAAGAACATTGTTCCGCTACTTTTTCCTCAATTTAATTTATCTATGATGCCTCAGTCAGTCTATTCTGTCCTGCTATTATTATAAATGCGAAAGTATTGATGTTTGTTGCTAAGAACCTTGGTAACAGCTAAACCGATTTGGATTAATTTAGAATCGCTATAGGTCGTGATCAAAAATAGCACATCATTTTTTTTATCTGGGTAATTACCTCGTGAGTGAAACCATGTGCAGAAGCTAAAAATTATAAATTCGAATATTTTTTTTAATATAACGAGTACACAACTACGGCTAATTGCACCAAACAGCTTACGTATTGGTTCAATTAAAAAATATATTTTATTTGTGCTTCAAATAAGCGTATTCGTGACCGTGAAATTCATACCTATTTGACCTGCTTTTTAGGTGGAAATGGCACATCGATCGTGCAAAAATTGAAAAACGAACGTTTCTGAGCCTATATAGCGGAGCCAGGCCAAGTGCAAAAAGAAAGGAATTTGTATGGCTCCATAAACAAAAATAAAAGTGACTTAAAAAAAAGCAACTAAAGTATGGCAAGGAAAAATGGCTTCTAGTACGCAATTTCTTGGCTGGCAAAGTAGGGTTCACATGTTTTCTTATTAACAAACAAAACTAGTAAAAAAGCTTAAAAGCAAAAAAAACAAATGTTATGGTTCTCGAATGGCGATTACAGATCAAATAACACAGTGTAGAAAGGTCCGGTGATCGAGACGTAGTAGCCAAAAATAGGTTGATCTGTAAATACCTGTCTGTTCCAGTCTAATCCACTGGACAAATCCATTGATTGATTTTATTGCACATCTTGTTTCACTGTGGGTCAACAAGCCAAAAATAAATAACGACTGCTATAAACAGCCTTGACCCGCTTTTTTATAGTAACTCTTTAGTCATAGTTACTAACAGTGCTTCAACATTCAATTAATAAAATTCTCAAGGTTCTTGAGAAATAATACTTCAACGAATAATACTTAAATAATGCTTAATTAATAGCAATATAAATAGAACCAAGGAAATTGAAAATCAAGGTTACATGATCCAACATAGATCCAACTTGGATGATTCCCATACAACGCTAATAACGTTTGATGGGAGCTAAGCCGGGAATCCACTGAGGAATAATTGATACGCAACACGTGACGCTAGATATTTGATAACGATGTTGTATTGAGTATCAACGTATAACATTGTGTGACCTCTATAACAACGTGACGACCTCTGTGGCGCAGTGGGCGAAGGTCCGCCTGAGACGCAGAAGGTTGCGGGTTCGATTCCTGTCACGGGACAAATGTTTGTAAGATCTGCAAATATTTGTCTCGGGTCTGGGTGTTTTCCTATGTATAATATGTATGGATTTACAAAAAAAAAAGTATTTAAGTAGTATATCAGTCATATAGTTCCCATAATACAAGCTCTGCTTAGTTTGGGGCTAGATGATGCTGTGTGAAAAATGTCCAGCATTTATTATTTATTATTATTTATTATTACATTGTTATAAGAGCGAACGAAGCGAGTAAGATTTGTGTGATCTAGAGTAAGTCAAACTGGACGAATCAGTACTCGGTTTTTGTGTTCGGTGATAACTTTCAATGGTAAATCAAGTTTCATGTTATTAGAATGTGCATGTAGCAAGCCAGA
Organism: Perizoma flavofasciatum; assembly: GCA_958496245.1. Lineage (NCBI taxonomy): Eukaryota > Metazoa > Arthropoda > Insecta > Lepidoptera > Geometridae > Perizoma > Perizoma flavofasciatum. Next base: position 5,225,863 of record OY292433.1, read on the forward strand.
AATAACACAAATAGAATCTGATTGTTAAGGGGATTTTGGTTTGTTGGTTTTTGAGAAATGGGCGAGACTGAATGAAAAAAAATCTGGCTATATGGGTGTCATTACGGGAGCGTTGATAACCTATTTCAAGTCAACTCTTTTTTTTATTTCTTTTTCTATTTGTGTTCAGAGCCAAACTGAGAAAAATAGGTAATAAATCTTTTCAAATAAATCTTACAGGCCATTTTGTTTTTTATATATTGGTAGATAGGTAAATGTGGTATAAGCTTCTACAGGCTGATAAAAATATTATAAATATTAGAAAACTATCAACCAGTAACTTGCAATGTTCTAGACATTGCGAGTTAGTGGTTGATAGTTTTTTAGTGGGCTAGCCGACTGTCAAATGTTCCCCTTCTTCTCCAATCCTTGCAACGAATCTGGATGTAGGCCTAACAATGGCATAAATCATGTCAGCCATGTGTCACGCCAAATTATTGATGCCCGCGCTGATGTGACTTGTGTTCAGTTCCTGACCAAAACTGTAGTGATTACGACAATCACTTAGGTCAATAAATGATGATAAATCACTGTCTGTTTTCTACGAATGTAGGCGGGGAATAGCTTTTCACAAGTTATTGCAAAAACGATACCATCAATTGAAAATTATTTGGCACTTCAAAGCCAAATTATGAAAATGGAATCCTTTTAGTTCATATCGGTCTGTCTGTCTGTACAATACAATACAATAACTTTATTTGTTCGAAACATAGGTAAAGGTACAGACAGGTCTTAATATCTAGATTTAGATCGGCCATGTTTCGCCGTTTAACTGGCGTACAAATACTTTATTAAATATAAATTTCAACACATTAATTAGATAATATTTCCATCATAATTTATCCATCAAATACTCTTGAATGCTATAGTATGCTTTAGCTATCAATAACTTGTGTAATTTGCTCCGAAATATATTTAAATTGTCCAATTTTTGTACATTTTCGGCAGCTTGTATCCGTATTCGGTTTATCCGTCTATGTGTAATGCGCAGTTAAAAGCGTAATCAGAAAAAAAACAGAATACATACGTGGTTTATTTCTCAAAAACGAAACTAAAAAAGTGGAATATAATTTTTGGATACATTTTTTCAAATACAAAGTTAAGTTTGCCTTACAATCCAACTTAGCTTTTCGTTAGAGCAATGTTTGGTGATTTCATAGTTTATGAAATTGAGTAATGTTAATTATTTTGGTAAAAAAATACAAGACGGAACCCTTGGTGCGTGAGTCAGACTCGCACTTATTCGATTTTTTGTTGTCTGATCGGCTCATGCAAATAAACCCCCAGCTTTGCCTAACGAACAAGCAAACAAATGCTTGTTTCAAGTGTATTAAAGCTACTTATTCAGTGCGAGGGTGAGGTGAAGAACTGCCTATGGAGCTATGAATAAAACATGGATGTGTGCTCCGCCTTTGTTAACTGGAAAAACTACGGCGTAAATGGAAATCCATAGGTGACAAGACTTGTAATATTTTCCCAAGTTGACATAGAATAATTAAAATGGTTTACCAGGGTCCCTGGCTGGATTATCATGCTTAACATGCAACAACAAGGAGATCGACATGCTTACTTATAAAGATTTGAAACAGTTGTTTGCCAGAACAGTGTAATATTTTCTTCTGTTGAATTAAATTCTAATTGGAAAAGACAAAAGATACAAAGCCGTGTTTATTTAATCAACTAATAATCTTCATAAGTAAGGCTTATACGAATGAAAGTCCACCAAAGTAAGTTAATATTGCTGGGCGAAAATACGTTTCGTGGAATGCATTCGAAAAGTTAATTCTTTATTCTTCATTGTACACGCAGAAAATACAGCCAAAAATCTTTCATATAGGTTATGTACAAGGGCAATTTCAATCTAACGAACTGTATTAAATTTGCTATTCTGATGATTCATTGAACTTGTTAAATGATACATTCAGCAAATCAGGAATCGTCAAATCAAACCCTCCCCGAATCCGAGTGTCATAAAGCAGGAACATGCACCCATTAAATCCCAGAAACTACTATTTGAATAAATTAGAAGCCACCTACTATGCTATTACACCTAGCCAGCCGGTCGTCTATCACTTAATCCAATCTGCGCGAATGGATCACAATGTAGGCGCGGCAGAGCTCATTGGACTCATGAATTTATTTGTAAGTCACCACCTCACTAAGGGGAAAACTGTAAATCTACTAGTGCGAATGTAACCGTAGAAATACGTACAAGCTTTATCAGTGTAATTTCGGAACTTGTTTTTTGTGTATATTGCTAGAGCTAGTAAATTGTACGTTAAATATCTGAACCAGATGTAAGTGCCACAAAGCTTATTATGCGCATTCTGATTTTATTTGTAAGAGCCCACGCATGGTCTCGCGTGGTCACGGCGATGTTGGCGGTGGTAATCAATATTATTGTCGTGACCTTATGTGACTATAATTTGACAACGTTTTCTTTTTGATCGAACCGCCACCACCACTACCACTACCACCGCGTTCGTTTGACCGAGCCTAAAGTTGCCATTGTGAATTCACAAACTTTATCACATTAGACTATAATTAATTTTTAAGTTGCGTCTAAGGCAAAACTGCAGATTTACTAGCTATTTCAAGTGATAGTTTATACTGAAGCAACTGAAGAAATAAGTCTTCTGAGAGGGTTCGGAACTATGTGAACTTTTGCTTGTTTGATTGCTAAAGTTTCTAAGGTCTCTTCGATCCAATCTACGTATGAAGATCAGCATATGACGTGAAACTTATTGGACATGGATTTTCACAAACATATTTACATTGTATGCTTTTCAGGAAATAACTAGTTCTCACATCCTATCTTACTAATATTATAAATGTGAAAGTTTTGATGTTTGTTGCCTATACTTACTCTCCGTAATGAACCGATTTAAATGAAATTTGGAATAAGTACAGTTGACTTAAAAAAACACAAAGGCTACTTTTTATTCAGGTACCATGCTGACGATGCCGTGGGAAGAGGTTAGTTGTAGATATTTTTTTACTTCACTCACATAATGACTAAAAATTAACCATGTACTTTAAAGTTGACGCAAAGCCAGAGGGGTCATTCCCAACTGAATTAGACTGCAAAGCAGCGGTTTTGCTCTAAGCCAGTAATTAATTTGCGAGAGCCTTTAGAGCAATGCCTTTGACGCCAACAATACCACATCCTACAGAAAATAGCTAGCGCACTCTTTTTAACTCTCCCAATAACGATGAAACGTAACAGTAGGTTCAATTACTAGTGAATTCATAAGTCTAAAAGCGAAAATAAAGTGTCTGAAGATATACTGAACAACTCGAAATGCGACCATGTGCGTAGTGTAGGAGCCTTGTCATATTTGTTACGCACGGTAAAACACAGAACACAATAGATATTTACCAGGCGTATTCACATCTAAGAATATACGATCAATCCGATGATCTCATTGTATTTATCGTATTAAGATGATAGTTTTCTACGCGAAGTTCGATCGAGTAGGATTTGTACAGTGTAACAGTGTAAAGTAATAAAGCTGGTGTTATTTTAGACTGTGCTAACGTGCAAAGCTGTTAACAATCTGAAAACTAAGTAAAACCTCATGAATTACACTATACAGAATCACAGAGTATTTCTATGTGAACCAGTGAGAGGCAATGCTAAGATATATATAAAAAAAAAGATTCATATTATAGTTAAAAAGTGTCATAGGGTCATATTTCGTTAATAAAAATTCAAATATTTTGGATAAATCTTAAACACACCTCGGATATCAAACCGATATCTACTAGTTCGATTTTGTAAATCACCAGTAATTGGCCAGCCAGTGGATTTGATAACCGATGCAAGGAAAAGAACATAAATTTTCCCAGCCTTGTATAGAAGTATCGAAACATCTATAATAATATTTTACTTGCCAGATACTTATCAGTAACTTTCATAACTTCTCGTAACTGTAACAATAAAGCACAAAATACGATAGCAAAACTTCCTCAATTTTATACAGAAACAACACACTATTCCAGTTAAACAAAACCAAACAACAAACCGAGATAACAGTAGCAAGCTTAAGCTCGCTTACCCTCAAAAGGCTGTATATTATGTGACTATTTGGCACCTTGCCCACTTTGCCCAGTCCCCGAAAATTGACCGCTATTTCAAAGGAACCCTCACGGGCTTACGGATCCAAATTGAAATATCACTGCCAATTTTTTACTCTGTACGTAAAGTGAAAGATCTTATAAATTCACTGAACTTTAAGATTTATTTCCATCTCAATCCTTGTCAAAGATTTTCAATGTTCGAGAAAAATCCTATGAATTTTCTGCCTTTAGACAAAACAACTACGATATAATGGGTTCAAAGGTTCAGCTTAATGGTCATTTAATAATACTGTGTTTTTAATATACCTAATTAAAGTCGTGAACAAAATTGCTAAAATGAATATAAAGCGGTAAATATAATTTAATGACAAAAACTATCGTTAATTAGATTAGTCATATTCTAAAACATATATTTTTTTTAAGATTTTTTTATTTTTTTGGTTTAAAGGTCATGGTAAACATGGCCGAACCTGGTAAAATGTACCGCTGAAATTATACGAGTACAACTTTATTATATAATAGCCTCTGCCCACAGCTTTTTCCGCGTGGTACCCCGATAAAAAGTAGCCTATGTGTTATTCTGATGTAAAAGCTATATTATTGTAAAGTTTCATCGAAATCCGTTCAGTAGTTTTTGCGTGAAATAGTAACAAACACAACTACAATGATTCGTAGCTAGGTACACTTGCAACTCGTTCTACTTGGTCTCAACAGGTTTTTGGCTGAAAATCAGTGTTTTTGCTTTTAAGCAAAAAATTTTCACTGAGCCATGGCCTTTTTGTTGTACTGCAACACACACAAACACAAACTTACTGTCAATAAAATGTATATTGGTGTGTGTCTGTAGCAACGAATAAATGTTTTATCTATCTATCTATCTAATCCTCACAAACTTTCGCATTTAAAATAGTAGTAGGATATACTATCTTACCATTAGAAGAATAGATAAGATAATTCTTCGCATAGGTAACTGTATAAAAACTTGTAAGTAGACAATTAATAATTTACTTGTACAGAACAGTGATACTATTAGGATATTGAACTCCAAATGTATTATTCATGGTGTACAAATGCTCCATACTCGCATTTTTGCAATTGGGTCGACATAGAAATTCACTTACTTTTATGTGTATTGCCCTTAGCTATTCGGCTCGCATAGCCTAGCCTCAATGTAAATGTTAGAATTGCGAACTTTTACTGTACGCAAGGATATTTTATGGACGGTATAGCCTATTTTGGTAAGTACCCAAGGATAAGTACCTCTGTAAAATTGGTATCAGATTCTTCCATTGTGTTACATAGATCGAAGCTCCGATACTGAAGAGTATGAGTGGTGGTTTGTAAATTTCTGCCAATCAAAAGCATATAAACAGTGGTGCTTATATTTTTTTTTTAATGTTTAAAACTAGAACTTACAATAATTTTTCATGACTTAAAATCGAATCTACGTCTAGCGCTAAAATAAATACCCATGAATCAAAAATACACTTAATGAAATATTATATACTTATGTCCATCTCGCAAAAACAGAAGACAATAATTTATATAGTTTTGATTACCGCACTTAATTAATTTGAAAGCCTGACTTTTATTACATGGAACGCTGATTACGTAGTTTTATGTTCTCATATTAACCTGATTTGAGTTTTATTGGAGCTGTTGTAAGATTTATCTTGGATTGGAGCTCAAGCAAGAGAAACGTTATAAAAGATTTCAAATCTTGATGAGCTTACGTTTCTAAACCTGAAACATTAGTGGTTGAACGTATGAATAAAACCCTTTCATTATTCCAAGATAAACTCAAATGTAGATGGATTTTGTACGACTAGATAACGTATGGCCTAACAATAAACAACAGTAGTCTGCAAGGTGCTTAGGTACCACCTTAAAGTTCGAAACGTTCTTTTTCTACTTTAAATAAACGGGCTGAATGATTCTATTCATAGCTATCATTCGTTCATTCACGGTAAGTTATTTTTCCCTAACAAATACAGTCCATTCATCATTTCAGCTTATCTTCGCCTATTCAGTATTGTAAAGGCGTACTTTTTACAAAGCTATTTTATTTCAGCAACGAAGGACCAGTCAAGTATTGTCTGATTAATGATGCAGCCTCCAATGTTTACCATGCAGACCCCTTCATCCATTTACAATTTCAATGAGCGCTGAGGCACAGCGTAGGAGGTACTGAATAGTTCACTCTACGGCGGGAACGATTACCTAGGATGTTTGTTCATGCAAAACTATAAGACCTTGACGTAGACCGAAGTGCTAATCTCTGTTTTTAAGATATTTTAACACTGTGGCTACAGAAGTAGACACCGAGACCAACAGTGGTGAGCAGAAGATCTAAGTTTGATTTGTAATTGAAAACCATAGTTTCCGAACCTACATAGGACAGCCGTTTAAACGTGTTATGATTCGATCAAAACTATATAAGTTGTGATAATACCTATAGCATGTGCCTGCAATTTATATTAGAAACGGGAACTTTGATTTTTGTTAAGTATAAGTTTTGTCAACAATAAAACCGGAAGTACTATCTTCTCTATAAATATTAAGAAAGAGGGTACATAGATCGATTCATCTGCCAATAAATTTCCATCTTGGTAGATGGGATGTTATTGGCTAAGACTAAATCAGTTCCTGTCCTGATTATTAGCAAATATAACTGTGCTCAAATATCTGGAAATTATGAAATACGTTATAGAAAAAATATATGATAATGTATGTCAAAATATACTATCATTTTTGATATTTTTGGGCAAAGTCAACCAGCTCATCTATTTATAACCTGCGGTCGAGGTCAGGGTCGTCATGTTCTTTCACCGTCTGACAGAAACAATTTATCTTGAAGCGAATACATCACAAGGGAACAGCTATCAACAAGTGTCAAGATGCTTAAAAATGGGTAGCTTACGTATAATTTACCGCAACGCCTTTTATTTCGGAAACGGGTCGAATGGATAAAGACTGGTTACATCAAAGTTGAGAAGCGACAGGTGATGTTGCAGGCAGAATTTTAGCGTAGCTCTCGAATATAAGATAATAGGTTTTATTTTTAATAGATAGATCGTTGTTGATCAATACATTCTGTGAAGATTTTGCAATGTAAGTCGTTAACCGATGAAAAAACGGTCGAGCGAATGCGTATCTTACGAACGCTACTTTTCATCGGCTACTTTTTAACCAAGTACCACGCGGGCGAAGACGAGCGCAGTAGCTAAGTAAATAAATAATCTATAAAAAATGGAAACTCTTCTTTCATTGTAAAGAAAAGATAGATCTAAATTATCAAAACGTAAAAGTGCATACCAAAAGCAAAAAAAGTTGGTTAGAGCTTCTAAAACCAAATTATCTGTACAAAAATATTATAATTAGGCACAATCACGTAAGTAACGACTGATTTCGGTTCAATTTTATCTACTCACACATGTTGATTGAAATCCCAAAAATCCGGCTCTTATCGAAAACGCTTGTCGATAAAGCTCGGTTTTCCACTCTATCAGAGTGGAAAAAGGCGATTGTGGTTTCATGCTTGGCTACTTCTATACGGAATTTGTTCTACATTCTATTTAATTAATTATTTCATCTTCATTACAACTTGAAACTCAGTAGTAGAGATTATTTAAGGGTTAGATTAACCATCCTTTGTATGATATCTTCGGTCAAGTCAAGTATACGTCATATAAATAAATAAATAAATAAACTAATAATGCTGAACATTTTCCACACAGCATCATCTAGCCCCAAACTAAGCAGAGCTTGTATTATGGGAACTAAATGACTGATATATTAATTATATACTTTTTTTTGTAAATACGTTTATATTATACACAGAAAACACCCAGACCCGAGACAAATATTTGTAGATCATACAAACATTTGTCCTGCGGCGGGAATCGAACCCGCAACCTTCTGCGTCTCAGGCGGGCTTTCGTCTACTGCGCCACAGAGGTCGTCAATTATAAACATAACCACCTGAATTCACCCCTAACGATCGAACAAAAAAAAAATCCCAGCATAAAAATAGCCAACTATAAAAAAATATGCTTTTGCGGTGCCGAAAACACAACATATACAAACATTACGTTAGAGTCGCAACTCTAACGTAATGTTTGTATATGTTGTGCCATCTACTGGTTTGGATTAGCAGGTTTTCCTCACAGACCAATCAGTATGCACAACTAGTTGTGCCATCCCAAATATTTATTCAGTTAGATACAACTTGGCAGAAAAAACCTAATAACCTAACCTATCCGAGTCGGATCTGCCCAGGAAGGATTATTCAATTGTGCCAAGTTGTGTCTAACGGAACTGTGCCAAGTTGTCCCACCCATAACGCATTATGGGTGGGATGTCTGAAATATGAAGACAATTTCACACAGTCGTGGCCCACTACTTTTATCTGGTAGAACTGACCTACTTTTATCTGGTAAAGACACTCATATTCAGCGAGTCCTTCATGGACCAATCAGTATGCATGACTAGTTGTGCGATTAGTTCCGTTAGACACAACTTGGCACAATTGAATAATCCTTCCTGGGCAGATCCGACTCGGATAGGTTAGGTTATTAGGTTTTTTCTGCCAAGTTGTATCTAACTGAATAAATATTTGGGATGGCACAACTAGTTGTGCATACTGATTGGTCTGTGAGGAAAACCTGCTAATCCAAACCAGTAGATGGCACAATATGAGAGAATATTATTTGAATCTGTTCAGAAAAGCTTCTTTGATTCAAAATATACCATTAGAACATCTTTTTCTCCTGTTCTTCTTTATACTAAATCAAAATTGAGACGATAATGATAGATGTCTGTCGCATCAATCATATCAGAATTGGAGTAGTTGACGTCGAGCCTTCTTCGTTATATCAGAAGCCAATTTTAGTAATATCACAATCATCATATTTTCGTATCGAAAATTGAAAACTCAGCTTTTACCAACCAATAATCATTATTGTTATACCAAGATAAATAATCATGCCTGTTATTTTGGACGTCTGAAGGCGTCTTTGATGGAAATGAGGCTAGGAGTTATCCCTGTTCCGAGAATGCCATTTATTTCCCATTTGCTAAATTAAAAAATAAAATCAGCTGTAAATCTAATAAAAGTATAACCAAAGCTAATCTTCCTTATTCCAACTTAGTGAAACGAAAACAAATGACTTCTTTTGTAACTTTGTGCTTGCTTTATTTTTCTTCACGTCATATTCGTTATCTTTGTTTCGATACCAATCATTAAAATCTGTCACAGGCCCTTCTAATCTTATATTATAAATGCGATTTTTTGGATGCTAAGAATCTCCTTGATGGCTGAACAGATTGGTATGAAATTTAGGATAGGTAAAATTGGTGGCCTAGAATATAATTTTGTCTTTTTTGTATCCGGGTACACGTGCAAAGCCGTATGCAGAATCTAGGTAATTATACTGTGAACATAATCTATAATTAATTTATTTTCATGGACAATTCTAGTTCGGTCTCGTTTTATAATCAGTGAAGATTAAGAAAAAAAACATTCTCTTCAATATTGTTCCTTAGGATAACTTTTTCAATTTTTCCCCGACATACTCAATTGAAACTTTCCCACTAACTCGGATAAGTTGAGATATATGGCCTAGAATAAATTGCTACTGGAATCGTCATGGGTGGACGTGATTCACGATGTCTCTATTTTACTGCGTCTATTTTACTGCGTTTACTAAAGGATGCAGTTTGCTTTAAACAAGCCTGAATAAGCCTTTTAAACTATGGATTCAACGAGAAAGCTCCATCCCGTGCGTTTTTCTCAATATAAATTTATTTACTCCCTTAAAACAACAACAGTCTCAACCAGTTATTTTCTCTTAAGATCCTAACCAAAGCTTAGGTTGTTTAAATTATAATTGTATACTACTCGAATAGACTAACGTGTTGCGCCAAACCCCCGCAGTTGGACGAAAATTGCAAAAATCTCTTCCATTGCCTACAGCGTGGCAAATTATTGTAACTATCCTTTCTGTTGTCTAGATGTTGGAGCAAATAGAGGTATATACATCGATTCCTTTGTCCACAGTTGAGGGCAATTGTGTCATTCTGTTCTATTGTGGAGTTGAAGGCAAATTGCAAAAAGCTTTTCCGTTGTCTGGCAGTTGGAGTCAATTTTTTAACCATTATTTATATTGTTCACAGTTGGGGGAAGGGGTGGAGCTCACATTGAGTGAGCTTCGCGCGATGGCGCTGCGGCAACAGCAGCAGATCGACAACCAGCACCAACTACTCTGCGCCAAGGAGCAGCGACTGCGGTACTTGAAGCAGCAGGAAGCTAGGCAGCACCAGGTAATCTCCTTATTCTTTAACCTCATGACTGCTGGGATTCCTCTTTTGTGTCATGACCAGCCCCTAATTACACTAACAAAATGGCAATGTCGAACGACTCATTTCCACAGGCTTCTTTAACTTGAAAAGGGGATATACCTCCATCCAGCCGATCTGGAACGAGTGAATTTGAATTTTGAGTCACTGTCCACGCGGTTCATTATTTACTAGCTACTACTACTTACTAGTTTACTAGCAATAATATACAGCCTATGGGCGAAGCCGTGGAATCGTTTTGAGTTGTGCCAGGATGAAGGCCTTTGTATCCTTTCCATAACCATTTTGCTATTGTCCTATCCTGGCCTTGTTCTGAAGCATACTGAGGGTTGGACAATAAACATAATAAGTAAGATATTTATTTGTTTGTCTGTAAAACTGTAGCTCGGCGCGAAACACAAATCCTTTTATGGTGAGATGTTTAAGCGATCTATTTTAGTTCCCAAATGGAGGTCGTTCTTTTGCTAGTAAGTTAAAATTTGGCTTGAATTGTCAAAAGTAAAATAAAATATAGTTTTCAGATAGTTTTCAGTCTCTGAAATTTCACAAGTTGAAGTAGTAATGAGCTTTATGTAACTCGCTGAACCGACAACAGCCAGGGAATTTTCACCGAAAGTTGATCAAAATGAGCAACTATTACCCATTGAAAAGTTCAGCTGTCAACTTTGCGTCTCTTTCATTAGACCAGGGGCCTAACCATGAAGTCTTATAGCGATTCAGTTTGGCAAAAATTTCAAACCCCGCTTTGCGAATGACAAAGCTTTAACTACGCCATAGCGTCCTCAATCGCAAAGCAGAAAGTGACGTCTTTGCCTAAACTGAATCGCTATAAGACTTCATGGTTAGGCCCCAGATCGCAGTAACTTAAATTTTGTATTGAAGTTGCTCACGACCGTGAGAGGCCGATCGCAGCAGTGAACCCATTCCGGCTGAGACGTGTGATGTCTGCCATAAAACAAATTTAGACGGTTCTTATATAGTCCTCCTCATCAATTTCGATGACGGCTACCCCAACTAAACCTTTAAAATTTGCCCCCCCCCCCCCCCCCCCCCCAACTAAACCTTAACTTACTTCCTGACCTCTTACGGTTCTTAAACCGTAATACTAACAAGAAATTTGTACTCGTATGCAGTAAACACCGCTCTCAGGGGATGCATGTTAGGAGTGAAGGAGTCACTAATAAAGCTTTTACGATTCTGATCCCTATGGAATCGTATACTTTAGTGTGTCGTTAGTATATCCAGTACTGTTGGAGCAAAAATAACAAGAGCTTTTATATCTAGGAATTCATGTGAACATCGATTGAAACTGCGTCTTTGAATAAGTACCTACAGCTGAAGTCCTAGCTGAATCTCAAACAGTTCTCATACTGAGAGTATTTTTAAATCTATAGACCAGGTTAGTTCTCTGAAGCTGATTAAAGATAGCACTAATTTCAGGCACACAATATGAAGCCATATTTGTGCAGCCATCCCCTTTCTTTCAACTTATCAGGACATCTGTGTGCCTTTAAAAAACTATAAAATTACATTTTCCATGGACTTGAAAGACATTTTGATATCACCAAGGAACGAGTCGAACTGACGGGAAATTGTCAAAGGAAAGGGAACCGCCACCGCTAACACATTATTTTATACCGGGCTTTCATAAAATCTATCCTAAACGGTACCAGAAATTCTATCGATTTCTGTATTTTTCCGGGACTATTTATTTGTAAAAAAAATCACGATTAACAGTGCACACTGTACTGTTTCATTTGCAAGGGGATTATTAATTGCGTTTCAATGCTTTTAATGGCTAAGCGTTTTTTCCTTCACTGTATTTTGGCTTAGACTGTGGCCAGCGTACCAAGTAAACGTTAATGAAACCTCCTGTACGTGCCCCTAATTCAGTAAAACATGTACTAATACGCACAAGCGAGGCGAGCAGAGCTAAAATAGTCATTTAAGTGGGATGTAGACCAATATTAATATTCCTGTTAGAAGATAAAAGTTACTACGGATCATCATCATTTTTAATGAAGAAAGATAAAACCGACTTTTCACAACTTTAAATGGAAATTATGTTTTGAATATACAACACCCATATGCATCTTATAAATAGTAAAAAATATAATTTAAGAACACATAAATAGTATTTGTAAAAATATAGCACACCAAATTGTTTGAAATTAAAAAAGAGATAAAATGCATAATAAAATACATTTATTCATACAACTATGCACAATATAGGTATACAAAAATATAGATGAAACAGCTAGCTATCTAAAGATCGTTGCAAACGATCTAAAGATAGCTCAACTGATCCAGATCACTACCAGATGGAAGCGTTCCCAAAATACTGGGCGCATTGCCACGCAGAATGGCAATGCTAATGCGTTGACCCAGATAAGAGCCAGCTCTCTGGTCACGCGTCGAAGCTATTGAATGTAATAAATATGTTAATAAAAGTTCCGTGTATGCTTCCATAACCTTAATTGAAGACTAAATATGCGGTAATCAAAGTGTTTCTAGTACAAAAACGTTATTCTTCAGAGCTTTGATAAAAAGTTGTGGATCAAAGAGCACTTTAATTTACTGCCATTATGTTTGTCTTCCTTCCCAAGAGCCGAAAATAATACTGTTTTAGGAAGATTTCTCGGATCTTGAATTATTCAAACCACAAATGTCTCGACTTAAATGAGTCATTGAAAGATCAGTTCAAAACATTATTTATCTTATTGTTACGTTTTAGGAGGTTCATTAAAATGTCGCGTAGCAAATTAATTAAACTGAAACAAAACTATACGGAGTCCAAAATCTTTGACTGTAACACTCTTTTTTATCCAGGCTTGATAATACTTACCCGCAACACAGTGTCCGTATATGCGTTTAGATTCAAAGGTTGTTTTATTTTTTCTGTATGTTTGTTACTCTGTTGTTACCAATTGTAGTGCATTTTTCCACTATTGTTTTGTATGACTTCAGATTATGTGGTTTTTAATTAAGATAAAATATAGAACGAATATATACATGAAAAACACGTCGGAATTCAATATATTTTTTAATATGAAAACATCTTTCGCAATATACTTGAAAAAGAGATTTGAGGACTGATTTTCATGTTTTATGAAAAGTGAAGAATTATATAAAGCATTATCAAAATATTAAAAGCTAAAACTAGCGACAAAAAAATTGGTAGAACATAAATAAGATTACCTTTTCATAAACCTTCCTAACCGTGATAAATAGCTTCATAACAAGTCAACCAGCTATTTTCCAGTATTTATGGTGCGAAAGGAGTTTATTTATTTTAGCCGAACGATAAATATCGCATTAAGACTACTTGGAAGCCTGAAGATCTATTAAGGCCGAGCAAAAGAGGTTGGGCAACATGAATAGGCGATGGTCCTTAAATGGCGCTAGACGTAACATAACTCACTTAAATAAGCTTTTAGAGCTATGTAAATCTTATAATGGTAGCAAAAACATTGACTCCAGGAGAAAAAAAATACTAATTACATATCAAAAATATAATATTTTTGAGCAGTGTTATAGAGGGGTTGGACACGTCTCGAGCATGACTTTAAAAGAATTAAAGTTTGTATAGCATGAACTTACTTACATAAAAAAACATGTTAAAACTAACTTCTCATTGTTTTTTTTATATTTATCAAATTATCAAGATAAATAAATCGTTTACATGAATGATACCGACGCTTTCAGACAATAGTTCCTGAATCAACGCACGCAATGGCTCCTTTATAGTACAAAAAAATCTTCCTTTTATCTGTTTCGAATGATCCAACAACTACCAGGATATTTTTCATTAAAACAGAATCTCGTCATTATGTTTTTTTTAAACGATGCTTTATTGTTTGATAGGATCGCGGAGTTGAGATACATTATTTTTTCTATTACAGGTAAAGTTTGTGTAGCATGAACTTACTTACATACAGGCAATTTGAAGATTTTTAATATATGAGATATTACTTTAAGCTCGTTTTGTTCTAAATCTGACTGACTGATAAGACTGTGATAAGTAATCATCTGAACGACTTTGACCATACCTCAGTAAAAATAAAATATTTTGTGCAAATTCATAAATTAGTTGAAATTTTGCCTGTACCCGTCGTTTTTACAGCCAAACCCCAGAAAAAGCCATTTTATATTCCATTCAAACCACCCCGCAAACACAATGGCTCTTCATATGGCCTAGTGCCATTGTCCGGAGCTATTTACTTATGGTAATTTCTTGAATGACAACCTAATAAAAACAATATTAAAATAGTTATAAATTGAAGTGACAGATATGGTGTAATCTGTGCCAGAACTCAGATTAACATTAATCACGTGTATCAGGTGAATACTTTGCAAGGCGGGGAGACGGTATATGAACGAAGGCAGTGGTGTTAAGACTAAGTGGTGTTAATGGCCATGCGATCACGTGTTGGGAACTCACTGGGATCGCCAAACTAAAGCTGAATAAAGCATCATATATTAATTCTGGTCAAAGAAGCCGGTCAAAGAAGCCGAGCTGCCTGATTCTTCTAGGCTTGGTCGAGAGGAGTCAGGGTTCATTTATTTATGCTGGGCGTATTGACTTTGGCTTAGATTGGTGAAGAACCGGAAATAATAACATGCTAGAATACGAGATGAGGCTTATTATAATACATTTATTGGATGAACGTAGGCTGATAGATTAGACTAGATGATGAGATGTGCACTATGAATTGTAAGCAAGAAGGTTCTGGATGACGGTACGAGTCCATCTGGATAATCCTTAAAGTCAATTACTAAAGAGAAAACAATCCCCATAATGGAATTATGAATCATTGTTATTGTAACGTCAAGCCAATTTCACAAAGTCCAGTTAAGTTTAAAATACTTTAAGTTTAGGGCCAGCATTCACTGTAGTTGTATTATTCTCAATTAGAGGAAATAAATGAAAGATCCATGATGCATGATAGTGTGTTGATTGACGAATATTATCTTTTGCTCGAGACAAAACATCATAGTACACCTGTTCTAATTTACATTTTAATCACATTATTTTAATTGGGGTATCAATAGTTGTACTATATTTTTTTATCAATATTTAATAAAAACAATGATGATAGTACTCGGCTGCACTAAACTTTGACAGCTCATAATTTCACGCTTTCTTTAGAAAGCATTTAATTTTATTCATGAAAATGAGTTACATTAATCTTGGGCGGCTAATAAAGGCATCAAACATTTTCCGACTTCATAAGGCGTCAAATAAATGTTCAAAAAATGTATAATATTTTGAATCATCATCATCATCAACAGACTATAGAAGTTCACCGCTGAACTGAACACAGTCCTCCCTTCAAAGAGTGCCATGCAAACGAATTTGCGGCACCGCATTCCAACGATTTCAAATGTATGAATATGGAATGATTAAACAATTGCTTAATTTTATGCTAGGACTGAAGGTGTTGCAAGAACTGCTTTTAAAGTTTATTTTCTACGTTCAGTACGTTTTGCTCTAGTAGACACCTTCCTTTTCACACACGTAAATTTTTCGTTGGACACGTTTCTTTTGTCTTTTTACTGCGGGAATTTTAACACCCTTTTTCCACCTTTCCCTTTTATTTGCGACAAGCTTAGTAAGCGGTTAATAAAATTTAAAAGTGATTTCATTTTTTACTGAGTGGAGTGAAGTGGATTTTATCTACGAAGTTACTTTGTATTTATGACACGAAGTGTCTACAACGTATAATTATTTCCCTCGCTTGTGTTTGCTTGATAAACTTAGTAGCTAAATTAACGGATGGAGATTCTTGCATGCTATATATTAACTGGAATAAAAATAAATTGCAAGTGTGGTATATTTATTTTTATGAATAGATCTTAAAAGACACTGTACTAAAAAAATATGGCGCCGTAAATTATGTGACTTCATGTGACAACAGTGACCCTGGTAATCCCACCACCTTACGCTTGGTATGTACGCCATCGGTATCAACCTGACCTGCCTATCAATTTGTCTGATTTTGACATTAATTAGTGCATATAAAGCTAAGGATGCGTTGTCATTTTAATCAAACTAAACCAGGATATTATTTACCGAAAATGATTCGATTCACCCTGAATTTTCTTGGTCCATAGATGTTTTTCCTACCACGAAGGTACTGAATTGCTTGTTTATGATTTTATGATACAAATTAATATTTCCTAATATTTCCTGTGGTATATCTAACTATCTATCACAACCCTCTAATTAGGTTTGGAAACATACATGAATACTCACGGGAGACTTATTTGCGAAGCCTGTCAATTGCCAGCTGTGACTTGTTTAAGCTGGGATTAGTGTGCCCAATTCCCAGTATATTTATTATGATTTGTGAAATGTTTTAGTATTTTTGGTCTCCAAATTTGTGGATGATGCAATGAAAGACGTCTTTTTATTCTATTTCAAAGGTTAAAACGAGTTTTGGTAGTAATGAATAAATATAAAAACATTCCTCGAAGAGCACCCCTTTTAATAGCACCAATGCCAATAACAAAAGTTGTTCTAAAGGCGGTAAAAATGGTAAGTATATAAACTGTATTAAAAACTTCTTACTATTTTGATATCAGTAGAACACACAATAATTGGTACCTAAAGAATAAAATATCAACATTGGTAATCACACACAAAAGATTAAAAAACAGTCTTATATATCTAAAGAGCATGATTAAACGATCTATAGCTCATGTGTCTGCAGGATGCTGGCAGCATTGCTGCGCTGGATAGAAATGCTTATGTGTTGACCTCGATAATAGCTAGCTCTCTGATCACGTGTCACTATGACCAGAGATGTCCTAAAAGAATTCTGAATACGCAAAAGGCCCCGTTTTCCCACGGATCCAGTGCCTCAACCCCAAAATTCACAAATAAGTAAGCTCTGGCGAAACTTTCATATTTGTCTTGTATTTGTGACTTTTGTATTTGAGATCCTCGACCGAATTAGCCGCTGTATTTCTAAATATATATATATATATATTTCATAAAATTGTTTTTTCAGGTGGCAGTGGAAGGTGAACGTCTACGGCGGCTACGCGAGCGCGTAGAGGCGCAGGAGCTAAAGCTACGGCGGTTAAAAGCGCTACGCGGCCAGCTCGATCGCAATAAGCAAGCGAATATCGCTCTTAGTAAGTATATTATCATGTTATATTTCATGTTAATTCAAAACACTACTTCAATCGGATCAAGCCAGCGAATATCGCAATTATCATTGAAACAAATTATCTTTGTGGATAATTATTGGATCCACAAACAATTAAAAAGAAATCAATTTTGAATCTAAAAATAATCCCGTCTAATTGAAAGGAGCTACGACAAAGAAAAAGGAACTCTGTATTCTAACCCTCACTGAATTGAAAATAGCAGCTGAGCCAATTATTCTTTTGAAACCACATTGAGGAACAATTTTCATTATGATCCAATATTATGAATTAAAGAAGAGGTAGGCATTGAATTTATTTTAATAAATTAAACGTCCATTTAGTACGACACAAGAACAGTAATTAAGAACAAGAATAAGTTTATCGCTAAACAAAGTATCATCCAAATAAAATAAGAAATAAACATTGAAAAATGTAAAAGATATCTACAAATATATAATTGATTTTATATTAATACTAGCCTCTGCACACGGCTTCGGTCGCATAGTACTCGGATAAAAATATAAAAAAGGTAAATGTTTCCAGCGTTACTTTTAAAGCATCTCTACTAGATTTAAAATTTTCCTCGTACAACGATTAATTTACAAACGTGAACAGATTGTTGTAATAAGTTAAAAAATTCAAAGGATAATTTAGGACAACGCCGATAAAATCCACCTGGATGCCAGCCGTGAGCCAGCCCGATTACCATTAACGTCTATAGGACCTGCGGGCGAAATGTTGCTGGAACTTAATTAAAACTGATACTGATTATATTTTACATTCGGTCTTTAAAGCACCCTAGTGGATGATAAAAACGAATGAACAGCTATATGTATAATAAGTATAAAAAACAGTGGGCCTATAAGTGGTATATCAGTCATATAGTTCCCATAATACAAGGTCTGCTTAGTTTGGGGCTAGATGATGCTGAGTGTAAAAAAAATGTCGAGCATTATTTATTTATTAATGTCATCTGACCATCGGGCAGGTGGTCTGCCTCGAGGCCGTCGCATATTTCTTGGCCACCATTCCGTACCGGCTTTGATCCATCTGTAATCCTCCCATTTTGCCAAGTATGCCCATCTCCACTTGAGCCTCGCAATTTGTATACACATACTCGCCTTTAGTGAAACATTTAATCTCGATTTTTGGTATATTGTCCACAAGATAGATTCGCAGCTTGGGCGAATCCATAGCTCCTTGTGCAACTCTAATAGTCACCTACTTTCATTACTTACGAAAAAAAATTAAGCTATGAATTCTTCTTCATAATAAACTTATAAGTATAACAATGATATAATGGTTTATATTGGATAAGACACTTGACTCTTACCCTACGGAAACCATAATAAATTATTTCACCATATTCCAAATAGTTTCCCAATTAATGTTTCATTAATTGGCAGTACCGACCGCATTGCAGCTTCAGCGATCCAACTGCACTACATAAATTCGGATAACGATGAGAGCTCTCAATTGAATCCCGATCACTCTAGACGTTTCTAGAACACTCGATAGTTGGTTTAAGGCGTGCTGTAGATACAATATAGGTCCGATGCTTGAACTGCTCTAACCAATCAATGTTCAAAAGCTTGGGTAACAGGGGTCGTCAGTTTGGTTTAGTTTCTAGGTGACGAGGATTGTCAACTTTGTATATTCTTGATATTGAACAAATATTTGTGCACCGCTCTAATTATTGTATTCGAGATTATGCTCTAGGTACTACATAGAAGGTTTGCACAAATATTTTCTCATTTGGCAAAAACAAATCAAACCTTCTAGATGAACATTATGGAACATTTTAGTACATACATAAATGGTCTGCTTCAACCAGTTATCTTTGATTGAATTGAACTGTATTTTAGGGTTGTCGTTAAAATCTATAGGAAATACTCGTAGTACGGGTACTTACATACTCATAACAGTGATTTGACGGTAAATTTTTAGTTAGTTCATGTGGTTTGTAAAGTTGACCGTCATCGTCCTGAACAGATTAATGTATGTTGGTCCTTTAAAGGGCCTAGTGACCAACGGCGACATAACCAGTATAATGGAAAGATTAAGTATTCCTCACTGAGAGTTCTTGAAGCACGTAGCACAAGTCTTTGCATTTATGGTTCTAGGTTCATTGAACAAACGATCTTCATATCTAAAATTGTGTTATCAGCCACCACCAGTGCCCTCGTTGGGGTTAGTAGAGCAGCTAGTAATAATTAAGGATAACTTGAACAAACGTTGCCTGTTGATTCAGCCGTTGATCTGCCGGCCACCCGATAAAGCCTCCAGTCGTAGTCCATTCCGTCTATCAGTCCGATACGATACGGATATTGACATATCCATTAGGAAGCAGATTTTAGAGCACCCCACTTTAATAACCTTGTTAGATTAGTTTTCGCGACGGACTTGAAGTACTTGTGAGACAAGTTAATTCTTAGCAATTTTTAAAACTCCGGACGTGTTTTTTTATCATCGATTGCAGCACCCTCTAGTGACCTATGGCAATAAAATGTATTTAAGAACCATCCTCAAAGACAAAAAAAAACAATTACGAAAAACCGCATTACAATCAGATAAGCGGAGATAAATGAAGATAAGCGGAGACTTTCACATTTATAACATTAGATAGATTTATTTATTTAAGGTAAAAGGCTGGTAGAGGAACATATAAAAAAGTACAATTTATTTTACAAACAAATAGCCAGATATTGAGAAATTGGCATGATATTCGGCCATTTATTTTAAAAACTTTTTGTGAACTTATGCAAAACTCATTCCAAGTATAACCAACGGACAGAAATCAGATCACAATCGCTATTTCCTTTGACTCAAAAGACTGAAATATTCCAGCGATTAGAGGCCAGGTAATTAAGTTCCTCATAAATCCATTACCGTCGCTCAATCCAAATACCAAAGTGATTATAGATTGTGCTAATCCATCCGCGGGCCCAGTGTTAGAGGCCGTCTGAGCAAGAATAGATGCTCTTGAGCTGATAATGTGACGATGGCGAGTAATAAAAAGCTAATGCTAAAGATCGGATCTGAGTATGAACGGTAAGCACGTATCGTATCATTGGAAGCTTGTAACTCTAGTGTCCGTGTTTATAGGCCGCCCGAAATTAACGTGTCTGTAGCATAAAAGCTAGCAAGTTTTCCTCATCTGCGATCTAAATAGATACCTGTTTTTCATACACTAATGGTGATCACTCGCGATGTAAGGTACCCTGAGTGTGTATGCATCTGTTTTTTTTTTATTTATCTGTTTATCTGTTACTTTATATCTCCGCAATGACATATTGCGGTTTTTTGCAATCTATTTGTTGTATTGCCACATGTCACTAAGAGGGCTTGCAATTGATGGTGGAAATAAAAACTGTTTTAAGTTTAACGTGTTTTACTAATACAAACAAGGGGGTTTTAAAACATATAATAGTTTTATAAACAAACTGCTTTATACTATTATAATTATAAAAAATACCACCCCAAATCGAGCTCCATCACTGACTCATTATTACCATTATAAAATCAACCTAGACATATCGACTGAATCTAATATTTGAATGCAACTTGAAACAGTTACAGATAAGTACAATAACACATACGGTATTTTTAAACTGTTACCACGCGGGTAAAGTTTTAAGCAGAGGCTAATAAATATCAATCTAGCTTTAAAATAAAAAGTCGAGATATGTGTACAGGTGCATTAAATTGTAAGCATTTAATTCCATTTCTTTTATAAAGAAAGAAAGAAAGAAAGAAAGATTAACATTTATTTAGCACGACATAATAAACACAAATTTTGTAAGTTAGGATGGTGGGATAAGTTATGAAAAAAATAGGTAAAAAAAATATCTAAATAAGTTAGAATAGCCTTCTTATAAGTATAACTGAAACAGAAGCGCACCCACGCATTTATGAACCCCGGATCCGAATTAAGATACACACAAATTACTGTCTAAACTCGACCTTACAGCCTTACTCTGCGAAGTGACCTATTTAAACCGGGCAGAATAGCCGCTGCCCTATTGGGCATTCTCCGATTTATATTAGGGCTAATCGATTACTATTCGAAGCTATTAGCTAAATCAACACAAACGTAGTGGTAGTATATAAAAAAAACGTATTTTATAAAAAAACCTATATAAGAACCGTAAAACTTTTAGTAATACTGGGTGGCATTACTATAAGTTTACTTATCTATGGGTCTTTATCGCGTTTACTTTTTTTATTATTTTCCCGACGTTTTGACTGTATTGCAACAGCCGTATAAGTCTGTCATCCCGTCACGGGATGACAGACTTATAAACTTATGTTATCTAATCGCGAAAGTTTGAAAAATACTAGAATACTAGTAGTGGTAGTCAAAGGCACGTCCAAGCATTTTTGCATAGTACTTAGGATTTCGCATAACAGGTTGCAAACCCATCGCCGTTTATTGGAACAAGCATGTACCATACATGCCTTCGAATGTTCGGTTTGGTTTCCACACGATGTTTTCTTTGAAAAATCCATAAGTGTACATCCGGGTTCGAGCCCACGACCGAACCCGAATCGGAAGTCGAGGAACTACCCACTGGCTAGTGATTTTATTTAAATAAAATATATATTGAACAAGAAAACCAAACTTACTTCATAAATAACTTTCTACTCTTTCTTTGAGGTCTTTAAATTCTCTAAAACCAAATCAATACATATCGATCGTTGTCTGGCCTTATAATTCATTTTGTATTGTTATTGATTACCGTGTGATTCTTGCCAAAGGCTTGAACTCTTTGTTCTTTTCAATTGGTATATTATTTCTTTCAATGTATTAAAAAATATATGTTATGGCTGGCTAATGTTGCCAACATGTTCTGCCAGTAAGATGATATCATCTTATCATTCGAAATATTTTAGTTCCAATACTTTATAATATAATTCCCCAGATATAACGTGTTTTATATTTCTTGTATGACTGGTGTCCAATAAAGGTCAACATTTTTTTTATTTTTAGCCTTCTTCAAAAAAGGATACTCAATTCGGCTGTTTTTTTTTTAATGACGAGTTTCCGTGTTAACACCTCTATTTTTCATTTTGCGGCTTCTCTCAGATGCCTTCAAAATTAAGCTTATTATGATACTACTTTCCTAGCATATTAATTAATAACTGTCTCTTATAGAACGTAATAATGTAGATTAGTATAATATTGATCATTAATTTAATAACTCCATCTAATTACAGCGTACACAGAAAATCGTGTAGCTTATCGTGGAATCAATATGCAAATACAAGGCTTTAGGGCTTTTTTACCTCCTTCTGGTCCCTTATTAAACTAGCAAAATAACTGTAGGAACGAGACAGTTACATCCAAACTTTTAAAATATTATAGTGGAAAAGTTAAGGTCGTGAAGTGTCGCTTTTTCAAGTTAAATAGGTTTCTGATATTGCTAAGCCTGTCAAAATGAATCTTCCCCATTGTCATTATGTTAGTAAAAATAAGAGCTTGATCTAACGCAACCCTAAGAAAGTACCGGTGACGACGAACGCGAAAGAACAAAGAAAAACAATGGCTTTTTCCGATTTTTATTCGTATCGTCTATTAGTTATTTTACAGATAGTTGCTGAATTCCAAACTTATGTATGTATGTATGTATCGAGATGTGACTCTGTTCCTGTGTTTTTACTCCTGAAACGTCTCCGAATTTTACAGAACAAATAATATGAGTAATTAATCCTTTCACCAAATTGGTTGTCCTACCGTCGTGATCCAAAGGTTTTCAAGTAACAGGCTCAGTGTCTAAAAAATAACAAAAATAGGAAAGAAGATGTGTTTACGTACATTGGTGCTATCTACCTATAATTCATACCTACGCTCATCGCTCCTCCCATTCCAGCGCTGGCGACATATAGCCTAGCGGCGTCGTCAATTTTAACGTTCCATACATTCATAAGGTAACTAACTATCCTTGCAAATTAGGTGAATAGAAAGTTGTACACCATAAAAACAGTCTTCGTCTTCATCATCAACATACGTTCGATACTCCACAAGATGAACCCCCGGGAAGTTGCAAAAACTTATACGGAAAATTGTAAGGACACATACATACGGTATGCTCATAAATTTGTCAAAGAATGCAGGCCACGTCTACACGTCTCCATCTAATTTATGTGGATGAGACGCAAGCATTTTGCGTCACCTACGGAAATTAAAGGCTTTGTTTGTGTTTATGTTGATAGATAGTCTAATTTTGGCATGAGTTGAAACATATTTCATCTACTTCCTAGCTTAATTTAAAAAGAAAATCATTTCTCTGAAACAAATAAATTGATTGCGGCTGAGACGTAAGAGGTTCCTTCGTGCGAACTTGTTGGACTCTTAAGAGTCGGAAAAAAGGAGTGAAGCTATTCACACGCACTCTCGAAGAAGTCTTTCAAAGTCTGTCTTGGAAAGATAAGAGTAATGTCATCGGTGATAAGAGATTAACTCTCCGTTTTATTGATGACATCACCCTATTCGATTCAACAAGAGCTAGAGACACTATTTTAAGGACTGAGTAGGGGGGTGGGACTTTCAATAAATATGGTGAAATCGCAAAAATAGAAATATAGAAATTGAAGGTTCATTGCCCCAGTTAGTATCTTTCCAGGCTAAACAAGAGAAAACAATTACTCTATGCACGAAAAACGTCTGGAAAAGCTATTTGTTCAAGAAAGATCAAATGAAAGGACCGCTTCCACTCCCCTTAAAGCGGAAACTCTGAACATGTTCCTTTTTCCCACCCGGTGGGAAAAAGGTGCGCAAACCTGGTCGCTAACAAATATTCAAGAGTCCTCTCTTGGGGTATGTCAACGAGCTATAGGAGTATCAATAGTACAAAATTCAATAATTTCATAAGGAACTCGGTATTACGCTCCCACCCAAACACAGATAGCCGACTTAACTCAAAAGTTAGCTAAACTTAAATGGAACTAGACCGGACATGTGTGTCATAATTTGGACAAAGTCCACAATAGTATAGACACCATACGGACGATGGCCACGTGGAAGGCCTAGGCAGAGATGGCGGGATAATACCAAGAGTGAGAGATTTTTTATTCAGGGATTTATAATAATCTTTGTCAATAAACAAAAATTCTAACAAAAATAGAAAAGTTAAAAATCCATAAGTTTTATTGCAAGCAATATTTCATAAGCCATTTACTGACCCACTGAATTACAAAAGCCGTTGTATCCGCCCACGGCTAGCGTTGTCCCCTGGAGATAAAATTCATATTAAGATTCAGGCTACGATAAAACCAGTAATGTTCTGCGAATTTCTTCAACTCAGTCGAAGCATTTTCTCCGCATCGCCTTTTCGACGTGTGTTATACAGATTTATTGGATTTTAACCGAAATCAGCTGTGTTGTATAAACTTTTTCTTCAATAAAATTAATTGTGTATTTTAGAGAAAAAAAACTTGGATTTTAACCGAAATCAGCTGACTTGTATTTCCTTAACATCAATTAAATAAAATGAGTAGTATAAAAAATAAATAAAAAAAACGGTATTATCACGCACTAAAATTTTAAAAAATCAATTTCACTATTCACGTCCTGGCTTCATTACCAGAATCTCGTTACCAAGCCCAATCTATTGAACTCGTCAAAAGAAATCATATGAGCAAAACTCAAGGGGTTTACTAGTAGCCACTGAAGAGTTCTACTATCCAGCGCCATCATAAGACCAGTTGGTGCTATAAACTCGTGGTTGGTATAGTTGGTACGGTTGGTTGGTATACTACGAGGGTCATTCAATAAATACTTAGCCTACAAAAAGTACACGAAAATTTTGGAAAAGTGGCAATTGGAAGTGGACGACCGATGTGGCGCGGTGGGCGAAGGTCCGCCTGCTACACAGAAGGTTGCGGGTTCGATTCCCGCCCTGGCACAAATATTTGTACGATCTGCAAATATTTGTTCCGGGTGTTCTGGGTATTTTCTATGTATAATAAAAAAAATATCTATCTATGTAATGTATTGTATTAAGTATATCAGTCATCAAGTACCCATAACACAAGCTCTGCTTAGCTTGGGGCTAGATGATGCTGTGTGGATTGTCCAGAATTATTATTATTATTATTATTATTATAATTTTTTTCCACATAGTCTCCTTTTAGTTCGATACACTTAGCCCAGCGATGCTCCAACTTTTTTAACCCGTCCGAAAAATAGTTTTTGTCAAACTCTGCAAAATAGGCCTCCGTGGCGGCGATGACCTCCTCATTTGATCCATATCTATTCCCGGCGAGTGATTTTTTCAGATTAGGAAACAGAAAGAAGTCACAAGGGGCCATATCTGGAGAATACGGTGGATGGGGCAGCAATTCGTAGCGGAATTCGACCAATTTGGCCATGGCAACGGCAGACGTGTGAACCGGTGCGTTGTCGTGGTGAAACAGCACTTTTTTCTTCGCCAGATGGGGTCGTTTTTTCTTTAATTCGGCGTCGAATCGGCCCAATAAATCGGCATAGCAAAGCCCTGTAATTGTTTTACCCTTCTCGAGGTAATCGATGTAGATCACACCTTGTGAATCCCAGAAAACGGTGGCCATAACTTTTCCGGCCGATTTTACAGTTTTCGCCTTCTCTCCAAAGAAGGCGATACTGTAAAATCGGTCCCCCCCCCGGTCTGGATCCATTGTTTTGATTGCTCCTTGGTCTTTGGTGTGTACCAGTGGATCCAGGTTTCATCGACGGTCACAAAACGACGCAAAAACTCAGCTGGATTCCGCTTAAACAGCGCCAAACACGTCTCCGATGTGGTCTCACGGTTGCGCTTGTTTTCCGGTGTGAGTAAACGCGGCACCCATCGCGCCGACAGCTTTCTCATGCCGAGTTCCTCGTGAAGAATATGATGCACTGTTCCTTCTGAAATGCCTACAGTCTCAGCTAGCTCCCGAACCTTCAATCGGCGATCTGCCAATACGAGATCATGGATTTTTTTAATGTTTTCCTCCGTAGCAGCTGTTTTCGGTGCACCTGGACGTGGTTCATCAAAAACCGACGTACGGCCACGTGCAAACTCGTTGAACTAATTCTTGACGGTGGCCATCGATGGAGAAGAGTCACCGTACACAGCATCCAAGCGCTCTTTGATTTCGATGCGCGTTTTCCCTTCCAAAAATAGGAATCGAATCACCGAACGATATTGCTCTTTTTCCATTTTTGTAAAACCGATCGACACGTTCGCTTCCATAAGTTGTCAAATTAAAACAAATGAAGGGATTGGAATGAAAATTTGAAAAAAGAATTAAAAAAGAATGTGCTACACTGTGGTAAAACTCTTTTGAAACTACAGCGCCCTCTGGCGATGAGGCTAGGTACTTATTGAATGCACCTCGTATAAGTACTTTAATTTGTTATCATGATACCAAATTATAGTATTATCATCCAAACTACGTAAACATACAAGTTTCATTTCGATACGTCAGTTTTAAAAGTAGGTTAAAGTTGACTTCTAAGATTTGATTACATTGTTTTATTTGTTATTTACTTAACTACAAGTGAAGCTAAATATTAGCGTGTTAATAAAAAGCCGAATGACAAAAGTTGTACAACAAAATGTATTACTACTTATGCGTAGAATGACCCTCTTTTGGGTTAGTATACATATTTTCGGACACCTTTTAGTTTAAGCAAGAATATTGTGCCTTTTTCGGTTCCTAATATACCGAAATTGTCCGTAAACTTTGTCAACAGTGATTGAACTCTATAACGATATAAAAGTCTATATTGGTATCGCCACTTTAAATGAGAAACTTTGTGGTTCAAGCTGAATCATTACGTTTTGTAGAGAAATAACTTAGAGACGTAATGTTCATTGATGAAAGTTCGTCATGAGATTTATGAACGCTAATAATGAAAGCAATAATGGAATAAAGTCAATATTGGATCAATTTTCTAATTTCATTATTCATTACAATAACTGCAGAATAGCGAGTTTATTTCTTAGATTTGATTTTTATTAAACAGACATATAGCTCCAATTATCGTAAAAAGAAAAAGGGAGCGACGCGCTTTTCTGAATGTTGTACTCGGATGAAGCCTATATCAGTTCAGATTGTTCGATTTAGGCGGTTTATTCCGAGTGGAAACCCGATTTTATCTCACATTCGAACAAATATCCAATTACTTAGAAAGGCTCCAGTGCTCAAACAAAATATACTTAGAGAGCATTAAATTATAAATTATTGCTTTTAGAGAGAGTGAAGCAATAATTTTCGATTGAAAACATTCCTTTTTGATATCTCCGAGGATATATCTTTTGTCACTTGTATAGGATGTTATACTGTTTGGAAATTGAAGTTCTCTAGAGCTCAAAACAAGTAAGCGAAATAATAATAAGTACATTATTTACGTCAAACCAAATAGTTTGCTAAATTGTTAGATTTTTTACCTATGGCGGTTCCTAAATAAATAAGAGTTAATCATAGTTTTGAAAACGATCAATAAAAAGAAAATACTATATTGATGACTTTGTCTTTATTTCTTAAATTCTGACTGAACAGGTACGATTAGATAGCAAAGCAAAAATCGTTTTCAACAGTTTGTTGACACGACAATATCGATCCCCAAGTTTGCATGATGTCACTCTTCGTGCCATTTCTAGAATGGTACCGGTATTGTTTCAGAAAACCTTTATGTGTAATAAATATACGTTTTATGGGGACAGCTCATCATATGTTAAAAAGTTTCCCTTCAATCTAAAATATACTCAATATTGATAAATGAACACGCAAAAAAATATAAAAGAAAACACTAAGCTATGAAAAACTTCAGCAAGGGACTATATTATTTCAAGTACTTACTTTTACATAAAAATGCGCAAATAATATCTTAACACAGCACGACAAGGTCGTCTGAAGTAATTATATAGGTGGTTCCATCATAGCCTCGCCCAGTTTGTAAGTTAACCGACCGACTTTTTTAAGGCAAAAATTACATAAAACTTAGTTCCTTTAAAATTATTAGGATGATTGTACGTTTTTAAGAAATAAAGTTTGTTTGTTAGTTCTTATTAGTTAGTGACCAACTAATTTTTTGGAGTTTTAAGGCAACTCAAAAGCCTCCAACATGCCAATGGCCATCCACCTAAATGTGACCTGGCGGAAAAATGGTTAACCTAGTTCTTGTAAGACCAACCAGTGCCACGAGTGTTTCATGGTATAAAATCATTTAGTTGAAAAAACTTATATAATCCAGGAGACCAGCAAGCAATCTATTCCGTAATCCACATAAAAGTGCTTCTCAATGCAGTGTGCTGTAATCTCGTACGTGACGTAGCAGGCTTAAGATATCTCGGTAAAGCTGTGATCATACGTAGATATTGCAGGAAACTGCTATTCCTTCCGATTATATAACTGCAGTGAATATAGTAATAGTGTCCAACACGATAAGTACCAACTAACAAAAACATCATGTCAATAAACTATTATGTATGTAGTATGGCAAAACATTAAAACAAAGACCATATATTCTTTGCATTCTTGTCGTTGACTTGGAATTTAGAAAATAATAAACTTAAACTTTATTACTTACTTACTTACTTTTTTAATTTTACGAAAAGTAGGGTTTTTTGTTATCATAGTTCCGATCCAAATCGGTTCAGCCGTTACAGAGATAATTAGCAGCAAACATCCATATTTGTAATATTAGTAGGATATTATTAAAGCACTGCAGGACGAAAGCATACACAAAAAAGGACCCTCCTAACCAAGCATAAACAAAAAAATACTATCCATCATCAAATATTTGAAATAACATGATTGTCTGCTATTTTAATTGCATCAAATTATTGTTGAATTGTAACTTCAATTTGTAACTGTCCCTAGACATCACTCTACGTCAGGTTTTGCGGTCCTACATTACACAGATATTATAATACTACTAATTTGAGTGTAGTAAGTTGGGTGGTTCTGGGGGCAAAAAAAGACGATAGTAGGGCAGCTAGCGCAAAACTGACAAGTTTGTTACATGATTGCTTATAGACATGCCTTTTCATGTAACTTAAAACCTTGTTTGAGGTGTTCAGTGGAAAAAAGATGCTACAAATTATTTCTTTCAAAACTTCAAAACGTATTTTCTATCGTCTATTTCAGCGTCCCCTACTGACTTGTGGTAATAAAACCTATTAATAGCTATTGAAGTTATACAAATCGATTGCAAAAAAATGCATTGCGATCCGATAGGCCGTTTCGGAGATAATAGTAACAGATAAACAAACAACCTTTATAGTCAAATGCATGTACGGGTGGGTTCCTTACGTCGCAGGTAAAATGAATTGAAATTAATTCAACAGAAATGAAAAAAATACTATAGACGCTTTTGCTGCTGGATTGTTACAAAAAGATATCACAAAAATCAAGAAGGCTTTGACTCTCTATATTTGCATACTAGTTGTTGCCCGCGGCTTTGCCCGCGTGGTATGTTAATAAAAGTAGCATATGACCGTCTCCAGGCTTCAAACTATGTCCACCAACTTTTGAATGAATCGAACCAAGGATTACAATTTATACAAAGTTTAGAACTCAATTGCACACCCCAAGGGTAGTTTTGAAAAAATAAAAAATACATGTTTCATTATTTACTTTAAAGTTTATTTGTACAGAGTTTTGAGCGAATCAAAGATGTTTTTTCATAGTAACTTTACCGCCCTATTTAACCTCCTTAGGAGTCGATTTTCATAAATTAGATTATCCTATGTGTTATTCCAGATCCTAAACTATCTACATTCCAAATTTCATCAAAATCGGTTTAGTAGTTACGGAGATACGTGGTAACAAACATTCGCACACACACACACACACACACACACACAGACTTTCGCATTTATTATATTCGTAGGATATTTCTCTAGCTACACCCTCTTATTCAATTTATAAGAGGGTTTAGCTAGAGACATTTTTAAGAAGTTACATGGCTGCTTTAGAGGAACTCTGTGGCAAGGGTCCACAGTGTGTAGTTAGGCAGCTAATCGATTCAAAAGTTTTGCCTTTTGCCTCATTTAGCTAAGCTCGGTTGTGTATAGTTTTGAAAGGGATTTTGATGTTTTCTGCACGGTAAAACGTAGCTTTCATAAGACATTTTCAGCACTCATCAAAATATGCATAGCATTTTGAAAAGTTACACAGAGCTAACAATTCCATACGAAAGCTAATGAGAATGCCTGCTTTTTGATTTGTTACGGGATTTCTGCACGTTTCTAATAATAGAATTTGAATAAATAATAGGATCCTAGTTTTCTTTCAAGTTAATTTGTGTGGATCATTATCTAACGAATAAGTAGGAACTCGTATAATGCGAACTCACATCTTTTCTTTTTTCTTTTTGAGACAAAAGTCTTCCCCGAATACCTTCTTTTATATCTCACCACCAAATTTCAATGTGTTTTTTTTTATTTTATGACTACAAATAAAAAAAAATACTTAATTAAATGTCTTCAAGTAGAAATTGGAAACCATTTATCCACCCGCGTACCTTTTACTTGGTCCATTAGATTTCGTACGGTAAATTATCATGTTAAAAGACCTAAAATACTCTGAGTTCGGCACAATGATATTACACGAGAATCACGTCAACATATTTTTTTTTATGAAAAATTTGCCTAATTATATATTTGCGAGTCTATTCCTGTCTCTGTCTGTCTATTTTGTCTACCATGACATGTATTATAACTACTTAGTAGTTATTATCAAATCGAGTTACATTAGCTATATATCTACGTAGGAGCCTACTGAAGTGTGTACTTGCCTATTCTGTTAAAAGGATAGATTAGGATAGGTTTAGGACTAGGCTGTTCTGTAAGTGCTATTATTTCTTTCTATGTAGGATGTGTGTCAACTAAATGTTTTTTTCTTTGTTTTCATTTATAAGTAATTCTAGTTACTTATAAAACAAGTATTTTGGATAGCGGATTATTATAAGTAGCAAGGTCTACGATAAAATTGAGTTTAATTCTTACAAAATAATGTCAATTTTAAAAGTATTTCAACACAGCAACGTTTTGAGTCGACACGAGGATACATGCTTGGATGGCAAAGCACTACTTCGTGTGCATAAGAGAGGCTCGTAATAATAAACTAAAATACTTCACAATTCTCGAGATAGGTTCCTAGTAAATCAATTTGGCCGGGTCAGATAGCGATACATCTCTTGAGAATATTCCATTATTCGGCGCTCTGGGAGATACCCTCTTTGTTTTCAATCGGCTCTCGTTGAAGGACCTATTACGTGACTGAGTTAAAAAGATAGAGCAGTAATGGATAAAATTATTCTTAGATAGAAAATTCAAGATGTGAAAGTAGAAGATTAGATTTTGTATAAGTAGGTGACACGTAATTAAAAGCAACTTCGTTTGGCAGCGAAAGCTTGAAAGAAGAATTCGAAAAACAGGAGTATTTGTTTAGTAAGTGGTAGAGCTTGCACCGTATATATATGATATGCCCCTCGCAATGCTATGTTCCGGTTTGGAAAGTATGTGTGCTGATGAAAATTTTAGGTACACATGACTATTCCACTTTATCCATAAGACGGGCAACGCATTGCAAATATAATAGACGACGGTAACTGCTTACCGTCTGGTGAGCCTTGTGCCTGTTTTCCTTTAAATTTGTTCTGAGAAATCATTTCTATCCTGTCCGTAAGTAGATAAAATTACCTTTTAAGAATTAATTTATTCAAAATCAAAATATATTTATTTGGGTCAAAAACAACATACAATCTTCTGAAATCGTTTCCATACAGAGAACATGCCAACAAGTTAAAGCCTAATTTATTGCGTTTCGTAATGGAAGGGAAGGCGCCAATCATAAAGCGTTTAAATAAAAATTTAAATAAATAAAAATAAACTAAACTTAACAGTTTAGTACTAACCACGGCTCATCATGGTGACGTCATGCAGATTACGTAAATTTTTTAATTGATAATTGGTGCCTTATTTTTCAATTTGCTATGAAAGTCCACTCTTTTTATTTAGTTTTTATTTTACAGTGCTGTGCTATGCATCTGCTATACTTAGACTTGGCGTGTACCGCAGCTGATTAAAAACTTATCATCAGTATATTTATCATCAGTATAAATCACTGAATTTCATTTGACGGCCTCTGTGGCGCAATGGGCGAAGGTCCGCCTGGGACGCAGAAGGTTGCGGGTTCAATTCCCGCCACGGGACAAATGTTTGTATCTGCAAATATTTGTCTCAGGTCTGGGTGTTTTCTATGTATATTATGTATGTATTTACAAAAACAAATGTATATAAGTAGTATATCAGTCATGTAGTTCCCATAATACAAGCTCTGCTTAGTTTGGGGCTAGATGATGCTGTGTGAAAATGTCCAGCATTATTTATTTATTTATTATTTTTATTTAAATTCATTTCGTTTTCCGTAACCATAAATAATTTGTATTAAATAAAACCGTAAAACATAATAATGGTTTACTATTTCGCTGAGGCGTAAAATAATATGCAGATTATGCTTGAGCCGGGAACGAATGGAGATGATAACAAAATAATTCCATCTTAAAATCCTATAACACCGTTTTCTCTTCAAAACGTAAATAAGTATAATGAGCGAAGGAAATTCTCCTTCACGCAACATTTCGTCACGTGAAACGGAATGGAAAGTACGTTGGTATCTAAATTACCACGTTTTATAGTATATTATAAATGTTTCTTCTTGACTAAATAATGTGTAAAAAAAAATAACATCCTCATAGTCATTAGAAGGACTAAGGACTAGGACTAGGCAAGTTAGAATATTTATTCTAGCTTGCCTCCAGAAGTTTACTATAGTCGTTAGTAGCTTAATTAGATATTTTTTAAATCTAATCTCTTTTGATTCTTGGACGTTGTATTCAAGAAATATTTTTCAAAATACAATGGTTACCTACCTTTATGTCACTATTATGTGCTTGAATCTCGTAAGTAAGATACACATTGTGTAAAATGTTCCATAAGCTTATCTGAAAACAGAGACTGAAAAGTCACTTTGGTAGTACAGTATTATAATAATACCTGTTGTAGTAGTAACTTGTGATCGGAAAGCGCACGCCAAAGGAAAATGTTTAGATCAATAACTCTGCAAAACCGCTGAAGCTATCCAATTAAGCCATAACAGCAGCTGCATTGCGTAATATTATTTCGCATAGGGGAAAGCAGAATAATTATTTACATTGAAGGTTTTACTAGGCTACTGTAAGCATAGGCATAGCGCCTTGAGAAAAATCAATTGATTCGAGATACTAAATCCTACTAATATTATAAACGCGAAAGTTTGTGATGGATGTTTTTTACACTTTCACGCAAAAACTACTGAACGAATTTTAATGAAACTTTACAGTTATATAGCTTTTACATCAGATTAACACATAGACTACTTTTTATCCGGCTACCGCGTTAGAGAAACCGTGGGCAGAAGCTAGTAAAAGATAATTGAACATAACTCATCTCATAATTCATGTGTTTTTTCTTGAGCAACCAAAATATCAACGACCTGGGAAATACTGTAAAAGAAAACCCTGATAATCTGTCCTAATAATATAGCTGTAGGGTTTGTTTTTTTAGGGTTCCGTAGTCAACAAGAAACCTTTATAGTTTCGCCATGTCCGTCCGTCTGTCCACGGCTTAGCTTAGTACTAGGAAGTTGTAATTCGGGTCAATTACAACTTCAATTTGGGTTTTATGTGAAAACCGTTTTCTGTTAGAGTCAAGTGTCCTTCCCAGCTAAACGGCTGCTTTTGGATATATGAAATAATCACGGCAGTATTATAACGAAGTTAAAAGGAAAACTATCACAGCTAAGCAGGCTTTACAAGTTCACGAGTAATAGTCGACTTGAGAAGTAACAAGGATATTTTCGTTCAAATTCCATTGAAAACTACTTAGATGAAATTGTTAGTTGTGTAAAACGGATAGTAAATATAAGTTTATGGGCAACTACGTAACCATACACTGCGCGTGGCGCGATACGCATTTGACCAGTTTTTTTTGTTTGATTGCGCTAATCTCTGGAACTTTTCTTCTTTGGAATCTTTTTAAAGCAAAAAAAACTAATTTGGCTCTCCCTATGATTCAGAAATAGGGCAATTAAATGCTAATTTTTTGCTAATGTTTGCGTGTAGTCGGTAAATGGAGGAGATACCCCAAGATCGATCACCATGGCACACTTTGGGGAGGCTTATACATTCTGTTGATTAGTTTAACCAAAATAGATAAATAATTCACCACCTTCAGATACTCTTTAATGTTGACTGTTGGTTTTACTACAGCTATTCGCAGCTTGCAGCAAAAACTTTGCATTTCCAGAACTTGTGCAACGACTTTCTTCAGTTTAGGTCGTAATCACCACTGAAGAAACTGAAAAGTTTTATGCGGATGACGGCGTAACTAATGCATCTATGCAGACTGCTTTTTACTCTAACATGAGTTTCTGACATGCATCATTCCTAGCAGGCAGTAACCAAGCATCTATGTGCAAACGTAACTCGCGTTATAGGGGTATAATGTAACTCACGTTAGGATTCCAATGCTATGACTGATTATCTATATGGAGGAGTCTGGCTTGGAGGTTACAAGTAAATCACCGAACTCCGTTATCATTGTTATTTGTTCATGTAATTGACGCGGAAGGCGGGAGGTGATTGTGAGCGACGTGATCGTCGATTGCCAAAACGCAAGCTTGCACTTATGACCCCACACCACATAACAGTATGTCTTAGGTGGACAAATGTGACATGTGAGGTAGATTATAGCTTAAAGCAAAGTTCCAAACAAGTAAACTACAGATAGCCTTATCTTGGACAAGGTTTCAAACTAACTCTCCAACTTCCATATTAAAAAAAGTCAAAACGTAACTATGCCACAGGCCTATTTCTAACAGTTATTTTCTTTGCCCGCAGCTAGCGACCTAGAGTCAATACGAGCGTTATTCAATGAGAAGGAGAAGGAGCTATCAGTGGCAGTGGCCAAGGTGGAAGAGCTGACGAGGCAGTTAGAGGAACTGAGGCGAGGGAGGGTACAACCCGCGCCGCCATCTGCGCATGAGCTAGATAAACTGAGAAGAGAGCTTATGGTGAGTGTCTACCACAATATATTATCTGCTTTTGATGAAATAGTAGAATAGAACAGTATAGAGATAGTAATACCACCAAACGAGCAGCCGTATGAAATAGTAATAATAATGCTGGACATTTTCATTTTCTGGACGACCTCTGTGGCGCAGTGGGCGAATGCCCGCCTGAGACTCAGAAGGTTGCGGGTTCGATTCCCGCTGCGAGACAAATGTTTATATGATTTGCAAATGTTTGTCTCGGTTCTGGGTGTTTCTATGTAAAATATGTATGTATTTACAAAAAAGTATATAAGTAGTATATCAGTCATGTAGTTCCCATAATACAAGCTCTGCTGAGTTTGGGGCTAGATGATGCTGTGTGCAAAAATGTCCAGCATTATTTTTTTTCACACAGCATCATCTAGTCCCAAAGTAAACAGAGTTTCTGTTATAGGAACTTCTGATATACAACTTTTTTTTGTTGTAAATACATACATATTATATATAGAAAACACCCAGACCCGAGACAAATATTTGCAGATCATAAAAACATTTAACCCGCGGCGGGAATCGAAATGTAAGAAGTATTGTCGGAACAAAGGTTTTAGGTATTTTGTAAAAATCACTTTGTACCTTTACTGATGCGCAGTTCAGAAAGATGCCTACCCGATAGAACGATGAGGAGATAGCCTAAGATCGTCATAGCACTCTTTAGGGAAGGCCTATATCTAGTAGTGAACAGGCTATTGACGAGATGATACTACTGCTGTGATTGTACATTGCAGGCACATTTTGTGCAATTGGACATATTCTTTTGGTGGGAAATGACAACAAGCAGTGGCTGGCAAATGAGTTGTCAAAGTTCTGAATAACCGAGACACTTAGCTAAACATAATTCCCTTCTGAAGTAAAAACGGGTACTTCTGAATTGAGACTAATCTGAATTGAGATACCTCCAGTAAGAAAGGCAGACGGTTTTGTTCAGAAATCATTTTCAATCGCTATTGTTTTTGAAAATAATTGGATACTCGTGAAAGCTGGTACCGTTCAGTTACTTCAGCGGAAATTACCAACAAATCAGCAGTTACTTGAATAACAATAACCAACAGATAGTCACTTTATAAAACTCCATAATAACTTCCTTTTAGGGGAGAAAGTTCAGTGTATTTTATCTTAATTAAAATAATAACCGCGATCCTGGACTTGAGCACAGTTTAATTGAGCACAGTTGAGAGTATAAATAATCCCTTTTTAAGGGATTCTAAGGGACACTTTGAATCGAGGAGCTAATTTGTAAACTCGTTTCAAATAAAGACACGTTTTTAAAGGATTCAGGATTTTGTTTTTTCAACTGTTAGATGTATAGCAAATAGCCTCCGTCCACCGCTTCACCCGCGTGATAACCGGATAAAAGTAGCTTATGTGTTAGTCTAGATCACGAAACTAAAATACATCAAACTATTTACGTAAATTACACTAACTTAGGTACTATTTAATGAGGAACCAGTACTTACATGCACCTTGGACAAGTACTATTTGATTTATCAGGTATGCTTAGCATGATTATGTAACTGTATTATGAATAAATAAATAAAACTTCGACATTTGTAATAGACAAACTGGGTATGGTCAATACTAAGCGCCCAACTAGGTTGACAGCGTGGTTTATTGGTTGGTAAAAGACGATTAGTAGGTTACTTTTATACGATTTTATTTCAATTTTTGAACAGCGGCTGGCACTATTTGGCGGAGGCCTATCTCCAGCAGTGGATCTCTGCAGTTTAATAATGATGATGTTCCAATTGAGAATAGAGTAGACGTTTATTTGGCACAAGCAATAAAAAGGTAATGATTATACATAGGCCGAAAACTAAAAGTATAGGTAGATACTTAAATCTAAAACAATAACAAAAAATTGTTCGACACATTTGTTTGAAAAGGTATGGCTGTACCAAAATGGTGTTTAGTTCAGCATGTATTGGATGTATTACCATCGACCAACGCAAATTTTCTATTTGACAAATAGAAAGCACTTGTACCTAGCCCATTATCGTATTTACTTTATAAGTCAATTCACTATTGTAACGTGTAAATTACTATGTATTTAGTGCTTTAATTGCCAGCAAACTTGCAAAACTAATATTTGACTATGTCGAGCTGTTATCCTATTCAATTGATGAATTTATAACAATCCCAGTACTCTGAAATGTAGACGTAGGCATACCTACTACAGAGATATTGGTACATACATACACAAATTGATTTGTATAAATAGCTATATACCACTGATATACCGTACAATATAATATAAAATAAAGGTATGTAGGAACGTAGCATACAGTCAACGCCAGATAGATGTAAGCATCAAAGGTAGTTAATAAGATCAGATGGGCATAAATTAATTAAGTTGCAAAGATCAAAACAAAAAAATAACACTATCAGGACTGTATACCTCTGATGAACAGACTCAGTGCTTAATCTTTAAGGAGACACAAGTAGGGGTAGTCAGCAGCCCGTCCAAACATTATATTTGGCACGTGCCCGCGGTTTGCAAGTAGTTTGTTGCAAGCCCATCGCCGCTTTAGTGGAACACTAATCGATGACAAATGCCTTCGAATTTTTGATTCGGCTTTTCGTTTTGAGTATTTTGAGTTAAAGGTCCAAATTATCGCAATAAAACATTAATAGGATCCAAACACCAAAAATTATTTGCGTATTTTGACTGCATTTTAAAAAAAATCTACTCATCTCTTTTCTTTGAGATCCTTGGACGCTTACATAAATCTGGCGCTGACTGTACATAATATTTGCGAAGCGCAAGCTGAGATCGAGCCAAGTAGGTTGCGGGCAATCGGTCGTACCCGTTCGGACTCCGTAAATAATTTCAAGAACAAAAGAAAATACAAATAATATAAGTAAATAACATGAATGGATAAATGCCGGGGGTGCTACGCCGTAGAGACAGACCATTGCGTGTACCAATTAAAAGGAAACTACTTTTCAATGTTTTACTACAGTTTCGCAGTAGTATGTACTCACGTTGCTGTTATCAGCGCATTAATGATACCCGTAAATAAATACATGAATACGTAAGTTCTACGGCGTAGAGCGAGCAGAACTGCTAACATTAAAAAAACGATGCGATGTACGGTATGACTTTGTTCGAACTTTGTAAAAAACTACCTTAACATATTATATAATATTTTAATTTTACTGTATTCTGAACTTTTCTCGTCTTGTTATAAATTTAGAGACAGGCTCGCAAAAGAAACAGGAGAGATGCTTCAATACTTGAAATATTGTAATATTGTATACCCTCCTACATATAACGAAGAAAACTGACAGACATACGAAAATGCGAGTAACGAAATGTTTTTTTGAGTAATGTTTCGGTACTTCGTATCAGGCGATATACCCGTTACTCGGTAGCAAATACATACGGCTTATACATACGGCTCTACTAGATATAATGTTTGGACGTTCCTTTAACTACAGCCTACTTGGTAACCTCGCAGAGTTGTGAGCGTGTGTAGGAGGATGTGTATCCACAAATCCTCACACACACGCTCACGATTGCTATCCCCATGATGGACATACTCAGATTTATACTCGATATTGAATTCGGCGAACTAGAATAATGAGACATGCGTCGGTAACGAGACTCATATTTTCCTTCAAATGTATTAAAAATAGATTCTTCTTGGAAAATATATCTCTTACAATTTTTCTACGAGTAGCTATTTTTTTAAACTTGGTTTTCCGCGAAATAAAATTTTACAAACCTTATTATTATATCCGCAACGCAAGAGCTCATTGATGAGAATTTGGAAGCTAGTTTCGTATAAATTCATTTGTTGCTAGAAACACAACGATTAGTCAAACTTTGTCCGATAGAGAACGCCTTTGATCATCATTACCGGTAATTGAAATCAGAACCCTCCGTCTCAAACTCTCAGAAAATAACGTTTTGGAGGCTGAAACTTAATTGACGCGGACGGGATTCGACTTATGACTTTCGGAATAGCGCGTGGTAATATACCAATAACATTAATGACTAATAAATTTTACTAATGATATAACAAATTGTTCTGAAATGATGATGACCTTGGCTTTCAGTACCTAACTAACTGCATAGCAATTAGGTAACTAATGTTTAGGTATTAGGGTTATCACAACATCAATGCCTGATAGATTTGAGCCTATCAAAAATCCAATACTAAAATTTGATATTACAAAATGGCACCTACTCTGGCGATAATTAGTTTAAGTAATAAAAGAACGTACAAACCTTACACATCAAAACTATTCACCTTATTGTCAATTTTTATACCATTACTTTAAAATGCTCGTTTTACACGCCTGGCAAATTAATACTAAGTTCTTATTCGATAAACATAACACCCAATGTACATAGACTACCTGACTATAGGATTCCATGTCAAAAGTCAAAAGACAAAAAGTCAAAATTCATTTATTCATTAAAATCACAAGGATCACTTTGAAACGTCGGTTTCATCCATTGCCTGTTCCTCCTCGACCAAGCCAGGAAAGAAAGGCAAGAAAACAAGGCTGGTTATTCTTTGTTTTATGTATAGTGGGTGTCTAGAACTACGAGTACAATGATCAAAGTAAAAGTCTAAATTCATTTATTCATTAAAATCACAGGGATCACTTTGAAACGTCGATTTTATTTATTGCCTGTTCCTGCGTGACCAAGCCAAGAAAAAAAGGCAAGAAAACAAGGCTGGTTATTCTTTTTAATGGTCCTTTTTCAAAACAATAGGTACCTACATTTTTATCGCGATGAAGCATTTTCAATCCCAAGAGTTCTTATCATCTAAATTATCCGATATTTTAAGGTATACCTTTTTATAAAGTTTTTGTTACTTTTAAGTAACCAATTTAAAAATTACTTTTTTAAATTGGTTACTTGACGTTTTTTGTATATCTTTTATACTCTTTTATAACTCTATGGAGTCTACAAGTGGCAACAGCGAGTTTATCTTTATTTCTAGTATTAACATGTGATTATCGCTATTTTTCTCTAACAAATATATATTTTTGTGAACATCATCAGATTTCATCTGATGTATGTATGTGTACATTCCCTTGTAATCAAGGAAATTTTATTATATTTATTTCTTTAAACTTTTGACGAAGTAATTCTATAGGCTACATATTGTAAATGGCTCGAACAGCTCTCTTCTGCAGCACAAAAACGGTATTTATATCTGCAGCACCTCCTTCACAACAGTATACCATACGACATAATGCTGTAGATGTAGATGAAGTAAACTAGTCGAGCTGTATCTACGTCTGAATAAAGACGGATCTTTTAGACGAAGAGACGCTGACTGCGTATGCCGCAGAACTAAGTCTCTTCGACAATTTATCAATGTGAGGGCCCTATTGAAGCTTATAATCTAGGGTGACACCTAAGAATACGGTGGTCTCTACAAGATCTCTTCATCTTTGATTTTAATACTTGCTTTAACTTGTGTAACATTAGGTAGTATAAATCTATCACACTTTGTTTTCTTATCATTTAGTAGAAGATTGTTTACATTGAACCATTTTAGACAACCTTAGAGATTGCATCGTTTACATCGTCAAAATTGGTTTGTCATCGCTTTCATTTAAATAAAAGTGACGTGGCATCTGCAAATAATACAACCTCATGATCTTCCCTTGTAAGATGGGATAGATCATTAATGTATACTAAGAACAAAAATGGTCCAAGAATTGATCCCTGTGGTACACCCGCAGTAACTAGAGACCCCAGAGAACGCTTTCCATTCACGTCAACTCTTTGTACTCTGTCACTTTAATAAGAAGTAAGAAAGTCTAAAGCAACGGCCCTTCAACCATAATGGTGTAGTTTCCTGATCAAGGTGTCATGGTCTACGCAATCAAATGCCTTGGATAAGTCACAAAAAAAACGCCTGAAGCGTCATGCAATTTTTACCAAGCCTCAAATAGGACTTACTATGGGTTGCTCAATCAGTGGTTGAGCAACCCATAGTAAATCCTAGTTGTTTATTATGCAGTAAATTATACTGCATACCACTACATATAGAACAGGAATAAGTAAATATTTACATATCATACACCGACCTCTGTGGCGCAGTGGGCGTAGGTCCGCCTGGGACGCAGAAGGTTGCGGGTTCAATTCCCGCCACGGGACAAATGTTTGTATCTGCATATATTTGTCTCAGGTCTGGGTGTTTTCTATGTATATTATGTATGTATTTACAAAAAAAAATGTATATAAGTAGTATATCAGTCATGTAGTTCCCATAATACAAGCTCAGCTTAGTTTGGGGCTAGATGATGCTGTGTGAAAATGTCCAGCATTATTTATTTATTTATTTATTTATTTATCGGGAATTTAACCCATAAGAAATACCTCTTATATTTCAGCTGGCTACTACTCGCCCGCCACTCAACTGATATCTAGGATATTTGAATACTTTGTTGTTTTGAGCCTAGTCAATTTTACGTAGAGGTAAATATACTTACTTTGGCGGGTTTTGGCATAGGTTTGAGCTGTCTTATCAATGATTCGAAAAATTAATCTATACTATCAACCCTGCAGGTAACAACCGAATCACGTCATGGTACTAATTCCGCTGGCACATCCGATGCCAACGTTTGAATCAGAGTTCAGAGTAACTAACAATTTAGTTGCACGCGCGGTTTTCATCCGGCCTGTGATTTTACAAACAAATAAAGTGTAATAACAGCTGTACATTGGTAAAATACCAAACCACAATATAATTATTTTCGATCAGTGTATAAGGCCAATTTACAGAGGTGAATTTATAAGGTCAAATTTCAGTGAAGTGAGTTATTTATTTGGGATATAAACATTTTTGAAGCAGGAAATGAGCAGATACGACCAAGTTTTTGAAGCAGTGAGTACCGGACGATTTAAAGCTAACTGGTATTTTCAAAACTTTTTAAAAACAAAATGTTAGTGTGTCATTTTATCGTAGATTTTTTCGTATGTCGTGAAATGAATCTATTTATAAATATGATCATGGATCCTTTGACAGTCCCAAAGATATCCAAAGGTTCAAGCAGTATCTAGATACACTGTGTTTTCAAATATTTTTGTGTTTGTTCCATATCCTCAGGACCTCTAATAGAATGTGAAAGGGTACTAGTGAGAAGTGTACAAACCCGCCCTTGTGTTCGGGACGAGAGTAAAAGATCTGAATAAGACGGAAGCTTAACTAAACCGCATTATACTATTTACTCGAGAACATTCCCGCTCAGTTTACTCAGATAAAAATGTAAATGGATACGGGTGTGTTGCGTAGTTACCTATGTATATAAGTATTTTACTTTGAAAAGGCGAAAACTGCGTAACTTTTTTAGATTTTAGGATTCTAGAATTCACATAGCGTGAATTTAAAGTTAATAGAAATAGGCAATCCCACTATTTGGGTTTGTATTGAATGTAACAAAGAAAGGTCTAGTTCAGTTAAAAGCCAAGATCGTCGTCATGGCACTCTTTAGGGGAGGCCTATGTCCAGGAACAGACGTCTATATGATGTTGTTGATGATGAAAATTATGGCTAAATCGACATTCATACATCGCGAGGAATAACGATTCATAACAGACTTTGTAAGACAGCAGACAGCTAAGTAAATGAATGTTTGGCATTGCCCAAAACATCTTAAACTTCATTGTCAAACAAGAAAGGACACTAATTTCTCGATCTAAACTGTCCCATTTTCATATTTTAAATTTTGAACACTTCTAGACCTGTCAAAATTAGTGTCATGGTTTAGTTCGCAAACTTACTAGGGCAATAGTTATACTCGTATGACTATTTAGCTACTGTGATTAAGGGGCTGAAGGCAATTGGCTCAGAATAGGCTAGAGTAGCGTTTGAGTGAGGAAGTCTATGCCAAGTAGTGGGTGATAAGGAGCCGGTATGGTGGAGTATGATCGTAGTGAATGGAATTCAGTATTTTGCACTTATCTACACCCTTACTCAATTTACTCCACACCATGTGTGTTTCAATCCTCACCACTGGCTGACCGCAATTCACATCTGCATTCCGAAAAATGTTGGCTCTACTTTAATAATTGAGTCCCAAATTGTCGGAGATATAACAGCTTAAACAGATAAAGGACAAGCTCGTAAAAATAAACAATTACAATAAAGTTTTAGCTTCCTAAAAGTTTATGAAGGTAACCAAGTTATTTGACTACAGTGTTTGCTCGACAATTTATTAGTAATTTTAAAGTATAAAAACTCTAAATCCTTTTGCATATCCCGCCTTTTCACTTATAAAAGTAAGCACACATTATATTCATAAAATTCAAGTCCCAATATGACTGTTACTCTTCAGTCCTATCTCCCCTAGATTAATAACCCTCACTTTGGATTTCAGCCTGTTTAATTCTCTCTCCACTTAATTTACGATGCCAATCTAGAGAATTACCTTCAAGATAAAAGTTACGCTAACTCATTGCTTTAGAGGGCTTTCTTTGTCGTGA
Source organism: Perizoma flavofasciatum (assembly GCA_958496245.1). Classification (NCBI taxonomy): domain Eukaryota; kingdom Metazoa; phylum Arthropoda; class Insecta; order Lepidoptera; family Geometridae; genus Perizoma; species Perizoma flavofasciatum. Next base: position 5,270,069 of record OY292433.1, read on the forward strand.
CACCGTTCGTTGAGATATGAAATAGGTTGAACTTATAAAATATAGAATTTAGATCTTCCAATGCGTAAACAGGTTTATACAATTTAATGTATTGATATTTCGTTCATTGTATTACCGGTTAGTTATTAATCACCCTGTGCAAGGTAAATAATCATATCAGTATGATACTTGTCTCATTTATACATGTGTCTTTGATTTATTTTTTATTCCTACACAAAGAGGGAGAGCAGGAGCATTCAGGTACTAAGGTATAGGGCAATTCTTTCGAGTGGAATAATTAAGGTATGACAGACTTTGATCCCATGATCTTCAAAGCGAAAGTCAAGGGCTAGGCAAGTCACTAGCCAATACACCGCATAGCTCTACGCAGGGTCTACAAAAGTGGAGACTGCTACAAAATTGTAGAGCTAAGCTGTAAGTAATACGTATCATTAGTAAGTATGTGGGTTGGAATAGGCATAATTAAGTAAGTTGGAAAGAGGGTAAAGTGTTTAGAGCGGAAGGGCTTTACATAACATACCCAGTAGAATAAAAAAAATATTTTAAACGGAATCTGTTAGTTTCTCGATATTTCGGCACAGTTTAACTTTACCATGATCACGGGAGAAACTGTGAGATCCATGATAGTTTCAAAAGGTTTATCACTGAAACAATATTTTAAGTTATTAGGATTCACCTGTATCGAGATTTTCCTCAAATACTGTAAATAACCGCTTTATAGCTTTGCTCTAATTACAGAACTTTTCGACCTGTCGGCATCTTGATAGATTTTGGTTCGTTTTTTAGTTCTAAAAACACTTTACCTGCTTGGCAACTTAATAGATTATCGTTCTAGATCGTTTATTAACCGACTTTTTTCCCGTAAAACTTAAAAAAATCAATCATTTTATTTTATGGAATCACGACTAGCCGAAACATTTTTTATAGGCGAATTTTCTTTGGTTTTTATTCGAAAGAGTAAACAAAATAACAACGGCACGTAAGAATCTAATGATTGAGTACCTGCAGAGTAGAAACCGTAAACTTGAGACTGCCAGCGTATCGCGAATATCGCAAGTTAATTATTATCAACCGACTTCAAAAAAGGAGTTTCTCAATTCGCCTGTATGTTTTTCTTTTGTATATGTTACGCGATTTTAATGATTAGTTTTTTAATGGGTAGGTTTTTAATGGGTACTTGAAAAAATGTGTGATGAAATATGAAATGCATATTATACTTTCATCAATTTCCCGTTATTTGAAATCGGTTTTTTGACATTTCATGTCTTTTATATTATCTTTTCTCTAAAACCCCTAATGCCATATCACCACCCTGATGAAGTCTCTCGGAATGAGTCCTTCAACGATATCACGGAACGTAAAATTTCTCGTTTTACAATATATGTAGGTCGTAGGTGTAATATCATGTCAACGACACCACTGTCATACGAGCCGTCAATATTTTATGTTTTTGTTTTCTATAGATTGTATGAGATAGGTCATCATAAAAAAACTCTTAAGACTTCATCCATCCTTCAGGGGCCTTCTTAGACTGCCCGCTCCAGTTAACCTTTATCCCCCAGCGACTATCAGTTCTGCGAGCTGATATGAGATAGGTACGATCTTCTTAATATTAAGAAAAAACCTACAACGTTTACGTTTTCAGTAAAAACATTTTCCTGTGTTATTTCGTTGATCTCAATTTCCCCTCTTGGGCCCTACATAACTCAGCTAAGCTGCCATAGCTCGTGTCTCCTATGGGCTCCGAATTATTTCAGCCCACATGTTACTATATAATGAGCCAACTAAAACATTTTTTTATGGTAGGTGTGAAGATTTACTTTTACATTAGTGCCAGGCCTATAACCTAAACATTTTTTTATAAAGCAAAATGATAACGTATCTAAATCTTTATAATTCATTGTAATATTGGTTTTATTTCTGGAATAGAATGGATTTTTAATGTAGGGCATATGACTTCCTATATGGTAAGCGGTTAACCGACATCAAATTTTTAATATTATTTTAAAATTATAACCTGTACTACCCCCTGACAAACTCTTTCACATAGGATTTATAAAACAATATTCTAGTACTTAAACTTTTGAAAGCCACATAGGGTGCTTCGGGGGATTAATAAGTTGATCTCTCTGTTTATAACAGGTTTTTTTACGGTAAAATGAAACCTCTAGACAAAACTTACCTACCTATCTTTCTACCTAAAGTCTACCTTTCCTGTATTCTACCTTGAACAACTATACCACACCAATTCCCCCAATTGAACCAATCGTATGATAAAGAATGCGTTTAATCCCTCGGAATAAAGACCATTAAAGACACAGTCCGATAAAAAAGCAATTCCGTTCGGATTTCAGAGACTCAACGTACGGTAAGGACTCTGAAATGCGGGCCACATAGAGTAACCAGTTTTATCAAGGACGTTACGGACGTCAGTTTATTGTTTTAAAAAGTATGAGCAAGGTACCCTCAACTCAGAGTACCGGAATCGAGAAGAAAGAGTTGTAGTTATATTTCTGATGCACAATGACCTATAATCTAGAATTCTCATATTGTCCAAACACATAAACGCGAAACGTCGAATACTTAGGATGACCAATACGCAACTAGTTTCTGAACGCATTATTAATTAACTAATTATAGGTATTAATGTCTACTTTTTTGTTAACTTGGTTCGATCGGTTTTTCGGCAACACAATTAAAAGCGAGTTCCTCACGGACCAATCTGTATGCACAACTAGTTGTGTCATCGGAACACCTGCCCAAATATTAGTTCCGTTAGACACTACTTGGCCTACTGAACAATCCTTCCTGGGCGGATCCGACTATTACGTTGGTATATATATCTCCCCGCTTCCCACTTATTTTCTTTTTTATGCTCCCACTAAGAAGGTACAATACCTAGGTGGGTAGGTACCCTGTATGAAACGATGTACCTACTTAACAAAACATTCCATAGTGGCTGGAGCATTCGTTGACTTGGAAAAACTCTTTCGCTTGGAAACAACAATTTGATAGTAATGGTTTGATAAACGACACATTATCGACACTGGTTTAGTGTAGTTCAATAAGTTTTTAGGCAGAAAATAATGGTTCGCCTCATTTGTGTGGGCCATCTATACTAATAATAAAGCTGAAGAGTTAGTTTTTTGTTTAAACGCTAATCTCTGGAATTACCAGTCGGACTAGAATAAATACTTTTGCATTTGATAGCCCAATTCATGAAAAGGTTATTGGCTATTAAACATCATGCTACGATCCTTAAGAGCCGAGAAAAATAAGTACCTAAACAGCGGGCGGGCGTTGCGACGCGGTGGGCGTGGGGCCGAGGGTGGCCATGGCACAACTAGTAACAGATATTTGTAATGAGAATGAACTAGGTCTGCACGCAACGGCTTTTGAACCTTTCTGTGGCGTCATCGGATGTAATACACTAACTATGCCAGCTAGCTTTTCCTGCGGTTTCACTTGACTTGGCCGACATAAAATTTACTAAATGTAGGTAATGTTTGCTAACGCTCCCGAAAAATGTGTGTGCAATAAATAATTATATTTACTGCTTAACTTTTGAATTAAATAAATAAAGTAAAGTTTATTGCTCTAAATAGGTTAATAATGGGTGATGGACTTTAATGTTAAAATTTTTAAATAAGCATAAATAATATATGTATAAAATGTTATACAGACTGGCACACTGACTGACAATCAACGCACAGCCTAAACTGTAAGTCCTAAAGACCTGAAATTTGGAGGGTAGGTATGTTTGTTTGGGCATGTTTAGAAAGAATTTCCCGAAAACCCACCCTAGCGAAAGCCTTCATATTGACAATATAATAGAATAAGTAGAAGTCCATTATTGGACTTTTTTTAATTAGCTTTTTGTGGCTCTAGTATCACTGCGGCGGTCACAAGCCTATTTTGATCGCATTATTGGACATAGGTTTTTCCAGAGAGTACCATGGCGAACGTGCATTGACTACCTCTATCCACAGACGCGACGTCCTGCGATATTTTAGAAAGTCATAGTAGGTACCTCCTATTCATCGAATATACGTTTCGATATTTCAGTACCGAAACAAACTGAACGAGCAACAGAATGGAAGGCTGTCGGCGCAGCGAGCAGCTCTGGGCGCCAGGCAGGAAGAAATGAGGAGCATCGATAGACGAGTTTCTGAGCTGCAAGCCAGACTTCTGAGGAAGAGAACGCTGAACAGGCAGCTAGCGGCTGCGCATAGACAGCCGCAGCAAAGGTATGAAAGCCGTTAAGCTGGTATAAAATTGGCTAATTTGATTCAAATCGAAAGTTCGTTCTTTTCATGCAAGACGAGACTGCAGTGAAGTAGAGCATAGAAAAACCCAAACTATCTTGGCCATCATTGTTAATTCATCTGAAGTCATCATAATCGTTAGATGTGAACAGCTGGAACTTTTTTCAACTTTGATTTTTATTAATGAGGCTCTCTAAATAATGGAATCAACGTTAAGTACCTACCTGCGCAAGTACAAGTCAGTTACCTGAGATCTCCTTCGTAGAACGGTATTGAGCCACCTATATTATTGATCACCGACTTACTATTACAATAATTATATTAGGTAGGTACCTATGGCAATGGGACCACTGACTACCTACGTTATTTTACTGACATCATTTTCTTTACTCCAGAACGAACAACCCTACGCCTATGCAACAGCTGCCTAACCATCCAGCCGGTGCGGGCGTGAACAGTCAACCAAAGAATCAACAAGCCAGAGGCAACGTAGTTGCTGTAGAACCTTACAATCATGTACCGCACGCGCAGAGCGTCAACCACAATACAAATTTTCAGGTAACTTCCCCTACTGCATAGTAATTCACTTCACTTCTTGATTATGGCTTTTTTTACTGAAATCGGATAAACATTTTAAAGACCTAGGATAGTAAAATTATTCCTCATTCCTTGCCAAATTAAAATAAAAAATAAGAGCAGAGGATCACTACTTGTGTGTCGTTGTTACGTATGCCAATGTCAGTTGTTTGTTTCGACATTATTGTCAATGTCGATGTCAAAGTTGGTAAATGGCGCGAACGAGTTGTTTGTTTACATTTTTTTGGAAGAATACCTAGTTACGAATGAGCTCAAGAACAAGAATAACTACTTTAATTTTATCTGGGCCTTTATTTTTTCAGACTACTAAACATAACGTTATACAAAACAACGTGCCATTAAAACAGTACACTCAGAGTGATAATATTCAATCGCATTTGACGCAAGAAGCGCACTATTTACAACAAAAACCTATGATAAATCCGCTGTTTAACGGCTATCCTCACATGCAAGGGGACCAGTATCAATATCAAAACAAACTCGATGGATACAGTCACGTACAACAAGGCATAGGTAATGCTTACGACCAAAAGTTATTAGATCAGAAGTATCAGGACTATATGAAGCAGCCTCAATATAGCCCTAACAGTACAAGCAGCTCGAATAGCAATCAGACCGGCAAAGAATTAAAAATAAACGAGCAGGAGTTCTTGCCAGAATTTGCTGCAAGCAAATCTGATCCCAAGTATCAAACGTTGCCATACAACACTAAGTTTCCTCAAAGTACAAATGGTAAAGCAAAGCCGGAAGTGAACGGGAAGGGTGATGACAAGAATGCAGGTATAAACGTGAATCACATGACAGTGCATTCAACACCTCTTTCAGTTGTCAATAAAAGTCTAGCAACACCTCTAAGTCAAACCGAGCAAACATATCAGCAAGATGCATATCAGTTGCAGAAATCCGACTCTTCTGGTCGATGCAACCAGGAAGGGAAAGAGAACCATGCATATCAAAATAATAGGCTAAGTACAAACCAGAACAATGATGCCTCAAAAGGCAGCGGAATGGCTCAATCAGTGAAAACTAGTTCAAACTCTAATAATACTACAAGCAGCTCTTCTATAGGATTTGGGGTGAGTTTTTAATACCTGATTCTCTAACAATAAAAGTTATAAACCCTAAAAACCTTACAATGTGCTTTTAAACTAAATAGTTTGAAAGCACATTGTAAGTTTTCTAAATTGTTGAAATCAACTGAGAAACTTATTCACTGTGTAACTGTTTCTTTGAGGTATGGTGGCTTTGAAATGGGCTAATGGTAAACCAGCACGATGAAAAGTTTCATTTTATTCACTACATAAACTTGATAGTACAACTCTCTTGTCTTTCCCGCTTTTATCATGAACCATCGTCAACATCTTTTATAAATGTCCACCACTGGACATAGGCTTTCCACAACAAGTGCCTTGACAAATGATGTTGAGCCACCTCCATCCACTGGCTTCCTGCAACTTTTTAGATGTTTTTGGTCCATGATGCATCATCTGGTTCGTGGTCAGAACCTTTCTCCCCCAGCGGTTGTTGGTTCTGCAAGCTATATGGAACATCCATGAGGAAACTGACATGAACAAGAACCAAAAATCAATTATAAATAATCTATTATCTATACATATAAAAAAGTGTTTAATTTATAATATAGAACCAAAACTTCAAAGCTATGTGTCATATGCATAAAAGAAGCCCCTACAAGGCACACTGAATCATTACATTGCACCAGTTCTTTTACCATTGGACACTCAGCCCTTTCCAAGTCCACCATACCTAATGTTGGCTGACCAAGAAATAACTGGTTCAACAACGAAGAAGATATGTTGCTTGCTATGTTGATCATGCTATTGCTGTCACTGTAAATATCATCATTCATTCCAGAAGCCTGTATCAAGTGTTGCACCCACCACGGTTCAGGTAGCAAGCGCGAAACCATCACCCATTTACCAGACATCATCCACTAAGATCCAACCGGTCCAACCTCAGACTGTTCAGCCCCAAACCACCACCAATCATGTAATCATCATTTTGTAAATACCTTTTCATATCTCAGGGCCTACTTAGACAGATTTTTAAACAGTTGTTTAGATGATGAGCTCAGTGGAGCAGTGGGCTGTGATGCAAGACGTGCGGGTGTGATTCCCTCTGTGGGGCAAATGTTTGCATGTTCTGTAGATATTTGTTCTGAGTCTGGGTATTTTGGTACCACGGTACTCTTAGTTCCCAATACCACCCATGACTCAGGGTATCCTAGTGTGGTGTCATGACTATAATATGAGTCTGTTGACAGTGTTTTGTTATCTGCTGTTGAATTGGATAATCTAAAAGTAATATTAGCTTTGAAACTTGTACATGCAGTTTGGCCACTATACATAATATCGACTCAACACTAACTCGACCCAAAGTAAAACATTGAAATCTGCGCTTTATGTCATGCTATGAGATTTTGTGAGACAGAGTGAGACACGTGGGCAACTCATGTTCCACGCGTCGTATACGACTTTCATTGGGAGTTAAAGTGTGCTGTTAGTATCACCATATAAATCTCTGATTTTAATGTTTTTCTAGAGTTGGTTTTGTATCGTTTATAACATGCTACGATCTTTAAACTTTTTTTGTGCTAACTACTCAACAGCCAATCAGGAACACAGCATCAGGGCTATCCTCAAGTTCTCAAAGCATTCTGCTGTCTCCGCCGCAGAGTGCTAGCACTCCGCTGTCGACGCCAGACGTCAGCACGGATAAGTCGCCAAAACCCGCGCTACCTCCTAAACCGACCATCAAGGTGGGTACTATACTGGGATGGCAACATAATGGGATATTCTTTTTTTATTCAAAGTGGATTTTTTCATGTACTTGTACTATCGGTGAAGACAATGAGTGAGTTTCGACTCATCCAGATTAAAGTCAATAGGGTTTTATTCAATGCAATCACAAGGACCAAGAAACGTCAACTAATAAATTACGTGAATAAAAAAATAAGAGAATTTACTCAAATCGCGCACGGCCAAGCCTAGTAAAATGGTTTTTATACGATCTTACATTCACCTTTATGTGCTGCCTATGATGGATGAATAGTAGATTATTACTACATAATATATGAATAGTATCTACTATTCATAGTAGATACTATTCATCCTACTAATATTATAAACGCGAAAGTTTGTGAGGATGGATGTTTGTTACTCTTTCACGCAAAAACTACTGAACGGATTTTGATGAAACTTTACAGTAATATAGCTTATACATCAGAATAACACATAGGCTACTTTTTATCTGGGTACCACGCGGGCGAAGCCGTGGGCAGAAGCTAGTTTTTAAATAATAAGATCACTAAAGTCAATTTTATAAAATTTCAGACGCCGCCGCGGCAATCAGCTAACATAGATGGAGCGTTCAACCAGTCCACGGAGAACCTGCCCGCTATACCCATCCCAGACTCGGACAGCGAACCAACCGGTCAGAAAGAGACCAACGGCAACGAAATGATCATCAAAGCCCGACCACTGACCATACGGAAACCACCAATGAGCGAACAGCCAAAACTGCGAAACCATAACGCGAAGAATGGTGTCACCGTTAGTATTAACCGCAGGATTGAAATGCCACCGGCCTTCCTATTCCCTGAAATGGATTTGAATTCGGAAAACGAGACGAAAAAGCAAGATGAGGTCGATAGAGCTCAGAGCGTTTCTAGTGAGGAGAGCAATCTGGTTGAAATAACTGAGCAGATCAGTTCGGTGGCTTTGAGTCAGGTCAGTATTCAATTGTCAAATTATACATTTAAAAAAGAATCTTCAATTATAGTTGAAGTATCATTCTTCTTCTTCGTCGTGTCTCCGGTATTTTCTTGGTATTGAAAAGCGCCTGTAGTCACAGAATAATTAATAATACAAATGTAACGTATAAAGTGAGTGATCTATAAAAAACCATTGGTAACTTAAGATTTAAAAGATCTTCTAAAAAAACAAAGTTAAAGTTCTACTTAAAAAACACTGCTTTTTCCTAAAATCATAAGATATCTTGAACAATTTAAAAGGGCACCCTGAGATGCGGCAGTAAGTCCTACTTAGTTTTATAAATGATAAACTTTGGATGTTTTTTGCAAAATATATCCGGAGCGGCTGAACCGATTTTTTTTTAGAATAGTAACATGTAACCTAGAATAACACTTAGACTCCGGAAACTACACAGGCGAAGAAGTGGGCAGAGACTTACATTAAATAAACATATTGACATATAACATATTTGACGACCTCTGTGGCTCAGTGGGCGAAGGCCCGTCTGAGACGCAGAAGGTTGCGGGTTTGATTCCCGGCCCAGGACAAATGTGTAACAACTTAAAATATTTGTCTCGGGTCTGGGTGTTAATATGTATATATACATTTAAAAAAATGTATACTTATATACATATTTTTTTTTTGAACTTTTACTGATATACTACTTATAGTATATCAGTACAAGTTCTGCTTAGTTTGGGGCTAGATGATGCTGAGTGATAAAGGCTTTTACGTCAGACCGTGCCTGTGACTGTTATGTTATTTTCAGGATGAGGAGGTCCCTGAGAGACGGAAGAAAGGCAACTTAAAGCAAGGAAGGAAAACTCCGCTCGCTCGGCGGGTCAGCTTCGATCCCCTCGCGTTACTGCTGGATGCCAGTTTAGAAGGCGAATTGGAACTCGTCAAGAAAACGGCAACTCAGGTAGATAATTCGGCATCATACATTTTTATTTTCTATGTGAAAATGCTTTTACGCATTGCCCCCGGCCTGAGGAAAGCAGAGGAGGTCTATTGGGGAACCAATCCACTAACAGAGTGCTAGTGGATGGTGGAATACCCACTACCAAAACCCGTAGATTACCCAATGCTAACTATGCAGTGGGTTGTAAATCGATCTTCAATACGAAGGTTCTCGATTCGAACCCGTCGTGAACCAAAGGATTTTTCCACTTTAAATTTATGTTCGCATTAGCACGCGCTCAAAACAGCCAGCGTAGGAGGGCATCTTGAAGATACCGGCCTAGAACCATCTTATCATTATGTGCCATTAGTTAGTGTTCTAACCGGCTGGGCTTGCTACTTGCTATGCTATGTAGAATAACTAGACAAGCTACTTTGTAAACTTCGAGAATGTGCCAAGTATGAAAAGAACGTTGGAAAGTTAATGTGATAGGAACCTAGGCTCAATTGGCACAGAACTGGGAAGAGTTGATGATTATTGTAAAGAAAACTCATAGGGTTCGATTTGCATAGAAATATAATATTGTGATGGGAATGTACTGGGTTTGATTGGCACAGAATTGGAAAGAGTGGTTGATTATTGTGATGGGAATACAACTGGTTAGCTGGGCGTGGTACCCAGCAGTGTGTATGCAGGCTGATTAGATAGACTAGCTCTGCCACGGCCTCCGACCCACCGCGCCGCATCGCCCTGCCGCGCCAAGAATTGGGCTATCAAAATACATTTTTTTTTTCATCCGACTGGTAGTTTCAGATATAAGCGCGTTCAAACAAACAAACCCCTACTATAAACGCGAAAGTTTGTGAGGATGGATGTTTGTTACTCTTTCACGCAAAAACTACTGAATAGATTTGATGAAACTTTACAGTAATATAGCTTATACATCGGAATAGCACATATCACCTTTTTTCCTGGTACCACGCGGGCGAAGCCGTGAGCAGAGGCTAGTATTAGTATAGATTATATGTATTGTCTAAGGATGTATTTCTTGCATAGACAGTTGAGTTTTATGGCTTCAGGTGCAGAATGCTAGCGCTGCAAATGACGAGGGTATCACGGCTCTCCACAACGCCATCTGTGCGGGCCACTTCGAAATCGTCAAGTAAGTCGACTAATAGACCCCCTATCATCAAAGGTTTTCTGGAAGAAAACTTAAGCTCGCCTTTGTGCATGTCCTATTTGTAAGTTTTTTGTATGTTTTATCTGTGTGTACATTAAAGAATAAAAGAAAGAATAGATTACATACTCTTTATCTAAGGGAGTATTGATTTTTAACTTGTTATGCCTAATGTGTAACTTGCAAAAGCCCTGTGCTTTTGAGTATACAAATACCTACATATACTGACGAGGAAGCCGGTGCAACTTACCATACGCCCCCTCCCCCCTTTTTTTTAAAACACAAACAAACACTCACTACTGTATTCTCCATGATGGACAACTTCAGATCTATATTCTGTATGCAGATCTTTAAGGGTACCAAGTAGGGTATAGTCAGAGTCATGTCCGCGTTTTGTATATTAGTTAGTATTCCACGTTGCAAGCACATCATTGTAATTGGAACACTAACCGCAGGCACGGCATGTCGTGGAATTATAAAAAAAAAAGAATCGTTGTGGACGACGTCTGTGGCGCAGTGGACGAAAGCCCGCCTAAGACGCAGAAGGATGCGGATTCGATTCCCGCTGCGGGACAAATGTTTGTATTTGCAAATATTTGTCTCCGGTCTGTAGGTTTTCTATGTATAATATGTATGTATTTACAAAAAAGAGCATATAAGTAGTATTTTAGTCCTATAATAGAAGCTCAGCTTAGTTTGGGGCTAGATGATGGTGTGTGAAAAAAAAGGACCAGCATTATTTATGTTAAAATTAACCTGTGTTTATTATTTGAATAATTCCAGATTCCTAGTACAGTTGGGATGTGACGTGAACGCGCAAGATTCTGACGGCTGGACGCCGCTCCACTGCGCCGCTTCTTGCAATAACCTCGCTATGGTCAAATTCCTCGTCGATAATGGTAAGGTTTTCTTAGATTTATATATCCTATAAAATGAGCGGATGAATGAATCCGTTTAAATGCGGAAAATGGGTATGTATGTACATACATACATACATACCCGGTCACTCGCATTCGCACGAATACACGAACATTACAAAACATTCGTAAATGAACTATGCGAGGTTAATTGCTACTGCATTCGCTATTTCGTATTTGATGCACATGAAACCGCGCGAACCTCGAACCTTCGATTCTCCGTTTCACCAGTTAATTTAAACGAAAACAAGTGTCCTTGTATACTTGTTTTGTTTATCTTCTTGAATCCATCCTTTCTACATGCCAAAACCATCTTAACTTCCGCCACTGCATCATGTGTCATGTTTACAGGAGCGTGTATATTCGCAACTACGCTGTCCGACCACGAGACAGCGGCTGAGAAATGCGAAGAGGACGAGGAAGGCTTCGACGGCTGTTCCGAGTATCTTTACAGTTAGTATCACAAGCTTATGTCACAAATATACATGATATTACCAATTAATAACGGTAAAATCCTCATGTGCTTGTAGCACATGAGATCTTTCATCTTGATATCTCAGGGAGGCAACGCGTGAGTGATACATCTGGTATTGCAAGCGTCCATAGGCTACGGTAACCGCTTACCAACAGGTGGGCCGTAATTTTGTTTGCCTCTTTAGTTATAAAAAAAAACTTAATAGTACTACGCACAGAATATCCATTCACTCTCTCCCGCTGATCCTATTAAGGGTCCGGTCAACCTGATGCGGCTGAATACCACAGATAAAAAGAAACCCTTAGAAATACTAAACAAGGTGTACAAAATAAGTAAAGTAGTAATAAGTACTCGTCGTACTTCCTGAAACACTTCAAGATGTTCCCTCTGTATGGGTTTTTCCAGGTTGTGGAATTGCGACTATGCAAGCTAGATATTTATTTATGTCCCTGTAACCCCCTTTACCCCAGTATAAAAGTTCAACAGAGACCTAATTCAGTGGACAGAGCTCATCAAGGCACAATAATTTTTTTTTCTGCTTTAAAATAACATTTTAAAACTTCACCATCATTTGTACCAGAACATTGCGTTATGACCAAGTATACTTCTTGTGTATTACTTATTATTACTTAATTATCAAAATCGTTCAGCTCATTCTCGACATATACTGTATAGACAAGCAAATTATATGTTGCTCGTTTTACACTTGGTATGCTTAAGCACAGATCTAAGCGCACAATAGATTTACTATTCCAGCAGTCCTAAGGTAATAAGAAGATTATTAATATTATTATACTCTCCAGGTGTTCAAGAGAAACTCGGCATCATGAACGGAGGTACCGTGTACGCAGTATTCGCGTATAACGCCTCTCGTAGCGATGAGCTGTCATTCAACATCGGCGACCGTCTACAAGTGCTGAGGAAAGGCGATGACAGCGAGCGCGAGTGGTGGTGGTGCAGAGACGGCCGCGGCGACGAGGGCTACGTACCTAGGAACCTGCTCGGGGTAAGGTTTCGATCCTATCGGCTGCGCAGTATTGAGGGGATGAGCCATCATTCAACATCGGCGACCGTCTACAAGTGCTGAGAAAAGGCGATGACAGCGAGCGCGAGTGGTAGTGGTGCAGAGACGGCCGCGGCGACGAGGGCTACGTACCTAGGAACCTGCTCGGGGTAAGGTTTCGATCCTACCGGCTGCGCCGTATTGAGGCGACGAGCCATCATTCAACATCGGCGACCGTCTACAAGTGCTGAGAAAAGGCGATGACAGCAAGTGCGAGTGGTGATGGTGCAGAGACGGCCGCGGCGACGAGGGCTACGTACCTAGGAACCTGTTCGGGGTAAGGTTTCGATCCTACCGGCTGCGCCGTATTGAGGCGTATGAGGAAGTGCTGAGGAAGAGCAACCACAGCGCGAGTGGGTAAAGAAATTTGTCATTTTAACGCTGCGGTTAATTTATGCGCATTGTTCATGCTTGAATGAGAGCTTTGATATTTTTTAAGTGTACATGCTCCTGACTTTTACATCACACTACATACAAAAATACACGCGGAAACAACGGATTCAGGGCAATAACCAAATAAATGGCTCTAAAAGATGTTGGACAGATTCAAGGTTTTATTATAATTACTTGAGTAAAAATCAGCTTGAAATATACGATAAGGTTTTTTCAATATATTTTTTTATTGAGCTTTTTTTATCCAATCTTGATTTTGCTTTAGATAGTTTAGAGATATTCTGTTCAATTTCCATGTGTCCATGTACTCTACAAACTCTTAGCTTGTATAACTGTCGCAGCCAAAACGTATAATCCCTCTCGATAATTGGCGAGCCAATTTGTAAAACGGCTACACATAGGAGCCGCATTGGAAAACGCGAAACGCTCTAACAATAACGTACTTTCGTTTAGCCGAATTACAATCCGGCTGGACGTCTATACGCCGAATAAGAAAACGGTGCTATTTTGCAAAGCGGCTAGCCGGTATGTCAAAGAGCGGATTATACGTTTTTGCTACGACATAGATACCGAGATCCAGATCGATGTGATCGAAACATCATCAAATCAGCAATGGTAGCCTCTTAAGCATAAATAAATCAAATTATGACTAACGGCTGCGCCATTATATCAGCATAATTTATTAATATGCATTGTTAAATAAAACTGGAAGTCACATAACACTGGCGAAGTTTTTTGAAACTCATTGTTATGCCTGCCCGTCTTCACACTGAACTGTACCAACGTTTTGTCTAAGACAAAGCTCGGACAATATTAAAACCCCTTTGAACCTGATGTTGTATTTATTATTATGTACATAAAACGTAATTTCTTATTGTTGCAGCTATATCCCAGAGTGGCTGGACAGACAGATTGAAGCAAAGCTAAAATCAGTGGCCTCTGACATGGACCTTGTAAATACAATTAGTTCTCCTTATTTTTTATGTATTTATATCACTGTAATCTAAAAATATCAATATTGTATACAATTTTATCAGATCTAGATAATATTTTGTAAATATTTAAACATGCTAAGTTTAAAACGAATGAGATTATATTGATTTATTGTACATTTTATAAATATGCGAGTCATAATTGGATATAAAATTTGTATAATTGTACTTAGGGATGTCTGCAAATGTTGTGAGATTAAACACATAAACTGACAATACAAAATAATAATCTTTTTTATTTATTGTAAAACATTGCTTTAACTCAGACCTAAGAATTGAGTAGTAAAACATCATAGCAAGAGCATTTTAATTCTCCTTAAATAAAACAGTTGTTTGTTAAAGAAAAGGGTCCCTCTGAGAATTACAATAGTAACGTAAAAGTAGCACAAAAGAACGTGTAGCAACGGAAACGATTACTGACTTGTTCTGAACTTCTGACCACCTCACACTCAGTATTAGGTAATATCTGTGACCTCACTTTACGTCAAGATAGAGTTTAACACTGTGACTTGAATCTGTCATTGTCTTTCACAGAGAGCTATGATACGTTCAGTGTTGCCGTTCGTCAATATTAAATTGCACAGATTATCAGTTTTATACATTAACAACATTATAAACTTCAACAAACTGCGTCGTTATTTATGTTGAAGTGGCAATTAGCGACTGTTCTTTCAGCTAGTTAGCTGAAAGAACAGTCGCTAGGGAATAAAGGTACCTACTTACCTACCGATAAAGGCTGTGGGAAGTCGGTTGATGTTCGTCATGACACTCTTTGGGGGAGGCCTGGCTTCTGTGGCTTTCTTTAAGCTGATTAGAAACCCCGAAGATTCCCTTTTATATCTTTTACTTCTACTGTCTGATGATACTCATCATCAATAGTCGAAATATGACCAATTTCACTTAGTATGAAATTGGTAATTTTACTTGATATTTAATTTGGCACAGTACTTATTATTTTAAATTGGTACCACACTTCAGCTGAATGAAGGATAATAAAAAAAACAAGCTGACTTTTTGTTACCCTGATTCTTCTAGGCTTGGTGACACACAATGAATCGGCGTAAATTCACTTTAAATTTTTAAATTATCGTAGTTAATACTTTTCTATAATGATGATTGAATGAATGAATGAAAACACATTATTGTACACCTTAAACAAATAACATAATACACAAAATATTTTTCTTAAGAAAGTACAATGGGCGGTCTTCTCGCTTAGAAGCGATCTCTTCCAGACAATCTTTGGGTGAAGAGCATAATAAGAGATTGTGAGAGTGGCAAGAGTGTACATAAAATAACTACAAAATACATCAGGTATCTGTAATAAATAATGTTAAGATAGGTACATTCCTTGTGGCACCACACTAAAAGCTGAATGAAGGATCATCAAAAAAAAAGCCAAGCCGAGTTTGTTGCCTGATTCCTCTAGGTTGGTCGCGCTCGAGGAATCGGCGTAAATTCACTTTAAAATGTTCATTTCACGTAGTTTTTAAGTTGATGTTTCTTTATGATCCTTGTGATTTCATTGAATCAAAATCTAGACTGAATTCATTGTTCCAGGTATCTACACATTGATTATCTACATGGTGTATTTGGCATACATGGAAATATTCAATATCGAAAACGGAAAAGTTTTCACGAACCCAACAAACCTTAATGATGACCGAAATTTCATGGCCTAGAACTCATCTAGGCCATGGTCACGTATTAGCTGGGTGCAGAGTATAAGCGACCGACGCGCGTCTTGTTACTCTAGCAAAATCTTTAGATACTTACCCTTTTAATCATAATCACTCGCTAAGCCTAACCCTGCCCTTTTCTTACATTAAACAAAGGATGGAGGAAGACAACTTTAAGCACGCTGTTAAAGTTTACTGACCAAGTAACCGTGCAGCAACCTGGACTCTGAAGCCGATGCCAACTTGGAGGCAGACTTTCACATAAATACCGATGAGAGTGTAGAAGAATCTTTGTCTTCGCTAGTGAGGAGCTCAATGTCGTTAGGAGCAGCAGAAATATGATCATAGGCTCTGATAATTAGTATTAACGTTCGCAGCCTAACACATCATCGTCTTCTTCTACAACGGTGCCTAAGGAGCCGTTGATAATGTCGATCAGATGTGTTCAGGAGCTGCAATCGCAAAATGAATAGATGGCCTCAATGCATATTTCATAATATATGAACCTGTATGCATGATAAACGGATACGTCATTTTAGGTCTCTAACATGGTAAGGTAAAAACTATCGAAACGAAAATTATTCGTGTAAAGTTTGGCTGATACTCTAAATTAAGCCGTAGTTATGGGAGCGTTACAATGCTGTTACTTTGAGAAGAGATATCAAGGCCAGTATCAAAGATATTTTGAAAATTGAAAGAGTTGTGGCAATTACTTTTCAAGCACAGCCAAATAAACGCATAATTTGTGTTATTTTGCCCTTACCAGAAGTAGAGGATGACCAAGATCTCATGCCACTCCTGCAGAAAGGCCATTTGTGGCGAACACACTGTTCCTGTTTGCGATGAGTTCAAGTATTAAGTTAGTTTTATAAGTTGTATAGTGAATTCAATACATTTTCTTTCATATGACCTACTTTTTTACTGATAAGTACAATAAATAAGAAAATTATTCAAGTTTCAATTTGTTAGTCTCTGAGACTAATATTTAGTGACAGTTTAACTCTAAAATCATGTTTAGTGATCTAGGGTTAAATTTATAATCTCAATTTTGTACTTAATGTCTAATTTGTGTAATAATTATAAGACTTTTGTTTTTTTTTTTTTCGTTCGGGGATTTGGAATAACAAGCGTCTCAGTGAGAGTTTTTGAGTTTTTAATCTAATTTCTCTATCTATTTCACGTCATATCAAGTTGATTTATTGGTTATTAGGTGGTTGTGGGCTTGGGTATTGTTGGTAATAACTTGTAGTATATGTTTTAACATTGTTTGTTCTTGCTAACCTTATCTGAGTTTGTGAACCCGTTTTCCAAGATGGAGATGGAGGTGGTGGTCCCGCCGGATCGCCCTCCAGATCCTCCTGATTCATGTTCTGGTCCGTCTAAGGCGCCTGAGCAGAGTCGTTCGGGAGCCAAGCGCCGCCTGAGTGTGGATGAGCGGGATGTTTCCGTAGGGAAAAAAACGATTACCTCCCCTGATATGGCCTCTGCTTCTATACAAACTGTCTATCATCATGCCTTGATGGTTATTGGTATAAAAGAATACTCAAATCAAGACACAGGACCATTCATCGTCCATGTTTCAAGGACTGAACCTGACCCTTCAGCAGGTACAACCATTCGCCCCATCAAATTTGGTCAATTTTTGTCAACTCACAAAATTTCTAACATTTGCTGTGATGGTGTTAAGCAAGTAGGACGCAATCGAATTTCGGTGGAATTTAAAACAGCTTCAGATGCCAACAAATTTTTGGACAACCAAATTTTGCCAATGTGTAAATATACTGCAAGTATCCCAACCTACAACATCACCCGCATGGGTCTAGTCCGCTCCGTTCCAGTAGATTTATCTTTAGATGAATTTGCTGAGAATTTAGAAGTTCCTGATGGATGTGGCTTTGTTCTCAAAGCCCGCAGACTTAATAGAAAATCTGTGGATGAAGGTAAGGTTTCGTGGGTTCCCACTCAAACTGTGGTTCTCACATTTAGAGGACAACTCCTTCCAGAAAGAGTTTACTATTTCCATACCTCCCTCCCGGTTGAGACATACCAGTTGCCTACTATCCAATGTTTGAGCTGCTGCCGATTTGGCCATGTTAAATCTCAATGTCGCTCCAAACCAAGATGTTACAAATGCACAAAAGAACATACTGGTGAAAGCTGTGATACAGAAGAATCCAAAGCCACTTGTTTACACTGTTCCGGTAACCATTTCACGTCCAACAAAAGTTGTCCTGAACAGGAAAGACAAAGATCTATCAAAAGTTTCATGTCACAAAATGGCATTTCATACGAGGAAGCATCTCTTCAATTTCCAAAGGTTGGAAGATCATATTCTGAAATTGCTCAGACTATGTATTCTTCCCCTAATAATGTCCTTCAAAATTCAATCTCCTCAAGCAATTCACCGAAAACTCGGTCATATGTCAAAACTGTATATGCTACTCCTCGTCCCCGAGCCCCATTAGGAAAATCCTTCGACAAAGCTGCCCATCAAGCCATCGTCTCCAACCCATCCTCAATTCTTCCAAATGGTCATGCAATTATGTCTCAAACTCTGTCATCAGAGTCTGAGACCCGTCAGAGTTTCCTTATTGAAACTCTTCTAACACTCATAATTGAGTTGTTCTCAACATCCAACTCTCCCCTACCGTCCAACGTTGCCCAAAAACTGTCCCAGGTCATCTCATTAGCTGGTAATAATGGATCTAGTGTCCATTCTCCAGTGGAACACGAAAAGTCTTCGCCCACGAAAATCTGAACTTCTCCACTTAATTTCTAAATTCCACCCGTCGGTCATTGCCGTCTCGGAGACATGGCTTGTTCCTGGTTCCCAGTTTCGGGTATCAGGCTACTCCTGTCTCCGAGACGACAGGACTGACGGGTACGCTGGTAGTAGCCTGCTTGTCAGGCGCACCCTCCCTTTCTCCCAAATTTCCCTCCCTCCCCATTCCTCTGAAATAAACCTTGTAGCTGTTAGAGTCTTTGATATTTCATTTATTTCTATATACATCCCTCATCCCAATTCGATTTTAATCCCTGATATTCTTTTGGTTATTTCTTCTGTTCCTCCTCCTATTATTTTGTTGGGAGATTTCAATGCCCATCACTCTTCATGGGGCTCTGGCCACTGTGATGTGTTTGGACGTTTACTTTTGGAAATGTTTGATGAGGCCAATCTTTGCATCATAAACGATGGCTCTATTACTCGTAGGGTCCTCCCTTCTCAAGACCCTAAGAGTGCCGTCGATTTAACTGTTTGTTCTCCTTCTCTTGCCTCTCTTCTTTCTTGGAAAACACTGCCGATTTCTTACGGCAGTGACCATTTTCCTATTATAATCACTATACCTAATCGCGTTTCTCCTGAGTATAACTTTAATCCATGTTTAAAACATCGGCTGTCAGGGGCCGATTGGTCGACATACTCGTCATGTCTAGAAAATTCGGCAAACAATCTTCCTTCCTTACAGACGGATAATACAGACAATTATCTTTTAGCCTATTCAAAATTAGTGGAATCTGTTTTATCAAGTGCTAATGAAAACATCCCCTTAAAAAAACAAGCTCGCTCTCAAATTAAAATTTCTACCCCATGGTGGGACTCGGATTGTACTTCAGTAGTAAAAAATAGAAAAAGAGCAGAGCTGGCGTATAACGCTTCTATGACTCGAGAAAACTTTATAGAGTATCAGCATTTAGCAGCTAAGGCCAGAAGAGTCCTTTCTCTGAAGAAAAAACGTGGTTGGATGAATTTTTGTGAAAACTTATCTCCAAGAGCCTCCCCGTCGTTTGTTTGGAAACAAATAAGACGATATCGGGGCTCATCTAGTGTTCCAAATATCTCCTCAAACGATCTTTTTACTTGGGTTGATGCCTTTGGTGATAGATTATCTCCTCAGTTTGTTCCAAATCTAGATTCTCTTCCTATTCTTCCTTCTTATATTCCTTCTCTTTCAAATATAGACTCCAATTTTTCTTTTAATGAACTCCAACAAGCTCTAGATGGACTAAAGGATACTTCTCCGGGAGTGGACGGAATCCCTTACTCTTTTATCATACAATCTCCTGATAATATGAAGAGTTATTATTTAAACCTTATTAATAAATTTTTGGAATATGGAATTATTCCAGACGAATGGAAGACCCAAATAATCATTCCTGTTCTTAAACCAGGAAAAAGTTCTTCTGACCCTAATAGCTACAGACCTATTGCGTTATCATCTGTTTTGGCTAAGATTATGGAACATATGTTAAAGTTTAGACTTGAATGGTTTGTTGAAAATAAAGGTATTTTAGCAAAATCCCAATATGGATTCAGGAAAGGTATGAGCACTCTCGATAGTTTAAGCTTAATAACTACAGACATACGAATTGCATTTGCCAAAAAAGAATCTTTAGTTGCTGTTTTCCTGGATGTTGCAGCTGCTTATGACAACGTCCTGCTTTCATTGCTCAGGAAGAAGCTTCAACAGCTGAGTATCCCTGAAAGGCTTGTTCGATTTGCTTGTAACCTGCTTATGGAAAGGAAAATTTTGATTAAAACTCATGGGACCTTTTTACCTGCACGTTGTGTTTGGAAAGGTTTACCCCAAGGTTCAGTCCTCAGCCCTTTACTTTATAGCTTGTATACTCACGATTTGGAATTATCTATCTCCCCTATATGTCAGGTCCTCCAATACGCCGATGATCTTGCATTGTTTGTTCGATCCAACTCCATCGAAAATACTCGGGACGACCTGAATACAGCTCTTCGACTCCTAAATGAATGGTTGAATGACCATGGATTATCCCTTTCAGTCTCTAAAAGTAGGTGTGTGGTGTTTTCTAGAAAAAGAATTATCCCGTCTGTTAACGTGTACGTTGGAGAAGAGCCGATTCAACAGGTTAACAGTGCAAAATTTTTAGGTGTAATATTAGATTCGAGAATGACAGGAGTTCCTCACTTCAGCTATATTTCAGAGAAATGTGAAAAAAATATTAATATCCTTCGTTCATTATCTGGCGTATGGTGGGGTTCCCATCCGTATTGCCAAAAACTATTATATAATGCCATTGTTCGTAGTCATATGGACTATGGGTCCTTTCTTTTAGACCCATGTACCAAAATGGCATTGGAAAAATTAGACAAGGTACAGTCAAGATGTCTGAGAATAATACTTGGAGCAATGAAGTCCTCTCCTATAAATGCAATGCAAGTGGAATGTGTTGATCCCCCTCTTTCTCTGAGAAGACAGTACGTTGCAGATCGATACTTTTTCAAACTAGTACAATATTCTCACCATCCTCTTTTGCAAAAACTAAATGAGCTTTTAAATTTAATTGAACCTTTCATCGATAACATTCAAGATAAAATCCCATGTTTAATTCGTAGTTTCATAAAATACTCTCGCCTGCCTCATCCTGTCATTCAGAGTCGAATAAATCCACTATTTTCAACTACATACGAAGCCCTAGTGTATCAACCAAATATTTTACTGGATTTTGGAATAGCTAAAGGTTCGCTGGGTGCTCGCGATTCATTTAATGAGCAAATGGCTACTAAATTTAATGGCTGGCTTGCTATATTTACTGATGCCTCAAAATTACATGACTCCAGCCCTGTTGGTGCTGCTGTTTGGATTCCTTCGTCTAAAATTATATTAAGCTTTAAATGTCCATCAATTTCTTCTGTGTTTACAGCAGAATCTGTAGCTCTTTTAGAGAGTATTCTTTTTATTAAATCCCATAACCTTAATAATTCCATAGTATTCACTGACTCTAAAAGCTCCCTCCAGGCTATACTTTCTAACCCTTTTCGATCCAAATCCAGATTTCCCATAATTCTTAGTATTCGTGAAGCTCTGTATAGTTGCCATGCCATCGGCATTAATATTGTCTTAGCATGGATCCCTGGTCATTCTGGCATTCCTGGCAATGAAACAGTGGACTCCTGCGCAAAACATGCTGCTCAAACGGGCTCCCACGAATACTTCCACATATATTCCCACGACCTTTGTTTAGTACCTAGTTCTCATTTGTCTATTTCCTGGTCCCGTATGTGGATTACTTCCAAATCTCTGAAAGGTAAACACTATGGTGAAATTCAACCCGAAATTCCATCAAAACCCTGGTTCTTTAAGTTCCGTAAAGCTGACAAAATAACCACGTCTACTATCTGTCGTCTTCGATTGGGTCATGCTTGCACACCAGTTTTTCTAGCCAAAATAAGGGTCAGGGATCACTCCTTGTGTGAATGTGGATTAGATGAAGGAAATGTTGATCACCTTTTTTTCTCTTGTCCTAAGCTACGGCTATCTTTGCATGATGTCACCCCTCCAGAAATCCCTCGTCCTCTCTCTTCCAAATTTATACTATCCCTTGTCTTCTCCCCTTTTATAGTATTATTATGTAAATTTTTAACTTGTAATAAAATAAAATTATGATAACTATGCTGATGTACATCTCTATGTGCCTTTCATAATGTTAAATGTACATTTCGTGTGTTTTGTCTCTGTATTTGTGTTGTCCTTTACAGGTTTATATAAATCAACTTATAGTTTAAAAAAACTGTTCGAGTCTCCCTCTATTTAGACCGGTCAAATTTCTGTAAACTCCTCTCCATCGCCTTATTTTTTTAAATCTTGTCGACACGACATTGGCAAAATTGTGGCAACTCTTACCACAGAAGCCATAAATAAAAGTTGAATTGAATTGAATTATAAGACTTTTAAATTTGTGTTATTTTGTCACTGGCGGACTGCAGTGATTTGATTTAATTTATTTTATAATACCGAATATGTTTTGATCGTATTTGATGTTCTAAAATAATAAATAACATTCTACTGAACCTACTGTACGGTACCTACTGTTTTTCACTTGTAATCTCATAATTATAGATTTTTTTTATTTTGACACTGGCGGACTGCAGTGATATGTTTTAGTTATAAAATAATAACATTCCACGAAACATTAGGCATTTAGGTACCTACAATTTTTATTTGTAATCTCATAACTATAGGATTTTTAGATTTTGTTTTATTTTGTCCACTGGCAGACTGCAGTGATTTGTTTTTTAGTACCGAACTGTTTCGACCGTAGTATTGATACAAATAAATAGCATTCCACTAAAAATTACCTAGTTTTTAATCCCAATTTCTCAATATTTGCCTATTACATGAACAACTAAGCGGTGTACTGTTGTAGACTGATATCCAGGATTGCGGGGAAAATGTTTTTTATGATCTGCATATATTTGTCACAGGTCTGGGTGTTTTCTATGCATAATATGTATATATTTACAACAAAAAGTAAATAATTAGTAATCATGTAGTTCCCATAATACAAGCTCTGTTATGTATACTTCGGGGCTAGATGATGTGTGAAAAAAATTCCAGCGTTATTATTCCCCACTAATCATCATCATCATCATCATCATCATCAGCCTATATTAGTCCACTGCTGGACATAGGCCTCCCCTAATGAGCGCCATAGCGTCGTCTTCAGCTTGCCGCATCCAGCATCTGCCTGCAGTCTTTCGCAGATCGTCATCCCACCTGACCGGAGGGCGTCCTACACTACGTTTGCCGAGTCGCGGTCTCCACTCAAGAACACGTTTACCCCAGCAGTTGTCGGTTCTTCGCGAGATATGACCGGCCCACTGCCACTTCAGCTTGCTAATTCGTTGAGCTATGTCGATAACTTTTGATTCTCTGACTCAAATTCGGATGTATTCGTTACGAATCCTATCCTTCCCCACTAATAAAGAATGCTAAATAACTTTGTTTTATATCATGTTATGCTACATAATCTGGACTCGCCTTTAGATAACTAAAAAAAGATTACATAAAAATAAGAATTTATTGTATCAGCTAGTTCACATTTCCCCTTCGTCGGAATCCTCGACATCCGCCAGCGCTTGCTTGGCGAGGTTCTCTGCTTCGGCGGCCGTCTCGCGCGGCACTAGCTCGTGGCGCCCCTTGGTCTGCTTCGACACCCACGACAGCTCCAACTCAAACTGCTTGTCCTTCAGCTCATCGTGAACCAGATAAATTCTGAAACAAAAACAATTGCTTAATCTATCTACGAGTATCTCTACTAATAATAAAGCTGAAGAGTTTGTTTTTTCTAATGAACGCGCAAATCTCTGTAATTACCAATCTGATTTGAAAAAATCTTTTTGCATCTGACAGCCTACTTCTTGAGGAAAGTATTAAAGCTATTTAACATCACGCTACGACCCTTAAGAGCCGAGCGAAAGAAGTAATAGCGCAGGCGGGCATTGCAACGCGGTGGGCTGGGGGCCGAGGACGACCGTGGTACAGCTAGTAATAAAAAACAATATACTAACATATTATATGACTAAAGACATTAACTTACATCCTTGCAGCCTCTTTGATAAGTTCTTTGACAGTCAAATCTGCGAGTTTAAGTTTCTCGATCTCTGTCTTGGCAGCTTGTTTCGCTTTGCCCACAGCACATCCAAAGTAAGACTGAAAAAAAATCACACATTTTTTTTATGGTAGAAAGAAATCAACAACTATGCGCCTTGAAGCTAAGTAATTATCAAAATATTGCACCTTAAACATTTACAATATCTCGTTTCCATAGTTTTTTTGCTAATGTGATAAGGGAGCTGGTAGATTAAGAAATAAATATACTTTTATTCTCGTAAAATATATATACGAAGGTATGAATTTTATTGTCAAACTATATAACAGTTAAATAACACATTGACTAAAATAATGATGACTGCCAACTGAAGTGAGAACTTTTACGTATTTTCGATTTTTGAACTATGATATCTTTTATCGATATACGATTTTTGAAACTATAGCCGATGCTATAGTTTCATTAAAGAGTGAAACTTTGCTGGACATAAAATCAACCAACAGTTTGCTCATCATTTAGAATGTATTGCAGATATATCAATATTCACATAATATATGATCTCACATTAGGATTCCCTGTGTAATGGGCATCAGAAACTACGAGGATGGATGTGTCTGTGGGTCCTAAAACAAATATATGCAGAACATGCAAATATTTGTTTCTCATGCAGGAATCAAATCCACGCTTTTTGCACCCCAACCATGCCACCAAGGTCATCAAAATAAATGCCAATTTTTGCAGTTAGGCAGCATCAGACGACCTCTGTGGACGAAGGCCCGCCTAAGACGCAGAAAGTTGCGGGTTCGATGCCCGCCACGAGACAAATGTTTGTTATATGCAAATATTTGTCTCATGTCTGGGTGTTTTCTATGTATAATGTAAGGATTTACAAAAAAAATGTTTAAAAGTATCAGTCACATAATTATCATAACACAAGCTCTGCTTAGTTTGGGGCTAGATGATGCTGTGTGAAAATGCTCAGCATTTTTTTTCTCTGTTAGGTATTAAGTTAAACTCACAAATGAAACACCGCTTGGTTCAAGCATAAACATCTGAGGTCCATCATGCTCAGTCCATGATCCCATAACGACAGAGCACCCGTACGGTCGGACGGCACTGTACAGTGTGTATGCGTGCATGTACATAGACACCCGCTCGTTTAAGTACTTCAGGGGCACCGGGGTTCCATACTGGGATCTGTAGTTGGATGCCTCAGACCGAGCTGTTTCGCAGATCTGTCTGGCATCAGAGATGAGGCCTGCTACTGCCTGGAATCATTGGGAAGTGAATATTAGAGTTTCATCATCATCATCATCATTGTGAATAATCAGAATAATCAATTTACTGGAAAATACAATTTGAACAATAGTAAAATTTAAAAATAAAGACAAGTGCGAGTCTGACTCGCGCACCAATGGATAAGCTTGTATGTTTACCAAAATAATAAACATTACTCAAGTTCATAAACTATTAAAGCACCAAATATTGCTGTAAAGAAAAGATGAGTCGGATTAGGAGATAAACTTAAGTTTGTAGTTGAAAAAATGATCTGTACATTTATATAACATCACGGTCAATTCTCCAACTGAAAATCTAAGTTTGTATATATAATAAGCATTTATTGACAAGACAATATTTCTTTGTTATTCATATATATTTCTTTATATTCTTTATATTTTAGTTTGTAATCACATTTTTTTTATGTGATAAAACTACAAATTAACAATTTTCAGACTTTTTCCTTTATTTGTGCTGTGAGGCCTTGCTTCTTGCCAAATTTTATGATTCTAGGTCAACAGGAAATGCCCTATAAGTTTTGATTATTTGCGAGTAAGCTCCTTAGCATCATCACATGATGTTCAATAGCCTATAACCTACCTCAAAAATTGGGCTATCAAAAAAAATAATTCAAATCCCACTGGTAGTTCAAGAGATTGCATTTTCAAACAAAAAATAATTAAATAGGCCACTGTGTTCACCCTTTTTATTAATTTTTAAATAAAGTGACATAGAGAACACCAGCAATGTAATACCTAATTAGGACCTATACAATTCTTAATGCACAATCTAGCAATTTAACACTTGTGTGAATTTGAAAAATTGAAAGACAACAACAGATAACAAATGAGTTTTGTTTTCTGTTTGAAATTCTTGGATAATTCAATTGGGCAAGTTGTTCAAAGACAACCACTATTTGAACAAGGAACTCATTTTGGAATTATTATGCATACAGCAGTATGCACATTAATTTTTCATTGGTTTCAGCATGCAATAAAATCTATTCTACTTATGAAGCCGAAAATTAGTTTTTTGATTGAACACACTAATTTGAAGATTTTTTTTTGTTATTTGATAAACCATTTCTTGAGGATAGGCTATTTAACATCATGCTATGACCCTTAGGAGCCGAGCAAAAGAAGTAATAGCGATGCGAAGCAGTGAGTCAGGGGCTGAGATTGGCGATGGCACAGCTATTGCATGATATAAATGTAAGCTCTGTTCCCGTCACACAACCGTCGAGCATGGTCACGGACAGTGCTCATGAGGAAAGACCTCTAAACAGTCAACAAAAAGTCAGCAGGAGAATAGTAAAGTATGTGGTATAGCCCTTATAAAATTCTAAAATGATACCAAACCATGATAATTATAATTCTATAAATGTAAGCTGCTTACCATGCCAACATGTTCATCTACATGGAATATCCTCTTATTCGCGCCAGGTTCATATAACTTGGATGTAACAAGTTTTTCAACTGCAAACACTACTCCATCCTTTCCTCGGAGACCAATGACTGTACCAGAGTTTTCCACAGCTTTGCCGGCATATTCTACTTGGAACACTCGACCGTCGGGAGAGAATTGTGAAGCTGATAGGTCATACTGAAACCAAAGAGCGTGTCCTATTTAGTCTACATAAATGTCAGAGTTACAGGTTAGTTAAAAGTTTCTAATGAATGACTGGTTGTTTTAGCTATTTTTTTCCAGCAAATGGGGTCTCTAAAGTCAATGGTCAATGAGGTCGTTTTAGATTTTACCGAGGGGCTTTACTCAAAGAATCTGATGTAGGATGCAAGGTTAGATTGATCGTTTTAGCCCCACAAATACTCACGCCTGTGCCGATGGAACTCATGATTTAGATATGTTCGCTAGATACGTTATTGATTAGTACTTTCACATAAAAATAATTTTGCAGTAATTTCAACTTTTCGTTGTTCGGCCTACGAAACGATGACAAGCAAGCACTCAAAATCAAAATACTTGTTTGTTTTCGTCTACACCATTACAAGCAACTTTTGTGTGACAGTTCATATACGGTTCTTTTTAGGAAATCATGTATAGCGACTACGAGCCTTGTCATGTTGAAGAGACGAACTACATATTAGATGTATGATAGAGCAGGATTAAGCACTAAATTAACTGAATTCATATTATTTTTATAGGGTAACTTTGCCTATATTGTATGAATTATGCTTGAAAAATTCATAATGCTTTGTTCATATGAAGCTTTTCCATCTGCGTTCAAAGGAACGGAAATATTTATTGTATTTTTTTAGCCAATAGGATCAATTTACAAAAACGCCACTGAGAACCGAAATACACTTTTATGCATTTAAGTACGATAGACAACAGATAGATGGCGCAGCACCAAATTAAACGGATGTCGTAATCGGATTAGTCGGGCCACAGATATTATAATACAAGTAAAAAATGGAGTTGGGCGAAATGCACAATCTTTGGATGTTTATGCAGGTATAATCTTTTTTTTCAAAATTATATCACAGTAGGTAGAGTTTTCGCTCTTTTTCACATAAAGAAAGAAAGCGAAAACTCAAAAACTAGGTAGGTAACCATTCATTTGTGTCAAAATCACTTTAGTAGGTACTACATAGGTTAGGTAGGTACATAAGTAATGTAATTTGAAATTACATTAAAACCCTTGTGAGAAAGAGCTATTAAAATGGGGTGATTATGGATCCAGGGATAAATAGAGACAAAACGTAGGCAGGTTATGCTTAGGTAAGTATGTAGGTATCTACCTAAATAGTTAAAGTAGGAAACCTACCTATAATAAATTAGTACTCACCTTTAAATTGACTTACCCACTTGGTTAGGAGTTTAGGACTATCGAAACACCACCTCCGGATGTGTAGATTTATGGACTTCATGTATGAAGTCCATCCGTACCTAAAGTAATCCTCCTGTTCCAGACCGGTTGATGATAATGTTGCTGATTTTAATGAATATCAAGATACGAGTAGGTATTGAACTCAGCAAGTTAACGTCTTCAAATTATAAGAGTTTTGCTCTTAAACTTTGTCCAGCTTTTCCATTTGACATTCAAGCGGTTTAATTGTTCAGAGCTTTGAATTTAGTTCAAAATAATTCCACTTCTTTGCCCAAGAACTTTCAAACTCGAAGGTAAGTTACGGAATAATTAGATATGTAGGTAGGTAGGTATCTAGATACCTACTAGGTACATACTGACAAGTAACATTTACCTAATATTTTAAAATGCATAGTCGCAAATATTAGGTTGGCAACAAAGTTCCTTCTCGTTTTTTTTAATTTTAAATGTTTTTGTCAAAATATTTTAAACCATTCGAAAGATGATGTTTTGTTCTACCGGAATGTATGTTTTGTTTACCCATTGTTAAATTATTTTAATTATTGAATCATAAAATTATATGTCAAGTTAAGAAAAACAAGCATTTTCGACACCTCCTTTTTGCTTGATTAAAAGGCTCGAGGAGTTCTAAAGCTGCTCGCGACTTTTGTGCTGTTAAAACCTCGTATTCACTAAGGGACAAAATGTCCGCGACACGTGTCGGTAGAAATCGTTGGGCAACGTCGGGCGACGTTAGGCGATGTCGACTGACATCTTGTCTAGATAAGTACCTTTTTCGTCCGATAAGGTGATAAGGTCTATAAGTTTTAGCACTAAGTAAGTACCCTACATTGTTCGTTCACATTGTTACTCAGCATCGTGTGTAGGTGTATAGGTACTCCTTGACTTTTGTCCCTCGGTTGAAGCGACAAGGAACAAGTCGCGTAATGTTGCCAGACTTGTCGTGCGATGTCGGGTGAAGTCGACCGACATCGCCGGACATCTCTAACGTGTCGCAGGACATTTTGTCCCCTAGTGAATACCTACGAGGGTTCCATAGCTGAAAGAACCGCTCTCGGTGTGAAACGCACACACAAAATACGACTAAACACTATAGCTATTTAATAAATAAATAAACATTCAACAGACATGGTCCTGACTCCACACTACGATTCCCTGTGTCTTGGGTATCAGGAACTACGAGTACCTACCGTGGTACCATAACACCCAGACTCGGAGCAAATGTTTTAGTATCTTCGTTATATGTATACCTACCTACTCATATTTTGTCGATGCACGAATCGCGTCTATATCACCAGGGCACTTTTAGATCGCAGAACCTACAACTGCTATAAAAAATTATCGAATGGCCACCAAGGATAGGATACCCACATGACAATAGCCACTACAACTGCCGTGCACTGCGCGGGTATTTTAGGGACAGGAGAATAAAAAAAACACGTTAATTAGGATGCCTATGTTGGTCAATAATAGATATTCCTAGTTTAATTCATTTTACATGCGACCAGGTAGGTACGCGGTCAGAAAATTTATCTCCGCATTTTTACAGCAATAAATTTAAAATACGGATGAATACTAAAATATATTTAAGTGAATAAGGTTTAGTTTTCGGTAGTAAACACTTTTTCTTACCTATTAATACCTATTAATTCAGAATTTATTACCAATCTACCGTCGTTTTTAAAACATGATTTCACAAAAAATTCTCGGTAAATAAATACCTGTGCTAGGTTCTCTACCTCTACTAAAATAATATTTACGAAATAAAAACTTATGATTTTATAACATAATTTTGTAACATACGAATAATTTTATTATAACACTAGCTTCTGCTCACGCCTTCGCCCGCGTGGTACCCGGATAAAAAGTAGCCTATGTGTTATTCTGATATATAAGCTATATTACTGAAAAGTTTCATCAATATCCGTTCAGTAGTTTTTGCATGAAAGAGTAACAAACATCCAACCTCACAAACTTTCACGTTTATAATATTAGTAATACGAACTATGAGTAACAAAAAAAGTTATAGCGTCGATGAAATTCCGCAAATGCTGTTAAAAAAGTGTGTCTTAGAACTAACGCCCCCAATTACGCTCTTAATAAATCAATCTTTTTATGAAGGCTGTTTCCCCGACAAACTTAAACTTGCAAAAATCAAGCCTTTATATAAAAAGGGCGGGAAAGTTGAAAGTCCGGGTAGTTATAGACCCATAGCACTACTACCGACGGTGTCTAAAATCTTTGAGAAGGCAATGTCAAATCGAACTTACAAGTTCTTAGAGAAATACAATGTACTCGACTTAAATCAATACGGTTTTCGAAAGAATTGTTCCACTACACTAGCGATTTACAAATATGTACAGGAAATCTATGAATGCATAAATGAGAAAAAGTACGCTACAGGTCTCTTTCTAGATATGACTAAAGCTTATGATAAAGTTTCCCATTGTATTCTTTTGCAAAAAATCTATGAGTTAGGCATTAGAGGAACCGCATTCAGTTGGTTTCAGTCCTACCTCAGTAACAGGAACCAATATGTACAAGTAGAATACTACAACGATGAAACCAACGAGTTATGTCATATAGACTCGGATTTGAAAACAGTTAATAATTCCATACCTCAAGGAAGTGTGCTCGGATGTTTATTATTTTTATTGTATATAAATAATCTACCTAATGCTATAAATACTAAGTGTGTTCTTTTTGCAGATGACGTTTCCCTACTGTTTAAAAGCTCTGAAAATATTGACATTGAATTTATAAAATCTACTTTTGAATCCACCAAGCAGTGGCGAGCATAATCTTGAGATAAATCTGAGCAAAACTAAATTAATTCAATTCAAAACATATCAAAACCCCCCTCTAAACCTTGCAAACTTGTCTAATACCCTAAAAATAGAAGAAAATACTGAATTTAAGCTTCTTGGACTAACACTAGACACGCATGTAAACTGGAAAAAACACATAGAATCTTTAAAAACAAAACTTACAAGATTTACGTATGCTCTGAGTATTATCAAACGAAATACAAACTACGAAACCGCATTATCGGCATATTATGCAAATGCATATGCGTGGTTTAATTATTCCATTGTTTTATGGGGCGATAGTGTACACTTTGGTGATATATTTATTAAACAAAAAAAACTTATTCGTATTTTAGTAAATATCAAACAAAAAATAAGCTGCAGACAGCATTTCAAGAAAAACAAATTGTTTACATTACCATGTATATACATATTACAAATGTCCCTCTTTGTAAGAAAATATAGATATTTTTTTTTATCCAAGGTAGAAAATAACAAAAATTACAATAGAAGAAATAAAGACCATTTGATTTTACCCCTATCAAGACTAAAAATGGTACATAACAGTCCAAACTTTAGGCTAATTAAAATATTTAATAAAATTCCAAATAATATTAAAAAAGAACAAAATTACACAACTTTTCATAATAGTCTAAAAAATCTACTCCTATCTAAATGTTATTACTCCGTTGACGAATTCTTATGTGACAAATTATGACACTATGACCAATGTAAAATTACATCCTAAGACCTGATTATGTTTTATTTAATTTTATGTGAATACTGATATCTGTTTTAATTAATTTGTAGTTCTTAGTGATATAATTTAATTCAATCTAATCTAATTGTACCTAATTTATTCTTTATATGTTTTTCTTGATTCGAATCTAATTCATTGTCAAATTCATTAGAATTTGACAATGTTTTTGACTTTGTACCTACTAATTTAATATTTTTCATATTTTGCATGTTTCTTTTCAAATGTATTATTTTCTTGACATTTCGAGTATATTGAACTCAAATTGCAGCGCCCTTACGGGGTTCATGTACCTACCTATTTCTATGTAATTTTAAGACCTATGAATATGTACATGAAGGCAATAAATGAATATGAATATGAATAGTAGGGTAGAATAGGATATGATTGTTATCTTTTTCCTACTGCTAAATGATTTTACTATAAAACTTTTAGTGAAGCTTATTTCTCATTCCTTGATGTCGGGCCTCTATCCTCAGAAAAAAACATGTACAACAACGTTTTAATAGGATTCCTAATTTGTGATTTGTATCTAATAAATAAGTAGTCATATTCAGATAAAAAGAGACGGTACAAACAAGGATAAAAGTTGCAAGAAGGGGTATAGAACTGCCATGTTAGCTTTGATTACCTATAACACTCTACGCAATACCGAGATAGGCTACCTCAATCGTATACGAGACGTGGTGATGGTCGATGGAGTTGAGAACTAGTTGGTAATCGAATGGCTTCTAAGAACCCCACGAGGCGTTGGCAGACCACATTATAATACTATACTAGCCACCAGGTAAGGGACATTTGTGTCTGAAACATAAAATTAGATAGATTAATCATAGATCAAATTAGCACAGATATAAGCCGCACAAGCCATGTAGAGACACGCTATGTCCTCGAAGAGGCTTCATAAAATTAGCTTCCTCTTAGATAGATACCTACTTCTAGGATACCATAAGGTTCTTCAAAGTCTTATAATTTTCTGAAATTATTCAAATCACCAGTATAGAGAAAAAAATACACTTCAGTTTTTACTGAGAATTATTGCGCGAAATCAGCAGTCATTTAATGCAGCAACGTAAGCAAGTATGTGCAACCTATATTTGTTTCAACAGTGGGTACACCGCTCGAAAACATGTTTAGGATTTTAATCATCACTCACAACATTTCGAGTAAATTGGACCATTTTGGCAAAGGAAAGTAAAGTATGAAAATAGTGGCCTGTACGGCTGAAAATAATATATAAATACCGACCTAAGTAATTCAAATGTTTAGGAACACAGAAAAATAGAGGGCTTAAAACTATTGTCTTACCTAGGTACTAATTAGTAATAGTAAATAGTAGTCAATAATTAATTATTTCTTCGTTGACTAGATTGTGATTCAATTTGGTTTTTGTTGGTGATTTTTTATGTTTATCTTTAAGCAATTATTTCAATTATATTTTAAGCTTAATTTCAGCTTAGAAAAGAGCTACTTCGTAGCTCTTTCCTATATGATAGAACTCAAAGTTGCAGCGTTCAACTGGGTCATATGGACCCCGTTGAACTTCATGTACCTACTTAAATTATTTTCAGAAAAACTACAGTTCAAGTTCTACTAACCTTCCTACAGCGAAATCAAACAGAGGCTTTAGAGGTTAGAACGACTTTCGAAACTGTCCGTTACAAGGAAACAGGAAGAGCCGGCAGAAACTTTGAATAAACAACTTTAGTACCCACTTACTAGGTACCTCTACATGTATCAATTCTTTCTTGTTTGGTTTGACATAAAACCTACGTATCTACGTAACAAACAAAAAGCCACTTTGCTAAGATAAAAGTTGGCAACTATTTTCCCGAGAAGTTGCGGGTTCTGAAACAATTTAGCTTTCCCATGAGACCGGGTTTCATCGGCCGATGTCATGGAGATGCGTGCCTTCATCCAAGTAACAGCCGGCGGCATCAAGGCCACATAATATAATCAAAATATCTAATTTTTAAAAAGGTGCATAAAGTGCTTCAAATGCACTTTAGTTTCGGATACAAAAAGAACTTCGAAAACCTTGTGTCCAGCCAGATAAACATAACACCCAATTAAAAATATTTTTTTATATTTTTGTGTATTTTGTTGGTATAACTGTGAACCGCGTATGTCTGCAGTAAAGAATTATTATTATTTTGAGTTTAAAGTTATTACTAACTAACTATTACTAAATAAGTTTGTTAAATAGATAAATCGAAATAATTTTAAAGTTCTTCATTTCGATGTAGTTTTATATCTACAATAAATAAAAAAATAAAGTGTTTAAGTAGGATCGTTGGTAAAACTTTTTTAGACTCTATTCCTTCCTAGGTAAGAGATGGCTTTATACAGATCTCGCAATTATAAAGTCCTATATAGGAGGATCCCTATGTATTATATGTCTGGGAAAAACCTAGGTTTGCATTCCCAGCTCTAGCCTCCTAGATCCTCTAGGCAAGTTCTAGTTCCCCACTGCTTTTAAAATAAAATACCTAAAAACTCTCGATCGCAGAGCGATTTACTATATCCCTTTTGAAATCGTAGGTAAAATCTATCTTATTCTCGTTCAATGATCCGTACGAATAACTCCTAACCTGTTCTGATATCAACTGCACCGTTTCAAACATTGGAAGTGCAGCAATAAATTACCAATCACCTGGTTACAATGGCTCGAGTCTCAATGCCCAACTTTGTTGAGTATGGGCCAAGTTTGCCCATGAATTATTATGTTGATTCTATTCATCTACTCTTACATAAAGTGCATTTACCTTGCACCAAGGCGGTTGAGGAATGGACAGAAAAATTCTCTCAAAGTGCTGCCATCGAAGAACGTATCTCATTTGAAAGAGCCTTTACATGCTGATTATATTTTAAAATTTAAATCTGTTTAAAGAGAAAAATACATGCCAATATGCCTGCCAAGCGGTTTTTACAAGTCTCATTTTAAATGGTGTTAGGGTTAGCGGCATCATAAAGTGATAGATACTTTATGATGCTATTTTTAGCTAACAGACTATAAAGGTAAAATACATTTTTTAAATCTAAACTTTAATTTCGATGACCTCGATGTCGCGGCGAACGAACCAGTAATGATGCAAGAGCTAAAAGTTCGATACCCGCTGCGGAACAAATGTTTGTATGTTCTGCCGATATATTTTCCGGGTCTGGGTAAATTGGTAGCACGGTACTCGTAGATTCTGATAACCGTGATACAAGGACACCTAGTGTGGGGTCGGACAATGTAGGTACATATTTGTGTGTTGGTTGTTTATTTATATATGTTTTCATATAGGCTTGATATTCTCCCTATAGTGAAGTTTTTTGCCTCGCTATATAAAGGTTCATCTCTCAACTCATTTTGCTCTGGGCCAGAGAACCTTGTCTCCTTTATCTGAAACCATTACAGGCTTGGCTATTTCGTCCCATTCAGTCGGAAAAGTGCTGTGAAATCGTAATGGTTAGGGTAGGCACAGATATTATGCTTAGGTAAGTGAATTTGAACATAAGCTGAATATAACAGCCGAACTGAGAAACTCCTCCTTTTTGAAGTTGGTTAATAATTGCTTGCCATTATCTAGATTTTGGGTTCATTTGAGGATCTAGGAAGGTTTCTAATGTTTTTCGACATGATTCATTCTGCCCTGTCTAACAACAATAACTTAAATTTTGTAAAACTCGACGTATTTTCTATCACATACCAATTCGCAGCCCGTAGTGTATGGAAAATAAATAAATAATGCTGGACATTTTCACACAGCATCATCTAGTCCCAAACTTAGCAGAGCTTGTATTATGGGAACTACATGACTGATGTACTACTTATATTTTTTTTGTAAATACATACATATTATACATAGAAAACACCTAGACCCGAGACAAATATTTGCAGATCATACAAACATCTGTTCCGCGGCAGGAATCGAACCCGCAACCTTCTGCGTCTCAGGCGGGCCTTCACCCACTGCGCCACAGAGGTCGTCAAAAAATACAAACAAACAAACTTATCGCCGCTTATCGTTACTGATGGCATATCCTACAAATTGAAATTTCCATTGGTGCATTGGTGGTTCGAACCCACGACACGACGTTCAGGTCGAAAGTCGAAGCCTTGTTGTACACTAGGCCTAACACTTTTTTTAAAGCTCCAATGGTTCGTGGACCTACATATTTGATATTAATTTCAACTTAACAAAGCACGCTTTCCTGAGAAAATGGGTCTTGAAAGATGGATGGATGGACGCACGGACAGATGAACAGTAAGACAGTAGGTATGCGCAGATTTCGGCTTGGTGATTTGTCTTCTTACAGCGTATGATGTATGCACCTGCCTGTTTGACATTATAAAACACGTATAGAATTAGGGGGATTGCCCAGATTCCACCTGAAGACAGAAGGATATCTGGCAATTCCCCGTGACCGAGAAGTCTTAGTCTCCAGGGAAGAAGCTAGGGCAAATAGTGCCACCTAGAGACCCTTACCGTTACCCGCAGCTCTAAGAAAAAAAAAAGCTCCATTTTAAAAAATAAATTCAAATAATTACCTACTTGTAATTTTTGCAAAACAAAAATGATACATTGAAAAGCCGAGTCTCAATAGGATCACATTAATTATGTAGTCTGTAGATAATCACGACCAAAATTAAACAAAGAATGACTTTAGTTCCTAGAGGCTAAATGAAATACTATAGCTAAAATTACACACTTTTATAGCGTGAGAAGTGAAAAACATAGACTTTGACTTTTATAGAAATCGTTGAGTGACTTATTGATTGACAATCAACGCACGGCTGTTAAGACCCACGGTTCCTATTGGTGTGAAGGGCACAGATTAATTATGCTCCTACGTGAAGGGGTGCACTAAGAAATAATTACGATATTCCATTTTTACAGGATACAGTGGTTTGTATAGAAAAAACTCAGCGGAATTGAATTACAAGTGTTTAAAAATTCTGCTTTGTAGCGCCCGGACAGCATAATTTTGTGTCGTCCTCACCCCAGGATGACTCATGCTGGTACTCGATAGTTTCCACCCGAGCACTTTTATAGCTAACATCTACATCTAACTAGTCAAATTTAGTATGGACTAACTGCTAAGAGCCCCTAACAGAATTTACTTAAGAAAGTTATCCTTATAAGCAAACGCGTAAGTTGTAGTGGTAGTAATGCTCCTTGTGAAAAAGCTCGTCAGGGGAAGTACTACATACACGAAGTACTACGGGGAAGTAGTACATACCTATTTCTGCCGCTAAGCAGTAATGCTTGCATTGCTGGGTTCCGGTTTTTCAAGCGTCCATAGGTTACGGTAACCGCTTACCAGCAGGTGGGCCGTTTGCTTGTTGCCAAGTAAGTTGTATAAAAAAAACGTATTAGGTACCCAAAATTTCCTTAAAGGTAAATACAAAACTCAAGGCCTCCAAACGACTTCCAAGATATCCAGTCTCCATGCCATGAACACTATAAGTCGTAAACCGGAACGAAATCGGAACTGGACTCTATGAAATGATACCAAGTTACCTACATAAAATTTTATATAGAAACTTCACATACAATTGCGGACAAAAGTGGACATTAGGGGTAATCTATGAGTTGTAAAATGCGAACTATTCTTTTCATACTCCTATTTGTTATATGTACGTACAATGAGACAATTTGGAGTTTCAAATGGAGTTTTTTCCCGACCGCGGGTATTATTTATGCCTGGTAATACGTAACGTAGTGTAGCCTACCTATTATGGTCATCCAAATCAACTAGTTTACGTAACGTTCAGCGCGGTCTTAAATAACACTGAGCGTGACATACTCGTGACATACTAAGTGACATTTATAGCCAAGGTATATTTAATTATCGGTCGGAAATCTTAAGGTGCCTTTGTTATCTTTATCACCATGGTTGCTAACTTACTCAGTACTTGACTGTAACTGAAAATATAGTCGGTATATCAGTTTTCTTTCAGTCTGTTCTATTGTATTGTACTGCAGTATACTCGTACTCGTATACACTTAACCGCCGAGTTTGTATGAAGAATTTGATGAGGATGAATGAAGCGAAAGAGATATGCCAGGATAGTAGCAAGTGGAAATACTTGGTCTCTACCTACCCCTCCGGGAAACAGGCGTGATTATATGTATGTATGTATACTCGTACTCTTATTTTTTAAATACTTTGCAAAGTATAGTACCTATAGACTGAGATATAACAGAAATAAAGATATATAGATTTAAGACCGCTATGTTTTAAACTGTATAATTTCTGATATTTCTGTGTTAGTTGTCCTGAATAAATAAATAAATAGTGTAGGTGTAAAATAATTGCAAAAAAAAAACAAAGTGGGTTGAAAAATATCGTTCGCCTTGGTTTATGAAATTCGACCACTACGACCAAATTAGATAACCTACCACTTTTTATTACAAAAGCTCTACCTTTCTCTCTAAAGAATTTCAATTGGAGATACTTGGTCTAGTTCTAAGACCGTGGAAAATAATTTCATCCTTTAAAATACGACATCGAAATCCTTTTCCAAGCGGCTTAGCTCATTCAATCTACAATTTGCAATCGTTCTTGTCAAAAGAATCATTTCGTCGTTTACAGATGGACACGTCATCAGAATGAGATTTTTCTGAATTTATTCTGCATTCTTCACGGATTCACGCGCTATTTAACATTCACAATAAAATATCCATTAATTTTGAAAACGGCCATTTTCCGGTGCTGTGAGCATCAAGACGTTAGACGGGGTCAACCTTCGGAGGTAAATCTTGCCTTTTCATGATCCCGCGCTCAGTCAAGTGACTATGGAAAACTTTTAAGGAAATAAACTTTATTTCAACTGATTGTATAGCTGATACAAATGTTAGAAAAAATATTAAATTTCCCAAAAAAGTAAAAAAATCATTGGGACTTTAAAGTGAGATCTTGAAATAAAAACGATCTTAAGTTTTCTTAATTTTTTCATCTCTTGAAAGGATTGGAATAATCCGCGATATAGTGCAATGAAATATAGCAGGAAACACTCAAGGAAAGTACTCTTGGAGAAAACTAATATCAGTGTTTGCCAAGCAGTTCACATTTGCAAAATTGGGGTGACATTCTGTAGACAGCGAGGCTATTAGAGGAGACTGGGAAAAAAGAATAAAATGGAAATCCCAGAACAGAGACGAGATTCTGATGTAATAAAAGAAAAAGGTACTTAGGGGATTACAAGTATTGAAAATAACATTACGTGTATCCCATAAACGTGTCAACTGCCAATCTAACGTAAGCTCTTAGTAAGTATGTACTGAGCATTACCGTTAATAAGTTGAAAGGCAGTCAAGAATAGAGCAGAATTTTACTATGCGATTAAAAATGAAATCTTTTTACTAAAAGTTACTTAAAGTAACTTGAAAG
This sequence comes from Perizoma flavofasciatum, assembly GCA_958496245.1. Lineage (NCBI taxonomy): Eukaryota > Metazoa > Arthropoda > Insecta > Lepidoptera > Geometridae > Perizoma > Perizoma flavofasciatum. The sequence goes on from OY292433.1 coordinate 5,309,735, forward strand.
TAACTTGGAAGTAACTATATAAATACAATATTATCAACCCGCAAATTAATTTTACTGAACATAATTACCCAGACGTTCTATCTACCAAAATACGTACCTACCTACGTCTTCGCGAGATTCACAATAGCAGCGCTTATCGGGACGGTACAACGTTATTAAATAAACAGCCGGTGTTACAACCGACAACGAAAGTTCTACTAGATAGTCAGCTTAAATTGAACCTTCAGATCTGAGCTTTACGGATGAAAAGTGAAGTTAAAGTGGATAAAGTTTTGCCGGGTGTACGCACCCTCTCTTGTGTTCCTATCGGCGTATGGCTGCAGAGAGTAGCACTTGGGTAAATTATTGAAATCCGTATTTGTCGATGGCAACTGCAGATGTTTCATTTCAGTCAACGGGTATTGTAGTATTGCTTTTAAATGTGAATGAAAATAGCAGATACATTTGCAGAATTTGTCACGATAACTTTTAATTATCAGAATTTATGACTAATACAACCACATAACATGCAAAGGAGCTGTGGAGAGTTGACAACGTTTGTATTGCCTCTTAAAGAAAGTTGTAGAGTGTTTGAACTTTGTATTTATCTAATCTTACTTTGAAGGAAAATAATAATAATCCAACATCTTTAAGTGTTGCGTAGAAATAAACAAGATCGAGTTTTGCAAGATGGATTCCGGATGATTCAATCTTTGGCTTCATTTGATATAGACGGGAAGAGTCTATGAAGGAACGCTTCAATAGTGGCAAATGAGGCACGCTCGCAGCTCGCAGTTTTAAGGAAATTTCTTACAGAAGCTTTAATTCAGCGTCTTTAGAAAATGCTCCCGGATTTACTTTTAATGAGTTTCGAGAGTGCAACTTGGGGATTACTTTGTAAATGAATAGAGCTTGGCTTGCATCGGGAATCTTTATTTATTTATATAATCGTATTGGCGCATAGTCAAGTTCTGCTGGGGTTTGGGAAAGCTACGAGTACAATCAGCCTTTAGTTATTTTAGGTCGGGCAGGCACGATACTCAACTCTACTGCAACAAGTTTACTATTCTGGGACATAAAATGAATTGACCGGACGTATTCCGTCATCTACGGCGTCTCCTAATGACGATAAAACAAATTTTACAACCTTTCTTGAAGGTTGAAGTCATACAAAACAACTGCAAGACATTATAATCGTGTAAGCTATTTCGGAAAATGTGTGAAATTTCCTCTCCTTTCTAACAAAAAGTGTATGTTACAAATTAAAAGATTAATTATTGCGGCCTGTTTGTTACCCTGTTACTTGATGTGTAATTTGGATAAACGTTTTATTTGCTCAGCGTAAGGAACAAATTCCCCTTAGATTAAAGACGAACATACTCTTAACCCCGGCTCCTTGCGATGTGGGCCAAAAACAGGGCAAAGTTTTTATCAAAAAATATATTATGATCCATTTGTACACAGCTGATTAAAATGAGCCGTATCCAGTCTGCTAATATCCATTGGGGTATAGTAGACTGGACGATTAATTATTCCGTTGTAAATACTGTTCGGAACCGGAACCGGAACCGCGTTTAACATCTGTTTTCATAAAACCAGGGTGTCTAGACAAATACCACTTTCTGTTGGCGTTAACGCCTGCGGAAAGATCGAATTGTATGGAAATAAAACAAGCTATGGAAATGTCACGTGATTACTACCAAGTCTTTCCTTGACAAATTTGCGTTAGTGTGGAAGGAAAACTAAGCTTGAGGTATTTGTTTTGACCCCCAGATATCGGTTCTTGAACTGTTCTATCATCGACGACCTCGATGTTGCGGCGGCTGAGTAGCCAATTGCGACGAAAGAGGTGCGGGTTCGATTCCCGCTGCGGCACAAATGTTTGTATGTTCTGCAGATTTGTTCCGTGTCTAGGTGTTGTATTACCACGATACTCGTAGTTCCTGATACCCACGATACAGGGAATCTTAGTGTGGGGTCAGGGTTATGTATGTGTCTGTTGGGTATACATATAAAATCGTTTGTCCTGACTGACTAATCGATCAATGCATAGCCAAAACTACTGAGTCTAGAAATCTGAAACTCGGAATACTGGATTATTTTATAACGTAAGCATGTGCTAAGAAAGGATTTATAAAATTTCCACTTTAAGGTGGGAAATGGGGGGTGGGGGGGAGAACTTTGTTTAAAAGTTCTTTGAAGTTAGAAACATGAAAATTTGAATTACAGCTACTGTGAATAAATAAATAATGACGTGTTTCAAGGTTTTTGAATATTGACATTGTAAAAGGGGAATGAGGGGTTGAAAGTGTGTAGAAAGGGTGTATAGTTTTTTAAAACACGTCTCCACGCGTGCAAAGCCGTTGGCAGCAGCTAGTATATTAAATATGCCGACATTTAGGGAACATTTTGACCTCAACCGTATTGAGGATATTAAGTAATTTGAAGGTCGAACTCGACCCGAGGCACATCCATCACGGTGCTTGCTCAATTGACATCGACGTCAACGCTTAACCCTCAGTAAGCTGCTTCTTACATGGCGACAAATCAGGAAAAGGAAAAAAACGAAAATTGTCCACTTTGGTGTTGAGGGAGCTATTTAACTCGTATTTAGAAATATATCAATTATTATAGGTTAAAACTTTTTTTGACAGATAATATAGATCTGACGTAGACCACAATAGATGAAGAATGAGAGGCTACTATCGTCAAACTTACCCATTTGTTGAGGAGATTAGTACTCAATACAGTTCATCCCAATTTCGGTACTAATCTATACTAATAATAAAGCTGAAGAGTTTGTTTTTATGTATTTGGTTTTTTGTTAAAACGCGCTAATCTCTGGAATTACTAGTCGTATTAGAAAAAATCTTTATGAGCTATAAAACATCCCGCGTCGACCCTTAGGAACCGAGCAAAAGAAGTAATAGCGCGGTGGGCGATGCAACGTGGTGGGTCGGTCGGAGGCCGAAGGTGGCAGTGGCACAGCTAGTGTTGTATATATAGATCAAACAGTGTTAAACATATATAAGTACTTATTAATTTCATTTAATTGAGTGCCAGAATGAGTCATACAAGGGTATGACTCATTCTGACTGATAAGGACTGAGAATGTACTAGTTAACGGAATGTAGAAGCACACAACTGTGCAGGTTTCAAAAGGCAGGTAGGCCCTAAAGAGTACCATGACGAATAACCTTGGATCATCTCCATCAATGGACTTCCCACAACCTTTGAGATATCAACAGTACATAAGGTGAAGGGTTTTCTAAACTGTGTCGTGCGATTTGCAGTCAGCATTTGACCATGCTGAATGTAAAAATACATATATCGTCAACCATGTCTAGGCCGCACTTATCTCGATAATATTCGTGCGAGAAAACTTCGCTTTAGGCCTACGACGAATGTGCACGGCTCCATTGTATCGTCGTATAGTGTATCGCGACTATCACGACAATAAACACAAAATGGTCAAAGAAGTCGCTCTACCTTCTATGGCGGCGAGTAACTATTTATAACAATTGGCTCATAAAAAAAATCTCGTTTATTTAAATCGTTCATTATCTAATCAAAATAATTTAGGCCGAGACATCTGCTACGAACGATGTCTGTGCGGATTGCGGCCGCGCAAGCGAAGTTCATCACGATAAAATCCTTTGACGTGCAAGAGTTTACCGACAGCGGAGCGATGTGCCTGCGGTTTCGCCCGAAGGGCCGAATTACTCGCGAATATTTGACTACATACATTGCGATAACAAGAATAGGCCTAGGCATCACTGACACTGGACTGTGTATATTTAATACACCTTAAACATACACTGTCCCATGTAAACCCAACACCTAGGAAGATTGATGAGCATATTCTCGTCGCACATCCTCACACGTCACCCGTGATGACTCCTGTCTATCAACGTTAAAGTTGTCGTCTACAACACTTCTCTTCTACAAATAATAATAATTTACTCAGGTGATAGAGCTCTACGAAATTAATATTAAAGTTCATAGATCGTAATTCGTAGCCCATTGTAGCACTTGCTACGAAATTGATAATAGGCAAGAATTTATAATATTCCTAAAATTCAACCTCAGCGAGACTCGAACTATTTATATATATAGAGTTTATCAAAACCAAAATGATATACACAATCACACATACAGCACTATGTATTTTTAACCCCTCAGTACCTGTCAGCTCTTATAGATTATGTGTAAATGTAGGTAGGTATGCATAATTGAAGATCAGTTGTTTCGCACTATTTAAAAAGAGTGTCTGATTTCAACTACAATATCATTTCAGGTGTGGGGCACCATAGCATTCAGCAAATACCAACAAGATATTTTTACAAAATTTAAAAAATCTTAGACGCATTTTCCATCACGAATTCTAGCGCCCCTTAATGACGTGTGGCGTTAACCTACCTTTTAACCATTCTAGACATCATAAAAACGACTGTATTTTTTTTAAATTTAACAACTAAAAATAAGAGAAAATCAAAGAAGAAGAAATTAAAGGGGTTTGCCATGCAGTGGGATAAAATTAAAACATATTATGTAGATTATAATCTATCTATACTTATAAAATTGTCCTGACTGACTGATCTATCAATGCACAGCCAAAACTACTAAGTCTAGAAAGATGAAATTTGGAATATAACGTAGGCATGTGCTAAAGAAAGATTTTTTGGAAATTTCCACTTTAAGGGGGGAAAATGGGGGGTGAACTTTGTATGAAAGTCTTTGTTCTTTGAAGTTAGAAAGTTGAAAATTGGAATTGTAGCTACTTACCATATAGACATAATGACGTGTTTGAGGGATTTTTGTATTTTAAGATGGGCAATGGGGGGGGGGGGGGGGGGTGAAAGTGTGTAGGTATGGCAGTATAGGTTTTTCTTAAAAAAGACGACTCCACGAGTGCGAAGCCGCTAGTTAAAAATAAAGTTATAACTGTTATTTAAGGCTTACATAAAAAAAAACAACATTATCCCTTCAGTAGAAAATGTACCAAATACACTAGTTACAGGTAGAGTTATAGGTAGGTATTCCTAAACCTGAGTATTCGTTTTAAGGCTAATTGATGAACCCACATCTAAGTAATTCCTAAGGAAGATCTCGTGTTGCTTCCCACGTAAGTAATCACAGACTTAAGTTAATTCTAACTGAATGTATAAGGCTGTTGGCCCAGGCACAGATTGAGTTGTGACGGCGCGATAACCGGCTAAGTGTTGCCAAAGTAGAGGTTAACCAGTAAAGCAATATCTACAATAGAATTTAATGGTTAAAATTTTTAAAGTTATAGTCCCGCTGAGTTCTCGAATAACATCTACAGATAAACACGATGGAACGGTGACACCTCAAAGGGGGAAGTCAGTGTATGATCGTGGCCGAAGATCGTTTGTCATGGCACTCTTTAGGAGAGGCCTACATCTAGTAGTGGATTTCTATAGGCTGTTGATGATGATGAAGCAATACTATTTTACATTTAATGGTGATCTGGCGATTAGACCTAATGTGGACGGTAGAATTCCTCGGTGGATATAATAGTAGGCTGGATAACTGAGTTGAGCAAATTTTTGTCAGCTAGTAAAAAACTAAGGACGTTCCTGATACAGATTTTAAAATAGTTTTTTATCTAAATTGTGTTTTATTTTCTTCTGTTAAATTTGAATTGACACATGTATATCAGAAACAGACAAATCAGTGTTTAGTTAAACAACTGTTTGAAAATCTTCATAAGTAAGGTTCTAATAAATAGAAATACTGTTACCAAGTTCTTAAAAACCGGTTCTGATTAAAATTTCTTAAAAACTAATTTAGTTTTTAATAAAAATCAATTTTTATTTTGGCCTACTGTTTGATCCATATGGAACAAACAGTAGTCCATCAGTAAAAAGAGAATCAAAATAATTAGGTACTATGTTAGTTGTTAAAAATACAAACAATTAAAAAAGAAAGAAAAGAGTGCTTGGTGTGGCGTGCATGTTCCTGTGCCAAAAATCACCAAATGAGAAGCAAATACCAACATAGATATGTATCTACGTAGGTTTTCACTTGTTTTGCCATGTGTTTTTCAGTGGCAAAAAATCATATTACCATATTTTTATTGTATTTTTTATTTAAGCCGTGAAAACGGTTCTATAAGGAAATGGATCCAATATTAAATTAATGATTACCTACAGACGTTGTGTGATCGTTAAGAATTAAACAACTGATTGTTAGCTGTACTTTGGTTTCGCGGTATAGGTCTTGAAGTGCGAAGGCGTTGCATTATGTGGACACGTCTAATGGAATTGTTTTAAGTTAGTATAATGGTAGGTTTCTAGTGTAGGTATATTTAAAAGATCAAGGGTTTCATAAAGGGGCAACCCAAACAGTCTTTGCTCTAAGTGTCAGTTGTTTTTATTTTACACGTGCTAAAAACAGTGAAAAGCTACATCTTGACGAAACCGGCATGCGGTATGCCCTAAAGCCAAAAGTTTGAAGGCATCTCAACATAAGCGGTTCCAATAAACGGCGATAGACTGTGACCTGGTACTTGGAATGCTTACTACCATGCAAACCGTGGCTGGGTATTTGGGCATGTGCCAAATACATATAATGTTTTGACTTGCCTCTGACTACCACCTACTTGGTATCCTCATGGATCTGCGCAATGAATATAAGAGTAATAAGAATATCCATCTTGGGAATTAAAGTTATGAGCGTGTTTTTGCTTTGATTAAGAGGGGGTGAATTAATACATAACTAATTGAAAAGTATCTATCGATACAAATACATAATATACGCGATCATATAGCAAAAATTGAATTGTTAGCATCAGTATTACTATAGTTGTATTGGAGAGTGACACCTTTTTTTTCTATCCGATCGCAAAAATGTTAAGCTCGAAAACGATAAATTGAACTTTAACTACAATATTTTGTTTTTTGTTTATGATGTACAATAATGTATTTTCATTCTCTAATTCAAAGAGGATTGTTCTCAAAAATTTCGAGGGCGTAATATAAGTTAAAAGTAAATCAACCAATTGAACTATGTAGAAATTACGTGAAGTGTGGATACGTCATACAAAAACGATTTTATTGGTCGACCAACCGCGATATCAACCAGTAAATAAATAAATAAATAATGCTGGACAATCCACACAGCATCATCTAGCCCCAAGCTAAGCAGAGCTTGTGTTATGGGTACTAGATGACTGATATACTTAATACAATACATTACATAGATAGATATTTTTTTATTATACATAGAAAATACCCAGAACACCCGGAACAAATATTTGCAGATCGTACAAACATTTGTCCCAGGGCGGGAATCGAACCCGCAACCTCCTGTGTCGCAGGCGGACCTTCGCCCACCGCGCCACATCGGTCGTCAGTAAGAGTGAAATGAGCCCCATTGGCCCCATCCTAGACCCGCTCATGGTTCCTATGATAAAACGAGGTGTCCGGTGTTCTGCGACAGGGAATAGACATAACAATAGGACAAACACCTGACATTCACGATAGCAGAACTTGCTGAGGACTGATAGCCTTAAACCATTCGTTAATCAATAACCACAATAACGGTTTTACCGGTTCCAGATACGATAATCAGTATCAATGTCAGAGCCGTGATGGCTAAGTGGCTTGTGTACCTCGAATTATGATCTCTGAAAGTCGTGGTTTCGAATCCGGTCGTGCACCAATGGATTTTTCAACTCGAAATATTTAAGTGAATTCGAACACTTACTTAAAACAGTGAAGGTAAATATCGTGACGAAATCGGCAGCGGCATTTCAAAAGCCGCATTTTGGCTTTTGAAATGCCGAGTCTAAAAATCCATTGGTGTACGAAGTCCGGTTAGTGTGCCAATAAGCGGCGATGGTTTTGAAACCAGTCACGTGGAATACTATGCAAAACGTGGGCAAGTCCTAAATATTTGCATACACGCCTCTAACTACCCTACTTGTCTACTATGTCTACTTGTCTACTTGAAAATATCTACCATGGAGGGTTACAGTCGTGAGCGTGTTTGTGTTTTTTTTTACCCGCAACGTAATTTTCAACCCCCATATATGCGTTTGCCAGAAGAGATTTTTTGTATGTTTGTTTGTCTATTACCGTTTATCTCCAAAACGGCTTTTCCGATTAAAATGCGATTTTTGCAATGGGCACTGAAATAAACGATGGAAGACATCTAAATATATATTATTTAGCTATAAAAAAAACTGTCGTTTTTCATGTACAATACTTACAGTCCTAGTCATTTAAGTCAGACGTAGATTAAAAATAAAAGAAAGTCCCTATTTTTAAAAGTTTTAACGTAAGCATTTTCTTTCCAGCCTTTGCTTTAAAGAAAATATTATTATAACGGCCTCTCATAAGTTTAGGGATTATTTTGTTAGGAAAGAAAAGAAGTTTTGAGCTCGGATACGAGAGGTCTTTAGTAATTTTCAGGCAAAGAAGAAACTTTTTTCTTTTTTTGCGTCTTGGAAGTTGGAAGACCGTTCTCCATTAGTGGGCATCCAAGCATGTGCGTTACACGAAAAACTTGCCGGGCCAAGTTTCTGAAGGCTCAAATACAATTCGATGTCCTCAATGTTTGAGAAGCGCGGGTTTTTTGGTAGTTTTAAAACAGAAAGAAGAAATTATAAATTAAAAAATAGTAGAAAATCATTTTGTTAAATCAAAAGCGCAATTAGAAATGCGTCAGCATTGACACACTTGCTTTTATCATAACAGAAAAGTGCAACGTTCTCAGTTTCAGCCTTTTCATTAAGATATCATAGATTTTTTTCTCAATAATATTACTTTACGTTTTCACCTTTTGAGAAAACCTCGCTAAGAATAAATAATGCTTACTAAATCTGCTATCTAACCGATATCATGCCAAGGAAAGTTACAAAAAATTACTCACCTCATTCTAAATTTTGCCAAATCTGGTAATATACCTATACCACATTCAAATAAGGATAAGGGAGCTCGTAATCGAACCCTTAACGAGATTTATGATGTTAATATATAAAATGGGGTAAGAACGGGGAAGTTTGCCTAAACCGTATTTGTTGAGTACCTAAACCACAAGACTGAAAAACGAACAGAGTCGAAGCTTTTCAGGTCTTAGCAATGTCTGAAAAGGGGATCAACATTGAAAATGCGACTACTTACTCACAAATACTCCCTTGTGATTGGTATAAATAAGAAATCAATTTGCATTGTAGGGTAAATTATGGAATACCTATGAAGGTACGTAATCTACATTACATACATACATATAGTTACGCCTGTTTCCCGGAGGACCAAGGATTTCCACTTGCTACGATCCTGACATATCTCTTTCGCTTCATTCATCTTCATCAAATTCTTCATACAAGCGCGTCGGTTTAATGTACTTCTAACCTGGCCTTTCTCTAGAATGTCTGCAATTTGCTTATCAATTTTTATAGATTTGCTTAATTTACATTAATTCACTTATCAAACAGTAGCGGCAAACTCGTAGATTCTTTGCTTGTCGTTCGTTGCTGTATCTCTGATTTAGTCACTTATCCTGTGCCAAACCAATATCGCTTCTGTACAAAATGTAATTGCTTTCGTTCAATGTAAGATCCAATTATTTTTCTAAACCCTGAAAAGATTTACCCGGTATGATGTAACCGTTCATATTGGAAAACGATATTCTATGATGCTTGCCAATCTACTGCGTTGTATTCTCAAGTACAGTTACGTACTAAATAATAAGTTTACGATCCAGCGGTATAAATATTTTGCTTCGTATAAAAGTAGAGTGAGACTTTCAGGCATCAGAGTTTTGTGGATATAGGTACTTGTAGAATTATGACTCTCCCTGCAGTCGTTTAATACTCTATAGCGGTCATCTAGAGACTAAAACAATATTTTTGAAAGATACATTCAAGATTCTAGTTTTTCATCGTAGCCTATTTCTAGAATCAGTTATAGAAAAACTAATAGAAAAATAAATTCAAAAACAATTAGTATTCTACTCGGGGACACGAAACTGTAACTTTGACCACGAATTCGAGTGGATCCGGTACGTTTGTTTCCGAAATGTGGTAGGTGGCCAATTTGAATACCGACAGCGTCAAAGTTTAATCTGAATCCCAATATTGATCTCAGACTAAAGTTTTTACATAGCTAACGAACCGTGATGGAATCGTAATGAACTTGCCTTTAGCATTGAAATATCCTAATACAAGTGGTTTTGAATACAAGTGTAACATAATAAACTAATCACCGTCGGCCCTAAGGCTAAGAAAATATTTTTTTGAATTTCTCATAATAATCTGTCACTAAGACTTGCTTAAGCCTTGTCCTAATCTAAGTACAGATAAACACCAGTGCTCAGAGATAGATGACAACACTTTATAGATCTAAGGAATCTTATATTTTGTCCAACAACTTGTTTATATGCTACCTATACCTAAATAATGAAATGTTACCTATAAATAATGACATCTATGGCGCGGCGGACGAGAAGCCGACTGTGATGCGAGGTGTGGGTTTGATTCTCGGTGCGGAACAAATATGTGCATGCTCTGTAGATATGTGTTCCCAGTCTAAATGTGGTATCTCGGTACTTGTAGTTACATGATACACAGTGTATGTGTTTGTGTCTAGTGACAAGGAAACGGTGAATGAGATTACCTGTTTTCGTAAAGATTCTTACCAAAATTCTAAGGAATAAAAGTATAAGAAAACTGTCTGAACATTGTTTGTAGCGCTATGTGTAGTGGATGAAATTCAAGGAACTCTGGAATAAGAGGAGCTGAGACAAAGGTGAGCTTATTGCAAATTCCAGCGCTCACCTTGCGTTGTTATTAATCCTTGAAATATACAACAGTATAGTGTTTGTAAATACTGCTAAAATACCCAAGTATTTAATGCAGTAGGTGTCTATTCACTGGGATTGCTTATGTACAAGCAAAAGCGGCAATTTTTGCAGGACAACGGACAATAATGTTCTACTTAGGAATTAAGCAATGTTCCATGGCAAAACTTGATTGAGCCTGAAAAAAATTGTCGCCTTTTAACTTTACATAAAGTTATATAACGACAAAGCTAGATTTTTTTTAATAACTGGAGCTACCAAAACAATAATTATAACGAAACAAGCAAACCTTTCATCAAAGTCCACAGTGTGCTATTCCACATAAAAATATTCATACGAACGAAGTATGGAAAAATTTCCACAATCAGTGAAAGCGGTCCCCGCGGGCGTATTGTGGTACGGAGTTTTCATTAAACACAGCCTGGGTTTGTAAAAAAAAACGGATAAGTGCGAGTAGACCCACGAGTCTTGAGGGTCTCGTGCTGTCATGATGCCAAGTTACAGACTTTTCTAAAGATTTTAAAATTAAATAAAATCCTACATGCTAGGAGCGTAAAATCTAAATACCCAATTCTATGAATAGTTCCTCTTTCTGAGACAATAATAATTGGTAGACAGATTAAAAAAGTGAGATTGATGTATGCGGTTCCATTATTGTTTTCTGAACCCTAAGAATGTCTGTGTAAGTGTGTAGCCCGGAGCGCCTCTCCCACATAAGGAATGTTGTCGCAGGGAAATTAGTTCATAAAATTTTGGGAAACTCGTAGAATGCTTTCATACGATGTGTTATGTCACAAAAAATTGTGATGCCAGAATAATTTACTGAGAACCACCATTAAATAGTCAAAACAAGTTCTTGAGAGTGACATATTCATAGAGTTAATAGGTTTATATTCATTGAAATCAAAAGAATGTTATAACGTCAACTTTGAAACGTCAACTAGGTAGGTATGAGTTTGAAAATTTAAAGTAAATTTATGCAGATTCCTTGCGCGCGCCCTAACCTATAAGAATCAGGCAACAATGTTTTTTTATTGTTACATGAGAGATTGTGATGAGAAACAATCCTTTAAATAAGTACGAAGGTAATTTAAAAGTTCATGACCAGTTCATGTGAGCCATATAAATAAAATACCACTTTCGTCTTAGCTTGACTTTACTTTAAATTTACTTCCAATTATTACGGATCGTTACTAACAAATACATGTCCTCATATGTGATGTTTCAACGTACATGACACAGGGCACAGGGCACGGTAGTCGCCGTGTTGATCTTTTGTCCCCGTGACAAATAAAGTCCACACTTGTGACATGTGACGCGTATCTGCCACGGTCATAAAGTAATGTACGTTGAAATGTTACAAATATGGATCCGTCTTCAATATAAATTTACTGGTTTCAGTCTTCTTGACGAAAAAAATATTTTACTCAGAGAAAGATCATCTGATCACAGTTTAGCTGCTGTTTTGTAAAGACGTACAAAACTACTGCGACATGCAGTAATCCTTGTGGCGTCGTGTGTAAGACCCTACAATATGCCGCAAATCGTGTCTACATTATCCATTTGTCGAGATAACTTTTATTAATATTACCTATATCGGCAGTCCACGATAGATTTATTATTAAAATTAATATTACGACCTCTGTGGCGCAACGGGCGAAGGCCCGCCTGACACGCAGGAGGTTGCGGGTTCGTTTCCTGCCGCGAGACAAATGTTTGTATATGCAAATATTTGTCTAAAGTTTGGGTGTTTTACAAAAAAAAAAAAGTGATGTAGTTCCCATAACACTAGTCTGATTAATTTGGGGCTAGATGATGCTGTGTGAAAAATGTCCAGCATTATTTATTTATATATCTATCATTCAAACCCAACCCCCAACGGCCATACAAATAATCTTCAGCGATTGTTTTTATTACATTTCAATATAAGTGATATACGGGCTGAGATGGGGTCAACGCAGGATGGTATTACATAGAATGGTCGGGGACACTTACCAAAATTGCTTACACAGAAAACTAATATCAGTGTTTGCCAGACGTCCGCAACGTTTCTGGTCTAATTGATAGGAAAAGGCGAGATTTCTTTATAGTTAACAATTAGCTATTTCTACTGTCAGTTATATTGTATTGTAATATGTAATCACATTTGTATTTTTTTCAATTTGACCTATAATTATTATTATCAATAAATAACTATTATGACTATTATTATTACATATTTTAACGACCTCGGTGGCACGGCGGGCAAGTAGCCAGCTGCTAGCGACGCAAGAGGGTTCTATTATATTTATTCCGGCCCATTTTAGCGGTCTAAGACACAATATAAGCCCTGGGACATAGTCATATAAATAGGGTTTTCACGTTGTGGTAGCTTGTATATTTTTTTAAAAAAGTGCATTTCTATACCTATTTATGTAAAATATTAGTGTAATTAGTTAAAAAAGTAATTAGTGTAAGTAAATTCAAACAATAAAGGTTGGAAATATAAATGACTGATAACACTGTTTTTCTTTTATATTGTAAAACGGGAATCCACACGTACCATACTATTGTTGAAGGCACCGACTATGTTTCGACCCATTTCGAGGGTCTTCATCAGACTCACCCTCATCCTGATGAAGACTCTCGGAATGAGTCGAAACTAAGTCGGTGTCTTCAATATGTAATTGCTTATGTTTTTCATACAAAAGTGTAGATTCGTCTTTTTCTTACACCAATGAACATTGATCCCCTCCTCTTATTGGTCAGCGGATAGGCGTAGTTCGGTAACTGGCCGCTCATGATACTTTTATTGGTTTTTAGAAAAGCTAGCCGGTCTGGTCGACTTCATTGATTACTGCTTGAAGCTACGTGTGTTGACTCAAGAAAGTATTATAATTATAAGAGCATGTTTATCGGGTTTTCTTCTTTTGATATTTTTTTAACAAACGTGTTTTTGTTTTGGAGAGTTTAAAATTAAGATTAGTTAAAGTTCTATGTCCCCAGCTCATACATACTCGTATAATAGGACTGCTCATACTTTTATGTAACATAAATCTTTCTGTAACATAAAAGTATCCACTATGGTAGCTGCTAGGTAAGGGCCTAACTTATAAAGATTATTAAATAGTTGATTAACTTAAATTTAAATAAATTTAACCACTTAAATTTGCTTTGTCTGCTTCTGTGATATGTGTGTAATTTTAAATTCAAATGTAAAAAACGATACACTGTTTAGTTAATCAACTATTAAAAATCTTTCTAAGCAAGGCCCGAAAGCAAGCAATGTTCATAAGTTCATAGACTAGAGATAACTAAGGAGCATGTAAATTGTGATTGTAAGTAATAACTTCAGTAACTGAGTTATTTAGGTACCTAACTTGTAGAAGTGCCACCTAAGTTTGCGTAAGTACTAAGTAATATAATTAGATATGCTAGCTCACCCTTGATGCAAGTACAATCATAGTTTCAAAGAGTGCTTGAACTTTGTTGGATGATAACGTTCAATAGCAGTAGAAATATAAAATGCTTAAAGCTCAGTACTCATAGTGATTATGCACGTAATTTTGACTTGTGAAATTTATTGTAACTTTATTATGTACTAGCTTCTGCCCACGGCTTCGCCCGCGTAGTACCCGGATAAAAAGTTGCCTTTGTGTTATTCTGACGTAGAAGCTATATTACTGCAAAGTTTCATCAAAATGCGGTGCGACTATGGAACGACTTACCTGTATCCATAAGACATGAAAAATCGCTTACTATTTGTAAAGACCTAATTTTTACAAATAGTAAGCGATAATAGTTAAACTATTCTTTGCAGCTTCGTTAAACTAAGTATTATCATTTTCTTAGCTCCAATCATTGCATTTGTAGTTATATATTATATTACTGTATTGTTTATATCTATACATTGTAACACATTATATTATTTATTAAATATCTATTTTATTGTACCTACTGCAAATTATTATTTTTATTGCAGTTACACCACCTCTCTTCACATTATTTAAATTCAAGTCCATCCAAAGATTGCCTGGAAGAGATCGCTCTCAGCGATAAGGCCGCCCATTGTATCATCACAACCTAGTTTTAAGATCCTCTGTAAAGTGTTTTTTATCCTGGTGTATGCAATAAAGAGTTATCTATCTATCTAATTTGGTTATGAATTCCTGTGATTTTGTAATTTCATTTTGGTGTGCAATAATATGTTTATCTATCTGTCTATAGATTAGGAACCCTTTCCGTTTTCCATTCCAACGTGGACAACGGATGCCACTTCAAAAGAAATTATGGTAAAAGTTGGTAACTTTAAGCTCGTCAGTTTGTTGTTTAACTTGGCTAGATACTCCAGTACCTTTAGTACGAGTTTTTGACCCTATGGATTTATTCCGAATCCCAAGTTTTTTACTAGGCTTATCCCAAATATATCAACATCGACGGGACCATACCATGCCAATTCATAATAATAATTAATAATATATTTATTTGCGTAACACAGGTAATGTGATGATAGGTACCTGCATCTTATATAAATCGGATTTAACATTGCATGAACACTAACTATAGCTGAAGTGTTAGTATTTACTAACACTCCGTTTAGTACTTAAAACAAAATAACCATTTCTTCAAAGCTATCAAAATATAACCTAGTCAAAAAATATTTGGTTTATATTTCACGTCAATATTGAGTTATTTTTTGCAATTTGTTACAAATAAACACGTACTAGTAGTCGCTAATAATGATGACGAAGATGATGCGACATTACAAGCGATGATTTTTCTTCCCAATTATACCATCTATTGTAAGAGATACTTAATAATAACCAGTATCGAGTAAAAAATAATAATAATAAGCTGGTATGCACCGATTGCTCTTTTGTGCTAAATGTCATTTCCAGCTGCGCTTATTCTGTTTATTTACCTCGATAGTCGATAGTAAGCGAGCGGTTGAACGAACATTATTTTTGCCCTACCTACATTGTATGTAAGTTCTTCTAACTATGTACCGAAATTGTAGCTATTTTTATGTTATGTACGATTAGGCTTTTATGTAAAATTAAGTTAAGTTTGTGTTCTCATGTAAGTGAACTCGTTCTTATGAGAAAATAAATAATCTTTAACCTGAAATCGTGGTAGGACAGGATAACCAACCCGAGTTTATGAACTATCTAATATTTGAGCGATAGATTCGTTATAACTCAAAACTTGTGCTATGGCACAATTCACAGCGCTTGTCTACAGTATTAAGGGGTGTTTTCATTCGGTTTAATTACTTGAAACTAATTATAACAGAGTTTAAATCTTGTAAAGAGCTCTTAACAAGGTACAGTGTAATGTTATGTTATAGAGAGGGGTTTTGAGAGATAACAGAATTTCGCAAAGCCTCATTAAAAAAAACTTCGTCACTCAGGGATTTCCCGGAATTGAAAACTTTATAATACATGGATTTATTTACAAGTTTTGCTACTACCAAGCTCACCAAGATTTTTCATAGTTCAAAAATTACAACGTCGACAAACTTCAGTACCGCTCAGTAACTTACTCGTATATAAAAAAATTATACTAGAAATTGCTCTATCCTCATTTGAGTTCTTGGAAGCGGTCCAGTTTATTGAAGGGTAGTATTTTACTTTTTAAATAAGTCTTGTTGTAAAAAAAATAACATAAGGTTTTGGTTTTCATAAAATCACCTTGTCTCGAGGTAATGAGGTCTGACAGTCTCAAAAAAAGCCAATTATCACCGTTGATGGAAAGAACTAATAATATGGTTTTTGGTTTGGGCCTGACAATTTTTATAAATATTTCGATCAACTGCAAAATAAACATGAGTTTTTAAAAGAAACTTGAAAAAAATATGTCTAGCCTTTGCCCACAGTTTCACAGCATGGTTATTCTAAGTCACGGACTATATACATCCAAACTTTCATATGTATAATTTAGTATGATTTTATTATAAACTTGAAGACAGATATCTTCCCGATATTTATGTCAACATTAAGTATTTTGTCTATGGAATATGTATTTCTATCTTACTTGTACACAGCAGTCACGACTGGTAACAAACAAGGAAAATGCAATCTTAACTCTCAAGTTGACTTCAGTAAATATTCAGGCTGGTCCACACCGCCTCTATTATTATCAAACCAAGAGGTGCTTCAATCCATTATAATGGAGAACCTGTTGCCAACAAAAATGATTTTTGGCTAAATCTAGCCATTTCATGAGTAGTGTATGCCACTTAAAAAGATGTTTGTTACTGGAAAATACTCTCTAACACACTATTGTAAAATAGACACATCACTAATTACTGGTCCGATTCCGAATCATATACTCAATACATAGATCTTTGTAAACTCTATGAAGGGGGTAGTCAAAGGCACGTCCAAGCATTCCATTTGACGAGTTGCAGCCTGTTGCCACTTATTGGAATTTAAGTTAGAGTTCAAATAAGTAGGCTGTGTTATAGCTATTTAAGTTTAAATACCCCGCTGAAATGCGACCTCCTTCATTCTAGTAAGTTTCCGTACGAGAGATTTGTTTCCCGCCTTCTCGCGCCGCGTCCTATCTCTTTCCAATGGATGTGCGGTCTCTTACTGGCGCGGTGGTGTTTCTTCTTAGTACTAGATGGTGCTGCCATGCTCCAATAACAGATGATATATATGTCTCTACCCTGACAGATGTGTCTACTGTACGATAACAAGCAGGAAGCGCGCGTAACAATGTGAAAAGAACTTTAAAGTTTAAATAAAAACTTAAACGGTCATGGGGTTTATGAACTATAGGGTCCAAGAGATCTCAGTTCGCTGGCAAACTACTGTAACAACTGTTCATATTAATCAAGTAAGCTGAATATTAATTCACAAATTATAGAAGCTTTTGCTCACCAACCATCACCATACCACCAACGTGTTAATTAAGCGTACCACCTGTTGGTAAGCGGTTACCATAGCCACAGATATTATAATACAAGTCCATAGCCTATGGACGCTTGCAACACCAGAGTAAAAAATATACATCTTTTTGAAGAACCTCATACTGTAGTCACTTGGGAAAATCAGGGAGATAATTCCATAACCTGAGTGTTCGAGGAAGTTTCTCTGAAAGCGCACTACGAGACCACCCAGGCTCTCTAGGGTATGAGGATGAACCCTCTTCCAATGGCGGGCGGTGCGGCTATAAAAAGTAGCTGTAGGCATCATATCAAACAATTCATCAGAACAAAACCCATTATACAACTGGAAATATAACCAAGAATGTTAACTTCTACAATGTTTATTGACTACTATGCCAAGCGTCGCTAGGCCTCCACCCGATGGACCAGTGTTATCCACATGTTCCAGGTCGAGATTGATGACCTCGGTGGCTGCGACGCAAGAGGTAAACCCGCACCTCTTGCGCTCATTCCCGCTGCAGGACAAATGTTTGCATGTTCTGCAGATATTTGTTACGGGGCTGGGTGTTGTTGTACGAAGGTACTCGTACTTCCTGATACCCACGATGCTGGGAATCATAGTGTGGAGTCAGGACTATGTACGTGTCTGTTGGGTGTTTTTTTAGTTGTAGTTGGCCTTTTTCTAAAGCGGACTTTAACAGCCTGTTAATGGTAATACTACAAGTGCTGCATTGTGCTAAATATTATAATGTTTGGGAATGTGCTTCTTACTTCCTAGGAATCCTGATGGGTTTTAGTGCGAGTGGGTATCGTCCCACCATGGAGATTCATGAGCGTGGTTGCTTGTTTATTTTATATCTTATAGACATCACGGGGACCGAATTTAAATTCAACCGACCACTCAATAACTTTGTCAGAGATTATATTTTAAAGACCTTTTGACAAGTAGTTGCAACCACAAATGTAGCCACAAAAGTGATTTCAGCTGGAAAACGGCGAATGAAGATTTGTAGCCCGCGGCATTCCAGTTAGTACTTTCTTTATGTTAGCTACCTTTAGAAAATTTATTCGCTTTTCTTTATAAATTACCGTTGAATTTCTTAGAAAAATATTACGGTACTGCAGCGGTTTTATTTATTTTAAGAATTGAAAATACAATATGAATTTTACTTTTCTTTAAAACGGGATTTTTTAAATTATTTGTGAGTTTGAATGTAGCATGATATTTCGACACAGTAGAAATAAAATAAAATAAAAAGGAATTTATTTACTAACACTTAAACAAATATATCTAGCCTAGATATAATAATATTGAATGTTGTTATAATTAGAAGATATATAGTACCGTGATCACGGGAGGAATAGTCTTTACATTGGCAGACGAATCGATCTCTTTCTTACTCATTTAGTGCGATAGTAGCTTTCGCCCGTGGATTGCAATTACAGTAAAACGTAGTTATACCCCACTTGATTAGCATATGTTAATCAGTGATAGTGTAGCTTTCTATAATTGAAAGAATTTTTAGAATCGGATCAGAAGTTCCAGTGATTCCCTAACGAATAAACAAAGAAACACATTTTACATACCTACCTCTCTAGAATATTGTTAGTAGACAATCCTACTACTATTATAAACGCAAAAGTTTGTGAGGATGGAAATGTGTTACTCTTTCACGCAAAAACTACTGAACGGATTTTTATCAAACTTTACAGTAATATATATAGCTTATACATCAGAATAACACATAGGCTACTTTTATCCGGGTACCACGCGGTCGAAGCCGTGGCCAGAGGCTTAAAAAAAATATGTACAAACCGCAATAGTTTCAAAAGTTATAAGCAGATTAATACGAGTACTTAGCAGACTAAATTACCTATAACGCATGGTTCGACAAACGACAGGTAAAATTGAGCGTTTGGTAATAGATTCAAGGCTCGCATAAATTGGCGTGGTGGTGGTAGCGACTTGCTTGTAAAAGGTTATAAAAGTTCGGGAAGGATGCAGACTCCTCCATACAAATGTTACTGATTGCCACCACCCCGGAGCGGCGGTATCGCCACCAATTTGCGCGGGCCTTCAGATTTATTTTGATTGTGTTGGGGCAAGATGCCCACAAAATTGTTGTAGAGTTTGTAGTATGGCTTGAATGGAAAAACGTATCTTCTTTCAGGGTTTAGGAATTCTGTGAACAACTGAAAAAGTAAAAGAGTAAAAGTAAGAGTACTAATCTATGGGGGGATATTGATAGGTATACCGCCACAGATTAATACTGAGTAGTTGCAATTCGTGTGCGAATGACGCATACATAGACACGGTATAAATCTTTACGTTTATATGTAGAACTGTCTACTGTATATACATATATAGGTTTGAAACTGCGTAGGTTGGAGGCACAGACTAGTTAGTAATACTACGTGTAGGAGAAATGATTGCCGCTGTGTGCGGGGGCGCAGGATGTCTACTCTAATACACCGTACGAAACTTCTTAACTTTAGTCAAATTCAGAAGCTCCAAGCCACTGTTAAAAAATGATTCTATAATGTGTTAGTGCACGCCTGGAGACTTATCATATATTCTCCTAATAAATAATTTTACGGTAATTTTGCCCTTATTTTATAAATATTAGGCCAGACAATGTATTTAATTAATACAACACTTACGCCAACCCAGAGTTTATTGGCGAAAGCATCTAAAGCCCTAGCCAGGCAGATAAGCCGCCGGGTGTAGTAAGTATTAGATGAGATCATTTGCACTACGACGGATGGTTGAAAATTAGATCTTATTCTTCTGGACCAATCTCCTCCAAGTAGAGTAAAACGGAGTGACTGTTTCGTTTAGAAAATTATAAAAAAATACGTTTTTCATAGATAATGTCATGTGGTCTACCAGTAAGGTACAGTGAGTTGGAAACTTTTTGTATAAGCAGGATATCTATGGAGGCTGCGCAACTTTCTGCCTACTGTTTATAAAATTGCGCTTGTACATTCTCTCCTTCTGCCTGTCCTTGACTATGCTGATGTCTACTATCTTGACCTCACGGAAGTTCAAATCAATAAACCTGAGCATCTTCAAAATGTCTAAACGAGGGTTATCTTCAGATTGCGTAAATTGGACCACATCAATTTCGGTGGCTTTCTATTCGTGTTCACTGGAATACACTCATATATTTTTACAACATTAATTATTTTATACAACATTCTTTGAAATCCCGTGAGTCTTGCATATTTGAAAAAATAATTTGAGTGTCATTATAGCCAACCTCCCCGTATACCCCGATCATCACAAAATCTCTTGCTGAAAACCCGTTTCCCTACGCAGTACTAAATTATATACAAAATTAATAAAAAATATACCTTCCTCAGTCGGTCAAAAAGCCCGACTGCAGTTGTTTTTGATGACTGGTAAACTTAATATGAATAATTTGTATGTACTTTTATGATATCGCCTCATTAAGATATTTCTTTCAATAACAATATCAGTGTGATAAGAATAAAAAGAACAGTTTATTAAATAATAAGGCTGAAGATGACCTTATATTTTTTCAAATAAACTGAAGCTGTGCCAGTTTCTGTGTAGCCATGGCACTCTCAGCAAAGAAAACCCTAAGGAATACGATACAAACATCAAACATTTACACTCGTATTTTCGCTCACGTTTCAATATTCGTGTAAAATATTTTATAACGGTGTATTTGAACATTGTTAAAAAACGGAAAAACCGTAGCAAAGTTTAATCTTGGACAGGGGCAATAAAAAGGGCGCGAATATAGCAAGAAGTCGGCGCCGAACCTGCCACTCGCAGACAGCTATTGATAGGGTTCACAGTGTTATGTTAGTTTTACGGAGCTGATAATACCACTTACTTTACTTTTGTTAATATACAACAATATTCATTTTTTTCAGGGCATCTGGTCGAGGCGATGCGCGATCAGAGAGCTGGCTCTTATCTGGGTCAACGCATTAGCATTACCATTCAGCGTGGCAATGCGGCCAGTATTTTGAGAACGCTTCCATCTGTTGGTGATCTGGATCAGTTGAGCTATCTATAAAACGTTTGCAACTGTCTTTAGATAGCTAGTTGTTTCATCTGTATTTTTTGTTATAGCATATACAACATCATAAATGCAGTTATAGAGCCTGATTATGTCTGTACTAACTCTGTTTTTATGATTACATCTATTGCTAACCTATGTTTTGCAAAATAAAAGAAATCAAATTTTTCAAGAAGATATTTTAGTGGATTTTATTTATAAATGAGTTTAGACTTTTAGATTGGATGACAGTTTGTTATTTTCAAATACTATTTAACTGTCATCTCTAATCGTTGGTTAGAGCTGACAAACGCTCTGCATGTTTATTTATAAGCATAGCATAGCTACGGAAAAGTATAGATTCTCCCTAATATTAAAAAAAGAGAGAACGCTACACTGAAGTTATAAATTAGGTATGCCTGCATACAACACTTATGCAATGCTTTAGAAAAAAACAGTTAAATAACAGGCTTGGTGAACTTAAGCTTAAATTAATTTCAGACGACGAAGTGTAGGAAGGCCCCCCCATCTAACGGACACCGTAAAAGTTGCATGAAGTCGTTGGCTGGAAGTGGCCCAAGATATCATCATGGGACTATTTAGGAGTAGCCTATGTATAACTGTGGACTGCCAGTTTATTGATGATGATAATGATGATGATGAGCATGTCCTTCACGAGTTATCTGTCAATGAAAGACGGTGCTATAATCATTATTGATATATGTGTTACTGTAAAATCATCTCTATAGTTATATCGCGAACCGTTTCTCTCTGTCATAAATTTGAATAGAATCGATTGCTGTCTGCGCCTCCGGGAAAGTTAGATTTCCCCCAGGACTTCCACGACACCTGACCGGATGTAAAATATATTCCCGTTTTTATCGCATTCATGCGTATGATGTATATCTACCTACTGGAATACTGGCTTGTTTTATTAAATGGAATATTTACGAAATATACATATACCTATCAAAAAAAAACCTACATATACCTATATAAAAGCGCTTCAGTGTAGCTATCATGAACATGTGTTCATGATAGCTACACTGAAGCGCTTTTCAGACTACGACGTCATATAGGAGCTATAAATAATATAGCTAAGTGTGAATACGAAATTATAACAATCCTACTACTATTATAAACGTGAAAGTTTGTGAGATTGGATGTTTGTTACTCTTTCATGCAAAAACGACTGAACGTATTTGATGAAACTTTACAGCATACAGTTACAGCTTCTACATCAGAATAACATATAAGCTACTTTTAATGCGGGTACTATGCGGGCGAAGCCGTCGGCTGAAGCTAGTATAGTAATATAGCTAAGTGTAAAGCTATCCATAAAAATAAATGATATTGAATAATACCATATATTCATTAGTTAGCGCACTTCATTAGCTCAAAGATTCTCGATGTCTTTCGGACCTTGGCTATACAACAAATCTAAAAATCTATTTGATATATACCCTATGTGCAAACGACTATGTAAGCGAACTCTAACTTTTTTATCCTTAAAAGCCACGTAGTTAGAGTTGATTCTTCTGAAAACCTTATCTACCTTAACATTACCTTACAATAATAGCATAAGTGAGTAACAGATGCTAAAAAAACACTCAAATTTATACAACCGTAAATAATTACGCTACAAACACAATTTTACACTTGATGGTGTGGAGGTCTCTTCTGTTCCCTAGACTCATTATGAGATTTACGTTGTTGGCTGAAGCCCACATGAACAAGCAAACACTCTTACCATATTTTTTTTATATTTTATACTCTACCCAGACTTTTACCAGACTTTTAGAAACCCTGTTATCGGAATAACCCCCTGTTATCGGTGCACTTACACTCGACAATGACGTTTGTTAAATCACACAATTTTACTCTACAAACTAAAAATAATATCTACTTAACCTACCTAATAGCTTTAATAATATTTAGGAAGTATATGCATTGAATAGGTTGTTCAAATTATAAAATTTCTCTAAATTTAACTTTGGTATATATGTTTCATTATATGGCTTAAGGGTGGGTGCTAATATCTATCACCCTAATATCCTGACTTACTATCCTAGCTTAGGATATTA
Source organism: Perizoma flavofasciatum (assembly GCA_958496245.1). Taxonomy (NCBI): domain Eukaryota; kingdom Metazoa; phylum Arthropoda; class Insecta; order Lepidoptera; family Geometridae; genus Perizoma; species Perizoma flavofasciatum. The sequence continues at coordinate 5,333,527 of OY292433.1, forward strand.
TTTGTATCACATAAACTATGTAGTTACTAAAGTCCTTTTATTGAAAATTGTTGTTTATTTAACATGAAAATAAAATATTTTTCAATACATTTGAAAAAAAATACATATTTTAATTGACTTAAACAATCTACTTATCTGTAAAATCAAACTATTGATATCTAGGTACATAAGCCGACACATGCAATGAAGACCGGGTGGCTACCTCACCACCAACGCTCAAGTTATATCATATATATATACATATATATATACGTTTTTTAAAATGAGTTTTTATTTTAAAGAAATATCTTAAGATATTTCTTTAAAATCAAAATAAAACGTGCGGTGACCGACGTAAGCTGTAGGCAACAAAAAGACGCAAACTTCTGGCAAAAAAAAATAACCTGGCCAAGGACATACTAATTATGCATCTGTAACTTGTAATTTGTTCACAGAAATTGCATAATTTAAGTGCGATTGGGCATTTGATACTTTAATTGCAAGTAAATACTTAATAAAATAAAGTACTGAGATATACGCTTGCAATAAGCATAATAATTCCATGAAAACCAGAAATAGTATTTCTTTTAAGCATGCCAAATTGATAAAAGTTTCATAATAATTTATTCAAAATATCTATTTCAAAAGATTTGCAAATAACTTGACTGAAAAATATTTTCTTTGTACAACATTCTGTCGTGAATAAATTGATGGAATTTTATAAATTGTGTATCGTTTTCTTTACATATTAAAATTTTAATAATAGGAGGTACTTATGTATTTTGAGACAGGTACAAATTCTGAGGTTGGTCACGAGATGTGATTCAATTTTCATTCCCGAATCTAATTATTAGTTTTTGATATTAGCCGATGGTGACATCAGTCTGTGGTTTTTGTGATATATATGTGTTATGAAGGTAAACGTTGTTTAAACGAAACTCTTTGACCAAAACGAATGTTTTTGTTTCTATAAACACCCGTCTTGAATGTAGAGAAGTAGGAATGTAGTAATGTAGTACCTACAGTACCTATTCACTACGTTAAGGAAGAAACACCTAATAATAGCGGCAAATTGACCTTCAGACCAGACCGTGATTTAATGGCCCTTGTGTAACAGGAAAAATATTAATAATGTCGCTAAAATAAAAGTAGACTCAGCTCGCTCCTGCCGCTGAACATACAGAATCCCTAATAAGGGAAGCTTATGGCGAATAACATCTGGGTTCCAGGACGGCAAACACTTCGTAGCTAGGAGAGGTTGCAACTGGACGCAACGAAATGATTGAGTCATGTCACGTGCACATCTGGAAAACAAACATACGTTTGTGTTCTTGGTAATGTCACGCGGCCTCACTCACAACATCTACGCTGGTACTTTCACTTTGTACCTATTTTAAACAATGTGGCTCACACAAACAGCGTAGCAGGATTGACTGGACTATTGACATTTAGGTCAACATTTTAAAAAGATTCACTGAAAAAAACCAAGTGATTTGTGGACTGGACAATTTAAAAAGATAAGACTAACTAGAGGAAGGAATTGAAATGGATTAAATACGAAAATTTCAAGATCAGTAGGGTTATAGGATAATAGAAGTAGATTTCCCTTGCGTGGCTAAATGTTATAATTTGCACACGGCCTGTCAGCACCAACTTCATAATCATCATCCACCTACCTTTGTCTGCCCCCCACTCTTTACGGTTTGGCGTAAGACCGTAAAGAGTGGAGCAGACAGATTCGGCCAAATGACAAACTTACGATAAAAATCCAGACAATGTAAAGGGTCCTCCAGTTTTATTGCCTCCAAGCGTCTCAGTAAACACGGAGTAAGAAAAATGTTTTTGTTTTCCAAGCCACCCGTATTTCGTCATAAGTGTCCACCTATCTTTTGTGTTTTATCTGTTTTTTGCGGGTATTGTATTTTTATATCAAGCAACGATGCTGTTTGCAGATTTTTACGATAAAATGTGTGTTTCTCTTTTCGTGGAGATTTTCTCAAAGCAACCTTGCTTTGAGGGAAATCTCCACGCTACAAATCCCTTAGTCGTCAAATTTAACGGGGTTTTTTATTTGAATGTGATATATTATCGGTACTTATGCTTACAGCTACTGGTAGTGTATTGGCAAACGACCCCGACTTTCATTCGTGAGTTGAAATGAATGATTCCACACGAATTTGGTACAGAGTTAACTATGCATTGGTTAACTAAGTTACAGGTTAGGGAATGAAAACAAGTGGTCAAGTTTGAAGTGAAATTGAAATAATTTTGACTTATTTTATAATCGGCTACATCGAAGTCTCAGAAATTTTAAAAAATACTGTGTATTTGCAGACAGCTGTATTGTTCATGGGCCATTTCATAATTTTCATTAGTTTCCCTGTAATGTTGCCTCCTCACCTAATTTCAGTACGTGATGTGCAACAAAGGATGCAAATTTAGTAAAGGGGTCTTTGCTTTAATTAGGTAAGTCGATGATACCTAGTAGCGGGGTGAGGTGGCGTAGCAAAGTAATAGGCTAAATTTTAAGACGATGCTGCTACGGTGTGACACTTTGTAGAAAATGCTTGTTTTTTGTATCTATCGTATAGATACAATGAGGTTTTCCCAAGTGACTAAAATATGAAATTCATTTAAAAGCTCCTTTTTAAACATTTAAAAGGTCGGCAATGTGCATTTAGTGCCTTTGGTGTTGCAAGCGTCTAAAGGCTACGGTAATCGATTACCATTAGGTAGGTTGATTGCCACCAAAGTGGCAAACAAGCATACGGATGGTTTTTTGGTACAAAAAAAATTGATTACTTTCTAACTATACTTAAATCTTCAGTAAGTATTTGATCATTAGTTTTTAGACCTGGTTAAACCTACTGGCAGACTGGGCTAGCAGTTGTACGGATCAGTATACGATTGTAAACTTAGGTATCCCGGATTCACTGGTGTTCACCGGAGTCGGTGTCAGATCGGGGTTCATTAGAACATCAAACATTTATTGAACTTCCCTCAAAGATTTTGGATTTTTTTACTTCTCTTTACTTTTTACTTGGATTTTTTACGTGATTTTGTCAAGAATGAATAAATATAATAATAAGCACCCAACAGACACACACAAAGTCCTAACCTCACACTAGGATTCCCTGTGTCATGGGTAACTAAAAATACCGTAGTACCTACCAGAACACCTAAACCCGGAAAAAATATCTGCAGATCATGCAATTTTTTTCCCGCAGTGGGAATTGAACCCACGCCGGTTGCATCGCAGCTGGCTACTTGCCCTCCGAGGTTGTCGAGGTCGAGGTTTGAATGACAAAATTACAATCAAGTGTGACAAGTAAACCCTTCCAAACTGTATCAAAAATCGTAGTAGAAATATGTATCAACATACTATGAAAGGAATAGTTACTTATTGAAACCAAGGTAATTCTATTGGTACCTACAGTTAGGTAATCTCTGTATAAAATGCCAGTTTTTTGTCTCCAAAGTCCAATTATAATCCCACTTTGTTTGGATTCTCAATTCTTTCAGGTAAGCCGGTAATAAAATGTTATTCACCCACACCCTATAATATACGGGCCCTGGGTTAATAGCGACAATGTCGCTTAGGTTGGCTGTTTAGAGAGAAAATTAAGAAATATCTAGTTGTCAGCTCATAAATCAATAGAACGTTAATATACTACCTTTTGTTGTATAAAAGGGTGGATTCTATACGTTACGTGGTTGCCAGATACAACATAGAAAAAGCCGGATGAATTAAAAACTGAATCACAATTTCAAAACAGAATGACCACTAGATTCTCTAAAACACCTCGATTTATCACCAATCTGTTTAAAATATTAATCATTGCCAGTAGAGTGATTACATAGGACAGTACTTTCTGTGTAGTAAAATATGTATTCTGATTTAAACTTTGTACATAAATTAGACTAGAGTTAGAGTTTTTTTTACACACTCTTAATATTATAAACGTGTAAGTAAGGATGAATATTTGAATGTTTCATTTTTTATGTAAGGATGAATTTCAAATAATCTTCGTGACGGCTTAACCGAATTGGATTTTACTTTTAAGCCAAGCCATGGATATCAGCTAGGTAAACTTTTTAGTGAAATTTAAATGTGGCCCAAAAATGTTAATAGAGTCATAATACCCAGTCTCATTTGTCCAGGCAGCAGATTCTCTTTGGAGCTTCCATCCTGAATGTCTACACAAAGGCTCAAAAATATCTCACTAGGTTATTATACTTAAAAAAACTTATACTAACAAAATATAACGAGATGACGGATGCTGGTCCGGTCAATTTAAATGCCGGATGTCTATCAACTCTATATGTAGGGCTGCATCAGGGATTCCAAGCACGCCCGCACAGGGGGAGCCTAATTCCTCTCCTAATTTCACACCTTATTGTAGGGGGTAAGAAAATGGGGATTTTTTGATATAAAATTCAAGACAACGCTCGGTAGGGTTGTAAGGTTTGCAGACCTTACCCTGTCGTAAAAGAATTTCGGTGATTATTTTTCATATTCGCTCCGTTAATGATTATAGAATTAAAAAGTATGTATCTACTTAAATTATAAATAAACAACTATGCCGATCTAGCGATAGCGATCTGCTGCAAAAGATATCTGAAAAGTAATTTTTATAAAATTTTAGAACCCTTGAGTTGTTTTCTATCATCTATTGCAAGCCTCCCAGTGACTTGTGACGAAAAATCTAACATTAAGTCTACTACCCTTGAAGTCATACAAATCGATTGCAAAAAGCAGCTTTTCAATTAGATGAGCAATTTCGGAGATACATGAACAGACAAACATGCAAACAAACCTCTTATGGCAAATGCATATTTTATGTCGCGAGTAAAAAGCACAGAAATGGTGTTTACCTCAAAGAGCATCTATTTTTGTTGGTAAATATATTATTTCCATCATATTTCATCAGATATCGTATCACGTCTAGACGAATTCTTTTACATTCCCAAAAACACAAAAATAAAAGGCATGGAAGAACGCCCTCTTTTTGAGTAGTCGGCAAAAATATCCACGAAATGAAGTTGCCAAAACATCCAAGACATTTGTCAGTCGATTACCTGTGAGGGTGGCACCCCCTGTAATATTCCAAATTTCGACAACCCCTGTAACGTCTTACTATGCTTATGAATATAAATTTACTTACCTATCTCATCTTATTTGCGGGAAGAAGGTGGATGAATGCCTGGAAATGTTTTAGAGGTATTGCGGAGAATTGGAACAAGCTACGAAAAGGCAAAGAGAAATGGTGGTTTGAAAAAAAAGCAGTAGGTACATTGGAAGCTAAATAGAGTACTTAGGTACTTACAACAGTGCTTAAACATTTGGAAACTTGATGAGTGAATGCACTTCTCTGAACATTTGTTTACGTTTTTCTACGTAATATTTGATGGAATTACTATTTGGCAAATCTTATCAAGTAAATTTTTTTGATGCAATTACTTTGTCAAACTAACATCACCAAAAAACACAAATATTGTATAAAGGTAAATAGCCATCAGCATCTTATTTTGTTTGGATGAGAATCATCAATTTTGAGCGTAACCTTTTCTTAACAGTTACGGCTAAAAATTTACAGAATTCAATTGAAGGCCTAAAAGGATCTGTATTTATTAATTCTTACAAAAGAAAGGCGTGGATCAATAGTAAGAGGAATATGGGAATTTTGTCTAACCAAGAAATACTTAATTCTTGAATTAACAGTCGTTCAGTTATAAATATAGACCAAGATCAAAGAAGAGAAAAATATGGAAAAAGCTATGCTCGGAGTCTCTCTGTAGGATAGGATTCGTAACGAATACATCCGTCAGAGAACCAAAGTTATCGACATAGCTCAACGAATTAGCAAGCTGCGGGCCGGTCATATCTCGCGAAGAACCAATAACCCCAGCGGTTATCGGTTCTTCGCGAGATATGACCGCGAGATGTAAACGTGTTCTTGAGTGGAGACCGCGACTCGGCAAACGTAGTGTAGGACGCCCTCCGGCCAGGTGGGATAACGATCTGCGAAAGACTGCAGATGCTGGATGCGCTCATTAGGGGAGGCCTATATCCAGCAGTGGACTAATATAGGATGATGATGATGATGAAGATCAAAGAAACCCCAAGAAAACGATCTATCAGGAATCAGCATTGAAACTTCCAGTGCAAAAAAAAAACTAGGTGAGATGAATTTGAGTAACATATTTGGCCCCTTGTGGTCGAGGAAACGAAAGTCTGCATGTTTCCGCTTGCTGTACGACAAAGCCTTGTTTCGAGAAGATTTCCCGAGTTGGGGAAAGAATTTTAATAGGAAAGGAATTGTTAAGAGGTCGGTAGCGGGTTGGCGGGTCAAAGCGATCCAGCCGAGGCCTGCTAACAATAATCGTTATACTGTAAGCGCTGTGGTGTTGCCCCATAACTTACATAAAGTCATGGCTAGATTTGCCTTAGAAAGTTGTCAACGTTTTGGCGTGATGGCATTATTGTCAAGCACTAAAAGATTATTTCAAACCAGATAAAAGTAATCTCATTATTTTCTATTGTAATAAACTAGACATGTCCGAGTTTTATTCGTGCTTTGTTTTTTTTTTTTTTTTTGTTAATTAGGAAGAGTTTGTAGAAGCTTCACTTCCATAAACTTGTTACATATCAAGTTTAAATGGTAATGCCGCTCGCTGTCACTATAGTATCTACTATGGTGATAGCTAGCGGCCATTCATATTTTTTTGCTGGATGTGTATCCAAATGGTGGCCTGGCGCTTGTGTTCTATAGAGGGAACGTTAAGAATTTGGTCCCGGCTATAAGAACAGTTATCAAGTTGTCTTATTTTAACAGTAGATTGGCACTAACGTAGTCATGACCTCTGGCACTAACATAGAATGATTAGAACTCTCTATTTGAAATGAAATTTGACTTTGACTTTGACTATGTTGTGGGTATCAGAAACTACGAGGCGTTGGTACCGCAACACGTAGGAGGCAGTCGAGTGGCCTAAAATCTCCAACACCAGAGTTAGCCATGAGTGTATCAGCAAACATTTTGCATCATCATGAACAAAAAAGGTGAATAGCGGACGTAAGCTTTTCTTTGGATTATAAGTATATTTACAGTGTTATTCTAGTTTTATTCTCATGTTGGGTTCAGCCAATTGCGGTATTGAGTTTAAATTTAAAAAGAGATATTTTAGTGATTAATACGTCATAACGAAAATTGGCGATGCTTCAATTCAACTTGACAATCTCATCTAATTTATAAGCAAGCGAAAACCTGGCCCATGTATACTCGTATAATAACTATATTATGAAACACCTTTGCTTTGAAGAAAATTCAGTAAATTAAAATGGCTAGATCTAGCCTCCATGGCTATGCTGGTAACAACTGCGCTTATTTCTAAGTTCCTCCATCGAGCACGCTAGGGATTTCATGTTTGAGTGGTTCCCTTTGCTATTTAAATAAAGAATATTTTCTTTGCAGCACAATGTGTACAAGATTATCACTTTATAGAACGCTGAGTCTAAGTTATTTTGTGATGTAATTGAATGTCTGTCTTGTCATGTCATTGAACAACTGAGATTATTTTGTTGAAGGATCTGATATTGCATACATATGATTGGTAAACAATTTTGCCCTATTATTGGATATATTTCCAATATCCAATTTTTTTTTATATAGGAAAAGGATTCTACTACAAGTATTTTTATAAAAGTGGGTAGTAAGGTCTCTATATTTACTTGCTGAGTCACTCTGATCTTGAGATATCAGTTCAGGCGAACTATTAAACAAATCAAAGTGTTGCCACTGAGACCAAAACATATCTGAGTATAGTTATAATACATGTAGCGTCAGAATCCACCGTTATACTGTATTAGAAAATGCCTATACAGTCTGAATACGATTCACGTATAAATACGATTTTAACAGATACTTTAAAACATGCAAACATTTGTTTGGTTTATTAGCTGACGATGCCAATTATGGTTAATAAAGTTTACAACTTTGCTCTAAAATTTACACTTAGATATTCGGGATTATGTTTTAAAGCTTTTAACAGTTGTACTGTAACTATCTAAGGTGATCGTCGAGAAAGTAAAAAAAATCATTGCCGGTAGGTACGAATTCTTTTTATGAAATTAAGTGAAATAAAATTAACAATAATTACGTTGGTAGGTCGTAATATATTCGGATTTGTAAATTATTATTTACACCGATTCCTCACGACTGAAGCAATCGGCATCAAACTGCAATATTTTTGCAAACATACAATAGGATTTCGTAAATATACTGATAAGGAACTGTTATTATGTTTATTTCTTTAAAGTTCCAAGTGATTCTTTGTGCCCATGTTATATATTGTACAAACATTCCTTTTCTGTAGCACAAATATGGTGTTAATATCTGCAGCAACCACAAAAATATGCCATAAGACACAATTTATTTTATTTTATTTTTATTTTAAAAATTTTGGGAAAACTTACAGCTAGACAAGATAATAGGAAAAAATATAAAAATACATGCAAAGCACATATTTTAGATGATGGCAAATTACAAGTTTCCACTTATAGGCTTGAAAATGAGAAAATAAAAAGAAAACAGTTGTAAAGTAGTAACAGAAGAACATTAAACTAAATATAAATTTAAAAAAAATAATTGTTACAGAAGAATTTATCAGTCAGCATGCGTTTTAACTTGTTTTTAGATGTATTAAATAAGTCTATATCAACATCTGCCCCTGCCAAAGTGTTGAACGATTTGCTTGTTCTATTCATAAAGACGTTCTGCCTGTAGTTAGTCCTTACTAGCGGTGCAAAAAGAGTACTAGGATTACGCATATTGGACGTGTTAGTGCGTAGTCCCAGCAGTTCCAGCAGCTCCGAACAGTCCACCGTGCCATTCGCTATGCTGAATATATAACATAAATCAGAAATATGTCTACGAGTTTGAAGAGGAAGAAAGTGAAACTTACGACATCTAGTCAAATAGTCAGGAAGGTAAATTTTAGCACGATACTGTAGATAACGTAAGAATCTCTTTTGAATGTTCTCTAACCGTGTAGTATAAACGTCATAACAGGGGTTCCAAACTTGGGATGCGTATTCAAACTATGGCTTTCACAGCTGGAAGAAACGAGTATATAGCTATATATTAGTAAGTCTGTTAGAAAACTTTTTTTTTTGTTTGTTTGTTTTCTGAAAATAATACAATCACAATCATTTATAACAAGTTGGGATGAAAATTGAAAACCAGATTGGCAAGTATTGATCCTTGTGGCAAACCCCTTGAAGCCACTGACTCCGAAGAGGATTTTCCATTTACGATATCTCTTTGTATATTGTCACTTAAGTAGACAAGTGAAAAGGCCTAGAGCACCACCCTAACACCATAGTGATTTAGTTTTCAGATCAATGTTTCATGGTGTACACAATTAAATGCCTTTTACAAATGACATGAGGCGCCTAGATCGTTTTGTGAGTCGTTTCAGGTAGGTACTACCAAATATTGTATATAAATGTGTGAATGTGTCTGTAAATTGTCAAGTCGAACCAAACTGACCATAGACCGTGTATTTGCCACCAAATATTATCGATTCTAGGGTTTTCTGGTTATTTACCAGAAATTTTGCACAACGCGTTAGAACGCACTAACAAAATTATGTTTGCATTATTATGTTATGGTATATGAATGTAAATATATTATAATTATGTATAGTAGTATGTATTATAAAGTTGGTTAGGTTATTATTATTATTATTTCATGTTATTATTTTGCACCGTTTGTTCACAGATTCTCGTGGCATCATGAAGGCCCCGTCTGAAAACCAGCGCTGCACCTGACCTACTAGGATTTGGTGTAGCATAGTGCTGAGACGGGGACCTATTTAATATATTAATAGGTATTAATTATATAACCTATTAAACCTATTAATAGGGACCACACGCAACAGAAAATTAGGTAGGTACCTAGTTTGTCTGTTTTTCGTTTCGCTTTATTTTATGTAAAGTATCTGTTTTGTGTTTATTATAACTTTTGTGCTTAATGGGGAGAAATAAATAGATTTTCTTCTGTATTCAAATTAAAATAAAGTGAATCAAGAGAGATACGAGATCTCAAAACGTATTCTAAACTAAACTTAAAATCACATTAGTTCGCTTTCTTAACACCTTAAACATCTACAAGTACCTACTATCAACCTATCAACAAAATACCGAACTATGTAGTAATTCCCAAATGCTTAAACTTGTCTAAAACTCCACGTATTACTACATTATCTCTAAGGATTAACCGAGAGCACGTTTCTGTATGGCAACGTTAGTATGTAGTTCGTGGTTGACGCATCCGGCCACTGCCTCTAGGAGGCTTTAACCAAAATATCTAACTCACAAAGGATGTGGGAAGCCGAACGGAAGGTACCGTACGTTTCGTAGTATCAGTCGGCGGTACGAGGTTTTCATAGGTAGGTAGGTATACTAGTTTTGAGGAAAGCTAACGTGAACATTCTGGAATGAGTTTTTTTTAATGTTGACGTTTTCTTTCAGATCTTTTTTTTTGTATTCCCTTTCTGAAAAGGATGTCATTTTTATCAACGCAATTTAATTAAAAAAATATATACACACTACCATACAATAGTAATAAACTAGTACTATTGTACCTAATCTAAGTACTGCGTCAGTCAGAGAAAGTCATGTGTCAGTCAAGCCAGTCGTGTTTAAATTTCACAAAACTGGATTGTCTTATCAATTAGTACGCTTTTGTAGTCTACTCAATTCGTTTGCTAGCAACCTAAAAATTTCACTGAAACTGTTTTAAGTCACCATCGCAAAATTACACCGTTCTCAAAGAAGGAGATTTCAGTTACATAACAATCCAACATTTTTCTAACTAAACTTTGCCGTATCAGAAGACAAAGGGCAATATTCCCGGGTTCCTCAACGTAATAAAACTGCTCACGCCAGCCTTTGAAACGGATGAATGTTTTACGAAATTGCCGGCGACATGAGATCTTTCTTTGATATGGTAATCCATCCTTACCCTTAGGAATAATCGATTATTAAATGGACAAAAATCGTCAGATCAGTGCGATCCCTCGAATATCGAATGTAAGATTCTTAAGCGGATTCCTTTATGATATAAAAGGTCGATTGTACCGCTGATCCAGGCTTGTTGAGCATGGAATATTTTTTTGATGGTTGCTGACCTCTGAAAATATGTTACGGCTTACGGCTATAACTGCCTTTTGTGGTGGATACTATTTTTGAAAGGTTCATTTTGTGGCTTCATTTGAAGATTTTATAAGTGTGTAAGCACTTATAAAATCTCCTTTGTCCTTCAATCATTGTGGTCTATTTAGCCCAACATTTATTTCCTTAATAGATATTTGCTCATTTTTTTACGCAAAGTGGGTCTTATTTAATTTTGTTAATGAAGTAGATATTTTATTCAATTAAAGAAACAATGCCTCTTGAATTTCCTTTTAGTGTATTTTTGCTCAGTACGTAGCAAATTACTTTTTGCAGAAAAATAAGATTACACGAAAAGAAAACTCTCATTACGAGACGTAATAAAACGGGTTTTTTTTTAATATATCAAAAGAAAATTGCTGATAGCATTCCTAGAGAGGTTATGTTCCCCCTGTAATTTTATAACCTAGTGTGTCCTAGAAGCATTAAACTAATGTCATCAAGTTGCGTTTGGTATGAAGGATTTCCAATTAGGAGATAAAATACAATACAATACAGATGTATTTAAGTATCAAAAATATAAAAAATACAATAAAAATAAAGCTGAAGAGTTTTGAAAGTAAGATTTGAAAAAATATTTTTGCATTTGAGGAAGGTTATTTAAAATCACGCCACGGAAAGAACGAAGTAAAAGAGCGGCCGACCATTGCGTACAAAATATGCGCAGATGAAACAGTCTAGCCATCTAAAGATCCTTGGCAAACGATCTATTGAGCTCAACTGATCCAGATAACAGAATCGCTAGCTGGATTGCCGTACTAAATGGAAATGCTAATGCGTTGACCCCGATAAAAGCTAGCTATGAGGTTACGCGTCGCTTCAACCAGATAATTTTGGATACACGAAGCCCCCCCCCCCCCCCCCCCCCCCCGGCCTTAGAGTCTCAACCCTTTCTTAGCTTTCTTATTTAGCCGCTGCACCGGCCTTAACTGGTGTCCCTTATGCTCAATTCACACCGAGATGGCAGCGGCCGGCAGTGTCTAGCTCGGCAAGAGTGATGCAAAGAGATCACCGCGCCGCTGCGTGAGGTTGCCAGACTGCGCGCGGCTCCGCGGGCGGCCGCGTGACATTTTTGAGAGAATAATTAAGGTAAAGATTAAAAATATTCGACACTGAAACTGCTCGTCGCTTCGCAGCTGGCCGCTGCCATATCGGTATGAATTAAGCCTAACAAATGAGATAGATTCCATTTAGAAATTACTAGGAGACGAGTACAATCCGTGGAACTTGAGCACGTTTGTAACACATAATTCCGCATAAAAATAATTTATAAAATACGCTTAATTTAAGCAATCAAGCATCTCGATACTTACGAGATACTTTGACGAAAAAGGAACCAAAAAAGAAACTCCCATCGAATTGATCGCTTATTCGAATTGTTTCTTTTTCACAGAAACTGATACGATATGCAAGACAGGTCACAGGTACTCGAGACAGCAGCCAGATCGTATCAGACCGCACGAGGATGACGACTTACTTTTTGCAAAAAACCCCGAAAGACGTCTGAAGTACGGCTTCAAGCCAACAGCCAAAAAAATGCAAAAACAACGCTTTTAACGCCATCATTTTAATGATGGCGGCTATGAAATAGACTGGTATTTTTTATTTTTTGTTACAGTTCCTTTAGACTTTGACGTGTGGGTTTCAGAAGTTCGTTGAACTCTGTTGTGATATTAGTTTTTTACCTGCGACGCAAGGTATCCGTACCTATATGCGTTGTGTGTTTGTTTGTCTGTCTGTTACCACTATCTCTGAAACGGCATACCCATATGATAGAAATGCGGGGCTTTGCAATAGTTTTACAGGTTTTCAAGGGTTATTAAATAGGTTTTATTGCCACAAATCAATAGGAGAAGCTAGCTGCAATACGCGATGAAAATATGTTAAAGGATTTTAAATTTTGTAAAGATGACTTTTCTTTAATAATAATTATGAATGTTTGACATTATACCTACTATACCAACATAGGTGTTGATGCACACTTGCCGAAAGCTGGATTGGAGTAACAAGACCATCACTGCCGCCGGGTCGGGTGGACACCGGCTAGGGACTGGCTATTGGCGACAGGGCTCAAGTAAACGCGCCACCCTCGTGCCGGACGAATTCTTCCGGCAATTTTTTATGCCCTAACCAAAAGTAATAAGTCTAAAGTTTTCACATTTATAGGTATCCACTTACTTGTTTTTACTTTTAAACTAAGTATATCCCTTTATAACAGCTTAATAAAGTGTAAATTGGAAATACTTTTTAAAGTTGACGAGTTTAATACAATTAAGTGCTCAAAGTTTAAGGTTCAGAGGATTAAAGACATTTAAAGGTGATTTTCAGGAGATAAAGAATATTACACTAACATAAAATCAATGCCGACCAACACAGGTATAAAGTTCATTGGTTAAATGAACGAAGTCAATTAAAGGCTTTCCCACGCAAGTGCGACGCATAAAAGTATTTAGAGAATGTGTCATTCATTGTCAAAGAATAAACTTCCAATTGAACAAAAGTCACAAAAGCCGTTGAACAGGAAAGGTGTATATTGAAACAGCAAAATAAGTTGCCCCAGGAATACCGGAGCAAAATAAACAAACACAGACGAAGCATCAGAAGAAACGTGCAGTCTGATCGGAAATTCTGTTATCCGCAGAGGGAATCGACGAGTGCGATGGCATTCAGGACGTTTGAGCTCCGCCAAGTGTTGAAATAGGGCTGACAGCATCTGTGATGATGGTGACGATGTGCCGAAGCTTGGAATTAAAAGAAAATACTGCTTGCAGTTTCCTTGAGAACGAAGTTGACATGTGTTTTTTATTTTCAGGATAGGACTTTAATTTACTAGTGATGCACAAATACCGTCACAATAAACGTGAACCAGTTGCGGTCCGTTGCATGTACAACAAGGAAATATCTCGTGATCAGATCACACAACAAGCGCGTCAGTGGTGGTGAATGACGTGTGAAAGCCGCAGGCGAAATGCAACTACGTCTGAAGCGTTGTAGCATCTCTTAGATTTGAAGAATATGAAAAAGAGACAACCCTAGATCGCCGAAACGCACCCATACTACGCCAAACTGCATGTGATTGGATTCGTAACGTATAAAAGTTTACGTAGAGAGCATAGTTTACGTGCTCGCGAACATCGGACATGCCAAAAGATTTTCATATGAGGCGGAATATTTGAGTTGAAGTTTGAAAATTCCTTCGGTAAATTGGCCAAACTTACGCGTGGCTGTTCTTGTAGAATTAAAAGCGATTTTCTTTTGATCCTTGCTTTAAATTACATTTTTGTATTAAGTGCATACATTGATTCAATTTATGTTTTCTATAGCGTTATGCTCTATCAATAACCATACTTGAATTTTAATTTACACCTATCCAAAAGTCTCGCGTCAGAACTGCTCAAATTAAAAAAAAAACGTTTGTTACCCCTCCTCTTCAAATTATGTTCCGGGCTAACGAACGCTGATCAGAATAGCGTGTTTCTTACGTTCAGTGTAACGTGTTAATCAAACTAAGTTATCGGAGGCGTAGGGGCAGAAGCGTAACTAGGTTGGGTACCAGGGGCAGACCTAGAGAGTTCTCCGTCCGGAAAACTATTAAGAGGGAAATTCCAGTTCCAGTGCTGCAAAGTTGTTATAACCGATAATCGGTAAACGTAGTAATCAAAATCACCACAGGAAAACGATATACCAAAGAGTCAAACTAAGTAAGGTGGTTCTGCACATAAGGTTCTAGCATAAGTATAAAAAAAACGCTAATGTAATCCACATGATATAGATCTTCAGACCCATACTCACGTCCAAAAATTGTGTATTTGCGTTTTGCATGGTAGTTAGCATTCCACGTGACAGGTTGCAAACCCATCGCGCCTATAAGTTTACTAACCAATGGCACCTACCTTCTAATATTTTGTAATTGTGCATGCCGTTTTTCTCCACGATATTTACCTTCACCGTTTTGAGCACGTGTTATTAACATATGAAGACCTTCGAATCGGAAGTCGGGGTATAGTTCACTAGACCAACACGGCTTATCTGTTGCACCAAAAAATTATGGCAGGGCACACATTTTAGTGACTGGATGGATAGGGGTGCTAATAGGTGCAATGTTATTTACCCCCAAAAGACTTGTGGCGTTCCCTCCTCCTTCTAACTACACTACTGCTCGGAGGGTAGTCGAAGAAAATTGCTCAATCAAACACTGTTGAGGCTAGGTCAAGCGTGCTGCGCCTCATAACTACGTAATAACAAGTCACCGAGCTTATTGACCTATTAGCTTTTAAGTACTTGAATATTTTATGGCTTTTGATAAGGTTAAAATTATTGACCATGTTAGTGAAATTGCCAATTCAAAAATGCTTATCACTACGAACCTATTATAAATCTTGAATAACATTACTTTAATTTCAGTGCTACTAGGCTGTAAATTTTAAAAAGATAAAAAGTCGATATTAATCTTCTTCTTCACACTGTAAAAACAGGAACTATGAAGTATCGTATTATCAACAAGGTAGTGATTCGCGATCACTCACTCTTAGGAAGGTCGAAACTTGATTATTTCCCAAAAAAGTTAAAACTGAACCCTATAAACGAATTTTTGAACATAAAATTCATGTTCACCATCTTTAATTTCAAACTAGATGGCAAGTGTTAATCAGGAGACAACAGGAATATTAAATTTTCATTGTCCGATGGGGCTCAAGATCGGGGGACAACGGTGATAACCCAAAACAGTTGGCGCCTACACCTTTACATGATATACATACACCGATAGTATTTACGGTGCGAAAGAATTACATAATGAGTGATCTAGTTCACGATAGATAAAGTAACATCTTCTGTCATAATGATAACATATTACAGTTGCATAACTGCTGTCGATTTTAAAATGTATAAATAAAAGTTATTTTTTGAAATACAATGTTTGACGCAAAGCTGTAAGGGATGTTTTGGCTGGGTGTTGTTTCAGCTTGTTTCTTCAGTGATATAATGAGCTCCGCAAAGTTTATTTAGTCTCATTTACCTCGAGGTATTGCGAGGTTGATGTTACATTAAAATAGCTCACTAAAACAACAGATGGTTCACTAGAGAAATTAACTGTCCAAGTGTAGTCTGGCAACTTTTACGTAAGATTTGTATACATTAAGAAAAACCTGAAATATTGTCAACAAATAATTTCCTGACATACTGTTTAATATACACTGTAAAAGTAATTTAATTTATGAGCGGGGTTTTTTCACGGTATGGTTGCTTTTTTGCATCCTGACAATTGAGAGAGAAAAGAAAAAAATGGCGACAAAGAGGCTTGAAGGCAACCAAATTCTTTAAGGTTTGTAGGAATATTAAACACAGTTTATGTACAGCAGATACAAAAAATATATACAGTCAGCGACAAAAGAAGATCGATAATTTGAGTTTTTGTTGCTCGTTTTCTTTAGCTTTCACTAGGAAAGTATCAAAAGGTAGCAATAGGATTGTTAGTAATGTGGTACAGTTAAAAACTTAAAGCCAATGTTAGTGACACACATAAAACACAATTAATAAAAATACCTACACTAGAAGTTTATTTGATGCAAATGTAATTATGAGCCAGGGCAAATTTTAAAATACAGCTCAATATTTTGAGCTAACACAAAATAACGTTCATAAACATTTGAATTATAAAGAAAGCAATTTTCTATTCCAAAAATGTATGTGTACATTTGTGCTTAAAACGGTGAAAGGAAACTTTGTGAGGAAATCGGCATATCCTAGAACCAAAAGTTCGAAGGCATGTGCCATCAGTTAGTATTCAGAAGGCAAGCGTTGATGGGCCTGCGACCTATCACGTGGAGTGCCAACTACTTCTTGCAAAATGCTTGCGTCAAATGTAATGTTTGGACATACTTGATATCTTCAAAGATCTACTCACATGCAATGAACTTTATTTTGGAATTGAGTAAACTGCATTTAACAATACTTCAGAATTCAATACAAAACTTTACACAGAAGGATGACTTATGTTGTCAGTACTGGTAAAAATAACACCTAGATTCAAAGTAGAGTTACCAAAAGAAAAAGTACGTATATATACTTTAGCTCAGGAAAGGGTGATCCTAGATTTAGTACATATGCATATCAATTAAAATTTTGTTATTAAGTTTGCACAAAAGCCCGTAGCAAGTCCCTGTGGCCCCGCCTTAGGGTCCACAGGGGAACAAAGCATAACCTATGGTACTGTTTTATTAAAATTATACTATTCATTACTTACCTACATAGTGATACCAAACAATGTACCTATCTGTTTGAGACAGCTATATTTATTTCATTTAATTTCAAATAGCGGTCGACAATAAAGCCCCTAAACTTTTAACTATCAAGCGCTAACAAGTAAGTGTATACCCTAATGAAGGTCAAGTTGAGTAAAAAGGGAAGAAAATTAACGGAAGAATTGTAAGCTATGCCGAACACGTTCTTGAGAGTCGGCTGATTTTTGCGTCACGTTCCCAGAAAAAGTTTTATTACTTGCCTGTAACGTAATTGTTGCCGTATCCCTCATTACTGAACTTTGCCCTTGACGGCAATGGGATTTGACATCAAAGGCCTTTGGACCAAAGTTTTTCGTGCCATTATCTCCTAACACAACTGAAAATCCTACTACTATTATAAACGCGAAAGTTTGTGAGGATTTTTTTTGCTAATAAAAACAATTATATTTGCCTAATTCTAGCCAACTGCGAGCTACATTTACATTTTATTTGTCATCAAATAAACAACGCGATCTCCAAATGAGCGACCGAGCTTCCGCGGCACGTGCAAATCGGATTTGTTTAATTTATTGCTGTCTTTGAGAGAAATGAATGAGGGAACAATCGTCCTTGTTTGCAACAGTAGGTATATTTATCTTCCAGAGGCATTTTTGAGCCATATTACATTGCAAATCAAAAATAAAGGGTTAGTAACTGAGACCGCAATAATTCTTAAACTATGGAATATATCTTCATGGATAAAAAGTAAAAAATGAATCATAGCTTATATTGATGTATTTCAATAGGAAAAACCTATAGATACTTGAATCCTACTACTATTATAAACACGAAAGTTTGAGAGGATGGATGTTTGTTACTCTTCCGCGCAATAACTACTGAATGTATTTAGATGAAACTTTATAGTAATATAGCTTATACATCAGAATAACACATAGGCTACTTTTTATCCGGGTACCACGCAGGGGAAGTCGTGGACAGAAGCTAGTAAATAAATAATAAACACACGTTCGCTCACATAGTCCTGACTCACACTAGGATCCTTGTGTCGTGTTATCAGGAACTATGAGTACCATGGCGCCCCAGACCTGGAGCAAATATCTGCAGAACAAGTAAAGATAAATAAATAAATAAGGCTGGACATTTTCCACACAGCATCATCTAGCCCCAAAGTAAGCAAAGCTTGTGTTATGAACTGGTACATGACTGATATACTACGTATATATTTTTTTGTAAATACACACATATAATTCAAATCATACACAAATATTTGTAGATCATACAAACATTTGTCCTGCGGCAGGAATCGATCCCGAAACCTTCTGCATCTCAGGCGGGCCTTCGCCCACTGCACCACAGAGGTCGTTCCCTCAGAGATTTGACCCGCACCTCTGTCATCTCAGCCAGCTATTTGCCCTCCACACCACTGCAGTATTTGAACGACTTTAAAAAAAAATCGGCTAGAATTTATTGTGTTTATAACTTACTAGCTTCTGCCCACAGCTTCGCCCGCGTGGTGCCCGAATAGAAAGTAGCCTATGTGTTATTATGAGGTATAAGCTATATTACTGTAAAGTTTCATCAAAATGCGTTCATTAGTTTTAGCGTGAAAGAGTAAAAAACATCCATCCTCACAAACTTTCACGTTTAAAATATTATTAATAGGAGTAGGATTAGTAGCATGTACTGGATCTAAATGTGTCTTTGTGATATGGCCGCCCATTTTATCACTATAATCTAGTTAATAATATTTTATGTAAAGTGTTTGTTTAATTCTGGTGTATGCAATAAAGAGTTATCATGGGGAATACAATCATGAGCAATGTTTATAAAAACAACCTAAAATTACGCATGAAAAGTAGGTAGTTAGTTCAAGTAGGTATGTATAATATGTAGTTTATTAAAATATGGTGGTATTTTAAGTATATTTCCTGACTTTGTACACCTACCAACTTTATCACTTCTCTATCTCTCCTCCAAAGTTTGCTGGAAGAAAATTATTTTTAGGGTATAGCTCGCATTTGTACATGCCTCACCTAATATCTTGTTTAATATTTCTGTTTTATTTCTGTGTACAATAAAGAATTATAAGAATTATAAGAAAACCACCTCTTTTGTATTTCAAAAGTTTAAATTCTGAGATAGAGAGTATACTTTCAAAAACAAATGTATTTATTGTGACAATTCTATTGTGTTCTCAGCTCTTTGTTCAGCAGTATCACGGTTACTTGCTCCCGACACCTTACTGTTATAATAGGATCTTTTGGAGGATTTAAATTGAATCCTGTTTCAGACTCCACTGTATTTAAGTCTGTTCGCCGAGAATGCTGATGGGAAATGTTTTGTATACGATAGAACAATAATTTAGGTTACTGTGCAGTTTTTGGCGTACATCTTTCGCCTTTCTTTCTTCAGAGGCCGTTATGGATATCTTTCGTGGCTTTAGCATGGGAAATTTTGAGACATGAACACCAGGGTTGGTCTGTAGCTCATATAAAGTAACTTACATTCTTATACTAGAACCTTACAGACCTATACACCGAACGACTTAGAGTAGGAAGGCCCTCCATCCGATAGAACGATGACATTTTAAAGATTGCGGGAAGTAGGTGAATACAGGCAGCCCAAAAGAACGATCTTGGAAAAGATATCTAACAAGATAACGTCATGGTACTGTTTGGGGGAGATCTATGAAAAGCTGTGGACTATTACAGGATGGTAACTTAGCCCTGTATTCGATTATCGCCGACAACTTTAATGAATTCGGCCAATGATATGCTACTTGTATTTTTGTAATAACAAATCTTTTAACCAGGACTGGGTCAGTACCAAAATACTCTAGTTGGCGAATAGCAAATGTTGTCGAACCGCGCTTGTCGGCAAATCGAGTACTTATGTAAGGAGTAGGCATGAAACTCCCAGCCCCAAGAATCACGTTTCCACAGACTGACTTAACGTTTATTTTTTCTTGCTTTTTCTTGTTACAAAGGTTTTAGTTTTAATAAAAAAGCAAAGGGGAATATATTTTATTTACCCTTCAACAATGTATCAAGTGAAGACAAGGGTGCGAAAGGGCTTACAACAAAATGAAAATGAACGTTGAACGATCGTCAGAGCCAGTCTTTTTGACTTGATACCTACATAGAATATTTACGTAGGTAAGAACCAACACTATAGCACATACACTGACACACTTTTACACCTTCATGACCGTGTTTGTTATAATAACTCTTAATACATTAAATATGTTAGTTATCCAATTACTACTTCTTGGAGCTAAAGTATTGTATTTTATGGTTATTACTCTTAGAATGAAGTTATCAACTAACCGCAGTAAACGAAAAGGCTATGAACGTAGACGTAGTTTGGATTTGTATCGAAATTAAGGACGATTCACCCACAAAGGCGTTTAAAAATTTTCCGTTTGAAAGGACTTGCCTTACAATAACAAGTTACGGCTGAAAATCTGCATTGGGTGATGGTAACACATCAAACACATGCTGTGCTGGACACCATTTTGTTACAACTATATATTTTCAGACATAATGAGCCGAACAATTTTGTTGTTATTGTTTTAGTTTTAAGTACCTACCTCTACTTTTAGTTGTCCGTCTATGTGTAACCATAAGGTATCTTTTGGTTACACATAGACGTGGTGCCAACTTAATGTTTATTCTATTCTATGCAATAACATTAAATAATTACTTAGTAAGTGACGTCACCGTGTGTAGTCTGCGTGATTGTAGCTTTTGATACCACCTTCAATACATTATCTATAAATGGAATGACCCTGTTAGAAGTTCAAACATTCCATTGTTCTAGTCTTTTGATTATCAAAGTAATGTTAATTATTGGACACCGATTATTCTACTAATAGACTTTAATAATGGAGCTGGCGTGATTACTGTTCAGCTACTGAATTATCGTTAGGTACAAAATTGGTGGCAATTTATTCTCTGTCGCCTTTATCACGATTTTCGCTGTTAATTGAGACATTTGCACAGAAATTGCCCACTGTTACAGAGAGAATGAAAGCTCATGGTCGCTCGATAACGGCTTCGTCGGAAATTGTAAAATTACTGCCATACCTCTAGAGTCAGGAGTTCACTTGGAAATTCATCACTAGACAAAGTATGAAATATTTTTTTCTTAAGTTACATTTTTTGATGACTAACAACTAAGAAGAACTAAGGCCGTGTTAGCCTAGTGGGCGGTACCTTACTAGCAGGGTCACATTGACAAGATATTTGTCCGCAGTGAAAGACAGAGAAACTTAAAATACAACATTGCTAAAAATATCAGCTTTACTTTGTACCATCTCAGTACAAAATAAAGTAAAAGGAAGAGAAATAACGAATAGAGTTCTTTGAAAAAAATTCTTCGTTCTTGGAAACTTTCGAAGTTGTGTTTGTATTTCAAAACAATCCACTGGAATGATTGTTGTTTTCACCTCAGCTCCTGTACTTATTTATAAAAGTGGAGCTTTTGTCTAATTTAGGTTTATTTTCTTCTATTTTTTTCTCAAATGGAGACGTATGGACGGGTGTGCTGCCCGTAATGCTGTTTTCTATGTATAATATGTATGTATTTACAAAAGAAAGTATATATGTAGTATATCAGTCATGTAGTTCCCATAATACAAGTTCTGCTTAATTTGGGTTTGCTAGATGATGTTGTGTGAAAATGCCCAGCATTATTTATTTATTTATTAATAAATAAACACATACATAGTCCCCATACTAGGATTTTCTGTGTCGTTATCAGGAACTACAAGTACCGTGGTCCTAGAACACCCAGACCCGGAACAAATATTAGCAAACATTTGTCCCACAGCGGGAATCAAACCAGTACCTCGTGCATCGCAGAATCAATATTGAATGATATAAAAAATAACGCTTAAACTGAAATGAATTGCCGTTGCTAAACATTTTACAAATAGTACGATAGGTTACCTAGGTTTACCTAGGTTGGAGGTTCCCAGCGAACTGCGGCTATTTCTCAAAACAATTGTATTTATGGAGTTTCCAACACACTGCTTTAGCTTCCTGAAAAATATCTTGCTTAGCTCTTAAGAGACTATTTACGAAATAAGCAAACGGATTGCTTGGACAGATTTTCAATTGTTTTGAAATTGAGAAATTGAACTGTGGAATGCTCTTTCCCACTCTTTCCGTGTTAGTCCATCGCTAAGCACGTTCAAGCTTAGAGTGAAATAGGACTACTTTATCCTTATCCATACACACTTAATACATACACACGTTAATAAAACTTCAGTTTAAAAGCGAAAAAGGTTTTTTTAGAAATTCCACCGGGAAAGTGCAAAATTTGGATGACCCGTGCGAAGCCGGGGCAGTTCGCTAGTTTGATTAAAAATAAACTATTTTATTTTATCTTCCCCTATCTCGACCTCTCAGACGTAGTGAGCAAAGGCCTTCCTGAGACGTAGAAGTTTGCGGGTTCGATTCCCGCTGAAAAACAAATGTTTTTATGATCTACAAATATATCTCTCCTGTGATGTTTTACTACTTATATGATTTTTTTATGTATAATATGTAAGTATTGACAAAAAAAAAGTTTTTAAGTGGTATATCAGCCATGAAGTTTCCATAATACGAGTTCTGCTTAGTTTGGGGCTAAATGATGTTGTATTAAAATGTCTAGCATTTTTTTTATCATCAAAAGTTTGCTGGAAGAAAATTCTTGTTAGGGTTAAGCTCGCTAAGCATGTAAGGGTTAGTACATGCTTTATATGTAAGTGTTTTGTATGTCTTTCTCTGTGTGTACTATAAAGAATAAAGAAATGTCTGCAAAAATAAAGCAATATGCAGATCGCACCATAACTAGACCTATACGTTTTTATCGTACCTTATCAGGTACAGTAAAAATTCATAATACTTGGACCTAAATAAATTTTACAATTATCATCATCGTCAACAGCCTGTAGAAGTACACTGTTACAAATAGAGCTCCCGATTCCCGCAGTCGTTTGCCCAATGTAGGTGGCCCAATATCGTTCGTCATAGAACTTTTTAAGAGAGGTCTATTTCCAACAGTGTCCTACTGATCTCTTCAGTCCATCAGGTGGGAAATCTTTTTACACTGCGCCATCCAGCTTGTAGTCACCATATGAAAATCATTCTGCCCCAGCGGTTGTCGGTACAACCGAGCGAGCTTAATGGCCTGCCTATTGCTAGGTTCTCCAACTTTCTTAATCCAGGAGATTTGTATAGATAACTAGGGATTTAAAATAATTTCTTTAGTGGCCTTATTCGACGTGCTACTGGACCTTTCTTGGTCACTGTTAAGTTGGTAGCTAGGTTGAGGCATAGTGGTCTTGAAAGCATGAAGACCTCGTTGGTGCGGCGGTCGAGTAGCTGGGACGCAAGAGGTGCGCGTTGGATTCCCACTACGGGACAAATGTTTGCATGTTCTACAGCTATTGTTTCGGGTCTAGTTGTCATGGTACCATGGTACTTGCAGTTCCTGATATCTACGACACAGGGAATCCTAGTGTGGGGTCTGGACTCTATGTATGTATCTGTTGGGTGTTTGTATTATTTTATTTATTATTTATTTGTTTCCATGTATTTTGATAAAATTTAGATAACATAGTTCAACATTTCGACCTAGAGGGTTTTATCTTCAACGTGTGATTTCCTTGACTTTCCTTATCGTCGCCAAGTTAAATAATCCCCTTGGACAAAGGCTTGTATCTTGTTGAAGGGACATAACACGGGATAATGCTCTCGGCACAACCGCTACGTTTGTAAAAACATGGCCTTACTTGGATATTTAGAGCATTCGATTTTATGGTGCTGTTTTGTAGTATGACATAAGCAAGGCTTACCGGATTTATAAATATTTTGGGGAAAAAACAATGAATATTTTAGGCCTGTTTCCTGGAGAGGTAGGCAGATACCACGGATTTCCACTTGCTACGATCTTGGCATACCTCTTTAGGTTCATTCATTCTTATCACATTCTTTATTAAAAAAACAATAACCTTGATAAAAAGAATATTATGCCATGCCAACAAAACTGCCATTCCAACATAACCGCTATATTTGTTCGCTCTTACCAAATGTATTAACTATTTCTTGAAAACTGCATTTAATCTAGAACTATTCAGCACAATCTCAAGCACCCATTCTAAGCGGCGTCAAGACTAAATGGATGTCAGAAATGGTCCTATTTATCGTTAAATCGACACATAAAACAGACTTATACATCGTTTGAGTTTGAAAACATGCATGTAAGATATTCCTGCCGCTAGGTTCGACTTAAAATAATATAAGAATTATAAAAGATCGTCATACCAAAAAGTAAATTCTTTCCAAATGGAAATAATTTAGTTTGTGGTTTGACAATCTTCCGAAACGAAACCTAAATAGGTTTCGCCACCCAACTCCAGAAAACCTACAACAAAATGAAAATATAATAGTTAAGTTACTCTGACTTTAAGTTTTCTACTAAATTACTACTTTGTCAATTTCGATGACGTAAATTTTTCCCTATTAATGAAGCAAATGGTTAAAAATCATTATGGCTCACACCAGACTTTGTTTTTTACACAAAAACTTATACCAACTAACTTCAAAAGGGTTTGAAATCGGACCATGTTCGCAAGTTAGAGCAAACTTGGCTCTGTGGCTACTTTCGGCAAACGGGTTGTTTCTCGAGCCAAGTCCGAGATTAGTTGTTGTCTTGTAATTGAGATAGTTACTGTAGGTACAAATAACCCAGCAACGTTTTTGAATGTATTGGAAAAGTACGTGACTTTTCTACGTTTCCACAAGTTTAAAATTGGTAGATTCGATAACTTACTCGAACATAACAAAGCGGTAAATAAAGACAATACGGAAATACTCGTAGCAGAAAACGTTATGCTTCTGATTTAAGAATTTATTCTCAAATAATTTATAATTTACTTTTAAGGCAACCTATGACAAAAAAAATATTACGTAGGTTATGAACTTAATTATGGTTATGAACATATTTTTGTACTCAAAACGGGACATTTATCGTTTTTTTGAGTGAATGTTTCCCACGTAAACATTCACTCACAAAATAGTCACGCTGTTAAATATCCCGTTTTCAGTAAAAATCTGTACTTGTATGTACTTAAATCGTTGCATACGCAAGCGTGCTTTATATATTATCTAAAATAATTTTGTCTGACAAAACCAATTGAAAAAACAAAAGCTATTAGCTATCTTCACGCCTTCCTAAAATTCTCAAATACAGTTTGGTTTAATTGATGTGGCTAAATTTGCCACATGAGCGACAAGATCAATACCAGTGCTCTACGGACGGGTTTTAAGCTCCAAAGGTTTACGCTTCTTTTATAGTTTTTTTTTCATGAAAAAAAATAACTATTATAATGGGAAGTTGATAAAAAGTCCAATATGAATTTCATCCCTTACTTTTTACCCTTATGGGTGGGATTTTTTCATAAAATATATAAAAGACCACCCTTAAATTGCACCTACCTCTATATATCCATTAATAAAATAATCTTTAAAAATACAGACACATTGAGAACCTCCTTTTTGATGTCGGTTGAAAATACCCAAGTACCTACTATCTCTATAGGTATACTTATACAAACTCATTTTCTAACATTGGTTCTATGTTTAATTGTTACACTTTATGATCCACCTTAAAAGGCAAACTAATAAAATACTGATTATTTGACTTTAACAGCAGCTTGGCTTGATTGGCAGTAAAAGGCGAGTACGTGCAATAGCAAGGAACTTGATTTGGCTTTATTTACTTTGTGACTTTGTTGGTCGTAAAACGCGCAATCTAAGGCAGTGAATTTACGCACGTGATGGCTATCGTCACTTCCGGTGTAAAATATTGATTGCTATTTACCTAAGCGAACAAATGGGAAAGGTATAAATAAAATCAAGAGATATGATGATGATGATATAAAAAACTATGAGCAGTTAAAACTTTTTTAAATATATTTATTTATACAACTATGTACAAGTAGATATCATAATCATCATCATCATCAGCCCACATCAGTCCACAGCTGGACATAGGTCTCCCAATACGCGCCACTGAGCCCGGTGTTCGGCTCTTATCATCCACTTACTGCCCGCTGCCTTTCTTAAGTCATCGCTCCACCTAGCCGGAGGGCGCTCTACACTACGTTTGTCCAGACGCGGTCTCCACTCAAGAACTCATTTACCCCAACGGTTGTCAGTTCTTCGGCATATATGGCCAGCACATTGCCACTTCAGCTTACTAATCCTCTGAGCTATGTTGATAACAAGTAGATATATCCTACTAATATTATAAACGCGAAAGTTTGTGAGGGTGGATGTTTGTTACTCTTTCACTTAAAAACTACTGAACGGGTTTTGATGAAACTTTATAGTAATATAACTTATACATTAGAATAACTTAAAAGCTTCTTTTATTCCAGGTACCACGTGGGCGAAGCCGTAGGCAGAAGCTAGTACAAAATACAGATGAAACAGCTAGCTAACTAAAGACCGTTGCAAACGATCTATAGAAACTGTTTAACCAGAATTTACAAAACAAATATTAAACATTTTTTCTCGCCATATGATAAGCCTGATCACGATCTGATCTTGGCATCCCCATTTCATAATCGTACTACCAGATACTATAACATTTTAAGGTAGATGCCCCATCTTTCCACATAAAAGATGGCCTCTTTGTCGAAGTTAGGCCTCAAGTCAGTGGTATTCATACTTCACAGGCGGTTCTCTCCGCCTCCATACATATTTTTGATTAAAAAATATGTGCAAATAATTAGGAATTAACGACCTTGATGGCGCGGTGGGCGAGGTGCCGGCTACGACGCATAAGGTGCTGGTTCAATTCCTGCTACGGGACAAATGTTTGCATCTTCTGTAGATATATGTTCTGTGTTGTGGTAGCACGGTACTCGTCGTTCCTGATACTCACGACACAGGGAATCTTTGTGTGGGACAGGACTTGTTGTCTGTTGGGAGTTTATTTAATTGAAAAACCGCTTACTGAAAAACATGGCCACTAACCGGTACTAATTACTTGCATAAAAACTGTTTTTCGTAATAAGTACGATGATAATGACAATATTACTTCTCTGCAGAGTACAACCAATATATTACTCAACAGAGCGAAACAAAAATGGGATAAAAGCACCAAAATTTATGTTTGGGCCTCATCGTGGGCCATTAACACGTAGTACCGTTCTGCATAATACATTAAAACGTCGTGACACGGCTTGCAGTGTTATTTACAATGCCCCAGCGTTAGCAATTTTCAATTAGGTCCTTCTTCTTTATGGGGATCAGGTGGATTCAGTGTTTTATCTAATAAATAAGTTCGCATTGCGGTTCTGCTATGAAAAGTAGGAAACTAGGGAATCGAATAAATTATTGTGAATACAAATACTTCTACGACATAGCAAGGAAACCGCTGAACTCGTAAATAACATGGGTTGGAAAAACCCTGAAGAAAATGTTGTATACAATTTTTAACATACATTTCATGATTCCTACAAAATATATCATGTACAAAATTGCAGCTATTTTAACTAAACAGCGAAAAAAATTAAAATCTTTAGGTTTGCCTGAAATTATGATACTTGGCTTGAACGCTTTTCAGAACCTAGTTAACCTGGATGCTGTTAAATGTCCAGACACTTAAAATTTAAGTACTTACTGTAGAAATTATCAGGTTTCAAAAGTTTTCTAAAGTTCAGGTTTATTGCGAGAACGGAATCGGTACGGATGTACCAATCGCTTATCCAATGGACATAAAAAAACAAACAAGCTCACGACTTTTTTTCAATGTTGGATATCCTCAGGTATATACTCAGTGCATAGATCTTTGAGGATACCAAGTAGGGAGTTGTCAAAAGGTCAAAAGGCACGTCCAAACATTGGACGTGGATATTAAAGGGATGGTAGGACATAAAAGTCCTGAAATACCCATCACACTTTCGTAGTCTTCCTACGTAGTTTTATCATAATCTTTCTAAAAGTTTCACAAATTAAGACTTTACACTATTTTAAGTGTAACAGTAAGAAATACACTACATTTAACTAGAAGCTACGAGCGAAAATCCTACTAATTCTTCCCACTTATAATATAAACGTAAATGTTTGTGAGGATAGATGTTTGTTACTCTTTCACGCAAAAACTAATGAAAGGATTTTGATGAAACTTTATAGTAATATAGCTTATACATCAGAATAACACATAGGCTACTTTATCCGGGTACTACGCGGGCGAAGCTAGTATTTTATACTATCATAATCCATGTTCCTTAATTTTCAATAGTAAAATGTGAGTTTCAGCAATGGCAAGCCGTAAAATAAAATAATAAGAGGTACTTAGCTCGAACTAGGTCTCCAGTTCAGAGATATAAGCGCTGTTCACAATGCAGTCGAACGTAAATTATTCTTTTACTGGGTGCATTCATGCAGTGGAATAGCTTTAGAAGAGCTATTGAAAACTGAAATAAAGTTTTCACACCTAATAACTTCTGGAGCATATCACTTCAAAGCGACAAAACTGTTCATTTAATTTATGATAAGTGTTATTCAGTTTGTTATTTTTAATATTTGTATTTTTACTATAAAATCTGCTTATACATCTTAAAAAATATTTTTTATTAACTTATTTCCTTCCATTGTGCACAAAGGTTTCTTACACCTGGAGAACAGGTCACGACCCGCCCCTCAGGGTGTCAGTGCTTGAGATCTCGCTTCCTCTGATATCGGAATATCGGCCGTTAGTCAGACCGCATGCCAAAGATGATATTTCAAAAGATCTTCTTAAATTTTGTCACGTTTCTTGATCTCTTTTTTGAAAATCCTGAAAAAAGCCAACGATACTTATTATGGAATAAATGTTGTATAAGGATTCAAAACCAGCTAAATAGGGAGACGAAATTGCAATTGAATGCTAATGGGTGCAGATGACACGATAATGGTACGAGTATATGCTCGATTCTATCGCACTAATCGTATAAGAATAGGGATCGTATAAAAATAAATATTAGAATATATCCGAAAATATAAGGGGAGGTTAGAACTATGGGTTTGGGGAGTTTCAATACTCGAACTACTTCTAAATAAACACTCACAATGTCCAACGATTGTGTACACGATGAGTAAATAAAAACTTAGATCAACCGTAAGGGTGGGCATTAAACAAAATAAAAGAAAACAGCAGCTGTGTTGATTCGGAGTGCAGTCTGATTTACTTCGCATTTGTAGTTATACTGAGAGACTCTTTAGTGATGTTCGATTATCTGAAGTTCTAAAGGCCAGTATTTAAATGAGGATAACATGGGTTTGTGTAGCTTATCGCTAATTGAGAAGGGCATCCAATAGGTAAATGGAAGTTCAATCGTTCGTTGGTCATATCAGTGCCTCTTTTTTGGTCACTTGCATCTAGGCTACTTTAAATTCAAATTAATCATTATTATAAATTTAATTAGTTAGAGCCGGCTGAGGATCTATGAAGCGCAATTATGAAAGTCTCGACAGAGCTTACTTAGTTGAGATTCTGATTCCCAGGGGAATCCCCTTTCGTAAACAAAATTCTTTCGGGCGACTGGTCGAAGCGACGCGTGATCAGAGAGCTGGCTCTTGCTGGGGTAACGCATTAGCATTGCCATTCAGCGTGGCAGTGCAGCCAGCATTTTGGGAACGCTTCCGTCTGTTAATGATCTGGATCAGTTAACCTAAAACTGTTTGCAACCGCAACCGTTTGACCTTGATAAATCGTTTGCAATGGTCTGTAGATAGGTACTGGTTCATCTGTATTTTAGTAGTATACCTATTTGTACACAGTTGTAATAATAAATGTAGTAATTACAATTGTCATGATTTCCCACTGTCTTGGGAATATTTATAAGAGTCAAGAAAGACGATTGCCGTATCTCATCCTATATCTAACTTGAGATAAGTCTACAATTACAATACTCCCTTATAATTTAATTACAACAGAGGCAGCTCTATTGAACGGTCGAAGTCTCCAGATAGTCGAAGTTTTATCAATCTAGTCACGCCCCGTCGTAATGAAGTGAGGAGTTGTCACGTAAATAGCTCTCGGATAGCATTTGAAATCGCGATAAAAGAGAAATTTACTACCACCCTAAATATTCCTAAGTAGGTTGGTACAAAAGGCCACGAAAATCTCGCTCATAGCTGCTTTTTCGCGAGCTATTACGTGGTTACTTGTACTAAAACTTTAAAACCAAAAATAATTGCAGTCTGTCCACGAAACACAATAACTTTAAAAACTTTAAAACCGTATGGCGGAAATCACACCGTGACTTTCTACGGGGTTCTACAATGAGGGTGGCCTAAAACCTGATGAAGTTTTTTCGAAAACGAGGTCGCTTGCATCTCAGATCCATTGTCTCGAAGCAGCGCTGGTTTTGTAGCCACTCCGTAAATATTCGTAAGTAGGTATATAAAGGCTCTTAAGAAAGGCGTTTTTCGTGGTGTTCGAAATTAGGATAGGAAATTACAGCCGACTTGATTAATGTATTGTTGGTTATGGAGTCAGTGAATGAGCTACTTGAAGGGAGTGTTTAGGAGCTTTGTTGCTGTTTCACATTTTATTGTTCTTGGATATTTTCAATTTAGGTAAATACGACTTTAAAACTTATAGTAAGTGCGTCTGATGCTCTGAAATAGCCCCACAATTTAAAGGAATTTGTTTGCTGATTGTTTTATGTTTTATACCTTCGCCCATTGGCATTTATAACACCAGAGGCATTAATAATAATAATAATAATGCTGGACATTTTTCACACAGCATCATCTAGCCCCAAACAAAGCAGAGCTTGTATTATGGGAACTACATAACTGATATACTACTTATATACTTTTTTTTGTAAATACATACATATTATACATAGAAAACACCCAGACCCAAGACAAACATATACATTTGTATGATTAGTACAAGTCCCGCAGCGCGAATCAAACCCGCAACCTTCTGTGTCTCAAGCGGGCTTTCGTCCACTGTGTCATAGAGGTCATCGCATTGCTAATGCGTTGTCTGCTACAGAGATAAAAACTCTCTCATATCCTGTAAAACGGAACAAAGCAATACTACTGCATTGTAGAACCACTGTTCTGCGCAACCGAAGTCAGGGCGAAGAGAGAACTGATAGAGCAAAATAAATTATGCTCTCCCTCATCAACAACTCCCACGAGCTCTGGGATACTGGGATACTGCTGTCATCAACCCTGAGATCTTTGCCGCTATTTTAAGAAGTTCCAGAACAAAATAATAACTTATTGTAGGCTGGCAATACCTATTCTAAATTCAATAATGTTTATTTTATCGCAATAATTTTATATATGAGGAAAGTTACAAACCCAACTTCAAAATATATATTTTTCGCAAGGATTCCATTACTTCATTGCTGGTAGCCGCACTGAAAATATTCAACAAAATCTTCTATCGCAAATTGTATTTGATATCCACAATCCACATGGTGAGATGAAAGCGAGCTGGACGAATCTGGATAATGCAAATATAGAGGGATAATACTGAAGACCGCTAAAGATTGGTTACCGAGTCTTTCCGAGTCCGAGATTGGGTACCTTTTTTGTCATACGAGTATTTTAAAACTAAATGTTTCGTTCGATATAATATTCTGTTTAAAGAAAAATGCTAGATTCTTTGGAGGGGTCGATTAGAATCAAATGTGACCATTGGTAACTTTAAATTATACAAATTATCCATTGAATCAGTAAAGCTTAATAGCAATAAGACTTCAGGTAATCTACCGATTACCGTAGTGACATGAGTGTAGCATTAGTAAAGCATTATAATGTCTCAATCTGACTCATAAATATACGCACAACAGCCACATGCATAGTCCTGACCCCACACTAAGATTCTCTGTATCGTGGGTATCAGGAACTACGAGTACCACAACACCCAGACCCGGAACAAATCTGCATAACATGCAAACATTTGTCCCGTAGCGGATATCAAACCCGCACCTCTTGCGTCTCAGCTGACTAATCGCCCGCCGCGCCACCAGGTCGTCGAAGCTGACAATCCTACTAATATTATAAACGTGAAAGTTTGTGAGGATGGATGTTTGTTACTCTTTCACGCAAAAACTACTGAACAGATTTCAATGAAACTTAACAGTAATATAGCTTATACATCAGAATAACACATAGGCTACTTTTATCCATTTACCACGCGGGCGAAGCCGTGGGCAGAGGCTAGTGTAATCTAACCCTTCTAGCAAATCCCAATCTGCCTTTCTCTCACAGTGCGATTTAAGTTTTTGTGTTCATTATGCTTACGGCTCGTACATGCTTCGGTGTAGGGTTAGTTTACTCTCTTAGGAGCAAACATCGGATGCAGATCCGATGCTCGGAACTCTTTTGACGGGCGAGCTCCGAAAAACATTTTCGTTCTATCAAATATCTGTGTGGTCGGCTAGTCTGACTGTATTTTTATTTCCATATCAAAATGAAAGGTGTTATCGCTATCATGTAAACTTTTTTATTGGTAAGTACATATAGAAACTTCTTCATTGTCTTATCACTGGTTGTTATTTGGTTATTTTGCGTTAGATGATAAAAAAAAATGCTGGACATATTCACACAGCATCATCTAGCCCCAAAGTAAGCAGCTTACTATGGGAATGTTATGGGAATTACATGATTGATATACTACTTATATAATTTTTTTTGGAAATACATACATATTATACATAGAAAACACCCAGACCCGAGACAAATATTTGCAGATACAAACATTTGTACCGCGGAGAGAATCGAACCCGCAACTTTCTGCGTCTCAGGCGGGCCTTCACCCACTGCGCCAGAGAGGTTGATCTGACCAGGTTGAGTTATTGTAGCCCTGAAAAGAATGGATAGCCATTCTCCACCTATTGAGGTGGAGTAGATAGTTTCGCAAAATATAACCATCAAACTTAATAAAATATTTGATTGGATACCCTCGTAAATATATTATTAGATATATAATATTATTTTCCGTCGAGGTAAAGCAAGGATTAAGAAGTAAGGAGAATCCTTCGTGTAAGGAGAATCTTCCATAAAGACGTGCAGTCTTTGGCACCCACCCATAGAGACTGAAAAGTCAATGTATTCTAGTAATGGATAGAGCCTTCACCAGGTAGTAAAAACTAGTTCACAGATTAAAAAACAATTGCTCCTAACTAGCTGAGCTCCGTGAATATGTTTTTTAGGAAAACTTAAACTTTAATAGTAATAACGGAAATGGGATTTTTTATGCTTCTTCGAGGCAAACTAGCAGATGCCAAAATGGTAAGTTTCTATAATTACTAGTAGATACAACACCAAGAACATTGATGAAGCGATGCCAGTCATAAATACCAAGTTGAAAAGGCTCTGTCATTTTCTTATAAACTGAAACAGCAATGCAAGATACGGAGGTAATAATTTTCAAGACAAATTCTTTTTCAAAGAAGCTCTATATCAATAACGGAATATTGTGTATCAGCGATTTCAATGTGATTTAGTGTTGCAATTCTGCTGCATTTAAATCGCACAATGCCGTAATCCTACCACGCCACTGCACAGCAATAACAATCTATGAAACTATTCGGAAACCTTTGTAAAAGTAAATATTGAAAATATTCAGCGCCAATTCAAAACGCTATTGTTCGGGGGTCTAATACCTACCTACATCTCCACGTGTGTGTGCTGTGGTCAGTTGATATGTTTAGTTCATTGACAGAAAGTATGATGTATGGATTTCAGGTTTGGAATCCTTACTTCCAAAAAGACATAGACCTACTTGAAAGTGTTCAGAGGAAAGCAACCAAGATCCCGCAGACGCTGCGTCGTAAATCTTACGAAGAGAGATTACGCACTACGCCTCACTACTCTCGAGGACAGACGTCTTCGCGGTGACCTCATTGAAGCCTACAAAATTATGACATATCAATACAATCTGCCGGATATACATGGTATCCTCACTAGGAAAGGTGACAGACCATCACGTGGTCACCAAATCAGGCTAGATCGTGCTCCTGCAAATTCACTTGTCGCGCACCACTTCTTCAGCAACAGAGTAGTCCACAACTGGAACAAACTGCCGGAGGATGTTTTTTCCGCAACCTCTGTTAACGCATTAAAGAACAAGCTCGACAACTGGCTACAAAAGAACATTTCATTACTCAAAAAAGTGAACCAAACTTAAAAAAAAACAAGACTTTTGACCCAACACTGTATGACATAGACATATCAGCGAAAGCTGCTCGTC
The DNA here is from genome assembly GCA_958496245.1 of Perizoma flavofasciatum. Lineage (NCBI taxonomy): Eukaryota > Metazoa > Arthropoda > Insecta > Lepidoptera > Geometridae > Perizoma > Perizoma flavofasciatum. The sequence continues at coordinate 5,368,246 of OY292433.1, forward strand.
TATAAATAAATAAATAAATAATAGTTCTTTCGGTTGTCCTTCCTTTTTGCACCATAATTAGGCCACATTATGGATATTACTAACTTCTGCCCACGGCTTAGCCCGCGTGGTGGCGTAAAAAGTAGCCTATGTGTTATTCTGATGTATAAACTATATTACTGTAAAGTTTGATCAAAATCCGTTCATTCGTTTTCGCGTGAAAGAGTAAAAACATCCTCACAAACTTTCGCATTTATAATATTAGTAGGATTTCCTCTAAAAACGTAATAACGTGATAGTTTTTGTTTTCCAATATTTTAGCCCTGTTAAACTTAAAAATAAAAACCATGGTAAATATTCCGTTTCCAGTGAACATCATAATGGTAACAAAAAATATTTTTTTGACCAATAGACATAAGCATAGTCCTGACGCCACATTAGGGTTCCCTGTATTGTGGATATCAGGAACTTCGAGTAGCGTAGTACCGCAACACCCAGAACCGAATCAAATATCTGCAGAACATGCATTCATTTGTCCTGCAGCGGGAGTCGTACCCGCTGGCGTCGTACCTGGCTGATTGCCCACCGTGTCACCGAAGTCATTTTGCAGTTTAATTGCAGTTCGTAAGTAAAATATAAATAAGGATAAAAAAATAAAAAAACGCGGTTGTCCTTTGGCTCTTTCTGAGATCTGAAATACCTTTTTGAATACAAATTCAAAATTCTTACACAAGAGCTCACGAGTGGCTAATAAATAACAAATCAGTCAGGAGCATAATGGCGTCGTTTCTCACTCGGAACTTAGTTGGCGGTAGTTCTAGCAAATTCTCGGTCGAGGTCTGAAGCCAAAAGATACAAAAATCTATATTAAATATCTACCTTGAGATATTATGAAGTGTGGCACGGTATTAATGAGGAGGAAATGTTATCCAGTTGTGCATAGTTAATTATATGTCTGATGTAGGTATTATGAAAAAAAACAGTCGTTATTGACATTTATATGAAAGTAAACATTACTTCGTAACTTTTAATATGCCTTTTAGCTACTCTATCATTGTATTTTTCTTAACCCATATAGTGTTACATTTTTTCGATTGGCCCGCACGAAAGTTGAATCATAAAAAACAGGCTGTAAATAATAAATAAATAAATAATACAAACATTTGTACCGCGACGGGAATTGAACCCGCAACCTTCTGCGTCTCAGGCGGACCTTCGCCCACTGCGCCACAGAGGTCGTCTGTGTGCTGTGCTTGATTTTTCTAGGCTTGTTTTCATGGAAATTTCCGAAGATTCTATATGATCTCTGTAATTTCAATGAATAAAAACCTATTGCCTTTGATTCTGTGTATATATGTATAATGAACTGTACCTAATATGCAAAACTTCTAATTCTTCTATAAGATAGCTGTTTTATGAATCCGTAGAACTCTCTCTCAAAGTCCCTCAAATTAAATGAACAAACTAGGCAAAAACATATAAAAGAATTAGTCTGATAACCTGGCATTGTCTGCCTCAGTCTAGGTATGCTCACTCTGATCCTCTGAAATTGAAATTTAAGACCTTATGAGCTCCTGAGTAAAAGTATTACCTATCCCAGCGCAGCTCTGTGCTTTAAAGAAGTTTTATATCACTGTTATACAGTACCTAAAATGTTTCATTACAAGCTCAATTCGATTTCTAGAACAAAATGGGCCTTCTATGAATGAATACTTTATTGTACACCTTATGAAATAAACAAAATCATGTAACAATGACAATCTCGATGGTGTGGCGGACGAGATACCGGCTACTACACAAGAGGTGCGAGTTCGATTCCCAATGCGAGACTAATTTTTAAATGTTCTGCAGATATTTGTTCCGGGTCTGGCTTTTGTGGTATCACGGTACTCGTAGTTCCTGATACTCACGATACAGAATCCTAGTGTGTGGTCAGGACTAGGTATGTTTTTTATGAATATATAAACATTCAACAGACATTCTGTTGAATGTTTATATATTCATAAAAAACATAAAAAAAATATTTTTTAGGCAAATATTTTTCTGTGGCACATCTTCATCGTCAACTCGATTCAGGGCATAAGTTATTAAATGGATAAAATATATCTGTAGAAGATAAAGATCTTCCTGCAAATATTCCCGCAGCCTCGGAACCGAATCCGCAACTCTTGAGTTACAGCTAGCTACTCGCCCGCCATGCCACCGAGGCCATAAATGAAATATTTCTTTTGACACGACAGGTAACATTATGAATTTCATAGCCTCATTGTATTTTATGTTATTTCAAATTTTCCTACACAAAGCGAAACTCATACACTGATCACAACAAAAACGACAAACATGCCCAAACAAACTTTATTTGTCAAAGCGAATTTTCAGAGGGAAAACACACGGTATACTCAGATACAAGTAATTCCCAGTCGCTAATACGGTTTTAAGCTGACTCGCTGGCATTAACAGCTATTCGTATTCGCACTCACGAGTGCCATGTTTTAAAACCACACATTACGTACATAGGGGTGTAAAATGACGTCATTGGTCCAACGCGCACCCCTCACTGACGAGAGTGCTGTAGAGTAACTAGACCCCTCTTGTCTACATCATAATACTTGAAAAGCTAGGACTTAGAGAGGTTGTACAAGTGGGGAGTATGGGTACTTTGGGCCTATAATGTTGTGTGTAAGCTCTTTTACCCGCCACGTTAGGAACCCGTGTATGCGTCGGCGTTGTAAGCTTGCCTGTTACTATATCTGTTACTTATATCCGAAACGGCTTATCGTATTGTATTTGTTTATGTTCACGGATGGTTCTTAGTCACGTTTTACTGTCACAAGTCACTAGAGTGCGCTACCATAGACGATTAAACACTTCGGGGTTATAAAATTGTTAATAAAATAAAATCATTTATTGCGAATATGTATATATACAAAGTTGTTAAATCCTACTAATATTATAAATTCGAAAGTTTGTGAGGATGGATGTTTGTTACTCTTTCACGCAAAAACTACTGAACGGATTTTAATGAAACTTTGCAGTAATATAGCTTATACATCAGAATAGCACATAGGCTACTTTTTATCCGGGTACCACGCGGACGAAGCCGTGGGCAGAAGCTAGTTTGTAATATAGAATCACCATAAACAACTTCAAAGCATACAAATATCGTCATAAAATCTAGCCATTAGTGAAGTGAAAACTGAACAATGTTGTAAAAAATGACTTAAAGTGATTATTTATAGCTGCTAGCAAATGCCCGCCGCGGGACTAATGTTTGTATGATCTACTAATATTTATGTCGGATCTGGGTGTTTTATATGTATAATATGTATTTATATACAAAAAATATAAGTAGTATTTCAGTCATAACTCATAACACAAGCTCTGCTTACTTTGGGGCTAGATGATGCTATGTGAAAAATTACCAGCATTATTTATTTATTTATTTTTATTTATGCCTCTGTAAGATACTAGTTCAACACAATGCCCTCGAACCTTCCACAACTCTAGTTCTTTAGTCTCAAGGCCCTTTTCATGGCCGACATTCATTGATTACTTTATACTAGAACTTTAGCTAAACTAATTTGGCGTTACAAACCAAACTGTGCATCTAAAGCCATTGAAAAGTTTCAAGATACTCAAGTTCTGAACTTCTTAATGACACTTACTATTAAAACAAATAATTGAGGACACAGCTGGAATGTGATTTGATTTTGTGAATAAAAGCTGTGTATCAAAGTCAAGGAGTTCGATCTGTTATGAGACTACGGCTAATAGAGGCTTGATGATCTGAGCACGAACATAATGAAGTTTCATGATTATGTTATGTAACTAACTTCGTTATCGGCTTAGCATCTATCAAAAATTGTAACCGTACGTTGCGATAAACGCTTCCTTGAATTTATTTTTATTTAGGAGAAAAGGGAGAATAAAGCAATATAGATGGTCTGAGGAATAAGCCCTTTTTACTCTCATCCTCCTTAATGCCCGCTAAGCCAAGTTTATTGTTCACGACAGTTAGTTTTATTAAACTCTGGAAACTTATAAACTCCAAGTTCCAGTCCGAAGTTCAGACAAAATGACAGGTTGCTCTTAAATCGTTAATCCATTTATAGTCTTGCTTATTGCTGTTGTTCTTGTCGAAAATCTGGCAAGTGGTTTTTAGCAGATTATTGTATCAAAAAATATTCTTAATTGTGTTGATATCCGTCAAATTTACTATAAATTACATTAATTAAAAAGTACTTTAATTGTAAACTATAAAAATTCAGCTTGATAACCTGATTAACTGCTTACCTGTTGTAATTTTTTTAGTGAGTGTGAATAAGCCGTCAATAATTTTACCTGAATCTTCACGAGGGCCAAATCATGGCCGAACTTGTCTACATCGGTCTAAGACGTGCCGTGAAACTCAAATACTTTGCGGTTTCACTTTCTTTTTAAAAAATACTTTTTTCGGCGTTTTACCTCGAATACATAATCCTACTAAACCTATCCTCCTAATATTATAAAATGTGAGGATGGATGTTTGTTACTCTTTCACGCAAAAACTATTGAACGTATTTTGATGAAACTTTTCAGTAATATAGCTTCTACATCAGAATAACACATAGGCTACTTTTTATCCGGGTACCACGCGGGGGAAGCCGTGGGCAGAAGCTAGTATAATAAACGCAAAAGTTTGTGGGGATTGGTTTGTTACTCTTTCACGCAAAAACTACTAAACGGATTTTGATGAAACTTTACAGTAATATAGCTTATGCATCAGAATAACACAGGCTACTTTTTATTCGGGTACCACGCGGGCGAAGCCGCGGGTAGAAGCTAGTAATACATAAGGGGAACGTGATTGTGAAAACGCAATAATGTTATTTGAGTTTCGTTGCATGACTTTTATCTTGAATGCATGAAAATACCGTATTCGAAGTCCTAAAGGCCCGGTCAAACAGACGCGGTATCGGTAATGTTAGCGATCAAAGGACTTATCTAACTTGAAACTTGTCAAGTGGTTGTCAAAGTTTGCGTTAATGTACTGATCGCCAACGCCTCCTCGTAAGTTTGACCGAGCTTTAAGTGTATACTGGGTGTGTTCACTACTCCCGAAAACTGTTAGAGTTTATTCTGAACATAATACTGAAAATATTGAGTAAAAAAAATGTATTTCAGAAATTTCTCCAGTGTGCACAATTCTAGCAAAAAAATAGTAATGTAAAGCGCGGTGATCATCGGTCTCGAGGGCATTGACCGCGCGCGCCCTTTGACTTGCGGCCGCTCGCAGTAATGTTAATAATACATTGCTGGCTGCTAAACGAGATGTTTTTCGTGTGGATCAGCTCTCAGCCAAGTGGTTTTTTATATAGTTACCTATTTAATAGGTGTCTATGCTCGTAACTTCAGTATTCAAGAGCTGTCTTATGCTACCAAAAGTTAAAATTAAGAGAGCTTCGCCAGAGGCATACAAAATGACATGGGGTCTGGAACTCATAGTCTCATTCCTCTTCAGGAAAAATAAAAACTAAAGTAAAACCTTTGTATGTTGTGAGGCTGGATGCCTTCAAAACACCCTTATGTCTTTCAGTATGTCCTTTCAAACATGCCTCATGTTACGAAGAAGTTTCAAAGAAACAAGCAATAAAAAGCACGATAGGTACTTGATGCACGAGACAGACAGCTCTTCAGACAATAGGGCGCACTTAATGACCGTATCATGTACAGACATTGGAAGCCACGCCTTAATACCTCAACGTAAGGTTCAATTTAGTAAGCCCTTTAAGTGCATGTTCCGTGTGATACAGAATGCCTGTAATTAGCGACTAGCTAATGAGTAACTCTTTTAAACAGTTTTAGTGGTACAAAGGATAACGTTAAATTTTGGAAGGCATCTTCGACAACACATTGTCGTAAAAAAGGACTCTATAATTACTAAACTAAGTTGTACTTAACTCAGGTGCGTTGAGTTTATACTACATATAATATGTCTTTGTAATCATTTCTTCCGCTACCATCTAACACAATAGCCGCAGTCAGGGTCTACGGACGGTTAGCTTTTGTCATAGACTGTATAAGAGCCTTAATCACATAAGTAACAAAGTAGTACTGTAAAAAATCTAATAATTCTGTAAAAGTAGCTATATTATATTTCAAAGGCATATTATTAAAAGCCGTGGATTATATTGACAATGCTAATTAAGTAATAAGCAAAACTGAATAAGGTAACTATTTTAAGGCTAGGAAATAGTTAAAATAGTTACCTTTAACCTTTAAGTATACACTTAGCCTTAAAATAGTAACATTGCTATGATCTTGAGAGCATGTTTAACTTAGAGATATAGATAAATAATTAATAAAACATCAAACAGACTCATGCAACGTTCTGATCCCACACTAGGATTCCCTGTGTCTTGGGTGTCAGGAACTATGAGGAACCTTGTACCACAATACCCATTTGTCCCGCAGCAGGAATTGAACCCCTCAATTGAGCATCTCTTGCGTCACAGATGTCTACTCACCCGCCGCACCTTCGTGTTAGTAATAAGTTAACATCGGTGTAACATGCGCCAACAAGTATCTAACAGACAAATGGTAATTGAAAACGTATAATAGTGATCGAAATTAACTCTCAAGGGAAACGATTTTAAAATCGGCCCTCACTCGAATCCATGAAGATCCCTTACAGAAATTATTTATATTCAGTACTCCCAGTACTACTATAATATAGTCCTCTCTCGTTTTTATTTATAACGTGTCCACCATTGTAGAAGAGGCTTAGCCACAGCACAAAATCTACGGTTTATAGTTCTTACCCTTCCTGTCATCTGAGAAAGACCAGAGAAAATGCAGAGCCTTAAACCACGTCTTTTGACATAATGAAAGCTCTCATGTACTACGTTTATAAAATTCCACCAACTATTAAAATTTTACAGAGCTATTAAAATTTTATCATATTATTACTAATTAATACGTTATGTAATTTTAGGCTAGCAAGCCGCGTATTATAATACAAACAATGATTACCGAAAACTGTTATTGTTGTGAGCCCGACATTAATTGAATTTGCTCTAAAGTTTATACAGACAAGGCTAGTAATAGACATAGAGTACGACTATGTAGAGGTGAAACTCTGACAATGATAAAAACAACCATAAAAAAAGTTTTACACTTAATTTCATTAATTTTGATTCACTTCATTATCAGCTTAGCAATGCCTCTGCATTACCAAGCATTTCTCCTCGTTCGAAAAAAAAGATTTCCTTCAAAGAATAAAAATAATAATACATCAGCTCGGATGGTTTCAATATAAACCTGTGTTCAACTGAAGATGATGAGTTCGTGGCAAGCGCGCGAAGCCGTAGGCAGAGGCTAGTAAGCTATGTTACTGTAAAGTTTCATCAAAATACGTTCAGTAGTTTATTCGTAAAAGTGTAACAAACATCCATCCTCACAAACTTTCACTTTTATAATAGTAGTAGGATTTGCGAAAAATAAATATTGATCTCACAGCCACCTCTTACTTTTTTCATTAGACGCATCAGAAAAGGAAATGAAGGAGAAGAGTTTTATTGGGTCCCAACATTTGACAAAGGTCAGTATGCCAAATTAAGCGTAATGCAAAAGCGGTCACATAAGTATGAAAAAAAATGATCGCTAAGACCCTTATTTTATTGGCACAGGGCGGCTGTGAATCCCAAACAAGTTATGCTTCTACGTACAATAGGGATAACCTTATCTGTGGACAAGGTTAGTAAAGGCAATCGGGGACTTGATTAAACTAAACATTGTTGTTGCCTTACAATTATTCTGATAGGGTTCGGGCTCAGTTTAATTCAGTTCCCGAATACTTTTGGAATATCTGGTACAGGCCCTAAGGCTAAAGCCCACTGAAGCATTGCAGGAAAAACATTTTTAGATTGTGTTCCAAAATTCCGGTTCTGTGGTGGATTCTGAACTCACATCTTTGCATCTAATCGGCAGTACGTTAACCAATTATGCTACTGTTTCACTATTCAATACTAATTTAAGTGTCGTTTTCACTTTAAAAATAACAAACATTTTAAAACTGTTTCTTGTTGTTATTTAGTTTTTAAAATGTTAACCCACACTTAAGGGAAATCCTCGGTGCTTCGAGCCGAAACATCCTAAGAATTTTGACCAGGCTGGTAACGATTTCATGTCTTAATTGTTAAATACTAAAAGTAGTTGGTTGGATAACTAAGCGGGATATGTTGACATTTAATCAGAAAATCCAAAAAGTACCTAATTTAAGATAATTCAATTAGTTCAAGATATTTATTCAGTATTAATTTTTTGGGCACTTGATCGTTGCAACTGATAACATATAAATAAACATTAATTTATACCAACCTGCACAACAACAAAATAATATACACTCGCTAATAACACAAAATATCTAGAACAAAGAAAAAACCTCTCTAGAATAAATAGACCAAACATCGTATTCGATAATTCGATCAATCATTATAAAGACTTATGACTTTAATTCCCATGGTGGATATAATAAATATTACTCTCAAGGCAATGTTTTTCCATTGAAATTGTATATGTAGCATAACAATAGAGTACTGGGACTTAGTAACTTCATCTTGACTCGCTTTAGCGCGTGTCAGCCTTTACTAGCCCGTCTGTGACGAACTCACCAAACATTTGACATTCTTGATGAACAATTTTCAGGCTGACAAGAATTGTTCACGACTTGTTAAATTATTCTCTTGGGCATGAATCGTCTTGAAATAACACAAACACTCACGATAAGCGCTGCGGCCAAATCGGCGTGAATTGTCCTCACGTGAAACCGCGTGTCGGAGAAATATAGTATACTAGCTTCTGCCCACGTCTTCGCCCGCGTGGTACTCGGATAAAAAGTAGCCTATGTGTTATTCTGATGTATACGCTATATTACTGTAAAGTTTCATCAAAATCCGCTCAGTAGTTTTTGCGTGATAGAGTAACAAACATCCATATTCACAAACTTTCGCGTTTATAATATAAGTAGGATAAGGTAGGATTAGCTTTGCCATCTGTATAACAAGTAAATAAATATTCAATAACTGTTCCTTTATCATTAACTTAGCCACCCGTTACTACCGATAAAAGTATTAATTATCAAAAGTATTTAATAGCTCTATATTATTTTTCTTTTCATATCAACAGTGCAATTTATATTTTTTATAAAGTACTAGCTTCTTCTGTAAGTCAATAAAAATCCTCGCAGAAATTTCAAGGCTTCGTTCAACAAGTTTAATCTAGGTGAGTTGTTAATTTACGAAAATAAGATTAAACAATGTTCTCTCCAAACATTTATAAAATCACATTTAGATAGAAAACAGACTGCCGCGGTGCCAGATATACAACTACCAGAACTGGATAAGTAGTGTGGGAGTTGTATTGGGAAACGCACCTTATGACTCTTATTTATTTCAATAAGATATTGTTTGTTACAAAAAAAATCCACAACTATTCCAACTCGCTAACCGTAATCTTTACTGACTAGACGCCTTACGCCTGACTAACTTTTTCGAAGTGGTATGCTCATAAACCATCTCGATGTTTTAGAAAAAAGTTGGTTTCAGCTGACTCCGATGTTATCTATCTTCTAGTTTTTGGTATACCAAAAACTAGAAGACAAAATCAACTTATCTTTTTTAGACTTTGATATATCAAAGTCTAAAAAAGATAAGTTGATTTTGTAGATGCTTGTTCTATTTTTTTTGTTTTATGATAAAAATCTAATAAGCATTTATCTCATTGGGCCCTATTTCTTAATTATGTTGTGTAATTTTACTGCCTATTCGACATCTGCGATATCAGGGCTGATGCGAAGGCAAAGTTGAAAAGTTTCATGATCCTGTAAGTCCCAAAGCCCCAGCTAAAAGGCGCTAAAAACCGGCTTTCTACTTGAGTTTGGCCTTATGGAAAAGATGAAACGTGGCCTCATTGCCTTTGTTGAATAATTTATGTTTTCTCGTATCTCCATTCTGACGTCCTTATTCGGAGTCTATGAGCCTCGGGCATTTTTCATTTTAGATGCAGACGTTTAATTTTTCAGTGTTTTTCAGAAAATAAGTTGCAAATTCAGTGCTAGTTTTTTCATGTTCATTCGCATAACATAACTGATTTTTATTCCAATGTCTGAATTCGAATATTTCAACTTCTGATAAATTGTTTAGATTGTCTGTTTTTACGTGATAAATCGTAGGATTTTAAGCGAAAAGTTTTATTGAAGAGATTGATATTTTAGTAAGTTTTATGAGCTGGTGCAAGTCCAACGCTGGGATCAAAATTTATAGGCTGCCCAAAGGCAAGAGGTACAGGTTCAATGCCGCTGAGGGACAAATGTTTGTATGTCCTGCTGAGCCCGGGTGCTTCTGTACCATCATACTCGTAGTTCCTAATACGGACGTACTTAAATTACCAATATAAAATAGAAACGACTTAAAATAAAAACACACACATTTACTACCTACCTAGCATAGGTATACTACCTAAGCCTATCCTACTCAAACACAAATAATTTTTATACCCAATTAATCAACCTATAAATTGCACGATATTTGAATGAATCATAATAGTGTAACGAGTAACTAAACTAGTTTGTTGAACTTAGATCTCTCTTTTCTTTTTACTCTTGTATACCAACCTTCATAGATGAAGCGTAACGAACACTGTGTAGTGCATTACTTTTATTTAATAAAACTCGACCTATTCTGGCTATTTGGTCTTCACAGCACAGGGAATCCTAGTGTGGAGATCAAAGATAATGTCAACCTAATACTACCTTTAATTATATTAGTTTGTAGAAGCATGTCTATAAGATCGAGTTATGGCTAGTAAATATAGGTACCTAACTATAAGTAATATATACTATTATATGTATAAGTATAGCGGTATGTTAGATCAATGAATAAATACCCACGATACAGGGAATCCTAGAGTGGGGTCAGGACTATATGAATTTATCTATCTATTTATCTAAAAGCTTTCAACTTGGTATTACAAATAAGATCTGACTTAACGTTATCTTCAAGGTCCAGATAAGCACTTAGTTATGACTGCAAATTAATATTACCCTTCCAGATATTGACTATAGGCAGGCACCGAAACTTATGAGCGCACTTTGACCAGTGCATATAGACGTGTATGTCAATCAGCAAAATACGTTAAATAGCCTGAAAAAGTACAATGAGCTCTACAACCTTTCTTCGAATTTCAATTTAGCGTCTGAACAAGGGCTTGGAGTTGGCGGTTCATAATGCCGCACTCGACACAAGGGCCTGACCGCGGCTACTTCGACAGCAAAGCATTTTGTGTGTGGTTTAAGTTACAAGGTAATTATTGTTCTTAACAGGAGCAAGTTGCTTAATAGGAGCAACTACTGCAAGCAGGAACTATTCTAGTGTTGCAAACGTTCATAGGTTATGGTAACCGGTTACCAACAGGTGGTGGTGTACACTTTTGCCAATTAATTAAAATTAATTAATTATTTTGTTAATGAATGCCAATTAATAAATAAATAATGCAGGACATTTTTACACAACATCATCTAGCCCCAAAATAAGTAGAGCTTGTATTATGGGAACTACATGACTGATATACTACTTATATATTTTTTTTGTAAATACATATGTACGTATAATACATAGAAAAAACCCAGACCCAAGACAAATATTTGCAGATACAAACAAGTGTCCCGCGGCGGGAATGGAGCCCGCAACCTTCTGCGTCTCAGGCGAACCTTCGCCCACTGCGCCACAGAGGTCGTCAGTCAATTAAGTTGTATAAAAAAACTACAGAAATCGTTATAAACTTCGCCAGACGAGTAAGTTATTAACTCTTTGATATCATCTGAGCTTATATCGCAGACATACCTCTATCAACTTCATGATACATTCCAATAGCCGTGGCGTCTCGTTTTTCTGTAAAATACTGCCAACGTCTTGCATTTTTTTCAATGGGTAACGAACTGTCCGATTGATAGAGGGTTACTCTATCAATCATAAACTTTGTAATCACTTGGACTACACCCTAGATTTTACTCATTCAACCTCTTACAACTGGCCACTGAATGAAACATCAATTTCTAGCTTCCAAATAGCCTTTTAAAAACCTCTAGTGCACTAGAGTATGTTCACTTTGTGGCTCGTTGATACTTAGGTACATTCTGTAGCATAGAACTCAGTTGAAATTATATAGAATTATAGTACAATGCCAACTAGGTAGAGTATAAAGTTTTTATTATTTACTAAACTTATAGAGAATACATACAAAAACGTACATATAGGACATGTACAAAGGCAAGTTTAACTCTAACAAGAGTTCTCTTCCAGCTAATCATTTATGATAGGGAAAGCTGATTAGTAGTGGTGGATACGTGTACACAAACGGATAAATCTTATACAACAAATTAATTCTCAATAAAAAAAAAAAAAAATTCTTAAACCATATAATGTTCAGCAGTTTCTACGCTAAACTTTTAGAAATTGTTTCATTCCTTATTCTCATTAAAATTATAAATAAACTGTTGTGTTTGGAACTTTATAATTTTTTTATCACATAGTACGTAATACAGAATTATTATTAGTAAATGTGCAATGGTCACATAATTATAGTCTTGAGCCCATACTAGGATTCCCTGTATCGTGAGTATCAGGAACTAATAGTATCATGGTATGTACCACAACACCCAGACCTGGAACAAATATCTGCAGAACTTTAAACATTTGTCCCGCAGCGAGGATAGAACCTGCACCTCTTGCGATACTCACCCACTGTGCGCCACCGAGGTCGTTAACCACCAAGTTTCTCAAGATTTACTAACACTCTGTGTACTTTGACCTTTCAATGTTGCCAACCCTGTATAAAGCGAACGTTGATCAGAAACAAAGCAGCCTTCAGGTTTACAGGGAGATACATAAATTATTTATAGTTGTACATTAGGCTTTGAGGAGGATGCTTACAAGTGAACTGTATCCAATTAATAACGCAGTTTAGTCTCTTCTCGGGACCACAGGAAAGATATTTATTACTTTGGTTCAGATTATAGTCACGCCTCACTTAATAAGATCTCGCTTCGATAAAATGTGGTATTCTTGTTCTTGAACCATGCCTATGCCGAGTTTTATCCAAATCGGTTCAGATGTTATGCAGATTAATTAGCTAATACTACAAACTTCATAATATATTCATTGTAAGGTACATCGTGTTAATCCTAACTGCATATAATTAGCTCTTATTTGATAATTTATGCAATGTTTAGATTCCGATCGAAGCCTTCTATTTTCAAAACAGCAAAGTGCCTAACTAGTGTAGAGAGATAAAAAAAATACATCATAGCAACACAAACATCTGAAATGGAGAGTTTAAAAAAAAGAGAGATAGAGAGCGTGAGAGAGATCAAAACATAGCAATAGTATTTCTCCGGACAAACTCTTTTATAAAAAGCTCAACTACCTACTAACAAAAGTGTGTGAGCCAACACAAGTCAACTAAAACAAGACAACTGTGTGAATCCACCTTTATACCATTTGTGAATTCCAATAACTATTCTATTGTAACAAGAGATTTCTTCACACCCTTAGCTCGTAAAGGGATACACAGTTAAGGGCCATCGGCGCCCTTATTACTCACGTCTTAAGTTTCATGTAACAGGGGTCATGTTGGGCACTGAATTTGATTTCAAAGGACGTGGCAGGTCGTACGTTATCTTTGATTTGAGGGTACTTTTGTAAGGATAACCGATCAAATAAATATTGCCTTATTTATATTGCCAATTAAAATTTCAACTGAAGGACCGTGAAAATTGACGCGGTGGAGAAAAGATACTGCGGTAGCGGTGGGTGTATAAATAAATGTTTGTATGATCTGCAAATATTTGTCACGGGACTGGATGTTTTCTATGTATTATTTGTATGTATTTACAAAAAAAAGTACTTATTTAAGTTTATGAGTTATGTAGTTCCCATAATACAAGCTCTGCTTAGTTTGGGGGCTAAATGATTCTGTGTGAAAAATTACCAGCATTAATTATAATTAATTAATTAACCTATCGACTAATTAATTAATTACTAAATAAGTCTAGTTATTAATTACTAGCTTCTGCCCACGGCTTCGCCCGCGTGGTACCCAGATAACAAGTAGCCTATGTTACTGTAAGTTTCATCAAAATCCGTTCATTAGTTTTTGTGTAAAAGAGTAACAAACATCCATTCTCACAGAATAATATTGCAGTAGCTTTTGTATGCAGGGGTGCATATTGAACTTTTTAAACTTTGACAGGACGCAGTGAGGCCTCGTTGGCTCGGCGACCACGCCACTGCTATCACCACCAGCACCATCAACACCACCGCATCGCTTTGTGCAGAACAAATTGATGCGGCGTGACCATCTATTTGTGTTGATGACGTTCTCAGTTATGTTAAGTCTGTAATATCTCGAACACAGTTTTGTTGCTGAGCATATCCAAATAATGAAAAAAACGGTAATTAATTACTATGTTAGGAAGTTTTCTGAGATGAAATACAAAAATTTATGAGTGAGACATCAATAAAAAAACTTAAAAAACAAACACGCTCACAACCGTATTGCCCATGGCGGATATCCTCAGATACATACTCAGTGAGCAGATTTTTGAGAATACCGAGAAGGGGGTAGTAAAAGGCACGCCCAAACATTACATATGGAGCATGCCCGCGTTTTGCAAGCAGTTAGCGTTCCACTCGAACGGATGTTTTGATACCCTGTATCGTGGTTATCACCTTTGAGTATAGTTCTTGATACCCACGATACAGGAAATTCTAGAGCAGAATCAAGAGTCCTGATGTTTATTTATTTGTTTATTGTATTAAAAATCACTATTATTTTAAGGACTAAATTGAGAGGCTTACCTATTTTGGCTCATAAAATAAATTATTAAAATACGTCTAACGTAGGTATCTAAAAATATCCAAAGAAAGTTATGTTTTCATCTTGTGTTAAGCACAACTCGCAATATCCATAATAATATCTTTACACTCTCACATCGTAAAAATATACGAGTGTTTGTAAGCCAGAAATATGACTTCTTACCAACCGATGTTTCAATATTTTTCTTTGTTGATTTTGTGATGAAATTTAACAGATACCATAGCTTTTTTGCTATTTTAAAAATATAACACTATTGACATCTTATCATTTGGTAGCTGATTTATATTAACAAAATAGAATAGAATTTGTTAGATATATGGATAGACGTAATGATAGTTCAACTACTTAGAATAACATTTGTTTTAATTGAATGTGCTGACTCTACCTCAACTTGTGCATGGATGTGAGTGGGAACTAATGTATGAACGAAAATATTTTTAAAAATAATTATTAAAATGCTCGTGCATGTGGTTGGGAACTAATGTATGAAAGTTTTATTTTCCGAGAACAATGGGCTTGGATGTGGTGGGAAGTAGCCGTATTTTATTTAGTGCCAATGAACGTGCCTAAGGCTTATTTTGTAAAGAGTCATACCTACTACAGCATGATTTTATATAATATATCCCATTTCTGGATAAACTCTTTCACAGACAATCAATTATATTCACTTATTAATAAATTCAGACAGCAATGTAGGCCCATTTGTATTACTTAAAAAACCATGTCAGTAGGTAGGTAGGTTACAAGATTAATTGACTAGAGGCCCGAATCCTTTGTTATAGGTAGGTAATATCTAGCCGATATGACCAACAGCATGTTATTGGTGCTACTACAAAGTCGCTGAGCAATGAGGCATTTTTTGAGGATAATGACATGAAAACCATAAATTTGCACCTCCGCAAAATATGGTAGATACACTGCAAAATCGAGGTGGGGCTACCTCGATTCTTCAGTCCAAATCCATGGATTAATGTATTAGACGGATAGGTCATTTAGTAACTTTTATAAAATTTACTATACTCATTGCTAAACTGCAGGCTGCTCTTGTAGAAATATTGGCAGAAGCCTTTTAAGAAAGGGATTTTCATTTGCCTACTGCTTGCCTTGCATTTAATGAATAGAACGCTACAAAACATTCAACCTATTTTTGAAGCTTTGAACAACTTTTCAATTCATTATGTAATTTCAAAAGCGAGATTTGTATTTTTAATTTCCGCGGAATACGAGCGAAACAAGTGAACTGTAATCCAATTATCTTTTATCGCGCAGAAACCTTCAATAAAAGAAGCCTTGACCGATCTGTGGTACAGTTATTATTGCCGATATTATTGGCTACACTTTTTCGTGTTTTGAAAACGAAATCAAAACTCTAGCCATGGGTATCATTTAGATTTTTGTATATTACTTTAGTCCAGATGGCCACCATTCGTCACCCAGGTCGTCAACCCTATAAATCGAGCATTACCAGGAAGTCATACATATTATCCAGTATTTTTATTATTATTATGTTATTAAAGAGGACACAATATAAACCTACGCTTTGGGGCACGACTAGGCAGGATCCTTTTTTCTTGACAATTTTTTTTGACCACGAATCATATGAATGCGATAAGGCTCCTCACCCGATGGACCGATGATATTGTATAAAATACCAGTTGTGGGAAGTCAGTGGATGGAGGTCCCAAGATCGTCTAGGCACTTTTTGTGGGAGGCCTTTATCCTATATTGGACGTCTACTGGCTATTGTTACCATGTCAAAAATAATTGCTCTAGCGTTATAATCCAGAAAATAAATAGGAGAATACATTTGTAAAAAAAATACCGGCCGCTTTTCCTCTTAAATCTGTGTGCCGAGAATGTGATTGTGGCCTACAACTAAATACCAACTTTGTTGTGATTCCTGAATTTCCTAGTTGTAATGTTAACAAAAGAAAACCATCGCGTCTGGCTGCAATAACTCAAAGCTACAGAGTCAGTTGGTTGCCTCTTAGTTTTGCATAGAGAGCCGAATTAGAATTATTTCTCCGTCTCTCGCGAATAAATGAGCTGAAATGGAATGAAATACCTAGGATTTTCTCAGTAATGATCTAGTTCATTTCAGTGTTGCAATCTTGGTCACAGTTACCAGTTATTATTTACAGAGAACATTGTAACTGACTGACAGAGCCACTGAAACAGAAAACAAGTATTGGCGCAGAAAACGACAAATCTAGAATAAATTCTCACGGGACCGGTTTTTAGTCAGTAAACATATAAAAAAAACTGTGAAATGACAGGTATATGAGCTATTTTAATTGCTTTTAAGACAGGCATCAGAAATGCCTCTGGTGTTGCGTTAACAGGAGTGGTGATATTATATCTAGCAGAAATAGGTATAGTGGTTGGACTTGCTCGGATTTAGACCTAGAGGTCTTTCGCAAAGATATCTATTACTTCACACCTTCCTTAGCGGACACCTACACTGGGATTAAAGTTGTTTGACAAGATGTCATCTGTCCATACTGAGGCTGGTAAGGACCAGCGAAGAAGGCTTCGTAAAGGTGTCTCAGAATATGTAAAGGATATGTCGACGTGCCCATTTCATAATGTTTTCCACATGATTGGCCACTTCACCAACTCAAACCTTGAAAGCTGTGCCAACCATCAAACTCAAAGGTTTGTATGCAAGGATATTCTTGATATTTAGAAATGAGGAGGCTCCTTCTGATTATAATATATTATGAAATCGATCATGAATCGATCATTTAATCTTGTGAACGACCTCGAAAGTCATAACTTATAAAATGTTCCATCCAAGCGCCATTACAATATGCTCGCTTGTGATCGTTTATGTTTACAATGTCACAGAATGTAAAAAAGTATGGGGGCAGAAGGTAGACTGAGATTAAACTAAAACTTTAAAAACTCTGGCAAAGAGTTACTCTTTCTAAAATATTGAGAAGAAAACAAAATATATTTAATTTTTATCGATCCGGACAATGCAACATGCATTGAAATTAATTTTGAACGAATAAATAAAGTAAATCCATTTCCAGACTAGTTAAGGGAGATTCATAGACTGAATAATAACTACTAGGTTGCTCAAACCGGTGTAGGAAAATATCGTGAGCAATCTGGCATGCCTAAGAACCGAGTTTTCAAAGGCAACTTTCGGTTCGCGTTTCAATAAGTTGCTTGCAACCTGTCACCTGGAACTTCCATACAAAATGTGACACCGATGACATCTTAAAGTTTGTAGAAAGTCGGTGGATAGAGATGGTTCAAGATCGTTCGTCATGGCACTCTTTGTGTGCAGCCTATGCTCAGCATAGGACTTCTCAGAGTCTGTTAACAAATCATCATCAGATGATGATACTAAAAGTGGGCATGTGCAAAATATCATATTTAGAAGTGCCTCTGACCACCCCTATTTAGTATCATTGTGGGTCTATTCTTTATTCTTTATTGTACACACAGATAATACAGACAAAAGACTTACATATAGGATATGTACAAAGGCGAGCTTAACCCTAACAAGAGTTTTCCTTTGAGGATAGGGACAGCTGATAAATAGCGGTGGGTACGTGTACACAAACGGGGAAAAAATATACAATAATAGCACACATTTTCATATAATATGATACATAAATAGGTACATAGTATAAATATATATATGTATAACTCAAATTATATATACATACAATATATACATATTAAATATTCACAAGGAGAGGTACTCTTTAACTCTAAGCTTGAAGATGCGTCGTGCTTGAAGATCTACGTACTAAGTATAGATCGAGGATGTTCATATTGCGTATGCGGTTTAAAGTAGTGAACGTGTTTATTTTGCCATGCAAAAATTCAATCAAATATAATTCATTCATTAATTCTATATTTCACAAATAGACTCTTCAGGTCTATTTGTGTTAGTATGACTTACAAAACTATGTAAGTAGTAATAAAGTTGTCGTACTGAATGTACTGTGACGACATCTAGAATGACGACATCTAGAGTAATATTCATTACCATGCTATGAGCTTACCCTCACTAAGATCTGTCTGAGCCACTATTAACACGTAATCCCTCATGTGACCCGAACCACAGAATATAATACCAGCTGCTACGTATCATCTGCTTTCGTATGATAATTTTGACCTATTAAAATACCGCTTAATCTTGAGTTAGATGACTTTGAATGGACATGAATGACAAGTTTATAGGTCTGCCGTTATATTGTGCACAATGAATGTCCTAATAACTTTGAGTATTAACGAAGGATTGACATAACTAATAGGCCTGTACACGTGCCTACTTCAAAATATTCTCAACATGCTTGTTGTATTTTATTTATATAAACGATCACCAACATAATGTATAGGTACCAAAATGAATAAAAAAAACGTATTTAATTTGAAAAGATCCCAAAGAACGCCATGATAAAATAATAATAAAAAATGTTTTTGACGAAGTCGATGGCATGGCGGGCGGGTAGTCAGCTGCGACGTAAGAAGAGTGGGTTGGGTTCCCGCTGTGACACCAATGTTGTCCTGCAGATTTTTTTTCTGATCTGGGTTATATGATACTACGGTTCTTATAGTTCCTGATACCCACATCACAGGGAATCCTAATGCTGGGTCAGGACTATCCGTGCGTACTACTCGTGCGTACCCGTGATACTCTGGCAAAGGTGCCCGAAGGAACACCGTGAGGTTTTAGTCAGTAGGAGTCTGACATAACCTTCCGCCTAGGAGGGGGCGGAAGGTATCCATGATGGATTACCTCACGAAAAATAAAAAGGACTATGTACCTTATGGGTGTTTGTTTATGTGTAACCCACCGTGTCGCATCGCCCGTCCGCGCTTTTACTTTTTTTGCTCGGATCGTAGCGTAATTTAAATAGCATATAATCTTCCTCAAGAATTGCTTATAAAATGCAAAAAATATTTTTTTTATCCGACTAGAAGTTCCAGAGCGTTCAAAAAAAAAAAAACTCTTCAGCTTCATTATTAGTATAGATATAGATCTTACTATGTCTGATAGCTTTTCAGTCTTCTATGAAGAAGACAGTTCAGTGAACATGCCAGCTTGCAGAAAACTATTAGGTATGCATGCAAATTTTCTCTTGTGCACATTTTGTGACGTCTAAAATGTGTTGACCCACTGTATATTTAGGATCTTGGTAGAAGCAAGATCCTAAATATATTCAGAAATAATAACCGCTGTTTGCATTTTGAGCAGAATATATGGCCAGCCACTAAATAATGCATAATCAAACTAAAAGCTTGCTGCAAGGGTAGCAAGTGGACACGCTAAAAGCCGCTGTTTCTTAGCAGGATAGTTTTGCTTAGCAATTTAGAAAGTACAGTGTTTTACATGGTATATTAATGAAGCTTCTGGGGTAAAAGCCTAATCTCGGTTGCCGTAATAATTAGAAATGACATGTCAGATACGGTTCTTATTAACCGATTTTGTTCAGCTGCCACGAAGGTGAACTTGCTTCGATTCAACATGAACTTTCACATATAAAGTGAAAATCAAAGTCAAAAGTTTTTAATCATTTACATCACAGGGATCATAGTCCATGGGACTTTACAATTTGATGACGAATAATAGCGGGCGCAGTGCAATGTCTCGTAGATAAGGTACGTCGACTTAGTGTAGTTTAGTAGGTTACTTTACCGATTTACGTGGACTTATAATTAGGTATTATTGACAACCTCTGTGACGCAGTGGGCGAACGTCCACCTGAGACGCAGAAGGTTGCAGGTTCGATTCCCGCTGCGGGACAAATGTTTGTATGATCGGCATTCATTTGTCTCAGGTCTGGATGTTTTCTGTGTATAATAAATATGTATTAACAAAAAAAATATATAATTAGTATATCAGTCTTGTAGTTCCCATAACACAATCTCTGCTTACTTTGGGGCTAGATGATGCTGTGTGAATAATGTCCAACATTATTATTATTATTATTATTATTGTTGTTGTAACGGACAGAGGTAACAGCAGAATCAGTTACTCAAATACACATAACAATAAACAATATACAGAAAACTCATAGATCGTCACTATAATCGAATATATCTAACAATCTTCAGCTGTTTTTTCAGAGCACGAGGATAAGTTGGAAAATATATTTTTCTTGACTCTTTAATATTATGCTACTTAACCCTTGGTTCACTCATCCTGATCCATCAATAGTATCAAGGTGCACAGAAACATAGTTTTCAATAAATATTACTTCCATTAATCCCGCTTACAAACGGGCTCATTGCACGCATTTGCGGAATCACGTTGAAAAGCGCAACCAGAACGCGTCATCATGATTGATGAATACATGGAGCTGGTAATATAGTAAGCCACATGTTCCTACATGTGGAACAACACTAGGTTCCACGTGTAGGAACACCATGTAGAAACCTAGTGTAGGTTTCTACATGGCGTGCGATTAAGGGAGATCTTTATTTAACCGACTTGTGATTTTGTAGTGCTTTTGATTATTTGAAATAAAAGGAGATTGGATGAAGAAAACATATTGTGCCGACCCCACCTAATGTGTCTATTACCAACTGACAAACAACGGTGTCCACCTAGTTGGACGGTTAGTACATTTTTTTATTAACCAATAACCCATTTTGTTTGTTCTGGGATAAGGGCAGGACGATGTTGGTTATAACCAAGGCGTATCGACGATATATTGGTACTGACCGAATAAGGACGTGTGTTTATATCCTACTAATATTATATACGTCAAAGTTTGTGAGGATGGATGTTTGTTACTCTTTCACGCAAAAACTACTGAACGGATTTTGATGAAACTTTACAATAATATAGCTTATACATCAGAATAACACAAAGGCTACTTTTTATACCGGGTACCACGCGGGCGAAGCCGTAGGCAGAAGCTAGTAAATGAAAACGCAAAAATCCTTAATATATACTATTAAGTTTACTGTTATACAAATAATGTTATATGTTATACTTTCCTGTTATAAAAATAACAGGATTTTTTTATTAGATCTATAACGGTCTAATTCTCCCCAAAACCTACTGTTTTACTTTTGGTACAAAAAGCATAACAACTTTTAAATTAAAACCTCAGATTGAGTATCATATTGGAGGCCTTCGTAGTTCTCAGTCAGTGTCCATTATACAAAATGGGAGCGCAGGATTTCAAGTTCATTAGACTCGCATCTCGTTAGCGCATAGCCAAGTGCTCTACCAATATTGATGCTATTGTGCATAGTATGGATTGTGGACAATACCCTATAATTTACGCTTTCTAGTAAATACTGCTGAGCCGGTCATCAACAATTTGCGTCTGGCTAACGTGCCAATGATTTATCATTTTGACGTTAGCCACCGATAATTGATAAAAAAACTTACTTTTACCGGCTACCAATTTATATACAAGTAGATAGTTTAAGAATCTTTCAAATGACGGTTTCAAGGAAAAAGGGTATTAAAATGCAAACCCATAACGCATTACCCGCCAAGAATTTCATTAAGATGACAACGTTGGGTTCCAATTTCTTGGGAGATAACAAGCGTCGTAGAAATTGTTTCAAGCTTCTGTTAAGGCCACTTTGACCTCCGGGCCGTGAACGCCGGGATTCTCATTACACGTCCACAAAGAAAAACTCTTGTATTTAACAATGAATTTATCGTTTAAATGTGAAAAAAGCTGATCGTTTGGTTCGAATAAATTTTTCTTGGGGTATTTTTCAAGAGCGTAGAGGAAAAATTGAGGCATTTTGGTACAAATTCTACTACGTAAAACGTATCTATCTAGGACCATCTAGGAGATGTGAAAACACGAAAAATTAACAACTCCAAAATACATCGACTCCTTGTATCACTGGTAAGTACTACTAGGTGCTGGTAGGTACCCTTATTTAGATAACACTACTTTACTCGTCTCGTTTTGCAAGCCAAAGTAATTACATAAAAATAATCGACTTAGAACCTCACTTCTTGCTACCTAATTCATAATTATGATTTATCAAGATTCTTATTTTGCGTTACCTTCATAACTGTAATATATAGGCACAAGTTTAAAATGAAGGCAGTTTGGGTACGACTGTTCCACCAAAGATACGCGGTGGGTTGGTGGGGATTAAAATTAAAATAAATTGCTTTACACTTTAATTGTATTTCGGAATAATTTTCCGTGCTCCTGAATTCAAGAGTTGCTGGTTGATGGTATGAAGACGTAGAGAGTTGGGAACGGTTGGAGTAGTGTTGTTGAAAGTTTTCTGTTTTTATTAATTATGATCCAAACTGGAAAAACAGAGGCACGAAACTTTCTGACTTTTAAATTTAAATGCATTATGCCTGTGATACCTATTTTGTCCTATAATCCTACATTTATAACATATATTACATACATTTATAACATTGTTTTTGACTTTGCAGATAAGGGTGTTTTCAAACAGTACTCTTATAATCCAACTATACATGTTCCAAACTTCATCCAAATCGGTTCAGCGTTCCTGAAACATCCGTATTAATTATTATGAATCAATAGGATGGCGTTACAATCAGGTACAATTAAATATTTAAGTAATCATTACGCTTTCAACTCGCGATTATATCTCTGATCCTTTCATAGCTATGATTTATCAAGCATACAAATTCACAATATGCATAAAGTCAGCTCTATTGGTGCCTGTTCCCAGCATACTCTAAATTTCATTAGGCGTTTAAGTCGAGCCACCGTCGCCGTGTAATTGCTCGTTTTCCTCGTCATCTTCTGGAAAAAAATACTTCGCAGACTAATCGTATTTCGCTGTAAAATTTCAGCTTTGTTAACCGCATACTATTAACTCGAGTTCAATTTGGGCCACTTAACCAAGGTAATAATAATACATCAAATCTGCTATGCATCAATCAATAATTTGTGGTCGCCATTCCATAACCTTTGCTTCGGTTCTACGATGTAAATGCCACTTGGACTTGCTAAGAGCTACGAGTGTCAGCAGATTTCCGTGTTAACAGATTTGCTTACGCAGTAAAATATGACTAATGTATACTATGAGTATAGCTCTCTTCATAGCCCTCTTAAGCTTATGTATAAGGTCCATAGTAAGCGTCGAAGTCTAAGTGCCATTATGTTATCACTAGCAACACGCACTGATTGTGATATCTATGTGGAGAAGATATGACGAAGTTTTTCTAATGCTGCCTATTCAAATTGGATTCGTCGGCTGATTTCTTCGGCGAAGTTGGATCTACTAAGTTAAATCGTCTGACTCTTAAAGATATAAATATGAAGGTGAATTCAATGTTTTCGATCATAAAATACATATACTTAAAATTACAACTTTATTAAAAAAATGGGTAGAAAATATACTTCGATTTGATAAGTGAATGTTACCAAACGTAGGTAAACGTTGAAAACTAAAAATATCCACTATCAACAGAAATCAGCATGAAAAACTAAAAAAAACTCATTACTTTGGGGCGATATCAATGAGTGCATTCCAGCTTTACTTTAGCCGACAGGAATTGAATTAAAAAAAGCACTTGCAATTACGCCATTGAAAATGCCCCTCTCACGTTTCAATCTTTTATGTCGGCCTCTATGAGTGCAATATGAGATGAGAGGGCCAA
Organism: Perizoma flavofasciatum; assembly: GCA_958496245.1. Taxonomy (NCBI): domain Eukaryota; kingdom Metazoa; phylum Arthropoda; class Insecta; order Lepidoptera; family Geometridae; genus Perizoma; species Perizoma flavofasciatum. Next base: position 5,392,730 of record OY292433.1, read on the forward strand.
TAATGAAATATAAAAACAGAAATAAGCACTCCTTTCCCCGGCTATGGCCGTCGAGTATTCTCCATTATTCTCATTCAAATTTGTTTTGAGGACTGTCCTTAGCGAGCGTTTAATTTCACATAATAATTTTGGAAAGATGTTAGGGCTAGATTGCTTCTTGACTCGATTCGATGAGGCTAACTATATATTTTTTGTATTCAGAATTATGGATACTATAGTGGACTGGTAAAAGTAGTTGTGTCCCTCAGAGATAAAACTATGGTGTAAATATGTACATATATCTATTTGTTTTAACACCAAAAACAATCTAGACCAGAAACGCTATGTTAGGATCCCAAAGTTGCCTTATACCTCCTAAAGTTATCATTTGATATCTATCAAACTAATTAGCATTGTAAGTTCCTATGTACTTGCAACCAACGATGGGTAATGATAAAACTTCATAATATTTGTATTTAATAAAATTCTGTTGAAAAATTTCGTTTTTATAAAAAACTTCCATGATTTCGTATCAAAAGCAATACTCCCCGATACAATGTTATGTAAATTATCTGAATCACGCCAAAATGAATGAAACAAAGCGTTCATTCATTGTCACTGCAAAGAACGCAACACACGCGAAACGCACAAAACAACGACGCAAAAATTGTCATCCAGATTGTTAGTTGGAGCAAATAAAATTGTTTCCTGTCCTAAAGTCCAGCTATAATGGCTACAAAAGAAACACCAAGTTGTACTATGATGATGCTGATATTGTTTTACAAGTTACATTATTTCATAGACACATCATTAATGAATGAATGGAAATACTTTATTGTACACCATAAACAAAACAATTTTTATTTTATTTTTTTATTATTACAGTAGTATGGGCGGTCTGTCTTATCGTTTAGAGACGATCTGTTTCAGATAACCTTTGGATGGAGATAATACGATACTCTATTATTTGCGATGGTGTTCCTAAAAATAACTATAAAGATACATATATAAAAAATACTTTATTGCACAAAAAAAAACAGCTTAGTAAAGTAACTACCACAAAATTTTAAAATATTATAGGCAGCTTATTAGAAATTTATATCAGACAACCTTTAAATAGAACGGACTTTACGAAAGATTACAAGTGTTTTCATTGGTGTACCTGATACCATAAATATTACTAAATTATACACAATCTACCTACATAATTTCATAGGTACTATAGGTACCGAAAATTATATGGTTTTTATGAATAAATTAACCTACAGCCTTAAAAAATGCGCGTTACAAAATTATTTTTGCTAATATTAATCATCCTTCCTACTCGTAGTATACGTCAAAGTTTGGCTCTTTAGATATTGGATGTTTGTTGTTATTCTTCTCCGTAACCGATTTGCATGAAGTTAAGAACTTTATATTCAGGTACCACGCAGACGAAGCCGAGGGCAGAGATAATTTTCCTATATATTTGAAGCTACGAACCTATGTATAGCTGTTTGTCCAAATAAATACGTACCGGCTGAATCGATTAAGATTCAACCTGGAATAGATAACGGAACACAGCAATGTGAGCATTACTGCTTTGCGGCAGAAATGGCTATGGCGATAGTACTTCCCCAGGCGAGCTCTTTCATAAAGAGCTCTGCTACTTTTTATGCATCTTAGTATATTATATAATTTCTAGTGTCCTCATTATGAGCCACACCAGAAAATTAAATCTGCGCCCACTGTAGCAGAAACAAATCACTACAAGTGATTGTTAGGCGCACATTAAATGGCGCGTTCCAAATAAAAAAAAAAGCGATCTGTCTGTAACCGGCTGTCACTGCTCGCTTTATTGAGATTCTAGCTGAATTCCACTCGTTAGTTTTCATCATGCTCTTCAGACTAGACTTGAACAGAGATAAAACAGAGCTTTCGATAGAGTGTAAAACAAAAGCAGGAACATAACATGCGTAGATCTGGAAAAACTACTTTAAAATTACATGTATTCAAATCAGCACAAGGCTACACAAAAAGCAGAAAATGTCTTAATATTAACAAAAAAATAAAATAACGAAGCAAAAAAGGTTACTTTATTAAAAGATAAGAAATAAGTAGTTCTGGAAAAAACTGCTATAATAAAGTAATGAATTTTCTTAAAATATTCAATATCAAAAGGTGAGTTGGAGATTCTTGCCTGGGAAGCTATCAAGATAAACAATAGATTTAAAAAACATTAATAATGCTAAAATTTTCTGCCAAAGAATCTTATCCAGAATATTTAGCCAATAGATGGCTATCCGAATACGTCTCAAATACCTCCATAGATCCAATCTATCTTTTGTTCAGCAGTTTTCACATACCAATCATTCATTGAGGATATAAATCTTCAGCTGCCGACAAAAGGTCGCCTAAGATTCCTGTTTTTGCTACGAGGGTCAAGAGGCAAAAAAGGATTAGGCGTTTCTCATCAAGAACCTATCAATAACCGAGAATCGAGGATCCTGATAGGTGACCGCCTCGAATTATCGCTTACAAACTTTGTCAAGGATATAAACAAGCTGCATGAAAGAGGAAACGTAATTTCCGTTTTTTTAGGGACCTTTTCATAATCATCCGAAACGTGAAATCAGCTTTAAATATCACTCACGCATTATGAGTATCCAGAAGTTTAAATATCCATACTCACGCATTATGGGGCCGAAAATTGGGGGGCAACGGAAATAACCCTTTATTAATTAGTACGGAAGTGTATAGAATTAGATATAAGAAATAAGAAGTATAAGTAGCTAGATAGAAAACTTATACTTAGTTTCAGTCCCATGTATGTATGCAGAATTTTGACAATGATTCTTGCAATTACTAAAATTCTTATGCAAAAAAAGCGTCTTGGTTATTTTTTATAAAATGGATATATTTCAAGACAACAAAAAAGTTCTTCTTAACTTGGAAACTCAATAACCAAATTACAATTTGTTTTCAACTTCCAATTGGAATACGTAATGAATTCTTGTTCCAAAGTTGCCAAATCAGATAAGAAATACCTACAGTTGAAATGTAAATAGGGGATGACGTATTAATAATATATTTGTTCAGAAGTAAATATTTTAGCAAATAAACACAAATTAGTTTATAAGATCTCAAGTTGTGGTTTTTCTTAATCCTGTGTTTTACTGTGTATGCAGTAAAGAGTTATCTATATGTACATACGTGCCATGCATGCGTGCGACAGATATAGGCTTTTAATAAATCTAGGTACCTTATCTTGGCAACCTATGTGCAAGCACAACAAACATGACGAAACTTATACAGCCATTTCTAAATCCTACTAATATTATAAACGTGAAAGTTTGTGAGGATGTTTGTTCTTCTTTCACGCAACAACTACTAAATGGATTTTGATAAAACTTTACAGTAATATAGCTTATACATCAGAATAACAAATAGGCTACTTTTTATATCGGGTACCACGCGGGCGAAGCCGTGGGCAGAAACTAGTTATTAAATAAAGAACAGTGTTTCATAATAATTTTGATTTACAATTTATTCAGAAAATCAGATTTATTTACGACGAAACCAAATTATAATTAAGGGAACATCGGAGCCACAATATCATCTTATTATCTTTCATTAAATCCCTCTGATACGTGGATCTGCTGTAGTTAGTACGGACTGGTTTCACAAATGAACTCGACGCTTATGTTGAGCAAGATTTCTTATGTCGATAGTTTTTGTTTCTTACAGTGATAATTATATGAATGTATTTTTTTGCTATAATAAAAATGCTAAATTATTTTAAAGTTTTCAGAATTTTCAGTGTAGAATTCAATACTTAACTAAACAAATCATACCCTTAACTCACATTATTATCTTTTTTTAATTAGCAATAATTCTGTAATGAATCTTGTTCGTATTTTAAGCTTAGCTTACTTTGGACTTAAAAACTGTTAGTATTAAATTGTGGGTTAATAAATGATACTAGATGCTAGTTTGCCAAATTTAAAATATTTGGAAATGCGAAAAACATTTCAAACTCAATGAGTCGTTAAATCTACAACTGGTGACGTGATTATCAGCGTGAATCTCGCTATTGTATACCCCTCTCTGTGGCAAGTTGGTCTGAGGGCCGCCAGTGAACGTTCACTCAATTAACTAATTTCGTTAAATATCCTTGATTGAGCAACGGACGGCAATCAGCCATGCAATTTCTCCCCCTTTTCCTTTCGTCATTTCCGAGACTTCTGAAATAGAATTTCGTAACGTGGCCTGTTAAGTTGTTACAAGTTTTCCGTGTAAAGAGTCACTTTAAAATCCATGTACTGTTGTGGTATGAGGTAGGCGGGAAGCGAATTATGCCGATAAAACCATTATAAAAAAAAATCAGAGATAAAATTAAATTTTTCATCTTAAAGCTCTAAGAAACAGCAAAGTATAGTGCTTTCGTTTACTTTTAGACAAAACAATATACCAGGCAGTGATATTTTTATAAGCTTCGTAGATAGTCAGAAATATAATATTTGAAGATCATGGATATAACATTCTGAGATTATAATCTGATCGATAATATCTCATAAGCCGTACTCAGTGACTCTAACTTTCACTCTCATTAACTATGGTTATATAATCAAAACAGAACATTTGCATTTCCAACACAGTCTTTAGTTACACACAACAGTGTAACTAAACGCAGTACATTCCCCTGTAAAATTAACCCCAACACGGCAGTTAACACACGTTGTAGGTCGTTTACTGGCTAAATAGGTACTGCAAGAGTGAGACTACTTATCATGTACTATTTAGTTTTGTGGTTGATTATTCAGATAGAATTCGTTAGATACTCTATTGTTAATGACCAAACGAGCGAAGAGTCTTTTGGTTCGATGATGATGATCATTTGGCCACATCCCCACATCCCCATGGGGGTTGGGGGTGAATCACATCGTTAGGGTCAGCCAAACTATGTGGTTTATCTTAATCTTTCTTTCTTGCTATTCATCTAACATAGGCTTCCCACTATTTGTCCTCACTTTGCTCTACTTTGTCATTTTCCTTGAAAGCATTGCATGGCATATCGTTACTTTAAAAAATCCTTATGGTATTGGTCCTTCTTGATGTTTTACCCAGAAACAGACATTATCCATACCGAGTTGAGTGTTTCAACAATTTACAATAATTACAATTCTAATGAAAACAAGAAAATTTAATGTTAAAACAATCTTCCCATTTTTACTGGTTCGCTTCACGAAAACTGCACACAAAATGCCATAACAATACCTTGCTAGTTATAACTCGCAGTCATCATCATGGTATTTCCGCAATTAATCCCTTCCAGCGATAAGGATTCAAGTTAAGGGCCAGTCGGGATCTAAGCAATCTTCACGGGTGACTTGTCAAAGCGAGGAAAGGGTCGGAAGCTCAAGAGACTTTCAACAATGCTTGTTATCTTAGAAGTAAGCCAAGAACCTAATGATATCATTTTAAATAAATACAGACGTTGAGATTTGAGTGGGTGACGTGGAGGAATTCTATAGTTGGTAAATCATTTTGCAAGTTACTTCTTGACTTCGACTTCAATTCTATGTTCCGACTAAAATATCATATACATAAATGTCTGCACAGAAGCAAATGGACAGATTAACAGGAAGAAAACCGACATACTACTTGTTAAGATTTTTGGTTTCAGAGAACTTTTTTATACGCCACGAGCATATTATTTGTTGTAGCTGTATCTTATGTATGTAGGTGGACTCCGTTTTTCGCATTTGGACTCAAAGTTGGTAAATTTTACATGGAAGCCTGGCTAGATGACTAGCCAGCCTAACTCTGTCCAGAAGTATAAAAGCTTCCTAGGTTCTTCGCAGGCTTCGCGGAGTGAACTCGCGTTGATGAAGATTTTTCGCGTTAAGTTTCCGCCCGTGCATTCCAGGATAACTTGGACAGTTGATGTTTCTTCAGTTAGATAACCTCTGCAGAATGGGCTGTTGGTAGCTCCAATGGGGCAAACCCGGTAAGGATCCCCACGGTCCCCATGGTTCGAAGGTCCAGTCTAGAAGGTGACGTGTCAGCCGAGATGAAGTCGCTGGTAGGACTTCTCTCGACTGTCTGTAGTCAGTTGTCCGTGCCTAGTGGATGTATCATCCACAAAAAATCGATAACGTTTTAAGTATGACCAAGTATTACGAACCACTTAATCGGCCTACATAGAGACAACAATAAACACAGCCACCGAAACGGGACCTCCTTCATTTTTTGTCGTTGAAAATCACAAGGATCGTATAAAAACATCAACTTTTAAACTGAGTTTAAATGTTAAAGTAAATTTCACCATGCTCGCGATAAAGCCTGGAAAAATAAAAAAGGTACATTCAATGAGGAGTTCGATAAAACAATTGAGTGACACAGGTCGGGACAGGGGTCGCAAACATTTTGCTCTTATTTCGTCACAACTCGTTTAGCACATGCCGACTGACAATCAATCTCAGTCAATATATGGGACAAAAGGTCCGTTGTTTCTATATGGTTGTCGGGATGACCTAATTATTTTTTTGCAATCTGACCCGTTGAGAATAATAATATGACATCAGCTATTTCCGTCGAGGTGACCTTAATAATAAGTGACACACGGGATACATATTTTATGCATTATTTTTTGAATTCTATTTGGAAGTGTTCTGGACCGACAAAGTAAATAAAACACAGAAAGCACAGAAATGCTCAGTTTATAAACGGCCACCCATAAAACAGTCGATTGACCATTTTTCACCTAGTATCATCTACCTACCTAGTACTCAGCGCTTATTTGAGTGTAAATGTTTTGTTTGTGGACAGAAAACAACGTTAGCAATATATTATAACAAAATGTGTTAAAAGCGATTGCTTTCTATTGCCTACAATTTTTCAGACCACTAAAATCATTAGCACAGTCACTTTACTGCAGCTTCCCTTATTCAATTAGTCCATAAATCTTCCCCTCTACCACAGAATTATGAAGAGTAACAAAATAGAAGTTTCACTGAATCACACAATTCATAATGCTACTAGCTTCTGTAAACGGCTTCGTAACGGCAAAGTAGCCTATGTGTTATTCTGATGTATAAGCTATATTACTGTAAAGTTTCATCGAAATCCGTTCAATAGTTTATGCGTGAAAGAGGAACAAACATCCATCCTCACAAACTTTCGAGTTTATAATATTAGTAGGATATGTAGGATAGGATATTGCAAAGACGCATGCGATATAGAACTTTATGTTTGGCAAAATGTCAGCTTTCATTTAATTTGATAACAATACGACTTTTTTACAAATTACACTTAAAATGGCAATGGGAAACGACTCATCTTGACAGGGTTAGCAATGCCCGATCTATATATTGAAAAGGGGAACTTTTTTTTATCTAAACTTTGTTATTTTGAAGCAAAGCAGTTTTGGACATTGTTAGCCATAAATACTGTTACGCTATTCAACGTTTAATCGCGACTAAGAACATTACTGTTTAGTAAATTACATAATATTTATGAAAAGAGATATCCAATCTTCAGTAGCGTTTCAGTATTAAGGCCGTATGCCTGACAAAATTAGTGACATTGTCTTGTTCTCTTAGCTTGTGTTTACAGCTAGTATTTTGCAAATGTAATAAAGCGGCAGCTCCACCTTACCCCCAATTTTCGATAAGTAAGATCACCTACGTTCTATCTAAACTTTTTATCTAATAACAGTGAAACTAAAGCTCATTTTGCATTGAAAGTTTATTTTAAATAGCAAAGACCATCCACTGCGCTCACGACTGTGTGAAGTAATCGGAAAGTTATCTAATTAAGCCCGGTGAAAATCAATGTGTAGGAAATTTAATTTGTCTGCCAATTTAAATTTAAAGACAAAGGTGATTTAGAATGTGGTCAACTTTTGGGGGATACGTACAAGTATCCTAGACCTGACAAAACCTAGCTATTGAAACGATAATGTAGTATTTTTACTTGACTTGTTGAATAAATGTGTCCTCAGCTAGGCGCTATCTCTTTCAACTTTCAATACATCTTGCATCTACGGAATGCATTGTTGAATGACTTAATCCATTCGTTGCGTCGCACGCTGAAAGATACTTTTTTATTCCATGTACAGATACAGCATGTACAGACTATGCTAAATCTGCGTAATCTAAGAAAATTAATTATTTCGTCAAATAAATGACATATCGGCGGAGTACGTTAGAGGCGTGCGCTGTTATCCAACTGTGCTAAACAACAACAGTTTTTAGAAATGCTCTTACTAGATGTATCTAGTCATCATGCCTGGGAGGCATGCCTCCTAGGAAAATGCTAGTTGAAAAAATGTAGACAGCAACTGTTTCCCTCTTTTTCCTAATGAATTTGCGGTGCTTAAAATTAACCTGTTAATTGGTGCATATTTATTGATGCACGAAAAGTCACCGTAAAGTTATTTCCAAAACTCATTAATTATTGGTTAAAAATAACGACTTCTTTAATAAAAACTAATTTATTTATAATCGTATTTTGCATTTGTTTTGGAAAATTATCAACAAAAAAGATCAAAATGAAAAATAATATCTCATCTAAATTGAATTCAAAGGCAGTTATTTAAAAAGCCGGAACAGCAAAAGCTAAGCGCAGCCACGGTGTAACCATGGAATAGTGTTTTCTCTTTCTCTATTTCTTTAGAAACAAAAGAGAAAGGGGGTTTTTTGTTGTTTTTACGCACTTCTTAGATAAACCAGTTAACGAACTAACACAAATTTTATAACACACCTGCAAAAAAGATCGACATCTAAAATAAGCTTGCATTATAGTCGAATTTATATTAGTTAAGTAAAGGTTTAATATCGTTGGTGCCGGATTGACGTCGGCAGCTGTCAACCATCTTAATAACTGCGCTGTCATCGATCTGTCACAGCTGTCATCATATGTTGGATTAACTGTTAAATATTATTTAGAAATGATTCATTTCATTTTTGAAATATTTTAATCAGGTTCATTAAACTGAGTGTGGAAAGTGAAGATTGTTTTGTCCAAAAAAATAAACCAGGATTTACCTTTTATAATGCCTTACATGTCTCACCATTGTAAACAACAATAAACGGTCCTTAAGGAACACAATATCAATATTTGGTATGCAATTGACAGCTAGAGTGTTAATAATATAGGTAAGGTGTGTTGATAATAATAGTTGAAAAAGCCATAACCAAGAAGTAAATTGAAGTGATAATAATAGGTAATTTAGCCCATAGCTTTCGAACAACGGTTTGGTCAACTTTAACTAGTACTCTTACTAGTTACCTAGAAAAACTTTTCACCCGACTGCTTATTTAATTATGACATGAAATCAGTAAAAAAACTCCCGTTGAAACCAGTGGTCACAACGACGTATCTACGAGTACTTTGCATTTGATGGCCAAATGACCGGACCTCGGGTTTTAAGGGCTCTCAGTCAGTCTCTCTGTTCATTATTATAACGTATGACGTAAAAGTTGGTATTATGAATAAATAAGGGTTGGAAAAAATACGAACCTTACTAATACAAGAATTATTATTATCAGTAGCTAATGTTTAACTAAATATTAATAAAATTTACAAGGAATATTACTCAAAGTTGAGGATTGTGACGTGATATTACTTACACGATAGATTTTCTTTACCTTACATGATTCTTGCTGCTGTATTGAAATGCGGCGTGAATCTGCTTTTCCTAATTCTATGACACTTAGTGTAATTAATATTATTTGTCAAAATCACAAGTTCAATCGTTCTTTCATGGACGGTTCATGGCCTTCAGTTTAGTCTGGATGTGGAAATCAAGCGATGGGGAATCAGTGTAATCGCAATTTTGTGGATGGGCCATTCAAATTGGAAACTAGAAGTGTCAAAATTGATTGCCATCTCGATAGCCATAGGTTAGCGTGATCGACCCACTGGTCCGACCATTGCTTGGGACATCTACCACTTGGTCGTTTGTACCCGCTATATATTTCTCCAGTCGAGATTTGAACATATGTATTTTATAATCATTTATTTCAAACCATTGTCACTTAGGGATTACTGAGAGTGCCATCTTTGTTAACAGTGTACTAACAATAGGTAAGTTTAAAAAACTTCTTCATCATCATCATCATCTACAGCCTATTCTACTACTCCAGTAGTATGGCCTATGCCCACATAAGACTCTCCAAAAAGTGCCACGAAGAATGATCTTAGGCCACCTCAATCCACTGACTTCCCGCAACCTACATGTGATTGGTCAGAGTGGGAATCTTTTCTACGTCATCCGGTTCGAGAACCTTCGTTCCCAGCGGTTGTTGGTTCTGCGAGCTATATGGCCTGCCCATTGCCACATTAACTAGCTAATTTTGACGACCTCTGTGGGGAAGGCCCACCTGAGACGCAGAAGATTGCGGGTTCGATTCCCGAAATTCAAATATTTGTCTCGGGTCTGGGTTTTTTCTATGTATAAATATGTATGTATTTACAAAAAAGTATATAAGTAGTATATCAGTCATGTAGTTCCCATAATACAAGCTCTGCTTAGTTTGGGGCTAGATAATGCTGTGTGAAAATGTCCAGAATGATTATACTTTTACTATAATTATGATGTCAGCCTGATATTGGTTAACAGAAACCATTAACCAATTATGATTAAACTTACACCTATATCAGATTGTCATAACAATCTCAACTTTCCCTCTAATAGCAGTGAGTTTATCAGTTTGAAGCACGTTCGCGGTTATAGTAACTTCATTAACGCACACTATTCATCCGGGAATTCACGCTTACCGTCAGATAATCACGTTACTAGTGAATTACTACGTGACTCTATTAATATATTAGTTCGATTGGTAGGTATAGGTCATTTTTTGAGTTGCGTTACAATATACGGGGTTATGTTTCTATAATCTTTATAATTTGCAAATAAATCCTACTTAATATAATAAATGCGAAAGTCTGTGTGTGTGTGTGTGTGTGTGTGTGAATGTTTGTTAGTACGTATCTCCGTAACTACTAAACCGATTTTGATGAAATTTGGAACGTAGATAGTTTAGGTTCTGGAATAACACATAGGCATACCTTATTGCAGGTGGGTTAAACAGGGTGGTAAAGTTTAAAAAAAAAAAAATTGTTTGGTTTGCTCAAAACTCTGTACAAATATACAATGTATTTTTTATTTTTTCAAAACTACCCTTTAGGGGTTTGCAATTGAGTTCTAAACTTTGTATAAATTGTAATCCTTGGTTCGATTCATTCAAAAGTTGGTGGACATAGTTTGAAGCCTGGAGACGGTCATATGCTACTTTTATTAACATACCACGCGGGCGTAGCCGCAGGCAACAACTAGTACAAAATATAAGTTAATGCAAAGGCGAGCTTAACACTTAAAATAGTTTTCTTCCAGCAAACATTTGAGGCTTGTAAGTGGTCGTTATAGATGCGTCTTTTCTCGGGCAATTAGCAGCAACGCAACCTCGTTGTCATTTACTACTTAAATCGTTATTATTTATTACCAGTTACGTCAAGAAACTGTGTATGCATTGCCATAAAAGCTTTATTCTTCCTTACTCTCCGAACCGGCTTATCAGATTGTAATGCGTTTTTTTGCAATCGAGTTTTAAGTCTGCATAATACCCATCCCTAGAGGATGCTGCAATCGATGATTGATACAGGTCGGGGATCTAAAATTTTGCAAAAAAATATTTTGATATCTCTCAAAACTTACATAAGACATAAATGCGAAAGTTTATATGTATATAGATAGATACACGGGTGTTTGTTGCAAAACGGCTTAATATAAGCCACGACATAAACTACGCTTTCTCCAGATACCCCGCGGGCGAAGCCGTTGCCAGAGGCTAGTATTATACATTTTTAATACTATCCTATACTACGACTGTACCATGTACTTTCTTTTCCCAAAATGTAAAATTTTCTTTTTACACATAGCATCATCTAGCCCCAAAGTAAGCAGAGCTTGTGTTATGGGAACTACATGACTGATATACTACTTATATATGTTTTTTTTGTAAGTACATACATATTATACATAGAAAACACCCAGACCCGAGACAAATATTTGCAGATAGTACAAACATTTGTCCCGCGGCGGGAATTGAACCCGCAACCTTCTGCGTCTCAGGTGGACCTTCGCCCACTGCGCCACGGAGGTTGAAAATCGTTTCCTATTGCCCTCAAAAATGTAAATAAATATTTTAGAAAACTATTTACAAGCAAGCTGCTGCAAACATTAACCATTAAATTCATTCAATTTAATGGTGCTAGGCTAGGCTTTCTAAAGTAGAGTATTTTCAAGTTCCTACTGAAAATATATCTTGTTTTCTTACGGGTACGAATGTCTTTTACAATAGTGATGAATATAACATAAGGAATGTTATTTTCTTCCACAGAAACATTTCCAGTGCGAGGAAGTGGGATTCAGCACAGTATTCAAGACATCTAAATGTATAACATGACGACGCTTTGCACTTAAGATCGGTCGACTACAAGATGCAGTGCCCTTGTTGAATTCCCGATACAGAAAGAACTTCAAACTTCGACTGATGGAGTTTGATGTAATGTTTGGACTTTCAAAGAAGAATGTGATACATATACCGACTTATAATGTAAGTTTTTAAAATAATATTAAAGTCCGTCCTGCTCGACATAATTATACCAACCTTTTGTGGGATGGAAAGTGAATGTTCACTATATAGATACTCACATCATACTTCGGCGTATAGTCCTTTAAGCATTTTACATCATTGAATATGCATGATGAATTACTTATGTAGCGTTTTATAGTTAAACTGAATGCTCATCGCTGAGCAGCGTTGGCATTAAGGAGGCGCGTACTGCCGAGGGGGCACGAGTGAGCGTTGCAGTGTCACTCTACGTATTGTGTCATGTTACGTATTGTAGTGTCACGCTACGCGTTGTAGTGTCATGCTACGAGTTTTAATGTCGCACTACGCGTTGTAGTGTCATGTCACGCATTGTTGTGTCACGCTACGCGTCGTAGTGTCTTGCTATGCGTTGTAGTGTCATGCTACGCGTTTTAGTGTCACACTACGCGTTGTAGTGTCATGTCAGGCATTCTTGTGTCACGCTACGTGTTGTAGTGTCATGCTACGCGTTGTAGTGTCACACTACGCGTTGTAGTGTCATGTCACGCATTGTTGTGTCACGCTACGCATTGTAGTGTCATGCTACGCGTTTTAATGTCATGCTACGAGTTGTAGTGTCATGCTACGCGTTTTAGTGCCACACTACGTGTTGTAGTGTCATGTCACGCATTGTTGTGTCACGCTACGTGTTGTAGTGTCATGCTATGCATTGTAGTGTCACATTACGCGTTGTAGTGTCATGTCACGCATTGTTGTGTCACGCTACGCGTTGCGGAAGGCCAGGGTGACTGTAAAATCGATTAAGGTTCTGAATGGTCTGCACATTATCACATAGTATGTATTTGATTGTGACAGTATTAATACAGGTATTTGGTACCTAGTTTTATCGCTCAAAATCCTATTACCACATTGGTTATTCCACCTTTTATCCCTCAGCCCTTTACAAGTTCAACCTACTTCTACATGGTCAGGTAAACGTAGGATTACTAAAACTGCATCCAGTTATCTTCGCCCTTTTCTACAAATACCGTCTCAAAAATATTTTTTGTTTAAATTCTTGCAGAAGTCGCGAGCACCTGAACAAACTGCAGGCGAGTGAACGATGGGGACGCATTGTGCTCCCGAAAACATCGGCCATTGTGTAGGATTTGGGTCGACTGCATTCTAGAACACGCTATTCCCCGTTCAATGTAAGGCGCAATTCTTATAATGGCTTCATAATGTATTCGCAATTTTATTCTTGAGTGAAAAATTAAGTTGCTCTAGAAGACATTTTTAGTGGTAAAAACCTTTTGAAGAATGAAATGAAAAAACCGGGTACTAAAAGATCACAGGGATATTATTTAGGTTAATTTTATTTAGCTGTCAGGATGAAAGTATGGAGCTGTCATCCTGACAGCTAAATAAAATTCATTTGGATTGACGGCTTTCATCTAATCGTTTAATTTCGCGAAGGAAAGTGTAGATCCGTCACAATCAAGCAATCAATCAAAATTGCTTGACAAAATCTGAAATTTGACGTGTTTTTTTTTCAAATGAATTATTTAGCTACACACTTGCCATGACGTTTGAACTTTCATTTTCTTATGATTGCGTCGATTAACCTTTTTAACGTAAGAGATGTAAGAGGTAGGGCGTTTCTCGCGGTTTATCATCCGTCTTATACTTTAAATACGGTTGTTTGGATGTTCGTTAATCTTCGTAACGGCTTAACGATAATGCATAGAAAACTATTTCACATCTCATTTCTAAACTTTCTAAAAGCAGTATTTGGATCAAAAAATAAAACCTCGAGAACATAGTTGACGTTTCTATATGATCCTACTGATTTCAATGAATAAAAACATAATATTGACTTTGACTTTAGTGTCTAGACAAAACTAACATAGGTTTAAAGAAACTTCTAACTAACTAATGTACCTTCTCAGTTTTATAAATAAATGAATCGAATCTATTCTAGTGATTCAAAGTATCTTTGTGGTGTTTTCATCTGTTTTTTGGTCTCGTAATTAGCCAACTGGGATTGCGAGCTTTGCCCAATAAAACTGTTTTTAGAAAGTGGTTGGAAAATACAAATTCTTTGTTGGTAAGCAAGTAAGAATCAAATAAAAATCAATTTGTCCAGCTGGTCCACGTCTGCAATTACTAAAATTGGACTGACTTTTACGGAGAGGATTTTTCAAGGTAACCTTTTGCTCACTACGGACTTGTTAGAAAAGTGATTGAACATTTAAAAAAACATTCAGACCGGAACATTAGATTAATTTTAAGATACTACTAACTATTGTACCTACTCAGTTCGTTAGATCTAATTATAAATTTGTAATAGGGATTTGTTTATTAATTACGAATTAATAATTCGTAATTTACTTTGGAGAAGGCCTGTGCTCATAAATCTTATTCAGGAAAAAAATGCGAAGTGAAGGGCTGCCACATCTTTTTATGGATTTTCAATCAGCAAATTTTTGAGTGGGACAAACTCGTATATCCACTCATGCTACACCTAAACCCCTACACGAGTTGTTACAAACAGAATGGTATTATGATTTTACTAATATATAGGTACGTCCAGCAGTGGACTGATGTGTTCTTATGATGATGATGATGATAGGTACATCTGGAAGAGATCATAGGTTTATGTACCTTGGAAATGGCATTCCGTCTGGATCAACCTACTTTCTTATAGGATTTAAATGGATGATGGCTCACTTCAGCAATGTACAAAGACGGACGCAAACGAACGCTGACAATCGGAACCACGGAACAAGGATAGGGGCGTCGGAACACGGCGAGTTAAACCAATTACCCAAGCGACCAATTAGGCGACTGAACTACAAGAACTTGAAGGTTTCCAGGTTTTTTTTTATTAATTCTGTATAGTGATTTAGTTTTACTAGCTTAGATATTATAGCTCGTATACATATACTAAACATTTAATAATATATTTTCATTTATATTATTAAATGTTTAGTGTTTGTATTAAATCCTAAAAGCAAGACAATATAACAAAGTTTTCTGAGTTGTATCACAAATCTTTTTAATCTGGAATTTAAATTAGCTTTTCTTGAAATATCAAAATATCATCATAATTAAAAGCATTAATTACAATAAAACATTTAAGGTTATTTCTCATACTAAAAAAAATTATGGATAAAACTGGAATTATCACCAAGATTTTCATTGTAATAAAAAAAAATCTAAACTACGTCCAGTGAAAATCTCCATAAGGCATCGTTAAAATTGGGAACCTACAGACGTACAAAAATTAACACAGTAGGATAAAGGCGACTTTCAAATTACACAATCAAAGGATTGTAAAGCAAAAATCCTTTGTAAAGCAAAAAGCTGAAGTCATTCATAAGCGAATGGTTTTGTAAATTCAGCTCGCGGAACATTTCATTTTCAACATTAGGAGTCCATAAGGCAATTTTGCCTCTTATTTGCAAGAACAGTACCTAGAGCAATAAACCCACCCACAAAGCAGAAAAAAGTAACGCGGCTTGTTTTGATCAACGCGATAAAAAAATATGCGACATATTGTGATACTCGCAAATCAATCAATATCTAGGGTATTTCCGTGTTTTTCATATTTGTGGCTCTTGTGTACTACCTAAAAATACGGGACTATATTAAGAGATTTATAGTAGTTACGTTAATCTGATCATCGTTGAAGGCACAGAATACATAATACTTTGAAGGTGATGATACTTTTTTTGCGACTTCTTCCGTAGCTCAGACGGGGCAAATACACAAACAAGAATATGAACGAAAAGTAGGAATGAAACGATGCAAGATGTCGAGCTCCGACAGAATACAGATTGTTTACTCAGGCAAATTGCTTAGTAGGGCTTTGGGCGGTTAAAATTGTTTCTATATCTGTCACGAGTATAATCGTCTTGCTGTTACTTAACGGTTGCTTGGTTTCGCAATTCTCTTGACAAGGACTAGATTGGTTTTGTAAGTTTTCATATAACATTTTTTTTTAACATTAATTTGATGAAATAAATTTATAATATTCAATCCAATTCCCATTTTTTTGTAGCTGGAACATCTAATCAGTCTTTTTGCTTTGTTAGGGACAGATATAGATAACACAATTAGATAAACAATTTAGTTTAGACCACATTAAACACATACGACAGAATTATTGCCTTTTAAATATGATTTTAGGAAGTGCCAAGTTCTTAGATTTTAGGAGATATTCTTTTACTTTTTTACACTTGGACCAACGATTTTTATACGGATATGTATGTATCTAATTGCTAGCCAGTTTACATGAAAATGTGGTACGTTAACAGTATAATAATAATGCAAATGAGAAAATAATTTTCTAAATGTAATATATTGAAGTAAACAGGCCTAATTTTATGGCCAGTCACGAGCGTATTCCGCACTAGTTTTTGTAATATTCTACTCCAAATTTTAAACTAGGCACAAACAAGCGTCAATTTTAGTAATGCTTAGTTTATATGACACACGACACTGGTATTACCAGCTTAGGCTGAGCCTTCATATGATTTATCAACAAACAAACTCACTACTGATTACCATCATGAGAAATCTTCATGAAGGTCATGAATATACCAATATAGTAGGGGGTAGCCAGAGGCCAGTTTAAACATTATATATGTTACATGGCCACGTTAACTTATAGTTGGCATTCCTGCAAGTTGCAAGCCCATTATCGCTCATTGGAACACTAACTAATGGCACATGTTTTTCAAAGTTTTGGTTCAAAGTACAGTCGTAAGCGATAATATACACATTTTTTTTAATCATGTCACACTAATAAACGTAATAAGACAGTGAAAACTCTAAAATTATGTAACCATCAACTTGTGCCTGAATCATTATACTTATATGAGTATGTAATATGAAACTTAATACTAAAATTGTGTCTCATACACAATTGACGACTAACAATAACTAGTTAGGTATCGACGGCATGATGTTGTCTATCGTCTGACGAGAGCTGAATCCTAATAGCCAGATGTAGTGAGATAAAGCATAATGCCATCCATAGTCTGACGGTATTTGAGAGACGATAGTGAGATACAGCATAATGCTGCCCATAGTCTAACGGTAGATGACAGACGATAGTGAGATACAGCATAATGCCGTCCATAGTCTGACAGTAGATGACAGGCAATAGTGAGATACAGCATAATGCCATCCATAGTCTGACGGTAGATGACAGACGATAGTGAGATACAGCATAATGCCGTCCATAGTCTGACGGTAGATGACAGACAATAGTGAGATACAGCATAATGCCGTCCATAGTCTGACGATAGACGACAGACGGTAATTATACATCATGATACTGTTTATAATTATTTTGTCTTGCATAGTTTCAGAGTAATCTACTCGAAAGTTAGATTACTGTCTTTATTAGACAGTAGTTTAGTTTGATACGAGTTTGACGTAAAGCCCACTCGCACCCGTACGCACTTGTATTGCTTCGGCTCAGTTTTATTTGTAACAAAGTTCCATAAACATGAAATGTAAGTACATTTCATGTTTATGGAACTTGAAAATAAAGTAATAACAAAGGCTGGATTCATTTGATATTAATTTGTAAAATTAAATCGTAACGTAATTGGATTTCATTTAAAATCCACCAGTCAAATACCACTGTGTGAAATGAAATTATTATATTGAATTCTCGTATATTATAACATTTGTAACGCATTTTCAGGGACCAAAACATTATTTTCGTATGTATTAGTCATGCTTATATCAGCATACAAACTTTGTTTAAATAAACTCCCCCGCGATATGTGTCTAATAATAACATCGATCCAACTCTTGCAAATTAAAACAAAAGTTTTACTAACTCTGCCGGCGTCCATGCAGGATCGTCATAAAATATTCTCCTCAAGATAACCCATCAGAAAAACTACTACATCCCGATACCGACAGCATGATCTAAGTTTCTGATTGTTCTGGAAACTTATCCATTCAGTTTATAATTAAACTTGGGTCAAGTTGGTTGACTTCGATGTACTTGCAAGGCTCTTTGAAGTTTCTTTGTTTGTCCACAAACTACTGCTTTAATTATACCGAGAGTGGATGAATTTATAAATATTCAATTTGGGTTTGGATTTGAAATTATATAATGGTTTGTGATTAATTGTGTAACCTACACTTTTTATGCTAATTCATGTTTAAGCGAAACTTAATATCAATGGTAAAATTAGTAACCTGCTATGCATGTACTTGTAGCAAGTATAAGTACAACTTTAGTTAGTACTAGCTTCTGCCCAAGACTTCGCTCGCATGGTAATCGGATAAAGAGTAGCCTAAGTGTTATTCTGATGTACACTCAGCGGCACAATTAACCGCCCACCTTGATTTTTTACGATTTTGGTTAAAAAAAAAAATTGTGACAATACTTTTGAATGTTATTTTATAACGTAGGTATTTAGAAGTAAAATGAAAGATAATATTGTTTTTAATTATTACGTTTATTTATAAAAAAGTCTCAAAAACACTTTGACCGTAAATTAACAAATGTGATGAATGACTTAAAAATAAAAAAATCTGCTGATAAAATGAATTCTAATAGTGCGTATTTCCACCTCTAGCCCTCATGACTTCCATCAAACGGTTTGACATGCTGTCGATGACATCTTTGATCTGTTGTTGTGGAATGTTCTGCCACTCCTCAATCACGGATTGTTTTAATTCATCTATGGTGGTTGGAGCTGGTATGCGGCTTCGAACACGTCTTTTTAAATTGTCCCATATGTGTTCAATAGGATTTAAATCTGGACTCCGGGATGGCCATGGTAATTTTCTAATGCCGACGGTATCCAGGTACGCGGTAACAACTCTAGCAACGTTGTCCTGTCCTGGGGGCGAGCGTTGTCCTGCATTAATAAAAAATCTTCGCCAATAAATGGAGCAAATGGCATTACATGAGGTTCCAACACTTCTGTTACATACCTCTGAGCATTTATTCCACCTCTTTCGAAGATAACCAAGTCGGTGCGTGCTTCGTAAGTAATGCCGCCCCATATCATGATAGAGCCACCTTGGTAACCTACTGAGTTTCACAACAGTACATGGTGCAAACCTTTCATTCTTGTCTGTATACACGCTGGCGACCATCAGGACCGTGCAAGCATATTCTTGTCTCGTCAGTAAACATAACATTCTTCCATTGTTCCATATTCCATTCGGCGTGCTCTCGGGAAAAACGAAGTCTGTCTCTCCGGTGGCCTACGAGTAATTGTGGCACTCGAGATGGTCGAAAAGCTCCAAGGGCATTCTCTCCTAGTCTTCTTCTCACTGTTCTTTCACTCACTTGAACATTGCGAACCTCACGAAGTTGGTTTCGTGCCTCAACAGCTGTAGTGAACCGATTTCTTAGAACATTGGTCACAAGAAATCGGTCGTCACGAGCGGAGGTGCATCTTTTTCGGCCCTGTCCTGGTCTTCGCTCATAAGAGCCAGTTTCCCGAAACCGTTTCACTGCATCCCTTAAGGTGGTACGTGCGACACCAAGCTTCCGCGCCACGTAACGCTGACTAAACCCTTCGTCGATAAGAGCGACGGCTCTCGCCACTGAATTAGCATCAAATGGCATGTTTGTGATGTCCAAACACTAGCTTTAAGTTACGAAACCAAAACAAACTCAAATTGTTTACTTTTAATGCCACTGGAGCAATGTAAGCAGTATGGCAACGATAACGATAATGAGAGGAAGTTCGATATTTATCCTATTCACAACTTATGCGTATAAAAAACAAAGTTAAGTGGGTAGTTTGTAACTTTTTCGTCACTACATTTCTTTCACACTTGACTTATTTATGCCCCAATAACTTACAACTGCGATAACATAAAAATTTGCCACTTTAAAAGGGTGGGCGGTTAATTGTGCCGCTAAGTGTATAAACTTTATTACTGTAAAGTTTCATCAAAATTCGTTCAGTAGTTTTTGCGTGAAAGAGTAACAAACATCCTCACAAACTTTCGCGTTTATAATATTAAGTAGGATGTAGTACTCCTACTCCAATATAAATGTAGTGCTTTCCAAAAACGTTCTCAAGCACAGTTTTGCAGCTAAATATAGTTTTGTTACCAAATATGTATATTTTCTGTAAACTTTTTCTACAAAATATTCAAAATAGGGAAGCAGTTAATCCTTTTTGTACTCGTGAAAAAGAAACGAGAAAAATTTAAAAATGTAGGGGGCCCGCTACTTGCCCCGAATGGGGTTGTAAAATACTCGTAGATTTTAATTTAAGATTCAGTTTACATGTTGCTATAGCTTCTTAATATTTTATTGCCGCTACGGTAATAATAACAATTAAGTATTAAGCAAAATAAGCGCTTTCTTAATTGATCAAGATTTTAATACGTACCAAAGATATAAACAGAGTATCATTATGATCCAGTCAAGTTGAAATATTTTTTCAACTATTTTTTAAATACTTTTGCACTAACATGTAGTGATAGGAGGTCTAAATGTATCGAGATTAGAGTATCATCTACCAGTCAGCCTGGGAGTGCAAAAAATTTTTTGCTTGTCAAGTAAAACCAAAAAATTATAATAATGATAATATTAGGTACACACTAATTTACACAGCTAAAAAGTACATTTATTTAAGTATTTATTTAGAAATTTAAAAAATTTAAAGAGTATTTAATAAATAAAATTACTTACCTAAATGGATGAGTGTACATAAATATTGTCTGTGGCATCAGAGAAAGGGTTGAGAAGGAAAACTAACTGAAGAACTTCTTAAAAAAGCTAAAGTGGATCAATAAAGCATCCTCTTAAGAAGGTGTTCACATATTAGTTCGAATTCAAACATAATTTGACTAAAAGATTTGCCTAAAAGTCAGCAAGTGAACAATCTCCATAAGGTTTTACGACAATAGTTTGCGTTGCCCATAAACAAAACTAATTAGTATTGATGGTTGTGTCTATCAAGTATCAGGGCCAATGAACTTCGGAGTTTATCGAAACACCTAACATCGATCCACACTTTACCGGTCTATAAAGATTGGAGTGTCCATGAAAACTTTAAAATGCCTGAAAATACAGAAAATATAAAAACTAACTTTAAATAATGGGAAATTGATAAAGAGTCAAATATGAAATAGCATCCCCCATTTTTTTACAATTAGAAGTGGATTATTTTTATAAAATGTATATGATAGGACCATCTTGAAGTATACACTACCAATTTAAAAAAACATTAAAATCGTTTCACATTTAGCAAAGATATTGCGTAACATATACACATTTTTTTTTTATCGATTGAAAACCGAAAAAAAACATGCCCATGATTGTATTTCCCATGGCGAACATCCTCAGATATATACTCAGTGCGTAGATATATAAAGATAACAAGAAGATGGTAGTCAAAGGCACGTCCAAGCATGTTTGGTATATTCCCGCGTTTTTGCTAGTACATAGTTAGCATTTCACGTGTAAGGTTGCGCACCCATCGCTGATCCTCGCCTGAAAATACCTCATGAAAATATAAAACTACGAACAGTATAATAATATGATCAAGCTAAGATTGCTTATGTCACCGAGATCAGAAAACTTAGTACATTACTAGAGAAAACGATTCCTACATGATTTCATAAAAATAATCAATTCTTCTTTAGTTTTCTCATACTTTTTCTCATGTAGTTTTTGTTTGAAACTACATTATCTATCGGGAATTGTTTTTGCGTTTTATTACTTTGTATTATCTTCAGAAAATAATCGTTATGTCATGTACTCCTACCTCAAACTCAACACCCCAGATAGGAAATATTAAAATTTCCAGAGTTTAACTTTGGGGTGCGCAGTATGCGTTTTGATATTCGCATAAGGATATACACCTACATTTCTAAGGCCAACATTGTTACAAACTCAACTTTACCACATTGTATGTAAGGGTTATTTTCATGTGATGGTGCGGTACTGTTAATCGCTAGGAAGTCGTTGAAATATTAATGCGCACGTTATGCTCAATTTCCTGGCTCTCAACGAGTTGGTATCGGTTTCTATCCTTTAAAATTTAAGGCACTCTATGTTTGCTGTTAACAGACCCTGTTCATTGAAAGGGGCTTTAATCAGTTGAACCATTTAAAAATCATAAATAATGTTGAATATTTTTCACACAGCATCATCTAGCCCCAAACTAAACAGAGCTTGTATTATGGGAACTACATGACCGTTATACTACTTATATACTTTTTTTTGTAAGTAAATACATATTATACATAGAAAACATCCAGTCCCGAGACAAATATTTGCATATCATACAAACATTTGTCCCGCGACGGGAATCGAACCCGCAACCTTCTTTCTGCGTCTCAGGTGGGCCTTCGCCCACTGCTCCAAAGAGGTCTTCAGTAATAGATAAATATATTGATATGTTCTGATTATGGCCGTTATCAAGGTTTTACACATATATTTATGCCGCAGCGGGAATTGAGCCCACACTTCTTGTGTCGCAGCTGGCTACTCGCCCGCCGCGCCATCTAGGTTGATTTTTTATTATGTATATAACGTATTCAAAGATATTGTAAATACTCACATTGAGGGTTAGGTTATAATCACTATGGAGGCTCGATCAATGTTGCTGCCAATTTAAAAGTTATCATTATTCATTTTGAACTGGATTCAGTTCCATCGTAGTTGATTATTCCAATTTTGCAGATCAGGTATTCCCGTCAATTGTTTTCGCTGACTGATCCACTCTTCAGTTAGCTTTACAATTTGAAAGTGTCATTTGATTCGTGATGGATTTTCCCAAGTTTTTTGTCAATTTCACGGTTCGCGGTGGCTCGCGATGGATTTTTGTTTGTTTCAACATGCGAGTTTATCCGGATTCGTTGATCGACGAGGTAGACCCGGAATGGCTGTTATATTCACTGAAAATCTTTTGCATTTTTACATAAAAAATAAATAAGTGGGGCGGTTAACAATTAAACAATTTTCGGATTGAATACACAGATATAGATGGAATTTAGTAGTTTGTACATACGTATAGTTTGTGATGTATTATAATTATAACGCATAATAATATGTTACTTTTCTACCGGGTACAACGCGGGCAAAGCCGGCGGCAGAGGCTAGTTTATATAAATACATAACTTGAAAAAACCTAGTTTAGTTTGAAACCCTAAATATCTATTGCTGTCGCCAAACAGGTGCCGCTGAAATAACAGGCACATGAGAATTTCAAGTGTTATGTTTCAGGGTCGGCAGTGCACGATTGATACCTTTGGTACAACACCCAAAAGTTATGGGTAACTGTTTACCAACAGATAGGCCGCCGTATGCTTGTTTTATGCAACTATAGTTGTATGTTGTAGCCATGCGTGTCATACAGATTACCTAGTTCAAACTAATATACATTCACGCCATAAAAACGTCCTTTGGAACATTTACTTAATTTAAAATATTCAGCATTACGTGGCGAAATGTCTCAATTTATACCGCGTAAGCGTGACAAAAGCTATTTAATGTGAAATGGTCACTTAAATCACAGCAATCGCCACGCCTCTGCTCACCGAAATTGTATTTTCATGTAAAATCACGTTAACATTGCCATGTTATGTAATTTTGTAAATAACAGAAAAAAATCTAATTAAGATAACGATTTACGGCTGAAGGTCGCCTAAAAATGAAGTAGGTTGTCGGAAATTGCGTTCCAAATAATTTCAACCTGAGGCTTAGCGATCTTGTAAGCATGGCTTAACAGATTTACAGCAATTTTTTGGAGAGGTTCTGAGGCAGTTATCTTTGCATTTTATTTATAGTTTTAAATAAATGTAAAAAGTGTTTACTATTTTGCCTGGACAAAACGTGTACATCAATCTGTACTTAGCTACCAATTTAGGAAAATACGGAAGTGCTGTAAGGCGTTGAATGAAAAGGCTTTCAGACTCTAAAATCGCAATGAGCTCTCATCTTCAGCTCATAATTTAAACGAGTTATTTGTCACCCTTTTGCTAACCCGTGGAGCATTTATTAACAAAATCTTAATCGTCTAAATGGAGCCCCGTAGTTAATCTTTGTAAAAGGTGTATTTAACGTTCGGCGTAAATCTTGTCTTTTGTTATTTCGTAATCAGATTTAGATTAGTATTAGAGCGACAGTTTTGTAAGTAAAATTGTTGAAATTCGGTATAATTTTCATTGATTTCATAATGAAAATTTCTGGTTATGTCTGAAAATAAATGATTAGAAAATTATACTAAAACAAGCATCTTTTAGTTTTTAACCCTAGAAAAAACCGAGTCGTTCATGAAATCAATAAAAGTTATTAAGTTTTTTTTTAAAATAAATATATTGCTCTAAATGTTTCAAAAGTTATTTTTACCCGCGACGACAGGAGCTCGTCTATGTGAGCCATTTGGGTTTTTTTTGTCTGTTTCAAAACGGCTTAGAGGAATATAATGCGGTTTTTTGCAAGTGACTTGAGTGTCTTCACAGGTTGGTTTGTAGATAAGTTTAGATGGTGATGATGTTTAGTTTAAGATGAGTTGCCTTCTGAGGTGTTTCGGTTGAACTATAAAATGACACGGTCCAAAAAAAAGAGTATTTCAGAGCAGGCAACGCATCTGCATCGTGTTGCAGATGTCAAAAGTCAAAAGTTTTTCTCGTCATGACATCAAAAAAAGTTTTATTCCCACAAATCATAAGAGGGCGCTGCCAAACTTGGAAATATAACTTGCTTGCTTATTAAATCATGTAAACATTTATTATTTTATACTAATGACTTTTAAATAAAACAAAAACATGTATTACAAAATTTTATTAACGCTTTGGGTGCAGAAGCTTCTAACCCACAATGCGCTAAAGGCCACACTCATTTGCATATCGCGGTCCCTACCAGGCGTTTCGCAGAGCTAATAATCATTACTCGCCAAGCAAAATTAGCCCCTAAGGTGTTCTAGTCGACAACTACCACTTTATTTCACCTCAAACGTGCTATTGCTGGCTATGCTAATTTTGGACCTTTGATGTGGCTTACAGTATCGACGGGAGGATCATTACGATGAAATTTATACCCAAATTTTAAATTTAATTTGTTAACAATATGGTTATTTTTTTAAAAGGTTCTAGACCTTTGAACTTGATTTCACGTAATTATTTGAGGTTTCAACAGCTAAAAATGCAAGCTTTTTTCTTTTTTGCACATGCGTTTTGACATAACAAAATATTTAAAAAAAAGACACTGCTCGTGAGTTTATTCCCCATGGATGGACATCTCAGCTATATACTCAGTGGGTAAGGTTACCAAAGTGCCTGTCCAAATATCATATTTGGCACATGCCCGCGTTTTGCAAGTAGTTAGAATTCCACATGACAAGTTGCAAGCCCATCGCCACTTTATTGGATCACTAACCGATGTCACTTGCCTTTAAGTATTTGGTTCTAGGTCATGCCGGTTTCCTCACGATTTTCCATCGCCGTTTTGAGCACGTGTTAATGCACACATAAACTTTTGAGTGGAAAAATCCATTGGTGCATGACGGGGTTCGAACCCACGACCCACGGATCACGTCAGGGTATCATCGCCCACTATACTAACACGGCTTATGGCAAGATTATTTTATTTTGATCGAAATTATCACGG
The DNA here is from genome assembly GCA_958496245.1 of Perizoma flavofasciatum. NCBI lineage: Eukaryota > Metazoa > Arthropoda > Insecta > Lepidoptera > Geometridae > Perizoma > Perizoma flavofasciatum. The sequence continues at coordinate 5,418,908 of OY292433.1, forward strand.
AACAGAAAACATATTGTGTTCGATTTTCTTTTTGTAAAAAAAAAACTTAAATTTTCAACACATTTCACAAAATTATGAAACTAGTTTTCTTTCATTTTTTTAATTACTGGTTTAGAAGAAGGCCATGCTTTTAAAATGTTACCATACAAATCAGCGTAAAATTTACGAAGTTTTCAAATTCAAAATGCGTCATTTGCATGCTTCCCTCGACTTTTTAATCTGTAGATCAAACAGTCTCGCGGCTGACGACAAATTTATTCTCGTACACAAAGATTTTAATCGTGATCGTTTGTTTTAGGCTAGTTCTGAGGAAAGAGATTTCTGAACTGAGTTAAAAATATCCTGTTGAAAATAAGATGCAAAAATAGAAGAGATCATAGATTTATATTTTTTAGAACTTGTGCTCTTATTGAGGTTATCTTATGTAAAACTACTTTAAGATTATTTTTGTGCGTTAGTCCTTTAAAATCAATAAAAAATAAATACCAAATAATTCATATTGTAAAAACGTGAAAATTCCCGTTTTTACAATATGAATAGTCAAGTTCACGATAGTTTTTGGAATAAAATACCTAATAATTTATAAAATCCATAAGAATATAGAAATAATACGCGAATAAAGAAACTCTTATCATAATTATAGAATAAACTGGGCGGTCTTATTGCTCCCAAATATATCTTCGTTCGTACCTATAATTTTGAAACTCTAACAATCCTTCTCATTTTTCTTATAAGGTAGCGGTTGGAGATCTGTTGCAAAATATTGTAATAAGCATTTTACCATGCAAATTATGGATAAGTATTGGGAGATGGGGAGTTAAGACAAATTGGGCCTGTATTAATATTGATTCTCTTCAAGTAATGCATGGGGATCCCGTTCATATTTTTAAGTTATGGCATGCTGTTGATTATAGCCCGTACATTTTGGAAAACGTATTAATTAAATAGTACTGTTTGCAATGAAGTATTTTTCAGCAGTTTTTTACGAAACACTTTTCCTTTCCCTCTCTTTTGAAGCTTTGATAAAGTTAAAAACTCAAAAATAGTTTTGTTCATTGAAACTAGTCGCACTTAAATGGCAGTTCCTACGTATCTGCTACGCAAGTCACAGTAAAGACACAAAGCGCATTGAGTTATAACCGTCTTTTTCACCAGCGCTCGTTCTGACTTTTGGAAACTGCGCTTTTTAATTTCAGCTAAAACCGACGACGTTTTGCAAAGGACCAAATCCCCAAAAAAACCTCGTGCGGTTTACAGCTTTGTAGCTCACCGAGGGGGCTATTCTTATGAGTTAGAAGAAATATCACATGTAGAGTGACTGAGTTTGCAAAAATCTAGGTTTTGAATGAAATTTGAATAGCTGTTAAATGCATGTTATGCAGTTTGTAAATCATAATATCTTATTTTACCTGGCTAACCTGCCGTTTTATTGCTAACCTACATCCTAAGTGCACGAACAATAATTAATACCTAATATAAGTAAACTGTGCATCATTGTTAAGTACCTATGTATTCTGAGAACTCTCAAACTCAATTGATAAATCGCATAGTAGGTAATTGTAGCATCTATATACCTCACTTTTCACAATATTCGATAAATATTGTGGAAAATGAGTTAATGGGTATTTTTGATGGGTTCATCTCATAACATACGACATTGTTCAAACACGTACACGTGAGAATCCCGGCCCTTGTTAGTCCGTATTTTATAAAGCTTTAATCCTTGGATCACACAAATTACGTAAAAATATCTAAAAAGTTTATATTTTAATCCTTCAGTCATTTTGCATGTTAGAAACTCAAAGAGGTTGATGATTTTTAGTTTTGTTTTTGTTTAATTCGTAATTATTAATTTGTATTTATTATACCAACGACGCAGAGTCGGGAGGCGATGGATCGATGACATCTTAATGGATGTGGGAAGTTGGTGAATTAAGGTGGCCCAAGATTGTTCGTCATGGCACTCTTTGGAGGAGGCTACTCATCGTATCAGCTTAATATATTTTTATTGAAAGGATTATTATAGCTACGGTTAGGACAAATTCAGAAGAAATACACTTATCTTTATTTTACTGCAATAGAAAACACTCCTAGAAGCTTTCACATCTGGCCCTAAGCCAGGTATAAAAGCTGACTTTGATAATAAACTTGAAAGTTAAAAAATAAAACTATGTCTAGACATTTAAGTACACCATTTACTACCCCTGTCCCTTAATACTCATATTTTATAAGAAAAACTCTTTAGACCCGCACTATACAATTTTACACTGGTTCGGAGGATTACCATATCGTACAACAGTAAAGCGACCTATCTCTAACTTAGATAAGGTTTAAGAAATCTCAAATTCACTTAATAATAATACACAATTATTACTTTTTTATGCTGTGTGAAACATGTTCAGCATTATTATTATTTTAAACGATACAATTTGCAAAATTATTAAAATCAGCATTACGAGTAAATTGAATTTTGGAAAACATAAAAGTAGTAACTTCACAAATACAGTGTCTACATAGCTCGATTTTATAGTAAACCAATTTAACAAACCGTTGAAGTACGGTTGGTTAAATAAAAATAAGAGATAATTAACAAAAAATACGAAGGAAAGAAATAAAATCATGTTTTCCAGTCCACTTCATTAGTCCAAAGAGTTTTACCATGAGGGTGGGACATAGATAGTTCTAGGGGGCTAGACGGCAGAAAACAGTAGGGAATGAACGACCAATCAGAGTCTGTCAGTGTAGTGTACTTTGTCTTAATAGCACTAGGCAGGATTAGTTTTTGAGCACCACTCTTAACAATGCTTACTGGTGGTGGCAGACATGTTGGAACTATGCCTCGTTATGTCTTTGTGCTTTATGTACACGTGAATAAATAAAACTGTCTACTGATTAAAAAAATAATGACAGACATTGACCTATGTGTATGCCCAACAGTGGAATAAAGATTATTGTTGATGATGCACAAATTATAAGAAACGTAAAAATACATATTGTTTATGTTTGACTACCTGCTTTGTTTTGGTTTTAATAACCGTACCTTTTTTCGCTGTTTAAATCTGATGCTTGCAAACCTTATAACTGACTTTGGTTAAATGTGTCAGTTTCATAGTTATTAGAGTTCAGAAATAAATTCAAAACGGTCAATTTGTCTGTCTATCTATTCGTGTGTCGCATCCCAATTTCTTAAAGTTAGTTTAAAGTTATATGCATTTTAAAATATGGCTTCTGAAAATGTTTTTGAATTTCAGTAGTCATGATACGAGTATCATTAAATTATTTTTTAATTTACTCAACGGATAGGTCTTTTCCTACATAGTAAGTAAATGAAGCTTTGTATGACTACATACAGGGAAAGTACAATGCAGCGAAAACAAAAGCACGCACACTATAGAACCCTCGGTCTCATTGGCTGGTAATTCAAGAATAGTGGCTTCGACCCTCGTAGTATCATGTTGCGGTCATGGAGCCTCCGATATCAATTAACCAATATGGCTGACTAAGCTTGTCGCAGGTTTCTTGCTTATTCTGTGTCACGTATACGCGGTCGGTATTAATTTTATCGTAGCTTGGGCTGTAAATTAGGTAGTATTGTGAGAAAAACTACCTTATACTTGTTGAGACATTCTATGTAAGGGTCAGGATTTGTTGAGTTGTATCTATTATAAGCACTGAAAACCGTAGAACCAATATTTGTTAACAGTTCCTTAAATGCTTTATAACTTAATATCTATTGCCTACCTTAAAATAAAATGAATTTAGATTAATTTATTTGTAACAATATGAATACATATCAATTATTATCTCAACACGCTTAAAAATTAGTGAAAAAATTAGGATTTAATACATCATTACAGTTGGACTGTTCGTCCAACTGTAATGATGACAAACGGTAGATAAGCGATCATTAAGAAACAACGAAAATACAAAAATAAAAACTCGTACACTTGACTGAAAAGCGTCACTCTCATTTTAATCTGTGTCTCTGTTTAGGGTTTAGGGGTAGATACTATATTTTGGTTAATGGCTATAAGTAGTTAAATCTGCTGTAGGTGTAGCTTCGGGTCATTCAAATATAGGCTAAGTCAAGCCATCTGAAATATATTTTAGGTGTGTTGAAAAATCCTACTAATAATATTATAAACGCGAAAGTTTGTGAGGATGGATATTTGTTACGCTTTCACGCAAAAACTACTGAACAGATAAAATGATAAAATGAACAGATAAAGATGAAACTTTACAGTAATATAGCTTATACATCAGAATAACACATAGGCTACTTTTTATCTGGATACCACGCGGGTGAATCTGTGGGCAGAAGCTAGTATTAAATATAACTAATAAGAGAGCATCGCCGTTTTAACCAGTTTTAATAACGCTTTGTTCTAGCCAAATTATTAATAATAACAATGTATTTTATAAAACGTCTATCGTCGATAAATTACTTTGAGATGATTTAGGGTTCTTCAAGACCTCAAGAGGAAAAAAGGAACCTTCTAGGATCACTTCATTATCCGTCTGTCTGTCTGTCAAGATCCTTTTTCTCAGAAACGCGTTGAGGTATCAAGTTGAAGTAAATATCAAATACAATAATTATGTCTGCAGTTCCTTGGAGCTGTAAAAATCAAGCTTTTAAGTAAAAAAATACAGCCATTCATTTCTATATTTCGACATCTGCAAGTTTATCAAAACCTATAGGTTAATTTGGCAAGAAGCAGTATGACAGCACAAGAAGAGGAAAACATCAGATTTTTCACGGAACCCTCGGTGCGTGAGTTAGATTTGCACTTCACCGGTACCGGTTTTTTTTTGTTTTTATTTTGCTATTTGCGTGAGACGTTTTTTTAGTAGGTAAGTGTAGATTTAAAGTTTTTACTAGTTATGCGGAGAACGCTTTACCAATAGGTCAAAAAGATAGCTCTAGAAAAATGTGTCCTGCATGACAATCCCTGATAGACTATACATGAGTGTGAACATGTGTGTAAAGCATTAGGAAAATAACACGATTTACCACAGAACTTTTCAGAAAACTAGTAAAAGTTTAGGTCTATTTTCGATTGTTGGTCTAACAGTCTGTATTCTCAACCCTAGAAATGCTCACTGTGGTGAAGGCACATAAATCAATGATATTATCAGCGCAATGGATATTATAAATATTGATAAACGACAACAAAATGCTGTAAACAATAGGTATATTGCTTCCCGTTTCGGATCATTTACTCGCACGTGACTGTATCAGATAGGGTTGTCCAAATGTTTATTACTTTTTTATTTGTTCGATTTTGTTAATGATGGGGGAGGAGACCAAACACTCTGTCACATAATAGAATGTATGAATGTATTTATAAAATTTATTTCTTTCTTTATTCAGAAATGATAATGTTTTGCAGAGTAGCAAGATTTTTATCATCGAGCTGGATAGTTTCTTTTAACATTTACTTATACCTACCCCCCACACTCATATTCCACTAGTATATCCAGACCCAGAACAAATATCTGCAGGATATGCAAACATTCGTTCCGGACCCGGAATCGAATCTGCACCATGCGTCGCAGCTAGCTACTAGCCCGCTACGCCACTAAGGGTTTCTGAATTCTGTGTGAGAGTATGAACCGAAAAAAATGCACGTATCTTGAAGATTTGATTCCCGCTACTGGACAAAATGTTTGCATGTTCTGCAGTACTCCGAAGCTGGGTATTATGGTACCAGTCTGTTACATCCAAAGGTTGTCTGGTAGAGATGGCTATTTAGCGATTAGATCGCCCATTGTACAACATTGTCAAAGTTTGTAGTACTTAGTTACATTGATGTGTTATTTTGTGTGCAATAAAGTAATTTCTATCTATCTACGAGTACCATGGTCTTCGTAGTTTCAGATACCCAAGACACAGGGAATACTAGTAAATACTAGTATTCCCTGTGACTCTGTGTCCCTGTGACCCTATGGTCAGGACTATGTAGGAACATAGTTCAGGAACAGGCATGCCATCTACAGATATGCGTATAATTATATACCGGCTACCAGTGTCTGGTTTGCCACCTGCAATATGTACAAGGTCTTGATAAAATGTACGATCGTTTTGTCGATTTGTCACCCACAAAGACTTTAGTTTCTCATGTCAAGATCGTTAATTGATCGGCCCAAGATCGTTTGTACCTCTAGTGGTACTATTTGGGATCACTTTTATTGGTAATAATGTAACACTGAGTAGTCTTAGTGACATATTTTGTTTTTTTCTAAATATGGAGTAGCCACGGTATAGCTTAGTTTTGGTTTATCATTATTTTCCTTAGTCTCATTAATAACACGGCAAAAGTTTACCAAATGGAAAACTACCGTTAAAAGTTTTAGTGATAAAATATTGAAATATTTGAAATCACTATTTTCATGAACATCGTTTAAATACAGTCAGAATCAGATTCACCAGTAACCGAATTACGCAGTCCGCGATAACCACGCAGTAATATTGCTGAAATTATCCCCGTAATATCGGCTGTTTTGTTTATTCAATACCCTAGCGGTTGGTCTACAACCAGCGTACTTCATATATGAAGGCTAGTTCACTCTTATTTGCACGTTTAAGATGAAACGAAACGAAACGAAACGAAACGAAACGAAACGAAACGAAACGAAACGAAACGAAACGAAACGAAACTAAAGGAATGGAACGAAACGAAATGAAATTACTTTATTGAGGAACACAATGTAAGTACCTATGTCCTACAAATGGCGGTCCTATCGCTGACAGCGATTTCTTCCAGACAACCGTAATGCAAAAATATGTCCATCGCACTGCATGGAATCTGAGGTTTCTCTCTCCGTCTGCATTCTTATTTTAGCGTGGAATGGGAGTGACGTATATTCAATTACTATTATTGTGTATTAAACGTTGCTCCGTTGCTTCCGATTTATTCCTATAGTCTATAACGGCAACCAGGACTTTTCCTGTTTGACCCCTTGAGCGCAGACTACGCCAAGGTCGAGCGCATCGAATTAGTACCTAGTGGACTAGCTTTTTGTTCCCTTTTTTTGTGGTGAATAAACTCTTGGTGCTATAACTTTAGGATGTTTACAATGCCGTTGTGTGAATAAATAATTTGTGGTCCCTTGTTAAATATTTAACAGAGGGTTAGAAGATACATACCCGATTTGATGCCAAATAGTTTGTAAATAAACCAAAATATTTTTTTCTTTGCTTTGTCCGCGATCACATTTTATGCCACTGAGTGATCCCACAGTAATGTGGTTTGAATTAATTTCAATACTGAACCCTCGTAGGGTTCAAATCCTAATATCCCTCAAATATGCAGAATGTATAAAACTACTATCCTATAATGATAAAATAAAACATAATCGCTCATCAATCTGAAGGATCAATATGTACTATTACTTAACTGTTTTTAGTGTTGTCTTCACAAAATATCGTATTTTTTTGTATTAATAATACTAATAGAGAGAAATAAGTTTCTCAATTTAAAAAATAGGAACGTAAAATAAGGTTGTACTTTTTGAAAACTCTCTTATTTTTTGTTTGTTTCGGTAAATTACATCCAGAACTACTCGCTTATGTTTTCGGGATGAATTTAATATTACATTTTGTATAATTAATAATAAAGTACCACACCTATATAGCTAGCTAGAGCAGAGCCACATAGCAAAGATGTATTTGCGATCTCAAAGGTGTGAACGTAGGGTGACGGATAAAATGCAATATCACATGATCGCGGCTTAATGCGATGGTATTAGTGATAAGCGGCTTCAGCTTAGCATTCGTACTGAAATTCGACGATCCTGAATTGAAATATTTATTTTTACCTACCACATACCACAAGTTGATTAAAAATACTGAAAACGCGCTGTGCAGTTTATTTTAGTTCACTTTGACGTATCTTTTGATTCCCATTAGATTTTTCTAGTGCTCGGGGTGTAAAAAGCGTAGACTACTACGCGTACGGTCAACTCTTTGTTGGATGTCCGTGTAGACGTCATTAGGTACCTTTTAAAATGTCACATTTAAAAACCGACTAGTATAATAGCTTAGGAGCAACGATTACAATACAAATTCACTACAAAGATGGCTAAACTTGTAACTTTATTCTTTGCCGTAGTCGATATAAAAATGTAGAGTAGGGTAGATAATCTAAGCAATGATGTAAGTATTCAGGTATCATAGTCTTACCCATAAAATACCCACAGTCTAACCTTCTTTGTGAGTCAAATTAGAGGGCCTGTAATAACCGTTTTTCCTCACAAAACACCATCACTGTACAGAATTTAGACCGCTATCCTCCTATTTACATACGGATGTGTGTGGTTTTGTTTCTATTTACGCTAGTGGGGTGTGTACTCGTAATTACGGCATTGGGACATGCCCTGGGACGGTGTGATCACAGAGAAACATAAAGATCTCTAGAAGCACCTTAATGGAATGAACACAATCACTTGGTAAAGGAGCAAAAAATCTTTAATCATTCATGAGGAAGGTGGGTGTTGCATCACAAAACAGAAATACTGAACTTATAAGTACGAGTAAGAAAATACAAAACTCGTATTTATCTTGTATATATCTTATGGTAAAACTACACATAGACCTGTATGAATATGCATTCGCAAAATTATAAAACCCCTATATGTTTTCCATCGTTAATTGCAACACCCCTTTAACAATTTGTGGTGATAAATTCTATCTAAGAACCATCTTTGAAGTTATACCAGTCGATTGCAAAAAGCCGCATTTATAAAGTGGATTTTCTATTTCGGATAAGTACCAAGCGACAAACAAACAACCCTATGGCAAACGCATAACGAAGTTATGCGTTTATTTTGACGGGTCAAACAGAAACTTATAAAAAATAATATAACATAGATGTCCATAGAAAGAAATAGACAAATCGGCGAAGTTAAATAAAAAATAAATGAAATAAATAATGCTGGACATTTTTCACACAGCATCATTCAGCCCCAAACTAAGCAGAGTTTGTGTTATGGGAACTACAAGACTACTTACTACTTATATACTTTTTAATACATACATATTATATATAAAATACCCAGACCCGAGACAAACATAAGCTAATCATACAAACATTTGTCCCGCAGCGGGAATCGAACCCGAAACCTTCTGCGTCTCAGGTTATGGGAGTATTATTCAATTTCAAGTTCCTTAATAACTGAACTTCTTTAAATGTTGTTAGGTCATCATAGTCTCTAACCTGGTATCCAATTTTCATATCAACAGCCAAACTAATCTTCTTTTTTGCAAAATATGTCATTGTAATTTAGTTCCTTAGTCATAACTTTGAAGTTATACAATAAGAGAATCCAGCTCGGTATCATAATCAACGTTTGACAATTGACGTATAACTTTCTGGAGTCTGATTTTCAAACATATAGATAATTCACTAACGTAAAATTTTAATTCGGCTGACAATTATAACCTAATGTGCCACGTCCAGTATCCCACACCAAATGTACACTGTCTTAGCTAAACGAACTAGGTCCGTGTTCATGGTAATTTGGGCCTCACCTGAATGTCGATGCGGCTACCGGGAGGCCGTTGTAAATATTATTCGGGTAGTGCTAAGACCCACAGAAGGAATACCTACCATGCAACTTTTCCTTGAGCTTAACTGAGAAGGGTGAAGTAATCTGAAGCGAGGCCAGTGGGTAATAGAATTGATTATATTGATTGTATACGAAAAAGTGTGAGTTAAGTAGATGAGAAGCTTCTCTTTAATCGCATGATCATCATCGTAATCAGCAACACTCTGAAGAAGTCCACCGCTGGACATAAGTCCAGCGGTGCTCCACTTTCCACAACCTTTAAGATGTAATCGGTTCATAGTATACTGCGTTCTTCGGTTTGTGGTCACTATTCGGGAATCTTTGTTTCACAGCGATTTTCAGCTCTGCTAGCTAATTGGCATATCCATTGCCATATCTACTAAATAAATTTAATGTTTTTAAATTTTAAAATGTACACGTGGTTGCCATGGTAGTAGGTCTTAGCTTTTATTTAACAATCTGTGTCCTTTTCCATATTTTAAGTCACGTTTGTAAATAACAGGTTCAATATCAACCCACATGAACAAAATAAAAGCAAAGAGAATTAATTTAATCAATCATTATTAAATTTACAGATCAGGGAAGTAAAGTAACTTCTCTGTTCTGTAGTTTAATTTGTGGTGTTATTTTATTAAAAATGATAAAATACCCTAAAATATAAATGAGCTTTGTCTTATATTACAAATCTCTACATTTATTGACATTTGCGACGAAGCACCCCGGAAAAATATTGTCTCAGAAAATTCCCTGGAAGATCTTCAGTCCATAAATTCCCTAATCGCACTCTGTCAAATCCCTGAAGTAAATAGAATTTGATCCTTTTGTTTTGTATCGAGATTTGCCAGATTTACCATAGCTTTCTGCTCACCACTTAAGGACCAATCCAGAGGCAGTCGTTTCAATCAATCAAAGTCCAATTGAAAATTCAATGACAATAAAAGATGAGAGGAAGGATTACGTGACAACGGAGATTACATTAGGTATTCTGATCACGGGCATTTCTGTCTAACAATATTATTGTTGTCAGTATGTATTTCATTTTCAGATTCAAGGAAAGAACAACAATTTGGAGATAATGGGTTGCGGACTAGCTAGTCAATGAATTCAAGAGTCTAATTAGTTTAACTGAAATTGCAAGTCGTTTTGCGCAAGCATTTTGATATACGTTAGTAGTAGTTTACAGGTAAAAAAATACTTAGCTTTGGTCAGCCATCAAAGTATTTACACTGCTGCGCATTGGTATTATAATATCTGTGGCATTGTTAAACTAATTTGTTATTTACAATGAGGTAAACTATGATACGATGGCTCGTGATACTGTAGTATTTATTAATCGACACCACAAACAATATTTTAGAATAAACTTCAGAGTTATGAAAATAATGGAAGAGATGATATCAATATTTCAAAAGTTCTATAATTGCTAAGACAAAAGAATTATGAGTGTGCTCAGTTCAAATAGGTTTGTTCCCATTGCACCGTCATGCCTAATTCAATTTAAATACCGTGTGAGCGAAAGCGGTGAGTCAATACAATGACTTTATTTGACAGTGGATTCTACGCCTGTTCTTGGTTCCTGACAAAATTACTTCTTATTGAAGTATATGCTATTCAGTAAGATAATCAATCATCAACTACCTATATAAGTCCACTACTACATAGAGGCCTCGGTATCCATTTTGGAGTTTTTGGAAACATGGTTTCTTGTACGTTGCAACAAAACCATACCTGAGGATTCGTCTGTCACTTTAAAGCGAGAACCATACTGCCTGTGGTGATACGACGAACGAAACGAATTTAAATGGCGTCGAATCGTGTCGTGCTCTGCAATGGAACCACGCTTGCAGATTCATATCTCTCTCACTCGAAAGCGCGTGCACTCCGAGCAAAGCACACTCTAGAGTGTACCGCACACGATAGCCATCTACCTTGATATGCAGTTAATAATGTAACGCGATAAATAATGCAGGTGAACCACTCAGTGCTGTGTTCACTTCCGATAAGCCTTGTTAGAAATTGATTTTAGATAATCGCATGCTAAGTTTTCTATACTAAACTTATTAGATTGGCATCAAGACTCTTTGTTATTAAAAAAAATATTATGTAGTCCTTGATTTTATTTCGAGTCAAGTAATAGTTCCAAAACTCAATTGACATTTTAAATATGCGGTTCCTAAGTACCTATACTGTAGCAGTAAATTATTTTTTGATATCAAAGACACAATAACAGATTAGCTAGAAAAAAATGCAATGCTAATATCAACCTTAAGTTAAGATATGAACTTTTTTAGGCATTTTTTTAAATAGATACCTACGAGTATCTACTAAATAATATTAAATACATTTCTCGTGAGTTGCCTGCAGGTTATTTTGATGGTTTATTATCTCGGACAAGGTATGCTTAAATTTAAAAACGTAATTAAACAAAAGCTTTATAAAAAGGCATACTATAAAATATCTGATTATTTAGATGACAAAAACTCTTGGGATTGAAAATGCTCCAACTCGAACCTATTGTTTTGTAAAAGGATCATTAAAAAGAATAACCAGCCTTGTTTTCTTGCCTTTCTTTCCTGGCTTGGTCGCGGAGGAACAGGCATCTAGATAAAAACCGACGTTTCAAAGTGGTCCTTGTGATTTTATTGAATAAATAAATTTTGACTTTGACTTTGACTTTGACTTTGACTTTGACTTTGACTTTGACTTTGACTGTCTTTGTTGTGAATTCATAGTTAAGTATATAATAATGCTAATAAATAAATGATGCTGGACATTTAATCACATTAAATCAATGATATTATTGTATCAGAAACTATTAACCTCGTTAAATCGTCTATAAAACAAAGCACGTTTTCACGACCCTTTTTTTTGCAAGAAAAGCAAATGGTCTGAATCACAGTTCGTTACGAAGTTGAGTGATACAGTAACCAACAGTCAGCTAGAGAATGAAGTCGTTCGTGCTTTTTAAATAGGTATATATAATTTCACACGCGGACCGCACAGTTTTATGTGCAAGGAAAGGATATTTTGTCGAGTGCCCGACGTAATTTTTCTCGTATGCTACGCGGCCGTTATAGGTGATTCATTATTATGCATCATAATAAAAACGCCATAAAAATTGCCTTTATTGGCCATCCTCCATGCACAGCTACCACAAAATTAAATTATTCACTGTTTATTAAATTCAGCTGGCTCTTGAGTCCGTAATTTAAAACTGCGACAACAATAATTGTAAATGAAATGAAATTTGCACCAAATGATCTAGTTATGGGTCGTTTCATAATATGGTTATGGCAGCTTTAAACATACTTTTGATAAAATACAGTTAACATTTAACAGATATGAGTATTTTCGGATAACACAGAAAAAGAGTGAAAATCATAGTGTTCCAAAAAGCTCTATCCTGCAGGAAACCGCACCTTTCTTAAGGTGCGGTTTCCTGCAGGATAGAGCTTTTTGATATAAATAAACGAACACAACTTATACATACATAGATATGGCTCACATTAGGATTCCCTGTGTCGTATCAGGAATTACGAGTAACGTGGTACCACAACACCCAGATTCTGAATATATATCTGCAGAATATGCAAACATTTGTCCCGCATGGGAATGGAACCCACACCTCTTGCGTAGCAGCTGGCAATCTTGACAATCTTGGACACCTACTGGCGTACATAGGCCAAGGAAGATCAGCATTATAGTGGCACAAAGGGTAACTAAAGCAAAACTTACATCCTATCTTATCCTTATCTCTATCTATAACTATATCCTGTTATCTTTATGTAAACATATGATTACACACCTAGAATACAGACAAAAAACTTACATAAATTACTTACAAAGACGAGCTTAAGTCTGATTATTATGAGCTCTGGAAATATGATTTACTATGCGTTAGGTAGGTTTCAAATATTTTGCAGTCTTATCACCGTTTTTTCGGTTTTTTATGACTCAATTTGGCACAGGAGAAACTTGAGATATGCTCAGTAAATTGCCTTAAGTTATCGTAATGTTGAACAAGTCATTTAGTTTTTTAGGTTAAGAGTTTAATCATAAATAATATTTATAGTAAAACTCTTGACATAAACATATTATTTATGGAATTTTAATATACCATTTTGGAAAGATCAATTTGGTAAAGTAGATAATTTAAAACTTTGAGAGCAGACGAAAACTTAAAACTTTCCAGGCGTATTTATTTTGGAGATTGAAATAAAGTCTAAAGAATGAAACTTTTTCAAAGTCAAATTAATACTAATACCAAAAAAAACTCATTTGATTTACTCTCTCAATCCTATTAATTTAACATCTAAGAAAAATCTCGTTAATTTATTGGAAACATGATATTTTCATCACCTAATATTTTTAGTAATAAGAAATGGTTTTGCATTTATTTTTTGTTAAAATTATAAGCTATTGTATAGGAAAACCGCTTGGATAATATTTATTGATATATTTAATACTTCCACACAAACAATGTAGTGCCAGGAGGGCTTAATGCTGAAGCATTATTTACCAATCAACCTGGACGTGCAAAAAGATGGTGTGGTGTGTCAAGTTAAAACAATTAATAATTACATCAGGTAATGTACACTACTGCTAACTTTTTTTCTAATATTTTTTTTTATTATTAGGTACTAGTATAATAGTAATGACCTACGGTGCCGAGACATGGACGCTAACGCATAAGGCGGATAAAGTAAGAACCCACTGCTGGGCTACATCCTCCTCCCTCAAACGCCACTCCAGTCGGTGTTGGGACTTTTGTGACCAGAACTTTCTCGGTATGGCCTCATCATCCATCCACCTAGCTGTCAGTCTGAAAAGTAAAAAAAAACTCCTGCGATTGATGATGAAAAATGAGCCAGCTGTTTTAAGCTGCCTTTTAATTCTTTCGGATTCACTTAGTTCATTAGAAATGCTAAAACTTCCATTAGACATTCCGTGGCTTTGATATGCAAATAAGTTTTAAGTGAAACAATAGATTTCAAGGCGCTCCACTGCCATACGAAAATGCAAGCGTATAGAAACATAACTGAATCCGTTAAATTCAATTCTAACAAAAATATCCTAGAGAGTGCACTCGTAGCGTAACGCGAGCTAGATATTATAATGACGATCAACCATTTTTTTTTTCAAATTCTAATAAATTTACGCCCGGTTGCGACGCAAGATGTGTGGGTTCGATTCCCGCTGCAAGGAAAATGTTTGCATATTCTGCAGATGTTTGTTCCTTGTCTGGGTGTTGTGGTATCATAGTACTCGTAGTTTCTGATACCCACGTCAAGGGAAATCTTAGTGTGGACAAAAATGGAGCTGGCAGACAAGCTTGGAATCACTTTTCTGATCGTTCTTCAGTGAATCTCAAAGTGAAATATTTCATAGTGAATCTACCTGGCCATTCCTCAACCTGGTCAAGTCAACCTAGAAACCAAGGAAAAATCAGTGATACAACTAATTAATCAATCGTAATATCAGATGGTACCATAAATCACTAAAGAGCGCTGCAATAGATGATAAAGTGCGAAACGGCGTAGTCGATTGTCATGACGACTTCTATGGCGCAGTGGGCGAAGGCCCGCCTAAGACGCAGAAGGTTGCGGGTTCGATTCCCGCTGCGGGACAAATGTTTGTATGATTAGCTAATGTTTGTCTCGGGTCTGGGTGTTTTCTACATATAATACTACTTATAATTTTTTTTTGTAAATACATATAGTATTTACAAAAAAAAAATATAATTAGTCATATCAGTCATGTAGTTCCCATAATACAAGCTCTGATTAGTTTGGGGCTAGATGATGCTGTGTGAAAAATGCCCAGCATTATTTATTTTATTTGTTTCAGAGATTCGTTTCTTCGTCTTACCAGTTGTTGGCGACTGCTTGCGATAAAACTTTATTCAGTTAATTCTGCGTGAATCCAGTTTATTGTAATACAATTTTATAGGCGTTTGACGTAGAATACTCTTTAGTTCACTATGCTTTCGGTTTTATTGTGGTTGAAATACTTTTGTTTATTTCTGTGGAATGGAATTGGTGAAGAATACATAAAGTTCTTTTCTCAAATCAATTTTCTAAGAGACCATTGACGTTATAAACGTACCTGAGGATATAGATTTTATAAGAAAAAATGCTATGACAAACGCATCCAAACATTGTAATGTCAACGATACGGCGGGTCCCACCCGTAATAATAAAAATTGTGTTTTCCGCATGGTCACCGCTTGAGAACTTTTATACTTTTATATTACCACTTTTCCCCAGGTTCTTCCAGGAGTTTTGCGTTGGTACATAACCTACCCATTGCTATTGCAACTTAATTTTAAAGTGGGTGAATGGCACCTTTACCCATATGAAAACAACAGCATGAAACAAAACCGTGGTGAGTAAAAAAAAAATAAAAACCAAGTTTTAAAAGAAACTGCGAGAAAAACAAATTGTAATAAGCAAGTTATCAGTGACACCATTTATTTATGGAGTCATTTTAGGATTTTAACACGTACTTTACTACTGACCACGCTCGACGGTCATGAGACAGGTGTCCCGTTGAGCGAGGTCGCGGACGGTACTTGTGAGGAAGGACCTCTAAACGGTCAACGAAGGAGAATAGTAAAGTACGTGGTATGGTCGTAATAATATCTTAAAATGATACCAAACCACGATAACTTCAATTAAATTCTAATATACGAGTATATGGAGTATTTGTCTACGACATATCTAAATAAAGCCAACTTTACTCTTTCACCCACAGAATTCTAAAACGGGAGTTGTAACGGGTTCCTTACATTAAACTTAAAAGCCATTCACTGTTAGGACGCCATAACTCATTGTTTTCAACGATAATGTTTTAACATTCGTTGTAATGCGTGACATTATAACAAAGCTAAATGCTTCCTGTTTTCTGGTGAACAAATATTTTCACTTAGTGCTACGATAAGTCGATAAGTTTGGGTATTTTATTTTGAACTTACATTTCAAAGGTTGTGCTTTGTCAAAAGGTTGTTGTTCTCATACACAAAACAAACCAAGTACGCTGATGACTGTATTGTACCTCTATTTTCCTCAGATTAATACCTACTCAGTGCGTAGATTTTAAGGATGTATTGTCAAATAGATACAATGTGTTTATTTTATTATTTTAATATTATGCCCACGCTTTTGCATTCTTATGCCCACTGCGGTAATGGGCTTGCAAGCTGTCACGTGGAATGCTGCATACCTATTTGCTAAACGCGGGCATGTGCCAAATGTAAGTAGTGTTTAGACGTGCCTCTGAGTACCCCCTACTTGGTGACCTTATAGATCTACGCACTGAGTATGTATTCGAAGATGTTCATTGTAGGGAATACAATTATGAGCGTGTTTATTTTGTTTTTATTTATTCTGCTTACAACCGGATTATAGTAAAATCAAAAAGTGACAGTCAGCCTAATTTCAAAGAAATAAGTATTTACTTACGCATTTTCTGTACAGTACTTATAACACAGATTCAATTTAGAATGATAATTCAAAACTATTCACAGAAAAAATATTAATATAATTAATGATTTGTGGGTTGTTAATAATGGGGTGAAAGGTGATATCCTGGAAAGTCATGATTGAAAACTACCTTGTATCCTCGACTATATACTTACCAGTTTCCTCGACCACACACGATCAAAGCGAGACCAGAAATAAGCAGTAACTATAAAAGTTCTTTTTCTGGAATAGCCACATTCGATATCCAGTTGTATGTTTTCGAACGCAGTGATAGTAAACATATCAACAGTCGACAATTTACGTAAACGTTCCATTTCACGGAAACTATAATTTTATGTTTTCTTGCTAACCTAAATTTTAATAGCTCTCAGTGGAAAATGGTGAATTATTCATTGATTTGTTTTCCGGTAGACAACTCTTTATTTAGTTCCACAAAAATGCTCATGACTGTAATGAATACATTGGAAATCCTCAGATATACTAGCTTCATTATGTAGATTCAGAACATTCAAACATTATAAATTAGCACACGACAACGTTTAGCATATTAAATAAAGTTGCATTCCGCGTGACAGGTTGGAAACCCATCCCCGTTTATTGGAACACTAACCGATGGCACTGTGCCTTCGTTTGGTTAAAAGGCATACCGGTTTCCTCTGACACCATTTTAAGCTTGTGTTAATGCGCGCATAGAGAATTACCGGGAAACTGCCACCTTCGGATTGGAAGTGGGGGCCCACTCAGCCTGCATATATAGAGGTACATGCATATTCATGGATTTGTAAATAATAATGATTTGAAACAGGAAGGAACGCACTGCGACTCCGCGTTCAGTTTTTTTCCATACAAACTTCATCTGCAGATGCATCCGTTCTGGGTGAAATACCAGAATACTATTTCTCAGTGCACCCCAACTACATCAAAAGGAACCTCCAAATATTACGTCTCTAGAATGGTTACGGTTTAGGCTGTTTCGATTTTGATTTTAAATGAAAATTTATTTCCATCATAATAATCGAACCTAAAATGTATTAACAAAATCTGCATTAATGAATACGTGACAGATCAACCTAGAACGTTATTTAACCCGTTACAGCAAAATTACCCCCTCTAGTTAATCTTCAACCCTCCCTCCCTCTAGTTAACTAATAGGTACTGTGTAAAGGCATTTTCAAAAGGTAAACATATTACTGACTAAACATATTTTGAAGGTACTTTCAAGCAAAATAATGACACTGTGTGGCTAGTTTTGTGGCAATTTCTAGCCGAAGTTGTGTAAGCGCCAAGTGGCCAACTATATCATGCAGTTCAGAACAACTCTTGTAGTGCAGGCCGGGGGACATTGCATTAATATTTTTATGTAGCCGCACAGATAATATAATACTTTTAGAATGAGGACCAGCAATTGTCCGATTCTAGCCAGCTAAATTTCTACTGATTCTAACCCGCTTTACTGCGAGCTCAATTTCTCGGAAATGCCTTGCTGGAATACTTTACTCGAATATAATTATATTGCACAATTACATTGCAGCAAGAGTATATCGCTTAATATTGATAAACTATGGTTTTCAGCAAGGTACTACTTTTGTAGCCCGTTTATGAGCCCTATTAGGGTTATCGGAGAGCAAACGTTGGATTTGTTTGCAGCTAATTATCATAGCCTTAAAGTGTTCAAGACGCCACATTGGCGATTACTGCACGTTGTTGTAATACAACTTTGGAAAACATAGGTAAGTGCTGTAAGCGTAGTTTTGGATGAAATAACTTATTTTGTACGGCACACAGGATAAGGGACATAGATACCTAGATATATAAAAATAGATTAGGGATCTAGGACACAGAAAAACGAACAAGAATAGTCAGACTGAACCTTCATTGAAAACAGTCATACTGAATTACTATAATGAGAATATACAAGTATAGAGAATAGTCAGACTGAACCTGCTTAGCTTTTCGGTCCCGTGTGGAGAGAATTTTGTATGGATGGGTCCACACTGACGCGAATTTTGACAACCTTTTTTGCCAGCAAGTTGATTGCCACCGCTATAGCGCTTCATTATTCTATTAGATTTTTACCTCGGTATTTTTCTTCTTAGCAGTGCGTATTTTTACTTGGTATAGCGTGAAAAGAATGAAATTTCAATCCGCTAAGCCCACAAAGTCGTGGTGCTCTGATTTTGCTTTATAACGTACCGTAGCTAAATGCGATTGTTTCTCACAAACAATGCAACTACGGGTTGCAGTTCTAAATTGAATCTTGGCAAGATTCTTAATTAAAAATTCTATTTTATAATGATGTTGTAATTTAAGTTCTTCAATAAGGAAATTAATGAATTCATAAGCTCATAGTGTCGAGAAATATTGTAATCGTAGGACTGGTTAAAAAGATTTCAAGTTGCGATTCAAACCCGTGGAATACACAGTATGGAATTCCAATTGATTGAGTTTTTATTTATTTCTTAAATACAACTTAAGTTGCACACAAAGCTTGCAACACCAGAGGTATCACTCGCGCGTTGCCGAAGTTGAGACAACATTGTACAACAGGGTTGGAGCCAAACTTAACCTGACGATGATAAAGTTAACGGATAACATGCAACTCAAAACAGGAAAATATAATTTTCCCTAACAATGTCTCCTTATATTTTACCTTCTGATAAAAGGAACATTTTGACACAATTCTAATGTACCATAATCTTCACGTATAAATTCATACTTGTCACGGAACTCCTGGATTTAGTTTTATCGCAATGTCCAGCCGAGAAATCGTGGTATCAAAACGGTACAGAAAAGGACTACTGTCCCTATCCTACAGCTCAGTTTTAAGGGTAGCGTTCAACTTAATATGACGGAAATAACGACGAAGTATCTTTTTAAAGAGTTGTTTGCGGGCTTAGACCTCCTCCTTTCGTTTGGACGAAAGGAAAAGGTTTTATGAAAAGGAAAATAATTGTCGAACTAAAATAACATACTTAGAGTTCCTTTGCATGTAATTTCTACTCGTGAAAAGTTAAGGGAAGAAGCGAGATTATTATATATGCTCGCTTGATTTGAAAACCTGGCTTAAGGCACCCTAAGATTAATTCACTGAATAAATAAAAGTCAGCGGATTAGGCGAAAGTCGTTTTCTCCCTCTCAAGCTGACCTCGCGTGCTTTTGTGGAAAAATGCCCACCACATAAATAAAATCGTAGACTACGCCTTATCAAAGTGATACTGGCAGTTGGTATTTTATTTATTACGTTGATCATTGGCTATAAGGCCACTGATGATGGGAATCCACATGGTAAACAGACATCCTCAGATTTTTGGATTCCTATACGTACTCAGTATGCAGATCCGTGAGGATACTAAGTAGGGATAGTCAGAGGTAACCAACTTTTAGCATACCTACGGTAGTTGGATTTTCACGTGACAACCTGTCACGTGCAAGCTTTATCATTCTAGAGCATTCTTCACGATGTTTTTATTTATTGACTTTTGGTTCAGAAGTCAGGGTACTAACAACCACGGCCCCGTAAGGTACTACTTCTTCAAATTTAATCTTTACAATAAAGAAGCGAGAAAGATTTCTTGGCATCTGAGTGATTTACCTTCCAACTAACGCAAAACCACAACTTATCGCACGAACTTTAGCTAAAACTTAATCAAAAACTAAAACTTTTTTAGTTTTTGATTAAGTTTTAGCTAAAGTTAACGGATAACATGCAACTCAAAACAGGAAAATATAATTTTCCCTAACAATGTCTCCTTATATTTTACCTTCTGATAAAAGGAACATTTTGACACAATTCTAATGTACCATAATCTTCACGTATAAATTCATACTTGTCACGGAACTCCTGGATTTAGTTTTATCGCAATGTCCAGCCGAGAAATCGTGGTATCAAAACGGTACAGAAAAGGACTACTGTCCCTATCCTACAGCTCAGTTTTAAGGGTAGCGTTCAACTTAATATGACGGAAATAACGACGAAGTATCTTTTTAAAGAGTTGTTTGCGGGCTTAGACCTCCTCCTTTCGTTTGGACGAAAGGAAAAGGTTTTATGAAAAGGAAAATAATTGTCGAACTAAAATAACATACTTAGAGTTCCTTTGCATGTAATTTCTACTCGTGAAAAGTTAAGGGAAGAAGCGAGATTATTATATATGCTCGCTTGATTTGAAAACCTGGCTTAAGGCACCCTAAGATTAATTCACTGAATAAATAAAAGTCAGCGGATTAGGCGAAAGTCGTTTTCTCCCTCTCAAGCTGACCTCGCGTGCTTTTGTGGAAAAATGCCCACCACATAAATAAAATCGTAGACTACGCCTTATCAAAGTGATACTGGCAGTTGGTATTTTATTTATTACGTTGATCATTGGCTATAAGGCCACTGATGATGGGAATCCACATGGTAAACAGACATCCTCAGATTTTTGGATTCCTATACGTACTCAGTATGCAGATCCATGAGGATACTAAGTAGGGATAGTCAGAGGTAACCAACTTTTAGCATACCTACGGTAGTTGGATTTTCACGTGACAACCTGTCACGTGCAAGCTTTATCATTCTAGAGCATTCTTCACGATGTTTTTATTTATTGACTTTTGGTTCAGAAGTCAGGGTACTAACAACCACGGCCCCGTAAGGTACTACTTCTTCAAATTTAATCTTTACAATAAAGAAGCGAGAAAGATTTCTTGGCATCTGAGTGATTTACCTTCCAACTAACGCAAAACCACAACTTATCGCACGAACTTTAGCTAAAACTTAATCAAAAACTAAAACTTTTCCAACTACTGAGCTCCCAGGAGAAAAAAATCACTCATGATAGATGGTTAAGCTTTTTAAAGTCGATTCGATGAAACTACTAGTGACGAACACAGGGCAGAAAGCAGATAGGTAACTTGGCAATTTCAGCTCACGTTACGCAAATCACGAACTCTGTTTGCGAACCACAAATGTTTAATGTGCCCAGGTTAAACAAAGGTACAACGTACGATGGTTCCAGTCGCTAGGGAGTTGGGAGATGAATCTCAAAATTTGAAAACCATTTTAAAATTTCCACGTTGCCAGACGCTTGGACTCATAAAAGTTTCAGCTTTCGGCTTTTCTGCTTACGAAATAAAATAGTGGTTTGTTTTCGCCCTGAGATACTCGTATTATAAACCAAACGTGGTTTAATTTCTTGAGTGCTATTTGGATATTTTGGATTAAATAGCTTCATTTTTGTAATGGAATTGATTGTATTAAAATGTCGCTTGATGGCTAAGTGAGTCTCTTGGGAACTTTGACTTATTTTTGTACCCCACTTATTAAGTTTGTTAAAGTAGTAGTTTTACCTACAAAAAACGTAATTTCAATGTAAGTTGAGTCTAAACTCAAGTTATGTAAGTAAAAGCTACACAAGTTTCACGGAAATCCACTTAACTTATCTATTCACATATCTTATTACGAATTTTTTTGTTTATAATATAATGTTTCTACTTCTTGTATTATTTTGTATCCTAACAGAATCAATGAGAAATCATAAAGTGCACGTCTCAAAGAAGTCGCTTCAATCAATCACGAACTAATCGAAAATTCCAACTCAATCAAACAGGCTATTGAGGGAAAATAAGCTATAGGGCGCGCACAGCTTTTTGCTACTTGTTTAGTGAAAGCAATATGGATCTGCAAAGTCTATAGTAACAGAGCTCTTCCTCTGCCCAATAAAATCGGTTGGGATCTTGGAAAAGTAGAAGTCTCAAGCAATCTACTTTGTGCCTGAGAACAAATTATTAGTGCAGCTCTAGAATATGTCTGTTACGCGAATAAAAATATTAGATCAAGCTCTTTCTTGTATGATAATGCATTGTATTTGCCAGGGGCATTCAAGTAGGTATACAAAATTCGTAGATCTCAATAATACTTTGGGTGTTTGTCAACGGCTAACAACAGCGATGCAACACGATGTTCTCTAAGATAGTCTATGGCAGTATATAATTATGCATAGGATATATTACCGTACTGTCGAAATGTCAATAACTGTATCTAGGCTGCCAAATCGGACTGATGTGTCTTGTAGTAATTATCGTTCACCTTGGACAACTATCCTAAAGGACAAAAAGGCTTTAATCAAATTAAAAATGCAAAGTAGTCACCGTGCTAAAAGTTACAGTTAAGCGTTCGTGATCCGTTCGTACCGTTCGCTTTTGCTTTTACAAGCAAAAGCTCTATCTGCTCGTACTTAGTTCCCTCTGGGGAAGAGGCGATCGAGGACGGATTATGTGTCATCATTTGATATTACTCGGGATCGAGCGGATTCTATTTGCGATTTGTTGTTTAGTACTAGCTTTTGCCCCTGACTTTTGTTGCGAAGTACATAATAGTAGCCTCGATGTTATATTGGTAGTAATCTACTTTTAATACTCATTCAAATTACACGCAAGTCAAACTCCGGCATCAAGCTGACCTGATGATGGAGATGAAAGATAGATGTCACTCGACGATAAGTAGACTAACTGCTTCCGGGCTTATTTTGATCTGATTACATCAGCGAATGCGAATTTCATAAAACCTCTTTTCATACATATTGAAACATATAACAAAAAGTTATTATATTATTGTTATGGCCGGTTTTGATCACAAAAGATTTACGGCAACAATCATCGCCACGTTTCACTCCACTTCCAAGGCACTTCAAGGTTACCTTTTTACCAAAGGCAATTATGAAAGCTCCCAGTTCTTAACTGCCCCTAAGTGGTAACATTAATTTAATTTATCTCTTTCGTTTCAAACTGTTCCGTCGAAGTTGGGTACGTGGGCCACAGAATAAGTCATGAGATACAGTCACAATCAGAAGTAGATTAACATCACATTTGATCAAATGCAACTTTACAAACGTAACTTTAAATTTCACTTTACTCTTAGTCTGCTTAAGCATAGATCAGATCGAGAAACCACAGATTTTCTGATGTGTCATGGAGTCTCAGCAGTTATAGGTTTAACCTTAAACAATTATGCATCAAGTATTGCTTTTAAGTAACCACAGCATTACACGATATTCAAAACCAATCAAAAGAAGGTCAACAACTCATTCACATAAGTATTTTGTCACAGTTTTGCACATTCAGGATCAATAACAAGTTTCTAAAATCAACCAAAATATATATGCTCATTCAAAATAACCTCCAAGAAAATGTCCACTGTCTTGCAATCAAAAGAACGAACCTACTCTTCGCTCAAAGATTAATAAAAGGTAACCAATATGAATACTCATATTAGTGGTAATTTCTTCAAATTAAAGTTTTAACCATACAGTACGATGTTATTTTGTATTTTTGATTGCATCTCGAATTAGACTGAGTAGTTTTATTTCCTTACTTGATATGTAAAGCTTCTTCTGATGACTGTAGTACGTGGTACGAAGTTTCGCAATTGATTGTGGTAGTATTGAGTTTTCAATGCATTCTGTGTATTCGATTGTAACTTTTATATGTATGTAAATGTCTCTTGCTTCATTGATTAAGTTTTAGCTGATACCATCTCTCATTAATATTTTTTAGGGCTCCGAAGACAAATGTCGAAAAGGGGGTTCTCTTTTCGCCAAAGTTTCGTCACATTAATTTGTCTGTCTGTCCGTCCATGTGTCTGCAGCACGGTGCTTAGTCGTTAATACCGGTCAATTTGGATTTTTCTGGCTTGACTAGCCACCGAAGTTTGCTGGAAAAAAACTCTACTAAGGGTTAAAATCGCTATGATAATGGTATAAACTTGAAATTTACACAATATTAGCTGATATCTACTGTTTAGAAGAAATTAAGAACCGTGGTATATTATTTGAAGCAAAATAAATGATTTATTAACTATTTTATGGTATTTGTTTATATAAGTGTGTTAAAAATACAGTCCACAAAATAAATAAGAGCTGTGGGCCTACGATGTTATTGAATAACGACCGTTGACGCGAGCCTTGAGGTAGATAAGGAACGCCCAGAATAGTTTGGACTTTGGGCTACATTCGTTTCTTGTGCTGAATGTAAAGTTACATGATAAATAAGTTAAGTTAAACTTACTAACAAACTCATTATTCTGATAGGTAACACCTATTGTTAGTAACTTCTTATAACTAGTTGCACACATTCAAAATTTATGAATTCTCTCTATCCAAAGTACACCCTCTCCTCTTCATCCAAAGTTTGTCTGGAAGATATCTCTTCTAAATGATAAGACTACCCATTGTACTTAGGGTTTGTATAATTTGTATTCATTTTGTTATGGTGTAAAATCAAGTATTATCATGGATTCATCCATAAAATACAGGTTTCTTCTTAGAAACCTCTAAGACTCTTATACTCTGAATATGCTGATGATGCTTGGCGAACTTGATTTCAATATTATTATAAAATTAAATTGAATTTGAAAAATAAGTTTGATATCTGGACATCATCTTAAAATTCTCAGAAGTGAGAAAGTGATTTGATAAAACATTCTCGGCTTAAATTTAGTACAGAATGAAAAAAACTATTATGATTTATATTATTTTTATTTATTTATGTTGCCATGCAGTTGTAACAAGCATGTTACAACTGCATGGCAACATCGCTATTCGAAAATAAAATAAAAATGTGTTTAAAAAGTTTTTTTGGCCATTCTTCTTCAAAGGGAAGAAGAATCCAGATCAAGATTTGAACAAGATATTTTATTATGCTACGTGAAACAAATTCGTTATCCCACATTTTGTAACCGTCTACGAAGTCTCACATAACATGTCAATATTATGATAGATAAGTCAATGGACAAAACTCCAATTTTTCTAGCCCCAATCCTCTATAAAATATACAGTTCAAGTTACACTGGTCATAGTAGAGTAGACAGCAATTTCACAAGCACCTGACCCGCAGGTCAGACCCTCGTGTTCTTACTTTAATTAAGGAATGCCCTTTTATCGCGAAAGTGAATGTGAGAGGAATCTATTTTATTAACCTTATCTTTGGAAACGAGACACAACAAAAACTTAATTTTGTGATAAGCGCACGACATAATATAATTTAAAGGGCCATAGTGATTTTGAGTGTATGGAGATAGTCCAAGATCGTTCATCATAGCCAGTGGTGAAAGAAACTTAGTGCGATGATAAGGTACATGGAATCTTTGCAGAGGTTCTTAGAAATCTTTATTATTATTATTATATTCAGCCAGCGTTGTTCCACTGCAGAGCAAGGGCCTCCCTATAGCCTCTCTAACTTTCTCGATCTTGGGCTATCTAAGGCAATTCTCTGGTGTTGAAACTTAAACAGGAAACAGATAGCCGGCATCCTCTGTTTGATCACCAGCTTCCACCTACCTGCCTCAAGAGCCGTAGAAATTTTATGAAACTTGCAACTCCTTCGGATAAGAGTGCAGCGGAAGCAAGATGCGACATGTGGAAGAATTGTCTATGAAGTTCAGTGGAGGGGGGTATTTACCCACACATTGTCAAAACACACATTGTAAGTGGGCACACATAGGTCAAAACAAATTTTAAAAATAAGCCAATGACACGACATGTGTTAATGAATGAATGGTGTTGGAAATCCTTAGTTGCCGAAATGAATTTACCCTACTGAAATATTATAAAAAAAAAAAAAAAGCATAAAAAATAGTTTGAATAGATAAGATAATCAAAAGATTTTTCTAGAAAACTTTCTTTACTTTAAAATAAAATGTTTAAACTAGGTTAGTGATTCAAGGAAATGTTTGGAGTAAAGTCCCAGTAGACGCTCATCCAGTCCGCTGGTTCCAATAACAAAGCAAAGTACTCCGAAATAATTTCTAATAATTATAATCTTCCGCCTCGGTGGCTTGGGACAAAGATGGAAATTAACATATTTTTCTAATTCCAACCGAACTGTCCAAAATTAGAAGAACTTAATCGTTGGTCCGGCAATTTGGTGTAAAATGTGGCATGGGAACCAATTATACGCAATAAGGGTGACCGCACACGTGCGATAAGATAAAGCGACAGTTTCACCGAACTCAGAAATTTAAAAATTTGTGGTTGAATAAAAAAAAAACACCTAACAGAGACGTACATAGTCCTGATCCCACACTAGAATTCCCTGTGTAGTGGGTACAAAGAACTAAGAGCACCCTGGTACCACAACACCCAGACCATAAATATCAGCAGAACATGCAAACATTTGTCCCGCAGCGGGAATCAAACCAGCACCTCTTGCGTCATAGCTGGCTTCTCGCCCGCTGCAGCACTGAGCTATAGACACGGTGTTCCTCCACCAATTTTAGTAAAATTAAGTTATGCAGATGTAAATCATATTTATGCAAAAAACAAATAAGAAAAACAAACACGCTCACGACTATATTCCCCATGATGGACATCCTTAGATACATACTCAGTGAGTAGATCTTTGAGGATACCAAGTAGTGGTGGTCAGAGGCACGTCCAAACATTATATTTGGCATAAGCTCGCGTTTTCAAAGTTAGTATTCCACGTGACAGGTTGCAAGCCCATCGTCGCTTATTAGAACACTAACGTTTGGCACACGCCATCGAATTTTTGGTTCTAGAGCATGCCGGTTTCCTAACGATGTTTTCCTTCACCATTTTGAGCACGTGTTGATGTGTACATATATTTTTCGAGTGGAAAAATGCATTGGTACACAACCGGCATCAGAAGTCAGGGTACCGCACACTAGGCTATCACTATTTATAGTTTACTAATATACCATATCAATAGCCGTTTCATTGAAACTGGAATAATAAAGGGTAGTTTTGGCGCACTTCAGTTAGGTCACTTGAGTTGACAAGCTAATTTCTTAATTCCATTGTCGTTTACGCGACCAGCCACTGCCTTGCAACATGCCTGAAAGACCTCCTCGTTAATGATTGATGGACTTTCCAAAGAAACCTTCACTAATTCAAAGGAGATTAATTTCAAATATTCTGTAGAATTTAAAAAAGTTACAAGGTTCGGTATTTGCGTGCTACTTAGAAGCTTCTGCCTCTAAGCAGAGTAGCATTTGTGTCATGGTCCAGAAACTTCAGCCCCAATTCTATGTTTTTGTTATAGAATAATGCTGCTGCCCATTTTTCACACAGCTTCATCTAGCCCTAAACTAAGCAGAGCTTGTATTATTGGGACTACATGACTGATATACTACTTAAATATATTTTTTTATGTAAATTCATACATATTATAAATAGAAAACACCCAGATTTACAGATACAAACATTTGTCCAGCGGCGGGAATTGAACCCGCAATCTTCTGCGTCTCAGACCTTCGGCCCTACCGTGATAAGACTGTAATAGGCTTTAGTAGTTACTGCACAGAATATCTAGTCCAGGAGGACTAGGTATTCTTGTTTCTTGTATTGTCTAGGTATTCTTAGGTTGCTAGGAAGCAACGTGCAGACCAAGCAGGTACTGCCTCGGCTTATTATGCAGCTATCACATGGATGTGAAGCTGCGCTGGTTTTCGTACAGCACCTATTTTTGGGTGACCTATTTATGGTAAGTTAGGTGGAAGATCGTACCTCATGGCACTCTTAAGGGGAGGCCTTTGTCCTTTGCAGTGGACTTCTGCAGGCTCTTGATGATAATGCTACCATTAGACTGATTCGGTTGGATCACGAGGAACTGATGTCTAGCTTAAAAGAGGATTCAAAATAAGCTTTATTACTTAAGCTTCTCTGGTCAATGCTCAAACTCTATGTGCGACTTTGACCAGATAAGCACTTATTAAATGTGATGTGTCAGGTCCT
Organism: Perizoma flavofasciatum; assembly: GCA_958496245.1. Taxonomy (NCBI): domain Eukaryota; kingdom Metazoa; phylum Arthropoda; class Insecta; order Lepidoptera; family Geometridae; genus Perizoma; species Perizoma flavofasciatum. Next base: position 5,447,682 of record OY292433.1, read on the forward strand.
GTTGCTCTAATAAGAGCCTAATTTAAAGTAAAACGTATAATGGCTTTAATTAAAACGATGATGTCGTAAAAACAGCATATGACAACACATTAACTGAGATAATGAGCTATAAATCTAAACAAACTAACGAGATATGCCTCAGGCACTCCTAATCAGCTTTCAGCGAAAATTTGCTTTTAACGCTCTGAAATTGTATTTACCATAGCTCAGAAATGAATATTTCTAATTATTAAATATGGAAGGGTGACTGTAGGCGCTGATCATCTTGCTTTTGTGCACAAAAATCAGGACCCTTGTTTCTTTCAGGGCCCGGACAAACTACGGCGGTTTTTTATAATTGGTGGTAGCGATCAATATATTTATGCGAACTTTGATAACCATTTCCCTTTGATCTTTAACGCCACCGCCGCCGCCACCGCCGCCACCATCGCATCAGTTTGATCGGGCCTAAACTCTGCGTGCAAACCACAGATTCTTACATATTAGCCTGCCATACCAAATTTTGTTTGATCCGTCTATGATTCAAGATCGATCTCCATATATTGTTATTTCCCATGTGAACTAATAGCTATGACAATCGATTTGTCATATCAAAATGGGGGATCCAAATGGGAAATTGTTGTGATGTCAAACTTTTGTATTATGAGTATATTATTAATTTATTCTGTGGCAAAGCTTAGAAAGTATACTATTTAAAATTAACAGGGGCCTAACCATGAAGTCTTATAGCGATTCAGTTCAGGCAAAGATGTCACTTTCCGCTTTGCGATTGAGGACGCTATGGCGTAGCTAAAGCTTTGTCATTCGCAAAGCGGGATTTGACATCTTTGTCTGAATTGAATCGCTATAAGACTTCATGGTTAAGCCCCAGGTCCCAACGACCCGTTTAAAATAATTGTGTTGTGTTACAAAGCCCGAAAGAGTGTAAAACTGGGGATGTTATCAAATCTGAATTTCATTAACCATAAATAAGTAGAGTCATTTGTCGAGGATACAGCTCAAGAAAGAAAAAGCTGCGCACTCTCTGTGTTTAGAATACAACAAAAGTAACTTGGATTATTTATCGAGTAAATATAATTGATAAAACTTTAAAAAAACATTTAGGTTTCAGTTAATTATTATTGTTATAATAATAATGCTGGACATTTTGCACACAGCATCATCTAGCTCCAAACTAAGCAGAGCTTGTATTATAGGCACTAAATGACTAATATACAACTTATTTACTTTTTTATTTTTAAATACATACATATTGTACATAGTAAACACCCAGACCCGAGTCAAACATTTGCTAATCATACAAACATTTGTCCCGCAGCGGGAATCGAACCCGCAACCTTCTGCGTCTCAGGCAGGCCTTCGCCCTGCATTAATAAAATGTAAGTTATAATAATTTTAACTTTGGATGGATCTAAAGACGACCTCTGTGGCGCAGTGGGCAAAGGCCCGCCTGAGACGCAGAAGGTTGCGGGTTCAATTCCCGCCACGGGACAAATGTTTGTATCTGCAATTATTTGTCTCGGGTCTGGGTGTTTTCTATGTATAATATGTATGTATTTACAAAAAAAGAATGTATATAAGTGGTATATCAGACATGTAGTTCCCATAATACAAGCTGTGCTTAGTTTGGGGCTAGATGATGTTGTGTGAAAATCTCCAGCTTTATTTATTTATTTATAAAGAATATTCAAATGACATCGACTAAGGACCCAGACAAACTGGGTGGGGTGGCGATCAAAAGAAAATGGTTGTTGAGTGGTTGTCAAAGTTTGCGTAAAAGTATTGATCGTCCTTGCCATCGTTTGACTGGGCCTATAAACGTTTCGATATAATAATGAGCCAGCTATTTCAAAACGCTGCACTGGGAGAGTGCAAGTAATTGCGTACGTGCCCACTCCCAGATCGTACGTTTTATTTTTCTCATGTTTCATTGAAATAAAGTTGCATAGATGTTATCGGGTCATGTTGGACGCGTAATCTCTGCTACACTTTGTCTCGTTATCTTTACATGTTTATTCTCTGGGAGTTTGCTGAAAATTGCCTTTTTCTGTGCAAACTTGAATAACATATCTAGGCCAAGGTTGCTTACGTGAGCCTGCTTAGATCTGTATTCAAGAGACAAGTTGCCAAGTATAGGAATGAAACTCAGACACTGAGTTTTACTGTTCAGGTGGTCTAGACAAATACCTCACGCTTACGTTTCCATTCACGCTAACGCAAATTTTTCATGGTAAATTTGGCTGCTGTCACGTGACATTTCCACAGCTAATGACATTCCCATATAATTCAATCTTTTCGCAGGCGTTACCGCCAACAGAAAGTGGTATTTGTCTAGACCCCTGTTCTGTTAACTCAAAACTGAGTTCTATTCTGTTAATTATGTCTTATCTAAGTAATACATAAACTCTATTTAACCATAACTTTCTACTCCATAATAATAATCTCTTATTTTATAGATCATTTTTATCAATTTTTGTTTGAAAACTATCGTAAAATAGTTCATTAGTAAATGTAAACAAATTACTGATAGTACGGTACGTGAAAATATCTTTGTTGACTTAACAATATCTTACAATAAGTGATTTAAATTTTCTTTGACCAATCAGTAAGAAGATACATTTTCTAATCTAATTTTATGTCTCGAAGAAACCAATCTAAAAAATCTCATTGGTTTTGATAATGTATAAGAGATAAATATAATAAATGATTTTGTACTACCCCATTCTAGCAAATAAATGAGTTATGAATTAAAGTTTTGGAACGTAAAAACGTTTTACCTTATTCCCACATCTGGAAACAAATCTCAGTTCCCGAAAAAAGATTTGTCATCTAGTTGTTTAATATCAAAATAATTCAAAATCATCAGACGTGTGATGTTCCTTCATGACCGTCTGAAAGGAAACATCGAAGTTACAATTATATTTTCAGATGAAATTACCAGCTACGAACTTCGGAGAACAGATACTGATCGTAACCTTAATTGTACGTGGCGCTAACGTAACATTTCAGCTGCAAATGCAAGGGGAGTTGACTTACATGGCGGTATAATTATATTGAATACCTCATGATTTAAAAATGCTTAAGATAGTCGGAGACCAGATCCTTAATGCTGTCGCACTATTTCATCAACTATAGGGATTCTAACTCTGTGGCACAGTGGGTGAAGGCCCACCTGAGACGCAGAAGGTTGCGGGTTCAATACCCGCCGCGGGAGAAATGTATGTAAGATCAGTTAAAATTTGTCTTGGGTTTGGGTGTTATATTTTATATTTGTGTTCTAATGTATTTACAAAAAAAAAGATGTTAGTAGTAGTATATCAGTCATGCAGCTCTCATAATACAAGCTCTGCTTAGTTTGGGGCTAGATGTGTGTGATAGGTGAAAATGTCCAGCATTATTTATTTTATTATAAGTGTAACGAACGAACACTGAACTTTGGGTTATTCCTGTTGCCTCCCAATCGTCGGCCCATCGGGGGACAATGGATATTACGTATAGGTTGGAAAGAGATGGTGCTCCATGCGATAGTCTTGAACGTAAAAAATGTCTCATTCCCAGTATTTTGCATTAAAAAAATATATGGTAAAACGTTAACATTTTGATTGTTAGCTGACTAAAAGGAGATTATGAGTAAAGAATATAGAAACTAGTTTGTAAAAACGAAAATTAGTGAGCTTCTGGAACGCGAGCCTGTTTGTAAAAGAAGCAGTTTCTTTTTACAAAATCTTAAAATGCCCTGTAATTCCATAACGTATTGCAGTATCCCCAGTGACGTATTTTTTAAATCGAAATACATTCTTCAAAGTCATATAAACGATTAAAAAACTGCATAGAGATCAGTTACGCCGTTTCACATTTCATCACCGATTGCAGCGCTCCCTAGTGAGTTATGGTGATAAAACCCATCAAATAACCATATACTAGAAGTCATAAGAATCGATTGCAAAAAAAACGCATTAAAAACTAATAAATCGTTTCAGAGATAAATGGTAACAGACATCAAACACACAATTCACCCATATTGTTAACCCATATTGTGGTGAATTGTTAAGGTTTGTGAAATTTTCTACTGCTGTCAAACTATTAGTGTTGTTTAACGGTTCAACTGAAAGGACACTTCATTCTGATGCGTACCTTATTTCTACGAAAAACATAGATCAGTGCAATAAAAACGAATATAAATATAAAATACTTACCTTTTCCAAAAACAAATAGCAATCATTCACAAACTAGACATGACATGCCTGACGGAGAAATAAGTGTGGGTATTCTGGTGAACAATAAGCCCTCATGGTGTAATTGACCATCATTATAAATGACAGCGAATAACCCTAAATGTGTTGGGTATGAAACGTAAGCAACAGCAGTTTAACATGTCAAAGTCACGGATGATTTAACACGAATTTGAGGGTGTTTGGTGTTTGTTGTTGTGTTGTTCGCAGGGTAATAAAGGGAATATATCTTTAAACAACATTTTATATAATTATCTTAGAGTAGGAAATATAAATACAACCTCTGAAAAGCTATCATATAGCCCTACAGTTCTCGGGAATAAAGCAACAGTAATTTGTTAAGCTGACTTTTATACCGTAGGTAAAATGCGTGACTTTTTGTGTGCTAGGTTTTACCTTTTTGCGACAAAATAAAATACAAGTGTGTATAAAAACAACGTCATGTAAACCGGGCTTTGCTTCTAATTTAGGCCAAGTTGATTTGGTCGTTTTGTCGTTATAGCAAATGCCCGGGTGGCCGACACTTGACAAGAGGAAATTGTCCTCAGCGATAAATAAAATTTGACTTCGCCGGGAGTGGCTTGCATTAATATTGTTTACGACTGCAGTTTAACATTTTGCTAACAAAACAACAGTTTGATTTGATCTTTTAATAGACCCGCGGTTAATTGGATGTACGGATATTAATACTGGCGTTCGATTTAGTTGAATATCCTGCATTAGGTAGCGAGAATAATCACTTTTCAGAATATTCTAATTAGACTTCCGAGCAATACGATAATACCTAAGTCACAGATTTGTTTTATAGAAGAGAATAAACAGCTAGCACGGATTATGAAATTTAATCCGCTCTATAAATAGAGCGGAATTCTAGACTGACATTCACATGACCAAAATTTGACAACGCAGAAAACATAATCCTCATCAGTATAGCAACAAGAGTTTTTGAAGGCCAAATCACCACCACGTAGAGTATATGTACTTTGTTTGAAATAGTAAGAGTAACACTAAATTACATAAGTTCTTGTAGTAGAGCTCCTTGTGAAAGAACTTATCCGGGGGAGTACTACCACCATACCTATTTCTGCCGACAAGCTGTAATGCTCGCATTTTTGTGTTCCGGTTTGAAGGATATGGGATGTGTGCCGGTGAAATTACAGGCACATGAGACTTTCATCCGTTATGTCTCAGGGTGGCAACGTGCGAGTGATACCTCTGGTGTTGCAAGTGTCCAGGTTACAGTAACCGCTTACCAACTGGTGGGCCGTAGTTAGTTAGTTATATAAAAAATAGTGTTATTTCTTAAGTCAACCTTACAGTTATTGTACTTCTTAATTTTTTGTGGTTTTAATAAAAGTCTATCTTTTTTATTATTCTAGTATACATTAATGGTCCAGCATTAACACTTAAATATGAATAAGGGAACGTCTAAGTAATTACTGAGTTTTGGTTAAAGATCTATTAGCAGTGAAATCTTTACTTGTTCACCAAAGTTTTTATTTTAATTGAAACCCACACGTAGAGAGACTAATTTCTTTGTATTTTTATCTACAACTAGATTTTGCCCAGGGCTTCGCCCGCGTATGTCCCGGATAGAAAGTAGCCTGTATTATTCTGATGTTTAAGTTACTAGCTTCTGCCCACGGCTTCGTCCGCGTGATACCCGGATAAAAAGAAGCCTATGTATTATTCTCATGTATAAGCTATATTACTGTAAAGATTTATCAAAATCCGTTCAGTAGTTTTTTGCGTGAAAGAGTAACAAACATCCATCCTCACAAACTTTTGAGTTTATAATATTAGTAGGATAGTAGGATATTACTGTAAAGTTTCATCAAAATACGTTCAGTAGTTTTTGCGTGAAAGAGTAACAAACATCCATCCTCACAAACTTTCGCATTTATAATAGTAGTAGGATATTACTGTAAAGTTTCATCAAAATACGTTCAGTAGTTTTTGCGTGAAAGAGTAACAAACATCCATCCTCACAAACTTTCGCATTTATAATAGTAGTACGATATTACTGTAAAGTTTCATCAAAATCCGTTCAGTAGTTTTTGCGTAAAAGAGTAACAAACATCCATCCTCACAAACTTTTACGTTTATAATATTAGTAGGATATTCTGTCACACGACCAAAAAACTATATAGGTAAACACGCTTTTTCTTTGCCAAGCGCCTAAATTCTTATTCAACAGTATTATACAAACACGACTCCGTCGTTTGTATAACATTTACGCGAGGCTATTGCGACTCATATATTTGATCCTGCCACAGAAGGAATATCTGTAGTAACCTACCCAAGTTTCACTTTAGGGCTGTTTTATTCGTACAATATGATTAAGATAGATAAACACTCAAAAGTCAACTAACCTAACCTAACCCCATAGTAGGATGTCCTATACCGTGGGTATCAGAAACTTTGAACGGAACAAATAACTGCAAAACATGCAAAACTTAGTACTCGAATCGAACCTGCACCTCTCTCGTCTCAGCTGGCTAGTCGGCCACCGCGCCGAGATATTCGTATAGAGAATCTTACTGAATAAAAATATATATGAAAGATTGAATTTTAATGTATCACAAGGTATGTTTGATCGCATACGAGGCAAGCGAGGTCTTCCCATTATACACTGAAAGACGATATAACCCTACTACCTCTATATTATAAACGTGAAAGTTTGTGAGGATGGATGTTTGTTACTCTTTCACGCAAAAAGTACTGAACGGATTTTGATAAAACTTTAAAGTAATATAGCTTATACATCAGAATAACACATAGGCTACTTATTAGCCGGGTACCATGCGGGCGAAGCCGTGGGCAGAAGCTAGTTATTTTAAAAAGTGACACAGGTCTATTTACGACAAATTCTAAACAGACTCGTGAGTATATTCAAGTTTTTTGTATTGGATAAAATGTGGAAAGGTCGAGTACGTAATTATTTTGTTTTGTTTAACTTAATTTTACCTACATGCCATTTTTGCTTGTTTATTCTAATTGCTTTGGGGATATCTTTGTTGTTGGCCAAAAAAGTTACTTATTTAGGTTTTGCAGTTTTTTTCTCCGAGGTAAGAAAAATAAACTCATCAGAGGTATTCCAACTGGCTTTTAATTTATTTTTTATCAGTGATAATTATTGTCTGCCTGTCTCAACAAAAAAAAGCATTGTGTAAGAGAAACAAGTATATTTGAAAAAAAGTATATATATTGGAAGAGATTGCTTCTTAGCGCTCCGCTAAATAAAACCGCTCATTGAACTTTTATAAGAATATGATTTTATTTCAAAATATTTTCATTTATCACAAATTGTGCCAAACAAACCATTAAAATACCCACAGAATAACAATTCTTCAACCTTCAACACTGTGGGGAAATATTCAAAACAGCCAAGTGCGAAACCAGGACTAAACTGATTAATATGCATTTAATATCCTTCTGTACTCGCTCTCCGGAGTAATTTTACTCGAATTACCGATGCATTATTTATATGTAAATGAAAATGAATAAATTCTGAATTATCTCGTTTCGAATGGGGTCTCCGATTGTACTGACGAAAATAGTGAAAACGGTTACGGTAATATTGTTTGTGATTTAGTTTTTATAGATTCAAAAAATAAGTTTTTCTATGATTTTCTATATGGCACTGGTCCAAATTGTTCATATGCATGGCGCATGGAACTTTAACGTTGAAAATAGAGCAAGTATTATAAAAAGTATATAAATAAGTACTAGCTTCTGCCCACGGCTTCGCTCACGTGGTACCCGGATCAAAAGTAGCTTATGTGTTATTCTGATGTATAAGCTATACTACTGTAAAGTTTCATCAAAATCGGTTTAGTAGTTTTTCAGTGAAAGAGTAACAAATATCACAAACTTTCAGGTTTATAATATTAGTAGGATTAAGTATATAAACACCTAGAATAATAAAACTACTTTAAAAACAGAAAAAGTCAACGAAACTAACAACATAATATTAAACTAGGACATCTGTTTCATGCTTGTAGTAATAGAACTACAGGTTCTCTGTGGCACAGTGAGCGAAGGCCCGCCTGAGACACTGGGGGTTGCGGGTTCGATTCCCGTCATCATCTAGCCCTAAAGTAAGCAAAGCTTGTGTTATGGGAACTACATGACTAATATACTACTTATATTTTTTTTTGTAAAAACACATATTATTTATAGAAAACACCCAGACCCGAGACAAGTATTTGTAGATCATACAAACATTTGTCCCGCGGCGGGAATCGAACCCGCAGGCGGGCCTTCGCCTACTACGCCACAGTGGGCAAACTATTGGCCAGTGGCAACCTATTTGCAAATTTTGGCAAGCATTTTTTGTGGTACTTATCAATATTTTATAGATCAGCTGCTTAGATGGGTCTAAGCAGCAGTCTTTGACCAAACATTATCGAAACGTCTTCAATTTGTCTTACCTTGAACGATAGACCGCAATTAGTCTAGCCACGATGACACCTGTCAAAGTGACGGCCACATTGTCAGCTATGATGGCCTAAAACAATTTGTTACCGCCCACCGGTGAAACAAAACGAAATGATGATTGAGGAGACAAGTTTTTGACAGATAAGATATTGGTGTATGTAGTGGTATTTACTTTTCTTACTCTTTATTATCTTATCGAACGTTGATACACACTACCAAAAAAACACTATGGAAGACATCCATGCTAAGATTAACGAATAAACGATATTATTATACCTAGACTTTATAATTATATTAATAATGTAAGTCTTTTATTTCAGATAAATGACATGGTACTTAATACAATATTTTAATATTTTACTCCACATTGACATTGTTATCTGTTTGCCCTATTTTGGAAAAGGCCTCCCTCAACCTCTTCCATTCTTTTCTGTCTCTCGCTATCCCTGTCTATGTTTTTATTTGACCTAGACTTTATAGATTTAGATTTAATATCTAATACCAACTTATTCTATATTGAGCATATTATATTTTATAATAATTATCAGACTGAAGTAAAAATTATTGAATTAAATAGAATGATTAAAAAGCAAACGTTTTGACCTAGATTTTATGCATTTCTGTCTACATTAATATTATCTACTAGTCAGCTTAGTGACTAATGTGCGTACTATTTAAAATTCTTCTCTCTCAGCTAACATTTCGGTACCCAGATAAATAAAGCATAGTCCACAAAGATCATTTATGGGTCTACATTTTATCGTATCTCTTATTTTTATTTTCAGATTTTAATGTATTTTTTCCACAACCAAATATACTAGTGTCATATAAATTATATTAAATTACACACCATACATTCACACAGCGAGCTTAACTCACTCTTCCACAGCCTGTAACTGAACGCAGTGAGCAATGACAAATCCTCGCCCGTAAGCTGGCTACCGATTGGGCGACTTGAAGAGATGTACGGTTTCATTGTTTCGGTTACACATAGAACGGGCCATGCGGACGCAGGGATTTAGACTCGTTTTCCTTCCCTTCCTAGTAAATGCAAAAATATTGATGAGGGATCATTCTGCCTATGAAAGTGAAAAAGTTATTATGAAACTATCGTGAACTTGACTATTCATATTGTAAAAACGGGAATTTTCACGTATTGCACTATCGGTGAAGGCACCGACTAAGTTTCGACTCATTCCGAGAGTCTTCATCAGGGTGAGTGGTTGCGACTTTCTCCTTCCGCGTCGCGCCGTGCACTACGCGCTGCCGCACGTTGTGCGCGGTTATAAAGGCGCGCGAGTGGAGGGGGCTTTTTAGTTACTCTAGCTGTGGGATTGTAGGTGGCTCGTTTATAAATTGTGGCGTCGTCCAGTAATTCCAGCATTTTTTGCTCATAAGCCGTTGTATCCACAATAACAGTTGCATTCCCTTTATCTGCTGGGAGCACCAGTACGTCCTGATTATCCCGCAAACTCTTCAGGGCTTTCCATTCGGGCTTTGTGATATTGGGTTTAGGTAACTTGGCTTTCCGCACCATAGACGCAACATCTTGTCGTAAGCACTCAGCGTCGTGCGCAGGAATTTTGTTTCGCGAGATGGTTTCCTCGACGCTAGAAATGATCGCTTCAACTGGTACCTTATGCGGGGTGGGTGCAAAATTAAGACCTTTTGATAATACCATTTTTACATCATCTGACACCACTAGAGTTGATAAATTAATCACCGTTTTGTCATCATTAATGGGACAATTTGCCACGACTGGTTGCTTGTTTTTGTTTGTCAGACGCTCAAATTTGGAGTTATGGGTATTTGTTATCCTGATTCTCACTAACTCTGCCCTGTTGGCTGACATTGCATCCAGTGTATCCCATAGATCCGGTCTTAATACTCCAGACACTTGTTGGTGTAGGCTATCGCGAAGCTATCGAGATAGGTCGTCTACCAAACTTTAACAGAGACCGTGGATGGGCTTTACCCCCCGCCTGGAAGTCATGTCTGTATGGACTGCATGATAACGGGGGAGTCGAATCGGACATTGCCACAGTGAGCGTAGCCTGTCTGGCTCCTCCAGGAATAGGTTATTGCATCGACGTGAGCAGTAGCGTAGACGATGTAGCACCCCTACCACCAGTAGTTACTACAACGCTACGAACACAATCGCCCCCTCCACTCGCGCGCCTTTATAACCGCGCACAACGTGCGGCAGCGCGTAGTGCACGGCGCGACGCGGAAGGAGAAAGTCGCAACCACTCACCCTGATGAAGACTCTCGGAATGAGTCGAAACTTAGTCGGTGCCTTCACCGATAGTGCAATACGTGAAAATTCCCGTTTTTACAATATGAATAAGTTATTATGAATCAAACGCTTTGATAATTACTTGCACAGTTGAGAAAACTAGCGTAATATAATCTATTTTGCTAGTTTAACCAACTGCGTAAGATGACATTGCGTCTATACTGTTTGCACTCGTCTGCAATAAAATAGTACCATTATGCAGGTCACGTGTTTATCTCGCATCAGAAACATATTCACGAACAAAACAAGAACGATAAAACCGCGACCTTACCGTATCCCTAGCAAAGTTCGCAACCTTACTGCCAATTGACATCCAGACACGAAAGCTCGAGATCGAAAGAATAAGGCTGTTAAAAAAAGTCGATGTGTGTTGATCGATCGTATTCGAAAATGAAGCTGATGTACAGCGAAAAGTTGGAGCTAGTAAAGAAGATCGATAGAAATGCGTCTCAATCTCTATTTATTGGTGTGCAAATGATTGAATTTTTGATGCATTGCTTTACTTAAGAATTTCTGTAAATTTTGTTTTTATAAAATTTAATTCAGAAAGTATTTCGATATAGATTAAATCGGTGACAGGTGTCATCGATCACACGTCAATCATCGATGATCATCCCTAAAAGAAAGGCTCGTTATTTGTGAGCTGATGTCCACCCATAAACATTATTATAGATACAGTAATAGTAGCATACCAACATTTCACTTCAACAATAAGCACGCACAAAGATTATTAGGCCTCAACTCAGCTGACAAACCTGCGTTCATAAAAATCTGGAATTTAAATGTAGATTTATAAAGCTCATTTTACATGAGCAGCCGATTTGCAGTGAATCAAGCCCATCGTTATCGCTAACTAGCGATCGGGGCGGATCGATCCCGGATTTGACTCACGAAATTCAGGAAATCGCTCACGGGGATATTATCCTCAGTGATAACATCTGGATGCAGAGCTCTTTTTCTAAGGAGTTTTTTTGCGAGATTTCGCGGGAAGATTAGAGATAAAAACGGTATAACACATGTTCTTTTGGGAAGTAGTTTTAATGATGTGTATACTATCTCGCATTTATTTATAAAATACTTTCTGTATTTTTTTTTATTTTATTCAATATATTATTTTATCGCAATTAAAATTGCACCAAAGTTGACACTAGTTATTATCAAATTAAAATAAAAAAAGTGGATAAAATCGAGAAAAATAATGCCGAACATCTTAGCGATAAAGCTGCCAATTATATATTCCCTTTATTTTTTGTGCTAAGTTGTACTTTTTTTTAAGAGAGATAAGTACAATTCAGCTTATCTATCTGGTTACCGTTAAACTTGAACTTCACACACTGCAGCCATCAATGTGGGAATCATTTCAGAATAAAAGTAAAACATAAACAGATGACACAGTGGGCGACATCGCAATGAAGGGTAATTGATCCATATTTCTGTCATCTCTCATGCGCCCACCCAGAGACGCTACGTGGGATGTAGATGACGCTCTAACATACACGGTTTGCCAACCCCCTCCTAATTTTTATCTTTACATATTATTTTCAATCAATAATTCTTGCACTTCTAACAAACGTATTTACTATTGTGGTCGGTTTCATAATGTTTTGCATATATGAAAAAACAGTTTTAACTGTTCGATAAACTGGCAATATGAATGAAGACATGGTTGCTAGTAGCTGGTCCTAAGAAATAATATGACTTTGACTTTGACTTACGAACAAGGTAGACACCCTGAGATGAACATAGACAAAAAACTTTCAACCTCATACGGCCACCAAGTACTATATAGAGGTAGAGGTAATATGACATATCAAACAAAAACTTTTCTTTTCCAATTGATCAAATGTATATCCAATTCAAGTTCTTTAAAAGACGAGCCCAAATATGTGTAATTTTATAGATATTAACATATATGACAGTCACCAGCCACAGTATTGTTTTATATGAAAAACTAAAATTACCACTATGAAAATCGTATTGGTATAAGTATCAAAACAGAGTTAAATAGGAGACGATAAAAGAAATACAATCGTGTTTTTTTATAATATTTATCATAATATTTTTTCTGCTTGTTTAAAATTTATAATTTCTATTATTTTATTCCAAAAACTATCGTGAACTTGACTATTCATATTGTAAAAACGGGAATTTTCACGTACTGCACTATCGGTGAAGGCACCGACTAAGTTTCGACTCATTCCGAGACTCAACTTAGACGGTGCCTTCAGCGATAGTGCAGTACGTGAAAATTTCCGTTTTTACAATATGAATTTATGCTAAGATAAACATCAACTTTTTTTACAACAAAATTAAAATGTAAAGTATGTCAATCATTCAAAATACCTTCGTTTCAGACTTCAAGAGTAATTCTATTTAACAGTTTTTATTTAACAGTCCGCCAGTCTCATCTCGAATCTCCTCACAGTTTTTGGAAAACGTCTGTCACAACCAATTGTATCCACCACCATTTCACAACCGCATACATATCGGTGCTATCTAAATGTTAATCAAAAAAGTGTAGCAAAGTGCGCTGATATTTTAACTTTTCACACAAAATATTTCTAACGGTTTCATTATACTCATAGAGAGAGAGGTACTCATCAGTCAGGTACACACACAAATACTTCTTGTTTTTTCTAGATTCCTTTTATGCCAGCCACACACCTTACTATGTATTTAGATTCGTAACTAAAGACTTTGAAAAATAACAAAGTCGATTCATAATGAACAGTGCTACTACAGCTTTCTGTACCATGTTCCGAGTTATTTAAATCACAAAAGATACAGAGTGTCCGTTCCAACAATGACAACCCTCAGTTCTAATTTAATGCACTGCCGGTGCCTATCCACTGACAAGTCAATTAAGATCGTACTTGTTTGCAGCAACTTATGCGAATGTAATGTTTTTCGATAGATAGGATTTGTATGGCGCAGGCGTTCCTAATTTGATCTGAACAATTAGGTTATACGTGCTTTTGAAGCGAGAATTTCTCGATTGCAATAGATTCCAGTTGGACTGAGATAGTGTCTTCCTGAGTGAGTCCTACTCCTGTTAGTCGCGGCTTGTGTTTCTAATTTGAGAGGTAGAGTTTGCAATATTTCCAATAGGTTCTGTTTTGTTTTCTATTAGAAACTGAGTTGGTTGGTTTGGTTTAAATCCTTTAATTTTCATTATATCCTAGCTAAAATGAGATTGGTAGAGCTTATTATTTTTGCAATCTGTCTCTACATTGCATAATTAGTTTAGGTAAATCTGGCACAAACTGCGATGTGCGTTGTAGACGTGTGGCACTTACTAGTAAGTGACTATGTTTTAAAATAAAGATATGAAGGACCAACCTAATCATTTTTCAATTTTGAAAATTTTCATCATAACGAATTGTGAAACGTGTGTACATTCGACATAGTGCGTAGTTTAATACTTTTTTTGACGACCTCTGTGGCGCAATGGGCGAAGGCACGCCTGAGACGCAAAAAGTTGCGGTTTCGATTCCCGCCGTGAGACCAATGTTTGTATGATCTGCAAATATTTGTCTCGGGTCTGGGTGCTATATATGGGTTCCCATAATACAAGCTCTGCTTAGTTTGGGGTTAATGATGCAGTGTGAAAAATGTCCAGCATTATTTATTTATCGTACATCTATCATAAATGAAATAAACGAAAATTTACTCCTTGGATGGAGTGAATTTTATGAGACTGTTAGAAGAGTCGGGTTAGAATGTAGTTTTTAGTCAGTTTGAAGTCAACATTTTTCAAATCCAGCGTTTCCCTAGCACAAAATGGATATCAGCGGCGGCTGCACGCATTGTCAGCCTGAATAAACTTCTAAATCGATTCCACATCTGAGAGTGACACTCGGATAAGTCTCCGCCTCGCTCCTAGATTTGCATGAAGAGACGAATATTGGCTGTTACTGCAATCTGCCTAAATTTAGAGAAATGCCGCGTTGAATTTCGTCCTGCATTTTTATAAAAGCAGAATATATTTTTAAGAAAAAAAAAATAGCTTATGCGTATCCTACTGGTATCTCAAATGGAGTTTTGATATCGTATATACCTTAGATATACTAGTTTTTATCTTATAATTTTTATTTTATTTATTTTTTTATATCCGAAAGACAAGTCCTGACCCCAACTTACGATTATTTGTGTCTTGGATATCAGGAACTACGAGTACCGTGGTACAACACCCAGACCCGGAAATATCTGCAGAACATTCAAACATTTGTCCCGCAGCTAGAACCGAACCCGCACCTCTTGCATTGCAGCTGGCTACTTGCCCGCCGCGCCACCGAGGTCGTCCACCATTAGCTTTACCATTCAGCGTGCAATATAGTCAGCCTCTCAGGGACGTTTCCTACTAATAGTGATCTGGATCAGTTCAGCCTTTCTTTAGATAGTTTAGATAGTTTGTTGTATTTAATTTGACATAACATATTAATATATTTATTTTCGCATATTTTAAACATATATGTTTACTGGCGTACTAGTATTTATTTTGGCTAATCTTAATCATTATTATTTAAAGTTTTTGTTTATTTTGTTAATTTGTGGTATACAATATATTTTCATTCATTATGTACTTGCTAGTTTGCATGAAAACTTTTTTCAATACATGTACACCAACAAACCACAAGAGTAGCGAGGAGCGAAGCGACGAGTATCACATTCGTCGCTTCGCTCTCATCACACTAAAATATATGAATACGTATTAAAATATACAATAAACTAATCGAATAGAATCCTACTAATATTATAAGCACGGATGTTTGTGAGGATGGATGTTTATAACTCTTTCAAGCAAAAACCACGGTTTTTGATGAAACTTTACAGTTATATAGCTTATACATCAGAATAACACATAGGCTACTTTTTATCTGGGTACCACGCGGGCGAAGCGATGGGCAAAGGCTAGTAGTATATAATTTCGTTATTTGACACACAAACACACTAACAGAAATAATACATGGTACAAATAAAAACACTTACTAACCTACCTACTTAAAAGAAAATCCTACATTGAGTAATATAAAGTTGTAGATAAGTAGGTGCATGGATCATGATACATACAAGTCCAGTCCTTTGTTGCGAGTGCGCTGCCAAACAGGTTCAGTCTCAGCATACTGCCAATCTATTAAACGACTCAAAATTACGTATCTACTTAAAACAATTAAGAACAATAAAATTTCTAGTGCCAAAAATGTGTGCTGCAAAGTAGAGGCCTACTTGCAAAGTGAAATCATTTCCAACCATAACGTGTCTCATAATTGCATCAGTTATTGCAAAATACATCATACTTATTATTAGGGGCAACAGCAAAATGCGTAAAATGGACATAAAAGTGTCGAAATGTTAACATTATGACGCCCGCGAACGTTTTATGGCACCCGGCGCGCATCATTTAACGCATCAACGTGTTTGTGGGTTTCAACAACTTTGCCCTTTATTTGAGAGAAATGCAAATACCTACTGAGCTTGATTAAACAATATTCATTAAATGTAGTCGTCATTTACCAAGCCATGTAACTCGCAGAGCTGACGATCTTTACGAAATAATAATTAGAAACGGTCGCGGGAAGGCGGTTGGTAAATTGTAGCATCCAGACTGTTCAACGAACATTTACCGAAGGGAAAGTTTAAAAGCTTGAAACCAAAGATATATTCAAAATAGCCTTTTCGTAAAAAAATTGTATGTACTTATTTTCGAAGCTACAACTCGACTCCAATTTGTTTTTTTGAACCAATATTATATTTTAACTACATTCAGTATCGACAAATTCGTTAGTGGTTTTGAATATAGCAAAAACGAATTATTAGATTTTCATTATATTTTAATATGACTACTACAGTACTATTATAGTAATTATTCACACAACAAACTTGGTTCTTTTCATGAAGTTGATTAAAAATTAGACATTATCATAACATAAACTTAGTAATGTAGGAAGCTCTACCTCCCTACCATTTAAATACCTGATACTTTATCAACTCTACCATAATGGGATATTAAAAAATAATAAAGAAACAAATAGTTATCTTCTAGTATCCACCAACTGAGACGATTATTCTAGTCAGCATTTAGCTTTTAGCGACACGACGAACAATCGATCAACCAGCTGGTACCAGGCGGAGTAATTTGATACACATCGGTATGTGGATGGTGGACACAAATAAAATCACTTAGCCACGGAGTGGCGTCACGCTGGGAGCATCTACCTCTTACTGCGAGAACATAGACGCGAAATGAAAAGGCAATCGTGATATTGCTAAGACAAATTCGCGTGCTGAGAAAATTTGAGGTGAATTGGATTCGATAAAATACTAAGCCACAGTTGAATATAGAGGTAGTAATAAATTTATAATGTATTCCAATAATTCAAATTCAATAAATAAATAAATAATATATGCCATATAATATATAATATATATAATATATGTCGATCCTAGTGTGGCTTCCCTATATCGTGGGTATCTAATACCAAAAAAACCAGACACGGAACAATTATCTGCAGAACATGCAAACATTTGTTATTGAAATAAAGTTATTTTAAGCCAGTTTATTGAAATAAAGAGACATTATTTTGACCCGCTACGGGAATCGAACTTTTTTGCGTCGCAGCTAGCTTCTCGCCCATCGCACCATCAAGGTTGTCAATGGAACTCGAACCCGCCTCTAATTTGTAAATCCACTGAGTCCTACTTACCAATCTATGTTTACCTATTCTATTTCTACAGATAGATTTTAACAGTTTATTGAAATAAAGAGGCATTATAGCCAGCATTGTCGTTCTTTATAAAAACGACGATTTTATTTCTTCCTAACCGTTTTGTTTATCTTTGTGGAATTAGACAAATTTAAAAAACCCGGGTACATTTCACTAAGAATAAAACTGCTTGTTAAACAAAACACTGTCTCAAAAACGTAACTGACCCAAAAACAAACTGGCGCATTGTGAAACAACGACATGTTTTGCAAATTTGTTCGCTATTTATTCGTCTTTTTCAGCTACAAAGCTAAAGCGAAATTGAAAAAAGAATTACGCCACTTATCCGTAGGAATACTTTAAAATAGACGGTAATAAAAAACCCGCATACAAAAGCCTCGTGTTTTTTACGCGAGATCTTCAATTGAGGACTGGCTAGAAAATTCCGGTAAAATAGGGCGTGAAATTGCAGTTGGAACGGCAGTATTTGTTTATGGGAGAGTTTTACCCACTGTAAAATTTAGATGTTATGTTTCACCCGTTTTACTTACCTGCTTGTGATGTTGTATTTGTCATCTGAAGCTGCAATGTTCCGAGCTTTGGGGAAAAATATTGTGGTGGATTTAAGGCTTCACTTGTTTCCGACACTCATGCTGTGACGTGTTATAAACTGCTGTTGTTTCTCGAGAGGTTAGGAGATTTTTATGGTAATTTATTTTAAAAATATGACAGTAAAATATTTTTATAAGAAAAAAAAGTTATTCTTGTCAGTAATTTATAATTGGTTTCATCGATTTGTTCCATTAATAGCTATTTTACATACCTTGAAATATTTCAGTTTCTTACTATCAAAATTAAGGTGATTAGGTAATATGCCATGTTTTTATAATTTCGTAAACAGTACTCCCGATGACATAAAAACATCTCGATTGGTAAGTCATTTGAATTTCAAATCGATATATAAAATAAACATAAGTTGTGTACGTACATGTAAACTCGAACGAGTCCACAGAATACGGATGCACCTTGACAAATAGCTGTAGTTTCTTCAGAACAAAGTGGGTTATATTTCGTTCCCACAGTGTAAACGCTTATTGAATAAGCAAGCAGTGGATTTTATAAAGTGGAGGTAGTTGATACGGCATTTTTATTCGTACGATAACAATATGTTGCGTACTCGTTAGTTTCCTTTAAGATACCGTGTACTAAAATATATTTTTTTTTACTTGGACATTTCTATACTAACTGGAAAATAAAAATCAGAAACATTTTTATTCATAAATATCAATCAAAAGCATTCATTAGAAAGCTTATAAAAGATACCGTGTCACGTCGATAGTGCTTTTCGAAGTTTAGAAATTTACCTGTAAAGAAATATACTTTTATTGTACTAACTTTTATTAAAATAGTAAATAAGTTATAAGAGCCATGTTGGCCTGCTGAAAGGTAAGAAACCTTTCAATCCGTAAACCGTAAGTTTGAGCCCGGGCGAGCACAAATGGATTTTTCCACTCTAAAAAATGATGCACGCATTAACACTTGTTCAAAACGATGAAGAAAAACATCGACAACTATAGGCATGCCCTGAAACCAACAATTTGAAGGAATATGCCATAAGTAAGTGTTCCAATAAAGCAATTGGGCGTGCCCCGAGTCCCGTCAGAGCACGTCCTACTTGGGGTACCCTACTTGGTGTTCTTAAAGATCTACGCACTGAGTAGACTGACAGACTGGGGAATACAGTTGTAAGCGTTTTTATTTATTTGTTCTATTTTGTGATTAAGTATTTAAGGTGAGTGTTTAGATAAATCTGTACTTTAGAAAATAGAAATTGCATTATTACAAATTCTTGAATATGAAAACATGTTTTAAAATATTCTTATCATGTGTTACATTGGATTAGTTCTAACCACATTGCGACAATGTTCATCAACATAATAACCGCATATGTATTCAAGTGCAATACTTACTTAGTCTTGGCTTTACTTTCATAAAATACATTGTAGCCTCTATTTTCTTTTCGATAAAGCTCAAGATTTACGAACTTGTAAGTTGGTAATAGGTGCTGTAAAATGGTCTCACGAAGTTACGGCGTTCAAAGAGTTTCTTGTCCTTCTTTGATGGGTACTATGCCTTATCTATTGATGCATTCGGTGAAAGGAGTATACCAATATTATAATCATTGTTGTTTGAATACTAATAACCTTTTAAACTTTTCAACTTGTTTTGGCAGAAAACGCATAAGAAAGACAGTGTAAGTTCGCGTGAATGACGCCACCACATCAGTTTGACCGGCCTTTCACATAATGGCCGGCTCAAATAGTTATTTGAGCACTCTGATGCAAAGTCGAAGTATGGAAATGACATAAGCTATCATAATGTCACGGGATCACATTACGACAGCTTATGTCAATCACCGTTTTTTTTAATAAAGGTAAATTATTATTCTACATTCGTCATCGCTAATTGCTAAATTTTTTGGTTACTTTGGCTCACTCAACAGGCGTTACAGATTTTAATAGGACACTGCACTATATAGAGAGGTTGTGTGCCGGTTTGCGTCCAAATAATACAATAAAATTGAAACACTAAATTTGGAATAAAATATAAAACTGACATTTTTAGCCCGGGGTGACAGGATGATGAGATTAAATTTAGGTATAGCTTTATACCGATATACTAACTATATTTAAACTACATATAGAGCTTAAATCAATCATTTTCACCATGTCCCAAGTCATTGTTCCGATGACCTCGGTGACGCAGTGGGCCAAAGCCCGCCTAAAACGCAGAAGGTTGCGGGTGCAATCCCTGCCGTAGGACATACATATTCTATGTATCATATTATGTATGTATTTACAAAGACATAGTATATATAAGTAGTTTATTAGTCATGTCGTTCCCATAATACAAGATCTGCTTAGTATGGGGCTAGATGAAATTATGATTTTTTTACGTGCCCACAACATTAAAAATAAAATGAAAGTATGATAACAAAAACTCAGCGTGAAAACTGATCTTACCCGACAACAAGAAAAACTAATTAAAATGAACCAGGGGCAAGTTGAACTGGGCGCAATAATTTCCTTGTTCAGGTGAATAGTTACAATTTAATATACGACGATCCATCCGAGCGTTGAAAATTGATTTTAATCGTTTATTTCGCTGTAAACTTTCAATTTTAATTTATTCGCACATTGAAATTGATGTAGTCATTATTTCTGCGAGTATCCGAATATTAATGGTCAAGTAAGATGTCGTTGAAAATAATTACTGTTTGTGTCGGGGCGCCTCATGCTGCGCAGACATGGCCCTTCAAGGGATTATTAAGATGTTAGCTCAGACTGAGGTGCAGTGCTCCTAAAGCTTCGTTCATACAAAGTCAGTTCTCATAACGATTTTTTTCTTAAAAAATGACCTTGTGAGGTATATTTGAGATATTCCCAGAATAATTTTATGAGCGGCAAGTACTAGTATCGTGTGTCTGATCCTTTACCGGAGTTCTCATTGTTGTTTGAGATGTGTAATCGATAAATTGGTATGACACGACGCAACAGTTCAATTTAAGTCCTGTCGATTTGTTATTATGTTATCGCATAATTCACTTGCAAGTTTTTGCATCGCTGTGTTATTGAACTGCCATATGATTGGTTTTGAGTCATCAGTGCATATATGAAAGGCAATACAGATCAAAGATTCTCTTAAAAGAAATTGAAAACACTACAACATATTTTTTAACATTAAAAAAACAGATATTTTAAAGAATCTACTAGAGAAACATAGTTTTTCAATTTCATTTTTACTTGTTTTTGCGATACGTGGGAGATGATGATCAACTAAGATAGCAAGCAAAATGTATAAAATTCAGTCGCTAATATACAGTATGTATAATGTTTGTGTATAGTTATGTAATGATGGTTTTAAGTATATTAATTTTGTATAAAATAAATATACTCGTATCATTATAGACAGAGTTGAGTATTTTATAAACAAACACACACACTAGAAAAAAGATCAACATTTTTTTTCCAGTACAACTTAACCAACTGGCCTGACATACGTTACGTCGTATAAAGTCTAAAGTCACTGGACCGCGGACGTCACGTCAATGCTCATAGAAAGTCAACCTTCGCAATGGTTGGTTGAACAAAACCACAGAAAATAATCGTACTAACCAACATAAACTTCACTCCTACTTCATAAAAACATAAACTATGAAGCTGTTGCACTAACGACATCGATGCGTGTGATACTAATGTTGTATTTGACGTAAACACCTAACTGATCAATGTCTAGATTTACAGACTAGGTTGCCGCTACAACATTTCATACATTTAAAACTTTTTGGAACTAAATTATGTTTAATTTTACTTAAAAGTTGATCGAGAGTGATATAAGCCTCGTTGTTCAAAACAAAACAAGTTGGACATGTCAATGCCCACGCCTTTACGGTAACCTGATACAAGCAAACGGATACATTTAACACCATAGAGAGGTTTGCAAGCGGTTGATCGCGTGCGAATGAAGGATTGGGCGAAGCGACGAGCAGTACGACAAGCGATCTGAGCACACTGGAACGGAAACCAATGGATTCGATATGATTTACGCGAAGCCAGACTAACAGCAGCGCGCAGCTTGTCAGCTGTTTTGTCACAACTTGATTACTACATATCGACGTACTTAACTGTCAGAAGTTGTAGTAGATCTGAAGACAGTCAGATAGCTGGTAAGTTGTGCGCACCCCTCATCAGTTAGGGCCCGGCCAAACTGACGCGGCGGCCGTGGCGATTAAAGACGACCTCTGTGGCGCAGTGGGTGAAGGCCCACCTGAGACACAGAAGGTTGCAGGTTCGACCCCGCTGCGGAAAAAATGTTTGTATGATTAGCTAATGTTTGTCTCGGGTCTGGGTATTTTTTTATGTATACTATGTATGTATTTACAAAAAAGTATATAAGTAGTATATCAGTCATGTAGTTTCCATAACACAAGCTCTGCTTAGTTTGGGGCTAGATGATGCTGTGTGAAAAATGTCCAGCATTATTTATTTATTTAAAAGGAAATGGTTGTCAATTGTTTTCAAAGTTCGCGTGAATCGAATGGTGGTGGCGTTAACGTCAGTTTGTCCGGGCCTTTAGCCATCATAGATACTGTCTCGTTCTTTTATTGTACTACGCCAACATTGAGATACTAATTTAGACGTACACAAAAAACACTTTACGACTATATTTCCCAGGAGAGACATCCTCAGACACATTCTCAGTGAGAAGATCTTTGAGGATACCGTACCAAGTGAGAGTAGTCCGAAGGACGTCCAAACTTTACCTACATTTGGCACATAACTGCATTTTGCAAGTAGTATTCCACGTCACAAGTTGTAAGCCCATCGCCGCTTATTGGAACACTAAATGATAGCCTTCAAATATTTTGACTAATTAACAAAAGCAAAACAAGTTGTTATGTAACGGCAAATCTAACGCATTTTAAAGAGATTAAGTAGTATGACATAATTCATTTTGGTTCACCACTATATTTGGTTTACCTTTTCATAAAGTTCTTCCATTGGTTTTCTAGTCCTAGGTCGAGACGGTAATCTTTAAGACTTATCTGTGAGTACTAAATGACACGCACGACTAGTAAATACTTACGTGCTTTGCAGTACTTTACTTCTACAATGCAGTATCTACAAAACCTATCTTTGTTTCAATTCTTATTTCCATTAGGTTTCCAACATTCAATTGGTGTTAGTTGGATGGATTTATGTACATTGTTTTTTCTCACACAACACAAACTATTTATACATTCTTAGAGATAATCATAATACTTTAAAACAATGCGATGAACTTGCAACCTGTCATGTGAAATGCGAACTACTAGCAAAACGCGGGCATGTAGCTAATGTAAGGTTAAAACGTGTCTCTGACTACCCTCTACTTGTATCCTCAAAGATATATGCACTGAATATGTATTTGAGGCTGTCTATCATGGAGAATACAGTAGTGACCGTGTTTTAAGGTCCCTTAGAGCTCTAAAATCAAGCTTCTATGTCAACGCAATAAATAAATACGGCCATTTATACAACATATTTTAATACTGGCAAGTAAATCTAAACCTATATGGTACTTTCCGTTGACCTAGAATAATGAAATTTGGCAAGAAGCAAGATCTCACAGTACAAGTAAAGGAAAAAGTCCAATAATAGTTGATTTGTTGATATAACAACTTATATCATATGAAAAAATACAGTTTTGTGATTACAAACTTGTTCTCAACTACAAAGTTAAGGTTGTCTTTAACACTGACTTATATTTTCGTTGTTGGATGGTTGGTTTTCAATGGTTGGTGCTTCACAAGCTTGTACAGAAGCTTCGGTGCGCGAGGTAGACACGCATTTGTCGGGTTTTTTTCTCTATAATAAAATAACGTACGATCCGAAAGGATATAATAACATATACTATCCTACTCACTTATATTATGAATGCAAAAGCCGAAGGCAGAAGCTAGCAGTTATTAATAATAAAATCGATATCGAATTATTGATACGTATGCAATAATAATTACTTAACTCCTTGTATAAATGTGTTTTATTTCAGAGTTTTTGTTATATACAGTACCTTTCTGTATTGATTATTCAAATTGCGTTGTATTAATTCCCTTTCAAAGTTATCTCTACTATTAATTGTATCTAGTTAAGCCAAACAGTCACGAAACAAAGAGGCCGAATTCCATTTTCCTTCGCAGGCTACGATAAAGTTTAATGGGGAAAATAAATCTTGAAAGTAACCACAAGAGCCATTGATACCTTAGATCACTAAGCTCACAACCTTACATGCTCATCCGCTCGCCCGTGTCTGAAAGTGGATACTTTAATATCCGATTCATTGTTCTGTTACAAATTTGTCAGTGATCTTTATACTAAACCTTTTTTTTTAATAAATTTGAGATGGGTCCATAATCCCCGTGAGGCCGGTACTTAGGTAAATCTTCATCAATTATGACAAGAAGACCACACATTTAAGTTTATACTCAGTAAGTTATTTTATAGTTTTACATTATCATATCATAACATTAACTAATCGAGCATTATTGGAAGTTTCTTGGTCGTCTCACGTTTCTACTAACTTTTATTTTATGTTTTCAAACACGCATTTTTCCTCGAATATGCACAGCGGTAATGTTACAAAAGTTTGTTCAAAGAATGTAACAAAATCTAGACTGCTTCGCAAACGTTATTCTGATAATTTACTTAATTTGCGATTTTAGCAGTAATTAATTACAAAGCATATAATTGTTTCTTTGAAACTCGTACCTTACTGGCTCAAAAATAATTCATTGTTATAGTTGACAAAAATTAAAACTTATTGCATAATGTTAGTCAAAAATTTTTTATTTTTGCCAAATTATAGAAATAAAACAAACACGCTCACGACTGTATTCCTTATAATGGACATTCATACTCAGTGCGCAGATCTTTGATTATACCGAGTAAAAATTAGCCAGAGGCACGTCCAAACATTATAATGGCACACGTTTTGCAAGTAGTTCACATTCCTCGATTGCAAGCCCATCGCCGCTTATTGAAACACTAACTGACGGTACATGCCTTGAAATTGTTGGTTGCTGGTTTCCTCACGATGTTTTACTTCACTGTTTTGAGCACGTGTTGATACATACATCATTTTTTGAGTGAAAAATCTATCGGTTTTGAAACATTGATCGGAAGTCGGGGTACTGTCCGATAGGCCACCACGGCTCTCAAATTATAGAATACTAGTTTCTGCCCACGGTTCCCTCGCAAGGCTTCGGATAAAAAGTAGCCTATGTATTATTCTGATGTATAAGCTATATTACTGTAAAGTTTCATCAAAATCCGTTCAGTAGTTTTTGCGTGAAAGAGTAACAAACATCCATCCTCACAAACTTTCGCGTTTATAATATTAGTAAGCTTTGAATAAATAGAAGCCAGATCTGGGTTCCAAGTTAGCGTATTCACTTAATTTAATTATTGATATTTTCTTGCTGTCACGCAAGAGAGGCCCCAAGGCTTACCATAATGCCTTACTCTGCCGATTCAGTAAGCAACACGGACGATAATTTGGGTTAATTTACGCAATTCTGAATAATTTAAAGTTGAAATGCATGTTGTTCTCAGTTATTTAACATTTTAATGTGAAGAACATTATAAAGTTTTCAGAATCCTACTCTCGATCTAATTTCAAAGCCCGCGAGCGCTGCTCAAATAATCAGATAATCGCTTACATTGCGTGCAGATTTTAAAAAAAGGAATACCATAATACGATTTTTAAAATTTAATATGACCTATCCCACTGCAAAGTTTCCTGAGAAATATTCCGCAGTAGTCGTTCAAGAGAATCGTATCATATATTATTTAGTATAATAACACGTCTGTATTGTGGAATAGAACTAAACGCTTTGGATATATTTCAGTGGCGTTACTTGATTTAAATATTTTCGAAGATTTAAATTCGATCAAAGAGTTTTACCCGCGACTTTAGGAGCGCGTATATGCGTTTGCGCTAAAAGGTGGTATGTTTATTTATTTGTCTGTTTCCATTGTTCTGCGAAACGGCTCAACGAATCGTAATACATTTACCAAGAAAATGTATGGTTTATATAGTTTTATCACCATTAGTGAATAGAGTGCTGCAATCGAAGACGAGACTACAAGTCGTAGGGGACTTTAAAATGTTGTTAAAACTAACTTATTCACGAGTATCATCTCGCTTAAAACAAATAAAGCATCTGACAACTAAAATGTACTACGTTATAATATTATTTTTCTCAAACATGCGCGGAAATATTGAGATTATTTTCGAAAAAAGAACACGCGAAGTATCGTATTATCGTAGTGCATAGCATCAGTTTTGAATTTGGAAACTGCCGGCTACATAAAGTTTTTTTTTTTTGTTTGCCTCATTTGAATTTGGATCTCTTTCATCGAGCTTGATACAAATATATTGCGTTTAAATGGCTGTATGCAGATGCCTTTTTGTACATACAGTAAAATAAAAATAAAAATGGTGGTAAAGATAAAGGTCGTCTCGATTCTGATATTTTAATGATAAACACAAATAAAAATGAGTTCCCAGGTTCCTAAAGTGAAATGGATATTGACTGCACTTCACCAGATCTAAGGTCGGGAGCCAAATTAGCAATGGAAAACCTGCTTACAGGGAAGTCTAAAGAAAAATACGTAAAAGTATCATAGATAAGATTTTTTTTTTTATTTCCTTGCATCTTTTTTTCTTTATTGAAAATCACTATATATGCCTCGGCGGAAATGGCAATTGCCTATTTCGCGGCCTCTGTAATAATGTAGTTTTGTTTTCTTATCAGTCTCAAGCAACGGTAGTAAGAATGAAACAGCTTATTTATTAGTAATTAACGATGGTAGAGATTACAATATCCTGTTGAGATATAATGTGAGATCCAAAATCATATACAAAAATACAAGATACTAAGAAAATATTGATATCTTAAATAACTTTTGCATAGTCGATCGAGAGACTATGTAAATATGTGCACTAGAGTGGATGTTTTGACTATTTTTGGGCCTAGCAACTGTGATAGCGGTGGCAAAAATCGTAACTTGTCTTCCGAAGCACGGAAGCGCTTAGTTCTAGATGCTACTAAAGCAGTTTTCCTCGAATGGTGATCTTGAGGAAAACTGCTGATAATCAAACTGATCTGAAGAATCTCGAATCTAGCTAGTGCAAGCTAGGGTAATGTCTCGATAAGAATGGTAAAAGAATGGATAAAACTAGAGAATTCCAATTTCGAAGGTGGAGAATTCCACACTATTTATCTAAGATGGCGGCCATGGTTATTTGATTTTGGTTTAAAACCCACACGTAAGGGGTTATTTAAGGCGTTAATTATAAAAAATCGAGTAAGCGCTTTGAGCCGAAAGAGACTAAAATTTCGACTGAGACTGAGGCTAATAAAGATCTCGTGACGTAGTTGCTTTAGATCTTTTATATATCCAACCAGCAACAGGCTTATATTGTATTTCGCCAATCTTTATGATCACACCTTCAGTCAAATCCTAATTGTATTACAAGATTGTTGTTACAAAATATACTGTGTAAAAAAGTACTTTTGCCTCCATTAATAGGTAGATTCGTAAAAGTATTGCTAGTCTATGCGTTCTCTGGCAAAGTTCATCAGATAATGAAAACATTTGTTGCGTGTGAAACTAGAATTCCATTTTGCACGAAGCTGTGCGAGCATCAGTACCTCTTAAACTTCGGCACCACGCCGCTTCGATAAATCATAGTTTCGTTTAAAACAACATGCTGCTGCTAAACTGGGTGATTTGGATTATTAGATTCATAAACTTTTAACTATTGCTGTTTTTTTTTAATATTACGATTTTTTTTGAGACCTTTACTCAGCAGTGGGACAAAATATTTTAATAAAAATGAAAAACATTTTATTGAACATTTTTGAAATATTTACGCCAGGAAAAAAATCTGGATTTTTTACTTTTTTATTCCAAAAACTATCGTAAACTTGACTATTCATATTGTAAAAACGGGAATTTTTACGTACTGCACTATCGGTGAAGGCACCGACTAAGTTTCGACTCATTCCGAGAGTCTTCATCAGGGTGAGTGATCGCAACTTTCTCCCTCCGCATCGCGTCGTGCACGACTACTAGGGTAGTGCAGTACGTGAAAATCCCGTTACTACAATATGATTTTTTACTTCTTATTCAAAAGCTAAGCTATAAAAATACATCGCCTTATTCTGGTATAGTCTTGAAAGACGCGTGATATCGCCATAATTTGCACAATTTAATAAGGTAACTTTTTAATAACTTTTTTGTAAAATGTGTTAGAACATAAATATTTGGACATTAACATTGAAACTGATCCTGCTGTTTCACTGAAATTATTTTTCACTAGAAAGTCAGAAAAAGGAAAACTCTTGCTTTTTTTGAGATACCCACTTTCGTTTTACCCACTGCAACACACACCAAGCTTTATTTTGCTGATCATGACCGCCGATACCGACTGTAACTCTAAACAGCTCTTTTGTAATAAATCCCAGAGAATGTTGCGTTACGACTGTAATAATACGGATCAGATTAAATGAGGGGTATTATGGCCATTGCTTTGACTTTTCTATAATTAATAACAACATATTTCTGCAATTTTTTTAGCTATTGTTTTAAACCAGGAAGGTATTTTATTCCTTCAAGCTTAGCTCTGATGCCGATATTCGTTTCTTATATGAAGAAATAAAATTTAATGTTCAACTTTAGTTTTATGTCTTCCCCAACGCGTCCACTTTATTGCCACTTGAAAGTTATCAACAAAATAAAAAATGTTATAATCACTATGCCTATAACCATAGCTCTGTATTTAAGTACTTTATATGAAAATATGCTTAACGAGCCTAATAAAAATATTTTTGGCCCAAAATTAAAGTAATAAACAACTATATCCATTTGCGTTCCACCAGCTACGTAAACAGACACCTCGGTTCTAGGCTTAAAAATTTATGCTCATCTAATAACTGTCAAATTCCTGTAGTAACAAATTACCTTGAGGCGTTGAGTTACTGAATGGACGATGGCAACAAATAGTGTAGTAATTCCAAAGAGTTTTGAATAGAGTCCAACACTATTTCGGGCGTCGAACGATCCCCACCTTTATTTCGTTTTGCTTCGAGGTGGAGATCCAGCGGTTTTGTTGTGAGATGAAACGGAGATGATTTTGAATGAAAAAAGCAATTTGATCAACAATTTGACATTTATCTTTTTTAGTGCCAATTCGTAGTCAATTTGAAAGTAGTATTATCGGTAGAATTGAAATTGAAAATATGAAACGTGCTGTGTTATGTGACGGGTTGAAAATACTTATTTGTAAAATGTTTTAGATTACTAAATAAAAACGTACTTGAATTAAATTAGTATTCACATCTAGACTAGTCTAGACAAAGTAAAAGTCGTCTCGTTGCAAAAAATAAATGATAAGATCTAATTAGCTCAAGTTTGTTCGTAGAAAATAACCATCCACCATTATTATTCTTTTATAATATGTTATAGAATTTATTACCTCTGTGTTCGACGACCTCTGTGGCGCAGTGGGCATAGGTCCGCCTGAGACGTAGAAGGTTGCGGGTTCGATTCCTGTCACGAGACAAATGTTTGTAAGATCTGCAAATATTTGTCTTAGGTATGGGTGTTTTTTCATGTATAATAAGTAAGTATTTACAAAAAAGGTATATAAGTAGTATATCAGTCATGTAGTTCCCATAATACAAGCACTGTTTAGTTTGGGGCTAGATGATGCTGTATGAAAAATGTCCAGCATTATTTATTTATTTATTTATTTATTACCAATTATCTCATTTCATTTATATTTATATCTCGGAAATAAGGTGTACTTAATACTTGAGGAATGAACTAAAACTGCACTCCACTATTAATCTCCGCGATTATAAAATGTTATAATGGGCATCCTTAGATTAACACTGAGAACACAAATCCGTGAGAATACCAAAAAGGTAGAGGGTAGGTGGAGACAAATCCAAATATTGTATTATCATTTGGCACATTCCCGTTAGTATTAACTTGACAGCTAAGCCCATCTGAACAGCGGTTCCGCATTAAATTTTACTTTAGGGTTTGGGCACGTGTTGCTGCGCACTTACATTTTTCAAGAGGAAAAATCAATCGTTCTTGCCCAGATGCAATTCTACATACTTCGGATCCGAAGTCGGGGTAGGTAGGGTGAACTAGACTAGACCAACACCTCTTTTTATATCTTTAATCCCGACATATCTACTTTACCATAACTTCGAGTAATAACTGTTTCTATAAAACTATCGCGAAGTACTCCATAATTATCGAGTTTGATATTGCAAAACGAAAACCCACGATCCAACACTCGAACGTAGTCAAAATCCGTACAAAAAAGCACTTCAGCGCTTACCGTCCAGTTACAGCTGCGTTGCGCTGGATCTCGATAATGAATGCATTGTCTGTCCGTACGTACCCGATCACAGTCAGGACTATTTTTGCTCAAACCTGTCTGTGTCTGTCATGAGAAATAGCGCGGTGGAGTCGTTGGTGGTGCTACTCACTGAAGTTCGTATGATCTAGTTGACATGATCGGTGTCGGAGTTTTTAGGATGCCCGAAGGCTTTTGGAATGGTTATTAGTACAAGCTTCAAAACAAGCGCTTCACCTTTCAGAGTTTGTAAATGCATGCTTATTTACGAGCAGAACATAATAAAAATGTATCAGTGGATACTTTCTGCTTGCTTCCTCCATTATTTTGCGAATGTTTCTTTCTCAGTCTTCTAGAACCAATATAATAGGTACCAATGTGGTTATAAAAAAGTTTTTTATACTACTAAAAGGCAAACAAACTAACAGCCCACCTAGGCGGTAACCTTAGACTATGGACGCTTGTAATACCAGAGGTATTACTCACGCGTGGCCTCCCTGAGATATCAAGATGAAAGATCTCATGTAGCTGTAATTTTACCGGCTACCATACCCTTCAAACCGGAACAAAGCAATGAGAACATTACTGCTTGGCGGCAGAAAAAGGCATGGTGGGTGGTAGCACTTCCCCAGACGAGCCCTTTCACAGAAGCTCTACTACTCTTAAAACTCTTTTTCTAGGTACTCTTACAAATATTTTTGATTATAGCTATTATTTGCTAGAGTATATCTATACCAGCTTGAAGGTGAAGGTTTTCTTGTACAACGACTGTATCTCATCGCAATGTAACTGAGGTTTTTATTAAGTTTTTTGCAAAATTAAGGACCGGCTTTACAAGGATCATTGTAAATTTGGTGCTCATTTCTTTTTTCGCAGATTACAGACACTATTAAGCAAATAAAGCCCGTCTAGCCAATTTGAGGATGATGCGAAAACTTCTATTTTCTTGAAAATCTACGCTATTTGTATTTGACGACATCGAAATAGTGGCGCTGTCTTGAGTAAATTATTACGCTCATCATTTTTGACTGAAACAAATTATTCAGCTCTAAAAACAGTATAATCTATAGTCTTTTTAAAAAACTTAATAGCTTCTATTAAGTAACAACTCTCACTATATTATGCAATCATTACTTTCCCTTGTCCTTTCTTGATAACTTCGTATTATTTTAGCAGCCCAATGCTGATGGTAGCCCTGAAAATCACTTTGTGATCGATGATGAAAAAAACAGTTTGGTGCAAGAATTCAGTGCGTCTCACAGATACTATTTAGATACAAACAGATTCATTTTAATTTTCATAAATTTACAAGGACTCTCCATGGATTTGCATTACTCTAGCGTGCCGTCATGAATGAAGACACATTTGCCAACGACAGCGAATACAGCCGAGTTATTTGATTTATTTCACTTATATCTCAAAGAACAGCTAGATCAAAAATAAGTATATGTAGCTAGTGCAAAAATATAGCAGAGCGTGGTTTCGATCCACGGACCTCTGGGTTATGGGCCCAGCACGCTTCCACTGCGCCACTCTGCTCATTCATTCATAGGGTGAAACATACCCTTCATTCAACCAATAAAAACTTTAATGAAATAGAAGCCGCAAAATAAATTAGCAGAGTGTGGTTTCGATCCACGGACCTCTGAGTTATGGCCCAGAACGCTTCCACTGCGCCACTCTGCTTCTTTAAGGTAAGAGTGAAACGATGCCTCTATCAAATCTCTAAAGTGTTAGTAAAAGTTACCTAGGGCATAAAATCTTAATAAAGTCTTGTACTAAAGTCCAACAATATCATAGAATATTCTTTATCACCTATCATAAAACAAGCAGCACTTCGGTTAACTAATTGCTAGTTTGCATTTTCTTTTAGCTAACCTTTGAGTTTCTTATGAAGAAGTCGAGTGGCAGTGCAATGACAAGATCTCTGAGCCTACTTCGATAATCTGGCGTTTTTATGTATGTTTGTCTGTCCAACGATAACTGCCGAATCATTTATTAAATCATTGTGAATCTTTGTAGTTATGTAGGAAATGCGAATAAAATTTTGAAGTTCGAGAGTGGTTTGTGAACTATGAGGTCTAAGAGGCTGACGAACTACTAGTGAACTATAAGTGCACAGTTTGTTGACAAATTTGTATGGTAATGTAAAGATTATTAGGACAATGTTTGAGCTTGCTGTTTCTTTATTAGCTATGACAAAAGCCTGGTCTATTGAAAACTTCCATCAAGAGTCATTTATTTAGACGCACTGTAATGAAGCAGTAGTCTTGTCTTCGGACAAGTCTACAAGATCTTGCGGATCTGGTTATTTATTGACCGTTTATTTTTTATTACTTGAATGGATCTATAGTTTTTGCTGCTTTTATACGATGCAACTAGTGTTGGTCTTGATAGAGTTGAAACCCAATGTGATATTTAGATAGATGGATTATCCTTATTGCACAGCAAAGAAAAGTACAAGACGAGGAAATTAATATTAAACACAATGTACAATCGACGGTGAAAGAGTTTGTATCTATTTTCGTAAATGTTTAGAGGGTAATAACCTAACTTTCTGACTTTTAATACGCGTATGAACACTTGCTCAAAACGGTGAAGATTTTCCATTGTAAGGGAACCATCCTGCCCTAGTCAAATTTGATGCAAAACATGTGCAGAATACAATGTTTGGACGTGCCTCTGCCCCTAATTGGTAACCTCACTGATACTGACGATAGATCTGAGAGTGTCTATCGTGGGATAACAATAGAGAGCTTGTTTATTTTTATATATTTTCATCGGTGCATAGTATGAGACTCACGGACCTGATAAAGAACTCGGTAAGACAATTAAGTACTTAAGGTTACTTTACAAATATCTATTTTCGTAATAATGTGCCGATTTTAAAACAGCACGACAAAGAACTACTCATCTCTGGAATCGTTAGCGTCGTGATGTCGCGGACGATCTTCCAATTTGTAAAATATCTGAAATAGCTGTATTGGCGGCCACCAACGAATATACCAGGGAGTCACTAAATGTGCGGTCTGCGAGCTTCGCATACCATACCTACTTTACCAGCGATGTTTCTGTTGAAGGGACGGAATGTTTTTCCATTGTTCACGGATATCGTTACATCAAATGTAATTACTCACTTACTGTTGGACGTTTGATTGCTATTTGTTGGAAATATTTTAAACACATCATCTTAAAGAAACCGGCAGGCCCTAGAAACAACAAATTGAAGGGTGACATCGATTAGTGTTTCAATAAGCGTTGATGGGCTTGTAACCTGTCACGTGGAATACTAACTACTAAGCAAAACACGGGCATGTGTCAAATATAATGTTTGTACCACTACCCCATAATTGATATCCTCACAAATCTGCGGACTGAGTATTTATCTGAAGATCTTCATCATTGGGATTATAGTTATGTGAGTATGTTTGGTGTTTTGTATAAATTATTTACTATACTTTTAGAGTTAACATTCCCAATGTTATCATAAAAAAGAAAATGCACAATATTTACAAATCGATCCCTGAACTGCCATTACCATGGGGTATACACTGCTAGACATTATAGGCCCCCCTCCATGAGTGCTACGACGAACAACCTTGGGCTACCTCGATCCACCGACTTTACGCAAGCTATAAGGTGTAATTGGTCCATCGGATGGGTGGCCTTACTACACTGCGTCCGCCATCTGGTTCCTAGTCGCCATTCAAGAATATTTCTTCCACAGCAGTTGTCGGTTCTGCCAACTACAATATATGCCCAGCTTATTTTATTTTAAACTTGCTAATTCTAAGAGCTAGCAGCAGGCAAACACAGTCATTTTTCATACTTAGTATTTTATGTTCTCGAATGAGAACAATAATCTTGAAGACGAAGATTATCAGAACAACTGCCTGGTTCCTATTATAAAAATACCAAGAACATGAGTCAGGATATGAAATAAAGAGTTTAAAAGTAAAAGCCCCGTCAATAGGTACCGTATCACCAACAAAACGCATCGCACTCACGACTCTGCAATATCACAGACGCGTAGTTCTCATAACTGCAAAACTGTGTGTCCCTAGCCGGGTGGTCGGCCAATAATGACGGCTCTCGCATAAGGGTGCGATTCAAAGTAGAAATTCATTTGTCTCTGTCTTTTGTCTGGCGGAGTCTCGAAACAGAATTATTTCTTGTATTTTCTTTCTTGATAAAAAAACGTTGTCTCAGTGCTAAGCCTGCTGGTATTTCATTTACAACCGACTTCAAAAAAATAACCTCCTTTTTTCTCAGATCGGCTGTTTTTTTTTACGAGTTTTTTGCTTGTTATTTTCGCCAATTGTTAACCGATTTTAATTATTATTTGGTTGTTGTAAAGAGATTGATCCTTAGTTAGTCCTATAAAAGTTTTATGACTGAGGGATTGCTATTTTTTATTTAAAACGTTAAAAACCATTATTACCTTATGGAATCACGATTAGCCGATTCCCTTATACAAATTTACAAATAACTTAATATCTAAAAAAAAGTTATATAATATTAATAATAAAAATAGTAGGTATTTTTTTAATTTTGGCATAATATGTAATAATTATATAAAAATATTTACCTACCTTTTAAACAAGTTTAATGTTATGTGGGTAAAATGAGTCACGATTTGTCGGAGCAATATTCATCAATAGAATGGTAGATAACATTTATTCGACAAGAATTTTTTAAGTTTACTTTTGGAATTGTATGTGCTCTGGATCGATTTGAAAATAACGGGCAGATTATTATATAACTTAGCCTGGTACCGATATACGTAATCTAGCAAATCATTTTTAATTCATTATTCCAGTTCAATAATTTGTCATTATTGAACTGGAACCTATAAACCTAGGAATTTTACTACATATCTACATATCGTGATATCTTCGCCAATTGCGAATCGATTTTTTTTAATGGTTAGGGTATTATAGTTCAAGGGGATGAAAATATCCCAGTCCTAAGGGTAAAAAAAATGCATATTCTACTTTTTATCAATTTCCCGTTATTTGAAGTCGGGTGTTTGTAATTCAGTGTCATATAATTAATTATGTTCGGAAATTTGCACAAATGGTAGAAAAAATCACCACAGGTTTTGTACGTGCTCGCACCCTTATGCCTGGCGGTTTGCACAAAGGACGTAAAAACTGAATTGCGTGAATCAAGGGCAAACAACAACAAAAACTATATATTCCCCTGCAGTTATCCATACCTCCCAAACTACGAGGCCTTCTCTGAATTATGTAGCCCTATTCAAACAGACGAAATCATAAATGTTATTGAAGTTATAAACGATCGTTCGATGTCAGGTAGTTTGTCGGCGAAGTGATAAAGATTTGGTTTGTAAACAAAGGAATGGCAGTCGTAAACTAAGCTCCAGTTTCTTTATTTGGTTTGGTCATTAGGTATTATAAAATCGAATGTGTTTTTTATGATAACACAGCAACAGTTAAATTATATTTAATTGCTATAGGAGATGAAACGAGATATGCAATTTTAATTTTTTTATACCCCTTCTTCCATTCTATCCCACAGTACCCCAACTACCCTCACCACTTCTTTATATTTATTTTTGTGTAGGTATACCTAATATTAATGGACTAAGTGAATTTTATACATACCTTACTTATTATTTACATATCTTTTAAAAATAAACCGCAACGTAGTCCTTAGAGACATGTTAAGAACACAAAGCTGCGGGACAAATGTTTGTATGATTAGCTAATATTTGTTTCGGGTCTGGGTGTTTTCTATAATATGTATGTATTTACAAAAAAAGTATATAAGTAGTATATCAGTCATGTAGTTCCCATAATACAAGCTCTGCTTAGTTTGGGGCTAGATGATGCTGTGTGAAAAATGTCTAGCATTATTTATTATTATTTATTTACACATAGGGACACAAAGATAAAAAAATACGAGGAATCGAGGTCCGTCTGTCTCGGGGGGGGAGACAGACGGACATGACAAAACTATCGATATTATCAGGGGTTCGTTTCCCATTTGGCTTCGGAACCCTAAAACTTCAGTTTTGTTTTAAATCACTAATTGAATCCAACAAACGACCACAAAACAGGAAACTCTGACCAACACAAAGGATGCGATTGTCTGATTTCGATTTAAAATTGATTCTAGACCATCGGCAACCCAATTACGATCCATCACAAAACCAGTAGACTGTACCCTCCTGTTATTATTTGGAACATCTGTCAATTTCACGGGACAACGCTTCGGGATGAAGAAACACTACATACCTCCTAGAAAGTCTTTGTTCGAAACTGGCTAAGCGGAAGAAAATAATTATGTCGATGAATCCAAGACAACGATTGAATGAGATATTGGATTCAATTACAAGGGTAATGAAAACTAACTGTCTGTTAAGCAAATTCTACCAATCCGTTTATTTTTTGCTGTCATGTACACAGTTTAGTTTAGGTGTTAAAACAAAACATAAGAAAGTAGGTAGGTACATGAACCTACTTACGCAGTAGGACTCTGCAACTTTAAGTTCGATTGTGTAGGTTGCTAAGTAACTCTTTTAAATATAGTTTAATTAGAATAAAAACGCTTTGCAGATAAAAGTCATGCAAACTTCAATTTACTTGAAAGAATGTTTAAACACGGTTATTCTTTTGCAATGTTGTGGCAGTAAAATTACTCTACATTAAATAATCATAAGATTTAGTTTATTCAGTACATTTCGAAGTAAAAAGGGACGGTTTATGTCTGTAATTTTCTTGTTAATCTGGACATTGGGTCTTATTAAGTCATCAAAAATATACCACACGGGAAACATAAAGCAATGTTTTTGCGGATAATGCATGGCTTTTTGCAATCGTGAAATTTATTTACAATTAAGTAATTTAAATTATTTGCATAACAGCAGAGAGCTTGATTACAAAATAAAATAATATATCATAAAATTGAGAATAAAATTCGTGTTTTTTTAAATAACTTTATTCATCTGTTTTGGAAATTTATGTCTGTACATAAATATCAGTTGTTTTAGACGTATTGTTATATGTTAATTAACAAGTTCAGACTGTTTGTTTGACTGCTATATCAGATGCAGATCCTAAGCCGGAAATCCTAGAGACTTAAAATAAGAAGATAGGTTTCTTTTGCTATCTAGAGATAAAGAAATAATTTTCCAAAATTTCACTCCTAGGCGCAAAAGAATAATATGAAGTTTGGTAAAACTGTATATGGACAAAGTTGCAGAGCGTTCCACTAGTTTATTACCTTAGCCTACGTACAATAAGGCTTCATTTTTAAAACAGGATGGTCCAATAAGAATAAGCCCCTAAATCGGATACAGGCAGACAAACGTAATGAGACTAATCATGGTAACTATAAAACCAAACAGTTTCCTTCTTATGTTTATTGTGCTCATTAGTAGTTTCTTGGTGAGAAAAAACGTGTAT
Organism: Perizoma flavofasciatum; assembly: GCA_958496245.1. Lineage (NCBI taxonomy): Eukaryota > Metazoa > Arthropoda > Insecta > Lepidoptera > Geometridae > Perizoma > Perizoma flavofasciatum. Next base: position 5,485,762 of record OY292433.1, read on the forward strand.
CTGGTGTACGTATAGTGGGACCATAAGCTTTAGGATTAGGTGCACACCTTGACTGTGCCTATTAGATACTATGACATGAATGCGGCTATGGGTTTAGTAATGTGCGGGCATGTACCTAATATGATTTTTAGACGTGCCTCTAATTACCCCCTGCCTGGCATCCTCAAAATATCTACGCAATAAGTATGTATCTGAGAATGTCGAGGAAGACAGTTGTAAGCGTTTTTGTTTTATTCGTCTGTATGATTAAACATTGTTAAACATTAAACATTATCAAACAGATAGCTGTTAACTTCAACTTATCTGACCTTCAGTTAAAATACAAATGTAAAAAAATCCTTTTTGTAGTGCAAACAGCACGTCAAAAATTCTAAATATGAGTGGACAGATTTCGTATATAGTTTTATATAGATAAGACTAATTATATGCAGTGACATGATTTAAACACTCCTTAATATAAAAAATAGACCTGTATAAAGTATTTAAACCAATAACATAGCAAAAGTATCGTCTGATTGATTGATTTAGAAAAAACTAATATTTTTTTGGCAATAAGGATATATTTTGGGCCACTCTTTATGTGGTGTCAATTCTAAAGTACAAACCAAGAACACTTTCAACAGCGTTGATTGCCTAAAAATAAAAATCAGATAAACGCAGTTTGCCACTATTTAAAAACTATGTGAGTTGTTACTGGTCACAGTGATAAAGAACTACGTATTTTAAGTCAACTAATTAAATCCCCTGTAACAAACGTGTGACATTTCAAACTGGCCCACATAAAAGCACTTTTTCCCGGGAACCTATTAAAGTGAGACCATAAATTTGCGGATTAAAGCCAACTTATCTCGGCTACAATCTACCCGTCTTCAAGAGGCTATCGATAATTGTACCGATAACCGTTATTGTTGGATGCCCGCTGAAAAAGGTCTAGAAAAGTTTAAGATAGCCTCCATGTTGGTCATTTGATCTTGAAAATAGGTTAACTTTTTGAAGAATGTTGCCAATACTAGGAGCTGGCGGAAGGTGGTTTAAAAATTTGTCCTAGTTCATCTATAAAAAATCATAAACATTGCAGAAGAAGTTTAACTAAACTGTATAAACTCAACTAGATCTAATGAGTACTTTGATTTAGTTCAAGGAGAAGGGAAAATAAAATGAGCCTCATGTGACTTGCGATAGAAGAGCATATAAGAGCAATAAAATTGACTCAATGAACGAGACTAAATCTCATTCATTGAGCTACCAATAACAGTCACATGCCAGACGATTTTTTTTATATACCAATTGACGGAACAAGCTAATCGCCTTTCGCAAATGCATTACCTTATAGGCGACAAGGCTTTCATAAGGATCTCTACTACTACGAGCTACAATAAAATCTTGACATTATACATTCTTGACCTTTTAATAGTTAAGTGGTATAGCGCAATAGTATTTACAAAGCATAACTACTAACAATCAAAGTGGTAAAAGTAATCAACAAATGCAAATTTCTAGAACCTTATCGTGTAACAAAATGAGAAACGTCTAATAAAATAGATAGTTTTATACTACCATTGGTACTAAAGTTGTAAATTGAGCATACCTAATGATTGCTTATTTGTTTACTCTTTCGCTTGGTTCCATGTCTAGGATTTAAAGGTTAGGAAAGAGCTTTTGGTTAAAACCTCTAAAAAAAAACCAGTTAGTTGTGCTTAAATAAGCTGCCTTCTAATCTAATTATTACTAATGAAATGGCTATGCATTGAACATTGCTAAGCCACGCGAAATGGTTCTCATTTTTCCAGGCTTAGCAATTTTCAAAACTTTTCAAACCTAAAATCAAGAGAAATTTTATTTTTAGAAGTATTTATTCCCTTTTTAAGTGTTAGAAGTTTTGGACATTGTTAAGTGTATCAAAAGAGGTCGATACCCATTGGCATTTACTTAGTGTAATTAGGAAGCGGAACTGGACAAACTCCAAACTCACTCTCGTTGGTGTTAAAAATCGAATGTTCCTGATGAAGAATGGCTATGTTTATATAAAAAATAGATAGCTTGTAGGTATGTATGACACCTGAGAGGAGTAAGAACGGACCGCTTGTATGTAAATACAATAAAATACAGCCAACTATAAAATGGTATCCTTAGACAACCTGAATGCATTCGTAAATTCGATTGCTGTTTATAAATTGCTTGTAATCTTATACCCAAACAACCAGAAAACCACTGAATGAGCAATATCAAATTACTCAAGAGGAAATAATGACCGACCTCTTACCTCTTTTTGTATGTGTTGTCACATATTTTAAAATATGAGAACAAATAAGGCAACCAGACCTACACATCGATATCCGTCCGATGTTTATTATTCAAACCATAAATTAACTTTTTGTTCAATAAACAATTTAATTTTATAGAAGCAGTTAATGAAAGATTTGAAATAATGTTTATGATTTTAATTTTTGTATGGAAGTCGATTACCACCATTAGTTTCACTAATTACAAGATTTTACAACCGCAATTTGGCTTTACGACTATTGGAACATTTTCTATTGGAGAGCTGAAATATACCGGTGGTGGACTATAAAGAAATTATTATAGTGTCCTACAATTTTACGTAATAAAAGGTTGCTGGCAAAAATAAGGCCGTAATTTCAGTCATTATGGGGAACTGCATAAGTTTTATTATCTAATAAACTGTAAACATGAGTCAGATTCAATGATCACAAAATGATTTATTTATCTATTTTTCATTTCTTTCTTGCAGTAATGAAGCCCTGTTGTGATTGGCAAAATGGGACATTATATATGAGACCGCGGACGATGATGATAAAGTTTACTTGGATTTTTTATTATAAAGTCATGGGAAATTGGTTGAATGTCGAGGGCTTAAAACCATCAGGGCATTTGATGAAATCAGCCGGCATTTGATGTTCACTTGTTGTTATTTATGATAAAACATTTTTAAAATGATGTCACATTCTGATGAAACCATGCCATTCAAAGGTTACAAAAAACAAAAAACTCCGCATGGGATCCCGCGAATAAAGCACTTATTACCGCGTTTAACTGACTCTCTGAATATTAAAAAGAAAAAACTCGACAATCTTTGAATAAGGTAAACGTGGGCGTTCTGACAATGAGCCACGTCAGTGACTGGCCTTTGAGCTGTCAGACTCTTGAAGGAACCGGGGCAATTACATTGAAAACCCGCAATGCTATCTTGAAAAATAATAGTAGGGATTCATCTGACGTAAGGAGCTTATTAGCACGAGTCCTTTAGATCTCACTCAGTCTAAGTATAATAAGTTTTTTGCCTATTTTTACGTTTCGATAAAGAAGTCATTGCTGACTTGTGATTTTGTGACACAAATACTTTAACAACAGCCATCAAATATAATTATTCTTCTGAAGTAGAATTTTTGTTTCTGTACTTCTGCTTAGATGAGCAAGGAAGGAAAACATACAGTAGAGAGAATACTCATAAATGAACCGTCATGTCATTAAGACCAGAAATTCATAGCCATCAACCTTATCCATCGATTACCAGGATGTATCATACATGTGTTGAAAACAGCCAAAAATCATGTAAAAAGAAAGTATGTTGCCAAAAAGTTGCTATGTAGGTTTTTTTATTCTTCTTGATTGAACCACACTGTACTAACCTAACCAGCTGCACCTGGGCAAGGCAATCCAATGAAATTTTGCGTTTTTATGCCACCTCTTTCAACTAACATATATCTAATGCTAATATTCGCAGGCATTTGATCTAAGATAGTGCAAATTGGCTCACGATTCAGCTATTTAGAACTACCCCATCCTTATGAGTACAAGGGTGTACACGGTTTGAAAAAAACCATAAAAGATTGTTAAAATCACTTTTGCATCTGGGCACAGCCAGCTAGATCAGTTACAAGTCAAGAAGTATTTTAAAAATCCTGCCAAACTGCGCATTGGTAGCATACGTTCGTTATAAATAGATTGTGACATCCTGATTTAATGTTTTTTCAGAAAAACAGTGAATGTATAAAATCTATTTGTTAGTAATTATTTAATGCATGTTGCGGACTTGTCTTCAGGAAAGCTAATGACCATTGTAATGGTAATGGTAGATGTTATTCACAAGTACTTATTCGTGGATGAATTAAATGAATAGTAATTTTACTCTACTAACAAATTCAGCTTAAAATTATCAGGCAGCGATGGTGAAGCAGCTAAATTACAAACATTGCTTCTGTTTTTATAGTTGCTGATGAGCAATTATTAGAATTTTCTATAGAGCTGTAATTGAACAACAAATTGCATTACGGTCCGATCAAATTATCGGGGAATCTCACTAAGTGTTAATCATAAATGATGGAAGTGAAGCCATTGGGGAGGGAGCCCATTGGCCAGCTCGGGCAGGAGGTATGACCGAGCCGCAGTAAACCCATTAAGATCTCAAATTACCTAGTCCGCCCAAACGGCTCGTGTGACTAATCGGCATTAAAGGTGCTGTTATGTCTTAATTAAATTACTCTCATAACTTGTGGAACGCCCGCGTCTTTACGCGCAAGTTATGTTTTTTTTCCATTCAGACTTTATCAACCTCTTCCCCGACTTTATAGTACCTACTTCAGATTTTTGCTAGGGGCACCGGATGTTTGACTAATCCGGCGACTAGAAGACACAAATACCCCATAGGCCCGAGGAGAAAACAAAATCGGTTATATACTCCACGGATGTTCAATCTATGACTGTTTATATATTGAGGTCGGCTTCTCAAAATAATAGGAATATCCAGAAAGATACGTTGGCCATATATGCCTACAACCAATAAATAGTAACTTTTAACTTATTTTATAAATTAAATAAAGAAGTCCAGCATTATTATCAATTTTTTAGGATTTTGGTGTAGGTACTTACTTAGGTATCTACTACTTACAATTTAGATTAAAAGAAACTATAAAATTATCAGAAGTTGACTGTCCTGTTTAAGTTTTTAGTATAATACACTCTGAATCTTAGACAGGATTAATAAGAAAAAAAACCAGTGATCCGATGAAAAATCTAAAAAAAAAGAAATCCGAGGTTTTTTTTCTTATAATGCAATTCACCAACATAATATGAAGTAGCCCGAATGATTTTATATTTATAGAAGTTAAACTTGAGTTGTCCATCAGACATGCAACAGTTTTGTACATTCATATAGTTAATTTTATAATTCCGTGGTGAGTCTGTTGCGGTCGAAAATTTTTACTACGTTACAAATTTTGTACAATGGAGCCATTTCTGAGGCGAATGGAAGATCGACTGCGTTAATTAAGGCAGTTAGAGATGTAATTTGAGAAACGCTCTGGATTAGGCTAGTAAAGAATATAAAGTTAAGTAGTTAAACCCAAAGATGGGTTTCCTAAGTAGGTTTTAACGAGAGATAAATATTATTTAAAAAGAAAAATCATTCACGATTATTGACGACACTGATGACGCGGCGGGCTAGTAGCCGATTGAAATGCAAAAGGTGCGGATTACATTCCCTCTGAAAGAATTTTTTTTTTGATACCATATTACTTGTAGTACCTACCTAATACCCAGGACATAAGGACTCCTAGTAAGTTTTGTGTGATATTAAAACTCAAGTTATGTAAGCATCTATATAAATAAATAAACACCCATGTATCATACATATGTGTACATATGAATGTGTACATGACTAGTGTGACACACTAGTCCTGAACCTACACTAGGATTCCCATAAAGTCGTGGTATGGTGATGGGGTATCAGGAATGACGAGTACCGTGGTACCACAACACCCAGACCCAATGGAAAATATCTGCAGAATATGTAAACATTTTGTCCCGCAGCGGGAACCAAATTCGCATTTCTTGCGCGGCACTGAGGTCGCCCTCTACACACATACGTGGATGATATACAATACTATTTCCTATTCTTGGAAAATTCAGAATAATAAAATAAGAACTGAAACGCACAGGAATCAAACTCTAGAGCTTCCAATTTTTTTTTTTCAAAAAACTCCTTAAACTCCTTTTTAATATTTAAGTCGATACAGTTTCTTTCTATTACTCATAAAGACGTAGTTTTGCAGGCTCAACCACGTGAATAGTCGAGGGAAATAAGGGTCCTCTCGACCGTTAAATTTACGACATGTCCCGAGGAAAGCCTTGTCTCTGCCCGAGATCTCTTTTTATAATTTATTTGGTTTGTTACGACCGCAGTCTTTCTTCTTGCCTCCATGAAAATGTATGCGGATGCACATTGAAAAATTTAGCTTGAAAAATGTTGCGGTTTGTTTAATTTTTCCGAGTTTTGCCCAGAAAGCTAATGAAAAATTCAGGTCATAAAACGAATGTTAAGCTCGTTTCGCTGTTTGGGTATTCTGTAGGATGTGGCTACTCATTATTTTGATTCAGTTATGAAACCTGATGTTTTATATTGTAAAACGGGAATTTAACTACTATCGGTGAAGGCGGCGGGTTATTTAATTGTGTTGTTCGGTGTTGTGGGAAAAATTGCATGGGTAAACTGAAATTTAGTAATATAAGAACCTGGTTCTATTTTAAAACTTCAAATTTAAATATACAATAATCAAGGCACCAGAACAAAGTTCAATCAAACAATCAATCTTTACAAGTCTCATGACTAAAAATACATCAGTAGATGTTTTGTATTTTCAGAGAAGCACATAAATTATAACGAGCCACTAAAATAATACAAAACAATGATGTATGACTGTGTTCTTGATCAATGATTTTGGATAGGTTCTAGTGCTCGCCTGCACTAAACTAAGGAAAACTTAATAAAGACTTCATGCCCTAACACAGTTTCATTTTTGTTAAACATAAGTTGATGCTTAGTAAAATGTTGTAGCTTTTTTATACAGTTAAAGTTGCAAACAAGCCTACGGCCCATCTGTTGATAAGCAGTTACCGTAACCGTATCGACGCTTGCAACACGGTATAACTCACGCGTTGCCGACCCTGAGACATAACGTGTGAAAAGTATCACGGGCCTGTAATTTCACCGGCAACCATGCCCTTCAAACCGGAACACAGGAACTGCTTAGCGGCTGAAATATTTAAGTAATGCTGGACATTTTCACACAGAATCATCTACCCCAAAGTAAGCCGAGCTTGTGTTATGGGAACTACATAACTGATATGCTACTTATATTTTTTTTTCATAAATACATACAAACAACCAGACCCGAGACATTATATATTTGCAGATCATACAAAAAATTGTCCCGCGGCAAGAATCGAACCCGCAACCTTCTGCATCTGAGGCGGGTCTTCGCTCATTGCGCCACAGAGATCGTCATAAATTCATAATAAATAGGTATGGTGGTAGTACTTCCCCGGCGAGCTCTTTCACAAGGAGCCCCTATACTTATCTAATCTAGCTATCAAAGTATACTGCAAATGGATTTTAGTTTGTCAGCGTTAGTAAAATATAACACTCCAAAAAAGTCAACTAACCAAAAACAATAAATAACAGAGTCCAAAAAGTAATCCAATGAATGGAGTGAACTATGCTTTGAGTTTCACTCAGAAAAGTCTGCAACGATGAAATCCGTAAAAGAACTAAATTCACTAACATAGCTCTCAGAATTAGCAAGTTTACGTGGCAATTGGTAGGCCATCACTTGGTGAATAATAATAATAATGCTGGTCATTTTTCATCCAGCCCTAAACTAAGCATAGCTTGTATTATGGGAACTATATGACTGATATACTACTGAAATACTTGTTTTGTAAATACATAATATATTAAACGTAGAAAATACCCAGGCCGAGGTATATTTTTGCAGATCATACAAAAATTTGTTCCACGGCGGGAATCGAACCCGCAACCATCTGCCTTAGGAGCGTAAGACAGTTCAAACCTTAAGCAATAATATGGTCCTTTGTACATTTAATTTTTATAAGGTGTACAATAAAGTATTTTCATTCATTCATTAATTCGTCATGGCACTCCAGATAGTGTGCCCCAGAGGGAGGTCTTTGTCCAGCTGTAGACTTCTACAGACTGTTGACGATGATGATTGTCAAAATACACAAAAATGTAAAGTCAAATGTAACAAAAAGTCTTTATACCAACTGTAATAAAACATCAGTAGAATCTCCATGATAGCATGTGGTCACGTCCAATCTTTTCGGATGGGGACTCTGCTCACACTGTGTAAAATTTATGGAAATTGCATTTCCGCATTACGTCCGATATGAGGGGTGAAGCGGTACCTAACTTTGGATGGAAAATTTTCTTAGTGAAAAACCGATGACTGGGTTTTTTTAAAGGGGATCTCGCGGTTATGATGAAGTGGTACAATTTTTGTAAAATCTATTCGGAAAAATGTTAAAAATAATATATATTTATCAACGATTTTACGAGAGAGATCAGACTCTGTTTCAGTTTTTAAGATGAAATGAACTTTAATTGCCCACTGTTTTATTTCAAATGAAATGAGTAATCAATTTTTAGATCTTAAAGTGCTTAACATTGCAACATAAGTTTTGTTAACTTGTATATATTTTTCTTATGGTACACCATAATGAAATGAATTACACAATGTATTTTCATTCATTTCATTCATTTACAATGACATAATTTTATTTATTATTATTAACTTAATTATTTATTTTCTGGGAAAACCAACAGCTAATTAACTCACGTAACATATAAAAATAAAAAGTCATGAAACAAATAAATTACCTATATTGTAGCATTAATTAAGACCAAATGAGTCAATGTGAGTCAATTGACTCAAAGTCGATGTTTGAATATCTGATATAGATAATGAAACTTCTGAGTTCAGTCGTTGTTTTGTAGTAGGTACCTGAAACTTCTCCTGTAACAGTTCTCTAAAGAAAATTATAAGATCCTCGTTCTCATTAGCAACAAAAATAATAAAAATTTAACCCTCAGCGTACCGCTGCAATCTCTTTAAAGTTATAACAGGATCATAAACAAAGGTCCTTGGGGTTAAGACGCTAGTAATAAAAGGGGAACTTCATTAAAGTTCGCCAAAGATACCGGCCAAGTAATTCTGGTCTTGCTGCGAGCCACCAACCGACGGACAACCCGTTGAATAAAGTTGTTTAAAATTCCAGGGTGAGTAATTAAAAGGCTTAAATGTCTGCGGACTGACGAGCATGCAAGGCTAATGTCTGATTTAAAAACGAAAAAACATTTATTTGCGAACGCTGAACAAATAATAATGTGGGACACATAAAGAAAGATTAACAGGAAGAAGACAAAACCGACACTCTACAGGATGAAAAATACTACTAGCGTTAGAAAATGTGTGTTTCCTGTACGATATGTATTGTAAAAACACAAAATGGTGTCCAAATCATCTATTTCATAGCAACACAACCAAAATAAATAGGTGTGCTTCAAGAAACAGTCGTTTATAAATAGGAGGTTGTTTGTCAATCAGTCACATGAAAAATAAGTATCTAATTAGGTACCTGTTAGAAGCAAGTTGGGCTACAAACTAAAGTAGCAACACACCGCACTAGACTAGATTCATCAGATTATTTTCCCGGAGCAGGAATTGAATGCTGGCTCAATTCCCTCCCGCATCTCAGATTGTCACTTGCCTACTGAAACCACGAAGATACTAAACGAACACGCTCAATACTGTATTACCTATGATGGACATCCGCAGATACATACTCAGTGCGTAGTTCCCACTTAATCCAATATGAAATCAAAGGTTCTTTCTTGATCACCCTTCATTTGTCAATGATCAATGATATAGGCATTTTTTTTATGTATTTAGTCATAATGCTTACATGCCTTTGAATTTTTGGTACTAGGTCATACCAGATCTTGATAATATCCTTCACCTTTCTAAAGCACTTCCATTTTTGAAGTGACATCCATTGGTGCAAGACGAGATTCGAACCCACCTTCAGATTGAAATCAGAGTCACTAGCCACTAAACCACCAGTGTATAGAGCGTTACTCATATTACCACTAACGAGAGATAAAAAATTACAGAGCTTTCTTTTTAAAAGCCAAAGTTTTGGAACCAAGATCCTCTATTCATCTAAGGGTAATAAAACTTGCCTTGACTGTCTGTATGATTAACAATGCAACGTTTAACCCATCTTGTCTTGCACCTACCACTAGCATTTGCACTCAAAACAACGAACGGTTTTGGCAACGGACGAAAAGACATTGCTGTCTCTCTCTTTTGTGTGACAGAAAAAAGACAGAAGCAATTTTTATCTTTTCTTCTGTAAAAAAACGATTTCTCAACCAGTAGCATGCGCACCGACGACAACGAACAATTTCGTCAACGGAGGAAAAAACTAAATATTCCTGTCTCTCTTTTGTCTGACAGAATAGTCATTTTTGTCTACTTTTCCGTAGACAAACCGATGCCTTTCAGGTTTAGCATGAGCACTGCAGTGGTTTTTCTTACCTAAGAGAATACAAAAATAAATGAAAACCATTGTCTTGGTGACCATTTTTAGCCAACTGAAGGCTACTTTAAAATGTGTGCACAGAAGTGTAGATACTAAAAGAGGAATTCGCAAAAATCCTAGTCCTATTTCATTTGACTCACGAAACCACGTAAACAAAGTCGAAGGCGTGCCGTTAGTTGAATATATAAAAGTTTCGGTCTCAGAGGCGATGAGCTCACGTCGTTACTTCGATAAGAACTTAGTTGGTTGCCCATTGTGGCGTTAGTTTAGCCGGGATATCAACGGAGATGTCGATAAGTTTTCGATAATTTCCAGTAGAAACTACGTATAAACTTACCTATTTATCTCTTTCTTTATGTACTAGCTTTTGCCCACGGCTGAACTTATATAACTCAGCCTTGTTGATTAATATCCATTGCAAAAATGATCAACAACAATCTATCGCATTCCTTAGTTCCTGGATAAATAACTCTTTGTTTGTCATCTATGTGACAATCTATACTTTTATAAATTAAATCTAAATCGGTTTAGTTCAAAGAAGATCTAACATCCAAACTTACATCCATACTTTCGCATTCATAACATAAAGTAGAATAACTAGTAAATAGTATAGGATAAGAAGAATAAGGATAGTAGGAGCAGCAGGTTCTTAAGTTATAGAATTTTAACTGACTTACCTATTTGTAATATGAGTACCTAATGTAAATGAACTTTATTTTACACCATACAAAAATTTAAAACTAAGAAAAATCATTTTCTAATGAAAGTATAAAATACGTAGATGGTGTTATCGCTTAGAAAGGATCTATTCCAGATCATGTTTGATACATGATCATGATGTTTGATTTGTATCATGTGATACTACTAATTAGTTACTAATTTACCAGCTCTACTTGGCTGTCGTTGGAAAAGTAAAGCAATGTTAGCCTAAAATTAGATTAGATTTAGTTATAAGTCGCTGTCTGGAGAGATCGCTTCTAGCGAAAATGCCGCCAATTGTAGGACTATGTAACATTACATTAGAACTGTTCTTTTTACATTGTGTCCTCAGTAAAACTATTTTATTTTATTTTATTTGAGACTTCATTTCGTTAGACCTTGTATAGTGACAGTCATAAATAGATACAAAATACAAATACAAAAATACAAAATATTTATTTCTGTTACTTATAGATTAGTGCTTACAGGGTTTGGGGTCTTCTTTTAAGCAATTATATACTTGTATTAGGAAAACCCGCTCTCCCGTGACAACTTCAGTGTAACGCGCCATCAAACGAATCGTCTCATGACGATTGGTTTGACGACGCATTAGCCCTAAGGTGAAAAACGGAATATCGATGGGTTTTTAGTCGGTATGCCACCACCCATTAACACTTTGTTAGTGGTCTGGTTGGTGAGCCCGACAGACCCCCTTGGCTCTCCTCAGGCCAAAGGACATGTGTAAAAGCATTTTCCCATCGGAAAAAAAAAATAAAAAAAAGGAAACCCCGCTCTTTAACATTTTTATAAATCATCTTATAAGTTGTACCTAATAGGAACAGTAAAAAGGGCAAAACAAACTAACTAACTAAACTAAAATTAAATGCGCATGTGTGTGTGTGTGTGTGTGTGTGTGTGTGTGTGTGTGTGTGTGTGTGTGTGGTGTGTGTGTGTGTGTGTGTGTTTATGTGAGAGATAGAACATGTTTTATTGCACAAGGTAAAACATCTTGTGCAATAAAGTTTATAGGCGAGCTTAATGCTAATTATCATTTTCTTCCAGCTAACCTTTAATCATCATCATCATAATGTTTTAAGTCATCATTATTAATTACCTGTAATAATAAACTGCTGTACAAAAACCTCTCCATGACAAACAATTTTCCATTCACAGAATTCCCGCAACCTTTAAGATAGCACCAGCTTATCGGGTGGATGTCTTTCTATACTCTGTGTAGTACGATTGATGGTTGCCATATAATAAAATCATATAAGTTAAATCAAATAGCCAGATCTAATTCCATCAGCTGCAATACGGTCATCTTTAGCAAAGGCCTCTCTTATAACTAAAGATAAAGTTTCGCCATTATGTGGCAGCTAAAAGATTAATACTAATCCCAAAATCCTTGGTATTATATCAAATATGAATATACCAAGGTGGTAACATTGTCAGATTTGGTAGTAAAAGTCTAGGCATTTTCCATGAATTAAAAAACTCGGCAAAACTCATTCCTTTTTAAGAATAATGTCATAAAAATAGTTAAATAACGAGAGATGCTGTGTTCTTCCTTTGGTGTTACAGTTCCATCTTCTCAACTGTACATTTCTATTATCCAGAGTAGGGCTGTAACAGAAACATTTTTTGATATAGCAGAGAAATAAAAGTATTTTTGTGACCATGCAAGCATGCAACATGGGGATATTAAGCTATACTGCGTGGCATTAAAACCTAAGAACCATCTTTAAAGTCATACAAATCGATATCATAAAACTGCATTTGAATCGTATAAGCCGTTTCGGAGATAAATGATTTATAGACAACCGCAAATGAGCTTCTTATATCGCAGTAGGGTAAAAAAGCAGTCACCTGTCAAAAAATCTGTAATTGTTTTGTGCGTACATTTTAATAGTACTGTATTATATTCTCTATTTTGCAAAACTGCTCTGTAGCCGCATAGCGGACAGAGCGAGCAAAATAAAAATGCCGAGTCTGAAGAAATAAACGAAAGTATGCATTATTATGATGACGATTTTTAAATGAAAACTGTAGAGACTTCTGGTTCTTGTTACGTATTAAATAATACGCTCAGGTTATTAGTTTTTTTGTATGGAAAAGAATGTGAGGACATTTAGGTGCACGGTAAAAACTGATTTCTTATAGAAAGACAAATTGCTTTCCATTAAGACATTTTTATTACCTCCAAGAAAATGATTATCTCCCTATAGACGCTAGACAATAATTTCTTCGTAATAGTAAAAAAATATCTCATTTTATTTTATTTGTTACGAGATAAATAAATTTAATTCAAGAAACATATTGTTTTATTTAAAACATTTATTTGATACGACATAAAATAAGTCTTGAAATAAACATATTTATTTTCAAGTAAGAACAAAATTGAGAAAAATATTGTCTTCAAAAAAGATAAGCAGTATTTATGTTTTAAAGATATTGCATTAAACTAAGAAAATATATTTTTGTAATAACCAAATATTTCGAGAAATCAGTCTTTCTTATTCAAAGAAATCCTTTTTACCCGTGTGTATATCCAATAAATTAATACAAATTATGGAATAGAATATATAAAATACTAGCTTCTGCCAACGGCTTCGCCCGCATGATACCCGGATAAAAAGTAGCCTATGTGTTATTATGATGTATGAGCTATATTACTGTAAATTTTCATTAAAATCCATTTAGTCGTTTTTGCCTCAAAGAGTAACAAACATCCTCACAAACTTTCCTGCTTATAATATTAGTAAGATAAATAATGAATAGCTTGCATGGTGTGATTTTGATAAAACTTTACAGTAATATATCTTATATATCAGAATAACATATAGTCTACAATTTATATTGATATTGTGTGATTTGGCCATAATTAAGTATCAATTAAGTAAGTTAAATTATAAGGTAAATATTCTAACCTATATGTTTCTGGGCTAAACCGCTGAGCCGTTTGTCATGAAATTTGATATCGACATAGTTTGAAGCCTGGAGACGGTCATACGCTACTTTTATCAACATACCACGCAGGCGCAGCCGCGGGGAGAATATAGTATATCATAATTATGAATATAATGTAAAGCAGTTTTTTTGGTATTTTTGGAATCTCTACCGCCTTTCTAGTGCCAACAAAATCAATGTAGGAGTTGAGGACCGCGAGCTCGTTTTCCCAGGTTTACTAGACGATAGAATTGTAAACACTGTATTTATGGTATGTTTTGAAGATCTTGAGTTCGAAGCCAAGATTAAATAAATGAATCTGTTTTATTGAGATGGAAATCCATAATCCGTTTTTCATACTTAGTTTGTTTGATGCTCGGTGACGTAATTTCCTGTCATCATTGGCCTGAAAAAAATCATTGCTGGACATAGGCTTTTTTTTTGGCAACACCTTTGGAAGGTGGCGTGCTTTTTCAACATTTTTAATTTATTATCTTATTTCCATCGTTAATAACTCAAAAGGTACATACAAGATTATTCTATTATCTAGTTTACTTGGGCATATATCTAATGTGTTAGTGCGATTATACTCTGCTGGCATAACCTCTACTCAACACCGCTGCCGGTTCATCGCTTCCTGGTCATCCAAAAGAACTTCAATTTCAAAATGACCAACATTCAAGAAATCCTGGCTAGCCAAAGTAACATCGAAACCTTGTTGGCTGCTAGAATGGAGACGTTTGAGAAGGACCTCCGCTCAGCTGCCAATAACAAAACTTCGTTGGTAGACATTTCTCATGATTTTGAAAAGTTTAAGGAGCTGCTCGTTTGGTCTGTTCTAAAGGCTCTACGCGCGCAAATCCAAACCCTCTCACTTCAAGTGGATGAACTTGACAACTACAACAGGAAAAATGCCCTTCTGTTCACTAGCATTCCAGAAAACGATAGTGAGAACTGTGCTGATGTCATCCTAAGCGTTTTAACCACGTCAATGAAGCTTACTGACGTTAACTTGAGCTCCTTTCAACTGTGCCATCGATTAGGTACAAGGAAAACCAGTGGATGTCGTCCTATTTTAGTCCATTTCAGGGACATATCTCTACGTTTCACAATATGGAATGAGAAAAAGTGTCTGAGGGCAACCACAACAGTTATTCATGAGTTCCTGACAAAACCCAGGCAATCCATTTTTGCTGCAGCCCGCACACATTTTGGGATTAAAGGCTGTTGGACTCGGGAGGGTGTGATCTATGTGAAGCTGCCTAACAATGACCGCAAGCGAATTGGCTCTATGGGAGAGCTTGACCTTGTTATGGCTAAGCACCCAGCTGCTGTGCCAACTAGCTCAGCAAGCTCTTCAGCATGGACTTCTCAGCAGACTACCTCTAGCAAGGCGATGCCTGCGGCCGTGGCCATGGGATCCTCCGCCCGCCAGCCTTCTACCCGCAAGACCACAGCTCCTAGTCGCCTGGGCAAGTAGTAATCTACTATTGTATCCTTGGAGTTTCTTCTTTCCGGGACAGTGAATATCTTTAAGTGTTTCTTCCTGTTTCTCTAGTAGATGGTAGATATTATGATGTACCAAGGGTAGGTTACTGTGTTTAGTACCTACTAGTTTTCTAAATCTACAAGTTTATCAGTCCTATAACAACACAGTTATTTTTTTTTAATTTTCTCTTCAATTTGCTCATTTTCTAACAAAGCAACTACAATTACATGTAATAAGGCAAATTATTACTATGTTTTTGTTTTTTTACATATCAATTTATATGCCAGTGCACTGGGCACTTCCTGTATTGTGTCTGTGTTAGTCTGTAGTAATTTTTGTTCTCATGTTTTTGTTTACCTAGCGGTTCATTGCTAGAATACCTCCATAAATCTTTATGTTGTCTGATGAATAAGGTACATAGATTATTATCTGCTTAATTTTTTAATCAGTTTTAAACTTCTATTTTTGCACTGCAGAGACTCAATTTATCATTGACTATCTGATATCACTTTCATTTCAATGCTAACCACTTTGCACGCAGGAATAACTAGAACACTTAGATGTTTTTATCTTAATTATGTATTAGTAAATGGTACCTTTTTGTAATTTATGATCTCTCTGTAATGTTTATAGTCTGTTATCCTTAAGTTAGTATGTAATGATGTTGATACACATAGTAACTGTAAAAGAACCCTTCATGTATCTTTTTGACAGCTATTAATGAGTATAATTTGTGATTAGTGTTCAATAAGTATTGAATACTTGTTCCTATTAGGTTTATAGTATCTATTTTGTGAATTCGTTTTTATTTTTCTTGTATTTTTATTACTATAATTGTGTTTACATACATATATTGTTTATTTATTTTTATTATTCTAAGCACACCTATAAAATAAATTAAATAGAGATACCTGCATACTATTTATATACCAAGTATATATAATATCTTATGTTATGCTATATAGTGATGATGAATCTTTTGTTACTGCTGAATCTGACTCCGACTTATCTTTTGTCAGTATTCATGATGAGCATACTCTTTCCCTAGGTGAGTTACTGAATAATATGTTTAGCCAGTATGCTAAGTCATTTAATGTTTGTCACATTAACTCCCAAAGCATACCTGCTCATCTGACGGATCTCCTTGAATCTTTTGATTGTTGCAATATCAGTGCGGTCCTTGTGTCTGAGACCTTTCTCAAACCATCTCTTCCATCTTCCTTCTTTCCTCTCCCCGGGTATGTACTGGTTCGCAATGACCGCACTGGCAAGGGTAATGGTGGTGTCGCTATATATCTCAAAAGTAATATATCTTATAAAGTTGTTTGTCAGTCTCCCTCTCTTTACAGCACTTCCCCAGAGTACTTGTTTTTAGAAGTTGACTTTGGTACAAAAGTTCTTCTTGGTGTCCATATACTGCCCTCCTAATATTACAGTCTCAAACAAAATCTTGACAAAATCGAAACTATTTTAGAGAACTTAACGTCTGATTATACCCACACTATAATAATGGGTGACCTTAACACATGCCTTCTATCTAACCCAAAGTCATTGAAACTTAAAAAACATTATAGAATCTGTAAATCTCAATATTGTTAACTCCGAACCTACTCACCACACTGCAACTAGTGACACTGTACTTGATCTAATAATAACATCTAATGTTGATCTCGTTGCCAATCATGATCAGCTTTCTGCACCGGCTTTCTCGCATCATGATCTTTTGTATTTGTTTTACAAAATTTGCCTACCTTAACCCAAACCTGTTACCCTCAAGCAGCGCAATTTCTCACGTATAGATTCTACTAAATTAAATGAGGATGAATCTAATCTAAACTGGAATGACGTCGAAAACATTACTACATCTATCGAGGAGATGGTTAATTTTCTAAATTCTAATACCATTGATCTGTTCGACCGGTATGCCCCTATTCGCTCCATTAAGTTGAAACAAGCCCCCTCACCTTGGATTTCTGACACCATTCGTGCTTTCCGAAAGTATAAAGGCTCTCGTTGTGACGAAAACTGGGCGACATACAAAAAGCTTAGGAACCGTTGCAACATGCTAGTTCGAAACTCGAAAAAACGTTATATTGCTGAACAAATTGAACTTGCCTCTCCCGCAGGTCTCTGGAGGTTTTCAAGGTCAATTGGAATAGGAAAATCAAAATGCATTGAAACCAAATTCGTTTTTGATCTTAACACACTCATTTTTCATCTTGCTCCACTCTGAGCGCATTAGCTAAGTCTGAAGCTCTGGCTGAGATTGCAAATATCTCCGTATCAACTATTGAACCTTTCTCTTTTGCTCACGTCAGCCAAGATAGGATTAAAAAAACCTTTATTTCACTTGTTCTTCCTACGCTTACTAACATAGTTAACTTTTCGCTCCAATCTTCCCAGTTTCCCGACCAGTGGCGTCAAGCCCATATTATTCCTCTTCCTAAAATCTCTAATCCTACGCTTCTTAAACAATATCGTCCTATTTCTATTTTGCCGTTCTTTTCAAAAATCATTGAATCTGTCATTCATTCTCAACTAACTGAGTTTATCTCTGTTAATAATTTGTTTAATCCATTTCAATCCGGGTTTAGAAAGGGGCATAGCACAACAACTGCTCTCTTAAACGTCACCGAGGATATTCGGGCTAACATGGAGAAATCCCACGTTACGGTACTTGTGCTTATAGATTTCAGTAACGCTTTCAATGCAGTTGATCATGAGCTCTTACTAGCTACACTCCCTAAACTTAACTTCTCTCCTTCTGTCATTGATTGGTTCTCATCCTATTTAACCATGCTTCGTCAAAGAACCCGTGATGGTGATGCGTTTTACGAATGAAAGGAAATTGTGGCCGGTGTACCACAAGGTGGAAATTTGTCTCCACTCCTTTTCTCTTTATTTATTAACCTGTTATCATCCCACCTTCTCAGTCAATACCACATGTATGCTGACGACCTCCAGCTTTATACCTCTGCCCCTGTCGACAATTTGGATGTTGCCATTCGGCCACTCAATGATGATCTTTTCCGTCTGCTGTCTTGGTCAAATCGTTTTGGCATTAAAGTTAATCCTGATAAATGTCAAGCCATCATTATAGGCAGCCCACGCCAGCTGAACAAAATAGACTCTCTTGGTGGTAGAATACCATGTTCACTTCAACTGTTGTAATATCCCTTCCACGCCTATTGTTAAAAACCTTGGTATCCTGTTTGACTCAAAGCTATGTTGGATTCCTCATATAAAAGAACTATCTCGTAAATTTTATGCCACTCTGCATTCCATAATCCGTCTGTAACACTTTCTCCCAATAACCACTAAAATATGTCTTGTTAACTCACTACTTTTACCTATAATTGATTATGCCGACGTTGCTTTACTAGATCTCTCCGAAGAACTTCTTAACAAACTTGATCGCCTCCTTAATACCTACATACGTTTTATTTTCTGCCTTCGCAAATTCGACCATGTGAGTAAATTCCGCGCTGAATTAAAATGGCTCCCCATTCGTGAGCGTAGAAATCTAAGGATTCTTTATGTTCTTTTCTCTGTTCTTAAGGATCCCTTTGCGCCTAAGTATCTAAAAAACCGTTTTCGTTTCCGATCTGATACACACGAAAAAAACTAAGGTCTTCTGACAATCTCCTTCTAGACACCCCCGAGCATTGCACATCGTTTCCGTGGAAACTCTTTCTCTGTCGAATCAGTCCGGCTCTGGAATAAACTACCATTTGAAATTAAAAAGGTAGACTCTAAAGAGTGCTTCAAAAGATTAACTCGCAAACACTTCCTGGATGAGTTGTATTCATAGTTTATTTACCCTACCTTCTAACTATTCTTTTTATGTATAAGTGCCTATAAATATATAATTATATATATTAAGTAAGTATATTATGTAATTAGATATAAGTATAATATAATATTGTATTTAAAATTTTGTAGCACGCTTACCGCCAATCACTACAAATTGGGTTGGCTGGTAGAAAATGCTTTAGCATTAAGTCCGCCTATTGTTCACTTTTTTTTTAAAATGTGCAATAAAGTGTTATTAAATAAAAATAGGATTCCTCTAAAGAGTATCTAGAGAATCTGTTTTGGAGAAAACATTTTTTTTTTATACTACTAAAGAGGCAAACAATCGTACGTCGGCTCACCTATTGGTAAGCGGTTACCATGTAGCCTATGGACGCTTGCAATACCAGAGGTACATATTTACTCACGCCTTGCCTCCCTGGCATATATATCAAGATGAAATATCTCATGTGCCTGCTATTTTACCGGCTACCATACCCTACTAACCGGAACATAGCAATGAGAGCATTACTGCTTGGCGGCAGAAATAGGCATTGTGTTAGCACTTCCTCCGAACGAGCCCTTTCACAGAAACTCTACAACTTTTGCAAATACATCCACAGATTTTCCGTCATCTTTTAAATCTCATCTTTTTATGGGGTGGAGGACTTCCTACACAGCACTGTCGCGTCGGTTCGTTATATTTTTACAAGTACCTAAAGACAAATTACATGTTTTTTTTATCATTAAGTGTTTTATCATAAGCCTTTCATTTATCCTCCGAATTTCACAACATTAATATTAGCACATATATACATACATATATATTTAAATTACCAATTTCATTTTTAAACATATTCAATTATTATAGCACATGTGATAGATGCATTTTAAATTATAAATATTTGTTATAAATAATATATATGTAAATATATTCATTTTTTAAATCAGGGAACTCGCTTTGAGTAATGGAAATGGTTATTATAACCCTTATAATATAATTTAAGTATATCAGTAATTTATTTTTTATAATTTAATTTAATTTAACATCAAACGCAGTTTCTCAACCATTAAATCAAATCTTAGGCCCAAACTATCCAGTTTAACTACTACTAGCCTCTCAGAAGACTGACATATTTTCTGCAAACCAGATAACATCCCCAGTCCAGACGTCCTCAATAACTCGACCCTATTGGACTTCTCCAATATACAGTTGGCTGCAAAAGTGAAAACTTACCGGGAGCATATCATATACTTATAATAAAGCTGAGGGTCTGTTTTTTAGTTTGAACGCGCTGATCACTGGAACTTCCAGTCCAGTACCAAAAAATATTTTTGCATTTGATAGCCCAATTTTTGAGGAAGGCTATAAGCTATGAACATAACGCTACGATCCTTAGGAGCCGATCAAAAGAAGTAGTAACACAGACGGGCAATGCGACACGGTTGGTCGGAGGCCGAGTGAGGCCGTGGCAAGGCAAGGCAAAAATAAAAAAGCATACGATTATAAGAGCAATCGCTCTTTCTCAAAAACTTTCCGTTGTCTGGTTGGCAATATTACCGTCTTTAATCCAGAACTTACAGGAATACGGGAATACAATACATTTTGCCATATTATTATGCTTCTCAAAATGGAAATTGAAAGCTTATATTAATTATACTACCAAGTTTGCTTGCATTATGACTCACTTTCATTTGTCAGCCCAATCTGATGACTAGAAGTAGAAAAAAAGGAAATAGATTAAAAAGGAATTATCAGTTCAAATGGCATTATCCTAAACCAGTATGCACTTTGGCAGCTTACTGTACCTCAAACTTTGACCTTCCAAACTGAATACTTGTTTTTACGATGCCGTAAACCTTTCAGTGTAGTTGACAATGCTTCAACTGTGATGGCGACCTATAAAACGACGACACCGGTTGTCAACAATAAACTAGGTGGTTTGTCAAGAACTCTGCAAATAAGGGTATGTTATTCAATTTTCACCTTTGTGTGTTATACCTTTTGTCCTCGTTTTTTTTGTTACTAAACACAATCAGAACAGTATGTGTGTTATAGAGGAAATTACCTTTTAGTATTATACTCTATTAGTAAAGGTCCTTATAAACCAAGGTCTTATAAAAGAGCGTTAATTGAAAGCCAGCAAATGCGAAAAGTATATTATTGGGCCCTACTTCTACTTTAACTTTTTTTTAATGTTATGTCAAACAGGAACATGGTCTACCTAATGGAATGTAGTTACCGTCGCCTATTGATATCTGCAACACCTCATTCTGCAACATATCATTGATAATAAGACTTTTTCATTTATTTTTCAACAGGTCTTAGTTCTTGGAATACAGCTTATTCCACAATTTTCATGCATGGATGATGGTTTTTTAAAGCGGGTAGTTCGAGAGAGCTTCTTTTATATATAAATAACTTCTATATAGTTATATATAACTTCTATATAACTTTTATATAACCTTCTGCCCACGGCTTCGCCCGCGTGGTACCCGGATAAAATGTAGCCTATGTGTTATTCTGATGTATAAGCTATATTACTGTACAGTTTCATCAAAATCCATTAAGTAGTTTTTGCGTGAAAGAGTAACAAATATCCATACTCACAAACTTTCACGTTTATAATAGTAGTAGGATACATACAAAGACTGTTAATCACATAACCCTCCTTAGCTTTGCGCATTCATGTAAAAAGGAAGCAACTAGTAAAAGTATTTATAATACAGAATGACGTATTACTTGAGAAAGCTTATAATGTTGTAAGAAAGCATCTCGCACAGTGTTCATATACTATCTTTCAAGAGCCACTGAATTGTTAAGCTAACAGGATTAGATTCACTTACGTTTTATAATTTAATTTTCTAATAGAGCTTGTTGATATTATGGCAATGACCTGAATAAATCTAATAGAAGAAAAACAAATAATGTATAATTATTATACAGTGTTGAAAGTGACTTTATGTTAGTGAGAGCAGTATTGGCTGAGAAAATGAGGTAAGGGTCCCACTTTCTCCATTTGGCTAAGAAACCCTAAACACGGCAAGTGAAGTAATTCTTGTCTATGGATGGTTATTGATTTAATGCAACATCGTCATACTTTTTAGAATATTATTACGACTATATTTTCCTGCTGACGTTTCGTTGACCGTTTAGAGATCCTTCCTCATGACCACCATCCGCAACCACTCTCGACGCTCGTGAGACGGGAACATCATCCTCAGTTCCCGTCAGTACGTGGTATAGTCGTAATAGTAGTCTAAAATGATACCAAACCGCGATAATTTAATCGTCACACTTATTATTCTTTTATTACTTTTATTTTATGTCAATAATAAAATAAATGTATTTTACATGAAATTAAAGATAATAGTGGTTTTATTGCCATAGTATTTAATATCAGTAATAAAAGTACTTGTTACTCATACAAAACACTATCCCAATAAAACCACACAGTCGCAACGGGTGGTAAATTCGTTCCAAGGAACAAGAGGCTAATTAGAACTTGTAAGAGATGGTCGGGGTAACTAACTCTCGGGAACAACTTGGAGCATTAGCGACAGTGTACGAGTGGGTAACACAACTACCTGTGTGGATCTGTACTGTATTGCT
This sequence comes from Perizoma flavofasciatum, assembly GCA_958496245.1. Classification (NCBI taxonomy): domain Eukaryota; kingdom Metazoa; phylum Arthropoda; class Insecta; order Lepidoptera; family Geometridae; genus Perizoma; species Perizoma flavofasciatum. Next base: position 5,508,720 of record OY292433.1, read on the forward strand.
GTATAAAATGGTATGCATGCGGTAAACTGTTTACCAGCAGGCAGCTAATGAGAACAGTTCTTCTACATTACAGTTTAAAAGACAAAACTTGTTCTAACTGCATAAAAGTTCATGTGTTATGCGTTGAACAATTTTATTATTTTTTAAAAACTCTTTTCGCGCAATGTATAAATTACATTAGTACAGATAACGAAGGTTTATGTTTTTTCATACACTCGAGTGCAACTAAAGCGACTCAAGCTTTAAGTGCGCATATTTTTTTTAAATGCCTACATTTGTATGCCTAGTTTACACAAATTATAAAGTACACCCCCGGACCCTTCAAAATCACTTATAATTCTCTCCATCCAAAGGTTGTCTGGAAGAGATTTTAAGCGATAAGACCACCCATTAGACCTTTATCTTAATGTGTAATTGTTCATTCTGTTTATATCTTAAGGTGTACAATAAAGTATTTTCATTCATTAATCAAAGGTTTTTTATGAAATGCTAATAATAAAAAAGTGTTTCGGCAAAAAAAAATAATACATGTAAATGTGAAATACACTAACATTGGGTTTTGCGAGAGTACTAGCAATGACATAATGATGACCTCGATGACGCGGCGGCTAAGTAGCTGCGACGCAAAAGGTGCGGATTCGATTCCCGCTGCGTGACAAAGGTTTGCATGTTCTGCAGATATTTGTTCCTGATCTGGGTGTTGTGGTAACATGATACTCGTAGTTCCTGATACCCACGACACAGAGAATCCTAGTGTGGCGTGTCTGTTGGCTGTTTATTTATTTATTCTTTATAATTGCTTCTTATTACAACATTTTCTGACTACAGATTGTAATGTTAATCATTTTAAAATAAAAGATGCAGCAGAACCGGTTTCAAACCGAAAAAAATAGAGGACGTAATTATTGGTATAAAATTTTATATGTATAAAATTTTGAAATTTTGAATATATTTAAAAATATTAATTGTGTATGCTTTGCTTTCTTTTAAATTCGTATGACTCTAGAAGTCAGATGAAGAGTTAAACAAAATTTTGATTAACTCTTATTATTCTAATCAGATGACCTAAAAAAATGGCGCTGTTTACACGCACTATATTTGCACAAAAACTTATAATAAAATGTTTCCAACTGAATGGATTAAATAAGCGCTGTTTAACGCAGCAGAATAAGACTGTCCATGGTTGGTAATAGCTTCGCTATTTTATGTGTTTGCGAAGCACGAATGGCGTAATTGTTGTTTCAATATTTTGAAATGAGTACTGTATAATTTGCAAGCGAATATTACCCTAAACTCAATAAAAGGTTTTGATAGGCTGGATTATAAATATTTATTTATGTAGGTATAGGTTAAGGGCGATGGGCTTGCAACCTGTCACGTGAAATTCTAATTACTTGCAAAACGCGGGCATGTGACAAATTTAATGTTTAAACTACTTTGAACGTGCCTATGATCCTGATTACTATCCTTACAGATCTGCGTACTGAGTATGGATTTAAGAATGTCCATAATGAGTATTAAAGCCGTGATCGTAGTTCTCTGTTTTTGTTTTAGGTAGACACCCAAAGACAAATATTTGGCTCGGTTTATTCACTAGATTATTTAAATTAGAGCGATTGTTCCTTTTGTATTTTGGTTCATTCTAGGTTATCCCTGTACTAGGTAAATTTTATTATCTGATCAGATCGAGGAATGATGGTCCTGAAAAAAGTGACTAATATGGTGCACATTTTCGATGTCCTTGTGCTTCACCAAAACTCTTTAAAAACACCTGCCACACACTTCTCCAAAGCTCTTTCATAACATTGAATCATTAATTCGAATATACCCTATAAATAAAATAAGTACTTAATAAAGGATTAATAATCTACATAGAAACTAGTTGAAGTTCCTACTGAGCCCTCTATTAAACTTAAACTTTCTGTCTAAAGCGCAACATAAGCTCAGTTTTGGCAAAACGCAGTGCAAGTAAAAAATAAACCTGATGAACCCAGATGCAAGCAGACTGAGAAGCAGGAAGATTAAAGACAGCAGTATAAATACAAGCTCGAGATTCAGAATAAAACGAAAAAATGCCTTTACGTAAAGGCTCGTGCGCTGTCACGTACACTGTATTCTTGTTTTAATCTCTTTGCTGTTTTGTGTTCGGCCTTTTGAATTCGCGAAAGATCTCAGCATCAGAGGCAACAATTATAATGCTATGATAGAGAATGGCTGTCCGGTAAGCACAAGCACTTTGAACAGTTAGTAATATACTTATTGAAGTCCTAACAAACAAGCGAAAACTTTAAATTAAGAATAAAATATATCTTTAATTTTTTCTACCATCATTCACGACGCGAGAACCATAAAGTAGAACAAACGAGAGAGGCGGGATACTTTTTACCGCCTGAGCTCCCATAAAAATGAAAGCCCTGAATTAGCTCGATTCTGTCACCCCTTTTGAACAACCCCTTAAATTTTTACTACCTACCACCGTCTTTGTCTAACAATAACCACTACATTCCCATCCGTTAAACTGCATCAAGGAAAAACAACGTGAAACTGCCCGAGATGAAACGAGATAGAACAATGTATATGCAATAGTAGAGAGGATAGAGAGGCACACGTAGTAGTAGCCATGGATGCGTACTTTCTACTGTGTTAGAAAGAGAGGCACAAAAGCTCCCGTGCATGAGCGAGAGCGGTAGAAAAATTAACCAACAGAGGGGAGAGTAACCGAGCTTCAAGCGGGGTGGTTAGTCTGCATTCGACCGCGCTCGCGGCAACGTCGGGCCTTGAGAAATCGGTTACCGACATTTATTCGAACTGTGAAACAATATTTTCAAGTGCGTACACGGCAGTAGTTTTGTGTTCAATTTCAGTTTATATTTAAATGTTTTACGTTCAACACACGGATCACGGGTTTCGTTGCAGAAAAAACTTTAGATGTCATTGACAATGTGTTCGTGACGAAAAACTTATAGAGCGGATAAGAAAACTTGAAGGAAATAAAGAAGACGTTATGCTTTCTGTGTTCATGTCGTGGTTGAAACATACGCAGATTTGACATAAAGCTTTGGATTGTTAGAGAGAGATACCAAAGAAGATGCGTGCCAAAATGTTATTGTATAAGTGTTCGTTGACTATTATCGCTTTATGGATTGGAGTGTCTGCTGAGGAGGAGGTTTCGTCTCCACTGAGAGTAGCACAATGCAGAGCCACATGTTTGCAAAAGGTATGTACGAAGATGTTATATGATCAATTAATCAGGCATGGGCTTAAACGTAACTGTTGAGTTGATTGTCAACTCAACCTTTACATAGATCCTTTTAAACTTATACGCATCTGAGTGATGCGGCTATAGCATTAGCATTATTAGTTAGTATATGGCCTAATTTAGATTGGTAGGAAACTTTGGATTTGTATTATGGGGCTGACATAGTCAATCGATGACTCAAAATCCCAATAAAAGTTGATATTTAAATAAAACTCAACGTTTTTATAAATCCTTTCAAACTTTTAAACAACGAAATGGACCATGACTTAGATGCTTTCAATTACATTAAAGTGAACACTAACCAAGAAAAATATGCAAAAATGTCAGTAAGGAGTAAGCTGATTTTTTTTTAATTGTATCCACAAATAAATCAATCCTAAGTATAGGCACAGCTTTACTAATTATAATAGATGTTAAGGCTACAGTCATGTTAATTTGTCCCTCAATCAATCTCAATACAGGCCCCGTTAGAGACGGCAGTGTTAAAGTGGCTGGACTCAATGTAATGACAGAAATGGGTTTAATTAAATTTGTGCCATTTACAATATACAATTTAATTAAACAGGAAGTACCTATAACTAATTCAATTGAACAATCTAGCAATGAGCTTTGTGGAGTTAATTCATTGAAATTGGTACACAATACACTTTGATTACAATAATTGGTAATATTATAGAGTTATACGACCTATTTACAAATTTCAACTTTGTTTCTATTCTTAAAATATTTTTTTCAATTCTGTTGAAAAAACTACTGTCTTTGAAATAAGGCAAGAAAAAGCCGACGCTAGGCCTATTTCTTCTGGACGGCGGCACAGGTTGGGTTGTTTTTCTGTTCTATTGTAATAAATCTAACCCCAGCAAGATTTGTATGTTTCATTAAAATGAAACATACAAATCTTGCAAAGTGCTTACCTCGAAAAACTAAAGTTTTTCGAGGTAAGCACTATATAGATCTACATCCCATATTTACTCCTATCATGTTAGGTAGGTTATCCTATCATTATTTTGTATCACACAAGGTTGGTCCAAGTATGTAAATAAACAGCATGCAAGCCTAGTACGTCTCATAATAATTTATTACAAAACAACATATCGACAGCAACTAATTTCCTTAAATTGACATTTCATTATTAAGAGCCATGTCACTAATCAAACCGATCAATCACAAACACAACGCAATTATTATAAGTTAGTAAACTTTATCTAGCAGATAAAGGCGATTTATAGTACAAATATTTACAGATAGGTTTATCGAAACTGGTTTAAGTTTATTTATTTGTACAGGAACAGGTTGCTGGTTATCGGGACGATGCCTCCATAAACGTAATTTGTATCGTACGTATCCATTCTAAATTGGAATACACTTATTTGTTCCTATCCATAGCTGATTGCTCCATAAATTATTCTGTTTGTTAATCAAATTCCTCCATAAATACTCAACAACATGTTATTATTTAAACAGCAGATAAATAAAAGCACAAACAGTTTATCAATTTAATTTTATGCTTACTGTTAGTAATTGGTATTTTTTGTAAATATAGCTATCAAGTTCTTGATGTTATAATATAGCCATTAGATACTTTAGTTATTATTTTACTACCGGAAACATAAAAGAATCACTTTTTGTACCTTTTGAGTAGTCATTATAGTTCTAATTGGAATTAATGACAAAGTTAAAAGTGAAAAAAGAACTGGCTCTTGTTGATAAACGCATAAGCATTACCATTTTACGTGGCAATAAAGCCAGCATTTTGCGGACGCTTATCTGTATAATTTGTACATATTTACCCTAATAGTTGTATTATTATGTTTATGAGAAAAAGGAAAAAAACATCAAATCAAAAAAAAGATGAGCAAAAAATCTATATAAATCTATATTTTTTACATGTACGACCCAACGTCCAAAAAAGTCAGTTTATTTCTAAGATGTGTACCATTTACCTGCGCCAAGTCAACAATCGACATCTGCTATAATCCTCAAGCTATTTGATGTGATCACGAATCACGCTTTTAGTTTTTTCCTAACGAAGCTTTTAGTGGGCAATTTTTTTTTTATACCTGGCGTTGCTTACAATCCTGTTAGGCATTCCTTTTTTTAGCTTTGTAAACTACAGGATGTGCGTGACGTCTTCAAGGGCGGAAGGATAAGTAGTTACCCTTTTTTGTTCTTATTATTAGAGAATCGTGAGGAAATGCGCAAATTAGGTACCTCCTAAATAAAATAAGCAGGACAGATAAGGAATAAAGGTTCTCAAAGGTTGCGTATCCACCGATTTTCGTTTGTCATGGCATTATTTAAGGATGGCCTATGTCCAGCAGTTGGTCAGCCTCTGATGATGATAACTTTAAAATTGAAATGCTAAGTTTTGGTGACAAAAATAACTGCAAAAATCAAAGGAAGACAATTTTTATCAATGTTAAGCGCGCCTTTGTACATGTACATGTTCATTATGTCTTTTGTAAGTGTTAATTTGTGTGTTTAATAAAGAATAAATAAAAATTAAAACACTTTGTAGGCAACTACAGTTTTGCCAGAAACTATTTTCTTTCATTGTATGCCTGTCACAGGGACATGAAACATGATTTACCTTTTTTCGTCTTCTTTTTAGTAGTCTCTTTGTTAGAAACGTACGATGGTAAGGCTTTTGGGACACGTGATGAATTTTAAAAAGTTCTTTAGGGTTATTATGACCCTTCCATCCCGCTTTGCATATGACTACATTAGGCTTGTAAGTTGACTTATCATTCAAATTTTAGTATAGTTTGTTTAATCATTGTCTTGCATACTTTCATTTGGGAAAATTGTTAAACAATAGTGTATGTTCAGAATCAGGACGAGAATAAAATACATTTTAAATAATTCTGATTTTACTTCCAGTTTTTCTGGACATTTCATCCTTACATTCCTCAAGAAGTCATAAAAATAATGATCTATATTTCCGATCAAAAGTTGAAAAACTTCAAATCTTTTACTTATTTTCGTAATGGCAAAATATTGCTCGGAATTATAATTGGCAGAAGTAATTCTCGCCTGAACCGTTACCTGAATAATTGGCATAGTTTCAACAGAATTGGGTCGGCAAATTTTTACAGCTAGTGATTTATAAAATACTGCAAATTATTTAACCGTTCTAAAAAGCCTTCACCTTGAGACCAAAACATTGAAAAAGGAACCAATAAAGAACAGGCCGGCTGATCGCAAATAAAAATCATGATTAGAAATTTAGAAACTTTTCACGTTCCCTTACGGTCCCTTTTTGTTGAAGCGGCCAGTCGCTCCTGAGCATTATTACTTTATCGTTGTTCAGTCAAGCACGAGAGGCAGAATAAAAGTTTAGTTCGAAGAAAAAAACCTCACTAGGTTTTGGGATGCACGTCCTCGAACTCGAAAAAAAACGAGAGAGTGCACGTTGAAATGACTTGCGTTTTTCTACCCGTTTTGTTTTCGTTTTTGTTTCATTTGAGTTCATTTGGAAGTAGCTATGTCTGCTGCTTACTGATTAACTCAAATTGCCCATGCTTTTGTGTATTAAAAATGTTTTATGCTTTGTTTTTCCTTGTTAATACGGGGTATTTTTGGTTGTTTCAGCTGAACTAAATGTAGCAGATATGTCCGTTTAAAGTTATTTCAATAAAAGAAGTTAACTATTTTAAAAAATCCGAGGTTTTCGATGATTGAACACTTTGAATGGGAGGCTATTATTTGGTTTTTAAAGTTAACCCACACAAAGATATTTATATTTGCCCCGTAGTTGTAGGTACCTACATATGAGAAGAGAACAGACCTTCATATCGTTTAAGCAACACATATAAGGTAAGCATGTAATTGCTGCAGCATCGAACAAACCGATACACATCGCCTTACACGAAACCCATAAACTTTGTATCAGACTGTAGCACCTACTGCCATCAAACAAATAAATTCCAGCCTTATCTAAAATCTTCAAGAGTAACCCGAAACCATAAACATGCTCTGAGCATACAGTGTTAACCATTCACTCATCTAGCATTGAACAAAAGAGCGTCTCAGTAGATGCTATTTCTCACTACATCGGTGAGATGTAATCAGAGAAGACGACGTGTCGCGCTTATTTATGTATGAGCAGGGCGCGGACGAGGGTGGGCCAAACGCGTTGGATACAAACAGAATAATATTGATGACACTGCGCTACGAGGGGTCATGAATCATTAATCGTCCTCTCTCGTATACGGCTCTATTACGACTGCTTTGCCGGATAAGTTACCCTTCACGAGGTAAAGCTGTCTTAACGATCGCCTTTTCTAAAAATAATTCCTTACGATATGTAGCCTAGAATTATCAGACAAGTTTATTCAGAATATAACTTTGACAATATCTACCAGCCTACTCTACCAACCATAGTATAACAGGTGCAACTATCAACTTATAATGATATTCAAAATTATACTTCAAAAACACTGAAATATTCATAATCACTAGTATTGAAACCCAATTAAATTTAGTAGAGATAAGTCAAGACCGTTATTGATGACACTCTTTGGGGACAGTCTTTGTCCAGTAGTCAACTTTTACAGGCTCATAAGGATTATTATTTGTTTTACTGAATGCTTTGGAATAAATAACTATACCTCTAGAACCTAGAATTGACAAAAATATGCAATTAAAGGTCGATTGGCCAACTAATAAATTTCTTCAAGAAATGATGGGTTATTGCAACATACATAAGCAACATAAGCAACTTAGGCAAACATTTATAAGTGCTATGACAATAAAAGAAACACGCCGTTACTAGAAATTACATGACGTTCCGTTATACTTAGTGTTGATGCAAGGCCCAGTGACACGCAATCCGGCGATAAAGCAAGCTTTGGCCCAAACTAAGTAAATTTGGACCCGAACTGGGGGTTGCATTCCACAAACATTGATATCGTGCATTGGTAAACTAATAGAGTGTTTTGTAAAATATACCTAAAAAAAACCATCAAACTTTTGTTTTGTTGGGCGCCAAACTGTAGCGTTACAGCCCTACTCTAGGTTTTGAAGAGGAGAGCTGTAAGCGGCAAGTTAATTATGAAAGGAAATGGTATTAAAGATATTTAATAAACTATTTAATTCAAAATTATATCCTACCTACCTAATAATAATTAATAACTCATTAATTAACGTCATGGACACTACACGATGTAATACCGAAGTATAGCGGAGAGAAGACCGATGGGTGCGGAGCTTAGCGTTGACCGGAGGTGGAGTGGAGTTGACCTGAAGAAATGATGTGGCCAAATTTTCCGTTTTTTTTTGCAATATTTGATACAGGAAAAATGTTAAGCAAAACAATGTAGGCAAGTGGAAGATCTATAAAATCAACGAAAGTTAGGTTATAATCAGCATCTAAAAAAAACCATTAAGTGTGTTTTTGTGGTCATAGAAAATATAAATTAAAGAATAACAAATTATGGTGAAACAAAACCCACATTATTTTAAAATCTATTGATGTCAAAGCGTACGGGAAAGCTCGACTTGTTCTGATAAATGATGTGTCCGCTACTGCTACACCACTTCGCTTTTAATCCTCGGGCCACCATTGTGTTCCAGTCCGATTTTTGACGTTAACCAATTCTTCCACAAGAACACCTTCGTTGTTCCGTGCCTACGCTGTTTGAGTTTCAGTTACACAGCTTGAAATATTATTATTTGTCGCTACATATTTCTTGAGTCATCGAAATCTTGTCTGGCAATTATTTGCCGGCAATAAACTTGAGTTCTTTTTTTGTACTTTAGGCAAAAGTTATTTAGCTTTAGCTTTAGGCCTTTTTTACTGGAACTATTAGTTTGAAAGTATTAAGAATATACTATTATGCTGCATGACTTTGAATTGTGCCTGCTCGTATAGGGATTTCAGTTCCGATGCTTCAGTAAAATGCTTCATAATAGCAGCCTATCGTTAGTTATCAGTTTACAATCTATCAACCATAATGGTCACTAGCTGCTATCTAATGGTTAGTATATTCTGTTTTATCTCTGTCGCTTGACAGAGTCATTAAGCTATCTTTGGAAATTAAACATGTAATGATAAAGGTTGAAGAGTACTGATAATGTAGGAGGTCAATTTTCAAGCCAGGGTGTCTACTAGTTTGCTTTTTTTATTTATATACAACCAGAAAAAGAGAGAAGGATTCGGATGGAATCAATAAAGCATACTTAAAGTGCCTTACAATAAACACAGATGAAATTTTGTTGGTTTACATAAAATCAAATTAATCAAAGAAAAAACATTTTAGATGAAAGAAAAACATTTTTTTGTTGCAGGAAAGTAGTAAAATAGTTAGTTCATTAACTAAAAGAGGTTAGAGACCTAATATAAGAAGAGCGTATTAATGACTGACAGTAAACGGGAGAGCGTTAAAAAAATAGCGGTCGTAAACAAAGTACAAAATAAACATTGCGGCAATAAAGATTACAAATTATGAAACTGTTTATCAGCTTAATGGTTATATGAGGTCGCGCGGCAGACTTGATTATATTTTAGGAGGAACGCGAACCAACGCCTTCAATTTTCGTATTTCTGCTTTTGAGAAAAATAAATACAACTCTGAATACTGTGAAAAAGTTTAAGAGTACTTCGGTATCCTATCATAACGGTTGTGTATACAAGGCATATTTGAAAACGCTTTTGTATCATATTGTTCGACATAACAACAAATAATTTTATGTAGAGGTATTTATCAAAGCTTTGTGATTTAAAAAAAAATATTATTAACAAGGTAAACGTAATCCCTGTAAAACTATGATAATTATGTAGGCACCAGAATAATTATCAACAACAAAATTTTGGTATACAAAGGGCAAACTTCAAAACCGAACTCATTACTATGATAACATTATGTTGCACTTATTAGCTTTACAATATTTCCTATATTTAGTTTCGAAACTACCAAATAGTCCGACGAAAGCGATTAGTCGAACGGCAAAGTCTCGGAATGAAATTTACGAGCATTAAAACTATCTCCATTTCATCGTAGCCTTTAGGGCTTAGTCTGGCGGTGATGCAGCTGCTTTTAATCGAATCCCAATCAACTCGGACGATGTTAAGTAGTTTGACGTAATATAAAGAGGCGCGTACAGGCAAATATGCCCCCAAAACATGAAGATTGATGGGACAATTTTCAATAATAATGCAATGCATTGGAGTCAGGTTCGTGAGTTTTCACTCCGTTCTTCAATCTGATAATAGTGAAACTTCATTTCTCTTCAGATATCGTCCAGTAACTTGCTTTCAGAGAGGCCTTGTGCTGAATGTAGACTAACTTACTTTGTGACTGGGTTAGTATGTTGAAAGTGAGTAGGCTTAGTCTTGACAAATAGTTAATTTAGCTTTTTTAGCTTTTCTTTACCTCGGATACAATTTAACAAAATACTACCTAATACAAAGTTTCCCCACACGATAGACCGATGACATCTTCAAGGTTGCGGGAGGTGGCTTAAGTTCGTTCGTCTTGGAACTCTTTGGGGAAGGCATATTATGTACGTGGTTAGCCAGCAGTGGTCTTCGTTGTTGATGATAATGATGAAAAATATTTAAATGACTGTGTTGGGAGGAGCCAACTGCACATACCAACATAAGTTCGGTGGGGTGTTCACTAAGGAATCTTTATGACCATAATAATAAAATCATAAACTTGAATTAACTGAACTAAATTAACAGATACGATGCTTAATGTTATCAACTTCCATATTAATGATGGCATTGTGGCCGTTGAGAAAGTTTATCATGGCTTTCTTTGTCAAATTATAATCGGTTGAAGAAACACATTGTTACTAGTTAGCAACAATGTGTTTCTTCAACCGATTACTAATGAGCCTCTGCGACGCCCAACAACTCATAGATTGTCCAAAATGTAACGTATACTTATTTAGGATGGGTCTTTTTTCATTTGTTTTTTCAAGTAAGTTAAGTGTTATTTATTGTGTCCCCAAATTTTACCCTGAACCCCCGAAATTTATCTATCTCAAAATCTTTCTGAAGCCGTAAAAACAGATCTTTGGATCTACAAAATATTTGTACAAAATTGATGGGACACCTCAGTTTATCAACCGTTGAAATCTATAATACCACAATCAAAATTCCTAGAGGTGTCGATACACAGTCCAAGTATGTCACTGATTTGGAGATAGTACCTACCTTTCAGTATTATGCCTTATTTTTAAAGATTTTTTGATAAGAATATACCTAACGTTTGCTATACATTTGCTGTAAGAAAGTTGAAGAATACTTATATACAAAATGCGACAATCATTCAATTCATTAATCATAGATTTGACAAAAAACAGAGATAATTATGGTTTTAAGATTCAAAACACAAATTCGTTTATAAAAAAATAAGTTGGTAGTTATTCCGTTCATAGTTCTGTTCCTTTACCGAAAACTTTTTAAAATAGCACAAAGCACGTAGATAAATATCAATACAGTCAGTTTAAGTGTGAAGCGATCACGGGCGTGGGTGCAACACACTTGGGTATTTCTTACAAAAAAATCATGAGACACCCCGTTGTTTTAGAGGTAAAAAAATAATGAAATATGCCTCATATACTTTTTCTTATGCAGTTTGAGCCTTGTTTCAATTGCGCGCAGTGTTCATATTTTTTTCCTTACAGATTCAGATTTGGTTTGTTGTAATATGTGTTGCCGTCAGTTATACTTATGGTAAACAGATGAGAATTAAGAGACAAAAATATATCCTTGAAACTTTTTTATTTTGAATCTAATAATGAACAATAACAGTATCATTTTGTAGTGTAATAATATAATAACATAACCAAATAAAATAATTTAAGCCTTTGTAACGTAGCTCATAAATAAATACCTATTACTTTTGGGAATGTTACGCCAGTTTGCAACAAACTTTGCCAGCTTCTAAGTAGATGCTTCTATAGAAAAACTGTTACAAAGACATGCCTAAGTCTTTGCTTTTTGACTTTAGTGGAGACGGGCATAAATCTATTTTCTTGTAAATAAATTCTTTCTGAGTTATCTATCCGTAAATCACTGCCTAATTTTAAAGTTTCGACTCATCTGAATAAACACGAACGATTGTCAGGGGAGCTCATGCAGCGTTTACACGATACACTAGATAGAGTAACATACAGTAACGCTGTAACTAAACGATCATTTGAACACAGTTTATAGCTTGAAGTCAGTTTTTTTCTAATCAATTTTACTTCCGTCTTTAAAGCTAAGAAAACCATTGTAAGAGCACCATCTAGTCTCTTTAATTTCAACTTTGGCATTTCTAATGTTAGTAAGATTAGCCTCTGCCTACAACTTCGTCAGCGTAATATTTTGATAAAAGTAACATAATTATTGTGTTATTCTAGATCAGAAACGATATATGTTTCAAGTTTCATTCAAATCAGTCTCATTACGGAGATTATAAGCCATACAAATCAAAACTTCTAGTTAGTAGGCTTTTTAAATAAATAAATATAAGACTTTTACACAGCCAACCAAATAATAGAAATCAGCCGATTATTTGTATTTTATGGAATCAATACAATAATTCTGTGGATCTCAAATCATACTGACTCGTTCCAGCGTTGAGTCAAGTCAAGTCACATCGGGCCAATCGGTTTTAGCAGACGAAAATACCATTGGGGTTGTCAAGTCACGAGCAGACGCTTGCATGTCACGGCCAATAAGGGCCATCAATGTTGCGTGCATTTGGCCAAGACATGTGACACACTAATTCTGGAATCCTAAAATAATAACGTAGCTACGTTGATAGTAAAATTTTTACGAGCAAGTAAATTTGCAATGCAATGGGTATGAGTGAAACCTGAATAAAGAAGCGTGTCTCTTTAAATAAAAATATTTTTATGACGATGGTATAAATACGCAAAAAATTAGGTAGTGCTCAGTAAATTACGATACAATAAAAAAAACCTGAATGTTTGTTTACTTCGATTGAAAATTAAATTAGCTAGTTATTTCATCGGCATAATATCAATTTCATTGGTAAATTTATTAGTGGACAATGCACGACAGTTTTATTATCACGGCGGAGATATTTTAACGAAGTGAACTTGCATCTAAAATAAAAGAGGAACATGTTGGAACATTTTTTGTTCATTGGACACGCCATTTAAGTCAGAATCGTAAATTTTATTGAAATGTCGCAACAGCGATCGCCGCCCGAGATGTCTTGTCTTCGGGGACGAATTTATGCGTAATTCGTATACAAATTGATGAGTTCGGGACGCTCTTTGAAGGGGACTGCAGCTTGATGATCTGACACGTCTTTTGAGTCTTTTTGAATGTTTACGAGATGAGCAGTTCATTATCTTCTGTGAATTTTACTGCTACCGTTTCTCGATTTATTTTTACTTCAAAACCTTGTGTCACTGCTCAATTTTCAAACAAATATCTTTATCAACGATCGCGCATATTTTATGCATGTTTGAGATACTGGATAGGCTTAAAGAATGACACCTCAATGCAGTCTGATACGTATGGCTTCGTAAGTCGTAAAACGGTATCACCTTACACAATAGCTGCTATTGTCTTATAAGGAATAACTGGCCTTTCATTTTTCCAGTGAATAGATCTTTGTTTACTTAAGTTACTTCTTCACCATAAAAAGCTCTAAAATTCAATGTTTCCCGTTCATTAGAAAGTATTTATAATGCATTATAAGATTAATGTAACGTACTGCCTTTATTTAACGTTATAGGTCTAACATCAAAGAATACAATTCATTACCTTCAATCCTATCCTAACTAATATTATAAACGTGAAAGTTTGTGTGGATGTTTGTTCCTCTTTCATGCAAAAACTACTGAACGGATTTTGATGAAATTTCACAGTAGTATAGCTTATATATCAGAATAACACATAAGCTACTTTTTATCCGGGAACCATGCGGGCGAAGCCAAGGGCAGAACCTAGTAATATTATAAACGTGAAAGTTTGTGAGGATGGAAGTTTGTTACTCTTCCACGCAAAAACTGCTAAACGGATTTTGATGAAACTTTACAGTAATATATGTAGCTTATACATCAGAATAACACATCGACTAAAAGTTACTTTTTATCCGGGTACTACGCGGGCGAAGCCGTGGGCAGAAGCTAGTACTATTATAAACGTAAAAGTTTGTGAGGATAGATGTTTGTTACTTTTTCACGCAAAAACTACTGAACGGATTTTGATATAACTTTACAATAATATAGCTTATACATCAGAATAACACATAAGGTAATTTTTATCTGAGTGCCATGCGGGCGAAGCCGTGGGTAGAAGCTAGTAATAAATAAAACATAAAGATCCAGTAGTCACATACATAGTCCTGACCCCACACTAGGATTTTCTGTGTCGTGGTTATCAGGAACTATGAGTACCATGGTACAACAACACCCAGATAGATATCTGCAGAACATGCAAACATTTGTCCCGTAGCGGGTATTGCTCCCTCACATCTTGAGTCTCAGCCGTTCACTCTCCCGCCACGCCATCGAGGTTGTCAGTGATGCAAAACGCGATACTTACTTATTTTAATTTGTGGCGAATTCAATCAAAATAACATGAGAAGTGTCGTAAACACGGTTGAGGTCCACAGCGCCCGCGGCGTGAATGCCACAGGTTGGTTTTCTCAAAAGACTCCTGCTGTTCAGTGTTGCCATCTAAACGACTATTAGCCACGTTTTACGCGAAGCACGCCGGGCGTTCCAACATGTTTATTCTTAATTGACTCCTAAATATTGCTGTTTTTGGCCATGAATCGTATTAACCGGACATATTTATTTTAAATTGTAGAAAAAAACTCCTAAATAAGCCATTTGTGCTGTATTTTAAAGCTTTGAACTTGGAAATGTTTGTTTAAATAGTCGATAGATCTGCTGCTTCATTAATGGCAACAATAGGAACAACTATAATATATCTTATGCATTGTCTTTGTGAGCTCGAGGACGACTCTGAGCTTATCTGATGTCGTAAGGATCTGTAAGGCGACATCCGTTGCCTCTCCCTTATCAACAAACTAAATAAAAGCCATTTAGCTTTGGAACCTCACTCATACTTACCCAATCCCTGGAGCTCGCTTATCGCACGCGACGTTACCGATTCTTTGTTTCCTGACACATTGTTTCCACATAAATTACTCGAACTTTTGGCTACCGAGGATCGCATTAACTGAAGTCGTCACATTCATGGATTTCTCTGTGCCAAGCGTCGTTTTGCATTCCCCCGGCTGTGTTAGCTCGTTGTCTCCTCGCTTTAAATAAAAAAAAAAGTTTTATTTGCACTGTCTTCTTGCCCACGACTTTATGTGACGTCAAGTTTGGAATGAAGTATTCCAGCGTGCAGTCTTTACGCAACGTCGAGTTGCATAAATTATTTATTTTCTTTTTCTTTTAATTGTATGGATACCAGGGAACCTTATTGTTTTTTTTCTTCAGATTCTTCTTTGATAGTATATTTAAATTATTGCAGCGATACAATGAAACCATAGTAAGTAAAACGATCATATAATGTCATTGACTCCTTAGTAGTGTGTTAACAGTACCTACCTACGTATTAACTTCGTATTCGACACCCGTTTCTAATATTCATAGTCACGTTTGAAACAGCACGTTTTGCACACGTGCTTTGCTATCTAATCATTCTTTTCATTCACCCTTCTCTTTTATTAGTCGCATTACAATGTACTCTGTTGGCTAATAGTCTTTTTATTTCTTGGTATTGGTTACTTAGGTAGTCACTTTACATGCAAAGCTTCTTCCCCATTGACCACTAATGCCAAATTCAAAGTTCCCTACCCAACACATTATTAACAGAATCTACCCAACGTGACCAAAGTAGCAAGTGCCTAATCTACTTAGTGGTCACATCAAGGTTCGATGTCTCATGAAAATTAGATCCTTACTTAGTGTAGTTTGCTCTTTGCTCTTTATGGCCGTGTACGGTAGTTCTAAGGAGCTTTTGTTTCGCAACTATTAACACATTTACTTGCTTTGTTTGTTTAAGTATCTACTACGTACTTGGCAATACAATACATTTTGGTGATGCTTCTATCTGGTATTGGGTTTTCGAAAATGCAGCAGCAGACTTGCAATTTGTCACCCGAAATGCTTGATACACAACGTGCCAAATGTAATGTACGGAGGTGCCCCTGACTGCTTGGTTACCACACGGATCTACGTATCTACTGCGTAAAGATCTAAAGATGTCCATCATAGGGAATACAGTCGTGGGCGTGTTTGATTTTATTTGGGCTTTAGAGCAGCGTAAAAATTATTTTCATAGTGTGATGTAAACCAAGCTTACGTTGTTAGAATCTGTGTCGAATAAATCCAATATTTATTCGAACGTTCTTGTTTGTGCGACGTCCCATGATACGGTTCAAAGCCTTCGAATGTATGACGCCTCACAGTGACCTATATTTCGATTGCGCTATTGAAATTTTCGGCAAAACCTCAAATTGTTGAGAAACTTCGAATTGAAAACATTTTAGTCTATTCTATAAAGTATCATCTATTTTTAAAAATGCACTTGAATTCATCAAATGAGTTAATTTAGTGATTTCTTTATTGGGCGAAAGACTACCTTTTTTTTTGAAGAAAAATACTCTTGAGTCTTTAAAATCAAAGCAGAAATGCAAAACCAAACATGGTTGGTAGTTTACTTTTTCGTCGTAAAACGAAAGATTTAAGTTAAAATCGGTGGTTTTGTTTGAGCAAGGTATATTAGAAACGTATGGGATAACAAGCTCTGGTTCTCAATGTTTAACCATTCTGTCTCCTCAAGCCAAGATAACGGTCGCGCGGTTCACTCACCTAAGCTGAGATTCTCGCTGTAAATGAGAACTAATAGTTCTATGTTTGACTAGGTATCGCTCGCAACTTCACTCGTCCTAGGAAAGGTCAAACGTTTACTGCACCAGTAGTATGAACACCCAAGTCAACTGTATTGTCGAGGAAAGAGAAAATGAAAACAATTTCTGCCTCTCTTTTTCTGTAACAGAAAAATCAACAAAACGACAGTCGAAAACATCGACGTCTGTTTTCACACTTTTCGAAGCTTTAAGTTTAAGAATACTAGTGACGGGACTGACATAATAATTATTGTGGGCGTTGTTTACGAGTAAGGTGGTTTAAACATAGTGATAAATAATAAATAAATAATGCTGGACTATTTCACACAGCATCATCTAGCCCCAAACTAAGCAGGGCTTGTATTATGGGACTACATGACTGATATACTATACTTATTTATATTTTTTTGTAAACATATTATACATAGAAAACACCAAGACCCATGACAAATATTTGCATATTCACACATTTGTCTCGCAGCGGGAATCAATCCCGCAACCTTCTGCATCTTAGGCGGGCCTTCGCCCACTGCGCCACAGAGGTAATCAAAGTTGTTTGCATGCTCTGCAGATATTTGTGAAGGTCTGAGTGTTGTGGTACTATTAGTACTTGTTGCTTCTGATACCCACGACACAGAGAATTCAGAATTTCCACCAACAAATAAAAAAAATAGACACCCAATAGTCAACAGTGACTGTTGGGTGTCTATTTATTAGTTTAGTTATTTGGATTTTTGTATTACTTGCCATGATATAGGCCATTGGCCATGAGTTACTTCATATTATTACATATACCTACAAACAATTAGGTACTAGCCGCTGCCAATGGCTGCGCTAGTTGGTACCTGAATAATGAGTATGCCTATATCTAATTCAGTTCACGAACTATATACCTGTTCCAAATTTCATCCAAATCGCTCCATTCAATCACATAAACAACCAAACTTTGACAATATAAGTAAGATTATGTACGAGTATCTGTTAATATGGATGTAATAATAAGGCTAGCACCACACATACCTACTTAATTTAACGACTTCCTAAGAAGCGGACTGCCGCACATACTGATTATGTCCACATTTAAGTTATAATAACTGACGATTGATAGTTTCTGCATTCTACAGGCCAGGCGGTAACCATTTGATTTAATACTCGTATATCACGTGCAGCAAAAAAAAAAGCAAGAACAAAACAGGTAGAAATAGTATTTTATAAACTCGCGATCAGCTAAGATAATTATAAGTTTTTTATGGGTCTTTAACCCATTTTGTTGTATTATTTTCCCGACGTTTTGACTATATTGCAACAGCCGTGGTTGCGGGATGACTAGAGTATACGGTGTTATCGTCGAGAAATAAGGGCAGTAGCCGCAACCACCCTCATTTCATCTTCAGATTCAGAAAAGGTAAACGCGATAAAGACCCGTAAAAACTGAAAACAGGTAGGTTGCTCTTATCCATTTAATTTTATTTATAAAAATAGTATAACAATATTATTTAAAGAGCATTTTGTCATAAAATTTACACAAAAACTCACTTTAGTTGTCATACTGCAGCTTATGATAAGGATCATATTATTCGGTTTGCCAAAGTACATTCATACGTTTGGCTCTTCGTCAAAATAGTTGACCTCATTCATTTAAGTGCTTTTGGTGATAGCTAACACAGACTGATGACTATAAATCAGAATTAAATCATGTATTCATTAATTCACTATAGAAGATGAATGTGGACGACAAACAAATATTTTGGGAAGACAAATTTGTGAAAAAAATTCCATGAACCAAGAATTTTCAAATATTTTTTCAACAATATCAATTAAAGCGACCCTCGGTTGGTCGCCGCTATATTATACGGTTTAACTTAGAAATTAACAAATAAAATGCTTTCTTTGTTACAGGTAATTCGTCCACAGGAAATATGACTTCCTTCGATTGTTGCCGAAACCGCATGAGAAGTTTGAATGGACTCATTCTCCTCGGGTGACATAAATTTGTCTCAAATGTGTTACTCTTATAATAGGACCTTAACTTGAAAGCATTTCGCAAACATTCCATGTACATCCGATCCATTCTTTTGATACAGAGCGGAAATCGACGGAATTGAAATTGGCTGCGTTCCGTGACAATGTAGCTCTGCAACCCACAAATAAAACTGCGCCTATTCAGTGTTTGGCAAGCGCTTTCTAGGATAGTTTCAATAAAAGTTTTTGTATTGAAAACTGACAATGGATGGCACAGGAAGTGATGCGAGCGGGTATTGAAGCAAGTGGACTGTTTATAATTCGTTCTTTGTTGACGTGTAATGGCACACCCGCGCCCGCTCACATTGTGTGGACGCGCGACCAATGTCCCCTAAATTGGCATTATACATAACACATAGTGAACCAAATGAGGAGCACGATACAAAGTGATTAATAAATACCAAAATAAGAAAAACACAATCAAAAACGGGCACAACTATTATTCCCCATGAACACATCCCCGCATATATAATCAGTCCATAGATCTTTTAGGAGATCAAGTAAAGGGTTGTGTCAGAGGAATGTCCAAACATTGTATTTGACACATGCCCACGTTTTGCAAGTAGTTAGCATTCCACGTGGCAGGTTGCAAGCTCATCGCCGTTTATTAAAACACCAATCAATGGCGCATATGCATTCGAGTTTTTGCTTCTATAAAAAAATAGTGCTCACAAAAGACAATCTAGAAAATTAAGTGGCTGGATTTTTTATAAATTTGAAAATAGTAGAATGTGAGCTTCAATAACAAAAATAAACTTAGAAGCCTCGTTATCTGCCAGTAGTCAGATTACAATGGCTACCGCCACAATGCACGATAACTAATCGCATTACGTCTGTTTATAATTAATTCACCGATATTTCATACCGCGTGATTGACTTTATCCGAAGTTTCCATCTCTATCTGATACCTCAGTACTATACCGAAACCACTCTAGATAGAACTCTCTTCATGCTTTATATCTTCAGCATTTACCTCCAAATTTAAATCATTGGAAAGGTCAAAATCTATTGGTGATGTTTTATAGTACCGGTTTATGTGATTTTTACTGCCTTTTGTAAACTATATTAAAATACCCTATTACAATTCAAAACATGTCTTATTTGATTTTACGATCTCTTATGCCCATTGCTAAATTATTCCAAGTGTGAACGTCTAAATATTAATTTATTGAGCAAGCGTCGTCAGATTCATAATTTAAATCTGATCAAATTATGTACTTACAAACAAAAGTAACTATAAAAAAAACACGCGACCAAAGCTGATTTTTTAAATTTCATCTGTCTGAATCGTTGTTTCGTAAGCATTCCTTGCGATCATAAACTTGTTAATAAACTCCGCCGAACCTTGAATTCAATTTATTCATACAGCGTATTGGTATACGATTTTAATCAATACTCTTCCCTCATTCATTAGATCTTGCTGTATTTCCATCTAAAAACTTGAACAGTCGACCGGTCTTGCAAGTCCCCCAAATTCGGGTTTCAATTCTTTCGAAATTACTGCCTCGCCTCAGGGTAATTGGAAAACGCAAGACAGGAGAATGTGCTATTAAAATGTCATTTACGAGAATACGAGCCACTTATGACTCTCTGACTGAATATGAATGTTACAAGTCTTAAGTGCAAGTAGTTTGTGCTTTTGTAACTTTTTACTTTTAAATAAATTATCTTTTTTATGATTTCTACTTTTATTGCTTTGTAACTAGGGTGTAATGCTTTGAAAGTTGCCGTTTTAATTCAGTGTTCAATTAACATTATTTTAAAGAAATAACAAAGTTTTATGTAAAAAACAAAGAATCTGAAGCCGGTGTAGATTGTGCCCAGGAAATCCTCTTTTTCCCGGTTCAGGAATATTTGTTTGTGATGTTAGAGTTTGACGTTGTATTTTGAACACAGTTAAGAAGATTAACCTATAACTTTATTACTAATTGATCCACTGACCTACCAATGGAGACTCGTTAATAAAGCACGAAACTTGGTTGAATCCCGGTGATTAACTATGTTTGTAAGCTCTTTATCATTATAGCATGGGGCATGTTATCCATTAAAGCTTAGTATGATATTATGCCATGATCCTTAAGTTTACTGGAAGTTCATAAACTTCCTATTTATCATGGTGAAATTTAAAAAATATAGAACAAACCTAGGCTAAGCCTGAAATTTTCTTTATGAAATTATAAATTGACTTAAAATTATGATACAACAGTACTGATTTACTAGCTTCTGCCCACGGCTTCGTCCGCGTGGTACCCGGATAAAAAGTAGCTTATGTATTATTCTGATGTATAAGCTATATTACTGTATAGTTTCATCAAAATCCGTTCTGTAGTTTTTGTGTGAAAGCGGCACAAACATCCATCCTCACAAACACTTGTGTTTATAATATTAGTAAGATTTCACACACCAATCTAATTGGCTTGTCAAGGTAGAAAATTTATGTTTAGATATACTGAAAATCATTAACGACCAAAAACGTATACCAAATTCTTGGTCAAATACAGTTATGTCAGTTACGACAACAATCACCATTCAAAATCCATACATCTCCAGACAAGAGTATAATCAAAATCTCTAGAAAATCTTCCGCAAATAGGTTGAAGCAGAAAAATCTATTACACTCGAGAATACCAAACAAAATACATACTTTCAGTATAAATGCGTTAAAATATTCATATTATGAAATCTTAATACTGCATGTCTGATTTCAATTGATTTCGTAGTTCATTACTAATTAAAGGCAGCAATTTACATAATATGATAATTAAACAAGACAGTCTAAAACTTACAAGGTGATAGAAGATTTTTGGCCTAATGCAATCACCTCATGTATGTTCTAAAATTATAAAGCAACTAAAAATATAGCATAGCTCTAAAGTACAATGCATTTTTTTATGTGAAAATTATAAACATTTTCTAAGGAACACGGTTATAATCAAGTTTTAGTAACGAAGTTGTTGGGCTAGTGCAATAACATTTGAGGAAAGCCAATTCCAAGGTTGTCTAGAAGAGAATACTTCTAAGAAGTTATTATTTATTTTGTGTACTCCATAAGGACTACCATAAACCATTTTCATCATTTCGTTTCTAAATGTTATAAGGGTTCTCCCTACAAATAAGATATTTCTGACAATAATATGAAACACTGATTTCGTAGAAGCCTGATATAGAATAATAGGTTTACATTAAGGCTCACCACGTATCGGGTACCCATCTGATATTTCATATTACAAACTAATAAATCCTTTGCTCGCTCGAAGCCGTATCTGAGATATTCAGTGATACGGTTCGGCTATCTTATAAGTCGGGCTCAATGCAGGCTCGGATCAGCCTGACAAATGCTCTGTGACGTCATAGTGTCGGAGCTTATGGTAGAAATATTTAACTCCTATATTGAGTACTTACTCTGCAGCTAAGTTGAAAAGATGGTGTGAAAATTATAGGAATTCCATGTAGATTTTATAATAGCGCATTGTGGAAAATAAATAGCCATAATTATATAGAATTGAAACCACATAAGGTTTTTTTCCTAACTGAAGTGATGATCAAGTATTTATATAAGAGACACAAAAATAAGTTCAGTAACGGGAAAATTCATCTAATTCAAGCATTTAAGCTAATACTTACATGAATAGTTACTATCATTAAATAACTTTAACTAAACTAACTTAACCAAATTGTAGCAAATTGTTGTGGGATTCGTGATCAAGTTTTCATAATAGCTATCTTAATAATACTCTTAAAAAACCTTACTCTGTCCAAGTTCACAATCTAGCTTAAGAATTAGGATGATACCGTTGCCCCACAGATAAGACTAAAGTATACACGAGAGAAATCTCTGAAGCGTTTACTTAGCCGCTTTTGTTTTTGCTGAATTAAGCAGCGTTTATGCTCTAAGTGGTAGTCTGACTTGGTAAATAGATAAGCTTTTTCTTTTATATTTTTTCTGTTAAGAAAAATCGCTGTGATTTAAATGTTTGCTTAATATTATAATGGATCTCTATTTTTTCTTTGCGGAATGCCATTTATCTAAATTAAAATAAATTTATTATGTTTGACGAAATTGCACATTGCAGAAGTAAATTACACTTAATTTCCAGATAAAAAGTGGCAATATCATTATATGGCAATATGTTATTCTAGGTATACGCAAAAGCATATACCTAATTTGAAAAGTTATAATTTCATCTAAATGGGTTTAGTTAAGAAGATCCAAACCTATATCCAATAATCCATGCTTTCTAATTTGTGATTTGTACCTACCAACTTATTTCATTAAAAGATAATTTTATTGACATATTTATGTTGACAATCGTATACAAATAAATATTTATCGACAAATATTTTTCGTATAAAGAAAATCTTGTCCGTGTTAAAAAAATATATTCTTGAGTATGAATAATCTAGAATAAATTAGTTCAGTGTTGTGCTTTAATTAAGAAGCTAATGTCGGTAAGTAAAGCAAACACCGTAGAATAGCTCTGGGAAATATTTCAGAGCCAGATAAGAACTTGGAAGCTAGACAACCGATGCAACCTACTTGGCTGTGCTTGTCTTACGAACAGTTAGACTTAAACTCACTAGTTGGTTACCTACATTTAATGCGCAAATTGTAAGATTACAACTTCCGAATATATCTACAGCAAAGATAATTGCAAGGACTAGAACTTCTAGGAGGATTTAAAAATAGTACATTGCCAAACCCACGTATGGACTTGAAATTTGACCTCTTATTTTTTTAAACTTTTTTACTATAATAATTCATAACATCATATTGACGATACGGTACATACAAGTAATTTAAATAACTTGTTGATACAACACGTTTACAACTGATTCACGAGTTTGTATTACACTATGTACTAGTAGTGGCTTTATTATCATGATTCCATCTCCAATACAATTTATTCTCATCAAGCACTCCAAAGACGTTTTTATCAGCAGTTACGTTTTCGAGTATTTTAATTACCAACTACATAAAGAAGCTATTACGTCAAATGCTGCGGACGCTGGCGTGACCGCGCGACAAAGAATAAGGTAGCTCCTCGATGCCGCTTTTCTGTAAGTAAATTGGATACCGATCGAACCGTGACGATTTTGTTACAAAAAATCTGACCCTTTCTTATGTCTACGTAACAGTGGCACAATCGACAGGTTCGGATTTTTAAAGTAATATTGCGATGATTTCATTCTTACAGGACAAAAGGAAACAGCCTTGAGGCCGTGTCTCTCAGACATTTTCAATGTATTATTCCTTGATGAAATCTGCTGGACTTGAACCTATATCGCAACGATGTTAACACTTTTTCTGATTAGAAACAACAAAGTTGTAATAACCATGTATAGAAAAGAGCAGTTAAAAAGGAATAGTTTTCGATTTTTGTATAGATAGCAGCCCCTTGTGATTAGCACCTCCATAAAGCTAAGCTACAAAGCGTGCTGTAGAGATTTATCGCAGAGGGCGAGTGGTGCCATCACCGTAAATATCCGCCTAACGCTTCAACTTCCTCTGCTCCTTTCTATTGATTTACGAGTAGCTTTTAAAACCTTACTTTTTACAAAGCAACTCCGGCCAGTTGTTTCCAACTGTCGGCAGCATCTGGCTTTCTTTACTGGTTTTTACTCAGTCTTGAACTTTGTCATATTAAACTTCGCCTCTAAAATGATTTCAAGCAGATTTTCTGTAGCTAAATAAATTTTGGTTTGAGTTGAAAATTTTGCTTTTCTGGATGGCATCTCAATTTTGAAGGCTTGTGCGACGGTTCGAGAATTGCTTTCTGAAATCAGGCATCATCCACATCTATGCCTACAATGCCTAATAAATTACCCTCCGTAAGATTGAAGAACAAACACAGACATGGACAGATGAATAGTAAACGTTCGGCGTACTTTATTTCATCAACATATGGAAAATTCTCATTTTGCCACGGCATACATAAATCCTTATTAATCCTCATTTGGGAGTCGATTCAATAAGCAATAATGAAAGGCAATCGTGAAGCTATAATTCTTAAGGCGCTCTTAAGTAGTGGATAATAAATCAAATGCTCCATTGCTTGTCATCGGTGCTGCAATATCAAAGCTCATTGGTAGATAATCCGGCTATTTAAAATGTGCAATGGCTGACAGGACTTCAGTGAGAACTTGCGCCCACACAATCCCGCCGCCTTCTTGCAAATAGGGCAGGCATTTTGTATTACGGTTCTTGTTCTATCTTCATGTCAGTTTATTTTACTTAACACTAACTTAATTGGCTATAAATTAAGCAGGAACTTCGCTTGTTACTTTGAAGTATATCGGATTGTTGAATTTGCGTATCGTAACTAGGTAATGCATATAATTTATGTGAGTACGGTTAGCCGTGTACATAATAAATAGGAATATTGTTTAGTAACCAACGGTTTGCTCACTAGTTTGCAATGCTTTAAATTATTATATCCGTTTTGAATTCAAGCGATTCTAACTCAGTACAAATGACAGCTTTATACAGCTCACAAATCAAGAAATGGTTGCCGTATCAGTGCTAACGATATGTTTCGTAATGTTCCGCTTACCTAAAAGTAAGAGAATTACAAAATTGTGGTTGTGTCTATTATTCTATATCAAAAGTAGGTAGAATACCAGTAACTATACCTTTTTTGTCGTAGAACTTAAAAACAATAAAAAAAACACAATCATGTACGTCGTCGTCCATACCTGAAACTAGAAAATCCCTGATAGAGGTTTGTTTGTATGTGTGATTGTTTGTCGGTTACCTACGAAATGGCTTAATACACGAACGATGGTCTTTTGATGGGTTTTATTATAATAAATAAATAAATAATGCTGGACAATTACACACAGCATCATCTAGCCCCAAAGTAAGCAGAGCTTGTGTTATGGGAACTACATGACTGATATACTACTTATATGTATTTTTTTTGTAAATACATACATATTATACATAGAAAACACCCAGACCCGAGACAAATATTTGCAGATAGTACAAACATTTGTCCCGCGGCGGGAATTGAACCCGCAACCCTCTGCATCTCAGGCGCAGAAGGTTAATCACACAATGCAATGGACACTAAAAAACAAGTCAGGAGTTACACAATTTTGCAATTTGTTTTCTAATACGATACCTAAACATAACTCTGCCTTTTAAAGAATATACTCAAAAAAATCAACGTCTTGAGTTGGCCATAAGTTTAGAAGGGTGATTTCCAAGAAAGCCAACGTGTCTGACTTACTCCCATCTAGCACGGTGCCTTTGACGGAAACTAAATCATGATACAGTCGGTGGCAACCGTCGGGCCAAGAAACTTTTATAAATCTTGGTTTGTATAAATGACCTTTGCCTCTATGGTCACTAAAAAAAGTGGACAAGATAGAGCCACTGGCACGAAAAACAAACATACGCAACAGAAAAAGTGAACCGCTTGTAATGACAATGTAGGATGAGCGTGAGGATTAGTCAAGACAGGGCACGCACTCCTTGCGTGTGTGTGTTGTTCTTTGTACAATGCGTATACTCGTATGTGTCCCCTTCCATACCCACTTGTTTCTCACGCGTTTGTCCCAGCCCACTGGTGTGTACTAAGGCAGGTGGAGTCACAATTACTAGAGTACCTAAGTCTATGTATGCCAGCCCTAACTATTGCTAGGGTGATTGTTCTATAAGGCGTAGCTTTACTAGAAAAATGGAAGCCACTCTAAAGGTAATCGCACACATATGAGCCCGGAAACGCTGCAACTCGAACCATTCAGTTTTCTTAGTATGAAACTTCATTCTGTAGCGCACACTAATCAGCTTCATAACGGTATCGTCTCGCCACATACAAGTGAACCGCTAGCAGTGCATGGTCTAATCGCCGAGCGACGCCGCGCTTATGTTTGGCAAGCACCGCGCTTACGCTTCTCCGTAGCCGCGCTTACATTTCACCGCCGCCGAAGTAGAAAAACACTTTTATAATAAAAGGTTCCTCAGTCGTAGCCGCGTCGATACCGCGGAGAAGCTGATCCGTTGCTGGTTTTGTGCTTCCGTTGCCTTGTCGGCTGATTGTCGGCGTGGTAGTTTCGGTTCTGTTCCGGACTGACATACGAGTATGTGCGAAAACCTTTATTTGTTTCTAAAATTATTTCTTCTCAAGGCAAATTAACGATAAAACTCAATAACACTAGAATTACGCATGAAGATTGCATTTTAATCCCTCTAGAATTTTTTTTAGTAAGTCATTTACATAGTTCTTACACCTAGAAAGGATTACCTCACTTTACGAGCTCCTGTTTACTTTAAGAGGGAAGGAACTTTATGGTGTTTGTGTCCCACTCTTGTAATTCTTGCAGGCTGTTTGTTTTGGATTAAACGCATGTCTTTGCTTTTAGCGCTACTGTTTACTCGGCCGCCTACATAAATATTTGTAAGAAAATGCGGCCATTTACTCACCCGGTTATGAACCCTTTAATTGCTCTTCTTATTTTATGCTTTTGAAATATGGCCTTTGATAAATTTAAGCTTTGCCGCTCCGGTCATGAACGCAACCGTAAAAAAACTCGTGTACCAGATTAGGCACAAAAATAAAAGTGTAGTCTTAATCTCATTAGATGATATTACATTTGATATGGGTCGGATTCTCATCAGAAATTCCGATCAATAAGGTCTTAGATTGTGGGATCTGGGTATAAGTGTTTCGTGCAACTGTACATTCGGATACTAATGATATCTCCATTGTTCACGATTCTGATCGATAGGTACGCTCGTGAGCAAAATACTTTGTCCGCATCAGATATTAAAATATTATCTGATGTATTATACCCATCTTACGTTAACTTGCAGTAAGGTTTTAGTCTTCGCTGCTTATTTGTATTTTAACTAAAAAAGGAACATGTTGACTTCTCAGCGCAATTCACAATGATATTATAGTTATATTTTGGTTCGTGGCTATTCTAGTAATATGCAATATTGACTACCATAAAGGGAAATAAACTGATCGCATCATACCATCCGTACCTAAGCCATACAAACGACACGTCAAAACTTAAATCAGATACATGGTAAAACATAACCATTTCAAAGACGCCTTTACGCCTCCGCTGTACTCTTCGGTTGTGAGTACCTACTTGTGACTGGTTGCCTGGTTGCGGATAATTTTCGCATTGCGGCAATCGGATTCAGTGTAGATATCGGTTCGTAACGGTCCTTGCATCGAGGTTGCATTCTGCGCGATTCCACGCCAACTTGCATCTCGATTGTGCTCGGTTTATCTCAATGAGACCGGCGTCGACGTATTACTAAATCTAAAAAGCATTTGCTTAAATTCCTTCAAATTCCTATCCATTTGTATAACATACGTAATCATTCATCACGTCTTCTTCAATAAAGCACAAATGAATAATTTCATTACTGTTATCAAACATCACAAGATGTTTTAGCGACATGGTTAGTTATGAAGCCTCTGGGCAACTGCAGCGGTCAAACAACCAAAGATATGATTGATTATTCCAATCGAATCACGGTTCGTTACAACCGCAACCATGCGCACATCTGTCACATGCTTCACAGAACTCGTGAGTCTCACAAAAACAGACAGGCTGCCGGAGAAAAAGATGGACTTATAATAATTCCGTATGAAGGAAAAGGACAAAGCTGAATCATATTATCCCCTTCGAATACAAAAATGTCCTTCGACTTGGATGAATTCGTTTTATTTGGAATTCGCTAATCCGAATTCATGAGCTGTCATAACTTACCATGTTACTGGATTTTCAAATCCAACAATGTTGGATTTGAAAAATTCTATGTAGGTGTATTTTTCACCAAATGACGATTAAAGTTACCATAATATATCTAAAATACATAGTATCTCCAAATTGGGCTTAAATCCAAAATTAAACATGGCGGTTTCTAGGAAACCAAATAGAAAAAAAGAATGGCGTAATCCTTTACATGTCTTGAATCTTAAGGGGAGATTTGTGAGTGAGCTTACACACAAAGTAGAATTGGGTCGTGGCTTCATTTGAATCTGATTTATATTTATTTAAACTTTGAAATATTACCTTAATTGCTAACAAATGCATCGGATTAATGTGTTATCGTAACCATTTTATGTCGTGGGCAAACAAATTAATTGTACATTTTATGACACCAACGAAATATTGTTTTTGGACACCACTAATTCTAAAACGTTTTACAGTGCTATTAAAAGTGGCCATTTTATTTAACATAAAGAATTTGAATTTATCGTCGTTGTTTCATTTGTGACAGAGTAGGTATGGTGTCGCCATAAAAATCAGTCTTCGACTTTTTTATATTTTGTATCGAAATAGCTAACAAATCTTTTCAGGTATCTTACCTTACATAGGAAAGATATAAATTCAACCGCTTCATTATATTTTGATGAAACTTTTTATAATGTATAAATCAATAATATTTATACGAGTTTTGTATACTAATAATATTTGAAGGATATAATAGATTCAAAGCAATAGGGGGAAATATTGAAATGCGGACTCGCGGCCACTTAGAGTGGAGCCAGTTTCCTCGCTGGAAATGTATGCTATTGTCTCCGGTAAGATATAAAATACCGATATGACCCTACGACGTCTTCGTTGCAAGAAATATTCAAGGGATACGGCCCACACTTTTAATAGCGGTTACATCATTTCCACACAATGAGAGCGCCTTCCACACCCATTCTCTGTCCGTATGATTTGAAATTATAGCACCGTTTTATTTGCTCTCAGCGCATTTATATGCGGTCGCCGTGCCGCACAATGTGCCACAATATTATATGTTAGGGCACTTACATACATAACGCGCGGCAACGGACGGCGGCTGGGCGAGCGATGTCATACATATGTCGCAACGCGCAACGCGCCCGCTCCGCACTTGACGTTCGTGTGGGAGGTAGAATGAAGCCGTAATTTTATCCCTGATTGTGTTCTCATTTAATTTATTTGCTGCGCGATCAAATTTGGTACGTGTTTGTGACCATTTAGGTGTATCATTGTTAAGCAATGCAACGCCGCGACATAATTCAACTTTGTGCACTGTAACTTACGCACCAATGCGGTTGATACTGTTACGAGCTCCGTTTCAGGCTCGCGAGCTCGACAGTTGTCACAATTATAGAGCGCAAGGAAATACACACGAGATGCCTATTGTCTTCGGAATATAATACAAAAGTCATTTTATTAGCATACGTAATAGCCACCCGTTGATTGTGTCAATCTTTTTGTATTATTTAAATTGTTTTTAAAGACCAACCTGAAATGTATGACTTCGTAGATATCAATCAAGCTATTATCGTAATACACATTTTTCTTTGAGACTCTATTGAAGAAAATTTTAACCGGCTTGGTATAATTCATAAATAGTTAAAAGACCCTAAGGATCGTATCATCATAATTATAGGCGGTTCGTCAGAAAAGCAATGGATATAAAAACTTAATGATGCTATAATATAACATCAATATAATAAATTGGCAGGATGCGCTCATAATAAGTAAATGGGTCAACACTTTGTTCAACCTATGTATAATGTAATATTTTATGATATTATAGTAACTAACCTCAATAATGAGGAAATAAATTATAGACCTATAAAATGCTTCATAAAATAATTTTTATCTCATAACCGTAATTATGTTTTGCTATGAAATACGATCGTATATCATAATAGCTCAAGTCAAAACGTATATCATCTATCGATAATTTAATTTAAAAGTCATAAAATATCTAAAAATCTAACTAAACAACGGGAAATTGAAAAAAGTCCAATATGAAATTTCACCTATTTTCACCCTCATGAGTAGGATTTTTTCATAAAATGTATATGTGACCACCCTTTAAGTATATCAAAAATATAATTATTAAAATCGGTTTACATTGGCGAAAATATCGCGTAACATACACACAAAAATACATACAGACGAATTGAAAACGTCCTACTTTTTGAAGTCGGTTGATAATTAATTAATTACTATACCTATTCGTGATACGTTTGCCCAAGACCTAAGTTTCTACCCTGTAGGTACTCTATCATCTGATCCTCACGTGCCTACGTTTTTTTGGATGACTCTCTTGCGAATTAAAAACAAAAGTAAAATATGCTCACAAAAAATGTTTCGGCTAGTCGTGATTCCATAGAATGATGTTTTTTTACATCATAGGATGATGTTGAAACTTTTATGGGACCACCTTGGAATAATTCTATAAACAACAACAAAATAATCGTCAAAATCGGTTTACAATAAAATTGACGAAGATATCAATAAGTAACAAACATCCACGTTAAATAAAAAATACAGCTGAATCGAGAACCTCCTTTTTTATGTCGGTTAAAAAGATCTTAAATTAAAATTATATTAAAAAGAAATTGATCCAGAAAGCATTTTTCCCACAGGTTAGTTATTATATCCCACATTTTGCTACATGAAATGAACTAGAGATAAAATTGTTGTCAGTCGAAAGAGCGCAAAAAACGAACAACGTTGAGCTGATGAAAATTAAAATAATGTTTACCGCTAAAGGTCCTACGATTCTACTGAGCACAAACGAGCACTATACGTGACCATATTTCATGAAAAATTCATAACATGGCCGAGACCTAATGATGTTGATGCCATGTTTTATTGCCAACAGGGACATATTTTTCATTAATCGTTTATTATGATGCTACACCATCAAGATACCAAGTATCAAAAGCTTCAATACGTAGGTAAGCTTGCTTATAAATTCATATTGAATCGGAATACGACTTTTTTGTTTTTAATCAAGCATTTGGTTCTAGTTTCCAATATTGGAATCCTGCTACGAAATACCGTTCAATTTAGAGTTTATTTATTTGCGTCCTTCCATATTGAATAATCTAGTTTTCACTAAGACCCAGGAATGGAACTGAAATTGAATTTCTACTAGTAAAAATCGGATTGGTAATAGAGTTTACCTACTGCAGATCAAATAAAATAACAACTAACGTATGGTAGAGATAGCGAACACATTTACTGGCTTCCACGGCGAGTGAGGAGACTATTGGGTCAGTTTTATTCGTTTGGGATCTTATGAATCTTGTAGCATTTTGTTCTAAATTTAAGCGCGCTGAATTAAAGTAAACTTCAGGCCAAAACTCATAACATTCAAATATAACAGAAGCGGGAAGTGATGAAACATTATTTTTGTGCATGATAAATGCGCTTTCTCCTTGAACGATATTAAACATATAAAAAGATCTAAGCATGAAATACACCATGTTTCCCTCTATTTTATGTTCCGCCACTCGACTCAGTGTCTGTTCTGCCGAGAAAATTTCATTTTTTCTTCGCCATTTGGCTCGCTGACTTAGATTGTATTTTATCTTTATGCGAAATCATAATTCATTCTGTTTTGGCTTCATTCTTCTACGACTGCTAAGTGTTTAATGTTTTCGTTCCATCCGCGTTACATGCAAATTTCATACTTTATATATTGTCGCCGATAAGATGGCAATTTGTGATGGACTTTAATTGATGCTTAAAACTGGATACGTGTGGGCGGCACCGGCAGCGTATTGCGATGCTAATTTCAATTTGAAAGTAACTGATTCCTCGGTTTTATTGCACAATTTATAATCAGTCGATTGATATATTAAATGGAAACCACTTGTTTGCATATCATATTTCGTAACGTGGCATTTATTTCGTATAGACCTCAGTTGACCCCCAAGAGCGCGCGCCCGCTACTCACAAAACAAAATGATAAATGATAGATCGTCGGTAGTTACGCGTTACATAAACGCTGATGGATTGATTGTAAGCGCCCGTGTGTGCTCATCGATCGATTAGTTCGTGCCCAGGCGCACCCTGAGGCTGGACTTTAGACGATTATCTTTAATGGATTTTGGTAAACTTTAAGTGTCGGTATGCAGGATCCAGGATCGTTTTATGTAATCCATCTCCGAACCCTAATTTTCCATTTAGTTTAACGGTCACTCTAAAATAGCTATTAAGAATTGTGTTAGAACGATTATAATTGTTGAGTATTCAATTTAGTTTAGAGGTGGGTTGCAATGAAGAAGATTTGAATCTTTCAAGTGTTTATCAAAGTTGAATATGAAAAATTAATTCAATAAGCGTTGTTTGATTAATAAAAAGCTAATCTGCGGCGGCATCTATCACGAATTCGAGACCACTTCACAGAGCTACTATTAGCTGTATGTTTTCAATCACCGTCATTCATTCATTATTCACTTACTTCCCTTTGCAGTTGCCGAAGCCTCATTGTGTTTTGTGTAGCTTTCTTATTTCACTATAATGTGATATAATATAATATTTAAATTAGTTAGTAGTTACATAACTTGGGAAGAGATTTTACATAACTTCATTGAAAAAATATAGCTTATGGTCTAGCGTACGGTTCACGGAATACCCTGTATCAGCAATTTGTAAAATACGAGATTTATTTACAGTAGCTATAATAGTATGGTTGTTTTTTACCCACGATGTAAGAAACCGGTATATGAGTTGACGTAAAGGTGGTTTGTCTGTTTATCTTATATTTTCATATGATCAGTCTCTACAATGGAGCGTCATCAAATCATGCCTTAGCTTCCAACCGTTGTACTGTGATCCAAAAAAATAAATTGTGTGAAAAATTACGATGATTACATCTAATAACAGGCGGACGTGGAGTCGTTTGAAGTTGAGCTATTATTTATTCTGTGGTGGCGTCTGTCGGATTGGCGTCATTAGCCGCAATGATAGTGACCTGAAATGTAATTTTGTTTTTCTTACTTATTGCTTGATTATATCCGCTATTCAGTGTAATGTTTTTTGTTAGGTTGTCAGATTGGCTATACCTTTGGGCGTCAATGCTGAACGATCCTTTAACTTATTTATGCATTTATGACCCTTTGCAGTTTTGTCTCTTTCAGTCTAACATGATAAGGAAACCGGCTGACCCTTGCTAAAAAAAACTGAAAATTCGAAGTTATATTTAGTGAACTGCGGGCATGTGCCAAATATTATATTTAGACATGCCTCTGACTACCTCCTTGGTATCCTTGTGGATCTAAATACCTTCTGAGTATAGATCTAAGTATGGTTATAGGGTATCATATCATATGGGTTTGTTTTACCAGTGTATGTTATTAGTGCATCATTGATAGGAATTGAAAAACCATTATATCATTGTTTAACTTTCAAATCCGAGTGGCAATGACCCAAACCAGGCTTCATCACGACATCAAAGCATTTGACATTTGAGTTGCTGTTGCTAGTCCCACAGCACAAATAAAATGGCTAACTCATTCCGTTTATTCAGCAGTTTTTAAATACTGTCATATAGTAACTGTTTTTACGAATTTCCTTTCATGTAAACTGCATAGCTCTAAAGCGCTTAAACCATGATGATTTATGAATAATAAACACCCAACAGACACAAACATAGTCCTGACCCCACACTAGCATTCCCTGTGTCGTGGGTATCAGGAACTACGAGTACCGTGGTAACACTCAGACCCGGTACAAGTATCAGCAGAACTTGCAAACATTTGTCCTGTTGAACCCGCACCTCTTGCGTCACAGCTGGCCCGTTGCTCCATCGAGATTACCTACAATAGGATTGACTGTAACGTGGACATCACGAATTACGAGTACCATTATACCATGACACCCAAACCCGGAACAAATATCTGAAGAATATGGCAACATTATTCTTGAAGTGGAAATCGAACCTCTTGCGACCCGCCCGCCACACCACAAACGTGGTCATGACGATCAAGCTTCAGATTTCTAGTAGTAGAGTCATTATGATAAGCTAAACTATAACGAGCATACCGTCCTTCCCTTCCTGTGTCTCATCTCGGTTCCCATTGGTGTATCAGGCAATTAAAGACGTCCGAACGACGGACGGTGAGCAGATGGCTGTCACTCTTATCAAATACATTAAACTGGCTGCTCGATTCGAACATTTATTTTCTTTTTCTCGAAGCATAAAACCCTCTCAGATAACGAGTAATGTATTGGTACTCTGTCGTATAATTAAATGTCCCTTTTATATTGAGTTTCGGAAAGTGCGGGCTAATTAAGCTTTTGAAACTGTTTTCGGTAGAAACCCTACCAGGGTTTACTCATAGGAAATCGATACGGTTTTTGGTCGTTTTATCCGACTGCCGAAAGATTTTGTTTATGCCACACATTATTATTACGATATAACGTATTGCTCATTCATTATTATCATCCTCCTTTTAAACCTTAAAACATCATCACCAATCAAAAAACTCGTCCAGATATTTTCATTCCTATACTGTTAAGAGCCTATTGTGATCGTGGGCATCACAAACGCGTGTTGAAATCGCGCTTGCATATGATCCGTAGATCAGATTATTTGCGTTTGTATCGCATTTTTATTGTATTTTATCGATACAAACGCGCGCTAACATCGCGTCACAATTATCGTGGAAAGGGGTGGAGTAGGGACACTGACGCTGCTGTTATGTATATGTCTGTATCGATGAAACTATCGTCCGTTCGTAGCAATACAAACGCGTGGCTGAATTCATGGAACGTGTGGAAAGGTACGAACAGCTTACGAGTGTTGCTATTGCGTTTGGAGCGCGTTCACTGCGCGTATAAAATACGCCGTGTGCGTTTAGATGACGTTTGCATTGCTTAGTTTTCCTGCGTGTTTAAAAATGAAATAAGTAAAACAACATATGACTCATAAAATGGTCCTGCTATGTAATTATACTTATTCAAAGTCATTCTAATCACCAGACGAGGTGTTATGCTGTAAAGGACTACAAGATAGTGTGAAATATTTTATGAATGAAACCAAACTGTTTGTTGGTAATAATTTTATGCTTGGTTTTTCTAACATACTTTATGCGTACAACAGGAATATGGTACCCTTAATCAAAGCAAGGAATTTTAAAATAATAAAATAACTGAACGTTCAATTTAGTCTGCACATTTCAATTTAGTTATTTGTAAGTTTGCCCTTGACTGATATCTCGTAATGTTCTGTTTATAGAGTAGCTACTGAATTATTTGGGTAGATATCTATTTGTATATATATATATACCTACTCAAATCGGAAACCACGACTATCACAGAAAAACATATACTACAACAGTTTATTAATAAATAGTGGCCTCATGTTCATAATAAATTCCCAGTGACATTGAAAAGTATTGCAAAATAAATTGTAACAATAATTGTTAATTATTAAAACGAGTACTCGATAAATGTTTTACTTTTTCTTACTTAGTAGGTATTTAATTTTATTGTTAATTAACGTGAAGAATATTTGTACATTAACAACTTAGTAGAATATGGTGATACATGTTTCGTTAGTTTAAAGCCAAAAAAAATCCCACATTGCACAGCCGAGATTCGACCATATTATGATAATAGTTTCCAATCGAAACTTTCATTTCCATAACAAAACATTCAATTATCGGCAACATATCGATTTAACAGTTCAATTTAGATAGTTATTTTTATTCTATATTCTAATAAAGTATATTTTGAGTGACGTTTTGTATGTTGTTCACAGTTTGCGGCGCCGAGGCCCGGTGGGGAGTCATCGTGTTTGCAAGGCCCCGACTGTTTCATGGTAAGTGTTCACGATATACGATAGGGATGGGAACAATCTTGACTTCGATATTAATTAGCGCTTTGGCATTTACTTATTGAACTGACACAATTTAAAGCTTCGTCCTATAGTGGATGGCTAAAGTAACATTATAATTTACGATTAGCGATTTTGCTAGTCGATCAATAATAAAATTATTTGAGATTCACGTATGCTACAGTAATGTCACGTGATCAAATTTCGATTGCTTGTGTCAATTCTATACTTATAAGTTATCTGTTATTGTTAATGATTGTAGAAATTCAACTAGGCTACCAAGTGTAGTTGTTGAAGTAGAAATAAGGTATAAGATGGATTCTGACCTCGTTAAATGATGT
This sequence comes from Perizoma flavofasciatum, assembly GCA_958496245.1. Classification (NCBI taxonomy): domain Eukaryota; kingdom Metazoa; phylum Arthropoda; class Insecta; order Lepidoptera; family Geometridae; genus Perizoma; species Perizoma flavofasciatum. Next base: position 5,545,770 of record OY292433.1, read on the forward strand.
ACCGATTTTGTAAATCACGTGCAGTTTTACATATTTTTCTTCATTTTTATATTTTTCTTTATATCGGTGTTATTCTGAATCGAATTCTCTATGTGCCACTTGCGTGACACAGGGTATTGTAAATTAATCGGGGATTAATGGTACAGTTATTTTGCACTGCACCATCATTGAATTAGGTCGTAAAATAACTACGATAAAATGCTAACCAAGTGGCGCGTAAGTTAGCTTATAACTAAGAGAGTATTGTACTCGGGATTTTGAAATTAAATAATTTATTCATAAAAGGAAAAAAAAGACTCCAAATCTAAACTCCTAAAAAGCCACGGCAGATACATCCCTAGTTACTGAGTACCTGGGTCTGCCATTGTTCAGTTCGAAATCCCATTATACTGGTCTACTTAAATCTTGAAACGTTTGAATAATGGCCAAGTGGACTTTGGCGGAGGTATTGAAAGCAAATCATATTAGCAGACAACTGCCGTTAGCTTGTGAAGAGAAGTGTTTTAGCAAGATACGATGAAACAAAGAAACAGGGGAGCCAAATTGAGTAGGTAGATACTGTGAACAAACTTTGCATTGTTGCAAATTCTTCGGGTTGTCGCAAGAAAAAAAATATTAACAATACACAGCTGTTTTAGGATGTCGTATAACTTTTAATTGTTTTTATTTCAACACAGAACCAATAACAATAACATTTAACTTTTTCGTCTTTTGTAGCTCAGCATATCTCAGTCAAAAAAAACATTTTTTTTTGTAAATATTTTAGTTGAAAACGATAATTAAATATTTTTTCCATCACTCATGATCTGAAAGAGATAGTTAACTCGAAAACTGTTTATGGTCGCTACATACCAATTCTAGAATGTATCAATCTGTGTTACATTCATAATAATGAAATACAATCTCCATATCAAATTCATATTTATATATAAAAATAAAACGGAGTCACAATCCGTTAGTGAAAAAATAGGTGGGAAACCAGGAACGAAAGTTTTCCCTTTTAGCAACAAACACAATATATGAACTGTATTTATAAGACATTTTGAATTCAAACTCCAACTAACGAAAATATCTCGGGTGTAAGTGATTGCTTACGGCCCTTGTAGGTATAACAATATACTACTTAGAACATTTCTGTACAGGTAAACTAGACAACACATACACGTTACCTACCAACTAGTTATGCATTTCTAAATCCTTAGAAAATAATATTCTCTTATTTTACATTTCCCAGTCGTCAGAACTGTTGTAATATTTACATTTACAGTCCACTTCCTTATTAGCGATTAGTTTTAATCTCTAACCATTCCATAGTTTATGACGGAAAGAATTGAAAGCGTGCTCGTAAAAGTCTGTGGGGAACTTAGAGACGAAATATGACATAGAGCGCATCAGCCCATACAAAATAATTACATGGACGTGGTATATCTTTCGATGTGATTGTATTTTTTTTTGCAATTTATTTCGTTACTCGGGGCAATTACTCCCAGTACGGCATACAATCGAGAAAAATAAGTAAATTTTAAATAGACAGGTACCCAAAGCACCTACCTGTTAATTCGATGTATGCCCGTGTTACGTGTGCAATGATTTTACTAATAATTACCATACAACTGGCATGGCAGTCGATCAGTAAACTTGCTTCTTTGTTTGGTTGGTTGTGCAAAGGTGCGCTCTCTTACTTATTTTTTCTCTGCCATTGGACTCATCGAGGGGCCATCATTCAAGATCATTGTTATTTTAGTCCGTCAAGCTTAGTTTAAATAGTTATACAGATCTTATCATTGGAGGGATAAGCAGATGAAATTAACATCATAATTATAAAAGATGTTGTTGTAGCTTTTACATTACTCCACAAAAATACTTAGATCTCTGTCGTAAATATCTACTGTTATAACATAACTTTATTAGTGGTTTAAAGCTTAGAACAAAATTGTTGGGTACATTAATAAAATAACTTTTGCGGGGTCACCAAAATACTGGTCAAGTCAGGCTCACCAAGAAAGACCAGCGACATATTAAAGAAAAACAACAAAATTTGTATCGGTTGGTTTTCATTTTTTGATCACTCTGTTTTAGATCAGTCAACAAGAAGATATATTGTAGCTACAAATGAGCCTCGTCAAGGGTATAAATAAGCAACTTTGTGAAATGTTTCAATGGATAGGTAGGTCTAAGAGTTTTAATTTCTTCAAACCCGTGACCTAAATTAAACCACATAAGCAAATAATACACAGAATTGAAACTATAGCGAAAAGTTTCGCTTTTCATTAAAAGTTACCGGTAATACAGTTCCGGCTAATAAACCTCGCACTTCAAATATGCCAGGGAATCCGAGCAATGCGTTTTGTCAATACCAGTAATTAATAACCTCCGTTCGTTATTAGTCTGAGATACTACTTTTGTTTTCTTACATTATACTGTTAATACATTTTTGATGTAAAAAGGATGCGGGTAAATAACTAAACCGGTCAATAACATTATAAGGACACACACCATAACACAATAAGGATCCATGTACATATTGTGTCCCTATCGTAATAGGGTAGCTGTTGTAGGTACTGCACAGAATATACTAGTCCTCTCCGTATCGTGTGGGCCAAACAGTCCAGTCTCAGGATATTTTGCAGCTCCACACCACAGGAATGTGAAGCTGCGCTGGCTTTCAGGCATAACCTATTTATGGGTGACCTCACAACCAACCGTGTAAGCTAGGTTCCTACTTATAACTGCAAATATAATATGTATTTATAAAAACAGTAACCGCGTAGTTCAGCCGGTGCCTCCATCGATAGTACGGTAGGTACGTGAAAATTCCCGCTTTACAATATGAAGGAAGCACCACTATTTTTTTATTGTTTTTTACAACGGTACTTCTTAAGTACCGTTGTAAAAAACAATAAAAAAATATAAAAATAGAATACTAATAACTAGTTATTATAACAGGCAATTTTTTAAATAAATATTGATCGCAGATTTTTTCTGGTTTTGTGGTACCATGGTACTCGTAGTTCCTAATACTCACGACACAGGAAACCCTAGTGCGGGGAAGGTGACTATTGATTGTTTATTTTATTTATTATATATACCATGCTGTACCCTATATACTTACTACCATAAAAAAAAACAATATTTATACCGTAAACTGAAAAATCATTACTGGCTCTTAATCTATTCATTCTTACAATTATTAAAGCTTACCCAGACGAGAGCGAGCGTCAATTTAACGTCAACTCCAACTAATGAGTGTTCCCATGACAAATGCATTTGGAACGGCCAGAGGGGCATTTTGGCTAGATGTGGCGGGTCAAATTCGCGAGAGTGTGGTTGACCTATTTCCATTCTGCCGTAGTGAGGTACTGGACAATGGGCTAATTAAGACTATAGAGTTACAAGTGTCACATCTACTGCTAAAATTATCTGTGACAACGGAGTGCTTATCTCAATATAAAATATATTTATTACTGTTGAATAGGCATTTCCTATAAATTTTGTTTACCAAATAGCATGCTTATTTATTTTTTATGTTGGGAAAACTCAAGTTACACAAACTGATAGAGAGTGCATCTCTATAAAACGACTGAGGGAGAGTGCTGTTACAATTAGTTGTTGTGCCACGGCGCCAAATAATTTTGATCTAGTTCTGGAAGTTATCTTTTTTCCGATTTCTTTGAAAGTAATTTGACAAACGATTGTATATACATGCGAGCCACCACAGACCCGATAAAGTAGACTAATTTGATGAAAAAAGTTGGTTAGAAAGCTTGGGCATTTAAGTTTTGAATTTGTTTGTGTCAGTTCCGGCTAACCATTTGTAGTAATGATCTACGAGATAATAAATCAGAGAGTTCAAAAGACCCATTTAATTGCGACGAGATGTTGTGATTTGTTTTTTTTTGTTACAGTGTTGGGAAAACTGTGAGCTGCTACAGTCAAACTACCAAATTTGGGGTGCCGTTTGTGATGAAAAGGACATTTGTGTGAGTATCTTTTTATTAAAAAAAGCTTAATTCCTAAGTAGAAGAGTCTTATAGAATTTTTGTAACTTTTGCGATCAGATAGCATAATTATAAGTACTGGTCTTATCGCGTTTACTTTTCTGATTCCGAAGATGAAATGAGGGTAGTTGCTTGCTACTACCTTTATTTCTCGACGATAGCTCCATATCCCGTGACCACTTCTGTTGCAATACAGTCGAAACGTCGGAATATAAAAAAGGTAAATGCGATAAAGAGTCTAATAGAATTTTAATTGTTCTCAGTTCCCCGGTTGCAAAATCGCATGCGAGTTCCACTCGGAAGCAGCGAGAGCAGCGCAAACTCAGCCAGTCATTCACACGAAGGGAGAAGGGGTCATGAGGGTCAGTGGAGCCCTAGCTCGCTGGCCCCCGCCAGCTCCACGCACAGCCTCTCACCCCGTACCACTCGTCTACGTCGTCATGCGCCGAGCAGCAGAAGGCCCCTGGAGACAAATTATACAAACCCAGTCCCTGGCCACAAGAGTACCTTCCAACAATGTAGGTGCTTTACTCAGAGTTCTGGTCGTCGACCCTCAGGGCCTCGTTACCATCTATAGCCCCGACGAAACCTGGGTAGCTCACGACACTAACACTTCTAACCACGACGAACACAAATGGACGCTAAAAGAAATATCGCTCATCCATCAAAAAGTCCTTGTTATCGGTGAAATTGCTTGGGAACCGAGAATAGCACGAGGAGTTTATCTAGTGACTTGGGAAGTCGACGGTGGTGGTCTCAAAGGCAATCTATTCACAGATTCCACACGAGTTACCTTATCGCTGTGGCCCGATACAGTTTACCATATTCAAGTGGAACTAGTTTCCCGCACTCCTGGAGTAGATAACGAAAGGTCCGAGACCATGACTATTGATACGAGCCGAGCTCAGCGTGTCTCTACAGAGAGCGTTCAGGATGTCCAAGTAAGTGAAGGTGATAGGCTTATGTCAGTGCTCGTGAGCTCAATGAGAGGAGAACGCGTGCCTGAACGAGCACCGGACTCTGAACTTGTCCTGGGCTGCCTTTCAGCTATGATTGCATTTGCATTGGCCGTACTTGCCGCTATCGTCTGGAGGCGAAGACGACGAGGGACATTTCCAGGGACCAATGTTTACGTTGGTTCTTCCTCTGTGCTCAAACGGAAACTCGTAGAGGATTTCACTCCTGCTGCGCACCGCTTTCAGCCGGTCATTTCTCCGGAGGCGACATCCAACGAGCCAGCATCGCGTGACGTCATTGTTTGACGTCACAGCTTTGATATGCTGTCGGTGGAAGACCGCGTCTTCAGTTCCTAAATCAGAACAATTAGCAAAAGACGTGTTATTCATGTGAACGCAAAGAAGAATGTGATAAAAAATATAAACTGAAACTAGTGAAAGTTATATTAGAGTTTTTGTGAGATCTCGTGTACCGTTGTGTATTGTATAATGAACACTTTAAAACTCTCAGTAATTGTATATAAAACAGCTGCTGTAATTAAATTATGCTAGTAATTTCGTAGAACTAGGCAACTGTATTAAGAAGTGAATTAGATTATAAAAATTGTATTTATTATAAAACACAGTAAGATTAACACCAGAAAAATAGCATTGTAAATATGTTAAGAAGAAATATTAGAACCTATCTAAATTATAACTTTTCTATGTTGTTATGGTTTCAAATGCTTGTAAATAAAACTAGTATAGTACATACAGGATAATTGAATGTTCAAATTCCTTCAATTCTATGATGAATCTCAAGAAAAGTAATCTGTTAATAGAAGTATATTATCTAGAACTATTTTTACAACTAGTCCTTATTTTGTTTGATCAAAATAGTTGTTAGTGTATATTTTACTTAAGACATCAGTGAGTTTATTGTCTAGAAAACTTTACAATGTCTTTTTCAGCAATAAAAATAACAGATGTATGTATTTGTAAATAAACAAAATGATGTAAGAAATTATTGCAGAGAGTATATTTTTCTTGGCCTTCAACAGATCATAATAATAATATTTCTAAATGTTACGGGTGAATGTATTTTGATAATTTACTAGGCGGCGCTTTGTTATTGTAAAATCTGGGATCTTATTCTTAGATTTTATTAATGGAGGTCAATATCCATATTTTTGTGGACGTCATATTATTTTTAGCATCAATGTGTTTATCTTCGTACCATCACAGTAAAGTGTCATAAAATAACTCAAAGCATATCTAAACGGTTTGTTTGATGATTGATGTTAGAGTCATAGCAAGTACGTAAGTGGTTACATAGTTTGTTGCGTATAGAGGAAAAAAAGACCATAATTATACTTTGACTAAAGTTATTTGGTTTTTTATTAACCAAAATGGACGTAATATTTAAGATAGGATCCTAATTAATTTATTTTTGAGATTAATTTAGTATCTACCTTCACTCAAAATTGTACATAAACCTTACTTGCTATATATGACGAAGCTGATCTTTAACGAGTATAAATAAATATTTCTGCCAAATTAGACTGTGTTTTGATTTCTCAAAGCTTGTTCTACATCAACCCTCTAAGAAATAACCTCTCAGATTTTATTTCCGTAGCGTTTTATTTAAAATATTCAAGTAGTTTTAGATATAATTTAAAAAAAACAAATGACCGCAAAGAGTGGACAAAGAGAAGGGAGGCCTTTGCCCTGCAGTGGGACCAGACAGACTAATTAGATAGATTAGATAGAAATACTTCGGAGATTTATATCAGAGTGGCTCGAAGTTATGGCACCTTTAACGAACGATCCTGACACCTTCAGTGAAATTACTAAACTTTTTCATTCGTTCTCTAAATTAGGTGGCGATCTGCTTCAAATGACTTCTCGACAATTCAACTTTTTATCGATAAATTCTTCAGCATGTATTGAAAACTCATAATGGTAGGACGTTTAAAATGATTTCTAAACCACCCATCTGAAATTGCGTCTAAAAGTGAACCATTTCAGATCGACACAAATAAAGGTTAAAACAAATATTGATTCGGAGATTTAGCCTCGGTTAAAAAGGATACCGTTGGTCGTCATTAAGCCCAGTCCCTTGATAAATCGCTGCCATTGTCTAGGGATTAACGTCAACGATTGTCAACAATTTGTTGTCAGCAAACGCCTGAACAAACAAAAAGATTTGAACGTCGAAAAACCCTTTCGATCATTGTCGTCATCCCAACCGTGCAGGCTTAAATACTTAACCAATACACTTTCAAAATAACGGAACACAATGTCTATAAGCTGACAAAATCTTGGAGACAAAAAAAAAATAAAGTAAGTGATCGTAAATTCAGTTCTATCTTCTAAAAAACCATTTACCAAGTTTGAATTTCATTAAATTGAGAAATCCATTAAGCTAATCGCAAAGTTGGGAGCCACTGACGTGACGATTATGAAAAGGTTATTCCAAAATGCAAATGCGGAGGCATCTTAATGTAAATTACGTGTAAATGGAAGGCAGAGACCGACATTCTTACTATAGAAGACGGTTGCATTTGGATCGCCGTAACTCACGTCCCAAGATTAGATATAGACCTGTAGGTATGTTTCTGTTTTGGTCATTCCAAATCACCAATAAAAATAAAGCTCTACATTTTGGCTTCAAACTTTCCCATATGTTTTCATTAAGAACAAAGTTATTCAGTTTGCTTTGGAAATCTATGATTATGGTAACATACGGCTATTCATTTTAGTTACCCATTTTATTCTTGGCCTGTGGTTTTGGTATAAAGCATAGGCTCATAAATAACGGGGAAAATAGAAGGTGAACGCTTCCACGAGTATCCTTTTGGGAACGGCCAAAGCATTCTTTTAAGATTTATTACAGAACTTGAGCACATTACTTATTCCTTATGTGCCTTCGGTTTCGATAGTCCCTTAAATTAACTTATTTTTTGGTCGTGCATTTGTTTTGTTTTAATTTGTTCAGTTTGAGAGTTAACTAATTATTTTTTTTAGACTCGAAGGTTTTTTTTGAGTTTTAGAACAATGAGCCCGTGAGTTGAATTGATATAAATTATCGTTGCTGGAGAGGCATAAAATCTGTAGGTTTCGTGAAGCCCATTGTAAGATAGGTGCAATCGTGATTTCATTACTTATCCTTTGAGACGTTTCTGTTTTGCCAATTATTTCTACACCAAAGGATTATTTTTTTTTAACAAAGATTTCACATCAGTTTTACAAGCTCTACCATTATAGAGCTTTCATTCAGAGGATATCGCGTAAGTTGTGTTGAAAACTGTTTAAAATAATTTATTGAATTCACAAGGATGTCAGAAAATCGTCTGCTAATGAATACAGCTTGAATATCTTCAAGCTGTATTCATTAGCAGACGATTTTTAGGCAAAACAGCTTGTTTATTTTTTATTCATTATTTCATCAATCAATTTAGGCTCTGTTCATACATACGTTTGACGAGCAAAGACACGACACGAACATTATACAAAAAAAAATATGTTTTTTTTTGTTTTATTTGGTTTCGTGGAAGGGTCGCGCTTATTAAGCGTCTGAACAGAGCCTTAGTGTGGTACCAGCCAATAGAAACACTTTGCATAGGAAAATAATCAATTGGTAAACGCTACTATTTTACAACACAGAAACCCACTAAAATGCCTTTTATTAAATTAAATAAAGCAATATGAATGTAAAATTGAAAATGATATAAAAGGATTATGATACTTACTATAAACAGTCACCACGTGGAAGGTAGGACCTCTCCAATAAGGCATAAGATGTTATGGCATGATCAGGATTATCCGGAGATTACAAATCCTTATACCGCATTCAAAGATACCACAGTATATTTACGAGATACAGATATTGCAATCGGGAGGTTTTAAGTTGATGCTATCTAAACTGCCGATGCAAAGCGAATGTGTGGGACAGTCTTTCTTGTTAACGACCTAAGGACAACTATCTTTTATGTTCAGTACCAGATAATGTTTGTTTCGTTTCATTTGGGATTAAGGTTTATGATAGTTTTTATATCGTTCCACTTAGGATTAAGTTGTGTTCTTAATAATTATATGGGCTTAGCTGGTAGTCTTAAGTTTGAGTATCTATGTTTATGATTATGTTAAAATGCTCGTAATCCTTACAGATGATGATTTGAGAAAATTAGGTAGCTTGAATTTTTTTTCATTTTTTAATTAATTATAGAAGTTTTGAAGATCAGATTTTTATAGCACTGTACCCGTACCATGTATGTTAAAACTTTTGGGAGACAAACAGACACTTGAGTGAATGAGAATTCACTCGGTATCTCTGTCTCTGTGTGTTTTAACCGTTTCTGTAGTTGTTTTTCTAGTAAGGCATTATTTTCAACAAAACTATTTAGTTTATCAAAGAATAGCTTATAGTTCCACAAAGAGGTATAACTTGCATCTTTGCCAGTTTTATTTAGTTTTGGAAACTTTTATGATTTGATCACGATCATTAAAACCTCTTGAAGCTGGTAAAAATATTTCATACTAGCTACTGCCCACGATTTGGCCTGCGTAGTATCTGGATAAAAAGTAGCCGATGAATAGTAGATCTTACCGTTAAGGCAGCGTTCGTAAGAGAATTCGCTCGAAAGTTTTTTCGTAAACTTACGTTGCAAAATTGGTCTCCACGAAAAGCCCTTTCATGTTTACGGAATAATAATATACAGCTTATGTCTTCCCTGACCTGAAGGTCCAATCTAAATATTGGTTAAAGAATTTTTTAAATCGAATGAGTAGTTTTGGCTATTAACTCCTGCATGTAAACTTCATCTTTATAATATAAGTGTAGATAGTGATTAAACAATATTGACCATTGAACAAAAGGTCAAATATTTATTTTGTCATCATGCATCGTCATCGGTACGTAAGTAGGAAATACCCTCGAAGCAATTACCACTTGTCTCGGACCAGTCTTCCTTCGATGGATATTTCAAGAGGCCGAGAAGGATGTCTGCTTATCTGTACTAGAGGGTATGCGTTTATCAACGTAGCCGGAGTTTCACACTGGCGCAATTTAAACCTGGATTTCTGATAAACTTTGATAAACGACGAAACACTTTCTTAACATCTCTTTTGATATGTTTTCCCTTTTGGTGTAGATTCTATCATGACTGTCGGTGACACTTCCTTATGGTATTTAGAACTGAGCGCTTCTGTGTTTTATAATCTTCCTCTTATTAAATATTTAAAAGATCTTAATCTCTTAAATAGTTAATAAGATGATACCTTATCTCTTAAGATAAGGCAATAAACAGGTCTGAAGCGATAATATCAGGCACTTATAAGGTCTTGGTTATTTTAGACGATCCTTCATTCAGCTGTAGTGTGGTGCATTAAGCAATGTGAACTCCTGCAGTAAGAAGCAGTTTTTTGATATTTTTAATGTTATTTTCAGGTGTGCAAACACCTGATATTGTGAGCCAAACATACAAAAAAAAATTATGTGAGCCACATTTTTTTTACCCGAGTACCACATGGTCGATGATTGTTGGTAAGTCTCATCATCTTTTCCACCTTATCCAATGTTATGTGGGATCGGCACAACAATTTTTCTTCTTCAAATCTCCTCCATCAGCCGTCACTCCTTACACGTATGTTATCGTTCACACCATCCATCCACATTTTCTTCAATCTCCCTCTGCTCTTGTATCGAAAATAAGATAGAAAATAAGTACCTAGAAACTACTATTGAAAACTACAGCAATGTGAAATCATTGGCCGCGGGAGCTGCGCACCCAGTAATGAGCGCCTGTCAACGCGTGGGCGATCGCTAAACATCGCCTTGTAAATACACGTTAAATATTTGTCTTCAATATAATTACTGTAATTGTTGCCGTGTGTTTTCTCGACGTGTGAAATGTTATTCATTTTGCGTAGCTGTCTGATTGTTTGATAAGATCTTTGATAGGAGGTTAAGTGATAATTATGGTAGCTAGTCTATGATTTAGAATCAATGGAGACTGATGGAAACCACGATAAAAAAATAGTTATGACGTCTATTTTCAAAGTTTTTTGGCGCCGTTTTTCTTGTTACGAGATGATATGGCGAGATAGGATGACACAAAATAACCGGTGCAGGGAACGCCTAAGCAAAAAAAGAGGCTGGCAGAAGAGTAAGTAAGCCTATATTATCCAGCAGTGAATGATCCGGGCTGAGATGATGATTAATTTATTACACATTATCATGTATTGCTACTATGAAGCCATTTTGTCAACTGAAATAAACATTTTCTTGAAAACAAATTTAGCTACAAACATGGGCTTACCGCTTTACAATGTGTAAGTAAAGGCTCCTCACGTAGGCTATAAAATTCAACTTCACGAATGTTGGTTTCTCACAAAAACTCCGACACACGAGACTTGCAAGTGAATTAGATTATTAAAATAGTGGTCGACCATCTTGGGCTGTACCACCTAGAGAAATTTGATGTAAACGATGTATTTCAAAGATAAACGCATACAATTTTTATTTAGTAATATTTTTATTGTATTTCATTTATTTTTAACTACATCTTCACCCGCGTGGTACCCGGATAAAAGTAGTCTATGTGTTATTCTGATGTCTAAGCTATATTACTGTAAAGTTTCATCAAAATCCGTTCAGTAGTTTTTGCGTGAAAGAGTAACAAACATCCATCCTCACAAATTTTCACGTTTATAATAGTGTGAATTCATGGGTTCTTTTGTTATGTTATTTAATTATATTTATTATGAGTAATTTGTGTTTTTAAAGTAAAAGGTATGAATGAAAATACTTCATTGTAGGTACACCTTAAACAAATAACAAAATAAACAAAATCTTATTCTTAAGAAGATGTGTCTATGGATGAAATCTGACATAAACTAATGAATAATTATTTAAATCGAATGTACCTACTGAATATAATCCAAAATTACGGAAACAATATTATTAGGGCGCATTATAATTAAAATATGAATCTGACAGATTGATGTGTTTTTTTCGGAGACACTATACCTCAAATTCATAACAGTGTAGATTTAAAAGACAAGAAAGCTTGAATTTGTGTCGATTGAGACTGCGTTGCTTAACGAAACTTTAGGTATAATAAAAGTCTGGATGGAATTGACCCTATTATTAGACTCATAATTTTCGCCACCAGTCTTCACAACCGCTGGTCAATGGCCTAAAACAGGATTAAGAAAATACCAGAAACACTTAGAAAACGTCGGTGGTCAGATCAGGTGTTCATTATCATCATTGAAAAACCTGCTAAGTACACTGCTGGACAGAGGCCTCCCCTAAAGGTTACCATGATGAGGTGACCCAAGACCGTTTGGTCTTGGGTCACCTCCATACAACTTCTCGCAACCTTTAAAATGTCATCGGTCCATTGGGATCCTTTCTACACTGCATCGTCCGGTTCGTGATTGCGTTTGAGAACCATTCGTTTGTCGGTTCTGCAAACTGAAATGTGATTTTGACATTAAAATTAAAAACCAATCTTTTGCTGCTAAAGAACCAACACCGACATCTAGACAATGCAATAGCCCGGTCACGCGCATAGTACGCACGAAGCGCGCACGCGCACGGCAAGCTAAGTGGAGTTTAGTGAATTGTAGTTTGATTGCTACGTGATACAGTTTTTATGTGTTGGAAATTTAAAATAAAAAACGCAGTCATTCTTAATAGTGTAAAATAACTAGTTGAAAATTAACCAGTAGTAAATAAGACTATGCTAATACTTAAACATTACTCAAGAACTATTATTTCTTTTAGATAACTATTTATTTATTTTAAATAGTTATCTCCATCCTAAGGTTGTCTGGAAGAAATCGCTTTCAGTGATAAGACCGCTCATTGTGCATGTACTTTTTTTTGTTGTTCTTTTTACTATGTTTTTGTGTTTATATTGTAAATTGGTGTTATGCACAATAAAGAGTTTATCTATCTATCTATCAAGGTAGAGTTGGGAAGTTAATGTCATGTATAAGGGTATCATATTAGCTTTTTATTTAAAAAGCGGAAACACTGACGGTATAGGATAGGCTAATTATACCCTCGATATAGTGTTCTCCATCACTTTTCGTAAAACATATATTCAGGGAAAGAAAACACAATTTAGGAGGTTTGTCGAGATAGCGCTACACTGTGTCGTCGCTGTTCGCGGTTTAAAAGATTTAGCAACAATAACAAATTTAAGATGCTTCAAAAACTTGCAGATTTTCAGTGAAGTAATCTAGGCATTTCAAAGAAAGAGACGGTTTCAGTGGTGCGGCCTCCATGCAAGAGGTACGAGTTCAATTCCAGCTGCGGTACAATTGTTTGCATGCTATGCAGATATTTGTTCCGGGTCTGGATATGGTGGTACTACTGTACTCGTATTTCCTATATCCACGACACAGGCAGTCCTTGTGCGGGGAATCAGGACTATTGATTCCCCGCACAAGGATGTGTCTACTGAGTGATTTTAAAATTAAATAAGAAATATAATAATGTCAGCTTCCGCGACATTTTGATCTGGCAAAGGCCTGATCAAGCAGTGATGATGTGAGCCATACGTAGACAGGCTATAAACTAAATAATAAATAAATAAATAAATAATGCAGGACATTTTCACACAGCATCATCTAGCCCCAAACTAGGCAGAGCTTGTATTATGGGAACTGCATGATATACTACTTATATACATTTTTTTTGTAAATACATACATACTATACCTACATAGAAAAAACCCAAACCTGAGACAAATATTTGCAGATACAAACATTTGTCCCGCGGCGGGAATCGAACCCGCAACCTTCTGCGTCTCAGGCAAGCCTTCGCCCACTGCGCCACAGAGGTCGTCTAGCGACGAAACACCGAGGAGAATGGAAACTACGAACTACGATGTGTACGCTTATTTTGTACTCGTAATTTTACTCGAATTTTGATGGCACGACCTAAACTCCCCCTCAATAGAAAAACCGCTGTTGCGGCACGACACCAAAAAGGCCTCCCACACCCAGCGACACTCATGGTCCGTTTAATTATACATGCAACGTGTTGCCGAAAAGCGACCACGCCTCGAGAAGCGCGGGCGCCGCCCACCACGCCTCTCACTAATTATTATAACTGGTTGTTTGTAACCAGCCTTAATTAACGGCAACTGACCGGGCGCCACCTGTTGTGAACTATCCTTAATTACTTAGAAATAGTTCTCGATAGTTTTGGACACTGAAACTAGTTAACTCTGGGCAGAAGTGGTGGAGGATTGGAACTCGTTCGTTCACAACTGAGAGAGTTTACTCACCGATGAGAGAGGAATAAGAATTTGCTTGCTCGAAAAAGAGTGAATAACGACTTCGCGAGGAACCATCATGCCTTAAAAATAATAAATTCTAAGATAGGCAGTTTGTTTTTCAATAAGCCTCTATGAGCTTGTAACCTTACATGTGGAATGATATTATCCAAAGCGTGAGCATGTGTAAAATATCAAATATCAAACATGATATTTGACTCTGACTACACACTCTACTCGGAAACCTCACTGTTCTACGTAGATCTTTTTTTTAATAGTGATAGTGCCAGATTCCCCTAAACAGGCACTTTCTAATGGAACTGAAATTAAAACTTTTTTACATACAGCACTGGTTACCAAATAACCTACTCACTGATAACTCAACATAAAGTGCTGGCAAACAATGGGGAAATCATGTGTCATTCTCTGATTTACACTGAGCCTTAAACTGAAGAACGAAGGATTAAATTTCATTTTGTGGTTTAAACTATAACTTTTAGAGGTGAGTAGATTTATTAGACTATCAAATACTATACATAGCAGGTAGGTACAAGTTGTAAAACAGAAGTATGATGACGATGGGTATCAATCACCATAGTATTTTCTAACATATAAAACGTAAAATGTATTTTTTCCATGTTTAAAATACTTACATCACGTGTACACACGTATTATATCTTACCAATATGTAACACGTGCTTTATACACTAATTATATATTTCGTTAAGAAACGAAATATATCATTAGTTTTTTTAATTGCATGCCGTGCCATTAAAAAAAATCGTAGGGTTAGGTTAGTGTGTTACAATGTGCTATCGGTTAGTGTTCCAATAAGCGGTGATGGCCTTGCAACCTATCACCTGGAATACTAACCTATCACCGAGCATGATTGTGACAAATATTATGTTTGGACGTGCCTCTGACTACCCTCTTCTTGGTATACTCAAAAGTTTACGTACTGAATATGTATTCGTGTCAGAGGTTGTCATGCGAACTAATACACTTCATAATTACTCTCAGAGTTGATTTTAGTGGAGTTGTGGAAGATTTTTGATTTTTGATTTTTATAGTAACACATTTTTATAGAAGAACATAAAAAAACAACAAAAAAATGGTGCCCCATCGCTGAAAGCGATATTTTCCAGGCAAACTTAAAGCTTATACTAAAAACTGTTGATTAAATTTCATATTTTTTTGTCACTATAAAACCTATGTTGCTCTCATGTAACTAGTTGTATTTTTACCAGCAACTTTACGCTACTAATACTGCTATATGGCCAAACTGCTTCACATAAAATAGCATTAAATATTAATAAGGTGTTTCTAATTATGCATATCCATAAAAAATATTAACAACTCGAAGCCTTATCTCAAACGTGTTTCTACATTACTCCCAAGCTATGCTAAGTGGCAGTTTCAATATTTTCATAGCAAACGAACTCATTTCTCAACACATTACTCGAAACATAAAATCAATTACCATTACTTTCGTAGCTGGTTCTATTTATTCTATGGTCCAGCAAAGCAAGACGGGGAAATAGATAAGACGAACTAAATTGCATGCAAGTAAATCTGCCTACACATTTTTCAGAGCCTCACTTCGAGATGGTATCAATAATTGGCGTATCTGTGAACCGGCGTACGGTAGAATCATTTAATTTTCTTAATAATTTTCTATCGGAGCTGGCCCGAGGCAAAACGCGCCGGTCTAGCCCGCTTCTCGTCTTTTACTTTTTGTGGTAAAGTATAATCAATCTAGCTGTACACGGCCGCTCGGGCCTATGTTCGGCCAGATGGATTTTAATCATATTATTTTAATTTGTTCTGTTACAGAATCTTTCAAAAGTTTGTCTAACTTAATTGTTTGATCAAAATATCAAGTCGATTGTTTCTACAAACGATTGTCCATCATGATGGATATTTTTGGTTGGGTAGGTACACTACATTATATTAAGTATGATATAATATAATTTAAGAGGCTGTAGTTATTCGAAGGTTCTAGTATTTCTTTATTCTGACAAATAAGTAGGTATAGTATTATAATACCTGTTTATGACTCTCAGTTTGGACTACATATAGAATAACATCAAAACCATGGTGAAAAACTAATGTTGTATTTTACGTTTATAGTTTTTTTATGTAGTGTAGTGTTTTGTGTCAGGTGAGTAAAAATTCAATCCTTAAACAATGATAGTTTCAATTCTAAGAATATATGGTATAAAATGATCTGCAATTGCTTTGAGCGTCACATAGCATTGCGCAAAAGCTTGGCTTTGATTTCCAGGATCACGTCCACTCGTCCACTGTTTAAATCTAGCTTACCAGATCGTATTATAAAATGATTTCGCAACCAGTAACAAAATTACCTTCATTGGCTCGGGGAGACAAGCCGGAATGCCGAGACGGCTTTGGCCACGTCCTATAAATCAATGCTTGCTTGCAACCGATTCAGATTACTGTCGGAGGACGGTTACAGGATGTTCTATGTACGGATGAGGCTTCGATTGTAAACATGGGTAATAATTCTAAGATTTAAAATAACCGGACTTTGAGCAGTAGCTTTTTTAACATCAGTCAGTGTAAAAATTTTGAAAGTGTCCATTTGATCTTCAAATTTTTTTAAATAACTGAATCCAGTTTGGCTTAGATAACTTTAACAGGCTCCAATGGGAAAGGGTATAAAATGGGACTAAGCCTTACAACGTGTTGTGATATCATCGTACTCGTAGCTCCTTATACCCCGACACAGGGGAATCCTAGTGTGAGGTTCGGGCTATGCATGTGATTGTAGGGTGTTTTTATTAAGCTTGAGTTAAAATTATGTATTTTATCAACATCCATGGTAACATTGTTCTATTATGTTCTAAGCGCATTGAATAGTTCAAAAAGAATGCGAAATTCGGTATAATTTCTAACAGTTTTTATCCCTTTTGTTGCAAATATGATTGAAATGAAGCTCAGCTCTATTTGTCAGGAGATTTTTAAACGGAAGTGGATTTAGATTAAGCTCGTTTTATTCCGTCCAATCACGTTAATTGAGCAGTGAAAAGTCGTTGAACATTGAATTGCATCAATTAAAAATAGCAAGTGTAAAAAGTGATGTAGGCTACAGTACTAGTCAAAAAATGGTTTATGATAAAACAGTATGTATGGTTTGACTACTGCAACAACCTCAACGCTGTATTTTTTTGTTTCTGACCACGGCCGTCAACTATAGCTGTACCATACTTAAATATGTTATATGATGTTTATCACATTTATACTTAACAATAAAAACCCATCCGAACGTGACAGATAAGTTTTCAAGAGTCCCTCGTATTTTTTAATATATTTCTCTACTCGACTCGGGAAACCTTCAGTTTCCCTCCAAAATTTCCTCATGTTTCGTATTTTTAGTTGCGCTTTTCGAGGTTCCCCACAACCATTTGTGTCCTCGACTGATTTCCTCAGCTGAGTGAATCTATTCATGTATCACCTCATGGAACCTAACTTGAGCATTCCTCAAAATTACGTTTATGACATTTAATAACAGCCTTAGGCCACCAAGTTCTGCAGGCTTGATATAAATTCGCTCGAACTAATTCCACTTATAATGAATGAGATGACAGTTGCATTGCTACACTCAGTCGAAGAAATCTGTTCGAGTTTTGTAGACTAAAAATAATAAAGCGAGGTTGAGTCGAGTCGAGTAAATCTCGAGTCATAGAATGTTTTAGACTTGACTTTAAAAAATCAACTTATTAATGATGCGAGTAAATTCGATAAAAAAAGTGTTTAAGCCCCAACACCATAAAAGGATTGTATACGACTAATTACCAAAACAGCTTGTATTTCACTGCCATCATTATCCATTCATAAAGTTGTAGTCTACTAATATAGGCCATAATTACACCAATGCACCAATTTAGACGAATTAACAGAATTTGAATTGCTCATTAGGGTGATTGACATGTGTTTCAAAGTAAAAGTGGCTACACAAACGGTTGCACTTAAAACCTTAAAGCCTGTTTTTTATTTAATTTTTTATAGTAAAAATAACAATCACACTCAGGACTGTATTTTTCATGATGGACACCCTCAGGTATATATTATACCTCAAGTAATTAGCATTCCACGTGGCAGGCCCACTAGGCCAACACGGCTCTCTAGTCTTCGATAGATTCAAATTTAGAAATCCTATCAACATTTCCTATTGTGGCTGAAATGAAACTAAATCATTAGCCCTTACAACATGAATATTAATAGATTACTTGTAAGAGTTTATTTTGAACTCAATTCTTTCAAAATGTGTACAACACAAACACAGGTGGTGCAACGAAAAAAAAATACTTTAATTATGCCTTGCAAACCTACGCAAGGATTTTGATTTTTATTTTCATATTTGGAATAACGAAGCACATCTTAATTTTATTTGTTTTCAATGAATAAACTATGAACTATATTCACGAAGTTTTATCTCAATACAATTGAAACTGAGCGAGGAATCAGGGACGGACAGACAGACAGACGGACATGAAGATTTTTCAATTTTTATTTATTCCGTTTTTTCCATTTGGCCTCGGAACCCTATAAACCTTTAGAATATTCGAGCATAAACTTATCCTATAACATATGGGAATACTAAATGTATATTAATATCAGAACAAGAGAATAACGTCTAAGGTTTTAGTAAACAGTCAAAGTTTCTCAAAGGGCCAGAGAATAATTTTGCCTCACTAGCTGGATTTGCATACTTAGATGTATCCACCTTATACATAAAACAACAGTATTGTAACTCAGTACAAATCATGATCTAGACAACTAAAGATTATCAACAAAAAAATATATTCAAATTTAATAGAGCTTGTACCACATAAACCTGGAGCTGCTTGAATATTGTTTGCTTTTGGACAACTCACACTTCTGAGAAATATAAAACTTGTAAATGCTGAACCTAAGACTTCCTCGTTGGTAGATATTACCCTCCGAACTCAGTAGCACACCGGTAGTAAGCCCTTGTACATATTAAAAAGGAAACTACAGGTTCGTATTATAAAACCTTATAAAAATGGTTTTTGATACCTACTCACCTATCAAGTTTTCACAAACGGCTTACTTATGTAATTTTGGAATTATAATAACTTAGCACATCACCATAGATCAAAGGATCTATGGTGATGCGCTACTGCTGAAGGCACAGGCTTCTCCTCTGTATATCGTCTAATCCAACGATATTGCGTTTGATACACACTTGAGTGGTAGCAGATCTATTGAAATGGTACGTAAATCCTACATGCTATTGAACGGTTAACAAAGGAATGGTAGCCCATAGAGATAATGGCTATTTGTGAAAATCTGTTATTATTTTCCATTGCTCTTTCATTTCAATATAGGGACAAAAATAAAGTAAACGGGTTATTCATAAAGTAGTCATATTTATGTTATTTGAAGGCAAATAGGCAAACAGCCCAGATAGTAGGTGGACAAAACAAAGACCTATACAATAAATACTTGTAAATCATTCGCAAAACAATTACAATACCACGTTCCATCTTACACAAGCAAATTCATGAAGCATAAACAAATAAACGAACCAAGCAAATAAACTTGACCAAACAATAAAGTTTTCTTTGCTAAAGATAGATCACGTTTTTCATTCGATTCGTTTGAAAATAAACGATGTAAGCAAGGTGGCTAGGCACGTGACGAACGGACGACAAAAGATCGCCGACAGGTAGGTACCTACTCGAAGGCTCTAAATTGGATAGTTATCGATGCGTGAACTGCCATATAACGTTCCTATACCATGACACGATATTTGGTATGGGAACAAAACACGACGGACGGGTAAAAAGCACTAATTTATCTATGCAATATATTAACGTGATGAATATTTTTATTCTCTTAAATAACTGCTAAGTTATTTAGAGTTTTGTTTGTCACACAACGCGTTATTAAATTTTAATGCATATTAAATGAGAAGCATAAAAATACTTTACAGCTCTCCTTAGCTTTATGAGTTTTGTTTTTAAATTAGCCTCAAAATCAGATTGAATAATAAATAACGGATCGGGCGATGTATATCATGACGAATTTTTAATTCACTGTATCCAATTCAGTGTTTGCAAGCCGATTAGTCTCTCGGAGCTTTTTGTGAACCGAAAAGATTTCGATTAAGATGATAATTTATTCAAAGTAATTAGGGTTTTACGATTGGTGCGATCGTGTGACCGGTAAGGGCGTTTCTACAAGACGATGCCCCGATGACGTTTCACAGCTCAAACATCGTTTCTGTTTAAGTAGATATACACAAAATTGGCAAGGCATGGGTATTTCTTCACTTTCATAAGTTTTAATACATGTGTGCCAAGCCCGATATTATAGTTCGATATATTTTTTTTTTGGTGTATTCCTGGAAACTCCAAAAATTCTACCCACCGGATCCAAAGAAAATTTTAATAAATAAATATTGCTGGCCATTTTTCACACAGCATCATCTAGCCCCAAACTAAGCAGAACTTGTATTAGGGGAACTACATGACTGATGTACTACTTATATACTCTTTTTTTGTTGTAAATACATACATATTATACATAGAAAACACCAGACCCGAGACAAATATTTGTAGATCTTACAAATATATCTCCCGCGGCGGGACTCGAACCCGCAACCATCTGCATCTAAGGCGGGCCTTCGCCCACTGCGCCACAGAAGTCGTAATAATTTCATGATTTATCATAAAACTTCGCTATGCGAAGGTATTCGGGAATACCATCAGTTTCAGGTTTTTCTAGTCCATTAGAATTGCTTTATTCAAAGGGGGTTTAAATGTATATGCATGCCACCATTATCATTAATAGCCTGTAGAAGTGAATTGTACAAAGGCCTCCTCTAAGGAGTGCTACGAACGATGTTGCGGGCTTCCTTCATCTACCGACTTCCCAACTTTTAGATATCCATGGGGTGGAGGGCCTTAATCTTGATATCTCGAGAAAGCAAATCATCAGAAATGCCTCTCCTGGTGTTGCAAATTTGTGTACCGTTGCGTAAAAATGTAACCGTATTGCAGTAATCAGGATCTAAACTAGAACAGACTTTTACTTGAATGTGTGACATCATGTCAGCACATATCAGAATGTCGAATATAATTTTCATCGTCGTGTCGTAGTGATGTGTAAGAGCTTGATAGCGGCATTTGAATCCCAAGTCGTCTATGAACAAACGAAGGTCATTACCAACGGATATTCAATTTACCATAGCGCTGACTCAGCAATAATTTACTTTTAAATCGAATTGTGGCATTTTATAGCTTAATCCCGACGTTGTTTTATGCGATGACTGACACATAACTTCTAAGCGAGGCACATATTTTTTCTATAATGGCTCCAGCCGGTAGAATCGGATCGAATGCAAATTAGTCTATATAATGTGCTTTTGTTGTTAAACCAGTTCAATACGACCAATTATAGATAGAAGTTTATTCAAAAACAATTTTAAGTTTGGTTAAACTCGTGCCATTAAAAAAACAATTCGCTCGCCAATACCATTATAGAAACGTTTTTTAAACATGTGACGGATAAGGCTACTACTCCATTAAACCATGTGATTTGAATAATATGGTCCAAAAGCCATTTTCAACCATAAGATAAAAAAATCAAACATGTACGCCGCTTATACCAGTAATGGTGAAGAAGTATTAGATAGTGCTTCTAGTGTTAGAAGTAGATTATTTAAATTCTATGGAACACCCACTTAATTTTGTTCAAGTGTAAATCATGCAGATTTTATAGTCAGCAATGTTGAATATACGAGCTGTTTTCGTACTAAGCCGGATTTTTTTACGATTCGATAACTCCGAAGTCATTTCGGCCATTCTAACATCGCAAAATCGGTTTTTAATGCGTAATGACATCACAATGAAGTATGATGCTGTCAAATGATTCGCTTTTAACATAAATCGGCCGAATCGACGATGTCAGCAACAAATAAAGATCTCCAGTTTTGCCGTTTGTCTAATTTTTTTTATTTTTTTATTTCGCTTTAAGGTTTTTACTTTACCCCATGCTAAATGAACCACTATATTTTACGTTCGTTTTATTATTATAAACTCGTACTTAAATGCAAGGATTCGATTTGGATAAACAACTTGAATAAACTAAGATGTGAGTAATGCAAAAGTCACTTTAAACTTACCAGCAGACTAAGTAGACACTTTTGACAGCCTCGCTTGACATTACAACATTGAATAAACCTAACTCATATTGATTGTTCATATTGTAAAAACGGGAATTTTCACGTACTGCACTATGGATGAAGACACCGACTATGAGTTGAGTGCACGGCACGACGAGGAAGAGAAAGTCGTGACCACTCACTCTGATGAAGACTCTCGGAATGAATCGAAATTAAGTCGGTGCCTTCACCGATAGTGCAGTACGCGAAAATTCCCGGTTTCACAATATGAATAGTCAAGTTCACGATAGTTTTTGGAATAATATTGATGGATTTGACATTTCTATTTAATTTATACTCGTAATAGCAAATTGCTGCCTGACTGACCTACTTATGTAGGTAACCAAGTTCCTATAGGTTATTTAACATTTTATTTGCTAATTAATTATTTCATTGTTGACTAGATTGCGATTGAATTTGATTATGTTTTTGTAAGTGACTTTTATGATTTTTCATCCTTAAAACAAATATTATTCTAATTAAATTATATTTTAAGGTTAATCATAGATAAAAAGAGTTACTTAGTAACCTAAACAATCGAACTCAAAGTTGCAGCGCCCTAACGGGGTTCATATACCTGCCTACTTTCCTATGTATTTTTTAACACCTATAATAAACTGTGTACATAACAGCAATATAAATAAATAAATTATTATTATTAATCCATTTATTATATTTTGTATTCAGGCCTGCGCAAATGTAGTGGTGGCGATGACGATCCACTTGTGGGAAAAGGTTTTAAAAGTTCATGTCAGTGCGGACCCACTATACAAATGCCACCAATCGCCACCAATCGCCACCGGCATCCACCATCACGCGTTAGTTTTACTGATGTGTCGCTTTAGATTCTACATTTGCGCTGTAGTTAGGTGAAACATGGATCCTGTCAAAAGTGGCTTACTAGATTACCAGCACTAGCACACTTAGTAATGTATGTTTCATTCCACTTTATTTGCGCGATGCTAATCGTTTATTTGCAAGTTAGGTAGTAAGTAAGTTCTCTGCCTATAGTTGACTTTGCAAGCATTTGGTTCTGTTTTCCTGTGCAAATGCAAAGTGTACTACTTTATATACTTGCATAAATCTCTTCACAGCATTTACTCATTGAATTCTTAACTAAAGAGTTATTAATATTTTACTAAGTCAAAATACTACATTTTGACTAGATTACAAAATTATATGTAATAAAGACTTTATGCTCTATAGTAATTATATTACAGGTAGAAAATAGAATTCAAGTCTACGTTTGTAGGTACTTATTTGTGGCAGAATCATATTAGGTGATCCATACAAAGAATAATGTGATAGCCATATTATTATGATAAACGATAAGATGTCTCCACTTCAAAACAATAAGAGAACACGGAATAATAAAACATTGCGACACAACGTACGAAGGCGCGCCAACACAACTAATGCATAAAATATGAACCGACTCTTTGAATTTGTCATATCAAAACGATAGCGCTTGATAGATAAGCCACACCTTCTATCACAAAATCATAAGTATACATTGAACAACTTTGTCGCACTAAAACATTCTGACAGACAGTCCAAACTTAGTAAAATGGCAAGAAATTTTGTTTAACAAGGTTCCATAACTCTTATGTGTCTACAATGTAACATTAACTCAATGCGACAACCGTTCATAATGTATGCGCATAAGAACATTTATCGCGTGCGTGTGATTCTGATTATGATAGGATATTAAAAAGCCTATTACAAAATCAGCACCTTTCATTGAGATGCTCATGAAGACCTGTTTCTGTTTCTCAGATTTCAAGAACCTTATACATTTTTGCTCATTTAATTACCCTAAGGACTGAACCCGTTTAGAGTTTCAGCAACATTTTTCAGAACAAGAGGAGAAGTCTCTTCAAAATCTCATGTCATCATGGCTGGTCATTTCTAGGGTTTGAAAGTTGCACTGATTAAAAAATGCTGTTATTATATTTAATCACATCGATAGCAATGCTAAGGTGTGGTAGAATATTTTTCTGGAATAAATATTTCTAATCGTAAGTCTCAAGTAAATTATTCTTTCTATTCTCACTAAGTTCTTTCCTATGGTAGTCATTGCTAGATTTTATTCCGGAAATTGTCACATGCCATGTGCACATACATGTGCCACGCAGCAGTGCGAAATTCCGGAATTATTAATATAACATAACTACTAACAATATGGTGTTTATGTCAAGCCGGGTCATCATTTTTCTATATTTTTTTGTTTGTTGTCTGTTAGTCCCGTTAAAATCAGGAGGGCAAGGTGACCCTATTATTTTTTTACACTGAGTTGGAGTTATTTTCTGGCCGCAGTCGGCTAAAATGAATCCAAATTACTCCCAAACGAAGTACTTTTCTATATTCTATACGCAAACGTTAAAATCATTACAAACTATGCTTCTGAATTGTACTTTTCAATACCATCCTCTGTCAATATAAAATATACAAATATTATGAGCATTATATTATGTTTTGGTGCTATAATAAGATCGACTCCTCTATCTAACAGCCAGGAGCGATCTGATAAATCAAAGATAAATGATGACTACGTCATGCTCACAATATCTACCCACGTATCGCGTTCCAATCTGTAAACTAGGGATCGGTTTTACGACTACTCCACTGTTTTCAGTCAGAGACGTTTTGATTTTTAGCGACACCAAAAACAGGATGTTGTCACTTTGTAAGAGTTATTTCAGAAATCTTGAAATTCACTCATTAAGTACATTTATTACACTAAACAGCGGTCTCCGAAAATCTATGATTTGAGAAACTGAAATAACTGAATTACTAAATTATCTATGATACTTAAATAACACGCATTTTTAAGTTACAAGTTAAAATTAAAAAGTTAATTATGGACAAAAAAAGAGGATTAGATTCCAAAACATTTTGATTCGGCAATATTCGAAAGCAATAAGAAAAGGTAGAGTCAAACTCACTTAGAGACGGCGAGAGGCACGTATTTTTCGCATTATCGGCTAAATTATTATAAAAGGAACAGACGTGTGGCAAGCACCTATAATTCTTAGGGAAACTGTGTGGCTCGAAACAATTGCGACGAACAGCACGTTCGACATTTTGTATCGTAACGACTTCCAGAATAGTTCACTCCACTTTTTAATGTGAGAAGTTGAGCCGTTGTGAACTTAAATGGCGTAATGGATCATGGATTTCTTAACAGCTATAAATTGATGAATGGTGAAGGTAGGGATAAAGTTTTGACCGAAAGAGTAGCAATTAACCAGAAAGCTATCTATATGTAGCTATTCTCTCAATACTGCTTGTTTTCATAGATCCCATCATGATCATCATCAACAGACTGCATAAGTCTAGTGCTTAATAAAGGCCTCTCTCAAATTGAGAGAGGCCTTTCTAGTGTGGAGTGCAATGACATAAAGGTCTAAAGCCAGCTCCATTAGAACACGTCCCGCATTCTGTATCAATAGCATTCGTCAATCTAGTAGAGGCCTTGCTACATTTCGTCAACCCTGAGGGTCATTTTTAATTCATGGTCCATCTTTTTTGATCTACTATGAGTTAGACCAGTGATGACCTTCCATAGGTATAATGTAAATTGATTTACTGAAACATTCAGACACTCTCTGTGTGTACATGCATGTACACACACAGAGAGAGAGAGAGACCATTTTTTTGCCATTTGCCACAGTATATTTGTCTTTCAAACGAATACCTTCCCCCGACTAATAAATGGACTACCTACGGATTTATTCAATATTATTACTCGAAAAAATATTAAATATAACTCAAATCCTATTTTATAACTAATCTAGAAAAGTACCTTCCAATATATGCACTTACCTAGTTTTTCAAATTTATGTAGGTAGGTATATAATATTGTACCTACCTATGTTACGTTCACTTCCTACAATTATTAAGTAAGCAACAATGCAGACTCACAAATAGCATCATTTGTACAAACCTTTGCGGTTTTTGAGGTGCTATTATTGTTCATAATTATTTTTGTTAAGTTTTTTAATTCGTTAAATAAAAAAAACATAGACTTGGGTATGTACTAGTTTTTTTAACATCTCTTCTGACTTGTCAGTCAAGTTGTTGGACAGGTAACCTTTCCTCTGTTTTTTAAACAATAGTAATGATTTCCATAATAACATTAATATGATACGATTAAATAAGTTTCGTGTTCATCACAAGATGAACATACATCAAAACCTGTAGGTCATCGAGAACAATGAGTACGTATTGAACTGGTTTTTTTAGTCGTTCTAGGAACACATTTTTAAATCGTATAGTTTGTCTGACTGGCATTAATCTAAATAAATAAGTAATTTGTACATAAAACGAGCTTATTCAAAGTGCATAATCCGTTTATCCTGGTAAATTCAACATCGCCTTTTTTTTCGTGAGGAAACCCATCATGGATACCTTCCGCCCCCTCCTAGGCGGAAGGTTATGCCAGACTACTACTGACTAAAAGCTCGCAGTGTTCCTTCGGGCACCTTTGCCAGGGGATCATGGATACGCACGAGCAATCGCCTATTCGAACAAAATAAATCTTTTTTCACACCGATCACTTAAACACTTTTAGAGCAACTTCACTTCAATCTCGTAATTTAGTCAATGTGAGTTGCAAACAATGAATCAGCGTTACAAAGAAGAAATTGTAGTATCTTAAGAACAACTCCCAATGGTTCGCAGGCCCTAAAATGTGACGCACAAAAAAACAACGCACCAACAACAATATTTTCACCTCGATGTGTTTCTCTGTTAATATTTATGACTCCGACACAAGCAAAACATCCACAGCATTAGTATTCGATCGTGCTTTAAATTTTAGATTCTAAAACCGCTTTATCAAAAGCAATATCGTCTATGTATTAAACATTAGGGACCTAAGTTTTAAATGGGACCAGCAGGGACTGAGAAACTTTTAAAAGAGGGGGATTCGCGGAATTTTTGAGACTAATAAGTGTCGTAGCCGACCCTGCATACTAAGAAGACATCTCGTGCAATGAACTCGAGTTGAATATAAAACACGGAATCTACCTATCATTTTACAAGGTGCCTGCCAAGGTGTTTAAGATAACCCAGGACGTGACACCTATATCTAAAGACTCAGATATAACGTGAAAGAAATCTTGAGTGAACTTAGTTGACGAGAAAAGCGTGTATTTCCTGAGGTTTTTGTAAGCAAGTACCTAAAGCGCTACTTACCTTAACCAGGTCTGTGTTGCTTTATGCGAAGTCCTATCTAAATTTGTGGCTAGTTACCTCATAAGCAGTCCAACAATATTAATTATATACTTAATTAAGAAGTAGTTCCTAATAAATGAATTATATATCTTTTTATCTAAAGTAACAAAATGTTGATTATAATGCTTCCTTTTTACCTGCGACTTTTCGGTTAGGAGAGGTTTCTTGTTATTATTTTTTTCTTGCGAAAGTAATTTGTCTATCACCAGCTTTTCTCCAAAACAGCTTATCTGATTGTAATGCGGTTATTTGATCGTTTTGTATAACTTCAAGGGAGGGTTCTTACAATGTTTTATTCCCAAGTTACTAAGCACTGCAATAGGTGATGAAATATGAAGTGGCATAACTGATTGTCATGCAGTTTCATGATAATATTTTAAGAAAGGATTTTAGATTCGCTTTAATGCTGCCGTTACAGTATTGAGATACTGTCATCTCAAAATTAGTAGTACGTACACTTACTAAACTTATTTCCTTTTTTTTATTAACATACTCCAAAAGAGGAGATTTTTTAATAATCTAAGGTCTGATATTTCTGCGTACTCTGATCTAAATTATAAGACAATTCTAAGAAACGTCAATTTGTGTTTGATAAAAAACGTCATCTCAGTAATGGTGTCCACATTTGCTGATTACACGTTCGTTCCAACGAACGATGCAGGCGATGCTATTAAATTGTCATTAAGCCACCTCAGTGTCATCTGCATCGACCATTTTCGAGGGACCACCTATCAGAAGAGTTATAAGTACCTAAGTATGCATCTACGCCTGCAATGGCAGGAATACTGTGTGAATAAAGGCTGCAGGGATTTAACACTCTCACACACGTCTGAGCTCAGCTTAGTTTAAGACTTAAGTGAGTCTCACTGTCCTTTTTTGTCTTTACTATGACATAGGCATTTTATTCCAAAAAATATCGTATATTTGATCATTCATATTGTAAAACGGGAATTTTCACTTACCCGCCCCCTGAAAGTTACGTATGTATGAAATGCATGAAAGCGCAGGAGTCGAGTCTGATATTGTCACAGAAGTGTAGCCTGTCTGGCTTCTCTAGGAATAAGTAAGTTATGGCGATGACGTGAGCAACAGCGAAGACAATTTAGCACCACCAGTAATTACTATAACGCAGAGAATACAAGCGCACGCTCAACTCGTGTGCCCTGCGAACCGCGCACAACGAGCGGCATCGCGCAGTGCATAACGCGACGCGGACGGAGAACATCACGATTACCCTGATTAAATCTATCGGAATGAGTCAAAACTTGAATTGAGTACGTAAGAATATCCGTTTTACAATATTTTATGGAACATCGATTGGTAAAGTAAGCTAGTGAACGGTTACGAAAACTTTGATAAGCTAGTGTTCCTTATTTCTTATCATTTAGATATTGCGTAGGTACCTACTTCAAATCTCAATATTAAGTAGGCACTTACGCAATGGAGTTCTATAGTTTGCTCAATATTTTCTCATACGGCCATCTTTTTTGTTGCAGTTTTTACTTTACACCGTTTCAAATTGCTTCTGATCCCCTGCAAGTTTTTTTACAGCATTTTGATCGTAATCTTCTGGTTGTAAGGATTGTTTAATATATTTTTGAAGGCAAATGCAGCTTTGTGGATGCCGTTAATGACACTTGTTGTAATCTGATGTAAATTAACCACCGTCTGACGAAGACGGGAGCTAGCATGCAACATGTCAACTATGAAATTCTTACTCAAGTATTTGATTGATGCTTCAAAAACCAAACCTGACATTTGAGAACTAATAAAGGGATTAGGAAAGCGTCATTAACTAGCTCCCGTAGATAGTCAGTCTTTTCTTTCAAGTTCAAGACTTCTGTGAAGTGGATATATCGATTTTAATAGTGGATGAGTAACTAATCGTAATTACGAATAATATAATAATAATTATACCCACAAAAAACAGCTTAAAACCAAACCCTCATTTTATGGGAACACTGAAGTCAAAATAAAATTTAACGACGCAAAAAGGTTATGCGTCATAAATTATCTTCACCCAATCTGATATTGAAAATCGATGATCTCGTTGTTTCCGAAAGTCTGATGAACGGTAAATTTTTGTTGATGGATGTCATGGTAAATTTACAATCGGGTACCTTCCAGCTCATAAAAAAATATTAATGAACTAAGAAAAAGATTCACTTCACTTTAGAGACTGGTAAAATAGAAAATTATCGGGAACTAAGGAAAATACTCATTTCACTTTAGAGACCGGCATCATAGAAAATTATTGGTGAACTAAAGAAAATATTCACTTCACTTTAGAGACTGGCATCATAGAAAATTATTGGTGAACTAAGGAAAATATTCACTTTACTTTAGAGACTGGCATCATAGAAAATTATTGGGAACTAAGGAAAATACTCATTTCATTTTATAGACTGGCGTCATGGAAAATTATTGGTGAACTAAGGAAAGTATTCACTTCACTTTAGAGACTGGCATCATAGAAAATTATTAGTTAACTAAGGAAAATATTCACTTCAGAACTTGGCATTATTGTATGAATCTGTGGCACATACTCAAGTCACATAGTTTGAATCCAATAGTAGTAGGTAACATAATTACGGATTGCTCGTACACATTCAGTGTAAAATAGTCACGATTTCAGTTGCATAAATAAAAGAAAGCATACAAGCATACCAGAATACAACTGTAGTAATACAACCATAGCTTTCAATATTCGCCAGTCAAAACAACGAGAAAAACGCACGTTTTTCACATTATCATACTCAATTCACTGTTTTCAAAACATTCAAATAACAAAAATTTTTGACTATTTTCTGTAAATATGGGTTCCTTCGTATAATACGTACGTTTTATTGAACAAAATGTATATAAGTACTATATCAGTCACGAAGTTCCCATAACACAAGCTCTTCTTACTTTGGAGCTAGATAAAGATAAACATTAATTGATTACACAAAAAACTTATCATTTTTAGCGTGCTTATAATATAAAAATGATGCTGTATAAGATGATCGTACTTAATAGTGAAAATTTGTGTAGGCGCTTGTGGCATTGTAAGCTTACTTACCGTCTGCAGAAACTGTAAACCTAAAGTTCTTGTCTTCTAAAGTTTAAATTGTTGGTACGACCAGGAATAGAATTTTGTCTGATAACAATAGTTTTAATAAAAAGCGATCGTACGATGAGAACTAAAGAATCTTCATAAAGGTCTACTGTAGGGTACCAAAAAGTTTTAAAATTTAGGACCTTGAGGTTTCTTTCTTATTTAATTAGAGACGTCTTATGATTCTGTAAGAAAAAAAAACAGCAGTAATTCTTAATTCTTCAGATAAAAATGTAAGTTCGTTACATTTTTTTATTATTAACTTTAAAGAAGTGTGATATCCCAATAATCGACTCAACCCAAGAATCGATACCAGAGTGACACAGGCAGATGCGGGAATAATAAGAAATGGCCTGGCCTGCCTCTCCATTGCATAATTGTCGATGTGACCGCGATATCTTAATAAGTGGTTCTTGATCAAGTTCCTGTAGCACTTTGCATAATTGTTATGCGCACCATCATTCCAGACTCGAAAGATTTAATGGAATATCGCACTTTTTTTGATTATAAACAAAACATTTCTTTATAACTTTTTCAGTAACTTATCTACAAAACTTGGTAGTACAATTTCATAAAGAGTTCAGCCTGATAGCAAAACTTTTGTTCGTATTTCATCTTATTTATTTTGTTTTGTTGGAACCTTCACTGTGTTTCGTAAGAGCAAAAGTTGTATAAAAAACATTTTTTATCAGAAAGCCAACTTTGTTCAAGTTGAAATAAATTAAAAAAGTATTTTGTAAAATGTTGAGCACAAAGTTTTGTTACACTAAAAGGCGATTGTGTTTCAAAGTAAGTTCCATACTCATTTGAATATTAGAATATCGAATAGGTCCATTGGAAGTAAATAATTCATAGATAGATAAGGGCAAACATTTTACTTATTTATCTACTAAGATAGAGATAGTTTATATTCAATTTCATTTTGATTTACCTTTGAACACATTATCGTAACGAAAATCATATTGAATAATAGCAATAACGTTCTATCAAGATACTGAATTGCACAATTTGATTTAGTTGCGTGTAGAAACGGGTCAAAAATCGTTTTGATAATGTTTACACTTAGTAAAATGACTATCACAAAAGCGAGCAGATAATTTAGTTCATTTTGCTGTGAAAAGACTAAAACGAAATTAAAAACAACAAAGATTCTCACCAAAGCTTTGTTCTCATAAATTGTTTTGCACTCGAGCATGGCCCAGTTTTTGTTCATTACCTACCTTAGCATAACCAGTAACTACAGAGTAGAACTAGCGATGAAACTCTAATACAAGTCCGAAACCTTAGCTCATAGCTTTTGATGGTGAGCCTGTGAGGTTTCTGTCTATTAATTTGTCGATACGTTGAATTTATAAAGAATTACTACCTATCCTTATCGGTGTTACTATTCTTTAGCATCGCTAATATAAAGCTTCTCATTTCTGAGCGTAGGTTATAGGTATTTGATAATTATAATACCGAAAATTAAGCCATTTTCTATATAAGTTGTATGTGTTAATAATATTTTTTTTAGAATACTTAGAATTCTTGTATATTTTTAGTACCCACCCACACGTTCTTGTGTGGGTGGGTACTCCCACCAGTGGTCCCTTTTTTAAGGGGTTTAATTTTATTACAACGTCTAGGTAGCAATTTCTTTGTACACTACAAATGTTCTGCAGTAAGCGTACGCTTACTGCAGAACATTTGTAGTGAAATGATTCAAAAAGCCAGTGACTTATCGAATAAACGACATTTTTGAACGTCTCTGCTATAATAAAGTGCAGTGCCCTCATAGCCGTCTGAGCAGACTTGTTTTGATGAAAATTATAATTTCTCGTAAACAAGTTTCGATAAAAACGCTTAAACAAAATGTCGGTAATCATCTCGTACCCAAACAGGCTTCCGTGGACTGTAATAACAGCAATCCATTCTGGAGGACTACCACCACCACCAATGAAGTTATTTGAACGCAACAACATCATACTAATGTCCAAGGTTTTTATTTAAGTGTTCATTGAAATCACAAGGATGATTTGAATCGTCGTCTTACATGCTAGACGAATCTACGCAGATTCTTTGCATCCAATCCTAAGCAAGATTTGTTGAAGTGCGCTTCTCAATTTTTGCAATCGGTTTTAAAAAGATGGTGGTAGCCATCTAGAGCTCAGTAGCCGGAGGACAGTATTTGTTATTATAGAATAGTACTATTATTTACTGTTCGTAGAACATCGGTATTGTAAAAGTAAATCTTACCTACCGGGTGTAATAAGACTATGTACTCTCGAAAACTGCCGACGGAAACAGCAAATCCTACATAGGCCTAACAAGGTGAAAACAAAATAGCTTAATTCTTAATGAAGTTCCGTCAATTAATGTTTTTGTAGGAGTCTTGCTTCTCAAAACCTTTTTACTTACATATAAGACATACGTACTCACTGGTATAGTGAAAACGTATGTCTTATACTATTTTAATTACCTACTTATTATATTGTACTTAGACTAGGTATGTTTATAAATGCCCTTTTATTTTATTAAAACGTCGCTTTTGCTAAACTACTAGAGTCTTGGAGTACTAAGGTTTATAAAGCAATGTTAACGTAAAACGACCCAATTTTTATTCAGAAATCGGGAGTCATACAAAGAACCAAATAAAACATGGAAAGACTTTTTTTTTATTTAATTTCATATGAATTATTCAAGAATTACGCTTTACAAGCCTCGTTTAACTTTTAGGGAGTATTTTTATTACACCCTGCTTATCACAACTCATGACGAGCAAGGTTTTTTTTAATGAATATCATAGTTGTGCATTTTCATAAAACCGCCTCGACATATAAAAAAAAAATCACTCACAAATCATGAATGGACATTAACATAAGATTTATTTGGAACAAACGGACTCACATAAAGGGTGACACTGATACTCCCCGCTGTTTCTTTATGTTTAATGTTATTAGCTTGGAATGGATTTCCTCTGAATCAGACTAGGGCGTTATTGTAAAGCAAATGATAATGGTTATGGTTGGACACCATGTTGCGCTCAGTGTGGTTATGGAAATAGATTTTGTGGAAGAGAAATATCCAAAATTAAAATGTGCTTAAATTTAAATGCTCCGAAATATTTTAAAATTTCAGCCTAATAAATTACATTATTGTTTATAGAAACACACTAATCTACAACTAGTGGTCTTCTTTCGTAAGGCTGGATCAGCACCAACAGTAGGTATTCATACCCAAGGCAATGGTTTTGTCGAAGGAAGAGAAGTTAAAAAAATTAAAATCTTTTCTCTATTTTGTCTGAGGAAAAGGAAAAACAGAAGTCTTTCTTGTCTTTCGTCCGAAGACAAACCCGTTTCTGGTGCTCATTCTTAGCATGCAGATCCTAATTATGGATAAATTTAATGTTATAATTTATTTTAAAAACAAGTTCTACGTTATTGAATACATACTTATTCAATCTCAAATAATACAAATAAAATACGTAATACCCGATAAATAAATATAGAGCTACTGTCATTTCAGGTTTAGATTGATTATTTTTAGCAAAAGGAATATTATTTTTTAACTTGGCCTCTTCTAGGCCTAATGCATAGATACATCTGTGCCATAAGAAAGTTCAAACAGATCTTTACAATTTGGTATAAAGTACTACTCGTTATGCTGGCGAAATGACAAATTATTTAGACTCAAATGAATAATTAAGAGATGTGTGAACCGGACAAAGTTTGTGAAATTTAAATACGGTAAAAACACTTTAAGTAAGTAACTTTACGTTTTTCATAATTACAGTTTTTTATATCTCGTGAAGTGCTCTCGTGAAGGTTTATTCTAGGAATAAAGTAGCTTAGTAGTTAGTTTTTTATATATCTGGACTGTCATCTTTGTGTTTCGTTAATCAAAAAAATAATATTTTATGAATATCAATAAACTTACTTTGTTGATGAAATATTTTTTTTTTTAATTCATCTATTAATTTAATATTGTGAGTTAGAAATTGGTTTCGTCCAAAGCATATTATAGGGCATTCTAAATAATAATACAAATCCTATTGATTTGTTACTAGTTCAAGAGCACCATACTATGTAGGTACATTTACTTACAATAACAATATTATTGGTCAAATTATGGAGCCAAGAGGCATGTCGCCCTCAGGTCAGTGCGGTTAACCGATGCGGGCTGAGAATTCTCTGTTTCGACATCTGACGTTTCGCAACTTTACTCACAAACAAACAATATTACTAGGGGAAACCAAATACATAATTCCTACGTAATTCTGGTATAACCTCATCCCAAAATTTAAATGTTGATTATGTCATTTGCATGTAGCAAATAACATGAAAAATAAATAAAAAACGCTGTCTTTTTCTCAGATGACAGATGGACTGCAAAACATGCCCATACCGTATATTTATACCTATCTATCTATTGTTTTCAAAACGGGCATGTGAGTTAATTTTTCATTCGTATTTTTTACTAAAAATTCATAACAAACTTATGTCAGAAAAAGTCAATTTACTTCGCTCATGTAAAACTCAAAGCACGTTGTAGAAATGCTTTCATTTTTTGCTCTTTTGTATTTCAATGGCTAATGAAAAATACATAGAGTTTTTATGATACGTACAAATGCTTGATTGTCGCTCAAGATTGTTACAAAATTGAAGATGTAACTTTGCGTTTGGATTGAATTATAAAAAATTAATGACAAAATATCACACATTTTCTGTTTGAATTATTTCAATAATATTAGTAGGTTCTTAACCCGCGACGCAAGGAACCCGTATGATATGCGTTTGCCATAAGACGTGATTTGCCTGTTACCATTTATCACCAAAACAGCTCATACAAGTGGATTTTTTGCATTCGATCGGTTTACCTTCAAGGATGATTCTAAGATAGGTTTTATCACCACAAGTCACAAGTTCATACAAATCGATTACAAAAAACACATGGTAACAAACAACCTCTTAAAATCAATCATATAATACGGACTCCAGACATCGTCTCTGGTAAAAAGCTGGCAGTGATAAAAATACTATAATAAATTACACCGCATAAGACACAGTTCAGTTAATTTGTAGAGAAACTATAATATTGATTTCTAAAATAGATTAACCTGTTTTGTAAATGTGGCTGAGATCGTTGACAGATCGCTTCATGACAGTTGGCAATAATGAATTCCGCAATTACAGGCACCTTACAACCTTCTCACATTCCATTTAATACCCTACTGTCTCAAGTTAAGAGTATAGTATCGCTTTTGAAGATTCGAAAGGTTAGTAAACCCACAATTCAATGATCTGATAAATCCTTGGGATAAGAACTATTAGCAGTGCCGAAGACATTCTTTGGAACGTTATGAAATCGCAAGGACGATTGAAAACGGTGGAAACGGCACGATTTCGGTAGTTATTTGAATTTATAGCTGAGTAAATTGCAGGTTGATATTGATTTCAAAGTTATGAAGGAAGTCAAAACTATGATTGTAACGGTCCAGGCTTAGGCCTGATAATTCAATTGAGAAAGTGAAATTATAAGAAACACCCAACAGTCAGAAACATAGGCCTGACCCTACACTAGGAACCGCAGTATCGTAGGTATAATACGACTCCACGATACCGTCTGCGCCTCGCCACCGAGGTCTTACAGAGACTTATAAAAATACAAAAGGTTACGGTAACCACTCACTAATAGGTGCGCCGTATGCTTGTTTGTTGTATCAAAAAACCACTTTTGATAAATTGTGATTTACCAAAAGCATCGGTGTAATCAGTCTTTTTGTAATCAGTGATAACAAACCATCGGTGAATTAAAAAATCTCTTCCCTGGATAGGCAATTTTTATCCAGATACTACGCGAGCGAAGTCATGGGCAGTAATACATAATACAGAATCGTATCGTTCCGTCTGGCCGCACGTCAGTTGCGGTGGTGCCGACGTGACGTCACGTGCATCGATGCTGCTGGCAGATGGCGAAATTACACAATAATAATGTCTGTCTGTCTATGTTTTGTTGGAATAAAATGGTTTATAAACGAGGTTATGATAGAGCTTACAGAAACTTCATCTGTACCTTATTGCACAGGCTACTTTGAAGAATACAAAACTTGAGGTACGAGTAAATGCAATATCCGCAATGACTCGTATTGCGCATTGCCGACCCTAAGTCATAATTGTGAAAAATCTCATGTACTAATTTCACCGGCACCCTTCTAACTGGAACACAGCAATGCAAGCATTACTGCTTCGCAGCAGAAATAGGCAATTCCCCGGTCCGGCTTCACCAAAAGAAGATTTACTATGTCTAAAAAAAACTGTTAGAATGCCTCAACTAACATGCTTACCTATTTTTAGACAGCTGTTCAGCTAAACTGTATTCTGTTTTTCTGCTGTAAAATTTGAAATAACATAATTGCATTATGCAGTGTTAAGGTCAACTGTTAAACAGTTTTTATAATGTAAGACCCTAAATCTATGGCCATACTATCAAATGGTCGTAACTTTTATCTAATGAGTAATTACCATTGAACTTTAATGTTTTAAAGTAATGGCTTAATTTAAAAGGTTTTTATAGGTATTACTTTCTTTGTTACTAAATAAATTTTATTATACACTTAGATACTTCTGTATTTTCTATCTCTAAGGTTTATTAGTTAAAAGATTATGACTTGGGGTTGATTGTTGATAAAGGTACCTTGGTCATATTTTAATTGTGTGTAGGTAAGAGCCGTATTAGCCTAGTGAGCTGTTGGTACCTCAATTTCCGATCAAAAGGTTTCAATTCTTTCGTGCACCAAAAAATGTTGATGAAAAATATATGTGCGCATTAATGCGTGCTCAAAACGGCAAAGGAAAACGTTGTAAGAAAACTGACATGTCCTGGAGCCAAATCCTGGATTCGTAAGTATGTGCCATTGATTAGCGTTCCAATAAGCGGCGATGGGCTTGCAACCTGTTACGTAAATAGTTAACTACATAACTGTAGAGGAGACCTACGTCCAGTAATGGATTTAACTGTTGATGATGATTATATCAAAAGAATATCAAGGAGATTAAAATATAACCAATGAGGATGAAGAAGAAAAGGAAAAGCTTAAGAATTTTGAGATAAGGATCAAAACGGTGAATGAAATAAATGAGTTGCTTAAAATAATCGTCTTCAGGTCACGAAGCATTCACTCAAAACGATAAATAAAGAAAAAACACGAATATTTAATTAGAATTACAAAAATTGCGACGGAAGACTGTTTTATTAAAAGCATATTCATTATGCATGTAAATAAGATAGAACTAATGGATTTTTTTAAGAAACGGAAGGTTTGGGCTTTGAAGTAATAATAAGCAAGCTGTAATCCGCCGTCTTCACATGGTTCATGTTCATGTATTTAAAAGCGTCTTAGGTGACTTAGGTTGGAATTCAACAAATAGCAGTTTGCACAATTCTAAAATTTGAAATATTTTTTGTGTCTCGAAGATTATATTTGCTTAAGACTTTATACTTCGGCTGTCCCGGTAATACAAATCGCTTCAAATATCAAAATATTTACATAAAGATCCGCGAAAATTGGCTGCGGTGGCGGTGTTGATCAATAGATTTTGATAAACACCGCCACCGCCATAGATTTGTATGGAAGGATTCATGCTGATGCGAACTTTGACCACAAGCTCGAGTGCGCTCTTTTCTTTCATTACTCTTTTTCCAAGTAACACTAACATAGAATGCTACTCACCAAGCTTCGCATGTTACTATGACGTTATTGGCTCCCGAATGATTACGTTAATGGAAGCAGCTTTTTAACGATCTCCTAGCTTTTAAATTGACTATTAAAGAGATACGGGGTAATTTATGGCCATTAAGATTTAGCCTCTAAAACGATTCGCTCCCTCGCGAATTAAAGTTTCTTCTGAAGTTTTTTTTTTACATTAGCTACACCTTCTTTCATAGAATTACATTGATTGCGACGTATCTAAAATGGTTACGCATAAAAATATTTTGTGAAGAAAGATTTATTAAAGCAACATTATGACCAGAATTGTTTAGATCTTTTTATTTTAAGGTTCACCTATTTTTATCATTCCTTTCAACAAAAGTTCCTAAGCCATAGGCCATAGGTTGTTTGTACATTCAGATTCTACACTCTTCATCAATATAGTTCCCACTCTTCATTTTGTTGATTTTACTCGTTTTGCCTTCTGTAGATCTAACTAGAGTCTCAATAATGAAAACTGGATGGAACATTTTTGACTGCATGATGCTTCGGCATGCAGACAAATTCACACTCGTCTCCATGAAACCACACTTAGCTCAAGAAAAATAAATAACCGCAGAATTCAATTCAACAGACCGTTATAAAATAAGCTTCAGGCAACAAAGTCAAATCGTTTCGCGTGGTTAACCGCACCGCTTTCTGTCAGGTAAACCATGGATTTGAAAGTTTTTGTTCCAGCTGGCTGAGAATAGCTTGGTTAATATGGTGAAGGCAAGGCTATGTTAGATTAAATCAGTTTGTATCTTCAGATCCTTATAATTTCGAAGCTTGTAGTTCTCTCGAATAATTGTTGATGATTTTTCTACAGCTTATCACACAATCGACACGTGAATGTCGCCCTTTTAGCTTGATATTTTTGACAACATGTAGGTGTTGTCAAAAATATCAACTAACTGGAGGCATAATTTTCAGTATGAGACGTTTTTTATGAAAAAAAAGTAGAATGCTTTGATGAGTATAGTTTGTAAAGGTGCCTGTTTTTTATTTTCTTTGCGTGTTTCTGCTTTTTTTGTTGAGCTGGTTAACATTTGGTTGCACAACGGGCTTATCTTGAATAAGCGAAATTAATATCAGATTTTATGAGCATTTAGAAAGCAGTATTACTATGTCATAATTTATGTAGTTCATATTATTGTATTTACTTTGCCAGGTTCTTAATCTGTAGTTAAGCAAAGTATCGTTTTACAAGTTCTTTAAGAAAGTCGACCTCGGCTGAGTAGCTGGCTGAGACGAAAGAGGTGCGAGAGGTTTTGATTCCCGCGACAGCATAAAGTTAAATGCTCTGCATCTTCATGTTCGGCAGATATTTGTTCCGTATCGAGGTGTTGTGGTACCATGGTACTACTCGTAGATACTCGTAGTTCTCATAATACAGGGAATCCTAGTGTGGTAGTTCCCGTATATGAAATAACTCTGTCAATACGTCACTTTCGTGTTTTGGATAAACGAATTGTAGTTCTGTTAGTTTTAAAAATGAAGACGTGTCTAGTTGTTGCTCATACAAATATTAAACTGTCCATAGATTGAGCTCGATAAATCTTGGCTTTTTTAGTTTCACTTTAAAACGCTTGCACACTCATAAATGTTTAGAGCATGAAAAATATTAAAAATATTTTGTATATTTATTTTTATTAAAGCATAAATGTTGGGGAGTTCATTATACTACAAGACAATGTTGAATTTTAAAGCTATGATCATAACTCACGTACACAATCGGAATCGGAGGACAACGGGGAAAATAAAAAATCAACTAATATCGAGAAAACCGATTTTTTACCATTCTTGTCATTGTGTCAACTTGTCAGAAAGCAAGTCTATTTAAATAAGTAGATATACTTTTAAGGTGAAGAAATGTCAATGGTCTATTAGCGCCAAGATACGATATAATCGGCGTCGAGACAATAAGTAACAGCGGGAAGCCGTGATATTGTTTGTCTTCTCTCAGCGGGGGTAGATGACGAAAACATTGTAATTGTAGGCGTTGAATCTATTTAGGACAAACAGGATGGATTTTTTCCAAATTTTAT
The DNA here is from genome assembly GCA_958496245.1 of Perizoma flavofasciatum. Lineage (NCBI taxonomy): Eukaryota > Metazoa > Arthropoda > Insecta > Lepidoptera > Geometridae > Perizoma > Perizoma flavofasciatum. Next base: position 5,586,317 of record OY292433.1, read on the forward strand.
TGATATATAAATTAAATAGCGATCAGAAACTTTTTATCTAATTGATTGGTGTTAAGTTTTCATGGACCTTTAAAACAAGAACACTAACGATAATTATATTGTAGGTATTAAAACAGTTAAGAAAGTAGGTACATACGTAAGAGTCAATACAATATTCATCGGTCTGTTTGTTATGAATGAACGAACGACGTAGTTCGACATAAAGATCCAAAATAAATTATACTGACACTGCTGATTCTAATAAATCGACTAGTGAAATCGACATCACGTATATTACATCGTATCCCTTTCCCCATGCGCCTCATTGTGGACCATAATTAGTTTTTGTCACTTCAGTTTGACAAATCCCATTCGAAATCTATGGACCCCAGCACTTACACCAACCGGTTCTTATCAAAGAGAATATTATTTCAAACGCCGCGCCCTTGTCAACCCCGATAGGCTTTTCGAACCCCAAATCCAGTTTGTTATGAATGAAATTACAGAAATCGAATAAGGTAAACACAACTGAGAGCCAACAAAAGCTTGCTCGAAAAAAAGCTAAATTGAATTCAAATTGGTTTCGCCGGGTATTAGGGATGGCCGAGGGACGGTTTGAAGACGTATGAGAACGGCAATAATTTGAAGTTACTTTTTTGTCAAAGGGCGACAGTGCGATCAAGATAAACCTACAGTAAGATTGAATGAAAACCGATAACGCAACGCAACTCAAGCTTTGTCACTAGTTAAAATACTATATTCTACGGAGTGTTACATCAATTTAGTGAAGGAATCCTTTAAACAGAATAGAATAAAATTATAATATAAAATAAGTAAATAAGAATGTCCCATATTTATTAAGAGTTTTATGATGACAAATAATAACATATAAAAAAATTACGAAAACAACTTCATTTATTCCAATTTATTAAGAATGTAAGGTAATACTCCTAGATGGAAGTTAAACTATTAAGTTTCATTGAGGTACCAATTAATAATACTAGATCCATTATTATTTGCAATACCGACTGTTAATTTAATTTATTGTATACTAAAGTTATCCAATAAGGACGTAATATACTCGGGTAATCTGAATAAACGATTACCCTTTAAAGCTATTAAAAGTAAACATTATAAATCAAAATGAAATAATTGTGCTTTGTTTCGCCCGGGGTCAGTGTAATCAGGCGAATGGGTTATTTTTGTTCAAGCTATACTTAAGCCAACCGTCCACTGCAGCGTAGCTGATAAAATGTACGATCGATGCGAATTCCATTGCTACTGCTGTGGGTGGCAGTTTGATGTGATTTGCAGATTGCCGGTTACCGGTTCTGCCTAAGTTAGCAAGCTCTTGTCTCTACATATTGTTCTTCGATCAACAAAACTTTCGATTGAGAAATTTTAACATAAAAAAGTGTAGGTTTCGTAGTTACTTTAGATTTTATAATAACACTATCTTCTGTCCACGGCTTCGCCCGCATGGTACCCGGATAAAAAGTAGCCTATGTGTTATTCTGATGTATAAGCTATATTACTGTAAAGTTTCATCAAAATTAAATGGTAACAAACATCTATCCTCACAAACTTTATAATATTAGTAGGATAACTAGGTTTGTGTTCAAGATTGTACAAAATAGGTAAAATGCTAAATTGCTTCTTTATTGTATAAGGTGGTAGAAATAACGACATAGTTAAATTTACTGTTATGTTATATTCTATTTGAATAAACCTTAATTGAATGTATTATTTTGCTTCAAGAAAGGGAAATGCTTTAGTCGATAATGTGCCTTAGACAAAGTTTAACTTATTGAGAATTCATTCATATACCAGTCTAGCGATAAATTACTTTTTTGTAGACAAAAATCTTTGAAGGTAAATTGATTTGTAAAAGAATTGACTTATTTACAACGAATAAATTTTTAGATGCTTTTTTCCTTATTTTTGCTCAAGTTTTTAAATACAATGTACGTTTATATGGCATTCTATTTAAAATGTAAGAACTTTTGTTAAAAAGTTCAGTCTTCTTCGTTTAGCGATTTTGTATTTTTTTCCCTTCCGAAAAAACCCGAAAGGTTTACTGGAAGGAACCTTTTTATGTTTATGTACACGTCTTTCTGAATATTTTTTTATGTTTTTATAATCGGTATACCTCTACAGTTAAGAATTTTACTTAAATTATTAAGATTTATAATTATACTAGCTTCTGCCCACGGCTTCACCCGCCGGGTACCTAGATAAAAAGTAGCCTATGTGTTATTCTGATGTATAAGATACATTACTGTAAAGTTTTATGATCACCCGTTCAGTAGTTTTTTCGTGAAAGAGAAACAAACATCACCTCACAAAATTTCGTTTATAATATTAGTAAGATAAGATTAGAAGGTACTAGTTTTAGGGTGAAATGACGTATGTTTTTTTCTGAAAATGCACTGCCTCATTATGATTTTCAGCGATAACATCACAAAACTTCTTGATAAATTCTCATGGTTGGTACCAGTTACCGTGGTTTTAAATTTCTTTCTATAAATTATCGGGTCAAGACTCACGCAGAAAGATCTCTGACTATCAGGACCGATAACCGTCACAGCGACATACTAGTTACACGCCTGTTTTACTAGTTACACAGCATTAGCTATCGATGTATCGGATCTAGATGACGAAAGATCTATGAGATAATGTCGATCAACGCACCGGATTACTTGAGAATTAATTAAATGGAATATGTGAAATTGTGACATGGAAGGTAAGAAAGTTAGTTTGAGCTTACAGTTGAACAATTTTCCAAACCGGAATTTTCCGAAGACTCTCGGAATTAATTAAATAGTAAGAGAAATTCCCCGTTTTACAATGTGATTGATCAAATTCACGATAGTTTTTGGAATAAAATATTTAATATTTTTATCAGTACCATGATCACCAATTCAATTCATTCTTGTACCAACAAGGTATCCTAAAACCTGTTCAGTCCAATTCTTTTTGAATCTAAAGCAGTCTATTTAGTCCAGACTATCCCTTAAATGTCCCTTTAACACAGGATAATTGACCATAAATTAAGTGTTGACTTAAAGGCTCGCCTGCTCACCTTGTTTTAGTTTTAAGCCTTTTCTTGGCATGGGCTGAGCGTCGAGCGGAATTCTACAAAAAAATGTGATCATTTTTTAAATCATTATTAGTTTGTGCATTGGTATAATTTTATAGAACCCCATCTAGGCAGACTAGTGTTAATATGAGATAGGAACCGGGAATTCCTCAACGGAACAAGCACAGGCATCGCAATTGAGTGCATATCTCTCCCAGTGGTTGACCGATTTTCATAATTATTTTTTTGTCCATCCATGGCGGCCATATAAATTTGGTTAACTCAATGGGGGAGACCTATATCTGAGGGATATAGGTCTCCCCCATTGAGTTTCATAACCATCCATCTTCTTTCTGAAACCCTTAACGATATCATTGGTCCATCGGGTCGGGAGATTTCTTACACTGAATCGTCCTGTTTGTAGTCGCCATTAGGACACCTTTCTTCCCCTAGTATGTAGGTTCTGTGATATATATGGCTTGCCCATTGCCACATTTGCCACTTCTGCAAATTTTAAGAGATTTATCTGTGGTATTAGTTCTTCTACAAATTTCTTGGTATCGGATTTAATTCCAACATAATATGACACACGAAAATTTTTAAAATAAAGTATTTTATGGAAGCGTATAAACACCAAAAGTGGAGATATTATTAACACTAAAAAGTTTTTTTTTGATGAAGAGATTTAATATATCAATATTTATGCAACATTTTTGTATTTAAGTAATAAAAGTCGTTTTTGTTGCATTCATGCAATTTACACTGATTCCTAATAGCTTGACGCTCCAAAAATAAATAGACGAGGCCTTACTTAAGGCACGGAAGGTTAATTTAAACAACAACACTTTGTTCTCTAATTACCTCCATGTTGCCTCCTCTTTGTTTTGTGAGATATCTTTAAATGTTTTTAATCAGTATTTGTTTAGAGTTCATGTTTCGCTAGGATTTCCAAGAAAAGTTGGCATTATTTTCAATGTTACTGCAAAGATAAAATGATTAGCAGGTAAATAGAAAAACAAATAAAGTAAGTACTTTTCCTTTAATGGGTCGCCATTGAAGTACCCGCTTCCAATTCACTAAGCTACGAACCAAATATGAAGTAACACTTTAAGGTATTGAATTGGCATTTTAATTTATTTCTGATAAATTATATTTTACTAAAATACATAATCATCAACAGTCTTCTGGACATAAGCCTCACCCAAAGTATGCCATGACGAACGATCTTGGTCTACCTCCATCCACTTTCCAACATTTGAGATTCTATTGTTTGACTGAGTAATTCAAGTGCAAAAATTAAACTATAATAATATTCTAAATTCTAATAGTATTCACATATTGCATTAATAATGAAAAGCTTATTTATTGTGGTATTCGCGACACATTGCAACATTAATTAAGTGAGATGATACAAAGAAGATAACCACTCATACGTATTGCGGATTTAGGACATTATACTTCTGATATTTATAACAAGTGAATAGGTAAATACTTCTGATATATCCCTAGACTAAACAGTTATTATTTCACAGGTATTTGTATTTAACCCTCATGTGACGTATATGTCTGTGAGACCGGGAGGTTCGTAAACATTTAATACTTATTAAAATTGCATTTGCCGGCGATTCAAGTTTTAATTTCGAATAGTTGCCTTATTGCACTTCCGCCACGGACACAGTGGCGCGGGTGCACATTCCGGAGCTTTAGCGCCAACTCCGTACGTGAGACCGGCGTCACCAACTACGTAAGTCAAATCATCATAATTTTAATCACTGATTTTTATATGACAATATAGAGGTATTTTATTCTGGTTGAACATTAAAGTTTTTTGTTTTATTTGTAAGAGTTTGTAGTATAGGCGACCGGCGGCGTCACCAACTCTGTAAGTCATATTGACGTCACCAGTGGCGGATTAAGTAGTTAGAGTTCCCTTGTAAATTATTTTTTTAATTATCAGCAATACCCATTGTGTTGCTGATGACAATCATATTATGTAACAACCAGGTTCTATTGTAAGAACGGTACTATTTTTATTCTCTCAAATAAAAATAGTACCGTACTTAAAGACAACAAAGGTTTTTAATAACAGAAATCAATAATGCCATTCGAAATGTCGTTTTATAAACTGCTACGCTAATTCTATTCTATTCTATATTCTAAATATATTCTAATTCCTCGCGAACAGTCTGGAAGAATTAGGCAAAAGCAGTTTGGTTATATTGTTTTACTAGTTTCTGCCCGCGGCTTCGCCCGAGTGGTATGTTGATAAAAGTAGTGTTAGTGAGTCGAACCAGGGAATATTTTTTCCCATACAAATTTTAGAACTTTATTGCACACCCCCAAGGTGTAGTTTTGTATAAATAAAAAATACGTAATTTATAGTTTATTTAAACCGAGTTTTGAGTGAATCAAACCAAGGATTACAATTTTCCATACAAAGTTTAGAACTCAATTGCACACCCCCAAAGGGTGAAAAAATAAAAAATATGTGTTTTATTATTTATTTTAAAGTTTATTTGTACTTACTTTTGAGCGAATCAAACAAAAAAAAAATTCCATACAAAATTTACCACCTTGTTTAACCCCCTTAGGGGTTGACTTTCGAAAATTAGATTAGCCTATGTGTTATTCTAGAATCTAATCTATCTACATTCCAAATTTCATCATAACCGGTTCAGTAGTTACGGAGATACGTGGTTACAAACATTCACACACATAGACTTTCGCATTTATTATATTAGTAGGATAGGATAGGATATTAAATTTTAGAGTGTTTCCAATCGACACTGATTAAAATCTTTGTTCAAAACTCTTTTGTACCTAGCTGTTAGAAAGTTTAAGACTAACTCATACAAAATCTTCCAAACACATATTCTCTTGTAGAACATCAGTTTATTCAAGCATTTATATTGTATGAACAAAACATTCCTCTTACGAAACCAGTTCAAACTCCAACATTTCAACAGATTAAGAACTCGTGCAAAAACATTCTATGTTCCGCTAGCAGAACAGATTTAACTTTCCTAATAAAGCAAACTATCCCGACAGTGTTAAGCCCGCTCCAGACACGACACAGCTATGCGTCTTCTTTCCTGCTATCTACGAACCACACCTGTCTCGAAAACGGGACTTTGTTTACCGGCCCGGTTCTCTAATTAGCCCCAGTAATGACTAGCGACAGTCCATTAATTATAACAAAACGTGGTTTGATGTGGACAAACAAAGCTGAAAAACTTTGGTAACCTCAACTTTGAACATCTGTTGCCAGTTTGGAAAAAATTTGTACGTGGCCAAAACCATTCTGGCGTTACAAACTTTTTAAAATGATGACCTTCTTTTGTTCTTTTTAAATTTTGAATTTATTATTCAGTTTCAATAAATTAATTCCGTTGAATTCGAAACGACCTTGTCTTTGATCGAATTAGTTGTCTATCTATTTATTTTTGATAGATGCCACAATTTTTTTTGTAATTTAGTGTTTATGTTTGTTTTCTTTCAATGAAGAGTCATACAAAATAAGAATAAGATTTTGATCGGTTAGGTTAGGTTGATTCATAAAAAGTTGTGTTATGATCATGAATAAAATTAATTCACCAAGCTGTGTCACACCATTACCACCTGTTTAACGATGATCCTTCATTCATACACCTTATCGTAATTAAAATTGACAAATGGATAAAGAAATACTTCACTCCATCAACAAGCGAGACTCCTCGAAGCTTCAATCATGGTGAGTCAGCGATTAAAGTTCGGTACGCTTTTGAAATAAAATTGACTTGAGCCTCCAAGGGTCTATCAGTAATATTTTTATTGGCTTCGAAGGTTGAGTTGAGTTTCTAAACTTTTGATTCAAAAGTAATCAAAACTACTTAGACATAAAAACAGGTAAATTATATATTAATTTATTGTTGGTGAAAATATCGATCAAATTCTCTAGGTCCATCTCTATTTTAATCTTCATCAGTTCCAAATTTAAAACAGTGATTACTAAAAATACAAACATAGATAGATAGATAGAAAATTCTTTATTGCACAACTACAACTACTGTAAGTACTGTATATAGGCGAACTTAATGCTAGATAGCATTATCTTCCAGCTAACCTTTGTGTTAATGGAGAAAAGTCTTGAGGTAGCGCATGAATATAAGAAACTTATAAATTATACGCTAGAGCTAATCTATTAATAAAACACAAACACTATTCCCTAAATAAACACAATTACATATACCTAACCTTAAAAATTACAGATAATAATTCATAGACTACTAAATATTCTATATAATATATATTATTTTCTCAATATGTAGCTGAGAGACTGATTACTTAAACATAATTGTTAATCACATCGTTGTTCGGACGCAGTACGTTATTCATGTCTGTTTGTTCAGTATGCCTTGTTTTCTCTGCTCAAGAAGTTTACACCTATATTTTAAAAGGGATTAAGGAAAAAACGCGGAAAATATCTGTATAGGAGTTTTGGTGACAGTGAGATTTATGTCGAGAGCAAAATCTCCCATGAATTATGTTATTTTAAGCTATGACAGCCGCTAACAATGCAGCTTTCTCTAGCGTTCTGCTACAGTTGTTAAATTGTTCGTTTTATTTATTGCTTTATCACGGTTTGAAATAATATTTAAAATAACTTTGTTTCTGCTGTTTTGTATTACAGAGATTTTCCTTGCCACAAAATACACGGGAAAACTTTCGGTACATTTTATTTATTTTGTCTGAAAGATTTCACGTTAAAATTATATGAATATACAATAATCATAAAAACTTTTTAGAAAGTAAAAAAAAATCTACACGAGGTCCGCCCAAGAACCACTAGGACATTCACGCTCATCCTACTAATATAATAAATGCGAAAGTCTGTGTGTGCGTGTGTGTGTGAATGTTTGTTACCACGTATCTCCGTAGCTACTAAACCGATTTTGATGAAATTTGGAGTGTAGATAGTTTAGGATCTGGAATAACACATAGACGAAAATAATCTAATTTTCGAAAATCGACCTCTAAGGGGGTTAAACAGGGCGGTAAAGTTTCTATGGAAAAAAATATTTTGTTTGATTCGCTCAAAACTCTGTACAAATAAACTTTAAACTAAATAATGAAACACTTATTTTTTATTTTTTCGAAACTACCCTTTGGGGGTGTGCAATTGAGTTCTAAACTTTGTATAAATTGTAATCCTTGGTTCGATTCATTCAAAAGTTGGTGGACATAGTTTGAAGCCTGGAGATGGTCATTATGCTTCTTTTATTAACATACAACGCGGGCGAAGCCGCGGGCAACAACTAATAAATAATATATTTATTTATCTTTGTATTTTATACGCTATAATACGCTCTCAACTTGATTATGGCTTCACATCTTTAATCAACACAAAAACGACATATGGCTCTTGACATTCCAAATTCAAAACAATAATAAGCTGTATTTTTTTCTGATAAATTAATTATTCATGTCATAATTCGAGTGATGGAAGCTATCGGACCACGTTCCGTCGACTCATCCGACAGGTCTAATTTAATGCGTGCATTTATTATTGGTAATGGAATTAACTGGGCCCGATTATCATAAGATTTGATGGACGCACTATCTCTCGATCGCGCATCGTGCCGCCCACTGCACTTAAAAAAGTAAAAAAAATCCCTCTCTGGCCCACAGACGACGTAGTCATTACGACTAATTATTGTTATCTTTATGGTAGCAGTCGGTCTGCCGGACTCGTTTAGGCTACAAAACGCTACTTTAAAAGCAAATATCTTTGTCATTTCAGCAGCCCAAAAAAATGAGGCTTTTTGATCGCCCATTTGTGATGGGATTTTGTAATGACAGAGCGCACGATGCGATGACTGATTCGATTCGGTCGACGCCACCTTCATTATTTGCGGTGATACGGATATTCTCACTTTTTATTTTATCTACAAGTCGCATCTATTGAACTATAATTGAATTATGAAATTATCTTTTTGTTTTAACCGGAAGTGGTGAAATCTGACAGTTTGTAATTTGTGGAGTTTTGTAGAGCTAGTGATCGGATGGTTCGTAGAGTGGCCATTTTGAAAATCCAATGCTCAAATTAGTGAGTGGAGCGTGTTTAGTCACGTTCCTGGTGTTTCGAAACGTTGTTGTAATTGAACGTCAGAATACTGAAAGCAGAGTTTGTTTTCAAACGAAACACCTACTGCGAATACTTACCATACGCGTACTCCCATCATGAGTTATTTACATCAAAAGATCCAAAGTAGTTAGAACTGAAATTGTTTGAATCAGTTGCTTAAGCGATCCACGGTTACAGTGATCTATATGTTTATTAGTTTGTTCTACTTAGTCTTACTAGACATAGTCAAAGTCAAAATTCATTTATTCAATAAAATCACAAGGATCACTTTGAAACGTCGGTTTTTATCTGCCTGTTCCTGCGCGACCAAGCCAGGAAAGAAAGGCAAGAAAACAAGGCTGGTTATTCTTTTTAATGATCCATTTACAAAACAATAGGTTCGAGTTGGAGCATTATCAATCCCTAGAGTTTTTGTCACCTAAATAATTAGATATTTTATAGTATTACTTTTTATAAAGTTTTTGTTTAACTACGTTTTTAAATTTGTAAAAAATAAAAGTCATTAAAAATATATTAAAAAAGTCATTTGAAATTTTAGTAACAAAATATTTCCCCGTATTAGAAATAGTTTTGGTTTTTGTTTGGTTTTGGTGGAAAGTAACCCAAACAAATTAAACTGCACTGCAACTATGGATAAACAAGTAGTTAAGGTAAAACCATAACTACCTACCTAGTATTAACAACCACTTCTGGGATTATCCAGACCCAGAGATTCCTATTAAGGCATTCTCCCTAACACTCCACTATACAGATACATATAATTTATTTATATATTTGTCAAATAAGTAGATTTTATTACTTATGTCGTAGTTAGGTACCCAATACAAGTTAAGTAACTAATATCAATTATATAAACAATATAGTTTCCTTATTGGTAAAATTATCTATAAATCACTGACCGAATAGTAGGCATTTTTGAGTAACAACTTTTTAAGTTTGTTCTTGAATATAAATAAAAAATAAATAAATAATAAAATCTTGTCATTTTACATAACATCATCTAGCCCCAAACTAAGCAGAGCTGTAGGTACTAAGCGAACAACATCACTGATATACTACTTATATATATTTTTTTATAAATATATAGATATTATACATAGAAACATCCAGGCCCGAGAAAAATATTTGGAGATCATGCAACCATTTGTCCCATGGTGGGAATCAAACCCGCAACCTTCTGCGTCTCGGGCGGGCTTTCGCGCACTGCGCCACAAAGGTCGTCGGATGTTGCACTTATTGCCTCATCTGTCAGATTATTAATGTGGTGACTCCTATGATGTAAGCTGATTTCTCGGACTTGGTAAGTATTTGGGTAGTGCGCAGTCTATGACGGTGCCTAGTTGGTTATCGATGGCCACCCACAACCTTTCGAATTTATCTAGGTTTGAATTTATCTGTAATGTTAGCTACATTCGTGCATAGGATCTTGCACTTGCATCGCAAGACTGAATTGAATTAGACACGATTTGTCCAGGTTTAGCCGGACCATTTTTCCCGAATCAGTCGTACAGCTGTTCGGTGACTGCGGCCAGCTTTTGTTTGAGATCCAATGTGGTTGGAGCTGTTACGATTGCTGCCACATCGTCTGCGAACATATATATTTCAGCCCCATCGATTGAATATGACGGATCGTTTAACAGTAGGAAAAAGGTAGTATTTGACACATGCACGAGCCTTGCGTTACGCCCATGCCCGATACACCTTCGCTTGAAGGGACTCAGTCAGGGTCGCCGACCACGACCTGGAGTCTCTCAGTTACGAAGTTGCTCATGAATGACGCAGCCGGTCTTCTGACTCCGTAATGTTCTAGTTTTTTTCTGAAGTAGGAGCCAGTCGGCGTAGTCAAAGGCCCGGGATAGGTCGCAGCATACAACAGCTACTTTCTGCCTATCTTCCAGGGCGCTCGTCACTTTCTATACAAGCTCTCTTAATAGAGCCGTCGTGGATGTACCGGGCCGGTACGCATACTGGCGGTCGATAAATATATTATTTTCGTTGAAATTATTATTTTCATATATTATTTTTTTTCGTATATCCGGCCCTGTGCGACCCTCATTGACGTCTGATCATCTGACCATTACTAGGTTGGTGGTCTGGCATCTCTCGGCCAACATTCCGAAACTGTGTAGAAATATCCTTATAACTTAGAAATCAGTGAGTATATAAAATGAAAGAACGTGGAACCAGAGCAGCAGGTATAAGTACGCAGGGATTCGGTAAGTAATCTATACAATACTCAATTTGGCTGGCGTAGCTAAAGCTGCAGCTGCGTTAGACGTGACTGCTCGTGGCTATAAGGAGCTCAGGTTGGCGAGAAATATTAAAAACACGAAGCATTATTTAAACTGAGATTCAATCCTGTTTCTTAGTTCAAGTCTTTGAAATACACTTCCGATTTACTCACTGTCCAGATTGTAATAATGAAATGAAAAAAAATAATAGCACGACAAAGTATACAAATTTGTAAGTTATGATGGTGAGATAAATAATAACAATAAAATAATTACTTTATTTGTAAAACAGGATGGAAAAGGTCAAGCAGTTTGGGGTAAAAATAGTAACGAAACGAACAAACAACAACACATTGGGCATGGTCGCGGTTAAATTGGAATTTTCACGGCACCAACTGTTTCCTTTGCCGTCAAACCGGGTGATCTTGTTTGAGAGAGGGCTAAAGAATTTTGACATATATGATATTATTAGCAATCAGTATACATTTATTTGCGGAATAAGTTGTAGCAATTTCACTTTGATTTGAATATTTACTCTTTTAAAACATTAACTTCCAGCTACTTTCATCTGTAAATATGAGTAAATACGCATATATAACATACAAGTCATATCATTTTCGTTTACAGACCAAACATTGATGAAACAGAAAACGAAATTTTCTAGACAACGCTTTAATATTACTGATACATGATATATGCGTAGGTTCCAAGAAAACTATGTGGGTAAATATTATTTCATTCAACAAGTAAAACGAAATATATTTTCATAAAATCGTGCCTTTCGCCAGTTCATTTTTTTTGTATTTATAAATTATTATTAGCACTGCCAATAAAACTGGTTTCGTAAGAATATGAATACTTTGTCTAGTCACTTTAAACTTTTTAAGTGATTAGATTCAGAATACAGGTTTATTATTGTGAACGCCACGATGTCAATGCAAGTCTATTGAGAAACTAACAACCTCTTAGTTATCTATCTTAGTTAAAAATACGCACATAATTAATTTCCGGTTCCAAATTCACAATAAAACTCAGCTATTCAAAAAAGGATAAGAAGGATTTTGCCTTTAACTAAGAAAATTATGTGAAAGTACGGATGTTTGTTGCTACAAACTGTGCTGTTACAAGCTAAACTTTAGCTGTTTTTGTTAACAACTAAACTTTAAGTAATCTTGACATATAATAACACATAAGCTTCTTTCCGACTCAATAAGCTACCGAAGCCGTGGGCAGAAGCTTGTAAGTAGTAAATATTACTATGCCTGGAACGATCAAGGACAAATTACCGTTCAGTGTTCAATAATTGAGTCAAACGAACAGCAACGTAACTGGCCGTTATATCACGATATTGTAGTATACAATTCTGAGAACCAAAAGACCCTAGAAATTGTTCAAAGTCAAGTGTGAAGTGATTAATCGACGCTGGCTGGAGCACACGCGACTGGGTGTTATTTCGGAAAGAATGTACGGAACGTGCTTCCATGACCCCTGTAGAGTAACAAATACTACTGGGTTCAGACGGATGCCTGCCATTCGTTACCAGATCCCTCATTTGAATTTAGATTCGTGTCTCAATTCCGATAGTTAATCAAGGTAAGTCCAAAATTTGGTATAGTTTCCTCGTTATTTGGAGTGGCGTTTGGTTACTACAATCCTTTGATCAACTACTTTTTACTAACACATAATGTCCTACTTTGTTTTCTGTATAATATTAATTAAGGTAGTTAATAAATAGTTCAAATATTAGTCGGTACCTAAGTACGTGCACTTATCTCCCTATTCACGAAATCAAGACTTAGGAAGCGCTTACTATAGAAATGAGACTATAGAAATTTGTAATTCACTAGTCAATAGTCGACATCAAAGGTTAGATAGATAGATAGAAAATAGAAAATACTTCATTGCACACCAAATATTTCAGCTTAAATAAATAGTAAAAATTTTAACATTGTTGTATAATGGGCGGTCTTATCGCTAATTAGCATATCTACCAGACAACCTTTGGATTGACCGGACTGTACGAAAGAATACAAGGGGTTGTAAGTGGTGTACCACATACTATGAAAACACTATATTATTATTTTACCTACATAATTACTTACTACACAGCATAATACTATAATTCACTATTTACTACTATAATACATACTTAAGTAAGCCATCATAAAGGATAAAAATAGCTTCCAATATTTTTGTAATGAATCTAGCGCCAAAGATTTATTTTGGCCTAAAAGTATAAATAAAACGTACATTTATATATCATTTGTAATTTTCGTCTGGAGCCCCCATTGTGCCCGCCACGTTGAGGAAACGGAAATCATTACACCGCTATACGCACAAGGTGTCATAAGATCGCTACCCTGGCATCATTACTCCAAGGTTAGATACCTTGGAGGTTTAGTGAACATGTTGTATAAAGTAGAAAACACAAAATTATGTGGACAAGTTAAATAATAAATGTATACGTATTTGACTGTATGAGAAATAAGTCAAATCGTTTATTCACATTATGAAGACAGAAAACACTTAGTTTTGTTGTTTGCTACATAATATTTGTAAGTGGATGAACATAGGCCTTGTTATGTTATGAATAATCTATACTAATATTATAAAAAGTGGAAATATTTTTTTGTTTGTTTGTTTGTATCGAATAGGCTCCGAAACTACTGGACCGATTTTAACCTTTTTTTCACCAAATGAAAGCTTAATTATCAGGAAGTAACATAGAATTTATTTTCAAAAAAATAAAGATCCTTAAGAAAATTGCAATAATGTAACCCAAAGTAGCAAAATTTTGCCTATAAAATTTATTATTTGGCGTGCGCTGAGAAAACTATTGATGATACATAAAAATGATATACAACATGATTAAAGTACTCATCATTACCTACAAAAAAGTCCGCGAGGGAATATATCTTACTATCATAGTTAAGTCACAATAGCAGCTTTTATGTTCTAAAATTTAATTCGATCGCCGATATTCCCACGGAATCCGCGGGGCGCAGCTAGTTGTAAAATAAAACAATCACACGTAATTATTTGAGAAAATAAAAATAAATTTCATAAAATACCTTAAAATATGTCATTGAACTATACAACTATATCTTCGAAAAGCTCGGAATTCAGGTCATTTATTTTGGAAGCTTCACACTTTTAATTCACCAAAAAAAAGTTTATTTCATCAAATGAATTTGTAACAGAGACACTTGAAATAAACGTTGTCGTCGCGTCACATGTTATATATAAATCGTCGCCTTAACGACGTCAGCACTCAATAAAATTTATTTTTTAATGGCTTTACGGGACTAGATTTGTAACGTTTTAACACTTATACATATTTAGGGCTCTTTCCTAAACAGATATAATGACATAAACTGTTGTTTATGGCGTGTATGTATATTTTTAATGAACGCAATCTGTTCAAAATTATAATTTTCTATCTCATATCAAAAATTCATGATGGAATTATCACCATCAATCATGGTTTATATAATTTTATTGGGTTTTACATCTACGGAGTCAACTCGAATACTTTACGGTTGGCTGCTATGGAATTGGATTTTATTTTCAGCGCTGTCTTGTGTTTTGATGTCTTCATTAAATTTTTTGTGGTAAACAGGTTTTTCTACCTTATGGTATAAATAGTTTTTCACTATAATCGTCTTCTTCTTCATGGTACTTATTGTGTTTACTGTATAAGGTTCACTAGTTTTGTGAAAGTGCATTATCTAATTGGCATTTTAACAATATTTATAATTTGATTTTATTACAATAGATTGTAAACATACCAATAAGTAGGTATTTTTTTATAGACTATATTCATAGATCTCTCTATCTATCTAGTGAATCTCATATTCATAGAAGGAGCAAGCATTCACAAAATTAATTATGAAAAATCGATATTAAAAAGAAGAAGACCACGAATAACGATTTATAAGCAAGAGGTAAAAATCCTTAACTTCCATAAAAATATGTTTCCAATTACTGCCTTATCGTGGGCAACTTAGACACGTGTGGCACAGACACCGCAGTGGCCCCCAATCACACGTTATTCATAAAAATTTCAATACAATCACAATCGTTTTGTTTCTCGTAAAATATCCTTGCTACTTGTGGATACGCAAAAGTAAATGGGGAATGTTTCATTAAAATATAAATTTAAGTAATTTTTACCCCAATCAACGTTAGTTTTAGTATATCGGAGCGTACATCCGTTACAATTGTAAAAATATAATGAGTCATTACGGTAACCCTTCATATTTTTTGTCACGTAAGTAAGGGCACCTTTAGAATGTGTTTTATTTAGTTGTATAGCTGTCGACGCCCGTTGATCATATCAACACCCTGGTAATTATCGTCTTTTAAAGATCATGTTTCGTGAGAGCTTGCTCAGATGGAGAGATAACGTTAGGTATTTGGAATTTATTTTCGCTGTTTAAATTTACAATAAAACGCACGCACCTTTTTCACTTTGCACATGTTTTTTGATTATTAAACTTTCAAACGGTAGTATGCGTATGATGTGGATATTTCATTGGTCCAGACAAACAAAAAAAAATCCTGGCGAGACAAAGTAATGTTTTTTTTAGTGTTCACAAAATTCAAACTCTTCTTACTCAACAAGTGTGAACTCGTCTCAACAAACAAGTCTCTCTAACTACCAGACTTCCGTGACCAATTGTGACGGATAGGACTAATTTATCAAAAGCTTCAATTTTCTAACTCGCAGGTATGGCTGCATTTACATACAAAGCAGCTAACGCTGACTTCCGGCATTTCTTCAGCCGGCACGAAACAGAGCACTACTTTGACATTGTGTAACTTTTTTAGTTTTTGGTATCTTACTGTAGCTATGAGCAAAGACATTGTACGAAATAATAAAAAAACGGGATCAAGCCCTTAAATTTAGCTTATTTCATGCTCATTACTAATGTAGTGTGATAAATTATTTCACTCTGTGCCCCTACATCGTTTTTATAACTTTCGTTTTTATATATATATAATATAACGTTTTTATAAATTCCAGGTTAAAATCCGAGAACTTTAAAACGTGTTTTGGAACAGAAGTAGGGCCGGGATGTTTTACGTGTCAAGGAATCTATTTATAGAAATCACAAGAAACACTTTGAATCCTCGTTTTAGAAACTAGGTGAATTTACGTCAAGTCTCGTTTACATCGTGGTCAATTTCTTGTACCTTATAGCATGTGTAAACTGTTACCGGCCACATTCGTTCTATGTGAATGTGTCCATAACTCGCAGGTTGCGTGTGTGACTGAATATTCTATTACTTTGGTTCGAACGATTAATCTTCAGGCAGGTTATTAGTGTCTAAGCTGGATTAATGAGTGTTTGTTAAGATACCGAGTGGGTTTTATAATATTCATGGAATTTATTTTAGAACTTTTCTAACGCTTTTCTCACTTATTTTTAAGTTCGTTGTTTGTCAAATTGAGTCATAATGTTTACATTTCAGTTTTAGCATAAGGGCCGATCTTTCAAAGCTCGAAATTGCTCAGCTTCGGGTGTAAGTAACTAAGCCAAAACCTTTACGTTAAAGAATTTCAATTGTTTAAAAAGGTTAATATTCATAAACTGACCTTATTATAATTATTTTTTCTCTCCAAAGTTGCAAAGATGCCGCTCACCAATTTTAAACGATTTTATATATTTAATGACAGAAAAACCATAATGATGCTTATCATCTTGGTAATTAAAAAGATCCGATGATATTTGCAGAATTTATGTTCATGCATAAAATGAACATAAATTCTGCTCATTACGACCAACTAACTAGAGACCACACTATAGATTTCAATTTCACACAACTGCAGAAGAATGCTATTTGGGGGGAATTCTAGACTATTTTTTAAGAGTCTAGTTTTCCCCCTATTGGGGATTTTCAGGGGGGATTTGTGGAATAACCCATTGCGCGTGATTTGTTTTGTAAAGTAACATCGGCGCGGAAGCAAAAACGTGGACCCGACACGAATTTTTGGAGCACTATAATGCTCTATTGTGTTGTTTCAAAAAATATAATCCTATTTTCGTAGCATTTATCTGCTGACTAAATAGTAAAGTCGTTCTTGTGCATCTATAGTTTCTTTTGTTGTTGCACTAAACGCGTGTTTTTTTGTTATTTTAATGCTTTTCGATTATGTTGATACATCAGTTTTTGGTTTAGTATTTGGGAGCGATTACTTGCGATCACGATTTTTACCAAGGAGATCGACTTTTACTACGAGAGAGTACTACTACCGGAGAAGTATGAATGAATGAATGAATTAAAATACTTTATTGATACCTTAAACATATAACATAATCTACAAAATCTTATTCTAAAGAAAGTACAATGGTCGGTCTTATCGCTTCGAAGCGATCTCTTCCAGACAACCTTTTTATTTGTATGGAGGGAATATTAAGAGATTGTGAGAGTGGCGGGGGTGTAAATAAAATAATAATAAAAGAATATTAACTACAATATACATACGAGTATATATACACATAGTAATGAAGTACTACCACTGTATTTATTTCCGCCACTAATAAGTAATGTTCCATTGCTATGTTCTGTTTTGAAGGTGCCGGTAAAAAAACAGGCACAAGTTTTTTCATTATTATTAATTAATGTATTATAACTTTTTTTAGGGTATTATAACTTTTTTTTTTAGTGTAAGCAGTGATGATCTTGTGATGGTGGTGGAAAATATGTCAACAGGCAAAGAAAATCGTTTACCATAGGATGGGCTTTACGCCACTTGCCACTTGTCTTCGGCTTGGCCAATTATGATGATATTGTTTTATTAATTAGAAGATGATCAAGAGTTTGAAATAACTTTG
The DNA here is from genome assembly GCA_958496245.1 of Perizoma flavofasciatum. Classification (NCBI taxonomy): domain Eukaryota; kingdom Metazoa; phylum Arthropoda; class Insecta; order Lepidoptera; family Geometridae; genus Perizoma; species Perizoma flavofasciatum. The sequence continues at coordinate 5,604,569 of OY292433.1, forward strand.
CTCTATTTTATAAATATAAAATGTCCTTTAAATAAAACAATAAATTTACTTAATCCGGCAGATTAAACTTAACTTTATACATAAGGAGAAAGTTATAATACCCGTGCCTAAATATGATAATTAAGTACTTTATGTTTTACCATGTTTTTAGTTTTTTTTTGTGTATAGAACCAAAAATAAAAAAAAATCCATACAAACTTTAAAACTCAATTGCACACCCCCAAAAAGTAGTTTGGAAAAACCAAAAAATACGTGTTTTATTATTTATTTTAAAGTTTATTTTAACTGAGTTTTGAGCGAATCTAACCAAGGAATATTTATTTAACCCCTTTAGGGATGGATTTTCAAAATTAGGTTAGCCTATGTGTTATTCCAAAACCTAAACTATCTACATTCTAAATTTCATCTTAACAGGTTTAATAGTTACGGAGATACGTGGTAACAAACATTCACACACACAGACTTTCGCATTTATTATATATAGTATATAGTAGGATAGTAGGATAGTAGGATTTAAATCCTACTAATATTATAAAAGTGAAAGTTTGTGAGGATGGATGTTTGTTCCTCTTTAACGCAAAAACTACTGAACGGATTTTGATGAAACTTTGCAGTAATATAGCTTATACATCAGAATAATACATAGGCTACTTTTTATCCGGGTACGACGTGGGCGAAGCCGTGAGCAAAAGCTAGTCTTTACTAATATTATAAAGAGGAAATACTTTTTGTTTGTTTGTACCGTATTCGGTACAAACAAACAAAAAGCCTATTGGCTCCGAAACTACTGGACCGATTTTAACCAAATTTGATACAGATAGGTATAGTTCGTGATCAAGAATAACGCATAAATGACTTCTCATCCGGATACTACGCAGGCAAAGCCGTGAGAAAGGCTAGTATACAATAAAGCGAGGTGACTTTGTTGCAATGGCTGCTCTTCATTGCACGACAATAAACCTTGGACAAAATAAAGCAAAACTTCTTAAAAATACAAGTAAGAACCGGCTTATCCCTCGGGACCATGAACTTGGACCATATTACTAGATTCTCCCGACAGACTTTAAATAATGTAGTTGTACCCAAAACAATTGCTTGTAAATCTTTAATCGAAACTCAACTTTATAGTTTAGTTATCCGAATCTATGAAACCCTATTTTATTTTCCTAAAATCATCTGCATTAGCGTAGTAAACAGAATGCATTTAATTTTACTTGTATAACGTTTCAATCTTTGTATTAAGGCATCTGCTTATGACATTTAAAAATTAGATTTGAATTTTGCGTGCCACCGTCACAATTGCAGAATATAACTGTAATGTTGCCATGACAAAAATAAGTTACTTTACGAGTGAACTGCTGGGGCTCTATGTATGTATATTGTAATCATTAGGTAAGTGACAATTTAGGAAGAATTCAGAGACATTTTGGTGCTCATACTTTGATTTGCCAACAGAATCAAAAATATTGTAATATTCATATCAAAGCGAATATGATTGAGTATAAGACAAAAACCAGCAAAACATCTAAAAGATGAGAAATCCTACGTTTATGGTCACAGTTTACCTTACCTCATACTTTGCGATTAGGTAGGTACCTACCTACCTTAGGTTGATATAGGAAGTTATAGAATCGACTCCACAAATTAGGTAGGTACCTACCTACCTTAGGTTGATATAGGAAGTTATAGAATCGACTCCACAAATTCGAGCCCTCAGAACATAATAATTATATTTCTATTTATGCAGAAACTTCAGGTTTCCGCAGGGTTTTACCAAAAATTACTCTGCTTTTGACACGACGTTGAATGAGAAGCTTGTTTGTCACGGATAGTGATTCGGGCGTCCCAGACCGTGACGATATGAAATGTGCGTGTTTTAGCGTGACAACGTCGCATGTTGATTGATTGACAATGCAAATTTTATTTAGGGAAAGTGTGGCTGTGAAATTGCAAGCGTCCCCTCGCCTTCCCACGCTTTTGTGTAACAATTAACCAGTGATTAGCATGTTTACATCCTACAATCCTATTAATATTATAAACGCGAAAGTTTGTTACTCTTTCACGCAAAATCTAATGAACGGATTTTAATGAAACTCTACAGTAATATAGCTTTATACATCAGAATAACACATAGACTACTTTTTATCCGGGTATCACGTGTGCGAAGCCGTTGGCAGAAGCCAGTATTTTATATCAATAATAATTAGACCAGACTTTCCTTTTCCTCCCTCTGTTTAAAAATACACTAAGACTAAATAACACTATACATTAAGAATAAATGCATAATTTAGTAAACTGCCTTAGCATTATCCTTATGCTTTGGAGGGATGTTAATATGTTCAGATTCTTTCGTTCGCGACAAAAAAAACATGTTATGGTAAATTATGATATGACGACCTCGATGGTGCGGTGGGTGAATAGCCGGCTAAGACGTGCGGGTTCGATTCCCGCTGCGGGACAAATATTTGCAAGTTTTGCAGATATTTTCCGGGTTAGGGTGTTGTGGTACCACGGTACTAATATTTCTTGATACCCACGATACACGAAACTCTAGTGAGGGGTCAGGATTATTTTTATGTCAGTTGGGTGTAAATTTATTTTTTTAATTATAAAGTCAACATCACCTGCTTTGACTTCCCCCGTTTTCTTAGTATTCCTGTTTTTGTTTTCTTGGTTACCTGCTTTGTCAGAAACCAGGCTAAAGCATGGCGTGACCTCGCGTAGGTCCTAGTGATTGATAGTAAAAGAACCGGTGGTGTAGTGAAAAAGCTTCACAGAACTACTTAATACTTTGAAACGTAGCAGTACGAGTATGTTATTACACAGTATACGAGGACCTAAATCAACCAAAGCTACCAAATCATGTTTCAAAACTAATTAAATTATTTACTCTTCAACAAACACGCTCAATGGTTGCCAATATCCATAGAATCAAAGAACACAAACAATCAGAACATGGAAAAACAAATAAGAGAAATCACTCGACCTCGTTCAGTTATCGTTTTGTAATGGATACTGTAGATGTGTAGGTCACAGTTCCAGATATAGTAACGATATTTTTCATGAAAGCAGAGATGCTCTGAGTTTAAATGGTTGAATCTAAATTGAGTTGAATCGCATTTATAGTAGAGTGACTAAACATATGTATGCCTACGAGTAACTATGGAAGGTAATAATTGCACTTATTTTTAGTTTATTGTAAGTTCGTTGTGTGCATATTTGCTCTGGAAAATAAGCGTATTCTTTTATATTCTTCAGCCTAAACATTTCAGTCATAGAGACCTGAAATTTGGAGGTTAAATTTATTTTGGTGTTTCTTTGTGTAATAAGAAAGGATTCCTCGAAATTTCACTTAAAGAGTGCAGCAGGAAGACGAAAGTATGAAAATAAAGTAGGCGAGGTCGCAATACAATGAATTGTAGATTTTAAAACTGTATCAGTGGACAACAAATTACAATGATAAAGATAAATGGCAAGATGAAGCAACTTGAAATATGCTGGAGCTTTTGAAACAAATGAGGAAAGAAAATATAAATTGTTTGGATACGTAAGTCTTTTTGCATGTAGATACATAATTGTAACTCACCGAGACCGGACCATGCAGACCCCCACCCCCTTGCACAACCGGTGGAGCGATGACATCTTAAAGGTTGCGGGAAATCGGTAGATGGAAGTAGCCCAAGTTTGTCTTGAAACTCTTTCAGGAAGGTCTCTTTCAGCAGTGATCTTCTACATGATGTTTATCATCATCAGATGATGATAATGATGGATGAATACAATGACTTTATTTACGGAGACGAATCAAATTGTGGACAAAATGTAAAAAAGTGGGAAGCTAAGAATAGTTGAATCGAATCAAACACAAAAGCATGAGCTAAAACCGAGTTCAATACAATTCGATACCGCCCGTAAACGAATGCCCACGTAAGTAGCTAAGTAGAAGGAAAGAAACAGAACTGATAAAACACCCTGGGCTGGCAGCTAAGATATGAAAGCCGGCCCAGTTCATGTGTCGCACAACGTTACGATGAAATACCCAGCTAGGCCCGGTCAAATTGCCTCGGGTGGCGGTGTCGATCAAAGGTAAAAGGTTGTCAAGTGGCTGTCAAAGTTTGCGTCAATGTACAGAATCACCACCGCTACCGTCTCCATGATCGCGACAATTTGCGCAGGCCTTTCAAGTCCTGTCTATCTAAAGGTTGTTTGGAAGAGATCGCTTTTAGCTAAAGACCACCCATTGCACCTTTTATGTTTATGAATTCCTATATTTTGTATTTTGCTTTGATGTGCAATAAAGAGTTTATTTATCTATCTATCTAAAGATTGACCAAGCTATCATCACCACACTACACACGCTGCGAGTAGGAACGTTGCGAATACGTACTTGTCTGTTTGTTATTTTATTTGCTCTCTACTCAGTAAACTCTATCTTTCGATGGTTTTGATTCCACGAAGTCAATGTTTACATTGAATGTTAAACTTCAGTTTCAATGTCAGTTGTTACATTTTTTTCAAGCGTTTAGTCTACTGTCAGAGAGTTTATGGACGTCAAATAACAATATTTGCTTATCATAATATTCAATAGATTTTAATAGCTTTGTTGATGTCTACCTTGTTTGTAAGGGAACTCTTCAGTCTGGTTGTAGAAACATGGGCTTCAATCTTTAAATACATAGCTAGATTAGGTAAACTATTTGTTATTCGTGATCCCTTCAGAAAAATAACAATAATATACAACTATATATAACGTAGATTTTCATCCACTCCAGGTAGAAGATGTGTTCTAGAATCTTGTATAGTCTCCCATGAAATATTAAAATAAGCCTCCAAAGAACCGGTGACCTTTAAAATATAGCGGAAACCAACATCCCGCTATATTTTAAAGGTCACATCAAAGGGGATGGAAGTGGCCCAAGTAGTAAATTTATATATATTTTTTTATTTATTGGATTATTATTTTGATGTTGATTTATATTTGCAGATATTTTTCTCGGGCCTGGGTATTTATGTATAATGTTATATATCTACTTGTATTTACAAAAAAAAAATATAAGTAGATTATTAGTCATGTAGTTCCCATAATACAAGCTCTGCTTAGTTTGGGGCTAGATGATTTTGTATGAAACCGTCGAGCGTTATTTATTTATTTATTTCCCTCAACTTTCTGAGGTCTAACATTGCAATTAATTACGGTTTGTCCCATAATACGTTAACTATCTCGAAAGGCTTTTCTTTTTTTATATTTATCCACTGTAATCTCTAATATCGTTAGAGATATTTTAGCATAACACTACTGTAAAAATCAATCTTCAAATCAATCCGTTTTAAAAATAAAATCTAAACCTGAATCTGTTCTTAAGATATATAAATTGGGGCAGACACAAAGTCCAAAAAGCAACTTATATGATGTGCATGTCACAATTAATTTCAAATGATTTGCCTTTTGAATATTCGAATTTATTATTTGAGGAAAATGTAGCTATGTATGTACAATCTTGAAAGGTGTGAAAAATCACACCTTTTGAGATTGTATACATAGGTATTTTAGGATGCCCTGTATACAAGGTACTCTATAAAGATAAGCACTCACAAGGCCATACAAAAAGTATTTTTCCAAACCTAAAAACAGCTTGGCTCCGTTTTTAAAATATATCGCAGATAGCTGAATTGGCAACATTAACACACATGGCTTCTTGGTTCAAACTAATGGAGTCCGTTATTACCGGCCACCTCAACGAAAAAGTGCATTAGCGTACCTTAAGTGGGATAAAAGTATTTGAATATAGAACTAAAGCAAAGTGCGCTGTGAGTGCTTATGGCACTTAACATACAGCGATTTGCCTCATTTACTGTAATCGCTACAGTTTTATTTTACTTCGGGTTTCGGTAGCTCTTTCCACGTGAAATAAATGACTCATGTTTATGGCATTCAATATTCAATTTGAACATCGAACGCAATGGTTTTTAATTTGCCCTGACTGTTTTCTTTTGTTTATTTACAGAATATGGTTAAATTTTGGAACCGTAGATTTTATTTGGTTTTGCTGGCCAGTGTGTTTTGACCTGTGGTTTATCTTCATGTTTTGTCTTAGTTCAGCTTGTGAGAGTGGGTAGTGGGTCTGTCTACGCTGGATGCTTATTTAGTTTGTCAAGTTTTTGAATCCCCTTCTCGGTCTCTTATCACGGTTAGTTAGATGCGCTCTGAGAGTACCTCTGGGGGATATGAAAAGGAGTTCCTTTTCGTGAATATTGTATTTGCCATCTAAGAGTTCGGCTTATCAGGTTTTCTGCGAGGGAAGATGGTGGCGGCTGATCTTTTGTTTTATAAATTACCTGCCTTGAGTCTGGTTTGGGAAACTCGTTTTATCAACAGATTAAACATTTTTATGAAGTAAAAAAATAATTAAATATACAGTGAATATGCATATCTGAATGGATCGGTATTCACGAACATGGAGCTTACAATAAATAGAGTCATTAAGCGGTAAAAAATGTAAACTTTCATACTGCGTTCTAAAGCCTTAGGATGTTAGGATTAAAATAATGTTTAGTGCGAGTTACATACGAACCGATTTACAATATTTCAACAAGTTTTACGAGTACATCACACCTTTGCTACAACCATAACAGACAAAGCGGATAGACATAATGAATTTTCGTTTTTGAATTGGAAAATAAATAATTCATTGTGAACGAGACGTGAGTTCTTAGTAATGTAAGAAAGCATAATTTTAGCCCATATCGTAAAGTGCAACGAATGACAGTACTCGTAAAGTTTTATGTCGCGCACCGAGCACAGTCTCGTCTCAATTACAATTACAAATTATTACAAAATTTCAACTGAGGCCAAGCATCGTAAGTAATAATGGAAACGACTTATTCATCAGGAAGAAAAGTTTAAATGGAAATTACAATATTCTGCAGTTTGTTCAGATTAACGGAAGAGATGTTTCGCGTAAAACATACAGAACCCTTCGATTACTTCTATAAATTCCAATTAAATAATGATGTTCAGTTCTTTAGCCTAATTACCCAATGGAACACAATCTAAACTTGTCATAACATGGGCGAGGAAGAGCAAGGAGGTATTAAACCACCTACCTATCAAGTAGGCGTTTCCATTTAGGAATCAGGTAAATAAATAACCTGTTATTTGAACGTAGGTTAGGTAAACTGAAAGAAAGAAAGAAAATAGTTTTCTTTAATATATAGTTTACAAATAAGAAACCACCAAGACACGAAATAGAAACTTATAATAACACTAACAACGTAACTAAAAACACTACCTAATTGCTTACCCATTATATTTTTAATCAAGAAAACCATATATTTTTTTAAATGTTAAGGGAACATTAATCTCAAATTTAGCATCACAATAATACCTAACAACATAAATTAGCTGCAGAGCATTGCGTTAGACCGCATTCACTAATAAATCAGACTACCAGCGCTTACAAGAAGGCACGACGCCAATGTTCTTTGCTTAACCTTCGGAATACTGGGATTGCAGAGAAAATTCAAAATAAAAGGGGACTTATTAATGAAACATATTTAACACAATGAAATTCATAATGAAATTATACACTTGAAAACTACCTAGTTATAAAGTTATAAACTAACTAACTTATTTTATTTTTTATCAGATCTTTAAAAAATCTTGCCAGATTTATAGTTTTTTTAGATCTGTTGAGAAAGCTGCGAAACCTTAAAAACGTCAGGAATAAGAAAACATTTTTTTTTCAATTTCCTTCCCTTTAAAAAAATAATAATTTCAGTGTGTCACAAAAGAAAATCTATTTGTCTCGATCAGATCTGCTTATGCATACCAAGGGTACAGATATTATAATCCAAGGGTTACGATCTAATGATCCTTGTGGCCTCAATGAATACTGGGCAACAACCTATTGACTTTGACTTGCACACGTGCTAAACTTATTTGTTAGCGGCAATGCCGTCCATCAAATTCACATCTGAGCTAAAACGATTTTGGCCTCCGTGGTCTAAACTTGTGCGGCTGTCAGATAAAAACTAATGCCTTAAAGTTTTAGTTCTCAAATTAATTTGAAATACTCAATTGATTGGCATGCTATGAGGAAAGACTAAAAAAAACTAAGCGTTAGATATTTGTAGACACCCACAAATATCTAACGCTTCGTTTTTTTTAGGCGAACGCATATTTGTCAAAACTTAGCAGCAGTCACATTACATCCAAAAGCTAATGTCATTTCCATACAGTTATTTTTTCCCGCAGGCGTTAACGTCAACAGAAAGTGGGGTCTGGTTTCGAGTTTTGTACCGGTAAACATCGGTGACTGTGCCAAGGCGTTTGAGAGTAATCTAGAAAGCGTACCGCAAACGCCTCTGGCTGAACCTAGGATGCCCTGACCTACTATTAAAGGATTGTCTCAGAACATTTCTCCCATATTCACGCCTCTCTAATCTATGTCTATGGTCTCTAAGCTCTGTCTATGGTCTGTAATTTGTGACGTTTATGCACACGGTGATTTATTTACGGAGAGAACTAGTGGACCACTCCGGACTTTATTTGCGTAGAAAATTAAAAATGTTGTTTTAGTACTTGATCAGCCTTAATAAAAAAAATACCTGGGTACTAAAAAATAAAATTCATTTTTTTTACTTTTTTAAACGCTTTTACCTCTATTTGGACAACAGAACATGTATTTTTCGTGTGGTTTACATTAAAAAGTTACCAGCAAAAATTTTTTTTTATATTTAATTATTAAAATTAGAACACTTGTCGCTTGTCGATGGGCTTGCAACATGTCACGTGGAATGCTTACTACTATGCAAAATGCGGACATGTACCAAATATAATGTCGACGTATGACATTATATTTGGTACACCTCCCTCTGCTTGGTATCCTTACAGATCTGAATGCTGAGTCTGGATCTAAGGATCTCCATCATGGGGATTACAGTTCGTGACGTTTTTTTTTAAATTGCCTAGACCTACCACACACAATTGTATTAAGGTTTCAAAGGTCTCAATTCTAATTAGGAGCATTGTACGTATTGTATACTAACCGCTAAAGATGCTACTGTTGAGTTTATACTCGAATTATAAAAATATACTCTGTAAAAATATCTACGTTAAATGCTCAAGGTTGGTTATAGTGTGTACTCGTAGATAGTATATGCTCGAAAACCTGCCCATTACAGATTCACTCCGAATCAAAATGCAGGTTTCACTAATTACAGTTGAGTGAGTTATCGTTCCGCAGTATGTTTAGCAATTACAAGTAATCAGTACTTGCGGTCTAGTATTATTTCTTTAGAAAAACAACACTTGGATTATACGTTGCCGCTTTGGCGTATCAGGTAACTTTTTATTAATCTATGCTTACGGTAAGAGTGATTTGGTAAGGCCTTCCGCACGAAAGCAACGATATGAAAAATAATACTCTGTTTTTATAAAGATGCTCTGAATGACCTGATTAGGAAAACGCTAAACCAGAAAATTTATAGGGAATGTGATGAGAGTGAATAAAGCAAAAGTGGTATCAAGTGGAAATCCTCTGGGAAACAGGCGTGAACAGGTACATACATATGTGCGTTTGTCTAATTAAACCGAACTTAGTAAGTTTGAAACCAAAAGCAATAATGCACAAAGATTAATTACTCAACTATATCTCATTATATAGGATATGTATAATATGTATATATGTAGGTATTTATTAATAATATATATATATATATATATATATATATATATATTATAGGTTTACTCGTACACTGCCGTCTTTTGATTCTATTTTATCCTGTCCATCCAAATGTTGTCTGGAATTGATGCTTTTAGCGATAAGACCGCCCATTATAGCTTATATTATTATGAACTCCTTTTTGTATTTTGTTTTGTGCAATAACGAGTTTATCTATCTATCTATCAACTGAAAAACCCCCAGTTTTAGTCTTCTTTAAGTAAAGTTTATATTTAAATAAGAATAAAACCTCGGCTTTCGATTTCTGATGCAAAGTCAATACAGAAAATACAAAAGCTACGTTGGGTAAGCTCTATAATAATATATTTCCAAAAATATTTGATATTTCACGAAAGCAATGGAAGCTAGACAGTCGATATAAACAAGTAACGAAAACTAAGGTACGTTCGGAACACATACATAAAATTTATTTATTATTGTGCAAGCTGCACGCACGTCTATTTCGTTGGCGAATTTATTGTATGCCGATTTTGCATTATGCGATACGGACCACAAAACAAGCTTTGAGTTAGGTCAACTGGCATTTAGACTGGTGGTATTTAAATGATTTTGTAATAACTTAAGATAGTTGACTTCACACGTATGTGAGTCTTACACAAAGCCCATTACTTTAATTTGATTATGTAAATTTTCAATTGCAGTAATTTCCACACGCTGTACTTATGCTGTTCTATATTATAATAAACTATGGAGGTATCTGGTAAGTTAAACATTATTTCACATGAATTAATTTAATCACTACGGTGTATGACGTGGCAGCTTCTTAGCCTTTCCGTGCATACAATTCTCAAATGAATGAATTCTTATGAAAAAGGTTTTTATTTTTTTGCATTAAATTAAATTATAATTTTACAAGCAGATTAATATAAGAATCATATTAAAGTTAACTCTGACTTTCATAAGCTTGGTGTCACATTATTTTTATTTTAGATTTTCAATACAATACAAACAGTATCCATATCCATAGGAAATAAAGAGGGACGTCCATCGTAAACTTCAATGATACACGGAGGCTCACACTAATAAAATAGTAGGTACCCGTGTGCTTTAGAACTTTTGAACTCCCCCTGTCTGTTGTGCACTCCATTATTTTAATAAGATAGTCAGGGATTTCTAGTTAACTATGCTTTTGAATACTTTTGAAAGTCTTATTATTAGGCATTTATTGTAAGTGCTAAACTAATATTAAAATTTTGAGGCTTTGAGCCTTGTTCAGGTAAAAGTAGAAACATTCTTGTTTGTCTCTTCAGTCTTATTTTTTAGGGTTCCGTACTTCAAAAGGAAAAAACAACCCTCATAGGATGGGATCACAAACTTGCACATTCAGTTAAAGAATTGACCGTGATGTATATAACGATATATAGGCGATTTTTTTTTCAAACTATAAAGTTAAGTTTGTCTTATCCGACTTAACTTTTCGTTATAGTAATGTTTAATGCTTTCATGTTTTATGAACTTAAGCGATTCCCAAAATAGAGGAACTATCTACATACAATCTAGCACGGAGTTAGACTCGCACTTATCCGGGTTTTTATTACTCCCACCAGCTTTATTTTGTAGTTATATTATATATAACTATTTGCTCAATACTGTGCAATCATCCTCAATCTATGAAGTTTTTTCTCAACTAGGGAGAGTAAATGGATCAAGAGTCAGCCATATTAGCGGCACACAACGCTTGCATTGATTTTCGAGTGTAAAAACTCATAATGCCAGAGCTATAATCTTAGGATCTTAACACAGGAACTTATAAGAATATTCAATAATAGCTGTTTTCAAAACAACAGTATCGCCATCTAGTTAATTGATCGTAAACAATAAACATCTCGCAGACGACTCCGAAAATTAGACATAATATATTATTGGCTCATAACGGACACTAGATTATTTACATTGAAGGTCGTTTACGAGCTGTATATTTTTCTCGGAAGTTGATTATGGCTTCATTTCCTCACACGTTGGTTATACAATTAATAATAGTAGGTACGATGCATTTCTTTATTACTTACAAATTTCGGGACAGCTGAAGCGTGCAAAAATACCTAAGTAGGTATTGGTTGACATTAATGAGCTCATTTTATTTTAAGTCATTTCTTATTTGATTATAATTGAAAAGTTTTACTTACAGTTCTTGTTTGATCTAAGTAATGCACCACTGTCGGCTGGAGGTAGAAACCGAACTTATTTTCATACACAAGGCAAAGTGTTATCGTTTGAACACTTTGCCTTGTGTATGAAAATAATCCAACTGGCTCACTGTCACCTTAATTCATAGACACACCTGCGAATATCACGGATATCCAAATGAAACATTGCAGTACGTAACTTAACTATTTGCAATTCAATTCATGCAAAATCATCGCGCAAAGCTGAAACGTTGAGAGTTCCATTCTACATTCTACGTAAACCTAGTTGCCTCACTAATGCTTCGAAAGACAAGCTCAGGAGCTCACTTTAGACTACATTTAGCGGGCCTTAGGCCACCGAGGCTCTGAGGTTAGGTTCTTAATTAGCTATCGTTCGCAGCTGACCGCTTGGAAGTGAGATCTAGGTACACGTGACATGCAACTTTCTTGGCTGAAATCAACTCTGTCACATTGGAATAGGATCGTTATAGAGTGTGTCTATGAATTGGTTATACCCTTGTGGTTAGACGATGGGTGACATTTACGTAGTGCATGTATGCCGCACCGAAGGAGCCCGATCAGGATTGCTTCGATCTTGTAGGGTATTTGAATTATAATTGAGGTACGGATTAAGAAGCTTACCACTCAAATGTCCATCATGTAGGTATCGTTATAAACAAATGTCACACTTGTGAGGACGTGAGATGACCTCGGAGGCAGGGTGGGCGAGTAACCGTCTCAGACGGAAGAGGTAGAGGTTCGATTCCCGCTGCGATACAAATGTTTGCGTAACAAAACAAATATCTGCGATGCAGATATTTGTTTATATATATTTGCGATGCAGATATTTGTTTTGAATCTGGGTGTTATGATACCATTGTTATTGTAGTTCCTGAGACCTAGGATACAGGGAAACCTAGCGAGGATTCAAGGCTGTGTAGGTATTGTCAATACCTGACTGTCACAGTCGGGTGTTTATATTTACCCTAGCTTCTGTCCACGGCTTCGCCTGCATAGTACCCGGATAAAAAGTAGCCTATGTGTTATTCTGATGTATAAGCTATATTACTAAAAGGTTTCATCAAAATCCGTTCATTAGTTTTTGTATGAATGAGTAACAAACATCCATCCTCACAAACTTTCGCGTTTATAATAGCAGTAAGGTAGTAGGATTATATTTATGTTTTTACCCGCGACATAAGGAGCCTGTAAATGCCTTTGCCTTAAGAGATTGCTTGTTTGTTTGTCTGTAACCATTTATCTCTGAAAAGACTTATCGGATTGTAACATGTTTTTTGCAATCGATTTATTATGAGTCTTCAAAGATGATACCTGGATAGAAACTAAAGAGCACTGCATTCGATGATAGAAGTGCACTTCGGGGGAAAAATATTGGAAAAATAATCATGTTTTTTGAAAGACTATAGATGGTTGACTAATAACACGGTCCCATCGTTGGTGCGGTAACTTAAAGGACCGTACCTCGTTGGAAAGCCCCCTACCTGATGGACCGATGACATTTGAAGAGTAGCGCAAAGTCAGTGTATAGAGTTGCCAAAGATGTACGACCATGCCACTCGCTAGGGTAGGCCTATATCCACTAGTGGACTTATACAGTCTTTTGATCATGATGATGATTACCGTATCTAGCGTATGTAATATAGCCTTATGTCTTTTTCATCAAAAGTTTTTTTTTGCTCATTTTATTGTGCGTCTATTTATTTGTAAGATAATTGATTGCGAAACCTGTTTTATTATGACTTTGGGAGGACATGTTGTAATTTTTGAGCAAAAACTTATCCGTCAAAACGAATAACATCAATCATGTTTTTAGATGAAACCAGATGGATATGAAATTAATATTAAAACATAGTGTAAGGTACATGCTGGGTATAGTTGTGCGTTTGTTGAGGTGAGTGTGTATGTGTAAGGACGCGTTCGTTAGTGCATACATAGTTTTATTGCTTAACGTTTACAAATAGATTAACGTGATTATTCTCACAAGGACATTAGATAGAGGGAATCATTAGCTTATTTTAATGATTTATTGTTAACATTTTAATGGACTCTTTACACCTATACATAAATAAAGTCGCTGATAACCTTCAAGTTCAATAAAAAAAAACACAGGTTCATGAGATGATTGATCCGAGTTAGACAAACTTTGAAAAGGATAAACATTTAAATGCTTATCCTTATAAACAGAGTAATAGGTCCTTGTGCAAGCTAATTGTAGAATATAAGACTTTCATTACGTTGTTCCTTTTTAAATTTGCATTCCAAACCATAATGACCGCACTCAAGGTAAAAGTTAAATGGAAGGAACCTAATTAGTTTTTACGTCGGATCTAAAACGGGCTATACTAATAAACATGAAGATGAAAGGCGGTCTCGATAAAGCAACTCAAATAAATACGGAGTAGGTTGTAACTAATTATCGTAAAAGTACATCCTGAGCAACCATTACCAAATAGCTGTCATTAAAGCATGATACGATAAAGAGGAAAACACCACCCATGGCGGAGTAAGTAGCTATAACTACCTCTATATAGTTATAGCTACTATATAGGGCGTGTATGTACAGCTATATAGCTGTATATATATGCAGGATGTCCAAGATAAGGCGCAGGCAGACGCTGAATTAGCTCAACAAAAAATAGCTAATACAATTTTCGAAAACGCAAACGATACCGTGCTGTACCGTACAAAAATTACGAGAAAATATACAGAGTTGGAGAAAATATATCTACACTTTTTCACTCTTAAACGATTTTTTAGTAAAATTATGAATGTATAGGTAATGAGTAAACATTCAAAATTTTATCATATGTATTGAGTAATATCAGATATATTATTTCGGAAGTTTTTAAGGTATTTCAGAGATAACTGGCATTTTAGTATTTAGAAAATATTGTATATCTTGTTTTGGAAACAGATATATTTTTGGTAATATTATGAATGATAGCATTATGTTTTTCTTACTACCACAAACTTAACCAATGCTAAAAAGTTTGTTAAACAAAACCGTATGTTGGATATATTCTGGGACACCCTGTATAGCACAGTAACATAGAGCCGTATAGTTGCACAAATACACGATTCAAGTCAGTTTGTATGGCGACATCATTATATAAATTTTTCTCATATCCTTGAAATTATGTTGATAAATACGTTTTACGAGTAGGTATACGACTTTTCGATAACTACTTTTACTATTTATTTCCATTTATAGAGAAAAAAACACCTTTCCTACAAATTTTATGCTAACAGGTTGATCTTGGTAAAAGTTACATACATAAAATCAAGCCTATTTCCCTAGGCTTCCACAGACTTGCTACGATCCTAGCATACCTCTTTCGCTTTATTCCTCATCACATTCATTAAACAGTTTCATCGTTTAAAGGTACTCTTGACTTGGCTTTTCTCCAGAGTTAGCCAGTGTTAAAAGCACAAAATAAATTTTACCTACTATTGTGCTTTCTATTCTAGCATTTTCTTTAAAAGCTTTGAATTGTGTGCAACTGCATCTTATAAGTCCATCGCGTGCAATCGCATGAAATATATCGTCATATTTAAATCTATTAAAAATCCATGATAGTAAGAATCGCCGGCGGTAAATGTTGCTGCAATTATCAGCAGTAGTTGCAACGAAATGACTACAATTTTTTTTTTGAGGTAATGGTTTAGTATTTTAAAATAATTATGTAAATGTGATTATGAATGGAATAATGGGTATTGGAAACCAGTAAAGTTTATAGCAAAATAAACTCAAGTGCATTAACGGCACATTGATTATAAATTCTACTACTATTATAATAGCGAAAGTTTGTGAGGATGGATGTTTGTTACTCTTTCACGCAAAAACTAGACTGAATGGATTTTGATCAAACTTTACAGTAATATAACTTATACATCAGAATAACACATAGGCTACTTTTTATCCAGGTACCACGCGGGCGATGACGTGGGCAGAAGCTAGTGCTTAAATACTGCATGTCCACTTTTTATTTTTAATCACATATTGATGAGTATGTAATGCATTTTTCAGTTTAAAAACACGTAATATATAATTATTATAACAAACACGTTTACGACTAATATATACTCAGTGCGTAGATTTTTGAAGATACCAAATAGGTGGTAGTAAATTGCACGTCCAAAAATTATATTTGGTGTATATGAACGCGTTTTGTAAGTAATAAGCATTCTAAATTACAGGATTGGAACAGTAACCGATGTCACAGTCGTGTCTTCGAATTTCGGTTCTAGGACATACCACTTCAGCTAAACGTAGACGACGCAGTGTAAAAAGAAGCCTTAAAATCAAAGGATCGATGGTATCTTTTATGTAGCAGATAATTAATGGATGCATGTGGCTCAAGATTACTCCTCAAGATATTCTGCAGTAGATACAGAATGAAGACGACAAATACACTGTCCTCGTACAAAACTAGCTTTATCTAAAAATTAAAGTTAGCATGAATTTACTAAGAATATCTAAGATTTGTGTATAGTCACTTCATATGTATATTCTTTAAAGAAGGCTTCACTTTTTCAGAACAATTGACTGACATAAAAAGCGTAGATTACTTACTAGCGGGGTTGAAGATAAGAAAAAGTGATGTGCAAAGTTAAGACATAAATTCCGCGTAAAACGTCTGGTTCCGCTCCGATCGAATTCACCAGATAATCCTCTTTCGACAGTTCGACAAGTTTTTTCTTTGAACTTTGAAATAGGTGGTTAGTTTTTGTTGCTTGAAGACCTACTTATCATACTAGGTATATCTTATATCTACAAGGAGAAATTGAAAAGGAAAGTTAGACAGGAAATCTACCCTGCACATGGTTATTCTGTCTCCGCCAAAATATATTCCATGTTTCAGTTCTTAGTTGTTTGATTCAGCCCTTAATCGATAGCAATGAATGGCTGAGTTGTTTTATTTATCAATTCTATTGAATCAACATTTTTTGCAACGCATCATCATAGCTATTCAGCATGGCAATGCTGCCAACACCTTGCCCTGGTAGTGATCTGGCACAAGTTATAAATAATTGAATAATTATTGAGATACTTGTCATAAAAAATAAAAAAAATCAATATTCGTTATACTGAGACCACCTACGAAAAATAAACAACACTTCAAAATAACTCAGCTGTGACGAAACAATTATCTGAGACCGTAACTATTGGTTTTGCGTCGATAATAGGCATTCTCAATCATAAATAACAATAATAATTACTATGAACGGTAAATCTTGTGTTTTTACCGAGTGAGCTTAGTAATAATGTCGTCACGATAAAAATCTATTGAAAGAGAGGCACACCTCGGGAGCATCTTAATAACAGCGTTCGGAGGCTGCCGCGGGCAACACAGATTGGGTTAGAAGCGAATATAAAACAAAGTACCTTTCGACTATGGAATGAAAGGATAGATGAGAAAGCATATAATGCAATGAACATTGCAGTATAGGGTTTATTCTACACTTGCCTTCATTTTACAAACCAAAAAATCTAGTTGCCAATTTACCAATTGCAATAAGAGGTAACTTAATGTCTTTTAAAATTTTTGCTTAACCAACGTAACTTTCTTCTGTATACTTAACCTCAAGAGTACTCAAATGGCAGTTGGAAACTGCGCAAAATATCATTCTAAGACTATGACATGAGCGCTGTTATGCATTGCAATATTATCTCGGTATTGAGCTAATATTTTGTCAATATTATTTGACAGAACAAAAATTTTGTTTCAGTTCTCTGTGTTCAAAGCCATTTTCGTCCTATTATAAGCAGAGAAGCAATAAAAATTGAGATTACGTTTACAGCAGCTAAATGGCAAATATAACGGTCAATTAAGTAAGTACCATTACGCAAAGGGCCTCGTATAAAGTTTTATTGTTTTCTCGACCCGCATGTGTTGCGTAAATACTTTTGAGCTGCGAATAAAAGCAAACCGTTGTTGTTTAACTTGCTTTCCACTCGGTTACAATATTATTTCAAACAGCGTGTTTTAAAACGATATTGGAGTTTTTATAAGTATAGTAAGAAGAAATTCATAGTTCATAGTACTTATATTTTTATTAAGATATACAGCTAATGGAAATCATTTCATAGAATCCTATCAATGCGAATTATACGTATACTTTTCAAGGAACTTATTATAAAAAAGTTCACTGTATTTTGTCATAGTACAACAACATACAGACGAACGTAGTACCTTCTCCTTTTTCGAAGTCGGTTAAAAATACTTCGCCGTTTGTTTGTAAAGTTATAATATACTGGGATATACCAATCACGTTGTTTTTAATATGTCGAGTGAAACGCCCCGCAACTTCGTCCGCGTTGAGCAAACTTCACCCACTGGGTGTAATTTCGGAAGATATTTCGCACGCACATCGCACACTACACACCTATATAAAAATATCCTAAAAATTGCAGGTCCCAGGATTTACGATTTACGATGTGCGTTGATTGTCAATCAGTCACGCAACAATTTTATTTTATAGCCAAGTTGTTGTTTTATGTAATATGTAAGTATAACAAGAAGTGTAAAAAGCAGTACTTGTAATAAATAAGCAGTAATTTGTAGGACTCAACAAAATAGGTTTTGCAGCGCTAAATTAGACTCTTGCCACCAAAATATAAGGAAACTCCTACAAAAATGTCACTCAACATAACCCACACATTTTGTCACCGTTTGTCATCAACAACACCAATTTATCGAAATGTGGGAATGGGGAGGCGTGTTTGAGTGAATAACTCCACAAGACCACAGAATGGGTAGCAGTTTGTATTAGAATCTAGTCCTCCCTCATTACAGGTTGACGTTGAGTGATGAAGCTCGGAAAAATGCCATGTTTAACCCGAAGTGTATGATAATTTCTACAGGCCAGGTCAAACGCGGTAGCCATCGCGATTTGATATAATTTTAACCTTGGAGGAAGGACCTCTTAACGGTCAACGAAACGTCAGCAGGAGAATAGTAAAGTACTCGTACATGGTATACTTAATCGTATTAATATCTTAAAACGCGGTGGCGTTTGTAGTTGCGGTAGCGATCAATATATTTAAGCTTTATAACTTTGACAACCACTGGCAACCATTTCCTTTTGATCGCCACCACTAGCGCTTATAGGTTGTGGATGAATCCAAAAGTTTTGTCAATTTTATATTCTGGTTACAAAATTTGATTTAACATAATATTTTGCAATTATAGCCGCAACCTTTAAAAAAAAAAATGTCTTAACTTGTTTGTATGTTTGTCTTCAAAATGGCTTTGCTGATTGCAGTGCTGTTTTTTAGCAGTATTTTTTTTAACTTCAAAGGTGTTTTGAGATTTGTTTTATCATCACAAGCCATTGCATGATGGAATATAATTGAATGCTGGACATTTTTCACACAGCATCATCTAACTCCAAATTAAACAGAGCTTGTGTTATGAGAACTACATGACTGATATACTACTTATTTTTTTTTAATAAATACATATTAAACTTACATAGAACGCCCAGACCCAAGACAAATAATTGCAGATCTTATAAACATTTGTCCCGCGGTGGGAATCGAACCACAACCCAGCATTTAGGCGGGCCTTCGCACACTGCGCCACAGAGGTCGTCGGTCAAAATACGTCAAAAGCATGATGGGAACAAAAATTTACTTGTTTTAGTAAAGCCCACGCAAACTGGCGTGGTCACAGCGAAGATGACGATTAGTAGGTATATTGACAGGCACTTTGACAACCAGTTGACAACCTTTTCCCTTTGATTCCTACCGTCACTGCATCAGTTAGACTGGGCCTTAACACAGCAGCGGACCAATATAAACTATAACTACATGACATTACTCATCGTCAACTAAAGCTTGGATAAAAAGTTCTGCGGAATTGAGGATGAACGACCTCCGTTTCGGCGTTGTAATTTTAGGGTTGGTTACACAGGCTAGTGTTTTGTTTTAATTTAATGCTGTATTATTAGAGTGATAGCACTACTTGTTTTGAAATTGTTTAATGGGTTTATTGTACGAACATTAATTTGATTAGGTTTGCAACTCCCATCGCTATTGGATGCATACGAGGCAATGTACTCAATACTTTAAATAGTCCTGACCCCACACTTTAAATCCCTGTGTCATGGATATCAGTAACTACGAGTACCGTGGCACCACAGCACCCAGACCCGGAAATAGTAATCATTAGTATTTCCAGTTGGAAACGATAAGAAATACTAGTCAAATAAAAACTCCACGACTTTATCACTAATAATAGACATCCTATTCAGATCCGTTACATTACATAATACATTTTTCGCAGGGCATTTTTTCTTGAACCAACAAACCTCATCAGAGTATCCAAGACACCAAATCATTTGTACGGACTCTAACATTCTTCCAGATAAGACGAAAACAATAAAAGTGAGTTGTTAGCACTGCCTGCCGTTTTCCGGAAGCGGACGTTCGTCGGCATATCCGGTAAGGCACTACGCCAACTGCGAGACCATACTGAGAACAAACTGTGTCAATTTTTTTTTTTTCGATTATGATTATTATTCTCACTAGCAGCAATATGCAACCTGTCACATGGAATACTAACTACTACGCAAAAAATAGGCATGTACCAAATATAATGTTTGATTGATTTTCTAACTGCTCTATACATGGTATCCTCTAGCGTACTGAGCATGGCTTTTAGGATGTGCACCATGGGAATTAGATTCGTTAACGAGTGAATTTTTGCATGCAACTTGGAATAAGTATAGTTTGTAACGTAGCACATGCTACTTTTTATCGAGTACCACGCGGGCAAAGCTGTGGACAGAAGCTAGTACAATATATAATACTGAAATATTAATACTGCTCCGGGAAAAAACGTGTGATAGATAACGTACGGTATTACCATCCATCGCGATACTCATATCTGTGGGCATTTCACAAAGCAGGTCACGTATTAAATGAGAATATTCGGCCGAGCCTCCGACTTATTTATCATTCTCCTTGGAGCTTACACCCCATGAATTTTATACAAGATTGAACGATTTACTGAACTAAATTGATGGTACATCTATTGTGTGTTGTCAGCGGCTGATTGAACAGTGTTCAAGAATCTGCGAAAAATTTACAGCACTACAGGTACTTACGGCTTATTCACAGGGCCGCCTTTAGGGCTACTTAAAAAAAACACATTAAAAACATAAAAAATTGAATCAGTATGTTATAATACATTTGTACGTTTCCTTGTAAAAATATAATTTATGTTTACTTAGTATATATTTAAAAAGGTAAAAAAGCTAAATTAATACAAGTCCGACGTTTTATAACCAACTAGCTTCTGCCCACGGTTTCGCCCGCGTGGTATCCGGATAAAAAGTAGCCTATGTGTTATTCTGATGTATAAGCCATATTACTGTAAGGTTTCATCTAAATCCGTTCAGTAGTTTTTGCGTGAAAGAGTAACAAACATCCTCACAAACTTTCACCTTTATAATATTATTAGGATAGAAAAGATTATTAAGTAGGATACGTCACTTAAATAAAACGGGTCGGAAAATAACTTATCCAACAAAACAAATAATCGATTAACTGTAAGCATGCCTATATAAATAATAATTAACACCAGACTTAGTCATACGCATTATCGTGACCCACACTCAGATTCTCTGTGTCGTAGGTATCAGGAACTAGGTGTACTAGAACACCCAGACCCAGAACAAATACTTGCAGAACATGCAAATATTTGTCCCGCAGTAACTTGTTGTTATGCATCTCGAGACGACTACACGGTCGACATAGATACTCGTATATAGCACAGATGTAAAAATGTTATTATGTTCAACGGCAAACTCCCAATTTTACTGTGCACATTGAGTTGTAGGTTGGTAGCCTAGTTATCCTTCACTTATTGGCAGTAGAGTTAGCCTAGCCAGATACCTAATGTTGTAAGTCCTTGCTATGCTCGAACATTCAGGAGAAAAGCTTTGAAGAGCATCGTTGCTTGGACAACAGACTGGTGAGTCGTTATTGTATCCGTAATCGAACTACACACTAGTCACTTTGGTAATATCTGTTAATAATATCTGTTGTAAAACACAGAACGGTCAAACCGCACATAAACCTGATTCGATAAATACCAATTTTCTTAATTGAAAACAAATTGAAGCTATTTGAAAAATCGATTGAGTGACTTTCGATGTTGCATAGTGTAGCACCAATTGCCCTTAGGGTGTTCACTTAAAGGCTGATTCAATACCTCCAATAAAGTTCTTATATATTTTGTGGAACATTAGTATCAACGGTTATTTGGTTTTTAAAAATTAACCACATTTATGGGAAACTTGAAAATTTAATCTCCGGTAACTTTCGGCAATAAAATGTACATTCTTAAAGACGTATATCTATTGCAAAAAACAGCATTACAATCCAATAAGCAATCTTGGAGATAAGTGGTAATAAACAAACAATATCTTATGGCAAACGCTTATTTCATATTTATTTATATATATGAATATGAAAAATGAAATAAGCTTGTGATTATGGGCTCCTTAAATTGCGGGTAAAAATGAATCAAATACTATTTTTCATATTGTACTTCACGTCATGTTCTGCCTTTGTTTAGGACAACAGATGGGTATTTGAGAAGAAAAAGCGTTTTAACTCTATATTCACTTAGAGCTTTAAGGTTTTGTGTACACAAGCAATGGATACCTCTCAACGTGAGCTGATAAAATGCTCATCCGAAAGGACCCGATCAATCCCGACCCATTGTGTGCGATACAAGGTTCTTTCTATACGTTGGCTATTTATTTTCCTTCTATAGTATAGGGCATTTTCTATTCTGGGCACCTATTTATTCTTTATATGAGATTTAACCATTATTTTCTGGGGTGGTGTTTCCTTCTCTTATTTAGATTATGAGCACTAATGTTATAAGGTTACGGATATTTTTCTTTAGTTGGTATGTTTGGGTTTTATTATAATAACTAGCCTCTGCCCACGGCTTCGCCCGCGTGGTACCCGGATAAAAAGTAGTCTATGTGTTATTTTGATTATAAGCTATATTACTGTAATGTTTTATCAAAATCCGTTCAGTAGTTTTTGCGTGAAAGAGTAACAAACCCCACAAACTTTCGCGTTTATAATATTAGTATGATTATAAACAGTAGTTCCTTTATAAAAAGCAGCAATAAATATTTCCAAATAATTCGCAGGTAGAGACGCGGGGAAAAGTTATTGAAACAAAATATTCAACTGAATACTTCATTAAAACTGTACTTACATTTACCTTCATCTGCATTAAAAATTGCGGCAGAATAAACATTGGTTAAATACTGATGAATACCTGTTGGAGGTATAATTAGACCACTTTACTTTCATTGCTCGTCAAATTAAAATGACATAGTTTTGCATCTTTAAAGATTCTATATTCATGACAATTGTATATAGCCTGAAATTACATTGCTATTTTACTTCAAATCATTACAGAGATATAACTGGATCCAAGTTTCAAATAAGTTAAACAACTTACATTATTATTTTGCAACATTCTGTGAATGGTGCCACGATTATCCAAAATAGATGAGTACTAAAGCTTAAAAACTCAACCCCATGACCGATGATATCTTAAATGCGTGTGTCGATGGATGAAGGTAGCCCAAGATCGTTTGTCATGGCGCTTTTTGGAGGAGGCTTATCCAGTCCAGTAGTGTACTTCTTTAGGCTGCTCATGGTAATGAAGTAGAAGATGAAATAACTCTGTTTACAAATGCCTCCATTTGAAAATGCAGTAGCCTGTGTAATTGTGTAGTACCAAGGGCTCAGTTCGGTGTACGCTAGTGCCTATCAACGCGATCTCTTGCTAGGTGGCCCGCGTAATCATGACTTCTCGAGCGATCGTTCCCGAGTGAACACGCATTAAGAAAAGATGCGCTCCGTTCTTCACTTGTCAGAAGGATTCGCATATATAAAAGTGAATGATGCCCTCGCTGAAACTGTCAGTGTACTGAGCACAGCAATTAATTACAATTTTAATTGAAGACGTCGAGTAACTTGCTTATGCAAAATGGCGATTGCGATTTCCTCCGTACTTACAAGTAATTTATAAAAATTACAGTGACATGGTACAGTGTGCGGATAATTATGAATAATGACATCAATTTTTTAAGATGGATTGAGAGGTATCTGAGGAATGCTTTATCTGAAACCTGCATATCATATTTTAAGACGGTATTATTATATGTAAAAATGAAAATTTGAAATGCTAAAATGATAAAGAAGGAATATTATTTTAATAAAACTTTAATAAAGTCGAAATGAGAGTTGTCATTAAAAAAACCATTTGAAAAATTCGCCATAAAACTACCGAAAATCCTTTCAATTACTTTAAAAATTTGAAATGCTAAAATGATAAAGAAGGAATAATATTTTAATAAAACTTTAATAAAGTCGAAATGAGAGTTGTCATTAAAAAAACCATTTGAAAAATTCGCCATAAAACTACCGAAAATTCTTTAAAAACTCATTTCACGTTTGTGCGCTTAATTCGATAGGTTAGAAAAAAAGGAGTCGTTAATTTTTTTGGACAAGAATTTACTGCTCAATGAGTTGTACAGTCAAGGTTAATCAATAATACAGTAGCTTACAAACTCCATCATGTCAGCCTGGAATCACCCACATCTGGGTATACCCACCCGAGGAGGGATACCTTTGGTGTTGCAAGTATCCATAGGTACGGTATCCACTTACCAATCAGGTGGATCATATGCTTTTTGCAACTTAAGTTGTATAAAAAAAGGTGGCAAAAGAGAAAGGAGTCCTCGGTCTTAGCAATATCTAGTCCAGACTTGACAGGCGATTATTGCTACCATATGGCCAGAATTTCGGCCTGTCTTCGGCCCGGCAACCGCTTGGTCAAGAATTTTCTTCGCCTGCAATCACTTAAACTAAAAATTAGTGACCACTCATGTCATACCATGTAATTAGGTATTATAAACATAACGCATGAAATATATTTCTGAAGCGAAATCAAAAATTGTTCGATTTGCTAACCATTGATTATTCTAAGGGCAAACACATTTTCCATAGCTTCTGCTGATGAACAACATATCCATTCTTTAATTTTATTTATAACTTTGTCACTTGTTAAAATGGTATTCATTCGTAAAATGTTCTCCACAGATCATTATTCAAGTCTTATCTTTATTATACTCTTGGAAAAAAAAAATAATTGATGCCACATGTTTCAAACGAATGTTTCGGATCTGTTGACGGGTCGCACATTTGGGAACAAGGGGGCGTTTCATGAGTGTTGTTCAGCAGCTCATAGCTTTTATTTTTATTAGAAATATTACATAAAAAATAAACAAACAAACTTTGGAAAACCCCATGTCCTAGCCCCATGTTGTATGGGATTGCATATATTTCGATGTTGCATAAAATAACAATAATAATAGTACTCAACAGCGCATATATGTATTATCATAACCCAATTATAAGATCATGCAAATCAAACGCATTTAAAACGAGAATTCTATCACATAATTTGAAGACCAACAAGAAATCACAATCATTTGTAATATTTACTGAAAGTTTATATTATAAAACTTAACTTATTTAGAATATGCCTGGTCATGCAAAGATTACCAAAAAGTGATTTAGATACAGAGTGTGTAAAAAGTTATTTTCCGTTTGTCAGGACATACTTACGTCCGACGAAATAAGAGTTATTTTTTTACCACAAAATTTATTACCGTAGTAGCGGAAGTTAAAACTGTAAAGGAAATTGAAATAAATCCACCACAGATGCTGCAGTCACTCACAGTCTATTAAAAAATAAGCGTGAACGGGTTATTAAAATGTAAACAAGAATAGATTTTATTGTGTCCCACCATTATTTAGTCTGAGTTCGGATTTATTTAATAACTTTCTTTATGTAGGTTTTGATAAGTCCTTTAATAATAAAAATAAGGAATAATGAATCCGATCGTATTATTAGCGACTGTTAACATATTTAGAACCAAATTACTACCACTTCCAAGAGGAGGAAACTTCTATAGTAATCAACTTTTAAGAAAATCTTTGACTCGTGTGTTCGTAGCAAAGACACAAAACTTCTTAGCGAAACAAAAGCTTTATCTAAAATCAACAAATGAAATTAAACTGCTTCAATAATTTCCAGCGCATGTCTAAATTAAGCCTCTTGATTCTAAATTGGTATTTGTCACAGACTTGAATTTACGAGATATTTTCATTATAAAATGGGTTGACATATCGCCCGTCTGAGTAGTAATTTTGCTGTGTAATGGTCCGTCCAAAGCATTATGAAGTACGACAGTATGAAATGGGATCATCCTCTAGATTTACAGGATGGCTTTATTAGTAAAATGTTACTCTCAAATCCCTAGGTAATTAATTTTAAGAATTCTGTGCAGCGGTACTTGTCTCG
This sequence comes from Perizoma flavofasciatum, assembly GCA_958496245.1. Lineage (NCBI taxonomy): Eukaryota > Metazoa > Arthropoda > Insecta > Lepidoptera > Geometridae > Perizoma > Perizoma flavofasciatum. The sequence continues at coordinate 5,630,867 of OY292433.1, forward strand.
ACAAGAGATTGTTATTGTTTGACGAATTCGTAATAAATTTATGAAGTTCTATAATAATTACTTTTTGGTGCCAAGACCAATATTATATTGTGGTATTAGAAGTTATAAACATGCACAGCAACGTGGTTAGTAATAAAAACATTGTTTACAACCTAATCATACTGCAAATAGGCAAATAGATTTGAGTTAAACTTTGGAAGGTTGGTTTGTAATTTGTAATAGCAATACCAGGCATAAGTTGGTTGATAAATGATGAAATGATGATGATTAACAACCTTCATTTTCATATTCAAGAGCCAAATGAATCCAAAATCATTTCAGCAAAAACCTGATTTATGTCCATCCTTTATTAGACTTAAAACGTAACATATTAAACCACAATCCCCGGTCCCATTTCCCGCTTAAGTCCCATTCTTGTGTAATTTCCGGGATTTTGTGTTCCAATGACGTTTCTGATTGCAATGACCAATAACCAAATAATCCAAAATTGTACGCGGATTTGTGGTTCACCAAATTGATTTTAATTAAGATTGGTTTGGAAAATTATTAGATTTTATTAATTTGGTTCAATTTTATTTTCTAGGTTATATAATTTTATTATAGAAGAACGATGATGGTTCTTGGTAACCTAATATGAATTGAGTGAATGGTATAAATTGTTATATAACTAAAAATTAAATCATCAGCTCAACTAAAATACTCAAAACTCAAGACTACTGTTTCTGTAGTGAATCGACTCAACAGTTTATGAGTAAAAGAGGCATGTAGAAATCCCACTCGCTTCCACACATGCTACCGAAACCATTTGCCGCCACAAGCAGAATAGGGGCACAAACGAAAGCGACATATTTGTTATCGCGTGGTTTCATTAATCACCACTGGGTTGCTTTGTGGCATCTATCGTATCCGTACAGAATATACGTAGAGCAGAAATTTACTACAGAGCATAAAAACTGAGTTATAAAACTCCATATGCAGGCATATGAAAAAAACTTTATAAAAAAATTGAACACTCTTTAATTATTTAATACTCTTCCTACTTTACAATTACCTAAACCGAGGTCACAACGTATCGCCGCTTATTGGATAACTCTAAATTCTCTCAGGCAATCTAATTCTGAATTTTGAGTTCTAGGGCGTACTGTCTTTAAAGTACCTACTCATTTGCAAATAAATTGAAAACTTTATAGATATTGATCTAGACTCTAAATCAATCTGTTTCTTTACTTAGCTATACGTCATATTTTGTCAATTCCACACAGTAAAACTAAATTTGCCTACGTTATTTTATTTTATCTGAGGATGCAATGTCTTTCTCTTTCTTGTTTGTGCCAGAAACGTAAGTAATCCACTAAGTGATTCATGATAATATTATTATTTATTTCAATCTCGTAAAAAATAATAAATTGTAGTTCGTTGCCAAAATGTAGGCGGATTGTAATAGAATTTTCACAAAGAGTAAAGCAATTAACATTTGAGAAGTACGCTTTGATTAAAGTTGTTTCATAGCGTGCATTTGACAACTTTCTAGCTGTTTCTTATGGTTGAAGGAAGTATTTAATATATTCATAATATGTGGTAAGTACACCAATTAAACCCCTTGTAAACTTTCTTTCAGTCCGTTCCATCCAAAGGTTGTCTGGTAGGGATCGCTATTTAGCGATAAGACCGCCCATTGTACAACATTATTAAAATTGATAGTACTTAACTCAGCTGATGTGTTATTTGGTGTACAATGAAATATTTTCTATCTTCTATCTATCTATCTATTTTAGTGAAAGTATAAATAAATAATAAATGCTGGACATTTTTCACACAGCATCATCTAGCCCCAAACTAAGCAGAGCTTGTATTATGGGAACTACATGACTGATATACTACTTAAATACTTTTTTTTGTAAATACATACATATTATACATAGTAAAACACCCAGACCCGAGACAAATATTTGCAGATCTTACAAACATTTGTCCCGTGACAGGAATCGAACCCGCAACCTTCTGCGTCTCAGGCGGACCTTCGCCCACTGCGCCACAGAGGTCGTCACAGAGGTCAAAATAAGGTTCAAAATTACTGTGTCCACGACACACATTAGTGTGTGTATGAATGCGGTATCTGCCGTATCAGAAAGGTTAGTAAAGCTACAAACTAATAACAGGAGGTTAACGTATTAGCGTTTTTCTTTTCATAAACCACCCAAAATATTAGGGTGAGGAACATGATTTCATCACAATTCACAAACGTCAGCTTTCATCAATAAATCCTCATTGATTTATTGACAGGCGCGTCCTATTCTTAACAGATTCGATATAATTTGTTAGCTAAATAATCCGGGATTTCGATGCGGACCCCACGGCGACATCAATAAAAGCGTTTCTAATAAAAGAACGGAGACAATTATGGCACGCTGTACGAAACGAGCTAAATTTCACCCACATTATAGCAAATAATGGCAAACAGTAGGCTGTGCGCGAGTCACCCTCGTTCGCTTTGCATCGATATGTTACGCCATATCCCCTATACCTAAATGCACAACGGGAGATCGAAGAAAAAACGTATCGAACGCGGCTGAGGCATTCGACTACGCAATAATGCGAATATTTATGTCAGAGGCACGTGCTGATTTAATGATTACATGAAATCCACATACTTGTGTACTGTTACGTTACAAGGGAGGATATTAACAATATTATTCACTTTAATAATACTCCGCTAAAAGCCACGTTTTGTCGTAAAGTTTTATTCGAAAACTAGGTAAATTGAAGTCGAACTGTAACAACCAGGTTGCTCCTGTTTATGGTTCGGGCTACGTCGTTAGCATATTGTTTATGAATCCTAAAATGTTAGCAAGCATAGTAGTTATTACAAAAATGTTAGGTTTTTTCGTGATTACGAACGTAAAACAGGTCGTTTTTATATAAAAAGCTGTCTTCGTAAGCTCCAGATTTCAAAATAACTTCGAGTAATGGAGAATGGTAGTTCCACAAAAGAAGCTAATCTCGTTTTTTGCGGATGTGGGGACACGATAGCCTCCAGGGGATGCAGTCTATTAAGACGACTTGCTGTGTTCTCGAGGGAGATCGGTCCGCTTGGGGGCAACACGATAGAAAAATATTTCGCACTGGGATACACCACCTGTGGATAAATAGATAAATCCCCAGTCAATGCAGACAGCTGGCACCCCTTGTTACCGTGAATACAGATCTCTCCTGAGAGAAAACAATTACGTTCGATATTAAAACGAGAAGCCCCCATTGAAATAAAGACCGATAAAACAATGGCTTGGAAGAAAATGAGGCTGCAGTTTTTCAATTGCAATCGGCCGCGATCCCTTACCAACGGGCTCAACCACTATAGAACAAAGAGACAGAATGAAACTCTTGCTCATCCTGATTTATTGTGCAATACCTATAAAATGAAATTGCGGATTGTAAACTACGCTACAGTTTTATACGAAGTCAACGGACAGATGTAGGGATATTCAGCGCCTCGAGGGACGGTAGGGACGGTGTAACATTGTTACCGAAGTTCAAGCAAGGCCGAGACCCATTGCCGAGCAAATTGTGACCGTAGGGTCACCGCCCGTATATTTGCTCGGCCAAATTACTCCAACCGAGGTAAATACAACGTACGTTATTTAATAAGCCTAACGAAATTGTACCTTTGCAATTTGCTGGGTTTTATTTTTGAAACAAAGATTACAGTGAGATATGTAGATGTCATAACAGAAGTGTACGCGCCATTTGAAAGTAAAGTTATTGCGTCGCGTCGCATAGCGTAGTTTAAAATAGTCCATAAACAATGCTCTAGAGATGAGCTGAATTGACTTGGACTAACTGCAACAATAATTAGTGTTTTGTGATTTATACTACATGGTTACTAGGGAGACGTTATTATGTTTGTTGAAAGTTGGAGTGCTCGTTCTCTTAAATTATTATTAGTTAATCTCATGCTGATCGATCTAAATCTGCATGTGACAAAAAGACACAGGAATCCTTTCTTGGACTAGCGCAGTGTGTCTCACTCAACAGCCTAAATCTCTCTTCTCTGCTCTGCACTGATCAGAATTTTCTACCAAGCTGATAAAATACGTAGACAATGATTTTAAGGACATTTATTTTCCAATTTTGGCTATCATTTTCTCACAGTGAAGAGCTTATAAAGTTCACGTATTGCTGTTCCGATACATTCGACGAAGCAAGAACAATACTTCTTTTGTGTTAACGTAGTGGTCCACTGAGTCCATGGTATTGTGTATACTGAATTGTATACTCTTTTCAACCCCTGATCATGTCATTCCATTTTCCATTTATAAAGCTAAAAGCCTGCTTTATTTTTAGCTCACATTGTTTGTTATTTAGCTTGTTTGTAAGAATTGATTGATAAATATAAAGAACAATACTGACTTGACTTTGTATCGCATTGATTCTTGTATATTATTTTATCTGAACAGTCTTGGTATTTAAACGTTTGTGGAAACAATTATTAATATTTATGTGATCAACTCTGGTTTCGAAGTGTACTGAAACTTTTTATGGCTCTGCATGAAAATTCAGCTCACACAAAAAGTCACTTTCCTCAAACATAGTTTTTGTCGAGCAATTCCGGCTAAAATTTAACCTTTAGAAACACCTACGTTATAGAGCAGTTTGCAAACTAAATTTAAAACTATTATGTTATAAATTGAACAAGCGTCTTTTTCTATAAAAATTAATAGGATTTAATTATTTTGAAATGCTAAAGGTGGAGAAAAGCTCTTTATTGACCTTCTAGTAAAAGTTCCAGGATAAATCCTAATTTCAACAAACTTGGAACTTCTGTTACGAGCTTAATTAGTAGAAAGCTATTTTTTCTTAGACCCGGCGTCCTTACCTACTTTATAGTTCAGGATAAGAGTGTTTTCACATACAAGTTACCCCAACAACTTAAACAAGACGTTGAAATTTTGTGATTTCTCTTGAAATAAACGAAAAAATGAAACAGAGTTTTTGTGAATGTTGACTATTGTTTATTTTTCAAAATTCTGATTTCAGATTCCAGTTGTGTTAGATTTTTTTTGCAAATGAGATGTGTGAAACAGGAAAAATACAATAATTAAACATGCTTGGGAATAAAGCAATTTTGTTTTCACCTAGGATCTAATCTATAAGGGTGGCTATACCTTCAGTTAGTTATATCATACTTGTTATAAGTAATTTTAAGATAATATCAGTAATTTGTTTTCATCATCGTCAGCCAGATTAAGAACAATGCTAGACAATCATCATTATAAACAGGCTGTAGAGGTTTCCTGCTGGGAATAGGTCTTTCCCAAAGAGTGCCATTACGAATGATTTTGGAACACAGACTTCCCCCAACCTTTACGATATCATCGGTATATCAAGTAGGAGACCTTTCCACACTGTCTGAACCTTTTTTCTTAGCGATTGCTAGTTCTGCAAGCTATAATGGTCTGCCTATTACACCTTGTATCACCTTGATAATTTTATTTTAAAAACTGAGCTGATCACTTCAGTAACCGGCTTGAAACAAGAATGCACCTTTAGCTAGTTCAGGATTAGTGACAGCGTTTTAATCCTGATAATAGCGCCACATAAATCAGCAAATATCCGCATCAGCGTTCACCGCTACGTCGAAACACCCTAATTTACTATCGCATTAGGTAGCCAGCGTCGATTATTTTATACAAAATTTCAGGCTTAAAATTAACGAAGCGGTCATTTTAATTTACAACGAACGTTCAATTAATTCCATTAACTTGTCGATATCTCTATTTATTGAGGTAGAAGATTTAATTATATAACGCATGGATGTTTATCGGCTGAATCATTCGCAAATTGCGCACTATACAGGGATTCACTTAACGTTTATCGTGAACAAAGAAAGGTTTGAAGCAGGACTGCAACAGGCAAGGCCCACACAGTTAGGCTCAATTTTAAACAATTACTGTTGAGCGAAGGGTAAATGTTTGCGTTCGACTTAGAGTGGGCTCGCCCGATCGCCCACACGCGCGTCTGACAGGTATTCATTACATTCACGATGCACACGATGCGGCCTTCATGCAGAACTGGCTCCATACAAAACATTTTTTTGATTCATATTTCGAATTTCTGATCACAATGAGATATTCCCTCAAAAATATTATGAAATACGAATGCTCGTGAGCAAAAGTTTGCTGCGTGGATTAATTTCACAAATGAAAAAAATGGTCTATTAGTTTATTATGCACTTCCACAAAATTTACCTATAACAAGCAAACAATACCGAAAAACTAAAATAAACATTTACAATACTCGTAGTTTTGGATTGTTATTCTAAAGTGTAGTCGCTAGACTTTGGAACGATGGTTCGAATCTCGTCGTGCACCAATGGATTTTTCCACTCTACAAAAATATGTGCGCAACACAACTATTATTCTCTCAAACGGTGAATAAAAACATCGTGAGGAAGAGGGGAACCTGCGAGGCACACTTACCTACTGCATCTTTTCACCATTGGCCACCAGCCTAATTTTAACACTAGTAAAATGGCTATGGGAACGAGACCATGGTGCTCACTTTGCCAGGTTTATCCATGTCCTAAACCTTGAAAATTATAAATTTTGGATATTACCATACCTGCCAAAATAGGTTGATTCCCATTGCCATTTTGCAATGTAATAAGGGTGGGTCTTTTTTAGGGCCACGTTATCTTAACCTAACCACTTACTTACCACAGGGTGACTTGAACGGAATCAGTAAGGTGACAAGCATACAAAAAACAATAAAACGTTGAGGAAAAGAAGGGTCTTATTGGTTATTTTTGAATAGGTAGGTATACTCATACGAGTATATAGACTACAATAATCACTGAAGTTAAAGCTACTCGTTAGATAACAAACTTTATACTAGATTCTACATCTTACTCAGGCGTAATCTGATTTGACAAATCACATTCAGGCTAACGCAAATCATATATGTCAGCAACGTACACTCGAGTGTAAAATACTTGCTTGTAAAAAGCTAGAGCTTCTACATCATCGTCATCATTAGCTGGTAGGGCATTGCTGGACTTAGAACAAGTGATAGCCAATGACGGCTACTTTCCAAGACATATGGTGAGCATATTGGGTGAATGTTGTTTCAACGCCCATTGTCCGGTGTCGTTGTTCAATCTTTATGACTCGCTGACAAATTTGAACATTGATATAATTTCACACTACAAAAAAAATTGTTTAACACGAATTTTAATCAACAAATCAATATATTTAATGTTATATCAATGCATACAGACCTTTGACAAACTCTGTAGCGCAGTGGGCGAAGGCCCGCCTGAGACGCAGAAGGTTGCGGGTTCGATTCCCGCCGCGGGACAAATGTTTGTATGACTTGCAACTTATTTGTCTTGGGTCTGTGTATTTTCTATGTATAATATGTATGTATTTACAAAAAATATATAATATGTTATATATCCTACTACTATTATAAACGCGAAAGTTTGTGAGGATGGATATTTGTTATTCTCACATAGAGCGAATATTGATGAAATTTTACAGTAATATACCTTATATATCAGAATAACACAAAGGCTACTTTTTAGTACCGTGCGGGCGAAGCCGTGGGCAAAAGCTAGTATATTATATATAGTATATAAGTAATTTTACAGTCAAGTAGTACATAATACAATCATAATGCAAGCTCTGCTTAGTTTGGAGCTAGATGATGCTGTGCATAAAATGACCAGCATTATTTATTTATTTTTACTTGATGGAAAGCGGTTACCGTCACCTATTTACATCTGCAACACCTGGGACATTGCCAATACGTTGCCTGCTCTGAAAGTTTTATGACTATTTTTAAATCGGGTCATGTGACTCGCTTCATAATATCTTAAGAATATGCAATTGTTGATTGACATCAGTGCACAGCCTAAACCGTCGTACTAATATTATAAATGCGAAAGTTTGTGTGGAATGTTTGTTACTTTTTCACAAAAAAACTACTGAAAGGATGTTGATGAAACTTTACAGTAATATAGCTTATACATCAGAATAACACATAGGCTACTTTTTATCTGGGTACCACACGGACGTTGCCGTGGGCAGAAGCTAGTAAGCTTAGAGACTTGAAAGGAGGACATGTTTATTTATTTTGATGTGTAGTGAATATCTGAAATAAATTGCAGGCTTTACGATAATTTGTTTTTGTGTAAACAAATGCTTGATAATTTCACATATACACTATGCTACTGATACTAGATACCTACTAGAATTAAAATGTTGACACTATTTGAGCGTCTGAGCGACAGTTAAGCTAAATCTACAACTCAGTGTCGAAGTGATGATCGAGACACCTTGATAATGACTATGTCTGGTGTCGTGCGGTCTACCTAGAAAGGGTGCGTGTAAGCCTATTATGAATTAAAACTTTAAGAAGATTATTGTAGAAAGGCACGCGATTTGCCCAAAAAACGTGGCTCGAAATGAGCCAGGAAGATTAACATTCTTCCGACCCTAAGCGACAAAAGGTGGCGTAAGAAGGGGAACGATACTTTTGTAATTCGATACACATTTCTGATTTATTGAAATAACTCAAACATCTCTCCCGGTGTTATATAAATCGAGTTTAGGGGAGATAAAACCTTCGTTTGAGAAGCTCGTCTTACAAACAATAAATCATGACGTCATCCGGTAGAAAAACGATATTTAGGTGTTAAATTGTAGCGCAGAGATAAGGGGTAAGCTTAAAACTGGGGGCGTTATAACAAACTTGCCTATTATTTGAATACATAAATCAACATAGTTATTTTTATAATATTATTTCCGGTACCTTGCAGGTGTGAAACAGACAATCTTTATCTTTATTTTTATGGAAAGTTAAGAATACTAACACTATGACATTATTATTATTTTTTTCTTTGATATCGACCTAATTTTCACAATTTATCTACGGATATGGGTGGATTCTGTCCGTTCGTCATGGAACTTTTTGATGGAGACCTACATCCACGAAGGACTTTTACAGGCTGTTAATGATGATAATCGTTCAACAAAACCGATTTCTTCTACGTTGACGACCTCTGTGGCGCAGTGGGCGAAGGCCCGCCTGAGACAAAGAAGGTTAGATTCCCGCCGCGGATCAAATGTTTGTATGACCTGCATATTTGCCTCGGGTCTGTGTATTTTTTATGTATAATATCTATGCATTTAAAAAGTATACAAGTAGTATATCAGTCATTAAGTTCCCATAACACAAGCTCTGATCTGAGCTCTGACTTTGGGGCTAGATGATACTATATGAATATGTCCAGCATTATTTATTTACATATAGCCATAGTATCAGGAACTACGAGTATTGTGATACCACAACACCCAGAACTTACAAAAATCTGCAGGCCATGCAAACATTTTGTGTCACAGCAGGAATCATATCCTTACCTCTTACATCGCAGCTTGGCACGGCGTGCGAGTAGCTTCCCTTCTCTTGGTTCTTCTGGGCCAACATATTTATACCAACACGTTTCCGTAAAAACATATGGCAGGAAGATATAACAACATTCTAATAACTGTTGAGCTACAAAAATCCAACAATAAAAAGGTCAACAGGTAAACTCTCATTTTCTATTGTCACCAGCAGCCCAAAAGCGTTGTTTTTTGCCATGTCATGCAGCTAATTTTAATTGATAATTTGCCACATTTTTTGCATTTTTTATTAGCCATCCCGAATGTAGGACGACACGGTGGTCGCCGCGTGCTCCCACATAATTAGTGGGAGGCCAGAAATAGTACCTACAACCAGTAGAGATGTGAAAAAGCTTTCCGAAACAAGAAAGTTGGAAACTCCGATTGGTTATAATGTTGGCAGAAAAGTATGTTTTCTTAAGACTTAATCTTGCCTTGGTCGACTTTATTACAAGCAATTTGGAGTATGGCCGGACATCTCGCCAAAAACTTACCGGCCAGATTTCTCGGCGAGATTTTATCTTGGTGATTTGCTAACTGAACCATTTCGTCTGAATTATGTGTATGTCTATGTAGTTTCCAAACTTAGGGATAGATAACAATGAATGGATACACCTTTAATTTTGTTCTGCAAATAAAAAAGGTATTATTGTAAACACCTGCTAATCACAATCCTGGCCAACACTAGGATTCCCGTGTCATTGATATCAGAAAATACGTCTACCATGATACGTCATTATACAGATTTGCGTACAGATATAGATACATTATACAGATACAGCCTCTTATTTTGATTTCCGAGGTGACTCCGACAAAATAAGCTAAATTGTCATTTGCATGGGCTCCGATAAAACTTCCCCATCTCTAGCACCGAGACCCGTATCGTTCTGCGCGTACCTACTTTGCATATTTTGTTTGAGCAAACACGGCCACTGTTTGACTGTTAAAATCAAGGATCTCGTAAGGGACAGCTAGCAAAGCCAGAGGTTATCGGCCGGCACCTTACTGTATTACAATTGTGTGTTAGATTAAAAAAATGCTAATTCTTTGTTTTTCATAAAAAAAAAACTGTTGTTTTTCAAAGGATCACAGAGCCTTAGCATTAAATTATTATTTGACAATGAATAAAACATTTCGAGCCTTGAAAATATCTAAGAATTTACAACAAAGCTTTCATAAAAAAATCAAGAGCTAAGTGAAACCTCGATTGCCTTTCTATGTGAAACGAGTTCTTTTAAACGCGATTAATTCAACGATCTTAACCCAGCTTTACAATTTTTAATTCAATTTAGGAATTTTAAAAATATTTTATACAAATTAGTCACTTTAACCGTCTATTCAGTTATTTTGCGGTGTGTCAGAACCAAAACGGAAAGAAACGGTAAAAAATTGTATTAAAACGTAGCAAAAACGTTACATCAGCAAAGCGTCGGTAAAACACCTTGTATTTTATTTTGAGGACAACAAAGAGCCTTTGAAAGGATTTTCATTCGGAAATAAAGAAAAGTAAGTGGATTAAGTCAATCCTCGCTGGGAATAGGTGCAAGGTATTAGTCAATCTTGCCTTTTCATTGCTATACGGATGCCTTTGAAGGCCGTTGAGAAGTACAAGAATTAATGTATTACATGATGGGACCTATTTAAAGAGCAAAAGACATCAAAATGGAGTTGAATTGAATTTAATATTGATTTAATTTTATTTTAGCTACAAAATAGATTTAACGTAAACAATTGATGCTTGATATGTTACACTATGTGAGAGACAGGACCTGTCTACACCTAGTGTATGTGAAAGGTTTTCGGAATACCTGTATTACAGGTCATCAGTGCCCCACTCCACAGATCGTATAAGAATGACATTAACAGATACCGATAAAGAAACAAAAAGAGGAAGAAACTTTAAAATATGTTGACCACACATAGAATCAGATTTGTATGTATGTATGGCTTAATAGTTCAAACATCATTCCTACAAACCTCGTATCCGTCCGACGAGGTTTGGCCATCTTCCACTGTTACGAGTAGGTCTATATGTAATATCTATACATAACTTTTTGGTTTAGCCACGTTATACATTGTTTTGTTGCGGTTGTTTCTCATTTTTAGGAGTCTGAATCAAATTGGCGAAGAATGATATCTCCAATACAAAACACAAACAAACGAATAAACACGCATCCCTGGACTTTCCCAGAAACATACTTATTGCATAGATTACCAAGTAAGGGGTAGTCAGAAGCACGTCCATACATAATATTTGGCACTTTCCCGCGTTTTGCAAGTTGTTATTCTCACAGATCTACGGACTGAGTATGTATCTGAGGATATCCACCATGGGGGTCAAGATCGTGTTTTTCATTACTACGAGTAGGTAGTTGTAGTAAGTATAGGCACAGTACAGAAGCTTACCCCAAAGCCCTTAACCCCAGGCGAGATATGTCTAATGCGCAGTGATTTATCGAGTCTTTCTTTTTCAAAGAGGGTAGATAACACCCATGTTTATTGTTCTGAATAAGAAAAAGCTCAGTTACATTTTATGTACGTACATTAACTAAGCAATGTAATTACACTAGTTAGAAAAATATTTAGAAGAATTTTCTAAAGTGTTAGTTATTTTTGTTGTGTAAGTACGTACATATAGCAAAATGACAATTTGAAATTCGAACATATACGGCTAATACTGACGTTATTAGCTATGCTGACGATATTGTTCTGCTGAGTCCATCGATCAATCATCGAGCAAGACCTACGCGGCGGCCCATGGACTCAGGTACAATATCAAAAAGAGTGAACTAATGTTTTTTAAAGCTAGTAATAAAAGCTACTCTGTACCACCAGTAAATCTTGAGGGGGCTCCCCTAAATTGGGTGAAGCAATTCAAGTACTTAGGCCATTTTCTCACTGAAGACATGTCAGAAAATATGGACACGTAGGGCCAACATCAGTGAGGTGCAATATGTTGGCTTGTAGATTCGCACGTTGTACGGAAACAGTAAAGTTCAAACTATTAAAAGCGTACTGTAAATCTTCCTACATACACAGTCTGTGGGCTAAATAAACTCAGATATCCTACAATGCCCTACAGATTCAATACAACAACGGTTTCAGGATGCTGCTGAGGCTGCCGCGTTTCGGCAGCGCATCGGGGATGTTTTAGACGCATACACCGATGACTTTTATTAAAGCCAAAGAACCGCGTCACTGATGAGCCACTTGTGCGGCAGTACCAACAGACTTGTGACCGTTGTTGCTTAAGACATATCCTCATGTTTTTTACTCTTGTTTGAGGCGTGGGCCGATCCCTCCCCTGGTCTCCAAATAGTTGCAATTAAGTAAGTTATAATAATATTACTCGTATGAAATTGTTTTAATCTAATTTACTAACATAGTTATAGGTGACTAATGTAATACTAACTCTAAATAGATCTTGTCGAAAATAAAATAATTTTATTTATTATTAAAATACGGTGGCGCGTCGGGCGAGCAGCCGTCTGCGACGCAAGAGGTGCGGGTTTGATTTCCGTTGCGGGGTAAATGTTTGCATGTTCTGCATATATTTGTTCTGGATCTGGGTATTGTAGTACCACGGTATTAGTAGTTCCTGATACCCACAACACAGGGAATCCTAGTCTGGGGTCATGACTATGTATATCTGTTAAAAAAATACCACCACCGTTTTCCGTAGCTTTGCTAAAATGCTATATTTTTGCCTTATTTTTGAATTTAAAATTAGCTGCAACCACTTTAGTTTCAATTCTGTAATAGAACTAGCTTAATATCATGTGCTTGAGCTTTTTATTTGACTATTTTTTGATCATGAAATTGTGGTATATGTAGGTACTCATTATTCTAGATGTTTTTATAAATATTATTGACTCATAAACAGGGTTTTTTTCTTAGCAGCCAGAGAGAGTCGAAAAGTACTTAATATGATGTTAACTTATCTCCTGCTGTCTTTGGAAATGTAGCTCATAGTTTCTCTAAGTTACGTGAACTAATCTTATCGGAACTTAAAAGAAAATATTTATAGAACATGCTGAAGTGGCTTTGCGGTGGGGTGGGGTACAATCCACTAATGAGAATACTCTTCGATAAGATAAGAGCATCGCTTTTAAGAAGTTATTATTAGTATAGATAAATAAATATGATTAGTTATAGGCTTACAGCTGAGGCACTTATAATACAAGTATCTTCTCTGCGGAAGAGAAGGTAAAAATTGTTTCTCTACTTTCCGTCACACAAAATAGAGCGTTTGAAATACCTAACGTGTGCCTTCTCTTCTCTTCTATGCCTCGCATAGCCACAGTGCCCGCAATAGACTATTAAATTTAGAAGAATAGTATAATGTTTGGTTATTGCAATTTCTTGTAAACATTACTAGTATTATTCTTTCTTTACTTTTTAATTTTTAGGTAGGTTAAGATTTATTGTTTTTTACCTCTTAGTGGTTACTTCCTGATTTTATAATATACGTTTCAAAGTGGTCCTTGTGATTTTATTAAATAAATGAATTTTGACTTTGACTTTGACTAGGTTCTTCCTACGGCTTCGCCCGCGTGGTACACGGATAAAAAGTAGCCTATTTGTTATTCTGATGTATATGCTATATTACTATAAAGTTTCATCAATCCGTTCAGTAGTTTAAACTACTGAAAGAGTAACAAACATCCATCCTCACAAACTTTCTCGTTTATAATATTAGTAGGATATTTATTTGCAGTTATAAGTAGGTATAGCTTACATGGTCGGATGCGAGGTCATCCATAAATCGGTTCTGTCTGAAAACAGCGCAGCTTCACATCCCGGTGGTGTAAAGCTGCAAAATATGCTGAGACAGGACCTGTTTGGTCTGCAGGATACGGAGAGGACTAGGGTATTCTGTGCAGTACCTACAACAGCTACCCTATCACGGTAGGGACACAATATGTACCTAGATTCTTGTTGTGTTATTATGTGAGTAGATTATATGTATTTTCTTTCTTTCTTTCTTCCATCGACAAATTTTATCTTGTGCTATGACTAGATGAGACAAGAGGATAGACAACCCAAGATTTATTCAAGAAAAAAAGCGAGTCACTTTGTGTAGCCGTAAGAAAGACACATACTCGCTTCTGTTATGAAGACTTCATTGGGTGACGACCTCTGTGGCGCAGTGGGCGAATGCCCACCTGAGACGCAGAAGGTTGCAGATTCGATTCCCGCCGCGGGACAAATGTTTGTATCTGCAAATATTTGACTCGGGTCTATTTTGTATGTATTTACAAAAAAGTATATAAGTAGTATATCAGTCATGTAGTTCCCATAATACAAGCTCTGCTTATTTTGATGCTGTGTGAAAATGTCCAGTATTATATACCATCACTAGTCACTAAAATGTTATATTTATTCTGGCCGCTACGAAGCTTCTCAAAATAACGATCAATTAGTCTCCATCCATCGACTTCCTTACGAGTGTCACAATAGAATCGATTCATCCCTCAATGTGCCTTCTGGCTCAATTTTCAGGCCACGCATTAATATACCAAAACAGTGTCAAGTCCGACCAATCTCAACACATTGGAGACCGCAAGTCATATTAATCAAACATAGTCAAGGCACCGCATGCGCGATATATTACCTACGATAGTGAGGAGAATGCGAACAGTTGGCGTTAATGGCCGCCCTTACCCCAGGGAAATGCGCTCTTGATAATGTGAATAGTAATTTTACATTGCAACAATGCAATAGATGCAAGATACTAATGTAAATAATGCTGAACTTGATAGCAGATAAATAAAATGGTCCTTAAAAAACTACACTAAATTGTTCTCTATTTTAGTTAAGGAATGGTAAAACGAAATAGACATCATTATCCTGGTAGTCAATGGATGAAATTAGCCCAAGATCATTCTTCATGGCATTCTTTATTGACGACCTCTGAGGCGCAGTGGGCGAAGGCCCGCCTGAGACGCAGAAGGTTGCGGGTTCGATTCCCGCCGCGGGTGAAATGTTTGTAAGATCTACAAATATTTGTCTCGGGTCTGGGTATTTTCCATGTATAATATGTATGTATTTACAAAAAAAATATATAAGTAGTATATCAGTCATTTAGTTTCCAGAATACACGTTCTGCTTAGTTTGGAGCTGTGTGAAAAATGTTCAGCAATATTTTTTTTAAGGGAGGTGTATGTCCAGCGTTGGACTTCTACTGGCTTTTAAAGATGATGATGATGATGATAATCCTTTTATCGATATCAATATTCCACTATTTACTTGTTCGTCTGAGCAAAAAGTCCTTTAAAAAGTAGATTGGAGGCGAAAAGCATTTTGAAAGAATTAAGCATTAGTAGCTTATTATTAATTAGGTTCAGGAATGTTCAAGGAGGTCAATACGGTGGGTCCTTCTATACTTATGGAACATATAATTATTATATACCATGATTAATATGGTAAGTTAAACTTCGCTTCCAGCTTGTATTTATGAATCATGTATGTATTTATTTATATACTTTTAATTAAGATATATTCTTAATACATATTATCAAGATTTTAATAAAAAAAGTCTGAGGTGTAATAAATACTAAGTCCTTTTCTAATAAAAACTAATAAGATTCTACATTATTGAAAAAAAAGCATTATTACTTTCCAACATCAAACGGTAGCTCGTAAAATATTTTTTAATTAAATCGCCCGAAGACAAACTCGGTCACTTTTTATAGGCAATTCTAGTAACATAGGAGTTCATTAACGTCATGCAAATATTCACTTAGAAACGAACGGAAATAAGTGACCCAGATAGCTTTGATACCTGAGTCCCTGAGTACTACGTTTTGCAGATATTACGGAGGTACATTGAAATTGGAACGAGTTGTAATAAAACAATAAAACTTTTGATCTACGACTGAGATGGCAACTTTACCAAATAGCTTGGGCGTACCCGTCTATCCAATCAAGTTATTTTATAAGTTTTTGTCTAGAAATTATTTTTACCTAGGGTATTTTATGTTACCACTAAGATGGTTTGAGCATGTGGAAATAATGGACAAAATAAGATTGACGAAACATGTATATAAGGCAAGCGTGAATGGAACAATTGGAAGGGGTCTACCCCTACATAGATAGAGCGTACGTTCGCAGAGGTAGACGACTGCGCTAATACGCTGACCAAATCGGATACTTCTGGATAATATGGTCAGGTCCTCTTGACCTGACCTTACACTTAACCAGCGAGCAAGCATGAAGAATGTATGAGAATGAATGAAGCAAAAGAGGTATGACGTCAGGGTCACAGCAAGTGAAAATCAGTTGTCTCTTTGAACGTACCAAAGTACTTTTTGGTACTACGAGGCTTCCGTTTAAGATTTTGACAAAATAGCTCCCGCATTTTATATTTATATTTTGACTAACACACTTTTTCATCTTGAATAATGTTGGTTCGTAGATTTTCTACGGCGTTTTCGTTTTTACGACTATGGCCTCGTTATTGTGGACAAAAAACGTATGAAGCGATAGCGAGTCGCTAGCTTTTCATATTCACATTTAGTAGGTTACTAAAACCACCTAGCACACTCAAGGTAACACAGTCCAGATTTAGGCCGAGATAGTGACGTCATCACACGTGGGGCGAAAAGACTATTAAACGGCCTATTTTCACACCATCACCCTCTGAGTAAAGGTTTATACGCTTTTTACGATAACGTTTTTGAAATTTAACGAGGAATGAGGAATGTTTAAGTACGAGTATTTTGACACTGCTCATAAATCAATTAATAATGATTTCTAAGATTCTTTCGTGGGTATAAGGAACTTTAAGTACCATTTTAATATAAGACCCGAAACAAATATCTGCAGAATATGCAAACATTTGTCCCGCAGCGGGAGCGAAACCAAATATAAAAATGCACTTGAAATGTATATTTGTTTTTGCAAATAAATAAGCCTGTTTCAGATTTTTTGTAAATTAGGCAGTCATATTGTTATCTTAATGGTGTTCTACATTCAATAATAATTTAGTTTCAACTCTACTATGCATCAATTATAATATAGCTCATAAAAATGCGAATTAACCCAGTATTCAAAATCTAGAAAGAATAAAAAGGCTACACAAAAGAGGAAAAAAGATGAATAAAAAGCACACAGCCCGTATTACGAAAATATTCACAATCACCGTTTTGAACCGTAAAAAGGGAAAACGCTTCAACCATGAACGCCCAAAAAATTATTACGACCGGATTCGCTCGATAAAATTGAGACTTATCCACAAAACACAAGTTGATGCTTGCCCCGGGGCAGTGTTAAAGACCGCTGTCAATCTCTCTTGATCCTTTAACCTCCACTCAATTTATTATGATTCGTTCTTGTGTAGTACCATTTCTTTACGTTATTAGCCTTAAATATTCTTACCTCTATTAAAAAGTTTTTTAGTTTAAGTATAAATTGGCTTATTGGATGAAGACGGCGCTCGTTATGATTCGCCAAACAGTGGATATGAAATCCCAGCTAGATAGCTTGTTTCTTTTACCTTCTATGTATTTTCAAATCACAAACGGTAAGGACATCTATTTTTGGTAACCCACCCTGAAAGGAATTCTCTATTTAGTCAGTTAGAACTTTTGTTTAACTTTTTTCCTTATTAGCCTTAAATGAAAATAGCATTCGCTATTTTCATTTAAGGCTAATTATATTTTTTACAAAATTTTAAAACATTTTACTCGTTATTCTATCATCGATTGCAGGGCTTTCTAGTGACTTGTGGTTATAAAACTTATCCAAGAACCATTCATGAAGAGATACAATTGTGTTTCAAAAAACCGCATTACAATCTGAGAAGCCATTTCGGATATAAATAGTAACACACAAATAATCACACACTCCAACATCTCAATTACGGCAAACGCCGGACTCCTTTCGTTAAAAATGGTCGAACTCTTATAAAGTAACTGGAACGTCATGTTCGCCTAGCAAGTCTTGGCAAAAACACAAAGCCCAAAAAGCAGCAAAAAAATGCAATTATTTTCTTGAAAAACATGATATAAAGACTTTTTTCCGTTGAACTTTTTACGCTATGGGCAGAATGACCTTGTTTGGGAATAACATACATCTTTATAGACCTGTATACCAAAGTAAAATTAAACCTTTATAAATAAGAAGGTATATGTTTTACAGCATTCTTCTTTGTTAGAAAACATACCATTATTTGTTGATACCTTAATAATGCTCCATGATATAAATGGTCTGTACTTAGCCAACGTATCGGCGTTTTTGATAGTGTGCTTGCTTCAGATCAAATTATATGCTTTTTGCAGATATGTATTTACATTTCGCTTTAGTTTCAGACGAAGGAGAAGTTTTTTGTTTTATAACGTGTGTTTTTACGTTAAGTAAAATGACGGCTACTCAACTGTAGAATATTTCTTCACTAATAATCTATACTAATATTATAAAGAGCTTTCCTCTTTATTTTTTTTTGTTTATTTGTAACGAATAGGCTCCAAAATGACTGGACCGATTTTAATATTTTTTCACTAATAGAAAACTAAATTATCAAGAAGTAACAAAATTGCAATAATATAACCCAAAGAAGCAAAATTTTGCCTATAAAATTCATTATTTGGTGTGCGCTGAGAAAACTATTGATGATACATAAAAATGATGTACTACATAATTAAAGTACTCATTATTACCTACAAAAAATCCACAAGGGAATATATCTAACTATCATAGTTAAGTCGCAATAACAGCTTTTGTGGTCTAAAATTTAATTAGATCGCCAGTAGAAACAAAAGTTGGTTACATTCGTATCGTAGAATTAATTCTTATTCAAATAAATAGTTATTATTCTTGATGGTTAATCAAGAATAATTATGAAGTAGTAAAATACTTTTAAATTCTTTCGAATCGGACATTTAATTTCGCAGTTATCACGAGTATAAAATCGAAACTTACGCGGGGCGCAGCTAGTATATAATATAGAGGTAAATATTGATTTTTTGTTAGTGAGTAATTTCACGAATGTGGATATTTTTGAAATTATAATGATTTAAAAAAAATATCATTTGTAAAGCTTATCCCTGATTAATATTGGTTATATTTTATTATAATAACTAGGTAAAAATTATTAGTGCGAAATCTTAATATTTGTAAATCAAGTCGGAAGAAACAGTTTGGCTGTTATATCGTAAAAACAATTTATATTTACTCATCAACAAAATATAAAAATATGTGGACGATTTCGAAGTTCGCTAGTATTTTACTTTTATATTATTTTATAAAATGGCAAATTTTATACGGCTAAAAATCATAAGTTTTTTGTGTTTATGAAAGCATATTTTTATAAATATTTGCATATTCACATTTGCATTTGGCTTTTTAAAACTAGAATTTTATTGATAAACGTATCAGCATCATTCGCCAGAAGAAGTCCAATGCAAGACATTATTTCTTTCTTATAATTATTATTAATTATTCTGTGCCGACGAGTTTGAGCCGCTTCTCTTTTTATCTGTCTAAGAATTCTTCCTCAAAACGCATTTAACAAAAAAAAACAAATAGGTAAGTTACCTGTTTAGCAATAACAAACGATGCCGCATTGCATGCTTTACTTATTTATTATGCTGCAAAATACCAAAAGTTTGCAAATAACTGACTACTACAACTGCCCAAGACGTGTCGACAAACGCTATGTCAGTGTCTCGAAGGCTCCTTAAGGGATATCATTGGAAAATTGTTGAACCATTTTTCATTGGCAGTTTATACCAACCAAATGCTACTAGCTATGTTTCAAATATCTAAAAAAAAAAATATCGTATATCTTGGAAGTGTATTAGAGGGGAGATACTCAAATTTAGCTACATTGAAAGCTTATTTTCCTGAATGTGAGCTTCAAAATGGTTAATTTGACTAAAATATCTAGTCAAAATAATCCTCAAAATATTTTATATAGATCTGTTCAAAAATAAAGGGGTGCGACGATAAAATATATGTATATACTATATAAATATATATTACTAGCTTCTGCCCACGGCTTCGCCCACGTGGTACCCGGATAAAAAGTAGCCTATGTATTATTCTGATGTATAAGCTATATTACTGTATAATTTCATCAAAATCCGTTTAATAGTTTCTGCGTGAAAGAGTAACCAACATCCATCCTCACAAACTTTCATTTATAATATTATTAGGATTTAATATTCTTGTTTCTGATTTTGTAAAAAAATTAACCTTTATTAAAATTATCGTAACTCGTTTAAATTGTGGTATGACATAGACGAACTAATAGACAGACATGACTAAACTATGGGAGTATTTTCGCAATTCGGCTTCAGAACCCTAAAAATGATAAAGTAGTAAATTTTATGTTGTTGTCTAAAACATCGGCAAAAACAAGTGGGCTACACAGAATAGATAAGGTTTTACTAACAGTAACTTCTGTTCCACCCTCCTCTATAACAGAACTAGTTTTTCTCTGACCTCGTTGGTCTTGCCTAACGTGATTATCATCTTCAGCCTTAAGTTGGTGTAACTCTTATTTCGTTTTCTGCAACTGTATTTTGCCTACAGTCGGCTCAAAATAACACCACCGATGTCCTGAACTGCGATGTCACGAAAAGAGTTTACTTAATAAAATAATGTTTTTAAAAATTAAGTACTGAAGTAGGTATATGCATTAACAACTAATATACTTAATTTAATATAAGTTATAAATACTCACATTTTAGAACTAAAACATCAAGAGTGTCACAATTACTGAACTCATTACTCTAATATGTTTACAATATCTTATGACATTCCAAAATCTTATTTGTTAAAATTTTTATTATTTTGGTTTTGGAAGATTCAATTATAGTCACGATTCCTTACGTTAAAACGTGCGCTGTATTTGGTTGACCAATTGACCGCAGACGGATAGCCTATGAAGTTGGTTACCGCTTAGTCTAACCTATACCTGTATTCGCGGATTTTTAATTCTGGACTGTCACTACTGTTTGTCAAAAATAACCTTTACTGTGTGCTACGGCAACAGCTGGCCGTAACGACATCACGCGAGAAAGCAATATATCGGCTCTGAAGACGCCATTTTCTATGCTTAGTGGTAGTACTTTGCGATGCTTTAGTTTTTGTTCAATATGTTGAACTGATTTAATAAGCATCATTACAACATGAAGAACATTGCTATATCATCCCTACTATTTCTCCACTTCGGTTCTTAACCATCAACCTCATAGTCACCCCTCGCTTACAGAATCATACAGTAATCCTATCATACCATGGCTGGTCATGAATATCATACATGCTGGTCATACAGAACTTCGTAGTTTGAAATATCGTGGTTTTTAGAAAAAACGGTCCATCTAAAAACCACTACTACGATAAACGCTAGTTGTATCTTTATACACATCTTACAGCGGTGTACTTTAGTTCGATTGTTACCTTGAATATCTTTGTTTGGCAGTTAGATTTTTTTTTTTTAATAAATAATTAAATAATATAATAATAATGTCTTATAGCATGGCCATGACCTAAGACAGCGTGGCCAAGAAAGAACAAATGACACGAACTTGTTTTTAGTTTAGACAAACAAAAACGTGTTACATTTTCAATTTTATCGTAGTTCCTAAGTCTTTACCAAAACGTTTTTAATAAAGGGGTAAACCGACTGAAATATTTTCCACCTCTAAAATCTGGCGTATCATATCACAAGCATCTGGTTAAAAATGTATGGACTGTGGAAACGTTCTGCTTTATAGCAGCCTCATAGTTATGGGCCATATAATTCATGCCTTCCCAGAGTTTAGGGCTCAAATTATGTGGTTGAGTAAAAATTCAATTGTTTGGTAAAGGGGCAACTATTTGAAAGAAGATATTAAGTTTCGACGGCAAAAATAAAAAAAACATACGAGTCATTTACACAAAATAAATGAATGAGCTTCTATTGCCAAGGTGGCGCGGTGGGCGAGCAGCCAGATACGACGCAAAAGGTGTCGGTTCGATTCCCGCTGTGGGACAAATCTTTGTATGTTATGCAGATCTTTGTTCCGGATCTGGTACTAGTAGTTCCTGATACCCATGACACAAGGAATCCTAGTAGATATGGAGTAAAGACGATGTATGTGTCTGTTGGTTAAAATGAAAGCTGATTGACATTTACTTGAAGTAGTGATGACAGCATTTGAAAATATTCAATTCAATTCTCTACAGCTTTTATGTTAAATTCCTGGAGTTTACGTAGCATTTGACTCTATATTCTATATATAATTCGTATAATCCATAAATGTTACACAGGCGGTGACTATAATATAATTCTAACGTACATATCGTACAATTAACAAAACCGACACCATTACGTTAAAGTAGGTACGAGTTTAATTAATGTTGGGTTGCAGTCACTCGAAAGTTCCATTATCGTTAGGAAACACGATAATGCTTAGGTGATAAGTCTGCCAGTTCGGCAAATTGTACGAACTTTATAATTTACTTGGCTATTTCACTACAAAATTATAAGTTTTACGGGACTTTATCGCATTTAGAACTTTTTCTGTTATTTCCAACGTTTCGACTGTATTGCAGCCGTGGTCACGGGATGATGTGATGGAAAATAATAATAATGATAAATAAAAATGTATTAATTTGACATAACTTGGTTAAGGTAACATTCCATGTATTACATGCTAAGTAGGTAGGTACTAGGTATTAAACTTCTAAGTAGGTATGTCTTGATAGCTTGGCTCATACCGATAGTACCTAGGTAGATATGTTAACTGCAATCACAGTCATGACACTATAGTAACGAGAACATGGCCGAGCTCTTACTCCTAGGTTTCCCTGTGTTTAGGATATCAGGAAAAGGCGATAAAGACCCGTAAAATTTATAATTATAATTTACTACACTTTTAAACCTACTTAGATCATTTATTTTAAAGATCATGCCTTAAATTTGTCTTCATGATTTAATCGAAATGTATTTTTTAGTTATGATTCAATTGCTAATTTTACAAATATTCTTCGATAAGTACATGGAAAACTATTAACAACTCAAAAACAAGTTTGAAAACAATATAACACTTATATTGTACATAAACAAAAAGCTGTTACCCTAACTAAATAAATATATAGTTAATGCAATTTTGATTCCAACTGTAAACGTTTTCATAAAGTAACGCCTGTTTCCCAGAGGGGTAGGCAGAGACCTCGGATTTCCACATGCTACGATCTTGGCATACTTATTTCGCTTCATTTATCTTTATCATATTCTTCATACAAGCTCGTCGTCTTAGGGTACTCTTGACTTGGCCTCCAGAACATCTCCAATTAGATCAGAGTACGTTTGCCGAAGTCTTCTCCTTCAACTTAAGCGTAAATGAACGCTCGACTTGTATACTTTTTTTATTAATCTTCTTTCATCCATCCTTTCTACATTCCAAAAACCATTTGCTTGCTATATACTAATTCATTTTAATACTTCTATTTTATTTATGTATGAGTAGGTACGAGCTCGTACAATAAAATATTTTTGGGTAATTATAAGCGATGGCCCATCAACTATTATACATTTTGATACATATTATTATTATGCTTTAACATAAATGTAAAACGTAGTGTATTTGCCTATGGCCTATATACGCATTGTAAGCGTGTGTAAAATACGTTCAGTAGTTCCATGCAGTAATGACTGGTAAATAGGGCTGACACAAAACTTGTATATTAAATTTTATTGATCATCGATTCGATGAAATTAAAAAAATATTTGTGCTCTCTTTTTTTGGTTTATTTTTTTGGCATCATTATGTAATATTTTATAATCTTGAAAATAAATAGTTTTTTTTATATTTTAGAAAGATAATCGCATTTTATATTATTGCGGGGTAAATACCTATTACCTCTTAATACATCAATGACCTTCAAACCGAAATACAAAAAATACTATGTATGAGTGTCACCTACTTCCTTAACTTTAAGCACAAATGCGACTTTCAGTGACAGCCCTAACGCACGGGATCTGTGAACAATATACAGTAGGTAACAGTGACATTTCGGTACAAATATTGCGAGAGGTGTGCGAATTTGTCTATTTTGCGCGAGCATAACCGCCTCTGAGTTTCGTTTACGAGTACCTTTGTCAAATGGGTGCAGTTTCGTGCTATATTATTCAGAGCTTTGACGTCATATTGTGTCACTCCTTCATTGTGAATAGGAACATGAGGAACGTAAGGTTGCGATGTTAGGTTAAGTCTGAAAAATATCATCAATTTTTGATGGCAAAAGGATAGATCGGGGGACAACGGAAAGTTTCATACCCGTTGTCTCCCGATGGGGTTGAAGATCAGGGGACAACGGGAATAATCTTTATTCACCACCTAATGTCATGCTTCTTTACTTTATTTTAATTGAAAATGTCCTTTGTAATTTCGCTGCTTCGATAGTCAGCTATCTATTTAATCAACCTACATTCACCCACCGCTTGTTACAGGCCTCCCGTCTAGCACGCCACTTTTTCCGATTTTGCGCCAATCGAACCCAGTGCGTTCCCACCGCCTTCACAATATCATCCGACCACCTGGGTGGTGGTCTCCCTCGTGATCTATGACTCTGGCGTTGCCGCCACTCGGTCGCTGCCTTCGTCCAACAACCCTACCATCTTCCCACCTTTCCAAGTGCCCTACGCATTACTTCCGCTACGGGGATTAAAATCCAGAACCTTCAGGTAAGGTGGTACCAGGCTACCTGGGCTATCTCACGGCTTATTTCAGTCTTACGTAGGAAAACGGTTAAGTTACTGGAGTAAATAGCTTTCAGCAAATTACCATCGATAGCGCTACGAACAATCGTGCTAATTGGCACCGTCCCGCTGTCCGTAAAATCATCTTATTTGATTATTCCGTTTTGTTCCCTCAGAACAATAAGCGTGCTTTGTAGATAGCCCATATAAGTTTGAACGAAGGTCTATTTTTATATAGTTCATAGCTATCACGTTTTTTTTTAAATAATTATAAAAACTTGCCTTCCTTGGCTTGTAGTTCATTAATCTTGGCATCTAGATTCATGCTTTAGGGTCTGATAGACATAGGTTTTTCCTTGTCTTCCACGCGAACGGGCAGAATACGAGCGGTCTTGCTACAGTCACAAGTATGTAAAAGCGATATTTGTTTAATTTTATGGTCTCTGCTTGTCTGACTATGAACTAAAACTAACAAACAAACTTACCACAGTTAATTTTAAAAGTTGTAGACGAGCTACCTATAGCAGGCGAGCTCTACTTCAGGTTACTTATTATTCTTCTCAAAGATATGAGTATTTTCGGTTTATTTCACTGTTTTTATTGCGATCGAAAACAATTAATATTCATCGATACATTCTTCGGTTCAGGGCGCTCCCGCATTTGAATAATTGGCTGATTTTTATGCAGTTGAATTAATGCAATTGGTACAGCGGATTTTGTTTCATTTTTTCGACGCGAGCAGAGGAAAATTTTCAGTCGTATTTTAAAATTCATTACGTTTAATCGGGTTGAAGATCTGATATTTCAGTATTGTACGATGCGATGGCGACGGGTTGGATGTTGGATTTAAAAGCTGTAATTTTTTTTGCGTTTTTTATTCAAATTAAAGTCATTTGTGTTGATTAAACTGAATAATCTACACACACAATGTTACATCGTCATCATCAGCAGCCAACTTTCTCAATTTTCCTGCGACTTGAAATTTCACTATCGAATAGGTACTTCTTTGGTAGATGAGTGAGCGAAAGATATTCGAGCAACTTACGAGTATCTTACTAATTAACCTCATCAACAAAAAAAATGTGAAATCATAAAATAATAATAAAAATAAATGTATTTCATGCACGTGATAATTAGGCTTTAATACTCAGAATGAGGTAGCACCAATTTGCTGCTCGAAAAACAATGCAGGACTTCGATGCAATGCATGCAAATGAATTCGCAAAGTTAACGTTGTGTTACATACTACATAAAGTGGACTACGTGTCAACCTGTGGACTATTTCAACTTTTTTGAAGTAACAGAATTATCGGTATCGCGCCTAGCTATTTCTATTGTATTATTGAGTTTTGTAGGAACAACAATTTTATCGAGGTATGTAAAGATATTTAGACCGCTGAATACAATTATTGTTATTCTCATAAATTTTTATATCTCATAATTATAAAAACATGCTCGTGAATTAAATATTCACAAATTTGCAAATATTTGTTTACAAAAAAAAACTAAACGATGGCATATGCCTTCGAATTTTTCATCCTGGGCCTTTCACGTCCGTCGTCGCCTTGCTTTGGGTGGGATACCCTGTGTGGTAGGTTTTGCTCAAAAGTCACTCGACATGCAGCAGAGGTGTCCGGCTCAGGTCCACTAGGCTACCGGTTTTTCTATAAACGTCAACAATCCGTGTTTTGGAGCGCAGTAAACTGTTCCGTACGCGGTCTGACAGTTTAACTTATAGGATACTGCGCTTATACATGCTTTTTATTATCGTAAAAAGCATACGTATATCTAGTTCCAACTAGCTCGATAGATGACACTGAGTTGACAAGTGCATCAAAGAAGGTCCATTTATTCAATCAACCGTTGTTGTTTCTAGTGCTTGCTTGTCCAATTCACATCATACAACATATTAATAAAACAACAAAAAAACAATTAAACTATCTACATAATATGAAATAGACCAACCCCAGACATTGCCCAAAAGGTTGCCAAAGTTATCTTGTTGAATAGAAATGCTAATTATAGTTATGGTATTTCAGGTACCATAATTCAGAGGCGAGGTCATTCACATCATCAATTTAACATAATTTACGACATGACATTGGTTATTGTACCTACTTTTCAGAGCAACGCCATCTGTTTTCAACGCTGGAAGTTTGAATCGCGAGGGCCGTGAAAACTCCTCATTAACAATTCTTTCTCGGAATAACCTCAAATATTTAGACTAAAAGCTGTCCGAAAGTAAACCTTCATAATATTATATCAAGTGACAATAATTACTTTTTAGTAGTTGTATAATTCTGTTACCTAATTTAATTATATTATATTCTTTCGAACCTTTATTACAAGAAATAGAAGATCCTTATATGAAAAATTTAATGTTTTACATCTCAAAAATACTGCTAGGACTTTATTTTATACATTGTTTGATTGATTATTGTGTTTTAAAAGGAAAATTACTACTAAAAAAGGAAGGCCTTCATAAATCTAGGCATTTGTTCTATTTTCCTTGCATCTATTGTCCACGACTGTGCCTGATTCCGAAACAATGAAAACACAGCAAAGCACGGAAAATAGATTCTGCATGCGAGTGACAGATACACATACTGCCGTCATATCGAACAGGAAGGGTGCATATCAAATCGGTCAGGCCGTGTCACGCCAGATGCTGCCATCGCATCCCCGGACTGAGTACCTACTCGTACCATGTACAAGGCAGAGCATAGGCTTCATACAAAATAATACGACTTTGCTAATTAGTAGGCAAATAATGTGATTTTGAATATCGATTAGGTATTGTATAGATACTTTTGATCATGGTTATGAACATAACGACGAGATATCAAGCATGATTCGTGAATTTTAATTATTCCTGATTTTTTGCAACAGTTGTATTGCACCATGATCACCAGAGGAACTGGATCACGAATGATTCTTTCACGTATTATTTTTTATTGGTACTGGTACTATTTTGTTAAATGTTAAATAAAAAAGAAATCATAAAAAAAACTGTAATCCCCATGATAGATATCCTCAGATCCATATTCAGTAGGTTTGCAAAAAATATTAAACATATAAACAAATAATTAAATAAAAACTCACTTATCAATGTCATATGACATTGATAATGAAGATTGTTACGAAAAGATTCTGTTGTCGAGAACATCAAATCTGTTCAGATGTGCTTACATTTAGGTACAAAAGGTTTAGGATTAACAAACATCAAACTAACAGTTGTTTAGATACAATAATTCTAGTTATAGTTTCTCTCGCATGGTACCTGGATACAAAATATACTGTGTGTTAGGTATGCCAGAAAATAATCATAATTATGAAATCCAAATCGGTTCAACTGCTACGGCGCAACGTTTATTAGTACGAGAACAACCAAACAAAAATACTAGGTACGTCGCTTATGATGTTACACAGCAAAAAACCTTCAAATAAATTTCATCTACAGCATTGACACTGAAGGATGTTACTATTAGTATTTTTTTTTATACTTTGATAATTTTATGTGGGTCTTTATCAAGTTTACCTTTTTTTATTATTTTCTCGACGTGGTCATGTTGCAATTGCTAGGTAGTTTGGCCTCTGTAGCTACTTACACTGTGCCATCCCATCCCTAGATTGCAGGATGCAAAATTAATTTGCAGTTGTTTGGTGTGTACGTACATAATGATTAAATTCCCTTGCAATATGTTCAGGCATTATTATGTGAGGTTTGATCAGAATTTCATGAAATGGTTAATGAGAAAAAGCTGTGATTTTTAAAGATGACCAAAGGTATAAACACTTTGTACTGTAGATAGCAACGTACTTAGTCTAATTATTATTATTTTCTTGATCATGATCCGTGAGTAGGTATTTACCTACGCGATCAGCTTTAATGTGATCAGAATGAAAGCCCCAATTTTTTTGAGCATCTTTCAATAACACGTTTTTTAGAGCCACATAAAATACAGCGGACTACATTTAAACCTCTTATTTATAATTACTCGCTAACTTAGCAGGTCGCTAACTATAACCCTGTCCTTTTTTAACACTAAACAAAGAAAAGAGGCAGACAACTTGTAGCATGCTCCTAAAGTCAGTGAGTGATAATGAATAAGGTTAAATGAAATGAAGAAACCATTAAACCATATTTAGCACAACATAAAAAACAACAAATTTGTAAGTTAAGATGGTGGGATAGATAAAAATTTAATCAAAAAAACCTTCTTAAAAGTATAACTAAAACAGAAATGCCCCACGCACCTTACTAATCCATCTACCCAGACAGTTAAAGTTAAAGGTTTATTTCAACTTAATTGATGTCTAGCACAATCGTGAACGTCCTAGCGATTATCGGTGTGTAAATACCGATAATAAGTATCAGTTATAATAATGTCTGAAAAAAAAATATCGAAAGATTTCCGATAAAAATAATAAAAATATGCTCATGAATGTAATTTCCATGATGGATCTCCTCAGATACTCAGTGCGTAGATCTTTGAGCATACCAAGTACGGAGTAATTAGATGCATATCCAAATATTATGTTTGGCACATTCCCGCGTTTTGCTAGTAATGAACATTCTAAAAGACAGGTTTTAAGCCCATCACCGCTCGTTGGAACGTTAACCGAAGAAAAATGCCTTAAAATGTTTGGTTATAAGACATTCTGGTTTCCTCACGATGTATCCTTCACCATTATGAGCACACATATTTGTTTTAAACACCACGACAGTCTTTTTTATAATCACCATCACTTTGTTTATCCTGAAAAAGACACGGCATATCTTTAGCGTCCTTGTCTGACATTTGAGACACAGGGAATCACAAAAATGTTTTATTGCACTACGCTTCATCTACGTCAGCCCACGGCGCACAGTATTCTCGTACATTTACTCGTAATTGAATTGTATGGGTAGTGGGTAGCGCGCCGCCATGGCACGTGCCATGGGCCCACGGGACTGGCTCCGACAATATTTTGTTCTATCTATTTTTAATAGCGGCTTGAGGGTTAATCATCAGTGCAGATTTGAAAGCTTGTAGTGCGGTATGTTTATATTATGAGCGCTATGTTTGCAGCGGTTTTGTAAATCCGATTAAATGTTTATGCAACATTGAATAATAGTAATTTATGATTATGGGAATGGGAACTTATCGTATCGATATAATTAATGGTTTATTGTAATTTGATTTTAGGACTTGAAACAACTTTGATAATCAAAATAATCGGTGTAAATTCAATTCAAATTCATGTACCACATAGTTTTTAGATTGTCGTTTATACGATTCTTATGACGATATCAGCCTAATTAGGTTTCGATCAACTAAAAGCTCTAATATTGCTTTAAAAGTTGCTGGCGTTTAGCTTTAAAGCCAAACGTTGTACATTCTCACAGTATAAATAAAGCCAAAGGTTGCACAACCTTTCACCGCTTACAGCATAAGGCGTGCCACGGTGTTTTGATAACATGGGATCAGTGGAAGCAAGTTTTCTTACGCCCTCGCATCGAGGCAATATAGGCTGAGAGTAGTGTGCTTAGCCCGCCTCACTTGGCAGTAGAAGTAGTTATTTAGTAGCTACTGCGAAATCGCTTTAAACGCGTTAAAAGGTTTGAATACATGTGATTTTTTGCTAGCAACGTCAGTATTTACCTATGCAAATCACAGCAGTAAAGTTGAAACACGTTGTGGAAAATACCAGGATTTTTAAAGTAAGTAGGTACCAACAACTACCAAGAATATTATTGAATTATGACGTCATCCGAGTATTTGTTTTTCTGTTCATACGGCTATCAAACTAACACTCTGCTGATGGTCATATTATATTACAAGGCAATAATAAAATGACGTTTGTTTTGACAACGCCAAGCTGATGATTGGCGCAGTAACCTCATGTTGACGCTACCGACATATAATAAACCTTTCATCTCGTTGCGAGCCACTGTCGTCATCCGCCGTGTAACACCTGTAGGTACCATTAGACAGGTATTTGTGTGATTGAATGCATCACTGTTTGATCGCAGTATCTTTGATAGCGGATACTGTAACGTATGCAATATTATCAAATGAACTAGTCCTAAGAAAAACTGGTACATAAAAAAGCGCAAATGTGTTTTTTTATGATGAAAGGTGGAATTTTCCCCGTCTTATTCAACTGCAATGCCTCCTTGGGTACGTTAACTTAGAAAGGATGTGAAAAAAAAATGTCGAGACTAATTTTGGTCACATTTTTATTAGTGTGATCTAATAAGATGTGGTAGTAAGAATGTACCTATGTGCCTACTGTTCACGAGAGCATGAAGATATTTTATCATGACTTAAATCATAGGTGTTTTCATAGAATTTTCATGTACCGTACTATCAAAGGTTTTTCGTTAAGTGAACCTTTCACTGATATTGGACAATTACGTAGGTCCTTTGACTTGAGCTCCCACTCCGCATAGCTCTAAATAAAAATAATACAAATATGCTCATTTGTAGCGCGTATGGTGACGTAGTTGTTTCAGTCGCAGCCGACGTGATTGACCAATTCTGCCTATTGACTGCGGCAGAGAATCAAAAACAAAAACACAAATATGCTACCGAGTATACAGTCGATGTATTCCCCATGATAGACTTCCTCAGATAAGATCTTAAGATACCAAGTATGGGGTACTCAGAGGCATGTCCCAACATAAAATTTGCAAATAGCATTCCACGTGAAAGGTTGCTAGCCCATCGGCATTATTAGAACACTAACTTATGATAGAACATGCCTTCGAAGTTTTGGTTCTAGGGCATCGTGGGCAAATTCCTCGCGATGTTTTCCTTCACCATTTTTGAGCACGTGTCAATTGTGCACATACATTTTTGTAGTGGAAAAATAATTGGTACACGATTGGTACACAGATGTATCAGGCTGATAATCAACAGTCGCAGAAAACCTAGATTGACGCCCAATTCAAAATAAAAGACAAATTGCGTGACTAAGTTGATAAGTCAACTTATATTATGTATTTAATCTAATTTCCTTAATATCCAGAGCTATTAATCACTTGCAGCATGGTGGCATTCATGTCAAAAAAAGCAATTTGCAATGTCCCACTTTTCAAGAATTCTTTAAGCTTGCACAACACTCCATAAAAAAACACTCTGAGGAAATCTTCAGCTATTACAATTGCTATACCTTTGTTTCATTTGCATTGTGTTCATCACACTGGATACAAAGATTAAAATGTCTTTATTCTGGAACTTTTTTGCTTCGTTCATTCGTTCGTCGGTTCTTTCGTAGTCACTTTTGTTTAACAGTGAACAGGTTGAGATGTGGTGGTTGCCCTGAAAGTCTAAAGACTTACCCTCTTACTAATAATCACTTACTTTAGCAGGTCGCTATAGCCCTGTTATTTTATAATAATAAACAAAAGATAGATAACTTTTAGCTCACTGCTAAAGTTTCCCACCAAACATACCCTGTTACTCATAATCACCCAGATTATGAGTAACAGGGTATGTTTGGTGGGACGGGAATACAAATAGCCGATATTGAAACGAAATGTACGATGAAGTATTTAGAGCGTCTTGCAGAGGCTTCTTTCATACACTTTTACCTAGAAATTGTACCTAAGTAGTAGAAAGAGGTCGTCCTGGGAAAAACCATACCTATTTCTGCCGCCAAGCAGCAGTAGTGCTGTATTCCGGAAGCATTGCTGTATTCCGGTTTCAAGCGTTATAGGTGCCGGTGGAAATACAGGTTCATAAGATTTTTCACCCAACCATAACGTACTTTAGTTACTTTAGTTGTATATAAAAACATGCTGAAAACATACGCTACATTTTCTAACTTCATACGTTTATGACAGTTAAAATCTTTCTAGTGCAGATAAATGGCAAAGTTTTATTTCTAGTTCTAAACTTTTGACCAAAGGAGCTGTCTTAACTTTCCAATAGATAACGTTACAAATTGGATAAGCCCTGTCATTACCAGTACACAACTGGCTCTTCGCCAGCGACAAGCCGCTATAATTTAGATTGTTTCGTGTATCATTTCAGCATCGAATGCTATAAAATTTTACGGTTACAGCGCACCATATGCGCGTGTAACGCCATCTACCGAATATACGATCGACGAATGTTTAGAACTAATAACAATATAAGCATAAAAAGGCCATCGTAAAGTCAAGATATATTTTTATTGGACGAAAGTTCAAGATGCACATAAAAGTAAGCACTTTTGTATCAACTGTAATCTGATATAGATTACCTGAAAGGGCACAGATATATCAGACGTTGTTAATCATGTAAAAAAATATCCAAAGGATTCCATCCAAAGACTTCTTAGGTATTCGTAACTAAAAGTATTATGCTAAAAGAACACCCAGATTGTTTATCATGCAAACATTACATACCGATTGAGAATTGAGAATTGAATCCAGGTTCGGTTCGATTCTTAGTCAGCTACTTGCCCGCCTTGCTACGTAAGTCCTCATTCTGAAAAAAAAACACCTCTCTACAATAAGTACTACACGAGTTATGTAGAGTAGTGTTGTACAGAACCTATCTCTACGACAAACAGAGAATCTCCATATTTGCTCTAGCTCTTTCAACACCAACAGCTGACAACTCACTAGTTACACATATTATTTTCACGTTCGAGAATGTCAAACAATCTCCGTTTAAAAATATTTGTCGAAACTCGAACAATGGACCGCCCGAAGGGGATAAGTTATGCATTAAGTGAAGCAACTTAAATCAATATTATTAGAACAAGCAGAACTTTCTGAGTATAGATAGAACAGGTACATGGACGTGTAACTTCAACAGTAGAGCAAGACAAATATTGAGTCAAACTTAGGTTCTTGGTAGACGCCCCGCACCCGATGTTAATTATTAACTTAAAGTTTAAATTATATTTACTTTTTGAATTTAATCAGCACTGCATTGTGGTAATAGAATTGCAGTCGTTTTTGTTTGAGTTTTGCATTGGCTCTGTAATTGGGTTTTGTAAGTGAATGAAAGTGAAGAACGTTACCAGTATTAGACAAAGTTTCACATTTAATACCTACATAAACTCATCGCTGAGTAGGTACAAGTACGAGTACCTAAGGAGATTATTTTATATCCATCGTAAAAGGAGTTGCGCTGCAAGTCTTTCAAGTTCCGTATCCGCTTAACTTTCCGTAACCTTCAAGTATACGATGTTTTATGCGCGAACTAGGGCTAATAAAAGCAACCTACCACGCTTTATTATCCACTTATCTGCCTAAGGAGTACCATTCAAAGACACGGGTTCAAAATTTATCTTAAATAAAATTGACAGCAAGTTTCAATTAATGAAGTAAGTAAATATGACTAGCCACTAGTGTGAATGTTCAATTTATGGTCAGGATTAATATAAAATTAACGAGTAGTTTTGTTTCCCTTTTGAGCTTTGTTTCATAACAATTCCTTCGTAAACAGGTGTTATTTATAGATAAGTTTTACTTGTACATTGCAAAAAGGCTAAAACTATAGCTGTTGCGGATTCTAAAGCTTGGTGTTATTACTTGATTGAACACGTTTTTCAGACTCCAAAAATTTCGGTTGGTGCGATTTTGAAACCTAAAGCTCGTAATAACAGAAACGTGGTAAAACCATCGCATGATCTATAGCGCTTGACAAATACGAATACACAAACATGAGGTTTCGGGTGCTCCTTTTTATCCTTTATAGTCTAAAAGCTTATAGCCAGTGACGATAGCGTCATGGATGTCCTACGAAAAAGTGCAGTTCTAATAGTCAAAACATCACGAATGCAATCAGCCGTTTTGTCACTTATTCACACTTATTCAATAACTGTTGTAGCCATAACAACTATTGTGCAAAACGAGGGTATATGTCACATATATTATTTTCACTGATTCCTGACTACCTCCTGCTTTGTAAACCTCACGGATCTACGTAACATTTAGGATGTTCAACATGTGGATTACAGTTGTAATCGTATTCGTTTTGGTATTCCACTATCCTAACGCTTATTCGTTACTAACCGACAGGTATCGTCACGGATCTTTACCATAGGAAATACTTTGTTTATTTTTGTTTGTAAATATGAAAAATAGGGAAAATTAAGATCGAGAACATAAAAGTTTAAAAAAATACTGTTATGATTGTTGCATCTTACTTACTATAAACGCGAAAGTTTGTGAGGATGGATGTTACTCTTTCACGCAAAAACTACTGAACGGATTCTATAAAAAGCATTCAACGATTACTTTGACACATCACTAAACGAGGTCAAACTAAGTGACGGTGGCAATTAATACATTTATGCGAACTTTAATGACCGTCAGTTTGACCGGGCCCTAAAATACACCTATTAGTTACCTATTCCGTAAGAACTTTGTCACAATCTCCTGGACTAAATTATCGTAACTAACTTACTACTTACGAGACTATGAGGAAGTTTTGACATTTTATAGGCTTTAATTAAAGCTGACGATGTAAATTGTATCGCTATGGAGTCAAGTTCTATGGAAGTTGAGAGTTTATGTGCTGGCTGGCTATGATTATGAAATGAGAATTGAATGGGCAATGAGTTCTCTTTAGAGCCCTCTCTATAAGAAATGTTCCATCCAGTTGAAAGGTAATGCTGTCGTACATTATGAGGCAAAGTTCATGTGCATTTTGATTTTTTTTTGGTATACATAAATATTTTTTAGTCCATGTACTTTATTTTACTAAATTGAACGCTGGATCATTTTACACGTTTCAATGACTTTATAGGCAAACTAGCTACTGCCCACAACTTCGCACGCGTGGTACCCGGGCACAAAGTAGCCGATGAAAGTAGGGTTCGTAAGAAACGTATTCGTTCGGCCGTTTTCCGTCGGCTTGTGATTTTAACGGCATAAAGTCTATTTTCACCCTGAAGATCCATTCTTAGAATTGAATGAAGAAATTTTGAAATCAGATGAGTGGTTTAGGATATTAACTCCTTCCTACATGCAAACTTACAAACTTTACCTCTTTATAATATTAGTATAGATAAATTTCTCCAATAGAACACCTCCAAATTATACAGTATGGCAAATTATTAAAATTCTTCGCGGCTCGTGAAACTGTTCCGCATTTCCAGGACATTGATGTGTAACTCCGACGGCGGAGTTCCGTCGAACTATGCAAATTCCACCTAACACTTTCAGCAAACGAGGACGCGCAAATATTTCTGCTCTCCCGTATAGTTGTGACGTAAACGAATTATTTTGCTCGGCTTGTTTTGTTGGCTTATAATTTGTTTTTAGTGTACCCTCCGATTCAATCATTTTACTTACGCGAGTGACCATCGAGCACAATACACGCTCAAGACAATTTACGATTTTTGCTAATGTCTTTCCTATGGTTATTTAATTACGTTTTGTTTTCAAAAAGGATAGATTCTAGTAGGATATTTTTTTGTATTATCATTTATATGATTATTAAAGTAATCAATTCAAAATTGATAATTTGAAGGTTTCATTTCTCACAGCCGTATTTATTTTTACACTATTCTTGCGATTCTAAGGGAGATAAAAAAAACAGATTTTCTTAACCGTTCTGAACAGGTCAAGAGTTTAATCTAATCTGGGTGGTATGCACCCTGGTGGCTACCCCATTTTGCTAACAATATAGATCTCGATTAATTGTACTATTTTGTCAATAACTTTTATTATTGTCCTGTTTACCTACCCTGATAAATACAACAATAAATCACGACTTGACACGATAGCCATTAAAGTAATATTTGTATACACGTTTGAGTCATAAAAAAACTGTGACAAAGTATCTTGAAGTATTGGTTTTTCGTATAAGTAAGTTTTCTTGTAAGACGCACTGCGTAAACCAGCGATCAGTGTATCATCTTCATAAAAATCTTTACCAAACTGCAAACGTTCAAAGAAGAATACAAAATTTTGGGGGGTAATGCTAACAAAACGTTTTGCTAAGAACTTAGGTAGGAAAGTTAAATACAATAGGTAAACTTAATTGATTGAAATAGACTATTCTTAGGTTAAGTTTTTTAGCACTCTTTAGTAACTCTACCATTGTATTATCTGTTATATTATACTTCTGTTAAATATCATGTGTTACAAATTTTAACAAAACAAATTACAAGCTAATCACTCAAGTACAATGGGCGGTTTTATCGCTATTGGCCTCGATTCTGTAGTACACTGACTAAACTAAATTTAAACGATCGCTCTCTTTTACTGATAGTGTATGCAAGAAAGAGATAGCTACAATTTTAGTGCCATGTACTGCTGTCAAATCAGTTTACGTGCCGCTTTTCTTCGTGTTTATAGTCAGCATGTTTTGATATCACGACTAAATTTGTATGGAAAACTTAAATCTGACTAATTTGACAGCACTAAAATTGTAGCTATCTCTTTCTTGTTTGCACTATCAGTAAAAGGGAGCGACTGTTTAAATTATGTTTAGTCAGTGTACTACAGAATCTAGGCCATTATCTCTTTATTACAAATATAGTGACTAAGAAATAATAAATTCTTCCATTATTACTATAAAGTACAGCTAAAATGCAATCGGGAATGCAACAATGGCACTAATTTCGACAATCTTTCAAAGGGGAAACTTCTGGGGCTTCCCATTTTAAATTTTAGAAGAATTGGACTAAGAAAATTAACCACAGTTTCGTTTCCCTTATCCATTTTCCTAGTAAAATTATTATGATGTGCTTCTGATTTTTTTCACGGTGTTCTTCGATAAAGATGGTGGCTGAAAAAGGGCCGGAAGATGTGTTATGGTTGCAAAGGAACAAGTTTGATCTACACGACTTCTAAAGTTCATGATAGGTAGATGCAACGCCGGATTTGTGATTAATTCTTCTTGTGATACAAAAAGTTTAGGGATTCGCGAATTGTTGTATTGAGTTATGTGGATGAGTTAATAAAAGTTTGTTATTATCGAAGTTTGTTGAGTATTCGTGTGTGATGGTGGTTTATTTTGAGGGCTTTTACTCAACACTCTCTAGTGAATTGTTGACTCATACCACCAGCCTATTCATATTACGGGCCGCCTGAGACGCAAAAGGTTGAGGGTTTGATTTCCGCCGTGATGAACAAATGTTTGTATAACCTGCAAATATTTGTCTCGGGCCTGGGTGTTTTCTATGCATACTACGAGTATTTATATCTTTACAAAAAAAGTATATAAGTAGTATATCAGTCATGTAGTTCCCATAATACAATCTCTGTTTAGTTTGGCTGTGTGAAAAATAACCAGCATTATTTATTATTTATTTATTGAAGATGTATCTACCATTGAAATACCTACCTAACAGGCATAGCCAACTTTAAGAACTTGAAGCAGTCAAGGCTTGCTTTAGGACTGTGATGGGCATACCCATAAAATATCTCACGCTTACCCATGCTACGTGAACTGGCTGAAGATTGGTCGACAACATGACGTATAACATGACCCATTTGACTGGTCGCTAGATAGTTTTTTAGGCCTTAAAATCCCCTTACTTTTAATTCCTTTAGAATAGATCGAATCGTTCTTAAGCAAACAATAAACGTTGATTGTTTAAAGAACGGTGGGATGGGATACAAAACTCACTGAAGGATTTTTTAACCAAGCTCTGGTATGATGGATTAATCTAAACCAAGCGGGCAAAGGGTTAGCATGCTACATCAGCGTTGCGGTTAACCGGCGCGCAACGGACGACGACGCGTCAGAAACTGGGAACACAGGCGATGACAGCTAGCGAGTATTGAGAGCCATATGTCACTATTTATTGGAAGAGGAGACTCCAGATTTATACACTAATCGACTCCAACACTGACAATAAATTTTGACATAACAAACAATTGGAAATATGCATTGCATGCAACATTGTAAAAATCAGTGGCAGTGGGAAAAATATTTATTTTATTATTCATTAATTCCAAAAAATTTGGTGATTTAAAATAATGCAATAGTTAGAATAGTGATGTCTGTTACAGTTCAGATGTATTATCGTGCCCTCCGAAGTATGGACTTCATAGTGACACTACATTTTAAGTGTAGTTGAAAGTAAAGCTCGGGCCTGATTCTGAAAAGTTTTTTTAATATTTGTGGAATGAAAAGACCAGGCGGACTGGTGTATGTGTAACGCAAGCCCAAGAATAGGCCAGGAAGTTCGTAGTAGGAATATGGCAGTTACCGCTACATCCTTTACCTTGAACAGGATTATATGTGGGGTGTACGCATGGTACAATGTATCACTAGATTAATGTATACGCCTGTGATATACGATTGTTGCGTATGCGTAACTACAACTACAATTTGCTCGTGTCTAATCTGATGCTTTATTGAACATCCGGATTCCCTCAGCAAACAGGAGATTGAAACTAAACGAACCGTGAAAGGAACGGCTGAACATACCATTTCACGTAATGGCATTCTGAAATATTCTATTTTCCGCTGACTCGATAATTGACTGTGATAATTGGTTTTCCGGTCATAAAAATGTAAAAAATGTTTTGCATCTAAACCCGCCCTTTGCGCTTTTTCCGAGGGTAGCTCCTTATTTATATGCTAATGTGGCTGTGCAGAAATGCCACGCACGACTTAGGTGCTGCACCTGTCCAATTATAAGAACAACATTTTCCCTTATGTGCATTTTCATGGAATTTTCTGCATGGAAATTGAGCTAAATTTCGCCACGTTTGAGCGCGGCACCCAGCAAAATTTTACTTTTCAGTAGGAGTCGTTATGTAAATACGGAATGACGAAGCTAGGTGTTTCTCGTTTAGGGTTAATAGTTCTGCTGCCTTGCAAAAGTTTTGTATAGAGAAAATACAAGATTGCTTTTCCAGATTGTGTTATAGTATTCTCTGGGGTAAGCAAGAGTGATAAAACTTACTTATTTATCACCTTTTGCTATTACACATAGTAGTGTTTGTTGGTTGCTGTATACCCTTGCATTAGTATTCATGGAAGTTGGCCGATCGAGAAAAGAATTTTCGCATTCAGGTCCGAACTTGACGAGGGACGGACTGTACTGAGTGGTTCCCATTTCTTCTCTCCCTTTATTTTTTCTCCAACAACTTAATGGAGTCGTAAAGAATGGGCCGGCATTTCATTATAATGTATTAACCCCGGGATGAGTGGAGTAATTAAGTGACACCCGCCTCTATTCTCCTTTTAAGTCAATGGTGTTGTTAGTGTGCATTATAAAATGTTTTATTATTTATTTAAAAGAATCAAATTATCTTTAAAGCTAATAATAGACAAAAACAATAAAATTCTCTACCAAAACCTAAAATTACCTACTGAAATATGTATTACATATATACTTTTGTTGTTCTTGATAGCCGTAAAGATAAACCTAACCAGAGCATTGAAAGTCATGAAACTAAAATAGCCACCCTCGCAGCCACTATAACATAAGAGAGCATCCATTCTCACAGCTCTGACGTAGGAATTTATCTAAAGCAAATCTCATTGTTCAGTGGATCCGCCGAGACGTGAGCGGAACTCGCAAGTAAGACAAATTTCCATCGAGTTGATTAAAGTTGTCAGCTATGGAACGCGAGGTGCAATCTACGACGGCTTATGAAGTGAACAGCTGGATCACTTTTGATGCGAGGTAAGATGAAGCTGAATTGTACAAGCTTCGAAACCTAAGAAAGCTAAAACACTGTTCCTGATTTGCATCATGATTTGAATGCATCCACGTCACTACAAAATAAACAAGCATTTTTTTGCTAGCGCAAAATATACAGTATGTTCAAAATATAATCACTTTTTGATGTAAGACAAAACTATGGAAAAAGAAATTGCATATCATTCGATTGTGTCTCAGTCGTATCATTTGCATGATTGCATCAACTGAACCAGCTATCATATTTATGCATACGGCGGATATATAACAAGAGCACCTATGTGAGAGCGTATTAGCATCAGAATAAGATGCGTTACTGTAAATTGACATATGATGAATGAGGTTTACGTTGGCAGCCAAGAGACATAAACTTGATTGTATTATGGTCGTAACTTTTCAGTGTCCATATGGAATTCGAGCGAAAATTGTGTGATTATATCTCGTCATTCGCTGGGGGAATATATTATTTAATATATAAAATAATAGATCAAGAGGCGACCATCCTGTGTTCGCGTACTGTTGTGTACTTTATGTATTGTACCGTGTACATATTTACTATGTACATGGGACGTACCTACACGTATGCTACGTAAGTTTACAAATTGAAAATTCTCACGTACGGTTGCGTGGTTCCCAAATTGCGTGGATTAAATTATTATTGTTAGCCTATAGTATACTATTTAGTGTAGTATGCTGAGATGACAAAAAATAATTATAAGTTCTTCAGCCTGTACTTTTTGAGAGTGATGTACAAAGTACGTACATACTGTCTCTATCTTTTTTTATTAGAATCGTTTCACTTGTTCATTTCTGCCAGTGTCATATTATATGTAGTTAAGATCCAGTCACACTGTTGCAGTGGCGGTGGCAGAGGCGATCTAAGAAAAATACGTATCAAGTTGTTGTCAAAGTTTGCATAAATTTCTTTTAACTTTGTGTAACGAAAATATGAAACTTCCGTATACGAAATGGCTGCTTTTGTGCTCGTACTAAGCCTGAGTTAATAATAAATACTGCAACTGACTAGACTGCAAGTATCTTGCTGAACATATTATGCAGCAATAATTTCATAGTCTAGAGTGTGCGAAAGAAAGTAAGTAACTTAAACATTCAGAGGTCTTAGAAGAGCTTAGAGCACTATGTGTAGTACTGCTCTGTAAGCTTATAAAAAAGGAATGTGCAAAAACACTTTCTGTATTTTGTGGTTTGATGCAAATCACCAAAAATACAATACTATATTTTTCATTTGTCGGCAAAATACATATAGTACCTATTGTGTGTTTTCACATTATTTTTTCTATAAATATCAGCGTTTTAAATTATTTTACCTAGTTGAGAACATTAATCATTTGATAAAAAGCACATTTGAAAAACAAAGATACGACACTGTATTCCCCATAATGGAATTCCTCAAATCCATACTAAGTACGCAGGTTCGTAATAGTACACTTACGAATAAATATAATAATAAGGGGAAGTCACGTCTACGTCCTAACTTTATATTTGTCACATGTCTACTTTTTCTATATTTATAAGTATTCCTCGTAGAGACACTAACTGATGGCACATGCCTTCGAATTTTGGGTTCTAGGATATGCCGGTTTCCACACGATGATTTCCATCACTATTTCGACCCATGTTAATGCGCTCATACATGTTTTTGAGTGAAAACTCATTGGCAAAACCGGGTTTGAACCCTCGACCTTCAGATCGAATGTTGGGGAATAGACCACTAGGCAATAGATTTACGTAATAACTTCCTTGATCAGACTTCATTTGGTCAGTGATGGTTGAGATAAGACACCTGTTATTTATGTTGAAAATTTTTTTCAGTTAAAAGTGACATTGGAATTACACAACACCTTACGCTAAACAAGATTGCTCAATTGAAGAAGCACTTTCACAACAAGGGTTATAACGAAATATTTCTGAATTATATTTCTAATCCACGAAATCCTTGGCACGCGCTACCTAGGATTACACATTCGAATAACGCACCCGAAACAGGCACAGAGTCATAAAACGTTGGTAACGCAGAGGGAAGTTTAAAGACGTAAGCAATACAATGTCTTATATGTTCAGACTCTGAATTGCACTTGCAAACTGGAGTATTCCAAATTTTGAGTTTGTGATTCTGAATGTTTGCTTGCACAGGTACTGCATAGTATCCGTGTGATGGCTAACGTACTGAGTGTACATTTATGTAATTAAGTGTTGTTTACACTCTTCTGTAAGTAAAGCCTTAGTGGTGGGCTAGTAACCGGCTGAGACGCAAGAGATTGGGATCGATTCCCGCTGCGATGCAAATGTTTACATGCTCTGCAGACATTTTGTTCTTAGTCTGTGGTGTTATGGTACGAAGTTTCTGATACCCACGACACAGGTTACTCTAGTTCGGGTCAGGTAAGTGAAATTTGGGCGTTAAAACTAATTATCGCTCTTCAAAGATCACTTTTTTTAATCAAATTGTATTTATAATTTTATATTATATTCAATCAATTCGGAAATTGAAATAAATGCTTATATCAGAGCTAATAAGAATGTATATTACAAACACTCCTTTGAAACGAAGAGACTGTAATCTAGTTAGATAATGTATATCTATTCCAAACTAAGATTATCCGTAGTAAGGTTTTACTACAGATTTGATTAAAAACTTGCGTAAAACAAATATATGTATAAAACGTGAACACTATAAGTGTTCAAAAACACTGCCCCACTTGACACAGTGGGGCTTTTTTTTATTAAAAGATTACAGTATTATAATAAAAAAATGCATTACACATACCTACAGGCAATTATAATTTTGCAAATAAATATGGCAATTTTGTAATATAACCTCTGGCTAACATTTGATACAAGCAACATGCTCTGCACAATTGAATTCATAAATCTGCAACCAAAAAAAGGATTCAATAAATTTAAACAAATCCTTTCTAACACGATCAATATTGCAGCCGTTCGTAGTAGTCTCTATGCCACAGATATCCTGAGAAAACTTTTCTCGCAGCCCATAGAGTCACCGCTAAGGTCCAACAACCGATGACTATTTTGTATGCTTTGCAACTCATTTCTTAATGATGCTTTATTAATATCATCCAATCAACACGTACCGAAGAAAATGGGAAATAAATCAAATTCCTCCAATAACTCTCCTCAATATAACTTAATATCAATGAGGTATGTATAATAAATTATGTAAATACTGATTTACAAATACGTACATGTATAATTATGTCGTTTTGACGTTCAAACGTCTCGTGTTCAAGTAAAGCGTTCTTGATCACATTATTAACACAGCCCACTGACTTTTGGTCTGGAAGAGATCGCTATCAGCAATAAGACCGCCAAGTTTAGGTATATGTAAGACATTGCAACTGTTTTTTTCACATTGTGTTCTCAATAAATTGATATTTATTTAGTATGTTCCTTTTTTGTCTGCCGCTGGCACATCTAGACGAGCGTGCTATCAAACATTCGTAGCTCTATTTCTGCAATTGGAAGCGGAGAATTTAAAGCGATACTTTATATCTTTATATAAAGTCTAATTCCGCGCAAGCACGCCAAAGAAAAAGGATGAAAGTTTGTTATTGATTGTTGTTCTGTTCCACAATGCAACTGAACAGGGTATGCAACGATGATGTATGGGCTTGCTGCGCACAATATGATTAAGACAATGAAGTTTGTATTAACTTTGTTAGAGAAACTGATCGAGGAATAACGAATATAAATAAATAAAAAACCAAACAGTCACATATACTCGTATATACATATACTACTGACCCCACACTATGATACTCTTTGTCGTGGGTATCAGGAACTTCGAGTACCATGGTACCACACCATCTTGAACTGGAACAAATATTTGCAGAACATGCAAACATTAGTACCAAAACGGTGCCAACGGACCCCTAGACAAAGGCTACGTCAACTGTCATTGTGTACAAGACTGTATTTTATTAATCGCTAGTTATCATTTTCACCGAAAACGCAACGAAACGAAAACACGTTTTATGTCTGGTGGCAATAAATGGTACAATGGACGGTATTCTCGTTTAAAAACAATCTCTCCCAGACAACCTTTGGACGGCGAGGATTCTAAGTTAGGTATTTATTTATTTATTCTAAATATGTTCCTTACGCAGTATTGAGTGTAGATATTAAGCGGTTTTATAAAATTATAAAGCAACTAAATTTGAAATCTTTCAAAAACTATCTTGGTGTGAGTGAGACAATTGAATCTTCGTTTTCCTTAAAATTCACATGAATCA
The DNA here is from genome assembly GCA_958496245.1 of Perizoma flavofasciatum. Lineage (NCBI taxonomy): Eukaryota > Metazoa > Arthropoda > Insecta > Lepidoptera > Geometridae > Perizoma > Perizoma flavofasciatum. The sequence continues at coordinate 5,675,863 of OY292433.1, forward strand.
GAAAACCAATAGGAATTTCACGTTTTCCCTGAAAGACTACTGGTAAGCACGTGCTGATAAATAAAACCCTACAATATAATTACAACGGTATATACATCGTGTCACTACCCTGTTCCGCAATTTCAGTCACGTAGCAATAACGAAACGATTGAGTGACACACCCTACCGAGTACCGCACGAGCTAATAATGTGACTCCCCTGGCTTGTATTGACTTTTATTTTATTAAAGGAAAATGCATACTGAATTTGCCATCGTTAAAATTAACGTTCCTAATTAAGTAATAAGAAACAAAAAAACAACCTATTTCATTTCACCGTTACTTGGCAATTAGTTCGTCCCCCAATATTTTCGACTACATACAAAGAACAGTGGTGGCGATACCCCGACTTGTAAGCCACAGGTTGTAGGTTCGAACCCATTTGTGAGACAATTGATTTTTCAACTCAATGTATTGGGAGCGCAGTTAGTAATACAGTTATGAATGCCAAAATAGTAGAACGTAGATATAAGGGCCCAGCTGACGTGGTGGCGGTAGCAATTAAAGAAAAATCGTGGTGGTGCGCATTATCACGTGCTCAAAACGGTCGAAAGGAATTGTAAGAAACTCGTTATACCAAACCAAAAATTCGAAGGCATGCGACATCGGTTAGTGTTCAAATGAGCAGCGATGGTCTTGCAACTTGTCACGCGAAATACTCACTACGTTGCTAAACGTGTGCATGTGCCAAAAATAATGTTTGGACGAGCAACTGCCAAACATTATTTTTGGCAGTATGAGATACCCTACTACCCTACACGGGACACTGTGATTTGAATCACTATCTCCTTAAGACAGGGGCCACAGACAGTGGACTCTGTAGAGGTTGTCTCCAGATTGAAGAGACTGTGGAGCATGTGGTTATACACTGCACCGCTACAAATGAAGTCAGGTCGAAGACGGGACTGCAAGAGCTCATCAACTCATGCTCTCCGTCATCATTAACTGACAAGAAGTCAGGGATACTGGAACACTGCTATCATCAACCCAGAGTCCTTCTAAGCTACTTCAAGGAGTTTGGCTGGTTGGGGTCAGGTTAGAAGGGGGATAATGCACAATACAACCCAATGCGAGACGTCAGTGTAGACCTTAGTTTCCCCACTTAGAATTAGAATTAGAATTAGGTACCCTACTTGGTATTTTCACGGATCTACGTCCTATACGAGGATGTTCATCGTGCTTTGTTGATATCCCGCTATCTGTCTGAGTAGCTCACAAAATCTACGCTATAGCCAGACATTTTTAGCATGTTCATATTAGTGTCACAGCGATCAAGTCATATAACTGAATTATGATTATGACACTCTGTACGTCATCCGTGAAATTTTCACGCTTATGAGCTCCAATTCCCGTAAGGGCATAGTGAAAATGTGTTCTGTAAACAGTATCCATTTATTTATTTGTCTATTAGTGAAAAAACATCAGTTGAGTGAGTCAATACATGTCATGTAAGCAAACATTATTTTTGTAGCTAAACTTTCTTCGTTTCTATTCATCCTCTATTTATTACAAAAACAACAAAATCCAACTTTTGTTGACATCTTATATAAAAATTAATATTATACAAAGGTTTTGTTTAAGAGTAAGTGTTTTGTTTTGCTAGTGGCAATTATTCTAATATCCAGCCTAACTAAAACAAAGCTTGCCACGCAGCACGTATCTCTAATCTCTGTATTAAATTGGAGCAAATCCACCCACCTCCCTTCAGAAAATGTAATCCCAGTGCGCCCTCTATCACACAATTACGAGACAAAACATCGTTGTGCAAGAACAAAACAACTGTCCACATGTTGGACTCTATTCATTAACCCTCTGCTTCCGTATCGCACATCTAAAATACAAGCCAGCCAATTAAAGTTGACCCGGTACCGCCGTTCCGCTACTGCACTCTTAATCAGTGGGCAGATACACGGTTAATTAATGTGATCCGCTTTTATTATTCAGTAAAATGGGATACAGTAGGGTTGGTGCCTTATTTGCCGGAATGACTACTAAAGCTTCAAAATGTAGTAGCCTGAAAGTAGAAAATTGAGTTGTTTTTTCAACACAACAAGTGTGTTGAAAAAACAGTGACAGGGTAAAAGATAGTAAAACGTAGTGATTACTTGCTCTATAGAAGATGGTTTAAAGATGTTTGTTGCTATGTAATGAAATAGCCTTTTACTGCAGGTTTTGTAAAAAGAGACCAATGGTTGAAACCATCATCAATTTCGTTTAGTTGTAACGTGTTCCAAAGTCTAGAAAGGTTTTTTCAGTGGCAGCTCCATTTCGACAGAAAATAAATTATACTTCACTTAACAAAAAACGTTCAAAATGACTGGTGGACAAAACGTGAGTGAACAAATAGCAGTGATAAAAAACAAAAGACCGACCCAAACAAATGGATTTCATGAAAACTTAAGCCAAGCTCCATGAAGCCGCACTGAAAAACTATTTTTACTGCTCCCCAAATTTTCGTCACATAGCATTACAGTATAGATCATGAAAACTAATATTGTACAAAAGTATTCGAAGTGTGAATGCAATATTTCGAGGGAGCTTGTCGCGCTGTCAGTCAAGCGTAGACACGTTGCGTGATCGCCATTGCAATATCGCCATGAGGGTAGGCATGTGATTGAATATATCCGTATGTAAATCAGCTAGGTGTTTATTTATTACTGAGGGCGAATTTCACATAGGCAGGCATAAAAACGCTAAAAGGTACCAACACTTTGGAGTATGTTTACGTCAAAACATTTTTCTCCTCAGTCATAATAATATGCTATCAGAAGACCTTTCTAATAGGTATGTAATCTTTCTAGCACTTTGGAACAATTAATTGCCTGCTGTAAGTACCCAAACTTCTTTGCACACAAATATTCCCTATATAGGCGAATTTCCCTGGCTGCATAGCATCAATTAATTTCCACACTCTACAACTAAACTATATTGCATGCCGAGAGGATGGCAAACCACATTTAGCTTCCAACTGCAAATAACATAGTTAATCGAAATTCCTGTTATTACGGTGTAGGTAAATGTGTGTAGGCGTATGCGTACCTAAGGTAAGATGTGTTACACAAAGATTTGCAGCGTGTCGATTCGTGCACGCGGTACTCAAGTCAAATTACTATGGGTGTATGGCATTTTTTATTATTATAATTATTATGACAAATAAATAGATTTTTACATTTCTTTACTTATTATACTGACTAACAAATATTCGGCCCTCAGTAGCGGTTACCGTAACCCATGAACACTTGTAACATCACAGGTATCACTCGCGCGTGCCGACTCTGAGGCTAAATGGTGAATAGTAATTTCTCTATTGTGAAATCCTATCCTAATAATATTATAAACGTTTGTGAGAATGTTTGTTCCTCTTTCACGCAAAAACCACCGAACGGATTTTGATGAAACTTTACAATAATACAGCTTATACATCAGAATAATACATAGGCTACTTTTTATCCGGGTACCATGCGAGCGAAGCCGTGGGCAGAAGCTAGTGTGTTAATATTTTATTGAAATATCTCATAAATTCTGTTCTTGATTTTACTCCATATATCAGATGATTCAAGATAAAATAACGTTTACCCCGAAAACATGATGTTATAAAATTACACCGATTTAATAGCAACAGTCTTTAAGTTGTTTATTTGATATTTTTTATCACTTGTTCGGTGCGGTTCAATTAAGATTCACGGGCTGGACGTCCTATTTTCTCATGTATTCTTACTAATAGATATTTAGCATAATATAAAACAAATATATAAGCAAACTAAATGCTAATTAGCATTTTCTTACTAACATGTACCTCTGCTCTGTATAGTCTGAGCCATCCATGCGGTTAGCATGCTTCAGTGATGTTTTGTAGTTCACATAGGAGTCCTAACGTAACACCTAAAAACCTACGCTTTCGCGTGATTATCCTATTTTTACTGCAAAGATACTTGTAAACCTGTACCTGAAGAAAGGACAAAGGGTCTCATTAAAACTTGTAAATATCTCCATCATCAAAAAGATCTTTTCTCTCAACAAATAATTACATCTCTTCTGAGCACGATTTAGAACGAGAATACTCTTTTGGTAAATATTTTAGAACATTTTTCAATTAAATATGATTCTATGTATGAATTAATGATCAGGCAGAGCTAAGAGTACATACAAACAGTGTGATGCGATTGCACTCAAGGTTCATTGCAGATTTGACTTTCAGTGGCCTCAGTCCAACAAAAATTTCAGGAATATGTTATAAATCAGAAAGTAATCGATGACATTGCGAACTATACGTTTCGTTAGTTCCAGAGTATCTATTATTTTAGTATATGCATTAGCGTATGCTTCAATAGATTTTATTTTTTAGGTATACAGGCTGATTCAGGCACCATGGATCAAAAGAAGCAGGTGATAGGGCACCGCGAGACCGACCCAAATCACCCCCATGTATGTTCTAAGGTTCAGAAGCATGGGCTATTTTTGTATCTTGATTACAATTTCGTAATTCGGACATAAATATCAACCTGCTTTTTATGGACTATAAAACCTGAATCACTTTGTCTCGAGTTATATATTAGGAAAATGCAGGTTATCAAATTAAATAATAACAAAAATCAAACTTTATAATTTTAATAAAATAAAAAGTAATTTATTTACTTACAATAGGTACACGTACCTGGCCTGGGTATAAATGGTAACAATCAAATTGCAATACATAATTTCAATAGTATTTTATAGTCGTCATTGAGAGAGTTTTATTTCTTCGCCCGCAACAATAAAGTATGACATTGATTCGAGTACATATGACTGACTATAAATGCGGAACTTTATATGTCTGCAAATTTACTATGAAAAATTACATAGATAGGGTATAATCTTGCTTGAATTGCCTTTGTTTAGAGTTTCACATAGAGCATATGATTAATCTGTGGGGTAAGTTTGAGCAAGCAATGACACATCACGCGTGCAGCACGCAATACGTTAAGGCTCAGTCAAACAGTGACGCAAAACAAAATTTGCGTTACATTACTTATAAATGATTATAGCATCGCATCGTGTAAACGCACCCTTATCACCAGAAATTCAGAAAGCGAATAACAAAAAGACAGTAATTTGCCGGCCGAAATTAAATTTTAACTAAAAACACTCGAAACGAGAAAGTGCGCGTTTCGTCGGGTTGTGTATTTAACGCGGATGTGGAATCCTCCGCATCCGCCCAAAAATAAATGAGCTTTCTTCCGCTTACTTAATTTACTGCTACGGCCGAGGGTTTACAGTCTGAATAAATTAAAATTAATATTTCGCGCTCGCTTTCTGTTACCTCGGCGTGATTTGTTAACACCAAGCTGTTTGTAATAGGGTTTGCGGTAGTAAAATGCGGCGCCGATTTTGATGCAGCACTGGAAAATAGAGAACATAATATGAATTTATGGTTGCGGTAACTTTTATAATGATTGATTGAAAATACAAATAGACTACAGGTAGTTAAACCTACAAAACAACTGTTTCAATCGATTTGAGAAATCAATATCGAAACACAGAGTACGGTTCAAAAATAAATAAATAATAAATAAACACCCAACAGCCACATACATAGTGCTGATCCCACATTAGGATTATCTGGGTCATGGGTATCAGGAACTACGAGTTCCATGGTACCACTACACCCAAACCAAGAAATGTCTGCAGAACATGCAAACTTTTGAATCGATCCCGCACCTCTTGCCTCTCAGCCGGTTACTAGACCGCCGCGCCACCGAGATTGTCTTGTGTAAGGAACATTTAATTACATAAATGTGCACTCAGTATGTTAGCCGTCACACGAATACCATACAGTACCAGTGCAAGCAAACATTCAGAATCACAAGCTCAAAACTTGGCATACTCCAGTTTGCAAGTGCAATTCAGAGTCTGAATATACAAGACTCAGTATTGCTTATGTCTTTAAAGCGTGCATTATCACAAGAAGATCCACTTGAATTTACACAGACACACATAAAAAAAAGTTTGCGATCAGTTTAAAAACTTAACACATTTTTTATATAATTTTTGCAAGATTATTAAAAAATACATAATTAATTGTTTCCTGGTTAAAAATTAAACATTTCGTTTAAAAAACATTTTATTTCTTTTGTTTTTATATTTTTAATGGATTTAAAATTATTCCTATGGAAAAGCAATTAAAAGGAAAAGGAAAATATTTCAACTTTTCAAAATGATTGCAAACTTTATGTGATGTGTGTAGACTAAAATATTTATAGCACAATCCGCGTACTTTATGCACAACGTCACAATTTCACATTTCAATCACCATTACGCACACTTCGCAAATTGAAATGCCCAATGAAATTTCACGATGGTACACAAATTCAACTGAATCACAATCCTAAATCCATGATGGTACTTGCAAAGATAATGATCGCGACCTATTTCGACAGCAGGCAGAGCATTAGCTCGTAGTTTGAAAGGGAAATATTTGAAGCTACAGTATGATGCTAATAAACACGAGGAGTGCTTCTCTTTAGTTATAGACTCCGCTACATAACTTCACTTCCTTCACTGTTCGTGCGATCAGACTATGGAATGACTTAACCATCAGACATGCAAAATCCCTAAAAATTACAAAAAGTTAGACAACATACAAAGAGTATTGTACTTTGCAGCATCCCTATGGAATAAATCGTTTTTAGCGATAAGGATGTCCATTGTACCACCGTAACATACTTTACAAAATCTTATGTAAATCGATTATTTATTTTGCTGTCAGCAATAACTCTTTCTATATACATTAGTTTCCAACTCAGTTACGTACAACGCGTTTCAGTCTGTGCAGCTCGAAATTCAAATGCCCATTTGCAAATATAATGCTAACTTTTTTTTGCACCAGTAGCATGAGCATCTAAGAGAAAGGTTTTGTTTACGGAAGCGTAGATCAAAAATATTTTTTACTAGCTTCTGCCCACGGCTTCGCCCGTGTGGTACCCGGGTACAAATTAGCGTTATTCTGATGTATAAGCTATATTACTGTAAAGTTTCTTGAAAATCCGTTCAGTAGTTTTTGCGTGAAAGACTAACAAACATCCATCCTCACAATCTTTCGCGTTTATAATATTAGTAGGATGGGATTCTCTCTTTTATTTGTCGTAAAGGGCAAAACAAAAGTATTTTTTATCTTCTCCCTATTAGATCTATAGTAGTGATTTAAGTGCGCATTAACACGCAAAACGTTTAAGGAAAAAATCGTGAGGAAACCGGCATATCCTAGAACCAAAGATTAAAACAAAACATGGACATGTGCCAAATATAATGTTATATAGCTATGAGAAGTAGTACCTATATAATTTGAGGATGTCCATCATGGTAAATACCAGACGTAAGCGTTTTTTTTATTTAAACTAATATGCTCATTTGAATTCTCCAGTAAAAAACCAACAGCTTGTAGATCGAAAAAGCAACATTTTCACTCCACTGACACTTTAAGCATGGCAGCACTATTTTTAAAGTTACACATTCCAAATTCAAAACGAGTTTGAAACTTATGTAAACGTTCGAATATGTAAACGCCACGTAGCCACTGTTCGAAATTCAAATGTCCAGTAGCAAAGAAAATGCTGACCTATAATTTCAGCAACAGACCAACAGTCACAATCAGCATTCAGCATTAGCTGGGGGTCGAAAGGGCAACATTTTGACGCCGCACAGTATAATACAGGAGCCATTAATCCTACGGATGGCCACGTAGCGTCACGAATGCTTACACACCCGTCGAACGAGTGAAATATGGGTTGGGGCTTACTCGTATCGTACATTGGAAGCGTAAAATTAAACACATTAATAGAAAACCGTACAAGTAGTAAATTGACCTATATTTACTCACATAATTTGTGTCCCACTTTAAAATAAGTCTAAAATTCAATTAGAATTCGGTTGGATTGCTGTAAAAAGCTTAATCTAAAATTAAACTAAATTGCGCAACAATTACACGCCACACCTGCATAACACAACCAAACCAATTTATAAAACCTACCTTCAAAAAAAAGTTCCCACAACCAATATTGGGTAGGTACACATATTGCTATTACCTATATTTTGACTTGTTACAGATTCCTACTTCGTTGCTTGTACAACTAGGCAGTTGACATTAATACCTTCACACTAGGCACCGATAATTATTAGAGTCAAAAGAGGTACCTACCTTGTTTTGGAAACTTCGCAGTCTCAGTTGCTGAGTAGGCCTCAATACGTACCTACTTAATACCTACCCACCTACTCAATGGGGACATAACTAATGTCTAGTTTATGTAGTGGGTATAGGTATTACATTAAATTATAGCAGTAGGTAACATAGGTACATATTAACTATGTGATGAAAGCGCCTTACTTACTATATTACCTTACGAATACTTAGGTACCTATCTACTGTTTGTTCGTCCTGGTCCACATCCAATGTACCAGGAGTAAACCTACCTACCTGCCTGCCTAATTGAGTTAATTAGTACTTATTTCAACTTTGTACCTAGCTACCTACCTTGACATTCAATGCCTTAAACCCTTGGAAGAGACTAGCCACCCACAACACAGGGAATCCTACTGTGGGGGCTAGTAAATCTAACTTGTTTGCCGGTTGGTTAATGAAAGCTGTTTTGTACCTACTACGAATGGCTAGTCGATACTTGGGCAAAGGCACATCACTATTTTATACATTTTTTTTATAGTATAAAAATATTATCCAAAGATACTCGTCATTATACAAAACATAAGTGCACTAAATAAATAAATATAGCTAAGTATAATATTTTTTATCATTTTTTTTTAATTTATCAATAATTTTAATTTTATTTACAATATTGGCGAAGACAATTTTAAATCCTGTATATTATTGTATTATCTTGAATATTATTTTTCAAATTTGAATTTCTTCATCACTATCATCATGACATTTCCTGGTTACGTATTCAATACGCACTACCCTAAGCTAAACTACTACCTGTTGTGTTTGATGTTACTTTTTTATCTTTTGATGCTGTGCATAATACAGGTCAAAATAAATTAAATTCTTCCTTTTTACCCTTTCGTAGAACTTTTTCAATTTTCTGTTCCTTGCAAGCAATAGATCATCGCATTCATTACTGCAAACAGGTAAGAAACTAGAAATTCACCATGTCGCAGTAGGTAACAAGGGAAAGTAATTTATTAGTCTAGCAACTCGTAAAACTATAAAGCTTAGATAGTTGCCACTACACGCACTAGGTTAACTTGTGTTGCGATCTCTAAAATGTGTTTTCCTACCAGCCCCCTAATTGCATCAACAAAATGGCAATGGGGAACGACTCATTTTGACAGCTTAGTAATGACCAAACAAAAACAAACACGCTCACGACTGTATTCCCCATTATAGACATCCTCAGATATATGAGATATATATACTCAACGCGTAGATATATGAGGAGACCAAGTAGGAGGTAGTCAGAGGCACGTCAACCATTATATGCATATGCCAAATACATTTTATGTGACTATTTTCACATAGAATATATTCTATGAATATATTTTCACATAGAATATATTCTATGTGAAAATAGTCACATTCTATGCTTTACATTATATGTGACATTGTATGTCGCTGCTCTATGGGTACACTAACCAATGACACATGCGAATTTATGGTTAACAGTGTCCGAATCTTCTAAACTTAAAAAGGGGGGAATTGGTCGACCTAAACTTTCCCATATATAATAAAACGCAAATTTTCAAATACGATACGTAAAGTTTTCCCATTTTCAATTTCTAGAAGATTTGGACATTGCTACGCCGGACAAAATGAATGCTATTCTTTCATATCCATAGCCATTTTGCTTAGTGTAGTTGGGGCCGGAACTTATAATAACTGGTTTTAAAAAAAAGACAGCTTCTGCAAAGCTATATACGGTCACAGTTGTAGAGCTTCTTTATGAAAAAGTTCGCCAGGGGCAGTACCTACGATTCGCTATAATATATTTCTATCGCCACGCAGTAATGCTTGCATTGCTATATTTTGATTCGAAGCGACCATAGTCTCAATTAGATAACGAGTACAATATGAGACTTTCCATCTGGTAAAAATGATGTCTTCGTGTTGTAGATGTATTTACCCGTAGACTATGGTGACTGTTCACTATTTATTAGACCGTAGTCAATTTTGCCACTTTGTCAAAATAACAAACTGTGTAGTAAATAACGGAAATTACGTTCACAAACGGGCTTGTAAGACCAATATATTAGTTAACTATTCTATGTATACTAATATGGCCATTTCCAATACTTGATCCGTTTATAGTCCAATGATTACCATTTTAGAAATAAAAATGTTTCTACAGTCGGGAATCCTAGTGTGAGTAATGACCTCACACTATAGGATTCCCTGTCTTACAGGTATCAAGAACTACGAGTACCGCATCACCTAGACCCGAAACAATATATCTGCAGAACATGCAAATTGAACATGCATTGGTTCCGCAGCGGGAATCGAACCTGCACTTCTTACATTGCAGCCGGCTTCTCGCCCACTGCATCATCCGGTCATTTTATTAAAAAAAAAAAATCATGATCAAAAAGTTTTTTTTATTTAAATTACAGTATGATTACATGATATGGATTGGGAGCTCTTCTTTTAAGTTGAAATAACCTGTGTTAGAAGAGTAAGAAAAAGGAGGGGCTTTTTCTGTGGTCAAAGTTAAAAGATGTCAAAGATTTTATTAGTCTCAGACTGAGTCTAAATTGAGATTTAGTTTTTTTTTAATTAAATGATATATCTATTATTGTCTGTGGAATCTTGGCTTATACGGTGTTGCCATGTTGATAGTAGTCCAGCTGATTTCTACCACAGCAAAGATTCGTTCAGGAATATAATTTTTACCGAACAAAAATCACATTCATACTATCCTTCTTAACCGTATATATACCTTTGCATAACGACTGAAGTACAGAAATAATCAGATAAAATGCTTACGGTCTGATGAGAAAAAAAATATATATTTCTTAGCGCCGGAAAACGTCACGTCATTCCGACTATCCGGTTCCGGCGGCCGACAACCTTCCGACAACACTAGTTTATTGTGAACGAGACAAATGTGTGATTACTGTGTGATACTTTTAGCAAAAAACGATGGAAGGTTATTATGAACAAGCAAACACGAACATGGATTTTTGAGACGAGACCCATTTAGCTAAATCCAATTCTGTAAATACAGGTTAAAATATCTCTATTATTATAAGCTAAGGATAGTTTTCTAAGAATAAATAAATAATGCTGGTAATTTTCCTCACATCATCATCTAGCCCCAAACTAAGCAGAGCTTGTACTATGGGAACTGCATGACTGATTTACTACTTATATACTTTTTTGTAAATACATACACTTTATACATAGAAAACAACCAAACCCGAGCTAAACTTTAGCTATTCATACAAACATTTGTCCCGCAGCGGGAATCGAACCTGCAACCTTCTGCGTCTCAGGCGAGCCTTCGCCCACTGCTCCACAGAGGTCGATAATGTTCTCCTGTATCTACAACGGTTAAAGGTCAAAAATCAACCCTGTGTACTCATTACTTAGATCCATGAAGAAGGCAGTTGTCATAGGCACGTCCCAACATTATTCGACACATATACTCGTATAGCACACACACGTTTTGCATAGTTGTAACTTTGAATATACTATTTCCTACTAGCTTCTGCCCACGGCTTCGCCCGCGTGCTACCCGAATAAAAAATAGCCTACGTGTTATTTTGATGTATAAGCTATATTATTGTAAAGTTTTATCAAAATACGTTTAGTAGTTTTTGCGTGAAAGAGTAATAAACATCCATCCTCACAAACTTTCACGTTTATAATAATACTAGGATAGGGGAGGATATTAGTGTAAAGTTTCATCAAAATCCGTTTAGTTATTTTTGCGTGGAAGAATAAGAAAACATCCATCCTCACAAACTTTCGCGTTTATAATAGTAGTAGGATAACTATCCCTAAAAGGTACCAAATTAAAACTATACCAGCTTTGAATGGGACGCTATTTTGTGATCTACACTGCACCAATTAACGGGCTGCACCAATTCGATATTGCTCGTACCAGTAATTAATGAGCTCCGATGTAAGACAAACTGTTCGGCTACCAACTGGCCATAAACTGGGCAAGGATTTGCCTATGTGTGAAGGAGACACCGTACAATTTTATCTAGAAAGGGCATGAAATAATTCAATTAATGTATTTATTTCTTTGATTAAAAAAAATCAAAACGTATCTGCTGTAGTTTGTAACCTATCTGTATGAGTTTTGATGCAATCCTACTATCTTACTACTATTATAAACGCGAAAGTTTATGTGGATGGATGTTGGTTACTCTTTCACGCAAAAACTACTGGACAGATTTTGATGAAACTTTACAGTAATATAGCTTATAGCTATAAGAATATCAGAATAACACATAGACTGCTTTTTATCCGGGTACCACGCAGGCGAAGCCGTGGGCAGAATCTAGTATAAAATATTCTTACACAAGGCACCGTAAAAGCTTAATTGCGCATTTTTTAATTTATTTCGATAAATAACCGCCCATTGTACTTAGGTATATTCAGTTTTGTTTATTTTATTATCTTGTGAAGTACAATAAAGTGTATTATAATAACTTCTTTGCTTTCGAGTTTCGTTGAGAATATTTGTTAAATTATAAGCAACTTAAACTTGAAACTAAGGAGTATAATTTTTTTTATTTTATTTAAATAAGCTGTATAGATTTCTTCACCAAATCATGATTGATTTTTAATGCTTTACATATAAACAATTAATGAACAAAATACTCTAAAAAATTCGGCCATCTAGTCGGCTTTAATCAACGTTTGCAGAAGGGAACAAGTTTTAATTAGGGCAAATATCTCCCACGAGGCCTGCGGACATTCCGTTTAGTGTTTAATTGCAGTAATTTCAAGTAGGCCTGACCAACCCGTAGGTGTACTGTCTTCTTCCCAAAAATACCTGATATAATCAAACTTTATTATTATTATTATAATTTTTATTTATTAAGGCACAAACGGTTTACAATATAAATGGATAAATGGTAAAAACTAAGGATTCTTACACCTATTATTCAATATATTATTCAAAATTTTAAATAATAACATTTGATCTCTGATGGTGCGTCCGTCGGCTTTGAAGTTTTTGTATACCCTATCTAGCATAAAATACCCAAAAATATAATCTAACGCATTTCCTTGTCACGATTGATAATATTTTTTATTTAGTGTAATATCTGAGGATCTGTCTGAAAATTATTTTTATAACGATTGCTACTACAAACGGTGTGAAAATTATTCCCCCAAGTTAGATACTATTGGGCACCTTTTCAGATGTATTATGAAATACCAAGAATATTATTCAACTTACAAATAGACATAGACTTATTATCATGATTTCAAACCAATTTGAAACAGAAACATTTTGACACTTTCATTTATTTGACATTAACATTAAATCGCATTGAAACGAGTCTCTTTGATATCTGTTTTGTCGAGAGAAGTGAAGTGAATTCGACAACATTTTTTAATTTTCTCCGAATCGACCGGGAAATTGCCGGTCCAAAGCCCCTTCTCTTTCTCCGCATCCCCTAGTGTCTTCATAAGGCAAATTGTAGTATCTTCGAAAAGTAAAAAAAAATGGTTAGGATGCATTCGCTTGGATTTATCTATATGTTTTATTGTTAGATGGGAAACCCCAAATAATATATTTATTCTCCATTGATATCCTACTAGTAATATAATAAATGCGAAAGTCTCTGTGTGTGAATGTTTGTTACCACGTATCTCCGTAACTACTAAACCGGTTTTAATGAAATTTGGAATGTAGATAGTTTAGGTTCTGGAATAACACATATGCTAATCTTATTTTCGAAAATCAACCCCTAAGGGGGTTAAACAGGTGGTAAAGTTTCTATGGAAAAAATATTCCTTGATTTTATTCATAAACTTTAAAATAAATAATGAAAACGATTTTTTATTTTTTTCAAAATTACCCTTTGGAGGTATACAATTGAGTTCTCAACTTTATATAAATTGTAATCCTTGGTTCGATTCATTAAAAAGTTGGTGGACATAGTTTGAAGCCTGGAGACGGTCATATGCTACTTTTATTAACATACCACGCGGGCGAAGCCGCAGGCAACAACTAGTTAATAATAATTAGCAATGCAAGAGGTGCTCGTTCGATTCGTGCTTCAGGGCATATATTTGCATGATTTGTATATATATTTTTCTAGGGTCTGGATGTTGTGATATCACGATACTCGTAGTTCCTGATACCCAGGACACAGAGAACCCTATTGTGGGGTGTTTATTATTTATTTTATTATTACATAGATATTCTCTGAGGCTCTTAGTACATTTCCGCTTCAAAACTATAGCAGCGACACCGCTGTAGTTCCGATCACATTTCCGCGTTCAACTATATGTGACCGGCGTCACATATAGTTGAACGTCGAAAATTAAATCTCAGTATTAGAACAGGTTATTTTTATTCAGTTTCGCTTGTCGGACATAGCAGAACCACAGCGGTTTTACTACTGGTTTCAAGGTATCAAAGCCAAAATGTTCTCCATTCATTGAAATCACCAGTTATTTTGGAACGGATTGAAGTGCGACAACGCCAACGCGGTAAAAAGTTATGCAGTAAACCTCAGTTTCATCATTCGCCACACTTGATCATCCGAGCGCTTCCCAACGGGGTACAAGCGTGAATCTGGAGAAAGCTGAGATACTGTATTTTACCCCAAGTGAGTAGAACTACCCTACGCAGGCGTCATTAGGAGCAGGCACGCAAAAGGAAATTATCCGCACTTAACCCGCTGAAGGCGTTAACTGGCACCTCAGAAGAGAGCTCTCGACGATTACTTTATTATGAAACGGGTAAATTTTTATTTGATGTATATACAAACGTTATTATTTTACTCGTGATATTTTTTTACTCTTGCTAACTTGAAATAACAAGTTATTTTTTTACAAAAAAAAACCATAACGTGTTTTGCAGCTTCCCCTAGTGACTTGTCGCCATAAAACCTATATAGGTACTACACATAGAAACATACAAACCTATAACAAAAAACTACACTACAATCCGATAAACAGTTTCCGAAATAAATAAACAAACAAATCAATCTCCAATATCTTATACTTAAAACTTTATAAAACTTTTTAAAGCTTTATAAGTTTATAACTTTATAATTTTTTTTTGTGTATTTTTTCTTGTTATGTGAAAAAAAAAGTTTTACGATTTATTTATTTGTATAGGGAACGCACAACCACTGTTTTGGTATGATAATAACTGTTCTACTATCCTAGATATTATTTTATTGAACCTTGATGAAATCTTATTAGAATTTGGATGAAAACATACTTAATCTCAATTTCAAGATTAGATATTTAACATTTTTTTATTGTTATCGGCCATGCAGTTGCTGTCAACTCCATGGCCGATAGCAATAAAAAAGTATTAAATATCTAATCTTGAAATTAAGATCGAGTATGTTTCCTTAACATGGCCAATTCTAAGTCTAGAAACAGTAAGCTCAAATTGTTAGTTTTGATCGAACTTTGTTTACATAAAATATATTGGATATTTAAAAAAATATGTATGACAATCCTAAACATAACATACGAATAAATTTTTTTATGAAATAAAAAATGCTCTATATAATAAAAATACTTAGCCATTACTCTAACTAGAATCTAAATCAGCGTGAATCCTTAGCAAATCTTTAATCTTGTTCCTTCAATTCACGAGCCCGATTGTTTTTCCGAGTGAGTGCATCAAAATAACAATTCGTTAAGGCTCTGGTCGCCAACCCCCGCTAGCCACCCTTGTCCGTTGAAATCACTAGCCGGAACATTACAGACAGACATTGTTGGCTTTAAACTTTTTACTTAAAGGGTGTCATTATTTTCTATGGCTTAAAAAGGCATAGTCTTTTTTTCTAAATTCACCGTCTGTTTTCTGTTCTAAAGAATATCAATATATTTAAAAAAAAAAAATTAACAATATACTATCATATTAAAGAATCTTTTAGAATTAGCACATTAATTGGCAATGTGCAGGCCATATAACTCGCAGAATCTTCAACTGCTGGGGTTCACTGAATGGCAACCACAAATCGAACGACACAGTGTAAGAAGATCCCCATCTGATGGACCGATGGTCGCGGGAAGTCAGTGGGTGGATATGGCCTAGGATCTTTGGTCATGGCACTTGCTATGATACGTACGTATAATAGTGCACTCCTACAGGCTGATCATGATGATTTCACAGGTCGTTGTTCTATCCTATCGAAAATGCATACAGTGTACCTACAGTTAGAAAAGTTACGACTTAAAACTAGGAAGCCCGTTTGCCCTCGTGAAATGAAAAAGCACCGTTTTCTACGTTGAATATGGATGTACATGACAGGAAAGTATTGACAAAACATTACCGTACGAGCACGCAATAGACTGAAATCGGCAGACCGCAGAGCCGACAATCCCATTGACTCTGCGGCTTTGTCATTATGTCAATGCTAATATTTGCCCATCGAGGCCCGCCAATCGATTGTTACCAAATCGTTGGCCACACGCAACACTTTCATACCTTTGGTATGACTGGATTGAATTTCGCTTTCGACTTTTTATCAGCAATTTTATGATGCATATTGAAAGTCTTCCGCTTAACTGAACTTTTTTCATTGCAAGATTTACAGCTGGTTATTCCATCAGTTTCGTCTTTCATCGCTTTGCTTTTTCTGTATAAATAAAAAAGTTTTACATAAACTCTAGGCAGTTTTGTATCATGTCTCATCGAGCATCGGGGACGTATCAGAGTATACGACAAATAGATGCTCAAGTGGCTTCATTTCCCAAAGTGATACAACATTTTGTCCTCAATCCACTTTCGTCTAAAGACGGTCGTACCTTAGAATTCGTATATTTGTCCATTCGTCACACGTAACGTCTCAGTATCGCTGTCACGTACAGTCCCGTAGAAAGTTTTTATTACAAGTCCGTAATTGTTACATAGAAATACAAACTACTTTTATTAAAGCCGCAACTTTTGACCAACAACTCGAAAACGCTGAAGTTCCCGCAGATATTTGAAAAATTGTTTCAATTACTTTTAGAATGTTTCTGGAAACGTTTTAGCGGGAATTCATTGGAGCTGTCATTTATAGGATTTCGACAATATTGAAGCTTCGTTTTCGTTTAAATTAAAGATGACGAATGGGATCTGCCAATCACACACTTTGTTATAAGCTTTTTGGTTATTAATGGATATCGACATTTTGAGCAGAATTAGGTATGTTAGTTTATCATACTTCTTAAGTAAAATCGTTGATGATACAAATGACAAGTATCTAAATAGAAAATAATTATAATATACGGGTGAAATAGACTCATAAACTTTTCGGGAATAATTAAAGATAAACTTATATTCTACTTAAGGTTAAGTAGGTGTACAAAGTAGGTATTGTGGGTAATGTTCCTATTTTCATGGAGATTATAATGATACTTAAGCACTGCAGTTAGCTGGGGCAACTTTTAGCTCGGAATATTATGTGGGTGTACTGAAAGGACATCACACCAAAATAAAAAAAAAACTGCATTACTATTCGTCGATAAACGACTTCGTTGGCGCGGCGGGCAATAAGTCAGCAGCAATGAAAATTCTGCAAATATTTGTTCCATATCTGAGTGCTGTGGCACCACGATACTCACAGACCATGATACCCACGATACAGGGTAACCTATTATGGTGCCAGAACTACCTATGGATGTATGTGTTAGATGTTTATTTATTTATAATGATACTTATTTATAATGTGGCGCTATGGGCGAAGGTCCGTCTGAGATGCAGAAGGTTGCGGGTTCGATTCCCGCCACGAGACGAATGTTTGTATCTGCAAATATTTGTCCCAGGTCTGGGTTTTTTCTATGTATAATAAGTATGTATTTAAAAAAAATGTATATAAGTAGTTTATCAGTCATGAAGTTCCCATAAATCAAGCTCTGCTTAGTTTTGGGCTAGATGATGCTGTGTGAAAATGTCTAGCATTATTATCATTATTATTTACAGATTTAAAAATATAGTGGCTGGATATCATTCTTAAAAAATTAAAATACGGCTTATTACCACTGTTTTTCGTCGATTTTGGTGACGTTACGTAGTTAATTTAGTAGTTCTTCATGATGAGTAAAGTCCACGATCGCTTTTGATAGTGGGCCAATAAATACTGCGTGCATGCAGCTCTCTCTGATCACGTTGAAGAGAGATTTGCTGCGCACGCGTCCGTAGCCGGTCTTCTTGCAAGTCACTAGTTACGTCACATTTTGCATCATCGGTGATAGACTGCGTACAAACTCATGTTGTTTCTCTTCAAACTGAAGATCGTACAACTGCAATTCAAAGAAGCAAAAAAGCAAGCAACTAACGAAGAGAGTCTTAGTTGGGGTTTATTGAATCTTTTCTCTCGGGTGAAGTTTATTTCAGTTACTCATATATATTATAGGTTCTATCGAATGTTGGCACACTCTTTCAAATGAGATGGCGAGTAATTTCGCGAAAACCCAGTTCTAAAATAAATTATTCATTGGCGACGAAACGCCTCCAGGCCGTATTCATTTCATTTCTGAATCTGAATTTTACTTTCCTTTCGCCTATTTTTTCTTCGCTAAACCTTACCTTTAATAAATTTTAAATAAGCTCTCAGATTAAACAAAGTACTTACAGCGGGAACTTTTCCTCTAGAATGAAACGAAATTCACCTAATTGTGACAAAAGTTATTGCAGTGCAATATATTTCCACGAAGTGAGAAGAAAATTCAGTGTTCATCCCCAATTTTCCAACAAGTTTTTCTACGAACTCTATGAACTTTAGAAAAGCTTGTTGGAAAATTGGAGTCTCAAAATTAGCTACTGACTTGGCTTACGTAACATTATTACCACTTGAAGACCTCTGTGGCGCAGTGGGCGAAGGCCCGCCTGAGATGCAGAAGGTTGCGGGTTCGATTCCCGCCACGGGACAAATGTTTATATGATCTGCAGATATTTGTCTCGGGTCTGGGTGCTTTCTATGTATATGTTTTTACAAAAATAAATGTATATAAATAGATATCAGTCATGTAAATCCCATAAAACAAGCTCTGCTTATTTTTGGGCTAGATGATAATATAAGACATTATAAAATATATTTTATTTTATTACATTTTTTATAACTGTTATGTAGTGGAATAACGCAAATGATTGAAAATGTTAACCCTATATAAAGTTAGATTTTTCTTAATAATTTTAGGTGATCTTTTTCGGAATATATTTTGCATCTTAACAATAATTTATAGGTCTGCTATGCCCTCAATTTGCATGCTTTAAAACAATATCAAACAAACCTGAAAGATCAGCGCTCTGAAATTATACGTTACATATTCTCAGATAAACGTCCAAAGTTGGTTTCAAATCGTTTCACATAAAACAACTAAAACAAAGTTTGACAGAAAGCGTTATCAGCGGTCTGTAATAGCCAGCGATTGGTTTATACTTCAAGTCCATCCTTGCTTACACGGATCCAACTGGAGACGGAGTAGAAACTAATGTTAAAAAAACATGCAATAAATCCTTTACAAGCTGCATCCGGATTTGACAAGGAAAAAAATAATTTGACCAAAAAAAGCCATATATTGACACAAAAAAATTAAAAACAAGGCTACATGCATGATGTTCTGTGAAAAATGTCCAGCCTTATTTATTTATTTTATTTTAAAACATATTTTACTTTTTAACATTGTTATCTCAGAATTTCATCTCGTATAGAACTAATGCGCAAAATATTTCGTTCAACATCGATTTATCAGGGCAGGAAGTATGCCCTGATAAATCGATGTTTTGATCTTTGTCAACATCAGAAGCGAGCATTTCAAACGATGTCAATTCATATTACACCTTCAGATCTTCTAATCTATTTAGATAATCTATTTAGATTGTTTATATTTTTCCATGTTTATTTATTAGTCCGACAATAGTACGATAGTTCGGTTGCCGATCCTTTTGTTATATTTTAAAGCAACGGAGCCATTACCTGCCGACCGGTCGGAGATAGGTCCGGTCGATAGGTAATGCTCCGTAACGTGTCCGTCTCGTTGCTAGCTAAACAGGATCTTAAAACTATAGTTATTGGCAAGGATCTCAAAATATAACGAGGGATGATAACGTAGAGATACGCAAATAGCTGTTTAGAATAGGTTTTCATGCGCCGCTGGGCATGAGCATACAATACGTTATTTGTAATGTCATGTGATAGGTTGGGATAGTGGTAATTTTGGTTTGAAAACTCGATACAGGATTGTACGATAGTCTCCTATACTGATAGGTAGTATTTTTTTATGGAACCCACTTCAACACTATTAGTTGAACGTATATTTCCATACTTGATCTTCCCACCTGCACCGTCAAGTCTAGGAGTTGAATTTTAGAAATTCCTGTCTTTGTGCATCATTCCATTTCACCTGAAATTGCAAGGCTTGGTTTGGAATACGTTAATTGTCAGTCAATAATAAAACAATTTCATCATATTCAAATTCAGAGCACTAAAGGTACCGCTTTACAATATTTTAGTGATTTTTCTAATTTCAGGATTTTCAATCTCAAATGAATGTACATATTTTAAAACTAAGTATCTACTTATTAAAGTACTCGTAGCTACCTTCATTTTGTTTTGATCACATTTAGTTAATATCAATTATGCAAAACGTTTCTCATACAATCTAAAATGTAAAATAATCTGAGAGCCATAAGATGGCTGTTGGTAATCAGCTTACAATAAGTAGAACAATGAGGTAGCATGAAAAAACAATATGTCTTTATAAAGGATCGAATGCAAATAAAAGCGCCATCGAACTTAAGCAAGCAGGTTTTTCGGTTCATATTTGCTTAGTGAGGATGCTGTTTTGTAACTAAAATGCGTGCGACTTGGGTGAGTGGTTCAAAGAGCTACAGATTTTGTTTCACATTCCAGCATATCACCTGGATCGGCATTAAGTAAACTGTAAACGTGACACTTGACTAGATTGGAGCGTGCTTCGTTCAATGCAATAACTGATTTTTACGATTGGATCAATTAAAACAGCCTAGTTGTTCATATAAATACCCATGCGCATCATGTTCATAATATAACTTGATTTTACTCTAAGAAATATACCATTTACATAGAATATCTCTTTGTTGTGCGAAAGAACGGTTGTAAACATCCATTCTATCCCCCATTTTGTTTTAACCCAATTTAACTTTACCTATTGAAGGCTCATTTTGCGTTAACGTGGTTATCGCGCGGATCTCGTTGCTGACGGGATATCAAATTTTCATGGATGGCGCAAACATGTTTTTCGTAACATAGTTCTACATATAACCTATTTTGAGCTTAAGTGCGAGGATGGACGAGCGTTATTTACGCCACGTTAACATCAAGTTCGGTTCTAAAAAAAACTGCAGAGTGTGGTACACGAAAACGAAAAATAAGCTTTTTACTGACACGTGTCTCACGTATTTTTAAGCGATAACGTAGAGAGTAGAGGGGCGTAATAGACTGACTGTCGGATGTACAAGAAAAAAGTAAGAAGCAAATAAATAGAGGTATAATGCTTCAATCTCATTGCAATTCGCAATTCAAATCGTCCAAAATTAAAGATTTTGGACGATTTGAGAGAGATTAAAGATTGCAAAAACGAATAATAACGAAAGTTTGTTGAGGTGGTGGTTCTGATCAGAACCTACTTTATGTACATACGTAAAGTAGGTTTACGTTTTTAGTACATTCTGTCTACTTTACATTGCCAGTCATGGACCTTTTGAAAATCTACGTATAAAAAACCTTTACAAATATACAAATATATTTATTTCTTTTACTTATAGGTTAGTGATTACAGGGTGTGGAGTCTCCTTTTAAGCAATTATATGCTTGTATTAGGAAAACCCGCTCTTCTTTAACATTTTATAAATCATATTATAAGTTGTACCTAACAAACTAATTAATTGAACTAAAACTTAAATGCGCAATGTGTGTGTGTGTGTGTGTGTGTATGGGTGTGTGTGTGTGTGTGTGCGGGTGTGGGTGTGTGTGTGCGTGTGTGTGTGTGTGTGTGTGTGTGTGTGTGTGTGTGTGTGTGTGTGTGTGTGGAGTGTCTTTGTGTGATCGGCTTGCTTGAAAATCTCCAGTCTCTTAAGAGTGTGGGTGATGAAGGGGATCATTCCACTGTTGGTTGAGAGTGTTAGTTTATTACAATGTTATTGTGTGTACGATGTCCTCTATTTCGTTATAGCTTTTGGTCTTCAGCCAGTTGGTAAGGGTCTTTTTGCAGTTATAAATTGTTTGTGCATAAAGGTCTAAATTATTATCTATAATATTATAAATTTGAGATGATTGAGATATGTACTGTCTTTTTGCAAAGGATGTTTTAACCGTGGCCTTAGGGGCAGCATTTTTCTTTCTTCTATTCTTGGTTTGATCTTTTACAAAAAAGAGAGATTTATGTTTTTTTAGAAATATTTGAAGCACATATAGCTTTCTTACAGTTAGCAGACCAGATGATAGATAGAGGTTTTCTGTAGGAAATCTATATGGCTTAAAAAACATGACCTTTATTAAAGAACGCTGGGCCCTCTCTAGTTCTAAGAATTTCATTTTGGTTGCACCACCCCAGACCGGCAGGCAGTAACCTATTACTGATTGGGCTAGAGAGAATATAGATTTGATTAAGTAGATTATTTGTGGCTACATGACGCAAGGTTTTAAAAGTCCATATTAATTTTCTGATCCTGTTCATAATTAGCTCTGTATGCGTGTGCCAAGATAGTCGCTGATCAATCATTATACCCAGGTATTTAGTGCTCTGTACTTTGTCTATTTTAATGCAGGAGCAGTTGGGATTTGAAATATTCATGCATTTATGAATTTTTATGTTAAAGTCATCTGGCGGCTGAGTACGGTCATACATAGAGAAACAAATGTAGTTAGTTTTTAAGGTATTTAGAGTTAGGAGATTGATGTTGAGCCATGCCGCTACCTTTATCAGACCAGATTCAGTAGACTTTCGGGCACAGTCCCATGTATTAGCTGCGAAAACCAAAACAGTATCGTCTGCGTAGGAGATAACATGCCCCCCTTCTATGTTCATGTTACAAAGATTATTTATGTAGATGAGGAAGAAAGTCGGGCCAAGAACACTGCCTTGTGGCACACCATACGATATGGTTTCCTCTAAACTAGTAAATCCTGATATTTTAACCCTTTGTTTTCGACCGGACAAATAATCTTTAAATAGTGAAAGTGGTAGGCCTCGGATACCGATACTTTCAAGCTTTCGCAAAAGAACAGGGACCGAAACCGTGTCAAAGGCTTTTTTTAAGTCGAGAAAAACGGCCAGACACTTACTCCCACTGTCCACTCTGTTAGTGACAGAAGAAGCAAGTGCAAGGATTGCATCTTCTGTTGATACACCTTGTCTAAAACCGAACTGTGATGGCGACAGTAGGTTAAACTTTTTCAGGTAACTGATCAGTCGCAAGTTAATTAGTCTTTCCAAAATCTTAGAGATGGATGGTAGGACTGAGATTGGTCTGTAGTTCGACATAGCAGCACTATCCCCACCCTTGTGTACAGCTGTTATTAGTGCTTCTTTCAGGGCTGTTGGAAAAATCCCCTGCTCAAAACATAGATTAGCTAAATGAGTTAATATAGGTACACATTGTTCGTGTGCAGCTTTGAGAAAGCCAGTTGGTATTTTGTTGGTATCTTTACTACCTAACATTTTCTAATATCTAATTTGTAACGAATATTCTAATGACAATTTTTGGTAAAATTACGGCCAGTTTCAGCTGGGTATAGCATCATCGTCATCGGCCTAAATAAATCTACTGCTGGACAAGTATATCCAATGAGGGTTATGACGAACGAAGCTACTTTTATCTACCAATTTCCCGCAACATGTCCATCGGGTAGGGCTTTTCATTACTGTGTCTGATGTCCTGGTCGTTATTCAAGAACCTTTTTCCCCAGCAGCGGTAAGTTGTTAGTTTTGTCACTTCAACTTGTTGATTCTGAGAGCTATACTGGTGAATTTTATTCTAAAAACTATCGTGAATCTGATCATTCATATTGTAAAACGAAACTTAGTCGGAGCCTTCACCGATAGTACGATTCGTGGACATATCCATTTGACTATATTGATGAAGTTTCTTAAGTTTTCATGTCAGGTGTTTCATTGGTATAATGGATGTCTATTCTATCGTAGACACGCCAAACGCGTACGGGCCGACAATTAGGATTGACGCTTAAAATGTCATGTGCAACAACGCAACTGGAGCCGTAACCAACCAACACCCGCAGTCGGTGTACCAGAGCCTTTAAAGCGTATTGATCCACCTTCCACAAAATGAAACAACTCTTTAACGTCCTATTTACCAGTGTTTTAAAATTAAGTCCATGGACTTAAATTACAGATTTTCAACACAGAGTCTTTGGTTAGTAGAAAAATCACAACCAATGTGTCCAGTTACCTAGCATCATTAGCTACTAGACATCCAATTCTGTGTATGCCTTCTTCTTAAATGGTTTGACAGTCACTTACTACTACTTATATACATACTAGCCTCTGCCCACGGCTTTGCCCGCATGTTACCCAGATTAAAGTAGCATAAGTGTTATTTTGATGTATAAGCTATATTACTGTAAAGTTTCATCAAAATCCGTTCAGTAGTTTTTACGTGAAAGAATAACAAACATCCATCCTCACAAACTTTCGCGTTAATAATAGTAGTAGGATTTGGAAGAGATAGCTCTATAAAACTGTAATTTTCTAATAAAAAATTGCCTAAACTGTGATAAAATGATGAGTATATTTAATATAGAGCGGCAAGGCTACTTTAACGACCTCAATATACCTATTCAGGTATATCAAATGCAGTTTGTAAATTGCATACACATTGTTGGTATATGACACGAGGCCACGTCACACTGCAGGATTCCACGTCAGGTTGAGTTATAGCGTTTTGGGGAGACTGTTAATTAAACCACCCGACGTTCAATGCGCCCTTTAGTAAAATTACTGCCCCAATTTCGATACAATTTAAATGTTACATTGCTGATTTTGTGTGCCAACTAGGCAGGCAGTTTTAACGTGTGAATAATTGACAACGAATAGGTATTTACACCTAATTTCAAATATGATATTTCTTTATTAAAATATAAAAATTCATTTTTTTATAGATAGCTACTCTTAATGTCAAAAACATTAAACAACATTTAATAGCAATCTGTAGAAGGCCACTGGCTGGACATAAATAAAATAAATAAATAATAAATAATGCTGGATATTTTCACACAGCATCATCTAGCCCCAAAGTAAGCAGAGCCTGTGTCATAGGCACTACATGACTGATATACTATTTATATACATATTTTTTTGTAAATACATACACATCACACATAGAAAACACCCAGATCCCGAGACAGATATTTGCAGATACAAACATTTGTCGCGCGGGGAGAATCGAACCCGTAACCTTCTGCGTTTCAGGCGGGCCTCCGCCCCCTAGGAGACCAATGTGGCGCATTGGTCTCCCATGAAGAATGCCATAACAAACAATCTTGAGCTATGTCGGTCTACTGACTCCCCGCAAACTGCCAAAAGTGGGGTTCAAAAATTAAATGATATCCTGAGTGTTTTAATTTGAGGTTGACTTAAAAATAAAAGAAGAGGGCATTTATTTACTTACTCAAACAAACATAGATACCTTGCCTAGGAACAATAATTTACAATGGTGTTATATGATAAGAAGGTATATCTGTAGGTAATTAAAAAGGTTCAGGACTCAGCCACTCTGTTTTTCAGCCTCGCTTACTGATGTATCTGCTGACGGGTTTGAAGGTATAATACAGAACTACCATCTACTTCTTACTGTATCTAATAATGTGAGTTGAGGGCTAATGAACCTACATTGAAACCAAAAGTAGATAATTAGTTGTACCTTTGGGTTGGACCCCACTTGTCTGCAGCACTGAATGTGTTTCTATAAGTTGACATGCGCCGACACGCAATCGGTCGGATTTAGCTGATGACATTCCATACAAGAACATGATTCTTAACTTGGATTTACTACGTGCTATAAAGTGTTGCAGAAATTACTAACTTTATCCTACTATCCTACTAATATATAAACGCGAAAGTTTGTGAGGGGTTTATACATCAGAATAACACATAGGCTACTTTTTATCCGGGTACCACGCGGGCGAAGCCGTGGGCAGAAGCTAGTAATATATAATAGGGAGCGCTTTTCCGAACAAACGATTAAAACCACCCTTTTACGGCTACCAAAAAAATATACCACATTCCTTAGCCACTAGGCAAGGAAAATACATAAAAATTAAGCTTTTATAACCTCACCATTTTTATAGCACCTAATGCATTAAAGTGCTAACAACAATCAATCATGGCATTATGAAGGGATCAGCGTAACACTTGCGTGTTCACAGTGCGTGACCTGTAAGTACTTGGCGACATCGCTTGCGGATTAGGCAGGGGACTTGCATAAGCGAAAAGTTGAGCGGAGAGGGTCGAACTAAAGTAGCAAATGAGCATGAGCCCACTTGTAAGCGGTTACATAACCTACGGACGCGTGCAACATCAGAGGTGTCACTCGCACGTTGCTGACCCTGAGACATAACAGTTGGAAAGCCTCATTACTGAACATAACTTAACATCTTACCAAAACTTTGTCCGTTATTCAATGCGCATGCATTGACGTGGTTTTCTGACATTGTGTGTATGCGTAAACTTTGTATGTACAACTAGCTTCTGCCCACGGCTTCGCCCGCACGGTACCCGGATAAAAAGTAGCCTATGTGTTATTCTGATGTATAAGCTATATTATTGTAAAGTTTCATCAAAATCGGTTGAGTAGATTTTGCGTGAAAGAGTAACAAACATCTATCCTCACAAACTTTCGTATTTATAATAGAAGTAGTATAATTCATACAAATAAATAAACTCGAGGAAAAAAATGGATTATGTTAAAAATCTACATTGTACGGCTACGCCTGGCTTACTACAAACAATATGCCCGTGAGTAGAAATCCGACGTAAAATAAATCAACTATTTTTTTTACGTTACGCTAAAAGCTACGCTTGTCGTAACGCTTTTTACTATATGTATTATGGTATGCTTACCGCTACGCTACACGCTACGCCTGATTCGTAAGTGCTTCACAACATCGCTAACTATTAGTAAACCAGCTTAATACTGTATAAAACTAGACAGATAACGTTATTATTTGAATAAATTTGACCGGGGGCGAGTTTAACTCTCGCAAAAAGGATTCTGTACCACCACACAATATGAAATCATTATTATGGTATTTTTATGTTTGCACGTTTTTCAATATATTTTTTTATTGGAACTTTCTAGGATTGGATGTTATTTTTGATGATAGTAACACGTTTTAACTGGCTACAGACCTATTTCGATTAATAAGAAATAGCCCAGTGACAGACAAACGGACGGCCAACGTAAGCTTTGCAATAGGGTCCCGTTGACACCCTTCGTACACAGAACCCTAAAAAGGGTTTATTTTCGTAAGGTCAAATTAGTTCAACGTATCACACTATTGTGGGTGACTTGTTAGAAAGTCAAAAGCAAATTACTTATTAATCTGAATAAATACACGCGATTTTTGTAGTGGTACCTACTTTGAAATGTTTGAAACGAACATTCTTACTCCCAGAAATTATGCTTGT
Source organism: Perizoma flavofasciatum (assembly GCA_958496245.1). Classification (NCBI taxonomy): domain Eukaryota; kingdom Metazoa; phylum Arthropoda; class Insecta; order Lepidoptera; family Geometridae; genus Perizoma; species Perizoma flavofasciatum. The sequence goes on from OY292433.1 coordinate 5,703,706, forward strand.
AGATCGTAAAAACTAAATTTAGGTAACAGCAACAAAGCGGTTCTGACCGTTAATAGCCATAATAGCTTTTGGCTTGACCACTGAGAGAAAAACTAACTTTGCCGTGGCACTGTAAGTGCCCGAACCGAGTTTGGTAACTATGACGTCCCCGACAAGTTTTATGAACTAAAATGTGGGTCCAATTTAAAGTTCTATCCCAAGCCAATGTGACGTTTAAAAACCTAAATCTTTCTGAGAAGCTAGTTCAATTTGTAACTGACTGTGGCAGAGTTCTGCAGCCCCGAGCCGTCTACGCCCTCTAGTTTCATACAAATTGATATTTACGGTAATAGCATGAGTTTTTCAACGAGCAGGCAAAGTTTGAGGATAACAGGCTCAGTTGGATACGGTCCGGGAATCCAAATGGGCAAAAACGTTGGATTGAAGATGTGAAAAACGGATCTACAATTTTCCATTGCGAAATTATTCAAGATCAATGTTTCACTGCTTTTAACATTGGATTTTTGTATAGCAACAGACCAAAACAAAGTAGAAATTATAATGGAGTGCAGGTACTTACTCTGTAGCTCAAAGTAGAGTGGGTCAATCACATATTGAATTATTTATGGACCGTAAGTTTGGTGTTAATGTTTAAAATCATAAAATTGTGATGGACGGACTAAAAAGAAATGCTATAAAACTCCGGTTCGTAATGAATGAAGTCATTAAGCATTGAAAAATTTATTACACATCATTCTTGAATAGATTGTGTTTGTATTCCGAGGTCGTACTTCCGTGTGTGAAATAATTACTGTGCTTGAGCAATGGCTGCTCAAAAAGTGTTAGCTAGGTCGTAAAAATCACTTGCATTTGAGTTGGTTTGCACTTTAAAACATATATGGACAGAACAGTTGCCCATTTATGACTTCGTATCTATGTATTTTTCGGGATTGGAGTGTCAGTCAAATAAGTTCAATATTCTGAAACTTCATTCAATAAAATATTATGGACTCATACTCCATCATCATTATCATCAACATCATCATCATCATCATCATCATCATCATCATCATCATCACCACCACCACCACCACCATCATCATCATCATCATCATCATCATCAACATCATCATCATCATCATCATCATCATCATCATCATCATCATCATCATCAGTAGACGTCCATGGCTGGACAAAGGTATCTATAAATTATAGGTCCATTTATGTCTCAGGGTTGGCAACACGCGAGTCCTCCGGTGTTGTAATCCATAAGTTACTATTACCACTTACCAAAAGATGATCCGCATGTTTGACACCATAGTTGTATAAAAGAAACCAAAACAATTGTGGGGACCTTCCTTGTTCTAATCGTGATCACCATCTCAGACGCGCTGGTTGATTGAGCCATGAGCTTTATGCTGGCTCACATAGCTTTCACTAAGTAAGCCCAATTTTGAACCCAGCTTATCTACTCCGCTCCAAATGTATCAATCACCGTATAATTTTGAATAGACGAACGCCCTGTCTGTCCAATAAATTATGCGGCGGACCGCACAGCCCGGGCGCCTGTCGAATCCAACGGGAACCAATTAGTCGCTTGAGGATATTTATTTGCGGTTTTCTCAAACAAGTGAGCACCGACACTTAGCTCTTCGTGACTCGACTTCTTTATGGTAGTCTATTGATTACAATTAATGACGTTGTTACGTTCAATTGTTTGCTTTCAATTGTTGGATTAATGTAGTTATCTGCGAGTTTAGAAGAATTATTTACAGTTAATTCATTAACATCAACATTTTAAAGATTGGAATATACCTATTAATTTCATTTAGTATCTACCCAAAATGTTTGACGAGTCAAGGATTGTTATGCTTACTCGTACGTCAAATTGTTTTGCTTTTAGTAAACCTTACTATAAGTAACGTTGCAAACACTTAAATAATTCTGATTCTGATTCATAGGAGTAGGCTATAGGAGTTGTCTGTTAGACAAAGTTCTTCTCTAAAAGAGGATATTTTGCAATATTTAAGATGTCATCAGTCCTTCGGGTGGGGGGCTTTCCTATTCTGCATCATCTGGTTCACGGTACCTGGGCTACCGTGAACCAGATGATGATCTTTCTTCCCCAGCGATTACCGGTTTTTTTATAAAAATAGGCTTTAGCTCGTGATAAATGCCCATTGCCAGTTCAACTCGCTGAAGAGCTGTGTCGGTGACATTAGTTATTCTACAGATTTCCTCGTGCGCTAGGTGCGCGTGTGGAGAGGTTGCTTGTGTTGTCACGTTGTTGAATTCCCGTTTTAAATTAGGAATATTATACTGTTAATATTTTTTTAAAAAAACCTTAAAACTACAATCATTCAAATATAAACGATGAAGCCGTCTCTAAAAATATTACGTGACGCATCAACAAGAGCGTGAATCCTGTCACAATAAATTCTGTACCAAGGTTTATTTTATGGTTTCCACTGAAACATTATAGATTGCGTGTCAATAACATCAAATTCATCAACAAATTACTCACTATCGCAACCTAATTGTTGTGTCAAAGGTCGTTACAATAATGGTTACTCGTAGCCAGCAGGTTATATACATTCATAATAATAAGCAAAGTTGGGTGACGAGGGCATCAGTCTCAGATCACTAAAACAACATCGTTTGAGAGGTTAAGTAGGAGATAAACTAAAACGTAAATTAAATTAACTGCGGGAAAATTAGTAATTTTCTGAATCAAGGCAAGCAAGTACGAGTAGGTAAGAACAGAGATGTGATAGGAAAAATACCATAATAATAAGTATGTATTTGCGTCGGCTGTGGACCCAATGATGAAATTTATTAAAAATATCATCGAGCCTCAACGGCCGTGATACCGTAAACGGGAACGAGACGGGTAATACGTGGTATAGTCGTGATAATATCCTAAAACAAATATTATAATATGCACGAATATTTAATCAACTTTTCAAAAAACAAAACCGGAACTTAAACGATGGAAAGTGGGAAATAAACTAGAACCTTTAATATTTACAAAAAATGTTCTATGACAACTTTGGCCCCCGTTTTACTTAATCTTTTTGGTCAACTTTTCCACTTCATTTAAGTTGTGTACTTAAATTGTACTCAATGGCAAAAAGTTAGAAACTTCAAAAGATTTAACAATGCTTATTTTGAAGGGTCCTCTTCCCTCCAGTTTTCTTGCAAGACAAATCGTGCCTTTGTGATTTCTGAAACGTTTTTGGGATTTATTTTGTCAATTAAATTGATCAAGTTTTTGATTAAACTCCATCAGATTCGGAGTAAGTAGCGAAGGGAGTCATTTTTGAAGCATTGAAACTAAATTTAATGTAAGTGTGCCACCGACAAATGAAATCTCAATAAATGAACAAAACTCCCCAAGATTGCCAAGTTTAATTATGAAGTTGATTAGGTTGGTCTGATGAAAAATTTAAATCTTCATTCAAGTTAATTTCCTCTGGATCTCAAGATCTATTTTCTCTTTCACATTGCTACAGATGAATTTAATCCAGATAGAAGCTGCTTAGAAATTTTATTTGATACTGTCAATTATTTTAATTAAAATCCAATTTGGATAAAAAAATATTTAGTCTTGTGTATTTCACTAGTAGCAGTGCTTATACAGCCTATTTTACATTTAAAATTTACATTTATAAATAAGTTTTGATTATCTTTCAACCTAAATATTCTAATGTAATAAAATCACATCAACGAAGGAAACCACATATTCAAAACGAAACGAGGCAGCAAATTAGAAATTAGAAATACCTTGTTAGAGCTACTAATTCATGTTTTTCATAACGGTACCACTCATCCGAGAACAAAATTATTAGTGGGATTAATTCGAAATGCGTCCATATTAATTCAACGTAACGACATCTTTATGAGCTGTGACACCAAGTAGGACGTGTATATGAAGAATAAATCTGTCATGGAGTTAAGAGTTGCCTTTACAGCAATAAAGCCGGACATAGTGCTTACGCTCCACCAAAACCCATCCGTCTTTCCGTCCGTCCGTCTTTTATCTTAAGCAGTACAAATAGAAGTTAGAACTTCCATTAGTTAAATGGAATAGCAGTTATAGCAATTAATCAATCAATGATCGATGTCAAGCCACATGGATGGACTAAATACCACATTAGTAATGATACCAGCAGAAGAATATTCATAATTAACTTGTGTCTAAAATAAAGTATACACAGTACAGTCCATTTTACATTTTGCAGTGGTAATTGGTATTGCCAGCCCCGATCAGTGTAGCCACATAAAAATATTTAAAAAATTCCACAGACAATATTATAACATTATTCTATTATTCCACGACAATATCATTGATATGAATGGCAAATTAAACATTATCTAAAAGAACGACTTCACCTGCCTGTTGTCGGCTTTTCCTATTGTGTCTGGTGCTCATCTCTTTTTGGGGTTAACGCCTGGTCACAAATTGTAATTTACTGTCTTCTTGTCTCGAATAGCCGTTCTTCTATTTGGTTTGTATTCTAATGTAATGTTCTGATTTCATTGAAACAGCTCATCAGCGCTTATTTAGATTTTGGCGTCATATCAGAATAAATATATTCTGTTATTACTACTCTTATGACCGTCTGCACTAATCAGCTAAATACAAAAGCGTGTTTTTCTGGGAAATTTTCTAGAAATCTGTCACTAAGAAATCTCTGAGTTTAGTCACACTGCCTAATGCAGGCAAGTTGCCACGAAACAAATAGTATGTTTCGATTACTTTTGCGATTAGTTAACTTTACTTTATTATTTTTGTTGGTTTTATGGATTTTTATCGCGTTTTCCTTTTCATTATTTTCCTGACGTTTCGGTTGTGTTAATAATTAATGTTCCCGTAAAAACGCATATGAAAACTTATTATTATGAAATAAATAGATTCGTTACCTACTATTTTATATTCGTGATAATAATCATATAAATGCTTTTGTCTTTGATATACACTGGCATTAATTTCAGTGTACATCGTAGTTTTCAGCTATAGACTTCAAAAAGAGTCAAACATTCAAAACTTGATGGAACGGAAAGCTCTAAAGATCGAGGCATAAATTATTTTAACTTGTCATGTCGATCGTGGACGTTCTTGCTAATTCAATTGCAAATTATCAAACTGTCGACTTGTCTAGTTTTACTCTAATGATTTGCGATTGGATAAAATGTTCAATAATTTCTACTAATTAGAAGCAAAACTTCCTGGCCAGTTAAAACTGTTAATTATATTAAAACACACGCGATGTTTGTACGAGGGAAACCTCAAATTGGATCCAGCGAACAGACTTTCCTACTAGTTTGTCAACTTCAATATTTAACTTGCTCCTTGTAGTTTCCGAGCTCCGTCTGTCAAGAACACAATAGCGACGGTGCTTGCCGATGCTTGCAATCTATTTCTAAGTGCTTCTTCGAAGTGCGGATACTGCGCTTTTTGCGACTTCGACTGTTAGGTGGTTTGTAATTCAGCGGTTATAGTTTTAACACCGCGGCAGAAAAATTTAGTATATCATGCTGTTACCAATTTTGAGATAATTATATAATATTATTTATAATCTTACCACAAATTAGAGTGCAACTATGAGTATTTTTAAATTATAGAAAAAAATACCTAAGCTATGAATCCTATCAACCGCAGATTAACCTGGATTAACTATGCTCACCCAAGTAGATGCTTAAAAAGTTTCTCCTGCCTAAACATATAATGCAAGTCACAAAGGATTTAATAATACCACTAGATTGTACCCCCTGCATTCTCAAGGTACTTGGTTACAGAAAGGCCTATAAGCAGTTCCAGATCACCGTATAGTATAACAACGAACATCCATCCAAATATCCACGCTTTTACAATTTATTAGAAGAGACCCACGGGAGACGTCCCGTGGGTCTAAGCCACATCGGCAACGCAGGCACTCAATATCGCAATGAGCACAATTCATAACAGTAATTTAGCAGCATATCAATTTTATCCTGTCTCAGCCGGCGATATTCAGCATCCCTGGATTCCAATAATTTAATGGCGAGACCGAGGTATTTCGTATTTTTACGTGAATTCAGAAATCGAAGCGTAGAATCGGTGATTTGGCGCGAGGCTCCCTCGGTACCGGGCCTTTTCGAAAAACGACTGAGGTTTAATACTTCATTTTTCGAAGTTTTTGTTTTATGAATTAAAGCAAGTGAAGGGTTGAACAAACACAAAGAGAAGTAAAAATCCTTTTTCACTCTTAAATAAAAACACGATAACCTAAAAAATGTAACCCGAATATTTTTACAAATCACCACTATTTATACATTATTACTACACTATTTATACATTTTTTTCTACATTATTTATAAAAAGATACCTAACTACAGAAAAATAATGGTAGAGTCATTCTTCTAATGGGCCCAGCAGCGAATCTAATGAGATCCCATGGGTGTGTAGCCTTCCATTTTCACGGGTATCGTCGCGAATATTTCAATCAGTCAAGTGATTTCTGAATATTGGATAGCAATCAGTCACAGATGCATGACCCTTGTAAATATTTTATAATTATGGTGTGTCGAGGGTAATAAGCACAGAAAACTAGTAAGTATGTAGGTATCAAAAACGTTTAAATAAAAATATGGAATGTGACTTTTAGAGATGTTTTCAATGATGAACTACACAAGGGAATGCAATGAGAGAAAATACCAACTTTAGTCCTGGGGCGTGTGTAAAAAAGTTACTTTATTATTGGATTAAGATAAAACTTATGTACACCAACCACTAACCTAAGCATACATTTTTCATCAGAATAAAAACATTATATGTGAACTAGCATCAATGGGAATGCCGACTAACTAACACTGACAATAGCATACGCCAAGACTGGCAACTTCTAAGATGAGATGTGGGACTGAACTTTATAGTTTCTATACCACAAACTGCAAGTCTGCTAGTTGCCAACGTGGTCACGTTCGATGCACAGTGCACACAGACATAAATGTTTCAGTATCTGTTAGTCATTCAATATTTTATTCAATTCCAATCTCTTCGCGGCATACGAGAGTATGTGCTAGAAGTTACGATACTACTATTCAATACTCTCGGGAATGAATTAAATTAGAATTATTTAGTTTTGATAACATTGAGATACTTTAGAACTATACATTTCATTGACTTTTTATTTTATAGGCCAATTCGACCCAATTCGAGCGAGCAGATCATGAATAAATAAATCCAATAAACTTAAATTCTGTTTTAGGTCAGCAACTGAGTCATGAGCAGAAATATTGCACTAAACGCTGTGTTCCTGATCCTACAAAATCTTTCTCCTTTTGTGTACTTTATGATTTTTATTTGCCACCATCGACTTATCTATCTGATCGATGCCAATTATTGGCTAAGATTGGTAGGTAAAGGAATGTAAATGTAAATACACCTACCCTCAAATTTAGGAAACTTATCAGCTACTAGCTGAAGAAAGTAACCCACAAATACATTAATACCAAGACTAAGAAAGTACTTTCAAGCCATTTCCCTGGAGGCTTCGTTTCCGAAGGAAACGCTCGACCTCCGCCGGGTTTTTAATCATAAATGAAAATTGCAGAGTAAAACCTGTTAAAGCTTGAATTTATTTTACGGCTCTTAGCTGAACAGATTGAGATAACTAAAATAAGATCTTTTGAAAACAGTAGAGGTAAAGGGAATGTATTTCTTCATCATAATAAAATCGCTTTTGGCTACAAATATAAAAAAATACTTGAACCACCTCGACCTCGTTGGCGCAGCGGACGAGCTACCAGCTGCGATGGAAGAGATGCGGGTTGAACTCCCTCTGCGGGGATAATGTTTACATACTCTGCAGATATCATAGTTCCTATTTACGATACATGGAATCCTGTGTGTGGTTTCAGGACTATATATGTCTGTTGGTTGTTTATTATTTAACTGTGTTATAAGTTCAGAGATAGTAAAAACAAAGAGGAGTAAATAGTAATAAAATATATCCTAGTTGACGTTCTATCCATTCTTTATCATTAACTACTCGATTTCCTCAGCAAAAAAACACTTTCCTGCTATTTAGCGGCGTTTTCGTCCTTTTTTACCTCGAAACCTTGTCTATAACACCTCTCGGGGGTGCGGTAATATTTGCATTTAAAGCGAACGACTGATATTCTGACCTTATCAGGGGGAGATTGTGTTTGAGGGACGAATTCAGATGACGCGAGTGGCGGGAATCACTTGGAATCGGTAGCTCGGGACTCGGTTCGTTTTTACGGCTTATGTGCTGAGAAATCTGAATTACTTATCTTAAAGTGAACTTTAGTCTTACTATTTGGGATTTTCTCATAATATTTTCCAATAGTATCTGAAACAAAAAAAACTTATTTTTTGCCCGCGACATTAGGAGCCCGTATATGCAACCTTTTATGATTGACGTAAAAGGTTGTTTGTTTGCTTGTCTGTTTATCATTTATCTCAGAAATGGCTTATCATATTGAAATGCGGTTTATTGTAATCTATTTCTATGATTTCAAGGCAGGTGTTTAGATGGATTTGATAGCTACAAGGCAATAGGAGGCGCTTTAAAAGATCGTGGAAAATACTTTTTTATTAAAAATTTACTTAACACGAAATACATCTAAAATGATACTCAATCTTGACTCATGTCTTAAAACTAGAACGCAGGCTGTAAATGGATTTCGTAGCTGTAGACTCGAGACTATAAAATAATATATAACGTAGTACATGATACTTTAGTTTATCAATAATACTTATAAGTATTTTAAGTTATAGTTTTTCAAAAACTAGAACTTAAAATACTTGCTTGATTTTTCCGAAATGAAAGATACCAACTTGTAAAACAAGAAATAGCACAAGGTGGCAATCTTTATATCACAAAATTAATTAGTAGGTACGCTTGTTTGTAGAATCTAATTATAATTCTAAGTATTTGTTGGATACGGCAGCTCGAGAGGAACATAGCTAGTTCAATCTATAAATGTCAGGTACTGGTTTACTTATAATAATTACTTTTTATTTCAGACTATTCGTCCATAGTTTTTGTTAGTATTTACTACACACATAAAACACATAACACACATAAAACATAAAATACAATTAATAAATAATCTTACCTACACTAGATGTTTATTAGATTGATATGTAGGTGCATACTTATAATTTAAAACCTGCCACGTGTTTTCCATCGCGTTTTGTAGCAGTTTGTTTGAACAACAGTTTTAATACTTACTAAGACTAAAGTCTCTGAAATGAGTAAGATTTTGTTCCTAACTTACTAAGGTAAGAAACTTGGTATATACATATGTATATACCAAGGTATTTTTAAAGTGTCTGTTCAATTAAGAATATGATAATGTATTATTATCTAACTAAACTATTATTTTGCTTGCTTAATATTGTTTTATACGTTACACGAGATTGGGACTATTATTTTCGGCCCACCCTGCCTAAATATTATTCGGTATATGTACGTAAACGCGCTTCTTCTAAATATTCTTGTAATTTTACCAGTTACACATCTTAAAATAATGAGATGGGGCCGTTCTCTCTAAACTGTAATCTAAAGCTAAGATTCCACCTCCGTAGCTCGTTTTGTTCAAAGCCCGCTCCAAAAGTTTCTTTTCACTGTATTTTTATTTCTGTAATTTAATTTACAAGCCTCAGTGCTGATGGCCTTTTTGTCGAAACTGAAAGGCAGGTATTTATCGACTGCCAAGTTATAAGTACCTACGTGGAGATATTATCTAAAGACTTTGTCTTTGATCGGTTTACGAGATAAGGATAGATTTTAATATTTCTTCTTATGTTAATTGTTTGTGTCTTTATATATTTGTAGTAACATTTCAGTTCTAAATTAAATTATTGACGAGCCAACTTCTAGAAAAACTATATTTTTATTTTTGAGCCATTTATACATGAAAAATAATTTAACCATGGCTACATAAAAACGAAAGATTTTTTCCGGAAGCTAGCTCTAACTGAATCGAGCACTCTCAAAAATGCGCTAGTTCCATTTCCATTCTAACTAGTAAGCGTAACCTAGTCAAAATGGGTCACAGAGTGCTTACCGGCTTCTCCATTATTCAGAAGGGCTTACTATTCCTACTAAACTATAAAAAATGCTTGTTACAATTTCGCAACCATTTTAGGACCAACTCCAAAAATAATTATTTGGCAAAACTGGAAGAAAATAAATGTCCATCTTCATATTTCTGCTTATTATCCTATCCAAGTAACATAAATAATGCGATAATATAGGTGTCTGAATGTTTTGATAAACTATCCAATTTGCTAGAAACCCTCATAAATTATAAATGCATTATAATTTATAAGATACCCATTTGGTTTTCAACGATTGAAATAAGTTGCATGAAGTTTAGGATTGGTATAGTGAGTGACCTGAATAACATACAATTTTTTACATATAAGCGAAACTGTGTGAAGCTAAAAAAACATATCGGCTATGCGGCTATGATACTTATGTTCTTTTCATTTTGGGGACACTTCCGTCCTGTTATGATTTGGGTCACTTGACCTAACTATAGATCTATAGCAATAGCAATAGTATATAGTATATGGCTCAACTGTTTTATGCGATAAGTTTAATTAGGACATTACTATGTTTTACACTATAAAGGGCAAGGTTTTTATAAACAAACTCACGTTACAATTCCATATTGTGCTGTAGAGCAGTCTGATTGTAGCTTTGTTGGATAACGTACACGGCCATCCCACTTCTGGTTGAAAGGTTCGCGACCCGAGCGCGTTTGCACAATCGATCAGAATTTTTATCATTATTGGCAATTTGTACTAAACTATCACTGGGAGTTAGCCTCTTCCCTCAAACGCCACCCCAGTTGGGTCTGGGCATTTCACATAAAAGCCCTTTTCGTTTATCATGCCTACCAAAGTAGTTGTGATGGTCTTTCTGAAATAAATGTTGTAGACCTTTTAAATAGGTACCCTATTTTCGAAACCCCTCGGAACCCGAAACGCCCTCGGAACCAAAAACACGAACAATAGGCAATTCACACAATTACCGAAGTAACAAATCCTAGAAACCTGTACCAGCAACAAAAACAAAGCATTCTGAAAATTTACCACCGTCCAGGATGTTCGTTACGTGGCAAGAAACAAAAACATAAAAAAAATGTGAGGGAAGTACGCGGTATCATAATAATATTTCAGTTTCGGTCTAGGCACTTATTGCCATTCAAAATGTTCGCAAGCTGTTCTATTTTATATCGTTATTCAATTGTTCGATAGTGGGAGTGAAGATCATTTTGTGGACTAGCTTTTCTATAATCCTATCCTACTATTACCTACAGATTTACTGTATATGTGTAGTAAATCTGTATGTATGTATCTTAACATATTTATTATTTATATAATATGTATTGTATTGTGTAGTTAATATTCTTTTATTGTTATGTACACCCCCTCCAATCTCACAATCTCTTACTATCCTCTCCATCCAAAGGTTGTCTTATCGCTTCTAAGCGATAAGACCGCTCATTGTACTTCTTTAGAATAAGATTTTGTTATTATGTTTTCTGCTTAAGGTGTACAATAAAGTATTGTCATTCATTCATTTATTCATACTATTATAAACGCGAAATTTTGTGAGGATGGATGTTTGTTACTCTTTCACGCAAAAACTACTGAACGGATTTTGATGAAACATTACAGTATCAGAATAACACAGGCTACTTATCTGGGTACCACGCTGGAGAAGCCGTGGGCAGAAGCTAGTTATATTATAAAACGGTAACGTTTGCAGAAAGTAATCTAAGAAACCACTCATCCGATTTCAAAAATTATATCACTGATTTTTAGAATTGACCCTAAAATAAAAGAGTTTTAGAGACCCTAAAATTGCATAAGATTTACGTTGCATAATTGGTCTCCTCGACTCTCTTAGTCGAGGAGACCAATTATGCAACGTAAATCTATAAAAAATGTTTGAGCGAATGCGTAGCTAGTTTTTAATATTTTTATTTCTATGCAAGTAAAATTTTAATACTACATATTTTATTGCGTTCACATGGTAGGTACATAGATGATATTTATATGAAGGTATCTCATATGAACCCTGTCTAAGGGTAGATAAGGTACAGGTTCAACATCAGCAATTCGATAAAACTCCCTTATCTGTAACCCGTATAAATTACTTAACTCGGTAAGTAATTTTTACTAACTTAGAAAATGTTGCTTTGCTAAACTCCGAAAAGCCGTGTTCGACTTCAAATTCGAAGGTCGTGGTTTCGAGCCCGGACGGGCACTAATGGATTTTTCGATTTATGTGCGCTTTTCAGTGAAGAAAAACATCGTGAGGAAACATGCGCCTGCAACATGCCACATATAATTCTATCACTTTCTTTTCTGAGGCATTTCCGCTTGGTACTACTAGTAGAGTGAAGGGAAATTTTACTTTCCCGTGCCACTACTATTCTTATTGGCTGATTAAACGCATATTATAATATCTCCCGTGGATTACCTCATTACCAATGGCACTACTAATACTAAGTATATTAAAGCAAGATAAACAAAATATTTATTTGTTCCAAAAATTAAGTTAATGTTGGCTTGAAAAATCCTTTTTTTTTCATTTATTTATAGGGTTTGTAGAAAAAAAAACCTTCATAGGCAAATCCGTCTTGGATAGGTTAGGTTATTAGCTTTTTTTTTATTACCACTCAGAAAAAGAGGATTGCTATCCGAACTTTATCCAAAAAAACTTGGGTTCAAAATAAATAAAACCAACCGGTTAGTTTTCTGCAAAAAACAGACATAAATAACTAATCTATAGATTAGCCCCCCCCCCTGTAGATAGCCCACTCGTGCCACGGGTAATATTATTTCGCGTGAAACTACTGGCAACAGTGTAGTGTCACTGGAAATGTAATTTTACCCGTAGCACTACCAGTAGTGGCACGGGAAAGTAAAATTTATCTTCACTCTACTAGTAGTGCCAAGCGATAGTGCCTAAGAAAAGAAAGGATTCTATCTACTATACACACGGACACATGCATATATAATGTTTGGACGTGTCTATGTCTACCCCCTACTTGGTATACACATATCTATGTATGGATATGAGGATCTTCATCATTGGGATTACAGACGTGAGCGTGTGTGTTTTGTTTTGTTTATAATAATGGGTATTTTATCTGAGTTTTCAATATGAATGTTTCAAAAATCGTCACCATTTTCAATCGAAAGCTTTTCATAGCATCCTGTGTTTCACATTCCAAGGAAAAAGTTCTCACACAATAAATTAAAATTGGATTTGTGTGCTTTAGCGGCACATCTTGCGAACGACCTAATTCAGGTTATCCTCGGCGACACTCAAAACAAACGAAAGTCTGATAAATACCGCTATTTATCTTCACCCGACTCAGGAACCGCTGTTGCGTGAAAAGTATGGCTACACGATTGTTACAAAAATCTAGATTTAGGTCAAATTGAGTACATCCCTGGCCTATTACTGTGGCATATCTTGGGCCAAAGATGGTTTTGCGAAGGTCCGTAAATAAAAAGTTTTTTAACATCCTTAGGGAGCCACGTTAGCCGTACGGGCGGTACCCCGACATCCGATCCAAAGGTTGTGGGTTTGAACCAGGTGCACCAATGGATTTTTCTGCTCGAAAAATGTAAGAGTATGTATCTGAGGATGATCATCATGAGGAATACAGTCTTGTGCGTGTTTATTTTGTTGTTTGCCACGACCTCGGTGACACGGCGGGTTCGATTCCCGCTGCGGGACAAATGTTTGCATATTCTGCAGCGGGTCTGGGTTTTGAGGTACCACGGTACTCGTAGTTTCTGATACTCATAATACAGGGAATCCTAGTGTGGGTTTAAGACTATAGACGTGTCTGTTGGCAGTTTTTTTTTATATGTGCCTTCGTCTATTATATGATTTATTATTTTGTGATTGGCAACTACCATATTAGGAATCTCTAGCATATAGCGCCATCTTGTTAGCGTCAAAAAACCCGTTAACCCGTCCTGATACAGACGTACAGAGAAAATAATCATCATTTAACGATAGCGTATCAAATTCAGCGGATAAAAATGCCTGACGAAGACGAAGTTATCCGATATTGGCGAAGATTTTTCTCCTATCTACGATGTTCCACAGCAGCCCAGCACCTTACAAAGGCAATTTTTAATTAGACCTAATTAAATTTCTCTCTTCAGGTTTGATCCTGAAGAGAGGATCTGAGGTAATCAGCTTTAACGAGATTTTATGATATAAATTTGAATAAGACAGAAGATTTAGATGGATACATATACATATATGTAGATAAACTTTTTTATTGCACAACAAAGAAAAATACAAAATCACAGAAAATCATAAACATACAAGGTAGAATGAGCGGTCTTATCGCTTCCAGACAACCTTTGAATGGACAGGATTAGATAGAATCAAAAAACAGAAAAAATTATGATGTTATTAATAATACCTACATAGTATGTACTTAGGTAAATGTATAAGTTGTGTACTCGTATGTATGTAGTTTTCCTTTACTTGTGCTGTGAGCCCTTGCTTCTTGATAAATTTCATGATTCTAGGGCAACAGGAAGTACCCCATAGGTTTTGATTTATTTGCATCAAAATATGTCGCATAAAATGGCCATATTTTTTATTGCGTTGACATAGAAGTTTGATTTATAAGAGCTTCAAGGGAAGGGTTGAAACTAATATGAAGTACGTAGGTCTACTACGTACTTCATATTAGTTTCAACACGATACCTCCACGCGTTGCTGAGACAAAGGGCTTTGACAGACAGACAGAAATACAGATAAAGTAATCCTATAAGGATTCAGTTTTTCCTTTTTGAGGTACGGAACCCTAAAAAAGACACAAGTTATCAAACTTATGAACAAAGATAAATAAAAAAAGAGAAGTTACTAAATAAACTTAAATAGTCATAGACAGAATAATTCATGCGAACACAAAATCCACTGACGCACTTTTTACAGGGAACACATTTTGACACACGATTTGTAACTTTTTTCAGTCGTTTGATTTGATTGCTTTCGTGCGACTCTCGCACAAATAATTTACATATATTTGTAATTGAAACAGCACTATCTACTAAGAGCTAACGCACACGCAACAGTTTTTGTATCAGATAAAATGGAGCAACACAAAATATCTTATGGTTCTTACACACGAAATATTTGCAATACTATTTACGTCTAATGCATATAAGGTACTTTGAATCTGATACTGTGTGAAAAGTCGATATTCTTTCTAGCCGCCAAGCATAATAGTCGATATTCTTTCTAGCCGCCAAGCATAATAGTCGATATTCTTTCTAGCCGCCAAGCATAATAGTCGATATTCCTTCTAATGCTCGCATTGCTATGTTCCGGTTTGAAGAGTACGGGTGCCGGTGAAATCACAGGAACATGGGACTTTCACCTGTATGTCTTAGGATCGGCAACGAGTGATATCTTGGTTTTGCAAGCATCCATAGGTTACCGTAACTGCTTAGAAACAGGTATGTTGTTTGCCACTTTCGTTCAATAAAAAAAGTCACATGTTCATCCCACACTAGAAAAGTAATACGTTCATCCCAAATTAGTATTAATTGTATCATATCAGGAATGACGAGTACCATACTACCACAACACCCAGACTCGAAAAAGATATAGTGTGCAAACATTCGTTTTGCAGCGGGAATCGAACCAGCACCTCTTGTGTCAGCCTTTTTGCTCACCGCGCCATTGAGATTGCAAATAAGTATACTTAAGCTCCAAAATTGGTAAACCTCTACAAAAACTCAATCTCCGAAAATAGAACAATGAAGTGAGCCTACACAAAAGTCTATTCTATGAAATGTTTGAAAACCAAGCGCAATCGTCCTAATCCTAAAATAGGATTCCGCGTATTGCTCTGAAGCATGAATGGAATGGATTTTGTTTTGTCGTTTTGCGTAGCGCCTACCAATGTTTTAGGCGAAAATGCTCATGCGTTCACACATTCAAGACCTTCTTCCACTAGTAGACCACTCTGGTTCACTTGCAATGGTATATTTCAGCATCATCACCCTGAAAAAGTCCACTGCAAGTAAGGATGATCATGTCTGCTAGTAAAGCTACATGTAATGGGTCCGTTCCACTCACCGAGAAGCAAAACTATATTGGGACTCTTTAAAGCGATATATTTTTTTATATTGTAGGGAATAGGATTTTGCATTTTTGGGTTATTAAAATAATAATAATAATGCATTTTCACACAGCACCATCTAGCCCTAAACTAAGCAGAGCTTGTACCTATTATGGGAACTACATGACTGATATACTACATATATACATTTTTTTTATTTTAGTTATTACAGATAGGTTTTTGTGAAAACGATATCTCATAAAGCAAGGCTTTTATAGAAACAGCCATAAATACAACATCTTTCGCAATAAATATTCTGTCGTAGGATCTACATTAGGATAACTGAGGTTTTTTATTCCAAAAACTATCGTGAACTTGACTATTCATTTTGTAAAAACGGGAATTTTCACGTACCGCACTATCGGTGAAGGCACCGACTAAGTTTCGACTCATTCCGAGAGTCTTCATCAGGGTGAGTGATCGCGACTTTCTCCCTCCCTCCACCGATAGTGTGGTACATGAAAATTCCCGTTTTTACAATATTAATAACTGAGGTTATTGTTTTTTTAATTTTCGGCCGTAAGTAGTTTTATTTCAAGGTAGTAGTAGAGCTTCTGTGAAAGGACTTGTCCGGGGAAGTACTACCACCAAGCAGTAATGCTCTCGTTGTTGTGTATCGGTTTGAAGAGTATGGTTGCCGGTGAAATTACAGGTACATAGGATCTTTCATCTTGATATCTCAGGGAGGCAATGCGTGAGTGATACTTCTGGTATTGCAGGCGTCCATAAGCTAGAGTAACCGCATACCACCGTTAGTTTGTTAGCATATTTAGTAATACAAAAATAATAAAAATATGTTTTAAATTAGTCCTTTTTCACTCATAAACTCGCGAGTATCTAGCATAGCAAGTGTTTGGTTTTACCAACTCAAAAACCAAATTTTCGGTGAATTATAATCGGATTAATGATATAGTAACGCATAGGGGGAAAGCAAAAAAAAACATTTTTATGTTTAAACATTCATTTTATGACGCCCTGTGAGCTCTATATTGACAGTTGGTAGAAGACACGAGTGGTGAAAAGGTGTGATTCACAGTCTGCTTGGGATATTTTCCATGAACATATCTCGCCTTCCGTGAGTAGCAAGCTTTATAGGTTCATACGTTTACATACTCAAAGAGGGACTCGTAGGTATGTATATCGAGAAACCAGCTTGGATAATACAAAGCCAACGTTCTATTTGAATAGAGACGTACCTTTTTTGATACATTATGGATGACTATGATTGGTGTTATTCAGGTACTAAGCCCAAAAGTTTGCGATCAGTTTGAAAACAACCTATTCATATTTTTATATGTTGAAATATGAATAAAAATTATATAATGAATTGTTTCATGCAAATACAATATTTGGAATAACAACAAAACATTTTATTTCTTTTGGTTTTATGTATTCAATGAATCAAAACAAATTCCTTTATTTTATTATCGCTTAGAAAAATATTACAACTTTTTACAAACAAATATTGTTCATTTTTAGTTCTCATAAATATATTTGTACCTACATAATTTCTATAAAAGTAGACAACTAAATTGTGATTGCAATGTGAATTTTGGTAAAGCACTGATGCTCTGCTTTAGACAAATTCAACTTATTAACCCATGGTGGGTTTAAAAGTTGAATTGTTACCTTACCTGGTCATATAATTGGCCTTATGCAAATGATCGCAGGGTAACCATAAAAGAATAGCTGACACGACGAAGAAAAATAATCATAATTTCGCTTAATACTTAAAAAGTATTTACAATTTGAAACAGTAAGGCAGGGTACCTGCCATATTACCATAGGGTAATAAATCATTTAATAAAACGGGTGATGCATTGTTAAGCTGCTGTATAAATTACAATAAACTTTTATGTAAGATTTAAACATAAAATATACGTCCTCATATTACTATAGAAAGGAGAAGCTATAACGTTAGAAAGTTATATTTTATTCCAAAAACTATCGTGAACTTGACTATTCATATTGTAAAAACGGGAATTTTCACGTACTGCATTATCGGTGAAGGCAGGCGACGCGACGTGCACTACTAGTGCACGGCGCGACGCGGAAGGAGAAAGTCACTCACCCTGATGAAGACTCTCGGAATGAGTCGAAACTTAGTCGGTGCCTTCACCGATAATGCAGTACGTGAAAATTCCCGTTTTTACAATATGAGAAGTTATATTTTATTATACAGTATTGTTTCTGCTTTAAATACGAGTTATTCGTATCATTTTTTATGAGGTATTTTATCGGATGCATTCAATATTTATTTATTATACTTCTGTGAGATGTTTTCTAATAGCAAGTGAATGCAAGTGTCTGCTATTTGCAACTTATTTAAACTAAATACTCGTAGATCTTTATATAGCTACAATTATTTCAACGAAAAAATATACCGCCTTCAAAAACGTAACAAGCCGCTTTTACACAAAAAAGTTAGAAATTATACACATTTTTTTTAATGATACAACATAGAAAGAAAACATAAATAAAACTTATAACATTCATAAAAAAACAGCTAAATTGTGAACCTCCCCTTTTTACGGATAAAACCGGATTTCATCCACGTTTTATCCGGCTAAAATCCGTAGTCATTTCTGAGTAATTTTTAACATCTGTGACATCATTAGTTCGTAGTCTTGGACATATTCGAAATTAAGAGAAATGCAATGGCATACTGTATGTTGTTGGAATCAGTTCGTACTTTAGTCGGAACAAGGAAGGTACGTAACAAACTTACTTAAATGCCTAGCCTTTGAGGTTCAAATTCTCTGCTTTTTTAATTTAACGTAGTCGGTGACTACGTTGATTTTATGTATCTTTGACTTTGCCATAGTCGAGGACAATGTATTTTTTACTTTACCGTAGTATGGGACCATGTGTTTTTTTATTGTAGTCAACGTGAATTACTTCGTAATGCTTTGTCCTACTTGAATGAAAAACGATTAAATTTTAAAAACGGCATACAACTTTTTTCATAAGTGCAAAAATACAAAATAATTTATTCATCAAAATACCTGCTAAAACTGTTCACATTATTACAATGAATCCCGCACTAGGGCTAGCCTGTAAATCTAATTCTAATTCTAATTCTAAGTGGGGGAACCAAGGTCTGCACTGACGTCCCGCATTGGGGTGTATTGTGCATTATCCCCCTTCTAACCTGACCCCAACCAGCCCAACTCCTTGAAGTAACGGAGAAGGACTCTGGGTTGATGACAGCAGTGTTCCAGTGTCCCTGATCTCTTGTCAGTTAGTGATGACGGATCGCATGAGTTCATAAGCTCTTGCAGTCCCGTTTTCGACCTGACTTCATTTGTGGCGGTGCAGTGTATTACCACATGCTCCACAGTCTCTTCAACTTGGAGGCAACCTCGACAGAGTCCACTATCCGTGGCCCCTGTCTTAAGGAGATGGTGATTCAGATCACAGTGTCCCGTGATGATGCCCACCATCATCCTCAGGTCGTCGCGTTTCATTTTTAGTAAGGTGTTCGTTATTTTACGATTTTTTGTCGGTAGCAACGTTTTTGTATGTTTGCAGTCCGGTCGTTGATCCCATATTTTCTGGTGCTCCTTTTCGGAGTTAAGTTTCAGCCTGTTTTTTATTTCTGCCGTTGTAGGGCTAGATAGGCTGATATCGTCTGGGGTTGGAGTAAGTTTGGCTCCTTCCTTCGCCAAGGAGTCGGCTTTATCGTTATCTGGACAGTTGCCGTGTCCTCTTGTCCATCTTATTGTTACCGTGTGTTTTTCAGCTAATTTTTGGAGCGCATTGTGGCACTCTACTACGGATTTCGATCTGGTGTCAGGTCTGCCGAGTGCGTTGATGAGTGATGCGCTGTCTGTTGTAAAGATTAGCTGTGTAGGTGGGTTTTCACTTGATATGGTTTCAGTGGATGGTAATATTTCTGTGGCTGCCAGGAGGAGTCCTATGGTTTCCGCCTGGAATGCCGTGGTTGTTTTGTTTAGGGCTTGTGCTCTTGATAGTCCAGTCTCGGGGCAGTAGAAGCCACAGCCTGCCCCTGTATTGTTTTTGGCACCATCTGTGTAGATGTGAAGGGCAGAGGGTGTTAGAGGGTCCTTACCCTTCGTTACCTCTTGTGTAGCAATTTGGTATCTCTTGTTAGTTAGATATGTTGTAGCTATTCTATCTGTACCTCTGGTGGCTTCTGGGATAATGGTTATAGCCTTGTCCAGTATTTTGCAATGATTTGTTGTATTGACATTGCCTTTCCATTGATTTGTGGATTTTATTCTCAGAGCTGCTGCCATAGCTTCCTGTTGTATGTGTACATGAAGTGGTATCAGCCCTAATATTATGTCTAGTGCTGCTGATGGAGTAGATTTTGCACATCCACTGATGAGCGAACATGCCATTCTTTGAATCTGCTGCAGTTTGTTTACTGCCGTAATTAAGTTGGTTCGTGGCCACCATACCACGGCGCCATATGTTAGCACTGGTCGGACCATGACAGTGTACATCCATAGGCAGAGTTTGGGTTTTAAGCCCCAGTCCTTGCCGACCGCGCGGGTGCACTGCCATAGTACGTTTGTTGCTTTAGTAGTGGCGTGGTCGAGCTGTTTACTCCAGTTGAGTTTGCTGTCCAGCCATATGCCTAGGTACTTGACCTCTTTGCTGAAAGCTAGTTCCTTACCACAAAGAGAAGGCAGTACTAGTTTCGGCAATTTTAGCTTGCGAGTGAATAGCACGAGTTCTGTTTTGTTGGGGTTGACAGATAGACTGTGCTTGAGGCACCAGGCTTCCACGATTCGGAGTGCTTTCTGCATCTTCTCACATAGCGTGGATTCAAAGAGCCCCGATATCATGATTGCTAGGTCGTCAGCGTATGCGATGGTCAGTATACCGTCTTTGTTAAGTGTGTCCAGAAGTTCATTAGCTACAAGCACCCATAGGAGGGGGGATAGTACTCCTCCCTGTGGGCAGCCTTTGGTAACCCTACATCGCGTGACTTCTGAACTATCTGTGAGGGCTGATCTGTTTGCGAGCATTTGTGTTATCCAAGTATTAAGGTTTTCATTGACGCCTTGGTTCCTTAGGCCTTTTTCAATGCTAGAAAAG
The DNA here is from genome assembly GCA_958496245.1 of Perizoma flavofasciatum. Lineage (NCBI taxonomy): Eukaryota > Metazoa > Arthropoda > Insecta > Lepidoptera > Geometridae > Perizoma > Perizoma flavofasciatum. Next base: position 5,724,946 of record OY292433.1, read on the forward strand.
GTCGTTTTATCAAAAGCTCCTTCTATGTCTATGAATGTGACCAGACAGGATTGTTTGCTCTCTAGTGCACTTTCAATCTTATGAACAACATGATGTAGAGCTGTCTCAGTTGATTTGCCTGATTGATAGGCGTGCTGATTTTTGTTAACCGGATTTGCGACTAGTGGCCCGCTACGAATGTGCCTGTCACACAGTCTTTCTAAGGTGTTTAGTAGGAAGGAGCTCAGACTGATAGGTCTGAACGACTTTGGTTGCGTGTAGTCAGATTTGCCAGGTTTTGGAAGAAATACTACTTTTACTTCCCTCCATGAGTGAGGGATATATTTCCAGGCAATGCAGCTCCTGTAGATGGCTGTTAGAGTTGCCTCTATTTTGGAGAGATTCCATTGCAGAAGGGCTGGAAAGATTCCGTCGGTGCCGGCAGCTTTGTAGGGCTGAAAGGTTCTTACTGCCCATACCAGAGCTTCCTCCGTTACTATAGATTCGGCCAGTTCCCAGTCTGCTTTTTGGGGAGTATGATCATCGTGCGTCTTCCAGTTTGTATTTTCACTTATTGTGCAATCAGGAAAATGCGTTTTCAGCAAGAGCTCAAATTGTTCTTGTTCAGATGCCGTATAAGATCCATCCGGTTTTTTGAGAGAACCCAGTTTGATCTTTGTGTCTTTTGAAAGTATTTTGCTCAGGCGAGCCGTTTCACTCTGTGATGCAATAGAGCTGCTGTATCTCTTCCAAGAGTTGTTACGGCTGCGTCCTATTTCATGTTTGAGGTTCTGTCTCGCTACTTTGTAGTCTCTCCAGTCTTCATCATTGTTGGTGTTCATCGCTCTGTTAAAGTGGTGTCGCACCTTCTTTCTGAGTTTGGTGAGGTCATTGTTCCACCATTTGTCTTTACGATGTGCGATCTTATTGCTTTCTGTTTTGAGTGGACAGGACCTTTCAAAGCTGGTCATTACGTTACTGACCAATGATGTGAGTTCCTTTTCTATTTCCAAAGGCGTAAGTTTTGCTGTGGGTTCAGTCCTCGGCAGCGCATCTAAAGCCTTGTTTAAAAGTTCCGCAAAGATATTTGTGTCCGTTTTCTTTGGGTTACGATATGTGCGGGGTTTGATCTCACCTGTCTCCAGGTTGAATCTGATTCGCCTGTGATCTGCACATGATGCCTCATTTGTAGTCAACGTGAATTACTTCGTAATGCTTTGTCCTACTTGAATGAAAAACGATTAAATTTTAAAAACGGCATACAACTTTTTTCATAAGTGCAAAAATACAAAATAATTTATTCATCAAAATACCTGCTAAAACTGTTCACATTATTACAATGAATCCCGCACTAGGGCTAGCCTGTAATCGCGGGAAGAAAACAAGCAAGTTTAGGTAAAATATCTAGACTTGATAAAAAATAAATAAATCTAGGCAAAAAGAAAAAACAATAATCAAGTACATAAGTTACAAATGTGCCTTGCACAACTGAAGGTTTTTGCCCAAACAAGAAGAGTTACGTAGTAGTGTGTGTGTGTGTGTGTGTGTGTGTGTGTGTGTGTGTGCATGCGTGTGGGTGGGGGTTTGGGTGCGTGAATGTGAGTGATGTGTTTAAGTAAGTTAGAGTTTACATCAAATTGTTATAACTTTAATACTTGTAGACAAAACGTTAGGTTAGCTGTCCGTGACTAAGCCCGTGGACGTTTGCCAATGTCAACTAAGCTTAACTTTAATATGATTTGAGTTTCGTTAGGGAACAAATCTCGTACTGCCCAAACTATGTGATTACACCAACTGAAATGATCTCGTTGCCAAATTGGAGTAATTAATGCAGTGTTGTGGTTTTAAAAGAAATTTCACTGAGAAGCCTACTATAGTAGTCAAAATAATAAATAATAATAAAAATAAATAAATAAAGGAGTTGCACATTTTTTTTGAGTTGAAACTTAGTCGGTGCCTTCACCGATAGTGCAGTACGTGAAAATTCCCGTTTTTACAATATGAATGGTGTTGCACATGTTAATAGGCTACTGTCACTGCTTTCAAGGTTAGCTATATAGATAGAACATACTTTATTGCACACCAAATACTTCAGCATGAATAAATAGTACAAACTTTGACATCGTCCAAATAATTATAATGATAAAAATAATACTATTTACATCAAAAAGTATTTTATAAGAATAATGCTCTTCTAGCACTAATCTTTATTTAACAGATTTATTTTTCGTAGTAATTTCATGTTAAATACGGTAGGTATGTAAGCTTAGTGCGGACAGGTATGAGTATTTTGTAATAATATAAGTATTTATTCTAATGACTGGTTTAGGACCCTCCAAGCATAAAATATCCCCATCATGATTCATACTGAAGGTTGTCTGTTTAAACTCTACGTTTCAAATTATGTTGATTGTCGTTTGTATCAGCAAATAATCGACTGAGGGCCTGGCCATCCCCAATCTAAAACCGTACCCTCACAGGGAACACTATTTATGGAATTTGCAATGAAAAGGTGGTTCTTATTTATGAGCCGGTTATTGAGTTGCTTTCATGTGTGGAGGCAAAATAATTAAATACCAAAAGCAGTTTTCGGTTCAGAGATAGAGCTGCAAATGAAAATAGCAACTTCGATTGTGCTATGCCTCAAAGTGCCATGCACCCTGGCGTCGTCTATGCTTTGAAATCCATGTTTTTAAATATATTTTGTCCCTTGCTCCAACCTTTGGAAAATTTACTTTACATTTTATAAACATGTCCTCTATATACTGTCACGTTACAGCCCTACCCTAGGTTTTCAAGAGAAGGGCTGTAAGCGGCAAGTTAAATCTTAAGAAAAGAAAGGGTATTAAAGATTTTTAACAATATTTAATCAAAAATTATAACCTACCTACCTAGTGATGATTAATGATTTAATGGACACTACACGACGTAATACCGAAGTATAGCGGAGAGAAGACCGACGGGTGCAGTGCGAAGCGTTGACTGGAGGTGAAGTGTAGTTGACCTGAAGAAATGATGTTGTTAAATTTGTGGAGAATATCTTTAGGGCGAGGAGGAAGTGGACCCGCCCTGATGTCAGACTGATTACAGCTCAGTCTTCAGAGCCCAGCAGGTGAGGTCCAAGCGGAAGTATGAGGCTAGCCAGAGTCCTTGGCTTTCAGGTCGTCAGCCTCTGGGTTCTGCTTCAGGGTCCAGTGTCAGTATTTAGCGTCAGTGTCCAGAGTCCTCGGCTTTCAGGTCTTCAGCCTCTGGGTTCTGCTTCAGGGTCCAGCGTCAGTGTCCAGCGTCAGGATTCAGCGTCAGGATTCAGCGTCAGGATTTAGCGTCAGGATTCTGACCAGGGTTGAGGCTCTTCTAGATTCTAGGTATTCTGATGGTTCTAGAGTCAGAGCTCCACTGCAGCTTCAAGGTATAGGCTTTTCTAGGTCTTTATGGTTCTAGAGTCAGAACTGAACTGCCGGCTGAGTCTGCTCAATGCCGTATTTATAGGAAGTTTTATGTTTGAATTTGGAGTGTGAGTGGCTAGTGTTATTCTAGACTGAATATAGAGGTTCTATTAAGTTTCCATATATAACCTTCTGCAAACATTCGTTTTTATATGCAAACTTTCACAAAACAACCAAATAAAAAATAAAGTTGTGATGAACACTGACAGAAAGTGTCAATCTGTCAATTAGAAAACAAACATTTTTAGCTAAAAATAGTGCTTGAAAATGAAAAATGGTTTTATAGTTTAGATCAGAAAATTCTGCTCTTTCGTCTCATGTAATAATGTTTTTGAGGTGAAATACGCCGAAACATGGATTTTCCGTCGATTATAGCTCAAAGGAGGGCTGGAAATTATGAATGAGTAATACTTTGGAGCAGTATCTTCCATCCTACGTGGGTATTTACAAGAAATCATTCCTATAAAGAAAGTTAGATATAGAAATATACTACATTTCCCCGACAACCCCGGAAAATTTTCGACTAGAGAAAATTTTGATGGTTAGGAATAAGTCCTTGATCTAACACACTAACATCTTTCATACATTCATCGGACACTCACATTCAAACATACAGAGGGGCTATGGTTCACATTCTATGACGCATACTCCACAAGGAAATATTCAGTTAGGAATACACCTATTAATAACGAAGGCTTATTTATTTTTAATAGGTGTCGTAACCCGCACCTGTATGAAGACCCGTTTTAGAAAAGAAAAATATTTACAAGGTAAGAAGATTGTAGATCGCTTATTCAAGGAAAGCGTTTTTAAGATTTGGCACATGAAGGCTTATTTAACGAGTTGTGCATCCGCTCGATTAAGAATAAAACGCTTTTTAAGAATTTTGCACATAAGGGCTTATTTAACGAGTTGTGCTTCCGCTCGATTAAGAATAGTTTAAGAAAATAAGACTTAAATAAATAAAAATAATGGAATAAAAGTTGTGCCGAAAAGCTTTGGTTTCCTTGTAGAGTAGATAATCTAGGAATATATACAAGTATTTACAAATATAAAAAAACAACTAAGGTAAAAAATTACTTAAAATCTTTAATATGCCACTTTCCTCTCAACCCACTTGAGTCTTCCAAAATAAAAACAAGGGGTGATAATTTTTCAATGATAGTGCATTTTACATATTTAGGTGCTAATTTTGAACTAAAGTAGGCACCTGCATTGCTTTGTACGTAATTTTTACGCCAGATGGTGTCTCCTACGTTAAATTCTTTAAAAGTGTGTCTAAGATTGTAGTGAGCAGAGTTTTTAATATGTGCAGTGTACAATGCAACCTGTACCTTATCGAAAATAGATGACATTAAACCAATGTTAGTAGCATAATCATCTCGAGGGAGAAAAATGATTTCATCAAGGTTAGAACACGGGGTGTAAAGTGAACCACATGGTATAGTTTCTCGACCGTAAATAAGAAAAGAAGGAGAGAATCCAGTTGTAGAGTTTACAGAGGTATTTAATGCCAATTGTATTTTCTGCAAATGTGTATCCTATGATCTATGATCCTCGCCAACTAGTTGCGCCAGGGCGGTGATGATTGTTCTATTATATCTTTCAGTAGGATTTACCTGTGGGCAATATCTAGGTGAATAAAATATAAAAGGAACTTTATATTTATTGAGAAATCTTTGGAATTCATTTGATTGGAATTGAGAACCATTATCCATGATAATGGTCTGAGGGGCACCATGTACAAGAAACACGGAGTTCTCTAAGTGAAGAATAATGTTAGGGGTTGTAGCACGTTTGATAGGAAAGATGAGGCAATATTTAGAGAAACAACAAGTTACCACAAGAATATGTTGATTACGATTTCTAGTCATTGGAAGAGGACCCATTAAGTCCAAAGAGATAGTTTGAAAAGGTCTTGAGCAAATTTTAGGTTTACCCAAAGGACCATAAGGTGAGTGATTTGAGTGTTTATAAGAAAGGCATTTTTCGCAAGTGGAGCAGAATTTCGCTACGTCTTTAAACATTCCAGACCAATAATAACGAAGTGACAACTTCTTGTATGTTTTAAATATACCAATATGTGGATTATCAGCGTCACCATGACAAGATTTGATTAGGGTTAGTCTTTCTGACGGAAGGGGAACTTCCTTCCATACAAAATCTTCGTTAAGGTAATCAGGCGAAGTAGTGTATCTGTATAGTTTATTATCAAGGATTTTATAATTTGGATAGGTGTCAGGGTTGTCTCGACAATTGGCAAAGAGTTTATTAAAGTGTTCTAGCTGAGACGCGTCATTATTAGATATAGGGGCAGCGTTGCCTAAAACAGCTATATTTGGAACTTTATGACGTGAAAGCATGTCTGGAACAACATTATCTCTGCCTTTTTTATGTTTTAGAATAAGATTAAAACAAGATAAACGTAGAGTCCAACGAGCTAGTCTTCCAGATGGGTTTGTAAGATTTTGGAACCACTTTAACGCCGCATGGTCGGTATAAACTGTAAACTGTTTACCATTATCAAGATAGCAACGCCAGTGTTCGAGTGCAATTATAACAGCTAGTGTTTCGCGTTCAGTAGTAGAGTAGTTTTGTTCATGTTTATTAAGAGATTTACTCATATAAGCTATCACTACTTCCTTGTCATCTTGTTCTTGAGTAAGCATGGCACCAATACCAAAATTAGAAGCATCACAATGGACAGAAAATGGAAGATCAAAGTTAGGACAGACGAGGATTGGAGTTGATATTAAGCAATTTTTAAGTTTTGCAAAAGCAGAATCTGCGTCAGTATTCCAAATAAATTTCTTTGGGGATTTTTTTCCTGAAGATGTCAGTTTGCTTAGCGGTGAAGCAATAGAACTAAAGTTAGGAATGAAGCGGCGGAACCAGCTACAGGTTCCCAAGAATTTTCTAACTTCTTTTTTTGAAGTAGGGACAGGGTAATCTAAGATAGCTTGAATTTTACTAGGATCAGCACGTAGACCTTGTTCATCTACAATATAACCAAGATATTTAATTTCTTTACGAAAGAATTGACTTTTTTCAAAGTTAATGGTAAGAGAAGCGTAAGAAAGTTTTTGAAGAACTTTAAGAAGAAGCGAAATATGTTCTTCAAAAGTTTCACTAATAATAACGATATCGTCTAAGTAGCAAAATACTTTGTTATCAAATTCGGGAGTAAATAAAACGTCCATAAGTCTTTGTTGAGTTGCAGGGGCATTAGTAAGACCAAAAGGCATTACGGTAAATCTAAACATTCCTCTACCAGGCGCATAAAAAGCGGTTTTATCTCTGTCATTAGGATTTAAAGGAATTTCCCAGAACGCTTTAGCAATGTCGATACTTGAGAGATATTTAGCATTTTTAAGATTGTCAAGGATTTCAGATACAAAGGGGAGGCTGTAAGCATCTTTTCGAGTGACTGCATTCAGTTTCCTACTATCTACACAGAATCGCCATTCACCATTCTTTTTAGGAGTAATAAGAACTGGGGACAACCAAGGGCTTTCACATTTTTCAATTACATCTAGGATTAACATTTTATCGACTTCATTTATAAGAGCCTTTTGTTTTTCCGGAGAAAGACGATAACAACGTTGTTTGATAGGTAACGCATCGCCAGTATCTATATTATGATAGACCAAACTAGTACGCCCTAGTTTGCCTTTTTCCTCAAAGGAGATATTTTTAAAACGTTGAACTATATCAGACGCAATACCTCTTTGACTTTCAGAAAGGTGCTCGAATGTAAAAATTTTATTCTCAATAGCACAAACGGTAGGTCCGTTAGATTCAAGGTTAAGTTCTAGACCGAGTATTTTAGGAGACAGATCAAATTGTTTCCAAAAATCCCATCCAAGGATCAGTGAAGGGAAGATTTCAGGAAACACGTGAGCTTTGATTATATGGATTTGGTCATTAAATTTAATTGGTAGATTAAAATAACCGTGAGACGTTGATTTCTGTTTATTAGCAACCATGATTTGGTTAGACGACTTGAATAACCTAAAGCCTAAGTTTTGGATAACTTTATGAGAATTATTTCCTAGAATAGTAACGCAACTACCACTGTCTAATAATCCTGAGAAAGGTAAATTATCGATGGATACTTTAATAAAAGGCCGATTATAGTCTTTTTCCTCATCATATAACACAGAGGCTGTTCTATAATAGTACATAAAATTTTGGATAGTTTGTAACCATTTTTTCCAATCTTGTGGATCAAAGTTATTATTTATAGGTTTAGAGTTATTCAAGTCATCAGTTAGTTTTTTTGTTGATGATTAGGAGTACATTTGGGACAATCAGTTATTTTCACGCCTTTAAGACCGCATTTAAAGCAAATCAGGTATCTAGGTTTCGTACATGTTACTAGAGAGTGGCCGTTTACGCGGCAACGAAAACAAAAGTCTTCTTTAGTATTAAATCTATTGTATGTTTGAGAGTTATCACGCGATTGTTTATTATCTGATATCGCGTAGGAAAATTTTGTGTTTTGAGAAAATTTTGTGTTTTGATATGGTTTAGAAGTCGAGGGTCGGTACGCAAATTTGGTGGCACAAGAAGATTCTTCGCATCTAGGTTCATGAAAATTCCGATCTCTTTCAGAAACGCGTTCATATGTTTGACAGGTCGATATTAAAGAATCAACCGAGTTAACATCTTTAAAAGCGATGTAAACTGAATAACACGGTCTTATGTTATGAAGTAAAATTTCAAGTTGTTCGCTTTCATTTAGTTTTTTAGTGAGGCGGGCAAACATTCCAAACATAATAGAGACGTACACTATAATCGTTTCCGATGCACCTTGAGTTCTATTTCTTATTGCCTCTAAAAGTTTATAGTCATAGTCATATGTTCCAAAGTCTTTGATGAGTAAGTCCTGAATGTCTTTCCAAGTCAAGGTAGGGTTTCGATTATATTGGTACCGGAACCAATGAAGGGCATCTCCGGAAAATATTTCAAACGCGTGTTTACAAAGTTTAATCTCTGAGATATTTCTAGAAATTCGAAATTCTTCAAGTTTTTGCAAAAATGACCTTGGGCAAGATTTTCCATTGAAAGTGAAGGTTTTTAATTCCTTAGCCAAGTTCTGTGATGTGGGAATGTCTTCTAGTATAGGGAGAGTCTGAGTAATCGAACATGTTTGAGAAGATGAGGTAGTCTGAGGGACTGAATGTATTTGAATTTCTGCTTGTAGTGGTTCAAGAGTCTCAGTTAACCCATCTTCATAAGGATGGATCTCCTCGTACCTACGGATCAATGTTTCGAATCGTTTTTCAAGAGTGAAGAATGGAGATCGAATGTTAGAACATGCTTCGATCATTAAAGGAGTCACATTTAGACGTTCTAATCGATGGTGTAAGTGATTTATAAATGCCTCTATTTTTTTAAGATAACTCTTATCACCGGAAGTTTCAACATAAGATATTTTACCTTCAGTGTAGTTGAGTGTGGTTTCTGCCTGGTCAAGATCATTTTTTAGAGGAATCGGGGAGGAAGCTATATTGTCTGGAGTGATATGACAAAGTTTTAACATCTGTTCTTTAAGAGCGGATACATTTTCAGATGGTCTTGATGCTCTGATTGTAACCTCGTACTCAAGTTCAGGTTTGTTCAGATAAGAATATTTAATAGGTCTAGCCATGATAGAGTCAGAAATAGTCAATAAAAATCAAGATTAAGAAGTTCAAGTATAAAGATATTCAGCTACCTAAAGTTTATGTAATTCAAGATTATGATTCAAGGAAGTAGCTTTATCTTATAATTAAGAAAATAATTCAAGATAACTTGAAGTTTAAGTTATATCAAGGAACTAGTAGTTCAGATTTAAGATGATAAAATAGTGTGTGTGTAAGAGAAAAAAAAATGAATCTATAAAAAGTAAACTAAGTTAATAATTACCAAAATATGAGCCAACTTGAGAATGAGAACTAGCTAGTGTTTTTTTAGAATTTAGAAGAATTTAGAATAAGGAAATTTAAGAGGGTTCAATTTAGTTGGGCGCCAAACTGTCACGTTACAGCCCTACCCTAGGTTTTCAAGAGAAGGGCTGTAAGCGGCAAGTTAAATCTTAAGAAAAGAAAGGGTATTAAAGATTTTTAACAATATTTAATCAAAAATTATAACCTACCTACCTAGTGATGATTAATGATTTAATGGACACTACACGACGTAATACCGAAGTATAGCGGAGAGAAGACCGACGGGTGCAGTGCGAAGCGTTGACTGGAGGTGAAGTGTAGTTGACCTGAAGAAATGATGTTGTTAAATTTGTGGAGAATATCTTTAGGGCGAGGAGGAAGTGGACCCGCCCTGATGTCAGACTGATTACAGCTCAGTCTTCAGAGCCCAGCAGGTGAGGTCCAAGCGGAAGTATGAGGCTAGCCAGAGTCCTTGGCTTTCAGGTCGTCAGCCTCTGGGTTCTGCTTCAGGGTCCAGTGTCAGTGTTTAGCGTCAGTGTCCAGAGTCCTCGGCTTTCAGGTCTTCAGCCTCTGGGTTCTGCTTCAGGGTCCAGCGTCAGTGTCCAGCGTCAGGATTCAGCGTCAGGATTCAGCGTCAGGATTTAGCGTCAGGATTCTGACCAGGGTTGAGGCTCTTCTAGATTCTAGGTATTCTGATGGTTCTAGAGTCAGAGCTCCACTGCAGCTTCAAGGTATAGGCTTTTCTAGGTCTTTATGGTTCTAGAGTCAGAACTGAACTGCCGGCTGAGTCTGCTCAATGCCGTATTTATAGGAAGTTTTATGTTTGAATTTGGAGTGTGAGTGGCTAGTGTTATTCTAGACTGAATATAGAGGTTCTATTAAGTTTCCATATATAACCTTCTGCAAACATTCGTTTTTATATGCAAACTTTCACAAAACAACCAAATAAAAAATAAAGTTGTGATGAACACTGACAGAAAGTGTCAATCTGTCAATTAGAAAACAAACATTTTTAGCTAAAAATAGTGCTTGAAAATGAAAAATGGTTTTATAGTTTAGATCAGAAAATTCTGCTCTTTCGTCTCATGTAATAATGTTTTTGAGGTGAAATACGCCGAAACATGGATTTTCCGTCGATTATAGCTCAAAGGAGGGCTGGAAATTATGAATGAGTAATACTTTGGAGCAGTATCTTCCATCCTACGTGGGTATTTACAAGAAATCATTCCTATAAAGAAAGTTAGATATAGAAATATACTACAATACGTGTTATTATTAAATATCCTTAACTTATAGTGAGGATTACTAGAAATTTATTTTAAATCAATTTTTGTATTTATTATGTTGAACAATACTTATTCTAAAATCTCAGCTGCACATAATCTACCAAGACTTTAAACTAGAGCGTTTAAACTACGGAGCGAGGGTGTAATCCAGTTTGTGTGAGTATAAGTACACAAGGCTGTAACTAACCTTGCTTATCAAAATAGAAGGTGCACTATTACAAATTTCAAAGATCCCAAAGGCAAGATCTGAGCAGCAGTAATGTTTACGAATGAATATATTGGAATAAAGAAAACTTGCCCTTGGTCACGGTATGGTATCCGGATAAAAAATAGCTTATGTGTTATTCTAGGTAGGTCTTGAAATATAACTACTCTACATTTCATACGAATTGGTTCAGTTGTTTAGGAGCTTAATGTTTGTTTCTACAAATATCCGAAAGAAGGCACATGAGACTTTTCATCCGTTATGTCTCAGAATCTGCAATGTGATACCTCTGGTTTTACAAGTGTCCATAGGTTACGGTGACCGCTTACCAATAGGTGGGCAATACGCATGTGGCAAAGTGGCAAACTTTAGTTGTTTCAAAAAATCCCATATAAATTTGAAAGCTTGGAGTAGGTTGATTATATAAGTACCATATGAAAAATAACACAAAAATAGGTGAACACCTGTCAATTTTTTGTATTCAATGTACAATTAAGGCTATATCCCTAAAAGCGATCACTATTAAAACACAGTACAATATGCACTAGCAAAGCTAAAACAGAAGCTCTGTTGTGATTTGTGATTAATAAAACGCATAGGCGTAGACTATTCAATTATATTCATAGCTTGCTACGAACAAGTCTACGCGGTATGCTGAGTTATAAACATTCAGATTTTTTCGGTTGAGCAGCTAACGGCCTGAAAAAAACGTTGGGGCCTCTTAGTTGTGAAGCACTACAGAGTAAGTATGTTATTGACGACCTCTGTGGCGCAGTGGGCGAAGGTCCGCCTGAGAAGCAGAAGGTTGCGGGTTCGATTCCTGTCACGGGACAAATGTTTGTAAGATCTGCAAATATTTGTCTCGGGTCTGGATGTTTTCCTATGTATAATATGTATGTATTTACAAAAAAAAAGTATTTAAGTAGTATATCAGTCATGTAGTTCCCATAATAAAAGATCTGCTTAGTTTGGGGCTAGATGATGCTGTGTGAAAAATGTCCAGCATTTATTATTATTATTATTATTATTATTATGCGCAACAAATTAAGGTTATCGCACACATATCAGCCCGGAAGCGGATCAACACTGCCTCGGCGAAGCCTCACTGTTAACCAGCCTACAACGTAACGTAAGCACCGGCAACGGATCAGCACCTCCGCAGTATCGACACGGCTACGCCTGAGGTCTTCGTGGTGACGGCTGGGTAGCAGCTCGTTGAAGACAAATTATAAGGACATAAGTGGTACTACGGAAAAATACCGCAAAAAGCGCGGCGATTTTATCACTCACCACTATCCGTCCACTTGTTTGCGCCGAGGCGAAGCGAAACTACCGTTGTCCTTTACGATGCAGATGATTGTGCGTTGCACTATGGAGTTACATACTGAACGATCCGTTTCCGGGCTGATGTATGTGCGATAACCTTTAATCCTTAACACGTACTTGTTTGCGACACGTCTCGTGAAGTGTAGCGGTTTTCAAAATGTACCAAAGTATAGGTGTTAGCTGGATGACAAAAACTTATATCGGTCTGGCGTTTTACTATTGATACTGTCCTGTGATCGAGAGGGGAATCATTTTTTTATGACAGTTTCATTGGGCATGGTGTTAACGATGATTGAAATCACAATACAGAGGAAAAGGCTCTTGCTAGGTAGCAGACATTTTGTGTCAAAGACACGTCTTTATGCCATTCAATAGGTAAAGGGAACTTTTGACCTACCGTACTATTGGTAAAGGCACTAACAAGTTTTGACTCATTCCAAGAGTCTTCATCAATATTTATGATCTAATTCAAATAGTTTTTGGAATAAAAAACTTCTTCTTTACTATTTGTTGCAAGTTTTATTTTACAGTTCTTCAAAGTTACACTTATCAAACTGTACCGATAAGATCAGGGATGTCAAAAATGTGACTTCATATGGCATGTCATTATGATTGGCAAAAAATACCTAGACACTTGGTACCATTTGGTTACGGTCAGGGAACTAGATCAGACAACAAACGCAACGTCAGCGAAATCAATGAGAAAAACTAGTTAACTACAGTTTTTGAATATTATTGCCAGTCACAGTTAGCTTCAATTCAAAATACTCAAAAAGAAATAACCCTATACTACATGTTTTTCTTGCATGGACCCCACCTTGCATGAGGCCTTCATTCGAATATGAACCGATGCCATCCTAAAGATTGCGGTAAGTCGGTGGATGGAGGAAGCCCAAGATCGTTATGGCACTCTGTAGGGGTCTCTCTATGTCCAGCAGTGGACTTCCATAGGCTGCTGATGAATATTGTGAAGAGACTTTTCTTTTCGAAGAAGAAAATCTTTGAAGATCACGCTACCCAAATTTAACTTAATTTAACACTTTAATTTGTCATTGCAAGGTTTCACAAACTTTTGGTCGAATTTGATGCCCTTTGAAATAGGATTCTTCCTTAAAGTTAGGAAGAGTTTGGTAAGTTTAAATAAATATGGGTTCGTTGGTTTACCTTGTGAGTACCTACAGACTCGATAATTTAAACTATGTAGTTGTTATGGTTGAATAGTCAGAATGAACTTTGTGTTTGCTTATAAACTTTCTCAATAACTGGCTTAAATGGATATTTGTATAGATAAAACTAATCTAGAATACTGAAGTTAGCGTTAGAGAGATGGAGGTCAAGCGCTTAAATATCACTTTCAAGTAAAAACTTCAAATCGAAACAATAGAGCTAAAAATGATCATAGAAAAGTTAATTTTCCATGATCATTTTTAGCTTTATTGTTTTGGAATTCTAGGTACAATTGCGAATTAAAGTTACGATGATTCAATTGTATACGCTGGGTTCCTAAATCACTTCTCACTTATCATTCCAGTCGTGGCAACTCGTGTGTGCTCAATGGTTCGCGGCTCGCGCTTCATCAGTCGAACTTGGTATACTCGTAATTGGGCACACTGGGCGCGGAGGCCGGGCAGAGGCGCACGCGGCTGCTGGGGCGTGTCTATCAAACAGAGCCTTGATGATATAACGCAAAACCTCTGCATCCCCACTGATCCGCCTTAGTTTAGCGCATTGAGATAAAATTGTATTTTTTAGTTTAGAAAAAGAAAAAAGAAAATATTGGCTTTTGCGGGTTAAGGTGTTGTAGGTTTGTGAGAGTCATTAGACAGGTTTTTATTTATTGAGTGACAAATATCGTCCTTCCAATTATTCGCATCTAAAATGCTAGTAATCAAATCACTATGTCACCTAGGTCAACACCGCATTGAACACCGCAACAGAAGATTGTCTGGAAAAGAATCTGAAGAAGCAGGGCAAACTAACATCTTGGACGAGATTCGCCAAGACCCAAAATGAGTGGCGGAAAATTGTTGAGGAAGCAACCCACAAAGGGTTTTAGGGCTGTAGCACTGCAAAAAGTAAGTAAGTGTTACCACAACAGATTTAGCGAGTGTAATCTCATGCGACCTCTACGAGTTACTATAACCGCTGTAGACCGTCTGCGCCAGTAGTCGCTTATGCACTGTGGAATCTGCCTGAGTGTTTCGCTAACGACGTCCACGCGCGGCAAAACTCATAGGAGCCGGAAACCGGAAACTTGCCAATTGTATGTGGTAGTTACTGGACGGCTGAATTATTTACGATTGTACATTTTATGCCACGTCAAAACAACATGGTGACCGGCGGTAACATTTCTTGAATGCTCTCTCTGACGTAGACGTTATAGAAATCAGTAAATTAATTCATTCATTAAAATCACAAGGGTCACTTCGAACGTCGGTTTTATGTACTTCCTGTTCCTCGGTGCGAGTTTTTACCGCCATCCGTCCAAAGATCTACTAATAAAATGTTTATCCTTCCTTCGTATTCCGTTGGAACGATTTGTTGTAAGCCCCTGTGACCATCATCCTGCTCAAAGTTCGTACCTATTTCATTAGTTACACTATCATTTTTTTGTTTTTAGTTATGCTTTCTCCGCTCAGATTGTGTCTTTAAATATTCCCGGCTGCTATATATGATTTCGACCCAACACCCAAATTTACACTGATAAATTAAATAAATGTATAAGTTGTGCAAATGACACGTAAAGTGAAAAGTGTTATGTAAAGAAAGAAAGAAAGAAAATATTTTTATTCACCTTAAAAACTACTACACAAATGTTATGGTACCTGCAAAATATTTATATATACATTTTCTTAATTGTGTGCGTAGCAGAGTCTGAGGCAAATATGGCCTCCACTCAGCGTTGTGCTGGATAAACACTGGTGTGTCTACCCAGCGCTGGTTTTCAGTAGAGTCCAATGGCAAGCCAACGCCACGACCGCCGAGGGTGGTACACTTATAACGTTCAATGAAACGTACATAACACTTTCCGATCTATCTTATGGTTTTGCAATATTTATTATTCAACTCCTACAACAAGCCTTCAACAGTGTAGGGCTCTCTAACAAACTGTTAATAGGCTTAGTAATTCAACAAACTATAGGACAGAGCAAACAAAAAATAGGATAGAATAAAGTCGGTTATTCACAGATAAAAAAATATTCGAGTATAAGAGACGTAGATTACCCGCGCGATTGTCAAAAGCTTACAAGTCACTCTTGACAAGCAAGCTTGTAAACTATTTTTTTTTATTCAACTAAATTGGCAAACAAGCAAACGGCCAACCTATTGGTAAGCGGTTACCGTATCCTATTGACGCCTGCGACAGCAGCGGTACTCGCGCGTAGCCGACCCTAAGGTATAACGGGTGAAAAGCCTCATGTGCTTGTTATTTCACCGACATCCCATACCCTTCAAACCAAAACACAGCAATGTGAGCATTATTGCTTGGCGGTAGAAATAGGCATGGTGCTAGTACTTCCTCGGGGAGCTCTACTACTTCTAAACTTACAAGCAGTCGCCGCTACGTTGACGGGGATAGCCCCGTCTGACGCTGTCCCTTATCGACAGCAACCACTGACCAGACCGCGAAAGCAGCCGTCACTTCCCCGACGGCCAATTGTTTCGCCAGTACGAGTATTATAAGCTGCGGACAGGATTTTATCAACAGATAAACTGTTCAGTTCAACCGTAAAGAGGCTTTAACAGTCTATACCTATAATAAATTACTCTTTTTGTTTGCGGGGCCATATGTGAGTTTGCCAATGGGCAATATGTGATGATAGAGCCTTTTTGGACCCCATTTTGGTTTAGGTGTTTTCTAGGTATAATATGTATGTATTTACAAAAAAGTATATAAGTAGTTTAACAGTCATTTAGTTCCCATAATATATCTACTTAGTTTGGGGCTCAATGATGCTGTGTGAAAAATGTCTAGCATCATTAATTTATTTATATAGTTTATTATTTATATTGGGATGGATTTAACATCTTCACCGCTTACTGCAAAAAGGAGTTCAAGTAATAATCCAAGGAACAGTAGTAGGTATTATTCCTTATCTAACCTGAATAGTCCGCTTTAACCCGGCACTCGCAGGCTTAGCCCAGTTAACTCAATAGTTCAACTTTAATCTAGTTCAAGTCGAGATCAACCTGATTCAATTTTATTTTTCATTTCAATCCGCTCTTACCGGCCCTTATTAAAATTAACAGCCTATTTGTGGAGCGATTCTCGAGTCAGTGAAATTGAAAATGTTGGAAGCTTAGTGTAGGATGAGATGAATTATGATCCAAAGACTTAGATATTGTGGAAATCACAAGACAAAGAGATTTGAATATGAGATTCTGTTATGGTTATTTTTACTAGGCTTGATATCTAAAAAAGATATCAAGCCTAGTAAAAAAACTTTAAATGATTCTAGTTATCACTGTATCTATTACCTTCCAGCTGTGTGAGCTTACAAAATAAGAATTACTAAGCTCAATAGGACGTTACTCGGTTGAATTCTGGAATATGGGAAAATAGTATAACACCGTGGTAGCCTGACGGAAAGTGACATAAAACGTAGGAGTATATTTTTTCGGCACATTCAACAGCGAGTAAATATCTAGGGAAAGAGATAGATGGAAGGGTTTGCTCACAATCAATGGGACGGGACGTAAATTGAAACCGAAACAAAACTTGACAGTCAAAACTAAACAATGATGTGACTCCAGTTTCCAAGTAACTGAGCACGCTAATTTGTAATGTCGTGTCTATGTACAAAGGAACAATTTCTGACGCTTGTTATTCTCATTACATTCCCCACTAGAAGCCCCGAGCTTTGTCGCTTAGTACGATGGAGAATACAATTTAAAAACTAATGACTTTTCTTTGAGGATAAAAAGGTAAATAAAGTTTTGTTAAGTTAGTTTTCATTAAGACGTTCAGCGAAGTTGAAACTTGGGACAGGAAATTGAGCAATTTTGGTATGACCACAGTTTATAGAGGGCAAGTTAGTTCACTTAATAAGCCATAGTGCTGAATCTAACTATGGTCATTACGAAATGGAAAATAATATCGATTTAAGAAGGGGAATCTTCTCTAATCCTCCGATTATTCAGAAGGAACATAAAAAACAGCTTTTTCAGTTTATTCGTATCTTATTCTTGCATAGCTGTTTAAAAAAAATAGCATTGCATAGCGTATGCATAGAAGCAAAAACGCTTTAGTACATTCGTTGTACACTGACTCATGAAAAAATATAAATAGTTACATTTATTACACTACGAGCACATGGCGAATTTTAGACTTGCAGAGAACGCAACTTCGTTCGCAACTTGTAGATTGCTAACGTAAAAATTCATAGAGCAGATTGTTTGCGTTTGTTTTGTATCGATTGCAACGCGTTGAAAAAAACGATACAAATAAAAGCGCGATACAAATTTGCAGAGCGCTCTTACGTCAAAATCGCGTAAACGCGCGTTCTTTGCGCGTATAAGATACTGTGCACACAAAGTTTGGGTATTGCTTCAAGGATGATCCTTAGATAGGTTTTATCTACACAAGTCACTAGGGGATGCTGCAGAAGACGATGAAAAACACGTAGGGGATTTTAAAACTTTCTGAATTTTTACCATAGGCCTTATTAGTAACCCACTTATTTTAACCCTAAGACCTACCTTAACTAGTTTGAGTTCAATTCAGAACCAATTTCAGATGAATAAAATCATTAACTAGAAATATTTTTATTTAATTTTGGTATGCTTCGCTTGGTATCCATTCTGTTGTGTAATGGACCTTAGATACCCTCATCAAATCGTTGCGCTCCCTAATAATGTGAACTTTACAAACTTTGTATAAATCGTTAATAATGAGTTTTGTTGTCAGGCTTTTGGTTATAATACCTTCGCTGGCTTTTTTGTGATCTACCAAGTACAGAATTTGAAATGCCGCTGAAACATGAACTCATTTTCTCAACAGCAAAGTTTGGCATATCGAAAAACAATAAGCAAATGAAAGCATTAAATAAATTTAAATTTAAACAGTGTATTGGTGAAGAATCAATTTGGACTAAGGAACCTGATTAAATCTTAGCAAGTATCACATCTCTGACGAATTTAGTATAAAAGATTTTCGTCTATATGCATGAAATTACCCCTAATCCTACCACTGTTTCACAATTTCGACCTATTTCCATCCTTCCTACACTATCTAAAATCCTGGAAAACGTTGTCTGTAGGCAACTTTCTCGGTTCCTTTCTCAACATAGCCTGCTGAGTCCTTTTCAATCTGGTTTTAGACCTGGCCACAGCACCTCTAGCGCTCTTATAAAAGTTTCTGACGACATACGCTGGGCCATGGACAATAAGTGCCTTACAGTCTTGGTACTTTTGGACTTCAGCAGTGCTTTCAACTCCGTTGACTACGACATCCTCCTAGCTATTCTTTCCTCCTTAAATGTTTCACTCCCAGTTATCTCTTGGTTCCAATCTTATCTTTCTGGTCGCTCGCAGTGTGTACGCCTTGACGAGTCCTGCTCTGAATGGTGTGACATCACTGCTGGTGTACCACAAGGTGGCGTTCTTTCTCCTCTCCTTTTCTCAGTGTTCATTAACTCCATAACCAAGGTAATTTCTTCCCACTGCCATCTGTACGCGGACGATTTACAATTGTACCACCACTTCAAGACTGATGACTTAGCCGAGGGTATTACTCAAATAAATGTAGACCTTGATAAAATTAAAACATGGGCAAAATCGTTTGGTCTCTTGGTTAATCCCTCTAAGTCTCAAGTCTTGATTTTGGACAGCCCCTATATGCTAAATATCATCAATCAATCGTCTATCCCTCCTGTTTATTATGACAGCGTGAGTATTCCTTATTCAAGTAAAGCGAAAAACCTTGGTGTGATTTTCGATAGTCAGCTTTCTTGGGTAGATCATATTAACGATGTCAGTAAAAGGGTTCATTTTGCGTTTCAGTCACTCAAGCGCCTTCAGAAGTTTCTTCCTTTTGAAACAAAAATCACTCTTGCCCAAACTTTGATGTTACCCCTTCTTGACTATGCCGATGTCTGTTTTCTTGATGCCACGGAAGAACTTCTTAACAAACTGGAACATCTACAAAACCTGTGCATCCGTTTTATATTCGGATTGCGCAAGTTTGATCACGTTTCCGAGTTTAGACCCCAACTCAAATGGCTCCCTATTCGTCGTCGTCGTGATCTTCACGTTTTGACACTTCTCTATAAGGTTCTTTACAGCCCTCTATCTCCCTCTTATCTCCGTGAGCGTTTTCAATTTCTGGTTCCTCGCGGTATGCCGTGTCGGACCTCTAAATCCCTTCTCCTTAAAACTCCCTCTCACTCGTCTAGCCGCTACAGTGACTCATTTACTGTTTATCCGGTTAAGCGTTGGAATGCCCTACCTTATGTCATTTGTGATTGTCCTTCAATCGATGTCGGAGAAAAGTTAAAGAGCACTATCTGTTTCTCTAAATTATGTATAGTATTTGTTTTGTAATATCTATATATTTATTTATATATACATGTATATTTATACTTATATGTTTATTTTTATTTTTTAGCATTGTTGTAGTTTACGTATTATTTTCTTTCTGTACACGTTCCTACCTCTATAATTACCTCTCTCTAGCTCAAGGTTTGCTGGAAGAAAACTATTTTTAGGGTTAAGCTCACCTTTGTCCATGTCATTTAATCCTGCCTTTTTGTAATTGTTTATTTGTGTGTACAATAAAGAATAAAGAAATTTGAGCTTTTTCAGATGTGATACTGTAAACAGAAATACAGTACCCGACGTTAACACCTCCTCCCGAAACTTTTTGTTTACAGCTTGTTAACGGAATGAGAATTTGAAGCGAAATTTCTTAGCTACAAATGTTCGTTAAAAGTCAAATATTGGAAGAAGAAATAGTTCTACCGTAAATTTGCATTGTCGGTTTGGAGGACTTGTTTGTAGCAGATAATAAGACGTTAAAAATTGAGTATTGTCAATTTGTTAATGAAACGACCACAGAATAATAATATTAATAATGCAGAATGGCCATTCTCGCCGTTCCGACTTATCACACCACGCCTGGTTTCAATAGTCACTTCATTTGCTCTGAGCAGAGGGGCATACGTCATACAGCACGTATGACGTATACCAAAACTTTCGAAAATATTGTTTGTCTACTGAAATGACATGAACGTCATCAGTGGCTGGCCCCACCACTTGACTCCGAGAGATAAGGATGAAAGAGAGATAAAGTGCGCGAACCATTACGCTCTGGCGATTGGTGATTGATCAAATATTGCCAACCTTAGCATTTATAATTCACTCACACATACAATGGCACGGACACAAACCTACATAATTATATAGGTGGTGATTGCGACATGATTATTTTATAGTTTTATCTATTGTGACCGGAGTGTAGCTGTATGATGAAATTCTACCTAATTCCAATTCAAATAATTCTAATTCTACGAGTTTGATTTTGATAAAAAACGAGCATCATTTCGCACATAAAATATTATTGTAACATCTCCTAGAGACGGTAAGTAATAAAAGCGTTGTCTGATTCGTGTCATTCGAGAACCTTTATTCTCCAGCTGATATCGGTTCGGACCCCCTTATTCTGTATCTGAAAGTAACTCGGTGACGAACAATGACAAGTCAAATGATCATGAAAGCCCTCTGTATTCTGTTGCTATATTGATAGCAACTTGTCAAACGTTGGTTACTCAGTGACTTTCAGATACACAATATAGAGGCAGGGGGCCCTATTACCTCATCAACTTGTTAATTCTGAGAGATATGTCAGTGGCACAGTTTCTTCTTCGGGTTTCTTTGTTTCAGAAAACCGTAAAGTAATTGGTAGAATAACATGCGTACAAAAAATATAAACTTTGAGTTTGATCTTCCTTGTAGATTATCTACATCTATAAGGAAGTTCTTATAGTGTAGGTAGGTATTAAGTAAGTAGGGTAACTACTTTAGCTAAAAGAGACTACCCGCCAGGAACCCTCCGAAAATAAAACAGAACTAGTTTCTATCGAGAAGTAAATCTTGTATTTACATACATAACTCAACAGTTAAAAGGATTTATCTGGAACGGGAAAAGTTAAGGATAGTGGCAATTACTTAAACTAATTAATTGGTTGTTTGCCTGAATCCCTACATAAGCATACTTTTTGCTAAATGAAGTGGCAATAAAGTCCGTCTGAATGAATCAGGGTTGGCTCTCTTCACGGATTTTTTTTTCAATTTGTTCCTCATATAACTAATTCTTTCTAAGTCATACGTAGTGACCTTATCAGGGTTAAATATGTGTTATAAACAGTTAGTGAATGGATTGAGTGTGCTTTGCAGAGACTTCTTTCATGCACCTGACACAAATCATACATTTTGTCTTCCTTTTACTCACTATGTATTCCTTCACCGTTCAAGAGCATCTATGCATACATTATGAAATTACGCGAGGGGTTAGGAATACGTTCATGAATAGTAGTCATTATCCTTTGCTATGTGAATTCGTTTATAAATACCGTGACTGAAAATGAAATGGATAGATATTTTGACAGCCCTGACTCAGCAGAAAATTAAAATTTTCATGTTGAACTCTTGTAACTAACTCCACGCAGTTTTTGAGCAGACACGTACATACGTGTATTCTTTTAGAAAATTCTGTAACATTTGCGAAAAGTTCCTATAGTTATCCCCCAGTCGCTTCCCGATTAAATTATCACCTTTCATATTATTTCAATTAAAAAAAAATATTTTCTAATTGGAGTAGACTAATTTTTTGCATTTAAGCAAAAAATAATTTAAATTTCCATTACTGGAAAGATAAAACCAGAATGTATAAAGACAAATTGGATTCAAGATTAATTTGAAGTCTCGTCCATTTTATTAGGAAAGTTAGCCGACCAACATAAATCATTTTAATTTTCCAGCCAAATAAGAAACCGCTATTCGTGTAATTAGACACTAGCCGTCTAATGAATGCCACAGTGAAATTGATGTTGGGTACCGCTTAAGGACAAATGCAAACCGCCTTGAAATTAACAAAGCTACCACCGTACGACGGTCGACAACGTTTAACGGTCGGTGACAGCCCGCGGGCGACGATTCCAAACAAAGGAGAAATGTAAACTGGACCGCAAGGCTACACGTGTGGTGGATGATAGAGGAATATTGCTCTAACGACTGACGGCTGTACAAGTCAAGGGAGACTTTGACTAAAATGTGTATCTACCTAAAAGGAAATCCATTATCATGCGAACACAGAACGACTGTAACCTCCATGATGTACATCCTCAGTTATGTACTATACCAAGCACATGCTTACTTTATGTACATACGACTGTGCAAAACGTAAGCATGTGCTTGGTAAGGAATATACATATTATGTATATTCCACGTGACAGATTGCAAGCCTATTGCCGTTTATAGGGACACTAGCTTCTACCCACGGCTTCGCCCGCGTGCTGCCCGATAAAAAGTAGCCTATGTGTTATTCTGATATATAAGCTATATCATTGTAATGTTTCATCAAAATCCCTTCAGTAGTTTTTGCGTGAAAGAGCAACAAACATCCATCCTCACAAACTTTCGCATTTATAATAGTACTAGCTTCTGTCCACGGCTTCGCCCGCGTGGTACCCGGATAAAAAGTAGCCTATGTGTTATTCTGGTGTATAAGCTATATTACTGTAAAGTTTCATCGAAATCCCTTTAGTAGTTTTTGCGTGAAAGAGTAACAAACATCCATCCTCACAAACTTTCGCGTTTATAATATCAGTAGGATAGTAGGATTAACCAATGGCACGCCTAAAATTGTTTATTCTAGAGCATGGTGGTTTCCTCACGACATTTTCCTTCATCTTTCTGAGCAATATCTTGGATAGCTGCTACTGGCCAAAATCTCATGACTCACAAACAGTTCGCAGAGAGCGGTAAGTACACCTGAAGGAATTTCACAGTAGCCGCGACTAGTTTTATTGGTAAGAGTCGTTAAGTTACAAAACTATCGTTTCATTTTGAATATTAAACACATCGTCAAACTGACACGGTGGCGATGACGGTGGCGATGGCGGTATGGGTGGCGATTAAAGGGAGATGTTTGTCAAGTGGTTGTAAAAGATTGCGTCAATGTTGTGTTCGTCACCGCCACCGCCACCGCGTCAGTTTGACCGGGTCCTAAATCTTGATAAATTATCTCGTTTTATCCAGTCGACTTTAAAAAAACTTAAAAGGAACGTTGCAAAAAAATGTTTGTTGGGAAATTCTCCAGAAAATAATTATTTGATATTTTATTATATGGTATTTAAAAAAATATATATTCATGACATTTTGAAAAAAAATATATTAGAAAATGCTGTTTTAAAAGAAACAGTTTTTTATTTATTTATTATTTTAATAGATTTTTTCGGTATCATCCCGAATCTTCGTACTGAGGACATAAATGAGGATCCATCATGAGGAATTAAGTCTTGAGTGACCTTGTTTTTTTTATTTCCAGAAGTCTCATACAACTACATAAGTAAGTATATGCAAAAGCATTAAATTATAAATGTTTACATTGGCAATACATGCTATGTGAGTAAATAATTCCAAAACATTTCTAATCAGGCATCATGAATGGTTTAACCGACTCAAACTTACCAATAAAAAAACTAACGAAGCATTTACCACAAATTACATAAACATTTTTCGGGACATCCTAATGCAAAATAACTTCCTCGATGAATAGATAAGTAGGTACCTACCTACTTATCTATTCATCGAGGAAGTTATCTAAATATAAAGGTACCTACCTAGGTACCTTTATATTTAGATCTAGTCATAAATGTTTTTACAGAATTGTACCCTTGAGATCTTGCGAAAATGTTACTACTTCAAAATATTAGACAACAGACATTAGGTACGACTGTATAAGATTTTATGGATAATCAATAGTCATGGTATAAAATTGGCATGAAGTTGAATGGAAAACATGGGTACTTTATGATTCGCATGGTGATATAAACAATTTTATTGACTAAGGAGTGTTTAAATAATGTTTTGAAGGGGGTCCATCAATTTTATAGCAGCAACATTCCAATAAATGACCGACAATTTGACAGGTTTAGTAATAAAGAGTGATGGTACCAAACGATTTTTTTAAAGAATATACTTCTAAATGGTTTAATTTATATAGGTAATATCAGCTGCACATAGCTTGTTACCTGTTTTTAACCGTCTTAATAAAAAGGAGGAGGTTCTCAATTATTTTTTTTATGTTTTTGTGTCTTGATATCTTCGCCAATTGTTAACCGATTTTGATGATTATTTTGTTGCTGTAAGATTATGATCCCGAAGAGGTCTCATAAAAGTTTTATTTCTGGAAATTGCAACTTTTCCCGTATAACTCAAAAAACATAATTATCTTATGGAATCCCAACTAGCCGAAACGTTTTTTGGGGGCTATATATTATTTTCTTCTAGGCTTAGCGATGATGAATCAGCGTAAATTTACCTATACTACTAAACCATATGTTTAGACATCCCTTAAAGATAAAGATAATTTTATTTTCAATTTGAATAGAATAGAATAAAATAGAAATAAGTTTATTTTGCAAAAACACAATACAAGTAAGCATTTTTGTAAGCATACAAATAAGGTCCCAACTCAGCATAATACTGGTTGCAACAACCAGCGCTGGTCAGCGCTATATTTTAAATGAAAACAAATTCTTTTTGACTTAAATAATGCAATAATTATTTATAAACTAGAAACCTTAGCTAATATACAAAGTTGCTCTGGTCTACTACAGGTTATTATTCTAATAGGTATGTTACAAAACCGTACCCCCCAAACGGTGCTAGATTAAACTGTGTTACGTCATTTTACCCAAATGAGCTAATTTTTACTAATTTTATTTAAATGAAATTAGTCTCATTTCAAATACATAAATGTATATCAACATAAAATTCACGAGTACCTACCACAACACACAGACCCGTTAAAAATAATTGCAGAACATACAAACATCTGTCCCGCAGCGGGAATTGAACCCGCTTACCGAGTTATCGCAGAACATAAGTATGTGTAGAAAGACATCCTTTCAGAATAACGTAGGTACACATTCTTGGACACTGTATAGCCAAAAATGGAACCCCAGCCAAATTAAATTTTCCACCGATACAGGTCAATGAAAACAATCATTAATTACAAGTGAGCGTCATAATGGCGATTAAATTACACGGATGGGCGACACGTCGAGTCGCTTCGTCGTAAATACATCAGTGGTCCACCGCATTAAATGCTGTAAGAGGCACATTAGAAGCATAACAAGCAGTAAGGATACTCACCCATAGTGCGCGCTATCTGACTTTTATTTTCCCTTGACAGCAGAGACTGGCGACACGCTATTGTCTGACTTCACTAAAGGACAGCTAGGACAAAAAATTTTTAGGTCCTTGCTGTCCGGTTTCTGAAAAATTACATCAAAATACTTCTATCTTGTTTGTCCGCACTGCCTGGACAAATCTGACAAAGGCCAAACGTGACAGGAATTTAAGTAAATTTTTCATTGATGATTGGTTTTTCATCGTTAACGTGCTGCATTATTAGTAAATAAAATATGTACACTTCCGAGTTAAACTATCTGTACTAATCTATACTAATATTATATAGAGGAAAGATTTTTTGTTTGTTTGTTTGTTTGTATCGAATAGGCTCCGAAACTACTGGACAGATTTTAACCATTTTTCACTAATAGAAAGCTCAATTATCACGAAGTAACATAGGCTATAATTTATATTAAAAAAATAGAGATCTTTAATAAAATTACAATAATGTAAAGTAGCAAAATTTTGTCTATAATATTCATTATTTGGCGTGCGCTGAGAAAACTATTGATGATACATCAAAATGATGTACTACATGATTAAAGTACTCATTATTCCCTACAAGAAAATCCTCGAGGGTATATATCTAACTAAATATAAATAAATAAATAATGCTGGACATTTTCACACAGCATCATCTAGTCCCAAACTAAACAGACCTTGTATTATGGGAACTACATGACTGATATACTACTTATATACATTTTTTTTGTAAATACATACATAATATACATAGAAAACACCCAGACCTGAGACAAATATTTGCAGATACAAACATTTGTCCCGTGGCGGGAATTGAACCCGCAACCTTCTGCGTCTCAGGCGGACCTTCGCCCACTGCACCACAGAGGTCGTCAAGTAACTTTTGTGTTCTAAAATGTAATTTAATCGCCGGTAGAAACAAAAGTTGGTTACATTCGTATCGTAGTATTAATTGTTATTCAAATAAATACTTTTATCATCAAGGGTATTTATGTAGCAATAAAATACTTTTTAATTCATTCGAATCAGACATTTATTTAATTTCGAAGTTATCGCGAGTATAAAATCGAAACCTACGTGGGTGTAACCGCGGGGTGCAGCTAGTATATTATAATTGTATAAAAAGTTGAGTGAGTAACATGCAGTAACTGACTGAAATCAAAGCACTGTGTAAACCGTCACTCCTGAATCCTGAAATTCGGAGGATGTTTATTTTGACACATGAATTTTGTATAGCAAAAATCCACGCAGACGAAGCCGCGGGGCTTTTCGCGAGTCAGAACTGAAAACCGGACAATTGTGAGTCTGACTCACACACCGAGGCTTCCGTACAAGCTTGTAAAACACTAAACATTGCTCTAAAAAAAATAAGTCGGATTGAAAGATAAACTTAACTTTGTAGTTGAAAAAATGTCACGGCCAATTATCCAACTGCAAGTGTAAGCTTGTAATCACAAAAAATCATATGATAGATAGATAGATAAACTCTTTATTGTGCATTACACCAATTTATAGTACAACCACAGGAATATAATAAAAAGAACAAAAAAATTAACAAAAGAAATGTACAATGAGCGGCCTTATCGGTGAAAGCGATTTCTTCCAGACAACCTTAGGATGAAGAGAATTATTTAAAAGAATGACGATGTTATTGCTGTACAAAAAGTGTGAAAATTACAAATTAAATAGTTAATTGATCACAAATTAACTATTTTCGGACTTTTTCCTTTCTTTGTGAGACCTTGCTTCTTGGCAAATTTCATGATTCTAAGTAAAAGTATGTCCCATAAATGGCCGTATTTTTTTATTGCGTCGACTTGAAGCTTGATTTTATTTAGAGCTCGATGGAACCTTAGACGTATTTGATATTAATTTCAACTTGATACCTCTACGCGTTGCTGAGAAAAAGGGTCTTGACAGACTGACAGATGAACAACGAAGTGATCCTATAAGGGTTCCGTTTTTTCCTTTTGAGTTACGGAATCTTAAAAACACAAATAAGCTCACGACTGCAATCCCAGTGATGGACATCCTCTGAACTATACTCAGTACGTAGATCTATGAAGATACCAAGTAGTAGGTATTTAGTGACACGGTGAAACATATTGTATTTGAAACATATTCTTTACATATTATTATGGTGTACTTGTATTTGTTCGAGCAATTTATAATATGGGCCCCAGAGAATCACTTTGCCAGAAGTTTAAGAAATAAATATAATGACATTCCCTTGTCTATATTGACTAAAAATATTAATTTGTTTCAGAAAAAAAGCGATAACCACAATGTATAATCAGAAATAAAGATAAACTCGCTTGCCACTTGTAGACTCCATAAAGTTAGTAAATCGTTTAAAGGGTAGGGTGTACGCTTTTATACCAAACTCCCAAGAGATATACAAAAATTGTCTATTCACAAATTTTAAAACGTAATTGAACAAAAACTTTATAAAAAGGCATACTATAAAATGTCTGATTATTTAGATGATAAAAATTCTTGGGATTAAAATGCTCCAAATCAATAAAAAATGCAGGTACCTATTGTTTTGTAAAAGAATAATTAAAATGAATAAGCCTTGTTTTCTTGGCTTTCTTTCCTGGCTTGGTCGCGGAGGAACAGGCAATAGGTAAAACCGACATTTCAAAGTGATCCTTGTGATTTTATTGAATTAAATGAATTTTGACTTTGACTTTGACTTCGCTTTTCATCTAAAAGCTCAAATTGATAAACAGTAACCCTTCTACATGTAAATGCATATTTTTGTACAATTACAGCGGCTTCTAAATGTACCGGTGTCCCGCTTGTTCCCATAAATTACGAGCAATCGTTTAGAAGTGAAACGGTATCTAAGCTGTTGTCAGCAGTTAATATTCCATTGCTCTATACAATGGCTAAACTATCGACTTGTCTGATAGGAACCACCGGTGTCTTTTAAGCTCTAAAGAGTTTGGGATATAATATACAGAGCACAGCCAAAAATATGGCTTGGTGACTTAGTTTGAACTTGGCATGAAATTACATTTTTTTATCAACGCTTCCTAGAGCTCTACGACAACCTTATGCGTCAAGGATTTACCTTGACGCGAAGGTACCTATGCCCCGAGCTAAACCGAAAACAGTATAATAACCTATTATTCCTTTCAGTCCTACAAAATATTTATATTATATTAAAAACAGCTTAGCACCTAAAAACGATGATGCGTAAAATATATCGCGACCTGATACAGCCATGATTGCATGCGAATTATACATGCAATCATGCAAATATTGGTAAATGGGTAATGGAAATTTTTAATTTGGAATTTTCGGTTATGTACATAATTTTTAATAAAGATGGAATATTTACCATTATTTAGGAGTTTTAATGTTTCTCGACACAAGTAGCTACATCCAATTGTGCCGAAATATCGGAAAACATTCGAAGTCACAAATTATAGTAATTATCCCGTTTTTAATAATAAACAATGATAGTTTCAAAAGTAATACCTATTATATTGTGTACAGTTCCACAAATTTACACGCAAATGGCAATATCCGTAATAAATTCGACGCCTCATCTCGATCTAAATGTTCTCGATTACCCATAATGGTACAATAGGGCTATATTGAATAGGGACCGAGTTGGCACCTGCTTTGCCAATAACACCGCCTAGCTTGGTACATTCTAGGACAGAAAATGGAATGAAATTTGCATTCAAATAATATGAATTTAAAAGTAGGAAGGTACTTATAAATGGATATTAAAATACATAAATGAGTAAACAAAGGCCAGTTTCACATCAAATCGCACTTTGACTTGAAAATAATTGTAACAATATTTGGAAGAATACATATCGATCAAAATACTACGATCAGATACAAAAAAAGTTTGCCACAAAATGAGATCTTGCGAAGTAGGTACTGTTTTTACTCGCCTACTGAAATCCCATAGTTCAAAAAACCCCCTACCATTTAGACTCTTAAATTCTATTAGTATAACCTACTCATCTACCAAGTTTAATCAAGATTGAGTAAACGCTTCGGCATTTATCGATGGACAAACAACATACAAACACCGGATTACCCATGTAGACTCAGAAATTTTCTTGGTTCGCTAACTAGATCAAAACATTTTATTAAGTCTTAATATAGATAAAACTACTGACTTTTGTGTCCTTACAAAAACTTTAAGAACATGACTGTACCATCTCATATGAAATGGCCCATTCTACAGTCCCAGTAGAAATGCTTGCGCTTTTATCCTGTCAGTGACTTACACATTTGCTCTTAGTATAGTGCCCACACCCTTGTGTCTGGAATATTTGGACTATGTTCCATCTTCCTACCTACTCTTGCAGTAGGACATATCAGCGGGAAGATAAGATAAAGCAGGTAGGTACATTGAATTTGATTTCGACCTTACTAAGATACTCGTATATTTTTTGTTTATAACAAAAAGCCGCAAAAATATTGTATTAATTCTGCTCTACGAAAAATAAAAAGCCTAGGGCTTATTGGTTTTCTGAAGTTGACATATTTGCAGACATTCATTTAGAGAAATATATTTTTCCATCCTAGGGCGTAATATGCCGAGATATATAAATACAAAAGTCGAACTATATAAAAGAATATTGATCATTCGGCTCACGTAAAACTGGTTTCTGTTTGTTATGCCATGTCAAAACGTAATCTAGCCACGGACACTTGCAAATGAGTATGCATCAGTCCTTACGCTCCTGACAACAATATTTTATACATCTCGTATCCCAAGACCTGAATCTACACCACAAGTAATACGATCTAGTTTTGTTTGCCGATGTGTTATAGGAATGGTAAAGAAAATTGCAATAAGTTGCAAAACTCGTTTTATAGCAACTGCAGGACAGTATAAAGGGATGTTAATTGGTGTTCCTTACTTTCCAGAGGTAATTGAGTCGTAGCTAAGATACTAAACAATGCAGTAGCTAGTAGCAAAGCTAGTAAGCTTCGACTGCATCTTTGCACCTCTTACATTAACATAAGACATTATTATACTTGAACGGTCAGATTCTGAGGTATAATTAGGAACGTGTTGCATTTAGCAACATTTTGAACATGCTTTATATTTCTCGTAGAATGTTAATCAAATGTTGCATAGCTTTTTCACAGACTGTACTACGTCTTTATTTGACGAACTGGGAAATTAGAAGCTGGAGAAATGGCTAATCCCTGGAAGCAAGAAGCTTGTTTGTTAAATGAAATAAATATAGAATGGTAATTTGTATAACAAAAGATAATAAATACTGAATTTATTGCTCTCATATAGTAACAAAGTTGTTTCTAATAAGTAGAAAATTTCTAGCGGGACAAATGTTTGTATGCCCCGCAGTACTTGTAGTCTCTGATACCCACGGCACAGGGAATCCTAATGTGGATTCAGAACTATGAACTGTTGTTCTTTTTTAACGGAACCCTCATAGGATCACTTCGTTGTCCATCCGTCCGTCTGTATGTCTGTCTGTCTGTCAAGACCTTTTTTCTCAGGAATGTGTGGGGGTATCAAGTTGACATTAATATTATAAACGCGAAAGTTTGTGAGGATAAATGTTTGTTACTCTTTCACGCAAAAACTCCTAAACAGATTGTGATGAAACTTTACAGTAATAAAGCTTATACATCAGAATAACACATAGGCTACTTTTTATCCGGGTAACGCGCGGGCGAAGCCGTGGACAGAAGCTAGTATGAAATACGTAGGAATACGGTCCCTTAGAGCTCTAAAAAAAGACTCTAAAAAGTCAACGCAATAAACGGCCATTTATGCAACGTATATTTTGATACTCGCAAATAAATCAAAACCTTAAGGACACTTCCTGTTGACCTAGAATCATGAAATTTGGCAAGAAGCAGGCAAAAGTATTGGAAAAAGTACATTTTTTTTTAGTTTTTTAGTTATAGCACATCGAAAAAATATTTTCTTGAGATTACAAACTTACATTTGCAGTTGGAGAATTGATTTGATCGTGACGTATATTGTTGTGAGGGCGAAAAATTTTTGGTGCTTTCGTAGTTTATGAACTTGAGCAATGTTAATTAGTTTGGTAAACATACAAGCACAGAAGTTTGCGAGTCAGACTTGCACTTATCCAGTTTTTTACTTATGCACCTTATGTTAAGGTAGCCCCAAACTAAGCAGAGCTTGTGTTACGGGATCTACATGACTGATATACTACTTATATAATTTTTTTTATTAATACATACATATTATACATAGAAAACACCCAAACTCGAGACAATTTTTTGCAGGCCATACAAACATTTGTCCCGCGGCGGGATCGAACCCGCAAACTTCTGCGTCTCAGGCGGGCCTTTTTCCACTGCGCCACAGAGTTAAGTTGTGAGTGTCACTTTAAATAAGAATTAGTTAAATTCAAATCCCAGCTAAAATTCTGCGAAATACCTCTAACGGAGAGCATGAAAATAAACACTAACAAACACTTTGTCAGCAAACATGCAAAATACGCTGACCACAGGTATGTCTGTATCCACAAGAGCCTCCAAACTTTGCGAGTTCAGCGAACAAACGCAAAACAAAATATGAACCACAAAGCGTTCTTGTGGCCGCTTTGTATAGTTTTCAATCTTCGTTATGAGAGATAGCTGTAACCACTGGCCCTCCACAAAGCAATATCGCTGAAAGCTTGCGTATTAACTGCATGGCGGACATAACCCGCTGTGAAGTGAGAACCTATCAACGGAGATTATCATTCTCTTTGTAAGAGGATTTTTTTTAAATAGACTATGGTGCTTCTGTTTGACCTTTTTTTGACCTGAATATCAGATTGAATATCAGACGTAAGTAGGTATGTCAAACAAACCAAAAGTTTTTCATTTTATTTCGGACAATAATAAGAATAGCCATTTTAAAATATTGTTAACTATAACACGTAGGTACTTTACTATTCTCCTGCTGACGTTTCGTTGGCCATCTAGAGGTGCTTCTTTGTGAGGACCGTCGCGACGACATTAGACAGTCATGAAGAAGGACCTCTAAATGGTGAACGAAAAATAATACCAAACCACGATAATTTTAATGCTATAATCTATTTTATTGGTAGATATTACTTAAGAGTATTTGTTGGTAAATTCTGTGAGAGTTTTAGAGAGCAAGGGGTGGATAGACAGTCATTTTTCGATTTTTATTTTACTTATTGATCATCCTTCATACAAAGTGTCCCTAAATAGGTGAAATACATTGCTCTGAAACGATTTCCAGGATACCGTTGTGCCTGCACCATACCTGCGGGGCGATCACACTAACTCATGGCTATCGAGATGGCAATCCATTTTGACACTAGTTCCTTATTTTAATGGCCCATCCATCCAAAAAACGGAACGGCCAATATGAAACCAATTTGTTCATTCACATTGTCCATCTATAGCTCATCCAGCTTACAAATTAGCGTGATACGATTCATCCCATCCAATGATACCAGCCATGGGAAATTAGTGTGATCGCCCCGCTGCCCCGCTGCTCTGCTATAGATACGCGGTTTTTTCACGTCCTTGGCTTCGCGAACATCTTTAAGGCACTACAAAAAATCGGTAACCTAAACAGCATCCTTATATTGGACGTGTAGAACATGTAGTGATTTTTTGTATAACATAGGTTGCCCGTGAAAAAGCTCTGACAGAACGCCTTGAATAGCGTTATTTTTACTTAAACAGTAAAAATGTGTGTTGCTTTAATTTAACTGCAATTAGTTAGAAACGCGTTGTTGTCTAACTTTTTGAATTACTATTATTAGCTTTCACCTTTAGTATAAATAATATTTGCTTGGAATAAATCGCTTTTAAGTACATCCATTGTACCTCTGATTAAAAATAAAATGAAATGTGTTTTCTTATTTTTGTATGGGTATACAATAAAGTTGTTATCTATCAAATAAGTAAGCAAATAAGCTTGTCTTATTAATTTGTTTTGAAAGTATATTGTTAACTATAATTAAATTCGGCTTTGAACTTACAAAAACAAAGAGTGTTTGTGAAAATATCCACTCAAAGAAGTTCAAAAACAATTTCTCGTTAAAAAAGTATTAAAAATTGTTGCGAAACGCTTTACCTCGTACCGGGTTTAAAGTTTTAAGACGCGTTTTCTCGTTACAGAAAGGGTGCGGGGTTGAAATTGTGGGGTGTGAGGGGTGACATCAAAGTGAATTAGCGAATGTTGTCTAGGGGCGTCCGTTTGTAAGCCGCTTTGAAGTTACACTACCTGCAGGCAACTCCGAGGAAATGTGCTAAACCGTAAGGCATTTTATTTTTCTAACCCTCGGGCTAAACCACTGAGGGCTTGGGAATACGATACAAGAACCTAATAATGGTTATTGATACTGTTAATTTTTAATTTAGCCTTGAGCTCTCTTTCTCGGGATAGTCTTGGTTCACGAGTATTTCGTATTGTTCTGTGATAATGGAATCGTAAATAATGAAACAGATCTTTTACCTCAGTGCTGATCTTATTGAATTTGTAGCGTCGTCCATGCAAATATACGTGTAATTGGTCAACTTAACACTTTTGATTAACGACTGAGGTACATCACGTAAACGCCCATCGTCACCCGATAAATACAAGGTGAATGAGTAGACTCGAGTGAAGACGTAATTAATTGCTTAATTCGTACATTTTCACCAACTCATGTGTTTGGACTGAACATAGTGAAAAACTAAATAGTAGCATTAGGTATTTTTTTATTATTTTAGATCATTTTGTTTTTCTTAATTTTACACTAATAATTTTCATGTCACACGGCTATTTGCGCATTTTCTAGTACCTTATGGATATTCTAAGAAAATATCATCATTGATGATATTTTCCCCATAAATTGATTTTTGATTTTGATTGATGATTTTTTTCCCATAAAAATGTAATCTCACAAGAAGGCACAAAAATTATTGTTGTTATCTAAAGAATATCTAGGTCATAAAAAAATCCGGTTCTTCTTTCAAATATTTTTTAAATATTGTTTATGTAAGTGGCCAGTTCCGGAACCAAATAGTGCGCCTTATGTAACGTAACCAGAAGGGACGACGCAGAATGATCCAAATTCCTTTAGAATGTAAGCACTTATTCCCTATCTAACGGCAACGACCTCACAAAGGCAGCGAAAATAGATCTTTCTTCTTATAATAGAGCTCCTAAAAGGGTTCCTTGCTAGCTTACCAAAAAATGTTTTCACCATTTTTCTACGAGACCTTTTTGTCGGGGAGCCCGACTTGCCGCGATAACGTTGAGATAGTGACGCTCACTTTAAATGCAAATCTGTCCGACCAGTCGCAACGACTCGGAACCGACCCAGACACGATTGCTGGAAAATACCAAAGGTGATGCCATAAGTTCCGTGTATTATGTTGGCGCCATGCTATTTTTAACGTCAGTAAAAGCCATCGCCCACAGCAACTTTCTGCGGCGATACAGTCGAGATGCTGCGTCTAGCAGTTTACCTATGCCCACGTAACCATGATTCTAGCTAACTAGCTTTTAGTCTCATTTAAACTACTATTGCAATTCAGATGCAATACAGCAGTCACGATGAGGCATCTTTATAGTCGCTATGCAGTAGTGGCTTAAAAAGATGGAAAACTTACTCCTTTTTTTTTAATTTGGTTGAAAAAGCCTTGCACGCTTCAGTTGCAAGATGAGAATGGTCGCGCTGCATAGTTCTGTCTGCCAGTGCATACGCAGCTGCGGCCCGTCTCTACCCTTTCCTACCCCTAATATCGCTCGATACAATGAATAATGAACATCGATATTGTATCAATGCTGCTGCATTGATATAATATCGATGTTAAAGCGATGCGACTTTATAACGGTAGGTATAGCGTTCACGAAAAGCGCTACTGTATCGCCACAAAAAGCCCTATGAAAGAAAAACTATTTCGACATGAATTATTAGTGTTCAAAAGCTGACATTACTTTTTTAATATTCTCAAAGATAAATATTTAAATAAAGCAGCCAAGTCAAACCACACGCCAAACAGTTATAAGAAATCAACAAGAAAATAAGCCCAAATGAAATAAAACAAAAACCCCGGCACAGAATCTTGGACCAAGAAAATGTGTTCGAAAACCACAACTGAAGCAACCCCATGAAGCCTTATTTCAATAATTTATGCATAAACCCGGCTTCTTGGAAGCATTTTGGTTTGCCAAATACTATAAAGTAAATTTTTGTCAAAGGAAAGCAGTTGCTGTTCTTGAATCTTGGCTACAATATCGGTAAACAACAATTTTAAACAACGCAAGAATAAATGTACAAAAAAAACTCGGTATGTTTCGTAAATACTAGGTGGTGTTACTAAAGGCATACAGAAATAATTTTAGACCAATCTGAAAAAAATATTATTTTCGAGAACACTTTCTGGAATTTTCTCGTGGCTGTATCGAAAGTGGCCAGGTGGAAAGTTCAATAACGAGCACTTTAGACGCTGCAGATATCGCTACGTCACACCGAAACAAACACTTTATTGTCATAATAATTTATGACATTAACACGACAAAAAACCGACATCGAATAACGGGAAAATGATAAAAAGCCCAATATGCAATTTCATAAACCATTTTTTCCATTTAGGAGTGTTTTTTTATAAAATGATATGAGACCACCCTTGAATACCATACCCATACCATGCCAATTAAAAATAATTCATTAAAATCGATTCACAACTGGCAAAGATATCGTGTAACATACACACAAAAACATACAGACAAATTGAGAAAGTCGGTTGATAATAAATAAATCGTGATATTCGCAATACTCTATCAGTTCCAAGTTTACGGTTTCTATCCTGCAGGTAGTCTATCATCAGAACTCACGTGCCCACGTCATTTTGCTTACTCTTTCAAAAAAAAACAAAAACAAAAGAAAAACCGCCCAATAAAAATGTTTCGGCTATTCTTGATTTTATAAGATGATGATATTTTTTTAAGTTTTACGGGAAAAATAGCAATTCCTTAGGAATAAGCATTTTTATGGGACTACCTCGGGATCATTTTCTATACAACAACAAAATAATCAACAGAATCGGTTCACTAATGGCGAAGATATAAGGTAGCAAACACACGATAATAAAACAAAACATACAGCCGAATTGAGAAACTCCTCTTTTTTAAGTCGGTTAAAACACGGTCACAGACATTGATTTCAACCAAACCAATGGAATGCTAAATACCAATGGATGAAAGAGTGGCTTCACCTGCATAGTTAGTTTCTATAAAACCCTTCTGACTTTAATCCCTCTAGTGAATATCTTCAGAACAATAGAGGGGTAGTCATAAGCGAGTACAAATATTATTATATATTATTGGCACATGCCCACATTTTACAAAGTAGTTCACATTCCATGTGACAGGTTGCGAGCCAATTGCCGATTACTGAACCACATGACACTAGGCTTGCCAGTTTCCACATCATAGTTTTCTTCTCCCTTTGAAGAGTGTGTTTAATGGGCAGGTATTTTTTTTCCAGTACAAAAACCACGCTCCTAGTAGGCTCCAAAAAAAATTAGACGCAAAATATCTCATCAGGGTTAGATTATCAGAAAACCCCTCAGATTTTTTCATTGTTGGTCACAAAGTACCTTTCTCTGACCTGACGCAGGATAACCAAAAAAGAAAAATCATAAGGACACGATGAACAAATAAGTGTATGTGGCAAAGTGTGCTTAGTCTAAATTATGCGATATTCTAAGATGTTCCCCAGGTACACTACGTTGTGACTGTGGGACTCTATCCAATAACTATGGACAGATTGCTGACGTGTCGTACCATTAAAAGTTTCTGATCCAATGGTGCGTGGGTGCGAACTTGCCTTCTTTATTCGGACTTCACTAGAAGTTGCCCATTAATCGAAACATAGGTGCCACGACAGCTAGTTTATTGGACAATATGTATAATGCACGACAATATAAAAATATAGATAAACTATAGTACCATTTGCTCAACACAGATGTTAACTACTAAGTACCTATATGCAAATTCATTTGTAATTAATTATATATCAAGTTTTGTTCTCAGGTAACTTTGGATGAATTTTAGTGAAAAGTGTAAGTAGCTAAATTTAACAATAATAATAATGCTGGACATTTTCACAGAGCATAATCTGCCCCCAAAGTAAGCAGAGCTAATGAACAAAACCACGATATAATTGTTGCTGTTAAAAACCATTACCCAATAAATAATCAGTTTATCCCAAAATCGTCGAACCAGATAATCGCATGTAGATTCTGTGGTAAAAAGTCAGATATTTTCATTTAAGCTAACGAGTGAAGTCAACTAAATAAATAAAGCAACAAATTAAAAGAGGATTTTAATTGAAGAGTTCGATAATTAAGCATGAATGTTTAAAATTAATTAATGAATTTCGTGGAATGGACCGAGCTCCCGATCGGCCGTAGTCGCGAAACGAGCATTCCTAATTAATGTGAACATTGAACAAGGCCGTTTTGCTATTGTAAGTAAAGCTAGCAAATTTCTACTCGTTAACTTTAATCTATCGATAATTTAGATTGATTATCATATTTTCCAATTCTAAACAGTTTATTTACGTAGTATATTTAAAGTGATATTTCTGCTAGTAGCTGACACTTTTAAAATAATGAGGTTTTACTATCAATTTTTGGAACCAGATTTTTTTTTGTTTTTAGATCAATTTCAACATAAGTTTGTAGATCAATTTCATTTCTTTATTTGTTCATACACATAATATGTAGTTGTGTAATTTAAATGAAAGAGTTAATTAAATACCATATAAAATAATAGCATGGTTTTGCATTGAATGGTGTTTTATTTACAGCACGATTTCATGAATATTATATTGTTGTTAACGTTTCGAATAACTATTCGCAGCTCTTTCTTCTTTTCAAGCCACACAATTCTCTAATGCAGATCTTTTGAGCAATGACTTACCGATCGATCTTATCATCATTTAAAAGGGAGTCTTCGGGTACCCAGAATCAGGTACGTAATCGAAAGTTATTTCCTAAGCCACATAAGAGATGCACGATTACGTAAAGTAGGCACAGTAGACAGAACCTGGGATACGAAAACAGAACTACAGCATATTATGGCCTTACAGCTGATACGAAAGACAATAGCTGAGACATGAGCCAAGTCGTTCAGAAAAATGCGCTATAATAGCTTAGCGATCCGTAACACGAATGGGAAAGAAAGTAAATCTGTCGCATGCGTCAGCTGCCCCACATTAGTCAGGCGATGCGAGAAAATTTAATAAAAGCACTCCTTATTGCCTCGTCCGTAATAACTGGTTGATATCACTTTTTCTGTGTAAGTCAAGGAAACTTCTGTTTTGATCTATCCACATGAACAAAACTTTTAGTATAATTTTATCTGTGCACATACCTTATAACGACTTAACTATGTCTTAGTGACATGTTTTTATCTTTTATAAAAAAAGTTCACTTACGCATGCCTAACTTACCTAAATGCAGACGAGAAATATAATAGCTAACCCAACTTTATTACATTTTTATATGAAAATTATGAATGCGAATATTTGGATGTTTGTTGCTAAATATATCCTAAATATATATAATAAATTGTTTGAATAAATAAATTGTTAAACTGATTTGAATGAAATCTGGAACAGGTTTTCTAAGCTAGATTTTCTCTTTTGTTTATTCAGTAACAAAATACATAAAAATTAAAAAAAAACGTTTAATTTATTCTATTGTAATTTATATAACCTGATTTCAACTCGAAATTATATATTTGCGATTTTAACGAACTCGAACCTTGCTTGTATTGCGTCATCAATAAGCTAATAATTAAGACAATGAACAAATACCGTAGGTAACGATTACATTCAATCACTTCACTCAACATATCCAGGACTGCATGTTCTAAGTTGCGCACATCAGGCAGCATCACAGCATCATTTTAATCAGTAATTACACTCCACTCAGTTTTATCATTACAACGCCCGCGGCGTTGTCGCCCTGAAAGCTCCGCCATTAGTATTCAAAATGCAAATTGCTAACAGCACTCAGGGCAATGCACCCGTCTCAGATCTTACTTTCCCAGAAATAATTTCATTAACATCTGCATACTTGCATGGTCCTTGTTAATTCTTGGACTAAGAGCCTAGAAAGTTTGTGTCTAGACACTGGTTCACATAATGGATATTGTTTTACACACAAATGTTAAAATCTTGACCGGGAGGCCAGAAAACTTACTAATAACAACTAAAAACTATACGTAGGTACCTAAAACTAAATCACCTTATTGGAATCTGAAGGTATGGTCCCTATGCTCTTATATCAGTCAGTTGCATTATATAAATCTCTGTCCCAGAATCTAGGAATGCTAACGCATCTTCTATTGCATGTTACGACTAAACTAGACCGATCCTTTTTTTTCTGCCTAAGCATTTTTTACATGAAAATCAACTTCCAAAAGCTTACATTATTAATTCCAATTTAATTACCTTCTTCGTTTTCAATAGGGAATTGTGTAATTTAATATTAAAATTAAAGCAATCTGAAAATATAATATAAACGTGAATATTGTTTACAATTTCCAAATTGCAATTAAGTTCACAGAAAGTAAGAGAAATATTTATACGATGCGTTCATTATTAAGTTCAAATATATTAAATTTTTGCGCAGTTGGGTTACCATAAACAATGAGATTGATATCATGATCGTCCATCTCTCAGATTGGTATAAAGAAGAAGGGAGATACATTTTGTTTATAAAAAGAGAGAGCTCTTCCAAATAGGATCCAAACTGTTCTAAATGATAATGTTCTCATTTCATCCCATCTCACTTTTAGGAATTTTTCTCACCGTGTTTAGGTTACGAAATAAACTACTTGAACAATTTATATATTATTATGATACCCACTGGGAAACAATGTTGAACAATTCACTACTTGTTCTATGCGTTAGGTCACTCTTATTATTTTTACACAATTTTTATTACAACATAAAAATAAAACAAACGCACTGTAACCTAATGAACATTCTTAGATTCTTCCGAACATTATATTTGACACTTTTTGCATAGTAGTTGGCATTCCACGTTTGATTTTCACGTTTTTATTGTGATAGAGAAAATAAAGGCTTCAAAATTACCTCTTTAGCCTTGACGACCTCTGTGGGCGAAGACCCGCCTGAGACACAGAAGGTTGCGGGTTCGATTCCCGCCGCGGGACAAATGTATGTATGATCTGCAAACATGTGTTTCGGATCTCGGTGTTTTCTATGTATAATATTTATGTATTTACAAAAGGTATATAAGTATTAATATCAGTCATGTAATTCCAATAATACAAGCTCTGCTTAGTTGGGCTAAATAATGCTGTGTAAAAAATATCCTGTAAAAAATAAATTGTTACAGATACTGGTTCCTGGAAAATCAAGAAACTAACGATAACTTGGCTCTTTCTAGAGCCAATCTAAATAAATAAATAAATAAACAGCCAACAGACACATACATAGTCTTGACCCTACACTGTGATACCGTGTCGTGGG
This sequence comes from Perizoma flavofasciatum, assembly GCA_958496245.1. Lineage (NCBI taxonomy): Eukaryota > Metazoa > Arthropoda > Insecta > Lepidoptera > Geometridae > Perizoma > Perizoma flavofasciatum. The sequence goes on from OY292433.1 coordinate 5,766,022, forward strand.
TATCAGGAACTACGAGTACCGTGGCATTACAACAACAAGACAGGGTTCGATTTCTCCTATTTTGCACATTTGCCCCGCCCGGGACAAATATTTGCATGTTCTGCAGATTTTTGTTCCTGTCTGGGTGTTATGGTACCACGGTACTTATAATACCTGGTACCCACAACAAAGGTAATAGGTGGGGCTAGGATTATTTTTGTGACTGTTGGGTGTTTATTTGCCAAGGCACGGTCTCCATTCAAGAACTCGTTTACCCCAACGGTTATCGGTTCTTCAGCATATATGACCAGCCCTTCAGCTTGCTAATCCTCTGAGCTATGTCGATTACTTTCATTCTCTGTCTGATAATTTCATTACAGATTTTAACCTTCAGAGAAACTCGAGCATAGCCCGTTTCATAGCTCGCTATTCAACCTTGAACTGGTGGATCAACCCTACTGTGAGTGTCCATGTCTCGGCACCGTAGGCTATCATGGGTAGGACGCACTGATGGAAGACTAGTCTTCAGGTATTATGGTAAAAGCGTCGAGAAGTTTCAACGTAGTCTTGGCGGACGTGGTGTGGGTAGCCCCCGGCTAGATGGAGCGATGACTTAAGAAAGATAGCGGGTAGAAAGTGGATGAGAAGAGCCGAATACCGGGCTTAGTGGCGCTTTTTGGGACAGGCATTACGTCTAGTAGTGGACTGATGATGGATGTTTATTTATTTATTTACAAGCTCGATCCGAGCGACTACGGAAAAAACAACAGAAAACACAGAGCTAAGTCAGAATATGACCATTCCATTAAACGGTGCGCGCCATGGATATTTACTCCTGAACCCGTTATCCTGCGGGAATCCAAAGGAAAAAAGGTCGAGTAATTTGTCTTTACTTGGTAGATTTATGCCAGGATCACTAGTATAGAGCAGTTGCCTTCAGTAATACTCGTAGAATGAATTGTTGATTATAATCGCGTCGAGGACGTCCCACGTGGAATCGAGCCGAAGTCTATTGGATGGAAAACTCCTTTGTGAATTGCTGTACTTGGATGATATGTTTTAGTAAATAAAGCTTTGTTTTCCCCTTTCTTCTTATTTCTGGAGATTCGATTTGTGCTTTTATTTAATTAATACACAAAATACCATTAGCGATATTTTTTCAACTTTATCTGCTAGTTAAATGCTATGCTATTCTATCCACAAATCCTGGAGTCCAAAATGTTTCTAGAAATATAATACTTTCTTACCCAATTTTCGTACAACAGAATAAAATGTATCGTATTTCGCTTTAGTGTAGATATTTATTTTTAATATCAATTTCATAAAAGTAATCGATAATCAATCATCGGCACCCACCGAGCTCGCGGCGTCTTCCAATCACCTCATTACATTACACGTCAAAGATTTACACTGACTGTGCACGCACACAATTCTCGCACAAGCCTTAAAATACGACTTTGGTGCTTACTTCTTTATGTTATAAGCGATTAGAAACAAAATAAATAGACGATCAATCACCGGTTACATTACAGCTCCTCGCGGCATCCTCCAATCACCTCATTACATTACAGTCAAAGATTTACACTGACTGTGCACGCACACAATATTCTCGTAAGTCTGGAGATACGACATTGATGCATATTTGTTTCTTTGTGTTATAAGTGATTAGAAGCTTTGTAAGTAAGTCTGTTATGTACCTACTTTGCGGTAATCTCTTATTTCATTTGCATGCAATGTTATTAAAAAGATTGTAAACGGTTATTAATCATTTCCGTTTTTTACGGTAATTGGGTCGTATGATTATTTGCCACTTTATTTAATTTAGGTTTACTAATTTAGGTTACACTTTATTTAGGTTTTCTAATTTGTGAAAATTTTTCATGAGCACAAAACACCTCTTCTGTAAGTTAGTGAGTTGGGTATCCTGCTGATTCCAGATTATGCAGCAGCATCATTTCAAGGTTACCAATTTATTGCAATATCATTGAAATCACAGGATACTAAATTTCAAATCAATCAAACCAGTAGAAGTTGCTCACATCCCGTCAACAACTAGAAAAGAAATGATGATCTTCAAACAACTGAATCGATTTTCTTGAATCAAAGCTCAGAACAGAGCACTCTCGATGAAGTCACATTTCAAACAAAAAACTAAATCAAAATCTGATTTTCCGCTTAGAACACGATGCCACAGACAGATACAGAGATACACACGATAAATTTATAACAACCTTTATTTTGCGTCCGAGGTTAAAAAACCTATCTCACAAAATAATAATCAAACATCACGTACTTACTAGTTTTATAGTATTTATAAATTTATTTATTTCTATGGCTTTAGGATGTCAATTGTTTAGAAGGGTGGAGGAGGGTCTACCTAAGCTCTAAACAAGCAACAATATTTGGATGCTGTAGTTAAATATTATTTAAATCCATTTATTCATATTGTAAAAACGGGAATTTTCACGTACTGCACTATCGGTGAAGGCACCGACTAAGTTTCGACTCATTCCGAGATTCTTCATCAGGGTAAGTGGTTGCGACTTTCTCCTTCCGCGTCGCGCAGTGCACTAGTAGTGCACGGCGCGACGCAGATAGTGCAATAACATAGTGCACAATATGAATAGTCAAGTTCACGATAGTTTTTGAAATAAATCCATTTATATGTTTTAGTAATTTTGTATACAAAATCGCGTCATTTCTGATACTTAGGCCAAACATTTCTTTACATCCTCATATTCCTTTATACGGATTATCCACCCAGCAATATGATGTGTATCTTGATGAGATTAGAATTAGAATAATAACGGTTCGCTACCCACTGGGATTATTTATTGGAAATTGATCAATATTCCACATACCACATAGACACAATTTATTGTGCCAACTTAATCCTGTACGACAAGAACGTGGTTCGGACTTAATTGAATGGCGATAGCAATGTTTATTATCTGCTTATTGCCACTAACATAATACTTAATATGCTGTAAGATACAAATATCGTTAACGTAGCTTTCATAAAAAACTAACAAAAAAACACGCTCACGGATGCATTGAAATTCTCAGATACATACTACGTACTTTGTAAATTTTTGAGAATACTAAGTAGGGGATAATCAGAGGCACGTCCAAATGTTATATTTGGCACATGCCCATGTTTTGCCAACAGTTAGTATTCCTTTGCCTTACAGGCCTTCGAATTTTTAGTTTTAGGGCATGCCGGTTCCTCATGATGTTTTCTTTCGCCGTTTTGAGCACGTGTTAATGTGCACGTAATTTTTTTGTGCACGATTTGGTTCTAAACCGCGATCTCCGTATCGGAAGTCGGGGTACTGCCCACTGGGCCAACACGGTTACAAGGTTGTTTTCATATTGATATTAAATCCAATCCCACCTATTCCATGCCAGCTCCAAGCCAGCGTGTTATATGTATTTAGACTCGGAATAACGATGGACATAACAGCTGTAACACTTTTTTTTCACTAACTGCCTAAACGATTTATCTCTAACGATGATTGAAGAGTTCAAACAATAACTATCGCTCAAATTTCAAAGGAGCCATCCAGGTCCCATTTTCATAATATTTTAATTATACTACGCGATTTAAAGGTCGACAGCTAGAGACGTTTGAAAGTCAGGCAAACTTTAGCCCAGTTAATTAATACAATCAGATACATCAGAAAACGTGTACCCAGCCAGAAAGTTGAAAGCACTGACAAACCTAAAGTCTTTAATATTAATGGATTGAGATAGATTACCGTTGTAATTCAGACGACCAGACCTTTGATGTGAGTGTTTTTGTGGATCTATTTTGCTGAGTTTTAATCAGGGTTGGCTAATGCTTTAAGCCTTCTTACGACTGAGTCTTGTTAGATCAGAGTAAGATTAGACGGTTTGAAAAGAAATAATTTACTATATATTTTAAAAGCCAAAGTGTTGAACGAGGTGCTTGCTCTTCAAATAGATACGAATTAAAAAGATTATCAGCTGAACAAGATTATAAACTGATAATATTTTTAACTCGTAAATTGTGGTTATTGATATCAGACGATTTATGCTTAAATGCTGACAATTTTTTGATGAAATGCTGACTTGATGGCTATGGGTAAGCCAACCTGTCACGTGGAATGCTAACTACGACGCAAAACGCAGACCAAATATAATTATTGGACGTGTCTCTGACTACCCCCTACCTGGTATCCTCCCAGACCTACGTACTAAATACGGATCTGAGACGGAATATGGATCGGATCCCGCCTGAGACGCAGAAGGTTGCGGGTTCGATTCCCGCTGCGAGACAAATGTTTGTCTGATTTGCAAATGTTTGTCTCGTTTCTGCGTGTTTTCTATATAAAATATGTATGTATGATATATAAGTAGTATATCAGTCATGTAGTTCCCATAATACAAGCTCTGCTTAGTTTGGGGCTAGATGATGCTGTGTACAAAATGTCCAGGATTATTATTATTATTTATCTGAGGAACTCTATGGGGACTACAGTTGTGAGCATGTTTGTTTGTATGAATGTAATATTACGAGAGATGAGACTAATCGCAATACTGTTCATTTGAACAATACCTTTCGCATTCTACCTTACAAGTATCTAGGTAACCCTCCAGTAAACGGTCCCTTACTCCATTATTCACACTAATAAAGGTACGCTCAAAACCCAAAAGGGCCAAATACCCCTAAAGCATCTTTGCCCTGAGGCGATGGAAGAGTTTGTAAGTGGAGATCAGAAGTAGGGGGGTAAATATGACCGCTTTACAACACAATAGGTCAAAAGGACGATGAGGAGATTACGTCTGCGGGGGAAACAACAGGTGGGACAAAGGATACTGAAGCTATTCCGGAGGCTTTCCGGGTTTGGGAAATATCAAAGAAATTCGAAATAATTATTCGGAACAGACGCTTTATTTTAGTTTTGCCTAAAATGTTCAGAGGTTTTAACTGGGAACTAGAAGAACGTCTGCTTGAGATGTTATTCTATTAAGTTTTATAATCAAGAGCATATTATTGATAAGCTCTCACTAATAAAAACGTAGGTATGAAGAAATAATCGTCCATCGGAAGTATTTATAGAATTAATCACAAAGTTCTATACAAAGCTTCCGTAAGGTTAATCAGGTTCTAAAGCTCAAGAAAAAACTACAAACGAAATAACTAATCATAAAATCAAGATAACTTTATTCACCTAATTTCTTATTCCTGTATAAATAAGAACAACTCTGTTCTCATTTATGTATCTCTCAACAAGTTCTGCGCCGTGTCATTAATTTTCATAACAAATGAATATCCATTAAATAAACTATCTCAATGAATAAACAATTTCTAACAAACGATTCTAAGCACATGTCCCGCCATAACTTGCAGCCGAGACCACTCCCGTTTAGGTGATCACATTCATTACAATGGTACTAAATACGCGTTATGAATGTCGTCGGCTAGGTACATTACATACCTATTTGGGAGGTGTGGATCAGAATACATAAAATCAAAATCCCTAAATTTCTGTTAGAGATTTCAGGACTCTGTGCACATTAACAACCAACATGGCGCGGCGAGCTGTTGCAAAGCAAGAGCTGTGTTTACAAGTTCTGCAGATATTTGTCCGATATTGACCCGGAGGTATGGGTATTATGGTATCACGATACTTGTAGCTCCTGATACCCACGACACAGGGAACCCAAGTGTGCAATCAGGACTGTGTATGTAACTGTTAGGTTTTTATTAATTTATTTAAATGTGAAGGAATCCGGATAAATCTGTTTGACGACCTCTGTGGCGCAGTGGGCAAAGGTCCGCCTGAGACGCAGAAGGTTGCGGGTTCAATTCCCGCCACGGGACAAATGTTTGTATCTGCAAATATTTGTCTCAGGTCTGGGTGTTTTCTATGTATATTAGTTTGGGGCTAGATGATGCTGTGTGAAAAATGACCAGCATTATTAGATACATGGTATTGATTGATTTCATGTCTCACAACTGTCAAGCGAAGTCGCGGGCGGGGCTCATGAGGAAGGGCCTCGAAATGGTCAATAAAAGGTCAGTAGGATAATAGTAAAGTACCTACGTAGTATAGTCGTAATAATACACTAAAACTTTTTAGGTTGTTTTTTGTTCACCTTTCCAATGTGTCACTTAATTGACAAAGTTCTCTGTATCATTTATATAATAATAACATCAAAATCACAAGCAATGTCTTTCAGTTTACCAATGTTTGATCTTTCTGTTAATTACTCTCTTGTTAGTACCCAAGATACAAGCTCACGCTTAGTCTGGGTCTCGCTAGAAATTCCATTTACTATGTATCCTACTTGCATATTATAACTGCATTGTTAATTGTATCTACTCTTCTTCCTTATTAATAAAATTGTATTTATTTATTTATAGTATTACATAGGTAAAGCAAATATCACTATTTTGAGTAAGACTTTATTTATTATTTGTTATTTATTTATATGACTTTATGTAAAATGTTTACGTTACGCTATTTAGCATTCGCAGCTTCTTCTATGGATTATGTGCAGTAAAAACACCTATTTTAGCACAGTTTTGCACACAGATACGATCACGCAATTTATGCAGCCATTGTCTGGATACAACCAACTATTCTCATTAACGTCCTCCACTTCGCAGTTATTTGAATGTATAGAGGATTTTTGTTTGAGTTCGCCATTTTTGTCGAAACTCGTCATTTTCATTCAAACCTTTGTGGTAAATTAGGTTTCGTTTTGTTATAGTTCTGTACTGTACAAAGCGTCAAAACTTAAAAAACGCACTTTAGTTCATATACCTATAGCTTCTGCCCACGGCTTCACCCGCGTGGTACCCGGATAAAAAGTATGCGTTATTCTGATGTATAAGCTATATTACTGTAAAGTTTCATCAAAAACCGTTCAGTAGTTTTGACGTGAAAAACAAACATCCATCCTCGCAAACTTTCACGTATATAATATAGCAAGTAGGATTAATTTATTGATAGATTTCTTTTTTGTAAACCATAAACTACTAGGATGCTAATTTCAATATTTGAATCAGAATCAGAATGAGTGAGTCGAAAATCTTCTTGAAAATTCCCGTTTTTTTATAATACTCATCCTCAGATAAGAGATAGTCAGAGTAAGGGGTAAGGGGTAGTCAGAAGCACGTCGTGACACATGGCACATGCCTTCGAATTTTCGGTTCCATGGCATGCTGGTTGCCTCTCATTTTTTCCTTCTTCTCTGGTTCAAGCGAGTGTTAATGCGCAATGATGTGCTTACTCGAAAATAAATTGAAAAATAATCAAAAATCTAAAATTGTTATTGGAACATAATAAAAAGTAGGTTCATAAATACAAAGAAAACGAAGGTGACTGCAAATAGTTATAAAAACTGTAGCGCAGTCACCAACGCCCACCTCCTAATGTTAGATACAGCATGTTCTTAATTGAAAACAATTTGGTTAAAGAAAACAAATATTATTATTTTTTTACATCAGTAGGCTTAGGGAAATATTTATAGTAAATGTTAATAATATAATATAAAGTTTAGTTATGTTTAATGTTTGTGAGTGTAAGAGTAGGTATGTATGTGTGAGATTTGAGTGTGGGTGTTATCCTGATAACACAAGTCTCGTAAGAGCCATGGTTACACAGGAGAACATCGTGTAAGCGTGTGTAGTGTGTGAGGGTGGTGGGATGTATGCGGTAATTATTTAATAACTCTCAATAGCTCTTCAGTCTCGTCATATGAGAGGGTTTGCAGCCTCAGTTTGCAATATTATTTTCAAGTAGAAAAATTAATTGGTCCACGACCAGGTTTCAACCCACGACCCCCAATCGAAAGTTGGGGTACCGCCCACTATGCCAACACGGGTCGGTCAAAAACACAATAATAATAATAACAATAATAATGCTGGATATTTTGTCACACATCATCTTCTCGCTACTAGAATTATAATACCTGTGCACAAACTATGCAGAGCTTGTATTATGGGAACTACATGACTGTTCTATTATTTATACTTTTTTTTGTAAATTCATACATATTATACATAGAAAGCACCCATACCCCAGACAAATAATTGCAGACCATACAAACATATGTCCCGCGGCGGGAATCGAACTCGCAACCTTCTGCGTCTGGTGGCCTTCGCCCACTGCGCCACAGACATATGACAATGAAGGGGAACGCCCAATGAAATGAAGGGGAAGTGAAAATGAAAATGAATTGACTGGTTTCACAGTCACTTCACTTTGGTTACAGTCTTGACTGAAAGTTTGAGAAGCTTTTTAAATAAATAAAGTGAAAATTAAATAAATAATGCTGGACATTTTTCACACAGCATCATCTAGCCCCAAAATAAGCAGAGCCTTGTATTATGGGAACTACATGACTGATATACTACTTATATACTTTTTATTGTAAATACATACATATTATACATAGAAAACACCCAGACCATACCATATTACAGAATATTTCCATAGGCTTACATGAACCACCTAGACAGTACCTGTCTACCCACAACACTAGAATAATATCAATCAAGATTACTTAGTCAAAGTAATGCTCAACAAAAGGCTTTATGAGTGTATCTACTCACAGTTAGCTACCCCAAAATGATAATCCAAAGCTTTCCTACTTATCTCTAAGGAAGGCAGCCTACTACAGGCAGTTAAGCTGTGGACTAAAATAATAACGCACATTTGGGCCACGTGTAGGTACCATCCATCGCGGTAATTGCCGACAGCCGGAAGATAGCTCGAGAATTATGACGTCACATAACGTGCTAATGACGTCATAACTGCATCGCCTCCAGCGCTTGACTTCGCTGCATGATACAATTTACTTTGCAAATCTGGATACCTCCTACCTAGCTTTGGTAGCGGCCAGTTTGCCTCATCAAATACCATTCGATTCGGACAAGTCGTTTTATCGCAGAGCAATATTATGCTATGGCTACTAGAAGACTTCATATTTTGATTTGTGCTTTTAATAATAATATCAATGCTGGACATTTTTCACACAGCATCATTTAGCTCCGAACTAGGCAGAGCTTGTATTATGGGAACTACATGATTTATATACTTCTTCGATACTTTTACACTTTTGTTTTGTAAATACGTAGGTACTTAGATAGAAAACATCCAGACCTGAACAAATATTTGCAGATCATACAAATATTTGTCCCGCGGTGCGAATCGAACCTGCAAACTTATGCGTCTCAGGCGGGCCTTCACCCACTGCGCCACAGAGGTCGTAATTTTTTTTATTAATAAGGCAATTGATAATTAATGAGGTTTAATTTGATTTGTTAACAAGAAGTTCACAAGTCGATACAAGTATTTAAAGTTTGGAGAGAATTGTTAAAAGTAGTTAAGCATAACGTGTTCCTTTTTATTGTAACATTGTCGTCCCACTTTTTTTTCCAGTTCTGCAAATATTTTTATTCTGTGGTTGTATAATATTCTGGGGTTTAGGGCTTGTGGCACCGTGGCATTGGCAGTTTAGTGTAACATTGGGACTGTGTACTATAGGATAGTGTTGAGAAAACATTTTGGGGAAGAGACGGTCAGAATCAAATCAAAGTGCCAAAAACTAACGCTTCACCAAACGTCCATCACCAAAAAATAAAGCCGAAAGCCGATCGATATGAAACGATATTCCTCAAAAAGTATGACCAAGCTTAGTGCGTAGTTAGGTAGGTACTTCTTTGATCTTAGATTCTAATCAAAATCCTAAACAGGTTTTCACATCTGTATGACTGGGTGCATGCAAGTGACGTTTCGTGATAGGCCCCCGATCGGTGTAAAGTGGTGCGGACGTCATTTCCATTATGCAAGGTGAAGCCAGCGTTGAATAAAACATGGATAACGGGAAGTCCGCCATTAATTCTTTAATTGAAATTCAAATAGTCCAATCGTGGACGGAGAGTGGATTCAATCGAATATTGACAACATGGCAGGTGATAAAAAGTTGAAAATTATAATTTTCGCATGCGAGTGCAAAATTGCTGAATATTTATTGGGAAGTCGTGGGGCCTCTTCACGATCGGCGATCGCGTTGGCCAATCACACTGGCCCAGTGTCAAGGGGCCGTATTCGTCTATGCTGGGCAATAATCGTTCATGATTCATCTTCTCGGTTTTTCGTGCAAAGATCTAAGGAGTTCGTGCGTAGTAGCGTCGAGGTACCCTCATGTTGACCGATCATTCAGTCGATCGTCAGCCACGGAGCGAAGAGGACGTGAGCGCGATGATGCCCGCTATCACTGTTATTATTATTAGTTACTAGCTTCTGCCCACGGCTTCGCCTGCGTGGTATTTGGATAAAAGTAGCCTATGTGTTAATTCTGATGTATAAGCTATATTACTGTAAAGTTTCATCAAAATGCGTTCAGAAGTTTTTGCGTGAAAGAGGAACAAACATCCATCCTCACAAACTTTCACGTTTATAATATTAGTAGGATTCCACACTTAATAAGAAAAACTTTTGCGCTAAGATTTGTAAAGTTTTAGTTTTTTCCCAGGAAAAAAGGTTGCTAAAAGTCAGCTTTCTTAGGTCAATTACCTATACCTATGTACAGTTCTTGATTTCAAACTATGTATAGGTACTTTGAGTTGGTAGGTATTAAGTCTAAGAAGATAAAGCTGTTTCAAGTGCATTGTAAAAGGTTTTCATTTTTTTTGTTTTGTAATTAATCATATCTATTTTTTTATGCTTAAGATGATGTATTCCATGGGTAGAATTATCCCCTTTCCGCTTAGTCTAATCACCCTCATTTCGGGGTATGATGCATATTTACGTAAAACAAATAAATATTATCAGTTGCACGCAATAGACTGCACGTCCATCTCGTAGGGCTGACGCGCGGTATATTGCGTGGTGGCGATGTAATCGTGGCAATCATAAGCGAATTTGATTGTGGTAATCAATGCCGATCGTCAAAAGGAGGCATTATGTATTTTTTGATTGAATGACATATAAATTATCGGCTTTTAAAACATTCAGGATAATCGCAAATTTAAACCACCACACGTTAAACCACCCTGAACTACTTAAGAAAACAGATCTGCTTTGTGCTATAGACCCTAGAGTACTACATCCAAGATTAATTTAATTTTTTAACCTAGGTTCTTTTGAATTATGCGCAAGCAAATTACTCTTAATGTCTCGCTAAGTAACTGCTATCAACAGCAGCCAAAGAGACAAGGTTCATAACCCTTATTTATTCAGCAGAGCGAAAGTCTTCGTTTCTTCGGGGTGATTCATGAAGGAGCCGTCGCCAAGGTAGATTTATATCCTTGCCACCTGACATGTGACGTTTATTGCAGAATAGCCCCCGACCTCGGAGCAACTATTTTGCTTCGGTTCACGAGCAACTGGGTAAGTGATTTGTCATACGGCTGCATAGCTTGCAGTGCACATGAAAATACATAGCGATAAATTTTACAATGCTGAAGTTTGCACGGTCAGGTTCTATACACACAAAAGGGTAAAAATGCCACCGTTTTCACCACGCCGTAATATAGGAACGTTGAACTCTTTTTAAAGAAGATGAAGTTGAATCATTTTCTTCGGAAATCAAAATGCTGAAAGGTTAGAAAAAATACGCCACAATATTACAGAATAAAGCGTTTACTCTTGACGGATTTATAGAAACCAATATGTAATCTCAGCTTAACAGGTTGTATTTTGTAGAGTTTTAACGAGATGAATAGAAGGATTAGTTGCAGTTCGTACGTTGTCATTTTGGAGTAAAGTTGTTGTACATGCGTTCTGCTTCGCGGCGAAAAAAAAACCTAAACCTTTTGTTGCATTTCGTGCGTCGAGTATGTATGAATAGCTTGAACAAGTAATACCATAGATATACTAAACAAAACAGAATTGGCAAAGGCTTAGCTATGTCCTTATTCTTAGGCAATTTTTTTACAGGTGTTTGTTGTATTTGTATTACCTAGCTTAAAAAAATGGTGACAAGTTTATTGGAGGACTATCACCGGGTTGGTGATTGTCTTCAACTACTCTTACACAATTAAATTTAATTAAGTACATAATTAAAAGACTTAATAATTTGTGATTATAACAATAACAATTTAGTATCAATCCGTGATTATCTACCATATAATAACTAATTCAACTAGGTAGGTATAATAAAGAAAAAAAAGTTTCAACAAAATCCTTTTACAACGATGTATTATTATGCAAACAGAAGTCACAGTCGGAGCACTCCGGCCTTTTTACATTTCACATAAACTCTAATCTCATGCAAAATGAGCATACAAAACGGATTCACGCAATGTAATTTAAAACAACTTAAATACAGAGTGCTCCAACATGGATAAATTCAAAACAAACAACTAAAACAGGACTAGGTTGTGGGTTACATTTATTTTAATTCTGTCATACAGTTGTTTTAGAGCTAAATCATGTTCAACATGTTGTTTGCTCATGAGTAGCTCACAATTCAGGTATTTGATCATCATTTAGTATGTTTCATGCTCATTTTGTGTGTAGGTGTGTGCTGATAATATTATATTATGCTTTGTAAAATATACAGTAGTCACATACAAAAAGGTAACCTCTCAAATAGCTTCAAACATAAAACCTTTATCTCAATATTCCGTACTAACCTTTAATATTAACGTGGTAGCGATGGCGAGCAGATACTTCAATAGCATTTTGCATGGAGGCTACCAGTGACGCAGACTTTAAAAGGTCGCAACAATCAGGCAACATTTGCTCAAGCGGTCAAAGTTGATCACCTCTGCCACCGCCATCCACCACGTAAATTAGCGGGCTTTCACTTTAAATAAATAAATAAATAATGCTGGACAATCCACACAGCATCATCTAGCCCCAAGCTAAGCAGAGCTTGTGTTATGGGTACTAGATGACTGATATACTTAATACAATACATTACATAGATAGATATTTTTTTATTATACATAGAAAATACCAAGAACACCCGGAACAAATATTTGCAGATCGTACAAACATTTGTCCCAGGGTGGGAATCGAACCCGCAACTTCCTGTGTCGCAGGCGGACCTTCGCCCACCGCGCCACATCGGTCGTACAAACTTCCTGACTTAGATATTTCATTCGCCAGTATTTCCTAGCAGAAGTAGAAGAAAGAATAAGAATCGCGCCGGAATTCCGAATATGTGTTATTAACATACCTACAGACGCCGATCAGATAACACGTTTGTGAAAATTATGTGAATGGTGGGTAATTACAGCGCACGATACGATCGTGACGACACGCCCACCGCATCGATATCGTATGCATTTTAATACAGCATGTACGAGTATGTTGGAAATGCCGTGCAAGGCATTTATAGTTAAAAGCCTTCACACACACGCACACTCACACACACCCACACACACACTCACACACACACTCACACAAACATACTCTCTCACACACGCACGCTCACGACTGCATGACGACTGCATGATGGACATCCTCAGATACATACTCAATGTGTGTATGTATGTATGTATGTATGTATGTGTGTGGACTCCCTTTTCCGCATTTAAACTCTTTAGTTGGTTCATTGTGCGTGAGAGTTTTGGCTAGTGGGTTAGCCAGCCCAACTCCGCCCAGAAGCACAGAAGTTTCCTGGGGTCTTCACAGGCTTCGCGGAGTGACCTTGGGTTGCCAAGGATTTTTGCGCGGCATTTATAGTTTTAAAAGAGTTCGTTTTGCGAGTTTTTTTAAATGCTAAATAATGTAATGGGCTAGATTATCCGACTAATATGAAAAATGCGGAAATTTGAATGTATAAATGTTTGGATGTTTATTGACAATAATCTTTGTAAGGCTAAACCGATTTAGATTTGGATTAATATAGAACAGGTATAGTTCGTGGCCTAAAATAACACATAGCCTAAGTACTTTTTATCCGGTTAATACGCTAACGAAGCCGTGGGCAAAAATTAGCAGTGATATAAATATTTAAAACTTATATTTTCATTTATTCATTTGGCGCTAGATAATGCTGTGTAAAAATTACCAGCATTATTTATAAATATTTCTTTCTTCCTTTTGCAGTACATGCCAGTTTCCTTATATTGTTTTTCTTCGCCGTTTTGAGCATCTGTTAATGCGTACGTAAATATTTCCAGTATAAAAACTCAATGGCGCTCAACCAGGTTCAAACCTCAACCTTCGGATCGGAAGAGTACCGCCCAGTAGGCTGACACGGCTGTTACTTTAGTATTTCTCGCTGAGCAGGTATGTTTACGCTGCTACTGTATATCATATTTCCACCCTACAAAGTAAATTACAATAATAATCGTAACAGCAAAATTAGCAGATTGGTAATTAAAATAACCCGACAAGATATTGATTAATCTTTTTAAAAATCAATTAGGTACTATAATCTCTATACACGTCATTTTGATCGCAGATAAACACTGATTATACCCATTACGCTATACTTAGTTAAAAACCATTAAGATCTCTTGTAATGCTTAAAAGACTTATACATAACAGAGCAATAAAAAGGAAACTACAATACAGACTGTCCTAGAACTATACTTTCCATTCTAAAAAGGGACCATTTTGCCTATTATTGGTGGTAAAAATCCTATAAAACATTGCAACATGTTTATGGCGTATATATATAGAAATGGGCAGTCACAAAGTATTAAAAATAGTATATTTAATGATAAAAGGAACGGCAGTGCACGGCGTGACGCGGAAGGAGAAAGTCGCGACCACTCACCCTGATGAAGACTCTCGGAATGAGTCGAAACTTAGTCGGTGCCTTCACCGATAGCGCAGTACGTGAAAATTCCCGTTTTTACAATATGAATAAAAGGAACATCTTCAAATAATCAAAGTCTTTCAGGATACCTACTCCGGGACAAGTATGCAAGAAAGCAAGTATCGATTGAAGAAATTAATTCAAAAAGCTTTACATTTTCCTCTTATAGCATTGAAAGCCATTTTGATTTAAGCACGCTTTTAAAAAATTAAGTTTGAAAGACTCTTTGATTTTTTAGGATGCAAATCTTTTATCACTAAACTAGTGTGAAATCCATCAGTGTTCACTAAACCCAATGTTCGTACTAATTGCTCACAGCGCATACATCGTAAACGTTCTATAACGTGAATCATTACTCTTCACTCGAATACTTGTGCCTCGGCTTAATGTTTTAATTAACCAGTGGTTAATCCTGCCAAAAGAAGTCAGGCGGTTATTTTTTTGTAGAACGTCTCGACCACTTGTTGCCACTTCCCACGCAACCGATCTGCATACATTTCCAGGCTCTTTCATCGTACTTAGCATAAAACAAGGCCGACACCGAATTGAAGTCAAAAAAGAGTAGCTAGCTCAGTTCACGAAAAAAAAACATTTGAAACATAAAAAGTATTAGTGCGCGCACCATAGGTGACTACAGATTTTCAAGGCCGCAGGAACGCAGAACCAGCTACAAAACTTCTGAGAAATAGTAGCCGTTCAACCAATGTTTTGCTTATTTATTATAGAATGGTTGTCAATCTATATTCAGCTGAATCTATTCTCAAAACTATGCTTAAGTGTACGAGTAGATTTCCTTTTTTCTATGGATAAAATTCCTTTTCTCAACGTCGATCGGTTTTAAGCAGATTTTTTTTATGCTAAAGTACTATTTCTGAATGAGAGCTATAATAATTGATGGTTTTAGTAAGCATACGCGCCGATTGTTTAGACCAAAATTTTGATCAAATTCCCAGTTTTAATTAATAATGATTGATATAAAAACATCTTTATTCTCGTTTGCAGTTGGAACTCTAGAACTACAGCTTGGAAGTAACCCAGCTGTTGTCTCTGCAATCTGCGAAGTCATTATGCATTCTTGGATTTCGAAGTACAGCCGCATAAATTTACGCTATTATCAAAATATCGTGAATGAACGAAACCGAGCATGAAACAGATTTAACCAGTTTAGGAGTCATTAACGCACGCAATGCGTTTTGGTGCGCAAAAGATCGCACGCTCGCTGTAGGGTTATGTTGTCTCGTCGGTCGAAAGTATCCCGATCAATTTAAAAGATTAGTTGGAAAGGAGTCGTTTGCCGCTACCTACATAAGATACATCTGTTGCACTACAGATAGCCGTAAAGCTCACTTGGAATGATGACACACACCACCCTCCTATTTATCCCATTCTGCTGATTTTTTATAAGTATGTGCTTAATATGTTTTTTTGATTACCATGAAACTTAAAGTATGATTCCGGCGAAAAATACCTAAGGCTTAAATTTATTTATTTGGGTACCACGCGGGTGGGGGTCAGCAAGTAGAACTAACTATGAACGAATAAATATTACTGGTGACTTAAAAATATTTGAAAAATTCCCGAGAGGATCAAAAGGCATTTAGCGATGACCGTTAACAACACTCAGCCTAACTTCGTTTGATGATCACTCTCGACCTTCCGTTGCGGGCTCGCTCCAGGCGCCGACGGTAATTCTCTTGAATCTTTGAGGATCTTGATATTAAACTCAAGGAAGTCTGAATTTTGTTTCTACGGCTCTTTGAACTTAGTAAACTGCCAAATTTTCCAAAATGCTCTGGATTATTCGAGGACATTTTGGAACTCAAAGGCACTCGGCCTGTCAGGATTAATATAAGGTTGTAGTAAACTCTATCCAATCTGGATTTTCAATTTGAATAATAACAAATTATCAAAATTTTGCAAAATTTTAAAACCTATTAAAACTTTTTCAAAAACCTTTAAGTCATACAGATCGATTGCAAACCGCATCTCAATCGGATAAGCCGTTTAGGTGATAAAAGGTCGTAGACAAACATAGAAACAAACCCATAAAACGGGCTTCAGAAAATAATAAAACTGATAGCAATCTGCTCCGAATTGTAGGATCAGCTGATTCGAATAGCTGAACGCCTTTGGTCAACTAATGGGGCTATTGAGTGCCAGTATGAATATTCATTGTCCAGTAGGATTCACCAATTGCACAGCTTAGAAGGATATTAGAGAGTAATTACCGTGATTATTAGTTTGCTGACGGGAATAGTAATTATGATCGTGGTTGTGGGTAAATGTAATGCATATTGATACAGGCATGATTTAATGTAATGCCTCGAGGGCTCAAGCGATATTAAAACGTAGATACCTATAAGCAATTGTAAACTAAGTAGGTATATAAAATAACACCGCATAAACATCCAACACACACAAACATAGTCTTGACTGCACACTAGGTATTACCTGTATCGTAGGTATCAGGAGTAGGTACCACAACCTGAAACAAATATCTGCAGAATATGCAAACATTTATACCGTGTCGGGAATCTAACCTGCACCTCTTATGTCTCAGCCATGATTATGATTCGTGATCACATTCTGATCACATTCAAAGCCTCTGTGGGATCACCTATCTCACGGAGGCGAGGGTTAGCAGAACTTTTGACGACCTGTGTGGTGCAGTGAGCGAAGGCCCGCTCAGAGGCAGAAGGTTTCTGATTCTATTCCAGCCGTGTGACAAATGTTTGTATGATTTGCAAATATTTGTCTCAGATCTGGGTATTTTCTAAAGAATATGAAAGTACATTTTAACGAAAAAAAAGTTTGTTTATTTTTATCATTCATGTATTCCCATAATACAAGCATGAATGACCATAATTCATGTTGCTATTGAAAAATGACAGCATTTTTTCAACTTGGTGCGGTGTTTACCAAAGCACGCAAACCCGCACTCTCCGCAAAGACTTCTCGTTCATCGTCATCGCCATTCAGTGCAGTTTAATCTGTGCAGAAAGCCAGACGTTTAGCAATTTCAATGGATTATCAATAAAATTAATGGGCAAAGCTATTGGATTGGCCGAGTGATTGGATGCAGACTGTACTGTTACATTTGCATTAAGCGACCAGACAAATTGGTTGACCAGTTTGATTTGGCCGTGTTGTGGTTAAACTGTTTATACTGGCCTCATGGTGTGTACCTAAACAACGGTTATTTTGTGCCTTTTCAGTCATGTCCATAGTCTTAGTTAGACCAAAAACAAAATAAATCAATTTACTGATTATATAAACGTCAAATGATTCGAGAACAAAATTACGGGTACAAAATACTTTTTGTGGTTGTAAATGTTATCTAAGAATGCCCTAATGCCAGCTGACAAAATACATAAATGGAATTTAATATTAATGTTCCAACCTACGCATTTTGGTGTTCTGGAATGATATTAATATTCCATGAACTAATAATAAATAAAACATGGTATAATTCACAGTCGAGATGATTTCGGCTCTTTTGTGCGTTAGCTTTATTTCGTATCGCAATCGCCAGGTGGCGACAATTCTAAACTTTTCAATGGTGGCCGTCTTATAATTAATTCTTGGTTGTAATTCAGAGACTATTCATTTTAAGTCCCGCCTCAAAATGGAAAGCTATAACTCATTTAAATTGTCCCCGAAAGTTATAAATTTCGCCGCCTAAACCGCTGCTGAATCGACTCGATGGACGTTTTCACGTATAAAAGAATGTTAGGTACCGTGGAGTATCTGCTTAGTGATACACGATTTTTATTGACATTTATAAAAAAAATAGTGGCAAGCTAGGATACGGCCCACCTGTAGCTAAGCGGTAACCAAAACCTTTGGAGTAAAGTCTCATGTGTAATTTTACCGGCACCCTTACCATTGCTGCTTGCAGTTTTGTGTCATTATGCGCTGGTCATTGGCGAACACCTGCTTTTTGTGAGAATCCCGAAATTCGTGTCGTTTTATAAAGTTTTAGATGATTAAAAGCTGTCGTTTCGTGATAACGAGCCTAGCATATGCAAATTCAGATTTGCATAACTAGAAACACGAAACGCAATGGAACTCGCGTTTCTGTAACTTTCGGAATACGATTCGCTGGTTTTATTTGTGCATGCTGAATATTATGATAAAGCAAATACAGTTTTTAACTTTTGTATGGTCACTGGTCATATAATTTATGGTAAAAGTAACTGTAGGTACCTACCTACATACATCTAGACTATAATAAGAATGTAACAGGTCAAATTCTGTATATTGAAGATATTTTGAAAAAAAAATTTTGGAGAGCACTCTATAATCGATACGGAAGCCAAAAATTTTTTTTTTTTTCATTTTTGTCTGTCTGTCTGTCTGCCATTGTGAATCTGGACCGCGCATAACGCCGAAACTACTGAATGAATTCAAATGAAACTTGGCATAATTTGAGTTCATACTACGGGGTAGGACTTAGGATACTTTTTATCCCGAAATTCAGCATGGTTCCCTTGGGAGAGGGGATGAAAGTCAAAATGTGTACTTAGTTGTAATTCATTAACGCGTAGTCCGATTTCATTCATTCTTTTTTTTGTTAGAAAGGAAGTACTTTCAAGATAGTACTTTGTCCCGTAAATATTTTTATAAGGTCATCAGGTTTGTAGTTCAGACGTTACAGACATCACAGGCCTCAGTAATAGGTCCAAATAACTTGAAACCCGGAATGTACCTAACCTTTTAACCTTTTGTAACCTTTGAACGTACGGCTCATCTTAATGTGGTGAGCGCATTTTATTGTATAGGCATAATGGATAAGGCATATGTCAAGTCAGACCACTCCAAAGGAATCAAATATTGCTAAACGACCATTCATTATACACAGCCTAGAATATAAAGGAACCTTCGAGTTCACGTCTCAGCTTAAGCTAGCGTAAGATTTATAGCGCACTTTGAAGTGTACGCTGAGTAGGTAGCTGGGACTGGGACTGGGACTACCGCGACTACCGGGATTTCCGGGATTTCCGGGACTACCGGGACTACCGGGACTACCGGGACTATCGGGACTACCGGGACTACCGGGACTACCGGGACTACCGGGACTACCGGGACTACCGGGACTACTGGGACTACCGGGACTACCGGGACTACCGGGACTACCGGGACTACTGGGACTGGGACTGAGATGCTATTAGACTACCTGCAGGATAGAAACCGTAAAATAAAGACTGCAAGCGTAGGTAACTATCGCTAATATCACAATTTAATTATTATCAACCGACTTCCAAAAAGGAGTTTCTCAATTTGTGTGTATGTGTTTTGGGTGTAGGTTACAGGTGTTTAGGTATGTAATGTGATATCTTTGCCAATGTTAACCGATTTTATTCCGATATTCTTTTTTTTTAATCTCAAGTCTTCTGAGAAATACAACCTGGAAGTTTTCAAATCCAAAGTAAAAAGCTCCTTTCTTGATATGAGTACTTCACCGCAGACTACAGCGTTGCTTTATATGAGACAAACTAAGGTCAGATGCGAATAATTCGTCTGCAAGGATCGCAATCGCGAACAAAGTCGCGGGTACAGCTAGTGTTAAATAAAGTAAAAGTATTGGAAGTCTATGAATAAGTAAGAAAAGAAAAATGAAAGATGTTACATTAAGTAATTTGAATAGAGTCCAATGAGATAAGAAACCTAGCACATATTAATGTCAAAATTTGATATCCCATACATTTGGCTTTTTTGAATATATGTATATGTAACTATAATATTATAAAGAGGAAATATTTGTTTGTTTGTTTGTTTATTTGTATAGAAGAAGCTCCGAAACTACTGGACCGATTTTAACCATTTTTACACCAAATGAAAGCTAACTAATCAGGAAGTATCATAAGACTATAATTTATTACGGGTTCAATTCCCGCCACGGGACAAATGTTTGTATCTGCAAATATTTGTCTCAGGTCTGGGTGTTTTCTATGTATATTATGTATGTATTTACAAAAAAAAAATGTATATAAGTAGTATATCAGTCATGTAGTTCCCATAATACAAGCTCTGCTTAGTTTGGGGCTAGATGATGCTGTGTGAAAATGTCCAGCATTATTTATTTATTTATTTATTTTCAAAAAAAGAGATCCTTAAGAAAATTGCAATAATGTAACCCAAAGTAGCAAAATTTTGCCTATAAAATTAATTATTTGGCGTACGCTGAGAAAACTATTGACGATACATAAAAATGATTTACTACATGATTAAAGTACTCATTATTACCTACAAAAAAGTCCTCGAGGGAATTTATCTAACTATCATAGTTAAGTCACAAAAGCAGCTTTTGTGTTCTAAAATTTAATTGAATCGTCCGGTAGAAACAAAAGTTGGTTACATTCTTATCGTAGTATTAATTCTTATTCAAATAGTTTTATTATCTAGGGTATTTATGTAGCAGTAAAATACTTTACTGTTACTTTTTATCCCGATATTCCAACGGAATCGAAACTTACGCGGGTGAAACCGCGGGGCGCAGCTAGTACTAAAATAAGAATATTGATTTTTACTCTGAACAAAGTTCTAGGACTGTCAAGATTGCTGGCTTAATACATTCTTATCCAAGCGACGTCCACCAAGGAATCAAGAATACATATACGAGTGCCACAGTATGTCGCTTTCGGAGACACTTTTAAGTTACAACATCATTGGACATCAATTTATTCCTTGTATGCTTTATGATTTGTGCAAGCTTGTAGCAAACAAACAACTATAGTTATGTTTATTAGCTCAAACGCAGCCTAGCACAAATAAAGCTGTAGACACACAAGTTACGACCAGAAGCAAAGCATGTTCATGGCGCTCTAAAGTACTTTTAATGCCAATCTACACGGTTTTATGGCACATCCTGCACTTAGGTGTGAAGCCGGTACATGATACTCATCGTAGATGCACTTACGTTTTGCTTATAAATTTGAATATAGTGGTTATTACTTATAGGAGTCCACATAAACTAGAGAAATGACATCATAGGTAGCAGATACGGCAAGACCTGGTTTGGATAAGTATTGATCCTTTTTATAGTTTTTCGAGTTAAGAGCTCGCATGTGTTTTGAGCTTTGGACGCGTTTTTCTTACCCTCGATTTCAAAAGAGACTAGCGCAACGTCCCGTTACTTTGATTCAGTTTTTCCATACCTAAAAACTTGATCTTCCCGCTGCATCTAGACGTAAAAAAAAACATGTCCCCCCAATTTCAGAACAAGGACTTTCAAGGCTATGCGTTGATGCCAGTCAGTCAGTGAGTCTCGCAACAATTTTATTTAATTAAGATGTTTGGCTCTCAATGTAGAGAGTCAATACCACGTCAAGGTGTGGCGTAAAAGGTAGTCAATTCAAAGAATATTCTGGAATTGAGTACATTTCGGAACCTCACTGAAGTAGGCTAGTTTGTTACTAGTTGGTCACTTAGGTGACCCCACATTTTGTTGCACCACAGGAGGTTAATCTTGTGGAAAAATTAAGCAAAACACATTTTTTTTGCTATTTTCGTACTAAATAACAATCTGTGCTTTTGAAACAGTTTGAGACTGCCATGATTTATGATCTTGGCATCAAAAAGAATGGACAAGGATAAAAAATGCACATTCCGAAAATTTCCACAGACTTGAAAACCGATTTTTACTAAGTATATTTTTTCATTTTTTGAACACTTATGGTATCCCCCACCCATAGTTAATGGCTTGACTAGGTACTCTTTATGCCACACCCTGATACAAGCTTTAGGCTAATATCATATTTATTTATTAAGTATCTCGAAACGATTATAATAATTACACGATAACACTAAAAAATTATATATTGTTGTTGTAACAGTATCTGTGTTCGTATTTCCGATGATAGACGAAATTTGACGAAGCATCTAATCTAAATCGTAGTACAATTAGATAGATATGATATGATGTTCAAAACTGAGCTGAACATAGCGCTTTACTCCATAATAAAAAATAAAAAAAAAATAGGGCTGGACATTTCACACAGCATCTAGCTCCAAACTAAGCAGAGCATGTTTACTTATAAATATATATATTTTATTAATACATACATATTATATATAGAAAACACCCAGACCCGAGGAAAATATATACAAATCATACAATCTTTTTATCCGCGATTCGAACCCGTAATCGAACGCCTGTGTCTCAGGTGAGCCTTCGCCTACTATGCCACAGAGGTCGTTATTGCATATAGACATGCAGTAAAAAACTATAGAATTAAACTAAGAAGACAACATAGAATTTACACAAAAAACGCGCAATTTTCCATTAAAATAAAATCGTTCCGTACACTGATCCTTCGCCACAGAATACATAAGAGTACAACGTACCTACCTTCGTATAAACATGTTGTTCTAAATTAGACTGTTCGCCGTTTACGTGTTTCATTTTCATCAATTTAATTTAATTTGTATGTTTACTTCAGTGTACTTACTCGCTTGCGAAGGCTCGATGCCTTAAATTACACGCCACTGAGCCTTTACGATGAAAGCTTCTTGTTACACCAAATCAACCGATAAAGTTGGTGTTTGTTATTTATCTCAATTTTAGCTCAAAATAACTGTTTCTTTGAAAACTGATTCTTTTGCACATTGTTTATTGAAAAATGTATAGTGTAGTAAGAGTACTTAGATGCCTACATTGTTAAACGCTAGGTATCATTTGGTATTTTTCACGTGAAAATTGGATTAAGGTAATTTGGTAGCGGTTTAACGTTGTGATAGTAAGTAACTACAAAACCGAATGAATGAATGAATGAATGAAAATCCTTAATTGTACACTACAAGTTATCTTGTAGTGTACAATTAAGGATTTTCATTCATAAAACAAAATTAAAGGTTTTTTTAAAACAAACAAAAACTGAATATAACTAAAAGCACAACGGGCGGTCGCTAAAAGGCGATAAGGCCGCCTTCTGACTTCAGTTTGGTGTTTCGAGAATAGACAATTTTTTTATAAGATTATTTTGTTCACTTAGGAACTTTATAAATAATAACAAATCATGGAGTAATCGGTTTAAGGTACAAACAAAATACATATCTATTGAATCGAGAACCTCCTTTTTTATAACGGTCGAATGGAAAACCTGTACTGAACTTTTTTTTTGTTTTTTGGTGCTAAGCCACCACGCTTCTTGAAGTTCCCAGCAACTAAATAATACATTCAGAAAATAAGAACCTACGAAGACATGCAATGTTCAAATTAGGGAATCCGCGGTTTGTCTTGGCTAGTGATGGTGAACACATGATAGTTATATTGAAATGGGAAATCAAAAGACAGGCCGGATGAAGACAGTCGTCATAATCCTCATCGCATACTAGAATTAGTCATAGAAGAGGACGACCATCGCCATTCGTTCTAGATAGATATCACCACGACAGTCTTCTTTCGATGATTCCATAGACAGTTAGGTACTTTAAAAACACGAACTAAGCTAAATAGATCAGTTTTTATCTACACTAATAATATGTATTATGAAGAGGTAAAGTTTTTAAGTTTGTAAATTTGGATGTAGGGGGTAATCTCCAAAATTACTCATGCGATTTATAAAAAAATAAAATTGACCTTCAGAGTGCACATAGGCTGTACATTATTTCGTTAAAATAAAAGGGCGAATGCGTTTCTTAAGAACGTTGCTTTAATAGTAAGGGATATTTTTAATCGGCTACTTTTTATCCGGGTATCACGCTGGCGAAGCCGTGGGCAGTAGCTAGTAATATATAAAAAGCCGGATACAAAACAACACTATACTCACATACCGCTGGTAACAATCACACGAGTAGCACGCGCGCCCTCTGGTGCAGGATTGTAATCGCAGCAATTACGAGCCCACCCACTGATGAGATCCAATACTTAATTAGGTATCTACTTACTGAAAACAGGGAAGGACGGTATATTTTCCAAGAAACAGGATATAATGTTGCCAATTTAAATAAGCTCTATAGTGTAAAAAGTGGCAGCACGTAGTGCAAGATACGACACACACCCAGTTAGCCTGATGCAGACTCTCAGAATGAGTCGAAACTTAGGTTACTTAGGTGTCGATGAAGACTCAGTGATAGCTACATGCTATCACTGAGCCCTCACGATACTTGAAATATCACGGTTTTTTTTGTCAAAATTATCTGTGGTGCAATAAAGCTGTTGTTCACAGATGCCCACTTATATCAACAACTTCTTAAACTTGAAAATGGGAATGTTTATGTCGAGAAGTGGCCCATAAAAGTGTTGGACATTGCTAAGCCTGTCAAAATTAGTTGTTTTCCAGCGCCATTTTGATAGTGTAATTAGGGAACTGGTTACTGGACCTACTAAAAAAGAACCAATGGCATGGCGAATGTTGAATAAGCAAATTATTGTAAAAATAAGCAAGTTATACATTTGGTGTTGCGAACGTGTATGTATAGATTTTTTAATCTTACTTTTTCTAACATTAGCTTTTGTCGACGGCTTTAACGTATCTACTCGGACAAACAGATTATACTTAACAACAAACAAATATCTAAACATAACAATATATTGGAAAGTAGCAAAATATCTTCGAGTTCAAACACAGTAGGTATTTTACTTATACGATAATTTATCGATTAAATAATCATTTTATCATTCATAAGTATTATTATTGATTAGGACAATTAAATGGATGATTAAATATTTAAAAAATGTGTACAATCAGATCTAATCCCTTTATTTTACCAACTGATATGCTATTTATCTATTATCCAATGTTGGAATAGTTATTTTGTTTCAACTTTTTTTAATTTATAATAATAAAAAACACTATAAACTATAATCCACGTCATGAATATCCTTAAATCAACTCAGTACTCAGTAACTCAGTACTCAGTACTTAATTAACTCAGTCTGTTGATTCGTAAGGGATGTCAATAAGTAGAGCGAAGTAACACATCCATACAATTTGTGCATGCTGTGGCGTCCGGGGTCTAGACAAATACCACTTTCTGTTTGCGTTATCGCCTGCGGAAAGATTGAATTGTATGGAAATGACATAAGCTGTGGAAAAGACACGTAACTGCTGCCAAGTTTTAACTTGACAAATTTGCGTTAGCGTGAATGGAAAACTAAGCTTGAGGTCTTTGTCTAATCCCCCTGTTGGTTTTTTATTGCATAATTTCTGTAATAACAAATACATAATTGACCATGTTTTTGATAGTTGGTATTCCGCATGACAGGTTCTAACCCCATGGCCACTTATTGGAACACTAAGTTTAGTTGACGGATTTTTATTTTAGTGCATGCCTGAATAAAACTATAGAAGTAACTAATTTTTAACCATTTTTTACTTTTATTTTTACATGAATCAAACCTATACCTCAACATCCTGATGTTACCAACCTCTCGCCAACTTGATTCTATATTCAAGCTGACAATTTGAAGGGAAAGTTTAAATAAGGACAAATTGTCAGCAAATAAAGGGTATATTCTAAACGCTGTCCCTTCGAGACCTTGTTATTATTTGTTTATTGTTTGCTTATGTTCAATTTTGATGTTGTGGACCTTTCTAGGGGACATGTATTTTTCACAAAACAACGTAAAAGAAAATTATTTAGGTTGAACTCTAGGGACCCGTGAATTTGGTCTTGGTATTCCAGCTAGTCAAGCTGTGCCACGCCGTCCTCGGCTCCTAGCCCATCGCGTCGCATTGCTCACCCGCACTATTATCTCTTTTTCTCGACTTCTAAGGATCTACGTGATATTAAATAGTCTATAACCTTCCATGGTCATAAATTGGGCTATCAATTAATTGCAAAAATATTTTCAAATCTGACTAGAAGATCCAAAGATAGGGAGTTTTTGGACACAGAAAATACAGTAAAAAAACTTACATATAGGACATTATATAAAAACGAGCTTAAAGAGCTTTCTTCCAGAAAACCTTTGATGATAGGAACAGCTGAAGTAGGTAGCGGGTACGTGTACACAAACAGGTCTATAACATAATAAATAACTTTAATAACATAATCTAAGTATTTTCTAGCATAAGACACAATGTCCACTATCGTCTTTTAAATTCTTCTAATTAATCTCAATTCTTGTAGGTTCAATATAAGAATACATTCGTCAAAGCCCGAGATCGCGTATCGGTTAGCTATCATCAATCTTTGGACTACAATGATCCCTTGACTAAGAGCCGACGACACGGAATCAGTCAGCAGACGCGACACATCCGTCAGTGGTTAGAAGGTAGCTTCGATGGACTTTAGTATATCTATGTTTGCTTACACTGCATAGTTTTATTGGCAAACGTCAAAGACTACGTCAAATTTCATTTATTCATTAAAATATTTAAATATATTTAATCATTTTTGCGTGATAAAACATAAATAACTAGCATTCATTTGCCATAAGAGGTTGTTTGTTTATCTATTATAATTTATCTCCGAAATAGCTAATTGGTTTATAATGCGATTTTGCAATCTATGTATTTAATTGTATTTCCGTACGGTTTTTAGATATTTTTTATCGCCACAAATTACTACAGACGATTGCAGCATAGCACTCTCTGTGCAGCAATCGTCAATGGAAATAAACTACAGTGGTTTTCAAATATTGTACAAAAAAATACTTGTTTACAGACACTAATAAATAGCTTCAGTTCATACCTTTTATAACTTCAATTCATTGATTTATTCGGATCGTGTCCGAATAAAAAGTAGCTTAGTGTGTTAATCTATGATCACGATACAAAACTTTATCCAAACTGTTCAACGGTTGCAAAATTAGGTAACGTTAAAAAACCTTAAATAAATCCATACCATTTAAAATATTACGTAAACTTTGTATAAGTTAAGCAACGGAAAGTAGGTAGGTACTAACAAAACACATTGCTTAAAAAATTAAACCAGTTCCCAGCCACTGGCCATTCACACAGCTATCCAAATAAACGATTTATTTAATACATCAAAGCGAGTAGATATATTTGAGCAAGTGGTTTAAGTAACTGATTATACAATGGATCATCATTAACAGTTCGTACTTATAAGCAACCTCAGTTTTCTCAGAGTAATAGCAAATACCTAGCTATAGAGCGCGAAAGAAAGTTTTACTTACCTAATAAGCTGGATGGATCTAACAACGCACAGATCGCGAAATGTATCAATCGAATGCATCGATCTTAATCCAAAACCAGGCAAAATTCCTATTATTTATGGTATACTAACCTCTACTAACGGCTTCACGCAGCTGAAGCCGTGGGTTGTGTGAAATTACCTATTACACCCCAATTACCTATGGTATTCTAGGTCACGAACTATAGCTATTTCAATTTCACCTGAACTGGTTCAGTTGTCAAAAGGTTATGCAACAAAATAACCTGATATCCATACTTTCGCATTCATAATGTTGGTAGGAAATAGGATATGATGTTGCGAGGCAATACAAAAAACGTGACTGCCTTCTGTCTAAGAAAACCCTATACGTGAAGATGATGATGGTTCATACTTACCTACTATATCGTATGCACCGAATATTAGTTGTTTATTACTCCATAGGCTACGGTACAGCTCTCAAGACCATTAATCATCGCTATAGACTCATTATTCTTTATTCAATATTAACTTAATAGTGTTAAGAGAAGTAACTTTAGGCATAGTGTGAAAAAGTTTGTATTGAATAGCTTTTTCTAAAATAAAAGCTATTTATTAGCAATAGACTGTGTCCTTATGTATGATAAGCTCGAGGATATCCCCCAGGTATGATATAATATATCATCATATTATGATGCGCAGGTATCTGTAAAGCTGATGTTAGCCTTTACTTTGTGCGCGCTTAATGTCCAGTCCAATGCTCACGCACCGGTTAACAGCTGGTGGGAAATAGTGTCTATAGAAATACAATATGAAAATAGTTTTGAGTAGATTGTCTGTCCCAAAACTTGATTTTACTGAACGCAAGCTGTGTCGGGCTGCCTATCGTATGAGCCGGCACAACAAAGTGGTGTTCTGACAACGGCAGGCTATCTTGCTCTCATTTTGAGGGTAGTTCGTTTTCAAATACCGTAGACAGATGACCAAAAATGATGCCAGAATTAATAGATAACAACCTACATTAGGCATGCAAACAAAATAGTAGGAACTAGTACAAACCAATCCATAGGTTCATTTTTTTCTAGCCAGAATGGTGTGTTCTTGGCCAGAAGCCTAGACACACCAAGAAAAGTATTAAAAATGAATCTTTAAAAGAAAATCTTTATAAAAAAGCCAAAATACATTGACATCATAACAAATTGGCTAAGAATCAAGAAGAAGAAGAAGAAGAAGAAGAAGAAGAAGAATCTCACAACGTGCATCGTTGGCTCACCTCATCAGTCTGCTTTTATCAATCTTGAAAACCTTTAAATCTGGCCCCCGATTGAATCGATATCCAACATCATTAGTATCATTCGACGGGTACATTTTATAAAACTCTCGATCGTGCCATACACGGTGGCTGCATCGATACGTGATAATCGTTGCATGAATATTTATTGTTAATTTGTAAGCCCGATTCCCTGATAGTCCGAAGGCTGTCACTAAAAGCACCGCTCTGCAGCTTTACAATCGCCTGTGACTTCGTTCATGTGGCTATTTGTGTGCGAGTTAGTCGTTACAATTTATTGCGGCGAAGAGAATCTGATATAGAAAAACATTAGCCTGGATTTTAAAAATCAGGGTAGAATCCCATTAAAAATGTAAATACTTATTCAGATTATATTTTTTGCAGTGGTCAACAAAACTGAGAACTGGTTGCTTTAAATTTAGAATAATCTTGGAAGCAGCGTGCAATTTTAATGAGCCCGGAAATGACATAGAACACCTGTACCATTTGTCTTTCCAATGGGCAGTCTTTAAATGGACTTTAAAAACGATCCGCTGTAAAACCAACGAATATTCATTATTTCGAAATAATATGAGTGTTTAATGGTCCCCGGCTTAACATTCAGGCTACACCCTCAAATTCACATTCACGGTCACGATCTGGCTTTGCGAAACCGAAATTTGCTATCTTCGCTCAATTATTTATGAAATTCGTGATCCGTTTTAAATCAGATCGGCTCATTGATTGCGTTACTTTGTATTTCATTTCTCATTTATCTATTTGTTTTGTTTAATTCCTTTACAACTAATTACTAGGTTTTTAACCTCCTGACTAACCAAAATGGTGAAAAATTGTGCGTGAAATTTCACTTTTTTGCAATATATATTATAAAATATTGTGTAACTAATTTTCTTTTACATGAAATAAAAAGAAATTCATACCAGAATGAGTGCGTGAAGTTAGCCCCGCACTTTTGCGTTTTCTGAATTCTGATACTTGTGCTGAATTGTTCTAGGTTTGTTCTACATTGTTCCAAAATATTTTTTCTCTAGAGTTATTTAAAACCGTTATTTTCGTTTTCCAGCTGTAATTTTCACAGCTGGAAAACGAAAATAACGGTTTTGGAACCTGGCCCCGCACTTTTGAATTTTCCATGTTTTGAAAGTTGTGCTGGATTATTCTAGGTTTGTTCTGCACCTGACCCGCTCCGGCGCAGACGTCGCGGGGGACGAAGGGGGCGGTTCGCTTCCTCCGTAGTGGGGTCACTGGTGGAGAGTCGGGGGACTCTCTGCCGGCTGGCACGACCCCACACGTCTGAGGGGTAACCTTGGGTGAGAAGGTTACCCCTCCCTGAGGCCGAGGCCCGGACCGGTTCCCGGGCCGCCCGCCGGGACGAGATGGTGAATGCGAAAGCGACCCGATCTCGTCCCACCATGGCGGAGGACTGCTCACCGGGGGGGTTTTTAGTGGGTTCGAGCCCCACATACCCCCTTCCGTCACCCCATGGCGGAAGGGAAATACGGTGGGCATTTTCCCCCTCAAAAAAAAAAAAAAAAAAGTTTGTTCTGTATTGTTCCAAAATCGAAAAAAACTTTTTGGAACCTAGCCCCGCACTTTTAGATTTTCAAAGTTTTGACCTTTGTGCTGCATTCTTCTAGGTTTGTTCTATATTATTCCAAAATATTATACGTCTAGAATGAGAATTGACATCGAAAATCTAAAAAAACAGTTTGGAATCTAGTTGAAAATTGTAAACCCGCTATTTTAGTCGTTATTTTCAGTTTTTCGTGCTAAATTGGTATTTTATCCATTGTTCTGGTGTTGTGCTGTATTGTTCTAGCTTAGTACTACACCAGAACAATGGATAAAATACCAATTTAGCACGAAAAACTGAAATAACGACTAAAATAGCGGGTTTACAACTTGGCTCCGGACTATTGGATTTGTCGTTTTTCGTGCTTAATAAGCACTTCATGTTATGTATTACTATAGAACAGCTTAGATTTAAGCCAAAACAATACAGCACAACACCAGAATAATGGATAAAATACCAATTTAGCACGAAAAACTGAAATAACGACTACAATAGCAGGTTTACAACTAGGCTCCACACTATTGGATTTGTCGTTTTTTTTTCGTTTTTCGTGCTAAATAAGCACTTAATGTTATGTTTTACTGTAGAACAGCCTAGATTTAAGCTAACACATTACAGCACAACACCAGAACAATGGATTAAATACCAATTTAGCACGAAAAACGGAAAATAAAATAACGACTAAAATAGAGGGTTTACAATTTTCAACTAGATTCCAAACTGTTTTTTTAGATTTTCGACGTCAATTCTCATTCTAGACATATAGGGTCTCATTACGAAAGGTGGTTTAAATCGGTGGTTTATCTTTTAGACCTTTGATTCCTGATTTTCAAGACAAATTGTTGTGCAAAGGAAACAAGGCTTAAAATTGAATGCTATAGTATAATAGCCGACAGTCTAATTACATTGACATTTCAAAAAGAGGTTTGACTACAAATAACTGCTAAAAGATAAACCAGGCGGTCACCTAGTTTATTTCTATCATAACTCACCTCTTTTTGAGGACCTACTTTCTTTTGGTAGCCAATCAAAATTATGTTTCTTTTTTATTTTGGTTTAGAAGTGTTTTTTCAATCACATGGACATCCCGAGGTTATATTTTATTTTTAAATTGTAGACCTTAGTAACATTGCAATAATACTCTTTTTTCGATATGGTATATTTAAACCTTGGTTTAGTGGATCTGACAGAACTTGAGTTCAACTCGAGTTTAGACCACGTTACGTAATGAGACCGATAATATTTTGGAACAATATAGAAGAAACCTAAAAGAATGCAGCACAAAGGTTAAAACTTTGAAAATCCAAAAGTGCAGGGCTAGGTTCCAAAAAGTTTTTTTCGATTTAAGACGTTAATTTTCATTTTAGAAGTATAATATTTTGGAACAATGCAGAACAAACCTAGAACAATCCAGCACAACTCTCAAAACTTAGAAAATTCAAAAAAGCGGGGCCAGGTTCCAAAACCGTTATTTTCGTTTTCCAGCTGTAATTTTTACTCTAGAGAAAAAATATTTTGGAACAATGTAGTATAAACCTAGAACAATTTAGCACAAGTATCAGAATTCAGAAAACGCAAAAGTGCGGGGCTAACTTCACGCACTCTACTAGAATATTGTTTTGAACTCTCTTATCTAAAGCCGTTTCATGTCCAACGATATTTTTTTTGTCCCTGTAATTTTAGTCCCGAGTTAAACAATATTCTTTCTACTGGTATTAAGAGAAAATAAAATAAAATATGTATTACAGTAACAATTCTAGAGATTTCGCGGCAAAACCATTTTTTTATTGGGTGACTACGCACTGACTCATCCAACGATCGCCAAGAAACGCTAGCGCAGCACTGTAGTTCGATTTCAGTCCAATTTTCAAAAATAAATTGGCTTGCTACCTGTCATATGGAATGCTAACTACTTGCAAAATGCGGGCAGGTTAGTTTTTTTTGTTTATCTTCTATATAGCTATTCATATAGATTTTTGACATGATGCGCAAAGCAAACTGGGATTATTTATCATGTCCCAGACACCTAATTATGGAGACCTAAACCTACCTGAAAGCGTTTTATACCTTTTGGGAGCAATAAAGTACATCATCTTTTTACTATTTTCCAAAGTCTCGCAAATAGTTAAACCATTCCCGTAATTAACGAGATAAAGACTTTTGTGAAACTTATTATCATTTTTAGCTGTTGTTGGTTAGTTAAATCTGAAATTCGATCAGGTTAGTATAATTATTTAAACCAAACCATAGTTGCCCATAGTTGCATAGTAGTTTAATTCAGAAAACATCTATTAAAACAAATAGGAAATTTACAAAGACAAACAAAGAGTTGCGTGGGCCTAAAAAGTTCATCACGATCGCTTGTTAATAGAATAAGACGAGGCGTAGGTAGAATCGATTTCAATTCGATTATCTAGCGATGTATTGATAGCAATCGCAAAATAACAGCTACTTCATAGAAGTGAAATCCCTGCACTAAACAGAAACGAAATAGGCCGTATACTCAATTATTGAAAAAAAATTAAGACGATCGCTGAATTAGCCCATCAAATAGTGGTCGTACAATTTTCAAACTTATAAATTTATAGTTATAGTATAGTTATAGATAAGCGTATTTTTCACTTCAGCCTCTGTGTATAAGTTTTTTCTTGATAAATAATCACATTGAAACTCGTTAGCATTTCACTAAATGCTACCGATGATGCTACCAAAAGTTTCGCCTGCACATATTTGATAAACGTTGCGTTTCTACGCGATAGTATTAGCTATTACTATGGTAATGATTAGGGGCCTGCTATTGCGATGCTTCCGCATGACGGGGGCCAATCGGACTCCTACCGGTAGATTAACGAGTGACTGCTTCGCTCGGATGGGAAACGTCGACCGCGAGCTTTGATTGTGCGGCGCGAATGTACTTCGACTTTCCAATGCGTTGTTTGCTTTATCCGAAACAATGACAATAAAGTAACCCACATAGTCCGTAGTAACGGTCTATTCGCATTGTTTCGACCACTCCATTAAACCGTCTACATTACTAGTATCGAGCGACAGATAATTCTGTGTAGATATGTTTCATGCTAACCGTCCAGCTTTGCAGATACTTACCACCTATTTTATTAAAATAAAAAATTGCGCAGTGTTCCTACTATGTAATTTTTGCAGTAGAGTTCTTAATTTCTAGGACTTTAGGACTTAAGCTTTAGACTTTACGATGCTAAGCAACGGTAGCAAACATACCTAAGCATAAAGGATCAGTGAACATTTAAAGGGCTTTCTACACTTATCCGTGCCGCAATTTTTGGATTTTTGCAATATTTTAAAACCCCCAAACCATTAACCATCGTCTATTACATTATCCTTTGCTGGCGATAAAACCTCATTATAGTCATACAAATCTATTTTCGCATTTCAATCGGATAAGCCTTTTTAGAGAGTACTCCTTGTATGTTAGTTTGTCTGGTTACAGACAAACTAGTTTGTAGTTTGTCTGGTTACAGACAAACTAACATACAAACGTCAAACGCAAACACGGGCTCCTGACATCACAGGTAAAAAATACGCGGACCGACCGACGGCGCCGTATTGAATTATTTTAGTCGTAAAACTACTTTACAAAATTTCCTGA
Source organism: Perizoma flavofasciatum (assembly GCA_958496245.1). NCBI lineage: Eukaryota > Metazoa > Arthropoda > Insecta > Lepidoptera > Geometridae > Perizoma > Perizoma flavofasciatum. Next base: position 5,800,309 of record OY292433.1, read on the forward strand.
CCAATAAACACTCGAGAGCTACTAAATCGGTTCACTCTTCATGTTCGCCTTATGTCTTATTTTTAAACGCCTACATAATATATCCATTTTTGAAAGCCTAATCATCCTACTACTATTATAAATTTTGTGAGGATGATTGTTTGTTCTTTCACGCAAAAACTACTGAACGGATTTTGATGGATCTTTACAAAAATATAGCTTTTAAATCAGAATAACACATAGGCTACTTTTTATCCGGGTATTACGCGGGCAAAGCCGTGGTCAGAGGCTAGTAACTTTATAATGATGAAAATTCTTCCTGTATATATGATAATGCAATCTGAATGTTTCTAAAAAGAAAGTTTGTTTAAAAAAAGTGTTCAGGTAAACTGCTGATAAGCGCCATAGAGCAATAAATTATAAACCAGAGGAATGACATAGAGGAATTATAGGGTTTATTATTGGCAATTGCGACGTGCACCTCGTGGTTAACGTGCAGAGCGTATTTTCTAACTTCCATTCAGAATTGAAAAGTGTTGGGTTGATTTTTATGATAATGGTGTTATTGAAAAGTGTTGGGTTGATTTTATAATAATGGTGTTATTAAGAATAACTTCCATAATTAAAGAGGTTTTAAACAGCTTTTTAACTAGATAGTGTTTTGTTTTCTTTAGTTGCATTTAAAATGACAAGTGTCAGAAAGAGAAAAAACAGTGTTTACTTTTAAATTTTATTTATATTTAATTATATTAATTTATTAACATTTTGTTTTCATCGGTTTAGCCATTAAAAAAACGACTTTGCGCGCGCTCGTGAGATGGGTCGGTTTGGTTGCTCACGAGTATATTTAGGTCGCCAGTCCGTCCTTATTTCGCCCACAGTACGGATTGCTTGTGAATAACCCTTTAAAGTTCAATTGAGCATATTGACTGCACCGGGTTGCGTGTCACTATCTCTGGTGCTTGTAAGAGTACATACTGGTAAGTACTAGACACTGGTACCGGGGAATATCTGGATGGTTCACGTTGATATCATGGAACGAACGTCGAGCATCTCTAGTAGAGAACCGGTAAAGCTATGTCGCGAAGTGTTTGGAATCCAGACTTTTTGAGGCTATCTGCACTAAGCGAAAACAAAGGCGTATCTTATGAGACCGATTTCTACGGAAAAAAGCGAGACATTTGTATTATATAAATATACTACAGGCGTAACTACATATTTCACAAGGTACTATATTTTTCAAAATTGTAAACCCAGCGACGTTTATTTCCATCATCTATTGCAACGCCCTCTAGTGACTTGTCTCCACAAGTCACGAGTAGTACGAGGTAGGTCTTATCTCCATAAGACCAACCTCGTACTAATCGATTGCAAAAACCGCATTTTGAAAATTCAACAATCACATCCCTTCATCAAAAAAAACCGCTGATAATCTTCAAACAGCTGAACAGATTTTCTTGAATCATAGCTAAGATTAAGTCACCTTTCAAAGAAAATAAAAACTAAATCAAATCGGTTCATCCGTTTGGGAGCTACGATGCCACAGACAGACACACAGATTAACACGTTTAAACACTTCTCTATTTGCTTCTCCGGGGGTTTAAACATTTTAAAGAGATATTTTATTTTTCTGATCATTAGATCAGAATTCAGCAAGGTAAACCGGCTTATATTTGATGTTCTGAACAAAAAAGCATTTTCGTTAATTAACGTTTTCCCAAAAGACAGCAGATACTATACAGTATCTGCAATCCAATAAAAGGAAAATAAATTCCGGGCAACGCGCACCAAATAAAAAATACTGTGTGTCTGTCTGTCCCTGTATAGGTAAGGTAGCCATTTCAAAAACTATTAGTTTTCCTCTTTGATAGGAACACAACATGCTAAGAAAGAGAAGAGCCCAATTAAATATCTTAGTTTATTTATATGCGGTGTTAAGTAGCCGTGTTTGCTTTTGTACGCTCGCGATAAATCGATTTATTCTGTTTGCACTCGGATAATATCATAGAAGCGGCTACCACGCGAGCGGAAATCGTTTTAACTCTTCTTTTATATAAAAGGTTCAGTAAGCAAGGATTATGTCTTTCATTTCGTATTTAATTAAAGGTTTCTTAATTATATAGTATTATAAAGAAACCATTCTATGGAGTTATTATTAAAAATCCCTTTCACCTTTAAATGTATAATTAAGTCGAGCTGCATTTTTTTAATTAATTGGTTTGGCCATAATCTCAACTGGTGGTAAGTGATGATATAGACAACGATGGAGCATAGAAGGTCTATAGAAGAAAGTTATTCACAATTACCTTGACGTGTTCTAATAAGTCTCTACGATTTGAAATAAATTAATACTGAATACTGAATACAGAGGGCTCCCGCTGATTTTCAAGGTCTTCATCTTCAAATCTGAAGGGCCAAAAAGATCAAGTTCCTCACGGACCTATCAGACTGCACTGAAAAATCCTTCCTGGGCAGATCCGACTCGGATAGATTAGGTTTTATTATGACCACCCATAAAGGATGATGTCATATGGAACATTTCTTTGTAAGGAACACTTACAGCAAAACTAGTTCTGCCAAATTGTGTCTAACGGAACTAATATTTGGGATAGCACAACTAGTTGTGCATACTGATTGGTCCGTGAGGAACAACTGCAAAAAATATTTTTTCCATTCGAAAAATGTTTGTACACGTGCTCAAGATGGTTAAGGAAATATTTGTGAGAAAACGGGCATTGTCTAGAATTAAAACTTCAAAAGCGTGTACCATCGGTTAGTGTTACCTGACACGGATGTCAAACGAGAGAGTGGCGAAGTGTATTTTTTATTCCAAACTACAAAATAGCACGCGGAAAAGCGGCGGCCAACTCCTTCGCTATAAAGACGCCCAGAAAAGATATATGAAGAAGTGCATGGTTAAGCCATCTCGTTGGGAATTATTGGCAGAACAGCGGCCAGAGTGGGGAGGATTAGTGCAGAAAAATATCTACAATTTTGAAGGTAAATGAAGGCGCGAATTAGATTTAAAACGCGACCAGCTCAAAAACAAACCGCCTTCAAATATTAGTAATAATTATGTCAATGGCGTACTGACATGCACTGCATGTGAGCGTACGTTTAAAGCCAGAATTAGTTATATTAGTCATCTTCGAATAAACCAAGCATAAATAACACAGCAGAAACAAGATCGCCGTAGCCGAAATCGGCCTGGAAGATCATCATCATTAAAGCGGCAATGGGTTGCTAACTATTAATGCAACCCTTGGGCAAGTGCATGTCTCATTATAATGTTTGGGCTTGGCTCTGATCATTCCTATACGGCTTACCTACTGATAATGAATCTGAGCAGGTCCATCACATGGGCTGCTAACTTTTAATGCAACCCTTGAGCAAGTGTCTCAAATTTTTGGATTTGGCTCTGACCATTCCTATTTGGCTTACCTACTGATAATGAATCTGACAATGTCCATAATGGGAAGTACAGCAGCTGTGAGCGTGCTTTTTTTTTAAATTTTTAAGTCCTTAATGTATAAAGGTTTCTGAAAATTGGTCAAGTTCTCTGTTGTGAGGTATTATTAGTCCAAACTGCAAAGTGCAATGTCCATTACCAAGAACCAATAAAATTATTCCCACCTTTCCTCTCATATACCATTTACTGTTTGGTTCAAAATGTGTTACGTAAATAATAGTTAAAGTGCCAAACACTTATCGTCGTCATCAACCCGTGACCTAATAGTTAAATGAAAAGCAGCCCGGAAATTAATCGATTAGTTCTATCAACTGATAGTATCGGTGCGTAGCTGCGTTGTTAGCCATCATTGGACCGGTAGTCTTTAGATTGATGATATGAGCTTCATTGTTTGAAATATTAAGCCGCTGTTTAGCTGAACTGACCATATCAGAAATCTCAAATAAGCTTTCTGAGCCACAGTTACTATTAGACTGGCGCCACACGAAACTGAATGATCATCACAAAAACAAAGCCGATTTTGTTGCCTGATCCTACCAGGAATCAGAAACTACGAGTACAGGTACTTATGAACAAATATCCATAGTTTCGCGTACGCTCAATTGAAATGGTTCATTCAAAAAAATCAAGCCATAAAAATAATTCTACACATTTGCAATGTTTGCACAGTTTCTGAACGGCACTCCAGTACATAATACTCCTACTTCTGTGACTGCAAGCGAGGAGGTCGAAGATTTTAAGATTATTGACGTGTTTTCAATTCGTTTTATAAAAGCATCGAAACTTTTCATTCTCGTAGGTTCCGGAACGAATGTTTGCTCGCTCAGAATGGATTTTAAGTACGCATCCAAGCAGACAGAAGCTTTAAAAAAGTCATGAATTAAATCTTAGTCGTCCGTCCATCAATGACATAGGTTGAAGTGTAGTCATATTATAGCAGCGTTCGGTTGTTTTTTGGAGCAATTTGAATAAAAACATGCTCGTTGTTTAGAATTTGTTATGCAAAATTCAAACAAAAAGCATTTTTAAACTCTACACTTTTTGTGTATTTTTAACCATTCACTTGTTTGTCTTTGATTTTTAACTCCCAAAATACTTTTAGCGATGTTTCAATAATTGAAAGATTGGCATGTGCCAAATGTACCGCATTTTTTATATGCTTCTGGCTGCCCCTCCTCACTAATAAGAGATATCAGAGAATGCTTTCCACAAATGGGGGATTGTTAGAGAATCCTAGAGGTAACCACCTATCTTAGGTTTAGATAGGTATATAAACTTAACGTTTACGTACCTAATATAGCTAGATACCAACCTACTGCATAAAACTAAGTAACATCCAATCAAATATCCTGTTAGCCATGAGCCAATTGTAAGCTATCCCTGCGGAGTTCAACGCTGCTTAAAACTGAGAAAAACATTTTTCGATCAAACTTTGAAATTAATTTTGAAGTTTATGTCTGACCAACGCACGTTTAGTTGTTGACGTGCTGGAAAGCTCACTGGTAGATAAAGCTAGGTAGTTATCCTACTACTATTATAAACGCGAAAGTTTGTGGAGATTGATGTTTGTTACTCTCTCACGCAAAAACTACTGAACGTATTTTGATGAAACTTTACAGTAATATAGCTTATACATCATAATAACACATAGGCTACTTTTTATCTGGGTACCAGACGGGTGAAGCAGTGGACAGAAGCTAGTAATACATAAAATGATATATAGGTACCTACCAATTATGCCACCAATTATTACCTATAATTAATTATTATGGTAATAAGTGGTATAATAATTATTATTATTTAATAATTATTATTTAATTATTATTATTACTATTATTACACCAATTATTACCTCTAAATTCCATAAAAAAATATTTTTAAGAATGTCCTCTAAAGAAGTCTCTTAATCTTAATCTTTAGAAGCTATCCTCTTGGGCAGCTTCTAAAGATTGAGTTGTTTGGTTGCAACGAATGACCCACCCAGCCGTAAATATGTAATAGGAAATTTGTAAGTAGTATGTCCATACTTTTACTACTATCAATACTTTTTCCTGTTACATTATTTTAAATTGAACGTTTCAGCGTATCTAACTTTGCAATTTAGATTCGCGGCTTAGGAAACTTGGAAGACGCATGTCCCCGATATAGGCTGAGCCAAGAAGTTACGATTCCATGAAAATTATGTTTCAGCTGGTTCATACAGATAAATGATAAATGTTTTAATCATCACCACAGCTTTACTCTCCGGCTGGCAAAGGAGAGGATTCTTTGCACGTATTTTTTTACCACCTCATCACAGCAGATTTTGGGAAGACTCGATGAATTTAAATAGTAAACCCCTCTCCCTTCCACGTACTACCAAATTTTTTTGACTTGCAATACTGTGTAAGTTCTGACTAGTTTTCTTGTTTTTTTCCATAAACTTGGAGTCTAGGGGAGTGTAGTTACTGAAATAAAGGGTGTTACGTAGATTATTTATTACTTAAAGAAATGTTACCAAGTTCTTGGTTAACTTATTTATTACGCAAAACAAAATCAGTAATCCAATTTGCTGAAATATATAATTTTCTCAAACATGCGCAATGATTATATCATAATAAAAAACATTACATAATTTTCGAAAAAAGAAACACCCGAAGTATCTTATTTACATAGACAGCATCAGTTTTGAATAATACGAAACAAAAAAACGCGCCGGTAATGTTGTATGGAAATCCATTGGCGAAGTCCTTGCCTGCGGTTTGGCCTTCAATGATACGAGACAGGCTATGTTGCGGCCTCTGCAAGAATGTATTATTCCTGTACTTTTATCTCCGTGAATAGGTACTTGGGCAATTTCGACATAGATTCTTTTTTCGTTTTTAGCAGTACAGCAACCAATAAGACAAGTTATATTGATTTTATTTCAGTGGTAATGCGTGGTCAATATAACACTTTCTTTTTTCAATAAGCTGGCGTTCTTGATTTCGTTAGCAAGATTGTATATTGAGGTTTTGTATTGGTGACCACCTAGATTCTTAGGATGTATAAGTATTGCCTCTTCAATCGGTTTCACAGTGCCACGGCCGTCTGCAACAGACGTCAGAAAGACGGAAATACTTTTCGGATGTCCGCCGGCAATGTGCATCCCACTTTTATGCAAATAAATTGGATTTATGGATAAGACAACCGCATCTGTCTCTCGTTTGTTTATGTGTGTGTTTTAGATATTGCAATTGAATTGCTCGAAAAAAGCATTAGAAACATATAATGATTATTAAACAGAAATTTAGGTTGACTAATTTAGACGCACCGATAATAATTATGAAACAATAAAGATTCCGTTAGTATACCTACCTATATATTCCTCATTTTTTGTTAGGTAGGTACCTATTCAAAGTTAGTAGGTAACCAGTTTTCTAGTAAAACAACTCTTCCAATCAATGTTTAATTGCTTTTTAGTTAAACTTTTATAACGGGAGCCGAGCAACCGGAAAGAGTCCTTTAACTAGGAGCGGAAATTATACAATTTTAATATCTGAATATAAAACGGGGAACGGGATAGGCACACTGTCTTCTGAAGCATTGGTCAGTGTCCTGATAAAACAACATACACAAAGTATGTTTGTACGATTCCCGGCTATAACGTGAGAGAGAGAGAGAGATGTTGTAAATTTCGGTAAGCTGCTGTTTCAGTTATAAAAAAATATTTTTATTAGCTAGAAAATGGATGCTCGCTATATAAAAAAACTTACTACCTAAAAAACGAGCGCCAGTTATCGCGTCCATGTCTGGTCCATGCAGCGACACTATAGAAGACAATGTACTTAAGTTAGTGGTCAGAACAGTTTTAATGAAACCCTGACTAGGCAAAGGCTTTCAGAGAATAAAAAAGGTGAGCAGTTAGCTGTGCCGTGATAGAATTGTTGCTTTTCAGCGCTTATGTGCTTATAAAGGGCACGAGAGGAACGCCAGCGACTTTGTCCACGTTAAGTATTCAAAAACAAACTCACCCTGTTATTCATAATCACTCGTTAACTTAGCAGATCACTAACTCTTCTTTTCTCTTTTCCAACACTAAACAAAAGATACATGCAGACAACTTTTAGCACGGTGCTAAAGATAGTGAGTGATTATGAATGAGAGGGTTGACCTTTAAAACTTCTACTTTGGGAAGTCGATTCTTAGTGCGAAAAGTACTCGGATACGTTACGGTTTGTGCTGTGTGTCTGTCACGCAACGTTTTTATGTTTTGACTTTCCGAGCAAAATTATATCACCCAAAGCATCATCTTTTTTTATTGTTTTTACAAATGAGAACTTGAAAAAAAAACCAGTAGGTAAGGTTTTAGAGATGATGCTGTTTGTGAGTCTACATCGTTGTTTAGAATAGGAGGTTGAATCTGAAAAAACTAGGTAAGTCCATTAATTGGTACTTTTTAAGATTAGCTAAAATAGGATGTGATTTTAATATTCATGTTTTTTCGGGTGATATTATTGAGCAGATCAATAGGTACCTACGAGGGTTTCATTCGGGGACCATCTTGCTCTGTGCTCAATGCTAGTCTGAATCAGAGAAACATATTATTAAGTAACTTTAAAAATATTTCATCGTCATGTCGACTTTTTTAAAACAGGTAAAAATACGCGACATTATAGAAAGCATAATGTAAAATCTCTCAAAACGTAATAAGTGTCAGACAGACTTTAATATATGCCTATTGAAAATATGAGAGCCGTTATTATATGTAGATTTTTCTAATTCTACCTCTTTTGATACCGATGCGGAGTGAAATTGTATTTTATTTTAGCTCCATCATAAATCCTCCACATAAGCTAAAAAATGAAATTAGCTTCTCATATCAAAACGAGTAAAGGATTGTAAGAGCAACCTAAAGTCATGAAATATTGGATATTATTTTGCTGGTAAATTATCATGTTTTTGGCTGTTTGTTTATAAAAGTATGCTTGACTAACAAAACAAACTCAAATGTTTTTATTTGGTGAAAAGGTTCAAGAATTATTGTTAGAAACGTTTCTAGTAGGTACATTATTTCTGTTTCTCATAGTCCAATTTCAAAGTTGAAAGTTGTTTTTGAATTTCTTTATAATTTTCAATCTAGGTACGCGTAAAAAACACAATTCTTTCACTTAACCATCGTAAAACGTGTATCTATTTGTAAACTTTTTATTTCCTGATTATCTACATGTCAGAGTACTCAATAATAGACATGAAATACTTATTCTGTCAGAGATATCACACACAAGCAGGCAAAACACACAAAAGTATGCCTTAAATTATCAGTCAAATAAAAGGGTCCTTCAAATTGAAGACATCCAAAGCTCACACGGAGGTGGATTGAAAATAATCCAAGTAGAAAATTAATCCTTGATTACGTTCCTCCTCAAGTTGAGGGTTGAATCAAGAATCGAAATTCAAGGGACGGGGAGCAATGAATGAGTAAAACTTTTTATTTTTTCAGAGACCTTTAAACAACTAGGTAACAATAAGTTCCTTCAATGGTAACACGTCATGGGTAAGAACCTATGATGTGATTTTCCACAAAATGATTGCTTAGAATGCTTCCATTCTTGTATAAAATCATTCCACGACCTACATTTTATCAGGTTTTTCAACGGACTTCAAAATAGGAGGTTCTCAATTCGTCTGTGGGTATATGTTTTTTTGTGCTTATGTTACGCGATAACTTCGCCAATTGTAAATAGATTTTAATATTATTTATACTTTGTGGTTTCATATTTTTTTTTATAAAAAAACTGAAAATTAAAGATTGAAAAATAAAGGATGAAATTTTTCAAGTTCTCGTTATTTGAAGTGGTTATAATTTTTACCTGAAAATTATTTATCATTATTAAATATTTTTTGTCACGATGTGTAGGTATTAGAGTGGATTACAGACGCTGCAATTTCGCATTCATCTCAATTCCCATTTCTTATTATTTTTAGTTTCTCTTCTAACTTTTCCTGCAGTTGAGGGTGCTTCAAACACAATGAAACGTTTTCTATTAAAATTTCAGCGACACCAAATACCAATAGCTCCATAGCAAATTTGTATTTTCGTTGAAGGATCCCCTACTAAAAGATCAATTTCGCGCTTGGACAAGTTTAATGTAAACTTAAGTGCCTGGGGGAGATACCACCAAATGAAACCGGTTCTTGTTGCGTTAACTAATGTCTCTATGTTATTGAATTTTTGGGAAGGAATTTTCAAAATTTAATAAGTAACCATCAGTAGAGCTCTTTTGAGAAAGCTTTTGTATGGGAAATATCATCTATTTCTGATATCAAATAATACATACTGAGTACGCCTAGAAGGTAGTTAGCATTCGAATTGCAACCATTGCAAGCCTATTGGCACCTTTTGGAACACTAACAGATGTCACATGCTGGTTCTCACACGTCACCATTACCGTTCCATTACCGTTTTGGATACGTGTTTTTGTGCACTATTCTGCGTGTAGAAAAATCTATTAGTCAGAAGTCAAAATAAAAACTTACTTATGAAAAATGGATCCTTTAAGTTTTTGACAGCTGAGATGTGGATATCTGCTCAGAGCGATGGATTTAAGATCCTACAATAGATAGGTATTATGTAATCAAAAATAAATCTATTTATCTCCATAATAGGGTTATAAAACAAGCTGAATTGAATTTCAAAACAGTGCACAATCGATTTCCACGTCTCCATGCGAGGAAGCTTTGATATTCATTCCGATAAACCGCACTCTAGGCATCACATCCTGGAATAGTTAGCTGCTGAAATCAACTTAACAACCCTGTATTTTCTCGTTACATACAATCATAGTCCAAAAACCCATCTTCAATTTATAAAAAATCTATTCAAGAAGGACCATCGCTGGTATACATAAACAAATTAATATAATTATATAGCTAGTTAAAAACGTCAGTTTTTAAAAAAGTGTTCGATAATACTTTTCTTGAGAATTTACAAGTAGTTTTCCAACTCCTAATGAGTTTCCAGAGTAGGTACCTTTGTTACGTTACCACATGCTGACTCAACAAATCCAAGAATTCAGCAGGAAGCAACTTTTTCTCAAAACAAACACGACTTGATAAAATCAATCAGAATCCATCTCACGAGTATCTCAGATCAAACACGAGCATGCCAAGCGCTCGGAACTTGTTTGGTTTAGCGCTGGTTGCTGGTAGCAGCATATTCGATAAAATTCAAAGTTTCATCCTTCCGAGAACATTTTCACATACTATTCTACGTTTCTCGCAGCGTGTGGTTTTCGATCAAAGTTTTCCATACCGCCGCCGTCTTCAGATGAGTGTTTAAAATTGCTTGCCGTCTAGAGGGTTTGGCTTAAAAACGCTTACACGCTTACATATTCTGTTACAACATATTTATAAATGGCCGATTCTAAGAGTTTGACGGTTTTTGAGATAAAATATTACCTGAAAACTGGAAATTAAGATAAAACTAATTAATATCTGAAATGTTATCCATTAAACTGAACGAGGTAGGAATTTATCTCTGAACAAGCCGTCCAAACAGCAGGTGTAAGCCGTAATAGAAAACAATTTGTTTACCGTTGGCACAGCTCCTTATTGATCTAAGCCAGCTCATTCTTCAGCCCCACAAATTCAAAATTTGAAATTATTAAGAAGTTAGTACACTTGGATATTTTTGAAGGAAACGCAACTGCGTGCAGTGCAAAAAGTAATGTGGACTTTTAATAATAATAATAATAAGTGAGTAGTAAGTAGGTAGTCAATCTTGCAATTTCTCGGCCTATTATAGCCTACATGATTTAATCTATTCTTAAAATCGATTATTTAGAGTCATGCTTCATCCAGTATCCTGAGAACTTAGCTGTCTGTTCCTAGCCTGCACTGGGCGAACTTCACCTCGTAACCCTAAAATATAATTGGATTTAATTCCATTAGCAAAGGTCCAAATGGGACCCCTTAATTGTGCTGACCGATGCCAGTTTATTATGTGGGTCCGCGCGTGCATCATTTCAAAATGTAAATACATTAGCAAGGTACAGATGAGTATTGACCTTCCCCTCATTTCAAAATTAATATTTATATCGCAATTATCTGAAGGTTAATTTTAAATGTATACGGCACCTCTATTCATAGAGATTGGATTATTTTGGAAGCGTAAAGATCTATTGTGTGTTGGCAATCGTATTTGGCTAACTAGCAGTATATAAAGTAATATTCTAGATACGTTTTCTAGAATTCAAATCGAATAATTAACATAATCTTCCACTGTACAATATCCATAACTAGTTTGTGGTACAATCTTGAATAGATTCCCATTATTCAAGGCTTTCTCACCTTCAGAAAATACCATAACATCACAGATCCTTACGAGCATGTCACAAAATGCCGAAGTCATTCTGTCAAACTCCAAGTTTGTTAGATACTAGAGATCTTGGACTTCCTTGCTAATTAGTACCTGCTGTTTTAAAGAGGTTCCTAACTACACACGAGTCACTAAAAGCTAAAAAGTAAAGATAGCTGTTGAACATAAACTAAAAGAGAGACTCTCTGTGAAGAACATTCGAAGGACGTTGGATCGTAAGAACTCCATCCACTTTTGAACACTGTTTGAACATAAACAACTAGGCAACACATACGACGATATTGTAGTATCAATAGGCGATGGTAAAAACTTACAATAACCCTCTTATTCATAATAACTCGTAACTTAGCAGGTCGCTAATTCTAACACTGTCCTTTTAAACACTTAACAGAGGTTAGAGGCAGACAACAATTAGCTCGCTGCTAGTAAGTGAATATGAATAAGAGGGTAATTCTTAAAATAACACAAAATGTGCATGGATGACGTGTATAAATTTATAACTAGATGACCATAAATACAATCGATACTTCGAAAAATGCACTCATCGCACTTACTAATTAGAGAAGTGTTTATTTTCACGCTGCAAACAGCGCTGGATCTATTCTTCGTGGAGCAATGAATTTTATTTCATTGAGTAAGGTTTAACTAGCACCGGCATTTGGGTCAAGTACGATTTGCATGTTTAACTCTATATTCGGCTCTAACTAATGGAGTTAAGCCTCTTATAATAGGGATACGGTTTATGTTACACTATTCTGCGGTTAATTATCATGAATCCATAATTTCACCACGAGACTCGAGCCTTTCTTCTCTTGGACTTTATTAATTGCTTTTATTTCTTTTATTTTTTTCTGGTTGGCGCTCACTACCGTATCGTATTTAGAGATGAGCACTGCGGATTAACCCGATGGAAAAAATCGTAAATATTTCCAATTTGGAAAAAAAGGGTTAATTCTCGGAATCTTTCTAAATGATGGGTTTTTCAATACGATTTTTATGTAACTTACTGGTTTTATAGTAAACCGTTAAATAACTTTTTAAACCGAGATAGAGCCGTTCTGTTCGGTAGTGGGTGGTAACATGACTTCTGACCTGAAGATCGTCGGTTCAAACCCAATCGTACACCAATGATTTATCAACTCGAAAAATATATGTGCGCGTTACACGTGCTAGACGTGCGCTTTAGACGTGGAGAATTTGGCGTTATTTTCGCTTTCTCCGAATTTCGGCCCCATCGGGGGACAACTGGAACAGATTTTTCTTTTTTGGTGTTGCGGAATTTGTTTTTTAGAATGCCCATCACTGATAACTACGATATCATTTACTCCGTAAATACTCGAATGTTCAAATAGGACTACAAATAGTGGTAAGTTCCAAAACTACTATGTATTAAGTAGCTAAAGGTTATTTATGTGATATAGGAAACAAGAATTTTCCGCTAACTCTTACGTTTTCAAACAACCACATCCGAAATTGAGATGGCCATTAGTTAAAACCAAGTTTACTACAGCTGTATTATTTATATTATTTGCCCGTTAATTGACGCTGGAGGGAAATTGCATCTCGTTGATATTTTTCACTCGGTATGTAATGAGTTGTTTATAGTGAATGACGTCTTATCGCTAGATAATCTTCACAAAAAAAAATATGCTTGTTTGTAGAAGTTTTTTGTTTGTACCGTACTGATTTTATTTTTATTTTATTTTAATAATAATAAAAACAATATTTACATCGATAGTGATATTTTATGTTGCAGTATGAAATAAGTACCTAGTCATTTACTATTAACTGAAACAAGAATCTAAAATTTATGAGCAGGAAGCGCAATAGCTATTAAAAATCTATAAAAATTGGCTCTGTGTCAGATTTTTCTATTTTATAAATGACGACAGAAGTGACCGCCACAAAGGTAAGCCAATGTCAAAAGTGACGAAATGTAACAAATATCAAAATTGCAGGGAATATAAAAATTACAGGAAATATCAAAGTGACAATAAAAAATACGCAAAATGTCAAATGTGACAGGTGATGCCAAAAGTTACATGTATCCGTTACGTTGTTTTTATAATGTCTATCACTTTCGTAAATTTTTGTCATTTGACAATTCCTACAGTTGTGACGTTTATATGCATTTTTTTAAAAAGTTTTACTGGACTAAATTAGTTATCAGAAAGGTATAATTCAAATTTTATCAATGAAGTCTGCAATCAGACAAAGGTGATGATAAATTATTTTATCTTGCAACTTAAACTGTAACTCACGCAGCTGTGATCTCATTGACAAAATTATCACTTCACTGAGCGGTGCGGTTCGAATTTAAATAAAATAAAAATGCCTCCGAATACGGTCGATCAATTACAAAGTGACCTGGAAAATCAAAATGAAGCTGGAAACAAGGGATCAACAGCGAATTTGATCGACAAATCTAATGAAAACTATAAATTAAAAATATTTCACTCATCACTAAACCTCTTGACGCATACTCTCATTGGGGCTGTGGTTGGTGTAACGCTATTATTTGCCTTTAGAAATGGCATATCACAGGGGCTGGGAGCTACAAATCTTCATATCGTTTTGTGTGTTATAGGAGTGAGTATTTTTATTTATTTGCCTTTGTATATTTTTGCTCGGCAATTAATTTTACGCGATCTTCAACGTCCTACTATTTATACGAGCTGTATGTTTGGACGAACACATTAGTAATAGAGTGAGTGAAGCAAACTAGGGTATCTGAGTCTACTTGGGTAATCCGTCGTTTGTGTGTATATTTGTTTGAGTGAAGATAACTGCCAAACCGTGTATTCAATCTGATGAAACTTGGCAGGTAGGGGGCTTTTGAACTATGGAGTAGGAGGATTTTGTAGGTGGGTAAAAACTGTACTTTGCGAGAGTTCAGTTAGATTAATTAACTGATTGTTTGAAATTATATTTTTAATTTTTAAATCGTTAAAATCATTACATCAATATTAACGCAATTAATTGTTTTCGTTGCCCTACATTTTTAGTACCAACTGCTGATGGCTCAAGCCATTCTTTCTCTATCGCCGCATAACGGTTGGTCAGCGAATCTCAAGCTGGTTGATAAACGCCGCGCTCACTGGATCCTTCAGATCCTGGGATCGGGGCTGGCTATCGCCGGCAGCTTCATTAAGATCCTAGACAAGACTGTCCATTGGAACACGCTGCATGGACAATTTGGTAAGTTTAAATTATTATCAGTTCCGTAAAATCTCGTGATGATTTTAGAACGAAAAAAACTCGCTCACTTCTAAAAAAAAATAATAGATAATTTTTCCCTCGAAAAAAATAATAAGAACTATATTTGTTTTTTTTTTATTTCATTGAACTTATTAGACAGAGAATGTAGTCCTTCACTTTTTCTGGTAGCTATCGCTGAAAAGTACACAGCGAAGGATAATCATTTTCCTTTCAATGGATTTTAAAGAATCGTATTATTTCCTAAAAGAAAGAAAAAGATCAAACAGTAACCTCGAAATATACTTAAAATTATTTCTAAAAGATAGTTATAACATTTGTATTATAGCACTGGTCGCGTTGGTTTTTACAACCGTATGCTTCTTCAACGGGCTGACTTCTCACTATGCCTATGAACTGCGCCGGTTCATACCTGCCAACCTTTCCAAGCTAACGCACATCTGCTTTGGGACTGTAGCCTTCGCAGCCGCCACTATCTGCCTCTGCTACGGATTTGATAAGAACATGTTTCGGAACTGGATAACTTTGGCTCCAGGACTAGCTCCCACTGTGATCGCTTTCACTGCCGCATTCACTGCCATCATTATTCTCAACCCCCTGCTCGTTTTTGTGACTAAGTCCAAGAACGTCATCAAACGGTAAAGTTTTACTTGTAAGTATAGATTACATTTAATTTAAACTAGATAATACTCCTCATGTAATATAAGTTATAATTATGAATTAAAAATATTATAATTTCAAAACTTTTTACGTTGTTATTTTTAACGACCGACGTTGCATTATTCCTATCTCATATTAATTGTCACTAACGAGTCAAGTCGATGATGACATGATATCGTTATTTTTTATTGAAATGAATTTGGAATATAATTTTTCATTCATTGACAGAATATTGTCAACATTGATGCATTACAAGTTAGAATCTGTATTCTTCTGATGATAATTCATGTCAAGCAGGCAATAACTGCTAACAAACAAGCAAAATTATGTTTCAGGATTCAAATCAATAAAATAGCACCAATAACATTTTATCTAATTGATTTAAAATAATTGGCTTACATAGAAGTGCTTGAAGTGAATCCTGAGTAAACATCTATTAATCTCCGCGGTTTCTCGAAAGCCGCGTTCCGTTACTCACGCAATGATTGCATCTAAACGCAGCTTATCCGGACATTGATTACAGGCTAGTTCCACAGTCAATATAATTAGTACAGCAGTAAGTTGACTACACTAGATAAAATAGTGACGCCAGAGGAATGAGATCAAAAGGCAGGTCAAAGATTAAATGCATTAATTGTGTAATATTTTTTTCTTCGACCTTTTAAAACATTTGAAGATCAAAACATCAGAAGAATTATACCAGGCATTTTTTTGTCATATCAAGGAATGATCTAATGGTCGCCTATTGACATCTGTAACACCTGGGACATTGCCGATGCGTTTGCTAAAATTAATACTAAAGTAAGTAAATCTAAGAAAGAAAAAAACAAAAAAAAGAAGATTAAATAGAAAAATATCTTGTTTTTGAAAATTAAGTAAATTGTACACGCCAATTATTTCCGTTATCCAACTCACGATAAAATTATTTCTCGTTTTTATCATTTACCTATCATTTTTTTTCTGCTTTCGATCAACTGTGATAATAGCTAGTGCTCCGATATTTTTAAGTGTAGAATCTAAGCCGTATATCACGATATCGACAATTTCATACGATACCGACAATTTAATACATAATTGTGCATTGCGCGTGAGCAGAGAGCAATTTGTCATGGTACGAGTATGTAACGAACCACGGGCACCCAACAAACTATTTGTTTTTGTGTTTGATACCACCAATTTTAT
Organism: Perizoma flavofasciatum; assembly: GCA_958496245.1. Classification (NCBI taxonomy): domain Eukaryota; kingdom Metazoa; phylum Arthropoda; class Insecta; order Lepidoptera; family Geometridae; genus Perizoma; species Perizoma flavofasciatum. The sequence continues at coordinate 5,817,153 of OY292433.1, forward strand.
TTGTTAACGACTACAATTTAGGCTCAAGTACCATGCAGGCGAAGCCGTGAGCAGAGACTTTAAACATGTATACAAAATAAAACTGTTCTTCTCAAAAACGAGTTTACACGTTCAAAAATGAATAAGTTATATTTATTTGCAAGCATATAGGATGCCTATATTTCTCTATATTAGGCAGGTAGTTACAATTAAATTTGTAGACGTATTTTAACTCATTGGTGTCAAATTAATAATTCTCCAATAACGAGTTTCGTCTAGAGTGATTTTTAACTATAAACAATCTAATAGCACAAAAAGCATAAGCCACAGCCTAAGTTCTAATTTTGGGTCATTCCCACCACATCCAAAAAACATTCTCACTCATATCCAGCAGCATTTATTAAATAAAAAAAATATTTCCACTCACATTCACGAAATATTTTAGTACAGTCACATAAGCAAGGCTTCTGGGTTTTATTTATTTGTATCATGACGATGTAATCTTTAAGTTGCGAGTTTAATATAATGCTTGGTTTTACCATGGCTATGCCATGGCTCTTGAATGTTATTATAAGTAAGTACATTTGATTTTGAATCATACCTTCTTTAAAGATTTAATTATCTTTTATGATTACCTAACTTAATAGAAAATAGCAAAAAATTCGACATAAATAAATAAAAACGTAAATAAATAAAATAACCGCTAGTCGCTAAGTAGTTACTATTCATAGTTTACTAGTCAAGCTTACAAGCAAAACAGACTTCTTTTATCCAATCAGGGAGCAACTTAACCGGCTTTCTCTCTCTCTTTTTATTGCATTGAAACAAAAATGCCAATTTGCTGTGTGGTGTGGTACAAGACCAAACAGGAGACAAAACTATCAGAAGATCCTCGTGCTGACTCTACCTCAACTTATGCATGGATGTGAGTGGGAACTAATGTATGCACGAAAATATTTTTAAAAATTATTATTAAAATGCTCGTGGATGTGATTGGGAACTTATGTATGAAAGTTTTATTTTCCGAGAACAATGGGTTTGGATGTGATGGGAAGTAGCCACTAAGTTATCTAACCGATCAATAACATTAGACTTTACCTTTTTTGTATGCATTCGAATCCAAAAAATGTCAAGTTTAGTTCCTAACTAGGTTTTGTTTGTATGCATGTACGCAAAAAAATAATCTTTGTGCCTACATAGCCGGATATCTAATCTAATGTATTTTTATCTAATCTTTCACTTTCGTATCACAATTTGGTATCAGTGTGAAACGCAAATTTGTCGCATGAAAATAATATAATCTGTGACACAAATCAATAATATTTAGAAAATATATATAGTTTGTCCGTAAAAAGAAAAAATGAATTTTACTTACTGAATTTCATACTATAATAGTTTTCATTCCTTAATCGCGTTTATACAAGATGTGGCTTAAGAGTGGACACTCCTTTTCTCACAGATGGGGGCATCATAACTGTTCAGATAAAAAATGTACTCACAAAATCTCGTCAAATAGTCACATGTTAAAATTTTGTAAAAAAATCGAAAAAAAAAAAACAATTTAGTGCTAAATTGTTTTCAAATAAAAAACTACCTTTGGCACAAAAACACTATAAGTACTTACCAGAAACAGATTGAGAAAACTCATTGATTTGTGATCTAGACATAGAAAAAGATTAAAAAAAATCGAAAATGTCCAACTCGAAAAACGTGAGATTTTCACAGGGTACATTTTGTTCATGATGTTCCCCACCCTTAGGTAAAGGTTTGTATACTCTTTTTGCCACAACCTGTTTATATCATTAATGATAAAGTGACGTTTCATCGTTTATGTAAAGACAAGAACTAAAAAGTTACTAATTCACGAAAAGTAAAAAAAATACATAAATATAAACTATGGTGATTAGAAATATTTTTGAACCTTTGAACTTTATAAATTACCTTCAAAACGTCAGCAAGTAAACGAAAAACATTGGAAATTAGCCATATTTCCAATAAATAAATATTTATTGGAAATATAAATATTTGAAAATATAAAAACGAAAATGAATACGGATGAAATCAAGAGTCACACTAGTGAAAGTGACATAAGTGTGAGTACGTTGGCTAAAATTACTGGTATAACACCTTTCCTTGTGTATTTTTATTCAAACTCAAGCAAGTTATTGCTTCTAGTTAGATTACAAAATAAAAAAAAATATTACATTGAAAACATGGCACCAAACTTAGCAGATGTAGCAGCATCTAGTGATGAAAACACTGAAAATGTCGCAAAATCATTAACATCTGAATCGAGTAGGTACATCTAGAAATGAAGTGTCTACAGAGAATGAGAATATAATAAGGAGAGCATCAGTCGATGTAAGAGAATCTACCAAAGAATACAAGATAAAAACATTTATGTCGTCTTTGAACTTACTGGCTCATATTCTCATTGGTGCAGTATGCTGATTTGATTATGTCTATCGTTTGCTCATAAGCGTAACAGTTAGCGTAAAATGGAAAAAACGATGAAAAAAATCTTCCTAGTGGAAGAGGGAGAAGGGATGTTAGTGAGCATATATTTAAAAATAATTAAGTCATTTTATTCCAAAAACTATCGTGAACTTGACTATTCATATTGTAGTGCACGGCGCGACGCGGAAGGAGAAAGTCGCAACCACTCACCCTGATGAAGACTCTCGGAATGAGTCGAAACTTAGTCGGTGCCTTCACCGATAATGCAGTACGTGAAAATTCCCGTTTTACAATATGAATAATAAAGTCATGTTTTACTTGTTTTGATTGCAGTATCAGCTATTGATGGCAGAAGCAATCCTAAGTCTCGCATCTTCAAACGGCTGGTCCTCACTAGGGCATGCATTCCGAAATTCCGGAATCTCGTATAGATTTTTCCGATATTTCAATTCCGGAATTGAGAGGACTAATATCGGTATTCCAATATTAATAACTTTTACTCAGTGAGTGGCATTTTGCACAACAAAACGTAAAATTTCTACTTTCCGAAGTCGTATAAAAGAAAGAAGACCATTATTAGTAGGAGTGCTGCACTATTTGCATGATTGGGAAGATTTATTTGCACAAACCGACGACTATATTTTCCTTATACTGAGGTTATCGTCAATTTACTATGCCAGTACAAAACTCACAGTGAGCCTAACCCTACACATGCAGTGCCCTCTAATCCCAAAATGAACGTGTCATCGTCACCTGACGAAGACGTTTCAGTCGAAGAACCAACTTTACAAGAACTGCCAGACAAGATACTGGATAAATGCAAGATAAGCTGCAAGTATCCATCTGTATCTACCAATTTTGACTATGCAGGGTTTGTCAAAGTAGAAAAAACTATATGATAACGGAGGACTACGAGGTGTGCATCTAACAGAAGCATACAAATATATTTTGTGTGTCCTGCCTGAGAGTATTGAGAGTAAATAAATAGTATAAATAATGGTGGACATTTTTCACACAGCAGCATCTAGCCCCAAACTAAGCAGAGCTTGTATTATGGGAACTACATGACTGATATACTACTTACATGAAATGAATAAGTAATACTGTTGTTTTAATTATTTTCTTCATCTAAAATATTTTATGTGAAAATAATTTCTGCGTGCGTGTGTAAGTGTGTAATATCGTACTTTTTTATTTATATTCCATATATTATATATATTACTTAATGTTAATTAAAATACTTATACTATAACGCAAGTTATTTGATCGTTCCTTTCCTCAAAACAGAAAAATAAAAAAATTTGTTAATTCCGGAACCAGTTCCGGAATTCCGAAACTAGGTCCCCAGCATCGGAATTTAGTTCCGGAATTGAATACCTTCCGATATTGCATGCCCTAGTCCTCACACTTGCGGCTAGGAGATCAACGTAGAGCTCACTACATTCTACAAATTCTACGCTCCGGTCTAGTTATTGCTGGAAGCTTTATTAAAATTTTAGATAAGGCAGAACACTGGACAACGTTACACAGAAAATTTGGTAAGTCACTAAAAATATGATGTGTTTTAGTCCAGAAACAAGCTGTATCATCATCACAAGTGTGAAATATTTTTTTATATGAATAGGTTTAAGTGGAATTAAAACAATAGTGGTTGACGATTATACTTAAAACGTCCTGTATTTAATTTTTTTAGGTATTGAGTAATTAAATCTCCCCAAACTATTAAATATTACTATCGCTCAACCGCTAAGCAATAATCTCAATAAAAAAATGCTGGACAATTTCACACAGCATCATATAGCCGCAAATTAAACAGAAATTGGGTTCTGGCAACTACAATGACTGTTAAACTACTTATATATATACACATATATTTTCAAAGACTTACATGAAAAATCTTAGAAAATACCATTACCCGAGACAAATAATTGCAGATCATAGAAAAATTTGTGTTTAATGCTCTATGCTATTCCATGTATGTTTTGTGTATTAAATTTTACCAAATTAACGAACGAATACTTTGCCATAATTTCCTTGCAATAGTTTTATAATCATTCCTTCCCACATTTTTGCATAGGTAGTACAAATGAAGTATGAAAAGAGGATTCGAATGTTCTATGGTTGTATTATAGATAATAGATTATCGTAAGTAGGTAAGTAGATATAATTTAAACAAAAAATGCGCGTGTGTTTTACCAGCCCTATCTTGTATATTTTATCAGTTTTGCGTGCAACTGATAAAATGTTATCTTGATTAGCCCCAAACATTTTCGATAGGCAGATTTATTACCTGAACGAAACGTGACAGCGAACAATGCTATGTACAACGAAGATGACTTCATTGATGATGAAAGACCTGCAGGAGCTAAACTAGAAGACGACAGCAGGAACAACCCAAAATAAATACTTAGCAATATTTTCTTCTAATAAAATCAATAAAAAAGGACTTTTGTATATAAGAGAACCTATATCGTTACATTTAGATTCGATTAAGAGAACAGGTAACAGATCACGAATAACAAGTCGAGTGCCACCTATCTTTATGGCATCTAAACATATAAAGGAAACTGCGGCGAAGAGTAATGGTTCCCGATACGAGCACTCTGGGACATAGTATTGTAGCTATTGCTAATGTTTGAAATGCTTGGTCGTATGGGTTGATAAATGCCAACTCCAGTGTACAGAACTGCAGACCTTTGACCAGGACCTAGTCTCACATTATTTATTTATAGCAATGATTCAAAAAAAAATGGTTATTTTGTGTTCTCGACGAAATCATCGTAGGTACTTCGTAGATATTACAACACAGTTTAAATGACTGAAATATACTTAATGAAACTCATTCATGACTCAGTTTAAATTACACCTAGTCTCTGCTTCGGCTTAGCTTACAAATTACACACCACAGGTTCTGATTCTGATTATAAAATATTCCAAATCGGTCGAACCGTTGCCGTTGTTGATGAATACAATCTACTCGAGAAGTAAAATTAATAATGTAGAATAAATTCATTCGTTTCTTTGGTTCCCACTCGACTGAATTGATTTAGATGAAATTTGAAATAGGTATAGTTAGTCATCGTAGGTACCAATATATAAAAAGTAGCTGTATGATCCAAAATCGGACTAGATATTGTAATTTTTATGGTAATTTTAAAAGAATTTGTTGTATGCCATGTCTAAACTGTAAGAACTCTTCAAATACAAGGCTTTGTGAGGGCATATTCAAGTAAAATAATATGTCTATTTTGCAATATCTGGACATATTTACGATGAAGATATACCTAACTTGTTTGCATTTAGCGCGAAAGTGGATATTGCCTAGTCTACTGTGGTTCAACTCCTTCCTTAATCATACTTATAAAGATAGTCGTATGGCCATGAGTCATAGATTATTTATGAGTTATGAACTCCCAGCAAAGTAACTCTTTGGAGCTGTTTCCATAAAATAAGAGCACAAAAAGGCCTGTCCATCTCTGACGATACAAAAAAAATGTAATCGTAAGTTAGAATAACGTAATAATATAATTAATTTAAAATTATCAATAAGTTCATGATTGTTAAAAGCTGTGGATATCCTATCCTACTTCCTAAGTTCATACTTATGATGTAAAGAATGTATGGATGTGTGATACAGATAATCTTCATAACAGCAACATGTTGTTTGGAATACATATATGCTTCTTTTTATCAAGAAAGCACGCAAGCAAGCGAAACTGGTGGCTGAAGCGAGTTTCTCGTATCACATTTTAGAATATAAATTCAATCTGTATTTCATAATCTCGACAAATATTTTAATAAAGATGACGCTACAATAAACAGTGTGTAAAATAACACAAAAGCTATCAAAATGTAAACGATCGTATTACCTGCAAAGCTTGTAAACATATCACTGAATAGTATACTACATAGACTAATTGAAGCTGTGATAAAAGCTGGCAGTCCAAAAAATATATGGCAAATTATAAGCCCAGGTCGGTTTCCCAGCAAAGCAATGAGACCACTTAGTACACTTGCTCCTGCCAATGCAGCCGCTATCAAACCTAAAAGACAAATTGAAACTGATCCATTTTATCTTTTAATAATGTCAGGCAATTATCCTACAAAGCTACGAAGTGATGTGAAAAATTATAAAACAAAGATTCTTCTAACCTGTCAGCCCATGAAGTTTCATGGAAACTCCTTTATCTAAAACAGCCAGCACGGTTCCTGTAACAGTGCAAGCCATTCCACACAGTTGCAGTATGACATGAACGCACCTCCGATGCTTCAGACGCATAGGCGCAGACCATCCGTTAGCGTAATTCAGACTCAATATTGCTTCCACTGAGAAGAAGTGAAACTGCGAAAAAACAATAATTAGTAGATGCTGGTTCTTACTTCTTAGTCAGAGATAAATGAGGTATACGTATTTCTTAATTGACTATTTATTGATGGTTTAATAAAATTAAATAAATAAGCCAAATATGAGTTAGACCATCGCTTTCATGCCATCGGATAAACCTCGTTCTAATTTTTAAGCTGTAAGTGTTAGCCGTTCTTGAAATTATAATACAGACCAATATTATAATAGGATCAACTTAAAAAATAAATAGTTTACTTTTCTTTATTCAATAGGTAGCAGTTTTGAGGTACCTTACTTATACTTACCTTACTTATGAGGTAACTACTAAAGAAAAGGGTTTACATTCGAGGGTTGTGTTTGATATATATCGTAAGATAATGGCCAAAAACAGTACCTTCAGTTTTGTTAGTCATATAATCAATTTTTTTCAAAAAATATATGTGTTTAGCATTCCATCATCTATTGCAAAATTTAGATCTCTCATATTATTTGCCTCAACATAAAAAAAATAAAACAACTGTATTTGTAAAGAAATAATGAGAATGAGCTTGGAGCAAACGACCAGTAGAAATGAATACTAACCCCAAAAGTACACAAAACTATGTGTAAATCAGTGAAGCCACTATTTACTAGGTAACGTAGTATGACCATGAGAGTTGCACCTAAAAATAATTGCGATAGTCCAGCCAATATTGCACAGAACACTACACAGCAATATTGTCCAGAGGGACTCATCACAGAAACATAGGTAGATCAATATTGATAATGTAAAATTACATAATTGCCTTCCAAATTGGAAGGAATAGGGCTTGAAAATGAAAACCATAGAGTAAATAACCATTAAGTACGTTAAGAAGACATTAGACGGTTATCGTTTTCGTAGGTACAAAGTTTATGTACAAATCACGTACGAATCAGTTTAAATACCACAATATGCAAAGCAAAGTCGCATAGTGTCACTTGTCAGTTTACTTCAAAATACCTACTATACTTTAAAAGTTTGTCAAAATGACTTTGACAGTAAATAAAGTCAGTGATCAGAGGTTTATCTATAAATTTTACACAGTATTATATATTATATACAGTTTATCATAGAAATCAAGAGGTTGAAAAATCAAAAAATATTTTTACTCTTGAGGGCCCGGTCAAACGGACGCAGTGGCGTTGGCGGTGGTGATTGCAATCATGCGAACATACATGCGAACTTTGACAACCATTTTCCATTGATCAGTACCACGTCAGTTTGACTGCGCCTTAAACAATGTAACAATCTTGTAGTGGAATACATTAATTACAATGGTGTGCATAAAGTAGTAAGTACATATATTCAGCGTACGTAAAATAAACTTTTTATGTTAGTACCTAGTCAAAACTTGCGAAACAAGTCGGTGCCTACGTACGTGCACACATGCTGTATTCACATGCTTACAAATTAAATAATGTTTGGATCAATCAATTTAAACAGTATGATAAAAACTATGGTAGGTACCCTAGCTAGGTACTATTTTTTTCATGGTTTTAAGTTGTGCAAAATAACGGAATCCTTGTAATTTCATCAAGTTCTTCTATCAATTTGTGTGTGTCACGGCTTGTATATCCCTCGGTTTTTCAAGTAACTTTGTTTTATGTGTAGTGTCAGTACGCGATAATATTTTTAAATCTGATATGACAAAACCAAGTAAAAAGCCACCACCCGATGGACAGATGGCATTTTAAAAGTTGCAGAAATCGCTGGATAGCCCAATATCGTTCTACAGTCATAACGCTTTCTGGAGGAAGCTATTGTCCAGCAGTTTACCACTACAGGCAGTAAACTACTACAAATTATGATAATGAATCCAAAAACAGATATTAGAAAATAATAGGTAGATACTTGGCAAATTACTTTTTTGTTTCACCTTTTCAATGTATTGTTGGTATCTGATAAACAAATTTGGGTTTAGTAAACCTTATTGAAAAGCCCCCTTTTATGGAATCAAGATAAAGCTGTATCCACGGATCGGACTAAAGGCCCGTGCAAAATAGCGTGTTCACGGCAACGCGATGGTAGCGATGGAGATCAGTACATTGACGCGAACTTTGACAGTCACTTTACAATCTCTTCCCCTTAATCGCCACCACCATCGCGTCAGTTTGACCGGGCCTTTACGGGCTATGCCAGATGAGATGTAAATTGTTTCCGTCGTTACTTACAGCCAAACAGCAAACGATAGCATGACTATCCCCGTTTTTCAGAGAATAGTGTAAAACACTAAAGTTCGTCGCTCCTACACACACATGTGTAAGTCCAACTCCGACTGCACACCATACTCTCTTACAGTATTCAGCTTTCGGCTCTACAATTAAAATTTTAATATTTCCAGCAAACTTTATATGTGGTTTGGTTGATTTTCGTTTAGTATTACTACTTTTTTTGAGTATTGTTTTAGTTTTGATAACTTGATCCTTACTGGTAGTATGTTGTTTTAATGAGGATTTTAGCCCCTTTATAGTCATATCTGAAATTTGTTAAAACTAACGGATATAAAACAGAAAATAATGTTTCGCAAAATACATTGTAAGAACCTACCTAACGTCATTATTGTGACATTCTCACAATATTCTGTTCGTCATGTCAGCAACATATTTTTGATTACCAAACATATTTTTGCTCGCTCCGCTACTTGATCACAACGTCAAAGATAAAATAAGACTCCATAAATTCACACAAACTGGCGCGGTGTGATTGGTGGCGGTATATAGAAATTATCTTTTACAATCACAACATTATTTACTCATTGAATGCCGCGCCTGTTTGTAACGGGTCTCTATAGATTCCACCAAAAATTATGGACTCACACCAAAATCACAATATCACATTGCTAGAAATGACGATCACAAAATGTGCTCCAAGGGTTAAATGACGATCACAAAATGTGCTCCAAGGGTTACATACATGCCCAGATTGATATATTTTTTTCTATAAAGTTGGGTTTAGACCAAATGAGGAAAGAGCTAGAGCTGGAGGTTGAACAAGATGTTGGGTTGACAAGAGCATTCACTTTTAATCTTTTAACGTAAATCTACGATAATTCGTTTTCAGCATTTACACAAATATAATACCATAATTATATAAGCAAGAAAGAGAACAAGATGAATTCTTGCACCATGCACTAGGGATGTTTAGATCAGGCGAACAAGTGGTCATTGCTCATTCGTAAAGTCTGTGACCGTACTGTACCTACATGATATTTATTCGATCAAATCGCTAGAAACCAAGAACGCTTTAAAGAGACCGTTCCGAGGAGCGAGCACAGTCTGAACATGAAAGAACGTTTTAGATAACTATTCGCACGCTTATGCGCCGTTTTCATCAAGTGAGCGAGCATTCTAACAGGTTATAGAATTTTATTCCAAAAATTTATAGATATAGAATCTCCGCGAACACAACAAAAAAATGCTCTGTCTCTGTCTCGTTTGGTCTAAACCACCTTCATATAGACAGTCAATGAGTCAAGTAGGTAGGTATTATTATGGTGTTATATCACATAAAGAGTATTTATTAACTACTAGCTTCTGCCCAAGTCTTCGCCCGCGTGGTGCCCATATAAAAAGTACCCTTTGTGTTATTCTGATGTATAAGCTATATTACTGTAAAGTTTCATCAACATCCGTTCAGTAGTTTTTGCGTGAAATAGTAACAGACATCCATCCTCACAAACTTCCATCATCGCGTTTTTAATATTAGTAGGATAGGATTTTGTCTTGTAAATGGAACAAACCACAAAGAATACTCCAACCTTATTCTTTTCTAATCATTTGATCTAACCTGATTTGTAGGGAACAACGAGTTTTGTTATGGGAGTACAACTAAAATAAAACAAATATCTATTTACAATATTTTCTTTATTTTGGGCCGCTTTTGTTGCCAAACCCGGTTAAAGTTTTAAAAGGAAAATAAACAACAATAGCCGTGTAAATGCCACAAAATAGGATTAAAATAAATATAACGTCAGGCCATAAATACATGGGAAGCCAATTCACAAATACCGGTTTCAAAAGACCCAGAATGAAACATATCGATGATGTCACAAACCCGGATAAACCAAAACTTATGTGATTTGCTTTGATGAAGTTGAAAATTTCACCTAGTGAACCTTCTATATTAAAATAATCTAAAATCCGTCTGCTCAAGCTTAGTATAGTAAGAATACAAGTCACAAAACCTGTGAACAAAATAAAGGTTTATATGAAAAGACTAAAAATGTAGAGTCGATATTATAAGACATACAGTCGCCACCTGAAACTAACAAACTAAAGGAAGCATTCAGTTTTTTCTAATTCAAAAGAGTAAAGGAATGGAACATGTTTTTATACGGTGTATCCATTGGTTTGGAAATAGTTGGAAGAGGTCAGTGTTAAAACAGAACAACGGCCCTAGGATTAAGACTATTCATTAACTAAGTAAACAAATGGCATTAACAAGTTGTGAAAAGCTGGGTGACGTACAATTAGACTTTACGATGTTAATGAAACTCACCAACAAAGCTATGCAAGGAAAATTTTGACTCCGACGTATTTCCAACCAGAATGACTAAAATGGATCCAGTAAGGCCACAAAAGCTCCCAGAGGCTTGCAGAAACCAGTGTTGATACCTTTTTTCTGCTTCTTTTAATGGTACTGATGGTCCATTCATATTATTGAACATAAAGATTCCGGAAGGGATGAATAGTTGGAACTGAAAGTATAAAAAAATGAACTTTTAAATATTTTGAGATGTTGATTATATTGCCTTCAAAAGAAGCATCATGCAGGTAATACCTAATTTTGATACATTGACCGCTAGAAGAAGTTACTGTTTGACAGAGGTCTTCCCCAAGGAGTACCATAACCAAGCTACCATTACATTATCACACCGTATAGGACATTAAATTTACTAACCCCAACAGTACACAGGAACACATGAAGGTTATTGACGAAGCTAAGCTTCCAGTACAAGGAGAAGAACAAAACGGTCATGATCACTGCACCCATAAACATATATGCCAGGGCAATGGCAGCAGCACCAAATATCTTCTGCTTGAGCTCGTCTTCTGGAGCGTCAATTAGAACTATCTTCACTGGACCGAACTTGTGAACGGGGGCGCATTCTGGATCACAGACTCTTTCGATCGCTTCCATCGTACTCGACGAGTTTTAAAAAGAGATAAGATCTAACTATCAAAAACTATACGATAATTATCAAGACTATGAATTACAATAAAATATATAATATTTGTAAATTGTACCTACTAACTTTGTATCTATCAAGAGTTGTCGAGAATGACAGAATTAAATTACGATGGAATGAAGACAAAACTAAATGGAACCTTTTTAGTAAGCATAAGTACGTTTTACACGTAACGTAACGTGCCCGTTATAATACGGATTTTTGCAATTGATTTATATGTTTCCAAAGACGGTTTTTAGGTAGTTTTAGCACCACAAGTCACGAGGGGCGCTGTAATTGATGATAGAAACAAATTTCTGAGATCTTTTTTTTTATATTTTATATAACTAAAGTGGCAAACAAACATACGGCCTACTTGCTGGTAAGTGGTTACCGTAACCTATGGATACTTGCAACAACAGATACTATAATTCGCGCCGACTCTGAGACATAAATGGTGAAAAGTTTCAAGTGCATGTTATTTCACCGGCACCCATACAAATCAAACTGGAACATAGCGATACGAGCATTATTGTTTGGCGGCAGAAATAGGTATGGTGGTAGTACTTCCCTGGACGAACTCTTTCACAAGGAGCCCAACTATGTACTGTTTATAGTAATAACTGATACATGCTGTTGATCATGATGATGATGATTAGAATACCTTTGAAGTTGGCAGGTAGAAAATGCTTTTATCAATAAGCCCACCTTTTGTACACCGTTATTTCTTTGTGCAATAAAGAATTAAATAATAACATTTGTAACTAAGTAGGTGTATCCTTTGTTATTATTTTATTTCTTAGAAGCGTATTGATGATTACGGTTAATTAATACTGTCCGTATACAACTTTCTTGAATACACCCGTTGAAGAATTATTAATTGAACAGAATCCAATGTTTTGCGCACAGCCGCATGCCGCCGCGCTGGCCGGACGGACCCGCGGGACGTTCGAGTTTTGCAACGCATACAAATAAACACGAGCACAATCTTTATAGTAAAAAAGATCTTATTTCAAAGGAAATAAGAAACAAAAGAATGCATAAAGTATAATAGATGTAAGCCCTGATTCAGTACTACGAGTAGAAGCGTGAAAGAGTGGATCGCGTTCATTCGTACACATGGTGCACCTCCTGGTCGACAAAATCGCGTGGAAAAGCAAACTTTATTCGCGAATTTAGAGTTCGAAGCCAAATGGCGAAAATGGAACCTTAAAGGTTTATTCATGTCCGTTTTTATCTGTTTATCTGTTGGTCCTTGTGGTCCCGATTTCTCTGAATTATCTATTTTATACAAATTAAGAGTGTTAAGTTTTTGTTCTAATGCCACTCAACCCAAGTATCCTTCAACCCAAATGTATTACTACGTGTACAAGTGTACTCAATCGAACCACAACTTTTTATTTTAAAGCTGGCCATTTACACTAAGCCACAAAACATTGCAGCCGTAAACCAAATCATTAGGCCTTCCGAAAGGTGCCATTTCGGCTTTTACTGCTGACTACTAAATATTGAACTTATAAAACTCTCCTATTTCCCTCTTCATCCGATAAAGAACATTACTGCGATCATAGTTGTTTTCCGGTATGATGCGGACTATTATTATTGAGTGGGGGTTCGTGCGAATCTGGCAGTTACCATAAAAAATAATGACTGCGACCATAATATCAATAGCAACAAATTGTTTTAGCCTATAATGAAAATTTTATCTGTGGAGGGAAACCCTTTTTCGAATCACATTTAAGTCTACCTTCTAGCTAGAATGAAAATAATTATTCTGAAATTTATCATAAGTTATAGAAAGAAAGCAAATATAAAGGAATATAAAAAGTTCAGACCGCAAAACTCACTCTATGAAATATGCACTCAATAAATTCACTCTCTTAATTGTTTAGTGCAATATATTATTATAGGCACTTAGTTACACAAAATGAAAAATAATGAGACTATTAGCTCTACAATAACTGTCTAAATAGAATTTTACTAGCGAAAAAGTACACTCATACGGTGGGGAATATAAAAAGTTCAGACCGCAAAACTCACTCTATGAAATATTCACTCAATAAATTCACTCTCTTAATTGTTTAGTGCAATATATTATTATAGGCACTTAGTTACACAAAATGAAAAATAATGAGACTATTAGCGCTACAATAACTGTCTAAATAGAATTTTACTAGCGAAAAAGTACACTCATACGGTTGGGCCGCACAAATGCCATAGTTCGTACAATGACCGCGAAAACCTTGTTTTTAATGTCCATTCAGGGATAAAGCTATAACCCCGAACAAAATTACTTTTCCTCTGAGATTCAGCCGTAGGAATACCTACTCCGACAAAACGATACCCCGCTTCGCCTACCACCATTACATTTTATTACTGCAAAGGTACACGAGTTTGCTTTTTTGACGTATAAATATAAGAAATTGTCGTAATAAAAGTGGATATCTTGGGTCGCCTTAATAAAGAGAATAATGCGGCTCCCGTACCTACCTTCAAATCCCCACGAAAATCCTTTCAAGTAAACAAGGGCTATAAAAATTTACGCGTTTTGTTAGGCTAAGGAGTTTTTTATTTATGCTAATCTCTTTTCCATGACCGGTACTTTCGACATTTCAATATTCGTATACATAGCTCAAGGCTTTACATAGCATTTTACAAACATCTTAATATTTTGGTAGTCATACCTTAATTGAAGATCCAAAGATAAAAAGCAGTTCCAATCTCGGAAGCGACCAAAAACCGAAATGGCTTCATAAAACACTCTTCTGTCAAATTTAAATAGGCAATATAAACAAACTTATTGATATCCCGATGAAATCAATTACAAAAACTGTACCATAAAATACGAACCGAAGAAATTAATTCGATTGGCAATGCAATTACGTACAGTCACGATGGCAAGTGATTCACGATCTTCATTACAATATAAATCAGTGGTGTTAAAGGCAGGTGCGTAAATTTACATAGCGCCCATAAGAATGTGTGAAGACACGCGAAATTTTAATATGAAATGAAACGATGCTTCTGTAAGCATAAATCTTCTGTCAACTCGTTTTGCCGACTCTAAAAATGTACATAACTCTAAATTTTATTATTGAAATGGATCTACTGTAGCAACACGTTAAGGTAAAAGGAGATTTATTTTTAATCTCAGGCTTATGCCTGGAGCCTTTATAGGCATAAGTGGAGCCGAAGCTAACACTAAGAGACCTTTTTGTACAATATAATATTATAAAAAAACGTTATTTCGTGGATGGCGAATGATGAAACTATTGGATATATTGGGTGATAATCTGGGCTATTGCAGGAGTATATGCTTAAGGAATGGTTGCTGGGCTATGTAGGATAAAACGGCACCTACTAATTCTGACTCAAATTTAAATCAAATCATAGGCAGGTGATGACTTGCCATCCACTAAACGGGCTCCATAAGTGCCGCTAACGATAGGCAGCGTAGAGGCAACGTTGGTGTGGACGGCTTAAGGGTATCAAGAGGTGTGCTGCAGTTTCACTAAACGCTACTCCCGGCTTTATGCCTTTAACACTTCCACCCTTGGAGTAATGATTATTATTATTATTATTAACATTACTCAAAATGGTGAAGGAAAACGTCGTTAGCCCTAAACCAAAATTACAAATAAAAATCAGTTAGTGTTCCAATAAGCGAAGATGGGCTTACAATCTCTCACGTGAAATATAAACTACTTGCAAAAATGAGGACTTATGCCAAATAGAGTTTTATTGCACACCCAATAATATTTCAGCTTATATAAGTACTACAAACAATGTTGTACAATAGGCGGTCTTATCATTAATTAGCGGTCTCTACCAGATAACCATTTGATTGAATGGACTTAATGACAGATTACAAGGGGTTAAATAATAATAATAATAATAATAATGCTGGACATTTTTCACACAGCATCATCTAGCCCCAAACTAAGCAGAGCAAAATGGTGTACCACATACTATAAATATACTTATACCATAATTATATACCTACATAATAGTATGTAGGTACAAAACATGATACCTACCATAAACAATTGTATAATACATAACTTAAATAAGCAAGAATCAGGCAACAATTAGACTTGAGGACAAATAGTGCTCCTTGACCACGGATTTAAAAATAAGTGATGATTTAGCACGTCTGATGGTAACATACAGTTCATTCAAACTGTGTGGAGGGATTTAAAATAATCTTATGTAACAGACTTAGAATGTGAGTATACCTATGGGGTTACCATTTAAGCGAAACTCAGAACCAAATATTGCACCATGATGAGCAAGCATAATCAATGCGTATTATTATTATTAAATCATAATAATGCTGCGCCCATGCAGATAACTAGAAAAACAATCAAGCACTATTGGAGATACCTATGTTAAGTGAGCGTGGGACACCTAGTTGGATTAGTGATGACCTGGCGCAGTGGGCGAAGGCCCACCTGAGACGCAGAAGGTTGCGGGTGCGATTCCCGCCACTGGATTAATGTTTGTATGATCTGCAAATATTTATCTCGGGTTTGGGTGTTTTCTATGTAAGTATAATATGCATGTTTTTATAAAAAATGTATATAAGTAGTATATCAGTCATGTCGTTCCCTTATCACAAGCTCTGCTTACTTTGGGGTTAGATGATGCCGTGTGAAAAAAAATCTATCATTATTTATGTATTATTATTATAATTATAAAATTAACGTTGCTAAAGCATTGTCAAAGTTCAAAAGTGACAGCAGCGTAACTCACCCGTTGTTCATGACATCACGAAAGTCATCAGTTATTTCAACCACATAGTACTGTGGCTAGGATGGAAACCGAACTGGAAGGGATTCAGGAGAGTGCCACTGGAAAGGTAGATGCCGAGTTGCAGATGGACAAGGCGTTCAAGGACTTTGGGATGGGAATGGTTGAATGAATTATATTTATTTGCAAGAATATAGGTATTTAGATTAGTATTATTATATAGGTACAGTAAGTTTCTCTATATTCGACATTTTGGTCGCAAAAATTTATCTTGCATATTAGACAGAATTCAGAAAGAGAAGCTGGATTGACTTTTTAGGGAGAGGAGAGCTACTTTTTTAATCATTATCCGTGCTTCTTTTTTTATTTATTTTTTTATGTATTCAAGAATATCATGTGCCACCTTATAGCTGAACCTAGTACCACTTAGTTTTGATAACACCCTCTATCTTGACATTTGGGACTACAATAAAATGTCAACCTAAAAGATGTCGTATCTCTATATCTCGTTCACATTTTGCAGATTATTTTTTGAAATATGGGAAATACATGATTATTATAATAATATGTACTGTTAGTTACATATTCATAAGATATCGTTTTATCTAATCTAACTTTTTCCAAACTTTGCATAACACTGCAGCTATTAGAGACATCACATCACATCTGCAAAGTTCACATTTTGCAGATTATTTTTTGAAATATGGGAAATACATGATTATTATAATCATATGTACTGTTAGTTACATATTCATAAGATATCGTTTTCTCTAATCTAACTTTTTCCAAACTTTGCATAACACTGCAGCTATTAGAGAAGGCAGTAATTTATATTAGTAGACGTGGTCTAACTTTTGAAACAATCATGGTTACACAATAAACATAATTTAGTGGTATCGTTCGCAATAAAAGAGTAAAAAAGAGGGTAGATCGATTTGTCTGCCACGTAGGTATATCTGCAAGACTTCAGTTCCTCCTGTGACCATGATACATGCAACTGTGCCGAAGTATCGGGAAACATTCAAACTAACAAATTATATATTCCGTTTTTAGTAAAAAATTGTGGTTCGTAGTTCTATCAAATTAACATGGCCAAATACCATTTAAGTTCGTTATAGAGAAATAATGAAGATAATATTATTTTGTATTGACAACGTATCTGTCAATATAAAATAATACATTCTTCCAAACACTATAAAAAGTCCGAATGCATTATCCAAAAGTCTGCCTAGGGGTGCATACGAAATTTTTGTATATACACTTCGCAATCTTCGTATACTTTCGTACAAATACTCGTAAACTGTAATATATGAGTTGCCAACCCTCTTGCATTAGAACCGCTTAAAAGCATTGTTCTGTTTTGCGAGAATGAGATGTTGGGCCTTGGGTGTGGAGAGTTCTAAGATTCCTTAAAGTTTGCTAACTTTATCTCTCATATGTTTTTCGGGGAACATGTTTTCAAACACGGACGTACCTACCTACTTTTACTAAATTTCATACTTTAGTTCAACTTACCGTTTTTATAATATCAAATAACAGTTTCGAGTTGATGGTTAGGAGTTTGAAAACGATCCGGTATTAAGAACAGCATAATCACTATATGGTTAAAGTACCATCTGACTACGAGTATAACGACTTTCAGTCGAGTCTATCTAAAGGTGATTGACCAAAACACCAATATGTATGTGTCCATACACATACATATTCCTGACACTAGTATTCCCTGTATCCTATGATTACTGTGGTTCCACGCCCAGACCCAATCAAATATTTGCAGAAAAAGCAAATATGTATTTGTCCCACTGCGGGAATCAAACTCGCACCTATTGAATCTCAGCCGGCTTCGCGACTGAATTAAAATTAATTATTTGTTTGATTATTTTCAGCGTTAGCGTTTTCCATAATTTAATTTAATTCACAGAATTCCAGTTATGATTATTCATCGACGTTTCGGAACAATAAAACGCAGCAATACACAAATCAGCGCTGACAATGTAACGGCATTCGAGATGGTGTGCTTTATATGCGACTCCGTGCAACTATTGTGCACTAAAATATTGTTCAACAGTACATTTTTATTACTTTTTGCATGTGAACCGTGAAGTTTATGGACGCAATTATTGTTGAAACAACAGCGAGAGATTTATAGTGACAATCGCGCTGGTGACGCTCCGATAATACCGGTTCAGGATATTGTTCGATCATCGTTAAAATTGCTCTTTCATAAAGTATAACCTTTTGCAGGGGTTTATGAACGGTATTGTTCGCTTTAGAGCTTTTGTTGGTTGAATTAACAATATTGTTTTTCACCAGTAGCAGTTGACGCGCAACGGATGATTCAAGTATAAATCACTTCTACTGCTTCTAATCACGTCTTTGCCCGGGTTGAACCTAAATTAAATGTAACTTATGTTGTTATTCTAGAACACTAACTACATCATCATAATCATCATCAACAATGTCCTGAAGAGGTCCACTGCTGGACATAGGCCTCCCTCAGAGTGTCATGATGAATGATCCTGGCCTAATGGATCCAACCTTCATCTATATGGTGGGCTACCTATTTAAAATTTCATCAAAATAGATTCAGCAGTTACGTAGCTCCATAGCAACAAATATCCATCTAAACATCCATATACTCGTATTCATTATACTAGCCATGAGCAGATAAAAAGTGACCTATGTCATCTGTTTTAATTTAAATCTAAATCGGTACAGCCGTTTCGAAGCTATTCGGCAATAAATATTATAAGTAATATTTAAACATAGAAAATTTCATATTAATAACATTAGTAGGAAATAGGAAGAGTGCAGTCAAGGATGTTTTGCAGGGCACAGAAACAAATTAAAGATATTAAAATTAGCTTTTTGAATTTTCGATGGGATCATCAAATCGATAATCACATCACATAAACGCATTGTTATTGAAATAACGGATTCGGACGGTAATGTCCTCCCTCATGTGACATGAATCATAAACCCATAATCATAAATCTTTACTTCATCAGTATATTAACAATTTCAGCAAGTATGTACTTAGGTACTCTATGAAAGCTTAGTAGGCAAAAGTAGGCACACTATGTTTCAAAGTTTATATTTTCAAACTTAACTAACCTATTCCTAATGTTGTGAAAATGCTTCGTGTGCGCCACAAAAGCCACAATTTGCATCCAATTTGACTATTTTCATTCTTCCAAAGAGTTTTTGTTTCATTAAATCCACTAGTCTAGGCCTCAGAATATAGGTTCGCTATTGTTGCGTCGCATTGTGAGGCCTCTGCCAGTCAACGAGCAATTTTCTCATTCCCCGAGCAATTTTATGCAGTATTATTCTCATTGTTTGAGACACATAGGTACATATTGTCTTATTAACGCTCTCTAAAGCCTCATGTAGCAGGATCGAATGGAAAACTCATAATGTCACTTAGCTTTCCCTGAGTTTCATTATAGTAGAGTAGATGAGATGCGACGATGAAACTATTAGGTAAAAATATTCTTGGTGGTTATAGTGCCTACGTTTTAAACTAAAAATAATTATTAGTGAAGTACTAACTCCACTATAGACAAAACTATTTTCTGACAGAAAGAGTTTCTCCGAAATACGTGTAAGACCAAGATAGATTTCTGATGTGAATATATTTGTTCGCCCTACTAGAATTACCTACTATTTACACAAATCGCCCGCTATAACACAAATTGACTAAGAAAGATGTAGGTATAGGTACTACATTTTTTTGTATTATTTCAACATTTATCCCCCCTGACCCGGCATCGTTAGATACTGGTGCCACCTTCATTAATCTTATTCCTTGTGCGGAACTCAAAGAATCTTAATTTGAAGTTTCAACGCTCCTCTTTATCAGAACTATGCGGAAAGAATTCTTCTTGGAGATATTCATTAAACGAGAAAAGGAATCGTTTCTTTGTTCTTTTGTTTGAATGTCGAATATATTTTTTTAATGCCGTTTATTATATTTGAGCCGTTCATCAACTCGGCCCACGATAGGTACGTCGCCGTCGTCGGTCGGTGCGCTTGCAAAGGTATAGGTATAAGCGTAGCAAGTAGTTTGTATTGTTAGATATTACACAAGTGCCTACCTAATTATAACCTATAAAGCTAGCTAGCTACCTATAACTTACTCTTTAACCCAATTATTTTCATGGAACTAGGAGTGAATTAGTTCTATAAAAATACTGCATAATTTCTATAAAATACTATTATAAAAATTTACAAGAAAAACCTCGAGGCACATTTGCTGAAAGAAAACAAAATGCAACAACAAAATCACCAACACGCTACAAAGTAAATATGACCAACATTGTCATTAGGGTGGTGTAAATTTGGTTCAGTTAGTGGAAGCGGGTGCTAATTGCACTAGTTGGAGCTCAAAAAACTGAACGCATTCTGTACAGCAACAGTGAACATTTTCAGGAAATTGTACAGCAATTTTTTAGTTATTGTTAAACTTAAATGAGCTCGTAAGATCAAGCTGAAAAACGAAACAAATAAAGTAGCTAAGCAGGCTAGAAAAAGCTCTCAGAAGTCAAATTCAATAAGAAAAGCCAGCCTCGTAATATTAATCCGGAGATCCAAGTTACTTCCGCAAGAACACTCAAGGGACTCTCCACATTACAGTTGCGAAAGTAACCAACTTCCTAATGCAAAAGTCTGACCGACGCGGGATAAAACTTGCTAAGCCGAAGAAATATCTCAAGCGAAGCATAGGATACATCTTTAGTTAGCAACATTAAGACGGGCATCCAAAGGTGCTCGAGCATGCCTGAGAGCCTAACTTTGACCGGTACAGGCGAACCGTAACGTCTTAATGAAGTTCTGAAGTTCCTCTTCACATCCCCACCGGATAAACCAACCTATGCCCCAAATGATAAGCTTACGATTCCCTTGCCCGGATTTAAGTTAATGCCGAATTTTGTGGCTGGTTCAGAGTTGTAGTGGTTACATAGGTTGGCTGGAAGGTTGTACATTTCAAGTGAAATTGGTCTACGTTTCTTCCGTAGGGTAAAATAGTAAAATACGTAGCTTATTGAAATAAACTTTTATTTAGTTAGCTAATGGCACAAAAATAAAACTATATTGCTTTTGTCCATACCGCAGTACATTATTATTATAATGGTGCCCTGAAAGTATGCTTCTAGGCAAATCCTCAGCATTATGAGGTAATATCGTTAAAATTTTATTAGCTTCACTTATAGTAATGTGATATTTATGACGTAGAAGAAAAGGCCTGTAGTTTATTGTTTCATGGTTGAGGAGAGACGATGAATAAACTCAACGATTTATGTTGACTGTAAACTTTGCAGTAACCGTAAACTCGGATAACAATCGCACATATCTTAAATTCAAATGTTTTAATTGCCTGTATAAAATGTTATAAATAGTTTAAATCAATAATATTATTTAGTACACCGATATGTGCTCTCTAAATCAGACTTTAATATTACTTTTCTTGCATGATTCTCCCCTTCATGCTAACTCCTGAAGTCTTCTTCTTTATCGAGTCACGCATTTTCTTGGTACTTTGGTCAGTGATTTGACGAGGTTGACCAGGCCCTGAAACGGGTGGAAGTGACCGCCATTGGCCCAGTAACCAGTGGTGGAACTTCCTGAAGTGAACAAGAATGACACTGGACTTGAACAAAAATCTTGTCTTGTTTCGTCATCATTTACAGACGAGATCGATGGCACGGCGGGCGAGAAATCGACTGAGGTGCAGGTTCGATTCCTGCAATGGGTCAAATTTCTATTGTTCTGGGTCTGGAAGTTGTGGTGCTACGGTGTGTGTGTGTGTGTGTGTGTGTATGTGTGTGTGTATGTGTATGTGTGTGTGTGTGTGTGTGTGTGTATTAATATATGGGTTAATTTTCGAAAATCAACTCTTAAGAGGGTAAAACAGGGTGGTAAAGTTTTTATTACCTGGTTCGATTCAGTCGTTAAAGTAAAAAAATATTAAATGGTAAAAATAAACCTTAAAATAAATAATGAAACACGTATGAATGTAAAACTGAGGCAAAAAAACATCTGAATCTGATATTGTTCTACAATTTCCAAGCGGGCGAAGCCGCGGGGCGCAGCTACTAAATACACCTAAAACCGTATAATGCTTTGTCTAAGATGCAAGTAGCTAGAGCTCTGGACTCTGGAGTAGAGATTGATTTGGTAATTTCACTAAACTAACGGATGTTGCTCTTAATCCAGGAGTAGTTGAATCTCTAGTGATATATACATAAATTTCTGTACAAATATGTAACCCACGTGTTGTATAGGCTTTTTGGTATTGACTATATACCTTATGGTATAAACTGCACTGAAAATGGTATAACTGCAGAAAAACTGCACTGAAAAATGTAATTCACGCCACGAAATAGAAAAAACAATTATAAATTACCTACCTTGTCGCAGTAACCTTTCGAAAATGTTGATTGAATGTTTTTCCGAGAATTAAATAGAGCACTGAGGCAGTGGGGTAATCGATCCGGGTCAATGTCGACTATCCATCATCGCGAAGGCTCTACTCGCTTTACTCTAGCTATAAACTGCACGTATGCATCGGTCGTTTATCATGCGGGCATTCATCACTACAGCAGTGTAAAGGAAAAACTACATTAAAGTAGTTGTTTTAATGATGTAACTAAATACTTAGTTATGTATGTCCAAAATAAAAACACAGTTGGTGGTGTGTTCTCCATTTGCAAAGGGGAAGATCTTCATCTGATCCACTTGCCCGGGGTCCTAGGACCGACAGTCGTTAATCGGAGGTATGTTCAGGTTGCATTAAAACTTCACTTGCGCTATCTAGACACTTCGATGGCCATCTGTGTATTGGTGTGGTAGATCTTCGTATATCAGTAGTTCGTTGCTCTTTGTTGATGTGATGTAACGTAGCTCAATCATGTGGCGAGAAATGTCGCTACTATATAGTTCAGCCATTCAAACTATCTATGAATAGCTCAACTGAGCCAGACGAAAGCGACGAATGCATTGACACGCTGAATGGCAAAGCTGCTGCATTGATCAATATCAGCCAGCTTTCGGATCACGCGGTGCTTCGACCAGACGTGTGAATTCACACGTCAGGACATGTCCTGAATAATCTCAGTAATAGTTATATACATAAAACACTTACCTACTTACCTGCTTACGTGCAGACACTTCACAGACGGATTATGTGGCAGGATAAGGTTAAATTTAATCAACCTAATCTGTGAACGTGGTTAATTGGTAGTTTTGATTGCAAGTATAAGTAGGTAATGATAAAATGTAGTAATCCTAAATGATATCAGCCAAGTGTTATCTGTCATATCGGCATTCTTTAAACATATAAAACTATTTCCTGGTGATTATAACTTGATTTCGAAGTTCAAAATTATTGCTATTTTCTAGTGGTTTTAGTGACTAGGATTACAGAGTACTACAGTACAAAGAGTGTTGTGAGAGGATGCTAACTTCAGTGGGCAAAACAGCAAAATTTGATCTTTGAATATTGTCTTGCCATGGTTTCCTTCACCATTCTTAATAAGTTTTATTTTATCAAAAAAAATAAACACGCTCACTACTGTATTCTCCATAATGGACATTCTCAGATACATACTCCCCCCTACTTGGGATCCTCAAAGATTTACAGTGCGTTGATCTTTGATATACCTACGTTTGAACGTTTGATACAAGTCATGGGAACATGCTAGTGTTGTTATAAAGTGTTTTTTTTATATAAAATTTGAATGGCTACTTTTTATTTTGATAATTCGGCAGCTTTCTGCCTTTTAAAGTCCTTAAGCTACTTAAACTTGCTATTTCTATAGTTTGTGACTTTAATTCTTTTACGCATTTTCTGCTGATGTTCGCTGTCTTTTCACTAAACAATGGTAGGTAGTGCCAACGCAATACCAACTTGAGTGACACCTGATTTTCAGGTCCGTGCGAACCAGGGCGGACCTAAATATAATATTCTTACGCATAAATTACATAAAGTTACCATTCATACAAGATTACAATTGAAAATGCTCACGCATTGTCGCCATAGGGCTGAGCAGTATAAACGGACAAAGTCAAAGTCAAAGTCAAAGTCAAAATTCATTTATTCAATAAAATCACAAGGACCACTTTGAAACGTCGGTTTTTATCTAGGTGCCTGTTCCTCCGCGACCAAGCCAGGAAAGAAAGGCAAGAAAACAAGGCTGGTTATTCTTTTTAATGATCCTTTTACAAAACAATAGGTTCGAGTTGGAGCATTTTCAATCCCAAGAGTTTTTGTCATCTAAATAATCAGATATTTTATAGTATGCCTTTTTAAAAAGCTTTTGTTTAATTACGTTTTTAAATTTGTTAATTGATAATTTTTGTATATCTCTTGGGAGTTTGTTATAAAAGCGTACACCGTGCCCTTTAAACGATTTACCAACTTTATGGAGTCTACAAGTGGCAACAGCGAGTTTATCTTTATTTCTAGTATTAACATTGTGATTATCGCTTTTTTTCTTAAACAAATTAATATTTTTGTGAACATACATCAGATTTTCATAAATGTATTGACAATGGAATGTCATTATATTTATTTCTTTAAACTTTTCGCGAAGTGATTCTCTGGGGCCCATATTATAAATTGCTCGAACAGCCCTCTTCTGCAGCACAAAAATGGTATTGATATCAGCAGCACTCCCCCACAGCAGTATACTGTACGACATAATGCTGTGGAAGTAGCTGAAGTAAACTAGTCTAGCTGTGTCAACGTCTGTATAAAGACGGATCTTTTTGACTGCATATGCCGCAGAACTAAGTCTCTTCGATAACCCATCAATATGAGGACCCCATTGAAGCTTATTATCTAGGGTGATACCTAAGAATACGGTGGTGTCCACAAGAGCCAACTGTTCATCTTTGATTTTGATATTTGCTTTAACTTGTGTAACATTGGGTAGTATAAATCTAATACACTTTGTTTTATTTTCATTAAGTAGGAGATTGTTAACGTTGAACCATTTTACAACCTTAGAGATTGCATTGTTTACATTGTCAAAATTGGTTTGTCGTCGCTTTAATTTAAATAAAAGTGACGTGTCATCTGCAAACAATACAACCTCATGATCGTCCCTTACAAGGTGGGGTAGATCATTAATGTATACTAAGAACAAAAATGGACCAAGAATTGATCCCTGCGGTACACCAATAGTAACCAGAGACCCCGGAGACCGTTTTCCATTCACGTCAACTCTTTGTACTCTGTCACTTAAATAGGAAGTGAGAAAGTCTAGAGCAACGCCCCTAATACCATAATGGTGTAGTTTCCTGATCAATGTGTCATGGTCTACGCAATCAAATGCCTTTGACAAATCACAAAAAACGCCTAAAGCGTCATGAGATTCCTCCCAGGCATCAAATATGTGCGATATTAACTCAATACCAGCATCAGTGGTTGAGCGACCCTTACTAAATCCGAATTGCTTATTATGCAGTAAGTTATTTAATTTAAAATGTCTTTGCAATTGATTTAAAATCAGTTTTTCAAAAATTTTACTAAATGTAGGAAGTACTGATATAGGTCTAAAATTACTAGGGTCAGAACATGTACCCGATTTGAAAAGTGGAGTTATTTTACTGTGTTTCATTAAATCAGGGAACACACCGCAGTCAATACACTCGTTGAATATTAAAGCTAGTTCGGGCGCAATAATGCCAATCAATGATTTCACAACGCAAACAGAGATGCCCCAGAGGTCCGTGGTTTTTTTAACATTTATGAGTTTGAAAGCTTTTATGATGTCATCACTATTTACATGATCAAATTTGAATTGTATTTTACATTCTGTTAAGTTTTCTTTTAACAATGACTCTGCTTCTATGGGAGAGGAGTTTAAGGATTTTGTGGTAGAGACTGGAATGTCGGTAAAAAAGTTTTCGAACGCATTAGCTACATCACTATCCTGATTGACGGTGGCATTGTCAATTTTCAAATTAAACTTATTGTTCTTAGTTGTGACTCTTCCAGTCTCACTGTTGATTACTTTCCAAGTGGCTTTTACTTTATCTTGGCTATTTTTAATTTTTGAACTCAAATGACGAGCTTTTGCTTCACGGCAAACATTTTTAAAAATTTTAGAATACTTTTTGACTTGTTCTTTAAACTCCTCATTAAAATTATATTGTTTTTCAGCATAAAGATCATACAATTTCTTCCTGCTTTTATGTATTCCCGCTGTTGCCCAGTCACTGAACTTTTTACCGTCAGAGACCATGATCGATTTCGATGTAAAAATTGAATTGAACACATCACTAAATTTCTTAAAAAATGTGTTGTATAAATTATTTGGATTAAAATTACCATATAAACATGGAAATACAGAAGTTAAATTCAATTTTAGTTCGTCCAATCGATCTTTGGTCATAGGTATACAAGTAATATTTCTTTTTTCAAGTTTTTTTGTTTGAACCTCTATTTTAATTATTTGACCAAGATGATCCGACTTAATATTACTAATTAAACTCTTATTTAAAATTTTAATGTTGGCAAAGATATTGTCTATACATGTGGCCGAAGTATCGGTTATTCGAGTAGGCTCCATAAATTGAGGTTTTAAATCAAATGATTGAAATAAACTAATTATTCTAGTATTTAAGGAGTTAATTTCTAGTAAATTAACATTAAAATCTCCGCACGTAATAATATATTTATTTGATTTAGATAATTTAAACAACATTTCTTCCATAACTTTTTCAAAAATGTCAAATGAGGCAGATGGTGGGCTGTAAACGCTTATAACTATGAATTGCTCCAACTCTATGCAAGCAACTTCAATGTGTCTTTCTACAGAGAGGTGGACTATATCTAAACGTTCTCTAAATTTTATCTGTTTATTAAGTAGGATTAATGAGCCACCACGTATAGCATGTAATCTGCAGAAAGAACTACCAACTTGGTGATTACTGAAACTGAACATGACCTCATGGCTTCGCAGCCAATGTTCTGTAATGCAAATAATGTCAATGTCATTTGAGTTCATGTACAGTTCTAGTTCTAATTCTTTACAACGAATTCCTTCAATATTTTGGTGCATCAAGTTGGTATATTTCACATTTTTATTATTTAACAACTGTTTGTTATGTTTATTTTAAAAAAAAATATTATTTGACTTTTTAGTGCTAGAGATTTCCTCTATTGTCGTGTCTGGTAATTTAAATGACATGGAATAATTTCCAATGTCTGGTTTTCAATTTTAGGACAATGCTCAAAAAAAGCATTTTGGTTAGCCAAGTTTTTGGCTGTTATACTAAAATAATAAGATAGCGAAACAGCTATCTGTCGTTTGTAAAAGTTAGAAAGGTAGTATCTACCTTTGGTCAAATAATATGTTTTACTAACAACACTGTTAGAATCAATTAAATGAATTAATTTATTATTGCATGATATTGTATGCAGAGTCATATTTAACTTATATCTAAGATCATTTTCTGCTTGTGGCAAGCTGTTGCTATAAGGGAATGTGAACATTACAATTTTATTAATTTGTAGTGAACACAGAGTATCAAAGTATTTTATAAGTTCTGATTTGTTCACATTACCCCTATTTCCAAGCCAAATAATCAGATTTGATTCACTGTCAAATTCATACACATGTGTGATTGGCACACATGTGGCCACTAATGAATCATAACGCTCCTTGTTGCTATATGATAATTTGAGTAATTCATCCATCGCCAGTGAGTACTCCCTTATTGCTTCCTGAGACTTCTCATAGCGACTAGTAATGGAGCCCAAGGACTCCTCAACGCTGGCAAGTTCTGACTGTAGTTGCTGTATGTCAGATTCATACTTTATTTTATTATTTTCTAATTTAATTGTGTAC
Source organism: Perizoma flavofasciatum (assembly GCA_958496245.1). Classification (NCBI taxonomy): domain Eukaryota; kingdom Metazoa; phylum Arthropoda; class Insecta; order Lepidoptera; family Geometridae; genus Perizoma; species Perizoma flavofasciatum. The sequence continues at coordinate 5,845,730 of OY292433.1, forward strand.
ATTTGCAACTCATCGAGTATTTCTAATTTTTATCTCTTATTTTTAATCTTACTTACTAAACATTTTTGATTTTTCAACATTTTTTTAGTTTTGTTAATATATTTATTGATTTTAACATATTTTTTAAGTTTGTTTTTACTTGTGTTACTCCTGTTGCATGCTGAAATACCCACTGAGTCATCATTTGTCAAGTCAATTGTTACAGTAGGAATATGACAGCTTGCATCAAGAATTTGGCCAGGTACCCTATCAGCTGTTACTAATTCGTTGAATAAACTCTGGGTTTTCAGTGTGGCGGAGCATTGAGAGGCTTCTTCCAGGAGTGTGATTTGTTTGTGAGCATCACATAACTCCTTCTCCAAGACAGATGTTCGCTTTAGGGCCTGGTCGTACTCTACACCACACTGGTCGAACCCTAAAATTATATTTTCTAACTTGTCCCGTTCTTCATTAACTAAGGTGTACTGTGAATGCAGTACGGACAGCTCATTTTTTAACTTTTTATTGTTATCTAACGCGTCTAAAACAAGTTTTTCATTGTCTTCTCTCTCCAACGACAACTGAGAACACAATTCTTTGGCAGCCTTCAATTCCAGCAAAACCTGGTGAAGTTTGGACTCCTCCTGGCGTGAGAGGGCCTTACGGGTGTTCATTTTTAATAAATTAACTTGGTTCTTCAAAACGAAGAATCAATCAACGCGAAAATACCAAAGAAATGTAAACACAAGTTGAGGTTATAAAATTTGAAATTTTGTGTACTTACGTGCTTTGTGTATACTTATTTGATGGGAAATTGTATTCCAACGTTTGTAATCTACACAAAACGAGCAACAAACACTTCCAAACTGGTAAAAAACAATGAAAATATTCAAACTTCCTAACCGTTAGTGTTTGGCCAATTTCACTTTATTTTCACAATGTACACTACTAATAACATTTGTACACGTAATTACGATTGTTTCAAAGCGATAAATTCGGAAAGGGCTACGTAAAAACACCTAAATATATTTAAAATCGAGTAAATAAAATCGGGACAATATCAACAGCTGTTACTCATAGGGATGCCACAAGCAAAAAAAAAACAAATAAGATTACCATTCTTAATCCCTCATTGATGTTAAACTGCCCTTCCTACGGTATGCACAGAGTCATATTATAATGCAAGAGAGTATAAAATGGCTCGAAATGTTACATTTTACTTTCCAGTTTTATTACGAAAATGGCGGACGACGTGCTAGTTTTTATGTGCCTATTTTAGCATATCTGATGCTGAAAACGTAAACAATGAAGGAACCTACTCGTACTTACTTGTATGCGATGTAAATTAGACTTCCGGTCATGATAAGTTCAATTATTTCCAATGCATTGCAATTCAGCGTGGCGATGCAACCAGCATTTTGGGAGCGCGTCCGTCTAGTAGTGATCAGTTGACCTATCTATCTTCATCTGCATTTTTTTTAAGTTTGATATACTAATACCTATGTAACTACCAGAAAAGCATCCTCCAATTTGAAATACTTTGACACCCATCTTACTAAATAATCTTTTAAATGTAATTTAAAAATGAATTTAGTACAAAAACAGTCACTCAATTCATTCAAAGATCATCCTCAATTTGAAATACTTTTATTATCTCTAGCCGAAGTGGAACTATTATTTTAAGAATGGTTACTACATAATTATATTATATAAGTAGTGTAAAAGGTATATTATTATTATATTATTGCTTCAACGACATCATCAAAGAACAGCGGAGGCTGGTAATAGCGAAAGGAGGCCTATATGACTTAAAATTATGATGATGATGGTGAAGTAACGAAGTAAATATGAGTGTTGTGTGATTTGAACAGTCTCTAATTTTTTGAGAACAATTACCTTGGTGTTGGTTTTTCAATGCATCTGTGTTGTACCGCTTAGTCATTACTTCTCAAGGCAATAGTATTAACAATCATTCCATCTTTTATTTACGAGAGCCTTCCAGGCCCTCTATTATTTATTTAGCGTAGTTCTCGGCGTCAAAACGGGCGTGCGGTTAATATTTCACTGTGCCGACGTTAAGTCGACTTGGATTTATGAACGGTGGAGCGCCTATGTTCTAAAATTAATTGAAAGGATCTTTTGGGCCTATCTCACCTACCTACTTGAGGTAAGTTAGTGAATCACTTGAAACAGTTGATCTAGGCACGTCCTAAATTTAGAGATGCATGAAAATGAAGTATAGAATATGAACTTTTGAAACGATTTCAGTACCTAACTTTTTAGGGCTCCGAAGCTAAATGGCGAAAATTATAGTTTCGTCATTTTGTTCATGTTTGTCTGTCCATATGTCTCACTCCGATTTTTGCACAGTTTAGGGCGAAGCAAGATAAAAATTTGGTGTGCAAACGTATTTTCTAAACCCATAAACGAATCTAGGATTATCAGTGTTTACTTTAGGAGTTACGAAGCGACGTCAGGAACTTAACATAGCGTGTCTGGACACGTCTTTGGTACTTTATTTAAATAACATCCTGAATAAATAATGATTCAGAATAGAATACCTATGTATACCTACTCATAAAATCGTTCGACTGCCTGATTGACTGACTGATCTATCAACGCACAGCCAAAACTACTATGTCTAGAAAGCTGACATTTGGAACATAGTTTTTTAAACGTAAGCATATGCTAAGAAAGGATTTTTGGAAAAATACACTCTAAGGGGAGGAACTTAAAAGTCTTGGTTCTTGCAAGTTAAAAACATTAAAATTTGAATCACAGCTACTGAGCATAAATAAATAATGACGTGTGCAGGGTTTTTGGATTTTCACATTTTAAGGGAGGGAAACGGGGGGTGAAAGTTTGTACGGGTGTATCGTTTTTTTTTAAGGTAAAGGATTTTGAAAATTAGATTTGTAGCTACTCATCATGAACAAATAATAATGTGTTTCAGGGTTTTTGGATTTTTTTAAACACGACTCCATGCGTGCAAAGCCGCTGATAACAGCTAGTAGTATATTTTATCGCAATTTTTCACCCTGATGAAGACTCTCGGATTGCGTCGAAACTTCGGTATTTAGCAACATTGCATACTACAAAAGAGACAAACCAAGATTGACTTACTTATTGAAGTAAGGACGTAAAGCACATTCGAAGCATTTGTAGAAATCAATATTTTGCAAACTTTACAGCCTACATGTGAGGCTATTCTGGGCCACCAAAAGCTGCATAAAAGCATCCATGAATATTTTCTATATCCTCAATGCAGATTAGGGAATATCCCACCACGCTCTCCGGGGTAAAGCAGATGAAGTATCCACAACATTCAAACTGGCCCTCGCCTCGGATAAGCTATAAATAAGGTGAGTGGAGGTCCAAAATCAATTTATTTTCCAAAAGTTTCTCCCGATAGCTCAAACTCTATAGGAAATTATTTATTTTTTTCGATTGAGTCATGGCGATAACTTTTTAACCCTAGTTGACATGGGGTGAATAACTTGCGCTGACAGTTGTAAGGGGTTCGCAGGAACTTTTAGCCCCTAACGCTTATTGACCTCGTGGGTAGGAGCCCCTTGAGAATGCATTCTGGAGCACTATAAAGCCATATTTGAGAAATCGATGGAAATTCCGATGGAAATCATCAGAATAGCTTTGTTGGTTATTTTTCTAGTGGGGGACGATGTTTGCGTGAATCTCAAAACTATATATCAGACACATTTGGCTTATTTCTCTATACCTACCTACCTACTTTAATGTTTAAAGCCTTTAAATTTTAAATCAAATCGATAGGACACTAACGTGTTTTGCTTACATTATACCTACATATCAAATACCTAAATTACATTTTATTCGGTATAATATTAAACTATTGAAAAATAAATATCAACAATGTTTCAGCAAAAATAATTTAACTTTTAGTACATTTTCAGTTAAGTTCAGAATTTCAGTTTCCTTTTGACCTGAAAATGTACACCAAACTTTAAACGTAAAATATCAAATTTACGAATTCCTATCCCATTTTCAGCTAAATTAAAATGTATGTCAGGCGAACAGTCAAGAGCGAGCTGTACAAATTACTATGGTGCAACAGTGAATGTGGCCTCTTGACCTATTTCGGGTGTCACTTCTCCAACTGGATTCCGGCTCGAATGGAGAGACTTGTTAAGGAATGGGTTTAGCATTGAACATATCTGCCTACCAAAACATCGAATCATGTTCTGTGTGTGATTTTTTACAGACAGTTTACATAAGTAGGAGACCGTACGAGTTACGTCTTCAGATATCTTTCTTAATCGAATTGGTACAAAAAGAAAACTACCCAAACGTTCCATACGACCGATATCACGAATTAATATTATGTTTATTTATGTACTCTATCTCAGTCGTTCTAGTCTAGTAGAATGAATGATTTTGTATTGAAAGCTCAAACAGAATTGGTAAGGAGCTAGAGTAGTACTTGAAGTAGGAAGGTTTTCACAAAAAACATCTAGGATAGTCACACAAGCAATTTTTCTCTACATTTTAGTGATGGATGACACCCCAAGTGTGTAAATCAGCGTGAAATTAATGCGTCCCAAAAAAACCTCTCGATTAAGTTTTGAAGAGCTGAGATAAAATGTATGATTTTCCTTGATTTCCTCGACAGAAACGCTCAAGTTGAAAATCGTGATGTTTTCCAAACAAACAAGGAATGCTACGTTTACTTAAAGACGATGTTATTGTCGACATTTTCCAGAAAATTGGTACCATTTTTATGTAGGAACAGGAATACCAAATACAAAAGTGTGCTCGGCATAAAATTAGATCAACTGGCTTAGTAACATAGCCTGCCAATTTATTGTCGAGTTTTCTTCGGTGCCTACACAACTCGGACACTAGAATATTCATGAGAAATTAGTACCCGTTAAAAAAAAACCCGACTGACATAAACAAAATAGTCAACAAAATTGAGCATTTATATTTATATTTTATTTGTATGTATGTTTTAAAGTATGAATTATTTTTCATTTTATGTATGTAGTTTACTTCTATTTTAAGTAGCTAGTTATTTTATTGAATAAATTGTTTCTCATTATTTGGTAATCAGCCAAACGCACTACCCCTCCGCTCTTCATAACACCAAGGTTAGCTGGAAGAAAATACTAATTAGTATTAAGTTCGCCTAAGTACTTATTTTATCTTGTGCAATAAAGCATTTTCTATCTATCTATCTATCAAGTTTGCAGAATTCAAAGTCTCTTCAGTCACATTCTTTAACTTACCAGCTTGTCTCTTACTCTGAGCTCGTTACTCCGGGTTGACGTGTTGCGTCATTGCGCCTCCACACGTGCAACGTGGTGGAAACGCACTATTTATGATTTCTTTTGATTTTAAGCGATGACTAAGGCCTAAACTTTGATGATGTTAGAGACAAGTAGCACGGAATACGACGTTGAATAACACCTGGCGAATTATCCAACTAATATAATAAATGCGAAAGTCTGTATGTGTGTGTGTGTGTGTGTGTGTGTGTGTGTGAATGTTTGTTACCACGTATCTCCGTAACTACTAAACCGATTTTGATGAAATTTGGAATGTAGATAGTTTAGGATCTGGAATAACACATAGGCATATCTAACTTTCGAAAATCGACCCCTAAATAGGGCGGTAAAGTTTCTATATAAAAAAAAATTGTTTGATCCGCTCAAAACTCTGTACAAGTAAACTTTAAAGTAGATAATGAAACACGTATTTTTTATTATTTCAAAACTACCCTTTGGGGGTGTGCAGTTGAGATCTACACTTTGTATAAATTGTAATCCTTGGTTCGATTCATTCAAAGTTGGTGGTAGTTTGAAGTCTGGGGACGGTCATATGCTACATTTATTAACATACCACGCGGGCTAAGCCGTGGGCAACAACTAGTCAATATTAAATTAGGCTTATTAGCAGTCGTTGCTTATGAAACCTTATGAGCTTCTGAGATCAGGGGTAGGTAAACAAGCTTGTTTCTCACATAAATGTCTTTAGAAAACTACCAGAACCAACTAACTAATTTTATTTGATTAATTATAAAATAAAATAAGTATAAAGTAATCGCTTCTGAAACAACTTCATTAATTGAAAGTCTTATAACATTACTTTCAGAAGTGAAATTCTGGAAATGTGGTGACAAGTTCTGTTGCATAACCACAATAGTATCTCCTTAGGACGGTATCCGAATTTTAAATATGTCCGTGTCTATACCCGTTGCTCTCCCTGCTTGCGCCCTTCAGACACGTTTTCTGTTCTATTAGGATTATATTTGTTTTACATAAAACGGAAGACGTTACTTTTCATAACTATTTTTCAATGTTTTTACTATATGTTTTTATTTTATTTTGAAGGTACACTATTGTTCCAAAAACAATCGTGAACTTGACTATTTATATTGCAAAGACGGGAATTATGACGTCGCGCCGTGCACTACGGAAAGTAAAACCGACGCGGAAGGTGAAAGTCGCAACCACTCATCCTGATGAAGACTCTCGGAATGAGTCAAAACTTAGTCGGTGACTTCACCGATAGTGCAGTACGTGTAAATTCCTGTTTTTGCAATATGAGTACACTATTGTGTTCGAAGTGGTAGTGCGAAGAATCTAATTCTAATTTCTAGGGTGCGTAGATTGCGTAGTCTATTGTTCTTAAATAATATTCTATTATGATCAATCTATATAACAAGGTAGGTATTTTATCTGCCAAACCTAAAGTGCCGTCAACGAGACAAACAGGTAAGTGCAATGTACATAGAAGCCCCGTCGGGATGTCATCGGGTGTGTAAGCTAGTCGACCCGTGTGCTTTGCTCCAAGGTGACGACAGTGGACATCCCGAGGTCTACTATCAAGATAGAGAATGTACAAAGAAGAGCTTTGTAAACAGGTATAGGGTTTGCTTAAGAAATACCTACCTACAGTATGTCGTATCTTTCTTTCATATAAGTGAAAAATATAAAAACACTATCATCCTACTACTAATTATAAACGTGAAAGTTTGTGACTATGGATGTTTGTTACTCTATCACGCAAAAACTACTGAGCGGATGAAACTTTACAGTAATATAGCTTATTCATCAGAATAACACATAGGCTACTTTTTATCCGGGTACCATGAGAAGCTTGTATTATATAAAAATAACCGTAGTAAGCTGTATTTGACAAAAGTCAAAGATAGATAGCTAATTATTTTTTCTGTAAAATTAACTTGACATGTCATTTATCGACTACTTAATTTTCACATTTTCTATCAAATGTCAATTTTTCGACTTTTTATTTAATAATAATTTATTTGCTCGTTGACTAGATTGTGGTTATATTTGATTATGTTCTTATAGAAGACTTTTTAAATTTTCTTCAACCTCATGACAAATTATTTCAACTATAATTCTATAATTCTATATATAAAATCAATTTTGCAAGCTATATAATCGAACTCAAAGAAGCAGTGCCCTTACGGGGATTATGTACCTACCTTCCTACGCATTATTTAAATGTATAGATGATACATGAGAGCAATAAATATGAATGGCGCATAACACCATTTACAGTATAACATTAACAAAAGAAATGTACAATGAGTGGTCTTATCGCTAAAAGCAAAATGAGGTAGGAAAGGTTTTTATTGTATGACGTGCTCTGATGATTTTAACTGATACACGATGGATCACAGACAGATTACTGCCCAAATTCTGTGTGAAAATTTAGCATACTCCTATCATTTAAAATAATTCCCTGCACTAAAAAGTAGCAACACAAATTTCAAATGCACTTACTCTCTCAAAATCGATTACTTTATTTTGAAAAGGTAAAGGTTCTATTTTTAACCTTTGAACGGTAGGTTAATATTTTTCCCAAAATTGTAGTGCTACGAGTATAAACATTCCAGCACTGTTGTCGTTTAGGAGTTAAACCGAATTTTCTAAATAACATACAATATAAATAGGTAAAAATCAAACGAACAGAACAGATAATTATAGATAAAAAATACAATAATGTACCCATCCAAAGATATCCAATCACACTACCATTCGCTTTAAGTTCTTTTATCTTATTTTTATTTTCCAACCCAAAACCAAGAACACTTTTTAAAGCATTCGTTCTAAATCAGTGTGGCCAGTGCGTATTTCTAAAGCAGCCAGCCAGCGCGCGCCACGCATCGTAACAGTCACTTTATGCGACATCGGCGGGTGTTTATACTGCCATACAGCGTAGATTTACACCCTTTTGGCAAATACTTAGCGTGGGAATAGGCCCGGCTTAGTGCACGAGATTTAGGTGGCCCTGGAGGTAACGTTGTCGATAAACTGTTGGGGAACGCTTTTCAAAATACCTACCTATTATTTTGCGTAATATTTATTCTGATACATCTTTACGCTCGTTGATCCTTTTATCTAAGTTTTAATCTTTCAAATATTTTTACACTCCACCATTGTTAACAAAATTTACTCGACCGCGCCGTTATGAACATTCTCCGAACCTATAAAAACAAACTTGACCTTAATTAAACCATAAACAATTCTGTTTACCAAATAACTCTCCGAAGTTGACTCGCTGAATATTTGAACACGGCGCGCCCAGGTTCAAAATTGAAAACTTGGTTAAGTATTTTCAAAGAAATTACCTACTGTGCTTAATACTCGGGCACTTATGTAAATACAAATTTAGTGCATAAGATTGGACGCAGGCGAAGAGGCTACAAATACCACACTTTTTAATTTTAAGAAGCTCTTTCCCTGATTGGTCTGCAACAACTGGTGGAAAAGCAAACTCAGGTTTTATCTGTGTAGATAAATCTGAGCCATTTACTTTACAGCAGCTATTCTGCTCCTCTTCGCCCAATGACTGCGGTATTCGAACCCTAGAGAGTGGAGGCTTACGAGCAGAGCTAATAAAAATAACACGAACTTTCGCTATTGTATCATCCTCAGCCATCTCCGAATTAAACTCGTATGTCCACGTTGTTTTATTAACACGAGTATTATGTATAGACAAACCGTCTCTGTTTTGACTTCTAGAAAAAATGTTATAACTACTTTTAACTTATACTTAAAATCAATCACCTTTATTTGTAAAATAACTGTAAAAAAACTAAAATTACTGGAACCAACCAGTAAAAAGGTAAACGCGATAGAAACCAGTAAATAAAAATAAAATTATCCCATCAGGTTATTTTTGCAATCAAACTAAATTAATTAAACAACTCGACAGACAGGAGATCACAGGTAGAAAATCCGGTTGCGCGCAAATTGTGATGTTCAAACAATTTAGGCACGTGTTCTCTTTCGGACTTTGGAGTTGACCAAAGGTATCTGTAAACATTATATTTCGGTCATAAAACATAACAAGCTTATAAAACCGCAACATAATCGCAAAGGGTCCCGGTGGAGAGTCCCACTGGAGCCATTCCGCGTGGTTCGCCCCGAAAATTACTCGCCCCACGTAATTTTGAGCTTTTTCTTTTGTTATTCTTTAAGGCCACCCGAGATTTGCGACGTTATGATCTCATTTTGAGTTATGAGAAAAAACTCTTAGTAGGTCCCGCCACGCGAAATTATTGTCCATAGGATTAGGTGCTTACGGGAATTCGGCCTATTTCAGTGAAGAATTATTCCGTCCCTGGTCGTAACAATTTCCTTATTTGAACGATTTTTTTTGTCCTCTAATTGCGTTGATTTATAATAAGACTTTTGAAGAATTAAATATTTTAGATATTATAATGATACAAAGATATAATTATATAATGGAACAGAGAAATTCAAATTATTTAAGCCAGGTATATAAGTATAATTACTAAACTTACGGAATATTTATTAACACGTCACACTATGGCTATGTTAGTGTGGCGTGTTAATAACGTGGAGAAAATGAGATGCTATGCTATTTTCCATTACGTCATTTTTGCATCCTTGAATAACTCTTTCATCTCACTTTGAATAATCAATTTCGATTTGTTTTCCATTGGTAAACCATAATGACTTAGCTAGCTCTATCTATGAACAATGAAACAATAAATAAGGGGACGTGCCGTAGAACGTTTCCAAGTTATTATAGCACCGCATCAACAGCACCTTTGGGTCCCATTCCGTCTAGGCTTTATCTTATATGTCTTATTTAGTTTATGTTGCTATGTACTTTAATTCGTGAGCAAATAAGGCCATTTATATTCCAGGTACGAGAAATGGTTTTGCTGATAAATATTTGTAAAATAATTATCCATCTATCTAAATAAGATTGTTTATGTTAGAAACCTCTTTGTTCTTTCAATTTTCTAACCAAAGTTTCATATTCTGCGCATTACCTCGAAACTGTTTTCACAAAGGTTAAGATATTTTTTGTATCATCTATTGTGTTATGTCCTACCTATTTAAGAATTAAATTTCCAGTGCTATTATTTTCTTGTATGATAATTAATACCTACGCAAAAAGCTGTTGTGCAAAATATAGGTATTCAGTTCCCTTCATTATTTTTAAAGCCTAAATTCAATAAATTCACTCTACTAAAGTATTTACGCTATCAAAACCCAGTCTAAACTATCACATATTTGCACCGATTACCAGCAAATTGAATTTATTTGAGAGAATTAGGTCAGTGTTTTTAAGCCTATTCGCAGGCTGGGCTGTCGGTGCAATCCGCGCGGTGGATGAAAGCGGCAAATCTGTTGTAACATCAGCTTAAAATCCTGCACTATGTGGTGTAAGCAACAAGCTTACGGTACAATCAAGTTCATCCAGCTATAGAAAAAACTTAGTTTATTTATTCTTTCTTTTTTGTATATACAACTTAACACTTAAAAAAGTGAAAATGATATGGCATGCCTATACAAAGGTGAGATTACCCCTAATAAGAGTGATTTGTTTTCTTAGTAGCATCGAGTGGTAGAGGTTATAACTTTATAGATATGAACTCATTATGTACCGTAAATTAAATTATAAAATATACAACAGGTAGCTTGAAACTAAATTAAATGTATAATTAACGGTCTTATCGCTAAAATCGGATAATACCAATAAATATCTGATAGACCCGTTAGCATAAGTGTTCTTTTATTGTTCGGTGACAATTAAAAATTCTGGTCTTAGAAAATTAGGTGTTAATTCATAGCTTCAAATACGATGCTGAATTCTTTAAAATTTCGTAAGTATTACAAAGTTCTTTGCCTGTCGTGCTAATTAAAAGCTGTTTTTCGGCGGTTTTAAGTAGAATTTCACCCCCGAAAGAACTAATGCAAGATCCGAGACTTAAATATAAATTATCACACATTTTCAACATTATCTAAGTTGTCGTATAGGTACCTAGTAAATAGATGTTGGTTGTCTCGTTTGTATTTTGAGGCACAAAATACAGACCTGAGTAAAAGCACTCTGCACCAGGAGCCAGAACGTCCACTAAAATTACAGGCCACTCAACAAAACTTTTGCCATCTCGGTAGCAACTCTAAACTGTTGCTTGCTACCACCCTCCTTGTACAAACAATGCCTTGCCAGCTCTATTATACAGAAATTTTTGGTTAAATTTTCCACCATAAGTATATGAAACAAAAGTTACAAATTATTATTCACTTCTACTTTATATTCTAATTGAAAACATAATTCTGGCTATATGTAAGATTTAAAAAAATTGTTACACCAAGTTTAAATTGTACTTAAAATTCAATTTAGATCTAACAGATTTTCCTTCAGTACCTACTCTCAAACAAGATTCCTGCGACAAATGTCTTCGAAAATTCTGAAATTACATTAGTATTCATAGAAACCTTGCAAGGTACTTAGCTGATTGTATCGAATTTCTGTTCTCGAAACAACGTTAACAAAATATTGTTTTACGAGGGACCGAAACTAACAGAGCCTTGAATATACATTAATTTTAATATTTATATAGCAATATAATCTCGGAGATCAAAAAAGGGAACCCGTATTTTTCGCATAATTAAGAAACTCAAATTACTTTTTTTTCTTTATCCAATTTCGATTTTTACCGGTTCAGTAGGCTAGTACTTGGTTTCTAACCAATTTCATAAAATTTTTGCATAAAATTTTTACCTAGTTCAAAACTTTTCGACCAGCGTCATTCTTTGTGATTGAAATCCATACAATTTCACAGTGAGTGAGCCCGGATTTCTTGAGATTTCTTTGTGTACCGTTCCACTATCCAGACTTTTATAGTCGGCTAGTGTCAGTAGGAAGAGCCTGCCAACACCGAGCGTGTTATCTTCGGATTTCCGAGAAAACGAGACATAAAGCCCGCTTGAACTGAGCTTGAAATAAGGATTTTTGGTGACACAGAGATTCCTTGTATAGATTGCGTATCAACGACAATGTATGTAGCGAGTCTTGAACAGAAATTGCACTCTCAAGAAATTGAGGAAAATCTTTACATTTTGTGCGCGGTTCGGAAACGATTGGCTTTTGATCAAATAGGATCTAAAGGGAACCCGATTTATATTTTAATAATCGGATACGTATTAACGCGAAGTTCACTTAGCAAACTTATCCTTCAAGACGAGTAGAATGGAATAGAATATTTTTTCCCCGTTTTTAGCAGAAGCACGTAGAAGTATACACTAATCTAATCTACGAGTAAGTAGCGTGTCTGTTCTCACTGCAGGGCAAAGGTCTCCTTGCTATAAAAAGAGTATATAAAGATATACCCTTCGCAGTCTTGTGAATCGATTGGCCAGTAAAGTATACACACTAAACTTAAAAGTAAACATAACTCCTTATTTATAATCACATAATTTTACACTTCTTCCACTGACCAGATTTTAAATTACGCGATTAAATGTGTCTCGAGGTATTATAACTAATATAACTATTTTGTTGCTGAGCTAGGGTGCTAGGGTGTGCACACCCAACTAGGGTATGCATGATTCAAAACAAACAAAAATTTACTTTTTAAGCAATCACAACATTAAAATCGCCTATTCAGAACTGACTCTCATTTCTCGCATGAATATGGAATAACAACGGGCGCTGAGTTAATATGTATGAATGTAACTTGTTAACTCAAACGTAGTCCTGCCAGATGGCACAGAGTACGCCCAAATGTCCCACCTCGCTCCGCTTTATAATTCAAAGATTTGCTCGCGTCGAATAAAGAGACGTCGTCGTAGCTAAATTATTCACACGACACGACGTATGCACTTCAGCGTCTTTGAGATTGAAACTTTGCGCAATTCAAAGTAAATAATCATGTGTGCACAAATTTTGCTCCGCACCCGGCACCAGCAGTGATTTGTTCCTGTAAGTTTGTAAGTAGTTTTAGGTCTCTCGCTAATTCTTAGCACCTTAGTAAATGCAAGGCAGCAATAAATAAGTCATACCTTCTCTTAGATTTTTCGCAAAAAGTAGGTCATAGGCTACCACATCATATAGCATATAGTAAGTCTAGTTCAAGACAAACACTAGAGCAGTAAACCAAATCAAAATGCGATTTGTCCCCGTTCAACAATATCGTTTGGGTGTTGTGTAGGCATCGTATTTTCCGAGTAAGGAGCTATGTTGTACCCGAGGCACGATAAATCAGGCTGTATTGTTGAGGAAACTCGCAAATCGTAAGCAAAATCATCGTATATTCCGAGAGCGCTTTGGTGACCCTTACGCACAAAAATTTAGCAAAAATAATGTACCGTATTTTTTCGTTTTTAACCCGCGACGACGTAGAGAGCCATAAGAGATTGCTGTTTTTTTTTTGTATGTTTTCTGTTACTGTTTATTTTATTATATTGATGCATTAGGCTATGGAAAACGCGTCGGGGTTTACAAAATTATCCAAAAAAAATACTTACTTTCCTCATTTGTTTTTACGGTTGCGAACTTCGGAAGCCTAAAAACAAACTAGTTCAATTTACGTCAATTGGATTCGGAAATTGAATTATAGTTTTTCATGCTCGTCTGTTTTTCTGTTTGCCTATTCGTCTTTGGAATTTGGTAAACGAGTGTTAAAATGTAAAAAAATACATACTTGGTATCCTCAAAGATCTACTCACTGCATATATTTTTGAGGAATACGGTCGTAGTTGAAACCGTGTTTGTTTTTTTTTAGATACTTATTAACAATTTCACGAACTTTTGTATCCCTTTGTATAAACCTTTACACAAGTATTGTTGGCTCTAAAAAACAAATTAGGATTTTACTATTTTTGACTTTGAACCTTTATCTGGGAAATAAGGCTTCAAATATGAATTTCCACAATCGCCATCGTTGTCAAACGACCAACGACCAACGTTGTTTGTCGGGCAACCACGGAGTTCATTTTTCAGATCAAAATTTCCAGAATTACCAACAGACAGACGAGGTACCAATATAAAAGCGGCAACTACTTCAATTCAATTGGAGAGATATTGCTCGCTGCATTTCATTCGACGTCGATCCCTAGGGAAAGTTTATTTTTGAAGTCGTCTGTAATGTTTGCGTTGCAAGACCGGTGATGACTCATATACGTTTTTTCTTTCTTTTCTATGAAACGCATTTTCAATTTGATAACTACTTATTAGTATATTTCACTATATTTTACATAACTAAAAGTACGGTGGGCGGTCAGATAACATTCATGCTAACGCATTTGCACTAAACATTCAAAACCGCATCGCTGTTAAAGAGATGGAAGCATACCAGATGTAATTAGTTGCAACTGTCAAATTCTGAGTCTGTTTTATAACTAAGTAGTAAAAAAGGCATCATGCCCTGACTCACGGCCGATCTCGCATCAAAGCCAACCCCTGCCTGTCCGCCTAGGTCATTCTACATTGGACTAAAACAGGCTGCCTTCGTGACTAAATTCGAGCAATCCAACCTACTTTTTACGAGCTGAATGAAGTATGAACTCTGTACGTGAGTTCCCTTTTACTACGCAAGATATAAAAAATCTAATGAACCCGACTTTATTGCTCTTAATAAAACGTAAAGTTGCCGCCCGACTACTAAAGCCTAACTTATTAAACATAGTGTGCTCGAACCTTTCGAAGATTTTTACAGAAAATCGAATCATATTTCTGTAGCTCACGCAAGTTCTATGAGCGAGCACCGCGTCCGTAAGTTCTACAACAAGACCGAATCCTCCACTAAACTAAATATTTTTGGCAGGTATGGAAACCCAACTTTTGCACTTTGATTTTACGACTGATTTTTTATTTTAGAAAGTACCTGTTTGCAATAACCGAAATAAAAACATTTGAAAAATCTAAACAAAAAAAAATAAGCTGTTTTCTAAATATCTACCACGAGTATGTATTCTGTGCCTGAATACTAAATTCAAGGCAGTATGAGATCCCAGGATTACGATTATGCGGGTTCTTCATACCTTTCTTTTTACCTGCGTCTGTGTATTAATTAGGAACAATAGCAGGCTTTACCACATCTTTGTGAAAGCTACCAATTTAACGAAACAAAAAGTCTTATTGCGCTATTTTTCTCGCCAAAAGCCTACTAAATAAGGATCATCTCATTATCCTCAGTGGTGATTTAGATAACAAGAATTCAGAGGTAAATTTTCGTAGCTCTATGTATGTATGAATATTACATACATACAAACCGCAGCTTTTGAAATAAGAAAACGCTACATAATGAAAACATTATTCAGAATTGGTTTTAGTGTTTTTAATAACTACAGTGACACGACTGAAAACAAGCACTTTAATTTATCTCTGTTCAGTAAAAACTCAGAACCTGCAGCCAAACCGAAACAAAAACCGAACACTTTTTCCAAATGAGCTGAGTGAATCAGTGCAAGTCCAGCACAGGAGGATCCCGGGACTTGCTAGCCGTCAATTAGACACATGGGAGATTTATATGGCCATCTATCTTGGCCCCGGAACCCAGGATACGGGATAGAGGAAATTGTTTTTCAAAGGTTTCGAAACAGCAGTCGCTGACGGTGAATAAAAATTAAATTTGCTGGGTAAAGCGGGTTTCGCCGAAACAATATGATATGTACAGCGTGGTGTAGATATATGGGTGATTTTGCGGCTACGAATAAGTTTCCTGTTTACGGGATGAATAATCCTTCATCCTAGGTGATCGTTACGTTAATAAATAAATAAATAATTTTGGTCATTTTTCACACAGTATCATCTAGCCCCAAACTAAACACAGATTGTAGTATGGAAACTAAATGACTGTTTAACTACTTATATACTTGTTTTGTAAATACATACATATTATAAATAGAAAACACCCAGACACGAGACAAATATTTGCAGGTCATACATGCGCGGCGGGAATCGAACCCGCAACCTTCTGCGTCTCAGGCCGTCCTTCTCCCACTTCCCCACGCCACAGAGGTTGTCAATTTTTTAATAAAGTCATGTCGTCGGGCCTCTTTCCATCATCACGCGCTAAGCCCGCTCGTTCCAGCACAGTGGAACTGTGACGAAAGAATCTGTCAGCGCTTCTTTGGCAGGAAATACCATGGGTCCTGTTGTGGACTAAGTGAACGAAGATATCTCAGTTTACTTGGGCAATGTGACGTTTGTAGGTATGTATCTATGTATGTTTTTTCGTCCAAGAATAACTGCCGAACCGTTTATTCAATCTTGGTTAAACATGGTAAGCAGGTAGGTGTACTTACAGCATATATGAGCTTAATCGGTTTTAGAACTATGGGGTTAAAACAATACTTACATCGAGAAGTCTCAGTTCGTGGTGAACCTATTCTATTTCTATCCTCATCACCCAAAATAAATCCGGTTTTTTCCAGATGTAAAATCAAATTATTCCACGTTTTTCATATTTCACTGCTTTGTAGTCTCTAAGTGTTTCATATAAAATCCGTCGCTTTAAATCTAGAAGAGCATCAGACAACAAAATTAAAACGCTCATGTGAAGGATTAAGTTAATGAGAAAATATAATCCGAGTAGATACCAACATACATAAGGTAGAGGAAAGCATGATGAGAATTATTAATGAATTAGGTTCCGCCCTGGTAAGGCAGATCCTATTGTGTAATCTCTGGCCCTTTTACTTATTTACCATTAGATTGGATTGTTCGAGATAATCCTTCAGGTACGCGGATTATTTATTTCAGAAGCTTCATATAAGCTGCACTACTCTTAACTTGCGTTGCGTTGCGTGGTTAGAGTCTTAATCTTTATATTTCTTTAACTGGAATTTTAAATTCAATGTTGTCATTAACAGTGATATACCTCTTTTAGGTTTCAATTAAAACTAAGAAGTTACTCACTCTATAAGTATAACAGCTCTAACTCTCCCAGAAGAATTTTCTCAACCTAATCTACCCTATAAAGGTTGTAGATAGATACCCATCAAAATATATAAAGTGCATAACTGAATTACTACAGAACGAAGAGACATCACATCACTATAATAGATATGACCCTACTGTGTCACCTATATTCTGTGCAATAACCTGCGGACAGTGCCACGTAAAAATAAGCTACCCCGTTTTATCGTGGCCATGTTCATTTACTTCACAACTTTGTTTTATTTTTTTAATTCTATATCTAGCAAAACGAAACAAAAAACAAACACGCTCTCGACGGAATACCCCATGATGTAGATACTCAAATGCATGCTCAGTACGCAGTACGCAGATCTGTGTGCTACCAAAAAAGGGATAGTCGGATATACACCCAAACTTTTTATTTAGCTCATGTCTGCGTTCTGTATAGTATAGCTGTGGTATAGCATTCTGTTGTTGCAAGCCGATATTGGAAGGAACTCTAACCGCTGGCACATTTCTTCGATTTTTAGGTTCTTGGGTATACTTACGTTTCCTTTACCAGCACGTGTTAAGTGCTCATAAATTGTAAAATTCATTATACGACCCGGTCCAAACCCACGACCTTCAGATCGGAAATCCTTAGCAACCCACTAAGCCAACAAAGCACTAGCAATTTCCAGAGATTTTAAATTTACGGCTTTATAATAATTTAGGCCGCTATCATCCACATATTCGTTGGCTATCACTCCCTCTGCCAGCCTTCTCTGCATTTTTAATCATAATTCTCCTATACAGTGAGATACTGTGTAGTATATTTCTATATCTAACTTTCTTTATAGGAATGATTTCTTGTAAATACCCACGTAGGATGGAAGATACTGCTCCAAAGTATTACTCATTCATAATTTCCAGCCCTCCTTTGAGCTATAATCGACGGAAAATCCATGTTTCGGCGTATTTCACCTCAAAAACATTATTACATGAGACGAAAGAGCAGAATTTTCTGATCTAAACTATAAAACCATTTTTCATTTTCAAGCACTATTTTTAGCTAAAAATGTTTGTTTTCTAATTGACAGATTGACACTTTCTGTCAGTGTTCATCACAACTTTATTTTTTATTTGGTTGTTTTGTGAAAGTTTGCATATAAAAACGAATGTTTGCAGAAGGTTATATATGGAAACTAAATAGAACCTCTATATTCAGTCTAGAATAACACTAGCCACTCACACTCCAAATTCAAACATAAAACTTCCTATAAATACGGCATTGAGCAGACTCAGCCGGTAGTTCAGTTCTGACTCTAGAACCATAAAGACCTAGAAAAGCCTATACCTTGAAGCTGCAGTGGAGCTCTGACTCTAGAACCATCAGAATACCTAGAATCTAGAAGAGCCTCAACCCTGGTCAGAATCCTGACGCAGAATCCTGACGCAGAATCCTGACGCTGAATCCTGACGCTGAATCCTGACGCTGAATCCCGACGATGGACACTGACGCTGGACACTGACGCTGGACCCTGAAGCAGAACCCAGAGGCTGAAGACCTGAAAGCCGAGGACTCTGGACACTGACGCTAAACACTGACACTGGACCCTGAAGCAGAACCCAGAGGCTGACGACCTGAAAGCCGAGGACTCTGGCTAGCCTCATACTTCCGCTTGGACCTCACCTGCTGGGCTCTGAAGACTGAGCTGTAATCAGTCTGACATCAGGGCGGGTCCACTTCCTCCTCGCCCTAAAGATATTCTCCACAAATTTAACAACATCATTTCTTCAGGTCAACTACACTTCACCTCCAGTCAACGCTTCGCACTGCACCCGTCGGTCTTCTCTCCGCTATACTTCGGTATTACGTCGTGTAGTGTCCATTAAATCATTAATCATCACTAGGTAGGTAGGTTATAATTTTTGATTAAATATTGTTAAAAATCTTTAATACCCTTTCTTTTCTTAAGATTTAACTTGCCGCTTACAGCCCTTCTCTTGAAAACCTAGGGTAGGGCTGTAACGTGACAACTGATACGTAGGTTTGTCGATTATATTTATTAACAATAAATTGCTATTCACAAATAGCATGCCAGGCATTCTATCAGACACTTTTCTACCCTAGTGTATTATTTACATTGACCAAAATCTCATATCTTCTGTTAGGTTTTATTATGATATCTACTTTTAATACCGTACAAATGTTTCTACCCGTAACAATTCTTCGAATGCAGTGCTATCTCACGTTGGCTAACCTTTATTAATCATTGTGAAAGGGCAATAAATCCTAATTACAAAGCTTATTATTTCGAAAAAGGCCCTGTACTTGACTTTCTGGAGGCAGGACAATACGGCTGCGGTAATATATTGGTCTGGGTCCTTGTCTGTCACTTGTAGATCTAGTGAAACAGAATCAACTAACTAAGCATTGTTTGTTAGGTTTTTGAAAGGTGACGTTTGAGGGAGTACAGATTCTCTGATGAAAGTAACAAAGTTGTGTCATGTCAATCTTCTTGCACAGTCTTAAACTAATATTCATCGGTCAGTGAATAAGAAAAAAGGTTCGTCAATGTAAATATAAAAACCAATAACCCAATTACACGTGAGATTGCAGAATAAGTACTTTTTGTCGAGATGCTTTCCATGTAGCCAGCCAGTATCTACATCGCAACATGATAAAAATCTTTGAAACGTTCGTATAACTATTCTAAATAAAAATGTCCGCTCAAATTCGGAAGAAACCACACTGATTGCACAAAGACCTCTTGCGGGACTGAATTATCGTCACGTACTACGATCTCTGGCTGCAGGGTCTTAGTCAAGGGAGGTAGCCAGGGGGGAAACATATCACCAGTAAGTCATTCTGGGTCTGGGTGTTTTCAATTAATAATATGTAGGTATGTATATAAAAAAATGTATATAACTAGTATATATCTGTCATGTAGTTTCAATGACACAAGCTCTGCTTACCTTGGGACTAGATAATACTTGATGAAAATGTCCAGCATTATTTATTTATTTAGAAAGTCACTTCGCTCGTATGTTTGAGATTCCAGTTGTGGATTCCAGGGAATAGTTCTATCAACAAAACAGCTGTATGTCTTCTTTATCAATTATTTTGTCTGTAAGTATAAGGTAACTAGGTATACCTTTAAATTTTACCCCAGAATAGTCACGCATCAAGCACAGAGTATTCTGTCTGCGGTGGATTTACCACAAGAACGTAGGTATGATAAACTGATAATGACCCGCATTTTTGTGAAACTTTTTGTGAAACCACAAAATTCCAAAATAATTATAGCAATACATTTTTCGGATTATGCGCGGATACTAAGTAACTAGAAAATATGCTCAGTCTAATTAGTACACGTATTATTTTTGAACTGTGAAATTAGTTAGGCTTATACATGGCGTGGGTAAGAAATAATTGGAGAAGTTTTCACGTTGTATTTTATTCCTGTGAGAGGATACCTAATTTGGTTTTCTTCTTTTCCTCCACAAAGGTAGAATTAGCTCACTTTTGTGAACGCTTGCAGGTAGCTAGGTCTTCATATAGACTTCATATACCGTCGTCGGTCTTCAAACAAAAAAAATACAATTAAAAACATAATAACTCAAAACTTTCTAAAAAAATAAAAAAATAAAAAAATTGTAAAATGAAAGTTTGATTATGGTCGGAAAGCTTTTGCGTGAATTACAAATAACCCTGTATACTTTTATACAGGTTTTTACATAAGCCTACGGAAAATATTATAAGTAGGTAACTAATTTTTATTAAAGTCACAATGCATTAAGCTGGTATTAAACCTCTTTTTCAAAAGTTACCTACCCGCATAATTTAGTAGCGGCAGAGAAAAACTCATCTCAATGCAATGCTTACAGCGTAGATACACCCATTTATACTTTGCTACTTACATCTACAGATAAATAGTTGAATAAGACCATCTAAAAGAGCCTTTACCTAAACATTTTTAGCACAAAAGTATTTTTGATGCTTACTGAAGTAAGCGCATCTTTAAACCATTTTAAAAGTAAAGCTGAATCTGGTCACTTGCGCTGTACATATACATATGATGTGCGTTGTAAGTTTCGACAATTCTATCTTAAAATCTCGTTTCCAGTAATACAACTCTCATAACTGTAATTTTAATTAGAAAGATGAGATTAGAGCTTTGTCTCGTCTTTGCAGAGTTCCACAATGCGCGCGGAATTGCATTTTATCGCTCTGTTATTAAGATGTGCGTATAAAGGCGGACAATTGCAGCGATAACGAATGAGAGGGATCGGAGGAGCTTTGTGCAATCAGTGTGATTTGTACGTGAGACGACGTGCTCGGACTAGGGCGTAGATAAATGGCTATGAAAGAAAATAGTATCCCACCTGAGATGACAAAACGAAAGGTATCAAGACTTTCAAGGAACCATGTTCCTAGTATTGTTGTCTTAGTAACTTTTTGTTTATTTGAGCGGTCGCTGTGGCTTCCGGCCTTGTCAATTTCAGTCTCGTGATTGTTGTAATTAGGTACCAATCCCGCCAAAAGAATGGTGTTGAATGAACAGTAATAGAAAACGAATAGCACAATATTTTGTTCAGCAAGACAAAATTGTTGAACAAAATATGGAGATGACAGTGGATGAATCGAGAGCGGAAGAGAAATGTTAAAGTGATCGTTTCATCAATGGCCTTTTGTCTAGTTGGTTCTGGCGCTTGAATTGTAATTTTGAGATCGCAGATCGCCAAAAACGTGCTTGCAATCGTGATCGTCTTCGCTGACCAGGACTCAGGAGGGGTGAAATTTATGGGCAGTAAAACTGTGGTTATATCTATGCATTGGAGTTTTCAAACATTTTGTAAATTATAACTTTTGAAACTATCATGGTTTTGAACATACTTTTTACTAAAAAACGGGATATTTACCTGCGCTCACCTAAAGATTATAAAAAAAATATTGTAGTTGTGGGAGCTCCTAAAAAGGCCAAACTAAACGTACGACAGCATGTCGGGAGAAGGAGCACATCAGGGCGGTTAAAAATGTTGTTACACAAAAACCAACTATTGCAGAACATCTTTTGAATTCTGACTCAAATCACTGGGTCGAGTTGCATAATCCACAGGTAATCTCAGCAGAAAGCCACTACATACCAAGATTGGTTCAGGAGGCAATTGAGATTACCAAACACAGGAATTTCAATAGAGAAGATGGGTTTCAATTATCTGGAGTCCGGAATCCTGTGGTGAAATTGGGCAAAAATCGAAAAAATATGATACCAGTTGTGCGTCAGGATACTGTTAGTGTTGTGTGTCGGAGCCTAGATGTGACAGTGGAACCGGTGGTAGTGGTATTTTTCGATGGTGAAAAATACCACGAGAGGAACTGAAGTCTTTTCGGGTTTTGAATGTTAGTGGTAGACAAATTGATCTACCATCTTTCTCACTCTTTTATTGCAAAAAATATCACTAAATTTGTTGCCGAAATATCGGGAAACATTCAAACTCACAAATCATGGTAAATATCCCGTTTTTTAGTAAAAATTATTTTGTAAATTGTTTTTTGATGCTTTTATATGCCTCATAGAATTTATAATAATCAAAAATTCAATCTCGGCGGGACTAGAACCCGCAACCTACCTCTTGGTACGTGAGGGTTATACCAAGCCACGAGATCATTGCCAGCCTGGCCAAATCCTTAGGTTGTTACGGCTCGAAGCGCCGAGGCGTGGGTGTAGGTTAACAGTTTGTTCAGTGTTGGAATCACAAGATGAGATCATTACAACAATTAACTAAGTGTCTCGTATATATATATATATGCCTTTGTTTAGATGGACATTTAAGTGGTTAGGTGCTTATGAAGACAAGAGTCACTACAAGAAGATACTTAGGTACTTACATAAGGAATAAATAAAGTTATCTACTTTTTCTTCTGTACACTGGCTTCGGTCGACAAAACCAGTGTGATGAAGAAGATAGAGTTTCATGCACAATGTGGGATACATAATTCTCATCGTCTTCGTACTTAAGTAGGTAGGTTATTTTATTATGTTAAAACAAACCCTATTAACGCCATAACGTTCGTATACTGGATAAGAATCCACGACTTCCAAATCAGAAGTCTTCCACTAGCTAGATAGGCCACTCAGATAAATAATAACCAGTATTAGTAAAAGTAGTTAAAAACATCGTCAAGCACATTGTCGAAGGCGTTTGGAGTTAAAGTTTTCACGTTAGGAATACTTGAAAAGTCCATTACACGGCTGATGGGCGCCGGCGCCAACGTCAACCACAGAAAAGGTCTTAGCAAGCAGTAGGGAAGAATTCTTATCAGTGACACAAAGTTCAACCCCACCTTCGCGGCACATAGTTTTTCAGGTTTAAAAACCAAATGTTCGTCTGTCATGTGTCACATTCATATTTTTCTCTCTCAGTGAAAACTTTCATTGAGTTAAAAATATTCACTATCCTGCAAAGCGCACTGCAAATGCTCTAACCATAGATTAACATGATCAGAGGACCCTGATGCATTGAGAGCAATGTAACCATACCTAAAGTAGGCATAGGTACCAACTAACATATTACTGGATGGTTACTAGTCTTCATAGTAACTAAAAAAATATCCTATTCACAGACATGCTTGCTGTTTCGTAATAGCTTGTCACTTCCATTGAAGGTATCATATATAATGAGTGCGCAGGACCTTGCGAATGTGTGACACGAGAGGGCGGGCGGCGGTCTACACTGTCGTCATCCTAGTGTCCTTACTGCTATGTTAACGCTATTCGTTCGGTAACCTTTGAGTTGATTGTAATTATTGTGCACAGACATAGCCGGAGATTTCATTAAACTTTGTGACAGCACCCGCCGACAACTTACAACTTCTCGGAAAAATATTATTCCTCTGATTCCAGTCCGATGGAGTAGGTAACGATGCGACGCTCGAAGGCGTAGATATTATACAAAGTCGTCGTAAAAACTTTCTAGACATGAAGCAGATTGCCATACAACTTTTTGTTTCAAATAAACCGATCAACCGCTAGCCTAGTATGATGCCACCAGATAGTAAGCAGTTACCGTCGCCAATTTACATCTCCAACACCTGGCGGGCATTAGGTACTGATGTGGTCATAAAGACTAAGAAGTTGAAAAGTCATGAGCTTGTATTTTCACTGGTACTAATTTGCTCGGGCGAACTCTTTTTATGCGTTTTACTTACTTTTATGCTATATCCTAACAAAAAGAATTTAAATCGAGAAATATTGTTTCAATGCTAGCCGTTGTGCTTCCGGATAGTTACTATGACGTATGCAAGAAATGTGGCCCGTGCCACAATGAGAAACCACCCTAATACCAAAGGCATAAGAGCAACGTTTGGCAAAAACTATGCGAACGAAATAGTTACTGTGTCAATGAAAATGGTAGCACAGAGTGGTATCGTTCACAATAAATTCTACTACTATTATAAACGCGAAAGTTTGTGAGGATGGATGTTTGTTACTCCTTCACGCAAAAACTAATGAATGGATTTTGTTGAAACTTTATAGTAATAAAGCTTATACTTACATGAGATTAACACATAGGCTACTTTTTATCCGGGTATCACGCGAAGCTAGTACTTACATAAATTTATTTTCTGTCAATAACATCCACCAGAGAAGACAGCAGTTCCTCTCGTGATCATGATGCATGCAGCTATGCCGTAATATCAAACTCGCAAATCATGGTAAATAGTCCCCTTGTGAAAATTGGATTTATGTATACTTAAAACATTCTCCACTCAACAGTTTCCATCCAATATTGCCTAGAGAAATCCTCTATCTATAGAACATAGTTGTGTAGTGAATTAATAAGTTAGCAGTTCATGCATATTGAGCTGGGAGAACCGCGGCTCGCTACTCCCTACATATTCATACCCACAAGCCACAGGGAGGATTCGGAGACACCTTAGAAACATTGAACTTGGGATGAGAAGCTTATAGGATTTGGGAAAATTATACCAAATACCTGCCTTCCTCAGGCTATGTATTAATTAAAGAGATTCTTATTCAAAATTAGGTATAGTCTTGCTGTGGTCCTTCGAATGATCTGTACTTTTATAATTTCAACTAGCCGATGCCTGCGGTTTTACTCGCGTAGGATAGATAATTGATATGTGCATCAAAAATAACTGCATGCCTTGCACTTAAGGGCTTTTTTGAATACCCTGATACGTATTCAGTTCTTTTGTTTTTAAGTATCCAAACTAAGTTAACAGAAAATCGCACCACGCATTAAACATTTCTTAAACAAACTGAACATACCATCCCAGCCCCTTTGAGGGCTAGTTTAAAAAAAATGTGTTTGTCTTTTATCATTTGGATTGATAAATATTTATGTCAAGTTTCAAGACTGTAAGTTCAAGGAATGCGATTTTTCATACAAAGATTTTCTTCCTTTTTTACCTCCTTAGGGATATAATTTTTCAAATTCCTATCTTAGTGCATCCCTATGCCATAAGAGGAATATACCCTTCAAGTTTCATGCTTCTAGGTTTTATGGTTTAGTATGTGCGTTGATCCGCCAATCAGTAACGGAACAGTTTTATCTATACTAATATTATAAAGAGGAAATATATTTTTGTTTGTTTGTTTGTTTCTATCGAATAGGCTCCGAAACTACTGGACCGATTTTAAAAATTTTTTTACTAATAGAAAGCTGGATTATCACGAAGTAACATACGCTATAATTTATTTTCAAGAAAATTACAATAATAGAGATTTTTAAGAAAATTACAATAATGTAACCCAAAGTAGCAAAATTTTGACAATAAAATTCATTATTTGGCGTGCGCTGAGAAAACTATTGATGATAAATAAAAATGATGTACTACATGATTAAAGTACTCATTATTCCCTACAAAAAAGTCCTCGAGGGTATATATCTAACTATGATAGTTAAGTCACATTAGTAACTTTGTGTTCTAAAATGTAATTAAATCGCCGGTAGAAACAAAAGTTGGTTACATTCGTATCGTAATATTAATTGTAATTTAAATAAATACTTTTGTCGTCAAGGGTATTTATGTAGCAGTAAAATACTTTTAACATTTAATTTCGAAAATATCACGAGTATAAAATAGAAACCTACGCGGTTGAAACCGCGGGCGTAGCTAGTATATTATATATTGATTGATGATTGATAGCATAGGACGGTATTATCAAGTGCGCAATGTCTCTACCACGAGACCGAGACACGTTTGTATGTGTGGTTGTGTCTGTAATCCTACTACTATTATAAACGCTAAAGTTTGTGAGGATGAATGTTTGTTACTCTTTCACGCAAAAACTACTAAACGGATTTTAATGAAACTTTACAGTAATATAGCTTATACATCGCTACTTAGGCTACATTTTATCCGGGTACCACGCAGGCGAAGCCGTGGGCAGAAGCTAGTTAATTATAAATATATATAATTTTATATATTTATGTATTTTATAATTGTGTAGTTTATTATTGTGTATGTAGGTAATATTTATCTAGTCTCCTCTTGTATTTATTATTAGATACGTTCACCGGCCACCATGCTTACAATCACATACATTCCGTTCCATCCCAAGGTTGTCTGGAAGAGATCACTTTTAAGCAATAAGACCGCTCATTAAGTAGTATTTTCAATAATTTAATAACGAAATAAAAGTTTTTAATTATTGATCAAATAAAATCTGTAAGAATCATTGTCAATACGTAGTTAAAATAATTTGATTATGAATTTGTTAAAATTTTGCCTACAAAGCAAGGAATGTAATTTAACTAATTGAGTAGTACATTTTTTAACACCTAATAGTCACATACAAATCTAACTCCACACTAGGATTCTTTGTACCATCGTGAGTATCAAGAACTCCGAGTACCTACCATTGTACAACAATACATAAATATCTGCAGAAAATGCAAATATTTGGAAAAAAGGGTTCGTTGCGTCATCGCCCGCCGCACCACCGAGGTCGCCATTTGTATTTTTCAATACAGATGGCGACAGTTCCGTGACCACGGCAGTTACAATACAGTCAAAATGGCGGGAAAATAATAAAAAAGGTAAATGCGATAAAGACCCGTAAAACGTATAATCGCTATTTGTGTATAATTACCGTCAATTTTCTATATGACCCATATAATGAGTGTAACAAGTTACATCAACATTTCAACACAGTGTAACTTGTAGGTAGAAGTTATTTGTTACTTTAATTTATGGTTCCCATGTATCCTCGAAGTTGCCCCGCACATCGTAACTTTAGGTAGCACGCAAAGGTAGATAACTTCTGAGAAAGTTAGGTACTAAATATATCCGGTCCACAATACCTTGAACAGTCTGAAATAGGTATGCCCACATTGCTTTCATTTTCAGCTTACATCTTCCTATGAGGAATGCTTCTAGTGCCATAGTGCAAGTAGTGAGACATGACATCAAAACCTTTTTGGACAACAGCGCACGCCTCTAGCGCATGCCGCCATTTACTTCAGAATCATTATAAGTAGGTACGAAGAACAAAGTTATACGCCGATGTTCCGCATCTCGACATGATATTATATAAAATTCCAGAGAATTCAAGTGATAAAGTGAACTAATAAATATGAAATTGAGTTACTATAGTTTCAATTCCTTCGTTAATGTTTCTGTTAAACTAGGTAAACCCACTGGGTTCGTTTTCGCTCGTATCACAAAATACCAGATTTGCCAGAAAACCTAAACTATCCTAACACCTATACAAGTCTTAAAAATCAGTCCCAATTAAAATTTGAGCGGCATAAGTGGCAGCTAAGGCTAGTGCTTGCAAATTGGGGCCCTCCACGTGAGCTTCAGGTTTTAGAGAACTGTTCCACGCTTTAATTAAATTTCGGGAACGCTAGACTTGTAGATACCAGTGACTCATTATTTTCGAAGTGGCTGCTCTAATTGATAGACTATGGAATCAGTTTTAAATTAATTTGTGAAATTGCATTTCGAGCATTACACTTGAGCATCAAAGTTCGTGACAATTGTAAGTTCAGTTAAAAATAATCACCGTCATAAATAGATAAGTAAATAAAATTAATTTATATACCGTGAGCTCGTTTTTTTTGTATGTTTATATCTTATAAGCAGTGTGTCCCCAAAAAGAGTCCAGCTTGGATTAGTCAGTTTATGTCATCATCTTCTTGTCCTTATCCCTTATTCCTTATCTTGTTGTGTATGTTTAT
Organism: Perizoma flavofasciatum; assembly: GCA_958496245.1. Lineage (NCBI taxonomy): Eukaryota > Metazoa > Arthropoda > Insecta > Lepidoptera > Geometridae > Perizoma > Perizoma flavofasciatum. Next base: position 5,874,098 of record OY292433.1, read on the forward strand.
AATATATACAATAGTTAAAGGTGTAATTATTATCACCCACCACACCCAGCATTTAGTATTTGATACCGTCAGGGTATCACCTTCATAATTTGTAGTAATTATGGAGGGGATATCCTGACGTGCGTTATTTTAGTCCGTTCTTTTACTTCTAAGTTACATCGAGCAGCCCCTTATCAAAGTAAACAAAGTCGACTTTCCGAAGCCTACCAACGGCTAGGTGAATCATCATTAATATTATGAATAACTAGGATGTCCCTAGTGGGAAGTAAGGCGACGCTGACACTCTTTGGGGTGGTGGACCTTTGATTCGAATTCCGCCCTCTAAATTTTTTTAGCAAACTCAACTGAATCACTCTCATTACCATGATTGATGGGACAGTGTCCTAATTGGAACAGACGACGTCAATCAACTAAAATCCGCTGGGAATTCAAAATGAGTCCGCCCGATCGGGTCATCTATCTAATCCCACAGCCAAACCTATAGGAAATTAGTTTATTAGACCTGATTGAAAAAGGTCGGATTTTAATATTTTTAAATTATAAAATTTGTAGGAGGTTTAACACCTCGAAGCGAAGAGGGTACTCTTTCCTTAGCTACTAGTATTATAATATCTGTGGCCGGACGTATGTCTGTCAGTGTAAGTAGTGAAATAACGTCGTGACAGAGTTTAGGAAAAAATATTTCACGCAAAACTACTGAACAGTTTTTTTAAAGCACTAAGTAGTATTACCGTAGTTCCCATAATACATACATTATCTGCATAGTTTGTGGGTTTGGGCAAATAGATGATTCTGTATGAAAAATGTATGTAAATGTAATGTATTATATGCTCTTCTATTTTTGGATTTATACTTTTTTGCCAGGAAAAAAAGGTTGATACCTATCTAAGTACCTAGTTTTAATATTCTTTGTAGTGTTTTTAATATTGGTGTATGCATTAAAGAGTTATATATCTATCTAAAAATCAACCGTCTTAGGTCAATGACCTATACCTATGTACAGTACATTGAGTAGTTAGGTCTAAGAAACAGCTATTTCAATTCAAGCACATTGCTAAATGTTTACATTTTCTTTCTAAAAAAGTTTATGTTACCTAAGTTAAGTATAAAGTATCTTTTTTTTTAAGCCATGGGTGGAATCACCCTTTCCGTTTTACTATCATCATTGCGGGGATGCATAATCAATGACGTAATCATTATAGACGGAAAACAAATAATTTGTATCAGCTACACTCAATAGACTGCACGTCCATCTCGTACGGCAGACGCGCGGGATTCTATAGGAACAACATTTTTTTAATCTGTGCGCGGGATATGTTGGGCGTGGTGGTGATCGTGTGCGCAACTGCGCACTCGCACAATGATCTTGGAAAAATAGGCGAATATTATTGTGCCGATCAAGACCGATCGTCAAAAGGAGGCATGATGACATAAAACCCATTTTCTTTTCATTTCACCAATATGAATGGAGTAAGTGCTAATGAATTATGAGCTACTTGGTAGTTTCTGACCGTTGTGACCAGAATAATCGCTATCCTGCGAAATAAAAACGAATTGCGACCTGTTTTCTAAAGGAAACAAGAAAAAGGATTTCTATTTATGGAACACAAAGGAATATACTTATACTTACATTTGAAGTGAGTATACGGAATATGTTTGTACGTACCCTGAACTAGCAAGACTTGCCCATTTAAAATCAGACTACCATTTTGAATGTTCAGGCATTTACTAATGGAAGCTCAAGAATTCAGTACTTAGGTAACCTAGGTACTAGATACTAACTCGGGGTTCCAATTACTGCAATTACACACGTAAATCGACGATTGAACTTCGGTTTACCCGATATAATAATCAATTTAGCGATAGTGTGCATATTGTCACAATCATAGCATAGTGGAAGTGTCAATCAATTACCTACCATTCATGGAATTCCATTCATGGCTGGCGCATTGTTTATGCACTTGCCATTTGGATGATTGAATCCATTTACTGCATGTAGGTAACTAGGGATGTGGATGTGACGTCTGCCATGATTCACTGTAAAAGGTGAACTAACAAAAAACAAACACGCTCACGACTGTATTCCCATTGATCCATAGATACCAGTATCCATAGATACATACACAGTGCATAGATCTTTTGAGACCACGTATGGAGTAGGTATTCACCGTCCAAAATAAGCACACATGTTCGCGTTTTGCAAGCAGTTCGCATTCTACGTGACATACCATTTTGAAACCATTAGAATAATAGTAGGTAGATTGAATCCACATAACCAAAAATAATACCTATATCTACCTAGGATGTAAGATATCTGCTTACCTTCCTACTTGTCGCACGAAAATAGAATAACAGGCTTACAACTTTGGGCCTTGCTCAGTAGCAGATCCGCTCGCTACGTAGCGTGGCGAGGCCTTAGGGCCCTCACGTGTTCAAACAAAATTCCTACGATACCTAGATGCCTACGCACTTACAAAAAACATGTTTACAAAAAAAAATAAGATTATTTACTTTATAGGTACTTGAGTTATAATTCTACGAGAACAAAACAAATAACAAATAGGTACATTACCTTATCTCTACATAATTAAGTCATAATAATTTTAAAACTAGCCACATCTGCCCACGGATTCCCCTAACGTAGTACCCAATTTACCCAAATGTAGAGAAGCTTTTGCTCAGGTCTAACTGTATGTAGTTACCTAGGTTCCGCCCTTACGGAAATGTTTAGCAAAAATATCTAAACTTTCGCATTTATGATAGGTTAAATTTCTAGTAGGTATACTTAGCTTTTGAAAAATCCCTACCTCAAAACCACCTCCGCACACAACCCTGACCTATTGCGTACCTACCGCTGTACTACCGAACCTGCAGCCTATGGGTACCTGTAGGTAAATATATTCCGCTTTGAGACCAATAAGGCTGTTTACAAACACGCATTGTACTTTGCGGCAGACTCTCGCAAACAGCCTGTCCCATTATTGCACCATTGTGTGCCATCCACTGTCTGGAAATTTCGTAATTAATACCACACTGTAAACAGCTATCAAGTATTATCATCGACATCAGCTGGAAGAAGCCCACTAAGGGAAATAGGTACAAGGTTTGTGGTTGCCATTCGAGAACCTTTCTTCACAAGCCGGTTGTCGGTTCTGCAAGCTAAATGGCTCTTTCAACTTAATAATTCTAAATAGCATTCCTATCCTATAAAACCTAACTATTAAGGCTACGTCCTCCGGTTGAAGCTATCTACTGTCTACCGCACAGAAACAACCTGCGTTCTCAAGTTACTAGATCAATTAATTTAGCTTAGTAATTCCTGGGGACTAGCTTTGATGTCTGCTGGTATTCGAGAGTTTCACTAGAATTCCTGATTAGATATAGGTATTTAAATTACATACCCATCATCATGTTGTCATGTCAATATTTAGTTAGGTATTAACCTAACTAGTAAGAAAAAATCAATAGTTGGTACGCAGGTAATTATCCCAGTATATTTAGGTTTGCAAAAAGTTTGCATTAAATGCACTGCTATAGAGATGATTTAGCACAAAGTACTAAATCATCACTAAGTGCTAAATATTGATGAGTAATTAGTCTTCAAAGTGATTTGGTTTTTAACGGTCGTTATGTTACCTACCTACATCCAATAATGCTTACCTACTTACGTGATCATGATCCAACGAGGACTATTTTCCAAACAATGATTTTTTCAGGAAAACTGGTAAAATTGCATTGAGAAATTATAATTATTGCAACAGTAAGTCGAATTGATTGGTCAGAGCGAAACCGCAGAGTGTAGCGAAGTATCAACTTTCTTAATTAACTCGTTATTGTGCCGCGCACGGAATACGCCGTAACGTAACGATATAATTACTGCAACACAGTATAATTTGCGAGATAATTTTTTTCTGCACCTTTTATGAAGTTAACGTTCCAAACTGATAAGTTGGAAGATTCTAGGATTCAAGGCCCATTGTCCGACTTCTCTTTTCCCTTGATAGGACAGCAGAGACTGGTGATTCTCTGTTGTCCGAGCCCATTGTCGGACTGCTTGTTTTAGTCTGACAGAGGTCAGTGATAGGAAATTGCAAGATAAATTCTTGGATGGATAGGTATCACCTACATATACATATATACCACCTACATGGTATAGCGGTCGGCAACTCGCGGCTCGTGGCCCTCCTTGCGGCGCGACCCGAGGCCGTTTTATATTAAAGTTCTTTAAACCTAAATAAATAATTACTTTATGCATGCCTAAAGTTCAAGCGAGCATGCATTTAAGACAAAAAGTGATAAAATAAAATGAATTTTACTGCAGCCAGAAGATCAGTTCTCAGCGTCAGATTTGGAGACTACGAGGTGTCTGGCAAAGTAAAGACTTGCGCAAAACCAGTATGTGATATTGAAGATGTACCTATCGAGACATTTACAAATGAACGTGACTAATCTCCAATCTAACAACTCTCTCAAAAACTCTACTTCTTTCTTTATATTTTTAATTTTTATGGCAGCTTATGCCTTCTAATTTTAACGAATCGAAAAGGTTTGCTCTGCAATTAATTTAAATTTTTGGCAGTAGGTAAACCACGCACCCAGCCAGCACACTTTTTTTTGTTTAGTTTTGTCTACTTACATAGTAGGTACATCTTACCTATTTTTTTATCTTCATACCTACCTACAGACATGGATCATCGTAGTCTGAAATAAATAATATTTAATTTTTATTAACCCTCATCCATCTTCTACTATCATCGATGAGTAGAAGATGAATACAGCAAGCTTGGGTAGACGGTCGGTGGTGGCGGGCGCTGTGACGGGAAGAAACTCTTGAAAAAAGTCAGAAAGGCTGTGAGTCTTTACAGTCATTTCCCAAGCTTGAAACAGACGAGTTTCTGTTTCGTAGATCTTCGAGATTGTTACCTTCTTATCTACCTGCATAATATTGATTGTTTTTTTTTTTCTAACATAGTACCAATTATTTTGTTTCTCTTCTTACTATTCTTATCAATGAGGAGTCCGAAATAAAAATATTTAATTTTATTTATAATTATGATGGTACACAAAACCGTCTTAACATCAGTATTTTATACGTAGCGGTACCTATCCTTTATTGTTTAAGCTTGAGGATGCTATCATGTCAAGTCTCCATAATGTGACCATTATCTAATGACAGCAGTACTCCATTGCTTATTCAGGACAGACCACATCTCAGCCATACTAGGCAACCAATGATGAAAAAACATAACCCTCCGTATCCGCATTCGGGTAAAAACAACTCGTGTTAGTCAATTGCATTTTTATTTCATCAAACATTTTGCAATGATCAAATCAAATCGATGGTTTGATTGAGATTTTATGGCTAGAGTTATGTCAGAAGTCGCCACTCGTCGATATTAATTCTTAGAACCGTATACCTTAGGTCCCTACTCGTGTACTTCAAGGATCAATACTAGGCCCATTTTGATTAAAGATTGCAGTTCACCCCTAAAACTGACTTCTTGAAAAATACTTAGGACCACTAGATGGAAATTAAACTCTGATAGATAACTGCTCTATTTAAACAAGAAGGCGTAGGTATGTATTTACCTAAACCAAGATTGTACGTAGGGATGAGTAAATGGTAAAGGATCAATTTCATCGCCCACCAGCGCAGCAATCCGCGCAAGTTCAAATCAAAAGTCACGACCACGGTATTTACAGCGCGCAAAAAAACAACTCCATTAAAACGATAAGTTTTTCAATGAGGAGTATTAGCGAAAGCTTGTTTTTTCATCCTATCCGCTCACCCATAAACGTATTCTGTCAGCCGTCGCCATTGAAATCGGTCTCCTTTAATTTTGAAGCCAATAAATTTCGTAATCCGCCAACGGAATTTATATCGGCGATTTAATGTCAATAAGAGAAACGAGACTCATGATGGCAGCGCCATCAAGGCTAGTGCTTTTTGCTATGCCCGCTAAATTATCAGGGAACTCATTTTGTATGCAAATGTGACGCAACATAGCAAATTCAAAAGACTTGTAAATAACTGTCTGCAACATCTATACCTACCTATAATATTAGCTCTGTCAATCAGCCATTAAAAATAGTTCAACCAATGAGCGCTACACAAATATTTCAGTAATTTCGATTAAATCCCACTTCGGAATGGCATGTATCTAAAGCTGTTATTGAAAACCAATTACGCCTAGAATTATGCTAAAGCAATCACATTTCAGACGACATGTAAATATTTACACTCCCATAGAAAGCCGCATTTTATGCACACCTATACAAAGATATAGGTAGGTATAGGTACCTATCTAGGTATCAACCTAGAGGCCTAACTGCTTTGGTAACACACATTTAATTACGTAAGCATGTATCTACGCATAGATAGGCTTCAATCAGGTTCGATTAAACCGCTCAAAGCTCCATTGAGCCCTCGGTTGCGTACAATGCGTCATATAATAACAGTAAAGAGAAGCGAAACTCCAAGCTTCGTAAAAAGCTTGTGCGGATAGCGACCGTTTCACTTTACTCTACAATGTGCGTGTTATTTCAAGTGAATTCATTATAAATTATCGAGCTAGAACTAAATGAAGAAAGATTAACCAACAGAGTTATGTACCTACAATATATTGAGGTGACTGTGTGCTCTTTATATACGTGTGACAGTTTGGTACCTGCGCCTGACGCGTTGTTCGTAGGTGAGACTGTGAGATATAAACACGAGTTGAGCTTCTTTTATATATTCATAGATATTATTAGCTACCTATCTTAATCCTATATTACCACGTTAATAGCTGCGGTAGCTTGCAAAAACTTGCTCCATTTTAATCGGCTGACGAGATCGTGTCGACACTTTGGCAAATTGCACTATCTACTTGTTTACCACCCACACTCAATTTGTCTACTTATTTGTAGGTAGGTATTAACTGGATTGTGGGCGTTTTCGTTATTAGCACGCAAACGACTCTCTCTACCACACTCCATCTTCAACTTCCATCTTCGCCTCTTTCCTTGCATCTTGTCTTGTGGCACATACCGATAGGCATTTTTAATTTCATGTCCAGATGAGGATTACGCCGATCGGCGAAAAATGTTCATCACTGTCAAATAACTCGATGGACGGACCGTTCGCTACCATCTATCCAACTAGTGTGTACCTAATTAAGAGACTCTTAGAATAAAACGCAAACTATCTTAGTAGGTATACTTATTGCATGCAAATAAGCGAGCAATAAATTTCAATTAGATATCTAGGTACTGCACGAAACAATTCTCGAAATACCCTATCCGTACTAGATCCTAGCCATAAGAATTAGTCTTTTTTTTTTAATTGCGTCAAATGGCTTTTTCATTCAGGGGTGGTGGATCCGTGCCTCTTTGTCGCATCGGATTGAAAGGGCTGAATTCGATATCACATTGAACAGTTAACTGCCGTTCGCGAATACAAAGAACATCGAAATATTGAAGCTACTCGAGAAGAGAAATAATGTGTATTGTATCCCCTGTACCATCCCCTGGAACACGTCTATCGTCTATTTAAAGCTGTAGGTTTAGAAACTACTTATAATGGTATTTTATGTAGATACCTACCTATTATCAACGTATACATTTGTGAATACCTAGGTATCCACAAATGTATACGTTGCTTACTTACTCAATTCGGAATTTATTAGAGGACGATGAACTCTGCGGCCCGTTTGAAACGTAGAAGGTTGCGGGTTCGATTCCCGTCTCGGGACAAATGTTTATATGATCTGCACATACTTATTTGTCTCGGGACTGGACATGTAGTTGTAGTTCTTAATAATAATAATAACAAGTTGCTTTATTTCAGACACGAGATCCATTTCATATATATATAGTCACAATAAAAAATACAAAATACAAAGTATATACTTAGGTATGTACCTATGCAAGTACATACACATGAGTCAGGATGCTATTTGCACCCAGCGTCTATAGATCTCTGTTTGGATCAATCTATCCGACAGACTAGATATAATAGTGTTTTTACACCTGCCAACCCTGGACATGAATTTAGCGATGCGGTTCCTCTGAATAGCATTAAAAGAATTAACGCGCGCCTCCCAAGTGCATACCAGAGGCGCTGCAGTAACGTTCTAGTCCTAATAGCTGCCTAAAGATATTAATATAGGCAACTCGAATGCCATCATGTGCTTTTTGCGTGTAGTTGGTCCAGAGTTGGCACGTGTAAAACGTCTGACAGAACGATCCAAATAGTGTCAGTTTAACGTCACGGGATGAGCGGCAAAACTTCCCTTTAATCATATTACCGACTACACATAGCGCTCTTCGCTGTCGCTCAATATCCTCGTCATCTTTAAAGCTCGACGACACAATATGGCCAAGATACTTGAAGCTCTCCACGATCTTAACAGGCTGCCCCCCATTGAGGAAAACACTGGGCACACAGTCGGGACCCTTACCAGACCTAAATACGATCATCTCTGTCTTTTTAACGTTGTAAATTAAGTCATGGCTATTAGCGTATCTTTCACAAATGTATAAGTTTTCTTAGCCCTTTGATCGAGGGGCTAAGCAACACCATATCATCGGCGTAGCTGAGATTATGGTCGAAGTTTTCTAGTAATTAACTACCTGTTTTAAGGAAAAAATCGCCATGTCTGTTGAGACATGAGGCCTAAAGCCAAACTGAGCGTCATCAATACCTAATGTCGGTGCTATGCTATTCTGTATAACTCTTTCAAGTATCTTGGCCATTATCGTAGCAAGCGAGATGGGCCTATAGTTTGCCATGCTCGAGACATCACCCGTTTTGTTCTTTAAAATAGGTACGACCAGTGTGCGTATCATGTCTCCTGGTAGGTAACAATGCTCTGCTTAATTTGGAGCTAGATGAAAAATGACAAGCATTATTTATTATTGATTTTGAGCGCAGTTTAAAAAGCTAGCCCAATCTGCTTCGTGCTAAAATGTGACAACAAACACAAGATGTCACACCAAGGAGGTTGACTAAAATAGCTTTACATTACCTACCTTCTTTTTGACACAACATTTTTTTAGTTTTTAAACATTTTCTACAAAAATATAAGCAAAATTTTCAGTTTTCCGTACTAGTTTCGAAAAATCTAAATTAACCATGTTCTTACAGCGTTTCCGGTGTTGCGAGGGTTGCTTGAAGCCTGAAAAACGAAGGCTAGCTACGTTGCAGAGCCATGACTACGAATGTTACTCGGAAAGCTATGTAAAGTGCTTTTGGAATCTCTGTGATCACCACAGCAGTGTTACTAGCTTTATAATAAAGTCTGAAGGCAACAACAACGGTAAGATTGAAAATTTCGCGCTAAGGTCTTAGCTAACGTTCTAACGTATGAAAACTTGGGACCTGCCAACCTCAATTGTGTATGTGATCTAAATTAATAAAATGAATTTACAGCAGCTTGTCTATTCTGTTTCTGATGTACAGGATGATTTAGGGTTCTAAAAAACGAAGATAATTAATCTATAGCTTGAGGAACAGCTGAAAATAAATGACCCATGAGATGAGAGTCAAAGGCCCACACTTGGACGCTTTCATCTGGCTTCTTTTTCGACCTAGATAGCGCGACAGACGAGCGGGTAGCGACAACGCACGAGTAAAAGGTGCGGGTTCGATTCCCTCTGCGAGACAAATGTTTACATGTTCTGCAGGTATTTGTTTAGGACCAAGATCCTAAACAAATACCTGCTTTGGTACCATAGGCCTCGTAGTTCCTGATACCCACGACACAGGGAATCCTAGTGGGGGGTCAAGACTATGTCTGTGGCTGTCATTTTATTCCTACATTATTGAATGTAGGTAACGAGGGGGAAATTTCTAACAGATACCTACTGCATTGAGGGTGTGATAGGGTTATGTGAGGTTCACGGACCTGTAGACCAACTAAAACCCCTCGGTGGCTGTCCTCGATGCATGTCAAGGGGCTCCGGGATCTCCAAAGGAACGCACCGGTGCTCCTCTCGCATAACGTCCTTCGCACGTCCCGAGCATTCCTTATCGCAAGCGTTATAGCATGCAATAAAAGCAATAATAATTGAAGCAACAAAAGGCAAATTTTCCTTAGTAGCCTTGCATTTCTGTCATCAGCTCACATAGTAGATGGCGCTATAATCATGTTATCTTTGGTTTTAGTAATAACAACCCAGCCCCGGCGACAGGAGATGCCATACAAAACCACCTCTTATGTCAACAAATATTAATTTAAAACTATTTCTATAAAAATTGAAATATTTATTAATTGTAACATGGATCAGCCAAACTATTCTGCTTTTCATTTAGAACCTGTCTCACATTCATGTTGATTCTTGACTGCGCAATATAATTTTGACATTTTCTCCATTCAATATCATCAATATTTTCATTCATAAGGTCTACTATATTGTTTTGGTCTGAAATGTATTTGAATTTGGGTGTAATGCAGTGCATAGGTGTTAGCTCTTCGTTCCACGGGGAATTGGTTGATGATAGGATTTTAGGTACCGCATGATAGCAAAGTCTAGCTTCTTTTGACATGACTACAACATCCCCACTGTTTAGGAGTATTGCTGATGGTTCTATGTTTTTACTTCTGCCTCCAAGTAGGAAGATTGCTGATTGGCCAAAGCTGAAATTAGAAAAAAAACTGAATTTAGCATGTTAGGTGCAGTCAGCGACAAAAGTAGATTAGTAGTTTCGATTCCTATAACTCAATAATTTCTGGAACTAGTAGACTTTTGTTTAAAATATTCGGCTACATTTGAAGATGGCCTCATAAGGTTATAGTAAAATTTCTTTCCTTATTGAGCCAGAAGAAATGAGCGTCTACAAACTCAATTGTGAATCTACTTTTTTCGCTAACTGTACATTTAAAAGATAACTTAGGAGAAAGACAGTTTTCTTCATAAACAAAAACACATACTCTCACGACTTTAAATCCCATAGTGCACATCCTTAGAAAATATCCTCAGATCTACTCAGTATTTTAAGAGGCCTGTGGAGGATGAATTGCCCATACAAACGTAATACCAAAATCATTTGTAATTAGAGCTTATTATTATTTGTATTATTATTTGTATTCTAATAGTATTTATCTAGGTACCTTGATAAATATTTTTTCAAAATACTTACCTAAAGTGAAATATAAACGAATCGCATTTTGGATATTTTTACGTCATTTACGACATGTTTTCATCTTATTCGTTTCATATAGTATCTTACGTATAGTTTGATTAGGTACATAGCTTATATTGTCTAGTTACAGAATAACAACACGATGTGAAAAATACAAGTTTTCAGTCATAATTTTTGGTATTACGGAACACCACTAAATTAATAACAAATTCTGAACGGCTAATATTGCTATCGCACAAGTATGGGTGGGTCTGAATCAGACAAAAAAAATAGCTATATTATTGGACGCGCTTCGAATTGAAGTTGTGATCGCTGTCCGCCGGATCCTTAATCCGCGAGGATCCCGAGTAGGGGGCAGTCAGAGGCACCACCAAACATTATATTTGGCACATGTGGGTACATAGCAGTTAGCATTCCAAGAGACAGGTTGCAAGCTTTATTAAAACACTAACCACCAATGCACCAAAAAAAAAGGTTTTTTGTCAATTCTACAAAAGTTCTTTACTAATAATGTAAGATCTTTCTTTTAGCTATTTTTTTTTATTCTTTCTCATGAGCACTATAAACTGGATAACGCAGTGAAGGAGCTCCCCCACTTTATTATAACATGGTTGATAAGGAATAGAGGTTTGGTTCAAGAGCATTGTGGCACTCTATGGAAAGGCATATGACCAGCAGAGGACAAAAGGCTGGGATTTTGGATCCACAGTGTCAATTTCAAGACAAAAAACCTAACATTTTCGATGAAGCTGCGACTGGACCCTGTGGCTTAGTAGTTACGGTACCCACATATTAATTATGATGTGGTGAATGAATTCAGTGCGCCTCATAGAGGCCTTTTCTATTTTTTGGTTCTTGGAGTTTTATCACAATGTTTTCCTTAACCATTTAAGAGCACTAGCATTGCGCACAAACATTTATCAAATGGAAAAATCCATTGATGCACAATGCGATTAGAACCCACAACAGAAAGTTGGAGAATTTAGCCTCTACACCACAAATGCTCCATTGATGATAAAATTATGACATACCTGAAGGAAAATAAAGGTGCCTCCAAATTCACTTCAGAATGGTCTGTGTGTGCAGAAAGTGTTGAGTTCATGTGATAGTAGTTTACTATAGCCGCTTCTGCCTTGAAGCTCTCATGGCCTAGATACTGTGCCATCACATCAGAGAGCTCGGCTAAGTCAACAGGGAAATCATTCCGGTTTTCCTCTGTGTATTTCTAGAATTAAAAAAAAATGGTATTGTATTTTGTCTAGTGGCCAAATACTAAAAGGCTACTCTAGATTTAAGTAGAGTTGGAAAGAGACGACTCTATATGCAATGTAGTTTTCTAATTGTGCTCAAGTTGTGGTTAAAAGTTTAGTAACGATTCAGTATTTGGCGGTTTATAACACACAAGCTTGGAAGCAGAAAACATGCAGAAAACCACTTGAAACCAGCCTATTGGTCAAAGATTATTTGATTTTCATAGAAGCTGGTTAGTTTAAGGTACTCTTGAGCTAGTTTTTCACTTATTCCTTCCAACTATTCTGAATGAAATTTATGAGGGTGTGTGAATTCACACCAACAAAATAATGCTGGTTTTGTTAATCTTTCATCCATTCTTTTCACATGCCCCTTACAGTGGGTTTTAAAAGGCTATGCAGACAAAACAGAAAACAATATTAACATTTTACTTTTGTGTCCCAGTTGTGGTGGTATCCTAAAGTAATCCACCTCATTTTTTTCTGTAACTGCCAGTTACATATTCCATTTTCAAAACATTTTCTCCACCAATCCTTACACTTCCCGTCAATATCAATGTTTGACTTGCCAGGTTTCTTGGGGTACTCCTCTAAACATTTCCTTATCCAGAACCTCTGGCCGAGAGAAGTGAATGGATCCCTGATCAAAAAAAGACCAGGGCGTTCAGGAAAGGAATAAAGTTCCCAATCAGTCAACTTTCGTAGTCCTAATGCTTCAACTCTTGGATCATCTATTAGCTTCACAGGGGCTGTCATCTGAACCTGAAAGTTCAAGATAGGTTTTAAACTACCTGTTAGTATATTAATGGATAGATTACTCTGCTACAAAGTTTCAAACAAAGAAAAGAAGGTAAGCAACAAGAACCTTATCGGTTGTGGTTTCTGTTGATATAACATTTTCTAGACTTGGTTTAGATTTATTACTTTTGTAAAACTTAAATAATTTCATGAAAATATCATCTCCTTTACACGGTGTAGCACTGTAATGGTCCATGTCCACATTTCAGTCATTCCACGCAGGTACTAGGATCAAATATTTTTTAATATGTGGCAGGTACGGCTGATAACAGAACTAAGTGGTTATTTCAACGTAGTAGTTATTTCCTCTACGGATTCAGTTAGGGATACTACGCGTCCCGGGCTGGTTTAGACATCTCGAAACTGTCTGTCTACATTACACATGGCGTTTTCCATAACTACCGGTACCTTATCGACTCGTAGTCCAAGTATAATACGTCCAAGACCCCGCGAAACTTGATGAAACGAAATGAATGATGACAAAGAGAATGTAACGCTACAATTATTATGAACATAGGAAACACAGGTTAAAATTTTTTTTGCTCTTACGGACACATGGGAAACGAACTACTTATACATTCCAGTGTTCCAGTGTCTTTGCCTTTTTTATTTTGTATCGCGCTCATACGATACCATAGCGTGATAGGAAATAACTACAAAAAAAAGTAAAAAGCCATTTTTATACTTCCACTCTGTAGGAGCAAAAAAAAAAAATCTGTGCACTATCCTCTAGCCATGGGTAGTTCGCGAACGAATAAAGTACTTCATACGTAAGATTGTCTTGTCATTTAGTTTAATACTCATTCTAATGTGTCTCTAGTTCATTTAGTTCATGTGTCTTTTTACTTCAATGCTTTTACGTCAATGCTTCGTTAAGCATCACGCTCGACGAAGATAGAAAAAACGGTGTTATAGCGTGTACACAAAGACTATTTTATTTTGCCCAATTTTTTCAACAATAGAAGCGAGAGTAAAGAGTTATAGCTGATATGGTATCTCGTTCCAAGAACTTGCAATCAAAACAAACCCTTACGTCGTTGAGATAAAGTTCTTTGATTCTTGCTAAAGTAGATTGTTTACGTTTGTTTGGTTTTTGATTATTAATATTTTGTTTGAGTAAGAAAGTACCTATTTTGCATTGTTTGAATTTAGTAAGTTATTTGCGATTATTAGTGCGTCATGTTGCGCATGTTACGGGTCAGTTTTATATGCAAATAAAAAATAAGTTAAGTCGTTTTATTAATAACTTTGAAATATTAATCAGTTTAATTAACAAAAGTGAATTGTACATTATTATCTTAATTTTTTAATACGTATTTATTATTATTATAAAAAAACATATTAAATTTACCTACCTATATACCTATTTTATAGTAAAAATGTTTGCCCCTGGTTGACAGTCCTAAGCCTGTAAAGTTCATGAAGGAAATTCGAGATATAAAAATAAAAACATTTCATAGTTCATAGCACTAAGAAAGCAACTCATTTCTTCATTTCGTTCATCCATTCATAATTCTCTAAGAACTAAACGGTATACCTGAAGTAAATGAACGACTGAACTAAATCAATGAAGTAGTTCACTTAGCCAAAAGATATACTTCATTCTTTTCTTTTCACTGACACATTTCGCGCATGGCTACTATCCTCTGCTGCACCTTCTACAAAAAAGAAGGGCTTACGTGTAAATAGTTATAGTTATTTCTCTTTTAGTTCCGTGATCCGTGTGGTTCGGTGGGGAGACCGTATCGTACGTCCATGCAAAGCACAACCATGGAATGCACACCCCTGGAAAGTACAGCCAGTATTACAAACCATTTGGTTTGAATTATCTGGATGTGCTTTCCATGGTCGTACAATACGCTCCGTACAAACTAAACACATGACGGTATTGCACACCCCTGGAATGTACACCCCGGATTACAAACCAATATTCTCGACGCTCATTGGTCGCGAGTTCGTCATATCCGTGAGCTCTCATTGGTCGATGCGAATAAGTCGCATGACGAGAACGAGCCTCGTTTGCACTGAGCAAGTTTTAATATGTTCAACTAAGAGTTGCCATTGATAAATAATGTAAACAATAAGTTAATGTTGGCCTGAGAAATCCTTCCTAAGCAAATCCGTCTTGGATTGGTTAGGTTATTAGGTTTTTTTTTTATTACCACTCAGAAAAGGAGGATTGCTATCCGAACTTTATCCAACAAACTTGGGTTCAAATAAATAAAACCAACCGGTTAGTTCATCTGCAAAAACCCGACATAAATAACTAATCTACTTACTACATCTACATTAATTTACTAATAGCGTAAAATACTATGGCAACACAGCACTTGCCCCTTGATAGCACTCGCACATGAAAACAGAGCATGAAATTGGTTCGTATTCCATGGCTGTACATTCCAGGGTTGTACAAAACTGGCCGTACAAGGTCAACACGTGTAGGGAATCCACGCCCAGGAATGTACGCCCAGTATTACAAACCAAGTATTTGAAACCAATGGTTTGTAATACTGGCTGTACTTTCCAGGGGTGTACTTTCCATGGTTGTGCATTACATGGACGTACAATACAGGGACTCGTTCGGTGTAATTACTAATGCAAAGCAATCAAAACAAAATAAAATAAACCTACCACCAAGTGTTAAAGTAAAGAAGCAGTTCCTATAAAAGGAAGAGAAATCTGTGATAAAAACACAGCAAGCGAAGCAAAAAAAAATTGAGTTATTTGGCTAATAGAAATAATGAAAATGAGTAACAATTCTGAGTCAGAGTCTGAACTATCACAAGGTTTGAGCAAGGTACGTACCTACCTACATATCCTCGGTCGATAGACCCGGTAGAGTGGAGGTGGCTCAATAATCTTATAGTAAAAGCTTGCCCCAAAGAATATGGACCACAATAGAGTAGGATCATCATCTTAAAAATCTATGTCCACAGCTATAGCACAGTAGGTAGCTGTGGACATATATGTTTGAGATGCTGTTGATGATGACTGTATTCCTTACAAAAATACTTACACAATGCTAGTCTGTTGGGTTCTGTCATACATTCAATCTCCCATCTGTCTCGCATGTAAATTAATGTAATGTCTCTAACAAAGATAGCACTTTGGCAAATGGAAAGTAGAAGTAGGTACACACCTACTTAATTTGACTACCTCGGTGGTGTGATTGGTGAGCTGAGATGCAATATGTGCAGATTTTGTTGCTACTGTGGGACCAATATTTGTCTGTACTGCAGGCAGATATTTGTTGTGGCATCATGGTACTTATAGTCAGAACTATGTATGTGACTGTCGAGTGTTTATTTATTTAATGATGATTAATATACCTGAAACTAGACCGTTTACAGGGGTACCATAAGAATGTACCATTGATGATACTATAGTGTTCTTTATGCCATTGTACTATTACGTTGATAGTTGTTTTACATTGAATTTTGTTATAACATTTAATAGACAATGTAATGTAATATTGTTTTTGTTGATTTCCCAGTTCAACTTTGCATGCCAACGTTCAATGGGGTTGTTTGTGCGGTGGCATTTACCAGATACACTTATTTGATTGCAATATTTGTTTAACCAAAACTTTGTACCCATATACCTAAGTCAAAAACTTGGTCATTTTATATTCAGCACTGCATTCAACTTTAATATGCTCCCATCCTTCTAGCAATTCTATGAATTCCCTAATTCTATTTGCATTTATACATATAGTGTAAGTGAATGCTCGCAAATTCATTAGTTTTCGTTAAGTAAATGATAATAGATAAGTGTAAGGTAGGTAGATGCCTACCCACCTACCTCATTCTGTCTTGTCATCCTTTTCTTCTCAGATACGTAGGTACTTACTACTAATGCCTACTTACTTAAATTGCTTGTAAGTCAATTCTGTCAAATTTCAATTCTAATGTACCTACATAATTACTTACTTAATTGTAGCTCACTGTTACCTCAACAACCCAGTACATCATTTATAAAATTGGGGTAATCTGTTATTGGCCTTATGCTTGATACAAATGTTTTTGCCTAGATTATAAGAATATACTGTTGATTACCAATAAACCAATAAATAAATAAAATAAAATTCATAGGTTCTTATGCAATGCAATGGTACTATGGAAAATTGATTTTGCCATAGTACCATCATTACAATGGTACTTTCGAATGGTACGGAATGAAGTAGGTAGCTACACTCAGAAAAGCAACTTACCCTTAAAGAATTGAATAACTGCACCTCTTTTAGCCTGCTGCACTGCACTGAGCTCTGTATCTATTGTAAATGCTCTTTACAGATTTGACTCTTTTATTTTTACAGGATCTGCTGGTAGAAAGTGGTAAATCCAAATTGAGAAAATGGCTGAACATGAATTTTAGAATTGAGATGACTGATGGGAGAATACTGATTGGAGTGTTCCTTTGCACTGACAGAGATGCCAATGTTATTTTAGGTAAGCTTAGATCTCCATGACTCAAATAATAGTACCTGTACCTACTTACCGGTAGATACTAATATCCAGAAATTATCAATTATTGTTATAAAATAAAACAATCTGTTAATAAATAGTACTTATTTTATGTAAATTAAATCCTATGTCTAGATACCACCACTATAAACACATTGTTTTAACATTACAGGTGCCTGTTCTGAATATGGTAAGAACAGCGAAGGTGAGACAGAGGAAACCAGAGTGTTGGGTCTAGTCATGGTCCCTGGTCGACACATTGTATCTCTCAAACTGGACGAGACGCAGCCAAAGTACTACTATGAGGAATAGTCTTGAGGCTCCACTGTGATACTTGGTATAGTAATGTATTTTATTTACAAATCTTATTTTAAGTCTGATTATAATAATAAATGAATCATTAATGAATTTTTACTGTACATTTTCAATCAAACTATTTAAAACATGAAATTCCAGGTAGATATTTTTGGAATCATTGGCAAAGGGATTATCCTCATCAATTTTGTGTAGGTTTGTTGAGACAAAGTTTAGAATGTCTCCACACAAAACTTTCAACATTTGAGATTCAGAAAAGATATCTAGAAGGAATTTTTTGTCTAAAATTTTAGTTAAGCAAACATTAGAATGCACTGCACTGTTCAACTTTTTAATATTTTTATAATAATTTACACATACATTTCTAACATCCTCATCTTCATCTTGCAAAAGCAAGATTGCCGTTTTTACTGAAATCACTTTAACTTCATCAGACAGTTTGTCATAATGATTAGCTATTTCATTGTTGGCCAAAACAGCTATGTATCTCATATCAAAATCAGCATTTTCAAAGTCACTCAATTTGAAAATTAGGTTCTGTAGGACTTTCTGTTGCTGTTCTTTCATTGAGCCTAGAAATACTCTTGCAGCAAATGGAATAATGTACCTTAATCTATAGGTGATTTCTGATTCCAATATTTTCATCAGCTCATTTACATTCACATAGTTTAGTTCCACCTTCAAAGATATCTGATACAATATCTTCCAAGTAACACTGCTGTTGTGCTTTTTTTCGAAAGAAAGTAAGATATTTGCTATTTCTATCAACACCTCTTTGGTGATCTGACTATCATTTTCTAGTTTTTCAAACAAGAATTCACAGTAACGTTCATAGTCGCTGTGGTCTAATAGCATCCATAGATACTTGGTCATGTTTTCCCAACTACTTCTGTGAATAAAATTTTTGATGCAACTTTTTAACCATATGGCCACTCCTAGATCATTTGAATTTTGTTTTGCTTCAGAGAAAATATTCTCCAAGTTCATGATAGCATTTGAGCATGTAACAGTGCTTTCAAAAACCTCCATTGTCCAGTAGGAATGCTTTCCGGATTTAAATATGGCTCTGAATTTTTCTTCTAAACAAGTAATGTCATTAACAAAGACGCTATGGGAGTGATAATACTGATAGCAAAGTTGGAACAGCAGCAGAGTGCCATGTAGCATATTTTCTGATTGAAACCTCATATTTATTAAAACATCATGAATCAGTTCAAATGGGAAGATGTTGAAGATGCATTTAGCTGTAAGCCTTCTGACTGTGTGTATGGGACTATCCAAAATTGCTACTAAACTCTTTAGTAACTCTTCATCTGAATCTTTCTGCTGCATCAAGTTTGATGAAAAATTGTATCTCATTGCACTATTAGCCAGCATGTTCAGAATTGGAATAAGATTTGAGTGAGTCTCAATTTTATAGGTTTGATTTTCGTTTCTCAACTGTTCTATGATGTAACTCCATAGCTTTGGTGAATGTGTCCTCAGTTCATCACATGCAACAGTAGCTATTGTCTCATCATCAGTTCCCGAAGCTTTCTTTTGACCTATCAACTTTTGAACGAGTGCACCATAAAGTTGTAAGGCTGCATTTCTGAAATTGAAACTATTTTATTCTACACAATCTTTAAGAGGACAATCAATGTACAGCAACACGGGCGGCAAGCCAAAATAATTAAAAATGCTTTACCTAATTTGCCAGTGAGGACTTATAAGATTGCAAAATGCAAGCTCAGCCAACTCTGCTGAGTAAAACATCATGTCTGAAGCGAGGCTGCTATCTGTCACGATTTTAGTCAAAAAATGAATCAGTATAGCCTTGGGCAGGTCCATTTGGTTTTCTATGTTTGTCACATCTTGATTGTTTGGAATGTCTTCTGTTTTTTCAAAAGTGTCCAGGATTGATTTCATAAAGAAGTGAAACAGGGGCTGAAAACACAACATTCACATCGTTATTTGTGCAATTACCGATATACATACATACCTCGTGTGTTCATAAGTCTTGAGACACAGTAAAACTAAAATATTTTTGGAGCTAAGTTGAGTATTCATTTATTGGATATTAAAATTAAAACTACTGACATCTAGATCTGTATTTAAAAATAAATCATTCAAAATGGCCGCCTTTGCATTCAATGCAGGCCTTCAAACGCGTGCGCCATTCATCTATGGCGGCACGAATCTTTTCAATGGGAATCCGTTTCGATTCTTTAATAAGGGCTCGCTTGAGAGAATCCAGGTTTGGGTGAGACTTTCTGCATGCCCTCAGCTCCAATTCCGTCCATAAAGAATAATCCAAAGGATTCAAGTCAGGGCTTGACGAGGGCCAATCTTCGCTCCGAATGAAGCCTGGCAAATTGGCCTCCAGCCAACGTTGGGTAGTCTTAGCTTTATGGGAGGGAGCAGAGTCTTGTTGGAAAACCCAGTATTTTCCAGCGAATAGCGTATCATTTAATGGTTTAACCACCGCTTCCAATATGTCGGTTTGGTAATTTTGTGCCTTCACCTTGACGCCTTACTGGCAAAAATGAAGCGAAGTGACCCCCTCGTAGGAAACACCCCACCAAACCATCACACTTGCTGGATGATGAGTGCGCTGGACATTGCGTACAGATGGCTGGACGTCCTTTGAACTTCTGGCGTAAACCTTATTGTTCTGCCGGTTAAACTTTTCTTCCACCGTGAAGATCTTTTCATCGGTAAACAGGATATTTTTTGGATCGTGTCTCTTCAATAGGTTCCGACATCGTTCCAGTCGCAATTTACGAAGACGCTCGTTTAAATAATGCACTTTCCTTCGACTGTAGGCCTTTAGTTTAAGATCATATTTAAGTATCCTGTTCACCGATATTCGCGAAATGTTGATCTGCAGAGCTAATTTATTTTGAGTCCGGCAAGGGTTGCGACGAATTCGCTCTCTGATTACTTTGATGTTGGCGGGCGTCCTTACAGACCGCGGGCGGCCACATCTTCCACGGTCTTCTAAGAGCCTCCTTGTACCTCTTTATGGTATAATACACAAAGTTCCGACTACATCCCAAACTTTGGATTTCACTAAAAACTTGCATTGGTTTTTTTCCTGCTTGAAACAGTGAAATTACAGTCGCACGCAAATCTTTTTTTGGCGCCATTTTCACGGAGAATGAAACAAATATTCAAATGTATATTTTTTCTGATTCAAAACATTCGAAATTTAAAATTTTAAAAGTTTAAAAAAGGTTGCATGAATTACTTTCTTTTTAAATTAATTAAATAAGTTCGTCTCAAAACTTATGAACACACGAGGTATAATATCAGACCTTTAACCCTTGGTATGTAGGAATACTAACAGTTAATTGGTTAATTAAGTTAGGAGAGGTTATTATAATTTTCATCTTACTTTTCCTTTTCTCATGTCACTGGATACAATCCTATGAACCATTATCGAGAGACCAGCGCCTCTGCGTGTTATGGATGCCATCTTACTAGCCTCTGATATCAGCATGTGGAGTTTGGATTCGAGAAGGGTGTATGGCAAACTGGATGTTATTGAGTCTTCTGGTAAACTTGTCAAATGTTGAATGGCTTTCCCTGTTAAGAATAAAGTTTTTATTTAACATATGTAATTTAATGGTCATTAAGTGGCTACAGGCCTTAATTGACCATAATCACAGATCTCGGAACCAAAGGAGACATCTTTAGGAGGCGTGGTCTGTGTCGCCGTGACTTGCACCCGCTCAGTCGCATTTCACTTGCGGTCGCGAAAACTTATTAAAATGCATGCTCACCCGGTTATTGCAGACAGAAGCCGATTTGAAAAGAAAAACTTCAAGAATAGTTATATCACATACCACATGTGGTTATTAAATGTGTTTTTATACCTAAATAATAAATGCAAATTATTTTACATGTTTTTTTGTATCACTTCTGCTTTTGTATATACTCTTTGAGGTGAGGACTATGACGTCCAGCAGTGTACCTACAACACAGGGTGATTATGATGAAACTGGGATAAGTGTGTGTGTCGTTTCAAATAGTGACAAACACAAGCGGGGCGCGCCATTGCATTCGCGCTAATTGGTTGGTGAAAACAAAAGGTCGGCCAACACCGCAAAATCGGTTTCGATACAGGAATGCTCCAATTAAAAATATCTTTTAATTCCGAGGTCTGTGCGTATGATTATGATGTAGCTAAATAAATTTACTCTATTATCTACTG
Source organism: Perizoma flavofasciatum (assembly GCA_958496245.1). Lineage (NCBI taxonomy): Eukaryota > Metazoa > Arthropoda > Insecta > Lepidoptera > Geometridae > Perizoma > Perizoma flavofasciatum. The sequence continues at coordinate 5,896,244 of OY292433.1, forward strand.
GATCTTCATTAGGCACTGAAAATATGCAGCACTGAGCCGGCCAGCCACCTTTAACAAGCGTGATCTTTTAATCTCAACATTTATCACAATCATTATTTGGATAGGACAATTAGTAGTGATTTAGACTAAGATTTACTACTAATGGTACCGTTAAATCGAACTATAGCGAAAATTGTGAACACGTCGATCCGTTGAAGGTGCTGGTTCGAGTCAAGCTGGGTCAAACACTATGTGGATAGTTTCACCACGAACTCAGAACTCGCGACACCATAAAAACCTTACTAGCGATTAAGCTCACATAAGAACTTACAAACTCTATTAGTATAACCCACATATACTCGTACCTACATACATAACTTTCACCAAAACTGAATAGTTCGGCAGTTATCGTTGGACAAACATACATACAAACGTTATAAATGGAATATAATTTCGTTTCGCTTCCGTTATTCGCAGTCGGTCTCGACCATAACAGTCGCAAGCCTATTTTGGTGCCTTTGGGCGAAAGCAGGGTGGCCCTTAGCGAATTACTAACTCAAAAACAAAGGAGAATGTAGGTACCTAATGCCACTCCAGAAGCTTCAATGACACCTTTATGGCGGGAAGTTTCCAGCACGTGCGTTACAATCATCAGGCATTTGCTGCATTTCTCAATATCTTCTGTATTGTATTGGATCAATAGTGATGCTAGTTGGCACGATGACTGAAAAGATACATTAAATAAATAAATAATCCTGGACATTTTTCACACAGCATCATCTAGCCAGAACTAAGCAGAGCTTGTATTATGAGAACCACATGACTGATATACCTAATACTTATATACTTTTTTTTTGTAAATACACACATATAAAACACCCAGACCCCGAGACAAATATTTGCAGATCATACAAACGGATCATACATTTATTTATATAGTAACTCGAGGACTGCCGCCGAATACTTAAATGCTACTTTACGTTTAGTCACGATTAGACAATGACAGCTATAAATATATATACTTAGGTAGCATTAATATTTTATTTATGTATCAACAGTACAACTACCTCATGTATCTAACCAAACAAAAACAAACACGCTCACGACTGTAATCCGCATGATGAAGTTCCTCAGATATATACTCAGTATGCAGATCTGTTTAGATACCAAGTAGGGAGTAGTCAGAAAAACTTTCGAATATTAAATTTGGCATTAGGTCCGCGATCTGCATAGTAGTTAAGATAGCATTCCACGTGACAGCTCGTAAGCCAATCGCCACTTATCTTTTTCAACTCTTCTTAAAGCGTTACATTACTTGACCGTGTCGCCAGATTAATACCTACTTAAAAAGTTATACCTTAACATTGTACCAAAGGCAATTTAGAACCATTTGATGCAGTCCTGAAATCTTAGTGTCATCTTTTTCTCCAGATTTGTGTCCAGACTTTTCAATGATAGTTTCTACCATAGCACTCATTTCTGAGAAATCCGAGAGAGTGGAATGACCTTGTTCCCATGAAAACTGATTAGCAATATCCTGCAGCATATCCAACAAATCAATCATGGTTTCATTTGGAATATTAATTTTCTTAGTATTTAAACAAGTCTCTAGAACTACTTGCAAAATACATATAAAGGAATGTAACTGTTTTCCCTCTTCAATCGTTTTTGGGATATCTCTTTTCAATTTGTACTCTGTCAGCAGCTCATTATATGCAAAATGAAAAACATCTTCAAAACTTTTAAACATGGTATCATCACGTTTTTCCTTTAGTAAAAGATTGACTATTAAGCGAAACATGCTCTGTCCACAACTAACATCATAAAAGAATTTACTCTTCATATACTGGAGAGCTTCTTCTACAATTATAGGAAAATACTCATTCTCTATCATTGGTTTCCTCAATTCTGTGTGATAGTGCAAAAGTAACAGATCAGCTACATTATCTCTTATATCTTCTGAAGGATCTTTTAATAAGCTTACAAGTTTCATCAAAAAGGTATTTTCAAGCAAAATCCAGCTGTTCCTGTCTTTCAAAAAGGTTATTAATGTTAGATTTGAATCTCGTGTTTGTTGCCTTCTCTTTTTGGGGATCTCACTCACACATCCTATAAAAGTATGAGCCACTTTGATACTAGTAATCTTTCTTTGATAATTTCCATTGTAATTCAGGGAGCATGCAATAAACTCTTGAATATACTTACAGAAATCCACTAGTTGATTCATTTCGTTGTTCTGATTGACAATTATATTTCTAAATGTTACATGCAATTCACCCATAAAATGATCAAAACTTTTCAACATACTTATTCTTAGTACAGTACAATCAGAGTTTATGTTATTTTGCAAATATTGCAAAATGAGAGCATATTTTGTCCGAGATGGCATTGTTTTGTGTTGTGGAATACATAAAATATCAAATGCTAACATTCTAATATGTGTATTGTAGTGTTCTATTCCACTAAGCAGCATATTTTCAGTTTTAGAAGAGCTGTCTTCAAAAAAAATTGATGTAATTCCAATCTTATTTCCTTGTTTAACAAGAAATAGAATGCTGTGTAGCCTTTGTTCTGTTTCATCAAACTTTTCCAATTCACCAATTAGAATGTCCAAGAGCTGTGGAAACTTCTTCAGTGTTGTCAAAAGCCAATAATTGTTAAAATTCTCAATTGCTCTGCTGGATGATCCATTCATAATTTTCAAAATACTATGCAAGAATATTTCACACCATTGAATTGGTGATTGAATCTTCCCCAAAACTGAAAAGTACATATCAGTGAGTGCTGAAACCAGTCCAGGTTTATGCAAATTATTAATAAGCCCTTCATCCCATTTGTTTTCAAGTAATAGTTTGGAAATATTCTTGTTACTATTCTCAATCACTACAGTAAGCATGAGATACTTAGCTTTATTCCAGTAGAATGAATTTATCTCAGTCACAATTTCTTGTAACATCAAATCATCAATATTGGCTATCAGTGTTTGAAATATTCCTCTGTTCAAGTCCCTTACTCCAGTAATAGGATTTTCCCAGTTGTGGTTCACTAAGTTTAGCAGAGTAATTTGATTTTCTTTACTAAATATTGTTTCATGAAATTCTGTTCCAACTATTTTCTTGAATGAGTTCATTGTTTTGAATACTGTGTAGGTGTATTGTGAGTATTCATTTCCCATTAAAACTAGCAAATTGAATAGAGAGTTAAGCAATTTTGAAATCCCAGTCTTATTTGTGTCTTCACTGATCAGAAATGATGACTGGAACATCCCATAGATCATGGACACAACTTGCAATGTATTCAAGCCTTCCTTGATCCCCTGTGATCGGAAAGATAATTCCTTATCAACCATTTCTTGAAGTTTTAATACATATAATTCTTGTCTGTCTGTTAAATTAACTGTAGAAAAGAAACAAGTAGCGCATAGCAACTGATTCTCCAACTTAGGTAAACCAGTCTCCAAATGCTTTATCAATATCTCTGTTATATTGTTCCACTGATCTACATTTCCGTCAGTACTCTTGTGACGTTTTGCATTCATTAACACTGCCTGAAAACAAATAAGTTTTTTTATTAACCTGAACACTGTAATTTTGGCCACTCCATTAACTAATGACTTTGCATTTTGATAATGGCATAATTAAATTATGGACATGCTTACTTATAAAAGTTTTAAAAAGTGTTTTGTTTTTTCTGTTTATTTTGAAATGACACAATCAGAAAGAGATAAATAATGCTGGACATTTTTCCACACAGCATCATCTAGCCCCAAACTAAGAAGAGCTTGTATTATGCGAACTACATGACTGATATATATTAACTATAATACTTTGTTTTGTAAATACATACATATTATCCATAGAAAACACAAATATTTAATATTTATTATTACAAATATTTGTAGGTCATACAAACATTTGTCCCGCAGCGGGAATCGAACCTGCAACCTTCCGCTTCTCAGGTGGGCCTTCACCCACTGCGCCACTTAATGTAACACACATTAAGTGGTTGTTTAGTTAATCAACTGTTTAAAAAACTTTATAAGTTACCTAGAAACTTGTTTACAATAACCTAGATGGAAAATATAAGTGTAAAGTTTTGCTAAGATAAAATACTACAACATTAACATAATTATTTTACCTGTATCTGAGGTGAACCTAAATTTTTGGTTTCTATATTGATATGCAATAATATTCTTACTAACTCCTCCATTTTTCACTCACCTGTAATAAAGAAACCTCAAAATTAGTTTGGATGTTACTTATTTTAATAATAAAGTTTATTTCATGATCCTACCTATCACTGAAGTGAAATAATTTTGTAAAATTGTTAGTAAATGAAAGACCAATTAATTATTGAAATAATTTACTACATCATACTAATATTTACAATGAAATTTAAAATTAAAAACCATTCATTTAGTCACTGTGTCTTTGTTTCTCTGATAGGCTCAAAGCCTTCTTTCTGCATTCTCTCTTTGAAAACATTAAAATCGCGTTTTCTATCGAAATGTGTGACCCATTGGGTCGGACACGATTTCTCAAATACCCTTCTAAGTTCGGCGCAAGCCTTAGGCTTAAGTGAACTGTCTTTTATATTCTGATCATCAAGGCATGCCCAGTAACGGTCCCTGGAGTCCCAACAGACTTTTCTCTGTTCTTTATCAGGAAAAGACATCTTTAGGTATCAACGCCTTAACAATACCTAAAACGGAAAATACATTTTTAAGTGTTTTATACACTGGGACTTCGTCGAACTGCCTACTTTAAAAGTTGTGAAATCTTGAATGATATTTAACTTAAATTCTGAAAATAATAACTTACGTAAATCTGATGAAGATTCCGGCCTTGTTGAATCAGTATTTTCAATTAAAATACAATAATACTTAGTGAAAAAACTGTTCTCGTTTTTCGTAAAATAATAACCTAAAAATACATTCACTTCACTTCACTTCTTGATTATGGCTTACTTATTCGATCGATCGAATAAGAAGTCTCCGTGCCAGTGTTGTCACCGAGTTAACAGTGACATACTATTGTTGATATGACAACTGAGTTAAGGAGCGTTCCAAATATTTTGAAAACAACGAAAACTCAGAAAGCGTTCAATGACCGTGAGAATAACGTTCCAATTCACGCATTTTATCTTTTAGGTAATTTGGTAGGGTAGGTATACCTAATTATCTGAACCCGTGAAGCACAAACACAACTAGCGATATTGCCTAGAGGTACCTACTACGTGCTACTATCTAGGCAGAGCCTTATTCCTTTACAAGGGGCGACCAGACGGAGGAGATGTCGTTCTCGTCGCATCGTTTGTAGGTATACCTATAGGTCTTCACCGGTCCCTGTAAGTACTCAGTAGTAGTATGTACATAACATACCTACGTTCATTAAATTAACATAACATTCCTACTTATGTTTATGGTGTTGGAACAAAATTAATAAGTAGGTAGGTTACCTACCTGTAAGCACCTAGGTACTTATATGCACAAAAGCGTATTTTCTAGTGAGTTGGTATACTACGTAGTAGCTAATAATTTAATATCTGTGATATCAGGTACGTACCTACTACGTACCTAAGGTACAGGCACAACAACAATGTTGTAATGGTTTTAGAAATTAGGTATCACTAGGTTAATACCTACTATGGTTCTGTAGGTACATTCTTTATTATAATTATCAACAGCCTGTAGTAGTCCACTGCTGGGTTAATATATTTTTTTCAAAATTAAGTACCTCTACGTAGGTATGTCATTTATCACACAAATTATGTCTCTGCGACAACTGTTACGAGAAGATACCTGACGAAGTTCCCCGAACGCTCACTATCCGAGTTGAGTAGGATCCGAGTCTTTTAGGTAGGTATTATTAGGTAGATTGATATACCTATAGCCCAATTTGATTAATAACCTACCGAAAAAAGGCAGGTAGGTAAATAAGTTGTACGCTACGCCATGCGCCATGGAACCCATTCGTACTTTAGTAAGCAGGTAAGGATAAAAGTAAGGTACAGGAAGAAAAGCATCTGACCTACTTTTGAATTTCTTTTATTATCCTACTAACATTATTCATCCTGTTCATAGTAAAGAAGTGGAAATGAGCGGAAGGAATATCTGAGCTGATCGAATGGACTAAGTTTCTTATTATTTCTGTTCCCACAATTCCACTACAATCGTTTTTCTTCACGTACTCCAAAATATCATTAGAGACTTTGACTTTGCACATATTCGTAAAGCTGGTCAACTGTTTGTGATTCTCGAATGGGAAGACTCCTGGCAGGATAGGTACTTTGATGCCTGCTTCTGCACATTTTGTTATGAAACCCTTAAAGTTCTGAGCTTCGAAAAACGCTTGGGTAACTATGAAATTCGCACCAGCATCTATCTTGTCTTTCAACAGTATGATTTTTTCTTCACTGTATTCACTAAAGCCAGCGATTCCTATGCAAAAGTATGATCCAGATATCTCTCGAATGTACTTGATTAATTCCAAAGTGCTTTGGAAGTCAGATGAGCTGGAGTCGAAACTTTCTAGAACAAAAAATATTTTATTTACTGTAATGCATAGTAATAATAACGCATCCAGATACGCTAACAGTTCGATAACTGTAATAGGTTTCTTAGATTGCAATATAATTTGGTATGTAATCATTGTATAATAGGTAGGTACAGGGTATGAAACTCACCTCCTAAAATTAAGAACAAATTACAGATCCCCATCTCTTGCAGAAATGCCAAGACCTTCTCCAGATATTGTTTAGTCATCATATCGCAAGACAAGTGCATCAATACTTGCTTCTGCCGACTTCTCAAGAACTCGGCTATTTTCAGGGGCTCCACCTCTAAATCCGTGCATTTGTGGGACTTTGCATGCCAAGTTACGGAAAAGAATACTGGATCGGCATCCATGCATATCAAGTCCTCCTTGTTTACATCGGGAGTTACTTCGAAGGAGTACGTGAACTTGGTTACCTTAATCAAGTCTGTGACTTTTCTGGCTTCTGAAGTCATTGTCTTGGATGAACTAAGATTAGCAAAAATGTAGACACGCCTTGCTCTTATATAGTACTTAAATATGAAGTTAGATACCTTGACAACTTCGCGATTTGTACGACGTTTGCTCTACACCGCGTGAATAAGTGGAATGATGAACTACACATCCGTTCAGATCGAACTTGCCCGTAGCCGCCCGCGCCGGTTCCACTGGATTAGTTCAGTCAGACTGATAACAAGTACAATTTATTAAATATTATCGAAAGATGATTACGAGTACGTGTTGGTATGATAATTATTTACATTTAATTATTGTAGGTATCTGTACCTACCTTGTCCGCCAATAAAACTGATACGGTAAATCATAATACACTGATATCGGTTCATTTACTTGTTAATCATTTGTGTTTAGAAACCCCTGTATTTAGGTATTTAGGAAAGGAACATGTTGCTCTTCTTTATTTATTGGTCACCTAGGATCAAAAAAGAAAACTCAATCTTCTGTTAATTGATTGTAATTTCGACTGTTCTATATATTTAGATTAACAATCAGCGATACAGTGTGTATAATCACAACCAAAAATAATAGATAAATAAAAGTTCAATATACCACTAGTAACACTGTAAAAAATACTTTACAAAGCTGAAACACGTTGTGTAGATCTTTAATTATTATAAGTAATAGTTACTTAGGTAGGTAGTGTAGTGATAATGGATTCTACATCATCTACTCTCTTGAATATAAAATTATCTACATCACTAATTGCGAATAGAAATTGCTTTACTTTGGAATGTATGTAACACCATGGAATTATTCTAAGTGTGTAAAAGCATCCAAACACCTAATTACTATAATGTTAATACATTATATTTCATTTCATAACAATTTGAAAACTAGCATGAATTCTGATTTTGGTAAAGCTAAATATAATACAAAAACTTGAAGTTTTACCGCACACGTTCAATTCTTCATATTTATATAAGTCACAATTTAATGCAGTGACATTACATTCAAGTTCATAGTGGGCTCATCTAGGTTCACTCACTTCCCAATTTTGAATCCAATCTCTATTGCTCGTAAAATTTTACTCAAACCCCACTTCAAAGCAGTTGGCATTTATTAATAAAATACCTGAGTGTATGAGTTTAGGATATTGTTTATAAACTGAACTGAAATGAAATATAATTGATTTTAATTCTACCTACGCTATGCTGTGTTATAGTTTCCTTACGTATTTTTCCTGTTTATTATCGACAAAGCTTCATAGAAATAGTAATAGCCATCATAGCTTAAATAAAAGTATGCTAATTTGCTTTTCGTTTGGTTTTGGATTTGAGATCATTCTTAATTACTATCTACGTATTAACTAAATAAACTGCTTTTATTAGTGTAGATAAGACCTGTGTGTAGCGTCTGTCTGAAAAGCTCAAACGAAACTTCTCTTTCTTTGTTATACTGTGATATGTCTCTTCATTAGGTACAAATTTCCCACAAATTTCACATCGTTACACTTGTCAGCAATAATCGTTTTCCGATACAAAAATTACACTGTTTTCAAAAGGAGATGGTTGACATAAATTTGGTCTGCTGAATTGACACATAATTCAGTCTTATTATCAAATTATTTGAGAGGTAGTTTTTACACAAAGGGTTAATATTCGCTGTTGTTGTATGCATAAAAACATCATAAGGTTTATTGGTAAAAATCACATGGATATCTTAAAAACAAGTTAAAAAGTCAAGTTAGGTAAACGTTTAAATTCAGCCGTTTGCACTGATAGTCGCTTCCGAATATTTACTAAAATACTAATGAACTTAGCCTACTTTGATATTGTCGCTTCGATTATCACCTAAATTTACTAATTAGTTTATTTTCCAATCAGTTAACATTATTGACTTGCTGTGGTGCATAAATTTTACTAAATATAGTCTAACTACTTGCTACGTTTCTACTATAATGCTTATTGCGGACATTTTGTCTAAGATAGGTACGCGTATTTACTTGTAGTTTTTAGTTTTGTGCCATCAATGCTTCTTATCAGCGTTCCGTGTGTGTGTTAAGTAATTTCATAATTTTTACACTACGCCTTTTTTTTCGTCTGCATCTCCAAAATCTACTTTTTCTAATTAATTTTCTAATTTGGACGTTACCGTCTAGCAAAGACGACACAATTGGTTCTAATTCTAACAAGTCATCACCATTCGATTATATTGACTCCATTTGTTCCGTTAGCTCCAAAATGGGACTCTCGCTGAGCGGCAACATTCCAGTTGAAGGTGGTAGACTGTGGCCTTGCCAGTTTGACTGGAACATTAACAGTAACATGCATTATACACACCATCGACTATATAAAAACCTCAATTCTTTCTTTATTTTTCACCATTCATGATCTTTACAAATCTCAGTGAATAATTTAATTAGATCTTTTTTTGATATGGGTATTCCCTTAAACTATTTAAGGACCTTTTATGCCAAAAACAATCGTGACAATATGAATGATTAATATTCATATTGTAAGAACGGGAATTTTCACGTACCGTACTATCGGTGAAGGTACTGACTAAGTTTCGACTCATTCCGAGAGTCTTCATCAGGGTGAGTGATCGCGAAGCTCTCCCTCCGCATCGCATCGAATAATTTAGTTAGATCTACTCCCTTAAACTATTTTAGGATCTTTTATGCCAAAAACAATCGTGAATTTGCTTATTCATATTGTAAGAACGGGAACTTTAGAAAAGAATAGAAAATTTCCGTTTTTACAATATTTTAGTATCATATTAAGTATATAAATAGTATATCAATCATGTAGTTCCCATAACACAAGCTCTGCTTAGTTTGGGGCTAGATAAAAAAATATAGGGTTATTTTATTGATATTGTTGTTTATTAACCTTAGACACCGTATCCATTACCCAATACCTTGTCAATTTTTTTACGTAGGTACCTAATTAAGTACCTACGTAACTTTTATTTAAAATCATTTTCTAGTAAGTAGGTATATTATGATTAGGTACTAATTAAATTGCAAATGTACATGCAAACGTGCCTTCTAAATAAGCTAAATATTGGTAGTGTCAAAATAAAACAAAGAACTATTAAATTAACATTTACTTGTATTTTAAATAAAACTTGCTTCTAAATAAAGCTATCACATCTTACAACATTACTTTAATTATTAGCAAATAATAACCAAACTATACAGACTTTCACAAAGAACTAGGTAAACGTACCTACTCGTAACTTATATAATATCTAATAATAATAAATAGATACATAGCATACCAAATCTTACAAAACAATGTAACATGAAGATACTCGTAAGATGAATAAATATTCTAGGAACGTGATGTTTTAGCTTAGTTGATTGAAAAATGCAAGACTTTCTCATAACAATTCTATCAATAATAATACAATACTTGGCAAGTAAAGTTGAAAAATTGAATTTTTAGATAGCATTACAATTTTGTAACGATCTATTTGATAACGTCAGGAATGAATGCTTTTCAAGTTGAAAGATCTAGGAGTAGGTGATGAATGCATTTGATTTTAAATATTTTTCTTAATTAAGTATCTTAACTGTAGCATTGGTTATTTGTTTATTTTAGTGTTAACTCACACTTAAATGAAATCACAAGCATCAAAATTTAAACGCTTCTAGCCGAAACATCCCAATAATTTCGCCTAAGCTAGTTACGATCTCGTGGCTAAGTTGGTACTTAGCGGAAGGTCACGGGTTCGAGTCCCAACGATGTTGATATTTTTTAGCTATTATTAAATAGTATGTAGCTTTGCTTTTAATATAATTATAGTTTATGAATTTGACTGGCAACAGCATTCGTTCAACAAGTGATCGAACTTATATGTAGATAATTATAACAGTGTAGGTAATACATAGAAAATTTAAAGCACTAGTTATTGTCATGCACTCTACAAAAAAATTACAAGTGAATTTATAACTCATAACAGTCTAAACATTCGCTACTGGCAACCAAACTATGATTCACCAACAGACTACCTGAGACCAATAATTATATCTTGCACTTTGTGCAGTTCCGATAGCTTTAAGGTGATCATAAGCTTCAAAACTGCGTGCGCTATTCACTCTACAGGTCTACGTTTAGCATGGATGGATATCTATTACTAATTTATTTGTTGAAATACCTGGAAGCAGGGTTGCGGTTGGAAAAGGTTAGTGTTCCATTGAACGGGCCAAATCGTTGCATCTATTGCGGAGTGTGCCGCGGCTTCACTCTCCCCCTCGTGAGTGCCAGACTCTCGTCGCCCAGCCAACTCGGATATTTGGCATGCACTCTGCAGACTAGACGGTAAATTTGACCAATTTTCGTTCCCTAATCTCTCTTTGTTCATGATACTTATATCCATCGAACCTTGGTAAGCAAACTTGGCTACGTCCTCCTGGCTTTCCTCGAGTTTTGATTTTGCAGCTCTATTCGGACCTTCGACAATGGCTTGGAAAGCGAGCAAATCTCTGTTCTCGGTTTCTGTCAAAGGCAGAGGTGGTAAGATTTGTTGTTGTTGAGCCATTTTGTAGCTTTGCTGCCGTAACATCTGTCGACGACTTAAGCCGACCTGCAGTGCATGGAGACCCATTTCGTGCGCGGGTACGTTTGGAGGTGTCATTTGTTTTTGCAGAAGTTGACGTTTTTGCTGGTATAGGCGGTGCTGCATGAGCTGTTGCTGTAGTGGTGGCTTTGTTACTTGTGTCACCGTCGCTCCGTGTAAATCTGTTGGTTCCTGGAGCTGAGCTACCATTTTAGGACTGGCAGGCATCGGTGGAGAAGTACTAGAGTAATTGAATGTTTCAGGAAGGCTGATACGCTTAGGAGTAGGATTTTTTGTATCTAGATAATGTGGACTGAAGCTCGCTGCAAACTGATTGTGCTGTATTTGTCTTTGTGTCATTTCTTCGGCTGGAATCGAAGATTGGTATTGAGTTTTCAATATTTGCGCTTCTTTTTGGACCAGATGTAATTCTAAAACCCCTTTAGCTTTGCAATTCTCATTCAATCGTTGACTGTTGAATGCTAAGTTATTCTTTTGGGACTCGTTGGACTGAGCCACTTGCTGTGCTACCAAACCGTCGCTGGCACGACGGCCTTCTCTAAAATCTACAGGACTCCGATTCATGGCCCTAGTGCAGTTTTTATTGGCTGACTGATAATTAATTGGGTTATGTCGTGCCATCAATCCTGTCCCGGGTGAGTTGCTATTGTACGAAGAAATATAAACGCAAGGATGCATCGGGCTGGTGTTTACATGAGAATTATTTTCATACGCCAGTTTCTCTTCGTTAGTTGTGCAGCTGGGAAGGCTGCTGGCTAGCTCGCTGGAGCAATCTGATAACTGATAGTCAAGACTTTCAAACGTAGAAAAATTACTTTGTGACGAGTCGCAGCTAAGATTCTGGCTCAGGCTTTTGTTGTTAAAAAATGTTACAACTCCACTGCTAGAGCTAGAACTGGCGTAGGAACTCAACCTATTTTGCACTCCTGCTGGCACGTTTGGGACATCTTCCATATCCGTTTCGCAACCTTCATCTGTGGATGACGAATACTGTTGTTGAAATTTTGATGGTTCGGCCGCACTTGTTTGAAGGCTTGCTGAATATGTAGGTTGGCTTGTATTATACCTATTCAAGGAAAATTTGCTATCTGGTCTGTACAGTGTATTTGGAAATAAATCACTTGTAGTTGTTGTAGTTACGGAAAAGTTTGTTTCAGCTGCGCTTGACATAGGGGGTAATGTTGTATTTTGTAAATATGAATACGCTGGAAGATGATGATTCATGTAGTCTTTAAACGGTGGCGTACTGGTCTGGAGTCGACTCAAATCTTGCTGCTGCGCTTGTGATACGAGCCTAGCAGATTCTAGTGGTTTTGGTTGCTCCAAAACACAACTCAATTTAGACTCTGCCAACTGAGATGGTATAGGAATTGCACTTAAATTAACGGTACCCTTTAGAGGTAGTGGTGATTGTTGTAAGACGTTCATAAGTTTAGCAGCTTCAGAACACATTGTGAACGTGGTAGAGTTGGGTATTTTTACTGGTTCTGCACTAAAGTTAGTCGCAGAAGCAGAATTTTGGAGAAAACTGGCGATCACGTTATGATCGGCCGCGGCTGAATTTCTTCCACTATCCATAGCACACTTTGAATCGAAGCTGGATGATGTTAAAAGCCTTGTTCCGTCATTGGTACCTTTACTTGTCTCTGGTCCGACAGTCGTTGATTGCTGTAACAATCGTCGGCAGTCCTCACTAGACTGTTTCAAAATATTCTGTTGCTGTTCATAAGTTGAAGTAAGCAACCTGTGGGTAGGAACAGCACCTTCGCTAAGCTTGGCTCCGAGTCTTTGGCTTGATTGTGAGACGTCTATGTTTCTCATCGAAAGAAGCCGCGTTGATTCGCTTTCATGACTTCTGGTGTCCAAGTTGCTGACTAAAAAACTGCGGTGCGTATCCGAGGGATCGGAGTTTCGCTGGAGCAGCCTTTGTTCAGTCATGTTTACCCCAGCTAAGGAGAGTAGTCGCTGTGTTTCGGAGGTGGAAGGGTCGCCTGGCGCCGCTGGTAAAGTAGGAGTTGCTCTGTTAAAGTCTCTTATTGGATCACCTGCATGTAGCAACCTGAAATGAAAATAAAATCACGTTACTTGAAATACTTAGTATTAAATTAATTGGAGCCCTTGAAAGTGAATCGGTTTATTTACCTTGCATGATGTTCGCGTCGAGTATCCTGGAGAGAGGAATCTCTGGCAAGTGCATGGTCGGCCACAGAGGACGGTCGTCGTGATGGCCTCCGGGCCTCTACGGCACCACTCGCTGCTCGCGCCCTCAGTCGTTCCAGGAGTAGAAGGTAGATTGCTGCATGGTGATCGTAACTGTTCGACCTTAGACTCTGGAAAATAAAAACAGACCCGTTGAGCTTGTCTAAAGTTAAGATATGAAGCATTAAGATTATATAAATTACTATCTACTTTAACAAACCAACAAAATGCTTGGGCGCTGACTGTGACAGACAACAAGCCAAGTGCAGCTTAGATTTGATGCATAATTTTAGTTTTACTAGCCTCTGTCCACAGCTTCTCATGCGTACCCAGATAAAAGAAGTAGAATGTGTTATTCTAGGTCACGAAATATACTTGTTCCAACTTTAATTGAACTCAGTCCAGCCGTTACAGAGACGATTAGCAACAAACATCCAACATCCAAACTTTGACATTTATAATATGTATTAGAATTATCAATTCACATTATAACTGGACGTAATATGGGGACAAATGAAGCGTCATGCGGCTCTATGCCGCGTTTTAGAAGTTATTACAAAAGAGGCATACCTCTTTGGTTTTAACAGGATCGATTCCCAAGCTTTGCATCAGTCGGAGCACTTGCTCATTAGGCTCAGTGTGAGTCGGTGCATGGGCAGGGCTCCTGGCCGGGTCCGCGGTCACCAGCGGCACTGCATAGGGCTCCGCAGCCATCCACCTGTGTTTCTTGATCTGCTCTATGGTATATCGTTTCATTGGTTCAAGGACTAGCATCTTGCGGATCAGGGATTCGCATTCTGAAACAAATAAAAGATATTTAAAGCCAATGAATACAAGGTACATTACATACCGTATTTTTTCTAGCTAAAGAGCTAGAAAAAATACGGTATGTAATGTACCTTATGTATGTAATGTATGTACCTCACATAAAGATGTGGGTTCGTATAGGACACACTTGCTCTTAGTGTCCTAAATTCGTGCTCTGTATATAAATACTGGATTGGGGGTTTTGGGGGCGAAAAACTAGTTAGTCGTAGGTCATACAGCGGGAAAAAATCTTGAAGGGGCTAAGGTAGTATGACAAGCTCGGACGAGAACACTCTTTAAAAGCTTAGATTATCCTACCTAAATGGATAAGTCGAGATTTAGGGCTATAATCTACCTAGATTAGGTACTTAGTGCCTACCTATAGGTTAAAAATAATTTAGAATTGGCGCTATTTTCTTCTAATGTAAGGTACTCTATTTACATAGATCGGTGCTCTATTCATTTATGTGGCCAATGGCCCTGTTGACACAATGTAGGTATTATATTGATCCGCAGCATAACGTTTAATTTCAAAAATAACAACGTACCAAATCCGTATGTTAAATATTTTAATCACGAAAGTGATTCACCTAAATAATTTAAAGCTTTGGTACCTATTGCTTATGCATTCCTAAAATTCTGTATCATCATAATATATGTATCATATTATATGTACCTTTAATCGTCATTTATCTTAATTTTGCCTTCACTCATACTTTTTGGGTGCCGTCCAGTTCTTGAAAGAAGTCACTGTACCTAGTCGTTTCCTAATAAAACTAACCTACCCGCTCAAAGAAATGAGCTCGTTATATAATTATTGGAATGTAAACCTAGTTTTCGTATGTTGGTAACATTATATTACCGTAGCGTAGCAAATGAGTTTAATTAAGTTACTCCTATAGGATACCGAATTTTCTCGCCACACCTACATCTAGCTAGTAAAATCTCCAGTAAAGATGCACATCCGTGCTACCAAATTAAGTTAGCTTGTTACAATCATTTTGTGTACTAATAAACTGCCACTATCAGGTACACCAGCTAACGTAAGAATAGGAGTATATTTTCTAGTGGGAAATACGTAATATTCAAATTCAATTTAAGATTGCAATATTTCAATAAACAAACAACATCGTTCAGGTGTGTTTGTATAGCAGGTTAATTAACCGTCAGCACATGTATATAAATTGACCTGATTAAATTTGTTGAATGATGACGTTATTGTTGATGTGAGTCTAAAATGCGTAACTAATTCAAATATTTTACCTTTATTAGTTCCGTCTACAGACTCCAATAATGTAAAATTAAACGCGCTTATACATCAGCTTATACTCGTGGTGGTATGACATGAAACACATCTTAGGGCTTATGTAAGACACATGAACGTTTCGTAGATTTTCAGCAAATTTACTAATTGGACAAGTGGTGAAAAATGGTCTGAGTTTGGTTGAGGTTAATTTCGATAAATTAATTTAATTTACTTAATGTCTATTGATTGAAATGATAATAGTACCAAATGTACATTTATAAGTAGTTTAGGCAGGTGGACCTAATTATGTGCATACTGCGTAGATACTTTTTAAATATCAAATGATATAAATAAGATATTCTGAATGGTAGGCAAGGCAATCAGGTTTATTTATTCCTTCACAAATAGCTTTTGGGAAAAGTCCCTCAAATTAGTCGTAGTAATAACATTCGGATCATGCTCATGCGTCATTTAATCGAAAATACGAATAATTGCTGTCATGTGCCGAAAGAGAGTGACGCCCGTCGAAAATATATAAATCTTCCCAAAATAATCTAAAGTAAATATCTCTTTTGCCTTCGCTCTTTGCTTATCGTTTCCAAAACATAGTTTCGATTCAAGTGACGAGTACGATTATAAATATTCACTCTCAGGGGTGCTGGAAATAGCGCACGATTCGTGAGTACAAAACCTAACAAAACACGCATCATCCGGGAGTAATTTGGTATCTGTACTATTTTATTTACTTACCGCCATACTTTATATTTTCTATAATAAATTCTGTGAGTCGACTTTTCGCCAGGCAGTTTTATTAATAGCAGCGTTCAGACGCAAATATCGCGTGCTTAGTTTGACCATTGACGTAATCAGATGAAAAATGTGCGGCTGTTATTTAATGAAACGATGGAAAGTCGTCGGGTGGGCGACGGCGACCGACGCCGACGGCCATGTTCAGCTCCATGAACTTGGCGCTTTTATGACGCGACGGGTGCGTCTCGATCCGCAATCGTCATTTCCCATCCGCCTCTCTTGGCACAGTCGCATTATCGCCGGCAATTACGACCATGTAAACATAACAACACGTTGACATGAATACTGTGTTAATAAGCATTTTATGAGTCACTTCATAATAAAATTCTGAGCGCCTTACAAGGACTCTAGCCTACGTCTCTCTCACCTTTACCAATATGAAGAACGCATCAATCCCACTTTGTAAAGTACCTTGCCTACCTACACTAACAACTAAAGTGACAAAGATGAGACCACTGACTCTTGTAGAAGGGTGAATAATGCAACCATAGATGAGTGACGCTTACGACAATATCTAATTAAATCACTTAGGCAAGGTAATCAGGTACGAGACACTCGTAAATCTTATTAAGCATGCGATACGGAGACTCGGAGAGCTGGACCTAATAGCATTGATGGAATTAGAAGTGAAGGCTCACACAAAATTTATTAGTAACTGGATATTGGTGCACTTCTGAACCAAAAGGCGTTCTAACGAACTCATTATGACCATTTTGTGTGAATATGGTAGTTTCAAGTAGAACATTATAATTAGCAAAAGGCACAGCCTTACCATCCTTTCCTCGAAGCCATTCAGGACATTTTCGACCCTCCTGTAACTTCGTTCGTAGTGGATAAAGCTAGAAGCCTGAATTTTCAGTGACCAAGAGGGCATAACATAATTAGTCATATTACCAAATTACATTAAATTTAACCTGTAGTTTTAAAAGCTATTGCAAGTCAAAATTTCTTAATTTTGTCTCCCACTCACTCACTCACTCGCCGATCATCAAATTCTAGTAGACACACAAGCTTCAAATTTTGTATACAATCAATGTTTAGCCTATAAAGAAATGAAAAATTAAAACATACTGCAATTTCAGTCCAACAATTTCAGTGTTTTCTAGATATCCAAACGGCATAAGTAACTTTGAAATCCTATAAATAGATATGAAACTACATTTAAATTGAATGAAAGAGCAATAACAATATTTGGGATCCACTTACGATGCCGCGGATATACACAGAAATCCACAAGTTTTATTAAACTCATGTAGGTTCTGTATCAGTATCCAGGTATTCAGGGTTAAAAATGAAATGAAATTTAAATATTCGTTAAAGCCAGGGGCTAAGTCTAAACAGTGCACTAATGGACATCGGTTCTTCAGTATTCACATGCGGTCAAGCGTACGTGGCACTTTCGGGAGTGACAAGTCTGGGCGGTTTATATCTAATTAATGTCGACTTCGGAAGTACTAAAGCGCAGGAATCGGCAATTTCTGAAAACAACAGACTTGCCAAAAATTTATCAAAGCTTGTGAGAAAAGCCCACAGAGTGTACTTCGAGATAGTCCGTAGCTGACGCACAACCAATAGTACCAGAAAAGAAAAAACGAGGACGAGGACTACCAACGAAACAAATTAGATCTCATCAAAAACAATTAATGCCATTTATAATATGAAGCCTCGTGATTCTTTGAGAGAACGATTCAAAGAAATAAACATTATGACAGTAACTTCACAGTATATTTATGAAAACTTAATGTGCATGCATAAAAATAGCGCTTGTTTTATAAAAAAAGATGATGTCCATAACATTAATACTAGAAACAAAAATAAATTACTCATCCCGAAATTTAGATTAGAAAAGTCCAATGGGTCTTTTATGGGAAACTCTGTACGCTTCTATAATAAGCTTCCGGAAAATGTAACCGAGCTGCCTATTCGAAGATTTAAATCTTATATAAAGAACAATCTAATAAAGAAGGCGTATTACACCTTAAATGCCTATATTGACGATAAAACTGCATGGCCCGATGTCGTCGCTCCGCTCCTTCGTTAGCTTAATTGTGAAATTGTATATCTGTGGTATCATATTTTTTAAGAATAGGTTAAGCATTACTATTATAAAGCGTATAGTGTGTTGTCATAAGAATTTAGGTTGATACTTTTTAGACTTTATTTAAGTCTCTGACTAGTACTTTTTTCTATAAATGAGTCTCGTTCCTTTACGTTCGATTGGCACCATACTAAAGCTGAATGAAGGATCATCAAAAAAATAACCGAGCAGAGTTTGTTGCCTGATTCTTCTATGCTTGGTCGCGCGCGAGGAACCGGCGTAAATTCACTTTAACATTTTAGATTCACGTATAGTTTTTAAGTTGACGTTTCTATATGATCCTTGTGATTTCAATAAATAAAAACCTATTGACTTTGACTTTGACAATATGTAAAAAATTACAAGTCTCGCAATGCAGTTTTTCTACTGCAAAAAGTTGTGATATTAGATCAATATCAAATCGTTTAATTTATTCAGTAACATCTTTGTTGCCGTGTGATTGTCAAGTTATTCTATTTATTAAAGAAAAATAAAAGTGTCTAATATTGGTTCGATCACTATAAAATATTTTTAGTTAAAATACGAGTAATTAGGTAACAATTTATGACAAAGTTGTTGGATAGATGCTCTCATGGTACTGAATAAATTAAGCGACTTGGTTTTACATTAGATCTCACAGCTTTTTGCGGTAGAGGAACTGCGTTGCGAGACTTGTCATTTTTTTACATGTTATGTTTTTGATGGGATTTATTATTTCTTGAGTACCTATCATAGGTATAATTATCATTAAACCATAGGTAGGTATCGAGTATCATTATGTTGACGTCAAATACATTAGTAGTTTCTACCAATTCAATTTATGACATCAAATTTACAAAACATACACATAAATTGATTAGAGTCATTTGGCCGTAAAATTTTGTGTCACGTAGGTGACACAAATACGTAGGTAATCGTGAAATTAAGAGCGATAAAATAAAAATATTTTACTTTGACCTCAACTCAATAAAACAATACGTGCCTCACTCGCACTCGTTTTTATAAGCCGTTGCGTTGCGTGCTAGAGCTACTTACCAATCTTGCTTGTTAAATATTTTGATCAAATATCTATAAAGCTAAATATATTAAGCTTTTTAATATGGTAAAAAGCTTAATATACTTAGAGCTCTATAGAGCATGTAATGCTGCTAGGATTTTATTGTTTTATGTCTAGATGTTACCAAAATAGATTTTTTCAGGTAGGTAAGTCATATATGTAACTACAATTTAAAGTGAACGCTAAGAACGTTAACTATCAACATAACTAGTAATAAACTTGTTAAGAGTTGTTTGTTCGTTAACTGCAGCTATACAAATTCAAGTTGCAAATAACTTATCCATTTGCGTTGCGTTTACATAACAACCAGCTTCAAAACTCGCTGGTTGGCTCTGCTCTACTCGTTCCTAGTTTAAACTAGGCTTTAATTGCATTTTAAATTGAATGAGCCGTAGCCATTGATTTTTCAATCCTGGTTATTAAATCAAGAGATTCTTGAACAATATATAATTTCAGTAAGTAACTATATCATTGGCTATGATTATCATATAAGATGACTAGTACTGACTATCAATGACCAACCATAATAAAGTATTTTGTAAAGATTTGTGATCAGATTATTGTCTTAATTATTTATATTTCACGGCTAGAATTGATTGCGTTGCTAGATAATATTATCTACGTTTTTAAATTTTCTCACCATACCACAATACTAGTACACACTTGAAAATAGGCAATACTAGCTTCTGCCCACGGCTTCGCCCGCGTGGTACCCGGATAAAAAGTAGCCTATGCGTTATTCTGATGTATTAGCTATATTACTGTAAAGTTTCATCAAAACCTGTTCAGTAGTTTTTGCGTGAAAGAGTAGCAAACATCCATCCTCACAAACTTTCGTTTTATAATGGTAGTAGGATAGGATTGTCAAAGATATTATTCAAGGTTTTAAGAACAGTGAACATTGATGGTACAACTAACTAACTAAACAGTTGCTAACAGATTATTATTTTTATGGTGTGTAAACTACATAATGTCCATCTTTAATGTTGTCTTTGCGGAAATCCATTCTAAGATATTTATTAGTTACTAAATATTTCTTAGACAGATAAAAATATTATTTAGTAACGTATTCCACTTAATCTCTCTCTCTACATTGAGTCAACACGATGTAAAACGAGAAAGAGAGAGATTAAGCGGAATTAGCTACTTAACATTGCTATCTTAGTTACTGCTTTACCTACATCACATTATTATCCTATTCAATAAATATATTATTTTATGTACCTGAAAACCTGCCAAAGTAAATTATTTGTATCAAACCACTTTGTTGATGACCTCGTCATATTTGGGAATGACAAGGTTTGTTCTTGGTACCGATCAATAATACACATGTATGAGCTTTTAAATCAGCTGCCTGGGAAAACTCGTACAAAACAAACAATAGAACATTTTCTGGTGTTCCACAGGGACTTAACATAGAACCGACTAGCTTTGTGTTTTGAGTTCCATTGAGCATCGTGTGGCTTTAAACTGATAAAAAGTATGGCCATTAAGGCATACAAGTCGTTTTGCAACGCTTAACTACCGACATATATCGACAATACTGTAATTAATCGTCATCATTATGGGCATGCAAGCAATGCAATTAATTTCCCTACTCAAAGGAAATAATCCACTAAATGAGCATATCGGATTAAAAAAACGCTTCAGGCACGCATTGCGAAAATGCATTAGCCCCTCATATTGGGCGCAGCATTATCTAATAAAATTTAGAAAATAAACTCGAAATTACCGTTCGTTTTCGCAGTGTGAGCTTAACTCTACGCACCTGTAAAGTACACTCGTTAACACCAGCACGCAACGTTTTTATGGGCACACATATTATAAAAACAGACTCTTTTTAATTAGTTGCGTGTGAAACGCTATCCGCATCTGACGCTGATATCCGGTACTGAATGTTGATAGTGTTCTCTAATACCTACATGCATGTAGTAGGGAGATAAATTGATTTTTTTGCATGAAATGACATGTGTTTTCATCAATGCAAATTGATGAAAACATTATAAATTGAACATTAAAAAAAAACAAATAAATTGAAAGTGCTAGAACTTGCTAACCAATTTCCTTAATGGCTTTTAGTATTTACGTAGGTAATTAAAAAACAGAGAATCCAAACTTGTTTTTTTTTTAACAGCATTCCCCACTCAAGTGACTCTTGAGTGAAGTGAGTCAAGTGTGACTCTGAAAAGGGTTTCTTGTCATCGAAATTCAAATTCGTGAAGACAACGCCAAATTTTACAAGACATAAAGTCCAATTTGCAAATCTGAATTATTCATAAATAGCCTGAGTTGCTTCATAAATGTAAATATTTTTCAGAGAAGTGGCAATCTCTGAAAAATATTTACATTTATGATAATATAAAAAATCGTGTACCTAACCTAGTAAGCCGGTTGCTGCGAATTACGAATACGTCCGTAGGGATGGGTAAGCAACGTTTCTAATGGACCCCGTACAGTTGATTCGTCGAGCCACTGAAATAATCCCTTCGTTAGCTTCATTGCAAATAAAAGAGAATGGGTAGGTTTTTTTAACATTTTTAATGGGCTCGCTCATCTACCGTAGTTACAAGGAGTCCTCGAAGAGCTTGTCGGACGAAGTACTTCTATACAAAACACTCAGCTGGTAATAAGGGTAACAGCCCAAAGCGGTCTGCACTCTGCAGGACACAAACCACACAGCTTTAAGAGCTCTCGTCTGACGGGCATTCCAACGAATTCACTCACTAACCTATTGTTGTACCCTAATCCTAATTAAATTTATTAAATTTTTAGCGTAATTTCAAATGAGTAATACTTTTCTCAGCAAAACTAAGTATTACGTATTCGAGTCATGTAACCTTGCACCTATTACCTGAACAAGATCGAACTCGAGAATTCTAATGTCCGCCTGAATAATATAAGAACTTGTTAGAGCGAAGAAGTTTCGAGGCAACCCCGGGAGGCATATTATTGGAACGTTATTGACGAAACAATTTTCTCTTATAACGCCTACGGATATTCACTAAAATAGCTAAAACCAATAATGTTGGTAAAGTATCCACTTCTATGATTATATTTGTGTTTAACATTACTAAATCGGATTGGGACCTTGATAAATACTCTATGAATTTACATGAAATTCCATGAAATACATTACATCGCAGTGCTTTAAAGAGCAACGCAAATAACACCAAAAATTCCATCGCATCCCCAATTCATAATGTGTTTATGTGGTGTTTATATAAAGTCATTAACATTTCTTGCGTCAAACCTTCACCGAGAAATGTATCGACGTACACCATAGCTCACGTCAGAGAGTACTATTCCTGGATCACGCCCGTCATCGCCACCAAGGTGCTTCAAAAAGGACGTGCTGCCCAAAAGACATCGCCCTTTTAAAGTACAATTAAGGTGCCTTTGATTCGTCATCTAGACAGGTCGACTGTCTTGATATTGTTGCACGTAAGTAGGTCACTGTTAGATTAGAGCGACGCGTACTATATACAACTTAAAATCGACGATCTCTGTGGCGCACTGGGCGAAGCCCCGCCTGAGGCGCAGAAGGTTGTGGGTTCGATTTCCGCCGCAGGACAAATGTTTGTATGACCTGCAAATATTTGTCTCGAGTTTGGGTGTTTTCTATATATAATACTAGCTGTGCCCCACGGTTTTCCCGCGTGAGTTTCGATTCCGTGATTTACGAGATAAAAAGTAACAGTAAAGGATTTTACTGCTACATTAATACCCTTGATGATTAAACTATTTATTTTAATAAGAATTAATACTACGATACGAATGTAACCAATTTTTGTTTCTACCGACTATCTAATTAAATTTTAGAACATAAAAGCTGCTATTGTGACTTAACAATGATAGTTAGATATATTCCCTTGAGGACTTTTTTGTAGGTAATAATGAGAACTTGAATAATGTAGTTATAATTTTTATGTATCATCAATAGTTTTCTCAGCGCACGCCAAATAATAAATTTTATAGGCAAAATTTTGCTACTTTGGATTACATTATTGCAATTTTCTAAGGATCTCAAATTTTTTTATAATAAACGATAGCTTATGTTACTTCCTGATAATTTAGCTTTCTATTGGTGAAAAAATGGTTAAAATCGGTCCAGTAGTTTCGAAGCCTATTCGGCACAAACAAACAAACAAACAAAAATCCTCTTTATAATATTACTAGCGGCCCGTCCCGGCTTCGCACGGGTATTTAACAAAAAAATAAAAAAATATAAATTTTAACACATACACCCTTCTTTTTGAGTCGGATTTCTAAAAAAGAGTACATTATAAAGAAAGTTTGGAAATTATTATTTTAATGATTTTTATTCTTGTTATTATTTTTTATATATTTTTTTTATTTTTTAATATTCGATTTTTTATTTTTATTTCTAAGAATTATTTATGTCATAGCCGCGCGGCAGTTTATTTCTTAACATTGACTCCCCGTACCCCAGTGACGCCTACATCGCATAGTTAGCCGAGCGGAGTGAGCGGCGACCACGCGACTTTTTTCTAAAACTTACATTTTTGAACTCGTTATATCTTTCGAATGGAATGTCCGAATTGAATAATTCAAAAAGTTATATAAAGGTATTAAAGCAGTCTTGAATATGAAGTAATTTGTTTTGATAAGGATTAATATCGAAGTACAAATAAAGAGCCTTTTCTAGCGGCACATTTCAATTATTTTTTTAAAATAAAGAACACTTATTGTGTTTTAAATATAATAGTTAGACATTATGCTGTCGCGACACTTTTTGTAGATAATGATGTGTTCTGCAAAGTCGTAGTACATTATTTTGTTCTATCATAAATAGTTTAAAAAGCGCACGCGATGTAAGGAATTTTTTAGGTCATTTTTTTACACCTTGGGTTACATTGTTGGAGTTTTCGGATTAGGGAGAAGGATCCCTAATTTTCAATCAAATCTTTCCTTTTTATAATATTAGTATAGATAAGTATAGATGTGTATATTTACAAAAAAATAGTATATTAAGTAGTTTATCAGTCATTTAGTTCCCATAATACAAGCTCTGCTTAGTTTGGAGATAGTGTGAAAAAAAAGGTAGAAAAGAAAAAATATTTAGTGGTCCAATTCTTGATTTTACCTATGAAATCTATTCATTTCTCGATTCATAAAATTACATTCCTACATCAGTTAGTTATGGTACGTCACGTAGATACCTACATTATGCGCATCGGTCGGTGTGTAGTTACAACACAAGATCTCTTGACTGTTTTATACATATTTCATCACTCTAGTATCGATATCATAGTTAGTGTAGTTATCTTATCGAATAGAATATCTAATTCGATAAATCTATGTCGACGAGAACTAACTACGCTTCGACAAAATATTTCAACTGGCATTTACCTAACTGAAAACATGGCCTGAAAGTCTGAGACACATGTTTGATTCGTGATAATTGATCGAGTATGGTATACTTTACGAAATATGGCCGATGCCATCATCGAACATCTTAGAAACTACGTCGAATGGTCTTTATTCATGTTTATCATACGAGTTTGCTACGTTTTCTAACTTGTACTGGGCAGTGCCGGCCACATGATGCATGATTGAACGCAGCTCTGACGCAGGCAGCTCTTATCGATTTCATTATTTTTTTATCTCCAGTCTGCACAATAGCATCCGAGCCTGTAAACGATTCATGAATACTACCCAATTACAGATAGTGCGATCAGATTTATACTCAATGCATAGACAATAATAAAGATATTTTGTAGGTGCTAAATCTGTGTTGATTTTGACTCGCGCAAAGTTGGGAGTCGATAACAATTCGCTCTAGAGACTCCCTCAGCCCTCAGGCTTCAGCAAAGCAGGCAGTACTTAAAGATGTTTAATGCTATGCTTGCTGAATGAGAAATTCTGTGAGTTTCGCTGTGAATTTCTGACTTGTGTTGACGTTCTATTGAAACAAATTATTTATGCAAACGCCGAGGTTTAAGTGAAAGGAAAATAAATAAAGTAGAAAATGGCATCCTCTGCTTTTCCTGCAGCGATATCAGGCCAAAATTATGTACTTTAATATTAACGAAGTTATAAGTATTACTATTAATAAATATGTGAAGTATTAACTATCCGTACTTTATTCTAGTAACACGGATCAAAAATGTGATACAAATTAAAGATTTTCGGACTTTTTTCTTTACTTGTGCTGAGACCTTCTTTCCAAATTTCATGATTGAAGGTCAACGGGAAGTACCCTACCTAAAAACGACGATCCTTTTCAGAAAAGCCTGATCTGTTACTTCAGAACTAATGGAGTATTTGAAAGTTTTGCAAAAATTCTTTGAAAATTGTAAAAGTTGATTGCTTGCCTATTAGATGTTTCTATTTTACTAATACTTCATAGTTGGTAGCTTTATTTTCTGAAACTATTCATTCTGAATAGGTTCGGTATATTACAATTATATTTCTTTGAAGACATATTGGTTTTGTATCGTGATAGGTACATGCGTCACCCATTTGCAGCCTGTCGATGTAAATTAATTTCAATTCACGGTTTCAGCTATGAAACCAGTTTTTACGTTATTAGACCTTGAATTGTCGTGGTGAGACAGAAGCATGTGCTTTTTTTTGTTGGTTACCTACAAGTTTTTCATTTAAAAGAATGCTTTGTGTTCTGTGTTTTAGTGTTCCTTTCTTTACCATCAGAACCTTTAACTGAATAGTGTTTCTAATAATTGTGTTTTACTATAGATATTTTCAGTAGGACGTTGATAATATACGGATAGTAGTACGTATAACATACATACTTAATGTACATTTTCCTTTTAGTCACGAGTCACGACATGTGTTTAGCATCATTAACTCAATATTATTACTGAAAGTTAGTTTAAACATTAAAGTTTCTGTGGTTAACAGTTCAAACTTAAGCACAATAATGAGAAGCCAATCTTTTGAACAAACTCAAACAAAAGCTTTATAGCGCCTAAAGTTTTCTTTTAGGTTGAATAAGCGAAGCCTTTCGTCTATGTTCGTTTTCAGTTTTATCAACTTTATTTTTTATAGTTTTCCCTCAGATACCTTAACTGTAAAATAAAAGCTTTGGTACTCGTACCTATTGTGACTGCTGCTTTGTTGCCGTGTTGATTGCCACTTAGGTATGCAAAATGTGGGCATGTGTCATATTTAATGTTTGGAAATGTTTCCGAGTTATCTTCGAACTATCGTGCTGAGTATATATCTGAGTATGTTCATAATGTAGGTTACAGTCGTTAGCGTGTCTTGTTTTTGTTTTTTGCAGCCTTGAAATTTATACACACGAAGTTTAAGCACATGAAACTTTTTATCTTTTGGTGTCTAAGTGACGCTTTATGGTTATAGTTTCAGTGAATACCTACGAGAATATAGTTATTGGCACTTACAAACAATAGAAACCTAGGCTGAAGCTGGTAAAGGCTTTTGGAACTATTCGCCCAAAGAACCTAATCTCCAAATTACAAAGCAATATACCTCGAAGCCAAGCAGTAAAGATAAGTTACCGTACCTTCACTCATAAAGTAGGGTATCCTAAATCGGCCAGACAGCACTCTATCTCTTAACGACTGTAGTGTCGACCCGTCGAAAGGCAAGGCACCACACACGAGGACGTATAGCACCACTCCAAGACTCTGAAAGAAAGGTTTTATTCACTAAACGGAGACTGGCGCTACCTCTGTTTATCTTGCTGAACATAGTACTAATACTCGTATTATGAATGCGAAAGTATGTATGTTCGTTGTTAATTTTCATAACATGCTGAACCGATTTGGATGAAATAGGTAAGTATGTATAGTTCGTGATCTAGATCCGCACGGGCGAAGCCATTGACCGAAGCTAGTTACAAAGGTACAATTTTGTAGAACTCATAGCTTCCTTGTAGCTTTGGTACTATGCAGCATCCCGCATACAGACTGATGCAAAGCAACATAACACACTTTGTAACAAATTCACATAATGTAGTGTCTAGACTATGGTATTTGTTACAAACAAATATAGACTACTAGCTGTGCCACGACCTTAGCTTACAAACTTAACATGGTCAAAGATGAAGAGCAATTTGATAAAAATAAATATTTGGAGGCGGCAAAAAGTTCTACCCAAAAAAGTTTGCGCCTTCCGCAACACCTCTTGGAAATAAGTAGATTGATTCACAGCTGAAATTGTTTCTTAAACAACTAAGTTAATATTGTAATATCAACAAAGTTAATCCCTAATTATAGAACACTCGAGTTTATTTTTGAATTTCGAAACTGCTTCACTTTTTTATGTGATCCGAGAAAGTTATGTCTCAGCTGACGGTTTTATTGCTTGGGTATCGTAAAGCCAGCTCACACCAGCTCTACGACCGATACTACTATTTAGTACAGTCCCCGGCTATAACTGTGGCACATCGTCGTTATTTTGTCGAAATTCACACTGTACGGAGCAAATTGTAACTCCAAGACAGTAGTAGACATTTAGTTGAACACAAAACCTATCTCCATTGTGATACATCATCAAACAGAAACTGTAGGTTTGTCTATCTATTATCTTCCTATTACTGTTCTAAAGGGAAATTGTACTTTGATATCTTACCCAAATGTCTATTTCTGGGCCTGTGTATCTCTTCCCCTCAAAGACCTCTGGAGCCGCGTAAGGCGGAGACCCGCACCACGTAGCGAGAAGCTCCCCCGTCGCGTAGTAATTACTAAATCCGAAATCGGCGATTTTGATGTTCATGTTTGCGTCTAAGAGCAGATTCTCCGCCTGTAAGATAAATGCTGACTTGACACCAAACTCGTAAATACACAATGCCATTCGTGTCGTCGGTCTGACAGATGGAGAAGAGCCTTCATCTTCATCAACAGCCTGTAGAAGTCCACTGCTGGACATGGCCTCCCCTAAAGCGAACGATCATAATGTCAATTAAAATCTACAACAAACTTCCAAAACAAATCACAGAATTACAAAAAGATTCGTTTTTCACTAAAAGAGTAAAATCATTCTTAATTGACAAATGCTACTATGACATGAAATATTATTTAGACTAGAAAGCTAGCAAACCTTAAAAATAAATAAAAAGTGACGTACCTATTTTTGACTAATGAAAATTATAACAAAAGAAAAAATTACTAAACCTACTTACCTAATTGTGTTATTCCAAATGCTTGATACTTTGCCTACCTTGACTTTATTTTATTGTACCTACTAGTTTTTTTTTGTTTACACAAAACTTCGGCCTGCCTAGTTATCTATTGCTATACCCTTAGACAGGGTTCATGTGAGATACCTACCTATAAACACCATCTATGTACCTACCATGTGAAAGCAATAAATGTATTGAGTATTGAGTATCTTCGCCTCCTTTTATCCACACAAAAAAAACCTTTGTTAAATATGATAGTACTTAACTAAGCTGATGTGTTATTTGGTGTACGATAAAGTATTTTCTATCTTCTATCTATCCACCGACCCTTAACTTGCCACTTTTGCTTTAATTTAGTTGTCGTACGAATTTCCTCGTCAACGTTAGGTAGCTTCGTTTGTCTATCTATTATGTCATTAACTCCTGCGTATTTTGAGAATTTAAATTCATACAAAAATAGTCATTAGATTGGCCATCTTTCGATACATAAAAATCTATTTTGTTAGCACATAAGGCCTGTGTAATTATAGGTACCAGTGCCTTCAGTTTTCGAGAGTAGTTTTAATTACACCATGTACGTATATCATCGATCTATTGGATGGGGTTAGTGGTAAAAAAGCTTTTCTACTGCATGCAAGGAACACAGAAATGCTCTCTAAAGTGTAATACTCTCCTGTGAATGAAACAAACTTTGTTGTTGTTTTATGCATATTGTTCAACTGTTTTGGACCGAGCTCGACCTTTGTGAAACCTCAATTACCAATTTTTAGGCCGCTTTGCATGAAAAACTGACGCTGAACTTCTTTTTCGTTTATTATCGCAAAGAAAATACCTAAAACTTTGCCGTTTATTTTTATTCATCTCGTTTATTTAAAAAAAAATTACCTCGTGAGTTCAATTTTCAAACTCATGAAAAAGGATAATACCAGAATTAACAGAATTGGTGTGGCAATGGCCAAGCAATATAGGTAGCTTGCATAACCGACATCCGCCGGGAAGAAAGGTTCTCCAATGCGAACACGAACCGAAAGACGCAGTGCAGAAAGGACCCATACTTTATGGACTACTGACATCTTAAAGATTGCGGAAAGTCGGTGGATGAAGGTTCCCCGTGATGGTTCAACACTCTGGGGAAGGCCTATGTCCAGCTGTGGACTTCTACAAGCTGTTCTTATTGATAATGATTGAATGGACGTAAGTATTAAGGCACCTGAATACCTTCATATAGGTACCGGTTTCATGTTCTAATAGGTGAAATACAATAACGTCTTTTGTTATGGATTTTTCCCACGGAACGTACAATGGGTCTTTACACAGCCTGTGTTTAATACAAATTATGGTTTCATATGGTTACTGTATGAAAACATCAAGCTGTATATACCTATGTAGGTACTTCTCTTATTCAAAAAGGTTTTGTACTGACCTAGGTTATCTATACAGAACTTTTAATGGTATAGTATAAATAGTTAGCAATAAAAGAAGAAGTAAGATCGCTAATAACATTCAACTGCAAAAATCATTGCAAGATATCACTGGATTTAGATAGGTAGGTTGGCTGTAGTTGAGTAGAACATACTTTGAGATCCCTATGGACTATCCGCCTCTCGTGGCAGTATTCCACAGCTGAGAGAATCTGCCAGAATTTGCGACGAGCTGCCTGCTCCGCCATCCGGCCGAACCTTGCTATGTAATCTGCAAAAACAATGTTTCAGTTATAATAGGATCTAGAATCATCATTATCAACAGGCTGTGTGAGTGCACTGCTGGATATAGCCGTATTCTTTGACATAGGCTTTATGATGAAAAATCTCGGCGTCCCGCATCCTTTAAGAGCCCGTCGGTCCATCGGGTGGGGATCTTCCTATACTGCGTTGTTTGTCGTTTGGTTTGTGTTGTATGAGTAGGACGAGTTTATCTAGCATCCAGCGTGTATTTCAAATATTTTGCTTTGCAAGTCTCATTAAACTGGGCTTCAAATTGCTTTAAAAATAATCGTGAAGCAACGATCCACTAAGGATGGTATCACCTGTCGCAGGTGCATTTAGTATTGCCAGAGATAAGTTTGAAGTTATATAAATTGAACAGGCTAAATTGTTGTTAAGGTTAAACAAGTTTTTGCTGAATTTGGCTGATTTCCACCATTAGATAATCGATCGATAGAATGATGCGATAGTTAAATATCATTATTAGTTATTTGTATAGGAGCACTAGCAGAAACCTGACGAAGGAAGGTTTCCAAAGTTTTGGTTCTAAACTATCCAAAGTTCGTGAAACATACAGGGGTTTTTCGGATTGGCCATGTCCTTGACGGCGGCCCTATGTTGCTTTTGAACATAGGTACCTGGCATGAATCACCGAAATTCTATCTAAACAGTAGAAAAAATATTATATTTTAATGAACATAAAATTTATAAATAAGTGCCCAATAATGTATTTACAAATTTCCACTATATTTTGCTCTTTGGAAACAATACAAGAACGTCTAAAATTACGTATGAAATAATGTCATAAAAACGCCATCGCAAAATGAAATAATAGCTTTCGTCGAGTTTAATGAAATTCATCGTGAATCGCCGGGGTCGGCGCGGGATCTGACTGAGCCCTACTGTGAAATCCGTCTACGAAGTTATCGTAGACGGACGTAATATTTGTTTGAAAAAATCTAGTTCTGTCATTCCAAAGATTATAAAGGCTTTAACATAAATTACAGTAAGGCATTATCAGTAAAGAGTAGGTTACTACCTACTCTTAGTCTTGTACCTACATAGACCGCAAATCTATCAAAAGTTTGCGGAATCTAGTTTTAGACTCTCTACGAGTTGGAACCTACCTACGAATAGAAGAGATGAAACTTACCTACGTACTGAAACTTTGCGTTTTTTAAGTTCCAGTTCATTTCTTATGTATATTTATAGCATTGGTATAGTTTTCTATTTGAACGCATTTCAGCATTTCATGACCGAATAGATTTAAGTTTCTTAGTATCGCAGTTTTTTCATTTCAGTTAGATTTTGAGGAACACAGCTGTGCGCGAAATTGCGTCTCCCTGCGCCACCCCTCAGGCTTCACCCCTTCAATACCCTGTTCAATGACGTCACAGCGAGCCTGCTTACGTCAACCAAGCGGTCACGAACCAACGAAACGAATGCCCTTAATATATTTTAAGGTTACGATTGAACCCTGCGTCGTTTTAGTCAAATATATGACCTAAAGAAAAAAGTGATTAATTAAATAACAACGAAGAGCGTCATACTCGTAACTATGCAATACCAAATACATCAAAAATATGCCATTAAATGTAATTCAATGTTTTCGAAACGGCGGAAGGTAGTAAGTACCTAACTAATTAAGACTATGACTATGCGCGCATAAATAAACACCTCATTCAAACAAAAAATGTGTCACAAAGTAAAAATTATCATCAAAATTCAACAAGTGGAAGTCCAGCTCATGGAATTTATGCTAATTGGTTTCAACATAAACAGTTTATGTACATAATTAACAAGCTAAATACCTCGACAGGTGCAATGCAAACACATTAACGAAAAGTATATCTATACTAATATTATAAAGATGTAAAGTTGGTAAGTAGGGGTAATCTCCGAAACTACTCATCCTAATTCAAAAATAATTTACCAATATTTAGAATGGACTTTCAAGGTGGACATAAGCATAAAAGGATTTTTCGTGGAGACCAATTTTGCAAGATAGTAAGTCGGCGAAAAAACGGCCGAGCGAATCTTACGAACGCTCCTTTTTATCCGGGTACCTACTACTAAAGCCATGGGCAGTCTAATTCTGTATAATTAGCATTTAAAAGCCTGTCAATCCAAAAATAATTATTTTTTCTTTTATACTCGTAGCTACCACAAACTAATAGACAGACTTCAGTAAATAAATCGTTAAATGAAATGCTTACCAAAAATTTCTCCTTTGCTTGCATACTCTGACACTATGTAGATCATATTCTTCGTCTCCATGACCTAAAACAACGATTGAAGACAATTTAAACAAATTCTTATGAAAGGTGAACTAATAATGTTGAAATACCTACCTCCTGCTCAACTGGTTTTTCACCTAAGATGGTAGACTCTACGATGTTGATAGAAATTCGTACCTAACTACTTTTCAAATAAGACCTCGCCGCGTGGCGAGTAGCCTCGCCAGCCGGCTACGGTTACATCGTAAGAGGTGCTGATGGTTTGACTCCCGCCTGTTTGCATGGCACATTATCAATAGATATAGTATGAGCGTATCTTGGTTCCACGGTACTCGTAGTTCCTGATATGGGATACACTAGGATTTCCTGTGTCGCCCACGACACTGGTTTACCAGTGTAAGGTCAGTCGGTAAGTGTTTTTGTTTATTTGTAATTATTTTAGAAATACGACTTCATACGTCATAATTATGCCTCAATGTTTTTTATTAAAAATAGTTGAAACGAGACTATATCATCACTATATGACTAATGATATCAACTACTTTTATAAACGCGAAAGTTTGTGAGGATGGATGTTTGTTACTCTTTCACGCAAAAACTGCTGAACGGGTTTTGATGAAACTATACAATAATATGGCTATCTGATGTATACATCAGAATTACACATACGCTACTTTTTATCCGGATACCACGCGGGCGAAGCCGTGGGCAGAAGCTAGTCAGATTATAAAGAAGAGTTCAGCAGTTGAACTAGCGTGTAATATAAAACTATAAAACCAACATAATAATATCGTCATTACATCGTTTATATTATTAATTATTCTATGATAACATTATTTATTATGATTTATGAGTTTATATAAAATTACGTTGATAGTTTTATTTACGTTTCTTTTTACGTCATCGCATTTCTTATCATTAGGTACTGTTTTAAATGAAACTGTTGGAGTGAGTATAATTTTTCAATTACTCCGTCCCACTCTTCATTACACAAAGGTTAGTTGAAAGAAAATGCTAATTAGCATTAAGTTCGCCTATGTATTATTTCTCTTAAACGAATAAAGTAAGTGGCCTAACAAGTCTATTGCTTACTTAGGTATAGTCAATCAGTATCTAAGTTACCTAATAAGTTTAAATTGCACCCAATGCTTTCTGGCATAACTCTATTATGATTTTATAATGAACTTCAAATTAATGAACGCAATTGCTTGTGACTGTGATTTCTGTCTAAAACAGTTATAGGAAAAGATTTATGAAATAACAGTTTATAATTCTCTCTGAAATTACAGTAGGTTAGGTAAGTCACGAAATAATTTCTTCTGAATCCTATAATCATTTTGTTTAGTGAGGTTTTCAACATGTGTCAGTTATATTAGGCCATGCCCGTGAACTAGCAGTAGCCTTCGATTTATAAACGAATGCCATCACTATAAATATCCACATTCATGACTCACTAGTTTTCGTCAGTCTGTATTTTTCATACAGATTTGTGCGTTCTTTTACAGTAGTAATTTCTATCTATGAATTAGTTTAGTTGGTAGTAATGTACCAAAATAATCCTCGTGATTATTTTGGCTTTTGGCTTTGGTCAATCATCATTCATCATTGACTGAATTTTACGATTTATTTTCGCCAACACATTTTGAACTCCTCGTAGCATTTTATTTTGTCTTTCATTGATTTATTTCTACTT
Source organism: Perizoma flavofasciatum (assembly GCA_958496245.1). Taxonomy (NCBI): domain Eukaryota; kingdom Metazoa; phylum Arthropoda; class Insecta; order Lepidoptera; family Geometridae; genus Perizoma; species Perizoma flavofasciatum. The sequence continues at coordinate 5,930,755 of OY292433.1, forward strand.
ATGTAAAGTTCTATGGTTTTGCTTGATATTAATTATGCTGTAGTTATCATTATAACAATTCGCCTCTTCATCGTCATCTCCGCAACCTACAGTTTCAGTTTGTAATCCATACAGGTGTTCCGAATACTAATACAAATTATCTCATCCACTTATATATACTCGACAAATACGTAAGTCCTTTGAAAATCAACATAGGCAATTAAGATATTCTACATCGGGATTTTCCCTTACTTACATAACAAAGAGTAATTTATTCAAGTTTGACCAAGAATCATGTAGCTATCAACGTACCTATCTCGTATAGTAAAATACATTGCCGAATCGAGAACCTCCTGCTTTTTTTAAAGACTAGAATAAAACTACCTGTTTACATACTGCTTTTTTTGTAAAACTACCTGTTTATATACTGCTTTGTTCAATCTAGCTAAATGGGGGATAATTGATCCAACATCACATCGTCCAGTGTGAGTGCGGGGAACCCATACAGAATATGGCGTACTTGCTGTCCTGCACTCTATGGCCCATCACCTGCACCCGGGAACATCTCATAGTTGCAACCGATGAGGCTGTACAAGTGGCCACACATTGGTAATTTAAAAAAAATGAGCCATTATACGACATGAATAAATGAATGAATACCTACTGTTTTGATACTAAGTTAGGTACTTACTCAATACTTATTGAATAAAAACAACGAATTTTCTTAGTCCAATGACCTTAATTGGAAAACCAATCAAAGTTATTGCAAAACAAATTAGAATAGGTACCTATAACACTTCAGCACGTGATGTCCACATGATTATATCGAGTGCCTAAATACCTACAAGTTTGTATGCAGACAAATATACAGCTGTTTATTATTGTTGTGGGCAGCTAATGACCGTCGAACCGATTAGATGTGCCACATTTGGTACATGTTATTTGGTACACCTACAATATTGTGTGACATCATTTTGTAATACATAGAGCTGGTAAAGAGTCTGGTAAATAATTAAACTTTGTTTTCATAATTGAAAACCAATGATAATTGATGGGTATGAACCCATCGTGATTAATTTACTTTTATTTACCTGGGGGTCTACTCTACAAACCGATAAACGATATATCGCTTCAATTATCGTGCTAAACCTACTCTACGTTACATCGTTTCGACTATCATTTGAACGAAGAAACGACCGACATTACTTTTGACAATCGATGTCGTAACCCTACTCCGGCATCACTAAAAACGATACGATAATTTGAATTTGACAACGAAACAAATGTCAACCGACGAACTTATCAACGATGCCCTTGATGCTATCGTGCGCATTATCGTTTCGGGTTATATTGTTTCGTTTTCTGATAAAATCATCTCCATTTCGTTTACCGGACTCCGAATCTTTTATACCTTCGAGCCCTGCTGCCTACTGGACTCTCTGCATTCTTTTCATTCGGCCTCGGCCTGCTGCACTACGGACTCTTGATTTGCCTCTTGTTTTGGAATAATGGCGAGATTTATGCTTGCCATGGAAGCCATCCACAAGGAAAAAACTTTACAAAAACAACATTTTAAAGTGACGAGGGACCAGTTGGATTTGAACAAAATTCCCGACTATAATTTCATCGGGAATTATAAACATAGTAAAAGTTTGTTTGAAGGTAAACTTGTATTTTTTTTTTAACTTCATGTTTTTTTTTTAATAATTAAAAATAAAATTGTTGTTAAAATAGTGCTTTAAACTTTAATGCTGTGTGTACTAGTATCTTTTTAATAAACGAATTTGAATATTCACCCCGACGAATTTTTGCTTCAACTTCAACTTCTTAATTATGGCTTCTGTGGCTAGTTGTCACAAGAATTTTACTTGTAAAGTTTTCAAATCACAGGCGGGTTTGTTGATTTGACATTTGACGTTGTCACTTCATTTACTTTCATAGATAATTGTTATCATTTTGCCTAAAAAGTGACATAAACAGTCAAGCAAAAAGATTTAGGCTTAATGTCTATTATCCAAGCCTTTAGATTTTCCTATCATTCGTTCCGAAGATTCGATACATATTGTCTATGCTTTCGACAGACGACAAAGATTGCGAACATTTTTGAGAGTAGGGTACGGCCGAATAATTCGGAGCACTGTCGTATCGTAACGATAATGTCGATATCGTTTTACGGAGTAGACCCCTGAGTAGGTAACGTTTATTGTGGTTGAATCTAGCTTAGAGTAAATCTACTTAGTGACTCTACATGAAAAGTACTGACAGGTGTTTTTCATACTTATAGTACTCTTTCTAACGAAAATCATAATCAGCTTACATCCACCGAGTAGTTGTAAGTAAATACTGACGCAAACTGACTCACGTGAAAACGATTTCATCAGGTAAAGCTGACGTCAAAGACTTACTTACTTACTTACGTGGGAGCTAATGTAGATGCCTGATTATGTACAGCGTTCCACAACTGCTTGGGTACTTTTCTACAAATAATCATCACTGAAACTACTATACAAAAACAAGATACGTTGGGTTTAAACTAAAATATACATTTATTTTGAAAAAAACTTTTTATGGAAGAATAGTGGCAAAAAATTGCTGTTAGGAATATAAATATTTAAACAAATTCAAATTATTTTTAGTGGATATAATTTTGTTTTTTTTTTATAACTAAGGAATATTTTCACTTTTACAGTAAATTTAATGTTTCTAAAAATGTTCTGGTACACCCTAGACAGAATGAACAAGACTACTCCCGAAAACTGAAGTTAGAGGGACCGCTGGCCCTAGATGAAAACAAATTTCGTTATTTTTTTAGTGAAGTATCCAGATAATTCAATCGTGAAGATATAGACCGAGATACCTTGGCAATTTCCCAACGTACATATTTTTCTTGTTTCGTTTTGCAAATGAATTCATGTTACCCACACAATAACAAAGTCATTGGCACGACTACTATCATTTCACTATAACGTGTCGCTCATACTCATCACGCATCAAAGAACAACGTTACAACGTAATAGAGCGTCTTATTTTGTAGCACTAATGTCATTATTGTCACATTCGGAGCACTACGGCATGTTCAAGTCAATCAACAAAACACTGTAAATCGCTCGAAACAGTTGGAAGTATGTACGTACGAATTTGTTCCGCTTAGCGCTAACCTAGGTAACGGGGACGAGTACACTCTACTTGCGACCGCCACTGACCTCTATGAAAGAGTTTGTTGCCCCAACTGGCGTCACACCCTTACGAGGTCGAAATTATTTGCGTATTTACGAAAATAACGAAAAAAACGCTCGATGTAACTGCTCTGTAGCTAGCTCAGAACATAAACTAAATCAATTATTTTAAAAAATGTATAAGAGTGATGCATTTCTTATCACTCTTTTCATCCCAAATTCACTCAATTGAATTATATTGGGAATGCGCTGGCTTAGGTTGGTATTAAAAAATTGAAAAACTCACCTGATAAAGCTTAATTATATGAGGGTGATCCAGTCGCTTCATTATATCCACTTCTCTGTAGACTTTCTGAAGATTACTGGCGTCTAATTGCGATTTATCTATTATCTTAATTGCTACCTGTAACAAAAAACATTTTCGTTAAGACAGTGCTCACCTCTTTGTTAGCACCTAGATTTTTAATGGTATTTACCGTGTTTACCTAACATTCGTTATTCGCATCCTGATCAGAGTTGCGCAGTCACTCAAACATGTATATAATGCCTTCTCAATAAACAGTCGGTCTCTATGAAAAATGCAGATGTTCAATCTTGATTTAGCTTTCATTCAAATCTCGAAGAAAATTCCTAACTATTTACCTGAACCTGTAAATCTGTTGGCGCATAAATTCCCCAGTCTTGTTTGCTATGTAAACATCGAACAACAGCTGTTTATGCTACCTAAACAAAAATGAGTAGCTGTGATAATGAAATCAAGATTTTGAGTAGCGGAACAATACCGTTGCATGACCATACGAAGGGGCCATGAGCTATGACGTCAGCACGGGCGTCATTCACGATTGAACCAATTGACGTGATTAGACTGTCGACCATCCGCCTTCACCCGTGCTCCCACTCGAAAAGCCACAAGGAAAAAATAAGAAATTTCTACATCGATAAGTTATTGACGTAGCTGACTCTCTACCTACCGGAGTAGAGATGTAGATAATTCAACATTTTACTTCTAAGCGTTGATTAGAAAAAAGAACGTGTCTTTCTATTTTCTAATCAACGCTTACCTAGTAGGTACGTGCAGTCTAGATGGGAGGTTGGGAGGAGGACTTAATTAGGCTTTATTGAAACTGGAGAAGCTTTCATGTAGAGCCTTCGGCCCTTCAAAACCATTAAATTTGGAGTATGTAATAGTTATACATTAGACGCGAAAGTAAATATTACATATGTTCTGATAGTTATATAAAACTTGTTGATACTTGTACTTTGCTCACGTCCTATCGAATTATTACAAGAGGTTACGGCAATCCTGCCTGCCTATTCGTATTATGGCATCAGTGTCGAAAGTCCAAGCAAAAGCAGTCGGGGAACTCACCTTTGAAGCAAAAAATTCCGATTCAATTCGCGGTAGAGTCGTTAGTTTTATGATGCATGCCGATTTCCTGTCCACGATTTAACAGTAGTTTGATAATTATCGATTATCATGAATTAAACAAGAAGGATATGGGACAGTAGGTAGAGTTAATGTAATAATAGGCAATGTAGGATGTGCTGCGGACAGCTGTTCTGACATTGACCCCATTGTTGAGATAACAGCATTACGCAAAGCATGACGTCATCAAGATGCCCGCTATCCATCCTTTGCAAACCGCGCAACTTCCTTGTGAATTACACGAGTGAAATTGGACCGTGTAAACATCATCTCCTGTAACTTTCGCAAGATAAATATCCTTAGAAATAGCCTTGGCCAATTTAAGAGTACCTATATCTCTAACGACGTTTCATATGACACTGGAAGAATCAGTGTAGAGAACATATTGAAAATTGAAATTGTAGCTACTCATTATAAATTTATAATGTTGTGTTTCAGAGTTTTTGGATTTACACATTTAAAGGGGGGGAAATGGTGGTGATAGTATATATGTTTTTTTTTAAACAAGACTCCACGCGTGCGTAGTTGCTGGCAATAGCTAGTATATGTAAATACACTTCATTTCTCGATAGTAGTGTTTCCTTTTGGAAACCCTATGCAGTGACTTCACAGACTGCGTAGGGTCAGCAGAATACCAGCCCTACGTAGTTAGCCTACCTACCAAGCATATGCTGAGCTGACACCTTTTTGGCGCGACATTGAACTGTCTAGGTAGATGGATCAGCGACGTGGGGCATTTCTGTTTCAATTTTACTTATAAATAGGCTATTCTAATTATTATTTTTTGATTATTAACGTGTTAATTTTCATTTAATTTCATTTAATTTTCACTTCTGCACCAGAAACGCCTAAGTTAAGTGTAGGACAAACCTCTATATTTAGCAAAACGACAGCCAAATATATGTGCTGTCCTAGAAAGCAAGAATCTTTATCCTTATATCAGTGACAAGATGAATGTTTAACACAACTGGCTAGATTCAATATGAGGTAATCGCCCTGCCCGGAATCTACTCACACCTTGCACAACTCCAATATTTTCCCTACAAAGCCGACCGCACAGGTGAATTGAACCATTATGAACCTTAGCACTTAAGAAATAGGTATTTGCATAACATACAAAAACATCTGCGTCCGTTGAAATGACTTGAAGATAACCTTTACGCTTGGGAAATTCAAAGGTTGCTGGACAATGTTTCTGTCTAGTGTAGTTTTATTACGATTAAGTAGTAAACGAGTTAGATAAAGCAAAGAAATATTTTTTTGCATCTGTTCCATAAAAGAAGTTCGTATTTTCCTTCAAATTAGTATAGTTAGGACACTAAGGATTTTCAGACCATGACTGTGTTTACAATAAAGAAACAAAAAAACTTAGAAGTACTTAGGCACAGATATTATAATACTAGACTTGTGTAACCTAGGTACCTAGGTTTGCACGATGTCAAATGATAACACAATCAGGGATCTAGTACTTAAAAAATATAGGTACATGTATAAACGTATTGGTTTGCACGACGCGACATCAAATGATAAAATTTACCTATTTGATTTTCAATGATAAAATATCAGGTAGGTATATGTAATAAAGTGCCCAAGAAGTGTCCATTTACACTATGTTAGGGTCCCAAAGTTGACTCCTAATTCCTAAAGTTATCATTGGAAATCCTTTGAAACCATTTTCGTCGATAGCTATCTACTCGTTTGTTTAATACTTCTAGGACTCAAGCTTCTAAAGTTATAGGGGAGAAACAACTGAGAAGTCTTATTTTTTCTAGACAAGAGCTTAAAATCAAAAATATTTAAGGAAATCCCATAATGTTTTTTAAAGACCTACTTAATGATACAATTGAAATGCAATGAAAAAAAAACATTCTCCACTTTATATGTACTTTTCATGAAAAAAATACTTTTTTATTTTTTTGATATTTTCGTCTGCATACCTACATTTTTTTTTCGATACTATGTAGGTAAACTGAGCAATAAATCGGGGTGTGACTCATGGACGGACATACAGACGGACAGATGAACATGACGAAACTATTAAAGTTCTGTTTCCGCCATTTAGCTTCCGAACCCTGAAAATTGAGACTTGTATGATAAACAAATGATTACTTGTTGATTATGATGAGAAACAATAACAACATAATGTAGGCACCTACGTAACGATTAACTTTGAAAAAAAAAATTTACAACCGATGGACCGACGACCGATGCTAACAATCAATAGCACTTAGATCTGCGACTTCTCTGTGCTATGTTAACATACATGTTCCTGTAAGTACGTGGAATACTAACTCCTTGCATAACGCGGGCATGTACCAAATATAATGTTTTTGACGTGCCTTCGATAACCCCCTCATTGGTATCTACGATACCAAGCAAAAGACCTTTAAAATCTACGCAATAAGTATTTATCTGATAATGGGTAATAAAGTCATGAGTGTTTTTGTTTTATTAAGTACAACATAGGGGGTTTCATCAAAAATGTTGTCGACCTCTGTGGCTCAGTGGGCGAAGGCCCGCCTAAGATGCAGAATCGAACGCGCAACGGGTTCGCTTCATGTGTACTGATAATAATTTTTTTTGTATTATCAGTAAACATTTGTCTCTGGTCTGGGTGTTTATATGTAGGTATTGTATGTATTTACAAAAAAATATATAAATAGTATGTCAGTCATGTATGTAGTTCCCATAATACAAGCTCTTTTTAGTTCGGGCACAGATATTATAATACGATGTTTGGGGCTAGATGATGCTGCGCTGTGTAAAAAATGTATAGCTTTAAGAGCTGTTTTCAAGATCCTGTGCAGATAAACAAGTTTACGTTGATCGTTTAAGGAATAAAATGTATCGATTGATCGGGTCACCCTGCCTTATTGCCTATTAGATTCGGACATTTATTTATTTTGAAAAACAATGACACTTTAAACAAAATTATCAAAGATAATATAATAAAGTTTTCACTAATAAGTTACACGGCTAAAAAACAGGTGGACAATCACCTAACTTTGCTTAAGCGTGGTGGCTTAGCCATCTAACAATATACATCTAACAATAACAATTACCTTAAATAAACGGACATACGAGTAAGTTGGTATTCCGTGAAAATCCCCTTCTTTTGAACTGTATAACCAAGTTCAGTGTACCGTCTATTGATGAATTGAGCGGCGCATATCTAAAAGCAACCCCACCTAGAGGTATAATCGCTGTCACATACCTGTTATTGTGGTACCAGTATGGTATTATAATATCTGTGGCTATAACAATAAACACGATTTCATTTCACACACTCGTGTGATACAAACTCCAGCACAAATTAGAATAAATGTGATAATACAATCAGCGTTGCCAAGTAAATAGGAACCGAAGGCCGCATTTACGTAGCACGCTTGCCGGGTACCTCGTACCATTCCTAAGAATAAATTCTAACATTACTTTTGGCTGTGTAGTGCCGAGAATCTGCTTGCTATATAAACGCAGCCAAAGTAATGAATCGTGACGTACGAAGTCACACATTATTGTTAACGAACGAAGCATTGACTGACTGCCTTGCATTGTACTGTGAAATCATTTATGAGCTGCATGTATTTTAAAGGAATTTTCCCCTTAACAATCTTATTGAAGATTACACGAGTGATTTTAAAAAAATCAAACCTTCCTACTTGTCACGTTGCAAACTGCAATACGTGATAACGCTTATCCTCACTAGGGTCACTACTTGTGGCAATACAAGTTACAACCTATAGAACCACCCATGAAGTCAATACAAAACTATTGAACCCGCATTGAAATTAGATGAGCCGTTTCGGAAATAAATTGTAATAGACAAACAAACAAACAACCTCTTACGGCAAACGCATATACAGGTTCTTATCGTCGTGGGTATAAATACTAAAAGTTAACTAATATTGATAAAAAAGAGCTGTAGAGGTAGGTACCTAGCACATAGGGTATATCGTGATTTGTAGAAGCGTAGCAGCTACTACGCCAGCCGTAGAGATCTACGAAAACAAGAAGACGTCGCTTTGATCGGTGTAGGTAGACTAGACACATGTATGACAATTTGAAACTCAAGTCATTGATTTATGAGGCGGTCTGAAGTCATTCTAGTATTTTTTTTATAATCTTATCTCGCATTTTTTTCTATAGGACTAGTTTCGGTCACTGGCGTCACAAACAATTTTGTTAGTGCTTTCGTACTTTTCAGAGCTAGGTTTGAAAAGTACGAAAGCACTAACAAAATTTAAAGATCCGATTATCCGTCACAAGTTCATTGCAATGCCGAAATCATTCAAACTGGTCACTCAGCATTAGTTCAATGCTGAGTGACCAAGAAAGAACAAAGATGGTAAGCTTAATAAAGGATGTAAAAATGTCAGTACTAAGTCCATCACCGGCCAGCAGAGACAGGCGATAGCGAAGAATTTTCTATGAAATTGCTGTCCCTCAGCCACTGATTAATTAACAGTAACTATGTTCGCTTGTCGCCTGTGACGGAATCAAACCTGTTTCGGAAAGGTGCTCACTCTATGAATGGAATATTTAATGGAACAGAAGGCTATATTAGGAAATTATAATCTCGACAGGTCCATTAACAAAGCTAGTGAACAAGATACCTACAATAATATCAGTATGCGATAGAATTTATATTTATATATATAGAATTTATATTATTATTATCATTTTTAGGGTTCCGCACCCAACGGGTACCAAAGTGCCAACGGGATCGAGTGGGAACTGGATAAATCAGCCTACGCCGCGACGTAAGGACCCCGTATATATATTTGCCATAAGAGGTTGTTTGTTTGTATGTATGTCTGTTACCTTTTATCTCCGAAACATCTTAGGGGATTAGATAGGGATAGACACCATAAGTCACTAGAGGATGCAGTAATCAATGAACAAAATACACGTACCAGCTTTTAAAATTTTGGAAAAAAAATCTTGTTTTATCTTTTGTAGCCGATACAAGTTTTAGCTAAAACAATATTCGTTTATTGTTCCAGAAAAAATACTAAATTTCACCAAAAGCCTGCGTGCAAGTCAGAGACTTCAATGATCTGAATAAATATTTAGCAAGTTTAATAAACAACTTAACCTAAGTTATGCATGAACCTAAGCATGAGTTTAGTAAATACGATTATTTTTACGTCACGCAAACTTTGATCATTCTAACAATTCGCAAGATTGTGACGTCAAAAAGATTAGGCACTTTGATAAGGAGGAATCAACTTATTTATCGACCTATTTAGGTACCTACATGAGTAGGTTATATCGAATAACGAACTTAAGCGAGCCGCGATTTTCAAACCGAGCCAAATTACATCTTAATTATTTGAAGAAAGGTATCACAATAGTCCAATTTTATATAAAGGGTGAGGAGAAATAAAAAAGTAAAATATAAGCTTTTTCAAATAGGAACTACTTATTACTAAAACAGTCATATAACTATGACGTTATTTCTACCATCTAGCACTAAGCTTGGTACTTCGTTAACGACATAGCTCGAGTATACAACAGTATACTTGATACTGAGCAACCTAAAAACTAAGGTGTTAAGGTAGTTACCTAATTATGTTTAGAAAAAATATAAATTATAAAGCGCGCTCAATATACCTACATGCCATTCTAACAAGTATTTGGTACTATTAAATTTGTGTCGTCGACTTTTCATCTAGTGACTTTTACAACAGACAAACCTTTTACTTCCTCTTACGACCTTTGACGACCTCTGTGGCGCAGTAGGCGAAGGCTCGCCTGAGACGCAGAAGGTTGCGGGTTCGATTCCCGCCACGTGACAAATATTTGTCTCGGGTCTGGGTTTTTTCTATGTATAATATGCATATATTTACAAAATATATATATAAGTAGTATATAAGTCATAGTTCCCATAATACAAGCTCTGCTTAGTGTGGGGCTAGATGATGCTGTGTGAAAAATGTCCAACATCATTTATTTATTTTACTTCAAACGCATACCTAAGCTCCTAAAGTTGCGGGTAAAATTGACAATTTATTATTTATTTGAATTATGTACAAAGGGCATTATTTAAGTATCCAACAGTTCTTACTTACTTATCAATAGGTAATCGTATCCTCAGGCATCAATAGTAAGTAGCATTATAAAGACGTCTGGCGCCACAAAGGGCCCATAACCGTTGGTGCCAAGTTTACTACCAGTTTTCCATGGAAGAATTCAGGAATGAGCCTCCACTCCTCATTCCGTGATCAACAAGTCCAGACTGCGATCAATACACTAGAACGAGAGAGCATGTGGAAGAAGGATAGGTCGTTGTCCTCTATTCCCCTACAAACCCACGTTCAGTTAAAATACGGTGTCTGCAAGTATACAGTGCTAAGCCGATAAGTATTTTCACTGGCTCATCAAGACATTGCCAGATTACTGGGGAGTTACATCTACAGGTTTGATTTATTGCACAGCTATTCTTCGAATTTGAAGGATACCTAATCCTACCGACTACCAAATTCTATATAAAAGATTACAAGAATACGATACAACACCCAGGTTTTACCATGAATTTATATAAGGAAAGTCCTTATAAGCGTGCATATTCAAAATGTGAAACCCGGTTATGCATAAAACGATACGTTAGTGAGTACAGAGTAGGTACCTATTTCAAGAGCTCCACGTTTCGCAGACGCAAGCAGAGTTTCTAGTAAATAGTAGGACTACTTCGTAGTGCCCTCCTTTCTAGTGCCTTCCACGGCCCACCCATTGTCATTACTGCTATACAACTTTCAAGGATAGAAAGTATCACGTAAAGTCGATTTGCTCAAAGTATCTAAGTATTTCATATTTGCTGAAATATTTTATAACCTCAGCGTTATTAGAGCGAAACATTGCTTAGTATTAACAAAGTAGTAATTTTTCACTTACCTTGAAATAAATTATAAAAATGTAAATATTCAAGGTAAGCACTTATTTCAATGAAAACTGGAAGAACCTAAGTATGTAGGTACTAAGTTAAATGTGCGTGCGTGAAAGGAACTTCCGCTCAAAACAATAGTTGAGTTGGATAAGTTGGAAAAAATAGTTAAAATATAATATCAACCAATAAATATTGTAACGGGTTTTCTAGGCTACCAATAGACTAAAGTTTAGCCTAATGTTACTGACTAAACACGAGACTTGGTACCCACTCAAGCTATATTGAAAATTTCAATTGACGTAAATCGATACTAAATAGGTACTTTAAAGAGTACAAAGACGTCAAAAGATGTACTCAACAGCACAAGGTTAATTACACTATAGAGAATTCTTTTTATCGCGAAACATCTTCAATTTAACAGGAGGATTGACGTCATGAAATAAGATAGCGACAGTAGGTACCTGCTTATCGCGAGCAAATAAACACGCGTGTCTCTACGATATCGTATAATCTACAGATAAAAGCCTTGTACACTTGCTTTATCAAATAATAGGTCAGCCATACTTTTCAGAGCTCAGAGAAAAAGAATCCCAAGTTGAATCAGGGAATCGTCCAGGTTGACCGTCAGGTCCGCCAGACTGCAGAACGTAGATAACAAGCAGTCTCTGACGCAAATCTCCAAAATAGATAACGCATTTGCGTCAAGCATACATTTTTCAAGCAGAGTAAACGAAGCGCGTGCCATACTGTATGATTTCCTGGCAAAATATTCGCCAGACTTTATAATCATGAGCCAATCACGCATCCTCGGACTGTGATCATAGGTACTTTCTTTATTTTACCAAGCGAATCGCAATGCTTCAAACTGGCTGTACCTAAGCAGACAGGCGTGAAGAACAACATTTGCAAATATGCTAAGCTCGTACATTATTCGTTACGAAGTTTCGATTCATGCTAGAGGCACTGATATTATAATAAAAGTACCAGAGGTTTAATTACTTATTCTCAAAGGATAATAGTAGAGCACGTAGTATAGTCGTAATAATATTCTAAAAAGCTTTAGTAGGTAACTTGTTTATGATTTGGAAACTTTCACTTTTACTACCAGCGTTGTTTTAAATTACCACACAGGTTTAATTACCTACCTACTTAGCAAGCAACGAAAGTGCTGATCCTTTTTCTCTTGAAGTGGATTCTTAGTGTGCGTAATCCAAAACTAAAGCTCTGGCTGAATCTGGCCATCACCTTGCTAACGGCTCTAAAAAAGTAAAATAATAAAAACAACGCGATGCGTGCATCCGGAGGCAAGGTCGATGCCGCGGTATTTCTGGACGCTGAGGCAGCCGGACTCAAGCTGAATCACTTGATGCTATGTGCCATAGAAAGAACGGAAAATTTTAGCTACGAGTACGTTTCCCAGTTTTGTAGCTAATCGCGGAGAGTTCAAATGTTTCCAGATTAATTTCAAATTTTACGTGAGAATGTTTAGGTAGACCTTGACGTCCCGCCAATTGTATATTATCTCACTTATCTAAACCAACCCAAACAAGCCAGACAAGCTCCTCAAAGCAACAAAGCAAGTAGATTTATGGGTAAATGTCCATCCAGAAGAATGAATTAATCTATGGATTTCTTTATGGTAAATATATTGAAATCCCGAAGTGATAATGAAAAAGGATAATTTTACTATATTATCCTAGTACCTCTCTATTAGGTAAGTTAAGACATAGCATGGGTTAGGATTAGATTTTATCCCAAAGTTGTCATCTCATCATTTCATTCAAACAATGGTTATATTTAACGATTTCTCAAATAACTTAGTATTACTCGTATTAAACTAGCTTGTTTACTAGTTGTCGCTCTATCACATCAAAGAGAACACACACACAATAAAACAGTAGCGAAGGCCGAGGGCGCCCGTTTTGTTATTTCGGTGCATTCATTCAGCGGAGCGTCCTCGTTGAAACCCGACATGCATCAACATTGCCGACATTTGCAACGCAGACACAGGCCTCAACTATGGCCCTATAAATAGAAACGTAAGCCCTGAAATCAATGTAATGGCCAGTTAGAAAGTTAACTCGTGACTCATTGACGACCGGTGCCATAGTATTCGGCCAATGACCCACTTGTGCTGTAGACTAGTATTATCTAAATAAGTTAAAAGTCTAGTCTGCTGACGAGGACGCCTGTAGGAGTAGGAATATAGGAAAGTAGTACCTATTCCACGAATAATATTATTGTCAGTGTCGTGGCGACACAATTTATATTAAAATACCAATTTGTTAACTTTAATAATTTAGGTTAACTGAATGGGCCTTTTCTTAATGTAATACCTACAAATATTGTTATTGGATTTGCTATAATATGTCCAATTTGGATTCAACCAAAGTTTTAATTTGAGGGAAAATACCTACATGGATGCATTCTGCATTTCAAATGAAAGTTTTTGACAGATTTTTTTTTTCAGAAGTCACTTTACTTTATTCTTCTCTGTTTCAACATTGTCTACCTATTGTATAGAAAGTCACAGCTATTAACTACGCTCTTTCTTTGTCATTATACTGCATAGACTTCACAATGGCAAAGATGCTATAAATAAGTAAGAACTTAATCGTATTTCTAAAACTTTCCATAGCTTATTGACTTTGTTATTATTACGTACCTACCTACTTTAACTTGTTTCTTTTTTGGTCATAGCATTGTTGTTAAAAGGCTCAAATAAAGCCATTGTTTGAATTTAATCCACAAAAGATTTTACACTTAGTTTATTAGTTGAGAGTTTTTTGGTTTGCAGAATATTTTTTTCGTTCTGAGGATGTTTTCTCAAACATCCGAAACATCTTGTTTCCGAAATTGGGTCTAATCTCAATAGATTTTTGAACAATTGATTAGTAACTAAACACTGCTTCGTCATTTTCTGATATTTGTCATTTCAAAATCAACAGTAAAAACAAAACAAAACAAAACAAAAAAAATAACATGCTTACTAACAAAGATTTTTAAACAGAAAAATATTTTTAGTAAGCATGTTATTTTTTTGTGTCAAATTTTATACTACCCAGGTAGTTTATTTACGTATGTAACTAGGCAATGTTTTATAAGCTCCTAAGTAGAGGCTTGTAATTTGTAGACTCTTGGGATCGCTGCTTCGTCTAGTGTAGGTTTTTGTTTTTGAATTACGTATTATTAAAATTAAAACATCTACTATTATAACATCGAATAAAATAATGCAAAGCAACAACAAAGAAGCAATATTTTGTGTACTGTAAAGTACCTATGTGATTTTGTGATTATGTATTCAGGCTATGAAAATCCACTGCGTAAAGAATAGTACTGAGATATAATATAGTCAGTATTAAGACCCTGAATACTGAGTATATTATAGTTAGTTGGCGGCGGCGGTAGAGCTGCAAGTAGAGTGGATTATAAATATGATGAATAGAACGAAAGGGAACTTTGTTTCCATTTCCACTCACCTCAGTCTTCGTTATTCGATGTCGTGCTAACTTAACGACGGCAAAGTTTCCCTTGCCAATGGTCCTCTCGATGTCGTAAAAACCCACCCTAATGGGGGTTTTTGCAGGACGATCGCGCTCCGCCATTGTCGCATAGGTAGGTATAAAATCCTCAGATTTTCAAAGGAAACCACAAGCAAAGAATAGGATTTTCAACTCGTTATTTATCCATAACACCATTGGAGTTAATATCCCCGTTCACTGAACAGCGATCTGTATAAACCAGAAATATTCCAAATGTCCTCTAATAGGTACACATAGGTAGGTTCCTATGTTACATTTACTACGCAATCACGTATAACCTTAGGTATTATTCATACCCTGAAGTAAATAGGGATTATCAAAATGTACGCACTACGCGTCTCTGAATAGCACCTCTACCGGTTCGGGTGAGTCGAACGATAAGACGCGCACTACTAACAATCAGTTCCAGTAAACACGTCAGGTTTTGTGTACAAAATTTTATTTACGGTGATTAGAATATCGCGTAGAGGCGGCGTGATCGTATAAAACAGTGGGGCACCTCACGCCCGCCGCCTCGCCGGCTGTCAACCGGGTACTGAACTCGAGTCGATCGAGTTGAACACTCGACACTCGTGAAGCAAGAGCTACCTGCGGTCGCACCACGCGCGCTCTTTCAGCCGCCTGCCATGCGCCATATTGGATCTTTTTATGACGTCAGCGGCATGCCTTTAGCTATACCTACTTAGTAATATTAAGTGCAAGTATCCAACATCCTCATATCCATCAAGGGTTGATGTGTATAAAGCTATAACCCCTAATGATAGCTTACTAAACAATACGCATTACATTGTAGTTTACCAAAAGTTAACTAGGTATATAATTTACGTTAGAAGTTCGTAGGTAGGTACAAAGCATGGGCGCCGTCAGTTACCTTTAAAATGTATAAGCATTAATCAATAGGTGGACCTACCCGGAACTTCACTAGTTAATACATAGTTAAGGACCTACACACCACTTTAGTAGTTAAAAACGAAGATACATAAGTAACATAAATAAGTACGTACCTAAGGTAGGTAGGACCTGTGAAGATGACCTTAATGCTTTCTTCATTCGACTCGGTGTTACCTATTTTCTTAACTTTTACATATACTAACGCCCGTACAATATAATATATATTGTCCGGGCGTTATTAGGTTTAGGTTTGAGACTTTTATCCCCATAAAGACTGTCACTTACATGAGAACAATAAATATCATAAAAAAATCAAAAGTAGGTCGTTCTAGTATAAATTCAGTCAAAAAAGTATCGGGAATGGATGATTTTTTTAGGGTTCCAGGGAGTTTGAGCTGCATCTGTTATTTAGACAATGCTGTTTTTCGTTAATCATATCTAGTGTGTATTGCGAATTTCATGATGGACAAAAACATCGAGCAAAGAGTTTGTCTTAAATTTTGCATCGTCAATGGAATTTGGTATTTAGAGTCACTGAAAATGTTACAGAAGACTTACGGTGAAGCGACTTTATCAAAAACACGTGCTTATGAGTGGTACAAAGCTTTCAAAAGCGGTCGAGATGTGATGAAAGATTTGCCTCACTCTGGTAGGTTATCAACGTCTTCAACTGAAGTTAATATCGCCAAAGTGAAGGAAATAGTGACTGAAAATCCTTATTCAAGTTTGAGTGAGATAGCCGCTGAACTTTCTGTGTCTCACGAGTCGATCCGTACCATCTAAGAGAGCAAATTCGACGAAAAAGGTCAGATTTGTGGAAAGAAAATTCTTGGATTTTGCACCACGATAATGCGCCTTCGCACAAGGCCATCATTGTGAACTAATTTTTGACCAAAAACTCAACAAATACCATCGAGCAGCCACCTTATTCACCAGATATAGCTCCAGTGGACTTCTTTCTTTTTCCTAAACTCAAATTACCACTTCGTGGCACCCGTTTTCATTCGATAGAAGACATAAATGGGGAATTCGCGGCGAGAACTGAAATCATTCCGGAAAAAGCGTTTAAAAAATGTTTTGATGTTTGTATTATTCGTTGGCGTAAGTGAAGGAGCATACTTTGAAGGCGATAAAATACATTTGATTGAATAACTAACATTTTGTGTAACCTATTGATCTTTTCCCGGTACTTTCTTGACACAGTAGTATATAATAATAGCCCACGATTTTACTTATATATTTTCCTAACACTGCAGGTGACTACGCGCCACCCACTGTCCGCTTCAAAGACGGTTAGGTAGGTCAATGATTTTGTATTAAAGCTAGCATGAACCAAGTTAGCTGAGAGGTTCTCTTCTGGGCTGGGACGAAAAGATGCCTTACGCAGCTTACCTAGTCCGTTATCGTTATAACTTGAAGTTGCATAGAATATTACTTATGCGTGGGACATGAAAAAACTTAAAATACCGACGGGAGCCGGTACCTGGTACTTGCATGAGCTTCAAAAAGAAGAAGTAGAAAGTACTTACACTTCGAATCAAATGTTCTGTTCTGTAGCTTCAATCTTCTTCTTGTCTTATCCCACAATCAAAGTTATGTAGCTTTATTAGCTACTACCAACATAAAAGTGTGTTCCTTTTGAAATTCTTCCCGCCACTAGATGGCATTGCTTTTATTAACGAAATCGCAGCATCATCTTTAGTTATTTGGGCTAGCTATATGTTGGCTATTTATTTCACACTAAAAGAGAATGAAGGTCACTATTCACATTTTTTTCTTGGCAACATTAGCATTATGTTGCAGAGTCAAAGTATTTTTATAAGCATAGCTTTGTATTTCTTTCGTTCAGATGATAGAGAAACAGAGTAAAAAAATATAATGCTATCAATCTAACCTTCATTGATTGATGTAACGTAACTGGAACACTAATATTTTTGCAATGTGATTGTTGAAGGAAGGTGTCGGAATTTGGAAAAAATATTATTTTCGGAGTCGTTTCAATATTCAGTATTGTAATCATTGATTATCAACTTTGCAAATAATTATTATAATATTGTACGTATTTAACTAAAGTTTTGATGTCAGAATTACATTCAGTACACTTGCCAAGATGTCGGTGATACTCTTCTTCATTTTTGACAAGAAAAAGATGCAAGTTTTATCCTAGAGCTCTCTTGGATAACGAGCATATAATCTTTTGAATGTGATAGCTATATAAATGCTAACATGAACCAAGTTAGCGACGAAAACTTTCAGACTATCCAGTGCAGTCCAATTGGCACGAGTATGAAAAACAAAAGTAAAAAGGCCAAAGATCGTTTCGAAGGGAAGGACGAAAAAAGTTTACTAAATCAGGACGATTTAAGTGAAACTTTAGGTAATACTCTTCATATAAATAACATCAGCCATAACCTAACTAATGGGACTAGCGATCGCTCGCACGGACCTCTCGGCGGGAGCCTGACACAGCAGGACGGTATATCACAAGAAGCTACCAGAAAGCACTTGACAGATGTAAGTAGTGTACAGTGCAGTGATGCAGCAACCAGCGAGAGCAAAGGGAGTGCTGCCCAGCAAGCTATCAACTCTATCATCGATGATGCCCTAAACAACCTTGAAAATACTCTCAACAAACAAGATCTATCTCCACAGGATAAAATAGAAATTGTCTCCTATGAATCTGAACTGCAGATGCCTGAAATAATGAGACTTATACAGAAAGATTTATCAGAACCCTATTCAATCTATACTTATAGATATTTTATACACAACTGGCCTAAGCTTTGTTTCCTTGCAAAACATGAAGGAAAGTGTATTGGTGCCATTGTATGTAAGTTAGATATGCATCGCAATATTGTGAAGAGAGGGTACATAGCTATGTTAGCAGTTGATGAAAAGTATAGGAGCAGAAAAATTGGATCTCGACTTGCACAAAAAGCAATCAAGGTAATTAAATATCAAAAAAGCCCTAGAATTTAAATAGGATACAGAATTGTATGTATCATCATCTTCAGAAAATTGTTGTATGACTGACTAAATATATTACACATCCTGATACATAACTTGGAGGATATGTTAGTTTTTGTGTGCAGGGTCGCACTATGGAAGGAAATATAACCTCGTAACTCTTGTGACAGGTTGTAAGCCCATCCAACTGCTTGTTGGAACAATAATGGACATGAAGCATATTTAGATTTTTAGGATTCTAGGGCATGCCGGTTTCCTATTTTGAGTGTGTTTAAAGCATTTAATTTTTTTGCCTTGGGCCTAGACAGTGCAGCAAATGCATACAAACTTGTAGGAATTCTTCTGGATTCTGTGATAAATCTTAATTTCTCTACTCTACCTAATTTACCATGTTGTGATGTACTCATAGCGCTTGTTACCTATGATACAGGGAATGCTTATATGGGGTCAGGACTATGTTTCTAATGTTGGGGTGTTTATTTAGGAATATTTTTTTGCTAGCTCATTTATATATATTTTTTTTTCAGGCTATGATAAATGATAATGCTGATGAAGTTGTACTAGAAACAGAAATCACAAATAGACCAGCACTTAAGCTTTATGAAAACCTCGGTTTTGTGAGGGACAAGCGCTTATTTCGATACTATCTCAACGGTGTGGATGCATTGCGGTTGAAATTATGGCTAAGGTGAAATTTGTAGCTAAACGAGAAATTCTCAATGTTGTGTTTCATAACTCTAAGGCTATGCAGCCTCTGGATTACAGCAAATAACTGTTAAAAAACTAACACAATTTGCCATCCATGAGGATATAGTCAAATGTATAGTTTGTTTCAATTATTTTTTTAGTCATGTGATATGTTTTATTATATCTAATTTATGTGTTAAAATTGTTAAAGAAATGTTTTCATCACTTCTTTTATCTTGACTATAAGAATATAATAGTTTTATATCCTTACTAAAAATACACAACTTTGAAGAATAACACTGTAGTCACTGTTTATTTTGGTTGCCCTTCACTAGATTTATTTACCAAATATTTGATAAACTTGACTAAGTAGATAAACAGTATATTTTTTAATTTGTATTTAAATAAATCCATCTGAAAATTTTATTATTGGTTTGATATAAAAAAAAATATGTTAGCCTGACAATGCTTCTAAAACCTATCAGAGCTATTGTCACAGCAAGGCAAATCATTTTTTTATTGAAAGTACTCCCAAGCCAAACAAAGCTAGCTCCAATCCAAAAAGCATGCTTATACCTACCATAATTATTTTATGTTGCACTGTAATTTACATCATACTATCTCTTGTGAGATTTTAATCAGTCCAGTTAGATTCTGAGTAAGTATGTATTTTGTGGGCCTTTAGTGTTGCTAGATCAACACTAAAGGCCCATTGAAACTGATGCAAAATTTGACAACCTTTTCTCTTTGATTTACTCTTGTGTTTTTTTTCACACTGCATCATCTAGCCCCAAACTAAGCAGAGCTGGGGGTCTAGAAATACCTCATGCTTACTTTTCCTTTTACACTAATGCAAATTTGTCAAGCTGTGAAGGATAAAAATATAAATGTTAGTTTGAATAATTTATTTCAGAAATATACAGGCTTAAAATGTAAAGGTGATAGTGTTTGTTGAAGCTCCATCATAGATAAAGGTATTATTTACAGGTTTATATTGTTTAGTAACAAGTTTTATGGCCTCATGAGCCACACATCCACCTAAGAAAGCTGAAATGCTGTGCAGTTCTGCTCCCCCATACCTACACATCTCTTGTATATGCTCATCTTTTCTAGCCAAGTCCTGAGAATAGGATATTTCACTTAGGAACTTAGTAACACAGGTTTTAAGCTTTGCTACATCTCCTTCAGATTCCCATTCGCCTGGAGCCCTACAATGCTCAGACTTGAACAACTCTGAAGCTCTTAACATAATGTAGTTTACCATCATCACATCTGGTTCCTCAAGATGCCTAGCTATGTATGCTGCTACGGAGCTTCCTAGCTGGTATTCAGCTGCAATGCTGGATCCTTTTATCAAGTTCAAGTCATGGGAGTGTCGACAGAACAGTTTAACATCAGATTCACTGATGCTGTCAACATGTAGCTGCGCCACTATTTGTTGCACTTTTCTATATACAACTTCGGCATCCATAGCTGCTTGTGCTCTATAAATGTTTTGTAGTTTCACATAGTGTTCTGTGGATGCTGTCATGTCAGGAAGAAATCCTTTTACTGGCAGTTTCCCTTTGCCCTCAGCTTCAACAAATCCTCTCAGGGCTGCACACATGATCCAAAATGGTGAACTCTCCTTAGTAAGATTAGTAGCAGCATTGCTATACAATAACTCCTGGATTTTCACTGGCAAGAAGGATGGAACCAGAGAGGTATTCACAGCTCTGATAGCCTCCTCAAAGTTTTCTTCTGCTATTGGTACACCATTTTCATCTTTTCTAATAAACCCCTGAATAGCTTCTCTAATCTCATTCTTCTCTTTCCTACTCATAGGCCAGTTATCTGTATGGGTCACTCTCCATTTTTGAATAGCTTTGTAAAGAATTACAATCCAAGGTATGTGGCCATGGTCTTTCAAGTCAAGGGCTTCAATGTCAATAGAATCAAGGTAGTTGGATAAAGCTTGGAATGGTATGTCCAAACGTAAATCTGTCTGTTCATTGTCTGGATGAGTCTCAACAATTACATGTTCATTGATTTGGATCCTGAACGAACCAAGGAAGCCAACTGATCGGCATTGAATGAATGGTACATTTATATCCCACAAGTGTTGAGCTAGAGCTGAAACCGTTTTCTCACCAAGAGCTGTCGATATAACGAGGCTGAACGATTTGAAGAAGTCAGGGTTTTCACGCAAAATTTGATCAGGAGGTTCTTGCACTGCATGGCCTTGTACAGCAGAATTGAGTTCCAATAGCAATCGAAGTGCTTCCGATCCTCTGTTCAAACCCGTGCTCGAGCATTCTAGAAAGAAGTTGCTGCCAATATCCTCTTCAGAAACGGTTTTGTCATCAACAATAGTGATTGCTCCGACGCCGGGTAGTACGATGGATTTCAGTATTTCTGTACCTAGTCCTGTAGCGTTTATTAAGCAAATGTGGCCATTCTCAAGTGCAGCCTGTCCATGGTCACCCCATAGTCTTAACTGACGATCGTATTGTTTGTTCTTTTCACTTTGTTCTGGTGATTTGGGAGAAGGAGATGCCATGACTATAGTAGATACTTCCTATTTTGCTGAATGCACTTTTGTAACACCTTTTTTTAATGTTAAGATAATGCTTCTTTCGCTGGTTGTCTACTCATAGAAAAAATAACCCTACACTACGTTTAGTTTTGGTCTGATGGTTTATATTTTCTTTCGAAATTGCGGCGAATAGATTGACGATTGGATTGACGTTGGATCGATTTTGCTTGATCGGAGATTCGTTCGTTCGTTCGGTGTCGCCAGCTGGGTCTTCGGTGTGAAAAATAACCTTTCATTAGAATAAGATTCTAAAAGTTGATAGAAAACAGATTTTGGGTATTAATTTACAGAAAAAAATATAATTGAGTGTTTTCCAAAAGGATTTGAAGTAGCGATAAAAGGAAATTTCGTCAAAGTTCGCGTGAATGTAATGTATTGATTGTCACCGCTACCGTGATGAAAAACCCAGCATTTCTATAATCATTGGAACAACCACTAGGGAAGGGGAGGGTTCATCCTACTACTATTATAAACGCGAAAGTTTGTGAGGATGGATGCTTGTTACTCACGCAAAAACTATTGAATTTTGATGACTTTACAGTAATATAACTTATACATCAGAATAACACTTAGGCTACTTTTTATCCGGGTACCACGCAGGCGAAGCCGTGGGCAGAAGCTAGTTCACTATTCACTTCTTGATTATGGCTTTTGTAACTATTTGTCACAATTCTGCCAAGAAGCTAGTTATGTATAAACATTAGTATAGTGTCTTTGGCTTCTCTATCAGCCGTCATCTCAGTCCTTTCTTAACGATGTTATCCTTCACACTATCCCACAGACTAGTTAGAGATATCCATTCATCTTTTCTTTGGCCTACCTCTGCTCTTATTTCCATCCACATTCATATTTTAACACTCTTCTCATAATATGACATTCGTTCTTCCTCATCACATGCCCATAACACGCTAATCTATTACTCCTCATGTTTTCGTCACTGGCGCTACTTTCATCTGATAAATATTCATTCACACATCCATCTCAACATTCTCAACATTTGCATCTCAGCCGCGTGCTTTCTTTTTTCATCAATCCCTTTGTTTACCCAACACTCAGATCCATCGCCATCCTCGTGGCTGTTTCGGAGATCAGTGTAGGAGTGGGGTTAATGAAGTGTGTATATTTTTTTATTTGTTATACATCTTCTATATGAATATATCCCAATCAACACAATTTTGACTTGTTTCGGAGATATCATCTTCGATCCCGGATTGCACCCGGGTGCGACATGGGCTAGAGGTGGCGGGGCGGGGCGCGGCGGGCGTTGCCATAGTTCTGCACTGCATTTATGAAACGAGGTAATAGGAGTGAAACTAGAGGGAATGTACGTAATAACTACTGTAATAATAATTGATATAAGTCTTGGTTGAATAAGTTAACTGTGTAAGTACTACTTTGTAAATTACACACAAGTGTTTTTTACCATAGATAAGTACTATGTTGTCACTTCGCGACTCGCAAGACTGAAGACTCCGTAAATACCGTGATTGTGTGAACAGTGTCAGTAGTTCGCGCGACACTAGTACACAAAAATTTCAACGAGTGTGGAGACGAATGCGAACTCGAATTGAAATTGAAATAGCCACGGCCAAAAAAAAGTGGGACATTGTTTTGTTTAGTTAGCTAAAGTGAAATGGTTGGTAATAACTAAAAATTGGACGAATGTGTTTGGAAATGAATTTACAAACGCTTTTCCAGGATTTTAATCCTAGGTATTTCTTTCTTTCCTACAAATTTCTCGTTTGAAGTAAATTTGTGTAAGAAAAACTACACGTTCTCATTTTATTTTTGTCCACAGCAAATTTGTAGTTCACACTTGTTTACTCATTTTTACGGCTTTACTAGCGCTAAAGCTAGATAATTCAATAACATGGTCGTATTGGGCAGTCTTTGCACCAATATGGGTGTGGAAACATCTTGTGGTCTTTGGAGCCTCCGTTGGTACTTATATTTGGTGGCAGTACCCTCACTTTAGGTAAGTCAAATAAGTGGGTACTGCAAATTTATATTCAAAACATACAACACAGGAGGCTGAAACTCATACAATTTATTTGATAACAATTTTGATTCTATCTGTTATTTATTTTATGTTAGGTTCAAGTTATTAACAAAATAATATGTAAAAATTCAAATCGAAAGTCATTTCATTAAATTTAGGCCAGAAAAAATCTCGATCATTTTGATACCTCAAGATCTAGACTAAAAGCACCTAGCAGAAGTTGAGACCAATGTCTGTGATGGATCAGACATTGGCTAGCCTCAGCTTTTGCAGGCTCTGCTTGTGTGATACCCTAATAAAAAGTATGAAAATCAGTTTGGCTGTATTTGTAGTCTATTCAAATTTAAATTCTGCTCATACTCACTCACTTGCTGGCTGTTGTGAACCATATGACGCCCTCTACCTGTTATTTTAGTCAAGAACACCTTCACATCTTAAAAAGGCTAAGCAATATTTAAGATTATTAAAGCTATCTCCTAAAGTACCTACATTGACTACCTACTATAAATATCTTTACTGTAGATATTTATAACTAGTTTGTTTAAGCAAAACCTCGGCCTGCTTACCTATCTGTTGCTATATCCTTAAGACAGGGTTCATGTGAGATACCTACCTATAAACACCATCTATGTACCTACCATGTGAAAGCAATAAATGTATTGAGTATTGAGCTATACCTCACAATCTCGCCCAAAAGCTTGATGAGATTTCTCACAAAAAAAATCATAAACTTGATAATGGATGATTTCAGGTTAGAAGGAGAAGCTTATATCCACTACAAAGCAATGTTGATAAGTCTTGCCATACATCTAATCCTTCTCATGTTTGAGCTTCTTGTGTGCGATCAGCTGACCACAGGTCGCCATTTATGGATACTTGTGTTTATACCATTGATATTTATAAGCATAGTCTCTATAGCTATTTGTATGTGGTCAGTGAAACATGATCGGAGCTATGAGGTAAGTGCCTTTCTATCTTAACAATAGTTAATGTTTTAGAATTCTAGCATTTAAATATAATGGTTTTTGCATACTATATTAATAATCCATGAACATAGGGATAACCCTAATTAGTTGGGAGTTTAAAATTATCTTTAATTATCTCTTTAATTAGTTTGAAATTATATGGAGAACTCCCATTCAATGAAACCTAGTTAGTACACTCCTTCAATGAACAATATCGTTGAGCCTTTTTGAGACATTCAGTATACACAGACAGACAATCAAGTATAGTAATACTTTTTTCTTGTAAATAATTGTTGGATGCAGTTGTCATGTTTCATCATTAACTTAGCTGTTGCCAGTAGCTTTGCATGCATGACGTCATGTTTAAAAAAAAACAATACAAACTTTCACCCTTTTTTGGTATCCTCCAAAACTATCTCATGTTTGCTATTTTAGTTGGACTTTTCGAAGATCTATACAAAATTTAAATGAGTATGATTTAAGTTGAACCCATGTTTATTATTATGAGTATGTCCAGTAAAACATCATATTCGGTAAATATGTTTGATGAGCTTTTTAGCAGAACACACATAAATCAGAACTGACTTATAAAACTACCCTCTTAAACTATATTAATGTAAGGAGGTTTGACAAGTACTCACATTTAGATACAAAAGTTATCAACAAACAATTGAAGTAAAATATGCACAACTGTATCCTTAAAGAAGCGGTATTCTTTTAGAAATTCGTCATCCATGTTTCAAAAGGGCTCTCTGCATTCATAAATTTTAACAAAAACCACTTTCTGTTGTCGCCTGTGGAAAGATTAATTTGTATGGAAATGACATTAGCTGTGGAAATGTCACATGACAGCTGCCAAGTTTTACCTTGACAAATTTGCGTTAGCGTGAAAAGAAAAATAAGCGTGAGGTATTTGTCTAGCTAAAGGATTTTGAGTCAAGTCGAGTAAATCTTGAGGTGTTGTTTAAGAATACGGGGGTTATTGTATGGCCACCAAGACAACCGTTTTGTATATGAAAGAGAAGACAAAAATTCTGTTCCTCTTTTTATCAGACAATACTTTTTATCCTTTTGTCAGGCAGTTTTTTGTCTTTTTACTTCCATCAACAAAACTTGAGTCCTGTCTTGAGTGCTCATGGTATCGGTGTAATAATGATGGTATTTTAATTTCCAGCTGGAACTATTTTGTGCTGTAAATATTCTTCAGTTCATATTTCTGGCGTTGAAGCTTGATGATTTCATCAACTGGTCGTGGGAAGTGGTTTTCGTTCCGCTGTGGATACTAATGTGTTTAAGCTTAGTAGGTGAGTGATCATTGGCATTTGAATGTTACAGACAAGATACTGACTAGAGGAAAAATGTGCGCGGTGTTTGTCGTTCCAATATGTCCTAAGTAAATAAATCAATAATAATAGAGGGTCATCTCTGCTGCTTTTATATGGTGTTTTTTCGTTATGTTAACTTTTGGATATCCAAATTTACATAATATAATTAGGTATGCCTTAAAAGCATAGCGCGATGTCGTAAAATTCAATCGAAGCGACGTGAAACATGGCTCTCAAGAATGAAACTCGCCAGCAGTGGTCGGCCGGCAACCAGAATGGCTTAACAACTACCAGACCCCAGAATTTTAGGTATATAAAATTGGTACTTCTGTACACAAAGTCAGTTTTTTTCCAGATTTATGACATACTAAAAATTAAAATCGTATTGAAGCGAGGACTCAATGATCCCACAATACAGATTCTAAACTATATTATATCAGTTTGCGCTAGGAGCGAGCGAGAAAGACCATGGTGCGTTACGTCTTTACCGAATTTTAAAGGCGAGTGAGACAAGTTACCGTCTAGATTGTCTGAGACACAGAGGCATCCAAATTGTCTGAGGCCGGACTAGTATATTATTAGAGAAATTGAGCCATGATCCACGACGATACAGGCATTTAGAATTTTGCCAGAACTCTAATTGCCTGTATCGTTCCCCAACGTGAACACCGATGAATGCTATTGCTTACAATATAAGCAATGGCTAACCTATCTTAATTTGATCCCCAGGAGTGCTATACAGCATTATATTCGCCGGCATACTATTACGCACGCCAGAAGTCAACATACAGCAGCGGCGGACCAGTTTCAATTCTGCTATGGCTTACACGTTCACGGTGTGCCCCATATTGGTATTTCAGGTACATAAGCTTAAAACATAAAACACCGTTTTTTAATCGTACCATTGCTCTACTCGAGGAAATCCTTTGAGGAATATAACTTAGCGAAGACAGCTCTCCAGTGTGAAGTATTAATAGGCATGTGATAAAGCTCTTAAAACCGACAACTTTGACGACCACGAGAGGTCAGTTAGATAGACTATACCGTGCCAAATAAACATAAATTTTGTTTCGGGAGTTGGTATTGCCAATTGGTCACGCCGCTAAAACAGTGTTCTCGGCCGAGCTGATGACTGGCCGACTGCTTATACTACCTGAACACGATTTCGCTTCAAGATTCCCTTTATGGGGATTTTTCCCGGCCGGGAAAACCTAGCGAGGTACCATAGCTATGGTACCACGCTAAGTTTTTCCCCAAAGCCCAAGTTTCATCGAAATCGTCAGTGCCGTTTTCGAGATCTTGTGTGGACCAACAAACAAACGTACATTCTTTTAAGAATAAGAATAAGATTGGTAACATTTTCCTGTGGTTTTTCAGGTGCTATTGACAAATAAACTGGACGACGGACTTGCACTCAAATACATAGTTGTAGTGAGTCCTCTTTTTGTGAGTTATGCTACCCTCATCATCATGTCGTTCAGCTCTAAAGGAGGGAATAAATGTGAGTAAACTTTAATACCTAAGGTTACACTTGAACACGTCATTAAATATCCATGCGGGTGTGAAATTAGCTGCAAGAACCTCCAACAGTGCAACGCTGCCGAATTCGGTAACGCGACTAATTTGAAATAGCAGCTCGTCAACTTGCACGCGATTTGGTTAGTAACATCTTCAAATATTTTTCAGGGTGGTTCGGTATCAGGAAAGATTTTTGCCAATTTCTCCTATCCGTTTTCCCGTTATTACAAGAGTATGCGAACATAGCGTATAATAATAACGTGAGTCGCGGTTCTAATGTGGTGCCCAGCGACCCGCCCACAAACCAGGAACCGTACAGAGACGAGGAACAAAAGAAAGTAAAAGAGAAAAAGTCACACAAACATCAAAAGAAAAACGAGGCTATGAAACCCGTTGTGCCTATTACGAGCATAGACATGCCAGATTGAAGTTTATACGTAAAGGAATAAGTGCTGGAATTGTGTTCACTTTTAGATTGTAAATTGGGCTTCGGAATAATTATTGGGGCATTCATTGTTATGTTTGATAGTTTGTGTAAGTAGACTTATCCGTTGGGTGTGCATCTGCGAGTATATGCAACTCGCTTTCACGTAATAGGGAGAAAGTGAGACAGCAATATTAAATTATCGAATGATTAAATTAGCTTCAAAATTAATTATTACGAAGCTTTCTCTAATATTAGCGGTGAACGGAACTCAGAGCTGTAGTTGGTAAACTTGGGTCTTTATGTAGTTTTTGTGTACATATATACCTACAATTAATAATGTATTTTCATACTTAGTAATTTCTTCCAAATTAAATATTAGGTATCTAAATCTACTCCTCTAAACTACTATAAATTGATCGACAGCAATCTAACGAAATCTACGTTTACGTTATTAAAAAAAGCCTTTACCTTTTTTAATAGACAAATTGTTAAAAACACTCTGAATTTGCCATTCTACTGTAAGTTTTTTATTGTACATTATTCGACGCTATTATAAAAAACCCCGACTAAGAAGAGAAATGTTGCAAGTTGGAGCCTCTATGTTTTTGCCTGTCTATTTGTCGGGAGCTGCATTCCATGTGTTTTTGGCATCAAAACTGTGTGTTAGCGAGAATGGTTCTTAGCTAATTTTGGTGGAAACGTAGCCGTAATGGAAACGCTCAACTCTGTTTTCAAGGGAACTCAGGCATTAATGGAAAACTTCAGTTAAGAAACCATCCTTCAGTTAAGATTTTGTTTCGTTGACATCAGACTGAATTTCATACTGCATCGCGGCAGGAAGGTCAAAACTGCAGACGCTGAAATAAAAATTGTATCGGGGAGTATTGTAATAAAATTATTAATAAAATGAAGGTTTAGTATAAATTGTTAAAATCATGTAGTTATTACCTTTGAACTAAAGCATATCTATACTAAAAAACTCGCTTTATGAATACAAAAAAAAGGTAAGATTTTATATGTAGTAAATTAGTAACTCTGATAATATATTTTTATTTTCAATCATGTAATGCATCGTTACTAATTGCATAATAGGGATATATGCCTAATTTTTACAATGCTTAGCCAAACTTAACGATTAATAAGCAATATGTTTATGTGAGTAAATATTGTAATCAATTTATAATTCCATCGCCACTGCTGCATGGTTGATGGGGATTAATCAATATCCACCAGTGGATATTTTGATGGGAATTTTAAACATAATCCGTTTAACTTGTGTTAAACGGACTTATATTTTTATTCGTGTCCAATCTCATTAAAATACCGCATAAATATTGAATAATGGTTTGCTTTCGTGACAAAAATTACTATTTTTGTTTTTTGCCTAGCGTAGGTATGACAATAATTTTACAATACAGGGCGTTATTCATCATAACATTATTTTAACTGTGATATTATCTTCCTTTGATGTTGCTATGTCGTTTAACACATTTGTTAATACTTTAGTTATGTTGTTCAAAAATAAAACTTTCGAATTGTACAAAGAAAATTATATTTTATTGTATTCCTTCCTATTAATCAGGCTCGATGGATAGAAACTAATGAATGGTTAAGATAGGAGTGAGTACTGAGATGACAGCTGATAGAGGAGAATGGAAGAAAGAAAACATGTTGTGCCGACCCCACGTAATGTGGGATAAGGATAAGAAGATAATGATGATGATGGATAGAAACTACCGTTTTCTTTAGTAAAATATTTAGGTAGGAGTACGTAACGAAAATGAACTGCAATGAGGTTAAATTTAAGGTTTAATAAACACGGTCAGGTTACATAATTTTGCGCTATTTGGCGAGGCCAAAGTTTATTAGCAATGATTTCCTTGACCCGACTTATTCCACGAGTGAGTTTTCAGGGTAGTCGTGAATTTAATGCCAGTGTTTTGTCGTTGGAAAATGTAGTTCTTTTTGAATGTCACTGTTATAAACTGGTACGACAATAAACTAATGTAGTTTTATCACGAGTAAGTAGGTAAATGAAAAAATAACTACTTATCAAGTTGTTGGGTTAAATTCGTACTAGACCTTGAGTATATTTTTGTAGTTTAATACGTATCTACGTACTTATATGTCCGTCTGCACTCAGGCAAATACTTAGACGTGTCTTATAAGCAGTTATACCAACTTACATTCGAACCCGCTCTCAGACATGCCCAAGCCTTGCTTAAGCTTATGTAAAAAGCATTAAATTTGATTATAAGTAGACAGAGATGGCATCGTTATGTTGTGCCATATCATTCGACGTCGCACTTTTTGTGGAGGATCTTAGGATGATGATGATCAAGAGGCTTTCTTTTATAAAATTGAGTCTATCTCTCTCTTTCTCTATCTCTCTCCCTAAATATCTACTTTGCTCTCCTACCGATATATAAGAGTCGTCTTGTTTATGTTTATTTTAGCTTCCCCTTGCTAAAACTTTTTAATCGTTACATTGATAGTAGGTACTAGGTATTTCAATAGCAACCCTAAGAAGAGTTTTATCTTCTTTTGGCTGGTATCTACTACAATTTATTCCAAATCAGTTAAAAAACTCCAATCGTTTTCAATTAGGTAAATACTTATCGGAGTCCACAAACTATAATCACTACCCATAAAATCAAGGTTGGGGTTACACAGCAGTAAAAAGTTTAACTATAGGCAATTGGAAGTTGTCCTACACTCGCTTAGACGCTTACGAAGGCTGGCACCGACGTCCCCATCGATTTAGTCAAACAATACACCGAAATGCAAGCCCCAACTCCCCAGTCATTACCATGGCTCAGACAAGATAACAGCTTAGGGCACTTTATATTTTTATAATGATTTCGAGTACGATCGGCAAGAAATGGATAAGCGAAGAGACTGAAGATGAGGAGGAACTATTCAGTCATTGCAGGGAGATGGAACTGGTGTGTTATGCGGTTACTAATGTGATTCTGGACGCGGATAATAAGTGGAAAGGCGCTGGTGGGAACAGTAATACTCATTCGTTGTCGAATCGGAAATATATTATGGAGTTAGTAAATATACAGGTAATATATTGAAACGACTTATCCGAAAAATTCTGATAAGGCCGGAAAAAGTGCACTTTATGTTTGGCTACGCGAAGATGTATGACTAAATTCAGACTCAGCATCAGTTCGATCCATGGCCAAAGTGGTCAACTCATTGGCGGCGGTTAAATCGCCCGATTTTACCTTAGGATAATAAACACATTACTTGCTCGTTGTCTGTTTATCATAGACTCCATGGATACGATTATTTGTTGATTGATTCTGTTGTGATTGTAGAAATTACATCAGCTGATTGTTTTTTCTATTTTATACCTACATCTTTACACATCTTAGCGTTTCATTTACATTTGCCATCTATTTACTCGTACATTTGTGATACCTAGATCGCTTAGGAGATGCAACTGAAAGTAAAAAGCCTCTAGATGGATTTTTAACTATTTTATTTTGGTTTTTAATTGTGTTTTTCAGGTACTAGATCAAATAATAGAATACTTATCGAAATTAGTAAAGTCCTTCTACAAATTGAATCCTAAACTAGCGCGGTTGAAAAAGGATAACGGTCTACTTAAGAGCAAACACGACCATATCTTTGATAAGCTGTGCAGCGGTAGATTTATAATGCTGCAAGCAATTAACGGACTAATATCGACAATACTCAATACGTGCCTTCATAGAGAAGATTCGAGGAAAATGATTGAATCTTGTTTAAGGTAAGGAAATATCTATACTGATTATATTATAAAGAGGTAAAGTTTGTGAGTTTGTTTGGGTAATCTCCGAAACTACTCATCCGATTTCAAAAAATATTTCACCAAAATCTATTTAAAATGGATTTTCATCAAATCTAAAGTAAATCATTTGGTTTATCCCTTGGTGAGACATAAGGCTAGAATAGTATAATAATATCTATGCTTGAGGCGAGGAATCTAGCTTCTCGCTTATTCCTTATTATAGCAACGTCTTGGCAGAGGGCTTAACCTTTAAAAGTATGCTCATTGTTATGTAACTATTTTGCATTAACTGGCAGTTTGGAATTCGATCTATAGAGACAATACACCGTGTAACTGTTCCAAGGATACACCAGGTTTATATAGTAACGGGTTCTGTATGTATTGGCATTCAGACTGTTTACTAAAGTATTATTTTTGAGTTCGATTCCCGCTGCGGGATAAATAATTGCATGATCTGCAATTCTAGTTCCTGACCCCTAGGCACAGGAAATCCTAGTCTGTGTCCGAGCTATGAATCTGTTGGGTACTTAGCAAATTAACTGACGTAACGTCTTTTTGAGGGCTGCCATATGCGTGAATAATTTCTGTTAATTTATATGAATATTTTGTATCTAATTGAAATTTTGATTTCATTTACCTTTTTTAACTTTCGTTTTTACTGATATAAGTATTTAATTTATTTCAGTTTGGTGAACATTTACAATCACCTTATGGGTTTGAGCTACAAGAAGTATGTAGCCAAGTTTAACATAGGAAGCAACACTTACCCGAGCACTGTTAGTGAAACGAAGACAATAACTTTGACTAAAATTGTACAGGTATCGTACCTCTCCATATATTTTATGATCTGTTAAATGTTGTGAAAAATGGTATCTAGGTATAGCATTCGAATGGTGAATGCTATACCTAGGTACAGTTTTAGTTCTACAATAAAAATCCTACTGAAATTCTAAATCCTAAAACGATACGAATGTCAAAATGTATAATTAGCTAAAAAGGTGTTAGGGGTTCCAAAATACATTTTATGGTCAATCCCAACGGCCCGTGGTGCACGCTGCCGACCAACGGATGATCTGCGCGCTCCACCCACCAACCCGTACTGGACCAATGTGGTGGGTTATGGTCTAACCCTCCTTTATGATAAGCACATCAATTTGTGGCACTCTTTGGAGGAGGCGTATGTCCAGCAGTGGGCTTCTACGGGTTGTTGATGACCAAAACGATTGCCTAAAAGCATTTTTGAGACCTATGCGCTCTTATCTTTATCTTGCGTCTTCCTGTGAGGCATGCATGTGGCACCATGGCGGGCTACAATAAATCTAGTTGAACCAATGCACGCCTTAGACGCAAGATGAATTGGAAGTTGATCATGAAAGCGCACAGTTGTGACGTAGACAGCTCGATTGCTATTAAGTATTTAAATAGTCAAGATTAATATAATAAAAATATCGATATAAATTGCGACTGTACGTTTTCCTCGGAATTATTTGCTTAGGAATAACGATGTCGGCATAAATTCTTATAAAATTGTAACCTACACTAAAACAAATTAATTGACATCCGGACTCTATATCTTTGATAAAAGGTGCCACTTTTTCGTACAAAATATATCTAAATAGGACATCTGAGAGAGGAGCGACACTCATAAATTCACTCTACGTTGACTCATATCGCAAATTCTCCAGTATATGGCGACAAGTCACGTTACTCTGTTTGTGAAAAACCGAGGAAAAGTATCGTGTCTATATGTATATAGGAGTTGGTAGGTACCGGTTATGATATAATTTTGTATAGTCTGTTGGGTATTCATGAGGCCAATGACAGGGCACGCGATAATCATAGCCAGATCTATGTGATGTCTAATGACTTTAATAGCTAAATTACCTAATTGATCTTGTAGACTGTCAGCTTTCTTGATGCCTAACAAAGATCTAGGAGTCTGCATTGGGAGTTATTTTTCTATTTCTATTTCTAAGTCTTTACTGCTGCTTTCGCAGCGGGTCCTTGTGACACATAGGCCTCCTCCAGTTCTTTCCATTTCTCTCTATCTCGTGCGGCCCTTGTCCATAGTGGGCCGGCGACCTGTCTTAGATCGTCTGACCATCTCTTGGGAGTTACTTATCGAAAGATAAAAGTTTACATCACTGTTTATTTCAAATCGTCCCGAATCTGTAACTAGCACCCAGGATATCTAGACAAAATACCTCCCGCTTAGTTTTTCTTTTACGCTAACACAAATTTGTCAAGGTAAAACTTGGCAGCAGTCACGTGACTTTCCACAGCTAATGACAATTCCATACAATTCAATCTTTCCACAGTCGTTAACGCTAACAGAAAGTGGTATTTGTCTAGACACCCAGGAGGGCTAGACAAATACCACTTTCTGTTGACGTTAACGCCTGCGGAAAGATAAAATTGTATGGAAATGTCATTTCCATACAATTTTATCATTCCGCATTCGTTAACGCTAACAGAAAGTGGTATTTGTCTAGACACCCAGGTCGGTCAGTACGCAACAACTGACGATCGTCGCTCTCTCCTGCCTAAGAAAAGTCGGTCGAAATGGAATCTACCAATTTATGTCATATTTATTTTCAGAATTTAGCTAAGAGTCGTGTAGAAATTAATTGCCAGCGACTAATCAATTGTCTAGTGACAGTTTACAGCCCTGAAGGAAATTCTGACGATGATTCTGGTTCCAGTGGCGAAGACCTCGAGATTTATCAGTAAGAACTTTACGAAACTTAAATTCAACACATCAATCTTATGGTGCACGTTGTCTCACTTTTCTTTTCCCTTGGTCGGACATTGGAGACTGGCGAGTATGTTGTCACCGTGGTCGAACAACTAAGGCTGGATAGTCACTTTGCTTCGGCAGTATCTGTCGTCCGATCAAGGGAAAATAACGGTCGGACAAAGCCTATTAGTCGTAAGTAATAAGAAGAATGATAATAATAATACGCTAAAAAAAACATGAACATAGCTATAGAGATTTAAAAAAACAAAAATAGTTTCCGAGAATTATAATTCATCAGAAATGTTATTTATCACAAATAACAAAAGAAAAATGACTAAACCTACTTAATTATTTTATTCCAAACGTTAGATACGTTAATGCTTTGCCTACCTTAACTTTATTTTATCGTACCTACTATTTTTGATTACAAAAACCTATCTGTTGCTATATCCTAAGACAGGGTTCATTTGAGATACCTACCCATAAACCTACCATGTGAAAGCAATAAATGTATTGATTATTATCCCCAAGACTGTAAGAACTTCAAAATGATTTAATTAGTTTGGGTAACTATTGCAAAGATAACCTCTTATATTCGAATGTTGCTAAATGTAACTGTATTACATTTTCACGGAAGAAAACCTCAATTTATGATTATCACTTAAATGACGTATTACTTCACAGGGTTAATGTAGTTAGAGATCTGGGAGTACTACTAGACAATCAGCTCATACTCAGTACCCATATTGAAAATATTACGGATCGTGCATATCGTTTGTTAGGTTTCATCTTAAGGATTGGTAGGGAGTTTAGTAATGCAAATACACTGATCACACTTTTCAGTTCAATAGTTCGACCTATCTTAGAATATGCCTCAAGTGCATGGAATCCTCAATATCAAATTTATGTCAATAGTTTAGAGCGAATTCAGAATACATTTTTGAAGCATCTGAAATACAAAATTTAAAAATCTAATCAAGGGATTTTCTTTAATATTGATACACTACAAAGCCGACGCACCATCAGAGATCAAATGTTATTATTTAAAATTTTGAATAATATTGTTGACTCCCCATATCTTGTAGGTCAGATTGGTTTGAGATGTCCTCGTTTAAATGCCCGTCATACAAATAAGCTTTTTTATTTAGAATATTTAAGAACAAACTATGCATGCAATTCATTTATCCCACGAGCCTGTAAGTTACACAATGAACAGTTTTCTGAGTGTGACATTTTTTCATTATCTGCTAATGTGTTTAAAAAACAAGTCACTCTTATTTAACAAGTTGTTGAATAGCAGAGCATGTTATTCAATATGTACCTATTTATATTAATTTATTTACCTAGTGTAAGAAGTACCGTCTTGTTTTAAAATTATTTATATAGGGTTACTATTAGCGGCAGCTTAATTGGTGTAAGAAACATTAGTTTTTACCATTTATCTTGATATTGTAAACCGTTTGTGCCTTAATAAAAATAAAATAAAATAAAATTATTTTAGTACGCTAACGAAACACATAACACCGCCCACATCGTCCACGCTTCGCGAAATGTCCGTCGAGGAACGCCGGGAAGCCTTCATAGAAAACAAGAAGAATAAAATGAAGCAAGCCAAAAGTCTAATAGAAGTGAAGAATCGGAACAATAAGAAACTCAATGAAATCATGAGCGGGCAAAACTCTGACGCAGACGTGCCTTATACGTCCTTGCTGACTAACGAATGTATTTTGGAGAATATTATGAATAGTGATGGTATGTTTTTAGTTCTAGCATGATTGCTGTACCTACGCATCTATGTTTACTGTGTATTTTTTTAACATGAACAGAAACATACGCACATACGTAGTCCTGACCCCACACTAGAACACCCTGTGTCGTGGATATCAGGAACTACGAATGTTGTGGTACAAAAACACCCAGACTCTGAACAAATATCTGCAGGACATACAAACATTTGCCCTGCAGCGGGAATCGAACTCGCACCTCTTGCGTCTTGCAAATGACGCGACAATACGCGTTTTTCTTAAATGAACGTCTATCTTTCCGCTGCATCGTCTTAGAGGTGCAATTTAGGAACGTCACTTGAAACTCGGCGGAATTGGTCAACGCATTACCGATTACAGGCGAAGATGCAGATCGAGTCCCACTGAATCGGAATTTCGGGACACATTTAAATGTAATGTGCTCCTCAAGTGTAGTTTTAACTTTAAAATTTACGAACTTATGTAATTTTTTCAATGTGTTTCAGAAAATGTGAACGGAATCCTTCAGAGTGAAGAAATCTACATAGAAATCCTGTTGGACACGGTTTCAAACATGTCACCGACTTTATTGGGACCTAATGGCATCAAGAAACTGAAATCTGGTTAGTAGGTAAAATTTTTACCCGCGATCGCGACGAACGGAGCCTGTACCTATATGCGTTTTGGGTAAATGGTACTTTCTTTGTTTATTCGTGTGTTTTTTTGTCTATTACCATTTTTCTCCAAAACGTCTTATCTTAATCGATTGTAATGCAATCGTTTCTGCGATCGTTTTGTAAGACTTCAAGAATGGTTCTTAAATAAGTTTTAATTTTAACTTCAAAAGTTTCTAGAGGAAACTTCAACAGGCCATCGCCTATTCCAGCTTCCTCTGCCGTTCATCGGCGTAAGTCTATCGCAGTTTCTTGGAATCGTTTTGTATGACTTCAAGAAAAGCGTCATCTCGGCGGTACCATTGTCTAGGCCCTAGGGCTTTATGCTAAACAGGCTGCTTTATATGCAATCCTACTCATATTATAAACGCGAAAGTTTGTGAGGATGGATGTTTGTTCCTCTTTCACGCAAAAACTACTGAACGGATTTTGATGAAACTTTACAGTAATATAGCATATAGTGACAGTGCTAAATGTTTGTTTAGGTCGGATCCAAACAAGTAAAAAAGCAGCACATAAAGTCACAGAGTACTACCAGAACATTCTGTGGGGAGATGTCGGCAGCTGCCTCGAACACATCGTGCTCTGGTGGTCTTCCTACCCTCTGGCCACTAGGTGAGTTATAACTATACCTATATCTTTTCTCCTAATCTGTACAAATATTATAAAGAGGAAATATTGTTTTGTTTGTTTGTTTGTACCGAATTGGCTCCGAAACTACTGGACCGATTTTAACCATTTTTTCACTAATAGAAAGCTAAATTATCAGGAAGTAACATAGAGTATAATTTATTTTCAAAAAGTTAGATATCCTTAAGAAAATTGCAATAATGTAACCCAAGTTAGGAAAATTTTGCCTATAAAATTCATTATTTGGCGTGCGCTGAAAAAACTATTAAATTATTATTGATACATAAAAATTATGTACTACATGATTAAAGTACTCATTATTACCTACAAAAAAGTCCTCGAGGGAATATATCTAAATATCATAGTTAAGTCCCAATAGCAGTTTTTGTGTTCTAAAATTCTTTAATTAGATCGCCGGTAGAAACCAAAGTTGTTTACATTCGGATGTTATTATTAATTCTTATTCAAATAAATAGTTTTATCATCAAGGGTATTTATGTAGCAGTCTTTACTTTTTAATTCATTTGAATCGGACATCTAATTTAGAAGTTATCACGAGTATAAAATTGAAACTTAGGTACGCGGGTGAAACCGCGGGGTACAGCTAGGTTTATATATATATATATACTATATAAGTGGCAAATAAGCATACGGTAAGCGGATACCGTAACCTATGGACACTACGAACACCAGAGGTATCACTCGTGTTTCCGACCCTGAGACATAACGAGTGTAAAATCTCTTGTGCCTGTAATTTCACCCGTATGCCTGTGAAATTGCAGGTATGTATATACATGTATGTTATATTACAGATCACCAAACACAAGCCAAAAACTTCGGGAGTGGTTATTTCAGACATTCAGTGTAAACAGTGAGTAATGTTTGCTAATTTATTTAAAACTGCACTAGCAGGTAAAACTACGTGAACTTAAACACTAGTTTAAGATTTTTAAAGTAGGGGATAGTCAGAGGCACATCCAAACAGTATTCTTTTCACACGCCAGCGTTTAGCTATCCCCGTAATAGGTTGCAGGCCCACCGCTAATGGCACGTACCTTCGATTTTTTTTCATACTGGTTTGCTAACGATTTTTCCTTTACCGTTTAGGGCATTACATTTTTCAAGTGGTAAAATACATTTGACGACCGGGTTTGAACACGCCACCCTAAGATCAGAAGTCGGCATACTGCCCACTATCCTACTACGATTATAAACGCGAACGTTTGTGAGGATGTTTCTTACTCTCTCACGCAAAAAGTACTGAACGGATTTTGATGAAACTTTACAGTAATATAGCTTATACATCAAAATAACACACAGGCTACTTTATCCGGGTACCACGCGGGCAAGTTTTTTTGATGAAACTTTACAGTAATATAGCTTATACATCAGAATAACACATAGGCTACTTTATCAGGGAAGCCCTGGGCAGAAGCTAGTTATATATACACAGCATTTTATGAAACGCAAAGTAATGCTTTTAGATTTTTGTGTAGTTGTGTGTTTTGTGTATCAATTTTCTTTCTTCTTTAGATACTCCAGAACTGATTCTCTCCGCACTAAGAGTATTGGCTGATGCTTTGGGATGCCATGTAACCGCCACGTCTTGGGATAAGCATTTTGGGTGAGCATAACCAAACCATCTATACGAATCTATAGGTTCTTTTTTTTAAAACATCATCTAGCCCCAAACTAAGCAGAACTTATATTATGAGAACTATATGACTGATATACTACTTATATACTTTTTTTTAACTACCATCTGCGTCTCAGCATGGCCTTCGCCCACTGCGCCTGGTATGGTAATCTATGAAACTACTCATCCGATTTCAAAAAATCTTTCACTTATATTTAGAATGGACGTTGAGGGTTATTATTATTCCGTTAAATTAAAAGAGCTTTTCGTGGAGACCGATTTGGCAACGTAAGTCGATAAAAAAACTATGCGTTTCTTACGAACGCTACTTTTTATCGGCTTCTTGTTTTCCGGGTACCACGCGGGCGAAGACGTGGGCAGTAGCTAATCATTTTATATTTTCGTAGTAACATCTGAATTTCACATTCGGAAAAAATAAATTCTTAGAAGAACCAAGTTATAGAAATAATTCTCAGAATAGGGAGATCAAGTGGCAATGGACTAGCCATAAAACTTGATACTTGTAATAACATCCGACAATCACATAACTACACCCTGACCCTACACAAGGATCCCCTGTATCATGGGTAGGTATCAGGAACTATGAGTACCTTGGTACCAAAACATCCAGACCCGGAACAAATATTTGCAGACCATGCGAACATTTGTCACGCAATGGGAATCAAACCCGCAACTCGTGCGTCTCAGCCGGCTACTCGCCAACCGTGCCACTGAGGTCAAGATATAGCATCGTTTCGTGACTCACTGCCTGACCCGTTAGTCTTAGAGTCCTGAAATTAGGAGGGTAGACCTCATTAAAATGAACCTTAATGAGATGCAATAGAAACAGAATTTTCGAAGAATCAAATCCATTGAAGTAACCCTCTTTGGGATTGATTCTCGAAAATTCCGTTAACTTAATACTCCTAGTATTAAGTTAGTACGGAAAACCTTATTTACCTATACCCTGAAGATAAAAAGGTGAAACTTGCCATAAATACTCTCAAATAAATAATGAAATACACAAATTCCGTTAAAAGGATAAAGTTACTACGAAAGAAAACCTTTCCTGAAGTTATAAAAGTGAAACTTGGCATAAATATTTTAATTAAATAATGAAATACGGGTCTGACGTTTTTCCATCACAAACCTAATATGCAATTGACTGGCTGATGATTGTTGTACTAATCATAAGTCTGATACTGTTTTCAGTGCCACTCTAACAACTGACCTAAAACCGACATCCTTGAAGCTGCACCCTGATTTATCTGTGTATATCAGCGAGGTAAGCATACTTATATTAAATAAACAATAAAACTATAATCATTATTATTGCTTATCCTTATATAATTGTAGTTTACTAGGTTTTACCCGCGATGTGTTCGCCATAAGAGGTTGTTTGTTACCATTTACGGCTTATCCGATTGTAATGCGGTTTTTTGCATTCAATTTGCATGTCTTCAAGGATAACACTACAAAAACGCGGTCGCCTCAACAGCATCATGAAAGTATATTAATAATATATTATGAAGCGTAAGACATCTACGCTCTGTCAGAGTCACTAAACCAAGGTTTGAATATACCGTAACGAAACAATAATATTATTGCAGAGCGGCTAAGGTCTACAACTTGAATAAAAGCGCGGGATGTCCATTTGAAAAAAAAACACTTTAAAACAAAAAAATACACAGCTAATTTTGATTGCCTACCAAAAGAAAGTAGGTTCTCAAAAAGAGGATAAAACTAGGTGACCACCCGGTTTATCTTCAAGCAGATATTTGTGGTCAAAACACTTTTTGAAAAAAAAAAATTTTTCGAATTTTTGTCTATTGCCGAATAGACTGTCGGCAATTTAATCTTAACATTCAATTTTAAACCTTGTTTGCTTTGCACCACAATTTGTATTGAAAATCATGATTTAAAAGTCTGACATATCTTTAAAAAATAAACCAACGATTTAAACCACATTATTTTCACTTCATCAATACAACGGGACAACATATTCAAATCATTCATTACAAATCCAGTAAATACTAACTTGTTTTTGATTTTCAGTGTACAGTCTCTGGAGCTAATTTCGCCCTGATGCTGCAAGAGCTAGTTACTCTAAACAACCAGTGTGAGGTCACCTGGGACTACATACTCGGAGCTCCAATCGAAGACCTGCCTATCGTTGAACAAATACCTATTTTGCATCGACTAGGTGAGTGAGTAGGGCATGCAATACCGGGATAGGTACCAGGATCCCACTCGATTTTAGTGGGACTAATCCCGCCCATAAATTGAGCGGGATTCCAATTTAATACAATACAATTACCTACTTTATTTGTTCGAAATATAGGTAAAGGTACAGACAGGTCTTAATATCTAGATTTAAATCGGCCATGTTTCGCCGTTTAACTCGCGTATAAATACTTTATTAAATATATATTCTAATCATTACATTTTCTAAATAATTTTCAATACATTCATTAGAATATATTAAATATATTTAAATTCTCCAATTCCTGTACATTTTTCGGCAGCTTATTAAATATCCTTGGTGCCATACATAACACATTTTTGTCGAACAGTGCCGTTTTGTGCGATGGAATGCGCAATTTGTTATTTTTAACAAATATGGCTGTTTCGAATATCTCTTAAAAAAGTCAATTCTGATTCTTGGAAAAGTCAGTAATTTAAATTGAATAAAGGCAAGTTTGCATTCTTTGTTGGTTTAAGACCGGCTATTGAGCGTATTACATCGGTTTTGTGCAATTAAAACCTTCTCTCTGCAATGAAAACCTTCTCTCTAGCATTCCGTGGGATTTGCATGATAACGCAGCAATAGCTAACATGTGTTAATCTGCGCGCGGTCTGACGAGAACGATGCATAGATTTACTGTTACATTCCCTACCGAAACAACTGCTACTGCCGTTGAATCTAATAACGATGCACCCGCAGCCCATGCACATGCCCATGTGCCAAATATAAAAATGAGGATCTGCCTCTGACTATCCCCTTTGTATCTACCTACGTACTTACTCACTTAGATCCGTGATAATACATTCTCAACATTCAAACATTCTCTCAGATCAGATTCAGAATAGAAATAATTCATTATGGAGATTAAGTTAGTTTTTTTAAAGTGAACAGCTTTTGCCAGTAAAATTTGAATAATAATGTATTTATTTTTTTCAGATCATTCAATCCACACGTACAGGCTATGGTGTTTGGCGGAAACCCGCCGGCTCGCCAATCTGTGGGAGATGGACGATTTCTTCCGCATAGCACATAACGACATGCAGGCGTGTATGGAGCAGCTGTTGAATCTGAGATTTGCTGACCATAGCGTTACTATTGAAGCCGGTATTTCATATCATTTATTCAATAACAATTTACAAACACTTCTGCACTGACTACTAAGACAGATTAAAAATAAATATATAATTCGTACATACATGGAACACAGTAATTATAATTTACTTACGTTAAACGCTACAGTGAAAATCCTACATCTATTTTAAACGCGAAAGTTTGTGAGGATGGATGTTTGTTACTCCTTCACGCAAAAACTACTGAACGGATTTTGATGAAACTTTACAGTTATACAGCTTATTCGTCAGAATTACGCATAGGATACTTTTTTAAACGGGTACCAAGCGTCTGGGTGGCCAGAGTCTAGTGATTAATAGAGTTATAATAAAAAAATGGTGTTTTGCAGGAAAAATCGGGGTCCACGAAAATGTATGCGCTAAAATGAGAGAGAAGTTAGTGTCCGAAGTGAAAGTTAACATACAGAAGCTAAAAGTAAGTTGTTCTAATGCTTCTTAAAATTATCTTGAAATACATCAGCGGCATTTTTTTTAAACCAAAATTCCCAAATGGTTGTTTAGGTTAGAAAAAACGATTCGCGCATCAATGTGTTATATGGATCTGAAGATAATAAGCGAAAAAATGTTTTTTTTTAGTAAACTAAGTTTAAAGTTGTAATTAGTCATCATAATAGTCACGCCTGTTTCACGGAGGGGTAGGCATGGACCGAGGATTTCCACTTGATCCTGGCATACCTCGTTCGCTTCATTCATCCTCATCCAATTCTTCATACAAGCTCGGCAGTTTAGTGTAATTCTGACCTGACCTTTCTTTAGAATATCTATAATTAAGTCAGAGTACGTTCGCCGAGGCCTTCCTCTTCCAACTATCCCATTCATGCTCGCATTGTATACTTGTTTTGTTAATCTTTTTTATCCATCCTTTCTACATGCCCGAACCATCTCTACATGAATTTCAATACTCAATACATTTTTTGCTTTCACAGGGTAGGTAC
This sequence comes from Perizoma flavofasciatum, assembly GCA_958496245.1. Taxonomy (NCBI): domain Eukaryota; kingdom Metazoa; phylum Arthropoda; class Insecta; order Lepidoptera; family Geometridae; genus Perizoma; species Perizoma flavofasciatum. The sequence goes on from OY292433.1 coordinate 5,974,628, forward strand.
ATAGCTGGTGTTTATATAGGTATCTCACATGAACCCTGTCTTAGGGTATAGCAATAGATAGGTAGGTAGGCAGGCCGAAGTTTTGTGTAAACAAAAGACTAGTAGGTACGATAAAATAAAGTTAAGGTAGGCAAAGTATCAAGGTGTCTAAGCATATGGAATAAAATAATTAAGTAGGTTTAGTAATTTTTCTTTTGTTATAAAGTTGTAATGTATTGTTTGTGTGCATGTAACCAGGAAGCGACGGAAGAGATAACATCCGTCCTTTCTTCAGTTTGTGCGTCGACGAGCCTCGCGCATCTCACTATGATATTCCCAAGCAACACCGAGTGGCGGCGAGTAGTACGGCCACAACCGTGTCATTCGATATACGTGCACGAATTTTTAGGTAACAGATAGATTTACATCATTTTAACAACATTTTATTGTGAATCTTGTCCAACCATACCTATTACCAAGCATTAAAATAGCGTATAGGTGCCGGCGCCACCACTGAGAGAGTTCCTTCGGGGAAGTACCACTATACCTATTTCTGCCGCCAAGCAGTAATGCTCACATTGCTGTTTCCGTTTGAAAGGTGCCGGTAAAATTATAAGCACATCAGACTCGACCATTATATCTCAGATTCGGCAACGTGCGAGTGATACCTCTGGTCATATTGTAAAAACGGGAATTTTCACGTACCGCGCTATCGGTGAAGGCGCCGACTAAGTTTCGACCCATTCCGAGAGTCTTCATCAGAGTGAGTGATCGCGACATTCTCCCTCCGCGCCGCGTCGGTGCCTTCACCGATAGTGCGGTACGTGAAAATTCCCTTTTTTTTACAATATGAATAGTCAAGTTCACGATAGTTTTTTAAATAAAAAGATACCTCCGGTGTTGCATGGTTACGGTTCATAGGTTAGGTTAGGTTAGATGGGAACTACATTACTGATATACTACATACTTATGTACTTTTTTTGTAAATACAAAAAAAAACATATAGAAAACACAGACTCGAGACAAATATTTGGATCATACAAACATTTGTCCCGCGGCGGGAATCGAACCCGCAACCTTCTGCGCCTCAGCCGGGCCTTCGCCCACTACGCCACAGAGGTCGACATTAACAATAACAGCACAATATAGCGTGCAACTTAGCATTTTATGTGAATTATCCCAAAGAAATCGGGTTATTCTCTTTGTTACCCGATCTTCAGCCCCACCATACAAGCCCTGGAATCTTTCGACTCTAAGCGAGCTTAGGCTACACCAACAGAGGAAACTGCACTTATCCAAGTTTGTAAAATAACTAATTATTTATTTATTTTCAGATAAAATGTTATTGCCGGTGATACAAGCGACTAATGATGTGGCGACATTAAATATGGTGCTAAAGATTATGTGCGAGTCTTGGCTACATCATATTTACGTATCGAAAGTAAAATTCAGGTGAGCCTTCTTTAACCCTTTACCGACCAGTCGACCACGTAGAATTACGGTAATGACTATTATTGCCCACTATCAGTGCAGGCACGCGTTATAATGCTGAGCAGATTATTATATTCGTATTTCAGTAATATATTTTTTGCACCATTCTTGTCTCGATGTATGGATGGCAGAGTTTGTTGCCTGATTTGTCGTGCGCGAGGAATCGGCGTAAATTCACTTTCAAATTTTAAATTCACGTAGTTTTTATGTTGACGTTTCTATATGATCCTTGTGAGTTTAATGAATAAAAACCTATTGATTTTGACTTTGGTCTTTACGACATTATACTACAATATATTATGTAGGTATCGGTGTGGAGATTTTGATACTTTTACCTTGATGACATTGAAGGTGACATTGAGTATAGGCTGTCCCGAAATAGGTATATATTATCCCAAAAAGAAAGGGTTATCCAACAATAATACGTAACAATTTTTGTAAGGTGGCTTTTCAAAATTCGGCTGTTTTCATTAAACAAAATGATGGAAAAAATCAACTGTTTAGGGTATGTACTTAACTCAATGTTAAACATATTTTTATTTGAAATAATTTATTGGGGGCAATTTTTACAGTAGATAACGTTCAGAAAGCACCTGTTTAAAGAAAGTTACAAACAAGTTAATATTCTGGTCTGTTTTAACTTAAAATACGCCGCAAAAGAATGTGTGAAGTGAGGAAACGATTTATTGTTTCAGTAAAGAAGCAGCGATGCAACTGCTCGCGGATTTCAATGAAGTTAGAAGTTGGCTGAACGAATGTAAACCACTGTCTACTGCTGGTAGAAAACAGATGCTACAAAATGAAGTTTTGAGGTATAATGTAAATTAAAATCAACGTTTTTAAATGCTTAATCTGAAATATTCTAGACTTATCTATCAAGGATTAATTTAGTTGTTGTTTAATACTAGCCTCTGCCCACGACTTACCCTGATAAAAGGATAAAAAGTAACCTATGTTTTATTCTGATGTTACGCTATATTACCTACTGTAAAGTTTCATCAAAATCCGTTCAGTTGTTTTTGTGTGAAAGAGTAACAAATATCTATGTTCACAAACTTTCGCGTTTATAATAGTAGTAGGATTTGACATTTCTAATTGACCTATCCAATCTCTTTTTAAGCATCGACTAAAACTTGAAGCGCCCTGATGGAGTCCATGTACTCTCCTACAGCTATTTTAATGTAAGTCGAAGCTGGTTTACATTTGAGCATGAATAAATGAAATATTAAATATAAAAACAATATTCATATGCATTTATTCATTGCATACATATACATTGATTGTTAGCTTGGATCTTAAATTAGCTTGTTAGTAAGTATATGTACCCTGTCAGGGCGCTACAATCGAGCTTAAGGCTATGATATTTTTAATTATTAATTCAATATTTAATCACAATTATGGCTACAATCTAACAATTTCATTATACAATCAAATGAATCGTCAGCGTTAGGCACGTACAAATAAGATTATAAAATGATACAATAGAATTATAATAATATTGGAAAAAAAAATGTATTAAAAATAATAGAATTCAATATTTATGATCCAAATAATAATGAAATATCAATAGATATCAAGGTCGTTCGTCATGGCACTCCTTGGGGAAAGCCTATGTCCAGCTGTGGACATCCTCAGATCTACTCGTGAGTTTAAGAAGTATGGGTTAGTCGGTGGCACGTCCCACCGTAAAAAGTAGGTATATTTGGCGCAAACCCACGTTTTGCACGATAGCTAGTTTTGTGTGACAGGTTACGACCCTATCGTCGCTTGTTAAATAAAACTGAAATAAAACTACCTACAATCGGCGTGTTTTTAATAGTATTTTTAACCCACGGCGACGGGAGCTCTTAATATGCGTTTGGCTTAAGAGGTTAATTTATCTCCGAAATGAATTATCGGATTGTAATGCGGTTTTTAGCAATCGATCTGTAGAGTCATTCGGGGTAACTGTGCGCGGTGGGTAAGTGTACGCATAGCTTTTATCTCCGGTACGGAGCGCGGGAGGTATATAGTTTGTTTTGGTAGGTTGGCAACGTCTAGGCAGACAACTAGTTACGACGCGTGTCTTGGCCATGCTGTGCGTATATAACGTTTTAAGAAAAAAACATTTTTTTTGCACTTTAATGTTAGTTTTTGGAATTTTGACAAGGTGTGTAGCATCTCAGTTCCTGAACCGATATTGGTAAGTCTTTTGCTATGGATTCAAAACATATCTAAGCGTGTTATGAAAACGAAAGTTCAAGGTAAGTTGAATAATCTTCTGATTTTGTGTGTATTCATCCGTAATTTGTCTCATTCCGGGTAAGTGTGCGCGGTTAAGTTTGCGCACTCGTACACTTACCCATGTTAGGTAGCTGATACTTTCAGTATCTATCAATGTTATTTGTATTTTTGTTTCAGTATTTTTTTTTAAATGCCACGTAATTATACCCGTAAGAAACCCGATATCGCACCAGTTTCCGAGCGAACGATCTCAGAAGCCAAAAAGCTAATTCAAAATGGAAAAAGCAAAAGAGCTGCTGCAGCTGCCGTTGGAATTATTTATTTAAAATTTATTCTATTATATAGAGACATAATTATATACCTATTTTTACATGTTACATTTTTATTTAACGTTATAATGGTTAGGTTCCATTCCTACATGTTGATTGTTCTCGAAATCTTTTTTAACTTTTAAGTGTAATTTGCTTATATTATTATGTAGTTTGCAACGCGAACACTTACCCAGCGTGCGTTTACTTACCCCGAAAGGGTGCGTACACTTTCCCGGAAGTCGAGGCAAGTGAGCGCATTCCAATTTTGTCTCTTAAAACGCATTTATTGCATAAATATAAATAAATGACAGTACAAATTGTCTAATTTTTGTTTGGCTAATATTTTTTTACCTAAAAACAATAATTTCACTGCGCTAAATCATAGGATTTAGCGCAGTGAATCTTGAGTATAGTCAGGTTTTAAAGTGAAAAGTGCGCACAGTTGACTCTATATCTTTGGCGATAGTTGTTAAATAGGTTTTATCGCTACAAGTCACCAGGGGGCGCTGTAATCTATGATGGAAACACACGTCTGGGGTTTTCAAATTTAATTAACTTATTTTATTATCTGTGTTCACAGGCGATGTGAAGGCGTAGGAAGACTGTTACTTCACGCGCCAGGCGATCTGATATCCATGCAGGACTCAACTATGCAATCGGCTCAGCAGTTGCGGAAAGATGGTTAGAAAGCCTTCTACTGGTACTTTATAAGGGACAATGGGCGTTAGTGGGAAAAACTCTTCTATAAACAGTAATTTAAGAAGAACATTGGTTGTTAACCCAAACTTTTTTAACGTGTAAAACTGGCACAGATTTTTACCAATGGTATCATGACATAAAATTCAGACTTTGTTCCAAAGTCCAAGTCCACTAATGGGGTTTTCAATCGAACGTGCGCACGAACACGTGCTCAAAGTGGTGAAAGAAATATCGCGATGATACGTACATGCCCCTAAACAAGGCAGCTAAAATGTTCTAACAATGTTTTATGCCCTCATTTAACACATGTCTGTTTCATCTCTACGCTCAAAAGATGAATAATTCGGATCAGATCAGGCACTATCGATTGAAAGCCAGTTACCAGCTTGAAATGAAAAAGGGCAAAAACAAAACGAAAAATTACGTTGGATTGCCCAACCGAATCCGGCTAGATTCGGTCCAGACAAGAAAGTGTTTGGAAAGCTGCGTCCTAACAGCATTCATAAATTTTACGTTACTTTGTGAACTAAAAACCTCGTGTATGGTATGACTTGTTCTGTTAGTCTGGTACTCTGTAGATAGGGTAACCTATCTAGAGGTATATAGGTCTTTGAACTCCTGAAAGTTTATGGCGAACCAGGTATAAGGTTTAAGTTTATAACAACTAAAACGGCGACCGTATCGACAAGATTTCCATACAAAAATAACGTATTTGAAACTCGGCATAGAGGCTCGTGTCTATTCGATATTTGTCACGCTTTGTTTTGTGCTACAGGTGTATTCACTATACCTTTTTTTGCCTTTGCAGAGAACGACGCTCCCGAACAACTGATGCCCGCAGAAATGTACGTTCCAAATCAGAAGCAATGGCTGACGTTGCGTGCTAAAAAACTAAAAGGCCCCCTCGCGTTTACCTTATGCTGTGTCATTTTGAGCTAATATTGAATAAAACAGTCTTATATTTTACAACTCATTTATTTCCTTTGATTAGTGGTGAATGAAGCTAGATAGAGCACCATGATCTACAATGATATGAATATTTCGTTCACTCTCTCCCATCCAAAGCCGCGTTTCCATTGTGAAGTCTTACATGCAGGTGCTTCTTAAACGACCAGAACCTACAGCTTGCTTACAGTTGCTTGCTGCAAGTTTACGTTTCCAATGCATCCAACTTGCATAATGGAAACGCGCCTTGGAACAGGTTCCAATTACAGTCTTAAATGAAATGAAACATTTATTTGGCACAACTTGACAGTTTTTCACAGAGAAAAGAAAAGTCATGTGGAGGCTTTAATTGGAACCCGGCGATAAGGACAAGCCAGTGGGGAAAAGTTACCGCGATTCTGCCTCGACACTATTTAGGGCGCCGACACACACGGTTCGACAATATTAAGAATATAATTGAGACACACACACCTGTATACTGGAACAATGCACGGGCCGTATTGTGCATTGTTCCAGTATAAGTACAGGGTAAAGCGAGACGACATCGTCAGTGCAAATCTTGTTTTGCCAACTTGGATTAGACACCCGTTCCGTTCCGAGCTCTCTCTGGTCTGTTGAGCGGACTGGTAAAGAAAACTACTAGTCACCCCGAGACGTGTTCGTTCGAGCAAGAAAGAGAGAACGGTATTTCTGTCACGATACGTCCGTCGTTTTTCATTCTTATTCCGACCGGACCGGGCCGGGTCGAAACGACATCTCTGTCGGCGCTTTTAAAAACTAGCTTCCTGCTGTGAAAGTTTATAATTTCTTAAAGCTCTACGGGTACCTCTCTCTTCGTTTGCGTCTTTTAATAACAAGTTTATACTCGTACATACTTGTGCATAAGAATTAACGGAGCCCATAATATATTTCTGACTAGTGCCATAGGATTAGATAGGTACTCAGAAAACCCTAACTAACATAAAATTCAATACATATGGGAAATAAAAAAAACTTAGACTAGTACTAACATTTAAGATGAAAAAGTGCATGACCTTCAGTCTAAGAACATCAAAAATTTAGTGATACCAACGATACAGGCAATCCTGTTTGTGATCTCCGTATATGCACATACATAGTCCTGACCCCACAATAGTATTCCCTGTATCGTGGGTATCAGGAACTACGAGTAACAGTCATGACTGTTGTATGTAAAGAAGACATTAGGTACAACAAATTAATATCAATAAAACTTACAGAAACGAGTTTGTCTTATAATAAATCATCAATTTTAACTTCATTTTCCACTTATTAGTATAAAAATCTACTAAATAATAACATATTTTTTATTCACAGCTCATTATAAGATATTGATCAGGTTTTGAAATACATGCTTTAACGCTTAACAGATAGCATGAGTTTTAATGTTCAATCTAAAATTGCTAGGATTAAATACCTTTTTCGCGATACAGATCAACAAGTTTCTTTCAACAAATTGCGAAATGTTTCGTAGTCATTATAAACACAAACCAATTATTTGTTCAACACAAGTTTACGAAATATAAACACTTCCGACGTGACTACTGACGTAAACCTTACGTCGTAAAGGTTTAACCTTAAGCCATACAATAAAACTGATTAAAAATCGGTTAAGCCGTTTCTACATTACATCATTTATTGCAGCGTATCCTGTAAGTCGTGGCTACAAAATTTATTCAAGAACCACCCTTTTAAAGCCATACAAGCCGATTACGAAAAACAATCAAGCTACCAATCCTCGTCGGAATCCGACCTCTTACATTTTTCCTTCAACTTAAAATACTGGTTTTTCACGATCATATCCGCTTTGATCCTTTCCATATCACTGAGCAGACTGCTCACTTCTATGTGATCTAACATATCCGGCGGCAAAGATGCCGCGTCACTGTCCAAGCCAGAATCTTCATCGGATTTGTCGGCGTCCGCGTCGACGTCCGATGGCGCGTGCACGCTTTCGTCGGAGCTCTTAGTTTCGTTTGATTCGCCGATGCGGTACGCTTTGGGTACTTTGTCGTTGTTGACGGGCAAACCGACGTAGCGGCCTTTGCGCGTATCGCCGCGCTTTCGTTTGCTGGTGCTTTTGGCGATCACGCGTTTCTGGTGGTCCAGCTGCGGGAATAGTTCTGTGGAGAAGCAGCGTGCTTAGACATTGCCTTATCGTCTTCTTGCCCTTGTCCCAGAGTACGGGGTGATCGGCATACAATACTACGTTAGAAATCAAGCGCTTCGGAAACTTGGTACTGTGGTTTATAGTCAGGCAGTTCATGAAAAGAATGACATGACTGCGATTTAAGAGTAGAGATAGGCCAAAGAAAAGATGGATTGTGTGAAGGATGACATGGGTGAGCAAGCAAGGAAGCGGAAGAAAAAACCCTTTTGTTAATCGAACCCGCAACCTTCTGCGTCTCAGGCGGGCCATGCACACTGCGCCACAGAGGTCGTCTGATGCTTATTAACTCTTTTGAAGATACCTGAGTTATATTTTCTATGAAACACAGATGCAGAAATGAAGTTCCACTCCTCAGCTGTCCTCATAATAAAAGAGGTAAAGCGATTTGTACGCATGGGCGGTACAACATAAGGATGGAGTGGTTCACACGCCTATGTCTTTCTTACCTGGATATCGTAAATAGTTTATTATTGATTGATTTAACAAATAATGAGTGACTCACCGTGTGCATTGTTCAGTGCCATTTCAGCAGCGTGCATTTCAGCCTCCTGTATGGAATGTCCTCTGGCGGACGCCAGTCGAGTCCCTCTGAAGTAAACCCCCACGGTGTACACGCGCGTGTTGGTCGGCCCCAAGCATTCTATTACTCTGGAAAGTTTCAAGATTTATATATATAATTATGTCTATTGGTTGTTTTATTTTAAAGATAAGCACAAAATGACAGACTACCTACTGTAGAACAATTAATGTAGTGTATCTGCGAGACAATACACTACATTAATTGTTTGCTTGTTTGTTTCTGGTCTGGATGATATGGTACCATGATACTCGTAGTTCCAGATAACCACTATCAGGGAATCCTAGTCCGGGAGAAGGACTATGAAAATGTAGGTATATAAATATATAACGCTGAACATTTTTCACACAGCATCATCTGGCAACTAAGCCGAACTTGTATTATGGGACTACATGACTGATATACTACTTATATACTTTTTTTTGTAAATACATACAGTCATATTATACATGGAAAACATCCAGACCCGAGACAAATATTTGTAGATCTCTCAAACATTTCTCCTCGCGGCCATAAATCAAACCCTCAACCTTCTGCGTCTCAGGCGGGCCACACAGAGATGGCGCCACACCATCTGGCTGCGACGCGATAGGTTCAAGTTCGATTCCCGCTTCGGGGCAACTGTTTGTATGTTCTACAGGTATTTATTATATTTATATCCTGTTCCCCTCATGGTTCCTGATACCAATAGCACAGGTAATCCTAGTGTGGGGTGGGGCCAGGTTTGTGGAAGTCTGCGTGGGTGTTTATTTATTTAGAACTTACTTGTACAAAGGTATATCGGGCTCGCCCCCCTCCATGGAGCGAAGTGTAAGGCAGCATTGTTGCAGCTTCGACTTGGGATCATTCCAATCCTGGTTCATTATGAACTCTTGCAGGCGCGGGAACAAGCACGCGTTGCAGAACGCTTGGCAATAATCCAGACCCTGAAGAAAAATAACAAAAAAAAAACATTTATTTAGTACGACACAAAAAAACATAACAAATTTTGTAACAAAGTTAAAATAAATTATGAAAAATTATTAAGACGGCCATTACATATTTTATTCATTAAAACATGGATCAATTTAGAAACCTCAACTTACAAAGTGAATTAAAAACTAATGCATTTTCCACTCGAAATATGTATGTGCGCATTATATTGTGTTCAAAACGGCGAAGGAAAATATCGTGCAAAACCGGCATTATAATTATAATAATTCAGTAATTTTGCCCTTCTGCTGGGCAAAGGCCCTTCTCGCGTTTAGAAAACCGGAATACCAACCAACCATTAAAAAAAATCAAGGTAGGTATATGACATGGACTATTATTCCAATAGAACGGCATGAGCTTGCGAATGACTACAAAAAATAATTTGCGTGGGGTCAAATAATTGGCCATGTCCCAAATATAATGCTTGGACTTTTAACTACCCCTTGGTATTTCCACGGTTATGCGTCTGAATATAGATCTAAGGGTTTCCATCATGGCAAGTACCAATGGTAGGATAGTTTTTTTTACAGTAGGATAAAGTCATAATCCGACTGTTATAAAACGTGGGAGCGACACAGAGGATCAATATTATTAAGTCGTTTTCACTCACACTCGGGACTTCCCTGAGGACAGCCATGCATCATCATGGCTGTGCTCTGTGCTCTTATCGATATTTTTAGATTAGGGTATATCTAAAAATCCTACTTAATATTATAAACGCGAAAGTTTGTGAGGATGGATGTTGGTTACTCTTTCACGAAAAAACTACTGATCGGATTTTCATGAAACTTTACAGTAATATAGCTTATACATCAGAATAACACATAGGCTACTTTTTATCCGGGTACAATGCGGGCGAAGCCGTGGGCAAAAGCTAGTAAATAATTCTGGTCATTTTTCACTCCATATCCAGCTTAAGAGATCAAGAGATCGCTTGTAAGCGATAAGTCCTCCCATTGTACTTTTAGTTACATTCAGTTTTTGTTTATTTTGTTATCTTGTGGTGTACAATAAAGTATTTTCATTCATTCATTTATTAATTAATTCATCCATACCACATCTGACAATCAAACCGAGTATTTATGGGCCGCCGCACCGGCAGCGTGTCTTCATCCATACCACATCTGACAATCAAACCGAGTATTTATGGGCCGCCGCACCGGCAGCGTGTCTTCATCCATACCACATCTGACAATCAAACCGAGTATTTATGGGCCGCCGCACCGGCAGCGTGTCTTCATCCATACCACATCTGACAATCAAACCGAGTATTTATGGGCCGCCGCACCGGCAGCGTGTCTTCATCCATACCACATCTGACAATCAAACCGAGTATTTATGGGCCGCCGCACCGGCAGCGTGTCTTCATCCATACCACATCTGACAATCAAACCGAGTATTTATGGGCCGCCGCACCGGCAGCGTGTCTTCGGCACTACTAGTTCTTTATCCACCATCGGCTGTCGTTTCTTACTCTATCGATGAACAGAGCTCCCAGAAACGCCTCGAGCAGATCTGCCTTGTGCTTCTTAGTGCTCGGCTTTGATTTCGGGTTGTTGTATATCGCGTACTCGGACAGGTTGAGATCGTCGCAAACCATCGCCTGGGTTCGGTTATTCACTAGAGACGAACGAAGTAACTGAAAATTTAAATGTTCTATTATGTAAAAACTATTATGTTGATTATTTATAATGTTCAAGTGTTAATGACCATTTAATCCATCTATACTAATAAAGCTGAAGAGTTTTTTTTTGTTTGAATCTCTGGAACTACCAGGCGGATTTGAAAAAATATTTTTGCATTTGATAGCCCAATTCTTAAGGAAGGTTAAATATATAACAGGTTATTTAACTTCACACTTCGACCCTTAGGAGCCGAGCAAAATAAGTAATAGCGCGGGTGGGCGAAGTGACGCGGTGGGTAAGGTGGCCGTGGCACGGCTAGTAACATAGCTCATAAACAGCCTGTAAAAGTCCACAGCTGAATGTATGAGCGAACGATCTTGTTTACCTAACAATGTTATTGGTCCTTCGGGTGGAGGGCCTACCTACATTGCGCCCTTGGTAGTCAATTGCCCATCATTATCATCAACAGCCTGTATAAGTCCACTGCTGGACGTAGGACTCCCCCAAAGAGTGCCATGACGAACGATCTTGGGCAACCTTTTTCCACTAACTTCCCGCAACCTTTGAGATGTCGTTCGGGTAGTGGGTCTTAATAAACTGCGTCATCAGTAGTCACAAGGTATTTCATTGAAATCACAAGGATCGTTTGGAATAGTAGTCAAATAAACAAATTTATTGTGAGAATGTATAGTAGGTAGTTGGGTAAGTCCAGGTCTGGGTGTTTTGGTACCACGGTACTCGTAGTTTCTGATACCCATGATACAGGGAAACCTAGTGTAGTGTCAGGACTATATAAGAGACTGTTGGATGTTAAAAAAGTATCTGTTGTTATTTCTTATAGAAAATAATAATGTTGCAGACATTTTTGTTTTATTAATTTAATTAATATTTGTTATATCCACGAGAACAGGGAATCCTAATGTGGGCTCAGGACTACGTATGTTGTTTTTTATTTATTTATTTATTATTATTGAATCAAAATAGCGTGTATGAGCTAAGGCCCAAGCATTATACAGAAGGAGGGGTCTAGACAAATACCTCACACTTACTTTTTCTTTCACGCTTTGTCAAGGTAAAACTTGGCAGCTGTCACGTGATATTTCCACAGCTAATGTCATTCCCATACAATTAAATCTTTCGGCAGGCGTTAACGCCATCAGAAAGTGTTATTTGTCTAGACCCCGAGGATAATGTAGCTTACCGACAGATGACCCTCGTGATGGTCCGGAAAGTGTCGATACAGCCGATCGGAAACCACAAGCTGTAAAACTGTATCACCCAGGAACTCGAGCCGCTGATTCGAGCCGAGAGTCAGATGCGTGAAGCCCACAGAACGGTCCGTGAAGGCTCGCGCCAGCAAACGTATGTGCTTGAATTCCACATCTGAAATAGAGAGAGCCATCATATAAACCGCCGTTATGGTGTTTGTACACAGTGCAAAGTCAAGTCAAAGACAAAATTAATGTATTCAATTATACATTAATTATCGTATTACTATTATAAACACGAAAGTTTGTGAGGATGGATGTTTGTTACTCTTTCACAAAAAAACTACTGAACGGATTTTGATGAAACTTTACAGTAATATAGCTTATACATCAGAATAACAGATAGATTACTTTTTATCCGGGTACCACGCGGGCGAAGCCGTAGGCTGAGGCTAAGTAATACATTAATTCCGTCGCGGGACAAATGTTTGTATGATCTACAGATATTTTTCTCGGGTCTGGGTGAATGGTTCGTGAAGCGATTGAAATAAAGAAGTACGCAAATTTTAATCGTGAAGACGGCTATAGACTCTCTGTGTCCTGGAATCCCGTGATAAACAGTTGTTCGCGTCGCGATCCGGTTGTGCAGTGCGGTGATATGGTTAGTGTAGTGTGTCGTAATGTGAACATGGACTTTTCTGATTCCGAAGATGAAATGAGGGTAGTTGCGGCTACTGCCTTTATTTCTTGACGGTAGCTCCGTATACTCCAGTCATCCCGTGACCACGGCTCTTGCAATACAGTCGAAACGTCGAGGAAATAATAAAAAAGGTAATGTAATGTTTATATTGTAATTTTGCCATTAGTGTTCCTTTAGTGTACAATTGGATTTAAGTATTTTATCCCTAACCCTAGCTCGTTACCATATTAATTTATTAAATTCACAATAGTTTTAGGGAATAACACTTGATTTTCATTTTACTTACTGATAGAGGCTTCGAGATAAATATAAATAAAAATAATGCTGGACATTTTTCACACAGCATCATCTAGCCCCAAACTAAGCAGAACTTGTATTATGGGAACTACATGACTGATATACTACTTATATACTTTTTGTAAATACATACATATTATACATGTAAAACACCCAGACCCGAGACAAATATTTGTAGATCTTACAAACATATTTCCCGCTGCGGGAATCGAACCCGCAAGAGGTCGTCAGATTCTGTAGAAACTCGAAGTCCCGGTTTACAATATGAATATTAATTTGAATTCACGATAGTTTTTGGAATAAAACATGTGTTTTATTTGACTTACTAATAGAGGCTTCGAACTCGGTCAGCTTCTGTAGAAACTCGAAGTCCTTGATGTACTTCCTATCGCCCAATGGCTCTTGCTCTTGTAACGGATGCAATCTCTCCTTGACCCATGTGTCGTATAATTCAGGGTTCGCATGCCATAAGGATAAGGCGAACACTCTGTCGGCCACCTGAATTAAAAACATGTTAGGTATGTGTATTAGTTTGAGATTGATGGGCATGCAGCTGAATATAACTCAATTCGGTACTTTTTTTTTTTTTTTTAATTTGTAACCAATTTATCTGCTCATACAAAATTTGTCAACCAATGTCAAGGCAACGTTTGGTAGCAAATGCAGTGTAACTGACGGAGATAACGGAAGAAGAGGTAACGAAGTCAGAGAAAGAGCAGGTAACGGCGGTAGAGGTAACCAAAAAATGCAACTTAACCAGGTAGGATAGATTGAAATGTATAACTACAACAAAAGTAACTCACTTGAAGCCCGGCGTCTAGGAACAGCGCTCCCATCAGAGCTTCAAAACAATTCGCCATTGCGTGTTTCATTACCACCTCACGGCATAGATCCGAGCCGTGCGCGTACAGCATAAACTTTTCCAGCTCAATGTTCTAGAAATAAAACAAAATTGTGATTGAGATTTCAGTTTATGCAAACTACAATCTACGATATAGGAAAAGCAATCTTTGAAACATATCTGAAAGTCTTTGTGGTAGTATTTTTCAAACTTTTGCGATCATTTACCATAGTGAGATAAAAAAAAGGTAAACGCTATAAAGATATCACATCATCCAAAAGTTGTCTGGAAGAGATCACTTCTAAGCCATAAAACCGCCCATTGTTCTGTTGTTTTTTTAAGTTGTATCTATTTACTTCGGTGTACATTGAAGTATTTTCGTTCATTCATTCATTCATCTTCTTTGTGATGAATGATGGAAGTTTGGTAATGGAAGAAAAACCTGAGAGCCTTACTTATAAACAAAAAAAACATTGTGTAGAATCTATAAAACTAACTTTTTCTATTCGATTGTTACTAGGACATAATTAGTTTTATCAGTTAAACCTCTTTAGTTCATGAAAACAATAAGCCGTGCGTGGCCTAGTGAACGGTACCTGACTTCCGAACCAGAAGGTGAGCTGAACCCGGTCGTGTACAAATACATTTTTCCATCCGAAAAAATATGTGCGCATAAAAACATGCTCAAAACGATGAAAGAAAACATCGTGAGGAAACCGTCGGCACGCCTAGAAATAAAACATTTTAAAGCATATTATACGCCATCGGTTGATATACTAATAAGAGGCGATGGGTTTGCGATCTCTTAGGCGAAGTGCTTACTATGCAAAAAAATGGGAAAGTGACAAATTTAATAAACATAATGCTTGGACTTGCCTTTGACTACCCGCTAATTAGTAATCGCACAGATATAACAGCTGAGTATTGATCGGAAAATGAACACGGGGTTTACAGTATAAGCGTGTTCATTTTTGTTTCTCTAAAGAATAGTATAGTTTCACCTACTCTAGGAAGTCAATTTTGGGAATTACAGTCGCGAGCGTGTTTTAACTTTCCGAGAATGCGTTTTTGTTGGAGTCATAACCACTGGCATTATTAGCTTTCCGAGAATGCGTTTTTGTTTTATGATTCCACCTACTTTAGCTAGATGCGCCAAGTGTTGATTCTGGACAATGGAAGCTCTGTAGGTAGCCAGGCCGCCTTCAGCCAGGGACGGGAACATCTTGAACAGATGTATGGACGAGATGAACTCCACGACCGCATCTCCCAGGAACTCGAGCCGCTCGTTGTGCTTTATCTCCGATTCGGTCTCGTTGTTCCGTCCGAAGCGAGACATTATGTTTATTAAGGTGACGATACCTGAAATACAATAAAATATTCATGAGGTTATATTATAATTATTATTAATTTATTTGTTTTTTGTGGCTTTAGTATCACTGTGGCCGTCACAGGCCAATGAGGTTATAGGATAATAAATAATAAAATAGTGGTGGTCATTTTTCACACATCATCATCTAGTTTTATTCCAAAAACTATCGTGAACTTGACTATTCATATTGTAAAAACGGGAATTTTCACGTACTGCACTATCGGTGAAGGCACCGACTAAGTTTCGACTCATTCCGAGAGTCTTCATCAGGGTGAGTGGTTGCGACTTTAGTGTGTTTTGTGTAGTGCACGGCGCGACGCGGAAGGAGAAAGTCGCAACCACTCACCCTGATGAAGACTCTCGGTACGGTACGTGAAAATTCCCGTTTTTACAATATGAATCATCATCTAGCCCCAAAATCAGCAGAGCTTGTATTATGGGAACTATATGGCTGATAAACTACTTATATATTTTTTTATAGATACATACATATTATACATAGACGAACTCTGTGGCGCAGTTGGCGAAAGCTCGCCTGAGACGCAGAAGGTTACGGGTTCGATTCCCGCAGCGAGATAAATGTTCCCAAGAATCAGGGTAACGATCTTGTGGCTAAGTTAGCATAGCACTCAGGCCCGTGGGTGGTCGGAATGAGGGATCTGACTATCCTCAAGCGGGCCTCGGGAGGACGGCGGTACATCGTGGCATGTGCCGCTGTAAGCACCGCTAGGATGCTGGGGGTGGTTTTCCAACTGCCCCCGGGACCTGCGAAGGGCGCTATGCGAGAGGGGCACCGGTGCGTTCCTTTGGAGATCCCGGAGCCCCTTCACATGCATCGAGGCCGGCCACCGGGGGGTTTTAGTGACTCCAGGGTATCTGTTAGCGGATTTCTTCCTCATCATAAAAAAAAGCACTCACGTACCATGCGGAAGGTCGCGAGTTCGAGCCCTGCCGACATTGATACTTTTGGCAAATGATAAAAAAACCACGATTGACGCATCGCCTGCGAAGTCTTAAAAGATCCGATCTCCGGATCATCGTGGGGACCCTAACCGGTCACTGCACCTTGAACAAACACTGCTACAACATCGGAGCCACAGACAGCCCACTCTGCAGAGGGTGTCTAACCGAAGAGGAATCAGTTGCCCATGTAATCCTGGAATGCGTGGGCGTAGCAACTCACCGCTCACAAATCCTAGGCGACCCAAGGTCACCCCGCGAAGCCTGCGAAGACCCCACGAAACTTCTGTGTTTCTGGGCGGAGTTGGGTTGGCTAACTCACTAGCCAGAAACTCCCACGCATAATGAACCAATTAACAGTTTGAATGCGGAAAAGGGAATTCACACACATACATACATACTAATGATAAAATCTCCTCACCCTTCTTCCTAGTATAGTGTATCCTCCGATCGCCATACTCCGGCTGGCGTATTCCACAATTAGTCAGGCTGTTCCTGGCGTGGTCGGGGTTCGTGCCGAAGTTCTCTCGGTACGACGGATGCGTGAGCGCAGTTTGCAACAGCGTGCGCTGCTTGAACACGTAGCCGATCTTTTCCTCTAAGTGGTCCAGCGATTTGTGGAAGCGAAGATGCCGGATTAGCACGGGTATCAGCATTGCGTGCTAGAAAAGTAGGGGAAGTTAATAAATCAGAAATTAGTAGTAAATCGGTGGACGGCTTCGGTGGCGCGGCGGGAGAGTAGCCGGCTGAAACGCAAAATGCGAGTTCGATTCACCCTGCGGGACAAGTGTTAGCATGTTCTGTTGATTTTTTATTATTTGTTCCAGCTCACTTAGCATGAGCACCCAAGACAAAGTTTTGTCTACGAAAGAGAGTGACTACATATTATTTGTCTTCTCGGCGGTAGACAACACAGTTGTCTTGGATCTTCATGCTCAGCAGGTTGGTCTTGTTGTTGTGGTACTCGTTATTCCTGATACATAAATGCGAAATTAACTCTGTTTGCCTGTTACGTTTTCACGCCTAAACAGCTTAACCAATTTTGATGGATTTTGGTATAAAGATATATGAGACCTTGGAGAAGGATGTAGACTTCGCGAAAATAAAACTTGAAAGGGGATGAAAGTTTAGGTATATGGGGAACCAATCATTTCTCATGTTAGAGATATAAAAAATCATCATAATCTATACTTTTGGTAAGAAATAAAGAATGTTTCTGCGTTTTTGACCAATCAAGGGGGGGTAAAATAGGGGATGATTTCTTTTTTTAATTACTGACCTACCTTTGTATACCTATGTATCTATAATCTATCTATACTAACTGCTGACAAATTTTGCCAGAGAGAAATCTTGTATCATATTATGTACAAGTATGTATTAGATAACACTGGCAGTGCGAGTGCTTGGATGTGGTAGGGCGGGGAGCGAGGGTCGAGGGGTGAAAGGCACTCATACTATCTACCTTTGTCAACGCGGATGATGTCACGGGCGGAAAGCTAGTCTTTCATAATTCTAAAAAGTGTAAACTTACTTGCACAACATCGCACATAAGGCCAGTGGTATGGAATCCGTTGGACGATATAGCGACCGTCACGTCCCGTTTCATCTTACTCTGAGTTCTCATTTCCTGCAGTTTCGCCTCTCTAGCCGCGAGACGCCTGCGGTCCTTGTAAGTCGGCTTCGCCATGTTCGCAATCAGGTGACGGAACTTCACGTAGAAACGCCAACGTTTTTGATACCTGCAATTTTACGGTATTCGTTGTACGCATTTGTTGTTGCATACATAGTATGAATTAGTATTTATTTACCGAAGGAACTACACAGTAAATCTGTTTATTAAATAAAATAAAGCTACATAATAAATCTGGTCGGTTTAACAGTCATTGAAACAGACAAGCACAATGATTTCAGAATGGGTTTAGGTCAAGTAAATTATTTTTTGTAACCCATAGGACATATAGCGCAGAACCGATGACCGCAGGGGAAGGCTGTGTCGAAGGAATACATCATGAATAAAATTACTGTTGTTTACTTAAATTGGCTGGCTACAATTTTTTATACAGAAACTTCCGTACCCACTCTGGTTGTAGGTTAGTCTACTGTAAGTAGGCTTTTAAAATGACAAACATATTCAGCTTTGTCACTAGTTGTATTATTCAATTTAAAAATAATAACTTTAATTTCGGTAAAATCTCTATATTCTCATTACTCTTAATTATCTAACACATGCAAGGCACAAGCACACACAATTTTGCATTCATGTAGTTCATAAGTTGACGTTACTATTACGATTATTATGATTACAATGAATAAAGATTGAATATGAATCTGAAAAAAGGGTCTGGAATTATGACCACCAACCGAACAACGCGGTGTCGGAAGCTTCCCATCTGATGGACTGATGGCATCTTAAAGGTTAGAAGAACCTCCCATCCGAAGGCATCTAAAAGGTTGGAAGGGCCTCCCACCCGATGGCATCTTAAAGGTTGGAAGGACGTCCCATCCGATGGCATCTTAAACAGTGGAAGGGCCTCCCACTCGATGTCATCTAAAAGGTAGTAAGGTAGGCACTCTTTGGGGGAGGCCTATGTACAGCAAATAGTCTTTTCAACAGACTTTAAAAAAGAAGGAAATTCTCAATTATGCTGTATTTTTTTCTTCTTGGGAACTGATTCTTTTTTTAATGGGTAGAGATACTTCAAGAGTGGTAATATATAAATTTTATTAAAAAATCCCAAAAGGGTGAAAAATGGAGGGTAATCTTTTTATCAACTTCCCGTTTTTTAAAGTTGATTTTTATTTATTCTAAAAAAAAATTGTTATTATAGGCAGTTATTTGGTATTTCGCCCTAGTGCCTCTAGACGTTAAAAGTCATAGGGATAAATAGTCTAGGGTCATCAAGAGTATCACTCTTGATCTCTTGACTCTTGATGATCCTAGACTATTAATGTACACTTACTCCGGGCTGCCAGCATAGCTCAGCTGCGGCGGTCTGATGCCAAAATGCACGATCTCCGGATAGTACTCCGAGGGCTTCTCCATCGCGGCCGGCGGACTACGGTCCAACTGGTCCACTCGCACTGAACAAGGCTTCTTGCCAGGATAGGTCACTATCATTCCTATGGTTAACAACATTTTTTTCATAATATATATCCTATCCTACTACTATTATTAACGCGAATGTGAGGATGGATAGGTGTTTGTTACACTTTCACGCAAAAAGTACTGAACGGATTTTGATGAAACTTTACAGTAATATAGATTATACAGCAGAATAACACATAGGCTACCTTTTATCCGGGTACCACGCGGGCGAAGCCGTGGGCAGAGGCTAGTAATAATATAAAAAGCTAAAGAGTTTTTTTTGTTTGAACGCGCCACGTTTGAACTCTGGAACTACAAGTCTGATTTGAAAAAAATATGGTTGCATTTGTCAGCCTAATTCTTGAGGCAGGTTATATGCTGTACATCACGCTACGTACGACCCTAAGGAGCTGAGCAAAAAGAACAAAGTCAGCGAGAACGCTAAGCGAAAACAAAGTAATAGCGGGGTGGGGTTATGTGCCACGTTAGGTCAGGGGCCGAGGGCGACCGTGGCACAGCTAGTTTATGCAGGCTTAAGGAGAGCGCTAATACCTATCATAAGGGATACTTACTATTCTAGTTTAGGTATTTAGTTGTATCACCTTAACTAACTAGTTACCAAAACTACCTACTTTTCACTGTGCCCTTTCTGTATTGTGATTTTTAAGGAGCAATAATAAATTATTCATTTTGTTTTCAACGTAGCTCAATCATCTGGCGAGAGATGTCGCCACAATAAGTCCTGTAGAATGAATTATTGTAATGAACTTACCTTTGATTCGATCCACAAACTTCTGCCAATAATAATGCTCCATTTTATGGTACTTCCCCAACTTTTCCGGTGGTATTAATAGACCACTTTCGTCAACCAGGTATTTCATCACTTCAGACATTGATAGAACCTGCAAAACACAATAATTACAGTTGTGGCAAGTCTTTTTTAAGGGGTGTTTGTGGTAAACTCCATCAGGTCTGGGTGTTTTCTATGTATAATATGTATGTATTTACAAAAAAGTATATAAGTAAGCTCTGCTTAGTTTGGGGCAAGATGATGCTGTGCGTAAAATTACCAGCATTATTAAATTACTATACTATTGTTTTAACAAATAGTTCGATACACGATTTGGATAGTTTAAGCTCAAGTTCAAGACGCAAGTAATAGCAAAACAATGAGTTAAACAAAAAACATAAAATAATTTTGGATCATTAAGTTCATAGAACCGATAACCGCTGGGAAATAAAAGTTCTAGAATGACGACAACGAACCGGACGACGCAGTATAGGAACACTGACTCCACATCCACCCGATGGACCGATAACATCTTAATGGTTGCGAGAAGTAGGTGGATCGTTCGTCGTGGCACTCTTTTGCCTATTTCTATCAGTGGATTTCAGATGTTGATGATGATGAATCAAACTCTAAGTCAAATCTCATGTCAAATTTGGTTGACAAAAATTTTAAACTTTTAATCACATTATTAAATTATTTATTCAGGAAAAACATGTAACATAACAGATTCTTTGATTTTGATTTAATTTATTTTATTATTCATAGTGACATGAGATGTACCACTTTTTAACTAATTACAGCCTCATAAACAGTTGATTAACTAAACACTGCTTTATGTCTTTCCTATGTGTCATTTCAAATGACACACATTTTAAATAGTGTTAGTTATATATAAAACTAACACTATTTATAATAAAACTAACACTATTTAAAATCTTTATAGGTAAGGCTCAATAAGAATGGTGTGCAATAAGAGTGGGTTGAACTGGGTTTAAAATGCATAATGAATGTTCCGCAGATATTTGTTCTGGGTCTGATTGGATTTGAAATGGTACTCGTATTTCCGGATTCGCACGATACAGGGAATCCTAGTTTGGGTTAGTATTAGGACTATGTAATGTGACCATTGGATGTTACTTAATTTATCTTATAGAATAGTGCCAACCATTTTTCACAAGGTCCCCTATTATTTTGTCACCTACTATCAAATTATTAAAACGAGGCTCACCTCACAGCCACCTTCAGGTAAGAACCGCACGAAGCGCGGCATAAAATGGAACTGAGAGCAGGAGTTCTCCGTAGGTTTGCCCAGGTCCAAGTCAACCAGCTCGAGCAATTCAATGAAGATGTATTCCTCTGGAAATTTATAAAAGGCATTAAAAATGTTGGACCAATCAGAGGAACACAAGGTTTTGCAAGTTGGAAGCAATGGGGCAGGTCATTTAGCTCGCAGAACCGACAAACTCTAGTTATATAAGGTTCTAGAATGGCGACTACGAATCAGACGACGCAGTGTAGGAAGGCCCCCCATTCAATGGACCGATGACTTCTCAAGGTTGCGGCAGGGTCTGCCTAAGGCGGACAATCACCGACAGGGCCGCGGTCGAATCCAAACGAGAACCCGTAACCCTGTAAGTGCTGATGCGCCGTCAAAGGAATCGTCTGATGACGAGTGGTTTGACGACGCCCTGGCACTAAGGTGAGTGTTGGAAAATCGGTATGCCACTATCAAATAGCTCCTTGTTAGTGTATTAGTTGATTAGTCTAACAGATCCCTCCGGCTCTCCTCGGGCTCGGCGTATGTCAAGTGGACTATTACAGGCTGTAGATGATGAAATTCGTTTGAGCTAGTTGTCAACTGTAGTGTTGATTCTCGCGCAGGTTTGATTCCCGCTGCGGGACAAATGTTTGCATGTTCTGCAGATATTTGTTCCTCGTTTTTAACCACATGGTACCACAACATCCACATTGTTGTGATAGCATGGTATGGTACTCTTAGTTTCTGAAACACACGACACAGGGAATCCTAGTGTGGGGCAGGATTATAAAATACCCAATAAATAAATAATAATGCTGGAAATTTTTCACACATCATCATTTAGCTCCAAACTAAGCAGAGCTTATATTATGGCAACTACACGATTGATATATTACCCATATACTTTTATTGTGCGTAAATAAATACATATACATAGAAAACACCCAGACTCGAGACAAATAATTGCAGATCATACAAACATTAATCTCGCGGCGGGAATCGAACCCGCAACCTTCTGCGTATCAGGCGGGCCTTCGTCCACTGCGCCACAGGGGTCGTCTATGTATGTATTGTTGGATAACTATTACTAGCGACGTAAGGAAGCCCGTAAGCGTTTGCCTCAAGAGTTCGTTTGCTTTTTATCTCATAAAAATGGCTTTTTCGATTGATTTGACGGTCTTAGATGGGTTTTAGTGTCATAAGTTACTAGTACTATAAAAAGCGCTATATTACAGCGCTATATTACAATTTGAAATGCAGAGTGCATTTCAAATTGAACAAAACTTATTTTTTCTATTTCTAAAGGCAAAAAACTTACGGAATAAGTCCAATTCCTGCACGGTAAAGTTTTCGGGCGCTGGTTCCTCGACATACAATATCGTGTACTCGATATTGAACCTTATCACCTTGCATGTAGGCAGCTTCGCCAGTTTGTAGTGAGAGAACATGGAGAAACCTGAGAAAAGGAATTCGTGCTCGTCGTGGGCTATGATCGTCGGCGATTTGATCAGGAAATTTGTTGGTGGCGAGACTGTTATCCTGGAAAAAATAATATATATTTATTTGGGTCCAAAATATATTTATTTGACGTTTTAGAAAATGCATTATTGCACAAGATAAAACAAGTACATAGGCGAACTTAATGCTAATTATCATTACCTTCCAGCTACAAAGTAATCAGAGCTTGTGTTATGGGAACTACATGACTGATATACTACTTATATGTATATATCATTTTAAATACATACTATTATACATACAAAACACCGAGACCCGAGACAAATATTTATTAAATACTTATTGACTTAAACTGCCCAGCATCATTTTTGCAACTGTGTTGCGATTGTGATCCGTCTGAAAGCACCTAGGTAGCAGATGTATTTAGATAGGTAGGCTCCCAGTCAGTAGTCTTACCTATAGTGATAGAGCTTGTCTATATTACTCTCGGTCGGCACACATTTGGGGAAGGCTTGCTCGCCCGCGTACACCCCGTGCCGCATTCCGAAACGACGCGCGCGCGCGCTGCATCGACAGAGCGGTCCACTGTTCATCTCGCCTGCATTGTTGAACCTACGGATTCAAACATAGATTTATCTTAGTATATCAAATGGTCGCGTAACATTTGACAATAACCCTCTGACGAAAAGTCAAATTAACTAGTGCAAACCTACGGCACCTTCACGTACAAAAGCCTATGCATGTGGTAGTTACGACGCATTTGTCTCATAATTTATGGAGAGTGACCGGGCTGTGCCGCAACTAAGGACCTGAAGTTTGAGGGTATGTTCGTTTAGGTCTGTAGATATGGAGTTAGCGTTTTCGAGGCGCTCCACTAGTATGGTTACATTGGGTTTTTGTATACATCCCGCTGCACTCCTAGAGGTGGCTTTTCGGAAAATACTTTCTTAGTGCTCACCAATAGGAACATACTCTCCATATTTCAGGTCTTTAGGACTTATAGTTTGGGCTGTGTTCATTGTCAGTCAGTAAATCAGTCAATCATTTTATATACACAAGTATTGATTGGGGCTCCACTCAATATGAACTCCCATTTTAAAATAGGAGCACCCTAAATATGTTCTCATCATAATCGTACCACATCTCAGGATGGAGTCTCCTAGGATGGTTCTGTTTCCTCTGCAGCTCTTGTACAATCCTGTCGCTCTCCAAGCTGGCTTCATCATCCTCTGATAATCCCTCTTCAGATGAGTCTTCAGAACTTGAGCTTTTATCATCATCTGGAATCCATTTTCTTTATTATTTGGAAAGACTCAACCCGTGACTAAGTGGGGGAACTAAGGTCTGCATTGATGGTCTGCATTGGGGTACATTATCCCCCTTCTAACTTGACCCCAACAGGCCCAACTCCTTGTAATAGCAGAGAAGGACTCTGGGTTACTGACAGCAATGTTCCAGTATCCCTGACCTTGTGGGGGTTATTGATGACAAAGATAATTAATTTATTGTTGAGGTATAAAAATATACTTACGTTTATGACTGCAAAGTTTAGCTTTGCTTGGTAATGGGGGCATCTCATCAACTTCCGGCCTCGCCCGCCTTCCTCTTTCAATGAGCTGTTCATTGAATGTTTCCACCAAAGCTTCTAGTTTCTTAGTCTGTTTAACACCAGGGCGACCTTCCAAGCGCTCGTAATAGAGCTCTGCAGGAGAACTTCTATACCACATTTTAGTTCCCTGTAATTTTAAAAACTATAATATTTTTCCATGCATTTTTCTTATTTGATAACTATTTACAAGGGCATATAACACCATGTCAAAATCAAGCCTATACAAAATAGCCAAACAGTATCATTGTGATTCCCTTACCTCTTCCTCTTCAAGATTATTTTCCTTAGACCACTGTTCTAATCTTTCAATGAAATCATCTGAAGTTCTGCAGTAGTTTTTTCTGAAAAATAAAATTCAACAATCATTATTTTGATTTGGATGCAATAAGATTAATAACACTTCAAGAACCTATTCAGTTTGTTAAATGAATAAATTAAAAAAAATATATATATATATATATATTGAAATTTCTATTAAAAATTGCAATAACATTTGTTTTCTATGAGTATGCAAAATACTTTACCTGAATTCTTCTAGAATTTTCTCACGATCTGTCAATGGTTTCCTGTCATGTCTCCTGCTTGATGACCTTTCATGTCTCTCATGGGTTCGGGATCTGCTTTGGCTGTGACGGTGTGGGCTGTAGTGTCTTCGGTCACATTCATATCTCCTAGCATCATGTCTGTCTCTGTAATATCTGTCTCTTTCACTCTCTCTATTCCGGTATCTATCTCTAGACCGAGGTCTGTCTCTTTCTCTAGACCTAAGTAAATCTCTTTCCCTAGATCTTGGTCTATCTCTTTCCCTGGACCTAGGTCTATCTCTTTCTCTAGACCTTTCTCTTCCTTGAGATTTATAACCAATATGTTCTCTAGCAAACTGTCTTGATGAGTGCCTAGACTTCCGATCAGGACTGCTACCTCTATTGTCATCCTTTCTCAATGTATACCATACCTCTGACTTTGGATTGGCATAGGAAGACTTTGAAAGCTCATCCTTACTAGAATATAACGAGTCCTGATGCTTCTCATAATAATCATATGAAGATAAGTTAGGTGCTGATAAATATTCAATTTCAGCTTCATTGGTATAATGAGTTTGTGGAGGTTCAAAGTATGGTGGCGGTAGGTTGAAATGATGACCCTGTGATGGTCCTGGACATTGGTAGTCATCATGTGACGTTGGCAAGCCCAGAGGTGGATAATTCTGATAAGTCGGTGGTGGTATAAATGTAGAGTGTGATGGGCCATAAGGATCAGGATGAAAATATCTGTTTATTGGCATTCCAGGTGGTGGCAAACTTAATGGATGCACCCCAGGGGGCGGTAAATCCAGTGGAGGCATCCCTGGGGCCTGTAGATCTGGTGGAGGCACTCCCTGTGGCGGTAAATCTAATTGGTGCACGCCCAGTGGCAGCAAATCCATTTGATGTACACCCGGCGGTAAATCCACAGGATGGTTTTTCGATGATGGTACCCCGGGAGGTCGCATTCTAGGCTGACTCAAACATGTACGAGGCGGCATATTCAGCGGGGGCAGCCCCGGAGGTGGCATATTAGGTGGAGGCACTCCCCTAGGTGGCAAATTCGGCGGAGGCAGCCTTGGTGGTGGCATATTCGTCGGAGGCAGCCCAGAAGGCGGCAAAGCCGGTGGAGGCAAGCCGAAATTCACTGACGGAATCGACATAGCACTAGTTAAGTAAATCACAGGCTTCTCAAACTATACCTTGCCGCCTACGAGACAAAACATGCTTTAATATTTTTTGTCTAATCCAACTCAATCCTAAAAGAATCGATTTGCAAACTTATACTTTATGAGACTACAATGCAAGCAGCAATGCGATTTCAATGCAAAACATTTATTTTTTTGTTCTTTAAACGACTTAAGACTTTGACATTTGGTGATATATGACACGCGAACAGATCGGACTTGAAGCAGGATAGCAAGCGTTTTTACTTCAACTGCGACAAGGATCGAATGATACTTATGCTGTAAATATGCCCTAACCATTTTGTTAGTTTACAACACAGTAAAAAAAACATATTAGATTAAAAAAATCTGGGTGCATAGATATTACCACAGATATTATATATTACTCATCTGTGGTTCATTGTTTCTTAGTAGTATTCCTATTTAGTAGCGATGGGTCGTCGACGTAATTATCGTAAACAAAACGAAACGTTAATTTTCGTTCATCGACTAGGACATCGACTAGTTGAATTTGTCGACTAGTTCAAGTATGTTTCAACTTCGTTTTATTGACGGAATATCTAAACTTCGTGACGATGTCTACCTAGTCAATAGTATCTACCGGATGGTTATCTGACGTAGCTCGACCGTGCAAAGGAGCGCAAAGGTCTGTTTTGAAGGTAATGTTTAAGAAACCTTTCCGATACCCTACTAAATCCCTCCACCAAGAAACTGATACACTTACAGTTCGTCAACTTTATGTTCAGAAGGCAGCTCTTTGGTACCATAAGTCATGTGCATCTTTGACCAGTCCTCTAAATGCACGCCGACAAAAAATCTCAGTCCCCAAAATAAAAACCAGCTTTGCTAAGCGTTTTAGGTATTTTGCCTCTCCTTTTATTTATAAACGTGCATTAATTAAGTGCGATCTTAAATCATGCTCGTTATGTTGTGCCAAAGTTAAGATCAGAAAATGGCTGATCACGCTAGACTACAATGAAACAGAGTCTATATTGGTTGCCATCTCATAACAATTTTAATCAACACAATCCACAAACTTTCTCCCCACACACACACACACACACACACACACACACACACACACACACACACACACACACATTTTTTGTAAAATAAAGTATTTGTATTTGTATTGTATCGTACTTAATTTATAGGCTAGGTAGGTAATCTTATTTCCACGTTTCTTTGAAATTTAATAAATTTCGAAAATATGTGCCGTAAAACTTAAAACTTTTACTTTGACTACCTCTGTGGCGCAGTGGGCGAAGGTGTGCCTGAGACGCAGAAGGTTGCGGGTTCAACTCTCGCCGCGGGACAAATGTTTGTAATATCTGCAAATATTTGTCTCGGGTCTGGGTGTTTTCTATGTATAATATGTATGTATTTACAAAAAAAAACATAATTATGTATATAAGTAGAATGTCAGTCATGTAGTTCCCATAACACAAGCTCTGCTTACTTTGGGTCTAGATGATGCTGTGTGAAAAATGTCAAGCATTATTTATTCATTTTTTTAATTTACTTTTTATGAGAGCCTATTTGAAAATAAAATACTTACTTACATTTTATTCAAATACAGATCAAACAGACTATCTAAAGACCGTTGCAAACGATTTATAGATAGGTATCTATTTATTTACAATAAAAAAATCCCTTCATGCTTTTCCAGTTTCATTATAAACTCGTCTATGGACGTGTGAACGCATCATCTCGTCGCGTCAGTTTAGCCGTCTACGATTTCAACTTGTTGCGAACCGTCGATGCGTTGATTCAACGTAAACGGTTGATTCAACTACGTGAACGTAGGCGGTTAATACCATCTACGTTCACGTATCGTCTCGTCGCGTTGACCGTCGATATGAACATTGTAGAATCTCAGTTTAGCCCTTTACGATTCAACTAGTTGAATGAGTGACAGTAAGCCGTCGATGCGTAGATTCAACGTGAACGGTTCGTTTATCCAACGCCCATCGCTACTAATTAATAGTGTTCCTACTTAGGAATTGTTTTGCTATTTCTATACCACCTACCTACAAACCTATTAAAAAAATGGTACCTAAGTACCACTTCTTGATTATGGCTTTTGCAACGAAGTAGGTACTTACATTTTAAGCTGGAATGTAGGTAGGTGGTATAGTAATAGCAAAACATTAGATAAATCATTTTACAATGGAATGGACCTCATATTTCTTTAACCTACTAGATTTAAAATGGTATGTATGTACCACTATGATTTCAAAATCAATCTATAGGCATCAATATTTGTAAAAAAGATGGTAGGTAGGTGCACATACCTACGTATGTTTTCAATATTAACTCAATTTTCAACTGTTACTAATCCACAAATTAGCTTATGTAGGTATACCTACCTATAGGTAGGTATATGTAATTTTGTTTATCTAGGAAATAGTTTTTGTGTTTTATTAATAGCATAACTCTGCTCTACTAGCATAAAATTTATAACTCTTATTGTTATTTATGCACTACCTCAAGACTGTTTTCCATATTACACAAAGTTTAGCTGGAAGATAATGCTGCCTAGCATTAAGTTCGCCTGTATATAATACTTTTAAGTTCTGCAATCTATCTATAAATCAAGAATGGAAAAAATAAATTCTCATAATCACCCGAAAATTGGGGAAAACGGAAATAAAATAACCTCGTTAGGGATGCCTGTATTTTATTTTATGTTTCATAATTAGTAGGTACAAACTTATATATACCTGTTAGGTACATTCATACCTTGGTACTTTAATAAAATATATTTGATTAGACTCAACTTAACTATTAAATCTGAATTTCAGATGCATTCAAGTAGGACGAAACAGTTTAGGTACACCTACCTTAACGAAAGACAGTTGCTTGTAGCTGTAGTGTATTGGTACAGAATTATAATTAAATGGTAGGTACATACTGAAATTATAGTTTTTTTTTCAAGGACGATTTACATAACAACTACCTATATAAGTAGGTATCATAAATTATGACAAACATTAATAATTTTAGCACTGCCAAGACACTCTCCATCCTTATAAAGGACACCAAATTGACCCTCAGTGATTGCTCTTAGTTTATTTTCTAGAATAAGGCTAAGTCCGTCGGAGTTTTTCACCACTTTGCAGGAAGTTAGTGGTTTTGTATGTTGGAATCTAAAATCGCAGTAAAGCACGCCATTTTCTGTTAAGTCAACTGGTTCTCTACTGATCCAATGTGGTGGACTTGTGAAGCAAATGTTATTCCATAATGCGGCATGCTTTGTTCCTGGCACCTGAAAGGAGGATGTTTTAAGGATAGGGTAGGTATTAGGTGCCTACTACAAAGTAGCTTAAAATGGTGATGTTATCCATCACCGTTTTAAGCAAAACGAGAAGTAAAAACCGTGTTTAACTTATGGGCCTTATTTACAAAGATTTCTAAACAGTGTTGTGTTTTCTTCTTTTTTAATTTAAAATTAATGTAACATACCTATCAAAAATAGACCAACAGTGTTTGGTTAATCTACTGTTCAATAATCTTTATAAGTACCTACCACATAAATATTGTTTGTATCCAGACCCTTTTTGAATATGAAGTAAGCATCTTTCCAGTTGGATAGACAGCACCTCTGTCCTACTGTCCATTTGTGAAGGCCACTGTGTTCGCCAACCACTTTACCCGACTCTATGTCTATGAAGAGACCTTGTTTTGGTTGAATATACTGGAACAGATATAAAACTGGAATCATTTTGTAAAAGTTGGATAATATTATTGATATCAAAATGCTTGGACCCCTGAGCTGAGAAGGTGCTGGTTCTACTTCATACTTCTTATTTGAGCTCTACTGGCCAGATTAACTTGATTTTTTTGGTTTAGAGGCTTTAGCATGAGAAACATCACACTAATGAGATTGGATAAATTTGAACTGATGGATTAATGGCATTTTATAGGTAGCAGGAATGTCAGTCGGTGGATGGAGGTGGTCCATGATCATTTTGTCAATGAAATCTTTGGGGAAGGCCCACATCCAACAGTTGGCTTCTACCGGCTGTTGATAATGATAATGATGTATAACAATCATATTTAGTGTCTTTTAAGTAGCATAAAACTTACTTCTTCTATGAAATCTGGGAAGTTTTTTTTTCCAATAAAACAAATACCAGTACTGTCCTTCTTCTTGGCAACATTGAGTAAGCCTTCTTTATTAGCTATTCCTCTCACTTCACGCTTTAGAAGATTTGCTATAGGGAACATGCATTTCCTGAGTGAAAACTGCTTCACTTGGGACAAAAAGAATGTCTGGTCTTTGTGCTTGTCTTTCGGCTGCAGTAGTCTGACTCCTGGAAAATATTTTTTTTTTCTTGTTAAAAGTTCCGAATTTTAATTTAGTTCAAAATATCAATTTGTTTAGAAAAGCTTTGGTCTTTTCGTAATCTAAAATAACCATTTTATCATTAAAACCTATTAATTAGGAGCAACTAAAAACTAATCACTCTACTTTTGTACCCATTTGAAAGCAATAAATGTATTATGTGATTTAAGAGTGTTAACTTGCACTTACGGAAAACCTCAAGATTTTAATATATCCCAAAAATATTGAACTAAGTGGGACTCGAACTTTGAAGCTACCAAGGTGGGTGCTATACCAACTTAGGTTAATAATTTTGCTATATTATTAAATCTTGTAATAAATGTATTAAGTGAATTGATGTAGTTACCTTCATTTTCATTATACCATTCCAAAAATGGCCCAAAAGATGTGTTAGCATAATGACCAGTGGCTATAGCATCAGTTCCTAAGTTGTTCCTGCAATATTCGAAAAAGCTATCAAATTTAATGTATCTATTGCACAATATATCAGGATTTGGTGTCAGCCCAGTCTCATATTCTTTTAGCAACGCAGTGAAGACTTCGTTCCAGTATTCCTTTATGAAGTAAACTCTGCGAAGAGGAATGTTCAGCTTACGGCAAACAAATGTTGCGTCTTCGAAATCTTTCTCATCAGAACAGAAACCGGCTTCATAGTTGTTGTCCCAGTTTCTCATAAACACACCTTCAACTTGAAAGCCTGGAAGTCATCGGAAATCGAATTAGTTTTTAGCATAGGTAACTGAATATACTACGGATAAATTGAATGCATGTTGAACGTTTATTTTTTATTCAAACAAACTAAAGGTTGAGGCTAAGCAAGTCGTAT
Organism: Perizoma flavofasciatum; assembly: GCA_958496245.1. Lineage (NCBI taxonomy): Eukaryota > Metazoa > Arthropoda > Insecta > Lepidoptera > Geometridae > Perizoma > Perizoma flavofasciatum. The sequence continues at coordinate 6,006,098 of OY292433.1, forward strand.
GTTTCGGAAGTGAACTCACCAGCTCGTTTTAGGAGAAGTGCTGCAACAGCACTGTCTACTCCTCCAGAAATACCAATTGCTACCTTTTTAAACATTTGTAGGTCATTTCATTCGAGTATAGTTCCAATCAGCGATGAGCGTTGAATAAACGAACTTCCAATTTATTTTTCGTAAAAAAAATATATTTTATTGAACAAATGTACATATTGTACCTACCTAAATAGTGCACAAATGTGCACGATTAGGTACATTTATTCATATTTGATGGATGATTGAAATCATTCACTTCACTTCATTTCCTGATTATGGCCTTTGCAAGAAATAATTCACAAATCAGCTGTTTGCCCAGTTTACTCACACAGACCCAGACTTAAATAATAGAATAACTACTCAAAATTACGTGTCTCGACAATAGAGACTTGTTATTTTATCTATGCTTGGTTTCATATTCAATTCTAAGAGATTATAACACGTACGCTACTAGGTACGTGTAAATATATTATATTAACTAACCCTGATCAAAAACTAGGTCTGAAAAACTGGGATACACCTGTGTTATCTTTGTGTGATAAAATACGTAGCGTAAATCAGACAGAGATATATTATTCCGGTGGATCTATTATATTAAAAAAAATGATATTCTACCTTACGACAAAGAAATCGCTTCTAGTTTTATTTCTCATCCGTTTTTTTAATAAAAGCACACTTTGCATGTGCTGTTCTATTATGTATAGGACTGGCTTCCAAATCTGAAATTGAAATAGCTTTGGAATTTGTATGGATCATGGATGATTTGACAACATTTTGTTTGACAAGTTGAGCTAGTATTCTGTAGGTTATTCTTGCGGTATTTTCTGATATCTAGCTTTATTATTCAATAATAATGTCGAACCTGAACCTGCAATGCCTTTTAGGAATACAGTGTAATGATTTTGTCATGATAGCTGCCGATCAAAGCAACGCACACAGCATAATGCTCATGAAAGATGGTGAGTATGCGGTTTTTGTTGGGTCTCGTTTTCTATACCGGATTTATCAAATTGTAAATATAAATTGTGTTTTTTCAGACGAAGAGAAGATCTACAAAATATCCGATAAGTTGGTGATGGGTGTGAATGGCGATTCCGGTGATACCAACCAGTTTGCGGAGTACATAGCAAAGAACATTCAGCTCTACAAAATGCGTAATGGTTACGAATTGGGGCCTTCCGCTGCGGCTAATTTCACCCGAAGAAACCTCGCTGACTACTTGAGAAGTAATGTAAGTATTTATAAAATGATCCTGTATAAGCTACCAATTGACACATCCAGTTCAACCATTATGACTTAGCAACTCTGAAGTTAGTTGTTTGAATACAAAATTTGCTAGTCACCACCTATTAGTAACTAAAATCGTCTATTTAACTCAAATAGCTTTCACAATTACCAATAATATACCTATATAGGCATGTTTTTTTAATGATCAAATTATTTACAGTCACCTTACTTTGTGAACCTCCTTATGGGCGGATATGATAAGGAGACTGGCCCAGAACTGTACTTCATGGACTATCTAGCATCTAGTATGAGGGTGCCTTTTGCAGCCCATGGTTTTGGTGGTTATCTCAGTTTGAGTATTATGGACCGTTATCATAAAAAAGGTGTGTATTATTGTATCATACATTGAAAGCTGAGAACCCTGGGCAAATAAACCTACAGAAATTATTTGGATCATGCTCCTATATATACTTTGTCAATCTGTAACTGAAAAATTCTAGAAACTATTGTCAAATTTAACATTGCAGTCGATCCACACAGGTTCTTCAAGTTTATATGCTACTAGTTTGAAATAAACAACTCTATTTTGCAAGTAGACTTACTACCGAAATCTGGGTAAAAATAAAATTTACTTCTAAAACAAATTTTTATAAAGACCTAAGTTATAGGCAAGTCTTTTGATTTTATAAATTCACTGTGATTGCTGTTTGGGATCCATTCTGTGGTTCAATATCTTTAAAATATAAGAAAACCTTGTTTACTGTTTCAGATGCGACTGAGCAAGAAGCTTATGAAATCTTGAAGTTGTGTGTAAAGGAGGTTCACAAGAGGCTCTTTGTTAGCCTGCCTAACTTCCAGGTGACTGTTGTGAACAGGGATGGCATCAAAGCAATGCCAGTCATCAACTCTGCTATTCTTAAGTAATTTTGTATGTAATAAAGTCTTATGTTCTTTTAGATAATGTTTCACTCTTTTTGTAAATAGCAATGTATTGTTCATATATATGAATATGTCATGGTTCTGGATTTTTCAGCTGGGATATTAAAAGGCTCCTATTGTCATGGGTTAACCACAACAATAGGAGCCTGTATCTAAAAATAATATCAGATTGTAAACTGGTTATTTGTATATCTTCAAGGATGGTTTGATTGGTTATATCACCACAAGTCTCAAGGGGGTGCTGAAATCTGTAATGGAAAAGAATGTCGGGGTTTTAAGATTTAAAAAAAATTGATTAAAAAAAAACTTGTCCTTTATACAACTTGGACGACTATGAGAGGGACAGGCTCAAGATCGAAGTGACTGGTGGAAATGGGTGGAGACTTTTGCCCAACAATGAGATAACATGGGCTTATAGCAATAGTATGTTGGTTGTACTATTGCAATTAGCCCATGTATGGTTCTATACTATCTCTTTTTGAAACTTGTCAGCAGTGCAGCTCAGTAGGTAGATGACTACTTTAGCAAAAAGCAAGTTTTTTCTGCTACAATTAGCAATTATTACAATTTTAGAAGAAACTTAAAATGTAGTTCCTTCCCCTTTACCCAGAATGGCATACTGGTTTAAAAAACGACATCTGTTGGGCAATAGCGAAGAAGCTATTTGCAATAAAAAACTCTAGTCTGTTGGTGAGAAGCTGTAAATGAGAGGCTAAATTGTGAAGGCACCTAATGGCCTCGATTCTGTAGTACACCAACTAAACTAAATTTAAACTGTCGCTCTCTTCTACTGATAGTGCACGCAAGAAAGAGGCAAGCATTTTACTTCTGTGAAATCAGTTTACGTGCCGCTTTTCTTCGTGTTTATAGTCAGGATGTTTTGATATAACGATTTGTATGGAAAACTTAAATCTATTGTAGCTATCTCTTTCTTGCTTGCATGATTAGTAAAAGAGAGCGACAGTTTAAATTTAGTTTAGTTAGTGTAGTACTACAGAATTAAGGCCACTAACTACTAAATTAAAAATTTTAATGTAAAAACTCAAGATTTTGTGGAACTGGCACTGCTGACGCTGAGTCCGAATTTATCTATTCAGCTAAGCACTGAGGGATGCTATCTACAAGCTGTCAGAGATTCGTTCGAACAAATGGCAAGAGATAACACCACTGCTTCCTTTCAAAGTTTATTATTTTTTTATGGAAGAAACCTTAATATTAATAAAATATTATTAAATTGCATAGACACATACTATCTTATTCTAATCATTATCCATGTATCATCCGCCCGCCTTTCTATCAGGACTTGATGGTATATCTGGACCTTGGTTCTCTGGCTGTGAGCTATTGGCGTTGTCATTGTCCGCACCATTATCACCTTCGTTGTCCGATTGATCTGAAAGCAAGGTATGGTCAGATAGTTGTGATTTTGACCAATAGTTTTTTTCTCCGTAAACTGCCACATGCAAGATGGCACTCAGAGAGGATATTGATTTATTAGATTTATCGATTTTTTAGACTGTCGTGACAGTCTCGCGTTGCGATGTTAGTGTAATAGGTAAGTTATTGTGAATTAGGAAATCATTATATTTTCCATTGTGTGATTAGAATGTTGCATCACTTATATAACATTTTTTACTTAGATCAATTTGTAAACAAATGATCACACTGTCAAAGTGACAAAGCCAGGGGCGCATTCTGCTTATTTCTGCAGTGTCACTTTTCGCAAATCTTTAACTTGTTTGTCCTCAAAAATTTTGAATGAATGAATGAAAACACTTTTTTTGTACACCATAAGAAAATAGAAATAACAAAACTATAAAAAAACCAACAAAGTACAACGGGCGGTCTTATTGCTTAGAAGCGATCTCTTCCAGACAACCTTATCACTTAAAAATGTTTTTTTTAATGTACACCCAACTGTCACATACATAGTCCTCACACTAGGATTCCAAGTATGGTGGGTATCAAAAACTACGAGTACCATGTTACCACAACACCCATACCCGGAAAAAATATCTGCAGAATATGCAAACATTAGTCCAAACAATCAACCAATGAAAATTTGAGAAAGAAAAAAAAAAGAGTATGGCGAAATATAAACTGCATGTTACCTCCTTTCTTCTCAGCCGGCATATCTTCAGTTCTGTTTGCTACTTGGAAGTGGTACTCCAGTTCATCAAAGTCGAACACTTGGTCGGTCGGCAGCAGGCACGGCAAGTATGCTGGGAATGTAGGCTTGCATGCTATCACTGAAAATAATAAATTAATAAACACCCAACAGTCACATGCATAGTCCTGACCCCATACTAGAATTCCCTGCGTCTTGGGTATCAGGGACTACTAGTAACGTGGTACCACAACACCCAGACCTGGAACAAATATATGAAGAACATGAAAACATTTGTCCCGCAGCAGGAATCGAACCCCTTAACACCGTTCGTGGGATTGAGCGGATTCTTTCGTAATCTGTCACTAGGCCGTTTTACTCTGCCACAATAACTCAACCTGGTCACTGACCTAACACAAACTGACCAAGAACCTATAACCTATAACACGACGAAGAAGAATTTTAGCTTAAATTTGAAATCTAAGGTACAGACCTTAAATACAAATACCTAAAAAATGTTATTCAACACAGAGATCACAAGATCGCTTGAGTACCTCATAATGCTATCACTGAAAATAACAAAGGTCTGGATTTTTTTATGTATGGATAATAAGTATTGACAAAAAAAAGCATATAAGTAGTATATCAGTCATGTAGTTCCCATAACACAAGCTCTGCTTAGTTTGGGGCTAGATTATGCTGTGTGAAAATATTCAGCATTATTTATTTATGTATCATGATTGGTTAACATATTGCTGGGCATAACCTTCTCAAAGCCACTCTATGGTTTAGTAGTGAGTTCAAAAATAAAAAACATAACTGCCAAGCAAGTTTTTCCGACGCTCATTTTAATGAATAGAAGAATTGCAATGGAGGTTTCTCATGGATGAAGAGACTGTGCTGCAACATAAGGTAATAAACTGCACCGCCACAAATTAAGTCAGCTCGAAGACGGGACTGCAAGAGCTTCATGCTTTCCATCATCAATACCTGGCAGGATGTCAGGGATACAGAAACACCGCTGTCATCAACCCAGAGTCCACCACTATTTTAAGGATTAGGGCTGGTTGGGGTCAGGTTAGAAGGGGGATAATGCACAATATACTCCAAGCGGGACGTCAGTGCAGACCTTAGTTAGGTAGATCGTCATATCTTCTCGTTACAGATACTGGAGAGCCTTAAGACTAAAGTCTATAATCAGTGCATGCTGCCGTTGATGACATAATAATGGTCCTGAGACATGGTCACAAACTATTGGCTGAAGTTCGGGAATTAGAGAATTAGGATAGGTGCAATATGTATGGTGCTCTGAAAATTGGCGCTATTTTTGGGAATAGCCGATAGATAAAGATATCTGACAGCCTAGTTGCTTGGAGTTTCACTACATGATAAAATCTTAAATCAAGAAATCCATGGAAGATCGTTCGTCGTTTTCGTCTTTGCGGGAGGCCCAAGTTCACTGCTGGACAGTGAAATTCCACAGGCTGTTGACGATGAACTGAACTTACGAGGAAAGACTTGATTATCATCTGTATTGAAGAGGTTGTGTGTTTCACTAGTCTTTGCAAGGAACTTAGTGAGTGCCCTTTCAATGTCCCTCTTCTGTGATGCAGCCTTTTCTCTGATAGCTTCATATTCTGTTACTGGCTGTTTATGAGTCTGAAAAAAATTGCCTCGTAAATATCTGGCTAAAGTCAACTACCGCGTAAACTATCTCTTCCCACTGGATATTAAAAACTAGCTGAGCCACGGCCACCCTTGGCCCCTGACCGCGCTATTACTTAGTTTTCGCTTCGCGTTCTTTCTAACTTTTTTCTTTTTGCTTGGCTTGTAGCGTGCTGTTAAATAGTCTTTCTCAGGAATTGGGCTATTAATATTCAATTAAAAAAAAAACAAATCAGACTGGTAGTTCCAGAGATTAGCGCGTTCAAACAAACTCTTCATCTTTATTATATCAGTAAAGATGTACAAAGGTTAGTGGAAATTTAAGTAGACGCAAAAAGAATCCCTTTTTTGTGTTGGAACTTAAAAACTATGAAAAGTTATAAGTTTATGTAACTAACATTACACATGCCAAATTTTAGATGAAGATAATGCTTTTTAGCATTAAGTTCGTCTATGTATGTGTAATAAATAATTTTGTATCTATCTATATCTAATAATTTTATTGTGCTTTACTTCTATTTTAAAAGCCACCTCATGTTTTCAGCGACCCATCCTCAGCGACATGTCGCGATAAAACCCTATCTAAGAAGATATACTGCATCACATTAGTATAAGTTCCTTTTCAGTAGTGTACATAATACAAATGATCTATGGTGATGATGGCTTACCGGTGTCCTGATATAAGCATGAGGGTCAGGCAAGGGGGGTAAATGGAATGGTATATGAGATGCTGGCTTGGCTTTGGAGCCGGCTGATAGCATTGCTGGTGTCCGAGGAGCTGCTGCCTGCTGAGGAGGCTGGATCACATGTCTGTTGGGCCGGACTGCATACTGCTCTATTCCTTTTAAACTGATACCTGAAAGTTCATTCATCAATATCATGGAATTGTTAAGGATTAAAACTTATTCCCTGTCTATATGGAGGCAAGTGAGAGGTTTATAACCAATCATGTAAACAGAACTGTAGTTGTGTGTTACAATGGGGGCAGAAATGAGACCAGCTGTGTTTGGAATGGGTCTTCCCATTATAGTCTATTTTGGAATAGACCGGAAAATGCTCATTGACCCAAGGTATTATGTTAGCGTGAAAAGAAAACGACAGTATCACTCTCCATACATTTATACACCGCTGCCTTATCGTTTACACTTTTACCGCGTTTCGTAGTATGTAGTAGGATGAGTAGTTAGTGTGTTAACACTTTAAAAACCAGAAGGTAACAGGTTAAATAAATATCCATTGTTATTATATATGTGTATGGGTTTTAGTTATCTGTAGATAGATAGAAAATACAAATGCACTATTATTTATTATTTTCTTCCAGCTAACTTTTGTGTAATGAAGAGTGGAGTGGTAGTGTGTTTAAAGGATAACCAAAATAAGATAAAATTTTAACAATGTGGAGGGGTGTCTTCATGAAATGCATAAACTGTTAACTTGTATGAAACTTACCCATGTTTATTAGAGCCATAACTATGTCTCCTATGATAGGTTCAACTCTGCCAGCAATCTCACAATACCCTCTTGCAGAATTGCCAACTTCTGATAAAACTGTAAGTAGAGCAAAACACTTTATTAACCCACCGTCGGTATCGTTACTTTGTGTTATGTCATTGGTTACATTAGGTCTTAAAGCCATGTATTTTTTCATTTTCAAGATATATGTATAACATTTATTATGTTATATATCTTGAAAACTTTCTCTATAATGTTTATTTTTTATTAATTTACTGTTTTATTAGTAGGATATGCTACAATTAAAAGATATAGTTCTATTAAAAATCTCTTGTACATCACCTTAATCTACAAAAATTGTTAGAAATTTGACTCAGTTGACTTAGTTCTATAAATGAGTTCACCTTTTTCGATTGGCACCACACTAAAGCTGAATGAAGGATCATCAAAAAAATAACCAAGCAGAGTTTGTTGCCTGATTCTTCCAGGCTTGGTCGCATGCAAGGAACCGGCGTAAATTCACTTTGACATTTCAAATTCATGTATAGTTTTTAAGTTGACATTTCTACATGATCCTTGTGATTTCAATGAATAAAAACCTATTGACTTTGACTCTGAGTTTTGGCAACTTTTAATTTAACTTAAAAATAAAAAATATATGGCAATTCTCCCAAACTCTGGGCTTTCAAAGACCGCAATTATTAATTGAGATTATACTCTGTATCCATGAGGTTACCAAGTATCAAGGTAGTCAAAGGCTACATTTTGAATTATAAATATTTTTTGTTATTTGCTGATTCTTGTTTTTGAAGCTTTTGAGCACCACCCATGACTGGAATCAATCAAATTGATGAACTATGGTGGTTGTTAGCCATAATTTAAATTGATGCATGTTATTTTATGTCATGAATACTTAAAGGTAAATAAAAATACTAACTTTTGAAATATCTCAGAGAATAAAATCAATATTACATAGCTTTATTCACTCATGTAGGGAACCTGTAGGAATCCAGCAATGGATTCCTACAGGCTTTCCACATGGCGTAGATGTGTAATGTTTTTACAATAACGAATTATGTAATGTTCGTAGGTAGGTAGGTATCAACTTCGTGCTGAACAGAGGGTATATGCCGAGTTACATACGCTTTTTAACACGTTGAAACGATTGGGCAGATGCAGCATCACTACGAGATCTTCAGTAGCTAAACATCACTTCACAATGTTAAGAACAAAGCTTACAAGATTGTAGGATTTCCGTCAGTGTCTCCAGAGACATCTTATCACAGGCTTCAAAGCCTGTCTCTAACAGCACCGTGGAAACTGCAATGTTGAGTATGCGCCGCCGGGCATCGTTGCTGCTATCCGGCTTTTCTGTAGTTTCGGCCATTATGTGTGTGTTGTGTTGTAATTGCAAGAGATTTTACTAAATAAATTATTAAAAACGAAAATAAAATACTGTTTTCTTTTGATAAGAAAACCATACCCAAACAGAAGTCAAAAAACACTAATATTAGCCATGGTGCTTCGCGAACGAATGAAGTAAATGAAGTACTTCATACGTAAGATTGTCTTGTCATTTAGTTCACTACTCATTCTAATGTGTCTCTAGTTCATTTAGTTCACGTGTCTTTTTACTTCAATGCTTCGTTTAGCATCACGCTCGACGACGATAGAAAAAACCGTGTTAAGGCGTGTACACACAGACTATTTTATTTTACACAATTTTTTCAACAATAGAAGCGAGAGTAAAGAGTGATAGCTGATATAGTATCTCTTTCTAAGAACTTGCAATTCAAACAAACCCTTATGTCGTTGAGATAAAGTTCTTTGATTCTTGCTAAAGTAGATTGTTTAGGTTTGTTTGGTTTTGTTGATTATTAAAATTTTGTTTGAGTAAGAAAGTACCTATTCTGCATTTTACATACCTATTCTGTTTGAATTTAGTAAGTTATTTGTAATTATTAGTGCGTCATGTTGCGCATGTTACGGGTCAGTTTTATATGCAAATAACAAATAAGTTAAGTCGTTTTATTAATAACTTTGAAATATTAATCAGTTTAATTAACAACAGTAAATTGTACATATCTCATTTTTTAAATAAGTATTTATTATTATTACAAAAAAACATATTAAATTTACCTTCCTATATACCTATTTTATAGTAAAAATGTTTGCCCCTGGTTGACAGTCCTAAGCCTGTAAAGTACCTATGAAGGAAAATCGAGATATAAAAATAAAAACATTTCATAGTTCATAGCACTAAGAAAGCAACTCATTTCTTCATTTCTTTCATCCATTCATAATTCTCTAAGAACTAAACGGTATACTTGAAGTAAATGAACTACTGAACTAAATCAACGAAGTACTTCACTTAGCCAAAAGATATACTTCATTCTTTTCTTTTCAATGACACATTCGCGCATGGCTAAATAATATGCGTAGCGTTACATTTTCTTTGACTCTTTGACTTTGAATCTTTGTGGCTGTGGCTATTTCACAGATTAAAAATAAAAAAAATATCTGAGTCAGGCTATTTACTTTAATTAATTAATTATTAATTTATGATATACATTGCTTCCCGTGTACCCCCGACTTATAGGAATGTGCATTCTACGTATCAAAGAGAATGTAACGCCTACGTATGGCTAGTTTCTTTAACCGCGTTTAGTAGGCGTCATAAGCATATTTTTTTTAACTACTAAGAAGCAGTGTATGTACCATTTGAAGAAAATAAAGTTATGTTTAGAAATTTTGGGGACTCAAGGATTTTTTTATTCTCAAAGTGAGCGGCGGGCAAAATAAGCCTGAGAACCGGTGGTGTAAACTAGACCAGGGGCTGATCTGGGGCAGCCCTTCACCTTACATTCATTCGTTCTATGTGCGTTTATTCTGAATAGAATAAAAAATTATACCTACTTGTCGCCACCGAAGTAGTGGTTCTCTATACGTAGTATCCCAACTAGTCAATTCAATTCAATTCAACTTTTATTTATGGCTTCTGTGGTAAGAGTTGCCACAATTTTGCCAATGTCGTGTCGACAAGATTTAAAAAAATAAGGCGATGGAGAGGAGTTTACAGAAATTTGACCGGTCTAAATAGAGGGAGACTCGAACAGTTTTTTTAAACTATAAGTTGATTTATATAAACCTGTAAAGGACAACACAAATACAGAGACAAAACACACGAAATGTACATTTAACATTATGAAAGGCACATAGAGATGTACATCAGCATAGTTATCATAATTTTATTTTATTACAAGTTAAAAATTTACATAATAATACTATAAAAGGGGAGAAGACAAGGGATAGTATAAATTTGGAAGAGAGAGGACGAGGGATTTCTGGAGGGGTGACATCATGCAAAGATAGCCGTAGCTTAGGACAAGAGAAAAAAAGGTGATCAACATTTCCTTCATCTAATCCACATCCCAACTAGTCTGTGGGTTCGCATGGTTAGACAAGTAAGTCAATCTATTTCAACTTAAACTTCAACTTCTAATTTTGTTTATGGCTTCTGTGGTAAGTCAATCTAGCTAACAAGTCAAGACGACTGACGTTTTACTTAGGTCAGTGTCTTATGTATGTACTCCACTTCAGCATAAAAATAATAATCTGTGGGTGCTGCAACATCAAGCAATATTCGTGTTACGCGTTTAATATTTTGTATTTTGGAAAATTGGATTAATTCTTCATTTTACAAAAATAATTTTATTGAAATAGAGAAAGTGTTTCTAATTACTTTCCAGTAGCAGTCAAAGAGTAATACTAGAAATCTATTGTTCACGTGATTGTTTGCTTGAAGTGAATGTAAGCTGCCTGAGTAATTCTGGTAAGAAATAAAAGTAAAAGCGAGCTAAACGTGTAACCAATATAGGTAGATAGCCATAATTAAGTAGTGTATTCATTTGACTAATTAAGTACATGCCATGTAATGTAGGTAGTAATAATTTTAAAATTCTCAACTAAGCATCCTACTTCGTATACTTGCTTCGTATGCTTACTATTCAGATAAAAAGTATACCTGTTCCAAATTTCATCCAAATTGATACAGCTGTTAGGGAGATTATTATCAATAAACATGAACATATCTAATAGCTTTGTCATTTATTATGAAGGTTGGAATATGGTAGGAAATAGGATTATTAAGTACTGTATTTTTGTGTTCCAGAAATAAAAAAACTGAAGACATCTGATCCATAATCTACAGGAAAAATGGTGAAGGTATATGCAGTTCTTGTTCTGTACAAAGGAATCAACAGTGCCACAATCCTCAAATCTGCTTACGATTTACAAAGCTTCAGTTTCTTCCAACGCTCCTCCGTACAAGAGTTCATGATGTTTGTAAGTAAGACCATGGTGGAAAGAACTACGCCTGCCTCAAGACAATCAGTCAAAGAAGGAGAGTACATGCTGCAAGTATATGTCAGATCTGACAATTTAGCCGGAGTGCTCATAACTGACCATGAATACCCAAACAGAGTGGCGCACACATTGATCACAAAAACCTTAGATGAATTCTCAGTAGCAGTGCCAGCAGGGACGTGGCCCATGGCTAATGAAGGCACTGTTGACTACCAAGCCTTACCTCAGCACCTGGCCAAGTATCAGAACCCTAAAGAAGCAGATGCAATGACAAAGATTCAAAATGACCTTGATGAGACAAAGATCATCCTTCATGATACTATAAAAGCGGTACTTGATAGAGGCGAGAAGCTGGATGACCTTGTAGCTAAATCTGACAGTTTGTCTATGCACAGTAAAGCATTTTACAAGACTGCTCGTAAAACAAACAGTTGTTGTAATTTCTGAAGTGTTTTCTCATTTGAAATGGCCATAGATTATGGGTGTCATTCATCACACAAACTATTTATAATGGGAATGCTAGACTTGTGACCATAGTTTTGAACATGTATTGCTCCGTCAGTTGAGAATCATCCCAAATTCAATAATCTTGTACAAGATCTATAAATATTGCCAGTTGAGTAGATAAAGTTAAATACTGTTCCTCACATTTAGTCCTAGATTTAGACCAGTCTGCACTAAGCTAAGGCAAAGCCTTCATGTATAAAGATTTTTACACAATTGTTTAGCTAAACATTGGCTAAACAATTGCACTAAAATTGTTGCTATCTCTTTCTTTTTTTCCTTTTTTTTTCTTGGTATACAAGAGAATCAATGCTAGTGTTTTGATTCTACTGTTAAATTTCAATGACACATTCAGAATACAAAGTTTATATAACCAACCAAAAATCTTTATAAATAAGGCCCTATTTTAAAGCTTATTGCAGATCTGCATTAGACTATTGTATTGTCTTATATTAAATTGTTATTGATGTTATAACTGTTGACAATGTTTACTCATATACTGCATATATTCATAAACTTAGTACTATACAAATATGTATCCAATGTTACAAGTATGTTTGGAACTGCTTTTAATATGGCCTATGTGTTTGGTGTTATTATGAGAATGTGTCCTGCCAACTATGACTCAAGGTGCCGAGACATGGACGCTCACAAAGGAGACTGCACAGCATCAGAGACCAGACCAGCGTGCTATGCTCAATATCACTCTGCTAGATCAAGTCCCCAATATCGAAATTCAAATCAGACCAAAGAAAAATAAATATTTAGGCTCAAATGGGTAGGATATGTGGCCAGGCGCGTAGCTGACATGTGGAGCAGGGTGCTTATTGAGTGGTGGCCCCAAGACAGTGAAGAGGCCTATGCCCAAAGTTGGGATGAGACAAGCTGTTTTATGATGATGACAAGATCTAAAAACATAAACATTGTCTGATCTAAGCTTAACTTTTACGAATTTTTTTTTGTCCTATGTTTTTAAATTGATCTTGACACAAGAATCCTGGCATTGAGTCATGGGCAGCAAAATATTTACTATTAGCTGTGCCACGGCCGCCTTCGGCCCCCGACCCACCGCGTCGCGTCCACTGCCCGCGCCTTTATTTCGTTTTCGCTTAGCGTTCTTTCCGTAGGTTGATGTTTAGTTGGCATATGTTATTCAATATTACGCTACAGTGGTTATAGAAACTTCTTTAAGAATAGGGCTATTAAAAATAATTATAAATTAGACTGGTCGTTCCAGAGATTAGCGCGTTCAAACAAAAAACAAAAGGTGTTTCATCTAGACCGGTCATTATGAGGAGTCTGAAATTAGGCGAGAGAAAATCTTCTGAGGCACCATGGCGTCTACGTAGAGGTAAAACGTTAATGTTTATTTTTCATCTAAATCATTGCAGCAGTTTTCGAGATTATTTGTACAGATAGTACAAGTGAATAGATATTGCTTGTTTAGTGAAATACTATAGTAGATTAGTGGGATTGTTATGTTCTTTTAAGACTTTGAAGCCTCTATATTCTTGTAATTTAATGTGTTGTGTGAACAAGTTATGCTGTGGTCGCATTATGTATAGTTTATTCTATGTAAATAATATATTTATTTATATATTGTAATACTGCAATAATTTGTGTTGCTAGTTAAAATAATTATTTACTTTAAGTAGCACTGTAATAGGAATATTTTTTTACATAGCAAACTGTTAGATTTAATTATTTGTAATCCACTATGAGGACTTAAATAATATGATTCATCCACTGACTGCTAATACAGTAGATACCCTACCTAGGTATAAAAGTAACATTCCTAGAAAATGTATTAAAAAAATGTAAAAGTAGTAGTATTAGGTACTTGATTACAATGGCTTGAGTATCGTATTCTATTCTAACTTGTGTAACAGTATTTAAACAAACAATAATTTTGTGATTATAATAACTAGGTATCTACTTACCTGATACCACATAGCGTATTAGTATCTATTCGGGTTGATAGGAATTTTATTGAGATCAAATATTATATTACGAAACGTTTAGAAAATGCTGGATTAAAAATTACCCAGCGATAAAATAACTACAAATAGGTACCTACCTAATTTGAAATGTGTAAAATTCATCGATTTAATAAACAAAATGTTATAGTATTACCATTTTTTTTGGTATGGCTAATATTTAACAAGTTATCCTTACCAAAAAAGTTGGAAATTAATGCGAGATCTTATTTGGAATAAAACTATATAGATATAATACTTAAATATGTAATACTTATTCATCAGCTGTTAAATATTATTAAGTCAGTGCATATAATATAATCAATATTTATCCAACAAATTTTGATGTTTTCGTTATTTCAAAGGATTGTCAAGTTATTGTGATCGTTCTAACAAGATTAACAAAAATAAATATTCTTATCTTCATTAATTATTTAAAGGCACGTGGTAGGAAGATAGAAATCACTAATATTAAGTAGTACCTAAATATACATTTGTCATTTAGGGAACTAATAATGAAATGCAGAAGGAATATGTGAATAAAACGACATCATGAAATAAAAATACATATATTAATTACATCGATTTTAAATTACAACATTTAACTATGTAGGTTACAATAATAAAAATATACCTACTTATACTTTTCATTGAAACAAAATAAATAATAAAACAAAGTTTTCTTCTTAGTATTAAAACATAATTCTAAAAATCATTGACTATAAGAGGGTTTGCTTTGCGGACCAGGTAACAATCAGAAATCCTATAAGCATGGGAGAGCTTATTTATTATTATGGAATTTACTCATTATTCTATAACGATTAAGTAATTAATTATACTGAATTTGTTTGAGGAGTCAGTGCCTGAAGATATAACCTACACTGCTAGTACCTAACTTTTAAAATGAATGTTAATAGGTACACTTTTAAAATTTGATAAGATATACTATCGTACCTAGTTTATGATGATTGGTAACGTTTTTTGGAATGACCTATATACTTCTGTGAATTTTATCACATTTATTTAAAGCGTAGGATAACAGCTAGTTAGGTAGGTACCTTATTGCTTTATTTCGTAGACTGATAATAGTACACTTAGCGGCACAATTAACCGCCCACCCTTTTAAAGTGGCAAATTTTTATGTTATCGCAGTTGTAAGTTATTGGGGCATAAATAAGTCAAGTGTGAAAGAAATGTAGTGACGAAAAAGTTACAAACTACCCACTTAACTTTGTTTTTTATACGCATAAGTTGTGAATAGGATAAATATCGAACTTCGTCTCATTATCGTTATCGTTGCCATACTGCTTACATTGCTCCAGTGGCATTAAAAGTAAACAATTTGAGTTTGTTTTGGTTTCGTAACTTAAAGCTAGTGTTTGGACATCACAAACATGCCATTTGATGCTAATTCAGTGGCGAGAGCCGTCGCTCTTATCGACGAAGGGTTTAGTCAGCGTTACGTGGCGCGGAAGCTTGGTGTCGCACGTACCACCTTAAGGGATGCAGTGAAACGGTTTCGGGAAACTGGCTCTTATGAGCGAAGACCAGGACAGGGCCGAAAAAGATGCACCTCCGCTCGTGACGACCGATTTCTTGTGACCAATGTTCTAAGAAATCGGTTCACTACAGCTGTTGAGGCACGAAACCAACTTCGTGAGGTTCGCAATGTTCAAGTGAGTGAAAGAACAGTGAGAAGAAGACTAGGAGAGAATGCCCTTGGAGCTTTTCGACCATCTCGAGTGCCACAATTACTCGTAGGCCACCGGAGAGACAGACTTCGTTTTTCCCGAGAGCACGCCGAATGGAATATGGAACAATGGAAGAATGTTATGTTTACTGACGAGACAAGAATATGCTTGCACGGTCCTGATGGTCGCCAGCGTGTATACAGACGCAAGAATGAAAGGTTTGCACCATGTACTGTTGTGAAAACAGTAGGTTACCAAGGTGGCTCTATCATGATATGGGGCGGCATTACTTACGAAGCACGCACCGACTTGGTTATCTTCGAAAGAGGTGGAATAAATGCTCAGAGGTATGTAACAGAAGTGTTGGAACCTCATGTAATGCCATTTGCTCCATTTATTGGCGAAGATTTTTTATTAATGCAGGACAACGCTCGCCCCCACGTTGCTAGAGTTGTAACCGCGTACCTGGATACCGTCGGCATTAGAAAATTACCATGGCCATCCCGGAGTCCAGATTTAAATCCTATTGAACACATATGGGACAATTTAAAAAGACGTGTTCGAAGCCGCATACCAGCTCCAACCACCATAGATGAATTAAAACAATCCGTGATTGAGGAGTGGCAGAACATTCCACAACAACAGATCAAAGATGTCATCGACAGCATGTCAAACCGTTTGATGGAAGTCATGAGGGCTAGAGGTGGAAATACGCACTATTAGAATTCATTTTATCAGCAGATTTTTTTATTTTTAAGTCATTCATCACATTTGTTAATTTACGGTCAAAGTGTTTTTGAGACTTTTTTATAAATAAACGTAATAATTAAAAACAATATTATCTTTCATTTTACTTCTAAATACCTACGTTATAAAATAACATTCAAAAGTATTGTCACAATTTTTTTTTTTAACCAAAATTGTAAAAAATCAAGGTGGGCGGTTAATTGTGCCGCTGAGTGTACATCTGATACTCTGTCTATGCTTTATTTAGCTTGACAGAGATTTACGCCGTTAAAAAGCTGTTAAACTAGTAATATAAAAATGATGTTGCATACAGACATACCAATAGGTGTCTGGATAGGTACCTCCTTTACAATCTACATATATTATTTCAAAACGTTTGCATTTGAATGAACGAAGAAATGCCACAACAGCATTGTCATTTTCTATGGTAGGTAGGTAACTTACCTCATCAAATATCTTATACTAAAAAATGCTGATTAAGTTTTAACTCTACCAAGGAAAAAAACGATAGGTATATCTTACACAGTAATGCACTGCACTGATCCCACAAACATTCATAACCTAAATAGAAAAGAGATTTGTTTAAAACCCATTACAGAATATGCAGCTAACATTTTTGGCATTAAGCAAAGAATAAAGAAGAAACTTAAGCTTTGGATTAGATACCATTGGTATTTTGGAAGATCAGTGAGGTAGGCATTTTAAATAAGAATAGGTATTCAAAACTTTGAACAAAACATCGATGTTTTCGTCTAGAAACTGATTTAGAAGCAATACAATTCAATATGTTTCTCGTAGCTAAAACGTATAATCAATCCGTTATTTTAAATAACGGATAGCCGCTTTACAAAACATCGCTGTTCTATAACGCATATAAGTCGAATTAGGATTCGGCGTAAGTATAGACGTCCTGCCGCAATGTTACGTTATGAAATGCGATACGTTTAGAAAAAGGGCTGACCGAGCCAATGTTAGGTTTTTTTTGATTGTAGACGTCAAGACGACTATAGAAAACAACGCTGTTTTGAAAAGTGGCTATCAGCTATGTAAAAGAGCGGATTATACGTTTTGGTTACGACATATTAACAATGTCATGCTTCCTGCCATACAAAATAAGTAGGTACCTTTGTTGGTTCGACCTAGTGAGAGATAAAAAAATTGTGCCTACCTACACTTTCTAGAAAATTTATAAAGTAGGTTTTTACTACAAAAATAAAATAGAACCAATAATGATAGCCAAATTAATAAAGATAGGTATATTGTAGGAAATAGTGAAGAAAGTAGTTTTACAGTAACTGCAAAAGTATAAATGCCCTTTTTACGTTAAATATTAATGTTTTCACCACTTTCACACTACTAAAGTAGGTTTCTAATGATATCACCTACAATATATCTATTTGTTGTTTTTATAACATTAGTTTTTTTTTACTTCTATGCACTAATATTACATTTAAAATATGTTACAGTGTTCCCAATGTTAGGTAATATATTTTTATTTTGATGACAACATTCTCTTTTTTAAATTACAATTTTGGTGTGAAAAGTTTAAACAGCCTTCCGGAAAAGACTTACTTACTTATCATGATTTTAATTTCTCAGAAATGTAAATAAATTAAATTACTAAAGAACTACCTATATTCGAAATGGTTGTAAACAGTTTCAATGCTTGGTATAAAGATACAACGAAATGTTTGCATTGGAAGTGCATGGCATTTTTATTGTATCTTTTGGATCTGTCAATTGTAACAAAACGAAGACACCACGACTTTTACCCATGCGTCGATTTCATTACCTCAGGCATGAACTGAGTTTAAGTTATCCTTAATAATTAAAATGTCTAGATTCTAAGAATCACTGTAGCAACTTAATGTAAATAGATACTTAACTTAAAGTAATGGTTAAAATATTCTACACACTTGTGCAAAATGGGCTTGTGATGAAACCTAACACACGATCACATTACAGAGACGCAAAGAGTTAACATAATAAAATAATAATTTATTATAGAATTTATATTAACAATTAATTAACAATAAACATGGTTGCTGTCATAAATGCATATTCAATTAGCCAAAGAAACTTAATTAAAATCAGCCACACAAAATGTTTCTGAGAAATATCTTAGCACACTCTCATAGCTTCTACTCAAGGATATTTGTTTTTCCTATCCACAAGCTAAAGAAATATATCTCTATTGCTATTATAGATAATTATGCATCCGTCCTCAACCACTTATGATCTACTTACACGATAAAAGGCAACCTTTCATAAAATATTCGTTTCAAATCAAAACGAATATAGCAAATCACTTTAATAACAAAAAACTACACATTGACAAATAATGCAAAAAAAAAAAGTCTTTCGGCCACTACTTAAACACCAATTTCACTATTAATACGCACCACGGGAACTTTTGTACTACTAATAGGGGTCTAAAAGGTACAGCCACTCCGACCATTTCCACTCCATAGTCCTACCGATTGTCATGAAGTACCGTAGATATAATCATAGCTTTGGCGTTTTGTTAATCCAACCTCGACACTTCATGACTCGGTTGCGAAGACCGCTGTGATCTCCGAGTCAGTTTTCCATTGCTTTGCCGAGTTGTGTTCATTTGTTCGGCACATGTATCTTCTTAGATCGGAAGTCGTATATCTTGCGGCAGAAGAGGACGAGCTCCGGGGATACTGTTGGTGGTAGCTTGGAGTCCATCGGCGCGAAAGCAGGATTCATTTCGCTGGCTGGTAGCGGCGGCACAATCGTTGGTGTGATTTTGACGCCTTCTTCGGCCGCTTTTAGCCGTTTTCTGTACCTGAAATTTACAAAAACTAAATGATTAATTTGAAAGGCAAGTTGTAAATAGGTACACGTATGTTAACGTTATCTATGAAAATATCATGCAAGCGGCTTCGCCTCTATGTGCTCGCATAAGAAGTAGCAAAATTTCATCCACATCAGATTACTACTCTCGCATTTATAATATTAGAAGGATTCTAATATTATAAAAGCTTCTACCAAAGGCTTTGCCCGTATCGTAACTACCCCGATAAAAAGTAGCCAATGGTATTCTAGATCGAACTCTAGGCAGGTACCTACCCTACATACTCTAACTTTTGTCTAAACCGGTTCAGCTGATACGAAGATTAGTAGCGACAACCGCGTGCTAACCTGATTGAAGAAGCCTGTGTATTTGGTGAACCCTATAGGTAAATACATATGTCATACTATGGTACACGGATTAGAAGTACCTAACCTGTGTTATTCTACTTAGGTATGTCACGAACCTGGTAGGTACCTGTTCCAAATCGGTTCAGCCGTTACGAAGATAATTCGTTTCAAACTAGCATTTTGAATATAGTACCTATAGTATAATATAATATAGTAGAAAATAAATTAAAAGATGAAAAACATGTGGACTTACCGCTAATTCTACCTACCTATCGCTTCTCCTCTTTTATTATGAGGACAGCTAAGTAGTGGCGAGTAAAGCGTTTACGATCAGGCGAGGTGTAACCAAAAGTAAACCCATTTTGAATAAAAAAACAAATTTTGCAAGTTTAAGATGGTACTGTTTTTATGTAAAATTGAAACCGAAATACCCCACGCACCTTACTAATCCATCTGCCTAGACAGTTCAATGTCGTGTAGGCAGGCTACCTACTAAGCGTTACAAGTTATAAAAAGACCAAGCAACTTATTACCTGTTATAAATTCTTGAAGGCCTCAACCTACTGGCAGTAGGTTCAACGAGTAGCTCGTTGAAGGTGAGTACGAAGCATTTGTCCTCGATACAGGCGACGGAGTTGGCGTCTCGATGCCGCGACACGGACACCTCGTCCGGTGCGTCGGCCGGTAATACCAACTAGAGATGGCCTCAAACTACCGGCAGTACTCGTTGAAGGTCAGTACATAGCATTTGTCCTCGATACAGGCGTCGGAGGTGGCGTCTCGATGCCGCGACACGGACACCTCGTCCGGTGCGTCGGCCGGTAATACCAACTAGAGATGGCCTCAAACTACCGGCAGTACTCGTTGAAGGTCAGTACATAGCATTTGTCCTCGATACAGGCGTCGGAGGTGGCGTCTCGATGCCGCGACACGGACACCTCGTCCGGTGCGTCGGCCGGTAATACCAAACTAGAGATGGCCTTAACCTACCGGCAGTACTCGTTGAAGGTGAGTACGTAGCATTTGTCCTCGATACAGGCAACGGAGTTAGCGTCTCGATGCCGCGACGCGAACACCTCGTCTGGCGCGTCGGTCGGTAATACCAACTAGAGATGGCCTCAACCTACCGGCAGTACTCGTTGAAAGTGAGTACGTAGCATTTGTCCTCGATACAGGCGACGGAGTTGGCGTCTCGATGCCGCGACGCGAACACCTCGTCCGGCGCGTCGGCCGGTAATACCAAACTAGAGATGGCCTTAACCTACCGGCAGTACTCGTTGAAGGTGAGTACGTAGCATTTGTCCTCGATACAGGCAACGGAGTTAGCGTCTCGATGCCGCGACGCGAACACCTCGTCTGGCGCGTCGGTCGGTAATACCAACTAGAGATGGCCTCAACCTACCGGCAGTACTCGTTGAAGGTGGGTACGTAGTATTTGTCCTCGATACAGGCGACGGAGTTGGCGTCTCGATGCCGCAACGCGAACACCTCGTCCGGCGCGTCGGTCGGTAATACCAACTAGAGATGGCCTCAACCTACCGGCAGTACTCGTTGAAGGTGAGTACGTAGCATTTGTCCTCGATACAGGCGACGGAGTTGGCGTCTCGATGCCGCGACGCGAACACCTCGACCGGCGCGTCGGCTGGTTGTCGGCCGCGGTCCGTGTGCTCCGGCCGGTAGTACCAAACTAGAGATACCATCATCTCTCCTGAAAGGTCAACGTTATAGTTGTTTATTTTTATAGTAAGTTTCATGAGAAAGGGTTCGATCAGAAAGGTACTACCATACCACCATACCTATTTCTGGTAGGTATGGTGGTACGATAGTTATTGCTGTGTTTTGGTTTGAACGGTATGGGTGCTGATTAAATTACAGGACATTACATGAGACTTCACTATTATGCGTCAGTCTTGGCAACAAACGAGTGATACCTCTGGTGTTGCAAGCGTCCATAGGCTAAGGTTACCAATAGATCGGCTGTATGCTTGTTTTAAGTATGAGGAAAATTTATGAAATAGTTTTGATAAGTCTGTTTTAAAAGATGGTCTTAGATGGGTGACATAGATAGTTGATCTTATTTCGTAAATTCTAATAGGTAAGTTCCAATTTAATATCAACAGCCAACCGACACCGATTGAGCTCTCAGAATTAGGTCGTAGAAGTGGCAATGGGTAGGTCATATAGTTCAAAGAACCGACCACCACAGGGGTAAAATATAAAGGATATTGAGTTAAAATTTCGTAAAGGGCGACACAGTGTAGGAATGTCCCTTAACCGATGGGCCGATGACATCTTAAAGTTAGTAGTAGAACAGTAGAAGTTAGTAGTAGTCACGTACTAGGAAGTACGTGAATGAAGATGGCCGAAAAGGTTCGTCATGGCGCAATTTAGAGAAGGCCAATAGGCGAATAATTCCACTACTTGACATAGAAGAATTTATAATATCACAAAAATGCAACCTCGGCAGCGCTCGAACCCGATATAAGCTCTTCGAGGTATTTTTTTTGGGATATTGTAAATTTGTGTAATTTCGCTCAAGTGTATGTTAACACTAAAAAAACAAATAACCATAGAATACTATGTCCAACAGTAAATAACTATACCAATCTAGTATTAATACTAACCATCATCCGGGTTTTCCCACAGACTAGCGACTCGCGCGACAAACGGCTGCGCGCGCGCAACGGATGCCCGTAGCAGAACGCAGTCGCCGCGCGCCACTTTGTCGCCACTTGTGTGTACCATACGCGACCAACAACGAGCCATACGGTCCAGCCGGGAATCGTTCTAGAAGAGAGCAAACATACAGGTGTAAGACTACCTTCATAGGCAGTCCTCTGAAGGCACGAAGGCACTGGTGCATCTATCTCCACAAACCTTTGTGGGACCTCCTAAGTGAAAAAGTTTACTCTTTTCACTCAATTGAATGATTTTACCGTCGTCCGTCTAAATGGCCGTAGTGCGAAAAGCACCAATTATTTTACTATTTTGTAAAGCTGCGTGCTAAACTGTTTTGAAACTTGGTTGGAAAATATGGAGAACCTACTTAAGATGCAATCACCGAATGCTGACTTGTCAAAGTCTAAGTTTTTATAAAGTATTTTTCATTCATTGAAATTACAGGATTGAAATTGTAGTGGCGGAATTGAAAATTGATTTAAAAATTGTAAATACAACTTACAAATGTCGCCCATTTGTAAGTTGTATTTACAATTTTCAACCACTGTTTTTCATTGATTTTGCTTTGGTTTCATGAAATTACTTACATATTATTATAATTTATTTTTAATGGTATTCAAAATCGTCGATTTATGAACTATGTGAATGTAATACAGATACAAAGATTTTATGTACGAAGTTACAAGCAAAACGCTGATCCATCGCAACCAAGATCCAAAGAATTAGATAGCAAACTATGCTTGGACTTATGAAATGATTCTTTGTTTCTACTTAGTGTGAGGCCAATGGAACAAAAATTTTAAATTTCCACTTACGTTAAGGTAGACTTTGGATAGATGGTGCTCGCCGTCCCAATTCCAGCCATTGCTCCACCGAGGCAGCGCTCTAGGCTCGAGATCAGGCAGTGTAGCCGGCGTCATCAGCCTCCTTCCTCTCCTCCCCCCTCTCCGCCTCGCCCGCCGTGGACCACTCGGCACCGGCGAACCACAAGCCTCCTCAACCACTAAAGTTGCTTCATCCGTCTTTATCGCAGGCCTCTTCGACACCAGCAGTTTCACCACTTTTTCCACGTTTTTCGCCTTTATTTCTGTCATCTTACATCGTTTTACTCTAGCCACCTCGGCTGGATTTGACTCTTCTTTATTTAAATCGACAATTCCCGTTCGCTCCTCGACCCTTTGAGATTCTACTTTATCAGCTGCAGGCACATCATCTTTGGGCATCGGTTTCATAACTTCTGGCGTTATTTTGTCAACTACGCTTGTTTCTATCACTTTATCTATTGAAATTTCTTCCTTTTCTTTTTCTATCTCTATTGCTATCGGCATTTCTTTATCAAAGGTACCGGTGCAGTTTTTTATTTCTGTTAAGTCACACTTATTCAACGTTATACGGTCCTCTTTCAGCCCGGGTTTAACGGTGGGTGGTTTTAATACTGATTTATGCGTGACCTTAGAATCTACCTTCTCGAGTTTGCAAGCATTTTTGTATGCCAGCTTCTTTTCAATCAGTTGAGTTACTGCCGCTATGGTATTTGGTCGTACACCAATGCCGGTGTTAGTGTTCTCTAATACATTGTTGTTGATGTTGAAAATCTTTTTGGAGCAGTTTTGAGCGATATTTTCAATCGGAGATAGGAACAGTTCAGCAGGGTTCAACTCCTTTTCTGTATCAGTCCTGTCAATGCTATTTTTCCGAATGAGATTGTCCAATAGCAGAGCGCTTTTGGTTTTCGGTATCTGAGTTGTGAGATCATCTTTCTCCTTTACTAATTGGACCCCATTCATCGTCGGGAGTGCATTACTTACTTTAGGATTTTCATCACTTGGGGATTCTAGAAGAATTTTCTTGGCCCGTGATCGACTAGAACTGGTATCGAGTTTGCGTTTTGAATTTTTCTTTTCAGCAGGCGGTGATTTTGGAGGTCTCCTCGGCTGCATCGGTTTCTTTTTAGGCTCCTTCGTTATCGTTTCTATACGCGGAGGTTCCGGTGGATCGCCTGAGATTTTTCTTCTCTTAATTAATTTAACATGCTCTCCGATCCCGTTTGTTTTACACCCTTCTTCTAGCTGCGTATCTTTCATATCGATTTCCAAATTTGGCCTAGAGTATCTTCGCTTTACAGCTTTGGGACTATCAGTAACGAACGTAGTATCACCTGTTGTTGAATTATGTTCTCGTAGTGCTTGAGCATCAGGTTTCCTCGCTGAAGCGAACGTGGGGCCCTCGTTTTCTTTTTTTATGTCAACTAGGGGGGTCGACCGTTCGTCTGATGATGAGAGGTCGATCGGAGCGCAGGGTGGAGAGGATATTTCGACGACGTCATCATCGGCGTCGCTGTGGGCTTGTGCTGGTTGATGGACTGCGAGAAGACCCTGCGTGTCGTCGCCTGCGAGCGATCGTCTGGCCATGGCTTTGCCGAGGCGTGCGCGCCGGGGGGCTGAAGGTGGTGGTTGCGGAGCGCAAACCCCGGCCGAGCCACGCGCTGGCGATGGAGGTCCGATAGCCTCGCCCGGGCCGTGCACTTCACTTGCGATGCGAATGTTGTCGCGAACGTCGAAGAGTTCGCGCTTCGGTGAAGCACCTCCTATAGTCGGGACCGGGCAAGGGTGTGGGACGTCGGCGCCAGCTGGTGGTTCAGGTTCCAATGGTGGATCCTGCGAAAGGCATTATGTTGAGCAAAGTTTTTCTAGGGATTGATTGATTGATTGACACTGATCATAAAAGAAAGCGTGCAACTACCTTTCCGCTGCCATGATTATCTGCGGCAGCATCGAGAGCGCACGCCCGCACCTTCGATCGGAAGGCGCCCCCGGGCGGCACTAGTGCTGAGGGTACATCTGGGCCGGCACCAGCTGGGGCTTTACCAGTAGCGGGCCCAATAAGGACGTTTTTTGGACACGCGTTAAGTGGGCACGGGCATCCGCGATATTCTGAAACAAAAAAGATAGTAGCGTATTGATTTATAGCGGTGATTTCGAAAATGAGTAGGTAGGAACACATTTTGAAGGGAAAAGCCAGTAAATAATAATAGCCATTGCTGATGGAGTAGTGTGTTGTCTTTAAAATTATTCAGGAATTGCTGTCATAGGCTATAACTAATTCGGTAAATATTTCTAGTTAGTAATTTTTTTTAATTTTAACTTACCAACATAAGATGGTATCCTTTGTGGTGAATGTTGATAGCATTGTGGCGCGCCATAATACTGAGGTGGTGGATAAGGCTCGCCTCCTATACCTCCCATCTAGAAGGAAAATATCACAATGAAACGAAATTCAACAAGTGCGAAAACATCGAAAACCTTATCGGAGCTTGGTATTATATATCCAATTTGGTGAAATGATTCATTCGTGATTCACCAATCGGCTTATTATCATACGTACTCGTATTTCCTATTATGAACCAATTGGGAAACCTCTCGAGTTTGGACTGACTGTAAGCCTACATTATATGATTCCTGATTCCGATGCCCCTTTTAAATGTTAGATTTTATTATAATTTTTGTTTTTGTTACTTATATTATCGTGATTTCCTTATAGTATGTATTATACACGCACATAATAATATTTAAATACTTATTTATTTATGTCCTTTATGTTATTATTTATGCATATACAGGGCGTCCCAAAACTATGCGACATGAAGGGAAAGTACTTTAAATATTGTAGCTAGGATATTTTGCTGAAAGAAGACTTTATTTTATTTTTAAAAGTTAGTAATACTGCATTCTAAGATTATCTAAAAATTACTTGCTTCGTCTGGGAATCGAACCGACTCAAATGTGAAAAAAACACTCCGTATTTTTATGATGCCAATCGAAAGAATTGACAAAAAATAATAATTCCTCTTAAGTAACATAGTATCTCAAAAGAAAGAAATAACGTAAAATGTTTGATTTAAATTTCAAGTTTTTTTTTTATTGCCGACGACAACGTTCGAAAAATAGTGATATTATCATTCCATAGATAGCTTTGATTAGGTATTCGCAAATAAGTAGCTACTTAATAAACGACTTCCTGGCACAGTTTTCCTTATTATAGGAGCAAGTGCAGATAAAATGATAAAATATATTATTTGAATGCATCCTCTTTAAGCTAGATAGAAGGCAAATTTAAAAGAAAAAGAATGTTGTTCTTAAATTTGAAAATGGAAGAATTTGTGAGAGCGTTTGTTTTTCGGATTTTTATCTGTTTAGTCTTCATTCACTTGCACGCGTGTTATTGTGTTAATTTATTGCGAACATGGCATATGAATTAAGTTTTGATTTAATGGAAGCATACTTTTTGAACAGTAAAGACATCTCTCGAAGTTTGCGGTGGTATAGCGAAAAATATCCTGACAGACAAACACCGTCTCGTCACATTTTAAGGAGGCTTGTGAATAATTTGAAAACTTTGGAACATTTTGATCAACGCACAAGACAACCACAGCAAGAGAACCATACGATCAACGACGAAGAACTTAACATTTTAATTTACTTTTCGGCTTAGTGAGGGAGGGTGAACAAGAAATTGGAATTTCATTTTGGAATTTTCATGCAAAAAAGTTAAATACCGTGTATTTAAAAAAACATGGTATCAAAGTTTTGTTGAAGGATGATAGGTTCAAAAAATTACTTCCGGGCGATAGAGAAAGGAGACTAAATTTCTGATGTAATATCCAGACACACTATCTCGAAGATCCAGATTCAGATTATTTGGTCTAAAGAAAATCCCCTACGAGTCACTGAAACAAATAACTAAGTGCGTTTCTCATTCAACTGTTAGTGCGGAATTTAAAAAAAACGGGTTGTCTTAATCCATTTTTACCATGGAACCTTGAAAACAGAAAAGCATTTAGAAATAGTTCAAATTTTTAAGAGACGAGTTAAAAAATCTAAAGAGTAAAAAATCTCTCCGCGGCGGAGCAACAAAACTTAATTTTCCAACAAGATGGAGCTTCGGCTCATAATAGTCGGAGAGCAGCAGAGTTTTTGAATGAATGTTCTCCTACTTGGATTGGTACAAATGGACCCATTAGATGGCCGGCAAGATCCCCAGATCTAACACCGCTATATTACTTCTTATGGGAATACGTGAAAAATTTGCTTTACAAAAAGCAATACGACAACGTGGGCGAGTTACAAACAAAATTGAGACATACCATATCGAGTATTCACCATAATATGATAAGAAAATCAACAGCGAACTTACTAAAAGATTGACGACTTGCATAAGACAAGAAGGATCACATTTTAAGCATTTAATTAATTAATTTACAAAAAATACTTAATTGACTTCGGCAGTATGAAGTATATTTTTAATTTGATTAATATGATTAATTTTACGTTATCCTTTCTTTTAAGATACTATGTTACTTAAGAGGAATTATTATTTTTTGTCTATTCTTTCGATTGACATCATGAAAATACGGGAATTTTTTTTTTCACATTTGAGTCGGTTCGATTCCCAGACGAGGCAAGTAATTTTTAGAAAATCTTTGAATGCAGTATTACAAACTTTTAAAAATAAAATAAAGTCTCCTTTCAGCAAAATATCCTATCTACAATATTTAAGGTACTTTCCCTTCATGTCGCATAGTTTTGGGACGCACTGTATATATTTATTCTATTGAATCGCCTGTAATCGCAGGTTCCTGTGATTGTTCTTGTCCTGGTCTAGGCAGAATAACAGCGCCTTCTGTTCACAACAGTCAGCATTATGCTGAGCCTAGGCCAATTTGCTACTGCAGTACACATTGGTGAGGTTCTTATTTATTTTTAAGTGTTGTTAATTTCCATTTCTAAAATTGATAATTTATATTGTGTGTATTGTGGTAGGAAATAAATGTTATGTCAATGTCTATGTCTATTATAACGTACTCGTAGATATAAAACGTTGTTTACTAATATCGGATAAATCTTGTTCAAGGAGATTAAAGAATTATTATTAGACACCATAAGGTATTTCTTCCTTCCATATTTATCTATTACTTGTTCGAAGTCTTTCCCTGACGGTTTTGCCAAAAAATAATTATAAATAAATATGAACCAACAGTCATATCAACAGTCAAACCTTTAGTCCTGCCTGACCTTACTTGCGCTGCCCACCGAGCGACAGCGGTCTTCAACCAAAGCGTTCATGAGCTTAATCAGCAGAAAGTTGAGAGGTGCTTACCGGCGCATCAGCTTGTGTATGGGGTGGTGGCATGGAATACGGCGGTCCTGGAGGCCTATAGTACCGGCCATAGCAGAGATCTGGGTAGTATGGTGGGCCGTACTGAGGCAACATCTGATTGGACAAAGAAAAGGAACCACGTAAGATTGAGTCCATGAAGACTATTATTATAAACCAAGAAATAAAATACTCAACAGTAAAAATGCACAAACGGTTAGTGCATTGGTTAGTGACTAACCCATGTGCCCGACCAAGTTATTTCATAACCAAATGCCCAGACAAAATAAGGAACTTGTTTCTATTATTACGGATCAATAAGTATGGTAGGGAGACAGGCATACTTACGATACGACCCTACCAGGTGGTAAGCGGTTAGCGTCGCCTGTAGACATTTGCAACATTAGGGTCAAATCTGATGCGTTGCCTGTTTTAAAGGCAAAATCGATGTCACAGTCATGTGCCTGTAATAACGATTTAGTGTAGGAAAGCCCCCCGATAGACCTGACATTTTAAAGGTTGTGGAAAGTTGGTGGTTGCAGGTGGCCCAAGATCGGAGTGCGTGAAGTAAGCCCCGCACTTTTGCGTTTTCTGAATTCTGATACTTGTGCTGAATTGTTCTAGGTTTGTTCTACATTGTTCCAAAATATTTTTTCTCTAGAGTGAAAATTACAGCTGGAAAACGAAAATAACGGTTTTGAAACCTGGGCCTCTACTCCGTAAAACAGAGTGCTCAGAATTATTCGGCCGTACCCTACTCTTAAAAATGTTCGCAATCTTTGTCGTCTGTCGAAAGCATAGACAATATATATCGAATCTTCGGAACGAATGATAGGAAAATCTAAAGGCTTGGATAATAGACGTTTAGCCTAAATCCTTTTGCTTGAGTGTTTATGTCACTTTTTTAGGCAAAGTGATAACAATTATCTATGAAAGTAAAAGAAGTGACAACGTCAAACGTCAAATCAATACACCTGCCTGTTATTTGAAAACTTTACAAGCAAACTTTCTTGGGACAACTAGCCATAGAAGCCATAACTAAGAAGTTGAAGTTGAAGCTAAAATTCGTCGGGGTGAATATTCTTACTCGTTTATTAAAAAGATACTAGTATACACAGCATTAAAGTTTAAAGCACTATTTTAACAACAATTTTATTATTAAAAAAGAAATAAATCATGAAGTTAAAAAAAAAACGGTTTACAATTTTCAACTAGATTCCAAACTGTTTTTTTAGATTTTCGACCTCAATTCTCACTTTAGACGTATAATATTTTGGAACAATATAGAACAAACCTAGAAGAATGCAACACAAAGGTCAAAACTTTGAAAATCCAAAAGTGCGGGGCTAGGTTCCAAAAAGTTTTTTTCGATTTATGACGTTAATTTTCATCTTAGAAGTATAATATTTTGGAACAATGCATAACAAACCTAGAACAATGCAGCACAACTCTCAAAACTTGGAAAATTCAAAAGTGCGGGGCCAGGTTCCAAAACCGTTATTTTCGTTTTCCAGCTGTAATTTTCACTCTAGAGAAAAAATATTTTGGAACAATGTAGAACAAACCTAGAACAATTCAGCACAAGTATCAGAATTCAGAAAACGCAAAAGTGCGGGGCTAACTTCACACACTCTCAAGATCGTTCGTCATGGCACTTTTTAGGAGAAGCTTATGTCCAGCAGTGGACTTCTATAGACTGTTGGTGGTAATGATGTAATTTTATATTTACAAAATGCAAGCATTAGGTACTGCAAATCGTACAAACGTATATGAGTTTCAATCGTAGCTTTAAAACTGCTTGTATAAGATTGTGCTCCACATGATGTCTTAAAAAAAAACTGAATTCAAACTGACTGCTTAGTGGCAGGATATAGATTGTTAGAAATAGTTGAAAATTACCTATAATTACTACCTAGGTACTTGGGTTGGGAGCGATAGACTATGTAGAAGCATTGTTATTGATTCTATCTCAATTGTGTTCGCCGCAGATGCAAGCAAATTGTAATCTCAGAGCAACCAATCTGATTACCCAGAGCTATTTGCAAACATTCAGTTAATTAGCGTGGCAATATGCTGTCAATTCCCTTTATGCAATCGAAGCCTAGAGAAGGCAGAACAGCTGACATCTTAACACTGTGTTGCTTACACAGGGATTTTGGCTTAGATCAAGTAGGCTATAAGATCAAGCACTTCTATCCGAATATCTACAGGATTTCTTAGGCCTTGCGGCCTCCGGATGTTTAACTGTTGTTTAACCTACGCAAGCAATGCAAAACCTGCTGATATGCCCGAACACCTGCATGAGAGATGATTTGAACGAGGCAACAATCAACGTAATTAGTGTGGCCAAATATCTTTAAATTAAATTTAAATTGTAGAAACATTGACAAAAGAAAGAAATAACTGTTGTAGCGTTTGAATCGAATCTATTTTATGTGACTTCATTAACAATGTCCTAGCTGTTCTCTTCAGGGTGTGATGCAATGAAGTAGTAGCCAATTAATAATGTTCACAACTTGAGGTGCCGACGTCACAGCCGTTAATTGCCTTTTGTTTGCATATCAATACCAGAAGGTAGGTAATACTTAGAAATTGTAGGGTTCTGAAACCAAATGGCGAAAACGGTACCCTTTTAGTTTCGATATGTCCGCCTGTCTGCGTATCCGTCCCGAATTCTCGCTCAGTTTACAGCGTATCGAGATAAAATTTGGTATGCAAACATGTTTTAAAAAAAATATGAGTGAACTTTTTCGAGCACCCTCAAGCTACTAGGCGGTGCGCGATAAAGTTACATGTAATAGGCCCTAGTACATGTAGTACTCATTTAGTAAGCACCGCTCACGTGGAAGCCCTTCTAGAAAGTTTACCGTTGCAAGTCAAACGGAGTCCGTAAGTAGCCCACTCCATTCGCAGTGGAAGGCCGATGTTACGAGTGTAGATGAAGATGGATAAAATAGAGATTAACTCACTTGTGGATGCGGCGCATGGTAATGCGGCGAGTGGTATCTGGCCAGCGCGCGATCTTCATTGTTGGTCTCTTTGATCAGCGGCCCGGCTGGCTGGTAATATCCTGAAACAAGCAGAATAAGGACTTTGAATTGAAAGTTTATGGAAAGACACAGAAGTTCAATACAGCTATTCAGTGACTTTAATTCGTCTATGGATTTTTCGGATTTTTATAACATAGTGAAAATCTGGAGTTGTAGAGTAAGTAGCGTGAAATTGGTCCTTTGCCGTGTTGGTCCATGTGTAGCCACATTGTTTTGCTTCGAAAACTTATATTAAATTTTCATCACTGTCAATAGGATGACCTTGTATGTCTGAGCGCAAACCACAAAATACCTATCATCACGATCGTAATCTTGGCCTTTATCCAACTGAAGTAGGTAAGTAGATATCTATTAATCACTGCAGCGTTTATGCAGGTCACGTGATAAGTAATAAACGACCTTATTACATAGTTCCAGTTCGAAGGACTGACACATGATACTTTCCACATTACCTAGGTATGTACCAACCGTTATTCCTTTGACTGAGTCGGCGAAGGATGTTCTTTTATTAGTGTGCAATCCGTAGGCCTTGGCCTTGACATGATAACACACTTTTGCAACCTAGGCTGATCAGGTTCAATTATTCCCGAACTGATTATCATTTAAAATATTTAAGGCCTGTGTAGGTGTCTATAGCTACGACATTTTTGGGTAGCACGTGATAATGATGCCTGATTATCTGGTCAGTATTTATGAAAGGCAATTGGTAATGATGAATTTTCCCAGTCGCTGTCTATTATATACCATTAGACAACATTTTCAAGGTCTTTGTCTGTCTACGACGTAGCATTGACGTAGCACTGGGGTGAATCACTACCAAGATACGGCTTGTAATGATGAATGTGGTTGATTCGAAACCCTAACCCCCTAACTTTAAAAACAATGCAAACAGCATTTTGGGGACGCTTCTGGTGATGAGTTGAGCTATTTATAGATCAGTGTTAAGATGGCGAGACTGTTCCATTTGTATTATATTTATAGTAGTAAGATGAAGATAATATGAATCTGACAGCTTACCTTATATCGTCAGTCTATCATAGGTAATCATTAAGCTTCTTGTTCTAAAATTTTGTTTAAAATAATTGTATGTAAACCGACCTAAGTCTGGTTACCAAGGTACCTACTTGTTGTAAGAAAATGTTGGTTGGATAATATAATTTCATTTAAAACTACCTACATAATTATAATAATATGAGTCCATTGTCCACCAAACAACTGCCGTGCACGGATGTGGTCGTCCGCGATACAGTTTCAAGTGTTTTAAAACCCTACATATTTACACTGCACACTTAGTCCAACTCTATTAAAACAGAATAAGGTCCATGTTTATTTGAGCGATAACGTGAATTTTATGACCGCCTACGTTGTCGCCACGTTGCGACTTCACACCACATTCGTATAGATAAACTGCGGTCGAGACCGTTTCCTATCGCGCAAAATGATGGCAATTTTATTTAACAAGTTTTCACAATACCGCTTAAAATTGTGAACAATTACAAATTTTATTGAATAAGCAAAAGGAACATAATGTTTTGTTCAAGAATTTTTCAATTTGCCACGTGTCCACCTTACCATTATATTATTTTGTCAACCAACACGCACGTCTTTCTTGGTAAAATAAGTTCTACAAATTCAAGCCCGCATAAATATCCTTTTTGTTTGGTTACGAATCCGAAGCACCAACTAATGTCCAGTTGGTGTTTTGGAGGTCACGGCTATGACAGTTGTTGAGAGAAATTGGAGACGTTTGGGCGGCCCGACACCACACCAGAAGACTCCGACACCAGAGTTGGCTACTTACTAGCTCATACGAAGAACGAACGAACTCAGGTAGTTGTTAGATACTTTGTTTTGTAGGTATGGTAGAGGCACCGACCGTTTTGACTTATCCCAATCTTCATGGATGGAGGTCAAGTGATCGCGTAAATTTTACAATATATAAGTATGATAGTTTTTGTAGGTAATTTTCACTGTTCAATCTGATACCGTTATTCTTTTGTTAAACGCGTGCGTCATTCATAGCGAGCTGTTTGTATTCATTTTCTTAGGTATGCGAACCTAATGTTCATGTTTGTAGGAAGTCAAGTCAAGTCCTCGATTTATTACCTTTTCTAAACTCAACCTTTATCTTTGCTGACAAAGATAAGGTTCCTTTATCTTTGCAGACAAAGATGAGTCTTTGAAAAGGGAATAAATCGAGGACTTGAATTGCCTGACTCAATTTGGTCATACTGGTTTAGGTACAAGCCATTTATAATACTTCACTTATTCACTTTATTGTAATAAGCTACATACATTTCTAAGATTCTTAGCTAATTTATCTTACTTAATAGTAAGATAATGCGTATCTATCCACTTTATTATGTAAATCGCAACCGCTTTACATAAGAGCCAATAAATACCAATTTCGATTGAATTTCATTGTTTCAATAAATTATTTATAGCAATAATACAATAATAAACAGGAGATACACCGAACAGGCGTCCATTAATTCTTTCAGATCATAATCACGGTATAATGAGGGCCATAAAAGCAATAACATTATTAAAATAAAAGAGGGATGGCTTGATGCGAATTAAGTATGAATGTAAGGGATGGCTATTGTCTATTCTACTTGGGTATTCGCATACTATTGTATAGGCAGGTGCATTCCAGAAATGATTATGTGGATGGCGGTTATTTTTGAAAATTAAACATTAATGTTATGCTAACCTAAGTAGGTAATGTTATGTAGAGGCATTATTAACGTTACGTTAGTAGGTACTTATTAGTACTTATTCAGTGGTAGGGGGTATAAATGGTAAAGTCATTGAACGGATGGATTGTTCATACTCAAACATGATCGAAAATAAATCCAAAAGTAGCTATCTATTTATTACAACTGAAAGTCCCTACGTGTAATATTTAGTTTCGTACCTTTAATTCTCTAGCGATGTGAGTGTTTAATGATCGTATAATTCATTATAATTCATTTAAGATACAATACGTGCTTATCAGTGCTATTAATGATTCATTCAACACAGAATGTTAGATAATATCCTACTACTATTATAGACGCGAAAGTTTGTGAGGATGCATGTTTGTTACTCTTTCACGCAAAAACTTCTGAACGGATTTTGATGAAACTTTACAGTAACATAGCTTATATATACATAGGCTACTTTTTACCCGGGCACCACGCGGGCGAAGCCGTGGACAGAAGCTAATAGAACATAAAAATAAATGTATAAATCACATAGACCATATCATAGAGACCACATTATTTGTTGCATAATTTATATTTTGTATAAATCCAAGTAATTAGAGGCAATTTTACCAACTCGCGCTGGCGCGGCGAGCGATGAACCAGCAGTGACACAGGGTGTGCAGGTTCGATTCCCGCTACAGGACAAATGTTTGCATTTACTGCAGATATCCAAATTGAAAGAGCATTATTTCTCTCTGTAATATGTTTATGTACATAATGTATTCTATATATTATTTGTATTTATGTATTAATACAATTATATTATAGGTATTTATTATTGGTGTACCTATGTGTATTTATAGGTAGTTCAAGTAGATATGTATAATATATAGTTTATTAAAATATCATCAGTTTAAGGTGAAGGTCCCTACACTTCGTGATATTGATATAATATGATATGATAAGAAAGGATGGGGTTTTTAAATGAGAACCATCCGAGTCCGTATTTGAACGTGAACTGATTTATTATAACGAATTATTTGATAGTACAAACACATACAACTTTGACTTTGACTTTGTGGTTCCACGTTACCTACTCATTGTTCCTGATACCCACGACACAGGGAATCCTAGTGGAGTCAGGGGTCTAGACAAGTACCATTTTCTGTTGACGTTATTGCCTGCGGAAAAATTGAATTGTATGGGAATGAAATTAGCTGCGGAAATGTCACGTGACAGCTGCCAAGTTTTACCTTGAAAAAATTGCGTTAGCGTGAAAGGAAAAGTAAGCGTGAGGTATTTGGCTAGAACCCCAGGACTATGTATATTATGTGTATTGGGTGTTTATTTATTTAATTCATTTTCACTCTCTGAGCATGGATGGATATCAGTCTCCGTCATAAATACAGGTCCACTGCGTCTACTCTACCTTCTACCTACTCTATTTTTTTCACCACACTAACTAAACTAGTTGGTTCTTTCACTATCTGCCACAAAGCCCTTTCCGGAGGTACACGGGGGTGCTTATTAAAAGGGTGGCCAACAATAGGTACACCAGTGACACGACAAAGTAACGGCTCTATAAGTTTTTAAATTGAACTTTAAACCAGTGCATAATAAAAAAATCGCAAGCGATAGGAACGTTCTTATTTTCCGCTGGTAGGCAAGCTTAAAATTAATTATTTATGTTTTATAATTAACAAAAACATTAGCGATCGGAAAGTATGTACTTACTTTTTATCCAATTAAAGACCGTAATACTGACCATTGAACCATTTATCAATTACCGGGCCGGACTCCTTTCATTATGTTCCCAACACGCATAAATACGTTATGCCCATGCCATTGTGAGCCAGTTACCTACTGCTACTATTAAAAGTATAATAAGAACAAG
The DNA here is from genome assembly GCA_958496245.1 of Perizoma flavofasciatum. Taxonomy (NCBI): domain Eukaryota; kingdom Metazoa; phylum Arthropoda; class Insecta; order Lepidoptera; family Geometridae; genus Perizoma; species Perizoma flavofasciatum. The sequence goes on from OY292433.1 coordinate 6,042,432, forward strand.
TGTGAGTAAGATTCACGACTTGGGGTCCCACAACGCTCAAATTTTAGAAGGTCAACATTTCAAACAAGCGAAGAGAATGACGCGCTTATCCATAAATAAAAGAGAAAATAATTTACCAGACCCCAAATTTATTTCATTTCAATGTTTTTTTTAGTTTAGTTTGACTAACACGATACAAACTGCTTTTATTTTAGACCAAAAAAAACGGCCAGACCAGCCTGCAATACCTTGGCCACATCTACCTACATCTAATACCAAAAATTAGGTATTGCATAGAAGCTGATGGCATGTGGCCTAGGCATTACAGACTTATTATAGCTGCGGACAATAAAGTGATCGTTTTAGGATATAAAGGCAATGACTGAGTACCGTCTGCGATAAAGCTCAACGTGGTGTTCTGAGACGGAAACTGAAGAACTGTCATGCGTGAAAATATGAAGGTAGATTTCGAAACAGTCAACGAAATGCCGAAATGAAGTAAAGCTCCTTGTAAAAGAGCTAGTTTGAGGAAGTATTACCACTGCACATATTCTTGCAACCAAGCAGTAATGTTCGCATTGCTGTGTTCTGGTTTGAAGAGTAAAATTTCAAGGAAATGAGACTTCACCATTCTGTCTCAGGGTCGGCAACGCGCGAGCTGCATCTGGTGTTGGTTGCAAACGTCCATAGGTTACAGAAACCGCTTGCCAACATATGTGCCGTATGCTTGTTTGCCACTTTAGTAGTATAAAAAAAGATACGTGATAATAATAATCCAAAAAAAAATATCTCAATTTTAATTCTATGAAATTTTTGTTTATTCAAAGTGATCCTTTTAGAATAAAGGATGCCGTTTTTTCGATAAAGCACAGAACTCTAAAAGAAAAAAATCACAATTTAGGTCCGTACAGACGAGTGGTTTGCCTTGAAACAGCGTAGCAGCTGCTGCACAACCGGGGTCTATTTCTGAAACGTCTTTTTGTATCTACTCGAACCAGCTTCATTGTGCCGTGTACGGTTGGGTGAATCTTGCGATTATTTTGCGTTTTTGTTGCGATTTATTATGGAAAGGTGCAAGAGTTTCGCCTTTCTAACAATATTGAGACGTTTATCCCCGACGTGGTTTATTTGGGTATTTCTTCTTCAATGATTGCGCTTCATTGATTGGCGTCATTCAAGCTGTGACAAAATTACAATGAGTAGGTAGGAACCTATTTATATAAAAACAAACGAGAATAACGAACGCGCACAAAAACAAAATTATCGCCGTTTAATAAAGGACTTTGTGAGTCCATATTTCATTCCTAAGTTATCTTGGTAATTATCGCCATTCATCACATTTTTTCACACTTTCCACGAGACGGAGATAAGGCTGCATCTGCGTAGAAAACCGGTTTTCAACGCCTATTATAAAAGATAGCATTCGATAGGTATCTTTACACTAATGCAATCTACCGCAACCTATCGCACAGAGGTGGAGATCATTCTGCTCCTCGAATAATAATTAATGTGCGATCTTTCTTTATATTCAGCAATTTGTAGCATGCATTTTTAGATTGCGATAAATTGCAGGTAACAAACACTTCAGCAAAAAACCTATGTGGCTTTCCAATCACTATCTCTATTCTAATTTTACAAAGCCGATCACGTATAATTTCAAAGCAAATATTTGATTTGAAATCTCGTCGTAGACTCTTTTCTTTACAAACTTCATAAGTACTGTTAGGGTAGTGCTGGTGTAGGTAGTAGAAGTGGTTGTTGGTATTTCAATCTGTTCTTTTGTATCGAGTGCCGAGTGTGTGCGTAATTACTTTGTGTGGGTTTAAAGAAACGTGCAGTAGGTATAACAAAATAGTGTACGGGCATCGTGCCGACAGCATAGGCGCCGATAAAAGTCGAGCCAACCTGCTTGCAATATAAGATTTAAGTTTTCATATGGATGAGGCTTCGTGCCAAGATGTTTTGACAATAATGGAACTTTTTATTGGGCTCATAAACATGAGCTCACAAGTTTATGAGTGCACTGTTTATTATTGACAATTAAAAATAACACTGTTATTTACTGGCTTTGTAAGAGAAACTTGGCTTTTTAGTGTTGGAGCTTTGATGTAAATTGATTCAAACCGTTGTTAGTTCTAAGACTAACATAGGCATTAGGGTAGGTACGTACCTAAAAGAGTTAAAATACTTTGTTTGTTTATTGTCCTAAACTAAAAATAACACTAGTAAACCCTGAGGAATGTGTAATACGTTTTATGTAGAAAATACATAAAACGTATTATCCCCACATTAGGTTTTACCGTAAGGTAATTTTGTATTTTCTGTAGGTTGGGTTTAGCTTTACTATAACTTCGATTAGTCGGTTAGATATGTACATACTTAACTCGTTGACGAGCTCGGTGGCGCAGTGCAGCCGGCTGAGACGCAAGAGGTGCGGTTTTGATTCTCGCTGCGAAGCAAATGTTTGCATTCTAGTGTGTGGTCAGGACTATGTATGTATTGGGTATTTATTTATATATTTATTAATATCGCTTCCAAACGATATTCATTTCTTAAGTTACAGAAAGCTAGTAAATGAAAATTGTGTTGGTTACGAACAATGTTAATTTTAAAAACATACATTGAGACTTTATTTTATCAGTGTAAGAAATATATCGGAAATATATCAAACACGGGACGACTGGGACCGGTGTGTGCCATCCGCGGAAACCGTTAAATTAGGTACCAAATTACCAATACAGAGCAGCAATTCTCCTAATTGCTGCCACACCACAAAAAGCGCATTGGCATCGTTTTGTAAGATTTACTTACGCGATAGGTCGTCTCTACTACGGTCCCGCTGTTGGGTGAAAGCCCCGTAGTTAATCAAATACGGGAGCAGCGTCACCGGACCAGCGACCGTTTAACCGGTAATTAGGAGCGCCCGCGCCGTATGCCGCCGCGGCGTCATGTCAATACGAATCCTACTGTGAGATGAAAGTTAATCACCGGTGAGCGTTTAATTAAGTGATAATACCTACGTGATACAAAGTGCCAATTAGGGGCGAACGAAGGTTTGTTAACGTGATAAAACGTCTCTGGTACGTACAGTTAGATGAAAGCCCCTTACAATAAATCGAAACGTTAGAAAATTTTATTACAACCGTAACTATAGTTGTAACCAACCCTTTATGCGTCATTATAAGTTATTTTGATATCAAGGACTTTCCTCACAACCCCCTTCCATACGTATCGCATTCGCTCCAATCTACGCACTTACAATGGTCTGCGGTTTCTATAACTTATTCAATTCAACAGACTAGGCAAAATACTCACTATCCGTTTTGAACTGAATATACAAACACTTTTCACTTTATGATTGTTTATGTCGAGTTAATCCCTGTTCACTGTATTTATGATTATATCAACAGCGGTCTTTTAACCGTTCTGTTCGAGTAGTGCTTTTACAGAGACATAGATGGCTCTCTTGGACCCTCCAGAACCTTGGAGAATGTTCTCGAACCATCCCTTTCATATACCTCCCGAACACTCAAGTTCCGGAATACCTACCTCGTACTTTACTGTTTACTTATAGCTTTAACCTAAACTTTATATCATAGGGAGAGCAGAAGGTAAAAAACGACTACATTTTCTGTATGTATGTTTCGTAACCTACCTACAACGGGCGAGTTATAAAAATACAAATACCTCGTATAACTAGGACTTTTTTCCTTCTAGACAAGGTTACAAAACAAGAACACATTTTTAATACATTCTTAGTCTAGTGGTTTTGTATTGAAATACAAAATGATAATGTTTTTTATGGCGTGACGCACCCTGAAGTAGCTATGCTATTGCATTGTGGCGAGTAAAATAAATTTGTATGGTTGATTGATAGAATACACGGCTCGCTTCCGTGACGGCGTCGTGTCCGTTTCGTTGCTGTCGCGTACAGTGTAAGTTGCCCTCATTGGCATTAGCATTGCATAATATTTATTTCACAAAGTTTCTGACTGTGTCAGAGACCGAATTGAAGTTTGCTATTCGGTAGGTTGATGTGCTAAACTGTTTCGCCAAATAGCAGGATACGTTTAAATTTATTGTTAACGTTTTTCAGCCTGACAATACCTTAGCTTATTACGTTTAGCCCAACTTTCAAAGAGAAATAAAATATATTTCTCCCTAAAAGTTAGGCATTCAGAGATCGCTTAGCGATAAGATCGCCCATTGTACAACATTGCCAAAGTTTGTAGTACTTAGCTAAGCTGATGTGTTATTTGGTGTGCAATAAATTATTTTCTATCTTCTATCTATCTATCTATTTCTATCTCAAATAATAGCTTATAAAATGGACGGATGTATTGCAAACGACTTCATTGATTTTAAGCTTCCCGACCAGTCCTATATAACTTATACCTTACTTACTTATTTTATGATGAAAAACACAAGTGATTACATTACATAAAATAACTCATTATTTAGATACCTAATGTAAACACAAAGGTAAGGTATGAGGTACCGTACTATCCAAAAGGTTTTTTGTTATTGTTATAACATCGAATTGTTGTTTTCAACGAAAATGCAACAATTTTTTTGTCTCTTTAACTTCAGGTATGTACCTATTGACATTTATTTTAGGAACTGATCCTATTTCAAAATTACCGATAAGAAGTCAGTTTAAACGGTAGCAAGCAGTAAGCTAAGTTACACTGAGATCATAGTGTGCAGATACAAAGCAGTGGTTTACAAAATGAGCCCAGAGCGATTCTTAGGCATTTCAAGGCGCAATTTTTCAAACGCGGATTTGTAACGGTCTCGTGTAATAGGACCACCGTGCTTGATTAATGATGATGCCGGGACCAATCTTGAATCTATTGTCAGAATGTGCGGCAAGATGTTTAGAAAGTACGATCGACGCTAATAAAACTTTGAGAACGTTTTGCTTTGACTTTTAACAAAATGTAGTACTCTAAATAAATATTCAACATAAGACTAAACACCGTTTCCAGTTGTAGGTTTTGGTAGGCTAACCAATAACATCTTATTTACGATTAGACATTATTTTATAGGGGTGGGGCAAAAACGTTAACAAAATGTTTTTTTTATTAAGGGAAATTAGAAATTATGAGCGTGACAGATGACTATGACTAAAATTAAAAAGGTTCTGATTTGGTTTCAAAGCCCTAAAACACGGGATATTTCGAACAAATTTCAATTTCCATTTGGATTTGTTCCAAATATTTGACTATAACTAAGCTCTTTCTATAGGCAGAACTATTTAATGGTCATTGGGCAAGTATGTAACTTATTTACTAATGGGTATGTAAATTTATTTCCTGTTAATCGAAATATCAGAATAATGCCTAGTAGCTGTAAATGAATTCCGATAACAGAATCTGACCCAGTCAGCTGAAATGGCGGTCGACATTCGAAATTCAGATTGGCTGGTCATTCAAAATGATTAGAATTTAGAGCAAGCCGCGTGTGTAGGTAACCTACCTATTCATCACATCGTTTTGATCGACCGTGAAATTGAATTTTTGAGTGTACCTACGTGCCTTATTTACTTGCCTATCTGCCTAAATGGCCAGATGGGCTTTGGACCATAGAATAGAGGCGTAGATTATTATTTTATTCACTGTATGTAATCTTTTCTTTCATGGAAATAGATTTTTAATTCTCTGAAAATAATTCCACCATTAGGTTTGTGATTTAGCCGTGATTATTGAATTCGAAGTTGGTTTATCGTGATTGTAATACTCAAATATAATGGTTGTTCGCAGTTGATCGAATAAGATCGGTTTAATTTTCACAGGTTTTCATTGAGCGGGTCACGCGGTGTCAGCGACCGCCAATTGTGTGGAAACTGTCGTAATGACCCCGCAAGTAGGGGCAATACTGAAGTACTTAAATACCTAGTTTAGTTTAGGTATTAATACCCTATACTGTTTAAGCTCATTATCTAAATGATTCGCTTTTTTAAAGCTCAGATTTACGACCATTTCACCTTCCCATGTCTCAGAATTGCTCTATTTAATTGTACCTATGTTGGTACATATTAATTTTATATGTAGAAATAATCGTTCACCGCCTTTTCTATTTAATTTTATACTGACTTCTTAAAGATTGCCTAGGAGAGATAGCTTTTAGCGTTAAGACGCCCATCGTAACATGTGCGTTTATGGATACCTACCTATTTTTTTTGATGTTTAAAAAAGTTTATGTTTCTACTCTGTTGCTACCAGGCTCTGACTATCTAGTCATAGTAAAAAGTTTATTAAATTCTGTTTTAAACTTCATGAATTTAAACAATAAAGTTTACAAAATTTATTCCAAACTAAAGTTTTAATGTTCGGGTTTCAGGTTTTTGCTACCGATAACCCGTCGTAACAGTTGATTTCCTTGGATGAATGGAATACATTTAGATTTCAACCTAGAATAACTACTTAGCATATATACTTTTTAACAACCCTGGCTAGAAACTAGTCATAGGTAATCAATATGACTGAAAGTTATAAAGGCCGTCTGTCGAAGTACCTTGTGCGATACGTCAATATCAATTCTAACAGGTGTTAAAATATGCAAAGATGCCGTAATTTTAATTATATTTTTAGAGCACACATTTTGAGTACATTCATAACAAGTTTTTTAATATTCTACCTATATATATTTATATAGTCAGATTGAGAGTTTTTGTATTGTTAGTTAAATATATATTGCCTACTTAATTCCATTGACGTCATTGATCGTAAGCCCATCGTGACTATAAACTGAGGCAAAATCAGACATGTCTTGTGACAGATTTAGAAGTGGAAAAGTTCATGTGAAAGAGCTCTTCCGGGAGGTACTACCAACATAAGGTCCCATAAGTCAGTAAGGGGGATTTGCTCGATAAAGTTCCTACCATGGAAATAGCGGAATCACTATTATGTGGTATCATTGTACTAACTAACAAGCGAAATGACGTGGCCCCTAACCGTTTTGGCTCAACGTAGATAGAGAACGATCAAAGTATTCGCAAGTTCACTGACCTTAGATTGGGTAGGTACCTAGACACGAGACGAGTTAGCGTGTTTTTGTTACGGCTTTTTGTCGTTAGCGAGCGTTACCCTCTTCTTTTAATTTGGGAATAGGTTTTCCTGTGTTTTAGGAATAAAAACATGATCATGCATGTTTTTTCTCACGATGCCAATCTTTAAATCCACGCTCAGTACGCAGATCCTGGACCTATACCTACTCACGTACAAGTAGGAAGTTGTCAAACATTTGACTAAATTTTGTCATGGAGGTTTCCTCACCGTTGAGTTTTCCTTCACCGTTACGAGCTAGCATATTTTTCAAATAAATTGTAGTTAAACCGCATTGGTGCACGACCGGTTTCGAACCCACGACCTTCGTATATCACCCATTAAGCAAACACAGCTTTTATGATCAAAATCAACAGTCTTAGTTTTAACATTATTTATTTCTCATAAGAATAAATTCATCTGTACATGAGAAAACAAAAGATCACTTAAATTTAACTTATAAGGCTTAATCGTATCTTAATAAAAAAAAGATAGGTAGGTAACAATAACAACAATTTCGGTAGTTAGTAGGAACTTACATACAGTGTGGGTCGTATGAAATAGGCTTATTCCACAAAGTCCCAGCAATAATCCCCTTTCGATGATCAATGGGGAAGCAAAGGGGATTTCTGGACAAGAGTTCCAGAAATTTCCTGATCCATTTATTTACACTGTATTTTTTTAATCAAATAGGTATAACTAAATAGGTAATCGCAGTCATTGTTAAAATAAAACTTAACGGAATGCATGATTTTTGTTCAACCACTTGCTTATAATTTATCGAGCTAAGTATACAGAGTAAGCGCAGCTGGAAGTGGCATGTAGTACAAAAGTGCGATCAGTGCATACCTACTTGTTTAATACATTTTCATAACGTAGTATTTTAAAAGTTTTTTGTTGCTTATTTAATGTCTTTCGGTAATTTATTATAAAACTGTGCGCCGTACATGACTCATTTTTTGGCCATAATTTGTTTGTTCGCAGTACATATAATTTTATGTCACTTGCATTCAAGCGTATTTTTTGTATTAGCAAAAGTTACCTGGATGTGTATATCCTTATTAAAATTTTTGCGAATTAATATAGGCAGTTATTATAGAGAGTATAAGTTTGCCAGATATTCAATAGTTTCGTTTCTATAGGTATATATTTTGTTAGTAGAGGCACAGGTCAGAAAGTAGGTAATAATAATAATTTTAAAAAGTATATCTATTTGTTTTTTGCCGCTGTGCCCCATACTTCTACCAGGCATTAAATATAGGTTTTACGAGTGAATTATAAAATGTATACCTATCGTACAAGACGCGGGATGCATCGAACCAAGCTACGAAGGGCAGGAGCCTTATCACAAAAGGCGAGGTTTCCATGTTATAATACTGTCCAAAATTATTCCTAGATATTTATCATGATACACTCTTCTGATGACTTGGTTGTTTATTGTTAATGGGGAGTAATCTGCTATTTTCTTATTTATTTGCCGTGAGAATGTACTTTGTCTTTGAGATGTCTATGGTCAGCAAATACACTGAAACCAGTTCTTGACTAGTTCCGAATCGTATTGTGCGTCGGCTAAGACGGTATCTATCGACACTCATAGTATCTACAGTACAGTATCTATCGGCACTCCATAATACGACGAAAAAACACATACATAATTCTCGTTTATTTTTGTAGCTTCACTACCTACTTTACTAATTACTAACTTAAGGAGATAGGTGGGATAGATAGGTACGGTTTTCATTTAATCAGCAAAGTAAAATATCATTGCTTATTGGTTTAACCTTTTCCGAGTAACCGTATCGGCCTACGCAAAACATGAACGTAGGTTTCCGATGGGAAGGGTATTTATTTACTTTTAACCTAATTAAATTTCCTTCGCTAAAAGCGATATTATCACTTTTAGTAAAAGTGAGTACATTTTAAGCTTATTAAATGAATACAATGTGTTCTATCATTGTTATGCTGAGAACTTAATACTTAAAATAAGTTACTGCAGGCTTCGTCATTAGGTTAAGCCTGTATCGAGGGAATCTGGATACATATTCCTGAATACGAAAAAGAACAAACATACATTTTGTGCTCATCTGACAGTAAAGTATATTTATTCAACGTTCTTTGTATGGAGACCCATTGTGAGCTATGACTCCTTGATTTTTTGTCCATGATAAAGACTGATTCTGTAAGAAAAAATAACTAGCTGCATATGACGTTTAAAAAGATAATGCCTTATAACAGACAGACGGACAGACGTCATAGGCTCAGCAATAGGATTCCTATGGCTTGGCACTCTTTGGATACGGAATCCTAAAAAGAGTGCGCGTGTCTTTACGCAGCAGATGTCTTAGTAACAAATCGGTGAAAACAATTGGAACGATCGTCTCTTACACGGAAAGTGTTCATAAAAATCGCTCGTTGGAGCGAAACATTCCTATTTCGATATGCCTCGTTACAATACCTATTTCATAGGTATTCTATTTTACTTTTCGCTTACGAACTTAGCCAGACCGAGCGTTTGCGCGGCGGTTGGTTACTTGGGCTTAAACCATGACGTAGCTATGACGCAAATAGCTTACGTAAGAGGATGCTACCGTTGGAGATAGGAAAGACAAACGATGAACAAGGACATATAATAAACCACATTTAGTCTAAGGATAATCTGACTCTACCAATTTCTTTTTTAATTTACTAAGTGGTAATAGGTACCACTTTTATGTATAAAATTATTGGTAAAAGTGTACCTATTACCACTTAGTAAATTAAAAAAGAAATTGTTAGAGTTTGATTATCTTTAGACTGATTGCGGTTATGTCCTTTGTCTTAAATAGGTACCACTACAGGTAATGGTACCACTTTTACCCATATTTTTTATAGATTAAAGTGGTACCTACTTAATTTAGATAATATAATAAAAAATTGTTCGAAGAAGGACTACCAAGTACCAGCATACCTATTTTTTTTTAAAGTGAACCTTTTCACCTCACTGAAAATATCGTTCTCCCTTTATATCTAAAAGACGGCAACAATCAATGGTCATTTAATTGTTAATACTAATATTATAGTTTATATAGTAAAAGCTTACATTCAAAAAGTTGATCGGTGACAAAAATATTGCTGCAAACAACCGATCAGGTAGCCCCATCTGATAATTGATCAATCTGTCCTCAAAAATGAAATATTTACCGCTAAATAAAGTTTTACAACCGTGCGGGCAAATAAATATCATACAAATCGGGTCGTATCGGGTCTCACCCCTGTGACCTTGGTCGGCGAGGGTTGCCCCCTACGTTATTACTGTGCACTAATCTCCATGGCTAATGGTGTTGCATTTCAGCAATCACTTCACACACCGTTTATTGGTTCGTGCAAGTAGGTTAAAGCTTTTGAATCTTTGAGAGAGAGAGAGAGAGAGAGAGAGAGAGAGAGGAGAGGGAGAGAGAGAAGTCTACAATCAGTGCTGATCACATATGGCACTAACTACTGTTATGGCCTCCTATATAAAGTTAAGGTCGCGTAGTGGGCCATATAAAGATCTGTGCTCGGAGTTTCCCTACGTGATAAAATCCGAAACGTGAAAATTCGTAGAAGAATTGAAGCCATCGACATAGCTTTTAGTGTCAGCTAATTGAAGTGGCAATGCAGGCCATATAGCTGAACCGACAATCACTGGGGAAGGAAGGTTCTCAAATGACGACCACGAAACAGATGACGTAGTGTAGGAAGGCCCCCATCCAATGGACCGATGACTTGATAATGATGATTAAGTAAGGATTCTTTCGTAACCTCAGATACCTGATCCAGCAGATTCCTTCGTCTGATTTTTGACTAGTAAGATATTTTATCTAAACATTTTTATAGACCTGTGGTTTCTAAAAGGTATGAACCCCCAGGAGAACCTAAGTATTTTGAGATAGAGTTACAAGCTTTGCTCACTAATTAATTTGATTGAATTGCGACGAGACACATTGTGGTATGTGTTTCTATTCTCGGCACGTGTGAATCATTTCTTGCCAAAATATCTGAGCGATGATTACGATCGTACTTGATTGTCTATTTCAAGACACGCTGTTTAAACAAAGGCGATCCTTCGTTTTGCGTCAACGATAGAAGACTTACAAACACAAATTTGTTGCACAAAAAACAATAACAGTAAAATAAAAAAACAACAACTTGTAACTCGAACTTCGCAAAAAGAAGGCGAAAAAAGCATACAATGAAGGCAGTAGGATAGGGGGTAGTCCGAGCCAGACAATCTACTGCAGACAGTCAAGAGAAGCCATACCAGCTACTTCATTGTCTGACACGTCGTCTGCTCAACCTTCCATGACTGAACCTTGACTGATCTGATTCATATACATTTAGTCCTGACCCCAAACTAGGATTCCCTGAAACGCGGGTATCAGTAACTATGAGATGGCACCATAACACCCTATAATAATAGAAAGGGTGACATTATTACCCGGATACTGCCCTACCCAGTACCAGCTTGGAGTCCAAATGCGGAAAGGAGAGTCCACCTGCATGCATACATACATATATACGTATAAAATCCGAGCCAAGTCCAAACGTTCTATTTGGTATATACCCGCATTTTGCATAGAAATTAGCATTTCACGTAATAGGCAAGCCCATTGCCACTTAATGGAACACTGCGCATGCCTTACAATTTTAGGTTTAAGAGCATGCCGGATTCCTCACTAAGTTTATCATCACGTATAAGTGGCTATACATGAAGGTACACGTATAGTCACTATGTATTGACATACATAGTCCTGACCCCACACTATGATTCCCTGAAACGCGGGTATCAGTAACTATGAGACGGTACCACAAAACCCTATAATAATAGAAAAGGTGACATTATTATTGCGAACTATAATTAGTGCGCTACATTGTATCTACACTACACTTAAGTGTTTGCGGCGAAGAGTCCAGATAATACCACTAATTACTTAATCGTATACCCTTATTAATAGACTAACGTCTTTTATCGCACTATAAATACGGCTAATCACCTTGTGAATATATTTTCTGCGGATACTGTTATATATTGAGGTGAGAAGTTAGATCATAATATAATCAGCGAGTGTTTGCTATGCGATGCGATGGAAATAATATGATGCATATACATTTCAGTTTCTATCACTATTTAATTAGAAGGACGTTAATTAAAACCAGCAATAAAATAAAACTACACACAAGTTCACTAAGAGTATGTAGGACGTTCAAGATATGGCTGACCAAGTAGCCAATGTAGTTCTCATAAAAAATCTTCGTGCAATCGACGTAACTACGAGTTGCTAAAGTTGCTGAACCTATTCCAAAAGAGCAACTATATACAGGTTTTGTAGAGTTAGAGAAGATATACAAAAAGATCTATTCACCAAAATAAACATAACAAGATCAGTTAAAAGTATGGTTGTTGTTGGTCCCTGCACTAGTTCGAGCCTGTATCGTGGGAGGCCGGTTACTCATAAACATTTGAGTGACGACCTCTGTGGCGAAGGCCCGCCTGGGACGCAGAAGATTGCGGGTTCGATTCCCGCCGCGGAACAAATGCTATGATCTGAAAGTATTTGTCTCGGGTCTGTGTGTTTTCTAGGTATTACATATTTGTATGTTTGTTAAAAATGTATATAAGAAGTAGTATATAAGTCATTTATGTAGTTTCCAAAACAAAAGCTCTGCTTACGTTGGTGCTAGATGATGATGTGTGACGTAAAGCTTTTGCCTATCAACTATCGCTATCCAGCGATTTCCTGCTAGGTACCTTTTAAATTGATTTTGTATATTTTAGAACTGACTGAGTTGTGCGCTAATTTCGGTTCACGCCTAAGAAAAGGGGTTCACGTTGAATCAAGTTGTAGGGCAATAAAATACCTATGCACACGTAGTTTAGCATTCCACGTTATAGGTTTATAATATAACTAGCCTCTGCCCACGGCTTCGACCGCGTGGTACCCGGATAAAAAGTAGCATATGTGTTATTCTGATGTATAAGCTATATTACTGTAAAGTTTCATCAAAATCTGTTTAGTGGTTTTTACATGAAAGAGTACCAAACATCCATTTTAAATTTTCGCATTTATAATAGTAGTAGGGTAAGCCATCGCCGCTTATTGAGACACTAATCAACGGACGGAACATGCCTTCGGTTTTCGAACTATATTTTCCTTTACCGTTTTGAGCACGTATTAATGCAAACATTTTTCGAATGGAAAGAGTAATTGATGCACAACTGAGTTGAAATTGAAACCCACTATCTTCGGATCGAAAGTCGGGGTACTGCCCACTACGCTAACGCGTGTTTCCTAAAGAAAAAGCCCAAAATTAAGCTAAGAATAACGATGACCTGACAGATTTACGGCAGCAAAATATCATATTCTATAGGCTGATCTAGACATTATAACGAGGTCGTTGCCCCTTGGCGTAGCGGCTTTTTGTTCGTTTTAAGCGGAAAAGCCAATAGCTGCCTACTGGAGAATAGATTGAATATTAGATGATATTTTGCACTTATTCTTTACAAATTAAAAATTTTGTCTTTGATAGAAGTGATGTGAACTTATGTGATATATTTATATATGAGTACCACCTACCTACATTTTTGTATTTGATATATTTCTATCATCAGGTATAGTATCCATTTAATTATACATTTTAACAAAAATTAGCACTTTTAAGCTTAATATTTTGAAACGGATCTCTGAATCGAAAAAAGGAAACTCACAATATTTCTAAAAGACCTATCCAACGACACCTCACGCCATTGGATACGCCATGGGCAGGTAATTTTTTTTTCAAGATTTTTATCTTACCACTATGTCGGCGTGATTAATATGTATACCCATGCCAAATTACAGTTTTCTAGTACTCAGAGTCTCTGAGCTAAGCCGCGGACAGACAGACAGACAGACGGACGGGCATGGCGAAACTATAAGGGTTCCTATAAGGGTTGACTACGGAACCCTAAAAAGGTATAATCACAAGCTTCTGCCCACACCTTTACTTGCGTGGTTTCCAGTTAAAAAGTAGACTGTGATAGTTTTCGATGCAATGCCTAATTCATTCACATTTGTTATGTAATTATGGCGTTATTTAATAACGAACATCCAAACTTTCAAATGAGAGTATAATTATGCATTATCATGTTTATTACTATCATAACTAGTATTATATGTTGTTATACACAGTAACCTTGACGAACGCATCATCAGAAGGTAGGGGAAAAAGGTAGGGGAGGAGACCACGAGGGCAAAGCCCGTAACGCTGGTACGATCAAAACCCTAAATTTCGTCTTAAAATTCCACAAAATCTTAGAAAAACTAAACCAGGGAAGGGGAATGACCCTCAGAATTGAGGAATGCGATGCAGGAAGGATAGTAATGCAGGTAGTTTAGGTAGGCATGGAGTCTATAAGAATGTTCTGTACTATAGATTATTGGCAAATACATTAGGTCGTTCTACAGAAGGCCAGTCGCGACTTGCGACTGTGAACAAAATGAGTGCCCTCAGGCAGGCGCCATGGATGTCCTATATCCTACTCATATGGTTATCAGAGAGTCTATGTTGAGTTTATAACAAATCGGTGACCGTATCGACCAATTATAGATATAAATATTGTCGACAAAGTTTTAACGTATCTCTAACTCAACATAGAAGCTCTGTAACTCGTATTAAACGTGTAAGTTACTTCATAGGCGCTTGATCGTTTGTACTTTGGACCAGCAGTCCTTGAAACCTTGAAAAAAATACTGTTACAAGTCAAGATATTTGATAAGGAGAGCAGCGCAGAGTGAATGAAGATATAGGAACAAAAAAGGTTTGTTAAGACGGTTTAAGCATGTCGAAAGAATGAATAAGAGAAGATCAATAAAACAACTATAGAAGGCGTTAGTTGGAAGAGGAAGGCCTCGGCGAAAGTATTCTACCCAAAACGAAAACGTTCTGGAAAAAGGCCAGGCCAAAAGAACCCTGAGCCAATGTACCAACGAGCGAGTACGAAGAATGTGATGAGAGTTCATGAAGAAAAGAGATATGCTAGGATCGTAGCATATTGAAATCCGTAAATTTTAGCTGCTTCTTCGGAAACAATAGTGACTTTATGTAAGTAAGAGATTGGAATCTATCGTAAGGTTACTTCGAAAATAACACAAGAGATAATATTCACAAAGCTAATTCCAATTATAATTGAAACAACAGACAAGTAGGTCCCACTCCGTAAGATCATTTGGGAAAATCATAAAATCTATTTTCGGGCCATCTTAGAGCGTTCACCTCTCGTCGCTTACGGGAAATCAGACCAATGCCCGCAAAATGGGTGAATTATGGCTACCCTATTCTGATAGTCTGGACGGCTAGGAGGAAGAGGTCACCGCAAAACCTACTTACGAGTACATAAAGCACCTTTGTATATGACTGGGACGTGAACAAAGTAAGTGCGTGACTTGGAAATAGGGATAAAGAATCAGCATAGTGTAATCCTACTAAACCTACTAATATTAAAAACGCAAAAGTTTGTGAGGATGGATGTTTGTTACTATTTTACGCAAAAACTACTGAACGGATTTTAATATAGCTTATACATCAGAATAACACATAGGCTGCTTTTTATCCAGGTACCACGCGGGCGAAGCCGTGGTCACAGAAGCTAGTATTAGTATAAGCCTGGTGAGTCCATTGCTGGACTTTAATAAGCTTTTCCTAAAATGCGCCATAATGAACGGTCTGCGGCCACCTCTATCATCTGACTTCCTGCAAGATTTAAAATATCAACGGTGCATTCAGTGGTTCGTGATCCGACATCTGCTGGGGAATACCCCAGCAGATGTCGGTTCTGTAAGAATTAAGTACTTGATAGTATTATATGAAATTAATGTAAAGAAATATTAAAATATTATTTCGGTATTAAATTTTATAGAAATGATTGGTAATTCATATTGTAAAAACGGGAATTTTCACGTACTGCACTATAATGCACTAGTGCACGGCGCGACGCGGAAGGAGAAAGTCACTGCCACTCACCCCGATGAAGACTCTCGGAATGAGTCGAAACTTAGTCGGTGCCTTCACCGATAGTGCAGTACGTGAAAATTCCCGTTTTTACAATATGAATAGTCAAGTTCACGATAGGTTTTGGAATAAAATGATTGGTAATATAAAGAAACAAAAAATACTAGTTAGTTTAGGTTAAGATTGCAGAATGATTTCAGCAATGTTAATAAAATAAGTAACGTGTTGTGTATCTATTTGGTTTTTATTTTATAATACAATTTCATTATGCCAGGCTAGGTATTCGAATTCAAAAATGTATAAATTATTTTATTCGGGCCTAAACCGGTCGACTGGTTTACATGTGCCAATATGAGAGAGCAAAGACCGCAGTAATAAAATAGTTTTCATTTAAGTGTTTTGTTTATTTGCATCATAAAACATATCTTCCGAATCTACCTACCGAAGTTCTGTCATTCTTAATATTTGATCGACCTTTGATCCAAGATTAGTAAACATGGCAACAGAAATAAAACTATTAAACTACCAATTTAAAATACGGCTATCGCTGTCATTCGTTTCTTAGTAAATTTAGAAGCTCTTCATTATGAGTACCGAACCGTCTGACGGTAGACCGTAGTGTTAACAAGGACCGACTTTATTCCGCGTAGTTACGCTGATAATCTATGCAATCTCCACTACCTATTTATAACTACCTAGGTAATTGTAATTTGGTTTGACGTAAATTCGAGGTCAACTGATATGATAATGCGAACACTTGAACAAACAGCGTCCGCGAAATCTTAATGAGAATGAGAACCGCTACATATTTCATACTTACATTTGCAAAGAAATATTTTACAGCATATTTTAATGTGTTTGTTTCTTACAAAGTTTTTGTAGTAAAATAATTGTGTTTTGCCTTTGTTTAATGATAATTGCTTTGTTACATTTACGGAAACACAGTTTTTATTATTTTTACAAAATAATAAGAGTAAGTAGATACTTACTGTTGGATTTATGAAGGATTTAGCCTTCTACTAACTGCAATTAAAACTTTATTACAAGTATTTTATCATTTCCCAAAATATTGGGCTTCAAAGTAGCAAACGTGGTATGAACCTTTTTCAAATATCGTAATTATTAGTGTTGTAACGAATAGTATATTTGCCCAGTTGCGTGACCGAATAGCCGAATGTTCGGCTAAACTATTCGGCCTGATTAATACACTTTCGAAAACTGGCGCGCACACCGCATTCTGTCAAAAACTCTCTGATTGGCCCGCTGTCACATTATGCTACGCCAATCGCGTTCATGCTTGATAGTGTTGTTTTTGTGCATGCTTAATTACGCAATGTAAAAAATATTTTTAGTTGTTTTATTTGCAATAGATCTTTTTTAAGGATTCGGAACATTATGAACTTTATTGGGGATGTTGACTTTCTAGCCACATTTAAACGTACCTAACTACCAAGGTAGCTGTTTGGAGTGCAATTTGGAGTGGAATCGGAAAATAACGATATGCGATCTAATTCTTTGGCTTGGTCATGCCACCTGGTATTTACCTCCTATTGACAGTGAACTCAATAACAGGTCATCAATGTTAAAGTATTATACTTCTTTGTAATAGGCCAAGAAGGCACCTACACGTATTATATTATCATATTTGGAGCATTCACTCTAGGTTACAAATTCATGTCGGACGCTAAACTTCGATGAGGCAGCTCGCTTTGGCTCAGCAAAACTCAAATAGTTACGAGTACTGCAATGCTGTAGTGCGAATGTCCGGTTTGAATAAAACTGAAACTTTTGTTTAACACATGCGAAATTAAAAACTAAATTGTTTTTTTTTTTTCAAAAATAACTTTAATAGATAGGTACAATTTGAATAGTTTGCGCTGTAGTCGGTATCCAATACGAGTATTACTTATAGTCGAGATAATTTATCCCCAAAAATGTGAAATATGTTTGGTAGTACTGCTGGAATGGCTATGCAGTAAAATGGCCACTTAGCTCACACAAAATGCCAAAATTCAATATTTCTCTATGGATACTTTTATGAAAAGTTAGGGTCATAATAATATGCAAAAAAGTCAGGTAAATTTCATTAATATTATAAACGCGAAAGTATAGACGTAAAATCAATTTCGTAAATAAGGACAAAACCGAGAGCATACGCTGGTATAAAATATAATTAACTTTGAGAACAGTCGGGTTGGTATAAACAGTATTAGGAACTTTCTTATTCGACTCAGCTGTGTACAAAAGTAAACTAATGTCAAACTTATTATAAGTCAAAAGCGCTACATCAATTCCATCAAATAAAGACGGTAGCCATAAAAAGCATTATGAATTCCATCCCCGCGCGCAAGTGCCAAATCCAACACGGGCGACGAATTTTAAACAACACTGAGTTATTGATAGTTGAATTCCAATCGTGTTTTAAATGACATTCAGTTAAATGCTAACCATAGACTGAATTAAAATTGCTACTTCGATTCAAATGCTACGAAATTCAGGATTATGATGAATAAATTGTTAGCAAATGACTAGTTATAGGTAGGAAGGAAATCATTTCGTAGTTTCTGTTGCATAGAGCATATTAATGTGCTATACGGTATACGGACATTTTCTAATTATGAATTTTGTATCAATCCAAACTATATAACCTATCTCTTTTTAAATATTTACTAAAACTTGCAGAGCCCTGAAATGGGTCCATGCACTTCCCTACAGCTACTTTGATGTAACATCTAAGCTAATGTACTGTAATGGGCGGAAAGACAAAAAGAGCATCATAGTCGGTTACTACTATGTCATATTTTCAGCTCAGCAAACATAATTATTTATCATCATAAGACCCGTTATATTTTGTCCTATTTGAAGGGGTAGGTAAGTTAGTGAGCTGAGAGCTTTGTGAATGGCATTTCTAGAGTACACTCGTTTACCGTTCTTGATGCGCTCGATTATTGCATAGGGTTGGCTAAGTACGCTTGGTTGTCAACAAAAATTTGTTCACAGACAAATTACAATGTGCCTTCTTAACTCTATAACATTAATTGCAATTTGTTAACAAGAAGTGTAAGGTTCTGAACTTTATGTTATTTTTAGAGTAGTAAACTTGCTTACTTAATAACCTCAATATTAATTTTTGCAGAGTTGGCATTTATATAGGCGCCGTTTGTATTCAAACACAGCGTGCTGAGAAATACTCGTATTATGCAAGATTTGAGCTTACTACGTGAATTTTGTTGGTAAACAACTGACAATCAATTGATACATGACCAAAGTTGCGTGTGCTTACGAGTATATGACCTACCTACGAGTAACATGATGATAAACTATATACAATGCTCTCGGTAGACAAGATATGGTAACTTGGTCTCGTCTGTAATGCAAGGTCGCAGAAAGTATCCGAAAAGGCCGAAGCAGCTGATAGAATAGCTATTGTTTAATTATAAGTTTAACGGGTCCTTATCGTGTTTGCCTTTTTATTATTTTCCCGACGTCTCGACTGTATATCAAAAGTTCCGGAATGACTGACCACGTTAAACCTATAATTATGCTTTCTAATCGCGAAAGTTTGAAAAAGCGATTGTTTATCTTTCTGTATTTCATCTTCTTTCAAAATTTTATTCAGAAACCTACGTACCAGCTATGTTCATACTAGATAAAGTATGAACAAAGCTAGTAGATGAGTTAAACAGAGATAGGAAAATATTGCTTGCTAATATAATATAGCACGTGGCACAGATATCCAAGAATACAGAGATTAGGCCAGTCATTATCAGATAGGTATATTATTTACATGTTTAGCTACACCTCCCCTAATGGTTATCGCTTTAATAAAAAAGAAAAGATATATATATATATATATATAATAATTATTATAATACATATTAGTTACTAATTATATAAAATATTTTTATTACTATACTACAGCCACCATTTACCAACCACCCGCTACCTTTTAGATGGTATCTGTCCATCTAACAATTTAACAGTAATGGGCAGATAAAACGATGGAAAGGTGCAAGACTTTTATTTAACTTTTGCTTTAACTAATGTTTCTTTGCATTGCCGTACATAAAAATAATTTGAATTGACTGAAAGTTCTTTGTTTTCTGCAACCTATTTTGTTGGGTATCAAAATAAGAGTCAACATGCGTCTGCTAGGTGAGCGCGACTCAGGTTAATTTAAGATGATGGGTAAGTCCAAGCTCAATTGTAGCGCCCAGACAGGGTAAATCGTAAATACTTACTTTTACCACTAAAACCCACGACTCTAAAAAATCTAGTTTGGAGTCAGGACTCTCGATTGGTAGTTTAGCTACTGAACAATGTAGAGTATGCAACTAATAAATGTGTTAAATCAAATATCATAAATTTCATGCTGCTTTATTATGACTCTGTTAGTCTCGTGACAACCCTAACGCCTGCCCACAAGACGTTTCTCATTTTGGTAACGTACCGTGACCCTTTAATTAATTATTTAGTTTATATTATTTACATCGTCAGAGTCGCAATGCATACCTGTTATGACGCACAGGACTGAGGAGGCTGTCAAAAGAGAAAGGAGGCCTATACCCAGTAGTGGGTGAATCTGGGCTGAAATAATGATGATGACATTATTTAATAGTATGTATCTACTGTGTAAGAAGGCACATCCGATTAATATCCAAATAATAATTTAAGAACAACTCACTACCCATACCTACTTCCTAAAGGAAACAAACCTATAATTGCATCAATATTGAAGTAAAATAAAACTTCAACAAACAACTAGTCAAAATATTAGTAAAGGGGCCGCTCTTCGCAAGGGTTAGTTGATTAACCCCCTTTCACATATAACATTTACAAAACACAGCTGTTTCTTCATGTAATAGCTTAAAATTAGGTTTTGAAGTGAAAATATTAAAAGCAGTATAGTTTTAGTCAAAGTTATTGCATATATACATATTCTTGTGTATAATTTATACGCTTTTATTTTTGTTGTGGAGACAAACATTATTGTTTAGGTATAATAATCTAGCACTAAACTATAAGCAAAGATATTTAATCATCTCTTCAAAGTGAAATATTGTACAGCGCTCTCTCTTGCACAAAGCATTGAAGAAGAAGAATTGAAGTGAAAAGGACGCACTATACCGCCGTTGGTGGCCGCGATTGGTCTGAGGTGACCAATGACGTGCAATCCGCTGATTTCCCTGTTAGGCTATTTCCGTGAACTGAGTATCTAGTTGTTTTTACCCTATTTAGCAAGTTACTTAATCCATCCTAGGTAGATTACTAATGATATTAAAACATCGATAAATAATTCAGAGCAGACTGTATATAAGGACGCGAGCACACTTACTGGAAAATATGGTTTTCCGCATGGTCCCGATCCGAGCGCCCGCTGGCTCGTTAACTCCAAACTTGTCAAACACTCATTTGTATACGTCCGTCCGGGACAAAATAAAGAACATCACAAGGCAGTACTGCGCATATCAAGATATCACGACAATGATAAATACACGAGGTCGAATCTGATTTTTTGCGAGGTCAACAGCAACCTTCGCAAAATTAGCGCGATTAACATAACGTATTTGGTACATGATATTTGCATTATCTAGTTTCTATTAGATACGCGGATATTGATGATTACGGAGGATGAAACCATGAGGACCCTGATGAACTTTTTACAAAACGCGTAAGCTATACAAATAGGTAATTAATTAAAAAACAGAGGTTGATTTGACTGAGGCACATGACAAAGTAGTATAAACTACTTATTATAAAATAAGGACGAATACAGACCAAATAAAGCAAAAAAAAAAAATATTGAAAATTAGTTAAATCATTACTACAAAAACACAATTAATTAAAAAACACTGAAGGAGAAGTGTAAATACCGATAAAATATTAAATTTATTGGTAAATAATCATTGACCAACGTTAGGTACATGTTCCAGAATACCCAAGGTGTTTGTGATTAAAAGGAAAGAGTAATCTCACAATATGAGGGCCATCTTCTGTTCAACTAATTAATGTTAAATAATCATAAAAACCACAACCAATGTTGTGATTTTGGAGAAAATTATTAGTAAAATTAAAACGCAATAATATGTCCTAAAGTAATATTTTGACAGAAATCTCCGTATCCGACATACTTATCGCGTAATTTTCAATGTGACCGTGGCTTTAGATAAAGACTGAGGTCAGTAACAAAATACTGAGGAAGTGATTATGGCAGCAGCGCTTTTGTAGGCTTTTGCTACGAGGAAGTTTGTTTAGGAAACTGGATGGATAAATAGATAAAAACATGATTACTATGAATAATGTTGATGATATCCTGGTGTAGGGGAACAGCGATCTACTTACATTAACCACGATAACTAAGGATGCGCAAAAACAATTGATTGAGCTCAAATTAGATTCCTGTGAAATCTATTTTGTGCAACAGCCTTCAAATAGAGAGTACTAAGCTATTCTGATCGAATGGCAGATGTCAGACTACTTATTAATACTCAGGTATAAAATATTTTACAAAAATCTAACATTGACATTGAATATTTAGTCATCTCCGAAAAAACCGATGTTAGATGATATTAGTTTTTTATAAAGTAGTTGCCATAATTTGTAATACTCATTGGTAAATGTATGTCATTTGACTTTGTGTGTGGCATATGACTTGCAGATTTTGAATCAAATTTATTCTAATTATTCATCATGACAATTTCGATGGCGCAGCGGGCAATTACGTTGTTGCGACTGGTAGTTTCTGACACAGGGAATCCTAGTGTGGAGTTAGGACTATCTGTTGGATGTTTCTGATATAATACTACAAGTCAGTACCTAACACGTAAATAAACTTTGTACTTATTGAATATAGACTAGTTAATGTTATTGGTGTTTGACTCTCTGAATTGACAAACAGATATAGTTACCCTTTGAACCTTACAGTAGATATATTTTTTCTTTATAGTTTCTAAAAATAATTAAGATAAATTTAGTCAGAAACTATCTTACTTTACTTTTATCAGCTTTTTTCTTACAAATTCAACTAACAACCCGTTTATATATCTTTTCATTGCAAATCATTTCTTTTTATTATTTTTCAATGGAGCTCAAAAACGTCACCTCAATTACAATGCCACAGCATGAGGCGCAAACGACGAAATTAAGTCGCTTTCGACAAAAAGACGCATGTCTCATTTTATTAACGTTCAATTGAGAAAGTGTCGCGACACGAATAGCCCGCTATAAATATGCCTGGTTGTTATACCACTTAACCAATAGATCAGGGTTATACGTAGTAGGAGTTATTCTGTGTCTGTACAGACAGACTTGACACGTGACATTTATGTTATGATGCGGGCTATCGTATCATAATAAAACTAGGTACAGCTTTTCTTCGCGATGCTACAAGCAGAAACGTTCTGCTAATAAAATAGCTACTAGCCAATGGTCATGCATGATTATGAAAGTAATTACTGGCCGCAAGGAACCTCAACTTAGTTAATATGGACCGTTAAAAATGGTTTTACTCAAATAATCAATCAGTATTCTAGAAGGATGCGCGTAGTGTACCTATCAGTTACCTATCTCTACCTACAGTCAAAAATTTCAAAGATCGAGTACGTGCATTTTGTTTGAAGATCGCCTGATAAAGTCAGAAAACGAATCCAAAGTACAGTTTCACCGAGGGTGGGAACTCGTGCGTACTTCCTTTTACCAAAATAGGGTTGAACTACGAAACGATTAAATTCCCCGAGCGACCGACACGCTGTTAAGTGTACATCGCATCGGAGTTGTGTGGAAACAACATGTGAAGGTCGAAGGCGTACCGATTAATCGATCGAAATATGAAAGGATCGCTTTTTAAATTCTTCAAGATTCGATTGTTAGAGCCAAATAGGAAATCGTCGAATGTTCTAATATTTACCTACTATAATCTGACTAGCCACTGCCCACGGCAGTGTTTGCCTGTGTTGTAGGTACCCGGATAAAAAGTAGCCGGTGTTATTGTAGGTCACGATCTATATTTGTTCCAACTTTCATCCAAATCGGTTTAGCTAAACAAGAGATTAGAAACAAACATGTAAACATCCAAACTTTGGCATTTCTGATGGTGGAATGTCCCATTAGTCCGCGTTGACTTTTTGCAGATAATTTTTCTTCTTCTTCATGAAAAGTCTTCATGACTTTTTTTTTAGATTTTCAGAAGACAAATATACTATACTACTACTATTCTGATTTCAAAAATTATTTTACCAATAAACAGAACCGGGTGGATATAGGCCACTGTTTCTCAAAGTGGGCGTTAACGCCCCTTGTGGGCGCTGGAGGCCTTCAGGGGGGCGGTAGAAGGCTCTAGAAGATATAGGGGACGCTAAGGCGGTCTAGAGGGAAAAGAATAGGTTATGTTTAAAAACTTCGGGGGGCGCTAGGATTTTTTTGAGGTTTTAGTGAGCGGTGGGAAAAATAAGTTTGAGAACCTGTGATATAGTATATATATTATTCCGTTAGAATAAATGGGCTTTTCTTGGAGATCAATTTTGCAATAAATGGGCTTTTCATGGAGATCAATTTTGCAACATAAGTCGACGAAAAATCGGTCAAGCGAATGCGTTTCTTATGAACGCTACTTTTCATTGGCTACCACGCGGGTGAAGTTGTGTGCAGTAGCTAGTAATAATATAAAAGGAAAATAACGTTTGAATCCCATTGAACAAAATTAAACATGATTATGCCTTGTCAAAAGTCCCAACCGATTGCAAATTAATGTTCGTTAGGTATCTATGCTCTACAACTCTTCGGTAGGTAACTATATGTTGACATAAGTGTGATATTAAAACATCAAAAAAGAATATATACATACCTACTTACCTTTTTAAACTGGTTGAAAATACCTACCTAAATGTACAACATACATAATACAACATAATGTTATAACTTGCTACAATATCAACAGTAAATGGTTGACCGACTATTTAATTACAACTGACAATGTAGAGCAAGTATTGTCATTTATTTTTGATTTTTCTATGATTCTGAAACTGCAGTACTATAGTTTTAGAATAAAAGAGAAACTTTTTTCATCAGTATGTCAGAGTTAAAGAATCAATGTTAAACAATGGTACGGTGCTCGAAACTGTTTCGAAATTTAAAAAAATCTATTAAGACGGCGCGTGAGACTTGTAAACAAAAGAGTTTGTAAATATAGGGGTAACGATAATATGAACTGGTCGTTTATTGTCTGGTGCGTACGTGAATAATGTAACATGGGAACATGGGACGCGGGAATATGCGGGCGGCGGAACGACCCGCTGACCTACTCCCGTCCCAACATGATTACTGCACACAGATCCAATTGGGCGAAGGCTTAAAACTCGGCTAATGCGATTATTGTTACACGATACGTTGTTTTTTCGTGGAAATGAATGAACCGTCATATTTAAGCTGGTGATCCGATAACTTTTCATCTACATACAGATGTATGTAAGACAGGTAAACAGTACTCATACATACTACCTATTTCCTTACCATTGCAATATTGGTAGTTGTATCATAATTTATCGTGCTCGTCCTGCAGTGATCTAGTCGAGTGGAGTAGTATATGATTTTATTCCTATATAATAATGAATGCGGGCCTAGAAAAGAAAACCTACAAGTCAGTTTGAGAGCCTCGAAAGGTTACTACAACTGAATTAAAAACACATTTCGTTGTGTTCTCGAAATAGAAGGCAAGCTAAAAGTCAAGGTTGAGAGCGCTTTCGAGGTGGACTCACCGGAGGAAACACGAGACACATGGTCATATAAACTGCATGCGGAGCTCGGCTTACCTGTAACAAATACGTTCTTTGTTAAAGCGATTAAAAAAGCTTAATTGTTATTTAATAACATCAGTGACAAACAGTTGGTAAAACGACCACCTTGCCTCAGCAAAATAGAGAGCACAAGAGACCAAAACTTTTAATAAACACTTGAAAAGGGGAAAACACTTCTAAGAAACAATAAAGTTTCTTAAGGCCACTTATATCCTATAATTGCCGTTTTGCTTACACAATAAGGACTCCCTGGTTCCTATAGAGTAGCTGAAATTCTGGGATGGATGTTTGTAGATAGGTTAACATTATAACGGCTGAACCGGATCTTAGTGTATCCGGACCGGAGGGATACACTAGGATAATCACAACATAATTTCAGACATGTGGAACAATCTGCAGCTTCGAGTTGAGTTTTTGCATTCTTGAACTTTATCTTACCGCTGCAACCTCTAAGGGTGGAATTTCAGAATACCCTTTTGCAGTGCATCCCTAGACACCAAAAGAAACATTTCCTTTAAATCTCTCACTAGAACCTACGGTTTAGGATACGCGTTGATTGTCTGTCAGTGAATCAAGAAACAATTTTGTAAATCAAGAAGAGAAGAAATGATCACAATAAGTTGTCCTGCAGTGGGAATACAACCCACACCTCTCGCGTTTTACCTAGCTGTAACTGCCAGGCTGATAGGTCATCGTATAATAATTTACGATAATAATCGTGCTCTATGATCACCTGCTTTGGCGGCAAACACCTATAAAACAGCACAATAATTGTAATGAGTAAATCCCATTGATAGCCAATTGAATGTCAACGATCATTCGATGCGTGCCTGCAGACCATGTATAAAATAAATAATTCAACAATGCCGTGTCCTTACATAATACTAATACAGCGGATAAAATTGTATTTTCTGACCAAATACATACTATTTTTTCTAAGGTGTAACAAATATTAAACGTTAAAAAGAGTTTATTCTATTCTGGCCTGAGATGTTGTATTTTTTATTGGTTGGAAGGGTTTGTAAGCCCAAATTAT
The DNA here is from genome assembly GCA_958496245.1 of Perizoma flavofasciatum. Lineage (NCBI taxonomy): Eukaryota > Metazoa > Arthropoda > Insecta > Lepidoptera > Geometridae > Perizoma > Perizoma flavofasciatum. The sequence goes on from OY292433.1 coordinate 6,069,290, forward strand.
CTTTGAAGTACCTGATCTAGAGCATCAATTGCTCTTCTCGTGTAATACAATACGAGAAGAGCAATAAAATCCTTTCTACCCAATAATCTCGATTTTGTTTACGAAACGTCAAACGTTGATTACGTTTGACTAGAACGTAAATTCCCGCTGCGTGAAAGTCAAAAGTTTTGATAAATTGATTCAAAAATTCATGATTTTTTTTCCTTCTATAAAATAAATTACTAACACATAAACTTTCATGCGTTATGCATTGAGTGGAATATTCTGTTTACGCTTCGACATAAAGGGGAAGGGCTGATAAAGAAATGTTTATTTCAACTTTATTACCTCCAGTTAAGGTTTAAAAGTTATTTTTTTCAATGGCGTTCGTGTTGGGACGAGTACGAGTTGATTATTGTTTTACTTAACTTTTTATAGCCAACGGGAAACCGACTTCCCACACTGCAAGGGTTAAAACATTTGTTATGTTTCGTCCGTGTTTATGCTAAAATGTCAATTTATTTTTAATGGTTTACAATTTATGTTTATGACATTCTTAAGAATTTGCTAATGTCATCATTACGTTCAACATATACATTGAATGCAGAATTGGAATTATTACAAACTAGGTAATCTAGATAGCGAAGTACTAGGTATCACGAACTTTGTTAATAAGTAATTATACAAATTGTATGTTCCTATAAATAGGATGCACTATATGTTTCTGGGATTGGCCACTTATATAAACAGTATTTAAACATTTTAAAAATAACTCTAAAAAGCAGTTTGTTTCATTAAGCTGTCAAGTGACAGCAAATGAAAACAAGTGTTATTATTTTGTGGCATAATTTTAAAAATTACGTGTCTACATTACCATGGATTCGACTCGTGAAAATTTTGGTAGTATAATAATATAACTACCAAAATTCAAATACGATTTTAAATGTAATTTGACAAATCAGCAGAGCTTCTTTCGACTTCAAATTCGGCATGAATTTCGTGCTCTATTTATGTTTTGATAACAATATATACATTTTTGACCATTCATAGTGTTTTCTTATACATTCCGGTTAGTTTTAGTGCGCCCCATATAGTTACAATGTTTTACTAAAAACAAGACAATTACCATGATTTGTAAATTCTATTGTTTCTTTTGTCAAAGTCAGTTTGACCGGGGCCTTAACTCTTTTTTTAAACTTAGGTTTGAGTACACCAACAAAATAAACGGACGATTAAGTATAACCATTGATAATGAAAACAGATTCCTATGAAAACATGTGTCAAAATGCTTTAATTAGAACCTAACCGCCCGTTATTGTGTTGGTGAACTCGGGTCTTAGTGCAGACGGGCTTATTGTGACCGTGTGTGTAATCCACTTAATAATTCCGTATAAGAGAGAAAAGTATCCCATATCTCAAACTCAGCTCTAGATAACTCTAACCTTAACTAAAAGCTATTGAATGCCAACAGTAACTGGATGCATGCATATTATGTTGGCTACGAATGATACGCTGCAGTCGGGCGGCTTTTATTTCGGATGATATATGAAAATGCTTGAGTAGCAAACATTTCATTTCCCATTTTATGGATAGGGAGAGTATTATGAAACTGTAAACAGGCTTTAGAACAGGCTATGGAAAAATATACTGTTCGTCTCAACACGTGATAAATTTCCTGGTTTCACTAGGAAATTCGTAGAATTACCAGATTCAACGACGTATCAAGTTGAAGTGGCAATGGGGAGGCCATTTAACTTGCAAAATCGATAACCGTTCGGAAAAACAGGTTGTTCAGTGCCGTCCAGTCGTCATGGCATTCTTTAGAGGAGGCCTATATGTCCAGCAGTGGGCCTATGTCTTTTGACTAATAATGAACTAATGGCTACCGGTTTCAAACCGACAACCTTTGCATCAGAATGTGCCATTTGTGAACACTTTGACCATAAGGTACTTTCCAATACAAGTTGTTGGATAATACATATTACCTATTGAGTTTGAGTAATGCCTTGCAATTCTATCAGATATCTCTCAACTAATTACGACATAAAATATGGATCGCCTTTGATTCCTTCGTTGTAGTCGCCATATTTGTCAGAGTATTTATTCATCAAGTGATAGACGACGAAGTGGCAGATGGCTTGCCATAAATACTGTTTTAATGGTTTTATTTTAACCATTGATCGATTGAGATTTTTATAGAAAATAAATTCTTATAACTTTGCTCGTAGAAATGGCAGTTCCGTTGCATGGCTTTTTCAATTTAGCAAAAGACTTCTTTCTTTAAGAGGGTGTAACTTGGTCAATAAATAATTTCTGCGTGTAGTCCAGACCGCCTAGCTCGTGCTGAGTCTATAAGTATTTTAAAAAACCTAAAAAAAATAACAAGGTTCAGCCAACACATTATCAATTATAAACCATGGGTACCATATGCTTTAATTGTGGAAAGGAATAACTCAATCAGAATAAACGATACCCAATAACTAATTGAAATCAATTGACCCAACATTACAAAGATAAAACCCGAACCCAATTGCCGCGGAATTGGGTGGCAATTCTCGGGAAAATTTCGTGCGCAATGATTTTAAATGTCAGTATCGTATGCACAGTATTCGAGATGTAACAACATGTAAGCGAGATTTATTAGAGAATACAGACCCTGGAACCCTCACCACGGATCACTCAACACCGCTTAATGAGAGAGGGCTGCGTAGGCTATTCAGATGTCTATGACTCATCAGTTTGGGGAGAGTGACGTCATCAATGTAAACACTCCCATTTAACCATCGATTACTGCGTCACACAAAGACTTCTTTGTTTATCAGGAAGATACAATGATGTAAAAGATATAAGGAAACCGAACAACTGTGATTGACTTTAACGTTGTGGAGCCATCAAGTTGCAAGTCGTGTATATATCTAATCTCATAAATACAAGATCTAGATAAAAGAAAACAAATTCCCGTATGTTTTTTACGTACGTATCTCCAGTGTAGGAATTCGAGAACCTAACGAAAAGATTCACCGTATTTACATTGGGAGTAACTGCGCACATACTGATTCGTTTGCTTGCGTCATATTTTAGGACATATGAAAAATCTAGTAAAAGAAATAAAATATTTTGTTGAGGCCAGTCTCTCCCAATGCAAACTTAGCGAATCTTTTTGTTAGGCTCTCAGATGCTTGCAATAAAAGTTACCTCTAGAACGGAAAATAATACGTAATTTTTTTGGTTACTTCTACTATTAAATTGTACTAATCTAAGTACCAGATGAAGTATGCACTACAATAAACACCAGAAAATCTCGTCAAAACCATCCAAAAGCAACTACCCATAACCTTTGCAAGGACAAAAATCCGCTACGTCTGTCGAGAGTTTTTCGCAACCTTTTGCTGGACATGTAGAGGCATAATCAACCCATTGAATTCTTTTGCATGGATCTGCTCCCTTACTAGTTTTGCTGGAAGTGTGCGAGACGTTATGTTAGAGGTCCTGAAGAAGTCGCCCACACCTCCTAACCTAAAGTAAAAAATTGAACCAATAATCGTTGCCAGTCGCCAAATGTTTTATCTCTATACGCTTTAAACTGAAGGAGAATCACGGTGTGATACACAAACGGACAGACGGACATGATACAATTTATGAAGTTAAGCCGAATATCACATGAGGTAAACCATAAACAAAGCCTTGTCAAAAGCAAAAAACACCTATCACTAGCTAAAAACACAAAAAAGCACCGTTTGCTTAGTGAATGTGTAGAAAAAATATAGAAAATGCTGTTTGAAAATTCTTGCAACCTTTTGCTGACCATGTCGCGTGCCGGGACAAACGGATGAGTATAATCAACTCATTGAATTAATTCGCACGTATCTCCTGCAAGGTAAATTGTCTTTGTCGAAATTTGATTAAATCACTAGGAGCTTGGTTCAGGAATTTGCCTTCGCTCCAGAGGTTCCAAACTGTGGCTTGATTTATGAATTGCTACATTTTCAGTTGAGAATATTTTTTTAAGGTCCGTGTCAAAATAAATCAGAATGAGTTTGTCAAAGCATTACGCTTCAGATTAATTTTCCGAGGCTTGTGAACAGTGTTTCAATAATTATGATTACTTTTATCAAGTGGACTCAGCCAACATCTCACTAGCCTGTTATTCTTTGAAGGGACGGAAATATGAGGTTGAAAATATCTTTGAAGATTACATTACAACCAATTAGGGACAGTGAATGAATGTACTCAGATCACAAGGGACAGATCCGGCTGTACAGTACACGGATCCTACGCGAGGTCGGCGCCACATCGTGCCGACTTATAATTTATACAGTTGGATATAATTTGATAGCACTTGAGTAAAGTTTGTCTTTGTTTTATTATTTTTAAGTTACGCATTTAAAAATACATTATGTTTTTTACTTATTACTTAAAAGTATTATTACTTTAAAGTAATTCTTTCTATTGGAATAACCTAATCATAATACCTGGTGGAATTTGAAAATCCTCAAAGATTTGCTGAAAGATAACTTGCTCGCTTTTATATATTTTGTCATAAACATTCTATCTTGTTTACAATATAATATTAAAAAATAAACTGTTAAGTTCTAATACGATATTGCATTCTGTAGAAAATATTATTCTGAATTACTTGAAGTAACTTTTCACACAACCGAAGTTGTGGGGAGAGTTCTGTTGATTATATTAAAATAAAGCTAGATTACACGAGGCTGCGATGCTTTTAGTCTGTCGCTCTGAGGAGTACCGTTGGTTTGGCAGTTGCTCGCCAGATAATAGATATCGTATAACGAGTATATTACTTACGCCTAATTATCATATTCCACTTTACTACGGCGGTTTGAACTTGCGGTGAGATGTATGATAAATAACTTTGCTGGTTTTAATGCAACATCAAATATGGAGATAGACTTGCTAATTGAATCACACTTATTTTATTAAGTGACTGTTTGTCTTCAGTAATTTTATTATGAAAAGTGACTATGATTATAATCATAGACATTCGCAATATGTCTATAATTTATATACCTACAAATTGACACTTTATGAATGTGTAAAATAATCTTAAATTAAATTATTTAACCAATTTTTTTTTCACAAATTCAATTAAAATAAGAACCATATTCTTTACTCGCTTTAAAGCAGCTACTATCATCGCTCATTTTATAGCATAATTTTAATGACCTTGTTTATTTTCATTGGTTTTCATTGAAGCGCTTCTTAAAATCAGCGCTGCAGCTCAGATACTCTGCTCCTGCATGCTGAATGTTAGGCACATTAGTTTTGTAGAAACCTGCCTTTGTAATATTTTTACTTAGTTTTGTGACGCAAACCAATATTTTCTATTCTATTCGATTGGGAATATTCAACGAAACTGAGTACTGACTTATTGGAATCTAAATTTCAATTTTATTTTTTTTGTCAAGAAGCAAAACATGAAAAACATGAATTGTGCTTTAGGGTCAATAAATAGGCTATTATTTCAGCAGAATCTTATTATATTCCTTAACCACGTACTTTATACTATTCTTGCTGCTGACCCGTTGTCTGATTGTAGATCCTTTCCTACACCAAGCAAAGAGTATATTTTATGAAAGATTTGATACTTGCAAAATTACTTGTAATCACACACCACAATAAAGCAATAAACCTGTAAAAATGCACATTAAAATTGTAGTGTCCTTAAAAGCCATACGTGACGGAGCATACGCTGCATTATGCTGTTTCTGTAAACTCAGAGTTTGCAAAACTTAGTTAAACTACGAGTTGGTAAGTAATTAAGGTTTGTGTAGTTACTTCTACGTCTAATAGCTTTTATTTCACTGGTTACTGGTTACATCATGCATTCATAAAAAGCATGCACTCTATAAATATTTTTATTTCAAAGTCCAAAAGAATGTAATTCGTGGATATGATTTTTTTTAATACTATAAGGTTGATTATTTATTTTGTGGAACATTGTCTCATGTTTTCAAATGTCTGATCTAATCTTCTTCAGGCTTGTGTTTCTCAAAAGTTGTGCCAATCCCATTTTTATGTTATTAAATTAAGAGTTGGAAAGAGAATTGACGGAATCTGAATCGATTAACAAGTTCAAAGAAATTTCCTTCAGTCCTTAGAATTCATATTTTATGGCAATTACTGTCCAATAATAACATGGCAAGTCTGCAAAATTTCCTTAATTAGTTTAAATTACCTTCACGTGCAGTTAGATTATCTGAAGCGTTAATGGTTGTTAAGTAGTGAATTAACAGGGCGACTTTATCGAATCATTTGTTAGTTCGGTGTTAATAGAGGTGCGAGATCTAAAGCAGTGTGCACACGATACTTACCGACGCTTGCGCCTGCGACGCCGACGTTGGCGTAGTGATCGTGAAGCGTATAGAAGGGATAGTCACCTAGTTTGAACAGGTACGCGGAAAGGAGCACTGCATCCTGTCGCGGATCCACGTGCTGATGTGAGGGCCTCATCAGCGAAGATATAGAAAAATCCGTAGTCGCTGGTCCGTGACCATGACCACCCCACCCGTTCGCACTGCACAACTTACACCCTTCGACCTTCATCGTTCACTATCACTAAATAAATATCTCTATCCGTTTTTTTTGTACTCGGTTTGTACTGGGCACTAGTAAATCACATATAAAAGTATCCGTGGGGTGGCTCGCACATCACAGAAGATATCACAGCGGCGTTCGGCGGCGTCTGTAATCCGTTTCGTAATACCATGAAGACAGAGTCGAGTCGGTCCTCGGGCGCAATCGCATCTGTCGCGTCCGATTGTACCCTTTGGAGGATCGAGTCGAGTCCGTAAATCATGACCAGCTTCGTTCCGACCGACTTCGCTTCTCGAGAAGCGAAATTAGTACGAAACACGATGTCTACCACGACGTACAAATCGTCTGTCACGGCCGCCAATTGTTTACTTTATAGTTTGACACTAATTGTTTTGGCCGCTGTTTAACTTAATGATAGATAAGATGCTGATAAATTGCTGATCTATCTTCATCACTTGACAATCGAATATGAGTTTTCACAATATCGAAATGTCATCTCATGACCTGGTTCAAAATTAATAAATATTGCTAGATGTTGCGCATACTGCAAAAAATATAATCTAATTAATTTCATCACTACAAAAGGTACTTTGCAATTTTGATACGAGCATACAGTTTGTATTTGTAAAGCTCATAAACAGGTTATTACCCGTCTCTCGGGCGTTGTTTGTGAAATTTGTTTATTGAGAGATGACGGCGATTATGCATGTAATGGTAAACAAACGTGGCACAGTGTCGGCGTGGTTTAAGCGAGTACCGCTGCAATGCGGCTCGTCTCGCCGGGTCAGGGTGCAATGCCGTGGCCGAATTCGAACCTTGCGGATTTCCACACGACCGCGATTGTTTTTATATTCATAAACTCTATTTGTAGGATTGCCACAGCCTATTCAACAGACGTGTACGATATCACACTCGCGTCTAATCTAAACTACGTCGTAGATTGTGTTTACTCTGTGCTTGTCGTTGTTCCCCCAGACAGCCTTGACGTCATCTTGACCCGTCTCTGTTCTCAATACAAAATCCAAAATAGATTTCCTCGTACCTAATGTCTACCATTTTAAAATGTCACTTCGTTTTTGCGGTTTAATATCCGATCGATTTTGTGATGTGATGGTTTATTATATTATGCATTATTGATAAAAAAATAAACCTGCTCCGGCGACCAAATGTCCATGCAAGAGTTTTCTTTACATTCACAGAGAACTCTCGCAATAACATTCCCAAGAATTGTAATTACCGAGGATGACTAATTTATTGTTGTTTAGTTTGCAATCCAAAAACAGCTTGCGTTGTATTAATACAATTTTGTAACTGTTGCTAACAGCGTTTATGATTTAGTTTTAGAAAAATCGTATTTTATAATGGTACAGTAGACATTTAAATTTATAAACCATGGCTTACGTGCACGGAATAACGTCGCAGTATTGCAGAGCGGCCTTGGACTCGCCGGTAAACAAATGTCACGTGTCCGTCTTTGCTAAGTCATTAAAAAATCGGCGCTTGCGCTCTCTTTCCATTGATGTTGATTCCTTATTTACGTGATTGTGATTACTTATCGGTGTCGGAATTATGTAATAAATATTGAAGAACTGATAAAATTGCTTTCATAGTAATGCTGAGGATAATTTACAATCGGATTCATTCAAGTTATATACAATCTAATAATTTGCGATACCTATGTCTTTCCGGCGTACAAAAAGCGTTAGAATTTCAATTCTAGAAGAAATCCAAATCCTTTTCGGGAAGTTTCCAATGGCTTGTGAATTAAAAAGGGTCTTTAATAATAGGTGTAGTCGCACGTGCGGTAAGCAGCTGCTACGACAGATGTTGTCGACGGAACTCCCCCGACGCCCTGCCCGGCTACTACCTGCCTCACCTGACTACAACCACTGTCGAGTTAAACACACAACACGGAACGAGGATATAAAACTAATTCGAAAATAAGTGTTTTAATGGTAATTTTAAAAACGTGGAGTGGAGGAATCCCAAGAGTGGAAATGAAATGTCCGAGAATACGGGAAATAGGAAAAAAGCGATTCAATTATAAAGGTATACTTTATTGTAAGTATTTAATTTATCAGCTCTGAATAATAAAAACTAAAATCAAGCGCTGAACCATAAGAGCAAATAAATCATTTTAGAGGTCGCGCAAGCCACTCTGTGATGCTGATAAAGCGGATATTACAGAATATTTACACGCGTACTGATTTCTGATTCCCAGAACTCAGCGCTATTCGGAATGGATCAGATTGAAATTCCTCGTATCGAGTTCAATCTAAACTGAAGCTTCATTCTGAAGTTCTAGCATTAGCGAATGGCGACAACGTAAATATTTGGCAATGCTTTCTGGCGATCACCCAATAGAACGACCGTTCGATATGGTTTAAATAAACATTATGTGCGAAGAAAACTTGAACAATAGCTTAGCGGAACCATGCAGATTGGTTAAGACAAGTGCAAACATAATACCAGTTCACCAATACCGCGTCGGTTCACTATAACTTTGCTTGTTAAATTTCTTTTGGCATGGGTTCTTGGCGACCACCCAGGGACATCACTATTATCTAATGCAGTTTTATTGTTTCATAGTGAGAATCAGAAGAGTATTAAATTGTGTTTTAGTTTTGTTTGGTTTGTGGTTTAGTTGATTAGCCGCTTGAAAGGGCGACAGCCCTTCGGATCAATTGGCAACGGATTCTGAATTGCTGGCGCTATCCCAATTTGTTCCCGGTATGGTTTTGCTAAGCCACAGAGCAGCTCGATGATACTTTTATGATAAATTGAAATTGGTTGGATTTTTAGGAATTTAGTTGAAATAATTGACACGAAATAATTGCGTGTACAAAACTAGTTCTCACGTGGATATATTTAAATGTTTTAGGCGATGAGAAAAAAATATTAAAGAAAATAAATGATCTGTTTAAGGTAGGTAACTAATAATTAAATGAGCTGAACACAGCTATCAGTATTGATTACCCTATCATCGATGTGATAAGATTAAGCAATGAAATTAAATATACTTTGATCTCCTACACAAAGAAGAAAGTATCTTCATACTAGTACGTACCTAGTTCAAAACAACTAAAAAAAGTAAAGTTTTTTCGCGTGATGTATCCAATGAACTGACAAAGACAGAGAATGTTAAAAGTAATAAATACATTTGAAACATAAAGCTCTTTCTCAACAAAATCAGGGTTCATTAATCATCATTACCAATTTGTGGATGGCAGTTGTAACGCGAGCAGCTGACGTCGACGAAAGCACGCCGCATGGTTTCACAAGAATCACAAACTGCTTACATAAGGCATAAAACGACTTGCGTAAACCCCACTTAGGTGCAGAGCTCTATCATAAGTCAGCTTTAAGTTCACGTACGTCAACGGGCCCGTGCAAATTAACGATTCGATCAAATCGCTCGTTGGCTGAATTGACCAAACAATAAAACTGATATTTATAGGCTTTTAAAGCAATCATTCGAAACTAAACGTGCAAACCATAATGCATCTTCTATTATTGTTTGTTAATAACACATTACAGAATCACGGAATGTGTAAAGCCAACATTGGTTTAAAACGAAACAATAAATGTGGAACTAACAAAGCGATTCGTGACGACCCACATACACGAGCTAGAAAGGAACTCGAAAGCCTCTCATTGTTGTGTACCACGATAAAATTGGGCTAATTTGACCGATAATGACAAAATGTACTTTGGGAAGCATCGAATGCTCGTGGATTTAACATTCAATTTATTTTATTCGAATGGAATCAAATTTATCGCCAGATCGTCTGCTCCCACTTGAAATTCAACTACCCTATTAAAGGAAAGTGTAAAGAGATACAGTTTCCAAAGCCATTTATCTGTGTAATTGATAGGTATCGATGTTAGGAGAGTGTGAAATTTTGCAACAGAGCTATATCGTATAAGAGGAACGCCGGAGGGCTAGAGAAAGCCGGCTTTCACTCGACCTGCCTACCACGGTTTGCGTGGCACTAATTTAAACAATAATACGCAATCATGTCTATTGTTTGATCTCGTTATTTTATAGACCAAAGTTTGGTAGAGCATCGACCATAAAATTGTGTTCGTAAACAGATCGATATCAATTTCATTGGATCAAATTACATTATTATTTTGACATACTCATTACGTACCAAAATGTCTTATCGCGTCATCTGATCAGAAAACATAAAATAGCAGATAGAGTGTCTATAATAATAACATAATGTAATCGATGATCTACCCATGTTTATATAGATTTTTTGTATTTTCTATGAATACAAATATTAATATTATAATATATAGTAAATATTATAAAACGAATGCTGAGACGTTTAAAATAATTGTATTTTTGTTATTTTAAAAAATATATTAAGATTTAGATAATTGTCTTTCGAACGACAAAGTCGAACATTGATGATTACACGAACTAAGTACTATACGTAGTAATAATTTATTTAACACCAACTCACTTGACAAACTCAAAAGATTCAAGAAGGTTGATGTGGTCATATTAAATCGAGTATATTTAACTCAACAGGCAGCGGGTTTCAGTATTAAAAGCTAAGTAGAAGATTAACTTGAGAGTTGAGAACGGCTATGTGAGGTAAAGTTTAAGGACCAAAGGTGGAAGTTTGCGTGCAACCTGCAGTACAGTAGACCGCAAACTACGGGTTTCATACCTAGTGCAGTCAGCGACAAAAGTAGAATAAACAATTAGAAGAGAATGACCAAGATTTTCTTCGGATTTCACGAGGAAAGGGTATTTTATTGAAATTGATTGTCCTTAGCTAGGACCAAATCGGATCCTTCAATATAATATGTATATTAATAGTTTGAAATTTGACGGGTTCCAAAAATATTTGTGTTATACAAATTTAAACACTTAATCTACTTTTGTCGTTGACTGTACCTACCTACAAAGGATCTGTTAATGAATTACCAAAGGAATGTTGAGGTTAAAACACTGTCCATTGCTTCAAATGAATAAATCGTAGTGATAGGAATTTCAAATTAAGTAATGAATGTGAATAACGTTTTTATTAGTTCAAAGTTCATTTTTTTTACAAATGAATGTTGAAGTACATCTTTACATATGAATCCTAATTATTTCACATAGTTTTAAGCTAGTTGAAGCTATGTATTTTTTTTTAATTTTCGCTGGATATTGTCCCAAAATTATGAGAACTACATTACTGATATAATACAACTTAGATATATACTTTTTTAATACTACTGAGGTAATATTATAAAGGCGAAAGCTTGTTAGGATGGATGTTTGTTAATCTTTCACGCAAAAACTACAGAACGGATTTTGATGAAACTTTAGTATAGCTTATACATCAGAATAACACATCGGCTTTTTTTTATTCGGGTACCACGCGGGCGAAGCCGTGGGTAGAAGTTATAAGATATCTTGAAAGTTATGAGAATTATTGGAAGTGATTATAATATACTTCGCTGCAATAAGTTTTCGTTCACAAGTTAGTTATGTACTTATGAGGTACTCAGGCAGGTAGATAATTGGCGAACAAAGTGCCTGTCTTACATGTCGCGTTAAAAGTTTTATGAAGCAATACAATATTGAACATAAACCTGGGTATATATTTAGAAGTATAAATATTAAACTTCATTGATGTTTTATTATTTATCGTCATTATGAATATTTGAACTAACATGATGGATGTCTCAGAAATGTAAAACTATCCCATATCTAGAAAGGGATTCGACCATCAAAAAATTAAACATTTCATAAAAATATAAAATAAATAATAATACTTGTTCCAGTTTCCTATAAGTCCTGCATAATTAACTTGTGAGGATGGATATTTTTTTAATGCAAAAAACTACTGAATGGATTTTGATGAAACTTTACAGTAATATAGCTTATACATCAGAATAACACATAGGCTACTTTTTATTCGGGTACCACGCGAGCGAAGCCGTGGGAAGAAGCTAGTAAATAATAAACCTACCTATAAGGTTACCAACTTACTAATGTTCTATTTATTAGATTACATGTTAGTATTCTCTAGAGCATGGATCGATATATTTTGTCTACTTATTTAGACCATCAAGTCCATGAATTGGGCTATTTAGTGCAAAGCCGATAATGTGCTTTAAATCGCCACTTATGCCACCGTAATAGTTTGTGTACTGCCTTTTGTCTAACTAGGGCATAACCTCGATGGCATTAATTGATAGCATTGACAAGTCTGGCTTGAGGAGCGCAGAATCCCACAAGAGCTCCCGGCTCGGCGGGCAGGGGCGCCCCATTTCATGTGAACAGCGACCGTGTTTATTATTCATGTTCTGTGGTTCAATTATTTTGCATGAAGGTTGTTGGTTCTGTAGGTGAGAACCTATTAGAAGGTAGTTCATAACAAAAATACCGTTTTCATTTTGAGATTAAAACTTAGGTACAAACCTAGTAGATTGGTAGTTATTTATTTCCTTTTCATACTATAAATTTGAAATATATATTACTGTTATTTTCAGTTTGTGCTTCATTTGAAGGAACTATACAACCTATTCGATAGAATAATTGGTAGGTTCAACTTTTTGATAGAGTTTCTCCGCAGTATTTTTAGTAGGCTAGGATTTATGACTTACCGACTGTTAAGTCTGGTGTATTTGCAATTTAATTAGGCCGCGTTAACGGTACACATCGAATAGGTACGTGGATTACCGTACCCGTCTGTTGACTAAATTAATATTTAATCGACTGTTGACATTAAAAAAATGGTAATGCTACCGACACCGCAAGCTGTCTCCATTTATGTCGGCAAATGCTTATTTGAGAAATCGGGCGCGATAGCAATCATAGTCGCGACGAAAGCCGGCCGGCGACACTCGACTACCGTATGTTCCTACTACGTAGGTAGATTCGGCAGCTTCTGCGTCTCGTCAACCGGACGGAACTCGTTTTTGCACAATACCACAATGCACTCAATTTCTTTACGCGATCCGATCAACGGCATTCGCCGGATACTACACCGGCACATACGTGCGACACTTGTGACATTTACATGAATTGGAAGTTCAATTGCGTTTCACGATCCACACTTAGTTTAATTTCATCCATAGGTTTGGCACAGCACGACACAAGAAGCTATCATCGGATCCAGGTTAAATCGCGAACAGAAGCACTGTGCGAATTGTGCTTCGTGTTTACAGTTGGCGCGGTGCTTTTATTGAGCCGGTAGCAGCGTAAGATACGTCCGCTCACTTCCTCGGTTGACAGTCGACTAGCGGCGCGGCGCGACGGCCGGCGGACGGCGAAAGAAAGCTGTGGCGCGGTGGTGGGGAGTGGGTGCCGCGGGGCGTGTGCGGGGCGTGGGGCGTGAGGCACACCTGCGGGCGGCGGGAGCGCCTCTCGCCTCCAGCGAGCGACTGTAAGCTTCTCGCTACTACGCAATAAACGCTCGATAAACTTTCTCATTAGGCGCGCCTAAGCGTGTGACCGTAAGCTCGTTTCTGCTTGCACATCAAATACGATGCAATACGACAACATTTATGCAATTCACATTCATGCTTGCACTAAGCTGTGCTTTCGTCTCGTGCGCAGGTGAGCTTCCTTGCCGTTCGCCGTAATGCGTGCACGCAGTTTTTGAAGTTCTGTCTTATGCTAACTGAATGGCGCATAACTTACTTGTGGAATAATGTAGGATGCTCAATAGGTTATTGAATAGAGCTTTAGCATAAGTAGAGAGATATCGTGTACACAAGAAACACTCGTTGTTCATTGTACTGTCATTGATAACTGAAGCAATATTTTCTGGTTTTGTGCACAATTTCCACAAGTTTGACATAATAATGGATAAATTAGATTTACATAATACCGTTTCCTATTGCGGCTAAAATCAGAGTACTAATAATTAATAACAAAAATTCATGATCGATCGAAGAACCATAGTTGTTATTTATAAGTTGTAAATGTTAAGATTTATTGTACTAGTCTGTAAATTTCGTTTATTATTTCTACCTATGTTCTGAATCCACCTACTCATGATGCCACAAGAATGTAGGTGTTTGGGGTATTTGTACCCTTAGGTATAATAGCCACTTCGTGTTGTGCGTAAAAATAGACCGTTCTTTGTCTAATTAGGTACCGACTTTAGCACTAGTTTCGTTCAAAATACTTAGTATGTGTAAAACAGTGTTCCATTATTTTTCGTACTACCATTTAAGGATATACTCACGACTATACCACCTACGAGGACTCTACTGTCTGACTCACGACGTCGAGAGTGTGGTCGCGAACGATCCTCATGAGGAAATAAGTACCTTAAATATGTCAACGAAACGTTGAAAATGATAACAAACCATGATAGTTTCAATTCTCTTATTCTAGAACCATTGGTAAACGTTTCCCATACGATTTCCATTAGCTCGATCGATCATTGTTTAGCTGTATTAAACTCCCTGTTTTAAAAAAGACAATGCGAGGGGTGCACTAAAAGTTTCCGGAAAAATAAAAAAAATACTATGAATGGTCAAAAATTAATTGATCGTTAAACATTATTGACACTCCTCTGTGGTCACCTCGGAAATATGTTTTTCAAACTCTTCGACAGCCTCTTCTATTGATGAAAATCGTTGAGCGAGTATTTGGTTCTTAATTTTTGATAACAGATAGAAATTACAATATGCCAGGTGAGACTGTGTGCAGGATGGCTCATAAGTTCTACGTTTTTCACCGACAAAAAATCGTTTGTCTATCTGGCCGTGTGAGAGCTGGCATTGTCATGGTGCAAGTTGATACAGCGTTTACGGTAATTTTTACGGAGTTCGTCAATATCTTCCGGCAAAAAAAATGTCGCGTACCAATCACTATTCACTGTACGGCAATTCGCCAAAGCAACAGTAGCCACGTGTCCAGTTTTATTAAAAGAGAAGCAATCATCCGCTTTGCGGCTTTTTCACACGTGCCACTTTGTTTGGTTTCGGCTCATCTTGAAAGAACCGAATGGTCGATTGCTGTTTTGTTTTGGGGTCGTAGCTATAAATCCAAGTTTCGTCACCTGTTATTATATCCCATGGTAAGCACGGCATTGCACCAAGTTACGCGGTCCGTTCTTTGAAAGGAGTGAGGGAAAAATGTTTGTGTAGGATTGATTGTATCTGACTAATGCCTATGCCTAAGGATGTCTGAATCTCATGGTAGGTCAAATGCCTGTCTGTTTCGATCATACGGCGCTCAGCATCGACGTTTTTATGGTTCACTGCGGTGGACAGGCGACCATCACGAACTTCGTCACTGAGATAGACACGACGCAAACCAGCTATAAAATGTATTTTTCATAGTGCTTTATCGCCAAAAACAGTTCGAAGTCGAGAGAGGCTCTGCTGAGCTGTCAAATTACACTTAAAATCGTAGTTAAACCAGCTATAAAATGTCTTTTTCATAGTGCTTTATCGCCAAAATCAGTTCGAAGTCGAGAGAGGCTCTGCTGAGTTGTCAAATTACACTTAAAATCGTAGTTAAACCAGCTATAAAATGTCTTTTTCATAGTGCTTTATCGCCAAAATCAGTTCGAAGTCGAGAGAGGCTCTGCTGAGCTGTCAAATTACACTTAAAATCGTAGTTAATCATACTACGAAAATTTTCCAGTAATGTACTCACGATTTTTTTTAAATGACTCCATAATATATAAACACATGACAGCTACATGAAATAAACTAATTTCTAAAGCCAAAAAGTTATTTTTTCAAATATTGTTTATGTAAGTGGCGCACTATATGTTTTCCAGTTCCAAAACCATATAGTGCGCCTTATGTAGCAGGTACAATAGTGCGTTGAAGTCTTTTTTATGGGATTTTGAAAATGATATTAAACTGTAATAATTTCCATTCCCTTAGTCTACAACCATTATTAAACGTTTTCCATACGATTTCCATTAGCTCGATCGATCACTGTTTAGCTGTATTAAACTCCCTGTTTGAAAAAAGGCAATTTTAGATACAATAGCGCGTTGAAGTCTTTTTTATGGGATTTTGGAAACGCTATTTTATAATAGTTTTTGCTGATACTTTTAGATGTCAAAATACGAAATCACTATTTATTTATCAATCAAATGTGTTAGCATTTATAATACCTGACATTTTGACTCTACTGTAACAAGAGGTTCTCAGTCTAAACCTGATGAACGAAACAATGATACAGTATTTTCTACTGTTAGAAGCAACTCTATAATAAACCCTTAACCAAGTTGTTCTAGGTTTTCTAATAATATTAATAATACGTACCTATTATTATTTATCAAAGTTTCACTATTCCAGAATATTTTAAGTAATGTAGAATACATACTTCAACTGAACTTTATTATAGCTATTATTCAAATACCGACCCAGAATAAAAATATTTCAGTGACTACAACCGGTCCAGATTGATTATTATTTTGCCCAGCCCTCAATTATTCCAGTAAATTCTAGAAGCACATTATAATGTACCTACATTGTATAAGCATTTTCCGCCGTACCCAACGTAATGCTATAATATTCAGTTACCTGTATACCTACGACTCGTTCAGAAAATACGGAATATCATTGTCACGTGGCTCGACACGTGGACTCTGCACGTGTTTGTAAACTCTCCACGAGCTATTTGCAATATTGTAGACTGAGGCTAAACCTTTGTGTCTGGCATAAAATATATGGTGTAAATATACACCTATTTATTTCTAGAAAGGGAGATAAGAATATAAAACTATTTGCAATACTTGTTATTGAACAATAACTCCGGCAGCCCGAGTTGTTGATATATCTACTTAGGTCAGTACCTAGTGTAGACATTTGTTTTTATGGAAGAGTAGGCATTACTCTATATGAGCTGGATGCTGAGCTGCCTATATATTAAAGTGTATGAAAATATTTGTGGGTTTAAAAGGGAGCTCTACATAAAATAATAAGTTGGTAAGTACTTCAACTTTGGAAGTTAATCGTGCTCTATTCGGAGATCAAACCGCATCCATGAGCTAATTGGTCATATTTTGAAGAATTCTCCTTTCAAAAAAATAAATGGTCAAATAAATGATCGAAAAAGGTATTGCTATGTCATCTAAATATAAGTA
Source organism: Perizoma flavofasciatum (assembly GCA_958496245.1). Taxonomy (NCBI): domain Eukaryota; kingdom Metazoa; phylum Arthropoda; class Insecta; order Lepidoptera; family Geometridae; genus Perizoma; species Perizoma flavofasciatum. The sequence continues at coordinate 6,086,899 of OY292433.1, forward strand.
GTTCACTTCCTAATGTTCTATTTATTAACTTCCATATCAATATTATCCCAAAGAAAAGCTGCTTAAACTCAAAATCTCTTATAAATTAAAGTCAAATGGCAAATATATCTTAGTATAAATTTGTCGGTATTACATACTAACTGTTAATTTTTCTTTAAAAAGAAAAAAAAAATGAGAGAATATATGCAAAATAGATGATCTCTGTGGCGCAGTGGGCGAAGGCCCGCCTGAGACGCAAAAGGTTACGGGTTCGATTCCCGCAGCGAGACCAATGTTTGTATGATCTGCAAATACTTGTCTCGGGTCTGGGTGTTTTCTATGTATAATATGTATATATTTACAAAAAAAGTACTTAAGTAGAATCAGTTATGTAGTTCCCATAATATAAGCTCTGCTTAGTTTGGGGCTAGATGATGCTGTGTGAAATATGTCCAACATAATTTATTTATTAATTATTATTTAAAAGATGCGTTATTATCTTTTTATCGGCGTAGATATCGTAAGCGATCATTCGTATGGTGTTGGAAATATTACTTCAATGATGTTGCGTTCAAAATTATTATTGCTACTTTGCGATGTACTAAATTAAACATTGATATTCTGATCTCTCTACTTGACTGATCTTGGTCACCAAAAAGGTTTTTTATTACAAAAAGACCCACTTCTTTTGTTAAACGTTCGCCATAACGTCTGAAAACACTAATTAGTATGTGATACCTGAGTCTAAAGAAGACTGATTTTCGAATGAAAACTTGGGAAAATAATAACGGAAGTGAACTACGTTTTCCATTAATTAGAGTCACAACATTGTTAGGACGGAACTACGCTAGAGGATAACTTTGTAAAAGGCTTACAGACGGAAAATGAATTCCATGTTACCTATTTTCTTACTCGATCAATAAGTTGATCATAATATGAAATATTGCAAAACTCCAGTCAGAACATACATGGAATACATGGAATTCATTTTCCGCCTTTTATAAAGTTATCGTCTAGCGTAGTTCCGTCCCGACAATGTTCGATTTGTATTTTCTTATATCTTAAATAGGTTTTATCGTCACACGTTACCAAGGGGCGCTGAAATCTATGATGGAAAAACACGTTATATTTTACTTTTGTAAAATATAATTTGTATTATGTACAACCAACGAGTGGACTTTCAGTATAGTCTATGAATATGAGTCTATTTGGCTGTCTATTTTTGGCATCTTAGCTTCTAAACGGATGGACTATTTTTTTATTTGACCGGGTTTTTTATTTGAAGGCTAGTTTAATCGGGGTGGTTCTTAGGGTATTTTGCTATCATATATATATCACTTGAAGGTGCTGCAATACGTGATATGATTCACGATTCGGGGGTCTTAAAAGTTAAAACTAACTTGTGGTATTAATAAAGAGTGTAATCCAATATTTTTCATTATGATGAGTCATTTAAAGTGATTCACAAAGTGTAATATCACTTTACTACAAAGTATTTAAAAAGTTTCAATATCAGCTAGCAGACATTCAAAGTAATACTCAAGATTTTATTGCACTACTTATGCAAAATAATACATATTTTAACTTTCCCGGGCTCATTGAGGATCTAGTTCAATATACGATAGATATAGCTCACTGGCCAACTCACTGTTTAGATTAGAGTGATTTTATACTTCACAAGTTTCAATTGAAGATAGCAGTCGAGCGAGTCTCATCTCCAGTTTACAGGCTATTTCAGCGAGTGTTCAAACCTTGTTCAAGCATAGCCGATTGTTATACGTCATTAAGTTAAGTGCTTCTCTTTTTAATTAGGGTCTCATTACGAAAGGTATAAACCTAAGTTAAAGTTGAGTTCCGTCAGATCCACTAAACCAAGGATTTAATGTACTGAATAATATATTAAATTATGTGTAACAACAACAAAAATCACGATATTTATATTTTCTAACAAAAAAAGTAGGTTGTCAAAAAACATAAAAAAATAAACTGTGGTTGCCTGGTCTATGTTTTCACTGTTGTTTGTTATCAAACCTCATTTTGAAAACAATTTATCATGAAAATCAGTAATTAAAAGTCTGGTCTATCTTCCAAGGTATTGAGGTAAACCACCGATTTAAACCATAACGCGCCTAATGCAACCATACAGTTTTTGTAAAAATAAAATTATTTTAAAAATAGGTGAAATGACTGGTTTTAAAATCAAGTATTAGGGAAATAAAATCGGCAATTATGTAAATATGCATTCATTAAAATAATCAGTAAATCGCACGTAATGATCGGTGACAGCTAAGGGTAAGTGCACAGTATCGTACCCTCTATTTGCAGATGCCGTGATACTGGGCGATGGCGGGGGCGGATAGTATCGCTTCTATACACAGTAATATTTAATTTTCTTCGGTCTAGCTAGTAGACGTTTTTGATATATTTTGCATGCAAACAGGCTTTTCTATTGTACACTGATACAAAGCTTTGCTTTCATATATGAATGAATGAATTAAGGAAAATACTTGTAATATTATCCTATGGCACAGGTTCTCAAATTTATATTGCTTACCTCCCACTTTTAGAATCAAAAGTATTCTAGAGCCCATCAAAGTTTTTGTGACCAACTTTTCTTTAGAAAAGATATAAACAGACCCGAAAATTCATGGGGTTTTAGAAATGAAACCGGTACTTCCCTTGAAGTATTCGGCGACCGTAGCGAGCTGCGAAAATTTTGTGATTCAAAGTGGACCATTGTAGGCCAAAGAGCGACAAATAGTCGACAAACGTTACAAGGAAGTGAAACGAAGCTGTTAAATTATTTGTTTTTAGTAGCGAAGATAAGAGCCAATAACCTCTATTTATTTAGTCAGCGAGCAGATATATATGTGTTATAGGTGCAAAATAGTCAATATGCATATCAGTAAAAGTATCCGTGGAGTGGAGCGAGTTGTAAAAGATGTTCATACTAGAAAAAAATTCAAGCGTTATAACCACAACCAGGACATTATGGTCAGACGCGGTAATGGCTGGTGGAAAAAAGCCTTGACAAAGTGGTGGCCGAAGTCGAGCCGAAGATATCCTGATCATCCGAAAGCGAGATGGGTTGACGACATTATATCAACCCCACCTGGATGAGAGACGCACAGGACAGAGATGTCTGGCAGAAGAAAAAGGAGGCCAGCCCAGCAGTGGGTAAAATTTCGTGAAACAAAAATCAACCAACACAGACAATATCCGGAGTTTAAGTAACCGGAGATCGGAGCGAGCTAATAAATTCTATTAATTTATGCACGATTGAATAATAAGCTAATAAGCATTTTTTTACTTAAACTTGATACTTTAAGGATGTATTGTCATAGGGTTTTTATTTTTTTCTTTCTTTTAATTTTTAATTTATATATAATTGAATGCCCCTCCAGACCACCTCAATGACCCCCAATTATTTCTAGGGCTATTTATTTCCAACTATTTTTGCTCACTTCGAGAAACTTTGCCCTATGGAAATAACAAAGTAAACAAAAACTTATAAAAAAATTGCTTATCGCTTAAAAACAAACTTTTCTAGATAAATTTAAAAAAAAGATAAATTATATTAATGGCCGTAAATAATTATCAACGTTAACACACAACTCGTTATTATTAATTATAAATAATAATAATAAATAAATGCTGGACATTTTTCACACAGCATCATCTAGCCCCAAACTAAGCAGAGCTTGTATTATGAGAACTACATGACTGATGACTACTTAAATACTTTTTTTTTGTAAATACATACATATTATACATAGGAAAACACCCAGACCTGAGACAAATATTGCATCTTACAAACATTTGTCCCGTGACAGGAATCGAACCCGCAATGTCTAATGTCAATGTGTTAATGTCTTATTTAAGAAGCTAACGAACCATGCCTTGCTAATGTATACAATCGATTATGCTGATACCTATTCCTGATTTAGGTAAGGGCTAACCGAACTCATTATATTAATTGCTCATGTTTAACACAAGATGTTAGGTTCCTTATAAAGCAGGCACCTACTTAGTTTTTCTTTTACCATTCCAATTAATTGGTACTTAATTATTCAGTTACCTTATATGATGCTTTAATCGGTGCTGTCCTAATGGATGAAAACTCTCAGCACGCCCTACTTTTGCTTCGACATGTTTTACAGGAGATAACGTCAAATGTCTTTGCATGAAATTAACTGAGTATGTACCACCTATACGTTCGTGATCCGCCCATGAATTGTCAATTTTATTAAGCTATCGCTCGTAAGTTCCTCTGTCACTCTTTAGCCCTAGCCATCTCCCAAATTCGTGTTAAAAAGGTTCGAAATTCAATCTTCAAGAAATCAAGTATGTAAGTCGGCTCTCGTACTTATGCCGTCGATTTCTAATCAAAGTTTATTCTAGCCGTTTGTTAATGCTTGCTTGTGTGAATGATTCCGTGATATTTTCATAAGCCACCGTCTGTTGACACGGGAAAACTCGGTTGATTGGTTTTAATTGGTTTATGAGTGAGCTTGTAAACGGTTTAGCGTGAGGGTGCCAGCGGCAGGGGCAATTCATCAATAATGAGATCAACGTATAATTCTGCCACTCATGTTTATATAGATGCTATTCTGTAAGATTACACATCATTTTCTTCAGAGATTAATTATGACAAGTTTCTATGATTTGGCAAATAGAGGGTGGAGGTCGGATTTGATGCAGACCTACAGTAGCTTTTCATGGAATAGAATAGTTGCTTAAAATTGATTAAAAGGGTCGCTTTCATGGACTTCAGACTTTGTACTAATTTGCAACAGTGACAGAAAATATAATTCAAATCTCTCATTTGATTTGAGTTTTCTTTTGAATAAAAAACGAAATGCCAAATGATTCTAAGAGGTTCTTTCCGATACATATATTATTAGGTTAAAATAATAATAATAATGCTGGATATTTTCACAGAGCCCCAAACTAAGCAGAGCTTGTATTATGGGAACTACCTGACTTATAAACTACTTATATTCCTTTTTTTTGTAAATACATAAATATTATCCCAACCCAGATCTGAGACAAATATTTGTAGATACAAACATTTGTCCCGCGGCGGGAATCGAACCTGCGTCTCCGGCGGGCCTTCGCCCACAGCGCCACAGAGGTCGTCAAATATTAAGCAGATTATGCTTAATATTTGACGACCTATTTTATGATTAAAGTTACTTTGAATTATTTTGTAACGGCATATCGTGGATAAGAAAGTGTTTTGTGAACAGCTTTTAAATACAAACGAGCATATCCTACTATCATATCCTACTAATTTTACTAATCGGTACTAGATAATAAACGTGAAAGCAAAGGCGTTTCAATTAATTTCGCATATGAATGAATTTGGAACAGTTATAGATCGTTTATCGTTTTTATTCGAGTAGCGTGCGAGCAAAACCGAGGGCAGAAGCTTTTAACACGATATGCCATAGCATGAACCGAGAACTGTAGCTCACGCTTTAACCAAATTGATGACGAGCTAATTAATCGTCTTCCGAAACCATTATTAGCATAAATAGCAGTTGAGTATGGACGTAAGAAGCACTCTACTCACGTTTGCTTCATTAACATTTTCGTTTCCCATTACGGAAACCTGGGTTCCAAACCAAGTCGCGCGAAACGAACCTCTTCTTGTTTGTAAAAAAAGAAAAAAAAATACAAAAGTTCCAGCCAGCTGCGCCGGGGCATCCTGTCGACGTCACTACACCTTTTGCGTTCATTTATCACGCGTCGTATGTCTGTCCTTCTTGGTCAGGTCAGATTATTGTGTGAGGAAACGAGATAACCGTAGGTAAAGCCGTTTGGTATACTTTATTTTAACGGCAATCTTCCGCAATCGTATTTTGATTAAGTCGTGTAGCTGTGTTTTGTTGATTTTTATTCAGTTCTGCACCTAGTAAACACACGGTCATCATTAAAACGAATCGAAAAAAAACAACGCGCCGTAAAGATTTTGTTACAATGCAAGGCTACGATAAGATTAGAGCCAGCTCGCACGCTAAGAAGACACATAAGTTAATTGAAAAAATAAAAACAATTACTTTGCTCGAAACCGTCTCCACGATGGACATCCCAATGATGTCCGCGATAAAGATAGAGGGTAATCAGAGGCAAATTCAAACCTTATATATGCCACGCTAAAAGCGCTCACTTTTTGCATGGCTCTCTACGCTCGTGCGCCCAACCCTTTCTGACTGGCACGCTACGCTCGAGCTCCCATCTGTTAGGATGCGTCGCCAAGTCTAGTTAGGGAAGGCTTATAAATAGTACTAATAGTAGCTTTTTCATTTTTGTTTCTCGCGAGAGAGGAAACTATTCCTCAAAATGTTTTTCTTCGTCGAATGCGTACACACATGCAAAAATCCATTAATTATCTTGATATTCGTTTCGACTTATGACCACTTGTCTAGGATCAGTTGGGGCTCAGGAGTAGCTGAGGGACCCCGCGATTCGACAAAGGCCACTCGGTCGTCGATAGATCGTCATTGTTGTGACACAATAACTTCACGCGCGGGGGTTCCGACAGCTTATCATACAATTTGCAACCGCTGCTAATTGTTGGGACATTAGTTAGGGTTATCATGAATCTAAGTAAGTGTCAAATTGATCTAAAAGATTCTATAATAGTATGAAACTGCTTTTTTGGAAAAATCATAAAATCTTTAATCTTTTTAAATACTTATTTATATTTATCTAGTCTCTTCACTGGATATAGAATGAGTAACAGCTGGGTCACATCCCTGGCTGGTTTTGCAAATTCAGCGGTGCGCCCTGTATCCTACATTAAATTGTTTTTGTGTTTGGATAAAAGGGCTATCGCGGTATAACCAATGTTCAGTTTCAAACACGTTGAAGGCTGTCCGTTTTGAAATAAGAGGTTCCAGGGCTGTCAAATAATCCGAAGAAAAATACGTGAGGAATGTGAATCCAATTTTCACAGTTCACCGTACAAACATGTACCTACTAGTATATGAACTATATAAATATTTGCCATCTTCTTAATAGGGCTAAGTTTTTAAAATAAATTCTTATTTTACTTTCCTCGAAAATAAGTGGATTGACTTGTTTATTTTAAAATTGTGACTGAATGTTTACAGATTTTCCTTTTTTGACATTCTATTAGTTTCCTCATAGGAAAATAGTTATTCAAGGTTTAAATTAGAATTCTACTAATATTATAAACGCGAAAGTTTGTGAGGATGGATGATTGTTACTCTTTCACGCAAAAACTACTGAACGGATTTTAATGAAACTTTGCAGTAATATAGCTTATATATCAGAATAACGCATAGGCTACTTTTTATCCGGGTACCACGCAGGCGAAGCCGTGGGCAAAAGCTAGTATTTATATATCTGATAAATAAGTACGTACCTATTTTATTTACGGATAATAAAAACAACAGCGCTTATATTTTAATTTCAAGGAAATAAATAACGACATATAATTAAATTATATATATCAGAAAAACGTGGATGGATTGATGAGAGGAGTGAACAATGTCACCCAGCTTTCTCGAATGAATGCCAATGAACCTCGCATTGCTGTGTTTAGATTTGAAGGCTATGAGTGACGGTGAAATTACAGGCTCATTAGACTGATGTCTGTCATGTATCTGGTATTGCAAGCGTCTGTAGCTGAATTCTCCATCTGTACAAATAACAGAATCTCTTCAACAATTTTGGTAGCCTAAGAACGAATAAAGGCACGTGTATTGTCTTACTTTTGTCATCCGTAACAGGAAGTTTCCTTCCAACTGAGTATTTTGTGACAACCCTGCCCACACAATCACAGAACATTGTTGACTGATTGTGATAACTATGTGTAGGTTAAGGTCACAATATCGTATTGTTGATAATTTGGAATGGGATCGCTTTACTCATTGTAAACACTTGTTTTTGTACCTACTGGTGAGCTGAGGATGTAAACAGACATTTCGGTAAGTTCCCCTCGTGCGCCCATTTTTTGCCAGGAGTATCTGCTCCTTGCACCCTTGCAGATGCACCGCATCCGGTCAGAGATAAATATTTTCAACATACTCTTTCATTTGCATAAACGCGACGCGTATAAAGGTGAAAGAGCAGAATTATTAGCCGTGGAATTTAATCAATATCCACAAAAATCTTTGCAGATAAAACCAACCGCTTGAATTACTACAAAATAAACTGGCGTAAAAGACAGACAGACAGAGTGAGGAAGGAAGTGTGATGCTCAAGGCCCGGTGACCGCAGACTATTAAATTATCTATACGAGTTCTTGACACTTCCGGTGCCGAGAGTTTATCTATTGAATTGTATCTACTGACTTCCTTTCCTGGAATGGATTGTTAGTAAATATGTGTTTTTTAGCACGATGCTAAAGAGCAGCTTATAGTGAAACTACCTATCTGCATTCATCTGGTTGATTGTTTTGCAATTATACTTGCTTCTGTCCACGGCCGTTACTACGTTTATTAGTAGCGAACTTACTTTTGTATTCACAATATTTGTAGGAATAAGTATATTATTATAGGTTAGTAGATATATAAAAAGCAAACTGTTTATTTACTCGGTAAAACTGATTGTACCTACCTACTATGAGAAATGTATTTTTTGCCACCTTCACAGCTTGTAGTTTTGTTGGAGTATTAATATGACATCGCATTTACTCAGAGAAGAGCTCATCGAGGTATATTTACGTGTATGTATTTCGCGATAGATTTGCTGTAACTTTTATGAACTTTCGCTTTGAAACCTGAAAGCTAAGCATGAATTGCAGAAATACGTGAATAAAATGAACTGTTTGAAAAGTTTAGGATTTATTTGAAGCTTTGAGCGTTATTTGTAACTAAAATAAGTCGACATGTTTTATTGATTTACACTATAGAGCTTACGGCTTAGGCTCCACTTGGTCTTTCAGACAATGAATTAGTCAATACTTGTTCGTTTACATATTGTGAATAAGTACAGACTTTATAATAATAATCGTTGAGAACTTGTCGTTCTCGCTTGAATTAGAAGAACCCAGATAAAAAATTGCCTATGTGTTATGCCAGGGTAAGACATACGCATTATATTCCACGAGATTTACCTATATTTATCTATTAAACATTCCAATAGGTTCAGCTATTAAGAAGTTCATAGAATAGAAAAACCTATACGTTCTGAGGATAAACAAAAAATGGGCAAAATACCCTCTCAACTATTCTTTTTGCTTATATTTTTAGTAGATTTAGTTAGGTGAACAAACATAATGGGGTGTTATAGAATGTACGAAACCTGTTTAACGGTGTGCTCGAGACCGTTAACTGCGAAATCATAGCTCGTGCGGGAATCTATATACCTATTTATCTAATGGTTTGACTGTGGACTTTTTGTAACTAAACTTTACAAGTACGAAACTACACAAACTACAAACTTGTCAAACCTAAAAAAAAGTTATTGAGCACACAACTTTATTAAAACCTATTCTTCATAACCTCAATCGTGTCTACCTTTCTGATATTTATTTATTTCTACTCCTAATCCTTGACAACTGGCAACTGTTTTTGTGTTTAATATCCTACAAATTGGACTCGTCGACCACTCCCTTATTTTCTACTAAATAAAACAAAAAAATACTGTAACTAAACATATTACACGACAAAAAAAACATAAAAAAGGAAGTCGCTTATTTCGTTTTGTTTGACATCGTACAGGTTTGTAAAAAGAATATTCTATTTTGAAATATATATAATAGTAAACGAAAACAAGCTCCGTTAAAAACTGTAAAAACTTTACGGTTATTGTTCCGTTTTTGTCGAGATTGTGCACTTTTAGTCAATATTGAGGCACTTTTAGTAAGTTTAAGTATTACTTAAAGTTAATTCTACAAAATCACATTTATAACTTCACAGCCAATAAATTAAAATGTTTATAGGTATGGTTAGGTATATCGTTTTGTTCGTCAGCTCCTCAAATTTCATATGGCTGAGCCTCCATACCTACTATGGTATGTATAAATATAATATCTTCTCAATAGTGATATTTCCTATTTTGTAAATATTTACCGATTTTAGATAGCTGATACCTACTCCTACTAATATTATAAACTAGATTCTGATAATGTACATGGCATAACTAGCTGGACTCATATATTACATGGCAACACCTTTGTAACTTAGTTTTCACAGACAATAAAATATATTTCATTTTTCATTTCATACATGGCTATACCGCTGAGCCGTTTATCATGAAATTTGATATGGACATAGTTTAAAGCCTGGAGACGGTCATACGCTACTTTGATCAACATACAACGCGGGCAAAGCCGCGGGCAGAAGCTAGTAGATTAATAAATATACTAGATAGATTAATAGTTATTTTGAAAAACCTATATTTAGTTGAATAGAGGGCAAGACTGCAGGATGGAGATATTTCTCATCACTATCCCGGAGCAATAGTCCCGGCCTGGACAAAGGAGAATGTGTTTTTATTCCTCATTGAAGCCCACAAAGAGGTCCTGCAATCGAGCATTCACCGCCAGAGCTAGGGCTGGCAATACTAAAACTACAATTTCGATCAATAAGTGTGTACCTACATATTTTCTTGTGAATTTAAATATTTTTTGTGTGCATTATCCGTTCCTTAGATGGTGCTAACAGTCAAGATGCTAGTCTTGTCTGAAGACAAAAAGGCGAAATTTTTAACTTTCTAAAGTGACTACGTTACGTACGTACGTACGAGCGAACCTAAAAAACAAAAGGGCGGCGCATAAACGTATATGGCAAAACAAAACATTGTGAGATTTTCGTTAAACCACTGTCGACCACTGTCTTAAAATTTGACACTGTTATAAACAAATACATAAGCTATCTGACTCTGACTACACAGCTAGATTGACAACCACCTTTACCCAAAGATAGATAGAGTCGTCTTCTATACTTCAAAGATCAATCTAATAGAGAAATATCAACATTATGGTTTATTAAAAAACTTGAAAGGGCACTAGGTAGTGCCTTTATTACTTAAATTTCAATATGTCCCAAATAAACCATTCTGCGGAACTCGAACCTGCATCTTTTCCTGATTGGCAATGCACAGACCAATTAGACTTAATAACAGATTACAATATTTATATTATCCTAAAGCGTAGTTTCACTTTTAAATTAACAAAGTTATCTAGTCTGTTCGGTACATTGACTAAAATAATTCCTTTGTGATAGTGTCGATTTTTTATACCTATGTTTCATAACGATTGCCTTCGCGTAGCGTCCCTGCGTATCGTTCGAGGGCAGCATACTCCGCGCAGTCATATGGACATTTGTTAGATAGATACACACACATTGTTGCACACACACATTGTAGCCTTTGGTTAGTTAAAAAAAATGAATGTACGTGGTTCATAATGCAATACTGCGTGAAAACCCTAATTATGATACTTTGAATGCAAAGGATGACGTAAAATTTAAAGTGGCTCAATAAAAGTACTTATTAAACTGTTAATGTTGTTAGTACGTACTTAGTACGTAAGTTATACTTAGTTATCGCAGTAAAATATGTGTCCGCGCATAACAGATATAAACTTGGACTTACAGGTAGCTACTTGGGGAATAGAAGATAAAACTAACTTACTAATGCTGGTAGATAAGTAAATACTTATAAACTTACCTGAATCTGAAGTGTAAGCCGCAAAACATCTTTTAATATCTTACCTGAAACAAAAGGCAACGTTGGAATGAATAGGTACAGAATGTAAATAGTGCGGTACAATAGATGCTAATGAAAACGATGATCCTTAAAGTTGCTAAACGAAAGAGTAAAAGATACAACGACGCAGTGTAAGAAGGCCCTCCACCACTATAGACCGGAAAGTTAGTGGATGGAGGAAGAAATAAGGTCATCTATAAATATCTATTATGCTAACAATTTTTATACTTGCTTATTCTTTATTGATTTTTATTCTTTTCTAGTTGATATGCTGAACAAAGACACAATAAACTACCCATATTACTTCTCTTTGTAGCATAGCATAGTAAATAGGCAATATGTACGGCTTAGTTTTATATACGAGTGTAACTCATATATTTTGTTCAGCGGAGCACATTGAATGACTCATAATATTCTATTTATGTTTAGTTTACAGTACAGAGCGGGATAGTTTTGGTTAGTTTTATGTCTCGTGATTTTACTCAGTTTTGAAGGAAGACTAAAATACCTTCAAACACAAAATATTAAGTCGAACTGCTCTTCGTTCAAAATAAAATAATAAAATCGTCTAAACTTTGCGGTTCTAATGAATACAACAGTTTAAATCATAATTTACAAAATAAACCCTTCGAAGTGTATTTTATCACATATGCAGGACCCACAGAGTAAGGGAATATCTACGACACTCTTCTGTGGCAGCACCTAAAACCTATCAAAGATCCTTTTCTTAAACATGCGTGAAAATATTGACATTACCTTCGAAATGACAGGAATTCTACATTCCTGTCAAAAAGGACACGCGACGTATCGTATTTACGTAAACAGCATCAGTTTTGAATTTGGTACAAAAACGCGCCGGAAATGTTGTATTGAAATTAATTGCCGGCGTGCTGGAATGCCTAATGCACCCAGCACACCGGTAATAATGACTACGATAAAACTTTTTCTTTGTTTGCCTCATAGGTTGCGTTTAAGTGGCTGTATGCAGACGCATTTACCGTTCTGAATATGCAGAAAATTAAATAAAAAAATTGACGGTAAAGAAAAATGATAATAAATACCTAAATTTATTTTTGGTTTAAAATATATTTATTCTCAAAAAGACAAAAAGTCACTTACATGAGAACTATGCTATCTTAAGATTATTATTATATTGTAGGTCCATAGCCATAGGTACCTATGGTAAGTGAATAAGATGTGGTAAGCTAGTATCTAGACCTACCTATTTAACGTAGTTAAAAACGCAATGAAGTAGGTATCTATGCAATGACTGTATTAATTAACAAATTTTGTTAATAATGTGATGAGCAAGTCTGGTTTTAAATATGTTAAACGAGTTTACATGTTTAATTGCTGAGGGTAACTTATTGTAAAGTTGAGCGCCTTCGTAGGTAATTATTTTCTTGCCGTAGTTGGTTCGCGCTTTAGGTAGCACTTTAAATAAAAGTCCTTTTCGCGGGCGACTACTGGACACAGCACAATTGCATATTGACTACACTTTACCAGATCTAGGGCCGGAAGTCAAATTAGCAATGGAAAACCTGTTTCCTGCGAACTCAAAAGAAATATATGTAAAAGTATCATAGCCAAGAAACCTTTTTTATTTACACATTTATTTCCTTCTTTGAGAATAGCACTATAGAGGTATATGCCTCGGTGGAAATGGCAAATGCCTGTATCGTATCATTGTAGTTTACACCGGCTGTTCGGGCTTCTAACTGATACTCGTCCTGCAATTGCCTATTTCGCGGCCTCTGCAATAATTTACTATTCTTGAAGTCATATCAAAAAGAAAAACTAGAAACTGTATGATAATCAGCTACAACGTTTTACATTACATTATTTATTGCAGTGGCCCCTAGTGACTTGTGGCGATGGCAAAAACCCACATTACAATCAGATAAGATCTTGAGATCTTATCTGATTATCTTGAGATAGGTCTTGTTTAGGGGGAAAATCGTTATCAGGAAAAACTACAAACAACCTTTTACCCTAAAAACGCGTTTTACGGTTTTTTTTCATCGCGGTTAAAAAACCGCTGAGTAATGGTAAGAGAGCCGAAACAGATGTTTGACAAAGTTAAACATTCTAGAACTAAAACACAATTTAGGCATGAATTTCCCAACAAAATAAACGGACGGTCAAGTCTAACTATCGATTATGATGACATTCCTTTGAAAATATGTGTCAAAAAGCTTTGATTAGGACCTAACCACACGTTATTGTGTTGGTGAACTCGGGCTTTAGTATTCGAATAAACCCCAGGCCCGGAACGGTATTGCATAATTGAACAATTGAAGACTAAGAAAACCAAAAGCCCAAACCAAATAGGTATATAACATACAGTGCATATTTGAATATAATGAGGGTGAGTAATGGTAAAATGGGAAATGGACGCATCGCTCCATTATTTTGTTCCACTACTCTTACACATCTCAATCGCCTACCAATTAGGTAGGTGACCTAATTTAAGGTCAGCAATGACCTCAGTTAAAATAAAAATATTTAAACATCTAGAAACAAAAACAATGTTTTTTTTTATCAACAAGTTTATCAATAAGACTGATTTTCAAGAACATTTGGCTTCATGGAGTTCGTAAACAGAATGATACATTAAAATCGATGTGAGCGAAAACGGGCCCAAAATACCAAGAATAGGAAGAAAGATCACCAACGGAAAAGGTTAAAAATCATTGCGGAGTGTAGCTTCTACTTAATAATCAAAGCCATTCATTTAAACGATTGTTAAGGTAGAAAGTGTACAAAAACGGTACAACAATAGAAGTAAGGCGCCAGTAGTTGCCGGCATTTTTGCTAAACAATATTTTTTACTATTGGATGGAAGTTCTCTGCGCGCTGGGAATTCCAGGAACGTTACCTGTGCCTACCTATCTACCCGACCCGACAATAATTATTGAACACCGATCGTTTATAAATATTTCTGTCAGTGATATCTGTAACTCAGCTTTATTCTACTACTAGCTGTGCCTTGGCCTCCCTCGGTCCCCAACCCACCGCGTGGTGGTCCGTTCGTTTTCGTTTAGTGTTCTTTCTGACCTTTTTTCTATTTGCTCGGCTAATATTCGTAGCGTGATGTTAAATAGCCTATCAAATCAAAAGTTTATTTTTTAGACAACAGAATCCATTTTGTTAGTTAGTAAATTCTGCGATGATAAATGATGATATGTACATAGAGACATTCTGTGACGGGAGATGTTCAAACAATAAGATCATATTGATTTCACTGATTGACTACTCGCCGTACAAAATATCTCCAAATAGAGAGGTATACCTCTCCGCGACTGTTTTAAGGATACCTACTGTTGTGACCGCCACGAATTCTACTCATCAGAGATGCCGTCTTTTTACGGATGATAAACGGCCTATAATCTTCCTAAATAATTAAGCTATCAAATACAAAAATATTTTTTTTCAAATCCTACTGGTAGTTCCTGATAATTAGCGCCAAAAACAAACAAACAAATTACTAGTGTATAGATATTACACTTCATAGACAAGTAGTCTATCGATTTTCTGAATCATTAATGTACAAGTTTTGTAAAATTTTAAAACGATTGAAGTATTTTTCTTTATTTATTGCAGCGGGAGCGCTGCAATAAATAAAGGCATAACTAGTGGCAAGAACATACCAACAGTACCATCTTTGAAGTCATACAAATCGATTGCAATGAATAGCATTCCATTCGGGTAAGCTGTTTCGGAGATAAACAGACAAATATACAAAAAAAAAATATATAATATCTTGAAATTATAATAAATTATTATAATATATAATATTATATTAGTGTCATGATTACAATATAAAAAGACCCAGGATCCAGTTAGGGCCCGGTCAAACTAAGTGGAACCCACGAAATTCGCGTGAATGCACACTACCACTGCCAACGCCACCGCGTGTTTGACCGGGCCTTTTCACTTGTTAAATGGTGAAGCTTGGTTTTCTTTGAAAATGTATTTGACCGGGCCTTTTCGCTTGTTAAATGGTGAAGCTTGGTTTTTCTTTGAAAATGTGTCAAAATGTTACAAATTTTGACACTTTTTTACATAGAAACGAGACGTCATACGTATACCTACCTAATATACGGCTATAATGGAAACCCATCCTAAATATACAAAATTTGGATCATGTATACTATAAACATGTTAAATAGGAATTTAATATTGTTCGTAACATCTTTTTGCCTTGGCATATTTATAACTGGACTGGACCTTGAAGAATCTGGCCACGTTATCGGTAGTAAAACAGTAATAAAATCTATAAAACCATGTCGTTTTTAGGGTTTCAAGTCAAATGGCGAAAACGGAACCCTTATATAATTTTGTCATATTATCTGTCTGTCCATCTCTGTAAGTAACACCCTGTGTTCTCCATGGTTTTTAAAATCACGAATAAAAATGAGAAAATAATGTAATAGAGTATTATTACTATTTCGTGCCTATCGCAGTAATAGGTGGATTTAGGGGTATCGTTGAAGGGGTTTATTAAAATAACTAAATAATATGGAATTTCAAAACCATTTTTGATTTGAAATCCATTTCCAGGAAGGAAAAAAAAAAAATTTTTTTTCTATGTTGATAGTCTTCTTTATTAAAAGTTAAAATATAACCAGCTGTTTGATTTTGAGCTGGGTTGTGTAACTGTTAGATAAACAAATTTAACGACCCTACGATCTTTATCCCATACCGAGACAAAGATTATAGAAAAACTATATATATGCCTGACTAATTATATTACCCGGTATGGTGTTATCTCGATCATCAAATTAATTTGAATTTAATTTGCTTAATTAGTGTAAGTGTCTTATTATTGCATGATAGATGGATATCTAAAGAAGAGAGTAAAGTATTATTTCCTATTCCTATTCTTGTTCTAACCAATGTTATTGGATGATTTTTTCACCCATGAAGCCCCGTTTACATTACCCCATTTAACACAATACCTAAATTACAGTCAAATGTAGGTATTTTGATGCACGCACGAAAAAATTTAGTTACTCTGATTCATTGATATTGCGACAGTATTTTTGTGCAATATTTAAAAAAATAAATGAACAAAAGCACTCACCATTGGTATCACTAAAATCGGTTTTACAGGGAATGTGTCGTTAAAATCTCTCAGTCAGTGGGAAAATTGATGAGTTGCCAACGAACGACAGATACCAGCATGTTGATTTTTTCAGGGAGGAGAAATGAAGCACATAGCGAGTTAAATTTTAGCCTCTAAGTATTGAGACTTACAAAGCTTTGTTTTATAATTTATTTATTGATTCTTTTATTTATTTATTTTATTTTTATTAAAGCACAAACGGTTTATAATATCAAGATAAATGGTAAAAACTAATGATTCTTACACCAATTAAGCTGCCGCTAATAGTAACCCTATATAAATAATTTTAAAACAAAACGGTACTTCTTACACAAGGTAAATAAATTAAAGTCTCTAGACTTTAAGAACTAATTATGCTTACTTTATTTTAAGCGACATTTTAGCGCTCTTTTTTAAAAATAATTATTATTTGATAGTAGAAACCTTTATTTTCAGTTACCTATTTATACTCCCTATGCGTGAGTCTGAACTTACGCTATCTTCGATTTGAAAATTTATTCTTTGCCGAGAATGATACTATTTCTCAATACGTAAGATTTTTTTCTAGTTAACGTTGTTTGATTTTAAAATGGAGGAAATTATATGATTGCCATAAAAACCTTTACAAAAGGCATGTAGTGGTAGGTGTAGGATGGAAGGCAGGGTAGGGTTTTGACTGAAAGCTTATGATGGTCAAATTCTGATGGTGGTGGAAATAAATGGAATGACATTAATAAATAATGGTAAACTTTAATATAAAAAATATTAACATAAAATAATCTAGAAATACCGGGCTCCACAAATCCAGTTCACTAACAAAGGGAAGCATAATGAACGCTGACTATATACATTATTTGAAGGATGGCAAAAATATTGCAATAAAACATGGGCTCATAGATTTAAGTGGTAATCTTATTGACAGGCATAATAAAAACCAACTTCTACGTTATTATTTAAATTCAAACTACGAAATACAAGTCCTTGAAATAAGGCCATATTTTATTAAAGTTTCCTACGATGATGACTGCTTCAAAGTCACTGACCGGAGATGACGTAAATATTTTTTATGATTGATAGTTTGATTGATTCTGCAGTTTTAAAATAGGCAAATAATAGTGGTTTTTATTACAGTCTACAGACATGTCGGAGGCTTTTGGGTGGCCTTAAAATTCTGACACCAGAGGTGATCATTAAGAAATAGTACGATAGAATGGTTTACAATAAAATCCTTTAGCCAAGAAATTTGTATTCCCATCTTGCTATAAATTGCATTGATTTAGCTTGATAGCCTAGCTCCTGAAACAATTTTACTTACAAAGCCATTTTTTCAGCGAGTACATACCTTCATAACAAACTTCTTTATCATGGAGAAGGGAAGTAAATAAACAACAAGAGTATGTTTCAAACTGACTAAAGAAACAACCCTTCCGTGACAAAGTTACCGACTCAAGGAATTTGAAATACAATTTACGGGATGGAGGGTTAAAGGTTCACACAAAAGAGATTTTAAGAGGAAAGAGATTGTTATGAGTTAAATAGAGACTAAAGCGTATCTAACTATTCGCTAAGTAACCTCAACTTTGCACTTCCCCACTTCATGCTTGAAGTTGCCGAAGTTGAATGAACCGCATAAAAACCATTGAGGATACAAACCGCAGAGTTCAAATGAGCAAACTGTGGAGCACACTGAGTATCTGAGTGGTAGGTTCATAGGAACGAAAATAATACTTAACCCTTTCCAAAAGAACGCAGCTGCTTGTTTGCAAGGAGCAAGTCCCGGACATAACAGTACGAGCGTAAAGAGTCGGTTGGAAATAGTTAGCATACGGAAGTAGTGAAACATGACTATTACAGATTATGCGTTAAGTTCGCGGGTGCAGATGGTGCGTCGCAGAGATTGCTGATTTCACGGGATAGGGAAATATTGATGTCTGTACACTTATGGTGCTTGAATTCGGTGCATGTAACTCAAACCAGTAAAGGAGCGGGCTACATGCGCAAGCGTATGCACGAACTAGTCCACACAGTAATGCGTCAATGGACTCGAGTTAAGTGACGCATTTGGCGTCTGACATTTGACTTCTTAACACAGTAGCTTACACGATGCATATAGTATATCATATAGATGCATATAACCACCAGATGCATATAGTATCTCATCATGCGCAAGTTACCCGTGACGTGCCATGTACAAGCACCATAAGATCGGCCATGATTTCTATGTCGCTCTTGACACGTTCTCTAGAGGAGACAAGTAGTTTTCGGGATGGACTATTGCCCATCTATAGCTCACTATACAAAAGCATACGATGTGCTTTTAGTTACCGCCAGGACTGTGTTAAGTACGTGTGTATATATGTATGCGTAGCAGCAAATAGGGAAATATACTACGAGTATATTTCCCTATTTGCTATATTTATTTATATACATAAATAAATAAATAATAAATAATGCTGGACATTTTCACACAGCATCATCTAGCCCCAAACTAAGCAGATCTTGTATTATGGGAACTACATGACTGATATACTACATATATATATATATATATATATATATATATATATTTTAAATACATACATAATATACATATAAAACACCCAGACCTGAGACAAATATTTGCAGATACAAACATTTGCCCCGTGGCGGGAATTGAACCCGCAACCTTCTGCGTCTCAGGCGGGCCTTCGCCCACTGAGCCACAGAGGTCGTCAAACCATATAGGCATGCTTGTAAGAAGCTCTCGTTTATAAAGCTATAGCCTGTTTGTTAGTTACCTCTCTGAGTATAAAAATTGAATAGGTTAGCAACGTTTGTGGACACGAATTATTAAAACCGGTTTCGTGAGAGTTGAATGCACACGACGAATGTTCCGTATCAATTAGTAGTTCACAGTAGAATACAACTGAAGGCTGCGTTTTCGAGACGAACTCTATTTTTTTAGATGTTCAACGAGAAGCACAATTTTTGAAGGACGGAAATACGTACCTGTTATATGGTTACCAATTTTTACGTATCTGTGAACTTCATAATAAAAAGAAATATTTTTTTAAAGTAAATCACAAGAATTTATAATATCCCAAAAAATAATCCTCGACATACACATAGACATATCAGCTAACCTTTGTGTAAAGTGGTAAGATGTATTGAGATAGGACATAAAATAATAAATACAAGTAGCTATGTTATTGTTTTGTATTTGCGTTTGTTTTTGTAAGATTTTAATGTTTGCCACTATTTAAAAACAAACCTCCTAAATGACAAAAATTATAACGAGCAAAAAGCCGCTAGAGGGGGGTTGAAGCGAACGTGCCTTATCTCCGCAGACACTGGCTGCTGCTCTGTATTTATTACTCATTCAGTGAAATGAGTGGGATACGTCGTGTGTAACAACCTAGCTAGGTGCCTATCCTATCCATAGTCTAGGTTGGTATAAATAAAATAACAAAGTTCTCTGCACTGTAGTATGATTATTATAATTGCTAGACATTTTCACACAGCATCATCTAGCCCCAAAGTAAGCAGAGTTTATGTTATGGAGACTACATGACTGATATACTACTTATATGATTTTTTTATACTACTTTTATTGACAAATTAAATTAAATTAAAGTTTATTAAAAATATAAAATAACAACAGTTAACAATTAGGTCGTTTTTGTTATTTAACTTAAATACTATACTTGATTATAATAAAAAAAACTACTCAATCTTGACAGTGGACAAGTAGCTATCTTAGACTTTTAAATTTTGTAGGCACACATAAAATAAAGATTAAACATATAGACTTATAATAATTTAACTTTACTATAATTTAGACAGGCTCTTTCAAAGCAGTGTATCGGCGAATACATCAGCCTCTGAGTGTTACTTTTTAAGCTGGGTTAATGACCTTGAGCAATTTAGCTCGGAATTTAGTGTGCTGCTTAGCCCCCCTGTTCCGTATCTAAAAGTCACACATAGTAACTATGTGCAAGTGAAAATCATTTAACTTGTTAAACGTTCGTCACCGAGTGACGAACAGATACGGAATAGGGGGGGCTGGTACGCGGAGATGACTCGCTTCGCTCACCAGGCTTGGGCAATCCACCACACTTCATATAAGGCATGGACCAAATATAAGCTTAGCTGATCATTAAGTTAAATTTATTTTATTCACAAACAATATACCTTATTATTGTGTTGGAGCATTCACACAGTCAACGCGTCTCCAGCTATTTGAAGTCCTTGCAAAAGTTTTGTGGGCTTACATGTGTGTGGTTATATGGGTGGTAACCACGACTTTAATATAGAAAACTATTATGGACTTGTGGATTGATAGATAAAATAAAAAATAGGTGCCTATACCGAATTGATCGTTTTATATAGGTTTTTAACGCATTTCCTTTATTACTGTTCTGCCATTTCAGCTGTATTCCAACCACATAACATCGAAGTACCAACCCTATTTATGTGGTTACAATCGTGTTCACTGCCTGTATTGGAACGATACCGCAACTAACTTAATTTACCTCTTCAGATTTAGAAATGTTAGTAAAACGACTGACGGGATTCCCCATGTTGGATATAACAGTAGTAATTTTGACATAAACAATGAGGATACCAAGAATGGGGTAGGTAGAAATGTGTGTTATCGTATGACAATTAGCTCTAGGTATCTAAGATTCAAGAAATACTAATTAGGCTTAACCTTAGTTACCTATCAGGATTTCACATCAAATAGGTTATTACAAAATCCATTTTGTTGGTGTGGATAGTGGCAGCAAATATGTATCGCAAAGCAAAACCAAAAACTGTAGGTTTGTAACGCACAACGATAACTCCACATGAATCCAATGCAGTAGAAATCACTGCAATATTACATTTATCTTATTCAATAAGATGCTTTTATGAATTCCTATTCCAGCTTCAATTGAAAAGGCCACGGTTCCAACAAAGAGACGCTGATTGAAAAATTCATATTTTTTTTAAAAACTTAGAGTTCAATAAGATTTTAAGAAAGTAATATTATGTATGTAAAATATGTATGCAGTTAAACCTTTGAACATGTAAGAGGAGCAACTAGTAGAAAATCATTATGTATAAGTATGGACACAATTCAATCACTGGAAACCTACGTACGATCGAAATGCTTGAAATTCCAGTAAAATGAATGGTTAAGTAACTAACTCTTTTTGGGAATAAACAAAATTACTCGTAGATTATTTTTCTATCCTAACGACAGGGGTGAGAGTGCACGGAAAATGTTGATCAAATTTACAAAGGCTTTTCAAACAAAACCGTGTTTTGAGCGAAAGCTGCAGCGTAGAGACTCGTTATATTTTACGGGCACATTCGCTTTTCGGTTTAGCTCAGTTTCTGTTTGTTTTTAATCCTTACTCGAGTGTTAATATGAATTACGAAGTTGGCAGCGTAAATCAGCTTTAAAACTGGACGCTGCTAAAATATTTAACGCTCGGAGATTGTACTGAAAAATGCTACAGAAATTCAGAAACTGAGAGTTACTTTCAGTTCAACTTATATAAATGTTTTGAAAACAGACTTTTAATGAAATACCGTGCAACAAGAATATTTGCGTAATATTACACTAAAGGCTTCCATGACATCGGAAATGTTCCTGATCAGCAGAATACACAACGGGATCCTGAAGGAAGAACATAGCATACAGATACACTCGCCGCTGTAAAAGTGCCTTGTGCATCACTCAACACAGTATTGTGGACGGTGATCAAATTGTTATGTGAAAGCGACGTAGCTACTTCATTCTTTTTGTTAATTCTTGACACAGGAACACCTCACACCCCGCAGTCATTTTGATGGTTTTTTAACATAGTACACATTTTTTTTTCCACTTTATATACCTATTAACAAACATCTTATTTTCTGTGAGTCCGAAATCATAGATATGTATGTATGATCGTTCGTAGTTGGTAATTAAATCATAAGAAACACTTTGATATTATGATCATCAGTGAAATATGTTTGGCTTAGCTAAGTTACGTAGGTACTATTGAAGCAGGTGGTTTTACCTGGAGCTTATGCGATATTACACACTATTAGGTATATAATGCACTTCACAAGATTGAAAACTGGAGTAAGCGATCAGTCCTTCATGAAGTGATTTAGCATGCTTCATGAAGTCATGCTTACGTTGTTCGCTAGTCTCTCAATAATCGGTAAGTACTAACACTTACTTTGGTATTTTTAAACGTGGCTTAGATTCGTTTAAGGTTTAATAATATTTGGATTTGCGTTTATTCTCCCTTTGAAAACAACTCTACATGCAAACAAGGCGCTAACATTGAGCGCGCTAACTTTACTGATTTTAATTTAAGTTCGTCATTTCAGAAGGTATATTATGTATGTATTATTTACACAGGATATCGCAGTACCTACCCTACTCTTTAGAACATAATATGGGATATACAATTACGTCATTATGACGCGCATCATCGGGGTTAAAGGCGGTTGAAATTCCCTTATGAATATAATAAAACAATGAAAGAAATTAGTAGGAACGGTAAATAATATTAATAAACATCTATTTCAGGCAACAACATGATCAATATTTAAAATAATGGCAAAGGGCCCAGAACATATATAGGTACCTTAAAGACTAACATACATAATTATTATAATACTATAATAGATAACTTATCACTACTTGTTAACACGTAGTCTGCGACGTGTTACGCAATTGCGCAGTGTCCAGTAATCGCCCGCGAAAACGACGAAACATATGGGTATTGATATAAAATTAAAAGGGCCAGTTTACAAACACTTTATTACACCACCTCACACCAAGTTATCTCAAATGATGGCTAATCTGAGATTGTTTCTTATAGAAAAAGGACAAGGTCTTAATTTATCCACCGACTCTGTTCAAATTTACAGCAGAAGAAGCGATAGGAAACTTGTAATTGAAACACTCGACCAAATTGAGGGGCTATATAACCAGTTTAAAATGAAGACAGCCTCAATGTCCAAGAAGTTTTTATAATGGTCAATTAAAGCGTTTAGCACTTTTTACACGGATTTACCTACTTTATAAAGATTGAACGAACTGTTTTGGTTGGTCGAATTGAGGGTTAGCAAGAAACATTGTTTACTAATACGCAGGTAGATATTTACTTGGAGTCAACCTTGATTGCAAGTACTTAGTAACTACGTGTTTCTAAGTTTTTATGGTACCTTATTATTATTAGCCTGTGGTGTCCCTCAGGGCATAGGTCTTTCTTCCCTCCTTCTATTCGTCTCTATTACTGACTATTTGGGGCCAATCTTTTATCCTTTATCCTATATCTGTTTTTAAGACCGTCTTACCGAGTTTCCTATCCAGTCCGTGAGTCTCAGGCCAAGGATATAATGCTCCATAGCTTGTTGGCATACCCCTTGTTCAGTAATCATACTAACTAGGCATCTTAACACAACACTCGAGCTTAATAAAGGATCATCAACAAAAAAACAAGTCTGTTTTTGTTGTCTGATTGATTCTTCATAATAGGCTTGGTCGCGAGGAATCGGCGTAAATTAATGAAGTATTATAAGTATAATATTATAATAGTTTAGTTTGAAGTGATAAATTCACTCTAGCGTGGTACCCGGATATAAAGTAGTCTTTGTGTTATGTATACGCTATATAACTGTAAAGTTTCATCAAATACCGTTCAGTAGTTTTTGCGTGAAAGAGTAACAAACATCCATCCTCACAAACTTTTGCGTTTATAATAGTAGTAGGATATGTGACATTTAAATATCAATAGAAGAATACAAAACACTGTTTAGCCTAACAACTGTTTAAAATCTTTCAAAGTAGGCATATTATTATACGTTCATAAGTTGACTCTAAGTTATCCTTGAGATTTCAATGAATACATTAATATTTATATTGACTTTGAATTCTCAGTCAAAGTCAAGATATATAACATAATAATAGAACTCTAGTTAGAGAATGTAATGTAAATTTCAGAACATGTGATTAATTTAACTTTTATCTTTAATTAATATTCTGCTGAATTATGAGAACTTTCAACCTTAATTATGAGAACTTTAAACCTTTTCAATATCATTGCACCTATTATTAATTATGATTTTTTTGATGATCATTGTTTTTTGTGAGAAAAGCTCCGTACGGATCATTACAAAAACACATGTTTCTATACGCCTAGAAACTCCTCATCGTTATAAAAACCCTACCTAAAGCCGTTATCTAATTATCCTTACATAGTGAAAGTACCGACAAACAAGATGTTGCTCCTATTGTCTTGAACAATAGTCCGGCTTGTCAGCAAAACGCGCCCTAGTGAAAGCGTTCACGTCATACCTAAGAACCGAGCTAGACCTACCTACAAGCATACTCATTTATTTTTCACCATGGGAACATAGAGTACACTTGGTTACGTCGAAAACTTACTACTTAGAATGGTGCTAGAAACAGGCAAGTATTTTACTTGCATACCTATGACTGTTTACATAATTATATTAAATTACTGCTATAAAGGACGACCGATGTGGCGCGGCGGGCGAAGGTCCGCTTGCGACACAGGAGGTTGCGGGTTCGATTCCCGCCCTGGGACAAATATTTGTACGATCTGCAAATGTTTGTTCCGGGTGTTCTGGGTATTTTCTATGTATAATAAAAAAATATCTATCTATGTAATGTATTGTATTAAGTATATCAGTCATCTAGTACCCATAACACAAGCTCTGCTTAGCTTGGGGCTAGATGATGCTGTGTGGATTGTCCAGCATTATTTATTTATTATTTATTTATTATTGTCAAAAAAAATGTTGGTACAATAATAAGTAAAAAAAAAAACAAGTAATAGTAAATAATATTTGCTGCTGTAAAGGGGCATTGTCAAGTACATAATGTTAAAATTATTGGGTTAAATGTCAATAATTATTATAGAATGGTTCTGCTGTATAGGGGCATTGTCAAAGAAAGTGATTAAATATAATAATAATAATATAACATACCTATATAATGTCAGATCTTTTAGCTTATTGTTGCTTAGTCAAAATAGTTTACAATCTAAAAAGAAATAGAAAAAGAAAGAAAAGCAAACCTGTCATTCGCTGTAAGTTTACTATGCAATGGAGTCATCATTGAGAGCTTCTGACAAATTATAATAGTTTTTTTTGGTTAATATTGATTTCAATTTACTTTTAAAGATATCCACATTCATTTCTCTTAAGGCTTTTTCTAATCTATAGATATTTCTACCTATGTTGTTACCTTCTAAACAGAAGTTTACGTTTTATGGCACTTCTGCTTATAAGGAGGTTTACTAGTTAAGTCTTTTTCTGATAATTTTCATGTAAAATAGCTCAAAATGCACCTAAAACTCCTGATGTCGCCTTTCCATTTTTTAAAACATGCATTTGCGATTGAGTATAGGCATCTTATAAATGTAGTAGGTACGTACCAACTATTATTTTTTAATTCGGTCTAAGTAAACGAACCAATTGCAAAATAAAATTCCGAACGAACTCAGAGCCTACTCTAATTAGGTGAACTTCTGCACATTTTCTTCTTTAAAAGTCTATTGTTTGCTCGAAAACTGGCAGAAAAAGTTTCCACAGGTTTTAATTATACAGGGAAAGGTAAATTAAAAGGCATTCGTCCGTACCGATTCATACGGCAAAGGAAACCCTCTAAACGTCTTTCTCATCTCATCCAAAGCTTTACAAAGGGTATGTAGCTATGACGCAACCAAGTTGGAGAGCGAGAACTTTAAATACGAAATTAAAAACTGATCGCAATCATGCATCATCTATAATTATGATAAAATCATAACTCGTTTGGGAACCAGGAACGATTATTTGCAGTGGATGTAAACAAAGTCAGACATTTTATTCATAATCTTGTCTATGAAAATGACGTCTTATGAAAAATTATTGGGTTTTTTTTGTGATTATTTTGTCTCCATTAGAATAACTATCACTGATTGACAATTTACCTCTTGATTAGTGTAACGTAAACTGTGTTCGTTTCCGACCCAATTGGCCCGGCAGGTTGAGTTCGCAATCGGGCCGTCAGTTAAATTTTTTTGTTACTTTTTTCATCAGCCTCCGCCAACAATTGAACACGAACGATGAGTAAATACAAACGATTTGATGTGGTCTCTCTGTTTTACCGTCGATATTGAATCGGATGTATTATTGTGAGCTGTTCTGTCCATTTAGCGTCGTGCTGAAGCAATTGTAAATATATTTTTAGACGACAAAAGAGCAGAGTTCCTTTTTTTATTGACTCGCTTTTTTATTGTAAGTTTTTAATTGTTTGTTTAAGTTATGGCAATCGCAAATCTTCCAAAAAATAAAATAATTTTGTTCCTTATTTATTACATAATCTAACATCAAATTCACATTTTCATGCCGTAAAATTAATAAAAACGATAACATTCTGAAGGTATTTTCGTCGAGGCATTGAACATACCAATTTCGAAGCAAATCGTACTTGGTCATTAACAAATAACTCGGTTTTTGTGTCTGAATCGATAATGCCTGATTGATCACGACAATAAAAGGAAGGGACAGCCGCCGTCGAATAGTAGTTGATAACGGTTAATCTTATCTTACAATAATAAGCTTTCAAGATTATTTGGTCGAGCTTTCGAAAAAAATGGGCGTATTATCGACCAGTTGTTTGCGTTTGGGGTTTGTTTGGTATTAGGTATCTGAGAAACGAAATTTTAATATCATTTTAATGTGTAGATAACTACAACTTCTTATTTATATCTTCTGTGGCCAATTGTCAAAATTCTGCCAGTTTTCGTTTAATGTTATTTTCATTAACAATAGGTACGGAGGTTGTGTCGATAAGAATATGATTGGTCTATATGAGAGAGATTCGTTCAAAATTTTTAAACCAAGTTGAATCTTCTGAAAATGCATACTACAAATACATACTTATTATGTAGGCAGATTTATACTACTATCAGAAAATTGCTAAGTACCTACATGATAAAAATAGCTTATCTACATATAAATACCGAGGTTATCTTATATCATTAGGTAGGACCTAATTCTGAGGTTTATATTCTGTTAGTTTATATGATGTACGTAATTACTTTGCCCTGTAGAGCAAACCGAATGTCCCGCGAATTCGTCCGCGTGTTTTATTTTTAACATATGTAGAAAGCGTTATTATGGCTAAAGTATAAAAACTACGAATATGTTCATTGTGTCGTTGACTTTTCTTAGATCCATTGATGACTATCATTAACTATATTACTTTATTTTCGCGTTTTGTCTTCAGTAAGTCAAAACGAACTAAGAAAACATGCTACCTTATCCGTGTGCGCTAACCGTACGTGATATATTTACAAATATTGATGTTTCGAACTTAAAACTCGTGTTTATCAAAATAATATATATAATGTATTAATCAGGGATACTTTAGTATACATTTTATTGGTTCAGCCGCTACGGAGCAAGTATCCAAACATCTGAACATCAAAATTTTTTTCTATATATTTTGTCAAAATTTCCGCTTCTAAATCTGCCTCCCACAACTACCTTATATACCACGTTGCGTGATTTTGAGTCTGTTTGATGCTATAGGTGACTCTACTTACCTATACACATTCGATTGATTAAAAATTGTTATCTGTATAATAGAATTTAATCTGTTATCGCTAGTAACACATAACTTTAGTCAATCTTATCTCACTTTCATATTTTATTAATTAGGGTAAGTAAGGTAATTATGAAAACAAATACCAACAGGTCGTCACTTACAGACCCTGGTTTCGGGTTCCGTAAATAAGCAATTATCGGGCAATTTCAGTATTTTTTCTTCTCACCGAGGGTACTAATTGGGCAATAAATTATTTCCAATTCGCTTCCTATCGCAAGCTGGTTGTAGCTTGGTATCGACAGATGTTACGTAGGTAGTACCATAAGTATGGGGCAGTCAATTAAAATGCATATTTGACGAATTTTGCTGGTGACATGATTTATTGCTTATTGGTTTATGTGAAGGAATTTTTGCGCTGATTGTAATTATTGATTGGTTTCACCATACCCATATTTGAGGTGAATAAGTGACAGATGGCTTTCAATGCTGCTGATTTTGAAAAATCATGAAGTTTTGTTCAAAATCAATTACTTTGTTTCGAATAATAATAATAATTAGGTACCTAGGTACTCGTAAAAATATTGGCCAATGACCTTGTCAAGTAGAGGCGTAGTTTCTTCCAGTTATTAATAGTAGATATTAAAGATTCCGTAACTGTATAATAGAGGTAGTATCTACTAATATTCTTACCAGTACCTACTATTATTTTGTTCGAATGGTAAATCTAATCTTCATGAAATTTTTACTGAGGGTACGTGGTTTTGTGAAAACGATAGATTTTACACTAGCCGTTTTGGTGTAGAGGGCAGTACTCCAACTTCCAATCTGGAGATTGTGGGTTTGGAATCCGGTCGTTCACCAATAAAAAAATCTACTCAATACATATAAGTGCGCATTAATATGTTCGAAAAACGGTGAAGGAAAACAACGTAGGAAAACCATGCTCTAGAATAAAAAAAATAAGGCATGTGCTATCAGTTAGTGTTCCGGTAAGCGGAGATGGGCTTACAACCTGGCTGGAATACTTAGATAGATAAATAGATAGAAAATACTTTATTGCACACCAAACATTTCAGCTTAAATAAATAGTACAAACTTTAACATTGTTGTACAAAGGGTGGTCTTATCGCTAATTAGCGATCTCTACCAGATAACCTTTGGATGGAACGGACTGTACGAAAGATTACAAGGGGTTGTAAGTGGTGTACCACATACTATGAAAACACTATATTATTATTTTACCTACATAATTACTTATTTACTACACAGCATAATATCTAGATACTATCATTCACTATTCTATAATAGGTGAGCCAGAAACAGGCAACAGCTAATGACTCGAGGATAAGTAGTGTTCCTTGACTAAGGATTTTAAAAAAAGTAGTAATTTCGCACGTCTGATACTAGCAGGCAGTTCATTCCATAAATGGACAGCCTGCACTGTAAAGGAGTTATCATAGTAGGAGGAGGTGTGTACAGGTGTCAGAAGTTGGAGAGTTTCAGAAGAGCGTAGTGATCGACCATAGGAGAGATGAGAGCTACTTGGTATCCTCAAAGATATACGCATTGAGTATTTATGTGGGAATTTCCACCATGGGGAATACAGTAGTAAGCATGTTTTTTT
This sequence comes from Perizoma flavofasciatum, assembly GCA_958496245.1. NCBI lineage: Eukaryota > Metazoa > Arthropoda > Insecta > Lepidoptera > Geometridae > Perizoma > Perizoma flavofasciatum. The sequence goes on from OY292433.1 coordinate 6,116,878, forward strand.
TATTTCACACTTCACTGCTGCTGGTCCGTGCCCCGTACTCCTGCGTGACATCAATCGTCCAATTCCATGAATTACAAAGCAATAGCCGCACCTAGCTCACACCCGCAATTTGTGTGCCAGAGCTCTAATCAGATGAATACATAAATCACAACGGCTGCTCGGGAAAAGCGATATTGAATGCTAAAATTAATAAATCTAGGATTATCTCATTCATTCCAGTTTTGATCGGCGAACAAAACATGCTCGGTATTCGTCGAAGTGGTGTTGGTACGACACGTTTTCAAAATGTGGTTAAATGAATGCCTCATTTTAAATTTTGAGGTGGGATAGTGTTATGCTTTTTTGAGGTGGGACAAAGTGGTGCCTCAAGTCTAGTTGGGACAAAATCTGTCCTCAATAGTTAGGCTGGACAAAATTATGCATCGAAAAATAAGGGGAAAGTATTTTTGAAGTAATTATTATTTTATTTTGAGGCATGACCAATAATTAGGGACTGGTGTAATTCTGTATTTTTTAAGGCCTAACAAAAGATAGGTATTGTGACTTCTTGTCACATCTTTTCTTCTGGGGACATAAAAACAAAATGAGGAAGTGCGGAATCAATTAAGTATGCGACAAATGTCATGCATCATTAATGTCTAGCCCAAAATTACGTCCAAGAATGCAATATTTTTCTTGTTGATTGCACGTTGCGTGTATTGAGAACTTATAACCGCATTTATATTTTATTTTAGGATTGGTAAGTTACGATAACACTCCGTAATACTATTATGCTGCCTGATATCTAGATTTTCGTGATCACTCACCCTGATAAAGATATTCCGAAAGTAGCCGAAACTTAGTCGGTGCCTTCACCGATAGAACGGTGCGTGAAAATTCCTAATGAATAAAATTCTATATTATAATTTTACCTTATCATTCTGATTCAGTAAAAAAATCATTTTATTTTAAAATGTCATTACAAAATTATACTTATCTAAATTAAAATAAAATCCAAAGAGCCGGGGAATCGAGTAAAGTTATGCTAGCATCAGAATTTCGGCAGAAGTCCAAGAAAGTTCGATGTGATTCGCAGAGTTGGGCCAACTTAGCTAACTTGGGCTCTAAACTTATCAAAGTGATTTGGAGAAGTTGAGCGTCACTCTTTGAACGCTCTCTTGGAGAACGTAGACTCTTGGAATGAGTCCTGATATGCGTTTTGTAACCATGTGGGTGAAGTGGGCTGGATTTAGTCAATCTTAATTCTCTGTGTCGTCTTTATTTGTACTTTCCCTCGTAAAGATGGATGCATATTTGTGATATTTCAACGTGGGAGTAAATTTACTATGAAGTAACTTGTATCTTTGCCATGCGAACAAAAGACCGCGGAGTGTACTGCGATATACCCCGTGCCATATACAAATGTCACAAATTTGGACCAATATTTAGGTGTTGTATGTGAAATTATCTTTGTATTTGTTTAGTTTTGTCTAAGTTTTAAATTTAATTGTCCTGTTATGTAAATAAACATCGCAATATTAAATCAAATTGCATGTGATTTATGTGTAAACAATTTTCATACGTTTAAATAAAATTTGTGGTCCACGACGTAAATTATTATAAATAAATAATTTTCATTTTTAATACTTCAATTGAATTTACGTAGTTTTTAAGTTGACGTGATAATATGATCCTTGTGATTTTATTTAATGATATTGACTTTGAACTAAATTTATTTTTCCTTGTCGCTATTTCTGATCACACCTGCGTTAGGTCGATGATCTGACCAAGTTGAGGTATCGCTGCTTTGAACTAGTGGCCAATATAATAAAACAAAGAAAAATTGTTTGAGTAATGCAGTTACAGCGGCGTGGACGGCGCATTCCACAGGCATGTTTCAGTGCTCGGTTGATGAGTCTGTAAACACCCTCACGTAGACGGCTGTTCGCTACTCTTACTAACAAGATAGTTATGTACTTACATTGTTTTAATTCAGAATGTTCGTTTTTACCCGTGACATAAAGAACCCGTATAGAATAGAATAGAAAAATATTTTATTGCCTGAAATTACGACCATAAACATCATCAGGTTATATAATTAAGTAGGTACTTATACATAAAAAACTAACTATATCTATCTAAACAGAGAATTGCCATGATTATTATCAGGCAAGAGAGCACACTCAGCAAAAAGGAGGCTGAGGAGCCTGCACAGCGCTGATTTTCAGTGTACTCCTATGCACGACAGGTGTTAGTCGACTGAAAACTGACTGAACTGTCGTTTTTTTTTCATTATATTTACTACATTATGTTTACATTACAAGTTCCCAAAAGTTAAATGGAGTATATGATTTAGTCATTTGTTTGTTTGTCTGTTAACATTTACCTACGAAACGGTTTCTTCAGCGAGGATGCCCTCCTCGAGCAAGCATGCTTCTTAGATAGGTTATATCACAACAATCATTAGGAGGCACTACAATAGAGGACAAAAATCACTTGTAGATATTTAGTTAACAACAATATTAATAATAATAATGTCTATACCGTGCGCTCTAAACCAGAATTTTTAAAAAAATCAAAAAGGCAGTCAATAAAAAGGTTTTTTTATTTATTTATTTATTCAGAATACATTATGACATCATTCATTGAAATCACAAGGATCATATAGAAACGACTTCATTCATACTTTTGCATTTATAAAATCAGTAGGAAGGGTATTTGGCATCTTCATATAGGGCACAGTATTATAATGTATGTGATACAGGTAAGTATTTAAATACATACCTTTATTTGTATCAATCTACATTTAAATGCATTAAATGTAGATTGATACAAATCGGGCACTACCCGATTAAATGGGATTATAGATAGTGCTAACTATTAGTGAGCTTATGATAAGCTTTTCGAAGACAAGCTTCGAAGAAAATTTTTCACATCTTTGTGATGAAGCTAATATAGTGAACTAGCCTCTGTGTAAGTGGTAACTACGAACTATCTATAACTATTTTAAATTTAATGCAAATCGGTTCAGCCGTTACGGATATATTTGGCCACAAACATCCAAACGTATCAAGGTAGGGTAGAATAACGAAACTTACACTATTTTTTTAATAAATAATAAAAAGTAGGGATCGAATCAGCACTTCTTGCGTCGCAGCTGGTTTCACGTCCGCCGCGCCACCGAGGTTGTAAGTTGTAAATATATTTCGTAATATAAAGAAAAAGTACAGATAAAGGAAAAAGTCCGAAATCGTTAATTTGTAGTTTTATCCATATATTTTTTTTTGCGATTACAAACTTACGTTTAATTTTGCAGTTGGAGAATTGACGTATATCGATATATGGGAGAACATTTTTGCAACTAAAAAGTTAAGTTTGTCTTTCAATCCGACTATCTTTTCGTTAGAGCAATGTTTGGCTTTCATAGTTTATGAACTCGAGTCATGTTAATTATTATGATACGTAACATACAAGTTTGTACAGAAACCTCGATGCCCAAGTCAGACTCGCATTGCCCCGATTTTTGTATTACTAATCCACCAGAGGTATCACGCACATGTTGCCTCCCTAAGATATCAAGATGTATTTGACAAGGCCCTTTTACAGCCGCTGTACTAATGATTTTAATTTTAATTTATATTTTCATCTTTGTTATTTAATCATTATTTTAAGGTCTTACATTAAGTTATTATTATTTATTATAAAATTTGTAATTTAAATTTTTGACGAAACTAAGTGTTCAAAGATGTCCCAACAGTGGAAATAAATGAAACTATGGAACTAATGGTAATTTCACCGGAAACCATACCCTTCAAACCGGAACACAGCAATGAGAGCATTACGGCTTTATATGTATGTACATTTTCTAAACATACATAAGTCTAGTGATGAAACAGTTAAATAATTATAAATTGTCCTGTTAGCTCCAGAACAAGAGACCATAGGAAACATAGCAATAAGGCCGTATTCATTCGCTATTAATTGAATCGTGACGAGACGCGCGTCGCCACAAAAAATACAACAATCCAAACGACAATATATTCTAACTGTAGGAAATAAGGTTCGGTTTTCTGTGTGATGTAGAAACACAAATAGGGTTGTTCGTACGTGCAATCGGACAGAACAACTGTTAGTTTGTTCTCACGCTCTATTTGTGGTTTTCGAAGCTCTGTTGTCGACAAATATAGAACCAATAAATGTTTTGAATGAGGGGTTTTCACGGCCACCTCGAATCTAGTTTCCAGTGTTAAAAACAGATGGCGCTTCTCCGAGTAGAGCATGTCATGCCGTGGATGACATGCTCATAAATATGCCATTTTGCTAATGTGAATTTGACAAGCTAGTACCAAAAACAACCTTTTCCGCTGGGATTGGTCTGGGTCAGTTATCGCACCAAAGGGTGATTTAACATCAGTTAACGAAATGGACAGGTTGCCCTTTTTCCTATCAATCTCCTCCTCGTTGTATCATTGGCTTATTCATGGCCACTCTGCGTTAGGTCAGTGACCGGATCAGATTGAGGTAAACTAGAAAAGGACCGTGACCAATAGTGGAAAAAACTGTGTTAATTCAAAGGATTCAGTTTCGTAGAGACTCATGCATGTGTCGCATATTTATAATCATGATTCAGCATTTAATAATCTCATATTCTTTATGTAAGAGCAACGTACTTGTATATTGGTACTTGGTGATGAGCACCAAGGTCCAATAGGAGCAAGGTGCTTGAATAAATCTGTATATTTGCTTGTCTTGTGTTAGTAAAAAATTCTTGAACCCAGTTTGAACGATTTTGATTAAATTTACAGGCAGAGTACCTATTTAGCACGAACAAAACGGTATAAAATAGTGAGGAAAAACCTTTCGGCCAAAAAAACAAGATAACTTTCTTGGTCTCTAGGAGATTGTCGGTCGTCGCCCTGCCCAATAACACGAAGTATTAGGGGTTCAATCCCAGCTGCCGAGCAAAGTTAGTTATTCTACTGTTTCTTGTTCTTGTCATCGTTCGGCATAATGATTAAAATATAAGATAACACAAAAACGTAATGAAATATGATTCATCAGTTAAATCTACTTATGTACACCAGACTACGTATGTTTACCAGATTGATAAACAGTTTTTGTCAATACAGAGCACAAATTAATTGATCGGCTGCAGAAACAGGCATTTCTTTATTGACCCATAGTTTTCTGAGTAGTAATTTATTACGGTTCCTATTTGAAGAAAACTATAACCCCGTTTTGTGTATTGCAGTGACATGTGACGATGAAACGTATCTAAGAACTTTCCTAAAGTCACACAAAACGATTGCAAAGAGGCTCCAGGCTCCTTTCGTTGTGGGTTAAAATAAAAGAAAGCTACAAACAAGATTTAATACCTATTTACAGAAGTTAAAGAGCAACCCTAGCTCCCAGACTGACATAATTAACGCAAAGACGACTGTTATCCGTAGGCTGTCTGCAGGCGCCTCGATTTACGTACTAATAATTGTGTTCATTTTACCTACTTCCGAATAATCCTGTCATTGTTTATTTAAAGTTAAGAATCATGTGTTGTGTAGACAGTTTATAGAATCACGCATATTCAAACATTTGCAATCTCATTTTTAGCTTAATTGATAGAGAAAACTGTTCTTAGTGCACATATAATGATAATGCGTTTTCACACAGCATCATCTAGCCCCAAACTAAGAAAACACCCAGACCCGAGACTAATATTACATCTGATAATTTTTTATGTTGAACAAACTTATTCCAAAAAGTTTAAATTTCATGATTTTTACAGGCTTTTCTTTTACGGGTTATTTATCCGTAAACATGCAGGTGTAATAAGACTACTCTCGAAAACTGATAGGCACTGGTACAGCTACCCCTTTCTAGGCACTCAGTTAACACGAAACATCGTCTATGTCTATGATCGTCTATCGTTGTTTCTTTACGAGTCTTCCTTCTTGAAATATCTTATTTAAAGAAAACCTAGGGTCCTCGAAAATACTAGGCAATACTACAACTAGGACTAAACTTTCATTCAAAGACAAGAGTTTCGAATTTTACAAAATTGACAATTTTTTTTTCGGAAGCAGTTTTATTACTCCGTGCATAGTGAATGTGATAATTGGTCAGTTTTAATTGATTTTCATAATTTATTCACGAAATCCGTATCAACTGATCCGTGACCTGAAAATCCCGAATCAAAGCAACAGCGCTCAGTCACCATAAAAAACACTGCAGAATCCATAAAAGCGAAAAATGCAAACAACGGCATAGTGTAAACAGGAAACGGTACGTTTACAGGAGCGATATAGGTACAGTCAGCTTTAAAAAGAGCTGAACATTTGCGAGATAAAAAAAATGATCTCTACATTTAGTAGTCACGAGTTATGTCAAACAGGGTCATTTCCGGTAGGGAATCCGAATAAAATGGACTGCCAGTCCCTGGAGATACTTTTAAAATTAATATTATTTTCATTCCTGGTAGGGACCGTTCACGCCCACTTTTTGTTCTTAACGACCTATCAAGACCTATCTCTTTTTTATGTTACTACAAAAGTCCCGTTTAGGTAATAATAACTTGTTAATATGACATACATTATTTAATTATACATTATTAAAAAGTTATACAAAAACATTTCTGGTGCTGATTATACTTTGCGATTTTTTGTGTTGAAATTTTAACCATAAAAGCAGTAGGCGTGGACAGTCCCTACTAGGAATGAAAATAATATTAATTTTGAAAGTATGTCCAGGGACCGGCAGTCCATTTTATTCGGAGTCCCTAACGGTAATGACCCGTCACACACAGTACTCACCGTGTTGAGCTTTTATTTGCGTGACAAATAGCGCTCACACTTGTGACTTCGACATGCGTATCTGTCAAGGTCACTGAGTAAATACACAATAAAATGTCACAAATGTGTACCCGTCTCGTTTTACTTTATTTCGCAATTGATGCAACAAAAATGACAACATACTCATTACTAGTTTGATGTTTTGTTTCTTGCGCATTCAAATCGAGAATATAAAACCTTGGCCAATTACCAGTGTAATATAGAGGCGTGACTTGCATCATGCTGATTCGATTGGTCCATACTTGAAAACGAAGGATTTGCAGTCAATTTGATAGCACTCAAAGTTAACACTTTATTCCTTTCTAAGAAAGTGTAGACAGCTGACTGTACATTTAGCAAGATCGTTCGTGATAAAAAGCGATTTTCCCCGTAGTCGGTCCAAAGTAATGAGCCGAGAGACGTTTGTCGCTCGTGTTGTGTAGGGAGAAACTCGAGATACGGTTCATCTAAAAGAGCATGCAGCATCAATTTCTTGTAAGAATTTTGAGTATCGAGTAAATCCAAAACTTATCTATTCGGCCGGAGAGTTGCCTTTTATTCCATGTACGGCTTTTTGGAAGGTAAAAATGATATGATTAAAATAAGGAGCTTACTGATACTCACATAAAAATAAGTTTCTATGAAAGAGATCTAGGTTTTGTACTGAATTTAATAAGCCAGAAATCAAGTTGATACAACCTTACCGGAGTTATTACACCTTTAGCCAATTTAATCGTTCGTTCGTGGTGTCACCAGCTTTTTCGTGGTCACTTTACGTTAATACCATCTTTTCGGCACGCGCAATAAAATTTATAGAATATGAAAATCTCGGTGGCGCGAAAAGGCGACTAAGGCGCAAGAGGTGCAGGTTCGATCCCAGCTGCGGGATAAATATTTGCATGTTCTACAAATATTAGTTTTGTGATACCTCTGTACTCGTACATCCTGATAACCACGACACAAAGGATCTTAAAAGTCAGGATTATGTTTGTGTCTGTTGGCTATTTATTTATAATTTGTTTGTGCATCGGCAATTCAATTCTAAATTTAATATTGACTTAAATTCAATGAATCTTTTAGAAAAATAGCATTACTATTAACGGTGTGTATCGAGTTCATGAAGCTCACGCTCGCTCTCTCCAAATAAATTACCGCACAGATTGACCCAGAAAGCTCCTGTGCTACGGAACAATGCTCTCGGATACGATCGAGGAAACAGGAATCATTTTGCGGTTGAGAATATGTGAGTAGGCAGATACCTAAGTAAACAATCTATATAAACAAACGTGAAATGCTGTTCGTTGGTAAGCGCACCACTTGAGCACGGCTGAACTAATTTGGTTATTTGTTGTTTTAAAATGTTGGTTATAGTCCGAATTAGGTTTTTACGGAAAAAAAATTGGCCGAAATATAAAAAAAACGGGTGTTTCTTTCTCCCATACAAACAGTTCTTGATTGTCGAATTGACGTTTCGATCTGTCAAATTCAAGGACAGAACACCATATGTCGGCTCAGCTAGTTTATAATAAATGCACTTGAAAGCACAGATTAAAAACTTTCTTAGTTATCTTACCTATCTTGTTCTGTCTGAGATATGCATTGAAAATGTACATAACACATTTTTTTTTACCGGTTCGGAGGTTCGGAAAAAGGAGGAGGTTCTCAATTCAGATGTATTTTTATCATCATAGTGTATTTTTGTTACTTGATATCTTCGCCAGTTATAAACTGATTCGGATGATTATTTTGTTGTTTTATAAACATTGAACCGAGATGGCCTGAGGAATTGCTATTTTCCTGTTTCATCATCATCACCTAACATCATCATTTTATGTAATCACGACTCGCCGAAACATTTTACGTGGGTGATTTTTATTTAATTTTTTTATTAAAGGGTAAGCAATATAACAAGGATACGTAAGGATCTAATGGTAGAGTACCTGCAGGGTGGAAACCCTAAATTTAGGACTGCAAGCATATCGGGAATATCACTTTTTAATTACAATCGACCGACTTCAAATAAGGAGTTTCTCAATGCGTCTGTACGCATTTTTTGTGTTTTTTTTTCGCAAATTGTGAACCTATTTTAATGATTATTTTTTACATAATGCCATCAGTTAGGGTTCCAATATGCGGCGATGGGCTTGTAATATGTATATACGTGGAATGCAAGCTACTTGGAAAAACACGGCATGTGCCAAATATAATGTTTGTTGTTGTGTATAAAATAACTTCAATTTGAGACTTCTACCATAGTTAGGTTGTAGGCGTTTGCCTACATTAGGCAGAATCCGTTTATCTTGTGTAAATAGACAAAAAAAAATCTCGACACCTATTGGAACCCTAACTGATGTAAGTTATTAATAAAAACCATCGTTTAAAATAGTCGTATCTACCAAAATATATGGTTTAGTTTTCGGAAAGAAACATTATGTCTGGCACCGGTTCAAGAGTGGTATATCATCGCGGCGTAAGGTTCTCGTAATAACAAAAATAAAGACAAAACTTCGAAATAGGTTAACTTGAGGTAAGTATTTTTGTATGCTGCATAGCAGAGATTTATGCAAAGTGTAAGTAATACATTGATTGTCGTGTACCTAAATCGGTACCACATACTTAAGTTTGTTACCTAATAAAAAATACAATATAGTTATTAATAATTAAAGTCTTTGATGTTTTTTTTTTAAGAACAAGTTCATAAAATTAATAGAGTGCATTTGATTGGTAGACTGTTTTTTGTGCGATATATTTTTTAGTATCCATACCTACTATGCAATAAACTTAGCAAAATATTTTGACATACTTGATTAAAGCTTACAGCAATAATTCAGTCCCCCATAATTTCAAAATCTTGATAAAACTATCCCTGTCTTCAACTCACTCAAGCTTCGGTAAATGAAACGAATGAATAATGTATTAAGAGAGATCGTCGAATACAGCTAATATTTTACCAACATTGTGGATGCGATATTTTACGTACCTATCACTTAGATACGTTACGACCGACGTCGACTTCGCCGCTTCAAACAGTCTTATTATTGAAAGGCTTTCAAGACTCAAAGTGATGCTTACAAAGAACGATCTTGGAAGACTTAACGGTACTCTGTTGCATGAGTTTACAGCGCTATACAATCGACTGATAATATGAAATTGGCCAGATTTCCAAACACGCTCCCACTAAACATTACCGTTTCCGACTTTGGATAATGAGTGACGAGTGTCAAATAAAGATTTTCAGTTAATTCTGGCATTTTTAAAGAAAAAAACGTACTTTTATTATAAAAAATAAAAATAGTCTTTATTTCCTCTAAGATATAATTCAATTGGCGTTACACTACAACATTTGAAATTGTGGTATATTTTTTACTATAGACACGTAAATCTTTGCTTTTTAATCACGCCGGGCACTAATACGGGCGGTTGCAATATATATATAAGTAACAATTTTTTTTTGAATATATTCCTCAGGCCTATTTATAAATATACTATATATATATATATAAATAGTCCTGACCCCACAATAAAATTCCCTGTGTCGTGGGTATCCGGAACTACGAGTACCGTACAACACCCAGACCCGGAACAAATATATGCAGAACATGCAAACATTTGTCGCTGCTGGCTATTTGCCACCGAGGTCATCGTGCTTCTTGAGACAAAAGCTCCGGCCGAGTGTTGTCGAACATTTGATAGCACTAAAAACTCGTGCTTATGAGCATGTACAGGTCTTCTGTAACGTTATTTGTTTTGTATAAGTAGTTACTAACTGCTTGGTTCCCAAACTAAGCAGAGCTTATTATGGGAACTAAATGACTATCAAACTACTTATATTTTTTTTGTATATAATACATTTTATAGATGGAACACACCCAGAGCCGAGACAAATATTTGTAGGTCATACAAACATTTGTCCCGCAGCGTAATCGAACTCGCAACCTTCTGCGTCTCAGGCGGGCCTTCGCACACTGCGCCACATAGGCCGTTAATTGAAAAGTCAAACTAGACTTTTCAATTAACGGCCTATGTGGTTCACTTCGATAAATTATAATCCACCGAATAATATTGCTTTAAATTGTAAGCAGTATGTTACGGTTCACAATCTTTCGACAGTTTACAATCACGCGAGATAGATTGTAATCTAACGGTATTTACAATTTTACCGGTGACATATACACACAGTTTTTGAGACAAATAGCTATAGTTATATGTATTTAGAAACTTTAACAGTAAGGTAAATTAAAAATAAACTTTTATCTATAGGGGTGGTAAGTACCTCGACTTCCGATCCCAAGGTCGTGTGTTAAAGCCCGAATTCATGCATAAATTAATTTGTTATCGGTAACCTATCGCCGCGGCTTGCAGTCTGTCATGTATAATGGCACATAGCCACGTTTTGCATAGTAAAACGTGGCCAAATATAAAGTTTGGACGTGCTTCTGACTACCCCAACTTAGTAACTTCACGAATCCCCATACTGAGTGTAAATCTGTTCACCATGGGGGATTGAGAGTCGTGAGCGTGTCTGTCTCTAAATCGTACTTATAAAAAAATAAAGCTGCTCTTGAAAACAATATTTTATTCAACACTAGCTAATTATTATTATTATTATTATCTTACTAATATTATAAAAGTGAAAGTTTGTGAGGATGTTTGTTGCTCTTTCACGCAAAAACTAGTGAACGGATTTTGTTGAAACTTTACAGTAATATAGCTTACACATCAGAATAACACATACTTTTTATCCGGGTACCACGCAGGCGAAGCCGTGGGCAGCAGCTAGTAATATATATTAATGTCAGGTTTCATCAAAATCAGTTCAGTAGTTTTTGCGTGAAAGAGTAACAAACATCCAACCTAACAAACTCTCGCGTTTATAATAGTAGTAGGACTACAACAATGTTTTTGAACTGACCTCTCAAGAAATATTGCACTTTGTTTTTTGATTCTACAAATTGTACTTTATTTAAGTGGGTAAAGAAGTTTAATATCAAGTTTTTTATAGAAGTAGCTATGCTTTTTTACGTATGTAAATACAAATCCTTTTTCAGACAGCTCCTCTAAAAACCAGACAAAAGTGAACAAGATGGTATGAACCATTTTATATCTAGAAATAATCATTACCCTCCTGGGTATTATGTGTAACTTTACTTTCCCATACTATTTACTGCATTTTCATTTTCCCACCCAATAAAGATTATTAATACCTATGCTTTTTTACGATTGTAAATACCAATACTTTTTCAGATAGCTCCTCTAAAAACCAGAAAAAAGTGAACAAGATGGTATGAACCATTTTATACCTAGAAATAATCATTACCCTCCTGGGTGTTATGTGTAACTTTACTTTCCCATACTGTGTTTACTTACATTCCCATTTTCCCACCCAATAAAGATGAATGAATGAATGAAAACACTTTATTGTACACCATACGAAAATAAAAATAACAAAACTAAAAAAACAAAACTCAAAGTACAATGGGCGGTCTTATCGCTTATAACAAAGAAATAATAAAATATTATCATGTCGGATTAAACTATAATCAATTGCTTTAGAACTTATTTGAATACTATGAAAATTTAAATCTCAGTCTCAGCTTTCTTCATTCTGTTTAATAAATAGAAGATCATAAATATAAGTACGTATCTATTACGAGGGTTTCGTGAAAAATGAAGCTCAATATTATGAAGAGCTTTTTATATTTTTAAAGTACTACATACTTTACCTATAACACGTAAACAATACTTTTTCTGTATTTTTATTATTCCACAGCAATGTTTCACGATCGCGCTATTTTTATATATTTGCTTGAAGTTTTAACCTTATATACTTATTGCCTGTTATGGAAGTGTTTTAGCTGATTAAAATGAAAATGAATTTTCCTACTTAAACAAAAACCAAATAACAGAAAATATCCAATGAAGTTTAATGTGATTTTTATCACGAGATTACATTGTGCTTTTAAATTAAGTAAAATTTTATTCAGTTTAAATAGTTTTGAGTGTGAACATAATAACATGTTCTAGAACTAAGAATTCAAAGACATGAGCTATTAAGTCAGTGAGCCATAAATGGCGATGGGCTTGCTAAAGTCAACATGTGCCAAATTAAATTAGATTAAAGTTTATTCCAAATAAAAAAACAACAACATAAGGTTGTCTGGAAGAGATCGCTTTTAGCGATAAGACCGCCCATTGTATCTAATATTATTATAAATTCCTTTGTATTTTGTATTTTGCTTTGGTGTACAATAAAGAGTTTATTTATCTATCTATAACATATACTTGGACGTGCCTCTGACCACTATACTATAGATTCGATTTATTATTGTTTTGCGAATATGTTAAATTGAATTGTTTCGTTCAAAATAGAGGTGTATATCAATATTGAATTAAAAATATGGAGCCTGTGGAATAGTATTAAAAATCGTTCCAATAATATTTTACACGGATATTGAAACTGAATCTCAGCGATCACTGTAAGCGGCTGTCCGCTTGTAAACCGGATGTTGAATGCGGGGCGGCTACTACATCGCGAAATAAATATTTTATTTCCTACATTACAGCTTGTTCTAAAGCTCGCGTTAATTTTGTATCATAATAATTTTAAGATAATTTTTTTTATAATTCAACGGAATATGATGAATTATTATTTTTTATTTTTATTATTAATACATTCATGCTCATAATTTTTATTCACATTTTATTTTTATATCATAATTAATTTAAACGTTTTGTAACTCATGCGAAATATATAGATAATTCAAATGAAGAGAATCAATTATATAAATTTGTTTGCATACTGTAAATGAATTATGATATAGGCATCTAAATAACTAGAGAACAACTAGGTTGTTCTATATTGTATATAGTTCTAGGTTGTATATAGAAAAAGATATGAAATTAAAATTGTCATTTAAGATTTTTGGGATATAAATGCCTTTATCGTTATTATTATCGTTAATTCAATGTCCACTTTCAGTCCACACCCAAGCTTCTATGCTGAGTTACGGATACGTTAAAAATACATTTCGACAATTAATGTATGGATATGTTGTCGATCGATGTTGCATCGATATCATCGAAGTTGTAGATATCATCGAGGTTGTTCAATTACGAAGCGACCAATTTTGACAAAAAGTAAGCCGACGAACCCAACCGCAGCGTTCGGGGAACTTCCTCATATATATTCGTCACAATATCATCGTCAGATATTATTTTACCTCAAGACGGAAATCTAAAATCAGTGCGTGTTGTTAGTGATGACATATGGCACTGAGACATGGTCTCATAAATAAGCAAAGTCGCGCGGCGAGCTATACGAAAGAGCTATTGCTTCAAGTTTCATTACGTGATAAATCCTATTACCTCGAATACATAGGAGAAAAAGTCACCAACATAACTCTTAGAATTGGCTAGCTGAAAAGGCAAAGGGCACGCTATATAGGCTACTAGCCTCTGCCCACGGGTTCACCCGCATGGTACCTGGATAAAAAGTAGCCTATGTGTTATTCTGATGGTTTTTTTATTTATTAAGGCACAAACAGTTTAAAATATCAAGATAAATGGTAAAAACTAATGATTCTTACACCAATTTAGCTGCTGCTAATAGTAACCCTATATAAATAATTTTGACGGAGACGGTATTTCTTACACTAGGTTATAAATAAATGAATATAAATAGGTACATATTGAGTTACCTGCATAGATAGCTATTCAACAACTTGTTAAATGAGAGACACTTGTTTTTAAACATATTAGCCGATAACGAAAAAATTACACAATCAGAAAACTGTTCATTGTGTAAAAAACAGGCTCGTGGGATAAATGAATTGCATGCATAGTTCGTTCTTAAATATTGTAGATAAAAAATCTTATTAGTATGAAGGGCATTTAAACGAGGACATTTTAAACCAATCTGACCTACAAGATAAGGGGAGTCAACAATATTATTCAAAAGATATATATATATTACTGTAAAGTTTCATCAAAATCCGTTCAGTAGTTTTAGCGTGAAAGAGTAACAAACATCCATCCTCACAAACTTTCGCGTTTATAATAGTAGTAGGGTAGCTCGCAAAATCGACAACCACTGGGAAAGAGAGGTTCTCGAATGGCAACCATGAACCATACGACGCAACGTAGTGAAAGAAAGCCTCCCGCCCGATGGGCCGATGACATCTCAAACGTTATAGAAAGTCGGTGGAAATAGGTGGTTCAGAATCGTTTGTCATGACACTCTTTGGTGAGGCATATGTGATGCTGTAGTTCTTTTAATATTGTTATTATTTTTCCTTAATCATGTCAAAAATTTATCCGACCAAAATGATTGTGTCCTAATCATCTGTTTGATATTTCAACACAGTGAAAAGCTGTAATTTTTGCAGTTTTCTATGTTCGTATTGCTATTGGGTATTTTGAATTGAAGTTGCTTCCTAATATAGCACCAACAAAACTAGTTAATTTAAAAAAACTTTATTGGATCCACAGTAAAAGCTCGGTATTACAGAGCGGTGGGCGGGCATTCGTCGTGGGCGCTGTGACGTCCGCCCGCCCACCGCCAATGCAGCTAGATTATTTTCTCTGCTATTCTATCCATTTGTTAATTCAGAAAATGTTTTATTAAAAGCTATTTTAATGGAATAAGCTGTTGTTGCTCTGAATGGAATATGAAAATTTGTTCATTTCACCTTTACCATGCTTGGTTTTGATTTCTAATTTTAGTTTCGAACAAAGACGTATTCTTTATTCTTTATTGTACACACAAAAAATATAGACAAAAACTTACATATAGGACATGTACCGGCTATGCTTATATTCCTGCTGTTAATGCATTTTCAAATGGAACAATTTTTCCCTAGATTTCTTCCCCTAGACTAGATCTGAATCCAGTTTTACTATCTTCGTGACAATTGCCTTAATAGTAGCTTATAAAAACTACCCTTTCCTTACTTACATTTCAACAATATTCTTTTTAGTTTTAACAAAAAGATTATCGTTGAAAAGTATTCGGAAAACCCGAAGATGATGGTTCTCAAACAGCAAAACATTGCCTGCAATTTTCCCACGGAATGAAAATGCTTTAGAGGAGTATGCTGCGGAGAGGACTGGCAGACAAATAGGATAATGAAGCTGCAACGGCACTTAAAGCACAATAACGAGGCATTGTGCACTGACTTTTACAAGCTTTTTATATGGAAATTACGGTTTGTGTCTTAGATGACTTTTGATGCAAACCCATGTTGTACTCTACTTACTTATAAGTATCTCATAATAATATGATCTTCTAAGTTCAGACACAAACAGTTTTATTTGAGAAAAAGCTGTAGGCATCGACGACTGATCTAGACAACATATCCTATTAATATTATAAACGCAAAAGTTTGTAAGGATGGATGTTTGCTCCTCTTTCACGCAAAAACTACTGAACGGATTTTGATGAAACTTTACAGTTATATAGCTTATACATCAGAATAACACATAGGCTACTTTTTATCCGGGTACCACGCGGGCGAAGCCGTGGGCTGAAGCAAGTTGACAGTAATGTTGATATTTATAACCGCCGACAACATTATAGGGTTGACAAAAGCTTAGTAACTAATGCTTAGTACTTGTCACTTACACACTAATAACTTGCGTGTAAACATGCTGAATTAGTGCATAGTATTAGAAATACTGCCAATGCAAGTGAATAGAAGCCGATCCTATTAACTTAGCGGCAAGCCACTACCCCACCACAGTTTACTAAGCACTTCTAGCTTGTTGACCATGTGAACAGCCATGGCAAGTATTAAGTGACAAATTGAAAAAGCAAGCAGGTAAGCAAAATAAGGCGGCGGTGGCGGTAAATAATCCATTTCAAACGTATGTTGTGTCATTCATATTTTTCTGCTCATACCTAACACTGTCACTGAGCAGTTTAGTACTAAGCTACTTCTTATATAATATCATTCTACATTACATTATATTATATCAAATTTTTGCGATCAAGACGCTTTCGCTTTGATGTCAACCCGAGACTACTGTTGTTTGCAATACAACAGAAATGACAGACAAATTTGACACACGCATAACTTAGCTACGAGTATGTACTTATTTTGACAATGTGTAGGTACTGTGCTGTAGTACTGGTAGCTATACCATATTGTGCATGATCCGGTTCGCTTAAATTGAGAATTTAAGTCGCTAATTAAAATAGATGTAAATCAAAACCGACATTAAGCTTTTGTTTATGCAAGGTATTTGTTTATCCGAACTCTGTCAACAAAACATTTCAAGCTTTTATGTAGGTAACACTAGCTTCTGACAATGGCATTGCCTGCATGGTACCCGGATTAATAGTAGCCAGTATAAACGGATAACAGTACATACCTAGGTATTAGGATATTAAAATTTCGCTTTTATTGGAGTTCTAAAAGGTAGTGGAAATTCAGTGGATGGAGATCGTTCGTCATGGCACTCTTTGGGGGAGGCTTATGTTTAGCAGTGGACTTTTATAGATGATGTCCTGTTATTGTAATGAGTTTTGGTTATCTTTGTTATCAAAACTTATATTTTCATTTATATTTTAAAATCTTTTATAATATATTCCAGCATTTGATGGCTCAATAGCCAAAAACTTATATTTGATTAACCTTCGTAAAGTTACTGGTCTACTTCACCTGAGTTCTGCCCCATTTTCATTGTTAAAGATATTTCCAGCTTTGTCATAATTAAGGCTCAACATTCAGATGACAATCTCTTTTAATTTAACCATTCATTAGCCTTTTGTTAAGCTTTAATTATTTATAGGGTCGAGTGTTTTATTATTTTAGAGCTAAAGCAGAAATTATGAAGTCTGAAATTAATTTATTAGCCTTCTGCGATGTAAAAACCAAGAGTTATTAAATGAAAACCAATTTCGTTTTACTTACGAACTGGTTAGGACTGGCAACGAATAACATGATTCTTTGCTTTTTCAAGATTTACCTACATTGAAACAATGAATATTTGCGATTATCACGGGAATAATGCGATAAGTTCGATAGACTTAAAGCTCATGCTAAGTGTACTAACACCTTATGCAATCTCTTCACACCAGTGACCACGTTGCTTGCATATTGTTGATTGGACATCATCAATATGCAAGCTCAAATTTATGCAACAAATTGGCAACAAAAGAGAATGTGTGACCTTTTCCAGTCTGTAAATTTCATATAGGCTATTCAATAGTTTGAACTTTAACCTTTCTGTTCACTCTCACATCACACATAAGCCTGAAATTCCGGAGCGTAGAAAAAAATAAAGCTGCCCAAGACGTGTTGAGACACACTATGTTAAGGTCCCGAAGTTGGCTCATTACTCCTAAAGTTTCGCCGTTTGGCTTTGGAACACTAAGATAATCAGGTTTCAAAAAAATTCAAATAAAGCACCGCAAAGAACTATGACGTCAAAACTTAAAAGGGCATAAACAAGCCACAAGCAAGATCTGAAGAACCGGTACTTCTGTTCACTCTCTCATATTAAAGCAATATTCACTTCATCGCAGAATGTAGGTCACACAAAATGCTTTGAAAAACTTTGCAGTAAAAGTTACAAGGACAAAAAAGGGTTTCGTAATTGAGATTTTGTTTTTATTGTCTTGATTTTGCATGTATCAAATGTGTTCTAGATTTCAGCATTTTAAAATTGGTTAGCAAAATGTACTGAGTACACCTAATGATTTACATCATATAGCAAGAAATTATTATATGCGGTTGTTAACACAATTAATTGTTTTTATATTTAGTCGATGTTTTTACTACCTATATTATGGTGGTAAAACTTTACCTCGGTAATTCGGTCACTATGATAAAAGCGCGGAACTCAAAATATACATGAGAAAAATAAATATTTACTAAAAAAATTATATTAAAATTATGTTTTTTGCTGATAGCGCCCTCTCTGTGTGAGAAGAATTGAACATATCTCTAAACGAAACTTTCTGCAGGTTACCCAAACTATTTTTTATTTGAAGTCTCCTAATCCAGTTTAGGTAACCTGTAGAAACTGATGTTTAGAGATCTGTTCAATTCTTACTTCTAAGTAGTAAAAGTTAGGTATGTCCTAGAAATGAGAAAAAAATTTTTACGAAGAGCAACTTAAAAAAATACTATATCTCATAATAACTATAGGAAATAATGAGGCTACTTTCATACTTTAGTTTTATAATATTACTAGCTAATGCCCACAGCTTCGCCCGCGTGATACCTGTATAAAAAGTAGCCTATGTATTATTCTGATGTACCTATAAGCTATATTACTGTAAAGTTTCATCAAAATCCGTTCAGTAGTTTTTGCGTGAAAAAGTAACAAACACCCATCCTCGCAAATTTTCGCGTTTATAATATTAGTAGTATTTATAAAACAAGCTTAGACACAAAATGTACAAGATATTATTTGATTAATATGTAAGGCAAATTTCATCTGATACTCATAAAATATTAATACATTCCTAACTTCGTAATAAATGTTATTTATTGCAGAATATTAACAAAACAACGTACGAGGCGAGAACTCGTAAAATTCTGTACTCAACGTTTGATGAATATCTTAAGGTCGGATTCTTCTCTATTTCAATTTGTGCTTTCAAGTGTGTTTTCAGATGGACTTCAGCACACGGCTGCAAAATTACGCTATGTGTGATCACGCTAGAACTGCCTAAAGTTGCGTTGTCTCAGTTACCAATTGGGATGTAATTCTTTGCGTTTTCTATTAACATTCTATCTAGCAATATCTTTTCTGTTTTACTTCTGGATGTGCTAGTCATAAAAAATCCATTCGCAGCCTTGGAAAATTCTGTACAACGAACAGTTTTACGACGTTTCCCGAATTGGGTCACCGGCTAGCGTTCTCCGATGATTAATTTTGTATTTGCTTTCCTATTTTTAAAGTAAATAGTAAGTAAATATAGTATAGTTTGTATTGAAATATGGGCATGAGAATGTTTGGTGATAATTACGTTTTGGAGCGTAATAAGTTTAGGGGATAACTTTAACCGCAACGATAGAGTCCGTATATGCGATTGTCATAAGAGCTTGTTTGTTAGTTTGTCTGTTGCCTTACATCTCCAAAATGATTTATCGGATTGTAATGTTTTTTTTTGCAATCAATTTGTATATTTTCAAGAACGGTTTTAGGTAGGGTTCGTCGCCATAAACTACTAGGAAGCGCCGCAATTGAAGATGGTAAAAACAGTTGAGCGTTTGAATTCTGTAAGATTTAGTTGTTAACTGAGATTCTTTTTTCAAGTAACTAACATAGCAATAATAACAAAATAAGATAACAAGGTAAAATCGAATCACAAAAGATTTATAGTCATTTTCATCAGCAAGGGCAAAGTCTACTGCTAAACACGGGCCTTGCAAAAAATGCATGAAGAAAGGTGAATTTAAGTGGTATAATACAAGAACGTACGCAAGAAATGTTTTGTTTTTTGTTATCCTAACCTAGTACCAAGGCAATAATAATATGATAGGACAAAGCTTATGTTTGCTCAAATTGGACGTCTGTTTGCGGCTTTAAGTTATGTGTACCGTTACCTAATTTTATAACAACGCACACAGTAAGTCGGTTTGATGTTTTCTGTTTAATTTTAAATTAATCAAAATGTAATTTGAGGGATTTTTAATAAACTTTACTTTAAACAGATGCAGGATCTTGCTCATCCCTGATCTTGGTTAGCCCGTGAAATCGATAATTCAAAATGTTTAAGATAAGTCGCGACCAAGAACATTCATGATCAAAAACAGAAAGGTGCAGCATCTAGATTGATTCCGCACCTCCAAAACGTTACCTGAATTCCACCACAATCACGTTTCTACATCGTCTTCATTCCCATCCAACTTGGTAATTAAAACGGACATCCACGAAGCCGTTTATAACTGTCGCTGCATAGAACTTAAACTAAAGTTAGGTAGTTGTAGCAATTTAGTTACAAATAGGGTTGTTAGTTCACCATTAAAAGCTTTAAAAACGGAGTGTATTTTTACAAAGTCCAAACAACGCTGTTTAGAGTATACGCGTTATATTGCGTTTTGTGCAAAGCGCAATCAACGTTTTGTGCTAAGAAACTTTAAATCCAGAACAGTATTTGCTTCAAAACAATTTAGTTTTTAATCAATAAGTATTTACAATAAAATAAACAGAAAATTAAATATACATAATATGTCACTCGTACAATATAAACGAAAAGTAACAACGATGCTTAAATCCTTGACTTACCAGCAGACTGAAGATCTCCTAGTACCTATCGTTATTTAACCTGTTATAATAACCAATTTATCGCTAATTATATGTGTTTAATTGTTATATCTGTCTGAAATAAACATTTATTTGCTGTGTATTTGCTGTGCATCCCTAAAGGATAAAATTTTATAAAAATCGGATTTGATTTCACTAAATTCTTTTAAAACTACTGTTCACTTTGCTTACGAATTAGACTGTGCATAAGTGCATGATTAATATTAAATTTAAGTAACTTTTTTTCGTTGATAAAATTATATACCTAGTACATTTTACTTTATGTCAACAACCACAGACTACAAGGATGCTGAACAACTGTGGCTGTTTTTGTATCCTAAAAACTATATTTTTATTTCTCGTACAAAACGATAACGTTTATATGGTTACTGCGTGAAAATCACATTCATAATTTAGTGAAGAAACGTTGGACAAAATTGATGTACAATTTTATGATTTAAAATGCTGAAGGCGGCACGCATAAAAAAGCATCTGCTGTAATCTAAGTTTCATCCCAGTCTCAATGTAAATACATGGCAACATTTACTTTGTCGGGTACAGACGGAGGTCAGACAGGGCAGAGCGACCTTTACGCGTCCCCTGAAACTGCGCAGTACCTGAACTGAACGTTTATTGGTTCTTTTTAAAGAGATTTAGTGCGTTTCAGTCGGTCTCTGAAGGTAGGTGTGGGTTTTTAATCATTTACATTTCTTTTCATACAAGTTTGAACGTAGTAGGGAAAAGAATTCATATGTTTTAAAATCTTCTTTAACCAAATAAACGCCAACAGTGTTTTATACACTAAGGATAAAAAAGTAATTTTAAAATTCAAGTTACCGAAATAATATCAAATGCTATTCGCACAGAGTAGTTTTATAAAATAGCATTATCTCCTAGTATTTAATAAAGTGTTTATTAAATTTTCTGATACGGAACAAAGTTTTAACTAAATAAAAAAAAGAACTTTATATTAGATTTCAGCCTATGGTAAAGTGTGAGTCATCATAATAAAAGTATAACGAATGGTAGATATGGAAGATTATAAAATAATAATCTATTCATTACAAACGGTATACAGGAAGAGAGTGCCAAACCGCGGCTTCCGAAACAACGAAATATTGTACGATCGGTTTGCATCGACCGATGATAATAAATGTAGCACGCAGGGCATGACATTGTTTCGCTCGGAAACTACATCGACACCACTTTATGGAAATAAATTCATAACTCCGACTGACTGCCTCATTTTGAAGTTTCAATTCGCAAATCCATCAACTGAGGGTTTAGTCAAAGTAACATTAAGTATATTTAGCGTAGGCATTCCGGTCGTTAAGGAATTGTGAAAAAAATGTATGGGATTGACATAAGTTCGAATAATCCAAATGTGATCAGGTGACATTTCGATGTCACCTTAACGACCGGAATCCCTACGCTAAATATGTTACTTTGACTAAACCCTCAGTTGATGGATTGCTTATGTTAAACCCATACATTTTTAGTTTTCTATTAGCATGTTTAGTTATATTAGTGAAAGATTATAGAAAGTCAACTAGGTGCTGGTTAGAAAGGTGATTATTTTTAGTAACAGCACTAAAAATAAGCACCAAAAATAATTGAACTTTTTTATTTTTGTTAGATATTATTTGCTTAAAATTGTTATCCAACCTAAAAACGGTTAAAGACGCCGCGCAAGGCCCAGGAATATGGCGAGACGATCTGGATGCATTTGCACCACAGAAGTCTGATTTTGCATTGGCACGTGATCTGTGAAGGAAATGAGCAGACCTTTGCCAAGAAGATTGAGACAGAATAGGTAATTAAAATATTATTTGCTTGTTTTATGCTATTTAGAGAAATAATTTCAGTAGGCAATACAAATCGTTTATATATTTATATATCAATGTAAACAGGATCTAACAAATAATGTCTCTAAATCAAAAAGTGCTCAGAATAACGGAAAAAACGCTGTAAAAGTAAGTAGTACCAACAGTAGCGGAATATATACATACTGTATTTCACAAAAAATATTTTAGCCACGGAAAGAGATTGATCCAGAGAGCTTTACGGAAATCTTCTGCGTACGATAAAAGTCATACGACATTTATGAGCGCTTGTTTCAAAGTCCTCGGCAGTAGGAATACTTGTGAGAAAAGTGTAAACCAACCATATGTAAAACATTTTTACAGACTTGATACTTTTTTTTATACAAATGAAGTGGCAAACAAGAATACGGCCCACCTGTTGGTAAGCGGTTACCGTAACCTATGGACGCTTGCGATTTCAGGTATATCACTCGCACCTGAAACATAACAGGTGAAAAGTCTCATGTGGCTGTAATTTCACCTTTAACCGCTACAACATAGTAAATAACATCCAATAGGTACATAGAATTAAAATTATCGTGGTTTGTACGTACTTTACTATTCTCCTGCTATGAAGAATTGCTATTAGGGATGGGGGATATCACCTTCTTGGAGACCGCTACTGAATGCAACTACAGTTGATCAAGACAGTGTTCAGACTCGTCTGGAGAGCGACACGGTCAGCGCGGTGTGTGCGCAACCTTACGTCACCGATGCATGCGACGAAGAACGGGTAGCTGCCTACCCTCTACCGCTCGCGCCCCCGCTGTCCAGTCGCGCGCAAAGGGCAGAGCGTCGAGGCCAAGTCAGTTCCCGTCTCACGACCGTCGAGAGCACCATCACGGATGGTGCTCATGAGGAAGGACCTCGAAACGGTCAACGAACGTAAGCAGGAGAATAGTAAAGTACGTGGTATAGTCGTAATAATATTCTAAAACAGGTACATAGACTATAGAATTCCCTGTAACGTAGGTATGAGGAACGACAACAAGGAACTAGGCATTGCTATAACGTACCTAAATACCTATCTATACGTGCAAATTCTTGGTTTATTTAAGAAGGTAATTTAAAGGCTCTTTGCGATAGCTCTGTTGAACAAACTATTCTGATTGCTCCTGTTTATTTTGATAATGTTTTCAGTATCAGAAAAATAAATTGCAAGGATATAAAATCTGTCTATGTTCTTAGACTATGTTTTGACGACCCTGTGGCGCAGTGGGCGAAAGCCCGCCTGAGATGCAGAAGGTTGCGGGTTCGATTCCCGCCGCGGGACTAATGTTTGTATGATCTACAAATATTTGTCTCGGGTCTGGGTGTTTTCTATGTATAATATGTATGTATTTACAAAATAAAAAGTATCTAAGTAATATATCAATCATGTAGTTCCCATAAAACAAGCTGTGCTTAGTTTGGAGCTACATGTGTGAAAAATTTCCAGCATTATTTTTTTTAGATCAAACTTTTCAAACCTTAGATCACAGTCAAACTTATGTTTCTTCACAGTCAAACTTATGTCAAACTTATGTTTCTTTCAAGGTCAAAATTCCGACTCCATTTGGTGGCACGCATATTATGCTTTGATCAATCTTTCTGCCATTCAAGAAACAAAAGGGAAAGAACGCTATTCTATGCTACGCTAAGTTTACGCTACAACCATCGCCGTTTCTATTTCAGCGGTATGGATACGACATTAGAGCAAGGATTTGCAACGCGTAGTATGAAATGTCAAGTGCGTTTGACACTTGTAACCTTCGCCTGTTCAATCGTGCATCAAGGTTGGACATGTGCTCTAACGAACGTGTTGGTATTGATTAATACAGGCAAACTAAAAAACACTTTAAAAATTATTAGGATCTGCTAAACAGAGTTTGAAAAAAAAATTAAACCTTGTACTACCACTGTCTTATTTCTACCGCCAAGAAGTAATGTTCGCATTGCTGTGTTGCGGTATGAAGGGTATGGGTGCCGGTGAAATTACAGACATATAAGTGAAGTTCACCATTATGTCTCAGAGTCGGCAATGTACGAGTGATACCTCTGGTGTTGCAAGCGTCCATAGGTTACGGTAACTGCTTACCAATAGGTGGGCCGTAAGTCTGTTTGCCCTTTTTTGTAAAAAAAAATTGTTTGGCCTTGTTAAGCGGAGGTTTAGCAATTTTTATCTGTGCTGTGTCAAATTTTTACATTAAGGGGATTTCACGCACATCTTGAATTATGCTTTCAGCGTGAAAACAGATAGTTCTGCTCCGATTAGTGCATTTTATGCAATGTCATGTCTTAAATATATCTAATCGGTAGTTTAAATTTAAAAAGCAAGTACAAAAATACAACGAGGCCTGAATCAAAGAAGGTTAGGCAGGAAACTTCTTTGATGCATTTGTCAAGTCAGTATCATCTGTGGGAATGACTTCCCTCCTAAATTAATCAGTAGTTTATCTAACCGGTTTTAATGCACAATGTCTAAAACACAAGTCAGTGTACCTTCTTAAGAATAAGATTTTGTTTATTATGATATCTGTTTAAGGTGTACAATAAAGTATTTTCATTCATTCATTCATTCAAGTCTTGCACTTAGTGTAGACACCGCAAACCAACCTGTGCGAGTACAAGCCTTACAAATACTTATGTATGAAAATATGTTCTGTTTTTTTATTATGATTATGTAAATGCTTGATTTTGAATAAAAAAATCGAATAATAAATTAAATAATAACCTTCAATTAATATTTTTTTCACTTCAAGAATAAAATTATTTTGATTATTTCTGATTGGAAGTCGGTTTGTACCTATTTGTCTTTTAATTACCCGCGTCGTAAGGACTTATAAGGGTAGGTTTGTTTGTTAGTCTGTTACCATTTATCTCCGGTATCTTGAACGGCTTCTGTGATATTTTGAAACAAAATGGGACGAGAAGACCATGAAAAGTGTTAGGACAATTTTGGAGGTTTTTGTTTAAATAACTATTCTAGAAGGCGATATTATATATATGTACGATTTGTTTAAAAATAAAGGTTATGGAGAGGTAAGATGGATGTATCCTGAAATTATAAAATTATAACAATGTTTTATTGAATGTTTGAAAGTAAGGGTAGGTAGTAGATTAGATAACATAAGTACTATAGAAATTGTTTAAACAAAGTAGTTTATTTTTCTAAACATGTTTGAAAAAAGTTTGTTTCAAAGTTGTTCCAAACTTCGTGACTGTAAAGCTATTGTTTTACAGTTTTTAAAACTAAAGCTGTTTAGTTGTAAATAACTCAAGTAAAACACGTAGCAGGTACCTAATTCAACAGTAAACCGCTTGAAATAAGCTTCGTGACTCAGCATTTAACACGTACAGAAACACCCGACAAATAAGCTCGAAACTCCTTGGCATAAAACTTCGCAAGCATCCACAAAAGCAAGTGCATATTCACATGGCATAAATACAGCAAATGTAAACCCACGCATTCATTTCAATTAAGCGATTTACGCTTAAACCAACAAACACAACGAAGCCTAGAGCGAACGAGACGCGCTTCAGTTTTTATTAGATTTATAGCTTCGTTTACACAACCTGACGTCACTCAGCTATCTCTGAGTACTTACGAGATTCGAGTAACTCCATGGGAAAATAGAGATCCATCCGCAGTAAACAGAAGTCGCGAGAGCAACAAGTCGAAGCAAGGGCGGATCACATCGACATACCCACGCACGACCTTTCCGGGTCTTTACGATCTATACGACCCTGTCTATCCTTATCCACAGCCCACGCATCGGATGGATTGTCGCCAACCATGCGTAATAATTTCAATAATTTCTACTTCCTTTCAAATCCGCTTTATAAGAGAACCACAAAGAAAATCATGATGATGTCGCCGTTTTTATTGTAAGCATTCGCTAAGAAAAACACAAAAAAATGGTAGCTATTCGTTTATGGAAGTGCGAAAAACTGAGCAGCGGTCTTGAACACTGTTATCTCATACGCCTCAAGGTTGCATACGAACAAAAACAAACAGTACCATTTCCCGTAGGGTAGCTCGGGCGGCAGTGTGTTATAGAGGTGGTGTTGGCCGGTGGGTAGTGCTGCTCCATGGTCGGAACCGGTGGCAAGTCGGCGATCATCACGGCCAAGTGGCAGAGACTGCCGAAGCCGCAGCGTGACGACTCGCGCTTGATACGCCACCGCGGTAGGCTATCAAGACTGGACTGGCCTTTGAAATAGCGCGCAATTCGCCAGGAAAGGATGAAAAGCTTTGTACGCATGCGCTAAGACAAACGCGGGAAGTATATTTTCTAGAAGTGACTTCCGCAAACAAGTGCTACGTGGATAACCCGTCAAACGTGGCCGCATTTTGACTTTGAGGTTATAATACTTTAGAGGAAGGGACTCAAAGAGTCGGTCTGAAATGTTGTGTCGAAAGTAAAACAGATTTTGTTATTATATATGAATAAATAAATAAAAATAAATAATTCTGGTCATTTTTCACACAGCACCATCTAGCCCCAAACTAAGCAGAGCTTGTATTATGGGAACTACATGACTGATATACTACTAAGCAGAGCTTGTATTATGGGAACTACATGACTGATATACATTTTTTTTTGTAAATACATACATATTATACATAGAAAACACCCAGACCCGAGACAAATATTTGCAGATACAAACATTTGTCCCGAGGCGGGAATTGAACCCGCAACCTTCTGCGTCTCAGGCGGGCCTTCGCCCACTGCGCCACAGAGGTCGTCGAGAGAGGAATGACCCGTGATTGGCTAGAAAACTATCCTGTGTAAGAAAATTAAAGGATAAGTATTTTGATATATCTACTGAAGTTGAGTCCATCCACATATTATATAACTAATATTTTTTTGTGTCTGAGTTATAGTAAGAATAAACGATTTTCGTTAGTATGGTGTTTCCAGGGTTTCTGAGACAGTTCAAGACGACATATTCTAAACCTATTATACTGGTTTAAACAGGTAACTTCTAGAGTCAATTAAATATTCTATAGGTTCTTTCTTCCCTATTAGAAACTATTACGAAATCACAGGTATTATTTATGTAAATTAACTGGAGTGCTGAGATTACCGAAAGTGGGACACAGGTCAAGGATGGCTCGGTGCCCCTTGAGCCGATTCCTAACTAGTTACAAACTTGTTGTTTGGATTTTAATTATCTTCGTAACGTTTGAACCGACTTATATGAAAGTTGGAATAGTTCATGACCTAAAAAAATCACAACGATATTTTTATCCGGGTCCACGTGAGCGAAGCTGTCGGCAAAAGTCAGCTTCACTATACATAACACGCTGACTATTTCACGCACGTTACGTAAAGTTGAGATCTAGGTCTCTTCAAAATAACCTATTACTATTCTGCACTAATTAAAAATACCATCACTGTCTCACATTTCCTGGCCAAACACCAAACGGTGCTTATCCCTGCTACTCATTAGTTCTCACTTCTTCGAAAACATTGCATATATAAATGTGTTCAACACGTAGTTATAGGTATATTTAGGCTAGATGATGCCGTGTGAAAATGTCCAGTTATTATTATTATTTAAAGATTAAAGTCTGGCAGAATGCTCTCAACAAAGAGTGTCACGCAGGATCGTAGAAACCTACTAGTTTATGTACCTGTTGTGATCTACTCGTAGATAGAAGTCTTAAGCAAATAAAATAAAACTCTTTCGTCAATAGTTCTACCAATACCATTTTAGTTCATCCTTATTTGGCAGTAAGAAACAAATAACTATTATTATTGTTACAACTTATAAACAAGGCCTCGTCTGGTTTCCAAACTAAGACCAATGAAAAGTCACATTTTGAAACGATACTCTGTAATTTTAATACACAGGAGGTTCCGATGGTTTTACTTTTTACAGAAGTAAAACCAAAGAAGAATTTTCGTAGGCATACTAACTTTGGCCGGTAATTTGTTGGCTATTTTGTATGACATTTATTTGAAACTAGTTGTTGCCCGCGGCTTCGCCCGCGTGGTATGTTAATAAACGTGGCATATGACCGTCTCCAGGCTTCAAACTATGTCCACCAACTTTTGAATGAATCGAACCAAGGATTACAATTTATACAAAGTTTAGAACTCAATTGCACACCCCCAAAGAGTAATTTTGAAAAAATAAAAAATACGTGTTTCATTATTTATTTTTAAGTTTATGTGTACCGAGTTTTGAGTGAATAAAACCAAGGAATATTTTTTTCCATAGAAACTTTACCACCCTGCTTGGGGGTTAAGCCAAGTTAGGGGTTGATTTTCGAAAATAAGATTAGCCTATGTGTTATTCCCGAAACTTAACTATCTACATTCCAAATTTCATCAAAACCGGTTAAGTAGTTACGGAGTTACGTGGTATAAACATTCACACACACACAGACTTTCGCATTTATTATATTAGTAGGATAGGATAAATGTCATAAATATGATATGCTTTCTCTTCGTGTAAAAAATATGGATTTCCAACTGTGACTGACTGACTTTCTTGTTATCGTTATAATATTTCCACCATGATAAAGGTAGGTATAGAATACTTATTTCGCTAACCGCGAATGGGGACGTCATGTATACTCATAATGATTGTCACTAGGCAATCATTATGCAAAATGGAAAGCTTCAAAATAAAACTATAATGACATCATGCCTTGTGTTGAATGACTACGCTCATCCCACAGATTTACCGGAATCATAATATTTAAAAAAAGTAGAGTATGTTTGATCGCTTTGTGTGGCGGTGGTTGTTGTAAGCTTTCCGCGGTGCACGGCGAACGCTAATTTGCACATGTGGCGCGACCAGACACAATCCTCGTCACCAGTCCGCTTAGCATGAGCACCCCTAAGACAGAGCATTGCACATCGTTCCGTGGAAACTCTTTCTCTGTTGAAGCAGTCCGGCTCTGGAATAAACTACCATTTTAAAATAAATAGGTAGACTCTAAAGAATCTTTTGAAGATTAACTCGCAAACACTTCTTTGATGAGTTGTATTCATTGCTTATCTACCCTACCTTCCAACTATTATTTATATCTATAAGAGCCTATAAATATGTAATTATATATGTATATTCAAGTAAATGTGATTAGATATATAACATAATATTGTATCTATTATAGCTATAAGTTGAAAAAAAATGTAGCATGCTTACCGCCAATCACAACAAATTGGTTTGGCTGGTAGAAAATGCTTAAGCATTAAGTCTACCTATTGTTCACTTTTCATTAAATGTGCAATAAAGAGTTAATAAGATTAATAATAACGTTTTGTATACGAAAGAAAAGACAAAAACTATTTCTGTCGCCTATTCTGTCAAACAAAAGAGAAGGACAAAATATTTTTTGTTTTATCGACGGTAGACAAAACCGTTGTCAGCGTTCATGCTAAGCATGCAGGTAGAAATAATGGGAATATTCTTCTCTGAGTTCATATGAGCTAGTGATCAATCAGGTTGTAGAAAAAAAACACGCTAACAACTTTATTCCCCATGATGGAAATCCTCAGATACATACCCAGTAAGTAGCTCTTTGAGGAAACAAGTAGGAGGTAGTCAGAGACTCGTCCAAACATTATAATTGCTACATGTCTGCGTTTTGCATATTATGTACTTAGCATTTCTCGTGACATGTTACAAGCCCATCGCCACCTCATGAAAAAAAGGCATTTTAGATAAAAATGGTAACAGACAAACCAACAAACAAGGGACCTCGTACCCGAAATGCATACACGATTATCTTGCATAGCGGATAAAAACCCGTGAAATCTCTTTGTTTCTCCCACTCCTAGTTACGAGTACATTACCATGCGGTCGTATCCTGAAGGTCGTTTCGCATCAAGGCAGAGATCACAGATATTACCCTAATATAAGTGTAGCGGGTCTTTTACGAGGCAGTCGAGAGACTATAGATAATTTTCCGCATAACGATTAAATCGCCTTTGGTAGGTACTTATTGAGCCCAAGGAAGGCATTAGACGAAGTGACTTTTACTAGCCATTGCTTATGGTGAAACGCCCCAAAATCTTTTCAAATCGTGCGGTCATTCGCCGCTGTCAACTTATGTAAGTTGATTTTCAAAACCAAAAAGGGGTTGAGAATATAAATTCGGAACTCTAACATTGCATATCTAAAAAAAAAAACAGACTGAGAGATGACGACCTCTGGATCTGTTTTTTTGTCATAGCCTCATCTTCTCCGATAAACTCAGTCATTTTGCAAGACGCAGAGATCACGGATTGGTAAGAACGAGCAAACGAGTGTGTAGTAATATAAGTGTAGTTGAACTTTTACAAGGCAGTCGAGAATCTAAAGATAATTTGCCGCGACATGTGATAAAATCGCCAGTCCTTATTTAAGGCCCGATGCGGACGGCTGCCCTATTGTGTGTGCTTAAGCGATGCTTAAGTGGTGATTAGGGTGATACCCAGGTGATGGTTATCTGTTTATTCAAGAGGGATTTAGCATGGTGAGCAAGATGCAGGGAAGATTTTAGAGTATATTGGTTGGTATGGAATCGGTTGTGTAATCCAATTACATGTTTTAATATAAATTAATTTTCGTAGCAAAAAAATCAAGAATAGATAATATTACCTGAGAGATAATATTATTAAATTAAATTCGGTAGGAAGGTATCAATCCTAAAAGCCAATATGTTGTAAAAATAAGCCAATATTTATGCACAATGTAAAAGGTAGAGTCTTCGTTGTTTGTATCTATTAGAACAGCAATGCTGCCCATAAATCAACATTACCAACATCGTTGATAGCTTTGAAGCCTATGTTATTAGCACATCATAGAAAACCACTATAAGCGGAGTTGAATAGTAACATCGCAAGAATGTTTTAAGATTTATTGAGAGCCTTTCATTTATTTACGACCCTGTTTCCATCCTAATGCATATTACAACGGCTCTCAATAAAATTATTATCGAGAGAGCAACACATTGAATCAGCTTTTTTGTAATATTTTTTTGTATATTCAGTTGCTCAATTATAATGTGAGTAGTTGCTTACAATGTTGCCGACTTTGCACGAGGGTGAATAATGAATGGCAATGCCATCGACTACCCTTTTTATCATTACATAATTGAAATACCACACGGATATTCATATACGTTTGTTAGCTATTTAGCAAAAAGTGTGCTGTGATTTACAGAGAGAATAATCAAATCTAATAATGATCTGGATTAGTTGAGCTATCTATAGATCATTTGCGATGGTCTGTCGGTGGCTCACCTTTTTCATTATGTTTGTTTTGTTTAGACTTTAAAAAGTAGACGTACATTTTTTCAGTGGACAAGTTTATTTTTAGATAATTTTGAAAACTTTGATGGGTTTTTCTTTCATAGATTGCAGCGCTACACTAGCGCTTGCGCTACTTGCGGCGATAAAATGTATCTAAGATCTATCCTTGAAGACTTAAAAAAAAACAAATTCTAACATAAACAGTTTTGAAAAATTCTATAACCTCCACCCTATTTTTTCCTAATAACTTGTGACGATAAAATCAATCTAAGGAAATGCCTTGAAGTCATTGAAATTGATTGCTAACATCCCATTTCAATTGGATAAGCCATTTCTAAAATAAATTGTAAAATACATCATACAAACAAACAAAACAACCTGTTATGGCAAATGCATAAAGGTACTTCGCGGGTACAATATATATAAATACACCTTCAAATTTAAAATTTGGTTTGAAATCTGCGTTGATCTACTAGATTGCCTAATAGCAGTCAACTGTTGCAATAATTACAAAATTGAACACACTAAAATACAGGACCAATAGTCTTCAAACGGCCCACGGGTTCAAAGACACAATAATGATGCAAAAAGGACTCACCTACTCCAGACATTCCAAAATTTAAAAGCTTACCTGTAAGAGACAAACAAAAAGTTATAAAATCGTCACTTCTCCGCATAAAACCTAACGAACTGTAAGCAGAAATTTCCGTAAAATAAATGTTTATGCAATATAATAAATACAAAAGCAAAGAAATTTACAGAAAAAACAGGTAGCAAACACGACGCCGATGGTAAGCTAACCGGTGATAGGAATGCTGGTGGGTCTAGAATGGAAAACATCGTGGGAAAACTGGCACGTCTTAACACCGAAACATCGAAGAAATGTGTCACAAGTGTCACACGCCTTTACGAGTTGCACTAAGTCCTTTCATCACTTAGGATCATTAGGCCCTTTTCAGGGTTACAATACCTTAAGCTGGTCTTATCACTGGCCACAAAGCGCAGAGTGCCCAAGCAAGTATCGGTGACATCTAAGAAACCCGAAACAGCCACATACATAGTTCTGTTCTGAGACTATGTGTGTTGGATATTTTTTGGGGGGCTCAGACACTAGGATTACCTGTGTCATGGTTACTAGGAACTACCAGTACAGTGGTTCTACAATGCCCTGACCGGAGCAAATATCTGCAGAACATGCAAACTTTTGCCCTGCAGCGGGAATCGAAACCGCACCTCTTCTATCGCAGCTGGCCACTGGCCCGCCGCGCCACCGAGATTGTAAAAGTTCAACGCGTCAATATAGTCCTGTTCCAGACCACAGAAGACATAAACAAATACCACGCGCCCAAGCACGCGATGCTCTGAAGCTATTTGTCCTTATAAAGTTGGCTGGTTTATTGTGAGGATTGTAGAATTGCAAGTATCTGCCTGCGCGGGTTCATTACCGGTGGGTAAACGCAGGCCACCAGCTTTCTTAGTGAAAGTAGCCTCGCGTTATGTACACCAGTTACGGTTCTGTTCGGTTTTATAACTGAATCGATTCAACAGGAAAAATTCTGACAATGTAAACGATTACCTATTGGAAATATCCATGAGTACGACTGAAATATTTACTATGAAGAGAATTTGTTGAATGAAATACTCAAATATTTGCTTTACGGTTTGGGTAAATAAATTGTTCAGAAACTCAACAACATTTGCTGTGATAAGTTTCGTTATTTGTTAAGTAATGCCATACATTACATTAAAATCATGTTTTCCTTTGGTTTCATTATACCAGCTTTCGTTTATGAACGAAAGCTGTGTATCAGGTTATGACTCAAATATATTTTTGTTTAAACTCTTAGACACTTGTTTATTTGGTTTTTAAAGTATTAACCCAAATAGGGTAAAACATAATGAGGGCAATTACAAGGATTTATAATATCCCAAAAATACAACCATTGAATAAACAAAGCGACAACTCTCGTCAATTGTACTAAATGTAACTTTAGCCATTGAACAGACTTGGTTAAAAAGCAAAGTTGCAAAGTTTATCTCGTAGATGAAACCGCTTCCAAGAATTTCGACCAGGCTGGTATAGATCTCGTGGCTTAGTTGGTATAGTATAGGTCCCCGTACCAAACGGGTTCGAGTCCAGCCATGTTAAAATTGTTCGGGTTTCTTACAATAAGATTCTGTTGTAAGCTTCAAAAGTATGTTTTTTGAAAATTTCGCAATCTTAATCGATGTGAAAATCTTTGCCTACAAAACGTTTCAGGAATATCCTATAGAATCCACATAACGAGCGCACATAGTAAAATGATTCCTATTACATTATTAAACTAACATACCGACCCCAATTACTCGACAATGAGATTTTACATCCTATTATCCTCCGTATCCCTTGTTAAAATCACAACTACCTACCCGCTGGTCATGAAATTGAAAGCCACAGGAGAGTAGTAAGGTAAGATTACCGAACATCAAAAGCTTACTGACTGCGTTGGGTCGGACACGTCGGCAGGATGAGGGAAGATAGGGCTGTTAAGTAGGCGTATCAGAAAAGAGTGACTATCTGGATGAAGACCACCGAGATGATGTCAAGTCTCGAATAAACCACTACTTTGTATATGCGTAGTAATATTATCCGAGAGTAAAGCTTAGAGAGTAGGACTCAGTCAGATAACAAAACCAAAGCGGCAGTGTAACGAGTTTTTTTTTTCGTAAACCTTTGTAGTGGACCTATTTGTCTTCACAGATGAAATAGTTGGAAGAGTGGGGACTGATAGAGGCTGCTTTTCTAGTTCTGTAAATAAATTTAGAATAAAAAATGGTTTCGTGGAGGTTGTATAATGTGAGATTAATCTTTATTGTCTAATCAAGGGAAAAAACAGTGCTCACCAAAGATAGCTTAGTAACCGCAATTTGGCACAGTACGGCGCATTTTGCCTCAGATCGCATTTTTGTAGGTAATGGGTCGCGTTGAGTCGAACACTGCCAGCGACAGCCCACCAATTACAAAATCATTAATAAACACCCGAAAATATGAAGTGGCAAAATAATAAAGCCAAAATGTCGGGTTTTACTGCGAAAATTGTCGGGTTGCGGCCAGCGATTTATTCATAAAATTTAAACTGGCCTGGAGTAACCACTGTTGGTTTATTTGATAGTACGAATATGGAGCGGTGTAATAAAAAGAAAATAAAGAAACGGTTATTGGTTTTTAAGATGCGAATTAAATGGAACGATTCAGTAAATTAAACAGTACCTCCTTTTCCTTGCTACTTATTGAATTTATGATGCGCTCTGTAGACTCTAGAGTCTAGAGCCATATATGTAGATACCTAGTCCTAATATTGAAATTATACACCTTCATGCTAATTTCAACTGAAAAAAGACATCGTTTAGTTTAGAAGTCAGTTTATTTTAATTAAATGCAAAATAAAGCTTTTGGTTCTAGAGCGAAGATCTAAAACTGACAAGGAGATGGAATATCTTGTGACCTATCCGAATTGCTCTACGATTTAAGATAACTTTAAAGCCAACTTATGGCCGTGTAGCTCATTTTTGTGCAAAAATTTAAACATTTATTTCACAACCCTGTAAACATTATACCTTAAACTTGGAAACCTAATTTTAGTGTTGAAGCTTCTGGGTTAGTTCAATGTAATTTTCACAGATGGTAGTTCAGTTCACAAGAAAGGAAAGTTTATGAAAAAAAAAAAAACAGTGACTGGGATGATTGGAAAGTGATTGGGATGAGTCACGAAGGTCACCATTTCCCTGTTAATCTAGAACCATCTCGCTTGAATCATCCTGTGTAAGTACAGGCACAAACAGCCTAGGTAATAATAATTAGTGAAGAACAACCAAACCAAGCTTTATTATAAAGTTAACAAATAAGATGAGTCCCGCCAAGAATTCATACCATCCATTTAGCCAAGTTCTCAGAAAACGAACTTATTCTATACGTTCACAACTCTGAGATCTTTTCTTCCATAGAAACATTATAAGCTCAAAACATTATTTTGTTCGTGTAATATTTTTCCTGTCTCAGTAAAAGACACTTTTATTTGGCATTTTCAAGGAAACTACGATTGGAATTCCGGCTACAGAGTCAATTTGCCTTCTAGACTGCTGGAAATTTATAGTAACAAGATTCCGGTTTTACGACTAGATTCCTCAAAATAACACTCAATCTTGTGCTCAGTGCTTATTCAAAGAGGCAAATAAAATATTAGAAACTTATTGCCACCACGAAATGTTTATATTTTAGGTAAAATGATTCTAGAATGGACTTTATTTATCATCATTAGCCAAGAGAAGTCCCCTGCTGGGCATAGGCTTCCCTTAAAAAGTTAAACGAAGAACGAAGCCACCTTCATCCACCAACTTCGATGTCAACGGTCCATTGAGTACATTTTGCAGACTACAAGTTGAAAACTTCTATGTGTCTGTAAAATGTTTGAAGTCACCTCAGGTTTATCCGTGTTCACATAAGTGGGTAATTCCGTTCCAGTGTAGCAATTCTCCGAGTTTGCTGAAATAATTAATGAATTCCACCTTGCCTTTTCGTTTCAAGTTTATTTGTTCGGATGAGAAGTTAATTACCCTGTTAATGTGTTTCACTTTTGTATTTGCAGTTATAAAATAACGATCGAAGTTACATAGGTATGCGCTTTCTTTTTCAAATTGCCTATTTCAACATTCAATACATCTTGCATTGTTGAATGCCTTAACTGATTCGCTGCGGCGTACGCTTTTTTCTATTTTTTATGTCAAAATGAATACCTTTAACTTTGTCAAATAAAAGCGCGGTTCGGTGTGCATCAGAAGCACGCGCTGTCGTTCAAATATTTTTAAAGCATGCCTATTGCGTAAGTATGCAATATTTAAGGAAGAGACCTTAATGGAGATTAACGTTGCTATCTTAAATAAGTTAGTAATAGGTACCAGCGGCTTTTTGTACCCATCTTATATTGAATAAGTTTATATATATAATTAAAGAGATAAATACCGTATAGAAGGTCAGAACTGAATATTTACTACGATGCCTACGATGTTCCTCAAAGATATAATACGGATTATCTGCAAAGTGACAGCTTATGCTAACAATGAAATAAGAGACCCCAAAAAGCGTTTCATTTTCCCATTTTCCGAGGAAAGACGAAGAAAACAAGGAAAAATAAATAATGGAGCCCAATTAAGTG
The DNA here is from genome assembly GCA_958496245.1 of Perizoma flavofasciatum. Lineage (NCBI taxonomy): Eukaryota > Metazoa > Arthropoda > Insecta > Lepidoptera > Geometridae > Perizoma > Perizoma flavofasciatum. The sequence continues at coordinate 6,154,224 of OY292433.1, forward strand.
AGCAATGAGTGTTCCTCGGGATAAACTAATGAGACACAGTTCTTGTAAAAGTATGACAATACGATCGCGTATTTTTTTAAATCTTATTGGTGGTTAACTCAAATAGGCATACGCCCAGCAGACGGTAAGCGGTTACCATCACGTAATGATTAATGCAACATGGAGTTTTTAAGAATTTGCAAAACTCTAACTACAGGCTGACAAAAATAAAGAGTTGGTAATGTACTGAATTTGTATAGATGTGGTAAGTTTCATGAATAAACAGATTCGAACTAGCCATATTTTTTTTTACTTCAGGTACAGCGTGAAGAAGGGAAGACATTTGGTTTCGGAACCAAAACAACCTGATTTTGTAAGTTCTCTACTACGTTTTGTTGAGTATTCAACAAAAACACCATATTCTCACTTCAAGAATTACGAAAAAAACAAAAAGAATCTCTCTATAACTTGTCCTCATCACACCCCAAAAACATTTTCCTCAAATAAGCGTGTTAAAGACAAAACAACCTTTTCTATTACCGAAAGGGTAATCACGGCGAGTCGAATGAGTCCCGAGCTATATTCCGCCCATAATCCTTAACGATGAAGAGCAGAATAACATTGCCCCATAATCCTGTGGGGTTAGCATCAGTATCTGATGTTATCGAGTCCTTTTGTCCGGTTATTTGTCCTGTTACTTGTTCTTTTTTTGTTGCAGTTCGTCGAATCAGTGACCAAATTGAGTTATCAACAAAGGCCTACAGATTAGTAAATTTAAGGGATTCGATGCGCCTAGTTATGGCTTCTTTTATTCCACTGGTCAATGAAATAGGTACCTTTCATAAGAAAAGTAAAATAAAACAGAACTGGCCTCTTAGACAAGAAACACTTTCTGTTGGCGCAAACGCCTGCAAAAAGATTGGACTGTATGGAAATGACATTAGATTTTGAGATGTCATGTGACTGCAGCCAAGTCTTTAAGGAAAACTAAGCGTGAGTTATAGACGCCCTGGTAATGCCATATAGCATAATAATTGTGTCTAAAATGAGGACGGGACCTAATGGTTTTCGATTATCTTTGATTGCTTTGCGAGACGTGGAATGCTAACTACATACAAGAAGGTGGACATATGCCTAATATAATGTTTGGACGTACCTTTTACTACCTCTTGGTATACTCAAAGATCGCAGATGAGGATGCCCATAATGGGGAATACAATCGTGAGCGTGTTTATTTTTGATTTGTTTGCTTTGTGATATACTATCATAAATGATAACAAGACATAACTAATGTGAGCCTTTAGTTTCTGAAATTATGTAGTTCGTTCAAACGGTGAACTAATTTCGGCCACTTAGAACTAATATAAGCTTGGTCGAATCGCGCAATTCTCTAACTTAGCTTACTTATCTACTGGTAGTTGTAAAACAACCTTACAACACATTATGTTTTGTTAGCAGGCTTAAGTTATGAAATGTGATAATTAAAATTACGAGTATGAACTCATCTGCATTAACATCGGTTGTACAACTAGGTCAGAATCACACTGGGGCTTAGAGTTTTGAGAAGGCTCATTTTCAACAAAATGAGAGGTTTTACAAGGATGTTTTACTCGACAGATATATAGAGCTTGGGTTTATAAATGAGCGAACTTTTCTACCTTTTTAGCACAGATTTATAGTCAGGATTATAAAGTTTAGTTTAGTATACCACACCGGTGGCAATGCCAAAAGTCAATAGCTGTCAGAAAAAGATAATAACATGTTGTACCAATACTTTGCATTGTGATCTAGTTATTGAGCTTGCTTAATCATACTGACCATTAAGTAAAATGGAATTGAATTATTGAACTCCCAATAAATACATTCCGGCTAATATCCAATCAGATTGGTCAAAAGCATTCAACAGCCGCCTAGCCGTTTATTAACTAATTACCTAGCACATAATTACTTGTACCGATGATATCAATGTCGAAAAGCCAATTCATTGAAAACGGTTTGTCGTCCGAGAGATTCTTTGACAAGATTTGTTGATAAAAGCTCTGGGGGTAAAAACGTGAGGGGGAGGGCTACCCATCCGGACTGGGTCAAGGGTCACTGGATCTGCCGACTCGGGAGCCACCCCGCCTCAATGTATATAGGATAACGATAACGGCCCATCGTGGCCTCATTACCTTCCTATATTGGACCACTTATCACTCCGGACAACGTTTCGTCACTTACCACGACCAATTTCCTTTATCGCCACTATTATCTAAAGGACACACACGACGTTTGTAAACAAGCAATCATCGGCGCGGAATAAAGCAACAAAACGCGAGTTAGTGATAGAGCAAAATTGTGGCTTGTGCCTACTTGATTTCAAATATTTATGCGCAACGTGGAGCGCCGCGGGGCGGGAGCTCGCACTGGGGTGGAAACAGTAAAGCGTGTTATACCACAACAAATAAACATTTTAGCTGGAAAACCACGCTGGAAAAACCGACACTGTTATAAACTGATTTAAAAATTGACTCCAATATTTCTGCAGCGCTGGTTCTCGTTTAATAATATTACCTACCACTTCATTCGTGCTTCCCATAAGTGCATTCGAGTTACAAATTGAAACCAGGAATTCATTTTTACTTTGACTAAAAAAATATGGGCAAATTTCCTTGGAAGAGATAGAGATTATTGTAGGGCAAGTATTCTGGATACAGTATATAATAAAATTATTTGACTAACTCAATACGAGATTCAACGCCATTTACGACATAACTTATCGGTATTTGGCCTCTTTATGAGGAAACAGCTATTATCGGGTGTCACTTTTACAAATCATTTGGAATAATTGTCTGACATAGATTGTCTCGCTAAGCTTTTATCAACGACAACCTACATATTTCGTATAGAGATTCTCTATTGGGAAATTACTTTAGAATAATTGAGTTATTATTCTGTACTTAATTAAGGGATAAATGAATGTTGATTTATATCAGGATAAATTTATGTGGTATAAAATTAAGGGGATGTAACGTTTAGCGAACAATTAAACATTCTGGTCGCGTACTATAATATTGCCTTCATAATAAGCCTCTCGTTCGGCCGACATTTTTATTCCGGACTCGTTCGCACTCAATTTTATTCTGAGACAAAAAATCCCTATGCATATTGGAGTTTGAGAAGTTTAACCACTGAAATCATTCATTCGATTACTGGAGATTTCTGACAGATTAAAATATCACTTTGTAGCTTACTGCTCTTTTATTAGGTTTTTATCTAGCTCTGATTTTTGTTGCGTTTTTTTATTTTTTACCAAGCATGGCTTTATAGCTCATCAGAATCTTTATAATGAGAGAAGCAGTTGTGACACCACGGTACCTCGTAGTTCCTGAGACCTACAATACAGGGAATCCTAGTGTGGGTCAGGACTATGATGTCGCTGTTGGATGCAAAAAAATATGTGTATAATATACCTAACAGAAACAGACTACTATCTAAAACCATTGGAAACGATATCTGCATTTTTACTGGATGAGTTGATAGTTAGGTCAACTGATCCAGATCACTACCAGATAATTTTGAATCAGACGCAACAACTGAATATTCTGATCATAGGTATAACTCATAGAACCGACAGCCGCTGAAACAAAGGTATTCGAATGGTTAACATAAATTGGACGAGAGCAACGCAGTGTAGGATGGCTTAACAGATTGGCTAATGACATCAAAGAAAGTGTGTGGTCTAAGTCCGTTCGTCATGGCACCTGTGGCAGAGGATTTTGCAATAATCACCAAGTATTACCCGCCATTTGTAGTTGATTTGCTGACGATTCAAAGATATTTTTAGAAGCTGTTTATTATAAGCACCACCTCTGACTTGGTTTGACGTCAAGCATACGAGTACCAATTAATATAAATGCCCAAGTTTGGATGATTAGATCACGGTTGCTTATAATCTCCGTAACAACTTGATCAATTGAAATTCGGAATGGGTATGGTTCGTGACCTAGGATCCTACTAATATTATAAATGCGAAAGTTTGTGAGGATGAATGTTTGTTACTCTTTCACGCAAAAACTACTAAACGGATTTTGATGAAACTTTACAGTAATATAGCTTATATATCAGAATAACACATCAGCTACTTTTTATCCGGGTACTAACGCGGGCAAAGCCGTGGGCAGAAGCTAGCCATACAATGATAATAATTGAAACTCTAAGTCAGGTCCGACGAATCTGTATGAGATATGCACGTGTGTTCTACAATAACTTGGGAATGGTTAATCCGATCTCCATCCTACTAATATTATAAATGTCAAAGTTTGAATGTTTGTTGTTGATAATCTCCATAAATAGGTAGCTATTATTATTATGTGACTGCTAGTACAATTGACGGTAGCTGAATTAACTGCCTACAATTTGATACCTACTTCATCTAATTTTTGTTACAATATTTATAGTCGAGCTGTCGAGAAGTTTTATTTGAAGAATGATTTGTCATTTTGCCTTGAGATATAGACAATTAAATTATCTTGTAGGTTTAATTTTATACAATGAAAACTCATTTAGTAAACATATAAAATATCACGTACCGTACTACCAGTGAAGTGTGTAGGTACGTGGTAGTTACGGTACGTGAAAATATCTAATAGGTTTTGTTGAGTTGTTTGAATATTATAAATAAAATATTATCTTAACAAGAAATCACATGTGGACCGATTTTAACAATTTTTCAACAAATGAAAGCTAAAATATCAGGTATTCAGGTAAGTAACATAGGAAAATATTTATTTAAAAAAAAATAGAGATCCTTAAGAAAATTGCAATAATGTAACCCAAAGTAGCAAGATTTTGCCTATAAAACTTATTATTTAGAGTGCGCTGAGAAAACTATTGACTTGACGAAACATAAAAATGATATACTACATGATTAAAGTACTCATTATTACCTACAAGAAAGTCCGCGAGGGAATATATCTTACTATCATAGTTAAGTCACAATAGCAGCTTTTTTGTTCTAAAATTTAAATAGATCGCCGATATTCCCACGGAATCGAAACTTACGCGGGTGAAACCGCGGGGCGCAGCTAGTCATATATAAAACTGTTCCGTTACTGATTGGCGGATCAACGCACAACCTAAACCATAAGTCCTAGATGCATGAAACTTGGAGAGTATATTCTTCTTATGGTGTAGGGGTGCAATAAGAAAGGAATATATTCTTCAATCCAAATGAGAAAAGTCTGATATAATAATTTTCCCAAAATATCCCTCAAAGGGGATGTAAAGTCCAAGAGGTGAATCAAGGCACAGTCCATTAGTCCTAGAAGCATGAAATTTGGGTACGGAAGGCACCGTAAGAGTGTAGTGCACCCCTACACTCTTACGGTGTAGGGGTGCACGAATAATGGACTTTGGAAAATTCTATCCCTAAGGGGGAGAAAAGGGTTAAAAACCTTTGTATGAAAAAATGGTATTCCTTGAACTACAACCACATAAATAGACATCCAAATGATAAAATACTAATATAATTATCTCCACAAACTACCCCTCGAAGGAGTTGTAGAGGGTGTCCAAGTTTGTATGGGAAGTTTTTAACGAGTAGTCCAATTTGTTGAAACTCGGCATAAATATTATTCAGTACAAATGATAAAAGACAAATACATTTTTTTCTAAACTACCCCTCAAAGGGGGTAGAATAGTGTGCTAAGTTTGTTTAAGAAATGTTTAACGCGTGGTGCGATATGCTGTAAACTTAGTTTAGATACTTAAAATACAGAAGAACTGAATACGTATCAGAATATATCATGCAATTATTTTTAATGCACCTATCAATTATCTATCCTACGCGAGTAAACCCGCGGGCGTCGGCTAGTTAAACATAAACTTATCGCTTTGTGGCCCTTTTAGCTACCCTGTGTAAACAATGGTCACAGCCCATTATAAAATGTTTTATAGAGCTGGAAGCTATTAGTAAAATATTCATGGAACTACATTAAGTAATAATATTTTAAGAGACCCAAGCTGGCCCCTGTCCAGCGCCGAACTAAATGATTATTCCTATAAAATGGTCATGGTATATATTTTCGAGAATAATCTGCGTACATTCTGTAACTACATGACATACTTGTTAGACAATATGATAAAGTGAATGAAAAGAGCAAAAAATAACAGCCGGCAGTCACATAAGTTAATTCTGATTTCGCACCATAGGACACCATAGGTAACGCCCAAATCCGGAACTACAATGTCTATCTATATGATCTGTAAATGATCATATAAACATTGGACGTGAATAGGGGGCTATTTTACACATAACAGATAACACTTTATTCAACTTAACGACAAACGGCTCTTTTCGTTGTTAAAAATTATGGTAAATATCAGCTGTTTCGGTAAAAATCTAATAAAAAAGCTGCGTTAGGTATGTTTTCCGATGTCAAACATTTTGCTCTTTAAGAGTGGGGATTATGCATACCTAGCTGATTGAGAGTGAATTTATTCACTTTCATGAGCAAAATCACCCCCTTTCGGGGCTTATTTACAGGTTCTGGGACACGACAAACGCAATGAGGAGCATGAACCATCATATCTTGGTCACTGATATCTCATGCTATTTGGCCAAAATGAACCTTAGTAGGTTAAGAACTAACCTGGATCATGATGGGCCGATGGCGAGGGCGCAGAGAAGGCGCTGGAACACCCCGCACGGCGGGATTGAACGCTCAGTCCTCCAAGCTCGGGCACAGCTACAAATAATACGTAGCTATTTAGTAAGGACAAATTAAACAAGCACTCATACCAGTCACCATCGGCAAATCATGATTGGAGTGTCCAAAGTACTACCAAAGACGTCCGCATAATTTTTTTGGGAATTTATGAAAGGTAACGCATAAAAAAGTATCTTTTTTTGCAAAACATTATTGTCTATCGTCTACAATATCGATGTTGCCCCTTGGTGAATTGTAGCCATGAAACCTATTTAAGAACCATTCTTGAAGTCACAAATCGATTGCAAAAAACCACAATTTAGTCGGAGTCAGCCGTTTTTGAGTTAAATTATAACAGATAAACATACAACTCACCCTTGAGGATAAACGCATTTACAGCCCGTTTATACGTTTGTCGTAAGTGTTTTTAATTGCGTTGGGGGTAAAAACAATAAACAAGATTATCTTTAATGATCGTTGTCTTATTTATTATGAGAATCGGGTTCCGTCCGGGTAAGTTCCGATCTACTTTCTATCTCCCAGGAGGTCCAAATCGGTGATCTGCTTAAAATTAATTGACGACCTCTGTGTCACAGTGGGCAAAGGCCCGCCTGATATGCAGAAGGTTGCGGGTTTGATTCCCGTCGCGGGACAAATGTTTGTAACTGCAAATATTTGCATCGAGATCTGGGTGTTTTCTATGTATAATATGTATGTATTTACAATATGTAAAATATGTATATAAATAAGTATATCAGTCATGTAGTTCCCATAATACAAGCTCTGCTTACTTTGGGGCTAGATGGTGCTGTGTGAAAATGTCCAGCATTATTTATTTATTTAATTATTAAACTTAACCTTGAAATATATCTCAAATTTGAATTTAAAAGTAGTTATGGGTTTACCTACCTAAATATACAGACAGTAAATAATTTAAGAAGTTATCACACAAAAAATACACACAGTAATAAAGAATCGAGCACAAAACAAAGACCCATTTTAGAAAATGTAGGTATCAAGTTATAAGAACTAGTTTACGTAACTCGAGACAAGTTTGTCAATTTCAAAAGAACCGCTGACCCGAGACTCGAGATCGAGACAAATACAGAGCTCTCTGTAATACCATTCACACTTTCACGACAACAGATTCCGGATTCATAAGGAGTTATGTACAGACAAGTGTAAATTGCCAAGCTTGTAGCGCATGTTGTGTAAATAAGCTCTCTACGACAAAGACCTGTGCTGCAACATACTCGTATTTCTAAGTTGTCACACATTTATTCAGACGGCGAACACGAGAAAGAGATACGACTGGCAGTCGATTAGGAACTGATTAACGTTTGAATCACGAACTCGTTTTTTAGCGTTCCGAAGCCGAATGGCGAAAACGGAACCCATATAATTTCGTCATGTCCGTCTGTTTGTCTGTTTTTCTGTCCGTTTGTATGCACCTTATTTTTCAAGCGTATCTTGATACAATTTGGTACGTAGACTTGTTTTCATAAAACAAATATTTTTTTATGAGTAGCGTCTCGCTTGGATGTAAATTTGAATAGGTCCCAAAAAATACATTATGAATTTTCCCTTACTATTATTTTAAGAGTTTTCCCAAGAAATATAAGGCTTCAAAGTTACAAGTGTTTCGTACTTCCCTCCCCCTCTAACTTAACTTATTAACCGCGTGTCTTAGAACTATAAAACAAAGCTTAACGAGTGGTGTTTGATAGAAACTACCAATGAAAAATAATTGTAATGATTTCCAATGATAAGCTAAGGAGTTAGTCCGGAAGTCGCCTCTTCCGGACTTTAATATAGCGAGTCTGAACACGTCTTGGGCTTTATTTTTCTTTATTTAGTTTTCGTCTTTCACTATCGAAGTATTGAATCTTATAATAGAGTCCATCCTTTATATCAATGCATTATCGAATAGGCTTTGTTAGAGCTTGGCTTTGGGTAGCCGTTAGATAAATCTTTATAGAGCACTATTTTAGTAGATCCGAAGGCGCAAAAAACTCATGCTGTGGGTACTGTTGTTCCTAGCAAACGATTTTTCTGAAGATAAAAAATAGGCCACGGCCGCTTAGACACTAATCGGGTTTCACCGAAATGGGATTCTGTTAAGCTATGAAAATTAAATGCTCCGCGCGCAAATTGGAATTATGCCGAGATGAAAATTAAAATAAATTCAAGGCGGCCTGTAATATAAACCTCAATCTGGTGAAACTTTTTCCGACTTAACTTTGTGAATGGCCTTGCTGGATGGTGCTTCGATAAATTTCACAAAAACTGAACGAGCCCAGTAATGGTTAGGTGTAAGTAATAATAGATAGAAAGATGTAGACAAAAAATATTTAAATAAATATAAATCCAGCAGTCACATACATACTCTTGAATTTTCCAAGAGTATGTATTTATGTGTAGAAATTAAACATATATACTCATTATGTATGAGAAATTAAACATATATACTCATACATAATGAGTATATATGTTTAATTTCTACAGGATTCCATGTAACATAGGTATGAGGAACTACGAGTACCACAAATATCTACAGAACATGTAAATATTTGACCCGCAGCGGGAATCAAATCTGCACCTCTTGCGTCTCAGCCGGCTACTCGTCCGCGAAAATACACAAAAACTTAGTACACTTTAATGTATCTTTTACCTGTAATTATGAGATTGAACAGTATTTTACCGAGAACATTTGATTAACTTACAAAACACAGAAGTAATGATATTTACACAAATATTCATTTATGAATTATCTAAAATACGTATTCCTCCATCTTTCAGCTTTGCTTTGGACAGCGAAACGTCAAAAAAGATAACGAATCGAGGCACTCCAGGCAGATCACTTTAACAAATCCCAATCGTACCATCGTAGATAGAATTAAATTGAATATCAAATAGCCGAGCTATCTCTGATTTAGTCTGGCCAGGCGGGCCTATTAAGGCTTTGTCACATAAGCGAACAAGTAAGCGAATGAGAACAATCACCTGCTTTTCAGTCCTTCCAGAAAAGCTAATCCCTAACCGCCGTATGCTTAAATAAGACTTGCCGCATTGCTAACCTTTAATTAGATTACAGAAAATATTCAAAATATGTAGACTAACACTCATTGTTTTGTATAACTCTAGTCCTATAACTTTCGATCGAGTAGAGATTTTTTTTTTTTTTTACCCGGGATGACAGAAGCCCATTTGCTATAAGAGGTTGTTTGTTTAGTGTTTATTTGTTTATAATTTTTCTTCGACACGGATTATCGAATTAAAATGCATTTTTTTGTGATTGATTTATATAACTTCCAAGTTCTTCGTCGATTTATTACCAGAAACCACTAGGGGGCGCTGGAATAGACGATGAAAACAGGTTGATACAAAATTTTGCAAAAGTTCCCAGTTGTCAAAATCCGTTACTTTCGCGAGGCTTGCCTTCTCGTGAAATCCGAGCGTTAGATAAGTGCCCACTATTAAATATCATGGATATAGGAAGAGAAGACTTGGGCCTGTGCCATGCAGGGTCCGCAGAATCACAAACAGAGCTTGTAGGTATCTATCTTTACTGAAACCTTCGGATTGGTGTTTTTTCAATCGTGTGATTTAATTATTTCTTTCTTTCTTTCTTCTTTCAAGTTGAATAAACAGTTTTTTCGTAATCAGCTAATGTTTAAAAAACAAGTGTCCTTCATTTAACCAGTTGTTGAACAGCTATGCAGGTAACTGAATATATACCCATTTATATTCATTTAGTTGTAAGAAGTATCGTCTTGTTTCAAAATTATTTATATAGGGTTACTATTAGCGGCAGCTTAATTGGTGTAAGAATCATTAGTTTTTACCATTTATCTTGATATTGTAAACCATTTGTGCCTGAATAAAAATAAAATACAATAAAAAGTTGTAACTAATCTACCTATTACCTGTCTTATCGTTTTCTACCAGATAAAAAAAAATCATTCCCAATTATTATTCCTCATGATTTTGGATACTGCTTTCGTCTAGTAAGTTGAGTGCCATTGACTCGTTCCCATTGCATTTTGTTAGTGTAATTAATTAGGAGGCTGATCTTCCCGAATATTTAAATAAAGCTCTTTTTTTAATACTTAGTGCAAGAGTTTTATTGATCAAACGAGCAAAGCGAATTATGTCTCCGAATTGAGTTGTAAAAATGAGCGCTATGTGTCCGGCGATAACTTTCTAATGGTTGATTCGATTTTATAAAATTTTGTGTTTAGATAACACAAATAAAATTAATACTTACATACTGAAAACTTGTTCGAAATTGGTATGGCTTCTTATGTCCTAAATCAAAATTGTTATTGATATAAATAAAATTAAACAATCCGTTCTAGTACACTTCTAATAATGAGATCCGTGAGGCCAGAAAATCTCATTTTGCATAAGTCAGACAGAAAGTTTACCCAGTTCATTTAAATTTATTTATGGACTAATTTTTAACTCCTCGTGATAATAGTGTGAAATATTGTTCGTTTCTTACCGGGTACTAGAATAAACTTTAACCTCAACTTTAAGACCAACTTACAACAGACACTAAACAACTTATCCATTTTCTATTCGTAACATTTATACACGTATTAACACAAAAATCAATCGTGAGGAAACTGGAATGCTCTCGACTAGAAGCAAAAGATTGAAAGTGTCGCATATATTTTGTAGGCATCAAAATATTTCTTCAGTTAGTTTTCCACTAGGCGACGATAGACTAACAACCTATCACGCGGACTGCTACCTATACATACGATGCAAAACGTGGGCTGGGAATGAGTCAAATGTGATGTTAAGTCTTGCCTCTGACTACCTCTTACGCCTCTGACTACCTCTTACTTGGATTGGCGTATGGTTTTCCAATTCAAATGGTTTTCTTTGGAATTTAATGCCCAAAACTCGTAAAATTTAGATGATTTTACTGAAGTCAAATTACAAATGTCCTGTCACTATCACAATATAAAACACACGTGGTTAGAACGATGCACACATAAGCATTAGCATAATATTTAGGTACGCCACCGCCGTATATTTATCTCGGATTAAGTAAACTACTTAGCCAAACGAGTACAGTTTACTCAAAAGTACCTTAATTATAGACTTAAATAAAACAATGATAACTTAAAAAATAAACAACACCAAGAGCTAATAGACAAACGTTGTTTGTCGTTTAGGTGCATAAACATTGAATTTACTTTAAATTTTGAGGAATCTACAGTTAAACTCCCAGCGTAATAAAATTAAATGAAAACGTGTTTAGTATTTCCGCAAAAGAACCACTAGCAATAGAATTAAGATGCATAATTGCAGAGAGCCGTCCCGGTGGAACACGGCACATTTTCTGGAAAACACGGGTAAAATACCACAGATTATGTTAATATCTGTTATAATGTATTCCACGGAAGAGACTCGAGAGGCTACGATCCGGCATTGACATCTGTACACTTGGCAAAAAGCCAGACTACTTATTTGTGTTATATTTTAGTCAGTGCTTAACTTTGATATCTATACTAACATTATAAAGAGGTAAAGTTTGTAAGTTTGTATGTAGTTTAGGAGGCAATCTCCGAAACTACTCATCTAATTTAAAAAAAACACCAATATGTAGTATGGATCTTCAGGGTTGACACAGGCTGTATAATCTCATCCCGTTAAAATACAAAAGATTTTCGTTTAGACCAATTTTGCAACATAAATCGACGTAAAAATGCAATTTTTACGAACGCTACCTTGCATCGGCTACTTTTTTTATGTATCACGCGGGCGAAGCCGTGGGTAGTCGCTAATAACATAGAAACTTAGCAAAATTTTCGAATACGCAAACCAACAAAAAGCAATATTTGAATATAAATATCCGCCCATTATCGTCGCTCACACAAAACAACAATCGACATAATAACGACAGTAAAATACACTTTGATATAAAAACCGACCGATGGAAACAAATAAAAATATTTCTCGTCAAACCCATAAAATAAAAAATAAATAAAAGTGACAACGGAGCTGTTTTTGTTGGCCATGTCAATAAAATGGTCAGAAAACAGGACACTTATAATATCAATTAAGACATAAAGTGGTCTTATCTTTGTTTTTATACGTGAGAATATATTGTTATTAATCAGGATAAAGTAGGTAGGTAGGTACCTAATTCAAGCTCTCTACCACAAACTTACGCAATGGACTATTCTGTTTCAGATTCGTAGAACTAAAGTCACCGACATAAATATTAGAATAATTAGCAAGTAGATAAAATATGAGCAGGCCAAAAAGCTCGCAGAACCGACAGCCGTTGGTAAAGAAAGGTTCCCAAATGCGACGTCAGAATCCCGTACATTGTATAGTTGTTTGTTTGTCTTTTATCATTTATCTACAAAGCAACTAATCGGATTGTAGATAATGCAGTTTTTTGCAATAGATTTGTATGTCTCTTAGGATGGTTTTTAGATAAGTTTTATAAGTCACTATGGGGCGCTGCTATCAATGATTTAAAAACACGTCGGGTGATTCAACATTTGTAATTTACTTGTTTTTTCATTCATTCATACTCGTATCTGTGTCTATTGATGAAAGACAAATGTATGTGTCGGTCTCAGTTGGTATCTATTCTTACTAATAATAAAGCTAGAGTATGGTTTTTGTTTGTTTGAATGCGCTTATCTCTAGAACTACCTGTCAGATTTGAAAACTTTTTTTTTCATTTTATAGCCCATATCTTGTGGAAGGTTAAAGACTATTTAACATCAATCTACAACCCTTAGGAGCCGAGAAAAATAAAATAAAAGCGTGGGCGGGCGATGCGACGTAGTGGGTCGGGGGCCGAGGGCGGCCGTGGTACAGTTAGTATACTATAATTTACCTGTTGCTTGCGGTGAATGTGTGTGGACGCTCTCCGCCGGCGGCTGCATCGACGTCAGCGCTGAGAGCGGAGTGTAGCGGGCTCCATCATCCCGAGAACATCCCTCCTGGTAAACAATCAGCTGTTTTAATTTTTTTTATCCCTTTGATTATTTTTTTTCTCGGTCGTTCACTATATTTATCTAATGAAAGAAGGTGAATGCATGTTTTAGTATCCTACTACTATTATAAACGCGAAAGTTTGTGAGGATGGATGGTTGTTACTCTTTCACGCAAAAACTACTGAATGGATTTTGATGAAACTTTATAATAATATAGCTTATGCATCAGAATAATACATAGGCCACTTTTTATCAGGGTACCACGCGGGCGAAGCCGTGGGCAGAAGCTAGTAACATAATAAATGCGAAAGTTTGTAGGTAATGGTAATGTGTAGTGGTGTAATATAATAGTATAACATTATAAACATTGACGACCTCTGTGGCCCAGTGTGCGAAGGCCCGCCTGAGATGCAAAAGGTTGCGGGTTCGATTCCTGCCGCGGTACAAATGTTTGTTTGATTGATCTGCAAATATATGTGTCTTGGGTCTGGATCTTTTCTATGTATATTATGAAAGGATTTACAAAAAAATATATATAGTAGTAGACTGCTATCAGTCATGTAGGTAGTTCCCATAATACAAGCTCTGCCTTGTTTGGAGCTATATAATGATGTGTGAAAATGTCCAGCATTATTTATTTAATTTATAGTAATGTTTGAACTTTAGAACTACATTAGCTTCTTTCATTTAGATACCTTAAGCTTATTTCGTGGGTATTTTCGCCGCAGGCAGAAACTAGTATTTTATAAAGTAAAACATTTTATAATATCCCAAAAATATCATCGTCAGCGGGAATTGTACCTGTAACCTTCCTGATTGTACGGTATGCTGTAACCACAAGTCCGGTCGCAGTCTGGTCAGAATTATTCGGAAGTTCTTTTACTTATAAGTTTGGGTTAAGATAGAGTGGAGCCCAGGTTTGATATGCATTTTGTGATGCATCTCACAGAGTGCTTGTACAAATAAAATTCAAATCAATCATCTTATTTATAAAATTTCAGTTACGTCATGGCTATACGTAAAAATCTTTCATATTTATTTGAGGGTTTTCTTTTGATTTCGTCAATTATAAAGCTCTGTTTAAAAAACTGAACGACGAGAACGACCTTTTGTTTTACTTTTACTTTTTGTTAGTACAACTAACTTTAAGTAAAAAAAGGTTCTGAAATTATTGATTACTGCAAAAGGCAATATTTTTTAAAAGGTGTTCTTTTCGATATACTATTATAGAAACCAAGCTAGTAAAGGTATCCTTTGATTGAGAATATGTTATATACATTCTAAACTACACTATCGAATTGGTTGTTTAATATTGTTTTATAACGTGACACAGGATGATTAAGGATCATATTTTACAACACCTTAACACTTCAAAAAACAAAAACCGTTGAATGAATTTGGCAAAATGATGATTAATAAACGTCATCCCTCTATATCTTAAATTTCACTGTGATATGGCGAGACTAATAATCTAAAAAATCTGAAGAAGGTGGAATAATGAGTGACAAATTCACGATCCCCGAGCTGGATGGGTATGCCCAGGGGAAGGTTATAAAATACGTATTTATTTTATAAAGGTGATACCGATAACATGCATTAAAAAGCTGTAAAAACAAAATTAACACAGAAATCGTGTAGATAGATGCGGTAAACGAGTTATACAATTTAAGCGCTTTGAATTCCTGACCGACACCAGGTTTCAATTACGTCGTCAACTGTTGGTCTAAACATGGCAGTTTATCTAGACAAACGACACATCATTATATCCTAATTGGTAAGATCGCTCGAGCGCAATGGCTAATTCTATCGTTGGTCAAAGAACTAGGACTTTGCTTTAAAACGTACAGTATTACACACCCATAGTTTTCTGTGGTGAGCTTGTATATGCCCGACTATTCGTGTTATAATGTTAGTACCACCAGAATTTCTTTATAATTTTTCACCCTATTTTCCGGCTCTGAAATTTTACTAAGCTAAGAAACTTAGCTAGTTTGTTTATCTTCCCTAATACTCCTTTATTTTATCAGATTAAGAACAAAACAAAAAAATATAGGTAGGTACGTTGATCGTTTATAAAAGGGATAAACAACTCGAATTTATGTTAAAATAGTTTTGATACTGTCTGAACTGAACCTCTAAGAACTGAACCAACTTATTAATTAATGATCAATAAAATCCAGTGCTATTTTCTCATCCAAACAAACTAGTGAAAGTGAGTTGCGTAAAGTGATTAAGTATTTGCTTTAGAAACCACGGTTATAGTTACGAGAAAGTAAACTATAAAGAAACATTTTGAGAGGAGGTAAAAGCAAGTAGTTTTTAAAAGGTCAATCAATTACAGGTAATCAGTTTTGTTTTAATTGATGGACCACTTTTATAGGTCACATTTGACACTTCATCAAAAGAAACTTGTAACGGCGGCCACACAACATTTTTTTAATCAAAATTAGAACGGCACAATTGGGCAATTTTTTCAATTACCAAATATATATATATATATATATATATATATTAATTTTAATAATGAAAAAGAAGTCATTTAAGATTTACTTTGACGTATAAACCTTTCTAAAAACAAAAAAATATACTAAATAAACTGAAGGTATTTACAAGGTTACGTCAATATACCCGTTTCGACAAGGATGTTACCCAAAAAATCTATCCATTTCGTTTGATTTTTGTTCGAGCACAAATAAAAGGTAATGATGAATAACAAATTATTGATGTCATATTTTTAGGCCGAAAAACCACAAGTGGGAACACTAATTGTATTTATATTCCTTTTAATATTTAATTTTTTTGCTGTTGTACCTATAGACAACTTTCTTCACACGTGCACTCTTCATCAAAAATATTACACTCCATGTCTGTCACAGAAAAAACTAGAGAATATTTTTCACATAGGTAGAAATTGTTTTTAATTGCACTTTGTTTTTTTTTACAAATATCCTTACGTTATCATCAACATAATATTATTTATATTATTGGTTTGTCTGGTAGGCTAATCAGTGATAAGACTACCATTTGAAAAAGTTGGTTTAAATTTTTATTGGGCATATTTTGCATTTTCTATATATGAAAAGAGTACATAAGCAACGTGTTACCCTTGACGGAGATTATTCCGTTTTTATCTACGTTAGTAGGCTTAAGCCTACTAACGTAGATATTTACATGTTTTCGTAATACTAAATATTTGAAATTGGTAATTTATTTTAGGTTAAGCCGAGTATTTAATTATAGTCCGCGGCGGGGATTCTTACCGCTGTTGTTTACTGTCAAACGGAATAATCTCCGTCAAGGGTAACACGTTGCTTATGTACTCTTTTCATGCGTAAATTGTTCACGTCCCGATTGATAACAAACACTCCATATAAAAACCCACTGTTTAGCCTAATCAAAAGAGTTTACTTTTCTTTGACTACACTAAAGTGGTAAAACGATGAAGGATAAAGCTTGGATGAAGTCCCGGGGCGTGATTACATGGAACTTACTTCATTACTGGGTATTAATGAGAGTCGGGCGTTAAAGGGAACACCGTCTTTATTACGTACGGCACAAGGAATACGCGATCCAATTTAGCGAGTTTAAAACCGATAGCACATCTACCTTCGCGTAATTAATATGTTCACAGATTAACAAATCACGTGCTAGCTTTATACAGTAATCGTGTTAGAAACAAAGCGTGGGATTAATTCTTATTTATTACCTTTTCGCAGTTCGCTGTCGCTGTTGTCTGAGTGTGGCTGGTGGAAGAAATGCGGTACTGATGCATTCCGGACACAGTGCAGTACCCTTCGTTGTGATGATGATGAGTCGAGTAAACCCCAGTTATAGTCACGTCGGTGTCTTGGTTCACGATCACTTCAACTTTTTGTTTTGAATCCGCCCCAGCCGTTTCGTCGCTCTCAGGTTCCTGTTTAGGCTCTTCATTTTTTGATTCCGACTTAACGCCGGAACCTACCCCGTTTTTTGGCTTCTGAGAAAAAGACTCGTCGCTGCCAGAATCAGTAGTTGTTTCTTCTTTGTTCGATTTAGGAGAACGTTTCTCGTAACTGAGCTCTATCATTGCAGACGCGTTAAGGCTTGCCATACGCTTTTGCACGACCATGTCCTTGAAGTCCATGTTCACTTCATTTCTGTTTCGCTTTTTCTTTACTGGAACTCCAGTTGTTTTCTTGATTTTTGCTGGAGGTTTATCGGAATTAAATTTTCCTGAAAATGTTTTTGTTATTTTTTTCTTTTCTGGACTAACTTTCTTTTTAGTTTCTATTTCACTGTCTTCACTGGAAGAAGAGCAAGATTTAGGGTCCCAATATTTACCTGCACTTCGGATACCTGGTACTCCTCGTAACGTTCTTTGGGGACGACTATCGTCAGAGCTCTCAGAGCTATCTTCTTTCTTTTCCATCGTATTTTCATATTCTGATTCCGAAGTGGTCTCATGTTTCTCAGAATCTTTCGGTTTTGTTTCTTTTTTTTTGGTAGGAGTAGGCCGTTTTGATGTACTTGGAATAGGTTGCATCGCAACAGTCTTCATTAGACCCAAATCCATGTTTGTTTGAAATTCATTTGCAAGTAAATTTTGCACCACTAGCTTTGCGTTAAGCAGTGCCATTCTCTGCTTTTTTGGACCTTTCCAATATTTATGAAGGGGTCGATGATGTGATTGTTTATCCTTCTTTTTCATTCCTAAAAAATCCTCCTTAAGATCTACTAGCGAATCTTTAGACAGTTCTTTTAGTTCTTTAGATTTAGTTTTCTTTGCACTATCAGTAATTTTTTTATATCGCTTATTCTTAGGTTTCTTGGCTATGGAAGTGTCAGATGTGGAAGACTCTTTAGTTTCATCGTTTGAATCGTTATTATCGCATTCATCGGAAGATGAATATTGGAAAGTTTCAGTGTTGAGAGAAAATTTGGAAGATTCAAGCTCGTCATCTGACGAGCTACTTTTGTTTTTCTTTTTTCTCTTGATTTGGGGTTTTTTAGGAGGTGAATCAGACTTAGTATCAGACTTTTCGCTACTACTAGGTGAAACATCTTGCTCTGGAAATTTTATAGGACTAAACGGTATTCCTGTTACGCTTGATTTTCGAGCCACCATTTTATAAGACTTACTAACTATTGGTTTAGGTGCTTCATCATCTTTTGCGTCATGACTAAGATTTAAACTAAAACTGCCTGAAGCATTATTTTGATTTGCATTCACTTCTTCACTTTTCTTTGCTTTCAGCTGTTTGACGACTTCCTCAATTGGCCGATGAGGCGAAAATTTTTTCCTTTCTGATTCGGTTGTCCTGTCGATGATTGTTCCTTTGACTCTAGCTATAGGCCGAACCCGTCCAGTATTTTGATAAATTGGGTTTCGAATATCAGACAAAATACTCTTTGGGGAATCTACTTTTTCAGTGAATGTATAAACGTCAATATCAGGGCCTTGAGTAACAAGAGTATTTAGAACATTTTTATCTTCATTTGATTTGATTTCACATTTTAATGATACAAATCTTTCCGAAACGGTAAGATTACCTTTTGAATTTTTACAGCATTTAACATCAATATCAACCATTCTAGGCGATCTGCTAGATGTGAAAAACTTGGGAGGCCTTTCTACTTCTACTTTTGGTGTTTCTGGTTTATTTCCTGTTGGAACATTGGCTGGTATACTGTCTAAAGTTGGATTCAAGAGTGGTTCTTTAATTTCATTACTTTCTTCAACTTTTGTTATCCCTTTTTTCTGCTCTTTATGAGCATCTTCTGTTTTTTCAAAAGACTTTGTTTCAACTTCTTTGGAAATTTTACCATCATCATTGGCTTTCTTTTCTATAATTGGTTTCTTCTGTTCAGTGTTTTCTTTCTTATCGATAACACAAAGCTTACCTTTTTTGACAACAGGTTTTGCTTTAGAACATTTTGTCATCGTCTTTTTAGGATCATCTTTTACTTTGTACTTTGATTCATCACTTGTTTCACGTAATTTTGCACTGGGTTGAAGTTTTTTAGCAGATTTCTTTTTGATAGATTTTTTGATATTTAACTTTTTTATACTGTTTTCGGGTAATGTTTTATTCGGGTCTTTTTTTTCTTTAGGATCTTTTCTATTTTTCTTTGCTGGAGATGCACTCTGTGAGGTGTTAGATTTAGATGTTGAAGCTCTTGTTTCCAAATGAGATTCATTTTTTTCTTCAACGACGCCTTCTTTGTCACTTTTTGAAGTATTTTTCTTAGTCCCCTTTGCCAAAGGTTTACGAATTACCTTTTTTATTTTCTTGGCCACTGTTTTCTTCTTGGCTCGTTTTGTTTTCAATGATGTTTTACTTACTACCTCCTTATTTGGCGAAGTTTTAGAAGCCTGTGACCTCATTGTCTAATTTGGTCGGATGTTTATTACCGTCATTGATGGGTTGATGCCAGCGATCACATTCTGAAACAAATAATGTTTTTTTTAGTGAAGCTCAATCAACTTAACAATGAATTGATTGAAGAAAGCTGCAACATATTTATTAATACATGTAATATTAATTTTCTTACAATACTTTTTATTTCATGATTAAGTCATATTCTTAACCAACAAAACCAACTTATTCTTGACAGGATACAAAAAAATTCTTAAGAATTAACTGATTGAAGAATTAACTGATGATTTGTATACCTGGACATATGCCGTAATTATTAATAAAATACAAAAAATAAAATAACCAGCATGTAAGAATACAAAAACAGCCTATCTGCTTACTTTAAGATGATTTCAATACAGAAGAAATATTATTGAAAGTGAATGAATGTAGCTTTATATTTTTATCATACTTTTACCGTATTACATACTAGATGTAGCAGTATTTTCTATTTTGATTGTAACGAACGCATTGCGCAGATGTGTAACTGGTAAATGGAATAGCCAAACTATTCCAATAAAACTTTATAAACGGCTTTCCAGGCATTTAGGTGAGTATCAAACTGTGTTCCAGTGTTTTATAACGTGCGGAACATAATGCTTGCATCAGATTAGAAGTAGCTTTTATTTGTAGAAAATTAAATACTTATAATTCAAAATAAGTGCATTTGCCATGGAAGACAGTGAAAAAGTGCAATTAAAATTGAGAAGGCTTGTAGCCAAAAAATAGAGAAAAGTCTAAAATAGAGCTCCTTTCTCCATGTAAAAAGACTTACGACGAAAATAGGCTGTATTAAAAAACAATGATCATGACAATGCTGTTGAATGTTTTATTTTTTTATTACTAGCCTACAGTTTCACCCTCGGAATACCATTAAAAAACTCTATGTGTTATTCTAGGTCACGAAATTTCATCCCAATCGGTTCAGTCGTTATGGAGATTATGACAACAAACCTCCAAACATCTAAAACTTGATTTAGATAAAATAAATAAATATAAATAAATAAATGCTGGACATTTTTCACACAGCATCATCTAGCCCCAAACTAAGCAGAGCTTGTATTATGGGAACTGCATGACTGATATACTACTTAAATACTTTTTTTTTTGTAAATACATACATATTATACATAGGAAAACACCCAGACCCGAGACAAATATTTGCAGATCTTACAAACATTTGTCCCGTGACAGGAATCGAACCCGCAACCTTCTGCGTCTCAGGCGGACCTTCGCCCACTGCGCCACAGAGGTCGTCAAATAATAATGAACATTTTTACACAGCATCATCTAGCCCCAAAGTAAGCAGAGCCGCTGTGTGTTATAATGTGTGATGTGTGTAATGTTATGGGAACTACATGACTGGTATACTAGGTACTTTTTTTTTTTTTTGTAAATACATACATATCATACCTACATAGTAAACACCCAGATCCCGAAACAAATATTTGCAGATACAAACATTTATCAAACATTTATGAATCGAACCCGCAACCATCTGCATGTCAGGCGGGCCTTCGCCCACTGCGCCACAGAGGTCGTCAAAAATAATAATATTAAGAAGGGGTGGGGTTTAAAGATAAGTAAGTAAGGTTATTACGGACATTAGTGGATACGACGATCGACAGGTTACAATCATAAAAGGTAGATATAGTGTACAAAATTAGAGGTTCATTGGTCGTGAACCGAATCTAATAAAAAGAAGCCTTAGGTTGTAAGAGTTGCGAGGCCTCACCTCACCACTCCATTTAAAAAACTTGAATTTATTTTCGTAAAACCAAAAAGAGCTCTTCGTCTCAACGAGCCATCATTATCACTCAGTGGGCTGTGTTACGTCGCGTCAGCACTCGGGCTCTATCAGGGTTATACGTAATTGACGTCCAAGTGGCGTAAAAGTGAACCTGAGGATCCTCAGTCACTTCAAATCGGATTTTAGTGTAAGATGAGCGTTATCGCGGTGAGTTAACATTCAATACGGTTTAGGACGAACCTTTCCAGCTGGAAAATTGGGTGCCGATTATAATATTTATACTGGGTAGATCCAATGGCGGTATTAATTTAATTGTTATTTAATATTTGACATTAATAATTATGAATTTTGTAATTATCCAATTATCCAATATATTTTCTTTTTAAATATTGACTAAAAATTGCAGCGCCCTGACAGCTACTTTGATGTAATACCTAAGCTGATGTGCATTTGACCATTAATAAATGAAATATGAAATATGTTCTTTGCTGGTCACTAAATATCGCTTGCTTCATTTGAACATGTTCAAAAGTTAGACTATTTTATTCCGTGGAAGGATGCTCGGTCGGTGATAGGTTACGGGCCGATCGATAGAGCCCGCGTAACTACGCATACTCAAACTGAGAGGATTTAAGACTGTTGATTTAGCGATTGAAAGCAGAAACTAATTTTGTTAAAAGGGTTGCCTATTATTTACTCGGGTTTATCTTTGCATCATGTGAAAGACCTCACAGTCGGTTACAAGACCCTTACAGGAGCCTTGTAACTGTTAGTATATTTGTCTGATACTATTTATCTCAGGAACGGCTAATTAGTTTTTTTTTAAATATTGTTTTGTACAACTTCAAGGATGGTCATTAGATAGGGTTTTATTACCACAAGTACGAGTAACTCGGGGGCACTGCAATAGACGATGAAAGTACCACGTCGGGGGCTTTAATATTTTGCAAAAAATAACTTCCAAAGTTTTTTTATAAGCTACTGACAACTTCGGCAGGGCGGCGCGGGAGAGTAGCGAGCTGCGACTCAAGAGGTGCCGGTTCGCATTCCACTGTGGGACAAATATTTGCTTATTCTACAGATATTTGTCCCGGGTCTGGGTGTTGTGGTACCACAATACTCGTAGTTCCGCATAGCCACGATACAGGAAATCCTAGTGTGGAGTCAGGAGTATGTATGATATATCTGTTAGTGGTTTATGTTATTTTTTTCTTACATTCCCCGAACCCGCCCTTGGTCTTCGCATGCGTATGCATAGAGTTTGTGTTTTGTACTGTAAGATGGTGTTATGTACAGTAAATATTATATCTATTTATCTAATGAAAAAGACGCACCTCAGTGAGCTTAAAACTTATAATCAAGCCTCAGTAGGCAAAGTTCAAAGAAGACTTCAATGTTAACAATGAATAGGCTATCTGGAATAAGCTAGAAGAATCTCTTTCAGTAACTTTGTTCCAGAAACTAACCTTTTCAACTTAAAACAATGTCAACTCTCTTCCCTGTGCTCGGTTCCTAGAGCGATAAAAATAAAATTCCCCTCAAACAATAACAAAGAGCTGACGTTGTGGTTATAGTTTAAGTGCCCGCCGCAAAAAAGTTTATATCATAGAATCCGTGTTATTTATAAACATATTTCATCCACGGTTTATCATTTTTAGAAAGAAACGGGGAGTAAGTAACAGGGAGGATATGTGCAATAGCGTAAAACTCATGTGCTATATCTTTTGAGATCATTCATATGCCTTTACCTATTTAAAGCGACAGGTGGTTTAAAAATGGTCACTCTCACTCCATGTAGAAATACGCGCAGTGTTAGAGGGACGGACTCAAGCACAAGAGCCAAAAAATCTAATCCAGAAAATCTAGAACATTCAAACAAAAATAAATCTAAGCTGATCATAAAAAAACTGTGTAGCTATATATAAAGTTTGTTACTCGAATAGTTACTGAGATGATAATAATAATATTGTTATGTAAATCAGTAAATCTCCATTTTAATATATAATAATAATAATGCTGCTGGACTTTTTCCACAAGGCAACATCTATAAGTAGCAAAGCTAAGCAAAGTAAGCAAAGCTTGTGCTATGGGAACTACATCTATTTTCGTTAGAGCTTTAAAATTGGTGCTTTAAAAGGCACTTGTCCGGTTTTTTTCTTAAGTAGTAAATACTTATATTATTGCAATTTGCAACTCGTAATTTATTTTTAAATACCTACTTAAGCAATTTTTGCAAATTCTATAAGTGCTTAGCTTATAGAATTTATTACCACTGTTTCATAAGAAGTTAAATAAAGTTTTTTTATTCTTATTAAGAAGATATGGGTGTTTTCTATGTATAATATGTATGTATGTATTTACAAAAAAAATGTGTATAAGTAGTATATCAGTCGTGCAGTTCATTACACAAGCTCTGCTTAGTTTGGGGGTACATGATGCTGTTTGAAAAATGACCAGGGTTCAAAAAAAGAAAAGAAAATTGTATGTATTTCTTAGCTATGAAGAAAAAGACAGCTGGTTTATTCACAAGCTTTCTAACAGCAAGCTCTGACACTATTCTCTTTAGATTAACAAGACAAAAGACAACTCATCCTGAGCTTATACCTAATTGTATTTTAAGTGTTTCTTACAATTAGCAGAATACTTCATTCAACGTAGAAAAATTTTTATTTTTCTATTTCATATAAAGAAACTGATGACAGGGCTTCTGAGATTTCACCGGTGGTTTTTACCAATTTAACACAAAATGCGATTCACATTCATTTCACATTCATCATTCGTCGAATGATGACGCCGTCCCGTACTGTGAATCGTATTGCAGTGGGCAAAGGCCTGCCTGCGACGTAGAAGGTTGCGGGTTCGATTCTCACCGCGGGGCAAATGTTTGTATGACTTGCAGATATTTGTCTCGGGTCTGAGTTTTTTCTATGTATCTTATGTATGTACTACTTAAATACTTTATCAGTAATGAAGTTCCTATAACACAAGCTCTGCTTAGTTTGAGGCCAGATGATGCTGTGGGAAAAATGACCAGCATTACTAAAAATAAATAAAATAAAATAAATAATGCTGGACAGTTTTCACACAGCATCATTTAGCCCCAAACTAACCAGAGATTGTATTATGGGTACTAAATGACTGATATATTACTTATATACTTTTTTTTGTAAATACCTACATATTATACATAGAAAAATACTTATTATTATTTATTATCATTATCTACTCGGGTCTCTGAGCTAATACATCATATCATACTTTACTATCCTACAAAATAGTATAGTAACGATAGTATAATATATAGATAATATATGTTATATAGATAATATAATATAGGAATGGCTGAATAGATTTTGATGATATAAGGAAAATAAATAGTTCGTTACATATGCAACGTTTTATCTGCGTAGCGCCGTGGACAAAATCTACATAAAAGCAACTGATTATATTAAAAAAAACAGACATTCCAAACTGAGAATTGATACTTCGTGTCCAAAACACTAAAATTGCTCAGATTATCCCCAACGGAAATCATAATAATTTAAAATAAAATTATTAGATGAGGCTGTGTTAAAATGATCATTATAACTATAATTACCTACCCTGCATGGAAATAAATCTACATAAACGTACCTAATGAAACAAAAAAAAACAAAAGAAACTGATTCTATTAAACAGACATTCCAAAATCAAAATTGATCATTCTACTTCGTATCCAAAACACCAAAATTACTCAGATTATCCCGAACGGAAATCATAACCATGACCTCTTCTCTCATTTTTCAATCTACTACTCGCTGGCCTCGCGTCAATAAGCTGCTTTGTGGTTTACTCTGATATTTTCCTTAACCGTCTGAAACAGATGGCAGTCATTCATTCACAGTCACATGAGCTTTGTAAATTTGTTTCTTATGATGTAAGTAATAAGTTTTAAGTACTCGTAAGTTTATTCTACAATCACATAGTTTCCTTATTCAACAGAATTCATATATTCATTGAAGGGAAAATCTCATCTATTTATATTTTGCCTACAGCTCCGCGTAAGCAGAAACTTCAAAATCATAGTAGAATAAGATAATTGGCATAATCGTACCTATTAAATATTAATAAAAAAAATCTAAGAATAAAATCTGATTTATTACTTACTTTGGGGCTAGATGATGCTGAGTTAAAATGCCCAGCTGTATTATTATAATAACCTACCCTGCAAAACTAACCTATTGAAATAAATTTACGTAAACGTACCTAATAAAAAAAAATACCCAAGTCAAAAAGTTCAAGAAGCATAGTTTGGAATCATAAAAGCTTTTTTTTATTCTTTATTTCTTCAGATAAAAATTTGCCTATAAAAGGTACCTGTGTTATTTTAGGTCACGAACTATACCTATTAGTTTTATCAAAATCTGTTCAGTCCATACTAAGAATAGGAAGCAAAAAATATCACTCAATAACTTCCGCAAGTTTCCAGAAAGGTTCCAACCAGAATTAAATAAATACAAGTTTTTAAATCAATAAAACAAATCACGGGTGGGTGTCTCTTACTCTACTTGTTTCTAAGAAATATGCCCATTAGTTAAAGACCAGTAAGAAGGTAGTACGCTGTCTAGTTTAAAGGTTTAAACTTATTGAAGCGGGACACGGCGCTAAGTGTTGCGTGACAAAAAATAATAAAAAACCTTATAAACTGGTTACATGCCTTAAATTAACTAGTCGAATGCTGCTTATCGCGCTTGTTTTACATAATTTTATTGAATTGCAACCATAATAAATTTTACACGAAAACATGTACTGAAAAAGAGCATTCAATTATGAAAGAAACAGTGTGTGAAAAGATTCATGCCCGTTTTCTCAGCTTAGACAAACTTAGGCTCGTTTGCACTAAACATTGACGGTTCCTAAATTGTATTCCAATAGCTGTCGTAAATTTGATCATTCATATTATAAAACAGGAATTCTGTGCACGTCGCGCCTCGGTCCCTCTGAGGCGTCCCGATCACTCACCCTGATGAAGACATTCGGAATGAGTCGAAACTTAGTCGGTGCCTTCACCGATAGTATGGTACGTGAATTTGATGTTTAAGGTGATAGCCCCAACCGAAACCCGCTGAGGTTGAATTTTTGGGATATTATATGCTCCTGAGTTGATGCCTAGTGACGAGTTACGTACTATAGAAAAGCTTTAGATATGTCTTATGTTGACTTTAGTGCAGACATGACTGTATTCAGCATGTTTTACTGTATTTTTTCATAGAATTCTATCACTAAGATATGCCAATGTCAATGCCTACGTCTTTAAATATAAGTATTTAAAAACTTAAAAATCGAATATTTTACGATTTATCTTTGATTTTCTCAACAGAAGAGCAGTTAGAATCATCGACGTCCCCAAACTCACCAACGCTCTGGAGCCGCTGAGCCAGCACCGTGACATTGACACACTTAACATGTTCTATCGTCTCTACAGAGGTGAATTTTCTGAGGAACTATCAAACTTTTTCCTGCATCGAGGTTTTACCATCGCACCTCGCGACATCGAAACACGGCTCATCAACACATTATTGATACGTGGCTACCTCGTACTACCCGCTTTCAAGATCCTTTCTTCCCCGTTCATGTAAATTGTGAAATGAGCTGCCTTCAGAGGAGTTGAAGAATTATAAGATAAGGCGCTTAAAAAAAGAATCCTTCCAAGCAGGCAAAACATCAGCAATGCGACAGATATTGCAGACATTAGTAGACGACGATGGTTACCGCTTTCCATCAGGTGGGCTGTATTTGTCTCGTAAAAAAAGTAAAAAAAAAACATTTAAAAAAGTTCAAATCATAACTGTAAGTAACGCTTGTATTTGTTAATAACCATTATTTAATGAACACTTCCATTGTTTGTAAACCGAGCCGTTATTATCTAATTCGGGCCTGTTAAGTCCCTATTAAATTACTATAATTATAATGCTTCTTGGTAAGTGCTCATCTAATTACTAAAATTACATACACCTAGTAGCTACTTACAATGTCACGTTTACTTGACTGTATAATTACACGTAGGAACATTAAAACAGAACCATAAAACTACATTTGGAATAACTCTAACGAGTACATTATTAAAGAATATAAATAACTAGCCATTGCCCACGGCTTCACCCGCTTAATACCCTGATAAAAAGTAGTCTATATGTTATTCTAAGTCACGAAATACACCTGTTCCAAACCACCAACTTTAAACTGTTAAGCCATTACGAAGATTAGCAACAAACATTAAAACGTTCATTGATTTTGAAGGAACAGACCCGCGCGCTGGGACACTCGCCAGGTACCCGCGACGCGTATCTGAGATTCGCAGCCCGCGCCACGCAGCGGTGCTAGTATTTTTTGCAAAAACAACCGCGTTACCCAACACACACTGTTCCCACTTAGCACAGCGGACGACCTTAACATCCATACATCTTAACACTAAAGAGGCACGAACCAAATTAGGAATCGTCCTTTATCTTCAAATTAGGTTTTCTTTTATATTTTAATCAAAGACGACGGGAGACTCGAAGAAGTATGATTTACGAGGAGTGAATAAAGAAATCAAGTGTCAAATTATAAGACGCGAGCACGCATTAGTCTTTTATAGGACTCTATTATGGCACGACATTCATTTTTATTTTTGTACAGTGAAGTGCAAAATAATGTTCATACATGAGATACAACATGAGCGTACCAATTCGTTCACAATTCTAAAAAGATAAACTGTTGAACTATATTTTTTTTGCGAATGTTAGTAGGTGCTACTTTAAAAAGTTATGTTTAAGCAAAAGATATAGACCCTCCATTAACCTTTGTTACCTACTAATTGTCACTGTCCAATGGTAATATACCTATTGTAGTTTTGGTAGAGTAAAAGTTTTTGGCAAAGTTTTGAACGCAGTTCAATACCAACTACCAATGAATTCAGAAAACTTAAAACCGACATATTTGTGCATTTGACTGTACCCGGCTCGTCTCATGACAATTTTTTTCTCTTTTGTTGGAGCGAGGGGCGTATGAATACAAGTCCGCCGGGAAGGACTCTCAATTCACATTCATGTTATAAGGTGAAATGGGACGGTTTGAGCATGTAAGGAGCCCTATTGAATGTTGTATTTTTATTTTGTTATGCTTAATCGGTGTTTAAAGTAAGTTCGTTTTTCAGGCCAACCATAGTTGTCCAATGCAATAAAAAGCTCGTAAGGTATTATTTTACTTGACATATTCTCAAAAAAAGTAAAAATATAGTTCAAAAGTATGTAAAAGCGATATACTTGAGTTAAATATGTTTTTTTTATTCCAAAAACTATCGTGAACTTGACTATTCATATTGTAAAAACGGGAATTTTCACGTACTGCACTATCGGTGAAGGCACCGCCATGCACGGCGCGACGCGGAAGGAGAAAGTCGCAACCACTCACCCTGATGAAGACTCTCGGAATGAGTCGAAACTTAGTCGGTGCCTCACCGATAGTGCAGTACGTGAAAATTCATTTTTTTACAATATAAATATGTTCTTCATTGCCAGCCACGTTACTACGCTTTGATGTATGAACCTATTCCTAAGTTAGTAAAAAATATCAGTTTCATGATCCTACTAATATTATAAACGCGAAAGTTTGTGAGGGTGGACGTTTGTTACTCTTTCACGCAAAAACTACTGAACAGATTTTAATGAAACTTTACAGTAATATACCATGAACATCAGAATAACACATAGGCTACTTTTTATCCGGGTACCACGCGGGCGACACCGTAGAGAGAAGCTAGTGTTATAAATTATTAAAATGGCTCTGAAATTGGCCCCCGCACATTAGCGCGCGGTATAAATCCCGAAGCTAAAATCAAAGCGGGTTATACAATCTGATTTATGTATCTACTCGGAATATTATCTTGCCCCAATAAACTGTTGGCAGTAAGGGATGCGAAATTACGTAGAGCCCAGATAACCGTCTCGGGCATAGCTTTGACGATATACGATAGGTGAGGTACAGCTGGGACACTAATGGCAGTCTGCCTCAAGATTAACTCATAAGGCTTTATTTACGAGTATAAAGTTTATTACATATTTGAATTACCAAACACTGCGTTGTTTCTTTCTGCTATGTGTCATATCAAATTCAACCGAAAAAAACACAACACTGTTTAGCATAACAACTGTTTATAGATATTATATGTAATGGAATTAGTCGGACCCCGGGCTAACTAGAGACAGAAATTATCTACGTCTCGTTTCTCTTAAAAACCTGTCAAAACTTAAACTGAAACGACTGTAATTGGAACCCGGAGTTACTCGTTCCTTAAGGATATTATGGACACAAATCTGCCATCAAGATCAAAATCAGCCCTGTTTTACACCCATATGGTGTGAAGTAGCATACATGCTGAGACAAAGCCTGTTTGGCATGCGGTGCTCGGGAGACTCAATTGGCACAACAGTACCTACCTGTGAGGAAACCTACCTACCGCACATTAGTTAGTTATAGATACATTACATACCTACATTATGTTTTAGTAAGTAAGTAAGTAGCAGTTTTTAGTTCTTACTATAAGTACTTGGGTACCTGTTTTAGTGCAAAGATGATGTCTTCTTTCCGTTTTACTAAATAAAAATATTTTCTTGCTTTCATTAAAACTGCTTATATGTCATTAAGTAAGTTTATCTTTCTTTATTCAAATACAAAAAAAAAATATTTTTTAATTAAGTGGCCATTTAGTTTTTTGTGTATAGATATGTAGTTATGTACCTACTACACCTGTACCACAGATATTATAATGTACCCTGCAGGGGATGATTAGATAAAATATACAGGTAAGTGTGTACTACGATTTATCCATTTGCCTTAGGTATCTTATGCTTTGGTCTTATCTCACTGAATGGCTTTTTTATGCAGGATACGATTGCGGATACATGAAAATATAAAGTACTAGTTTCTGCCCGCGGCTTCGCCCGCGTGGTATGTTAAGAAAAGTAGCGTATGACCGTCTCCAGGCTTAAAACTATGTCCATCACTTTTGAGTGAATCGAACCAAGGATTACAATTTTCCATACAAAGTTTAGAACTCAATTGCACACCCCCAAAGGGTTGTTTTGAAAAAATAAAAAATACGTGTTTCATTATTTATTTTAATGTTTATTTGTACCGAGTTTTGAGCGAATCAAACCAAGGAATAATATTTTCCATAGTAACTTTACCACCCTTCTTAATTCCCTTAGAGGTTGATTTTCGAAAATAAGATTAGCCTATGTGTTATTCCAGAATCTAAACTATCTTCATTACAAATTTTATCAAAACCGGTTTAGTAGTTACGGAGATAAGTGGTAACAAACATTCACACACACAGACATTTATTATATTAGTAGGATAGGATTAGATAAACCTACCTGAATCGGAAAACCACTAAGTATTTGCAAAAAACTTATTAACTATGACGAGTTTGTCGATAATTACATTTATTTGAAATGTAAGTTTCCACATTATTTGGTTTTTAATTGATAACCTACGCTTAGGGGGTTTTTATAATATCGGTCTCGCCGATATTAAATTTTTTGGATATTATACATTCTTGTAATTTACCTTAAGTATGGGTTATACTTAATAGAACAAGTAATTTGTGTACTTTACATTAATTCATAGGTACTGAATTAGATTTTGATTTTTTCATTTAAAAAACTGAGTAGGAACAATGGTTAGTTCGTAGTATCTTACAACCTGTATTAAGTTTGTTGAGCCACTATATAAGTAAGTAGGTTCTCGATTCCGCATGGGTTTTGTTTTAAGAACGTCGCGTCTGATATTTTTGAGTAGATCTACTATTCTCATTTGAGCTATGGCGCAACCCCACGCAAGGCAATTATCCGCCAAAACGCCTGTTACCCAACATTATACGATTAACTTAATATACAATTAGTAAGGAGGAAGTTTTCATTAACGTATTCAAGCGAATAAGGCATTCGCGTAGGTAAACGTTTCCGAGATTGAAACTTAATAAACTTAACGAAGCTGCAAAAAGTTGATCAGCTATTATCTATCTCAATCATTTTAACTATTTCAAGATAGTCTGAATCTGTCTTTACATGGCTCCACTGTTTTATTTTTGTGAAGTAGGTATGTTACTAAAACCCCGTTCAATCTGAAAGGGTTAAAAAGTTTACATATCTATTCGGTACTTTTTTTTTTCAATTTTGTTAATTATTGCGGAATTTATGTTTTTTTCTGCAATGTTTGCCGTTGAGTTAACCGTCATTATTGGTTATAACAAGCCACTCAGAAAGTTTTGCTAAAAAAAGTTTTTATGTATAAGGCACTGGCCACTTGTAATTATTTTGAAAAATTTGGTTATTTAAAAGTAAAAATACCATTGCTTAAATTTCGAATTTCCCTCCACATTTTTTCGAGAGTCAAATTAAATTATCGTGTCTCAATTAAAAATGGATCTGCATCGAGAGCATTTTCGTGCGTCGATTTTCTACGCCGTTCTTTCAGGTTTTAGATTCCGATTCCGATTCTTCAGGTTTTAGGCCACATTTTAAATGTGGCCTAAAACCTGATGAGTCATTTGATCGACTTCAAATGGCTTTTATGGATGAAGGACCTTCAAAAGCAACCATCTACCGTTGGCATAGCGAGTTAAAGCGCGGTCGCCTTACTTTGGGGGATGAACAAAGGAGTGGTCGTCCTCCGACGGCTGTCACGGAAGAATGTGCTGGCAGTAAAAAAAAAAATTCAAGAAAACAGGCGAATTACATACGAAGAGATTCAACATACACTGCAGATTGGTTTGGGAAGCGTTCATAAGATTCTACACGAGCACCTTCGCGTGAGGAGGATAGTTTCGCGCTGGGTGCCGCACAACCTCACCGAAGCTCAGAAGCAGGCCCGTGTGGAGTGGTGCCGTGATATGATTCAAAAATTTGAAGCAAGCTCGTCTCGGCGCGTTTACGACATTGTAACAGGGGACGAATCCTGGATTTATCAATACGATCCAGAAACAAAGCGTCAGTCGACAGTTTGGCTGTTTCAAAATTAACCAACGCCTACGAAAGTGAAGCGATCGAGAAGCGCGGGGAAAATTTTGATCGCTAGTTTCTTCACTTTGAAGGGGTATCTGGTTTCAATTCCATACATTTTGGCAGGCATTTTGTAGTGTTATACCACAAAATGCCTGCCAGAAGTTTTGTCTGCAATGAGCAACAAGCAACCGAACACCGGGCTCCGCGGGGTACTGCTTCACCATGACAACACGCCCGCGCACTCAGCGCTCAAAACGAGTGACTTCCTGGATACCACACCGGTCAGAGTCTTGGGTCATCCTCCTTACAGTCCTGATCTGGCATCGTGTGACTTCTTATTATTCCCTAAAATAAAAAAATCAGCTGAAAGGGATACAGTTTTCATCGCCGGAAGACGCGCTAGCAGCGTTCGATAAGACCGTGGAAGAGGTGTCTACGGCGGACTGGATTTTTTTTTTCGCAAATTGGTTCAGATGCATAAAACTTTGTATAGAGGCTGGTGGAGAGTTCTTTGAAAAGATTTAATTAAAATAATAAAATTAATTAAATACCATAGAAGTTAGTTTTTTAGTTTCTCAAAACTTTCTGAGTATCCCACGTACATAATAATAAGTTGGAATGACGTCTTTATTGGACAGGACAGATTATGTGTATTTATTTTGTTTTATTATTGTATTAATTAGTTGTAATATTCTCTCTAGGTTTTCTTTTTTATTAAAACGTGGATTTCAGAATAAATATGTTACAACAGACGAGCAGACGCACGGTTCAGTATCTTATGCCCCGTTAACAAACGATACATTAATTCACAGAGTTTCGGTTCCACCTACAATGGGTTAATTGATTACTAGCCGTCTGTCTTTCTTGAAAACTACATTCAGGGTCCCTGAAAAGGTATATTCTATACTTAGTGCTCAATCGTTGCCAATATCGACACTTTCCACAAAGTGAAACTATCAAACAATTGGAGCCGAGTCCTACGTGAGTAAATTCATGAGAACACGGTGCGTTGCAAAATGAATGCGTTCAGAGGGTCTATACTGAGTTTATAACATGTTAAAACGGTATCATATCGAAATGATTTACACACGAAAATTTACGATAAGTTTTTAACGTACATATTATTTATAACACAGCATAGAGGCTCAGCTAGTATTTTTTTAATGTACGTTGGCTGCCTAAAAATGCGGGCGTTCGCGTCATCGCATCACTTCGTGTAAGATCGCTCAGGTTTCGCTCGTTTGCGAGAATTTACTCACGTAGGAAGCCGACTTTAAAACCACAATTGTTTTGCTAATCGAAAGCTAATCTCTCGCTCATTCTGATAATGTGCGGTCGGGTATTTGCAGTTCAATTTATGTGATTGATATGAAAATAATGAACTTACTCGAGGTTAGTTAATGTTGGTAAATGTCTCTGTTTTTGTCGAATAGATATTTTTATATAACAATTTCAATGTTTTTTTATGAATACATATATGTTTGTGTTTAGCTACATTAGGAAAATACTAACCAATTGAGATTTAACAAATTATCAATAGAAAAAAATATTCCTAAATTAAACCATGAGGAGGAGCAGCGGGAAGATTGAAGAAACTCAGTGCAGACAAAGTTACGGGCGTTTCACTTACTAAATTACACGGACGATTACCACGTTCAAAATGCTAAACATGTATCCAATAATGAATTTATAAGAAATACAATATACAAGACTTATAAATCTCGCACATAGAAGTAACTATTATGTCAATATCAAAGTCAATAGGTTCTTATTCATTGAAATCAAGAAGGTCATATAGAAATGTCGACTGAAAAGCTACCTGAATTTACGCCGATTCTTGGCGAGCAACCAAGCCTAGAAGAATCAGGCAACAAAGTGTTTTTTTTTGTTAATGATTCTTCATTCAGCTATACCTATTGAGGTGCCGATCGAACGAGGTGAACTCATTTACAAAGAAAGAGTTTTCAAGAATTAAATAAAGTCTCAAAAGTTTCAACCATAGGCCTAAAGACAAGACATTATATGCTTTATAACAATAAATAATATGTTACTATAGATATGCAATATGGCAAGTAAGCTTTTAAGTATAAACTCACCGACACCAATTAGGTTTGCGTTTTGAAATTACCCATAGTTAGCTAG
The DNA here is from genome assembly GCA_958496245.1 of Perizoma flavofasciatum. Lineage (NCBI taxonomy): Eukaryota > Metazoa > Arthropoda > Insecta > Lepidoptera > Geometridae > Perizoma > Perizoma flavofasciatum. The sequence goes on from OY292433.1 coordinate 6,189,174, forward strand.
CTGTCGGCTAATACCGTTCAATCGCAATCGTCATCACAACCAATGGAAGTGTTAGGTTTGTGTCTTCTCTTCTCTTTTAACTGCTTAGAAATAAATCAGGGTGCACATATGAACAGACTGGCAGACCAACAGAAAATTTGCTAGCCTAAGTTTTTAGGGTCTAAACCAAATGGTGAAAATAGAACCGTTATGATTTCGTCATGTTTCCTGTCTGTCCGTATGTCACCTCCGATTTCTCCGTTTTTTTACAACCCAAAATAAAGAATAGAAAATAAATTAAAGTTTTAAGTTTTTGTAGGTCTAAAGACATTTGAAATATTATTCAGTGTATATCATAAATATTCTCTTTCTGAAATATTTCAATCCAATCATAATATATTTAAAAAAGTTCACCTCATTTAGCAGTACAGAAAGGGCCACCAGCTGGTTACCTCCCTGGGGTTTAAATATAGACAAAACAAACACGATCAAGACTGTAATCCCCATAATGGATATCCTCAGATATAAATCTGATCTGATACCAACTTGGTATTCTCACAGATCTACGTACAGAGTATGAACTTAGTACGCAGATGAGAGAATACTAAGTTGGGATAGTTAGAGACACGTTAAAACATTAATTATTATATTTTTTACATTTCCGCGTTTTTCACATTCATTGGATTGCACGCCCATCGCCGCTTATAGGAACATTAACCGATGGCACATGCCTTCTAATCTTTAGTTTTTGGTCATGCCGGTTTTCTCACCGTTTTGAACAGATGTTAAGTACACATATCATGAAAAAATCATTCATACGACTGGGTTCGAGCCGACAACCTTTGTATCGAAAGTCGGAATGCAGCCCACAAGGCCCTCACGGCTTTTAAAAATCGAATTACTAAAACTGTTCAATGTATTTGTGACGTCAGTAACTGAATAAACTTTATCTTTATCTTAATTACTTTTAATCAGAACTTTTATATTGGTTTTTTAACCAGTATGTGATGCTTACTGTACCTATTTGACAGTAACTGCTAAGTAACTGCTTGCAGTAAGTGAAACTATGATATTGTGACAAAATGCCTTTTGTCACTTCTACTAGATTGTGTTCCTTGATAATTATCATAGTCAGACTATGCAGCGGTAGATATCGTTTAACCCGACATCTACTGACCAAACCTCAATTAACCAACTAATTCATAACTCGATCTATGCGCCTGCGATTGCTTTGCTGTCTGTAAATAGTGTCTTAGTTTATTAATTCGTTTCAAACCCATGGTTTCGTTAATAAATACATCGCTTTTAAATTGTGCTTGAAAATTTTAAATTATCCTAAATGCGACCCGTGGCCTCCAGCTTGGTACGCAGGGGCTATGCCAACTAAGCCACGTGATCGTTACCAGCCTGTTCGAAATTCTTGATGTTTCGGCTCGAAGCGACGGGGCTCCACCTACAGGGAAAAATCTAAAAACTTTAATCATGTTATTTCTCTTAAGTGTGGGTAAACATTTTAAACTCCAAATAGCCATTGTATTTAAAGACTTTGAACATATCAAATTCCACCTTCCCCTAATAATTTAGCAAATTAGTAGATTCATAGAGCAAACGAAAACTTTATCTTAGCATATTACGAGTACTTTTATATGCATATTTTGCATAAGTGATTTTACTTAATCATGTCATAGCAGGTATATAACAGTCGATTTTGGGAAAAATAATAGGCTAGTCACAGAATAAAACAAAGACTATATACTTTTTATTCAGGCATGTTATCCGGGTACTAGGTACGCGATAAAGCCTAGCTTACTTAGTGTGAATACATAGCTGCAGATGATTAGCTTACCTAGCCTAGAAAATAGTTCAAAGAAGTCAGATTAGGATTACTTGCAAAGCAAACTTGGTGGCTTTGTATACAAAATCGTAGGTCACTCCACAAAGAGCTTATCATAACAAGCGCGCGTAAGATTGGCATTTATCGGCAAAGCGTCATCATAGTTTCATATCAATTTATACTTTTTGGATCGTTTCGTACTTCGGACCGTTTTTACAGGGATTTTATTCCGAGCCCCATTGTTCCCGAGTAACTTTCACGAATCCATAAAACAATGTATAAAAATGCGAAAGGCTGTAACTGAAGCGGGGAAAAAGGACGAGTTTTGGTACTTGATGCTATACGGTTGAAGGCTATGCTAAGCGATGATCCGATGAAGTTAAAAGCGATTTTATTCACTCCCCCTCTGCTAGTAAACGAACGAGGTGACTAATCGAATCAAGTCACAGCAATGTTGCCCTATTTATGTTGACAGCTGAGAAATAATATTGTCATACACTCATGAGTTTTTTTGTACAGTTAAACTTGAGTTCTATATAAAACCTGTTTGGAAGCGGTTACCGTAACTTATGGACGCATGCAATACCAGAGATAAATCTCACCTGAAGCATAACGGGTGAAAAGTCTTTGGAGACTGATTGTAATTTCCTCGGCACTCAAACCCTTTGAACCAAATTACAGCAATCCAAGCACTTCTGCTTGGCAACACGAATAGTTATGGTGGTTAAAATCTTCTTTACTCTACGTGGAAAAAATCATGAGTAAAAATTAGTTTGGATCAAGACATCTTTTGTTTCTGTACAATACGAATGAGATAGAGATGGGAAAGCTCGGTATCTTCAAAACTAGACCTGCGCCTTTGTCACGTTTTGCGTTTGATCGACCAAAGGGCCGCTCATAAAAACAGTATCTACATACTCACGCGATAAAACGACAGGCCTACTCTCGAAGTAAGAGTAGCTCACGCCAACGTGTAATCCCTATTGACAACGTAATTGTTCCGACATTTTGACAATCTGCCAACAAAATCAGGATTTACAATGCTGAATTTTACATGCTGATGAGTGACACATCCACTTTATGTAAGAAGGAAAGTTTATGGAGCGCTTTTATGACGCGATATTTGTGTTTGACGGTAACGTCTTTTTGCATAGCACTGTGAAGTTTGATGGCCTTGTGTGAAGAAACTTATGAAAGTAACTTTGCTTCATGCAGAAATTATATTCAAAACTGAAATTGTAAGTCACATGCTTTAACATACAATCCATGGTGGAAGGGAGCGCTATTTGAGTCTAGTTAGATCATAAGTTAAAAGAAGAACATTATTTTATTTTGGGCTTAATTCATTTCCTCCCTGTACAATTGATCAGACAATCACAATCGCCTACTTTATTTCTTTTATCACAGTTTTATTAGATAACCAATTTGGAGATCCACAAGCGACTAAGACAAACTTTTGTTATAAACTTCCCGGCTTGCGGCCTTTCCTTGTTTGTAACAAAGTTTTGTTTAAAAAGATGTAACTACGGTAAAATTTATTTATTACTTCTGTAACTCACTGGTTTGTGGTCTGTTTCTTCGTGGTGTGAATTTTGGTTCAACTATTGAAAGGTAAACTTTATGATAAACTAGTTGTTGCCCCATACAAACTTTCACACCCCATTTCCCCCCTTAAAATGTGAAAATCTAAAAACCCTAAAATACGTTATTATTGACTTAGTAACTTAACTAGCTTCTACCCGCGGCTTCGCCCAAGTTCTTTTTTGATAAAAGTATCGTATGGCCGTCTCCAGGCTTCAAACTATGTGTCCATATAACAAACGGCTCAGTGCTTTAGCCGTGACACAATATACCTAGGTATAGATATTTCCGATATTATTTTACTGACTTAATTATACGTTATTCTGATATATTAGCTATATTACTATACCTACTCCTATACAAAATGTCACATTAACCCCCCCCCCCCCCCCCCCAATCACCCACCCACCCCTCAAAAAGTGAAAATCTATAAACCCTAAAACATCTGATAATCTATTTATTTCCAATAGTTAAAATAAGTGGGCATTTCCTAAAATATTTTCTTGGCATATGCTTACGTTATAAAATAAACTTATGTTTCAAATTTCAGCTTTCTAGACTAAGTAGTTTTTGGCTGTGCGTTGATAGATCAGTCTGTCAGGACAAACGATTTTATATGTTTAGTTAGATAAAAGAGTACTACGTAAGTACTACGTTTATCCCCCATGACAGAGGTTTTATTAAACATTCAAGAAACATAAAAATACTTTGTTCGTTTGTCAGCAACTGGAATTTTCCACCTATTTAAAAAACAACATAACAATCCATTTGTTCCCCAAATAACTTCCTTGTTCCCAACCTAAACCTCTAACTTCCAAGAAATTAGGGGCCCGGAACCGAAAGTGACATTTATAAAAGTGATTCTGTTTCGACGACTGATTTCATGGGACCTCGTAATTGACGAAAATAGGGATTTCCCCGAAAGCGGGCCTTCATCACAGGCGACTTAAAATATTTTGTAACTAACAAAGAAATATCACTCGGATACTAACGTACTGTTTTTTTGACGCAAGAATAACTCGGCCCACACCTTGGTTAGCGGTTACCGTCGCCTAGCTGCTACACCAGGGGCGTAGTGGATGCGTGGCTATAGACAAAGTTGCAGTCTCATGTACATGCCTGTAAATAATTTACCTGTGCACTGAAACACAGCAATTCGAGCATAACTGCTTAGCAACTTAAGTTGATGGTGATTGTAATTCTTCGGAAGAATTCTTTCTATTAGTTTGTAAAACGCACGCAAGCTATTTTTAAATATTATAAAAACTGCGCGTGGTTGCTCGTAGTGTGTATTTTAGGTAATGTAAAAAAATCAGCGTGATAAATAACATTTTCGGCGCCTTTCAATGAAAAGCAATTTGAAGTGGTACAGGCCTGTCTCACCATACCTACTATTGTTTTATGCTGGTGCCCTAATCTCTGATCGTACAAATCAAACGACCCTATGGAATGGCGCACAATTTTTCGTGGAACTTTTTTATTGCTCGTAGTGTGTAAAAGCTTTTGTCATGGTTCAATAAAATCGGATCATTTAATGTAAAGGCTTATGGTGCGAATGCCATCACAGGTATTTTTTTCTTATTTTATGAATGTTTTTTAATTGATTTTGGTCAATTAAAAAATTAGTTGATGGTCAAGCTACATCAGATCGGGGTGGTAGCTTTTACTTTTTTGCCCTATGAATAATGTGTTTTTTGTTAATATGTATATAGTTTTTAGATGTTATGATTTATATATAAATAATTATACATAAATAAATAAAGAATTTCCATTGAACTTGACAATGTCGCCAGAATTCCGGGAACGTAAATTGGTGACGACAGAACAGTAGATCAACTGGGATATTTATGATGAATGACTGTCTCTCGTAGATAACTCGGTAGATTTTTATAATATTTGTCGGTACAAATTTAGGTAGGTACTTATAGTATAATGGCGTAGTTTTTTAATAGTTTTGTTTGGTATTAGTTTTATTATAATATTAAAATAGTATTATATTATATACCTAATCGCATTTACTTAATATATATAATTGTCAGCATTAATCCTTGAATCTGTTATACGATAAGATTAAAACATATAAAAACTATTAATTTCTCCTCAGGACCTGTTCCTAACGCAATTCATCATAGTTAGTATCATCATCCATGTTGTATTATGCTAGTAAACATGGATGAGCAAATACTTATTAGGTTGAGGTATAAATTGTACCACAACAAGCAACATTATTCATGAACTGAGCTGTATTGTAGTAGCCATAACAACCTGTCAGCTTAGAGTGCCCGGAGCGGAAGTGACGTCATTACTGTCCCGATAGGCAGCCATAGGGACACACGTCACTCACTACCCTACTTCATGACATGTGGTCGCTGTCAAATTACTCTCTGTGCACAAAGAGTATCCATAATATGAAGTTTACTTCACTTACACCACAGATTAAACATTTTAATATTTTTGTTTATCTTACACTACATACGAAAAGTGCATTGCAAGAACGGTTTCAGGGAATGATATTCGAATTATTATACAGCTCTACAAGTTAATTTTTACAACATTTTAAACCCTGACGTGTATTGCAATAATTGCAGCGCGTAATGGCGTGTGAAGTTAAAACATATCTAACAATAATCTGTTGGATATAAACAATACTTAGTTTAGTACTCAGAGCTTCTATCGTCGCGGGTATCTTGTAAATGAGATATCTTTTGCAAATAGATTTACGCTTTATTATTGTCGTTTAAAATGCCGTAGTACGGTTTTGGAGATCCGACCAAAAGTTTATGTCATTTGGCTAAAGGTTTTAATTTTCCATCGAAAATTCTTTATTGTGTTTTGCTTTGGACAGTTTGAGTATCTTTTGTAGAACTTTTTGTAATATCTGACATTTTGTATTGAAATATCTTCTTTAAGAACATTTCTTATCGCTGTCGTGCCCCTGGCGAATTTAAAGCCAAAATATTTTTGGTTGAATAAGTCGTAGCCATTTTGAGATATTTTTAACTTGCGTGTGAAGACGTTTTTGTACCTTTTGTAAAGATTGTAAACAACCGTTCCAAATCAGAGGTTTGGAAAGACTGGACGGAAAATTCCATTTGAATGGTTCAAATAGCGCTATGGACGACTGTACCTACGCCTACTAGATAGGTATATTCAAGATACCTTATTGTTGGAATGAACGAGTGAAAAGTTGAAAATTAAACGGATTACGGAAAGGCCAGGTCAGACTAAACCGCCAAGATTGTATGAAGAATTTGATGAGGATGAATGAAGCGAAAGAGTTATGCCAGGATCGTAGCAAGTAGAAATCCTTGGTCTCTGCCTACCACTCCGGGAAACGGGTTTGACTATATGTATGTATGTTAATATATAAAATATTATTAACGTAAACCAAAAACAAGAAGAAGTTGGTGATTAAGTACGTCAAATACCTACAGAATGTTTGCAAGACAGGTATACCCGATTCGGTCACAATGAGCTGGTATGGTAAGAAGTTGATTATTTGTTCGTATGTTGTTGGTCTTCCATTTTTTCCCAACAGCTTAACCGATTGTAATGCGGTTTTATGCAATCGTTTTGTTTGACTTCAAGAAATATTATTAGATAGATTTAACGCCACACGACGCTAGGCGAGTAGGTAACGTAGATGGAATAATCGTTTTAAATTTTGTAAAAACAATTCACGAACAAAACGCTTTTATATTAAATACCTAATTAATCACGGGTTTGTTCAAAACTTTGCAATTTTTCTAATGAGCTCGTCCTTATAAACCGTTTTTCTGATTTGTCTGATTCTGTAGGTGTGTACAATAAAAATCAGCAAGCACCTTATGAATAAATTATATACCAATCATGGAACAACACAATTTTTCAAGTCAAAACAGCGACTTTAATTTTGTATTATAGTTCTAAGACAAAACATCATCCACATAAATATAGGTACTTATCGACATATTTGTAGAGTAGTAATATTAAATTATTATTAATCACCTGTCCGGTAGTTCTAACAACTTCGTCAGCGTAGAGGAATCAGAGGATGAGTATCGCAAGGGACCGGAAAGAACGGCTTATAAAAAGGAGACCAATAACCAACATTAGGTGCAGAAGGACTATGATGATTAAATTATTAGCAAAACTACCATACGATCAAATAATCTTTTCATGGGATCACACCGGGATCAACTTTCAGCATTAATTATTTATTTATTTATTAACCTCTGTATAACAAAGAAAAAACCATTACCTAATTAGGACCAACCAATCATCGCAGATTTACACAAAGAAAAATACACAGGCCCCGAATTGCGAAACTCTTTTGAAGTTGGTACCTTGTTATCGCTGGAAGTTTACAAACTTACGCATTACATATAGAATAGGTATGCTCGTAACACAATAACGTCAACATATCCAGGTGGTTTACATAACTGGAACAAAGAGCCGTTGAGATTCACCTACTAACCTATTTTGCTACGTATCGCTGCATCTCCACAAATTGACTAGCACTTCCGAAGCCTGTTACGGTACATACGATGACAACCGCAATGCTATTTGCTTTTGCCTTATCATTAATTAACCGAGTTCAAAAAGGACTAGGAAAAATGTTGTGTTTTTAACCTAATATCTTCTTCAATTGAAAATAGAGAATGATCCCGGAAGATCATAAAAATTGTATTCCTAAGAGATTGCTATGATTCCAGTAAATCTTCAAAAAACATCATAATCTAATGGAAATACGCATAGCCGAAACATTTTTTGTGTTTTACTTTTGTTTTAATTCGAAGGTGTCATCCTGAGTGAGCAAAATAACGTAAACATGTGAGGATCTGATGATAGAGTATCTACAGAAGAGAAACCGTTATCATGGGACAGCAAACGTATCGCGAATATCGCGATTTAATTATTACCAACCGACTTAAAAAAAGAAGAAGGTTTTCAATTCGGATACAAATAATTTTATTATCAGATGATATATACAAAAACTTCGAACGCCACGACCTATAGCCGCCTCCGTTGTCTTCCTGAGACCGACCAATGAACTACAAATATGATTAGAATAATAAAATAGAATAGAAATTTGTTTATTTGGGACAATAACAAAGGCAACACAGATATAAAATACCTTTACACTATAGATAACCGTAACACCTAACAGGAAGTTTTTTACAAAACCACAAAAAAAACTTTTTTTTGTGCTAATTAATCTCATCTGTACCGATTGGGCCAAACAGGTCTTGGCGCAGCTTAGGTATAATGATTACTTTATGGATTTCCTCATTTTTTAATTTGTAGTGAAACTCTTAGTACCTTCATTCTTTTACTTGATTCAAAGTCAAAGTCAATCGACTAATATTCATTGAATTTAACTTTAAAGTGAATTAAATAGAAATTCTTTAAATAGAATTAAGCTGCTCTAGTCATATCTTTTTTGCAACGATCACGCTTGCATTTAACAAAAAACCATTTAAAAGTCACGATCTTCAGCTTACATTCTTAGCGTATACAACTTAATAAGCTCTTCTAAATGAATTAATCAATTCATTTAGAAGAATTCATTTAGCACATAATTAGGAAGGCGGACCCACACGTTATATGCCATATATGTACAATTAATTACAGTTGCATAACCGCCATCCGACAATATTGGCTCGTGTTATCCCCATAATATACATTAAGCACTTCACGGAGTACGGTCAGTATAGAAGTCATATCGGTAGACCGCTCAAACTATAAGGAAAAAATGTATTTGAATAAATTGCTGTTTTGTAATTTTAGATACGAATGATTGATTTTATATTCAATGTTTTTTTTAGTCTAGTGCATTTAAAAAAAAAATGTACTTTTGCATTTATTTTTGAGGTATTAATAAATGCGCATAGTTAAATTTATAATACTTATAGTTTTTAACGTACCTAGTTATTATTATTTTTTATACTTTATTTTTCTGTGAATATATATATAATGACAGTTTTAAAGTATCTTCTTTCTAGATAGGACCATATCATTTAAAACAAAACATGATTTGGTGTCTCATGCTTTTATACATTCTCACGGAAATTACTATAATACGGTAAATGTCAGTAATAGACCGATATTCATCAATACGCTTAGCACAAACTATTCAAGCCTTGTATGAGCGCATCGCCGGCATACATAAACGATTCAGGGTATCACATACATCCGTGGCAACACTGAGTCAGAGACGACATCGGTCATGAGACAACGCGGCGCACCTCTACTCCTGATACTGACTTCATGAGAAAAACTGAACGAGCATATATTATCAAAAATCTGCTACACCCCTCCAAATTCTGACTATCCTTGGGAGCTTTACGTTCCTATTGAATGCAATAGGAAGGAATTCCCCTTCTTCAGATTGAACGCACATGCAGTGACAAGACTTGACGGAGCATAAACGGCGCTGCAATCTACTATCTATAATAGGAACCTTATAATATTTTACTCAAACTCAACGAACCTAAATGAAGACAACAGACCCCTCATAATTTCTTCATGTACGATGTCAGGCAGGTCTATCTGTCAATAAGGTCAGTTATTAAATAGGTCTCTAACAATCTGTAATATAGGAATCTACCGTATTTTACGGCTCCGTCAAAGTCTGGTATGCGACACTGATGCGTGTGGACAGTTCTTTATAGTGCTAAAGTCAACACACGCCATATAAGGGCGCACTGGTGTCACAGATCCGGAAACATTAATCACGTTTACTCACAGACCACCTACGCAGTTCTTTAGCTCATTAAAGATCCAGAAAAAAGTTTGCGATTCTGTATTATGAAAAAAATATTCTGCAGGAAAGTAATTTATACTATTGCGAGGAAACGCAGTATTGATTCTAACCCAAAGCTCAAATAGAAAGATAAACTCAAAAGTGGTATACCTTGCTTCAAGCTTTTTCAACGAAAAGCTCGAAAAAAAAACTCATGTTTCGGTTGTTTTTTTTACACTCTTTAAATTCAAACTCACATATTGTTTGTAATTCAAAATCAAATATTTTGTAACATACCATGTACCTGTTGCTTTTTACCAATATCATAATATGTACTTATCATGTATGTTTCAAGTTATGATGATGATGTGTATCATAACTTCATTTTATAATTTAACTAGAGGTAGATAGATGGAATTGCTAGATAAATGGTCAAATTGTCCTTTTTTTGTAAACGGTTCATTATTTATGAACTTTCTAGAAGGTTTTACTTTGTTGTATTCTGTTTTGTGTGCCATAAGAATTCTGTTATTATTTTTAATGATCCTTTTACAAAACAATAGTTTTGAGTTGGAGCATTTTCAACCCCTAGAGATACTTACGTAGTTACTTATCCAACTACGTAACTCAGATATAATAAATAGAAAAACAACAAAGCAGAACACCATATTTCACGCCAAAAGTATACTTTTAATCTTTCCTTGACTTAGGTATCTTCTAGAAACACGACTTTATAAAAAGTCTTCTTAGCATAAACCAAATATTCAAGCGAACAGTATCCGTTACGTAAGGGGAGTCTCGAAGTAAGAACATTGTTGCAGATTGAAGATGGCCACATATTTTCGACTTTGTGCAGCGGCCATAAGCTTTGGAAATTCAGGGTTGCCTTAAAAAAATATTTTTAATCTATTTTTTTATTTATCAAAAGCTAAAAAAGGCATAATTGATAATGCAAGTTTGAAAAAACTATAAATAACTAGCTTCTGCCCACAGCTTCGCCCGCGTAGTACCCGGATAAAAAGTAGCCCAGGTATGTGTTATCCGTTCAGTAGTTTTTGCATGAAAGAGTAACAAATATCCATCCTTACAATCTTTCGCATTTATAATATTAGTAGGATAGTAGGATACAGTCTATTTCACGATATAAACTGTTGACAACTTGCACAACAGTACCGTGATAATAATAATAATATTATATTATTAATTTATCCTCTCCACCCAACGGCTGTCACTAGAGATCACCTCTAAGCGAAAAGACCCCTATTGTACTTTCTTAAAAATGGGGTTTTGTTTATGGTGTACAATAAATTTTTTTCATTCATTCATTCATTAAATGTATTCTTGGTGTGTAGGTAGCCTATCAAATTAGGTATTGAGTTTCGCACGTTTTAGTACAAGTTTTTGTACTCTCAGAACTAGGTAAGACTTGCAATTATATTTTTTATAGGTTAATTTTATGTAGTTTTATAGTAGAAAGATGGGTAAGAAGATTATGGCAAAAAAGTGTGAAAGTTTTTGGCTGTGGGTAATTTGGTAGGTACAAATTCTTGCCAGAGAATAAATTCGTAAGAAGTTGCAAATGGCAGCCCTAGGAACGGCGTAATATTTATGGGCAGCAACTAAACTGGAACTTATGCTTTCATGGCATATTTCAAACAATGTTTTAATGTTTGTTTGTTTTTGAAATAGTTTTTTGTATACAATGTTATTAAACTGATTGTTTATACTAGTTTTTTTTATTAGAAAACTGGATGGACTATTTGTTTAGAAAGTACTTATAATATTAGAAAAGTAATAAGGTTCTTACATAAAAGGCACCTATTATTCGACACCTGAATTCATGGCGCGTCTAACGATACCTCATTAGTCCATCAGGTGGTTATGGTAGATAGATAGATAGAAATATATATTCAGTGCGTAGATCTTTGAAGATTCCAAGTACCGCTCGAAATCGAGGTACCTAGTGATCCACTAGGTCAATAAGGCATCAAATGAATATTTAAATCTCAAATACTCGTTGAATAAAAGTAGTTAGTTGAGAACTCAAAGGCATTCCTATTGACTTTACCTACTTTGAGTTCTAAAACTTGTTGCAGAGCAGACGACCGAAGAATATACCAAGGGTTTTTTGTTTAGCTAAGTTGACTTAACAAAATTGTATATCAAAAACCTTACAAAGATTATCCTTCAAACACATATTCCTTCCTATGGTAGTTTTTCGCTTGAGGGGCAGAAAGTTCCCCTTTGTAGTACTTTGCGTAATCTGAACGATCAAAGTCAACTTAGTTCAAAACAAATTCAAAGTTCCACCGCAGGATAGTTGAGTTATTTGTGAAGCAACTTACCAAACACCGTGGTAATAAATATCGTGAAGCTGTCCGAAGCTTTCGTTAAAACTAATGTTTTTCAAAATAATCTTAGAACCAATCCAGTAGCCTAGGAATATTGATTTGAGTGCTTTAGCGTGGATTTTTACAAAACATTTTAAATATTCTATGCATTCCAGTTCCATACAATTTGGTACAGAGAACCAAATATTGTTTCCACTATCTTTCTTACTTTTTGTAATTTCTGATCTATCTACTATGTACTAGTGAATATCCATTCATCCGCGTTGGGTTTTAGGGTTCCAAACTCAAAGGAGAAAACGGAATCCTCGTGTCTCGTCATGTCTGTCTGTAGGGTGTTATTAAATAAGTCTATTTTGTATTTTGCTAAAGTTGTGTCCTGAGATAACTTTTTAACCTTGAGTTCTACATATAAGTATGAAACAGTAGTATTTGATAGGGACAGAAATTGGTTCGACGAATTTTCAATAGCTTTAGAAGTTGTGGGGCGACTTCGGGACTCTAACTTTCGGTCTTGGCCCACTTTATTTCCATACATACTTCATCTTTCCACTTCGCACTAGAATTTCAGATTGATTATCTTATTTTAGTGCACCTGCAACCCTACCACAGCAAAGTGTATATATTTATGTAATTAAATTATATATTTTTTATACCCCAGACGAGCCCGCACCGGCACACCGCACCACGGACTCAGATGCGCCCGCATAGGTACTTCGGCTTGCGTGGTCTCACCCGTGGGATTAGAACTTTAGACATACGGTTTATCTATGCGCTGCTTATCATACAGCCAGTGTGTTACGCAATGATTTTTATATAATGGAAGATAGATTGCACAGCGCTCTCAACTATGGAGTGATTATGTAATGGACACCTTGCTAGTTGTCGCTCGTTGCATGCTGTTCAATGATGCTTTACTATTTACTCAAGCAGCCGTTCACAGATGATGTAAGTGTAAGAACATGACCTTCTTAAAAGGCAACACCACCAGTTCTAGAAGGTTGGTCTGACCTTAATAATAGTAAAACTGTAATATGGAGGCTGTTTGTATTATAGAGATGTTTAAAATATATCAGTATAAAATTATTTTGAAAAATTGTACCTATTTGCATTTATCTATATAACCTTTATATAATGTTTTTGTGATCAGTAAAGGGAGGGTCTACTTTAGTTTGGTTGGTACATTTTTTTCAATACCATGTCAATTGACGAACTCTGTGGCGCAGTGGGCGAATGCTCGCCTGAGACGCAGAAGGTTACGGGTTATATTCCCGCCGCGGGACAAATGTTTCTATCTGCAAATATTTGTCTAAGGTCTGGGTTTTTTCTAAGTAAGAGAATTTATATACATATATAAAATAAAATGTGTATAGTAGTATATCAGTCATGTAGTTCCCATAATACAAGCTCTGCTTAGTTTGGGACTAGATGATGCTGTGTGAAAATGTCCTGCATAATTTATTTATTTATTTCATTATATAATTTACCACACAGTTTCAAGTGCCATCAATCGGGACGAACCCGTAAAATCCGGTTTTTACTAAAAATATGTTTTTAACCATGAAAGTATGAAAAGTATTATGGATAATTGTCTTTTGCTCAGTTTGTAAGTTCACACTCATTGAATAAAATATCCATTTCTAACCCAATTATTTTTCATGTTATAAAAGTCGTAAAATACGAACAAAAAAATTGTTTTTCAGACCAAACATTACAACTTTTTGTCAGAATTCCTTAAAACTTGTCAAGAAGCCTGTAAAAGTGTGGTAGGAAAAGTAAGCTTTTGTAGACTTTACTTTCTATTGTCAAGTTTAATTAGAGGATTCGTTTACCTTTTCTCGTTGATTTTCTTGCAATTAAATAATTTGCCCAAGTTAATGCGGATTGAATAGTGTGATATAACTTATACGGCACGTTCGTAATATATTTTTTTCAAAGCGGAAGTTACGTAACGGTAGTTACATCTCGGTAAACTCGGTCTGACCAGGAGCGGGGACATTTCCGATTAAAACCGGAGTCTGAATTGACCCGTCAGGTATTTGGAATGTGCCAATTAGACATTATCATTTTAGGGAGGGACAACAGCCCATACTAAATTTAAATCATGCACCACCATTATAAACTTTAAAAAATGCACGCTTTGCTTATGATCGGGTAACTACCATATTTATATAAAAACACTCAACTATGATGTACATACTCAGTGCGTAGATCTTTTAGGCTACCGAGTAGGGGGTAGTCAGAGGCACGACCAAACATTAAATTTGGCACATGCCCGAGTTACCTACGTGTAAGTAGTGTTTATAAGTTATAATATGAATCTATGTACCTTATAATACCTTAAAGTCTATTTAAGGTATTTATGCTATGGACCTATAGTCATATTTTTTTATGTTGTTCATGTTTTTGGCTGAAATAAATGTTTCTTATTTTTATTCATTTGCTGACATTTTATTTTCGAGGTCATTAAAAAAATATGTTTTTTTTTAATAATAATAATGCTTTACATTTTTCACACAGCATCATTTAGCACCAAACTAAGCAGAACTTGTATTATGTGAACCACATTACTGATATACTACTTATATAGTTTGTTTTGCAAATACATACATATTATACATAGAAAACACCTCGACGCGAAACAAATATTTGCAGATTATACAAACATTTGGCGGGAATCGAACCTTCTGCGTCTCAGGCGGGCCTTCGTCCACTGCGCCACAGAGGTCGTCAATATAGCTATATGTTATAGCTCAGCTGTGCCTCAATCGTATACTTATTCTCTTTGTAACTTGAGCAGGTACCTAAGCTTTTCACGATATAAACACCGTCATTAAATTTAATAAATAAAGATACTTTAATATTATTGAGACAAAATATTTAATACCTTCTTATCTAACACAAACCCAGAACAACACGTGGACTAGTCTATAAATATCTACTAAAGACGTCACCCTTTGGTCTTTTAGTATCAAGTACATACAAGTACGCTATAATGTTAACTCGTTTCGAAGTCCATCCTACTAATACAATATTATAAATGCGAGGTACGGATGTTCGGATGTTTGTAACGACAACAGCTCCGTAACAGCTGAACCGATTTAAATGTGGAATCAATATTGTTCAGGGCCATAGAATAACTTATATATATAGCTTTTTATCTTGGTACTAGCGGGCGAAGCCATTGGCAGAAGCTAGTTTCAAATTTATATAGAAAAATACCGGTTATCTAAATATATAAAACTGTTTCGTTACTGACTGATCGATCAACGCAAGGATGGTGATGGTGAGGTAGGATTATGTAAGTTTGTATTGGAAGTGTTAAACGAATGACGATTTGCTGTAAACTTAGTTTGGATACTTAAAATACAAAAGAACTGAATACGTTGACATATTTTTGATGTTGTTCGGATAACAATACTATGATTTGGTATCTTGGAGCTGATCTGATAATGGATAGGATAGAGGCCAAGAGGTGGATAGTTAAATTCTTCAGTGGATACTAGTAAAACACCTCGAATTTGGCCTCATATGATTCGTTTTTATGAGTCCAATAGTTTGCACTTGGTGTCGAGATTCTGATGATGGAGCCAGGAGGTAGTGGAACTCTTCAGTGGCTAAGTAACCTCCTCGAGTTTGGGCTCATATGATTCGTTTTGAAAAACGTGGTTTTTAGTTTTTATTTAACTGCTAATTCATTATTTTATTATAATTAATCCTATCCTACTAATATTATAAACGCGAAAGTTTGTGAGGATAGATGTTTGTTACTCTTTCACGCAAAAACTACTGTATGGATTTTGATGAAACTTTACAGCAATATAGCTTATACATCAGAATAACACAGAGGCTACTTTTTATTCGAGCACCACGCGAAGCCATGAGCAGGGGCTAGTAATAACCCCTACTTGGTATTTTTAAAAAGTTCTACTCACTGAGTATGTATCTGAAGATGTCCATCTTGGATGATACAGTACAGAGCGTGTTTATTTTTTTGGATTATTGAAAAACAATTTGTTTAAACAAATTGTCATCCTTGCGAACTGGCGAGCTAAATGTGTTTGAATAATAATCTTTGGAGTATGTTTGGCCATGCAAAGCTCAATGGTAGTCGTAATTCTCCTAAATTGCTCCCATGTGTAGCTGAGGCGGAGAGATAGTTAATAATGATAATACGATGTGATTTTATACAGTATTCTGATCATTTCCACTAAGTGACATTAATATAGCGGACAGTTTTGTCATATTTTGAAGCCTTCGCATAATTGAGTAGGCCTCTGATTCGCGAGCAATTTTCCTCGAATATCGTATTTCCAATTCACATCTAATCGTCCGCCCTCATTGCAAAAGCAACGTTCTATCATCTGGTTCCATTAGCCAATTAATTATTATCAAGTATTTACCCCGCTCGGAATTTGGCTTCACTGAAATATTTACGGTAGATTTTGATTGGTACGGCACTGGTAGCTTTTTCAGACGCAGACACTTTAAACTAACACATCTGAAAGTAACTAACACAACGAAGTGATCTTATAAGGATTCCGTTTTTTTTTCCTTTTGATGTACGTAATTCTAAAAAACAAGTTTTTTATGTATAACTTCAAAATGTGTTCTACAAACTACCTACTAAGGTTTAGTTAATATTATGATGAACAATAACGTAATGATTTTCTATTGCCCGAACTAAACCGATTTTGCCAGGTGAAGAGTATGCTGATATCAGCCTCTTAACGAACGAAGTAATCTGCTGACGGCTCAGCAATCAGTCAACGGTTGTGAGTTATTGAGACAGTTATAACGCTCCGTTGACGTTTCAACACGCCGGAGTGAATGATTAAACGTTGCATACAGTGGGACGTTAGTCAGAAGTTTTCTAAACAATAAAAACGTGGTCACAAGTGATCGATCTCTGGAGAGCGAACTTAAAGTGGCGATAAATTCAGTGTAGAATGGCGAGTGCAAAGGACTCAAAGTGACAAACGAGAGATTTTCTCTGGTTTACTACACGAGTTCGGAAGTTGGACGATTACAGTTTGCACAACTTAATTATTGCTTTTGTGGATTTTAAGATACCTTGAATTTAACATAAAAAACACGTTCAGGACTGTAATCCCGATTATGGAGATCCTCAGATTCATACCCAGATCTATGAGGATATCAAATCAAAGACACGTTCAAACATTACATTTGGCAAATTTCTGCGTTTTGCTTAGTAGTTAGCCTTCCACCTAACAGGTTGTAGGCCTATAACATTGTAAAATCCATGTCAAATCTTACATACGAAATATTTATGGTACTGCTGCGTAATACCACAGATATTATAATACAAGTAGTAATACTGCGGAAATAATCCTTTCTGATATCGGATAAAAGCCTGTGATTACATGAACGAGGAATGAGGAACATGAACGTCACACCCAGCACCATTAGGTACCTATCTATCTTTGATTGTTGTTTTTTTACATAGTTTACTTTTACTTTTGTCTACTAACATAATTCATAATTATTTTGTTTATTAACCACTATGGATCCTAAGTAGTCCGAAATAAAGTTTTTTTTTATTAGATAAACAGGGTATTAGTGAAAATTTAGTTTCCATACCATATGTTCTACTTAAATAGCTACCTAACCTATTACTATGAAACACACAAAAAGAGATGCAAAAATTTTGCGAACAGTCAAACAGACTCCATTGGAATTGAAAAATGGAACGTGTAAAACAGGCAATATCCGGTGGAAACTGCGCTGTTAGCTTGGGAACTAGCTGAAATTGGATCGAAACGCGGCAAATTGTAAAAATGAATATCTGGAATTCCAAGCTTTGAGTTGTAGGTACTAGTATTTACGCTTTCATCGTAAATCATACATCGGAATTTCGGAGCTTGTGAAGAAGAATGTTATTTCAATGTTCAAAAAATCTTTATCCAAAATATTTATTCAACACGTTGAACAAAGGAGGACATTTTCAGCGCGACATTATACAATGAAAATAATAAAATATTTCGTCTACAACCTGTTGATAAATAATTCTGTGAGAATCTATAAAGAAACAAGTATTTTTCGATGTTTTCCTATTTTGCTGGCGCCGCAAAGAGCCGCTATATTAGTGTTTGTTTATTTGTCTGTTTTAATAATTTTTTCGAAACATAAAATATTTTAGGCTTTTACAATTTGTAAAAAATTAATCTTACTTAAATTTAGATATTATAAAGGCGAAAGTTTGTGAGGATGGATGTTTGTTACTCTTTAACGCAAATACTACTGAATGGATTTTGTTGAAACTTTACAGTAATACATCAGAATAACACATAAGCTACTTTTTATCGGGGTATCACGTGGGCGAAGCCGTGGACAGAGGCTCGTATTGTTTTAATTGTATTTTGTGATTTCATAGTGAAATAAGCAAATAAGTAAAATTTCTGGGACTTTTGAACTATTTTCTGTGTAGATAAATTAATTTTTGACTGCAATAAACATAATAGTCGGGAAAGAATCCAAAACCACAATGTCTTTTGAAAATAAACATCCACTCTGAATAAATATTTAAGTAGAGATTTTTATAAGCTAGTTTTCGACTCTTGTGCCACCAAGTTATTAGACTAGCCAGGGCCGAGAATTGAAAACAAAAACATTGCAAAATACGAGTTTAAACAAGATCATATAACGCAAATAACGCACATCACTAGCTAGCTCCCCACTCGCTCAAAGGGTTTCAGATTACACAACAAACAAATAAAAAGTACGGAGGTAACGTTGGGCGACATCCCGACAATCCAACCCGACAAATTCTGGAGTAAATTGGAAGGAGAGCTGACTCACTCCATACTCCAAACAAATATACCTGCATGACCCATGTTTAATAAGCGCCATGACCTGAGGTCTACTCTAATACACCGAAGTACGAAGCTTCGTGTTTCGTTTCATGTTATCGGTACTCTAATCAAACGAAAACCGAAAGTTCGGTACAGCTCAAACGTCGGACACACGATATCACGACAGTGAATTAATTTGACAGTATTTAATTCGTGAAATATGTGCAATTTGCACGGGAGCTTTCGAGCTGCCTTTTCATTTTCGTAAGTATATTTTTATAAATATCATGTCGATTATGCATTGAAATAAAAAGTTTTATGTAAGATTAATGCATTTAGGTAAATTTTTATGTGATGCTCGCTCATAAATAGTAAGTAACCTACAGTAAGGCTACCTACTATTTCAAACTTCGAATTTTAATCATTTCAAGAAACAAACACAACATAATAGGTTTGTTGTGTTTGTTTTTTTGAATTTGAGAGATATTAAATTATTATGAAACACTTTCCTTGTATTTAAGATTTTTAAACTTTGCAAAATATATGATTTTGCAATGAAATATGCTCTGTGGTTCACGAGCATATTTCTCAATGATAGTGAAGTTTATATAGACCGGCAACAGTTTGCTGGACCAAACTCAAAGTACCGACCGAAACATGAATTTACTAAGAGTAAACAAACATCACATATGTTTGTTTACTCTTAGTAAATTCATGAGATTGCTTTAATTTTTTAAATCATTAATAATCTTAAATAATCATTTATTTTACAATTATATATAAGTGTTTACAAATCTTAAATACAAGGAAAGTGTTTCATGATAATTTAATATCTGCCAAATTCATAAAGTTACACCATATTTTATAAAAAATGGCAAGGTTAGTCGCTTTATTTACTTTTGTGGCGGTGGACTAAAGACCACTTGGGACGCAAGCCCGTGGCACTGTGTGTATTCGTTCACGATATTTCGTCCAATAAACACGGTAAAATACTTACATTATTTTATAATAATCTCCTGCCGGCCGATTTTGGAATTTAGATTTTTTTTATGCATAATAAACCAAACATGACACTTGACACTGACATTATTGAACACCAAGTCATGGAATATTATTTATTTCTGTTTTACATGCTATGGTTTCATTCATTCATTCATGTATCGAGCATAGCGAAAGTTGAAGAAGTCGGTAGAGTTGTTGGTCAAGTTTCTTGTTAACAAACAGAGTCCCGAACTAATAAATGAAACTCAACTCAGCTTGATAGATTTCGAATTGTGATATTTTCATGAAGGAGCATTATAACTGTCATTTTGACGTCTCTCAAGCTCGTCTTCAGAATTAGCAAGTTGAAATGGCAATGAGCAGGCCATGTATTTCGAAGAGCCGGCTACTACTGAGGAAAAATGATTCTAAAATGGCGATCCCGAACCTAATGACGCATGGTAGGAACACCCACCACCGAAGACATCTTAAAGATTGCGGGAAGTAGGTAGATGGAGATTGTTGTAGTAGCAATATTTATGCCCAGCAGTGGACTTCTTCAATCTGTTTTTATATAAAGCTCATCTTCAGAGTTGATTTATTTAAACATTAATGATTAGCCTAAGGGAGTAAATTTAATAAAGCCTAGCCGTTCAACTCGCAATGTTCCTGACCTGTCCAGGCTAAAAAAATGCGTCAAATTTCAAGAAACAAAAGATAATTCACATTTTAACCCACCTAATAATGATCATAATCCAGTTAAGTAATGAACTAGCTGTTCTTGCACTACGTCGTTCCGATTGGTCGAGCGACTAATTGATCAACGCTAAAAGTATTTAAACGGCAATTGGTGAGATTCCAACTGCGGTTAGAACATTAGTCAGTCAATTGGTCCGGGTTCACACTTGCCAAATACTGCCCTGTACCTTTATTCTGTGACTCTACCACTGAATAGTGCCGTGCTGCATTTACCATCGTGTGCGAGAGCCACTGTTCCTATACTTACTCGTTTGTTTGCTGACATTGGTGGTTAGTGGCAGAGAGCCATTCAATGGAGCCGTGGATTTCGATAGCTACATTGTTGAAAGGGATAAATCAGAGTTTGTTGCGACTGGGCCAACTTTGATTTTTAGTTAAATGTTTGGTGTTAACAGACAGGTAATACAGCTCACAGAACTAACCACCACTGGGGAGGAAAAGTTCTCAAATGGTGATCAGGAACCAGACGACGCAGTTTAAGAAGACCTCCAACTCGATGGATTAATGATTAGTAGAAAGAGGTCCCGTAAAATACTATCCAGGTACTAACAGAATCATTATCATCACTAGTCTGTGGACGTCCAGTAGTAAACAGAATCCTCTAAAAATTGTTCGCGTAGACCTGCTCTAAAGAGTGTTATAAGAAACGATCATGAGCCAACCTCCATCCACAGACTCCTCCATCCATCGGGCGAAGGATCATCCCCACTGCGTTATTCCGTTTCTGGTCGCCATTCGAGAACTTGCATTCCCCAGCAGTTGTCGGTTCTGCGAGCTATAATATATCTGATGAGCCAACTCATTAGGCAGATCAAATCATAGGTAGAGAACATGACATACCCCTTTTGGTGAGGAAAAACGAATATCATGAGAGAAAAGCATCAATTTATATAGGTACTCCATTAGGTACGCTACAATTCATGAACACACTAAACATGCTCTCTCAAAGGAAATAACAGAGTCATTATTGTAATGTTACCGACACTAAAATAGCAGTGGTGTTCTACGGAATGGATAGGAAATGACTACCCCGTATTGGTTTCAATAGCCAATGAATGAAGTATTCAATGCATTAGTTATTGTCTTTGCATGGCGAATGTGTTATGACTCGTTAATAACAGACAATTATTGGTTGAGTAGGTTATATTACTACTGCCTGATTTATTGACTTTATTAAAGCTGCGATAGCTATTGATGATTATTTGCAGATATAATTTTTACTGTTCTATTTCTTAACTGTTTTATTATTTATTTGAGTTGGCCTAGTATGCGGTACTCTAACTTCTGATCCGGAGTTCGTAGGTTTGAACCCGCTGGTTCACCATTAGATTTTCCCACTCAAAAAATATATGTGTGCATTAACACGTGCTTTTGGATTATTGACTAATTGGATTTTAACTGAAATCAGCTGATTTCTACCACCGTTTTGTATAGTAAAAAGCAGTTTTTTTTTATTCTACAGAATAGCACTCTTTTAGGTTAGTATACACATTCAGAGAGATTCAGAATTTTGTTTTACTAGCACCCGAGACAACGGTTTTGTCTTCAGAAGAGAAGACAAATATTATACATAGACGGCAGGAGAAGTAGAAGTATTTTACTGTCTTCTCTTCCGTAGACAAGACAGCTGTCTTTATATACCTGCAGGTATATAATACCCTACCCATTAAAAAAAAACATTAAATCGGTTAAAGTACTACAAGGGCGATCCCATATGTTCCAACTTTATAAAAAAAATATCTCCTCTAAGAAAGATAAAATAATTGTGATATTATAATATTAGACTTTTTATTAACTTCCCATTATTTGAAGTTATTTTTATAAAATTAACTTTTGTTTAATCCACACATATAGCCACATTACAGGTTTTCATGAAACAATCGGCAAAGATATCGCGTAATATACACACGAAAAAAACAGAAGAATTAAGAATCCCCTCTTTTTCGTCGTTTGAAAAACCATAGGAGGCTTAATTAACATAATAAAACATAATGTATGCCTAATAAGTAATAATAACCCAATATCTGGCGACCAACACCGCACAACTTCACTAAACATTAAGTTCTATAACTTATGCTGTCTCGACGCAAGCAAAGCAACTTAGCTTGCCGTAACTTATATGTTAATTTAACTACTTGCCAACTAGACGTGGCCTTAACTGATTAAAGTTGACTTAATCTGTAGAACATTTATAGGTACTAAAGGGGCCACCATCACATCTGGATCTCTAGTACATACCTATGAGTTTGATATTTAAAAGCAGGTAGGTACAATTGAAACTGAACATCTGTCCAAAGCAGACTAAAAGATTAAATAAAAAAATAACAAGGCATGAGAAACCTTGTTTTACACAAACTTTTTGTTAGATCTCAAACACCCTACAGTACTCTCACGACAACGATATAAGTACGCATAAAATAAAATGATGCTTTTAAATTTTACACACACATTATACCTAAGTCTCGCAGCAAAATTATTCTAAGCATTTGATATACTCGTAAGTACTTAGTAAAAACTTACAAGCCAATTAAAATGAACGTAATCCGTAAAGCAGAATAGTCAATTTAACATCAAAGCTGGTATTCGTATTTCTTGGTAAAAAATATTAAATAAAATATGTTTTCTCTAGTTCCAATAAAACGACTACGGTATAAGGAGCTTAATGATTTCAATCACCACTTATTATAGTTTCTAAGTGGATAGTGCGTCTGCTGGCTTTTTAAGAGCTTGAAAAATAATATTTTATGCAATTTTCTATACTATTTTTGCATTAATTTTACGACAAAACAGTGCACTTTCGAATAACTAGACCTATAACTTTTTGAAACTAACCTTGTTATCCGTCTTAAACCTGATGTTGAAGGATACCGAGCTGTATGTAAATAACAAGCCTACTTCCATTATGTCTCGGTACGACACATAAGTACAGGCAGCATCAACAACTGGTATAAAGCATGATTTTTTCATCTCATAGAGATACGAGTTTATTTAGTTTTTTCTTCTCAGGCAAAACTGTAGCCTAGGGACTAAATACACGATTACTTAGATTATGAAAAATGAATGAATGAATGAAAATAATTTACTTTTCACCTTATGAGATAAACAAAATAAATAATAACATATTAAGCTTACATGTACAATGGGCGGTTTTATCGCTTAAAAGCGATCTCTTCCAGACAACCTCTGGATGGAGATGATTCTATGTGATTTAAAGTGGCTGGGGGTGTACTTTCTAATTTGTGTAATGCGTGGACTATTTATTAATACTATACTATTTAAAAATCCTATAATTATCTTGAAGCCTCAGAGGGTAGCCAGTTGATAACGAATATAGTACATAGTTTAAAAGTCACGCTATATAGCCAATGCAAACGTTACATTATGTAGGTGCTTTGTTTCAGTATTCATAAAATCTATTATATTTTTATATTTACAAACTATGAATGACTTGATTGTATTTGCAAAATACGAGTACATGCAATATATAATTTAAACTCCAAGCTATACAAATAATTAAATGATTAAACAAGAACCAATGTTAAATTATTTGGTTTCAAGCCCAAGGGTTGCAACTTTTTAATTTTAAACAGGCGCTAATTATTTTAATCTCGAAGTTCAACAGAAAAGGTTTGAATTTCAATAAATTTTATTTTATATTTAAAGAGGTCAGTGATAACCAGATAATCGAAGTTTACAGAAACAATGTGTATACGGTTTGTTTGCACAACTTTTTTTGTATACTTCCAAAGTTGCAAACAAGCATACTATCCACTTGTTGGTAAGGTGGGTACAGTAACCTATGGACGCTTGTAACAGAGGTATCACTCGCGCTTTGCCAACGGATAAAAGACCTGAGACAACGGGTATAAGACCAGAGACATCGGGTAAAAGACCTGAGACAACGGGTAAAAGACCTGAGACAACGGGTAAAAGACCTGATAAAACGGGTAAAAGACCTGAGACAACGGGTAAAAGACCTGAGACAACGGGTAAAAGTCTCATGTGCCTGAAATTTAACCGGCACTTATATCTTCAAACCGGAACACAGCAATGCGAAAAAATACTGCTTGAATTTTATTTATTCGTTTTACTATACGAATCTTAATTACAATAATGAAATAGTAAAATTTTAAATATTCCAATTTTTTTGCTTTTATTCTCAGATAGGAATATTAATTTTTGCACTTCTCATAAGATTTGTACATAATAGGAGCCTCTACTAGGTGCACTTATTCCTCATTGGTTACCATCGGTTATAATAAGGGTCTTTTCATACCTCAATATGATCTTGACGCAGGTTGACCAAGAACCAAAAGAAACGACGAACAAACAACTAGGTCCTTGCAAACGGCTGCAATATAAGTGTTATTTCGCTCGTAGTCTACATTGTCCAGGGCCTACATATGGGACAAATACCCCACGCTTTGTTTACCTTTCACGTGAACGCAAATTTGTCAAGGAAAAACTTAACAGCAGTCACCTGACATTTCAAAAGCTAATTTTATTTTCATACAATTCAATCTTTGCGTAGGCGTCAACGCCAACAGAAAGTGGTTGTTGTCTAAGGGGCTAGGTGACACTATTTTATCAACAAAGATTCAGGATAGGCATTGCAAAATTATTGACTTCGCCCGAACTTTGATTCTTATATCATACTAGTTGTTGCCCGCGGCTTCGACCGCGTGGTATGTTAATAAAAGTAGCATATGACCGTGTCCAGGCTTCAAACTATGCCCACCAACTTTTGAATGAATCGAACCAAGGATTACAATTTATACACTCAATTCCACACCCCCAAAGGGTAGTTTTGAAAAATAAAAAATACGTGTTTCATTATTTACTTTAAAGTTTACTGGTACAGAGTTTTGAGCGAATCAATCAATTTTTTTTTCATAGAAACTTTACCGCCCTATTTAAACCCCTTAGGGGTCGATTTTTTGAAAATTAGATTAGCCTATGTTTTATTCCAGATCCTAAACTATCTACATTCCAAATTTCATCAACATCAGTTTAGTAGTTACGGAGATACGTGGTAACAAACATTCACACACACTTACTTATATAATAAATGTGTGTGTACATTTATTATATAAGTAGGATAGCAGGACTGACAGTATTGTGTCTACTCAGCTGAGCCTTTCTCATTTACTTTCGAATTTTTAATCGCGAACCGCTATAAATGTCCATCTTTGAGTGGTGCCTATTGTAACAGTACGAGTTTCCCCATTATGAATATCTTCAGATAGTCAGTGTGTAGATCTCTGAGGATACCAAGTAGGGGACACGTCCCCACATAATATTTTGCACATGTCCGCGTTTCGGGTGTAGTGTTCCACGTTAACGTTCGAAAGCCCATCGCCACTTATGAGCGCACTAACTGTCATGCCGGCATGTTCTAGGGTATGTCGGTTTCCACACGATGTTTTCCCGCACCGTTTTTAGCACGTTTGAATGCGCACATAATTTTAGAGTCGAAATATACATTGGTGCATGATCGTGTTCGAACTCACGACCTCTGGATCGAAAATTGGGGTTCTGCCCAGTAGGGCAACACGAATCTATTCAGTAGCTACGTTTATCTTTCGTATTGATGAGCTTTTTATAATTATTAATGGATAATTAGTGGATGCCGGCTCATACTCTCACGTAACACGTTTTATTTAGTTTATGTATCCTAAAAGATATAAGTTTTGGTGTTCTATTGATCCTAAAACAATAAAACAAAATAGTACTAGTAATACCAAATAGTTATATATTTATCTAAAAGTTTTTTTTTTTCAATTTTCCAGATTTTCCAGATTTAGAAAATTTTACTATTTAGGCTAGACCATTCTAGAAACTCTATTAAATAATATAATAAACATCAGCTATGCATACAACGAGCGAGTAAAATGTCACAAACACAGTTTACAAAGCAATTAAGGAAATAACAGACGAAATAAATAAATGTCATAATAAAATACAAAAAGAGAGCGCAAACAGAGCCGTGAAATGCTTTAATATTCCCACAAACAAAGGCTATTTACATACGCAGGTACTACCATCATTTTGTTCCTTTTATGAGCTTTTAAGCCCGTAGGTAATTGAAGATTAATACTGCATTTTTTGTTCCATAAGAAAAAAATATAAGTAACTCTTTCCTCCAGACATACACTTATAATATCACACTTGCTTTCCGGACGGGCAGGCAGAAACGCGGATTTTCACTTACACACCTCTCTTGCTTCATTCACTCTTATTGCATTCTTTATTCTTTACACCAACATGCTTGGTGGTTCATGTATTTTCGCTATTATTTCAAATATGGAAAGAAAAGCTACATCAAATACATTTAGAGCAGTTATTATTGTTATCGTCTGCATAATTTGTCGTTTTGCTTTGCATAACGACTCCAGGCACATGAATAACAATACAGACATTCGCACTTCAACCTCCCTTACCTCACGCTACAATGAACATAATGATTTACTCTTATCGGCCCCGAAAAAAGCTTATGATCAAATTGTAAGTCTTAAAAAGCGCAAATAATATTCGCATTCATTCATCCGTATTGCAATTCAAAGATGAATTAAATTACCTATTTAGATACGAAAATAGGGCGCTCCGAGTTCATATCATTCGCGATAAACGTCCACATATAATCCGATCCCGTTTATGTCTGGAACCACTTGGGGGGAGACAAAAGATTCGCGGGAGCCGTTTGCAGGATTCACGTGTGCTCCGGCCTAGCTCTGGACTTCTAACTGCGCGGAGAGGATGCGCGCGCTGCCCACAAACGGAGGTACCCTCTTATTAATATCCTATCCGACCTCCCCAAACAAAGGACTCCAATCAATTAGGGTCAAACCGATGAACCGGTAACATTTTAGGATCGCAACGACACTCTTTGTATCTGAAAAGCTATCGTTCGATGAAGAAACCCCTTGAACACTCCGAACCACGTTAATGCCTAGACACTGGCATATGACGCGGCAAAAGAAGAAAAACGCGCAATATGCGCTGAAGAGAGACGGAGCTATGAATGTAAGCTGTAAGTAAGAGCGGGACAGGTACAAACATTTTGTAAGCTGATAACCAGAGGCAGCGAACAGAGCGAGGGGAACCATATTCTCGCGCGAGTCTGATGCATGAATGTAATGAATTAAAATTCAATGGTTTAAAGAACTTTGCGCGTGAGTGTGAATCACTTCTGATTATGAAAGCTTCGTACCTTAATGCTTGTTTTATTACAATTCATAAATTATTATCCATTATTAAGTTAATAACAAAGTTTATTAGATCCTTATTGGATTCCTATCCTAATTAGGTGCTGTACTCAAATCTTCATAAACAGCATGCATTCTTTAAATTATCGTTAAATTTAGCTTTCATTGAACTAATAAGGTAAGTAGATAAATATTTCGTAGTAACCAGTCAAGGACTTAACCTCGATCATTTAGATGAGGAAAATAAAAACTATGGTCAAACTCAGGTGCTATTAATTCCTATTGATAAAGTCATTTGGTAGGTTAGGTTAGTCAAGCATATCAAACAAAACACATGCTCTACACATCAAATAAAGCAATCGTTGCAAGCAACACTGAGGAAGGACCACACAGTGAGTTCACACGCGCTAAAATGCCAACAAAAAGTTTACGGTCAATTTTTACCTATAAACATCCATGGAAATGCAATCCATCATTGGATCCTCGTGTATCCATAGGCGCGCACACACACACACGCGAAAAGCGCACACAAATAAACCGCACCTCCTCACGCGAAGGGAAAATCTTCACACACGACACAGATAAACATGTCAACTGCTCGACATTGTTACCCTAAAGTCCTTTCACGGTTTTTCACTACACAATCACCATTTCACACAAAATGTAACACAAATGGGATAACTGAACACAGAAACACTGGATTATTTCGCAATATCACCCGCGGTCTATTCACGAAGACGAGGTTTTCGACAAAAATACGAGTAAGTATTGTAGTGTCGATTCGGCAACTGTACTCCCCGCCCTGTTCCAGAGGCGAATGGCACCGCCATATTGGATCTCACTTGACGGGTGCACCGTGGGGCATCTATCGGCGGCCGCTAGAACGAAAATGTGAGGTTAGTCTCTACGTAGAGCACGTCCCACATTATTTCGCAAAATTAAAGCGTTTAAATCTCCAGTTTATGAATGTATAGTATATTGTTTTTTAGTACTGATATTTCTTAAACTCTTTATTTATAATTGATGATCATGACACACTTTATGGCGCACTAAAATTTAGAATTAAGTAAGATGGTCAGTCGCCTGACGAAGTAATATCGCATGAATCCACAAGATAGCGCTTACGAAGGCTTCAACCACGACATATAAGTAAACGTGAACGCGAATTTATTATTAACGTGATTGTAGATACGCTCCACGCTAGTTTGAAGGTTTTATCAACTTAACTTGAACTAAATTATTACTTTCGTTTAATTAATTTCACTCATTCACTTAAAATGTAATTATTAATTTGTTCAAAAGTTTTTGTTTGTTTTTTGAATAATTAATATTGGAATTATGTTTTTAAACAATGAAGTTTCTTAAATAATATCCTTACAAATTAGTAGGTATCTATCATAGGTCGATTAATAATAATAATATCCTTAATAATAGATCAACTTAAAATTATAAAATAAAAGGGCATAAAATTAGAAATTAGTCCAGTCTAGTATTTCATTTTTGCTTATTTTCTGCAGATCTGTTTGCCAGTTGGCAAAGGCCTCCTCCTTTTTTGTAGTCTACCTATTTTCCTTTTTCCTTCTTTAGGGTATCATCATGTCACAATTTTACTCCATTTGTCTTGTCTTCTCATCGTCCTCGCCATCATACTTAAGTCGATTACTCAGTTTAAATTAACAGAATCGACAAGAACATCACAAACAGCATTACAAAGTTTATTGTGAATGATGCGATATAAGTCTGTTGAATAACATCAAACGCAGTCGACCTCGATGTTCAATCGCGTTACGACGACGTTTTATGCTCTTGCCATAATAATCAAATCATTTTTGATTCCTTGGAGCACGAATAGAGGATAATAGGTACAATAGGCGTTCCCTGATGTAGAAATAACTTAGAAACGCGTCTAGTTGAATAGATGAACACTAGCGCCTGTTGGTCTATGACGAAGAGTTAACTAAGGCTGATGCTGATACAATAGATTCTATTCTATTTACAACAAAGGAGCATCAAACGCGTACTTAACTCACATGTTTTAGAATTTATAGCGACTACACGTTTTGCTAATGCACCTTTAGTTTTTAGGAAAAATTTCAACTCTTTAAGATTAGTTGCTAAAAAAATAAGAATAAACTTCGTATTTCCTTATTTTTTTTAAGTATATCATTTTTTGCTTGAACTGGTAGAAATGTATGCTCACAATTTAGAAAATATTGAACATGTAAGTCATGCTGCAACAGGCACGCGCCAACGCGACTCGACAGTAATTTTAACGTATCGTCTGCCATTTGTCTCACTCTACATACGCCGGCTAAATTACAGTACGACAAACTGCATTTAAAAGCCGACGTGCATCCGCGAATGCATTTTCTAATCTGTTGATGTAAAATCATAAATAGTATCGGAGAAAATAAGCTCCATTAATATAGGTATACTGAAGAAACTAAGGTATAGATATTATCATAATAGAATGGTGTGGAAATTTTTGTATTAAGGTTACAATTTTACTGACAAGATATAAGATAGTTTTTTTTTCTTTTTTTAAACAATTTGTGTCACTCGGAAAAAAAATTATTGGCAAAACTATCGTAGATATTCGTACTAGTTCGTAGCATAGATTTTGCTATTGTTTCGGTTTATAAAACACAGAAAATATAAGTAATAATGTTTTATCCTAAAATTTCGAGTAAAACACTATAATCAAAAGAATATTAACTGTTACTTGAACACCTTTATGACGAAATTCGCTTCGGGCGTCTGTTAGATTCGTCACAGAATTTGAGTACCTATACATTGAATACACAAAACAGAGCAGTGGGAGGTCTTTATAGAGAGCTTCGTCAATTAAATGTCTAACATTTGATTTAAAAAATAGAAATCTTTACTACCTCGAGTGTGTAGGTACTCTATTTTTTTTCTTTCTGAAAACTTTTTACAGCATTAGGTATAGTTTTCTGGTACTTTTATTGCGAGCTTACACCATTTGAGACTAGTATACTGCTAAGTCATATTAATTTAATAAAGCGATTGGAACACGGATACCAATCTACGAGTAACTATGACACTAGATCTAATCACGAACACATTTTGTGTCTGTCGACAGATCAATCTAACAAAGCGATCTGAAAGTGGATACCAATTTAACTATGGACACTCGACCTAATCAATAACAATTAGATTGATCACGGATGCCAAATGGAGACAAAAAAAATTAATAGTTTATGTTACTTCAAAGTTATATGACTTAATTTATTTCAAATCGCGGCTACCCCCGATATTTCAAAACCACACACATGTTACAGTTTATAAAATTCATTGCTTTGCCGTAAAACGGAAGGCAGTAAACTCTAAGCACACCGTTTATGTTATGCAATCTCATAGTCCAGGAGCTAGATATTATCGTCTCACATTATACTGCAGAAACAATATTCTAAAGAATTGACTACTACAATAATAGTATTTTAAACTTCAGCTATCAAGTAAACATAGTAATTATACAATACACAAAGGTTATCTGCAAGATAACGCTTTTTAGCATTAAGTTCGCCTATGTACTACTATTTTGTTCAATAAATAATGTTCTATCTATCTAATTATTAGGTTCTATGCATATAAAAAAACAATGGTGCCAAAGATGCCGATTTAAAAATACCCTTGACAGTCCACGATGACTATAGCTGACACTAAATTCAAATAGTATTCCACAATCTTTGAGGATACCAAGTAGGGGATAGTCAGAGGCACGTTCAAACATCATATTTGGCACAAGCAAGCCCGCATTTTGAAAGTAATTAGTATTCCACACACGTGACAGATTGTAAGCTCAGCGCCGTTTATTGAAACAACCGTTTATTTTATACATAACTAGCTGTGCTACGGCTGCCCTCGACCCAAGGCCACAGCGTCGCATCGCCTGGCCGAGCTGTTACTTCTTTTGCTCGGCTCTTTAGGGTCGTAGTGTAATGTTAAATAGCCTATTAGCTTCCTCTAAAAATAGGCTGTCAAATGCAAAAATATTAAAATCCCAAGGAGAGCTTTATTAGCTTTTCAGCTTTATTATTAGTATAGATAACTAAAATTATTGTACAATGTTGTAGTCAATTAGTAGAAAATATGTTGTTATATTACTAATATTTAGTCTGAGGACCAAATATTTTATGTAGTATAGTGGTCAGGCATAGGACTGGACTGGCGACTTTTTCATCACTTTATTATCAATTTTTTCTTATTTCTGCATTCACCTTTTATTATAATTTTTTCCTTATTTCTGCATTACAAAAATAAACGAAAGATTTATTATTACCACAGGCTCCCAGCCTATGACCTCGCATTTGATGCTATTGGGTACTGGATTCACATTTTCTGTCGATGTTATGAAATTTAAATGACGAGAAAACTCGTGGAGTAAAATCGTTTTGGAGTAGCAGTAAAGTTGAAATCTTCGGAATCAATCTTTGCTCAATTGTAGATAGACACTCGTGCCTTCTGTCAAATGAAAATCTGTGACATCACAAGTATTGTTTTATGTTTTACGCATGTGATGTTTAATATCATGTTTTTCAGTATCCCTTAGTGATGCATGGTGAAAAATATAGCTATCCTTAAAGTCATACGAATTGATTGCAAGAACCGCATCACAATCGATAAGCCGTTTTCAATTGAGAGTATACAGACTCACACGCCCGACTAAAACCACCCTTTAAATCTATAAAACGATTGGTTTCAGACTTATGTTAGGTTTATTAAGCTTTCTTCAGGTTTATATTAACTATACTCTTAGGTATAAGAAGAGCGGGGCCTTCTAACACAAGTATTATCTACTTAAATGAAGGTCCCAACATTAATGAAAATTGTAATAAATCTGTTACAGAAATAAAAAAAACCCTTTTTTATCTTAGGGTCATGAGCACGGAATTCAATCACTATTTCAAACAGCCTTTCGCTGCTGTCAGCAAAAAAAAGTGCGAAGAGCATTGGGATTGGAAAGCAGCAGTTACGCTGGTTGCAATGCCATCGTAATACTCGCAAAACCTATATAGGTACAAGTGGCGAGCGACTATAAGGTATAATATCATCATCAGTCTGTATCTCTACATACAAGATTTCCAAGTAGAAGATCGTTTTTTCATATGTTAGACATAAATCAAATGTTAGACATTTTTTTGAGTCAATGTGGTCCTAAGGATGCTTTGTGCAAATCGCGTATCGATTTCTTGTTGAGTTTTTACTGATGTTGAGTGTGTTGGATAGATAGATTAAGCTTTATAACTAAATTTCTGTCAGCTGCATAATCTAAGGTATTACTTAAAAATTTAATGACAATGTTTCTAAAAGAGTGCTATTCAGAATTTATTATATTTAATGCAATACAGCAATAAAGTACAGCTTAATTACTAGGTATTCAAGGGTTTATACATGACTACCTTTTGCCCACGACTTCGCCCGCGTGGTAACCTAAAAAGGAGCCTATGTTTTATTCTGATGTATCCTACTACTATTATGAACGCGAAAGTTTGTGAGGATGAGGTTTGTTATTCTTTCACGCAAAAACGACTGAACGGATTTTGATGAAACTTTGTTAGGATATTATAGCTTTTACATCAGAATAACACATAGGCTACTTTTTATCCGGGTACCACGCGGGCAAAGCCGTGGGCAGAGGCTAGTAAGCTATATTACTGTGAAGTTGCATCAAAATCCGTTCAGAAGTTTTTGCGTGAAAGAGTAACAAACATCCATCCTCACAAACTTTCGCGTTTATAATAGTAGTAGGATGTGCACTGAAACTAGGGTGTCCCAAAAAATAAAGTAGGTACGCTCATTTAAAATTTACACGTTACTAAAGCAAATATTTTCCGTCTCTTACCGTCACGGGTGAAAATACGTGGCCCGTGAATTCACATCTCCTCTAACTTACGCCAGAATGAGGAGTCATGCTTCATTCGACACATTATCGGTGGCCATTTGCATACTTGCCACTGATATAACGGGAACCGAATTGGAATAATTCAGATTTAAATATTTGCAAGACTTGTTTATTTTACAAAAGAAATGTGTGCGTATTATAGCAAACATAAAAAAAGAGATAGTTGCGAACCCCATTTTATAAATCTAAAGATTTTGACGTTACCGTCAATCTACATTCTAGAAATATGTAAATTTGTCAGAAAATATCCCGATTTGTACACGAAACTTGATGATCTTCCTCGAAGATACGCACTTAGGCCAGGTAGAAACAAAATTATACCACCAAGATCACTCCTAAAATTGCACAGCGATGGCCCATACATAATGTCAATTAAAATCTACAACAAACTTCCAAAACAAATCACAGAATTACAAAAAGATTCGTTGTTCACTAAAAGACTAAAATCATTCTTAATTGACAAATGCTACTATGACATTAAAGATTATTTAGACTAGAAAGCTAGTAAACCTTAAAAATAAATAAAAAGTGACGTACCTATTTTTGACTAATGAAAATTATAACAAAAGAAAAAATTACTAAACCTACTTACCTAATTGTGTTATTCCAAATGCTTGATACTTTGCCTACCTTGACTTTATTTTATTGTACCTACTAGTTTTTTTTTTGTTTACACAAAACTTCGGCCTGCCTACCTATCTGTTGCTATACCCATAGACAGGGTTCATGTGAGATACCTACCTATAAACACCATCTATGTACCTACCATGTGAAAGCAATAAATGTATTGAGTATTGAGTATTGAGTATTATGTGTTTCATTTGGATTCCATATAAACATCACAAGAGAATATATGAAAAAATCGTGACATCAATAAAGATTTCCCTAGAACACTATTTTTCCCATATTTCTCATACGCTGCAAAGATGTAGACGAGATGATAAATGCTTTGATATCAGAAAACAGAGTATTTATTATTGCAAAATATAGCAAAATTTTTTATAGGCCCTTATTATATTCATCATCATCAACATCATCATCAGCCTATATTAGTCCACTGCTGGACATAGGCCTCCCCTAATGAGCGTCATAGCGCCCTGTCTTCAGCCCGCCGCATCCAGCATCTGCCTGCAGTCCCTCGCAGATCGTCATCCCACCTGGCCGGAGGGCGTCCTACACTACGTTTACCCCAGCGGTTATCGGTTCTTCGCGAGATATGACCGGCCCACTGCCACTTCAGCTTGCTGATTCGTTGAGCTATGTCGATAACTTTGGTTCTCTGACGGATATATTCGTTACGAATCCTATCCTTCAGAGAGACTCCGAGCATAGCTCTTTCCAATGCCTGAGAAGACATATAAACAGTCCACAATATATATATGGATACACAAGTCCTTGTATTGTTGTCTGTTTGCGACACATGTACACGATAGCTATTAATAGGCATATGTAAAATACAGACCGGATGCAGACTGTAGGATATCGTATTAGATCAAAGACCAGCATGAGAAATTGGATGAAAAAGGGTGCTATAAGAAAAGCATTACTTAAAGCTATGATTTTGGTCCACACAGAGTGTAAAGTTCACATCAACTATCATATCTACACTTTATATGTAAATGGGTAATTCTTCAAAAACAGCGTATTTGGTTGATCACTCACTCTGGTGCTTTTTAAATATTAATATTATTGTTGTTCTGTATTTTTATTTCATAAAGGCGATGTCTAAGTATGCATATTTTCATATTGACCCCTAATTTTCAAAACCAGTTTTTGAAATATTTGGGTGTGAAAATTTCGAGACCAGAGCGATCAATATTAATGCCAGAGCGATCAAAAAAAACAATGATTTGTATTAGAAAAATACTAAATATCAGTTAAATTGTAAATAAATAAATCAATTTCAGGGCCATCAGGCTTCAACACATTCATCTTAATCACTCGCTGCATTATATTTTCATCCTAATTTGCTATTGAGATTACGTTATTTTACTTAGGTAGGTACTAAAAAAACACTATCAATACTTTGTTTTTAAAAAAAATCTCTTGATTAAATCAGCCACTGAATAATAAGAGGTCTGGATCTGCCCTTATTTTAGCCATTCTGCGTCGCTTAGCCAACTTCTTTCTCTCTTGCTTTTCTTTCAGTGTCAAGCAGTTGTGTTGTTGTAGTCAGAAACAATGCAAACTGATTTATTAAGTATTTTTCAAGTTATATCTCTACAACTTTATGATTATAATTGCTTTAGTTCCTATTACTTTTATTAAACTGAGAGACAGTCATTGGATTTTGTAAACGCCTTAATAATTCTAAATAACTCGATAACACGTTAAACCAACTCACGTAAACGTAAACAGGTTCACAACTGTGTCCAACCAAGCATGGTAGACATCCTTTCAAATATTTATAATATCCTTTTTAAGATCTTAGATAATGGTCTAAAAGCATATTGAGAAGCACTTCATAAGTCCTTAATAGTTACAACTTTAGATTCGGTTTTTATTCTTCTGGTAGCTTTATCTCGATTTTATCCAACCACCAAGCATAGAGGTCTGGAAACTGCCCTTTTTTAGGATTTTGAAAATGCCTTAATAGTTGTAAATAACTTGACAACACGTAAGATAAGCAGACATCCTCTCAAATCATAAATATCTTCGATGATGGTCTAAAAGCATAGTCAGAAGCAATACATAAGATGGACATCTGCACTTTGTAATATTTTATGACTTTAAGGTATATAAAATGCTTCCTATTTATCATAAAATGCATTTTTTTGATCGGTCTGGTCTTTTTGACCAGAGCGATCAATGCCATATCAATCAAAAAAAGTTACTAATTCAATGATTCTGCTGAGATACAAAACAATAGAAAGCTATAATTTCTACACGATAAATATATCCCTAAAACTGTTCTAATTATTGAATTGAAACATAAACAAAGTGAATAAAATATGAGAAAAAATTACCATAGCAATCAAACATTTTCAAATCTAAAGCCAGAGTAATCAACTGTTTACCTCTTTATCTCGGCACCACGGCAAAGCAGAACATGTTCGTCCCCCTCGGTAGACAGAGCACAGTTGATCACAGCGCGCACGGCGAAAACTGATTGGTTAAAACGTTCAGCTAGGAATGTGAACACGGATTCATGTTGGTCCAGAGCGATCAACAAAAACGCGCAGACACAATTTATTTTTCGAATTGAAACGAAACTATTCATTTATTGTTATAATCTAATTTAATTCCATTCAAATAAACCTTTTGTTATGTTATATAAATAAATAAAATGTCGTAAATTTTCAACACAAAAAAGTTACGAACTGTTTTCTGAATCAAACTGAAGTTGGGACAGCCCAGAGCAATCAAGTTTTCGAGGTTTCCGTTTTTTTTTTAAATATATTTACAATAAAGTTACATAAATAATTCTGAGGGCCCAAGGTAGCTAACAAGCCAAACTATCCGACAAAAAACTCCTATTCAAAATTATTACTTTAAGGTGGACTTTTCCACGGAGACACAGAAAATTTTTGTTTTGGAGATTGAACAAATACAAAGTTGGCAGACTTAGTTTTTTAACTATTTATTACTAACATTGATATGCTGGAGTTAATGGTACATTTGCGTGCTGCTTGGCTATAAAACCAGACATTGAGTTCTAGTTGTCTAGGTTCCTTGTAATTTTATTATTTATTCTTCATGGTACACACAGAAAATACAGACAAAAAACTATATACATATAGGACTTGTACAAATGCGAGTTTAACCCTAACAAGAGTTTTCTTCCAGCAAACCTTTGAGGATTTGGGACAGGTGAAAGATAATTGTGGGTATGTGTACACAGACGGTGAAATTCTAAGAAGATAACTAATTATAACATACTATTATACCTAAATACATAATATACCTACGTATAAAGCTAATTGTGACTAAGATTAAAATGTGTTAACGACGTAACAGTATTTTCTTTACTTTGCTTTATTTTCTCATTTTCATATTAAATTTCCCCCTTCTACGCTTTTTCAATTAATACAAGACCAATATCTTGTAAGCTTTTAGAAACCCAACACGTTTGTTCGTCATGTCACATTTTTTCTTCGTTACAATAAGTTCACTTATTGTAACGAAGGACCACCATACCTATATCCTAGTCACTGAACTACTCGGTGACTAGGATATAGGTATGGTGGTCCTGAAAAGGGTTTCATTGACTCATGGTGACAGAACAGTGGGATGAAAGGATTCAGTGCTCCTCACTGAAGTCACCGTATGTAAACTATAGCTATGTAGCTTTCATGATGTTTTCATGTAACGCACCGTTCACTCTACTTCAAGCTGCATCACAAACTGACAGCTCATTTATCGATTTTACGATTGCATTATGCACGCTGTTTACTGAAAACCTAGAGAAACACGTTCAGGTAATTACCTACTTATTTCTAACACAAAATGTTTCAATAAGCGGCGATGGGCTTGCAACCTGTCACGTGAAATGTTAATGAATGAATGAATGAAAATACTTTAGTGTACACCTTATGATATAAACAAAATAAACACATTATGATAAAGGTACAATGGGCAGTCGTATCGCTTAAAAGCGATGTCTTCCAGACAACTACTTAACTACCTGCAAAAACGCGGACATGTACCAAATGTAATGTTTGGACGTACCTTTGACTACCCTCTACTTGGTATTATCGAAGATCTACTTACTGAGTCGATAAATATACGATAAATATCTGAGGATATTTATCGTTTTTGTTTTTTATTTGTTCTAACACTTTAGAATATAACGCAACGTATCATTTCGGTAAGTATGTTTATGTCTGATAACTCAAGTACAACTCAAGTACGATGCTCGAATTGGGCAATATTGTTTGACAAAATAGGAGTGCTAAATTTTAAAACAGAAATTTTAAAATATTAACCCTTTTAACAAGCGCACCGGGGACTTCTCGCTTGAACAATGGCATTTTAAATAACCGGTTTTATTTAATAAAGCTCGTTTATGCATAACAAATCAACGATGACCTAATTCACCTGTCAAAGTTATTCTTAGACAAAATAATAGAAAGTGTTTTAAGAACAGTGAAAATCAATTTAACTATGACATACCCAATATGAAACAAGAAAACAGAGTTATACTCTACTTAAAAATTTAATAGACAGACTTTTATCAATAGGCAGTTGTTTTTATAATCTTCATGTAAGACTTTCTAACAACAAGCAGATAACTAAGTATTTATGTAAATAACTTGTTAGCACTTGGCACTGGTAGCACCACATTTTCATTTGCGTCCTGCAGATACCGTTAGAGATAACCCGTTGCTTCTTCCTTATTTAGAAAAGACACATTTTTCTGTGGAATGAAGTACTAACTTGATTTTGTATCCGCGTTTGTTTGATTTTTTTTTATTCAAGAATGTATTACCCATGCAATCACAACGTATAAAATTGTATTTGAGTAGTGAGAATCAATGTAAATGTATTTTATATAGATATAACTCTTCTGTCAAGCAACTCTACACTGAATATTCAGGAGTACACATTTATATCCCGGCATCCAGTTTCGCGTGTCATGCAAAGAAAAATAACCAAGCTGGAACTCGCACCGCGGCATTCCTAGCAAGGCGAAGCAGGCTGCGCTCGAATCAGTTCGAAAGTAGACACACATTCGTTCGGACGTTGTGTTCATACGAAACCGCGCGCATTCCGAATCCGGTAATCTTTATTCAAACTTTGTTTCTTCTATTTTCAAAATTCTAGTAACCAGTGCAGTGTTTGATTGGATTTTGCAATACAACTTTTGGGATTAGTTTTCAGGATTTTTTTATTGTGTAAGTACAAATTAATTAAATCACCTCAATAAAAATTATATTATTAATATCGATATAATTCAATCATAGCTTATTACTTGTGTCTACTTTTGTTTAAATTAGTATTAACGACAATTATTTGGGTCCCCCAACTTGATCCCCTGAAAGGGCCAGGATAACAATGAAGGCATTCGACGGCTCTCCTCAAATTGGTCACGGACGGTTTTGTTTTAAGTTCTGCTTTGAACATTTTGCAGTAGACCGTATATAAAATGTTTTATTTCCATTATTATTTATTAATGCACAGTAGAATACTAAGAATAATATAAAATTGCCGTCAAAATGAAAGAAAAAGAGGAATCGTTAGTCATCCTTAAAATTTATAATCGTTTCACCAGAAAGTTTCAACAGGTTAAATCAATCAAGGCAATAAATAATCATAAACATAATTTAGAAACTTCATAAAAGTTGCATAATACACATATTTACTAGTTTTCTATGATGTTGCTTAAAGCCGGTTACGCATGTTAATTTTCTTCTTGCTACAAGTTTTACATTTGATTTCTGTTTTTGCATAAAAACATAATGCTTGCTGTCTGAGAAAATAATATTACATCGTCCATTTACATGCCAATAAAATAAATACATAGTTAGCCGTGGCTAGAAAACTCAACTACATGTGGCTGAGTAAAAACTCCAATTGTAATACGCGTATGATGAGATGCATATTGTTTCACCATAAATTACGGCTTCACAATTCAATTATTTAGGTTCTGCAATATGCTCTAACTTCGTTACAGATTTTTTTTAATAAACCTATCTTGTCCAACTTCTTGACAAATATTGTAGTGACTTAAAATATTGTATTAAATCATGGTTCAGAATAGTTATTATAAGCAATCGACGCCCGTTGAAGTCTTTTGTAGAAAGAAATGGCAATCTTCTTCACGACTTATTTTAATTCGAGTTTTAATTTAATTGATTTTTGTTGAAAGGAGCTAAACGAACCTGTTATCAAAACTTCTCAAATACATCAAAATACATACAGATACATCAGTGTTATAAAATGAGCGTATTTTTTTATTTTCTAGTTCATCTTTCAGCTATTTAGTAGTAGTTCCTAAGAAAATCCAAAAATCCGATCCCGTCTCTTGCCAATATTCATCCTATCAGATAGAAATAAGACGTTTGAAATGTTTCTTACTCCTCAACATCTGTAACTATTTCCAAACTGGATTTATCCGGCCGGAGATTTATGTAAACAGTGTGGTATTTTCACTCGCGTGTGGTGCGATTTGCATCGCAATCCAATATGTTTGCACGCCGATTTCACGCGAGCCGGCCTACATGTGACTTAAGCTTTGGGATTCAACTGCAAAGTGTTGGTTTGAATGTCTATTCGGTCAAACTTGAACTAATACTGTAACTCTTAGCATTCTTAGGCATTACATCCTTGGAATATATGTTTGTATCTATGTGTTTGAATATTTGGACAAATATATTTTGTAACGCCTCAGCAAATACATATGATACATGCTGATTAATCATAAATCAGCATGTATCATATGTAGAGTTGTTGTAAAATATATTTAATTTTATTCTATTACTAGCTATGCCATAGCCGCCCTCTGCCTCCAGCCCACCGCGTTGCATCGCCCGGCTACGCTATTACTTCTTCTGCTCGGCTCCTAAGGGTCGAATAGAAGGTTATACCTTCCTCAAGAATTGGGCTATGAATAAGAATGTTTCAAATCTGACTAGTAATTCCAGAGATTAGCACATTCAAACAAAAAAACAAACTCTTATTATTAGTATAAATATTATATTTCAATAAAATTTTAAAAATATACCAAATACCTAACATATACTACTTTTTTATCTCCGAACGAAGTCGGAAGTAGAAGCTAGTAAGTAGCTACTTTAGGTCCTAAAGTAACTACTTACTAACTTCTACTTTGACTTATATAATGTCCTCAAGTTTAAGGCATCATATAAGTATTTTTTTTGTTGTTTGATTAAGTGCCCTCTTTTCATACATAAAAGTTTGAAAAAGCTCAAGGGAGTGGTATTTGTGTGCCAATTTCAAGCTGCAGCTGGGTTCTCGGAGGCTGCATATGATTTTGCAGAACAATGAAGTGTTGATTTGATTTGTTTTGAGAGTTTATTGAATTAAAATCAACACTCTTTTGTTTTGTATTTGTCAATTGTCATAGAGTCAGTCAAACAAGATCACTTGTGAAATGATAGTAAAGGAATTTACGCTCAAATGATGTAGGTAGGATTATTTCTTTAAAAACTTCTTATATATTAGTAGGACCGTAATTCATGCAGCACGATACTGTAACTACTAATACAGGCAAACTTACGGTTACTAAACTTATCTGCTTAAACAATAACAGTTATCATTACCAGACTCTGTTACTACACTCTATTACAAACACAGAGTATTATTGAATTAGATGTATACTCTGCTTTTATTGTCACGAAGTTTTATTTCGAAGGTTAATGCAACTCAGAAAAACTTAATGCAAATAATAAACCGAAATAAAATAAAATTACAATAATAATATCATGCACATTTTTGGTAAAGCTTGTTATTACAATTTTCGTGATTACTATTATTATATTACGACTATATCAACTAGACTATATTCACTATTCTTCTGCTGCCGCCAGCTCAGGATCTGTCCTGAACCTACGTACCTGTGATCTGCAAAGACACGTACTTAATGCATATTTCGAAAAAAATATATATATATAATTGCCACAATTTCTAAATCGACAGCCGTTGTATAATGACTTCGAAACGCAACTTAAACTATTCAACTTTACATCAAACAAGTAATTGACGTATGACTCGTCGTCTCTCCATGACGGTCGCATCTAGCAACCGTATTATATTCTTTTAATCCGGTTAGCGGTTAATCCATGGATCTTATAATCCATATGATCATACTTCACGCAATCTATAGCTGTATTATTATTGTTCTATGCTATTACGTCAATCCAAACTCTTCAAGCATCCTCCAATGATTTCATGCTACGATGATTTGATTTATACACGAATTGTTATTAAAGTGACAAAACATTTTTTGATGAATATATATATATTTTTAATTTATTTTATATGGCTAGTGACGAGTGGTTGACCTATGTAGAGTTGCTGGTTGAAATGCAATGCCATTATCCACCACTATTAAATAGAATGATAGTACTATATACACAGTTTCTTGCAACATAATGTTATTTTTGCAGTCATTTCCATTAGTCCGCACTGTCGGATCATTGGCCTCCAAAGAGTGTCATGACAAACGATCTGGGGCCTCCTCTCGGATAATTGAATAGGTGGCCTTCCTACACAGCGTCGCCAGTGGTTGTCAGTTCTGCGAGCTATATAACCTGCCCACCTGCTAATTCTAAGAGCTATGACGTTGACTTTAATTTTACGGATTTCTGTGTTATGGATTTTATCACGTATTGTAGTGAAAGTTTCCCATAAGCATGCTGAACTCAAACCTTGTTTTATTTATCCTGAGCATTAAATTGTAGGTGCATTATTACAGCAGGGAGTAAACTGCAAACATAACAAGTACGTGATTATTTAAGCAATTTTATAAACCTTTTTGAGCAACTTGACCTTCGCCAGATAAAACCACGCAGCAACATTAAATATCACACGCAAGTAAAATTAGGAGAAACACCACATCAAATATGACTCCTATATATCTATTAAGGAAAAAAATAACAGCAGAAATAATAATACAACAACTT
Source organism: Perizoma flavofasciatum (assembly GCA_958496245.1). Lineage (NCBI taxonomy): Eukaryota > Metazoa > Arthropoda > Insecta > Lepidoptera > Geometridae > Perizoma > Perizoma flavofasciatum. The sequence goes on from OY292433.1 coordinate 6,232,907, forward strand.
AGGTAAGTATATACAAAATATACAGATAACACTGCTAAATCAGTCTCAACCCCAAAAGGCTCAAATAGATGAGTTCTGTCGAGGCTTCCATATTTGCGCCTCGTGACATCCCCGGCCGAACCAGCCGCTTCACCGAACTAACTGTATGTATGTTAGTATCTTCTAATCATTTAGAATTACAAGAGCGGATCCATTCGAAGAAACTCCACGCTGTAATGCATTTTATCATTTTATTGTCTAGTGTATTTATAAAATTAGGTATCTTGAATATTTAAAATTAAATGGTATCCAGATCTAGACCGCATTTATGGGGATTCGAGAATAAGCCAAATCGTTTCATGAATAGCTACGGTAGTATTATAAATTGGTAGCCTTGGAAATTTACAGCTGAACCTACCTTATTAACTGCACAGCGAAAAAAATATATTATTTCAACTGTGTTGTGTAGACAGACGTTGCGTTTTTCTTTCATTAAAAAAACTTGAAAAGTTAAGTACCTAACTGTTACCTTTAAGTTAAGAGTTGTTCTTCGAATGGATGACTGTTTTAATAAGCTATGTCGACTAATCTCAGTCGTGTTCCATGTTTCATTAATCATTACCTTTCGTAGCGAATACCGGGCAACGGTAAACGAAGGTTCTCATAATGATTTGTGGTTAGAAACGGCAATGGGGTTTATAGGCCTGTAAAACTATAGTTTGTTTAATCTAATGTTTCAAAACATATATTCATCAAGTATTGAAGCCCCCCTTACATTACAATCGATTTCGCCGTTTCACACACCTGTGTGAATAGTCTGTTGTAGCGCCTCCTTGAGACTTGTGGCAATAAAACTTATTTAAGAACCACCATTTAGGTCATACAGTACGTTTGCAAAATACCGAATTTCAATCTAATAAGCCGATTACGAAAAAAAAATAACACGTACAGGCTCCTTGCGTCGCGGTTAAAAACCAAATACCAAATCTAACCTAGCTATTAATTTAACAAATTTAAAATATTATTATTAGTACATGTTACTCAGCAATGTATCCAAAGGCATGCGAGGTCTTTCCTTAATAAATTGTTCTAATTTAGTGGAAGGTTATAATACTTTCGATTTTATAGCCCATATTTAAAATGCTCGTAAACGGTCAATAGAATTTTCGAGAATTTTAGATGTATTTCAATAAATAGATTTGTTATTCCGTAAATACACTTAGTTTAGGTCTAAAATGAGTGACAGAACCGACATGGAGCACCCCGACTTGAGTAATAAATAAAAAACAAATAAAGAAATATTGAACATTCTGTCTTTTAAATTTCGTTAATTCTACGTAAAAACAGAAACACACACAAGGCTGAAATACCCACGATGGACACCCTCAACTACATACTCAGTACGCAGATCCGTGAGTATACTAAGTATGGGGTAGTCAGAGACTAGTCCAAGCATTATCTTTGACACATGCCCACGCTTTGCATAGTAGATAGCATTTCACGTGACATATTGAAATTTTTATTGGAACACTAACAGAAGGCAAAAGCCGTAGAACTTTTTGGGTTTGGAATATGTCGATTTCCTCACGATATTTGCCTTCAAAGTTTTAAAATATTTTGAAAGGAAAATCTATTGGTCGTGTTCGAACCTGCGACCTTCAGATCGGAGTAAGACAACCCAGTAAGCCAACGCGGGAAATTAAACAATCTGACTATGAAAAAACGTACTTAATTTGAGTCAGAATTGACAGGTGCTGTTTCATCTTACCTATCCCAGCAGCCATTCCTTAAGCATATACTCCTGCAATAGCCCATTTTATCACCCAATATTTCCAATAGTTTCATAATTGGCCATCCACAAAATAACGTTTTTTATATATTTATGTACAATAAAGGATTTAAACCGTTTATGGAACACCATAGAACCTAATATTAATAAAAAAAAAATATGTCATGCGTGACAACTATTGCAGTTGATCAGTTTGATCATTGGGTAAAAGGCCTATAGGGATTATTTTTATCTTACCTGATGAAAGAGATATAGAAGCACGTATGCCAGCTATGCCAGTGGTATGCCAGTAACGAACTGTTTTCCAATGAAGTTATGCGGAACGATAACGTGAATGTACGCGATTTATCATAGAACTAAGATTATATCGTTGAACGTGGCCAAGCAAGTCGTCTTGGCGTGAAAATCTTATTAAGAACAAAAAATTAAAATAAATCGAAAAACGGTTTCAATGATTTGCAGATGTTTCGCGTGCTATTAATCGCGCGTTACAAAAATATGCGTTATAAAGTAAAGTAAAAGTTTATTTTGACTTATAAATTATACACAGCTACTTTTAAAAGGCAAGTAATTAATGGTATTTATTTTAGGTATAACTCTACTTATTTTAGGGCTAAATAATGCTGAGTGAAAATTCACCAGCTATTATTATTTATTTTCAGGCAGTTGCAGCGACAGTATTCATACGAGCGTCTCAAGTAATTTTTAGGTTTAAAGGAGATATTCCACGGCTAGATAATCTGGTACGGCGGCGGGCTAGTGAAGTTTACGAGTATATGAAAAATAAACAAAGTTGCGGGGCAATCCACTTGTAAAGTATAGAGCCTAGACCTACATCCCATATCGGAACCGCATTATTATGTAATGGGCACTAAACTCTGTAAAGGTGATTTCCCACAGTCTGTGATTTTGCGGAATAAGCTCGTACGTAGTAAATGCAAACGCGTCCGTAGCGATGCATCGGCGTCTGTGCGTGGTTTCATCCGCGAAACCATGGACCAGGGCCGACTGTGGGATTCGAACTCTACACACATGAGTAACTATCAAGATCGTTACATTTAGCGTTCATTAACTCCCAGGTGATGGGCGAGGATCGTGTGATGATGTCATGTTTTAGTCGCTCATACATGCATTGTTAAGTGCCAGTTCGTAATAGATAAACAAACATTTACTAAAATGTTTTTTTATCTATTTAGGGCATCTACAGAGAGTTATGTAAGGTAGGACTAGAGGGATATGCATGAAGATACTAAGAAAAGTTTGGGATAAGTACATGCTAGTCGCTCAAAAACTTATTAGGAACAAAAAAGTAAAGTCTGCTTTATTGGTACACAGTAAATAAATAAGTTCTCACTAAGTTACTAGCTAGGCCCGATGTAGAAATCCGCAAATATTGTTTCTTAGCAGATAGCGAAAAATACCTAAATTACAAATTATTTGCTACAAAGTGTGCTAAGAAAAAGCGTGCGTGCCGAAAAGAACAATATAATGCAACCTTCCTAACCTCCACCGTTTCCTGTTGTAGCCTATAATTTGACTGGCAAAAACCAAAGTCAAAAAGGTTGCAACCTTTTTGAGGGGTATCTTAAAAAAATAATTCGGTACCACAAAGAATTACAGATCAAATTTTAGTAAAACACTAGCTTCTTCCCACGGCTTCGCCTGCGTGGTTCCCGGATAAAGAGTAGCCTATGTGTTATTCTGATGTATAAGCTATATTACTGTAAAGTTTCATCAAAATCCATTCAGTAGTTTTTGCGTGAAAGAGGAACAAACATCCTCAAAAACTTTCACGTTTATAATATTAGTAGGATACTAATACTCTTGTATTTTTAAATAGATCTAAATTTAATTTTTATTTCGGTACTTATTTTAGGATATTTCCTCCTAATAAAAGGAGCAGTAAAAAAAAATAGAAGTAGAAGTAGGACATCTAGTAAACTGTCAACGAAACGTCAGCAGGAGAATAGCTAAGTACGTAATATCCCCAAAAGATATTATAACGACTAAACGTGGTTTGGTACCACAATAATTTCAATGCTACTCGTATATCTACTTATTTGTATTATTTAGCAACAAAACTTAATTCTATCTACATAAATTTATATGGCCCATCAAACTGTTTTCTAAAACACATCGTTTCTATGATCTCTATCCGCGATACTGATTTCGTTTTTATCTTCATTTCAGTTGGACTAGATATTTTTTATTTCAAGATTGTAAGAACTATAATTCGTCTATTTGTTTTGATTGACGAAACTTTCTATAATGGGCACAATTATTTTTCGCTTTTTAAACTTGGTCTCTTTACGCACAAATTGCCATACATTTGTGCGTAATGCGCATTTATAAAAACCTATATTCCTACTTACCAATTACAAAAACATAAAACGTTCTATAACATCAAACAAAACATATATCGGTAAATCATATAATACAAATATTGTTATACAACTTTTACCTGTGTGTCTACGAACCGTTAAAATCATGAATCCCAATAAAAGTTTATGCTTGTTAAGATGACGATTCAACCAAAAATAAGAGGTGGAAAGATAGAGTGAGTAGTGTGATTTTTTTTTAATTTACCGTTACTTTACGCTTTCGTACAATATACACTGATTGTGCTGACGGTCGGACTGTTAGGTTTTTGTTCAAGACAAAATTAATGCTTTGAACCTAAAATAATTATGTTCTTAGAAAGTTCGCTCGAATCAAGAGACTGAAATATATTATCTTGGTATGCCTAGCTTTGGTTATAGCTACGTTTATTTCAAACAGTTTGTAAAACACGTAGCACTTACTTCAAGCCTGTGTGCATTATTTATGTTTGAAGCAGTCTCCTCGATGGAAGCAACGTAAACTTAACTAGTACTAGTACTTAACTACAGTATTTAATAAAACTGTTCAGGTAGAGCCTTTTGTTATAACGTATAAGTGATAGCGTTAAACAAACTTATAAAAAACATTTAAAGATCTAAAGTTTTTTTGAGCTGGTGGGCAACTCTAACTTTAGAAGTTTTTAGACCTTCCATAGGTCTCTCAAGAATATTCGATGTCATTCTTATGAAAGACAAAACGGAATATAACAAGATTATCCTTTCCCGCTTTAGTATTTGTATCAGGTAGTATTTGTCTTTCCTTTCTAACAAAACCAGACTAGATTTACTTATGAAACAGAAGGCTTTTGAAAAGCAGATGAATAGTAAAATATAGTGGGTTGCCACAAAATATATACATACACATACACAACCACAACTGTTTCTCGGAGAAGAAACACCACGGTTTTCCACTGACTGAAGGTCTCTGATTTGGCCTGAGTACTTTGGCCGAGGTCTATCTCTTTCAACTATCCCCACGCTTAATATAATATACGGGTACTAAATATAACATAAGGATAGACACAACACTTTGAAAAATTTGAAGAAAATTGAGGACAAAACATGACAAACTCAAATTATTCATTTACCATCTACTTGATCTGCTAAACTGAATCAATATGCTCAAATCTAGCTAGCGATTATTTTAATTCAGCGAATGAGTGCATCTGCATTCTATAAACGTGTTTTTTCTACACAGCAGGAAGAATCACAATATGGTAAGCAGAACAGCTTACACAGTCGATTCAAATAGCATCGATTCCGCAGAATGTCTGTATAAAAATGTAAATGAAACTCTCGTAGCTTGCGACTCGGCTAAGCCGTGGTAAATGTGTCCGTCCGGCCATTCTGCGTGCTTGGCTTGACAATAAGTACACGTAAGCAGTGTTACTCAAGTGTAAGTACTTTGGATTAGTGCCTTGTATTGCTCGGTAGCGTTGGTAGGCCAATCCTATTAATTGTTGGATTTCACTTTGATTAGCTGTTTATCAACTACAGCTTGCTTGGTGTTTGGGGGTGGACTAGCCAGGACAGAACAAGGTATTGTTTTATTGTTTCAAAAATATAAGATACTTTAATACTACTTTTCGTCTGAAATGAAAGATGCAATAAAAAATATTGTGCCGTAAAAGAAAAACGTAACATAGAGCTAAGATCTTAGGCTTTATTTTTAATATGGTGAGACTAACTTCAACGAGGCTGGAATACCAAAACAGTTTCGCATTTTAAGTCAGTATGTTATTGCTACTTTGTAGTTCAGCTTAGTGAGTTAAAGTAATTCTTGTTCACAAACACAATTATTATTTAGTCCAACACAACACCCTACCTACATTCTTAAATCATCATTAAAGTTTACGATCATGGGAGCGACGCAAACCGTGACAAGTGGAAACAATGAGCGGTCTAGATTACGAAATACAGAAACTTAAGGTCAAAAGTTCAAAATCAAGACTAAATTGAAGTGAATGAACTAAAGAAGCCGCGTCATCATCGTGCGAAACCTCGCAAGAACATTATCAAGGCCATCTGGAAGACAAAATGAATAAAACTGTTGAGTAAGAAAGCGGAAATGTTTTGTGACAGTTTGTACGTGATATCATTATGACCTGCCTGCAGGTACCATACCTAGAAAAGCCAGAAGAGTTTTCATTGGACTTGCTCTACCAAGCTATGCTTAGATTGCACCCCCATGTTATGTTGTGAGAGACATAGGTCATTTTATGGTAAAGTATTCTGGTAGTAGAAGTTTTCTAGTTCACTTAATAATACTAATATAATATTTTAACTACATAAAAAAACCATATAGGTACGATACCTAGACAGCCAGAGAGTTTCCATTAGACTTGCTCTACCAAGATTTGCTCAGATTGCCGAAGTACGCCTGTCTCTCAAAACGTAAAATGGGGGGTCCATTTTACGTTGGGAGAGACAGGCCAATTTATCGTTAGGTACATGACAGTATTCTTGAAAAATTCTGTGTTACAAATAATAATAATAATAATATACTATAACTACATAAAACAAAGTTGATAAGGTTTAAGTGTTGGAAAGGGAAGCTACATGACTCGTTTGTACGTGAGGCTATGTCGATATGTATTCAGTGTTGCGATGGTCTCAAGAGATCAATGTATTGAGGTTAGAAGGGCACACATTTTTATGTTTTCACAATAATTAATGTGCTACAGTTACAAAATATACGAAACAGCTCCCCATTTTACCCCCTCAAAAAGTGAAAATCCTAAAACTCCGAAACACGTTATTATTCATTTATGCACAGTATATGTAATTCAAATTTTCATGCACTTTAAAGCATTTAAAAAATGTAAAATGCGATTCAACTTGAAAGTCATGATAGAGCAATTCTTCAACTCTTCCTACAAATAGCAAAGATTTTTCTGCGCCAAACGTTGGCGTTCAAGTTGAAACGCCAGTAAAGCTTTGTAACGAAAGTTGGAAGTTATAATAACGATAATAAAAATGAAAGATTTATTTTTTAACGATTCTGGTGCTAAAAGTTGAATAACGGAAGTCAGCGTTTATGTAATAAAATGGATTCAATTTACAATGATGTAACCACTACATTAAAAATATTGATAATGTAATAAAAAGGCCGAATCAGTCTATTAGTAAAATATGATATTTTATCCTTAGTTAGCTTGAGAATACAACTAAAAGTTTCTACCAGTAACACTGTCAAAAAGTTTTACATGCTGCAAGCCTTAAATTATTATCAGTTTAACTCAGTGGAAGAGGCCTTTTATCACGTTAAGTAACCGCTTATTTAATACGTGGTGTAAGTAGCCGCATCGACCGCTTTCCATCAGATAAGATTGCCGCCTCGATTAGTGTATTACACGAAAAATACTAACATTGTTATTCATAAACATTGTGATTGATTCTTTAGCTAAAATATTGCGTTCAAAGAACCTTAGAATAGAGATTAGCCAGAAGCTGCGTACAATACAAATAGAACATAACGTAGGGAAGCCAAACACATACTGCAACATCCCGCATACTTCACACCCGCGAAATCTTGATACCTAACCCGCAAATGTTTTTAAAACTCTCAAAGGTAAGGTTAATTTTAGTAAAGAGACATTGTGATTGATGCAAATCAAATACTTTTTTGAAAAGGCCGATTAATCGAAGCTGAAATTTACCGAGGCATAGGTACTCATGTTTATAAATAACATAGAAGAAGCTCTAACCTTTTCAACACAGAATGTGGATTCAGCAATGATTTCACTATTGGATTCGTAACACATTGTGTAACTATTTGCTTGCGATTGCCCGATATGTAAGTAAAAACGAAAGACGGTAGAGATCACTATCGTCTTCCGCATTTCTACAATTTTACGATAATGCATTTTCAATTAACAGATTTTTTATAAAAGTTGCTTGTATGTTATGATGCTTAGGTGGCTAAAATAAAAAGGTAAAGCTGCCAACCAACTGCGGAGCACGCAAATTATGCCAGTTACACATTCCAAAGACCGCGGAAGTCATCAAAGCTTGCATTATTTCAATTACGGCTAAACACTTGTCATACGTGCTTATTCGGGCGTGACATTATTTGAATCGTGTAAAAACTCGTAAAACATTTTACGGCCAAGGTCACTGCATTATCAAAGTAGCAAGTTAGCTGTAGCAGTTTTTGTTTTGAAAACTGATTCAAAACAATAGGTAATTGCTACAAACTCAGAAAGTCAGTGCAACTGTCGTTGGTGATTAAAACAAAAAAATGGCAAACTGTCTTGTTGCTATTAACATCAAACAGGGACAAATATAAACTTCTGTCTGATAAAAAAACTCAAAAAATATTATTAAGGTAAGCCCCTTTAAAATACATGATCAAAGGCTGATGAATTTCGAAATATTGCAAGGCAATCTCAGCAAAAGCAAGAGATGGCTCTACGCCACAAGACTACGCTTAGTCACTCAATATATATTGTTGTAAAGATAAATTATCTTATATCCACTGAAATTGTATTTGTATTGTAAAGTATAACAAAATGCCTAAAAGTTCTTCAGATAAGTTCTTTTAAATTATAGCCTTGATACAATAAAAATTGGTTGGATAGTCTCTACGTGATCGCAATGAATAGAACAAGTAGCAAGAATACCTATTTATATTTATATATGCCTCATGCTTCCTCTGCCCCTTTTCTGGATGTGAACAAGCCATTGCATGCACAAGGGAATGAAGCTATTATAAGCCCATGCATACATAAAAAAGTAGCATTGGTCGATGAAGTCATTGAATTCGATAGAGCTTATGTAATACCTATATACCTTGTATTATCTGTGTATTATCTGTGCCTATACATATCTTACGATGAACAACATCTGAAAAGAAATAAAATGAGATACTAGCAACAAAATGATGATAACGCAGTAGAAACGCAACCATGAAGCTAGAAAAAATCATCACAAATAACTTCCTTCAAAAAAATTAACTGTGTTATTTGACTATGTTATACAGCATATTTATTAGCACTATAAACAAAAATATTATAACAAAAATATGTAAACCTGTTATTTTATAGTACCCTACTATAAAATAACATACCCCGAGTTTTTCTACAGCATAATTGTAAATTAATCAATGAATAAAATAGTAAGAGAATTTGATATTACCTAGTGGACTACGTATACACCTGTCCACATGTTTAAGGAGTGGCGTCATCTTAGCTACCTATCCTACAGCATAGCTGCAAAAACCTTGGCTGGTCACGGTTGGAAGGTCAACATTGTTGTTTTTAACCAGTTTATGTAACACAATACCTACTCGTTGAAGCAGTGAAACAGTTCAGCTATCAACAATTAGACACTCGAATAAAGTTTCATCAAGAATTTCTTTATTGCTTGCTTGTTTTGTTTCATCTCATAAGAAGCATGTCATTCCTTTGCTTTCCTTTGACCAGAACTGCATTACTTGGATAGCCCTAGTTTAACAAATGATCTGTAAACGGGAATGCTCCAAGGAACTTTATCCCTGCATCGAGGTTCTATAATCGCACCTAGTGATATTGTAACCACGATCATCCACATATACACCTCATCAACAAGTGACCCTCTCGATCTACTTGCTATACGAGATTCTATATTCTCCAGAAGTGCAAACTGTGGAATGACCATTATTCTTATAGGTGTTTTCACTGAAATACAACAAGATCCTCATAATAAAGTACCCAAGACCTGCCCATACATGCTATGTTAAGGGCTCCAAAGTTTATAGCCCCTAAAGTTATCATTGGAAATCGGTTGAACTAACTTTAGTTGGAAGTTCTTATCAAATGCTTCTTTGTTTCATACTTCTAGAACTCAAGATTAAAAAGTAAGAGATAGGGAGAGGACAAATTCAGCTCTTTTGAAGCCTTACTATGCTTAAGATCAAAAATGGTTGAAAAAACCTCTGTGTTTTTCAGACCTAATGATATGAGCGAGAAAGTTACTTCTATGTTTTATTTCTAACTTTCATTGTTGGTTACGCAAACATTTATGCATACCAAATTTCATTTTGATACGCTTTATACTTATTGACACATAGTTTGACACATGGATGGACAGGCAGACGGACAGACGGACATGACGAAATTATTAGGTTTCTGTTTTTGCCATTTGGCTTCGGAATCCTAAAAACTTTAAAAATATTCCTTCAGAGTAGCCAATGTATTCACAATTTCCTTATTTTGTAGATGCCAATAGGTGAAGTTCTTCGCATTTCGTCAGATGGGCCAAAAGCCTTTTTGCTTCCTATTAATATTTAAAAAATCTATTCTCTCTAATTCGTAACATTTAAAAGTATACTTTCGGTCTCTAAAGCGATCGGGTCTAGGTTAATTATTGAAACGTTTAAAAATGCTGCTTCAAAATAGAGTCGAATCTTCTATATCGTTTTTTTTTTACAATAATTTAAGTATTTTTTTTAATGTAACAATATTTAACAACCACACACAGATACAATACGAATTAAACTGCTTAAATTGAACATCTACCATTTACGTATAATGTTACACAATATACTTGTGTAATATTATATTGTTTTATTCCATAATCATCATAAGTGAGATAGAATTCACTGAACAATGATAAGTATAAATTAATCGCAACGGTAGAATTTGAATTTCGAATTAAAATCAAATAAATCGTTGCATGACATGCTGACGGACAATGGACGCGCACCCTAAACCGTAAGTCCTGGAAACCTAAAATTTTGAAGTATTTTCCTTTGTGTGTTTCGAGAATAGAATAGAATAGAATATATCTTTATTGTACAGCAGTAAATACAAAAGAAACACGAATAAGAAATTATAATAATACCTAGTGATACAATGGGCGACCTTATCGCTGAAAGCAATCTCTTCCAGGCAACCTTTAACGGTTTCTGAAAACCAGCGCTGCACCTGACCCTTAGGTTCTGGCGCAGCATAATGCTGAGACGGGGACCTATTTGACCCCACGCAACACAAAATGACGTACCTACTTTCTCTGTTTTTCGTTTCGTATTATATGTTAAGTACCTGTTTTTTGTGTTTATCTATTACTATTTTTTGTTTAACTTTTGTGTTGTTTGGGGAAAAATAAATGCATTTTTCTTTCTTTTCCTTTAGATGGACAGAAACTGGAAGAACAAATAAGGACGGTGGTGTACAACCAACATTATAGAGACTGAAAAAAGTTAAAAATAAAAACAATAAAAATAAACTGCATAAGTTACATACATATCTATACTTATATAAATACACCTAACAGCTACATAGATACTCGTATATTATATTAAGACATGCATTAATAAAGTATTTCCCAAAATTCTACTTCTAGAGGGTGAAGAAGGAAGATGAAGTTTGCATGGAAAAAACAAAACGCGAACAAAGACAACCTCTGTGGCGCAGTGGGCCAAGGCCCGCCTGAGACGCAGAAGGTTGCGGGTTCGATTTCCGCCCCGATCATACAAATATTTGTATAATCTGCAAATATTTGGTTGTCTAGGTAAGGTCTGAATTAATTATTAAATTAACAACAAAATGGTTTTTCCTTACCCATTTTGTTTAATATTTTTAATAATTCGATATTTACGTATCAGGAAAGAAACGAATATTAAGAATTTAACCACCATTCAACTAATGAAAATAACGAGCCACCAATTAAATAAACAAGCGTTATAATTTACTCCTAATTAGGTATTATGAATTAACTAGCACGAAACGTAGTGTATATGAACAGTAAATCACAATGTATGCGAGTGAATGGTCTTTATTTACGGGCAAGAATTGTGAAATACATAAAAGCTAACACAACAAGACCTAAGATAAACCAATCAAAGCAAATTTCACGTACGGGTAAATAATTTCCCAATAATTGATAAACTCAGCTACAGGTACTACTTGACGTGGGGCATAACGACTTGACGTGGGGCATAACGACTTGACGTGGGGCATAACGACTTGACGTGGGGCGTGGGTACGCGACATTTATTCATCTCTAGCCAATATAACTTCATGTTTGTTTTACGATATTTAATACTTTAGGAGCTGTACTCATTTCTGTAATTATTAACGGGTTATTCCACAAATCCCCCCTGAGAAATCCCCCTTAGGGGGGAAAACTAAACTCTAATGTTAAAAAATGCTGAAATCCACCTCATCATTTTTTCTTATTCCACTTTTCCCCCTTAAAAAAATTCCCTCAGGGGGGAAAACAGAACTCTGATGCCAACCCTAATACCGACAGTATTATTGATGGGTTTTTGTTACTGTTTACCGACATTGGTTTTCCTTCGGCTATATGAATTGATAACTACCGACCTTCCGATTCGGAGGCATGCAGCCGTCAGTGTTGTGAATAGCAATTTGATGCGTTTCCATTGTTTCACGTGATACGTTCAACAGGAAGGACGTCATGTTGATATCAAACGCTTAGGTATATCAATAAAGTTTGCGAGATAAGTATGGAGTCGTACTAGTTCTAGTTTTAAGGAGCTCGTACAAACAAACAAGCCTATAAGTTTAACAGTTATAAAACAAAACATATTCTTGAAAATCGGAACATCGGACAAAATGGGGATATTCTTCTTCGCCTAAATGGAATGAATGAGAGAAGCTATTAATAATAATAATGCTGGACTTTTTTCACACAGCATCATCTAGCCCCAAACTAAGCAGAGCTTGTATTATGGGAACTACATGACTGATATACTGCTTATACACTTTTTTTTTGTAAATACATAATTACATACACATCTCATCAAGGAAAAAAAAATATTTTTTGACAATGAGAGCACAAATCAATGGTTAAAGTTAAATTTGTTCGTAAACATCATCCATCAATACCGTTGACCCACATAGAACGAGTTTCTTCGCTTGCGTTAGTTGTGTGCCTAAATAAGTAAGGTATGCATTTTACATAGAGGAGCTTTATCTGGCTTGATCCTAGAATTTATAGTACAGACTTATATACCAGACGATTTTTGACAGTTTTAATCATCTAAGAGTACCATAACAAATGAAAGATGTCATGGGTCCATCGGGTGAGGAAATCTTCTGCATCATTCTGATTTAAAACAATCAAGAAAAAAATCTCTGCTCATTCGATCACGGAAAATAGGTACTTACTAGTACTTGCAACAAGAAATCAGAAGTTTCAGAAGATCTTGCCTGCTCTTAGCCAATATAATTGGACATCTAAATAGTTTAAGTATTATATTTGATATATGATATTTATACGGTTCATATCAGAAGATTGCTGCGTTATACAGCAAGTGGCCAATTACGACAAGGTTTCGGGTTTCGTAATCCAAGAATGTGCTCATGATTTACAAGCAGGTTAGTAAATTACTGGCATTTCGCTCTCAGTACCGAAACCGGTTGTTTTGGACATACGAGAAGATTCTGTAAGAGTATAACTAACTATAGAACACCGTAGGTACAACGATATGACGATACATCTTTAAACACAATCATAACTTTTTCATAAAACAACACATTTTCGTTGGTAATAATATGAAACATAGCGGAATAACGTAAGTTTGGCACTGTATTTCACATCGAATCGAACGTGCTATGGATAAACAAATATTATTATAAAGGACAGTGGTTTCGTTGCGATACTGAATACGTTTGTCTTATGAATAGAATAGAATACAAAGTTATTTAACAACAACAAAACACAGAAAGGACAGGTACATCCTATCCTACTATTATTATAAACGCGAAAGTTTTTGATGATGGATGTTTGTTACTTTTCAACGCAAAAACTACTGAACGGATTTTTATAAAACTTTACAGTAATATAGTTTATACATCAGAATAACTCAAAGGCTACTTTTTATCCAGGTTAAGCGGGTGAAGCCGTGGGTAGATGCTAGTAATAAATAAATAAAAAAGACACTATAAATAGTCTTCTGTTTCTGATGTTGCCTACTGCAATATTCGACTTAAATTTTCATGTGATTGATTTGACACTCGCTGAAAATCGTGAGAGTTGTCTGATTCAATAAAATTATGTTGCATTTTTTTTGTATGACGAAATTTAAGACGCCTAAGAAACAAACGCGGTAGACATCATTGGGATAGAAAAAAGATGAGCGGAGAAAGGCAGACACATTATAACAAAACCTATAAGAAACTTATACAGAATATGGCCAGTGTCTTTCCACAAACAACATACCATTATCAAATGAATAGTTTCCGTAAAAGTTTACAGAAAAAGTTAAATATAATATACCACATCAGGAAATGCGAAAAGTCATCACGCAAGTGATTTCCTCGCGATAGCGACGCGCGTCGACAGCAAATATGCGTGACGGAAAAGTGTTAACGTTTCTACAACCACTTTTGGTATAAATTGATTGACAACATTATACATTACACGACGTGTACTTGGAAAAATGTTGATGGAAAACTTAATTAATCGAATTGAAAGGGAAATGCCATGGAAAGAAACCTATTTGAACTAAGGTGTAGGTAGACTATGATACGATCACTGATAACTTCATTTTTATCATTTCATCCTACTGACTATTCTACCTCTAAATAAACTGTATTTTAGTAGCGACAAACTTCAAATTATATCCACTATAATCTTTGTAACCAGAGTTTGTAGAACAACCGTTCCGTACCGTTCATAAAACTTAAACCAAAACCTTACGTAAACACATAGTATGCAATGCTGAGCAACTCTCAATAGAACTATAAAACAACCCGCACCTAATAATTAGAGACCGAAAAACAGAAGCCATTGTTCCGATCGGTATTGAGGGACTGGAGGAAATAAAACCTTGTACAAATTGAAGTTTTTTCCGTATATTATGTGTAGCATGAAATAGATTAGTATAGTTTCTTCTTTCCTGTCTCCAGGAATAACCCAACTTCATAGAGGTAATGAAGCTCTTTATTCAAAGGTTTGCTGGAAGCTATGAAATTCTTAATTCGACCATTTGGTACGTGGGTGAACTGATGAACGGGTCAAAAAAAACTCTTTAGGGTTAAGCTCTTATTACCTCTTATTCTGTGTCGACTGTGTTACAATAAATAATTATAAGAGATAAAATAACACGATAGCTTATAGTTTATCTGGATATTAGAAATATAAAACCTCGCCCTTAGCTTGAGAATACAGTTGAATACTGAGAAACCATTTTTACTGGGCAGAATAGTGAATAAGGATCTAGGAGTGAATATAAACAAAAAAAAATATAAATTTCTCCAATTAGGTAAAATATAACCTGGTATTTGTAGTGGTAAAGATTGTTTGTGGTTTTGTTTTTTCTCTGTTCGACAAGGTGTGAATTCCCAAATTCCATTCCCGTAAAATGTACGTGTAAGTACCTTTTTATTGTAATAATTCTGTAGTTAATCATCGGTGTTGTAGATTACGGTATTTCTAACTGATCGTATAATAATTTGTCGATGATGATAGAAGTCAGTGACACTACATACCGACCTTGGCACTATATCAGTGATTGCATCCCACGAGTTATTTTATAGCGGTTATGAGCGCTGATTGAATCGCTGATGAAGTGATAGCGTTTTGCATTATAACTGTAGGTACTACATAGCAATAGACCTTGGAAGATGCAAGATAAAAATGTGTTTCTCTCTAATGTTCACAAGAACAACAAACTTTAAGTACACACTTACACAAAAGTACAAACTTTAGACATTGTTTTTCTGTTGTAATTATAACAATTTTCTAACAAGATTTTACAATAGAATCATTAGAAGTACCTACGTATACAAAGGATTTTAAAATTATGTTTTGTAGGTTAAATATGACACGTAAGATTTGTTCACTTTGGGAATATATTTCAAAATATTACTGTGTAGGAAATATATCGAAAACTTACCTAGACCTTTTCTGGTTGTCATGGGAAATGTCTAATTCAGACAATACTTTATATTAAACTAGCTGTGCCCCGCGGTTTCACCCGCGTAAGTTTCGATTTTATATTCGTGATTATTTGAATAAGAATTAATACTACGATATGATTGTAACCAACTTTTGTTTCACAGGCGATCTAATTACATTTTAGAACACAAATGCTGCTATTGTGACTTAACTATGATAATTAGATATATTCCCTCGCGGACATTTTTGCAGGTAATAATGAGTACTTGAATCATGTAGTACATATTTTTATGTATCATGCATAGTTTTCTCAGCGCACGCCAAATAATGAATTTTATAGGCAAAATTTTGCTACTTTGTGTTACGTTATTGCAATTTCCTTAAGGATCTATATTTTTTTTTTAAATAAATTATAGCCTATGTTACTTACTGATAATTTAGCTTTCTATTAGTGAAAAAATGGTTACAATCGGTCTAGTAGTACTAGCCGGAGCCTATTCGGTACAAACAAACAAACAAACAAAAAATCTTTCCTTTTTAATATTAGTATAGATAGGTGGAACAGGGCCAAAGGAAGCAAAGACGCATACGATAAGAAATGTACACACTTGGACTTATACTGTGCAATTTTTTTATTAAATATTTAACGACTATACCAACTACCTAAAAATAGTTATTTTAAACGTGATTGATAATCTAAACATTTCACCGGCGAGCATTACTCCATAGGTTGTGTTTAGAAATAGCTATCATCAGTTTCACATCGTTGGTTCACTTGCCTTTTAACAGTCCAGATAAAAGATAAAACGAATGTTGGTTTATCTTGATTTGTAATTTAATACCAACTTCAACATAGACCATTTAGATCAATTAATACCCAAGAAAACCCACCAAGTCTATTGTAGTGTAACTCACAAAATATCTTTGTAATACCTGATCCACATGAAAATCTGCAACTGACTTTCAATCGGTACTGGTACTCTATTAATTTAAACACATGATACTAGCATTTTTATGTTAGTTTTAGTATTTTTAGAACTTTACTACATAAGAAGCCACCCTTATATACCCATATAAGAAGGTGTCTGGAAGACGTTTGATTGCAATGGCAATATATTGTGGTATTGTGCGTTATCCAACACGAAAGACAATCCTACGAGTATAATGATTACTACACCGACTATAGGTACTCTAATGACTAATCACCATCTGTTTGAACCGGCCATTTGGGAACCCAGACATTGGTTGAGATACCAACACAACAATACCAAAGAAACGTGAAGATTAAATTATTTTATGGGTATCATACAATTTGGTACTTAGTTATCCGTATTAATATTTCTTCACAAAAAAAAACAATATAAGAAAATTAACAATACCTACCTATGAATTTTAAATTTCACAACTACTGACACATGGTATGTAGATAAATGGTCCAACTTAATGCCTTATTCCACTTACTCTTGAAAATTATACATACCTACAAAACGGTGAATAAACTGTGGGTGTATGAGGTGGTAACCTCTACGAGCTTTTATCTACCAGCCAAAGTAAAATGCTAAACATTTCAACGTTCAATAAAGGCAAACCTTGTACGGTATTCAGCACAGCATACAGCTTGTTTAAAAATGTAGGCACTCATTCGGTCTCCTTTAACTTGTATCGCGTTAGTTGGTATTATGTATGTCAGTAATGGAATGTGTGGGAGTGGCGCTTAGAGGCCTTAGGGCTGCCACAAAGGGAATAATCTAAAAAAATTGACGTAGAACTACGACATGTAATTCAAATCGAATCATTTATTGCGAATATTGGGGTTATTAAATATATATATAACAAAGATGTTAAATTTATATAGGATCATCATTAACAACTTTAAAGCATGCAAATATTGTCTTAAAATCTAGCCATTAGTCAATCCCGAAATCACCCCCTGCCGGATATAGGCCTCTTTTCTCTTTCGCTTCACTCCTCAGTGTCTCGTCGTGTCTCGTCCAGGTTTTACCACGACTTTTTAGATGTAGTAAACCCAACGCACTGCCCTACGACCCGGATTTCTTCGACCTGTCCTAGGCCACCACTTGGTCAAGACACTGCTCTACCGACCATCACTACGTCTAGCCAGGCATCTTGCTCAACTAGATTTTAGGTCTATATCCCGGTTTCCAACGTCTTGAACTTTCGTCCGACGCCGGATTTTCGGATTTTCGTATTTATTTATCTCCTTCGCGAGCGTCTATGTCTCGGTAATGTAAGTTTTAGCTGGCAGGGCACACTGGTTAAAGAGACGGGTCTTCAGGCAACACATTGCCTGAAGACCCGTCTCTTTAACCAGTGTATCTCCACCCCGTCTCTTTTACCACAGTATCTCGACCGGAGGGCACAATGCCTTTACAGAATGCCAAGCTGGATTCTCCTGAAATCTCTTTGCCAGGATGCTCTTAGTCTGTTTAGTTTGAACTAAATCTAAAATACTCACCAACCAACCCTAGAATACAGTTGCTGACAACTATGCAAAGACAACTTATGTCATACATACCTATTTAGGTGAAACTTTTACTCAAAGATTTAGCTTAATATATATCATAGCAATGCTTACTAGTAGATTTTTGTTTACGAGCTTTGAAAAGAAATTGAAACATTTTCAGCTTGGCTATGATTACTTCTACCACAGATATTATAATACTACTCCCAATTTCCTTAGAAAATACATCAAAACATAGCACGCTAAATGTCACCACAATCGTTTACCAATGAATCACCAAAAAGGATTAATTATCAATCCAGGGTAAATTGATCCAATTGGTCAGCAGTTTATCGACTGTGGAATCAATTGATTGATGACCCCTACCTGTTGAAAACAGAAACGAGTAAAAAGTAAATTACAGAACTGATTACATGTTTGGTTGAATTACCTACTATGAACGAAGTAATTATCACCGTATGTGCGGTCAGTTAGTACGTCAGAACTAGCTATTACGTGGCGTTTAAACTAAGAAAATCCTTGAGAAATTCACATAATTAGTTTGCAATAAGGAAAACAAGGAATTTTTTAATTGGACACGATCTTTGCTTTGAGCATTCTGACTTTACTACCCTATGTATTTATGAAACGGGCAAGCAGTTGAAACTTTAAAATTCTTTTATACACAGTTTTTTGCAATAAAGACTTACTTTGCTTGACTTAACTTTACTTTATCGTTGATAAGATTATTCAGGGCTGATGTCATGCGTGTAGCTTTATATGAGTACATCAGACACGTGAGACCCACCCATTCATTCTATTCAATGCAGATGATCTGAACCTACCTACAATTTACGCTTCACTGGTTTTAAGCGCCCAAGTTCTTCATCACACGAAAACGTCTTTCTTGACATTCAATATTCTATATTTTAACATCGATAAACTTTTAAATTCAAGCCATTCGTTGAATTTTCTAAAAAACGCTGACGTCGACTTTGTCCAACTTTGTCTGAAAGTAATAAAATTGTAGGTAGGTACAATGATGACTTTGGCAGTTCATTTACGAAAATGATGGACTGGTGCTCGTGTCTGTACTATACCATCGTGTTGTAGGATCCTATCGTCGAAGCCTTGTCTAGTTGATGTCTATCAGATAATGATTATATCTACCAACTTTTTTTTCTTCTCGATTAGAAATTGGCCATCCCTAAACATTCATCTTGGATGTTAAGGAATTTGTAAATGTAAGAATAGTTTTCTGTATTTAAATTTCCTCTAAGGCTAGGGATGGCCGAAGAGCAAGCCTTTTCTGCTCTTCATTTATAGAATACAGCGTTCTTAATGCCAATACATCAGATTTACATAAGGAATATGGCTCATATACCGCATTATAAAATTCTCCAAAATCATAATTCATCATAATTCTTGTAATATGTAGTAGGTATGTATAAATGCACAGGATGTAGGCCATTTCCTCCCATCTTCGGAGGTCCGCCCACGAGGACAACTACCTCTCGGATCGCAAGTACCTACTACTTATTGTTTATTCTGTGAAGGTCGTTGCTCTGAACTATAGACACTTGGTTACGGTGTCAGAGTTAGATTGTCAATTATCTAAGTAGATAGTTTATTTACTTATTTTACTAAAACATTACTCTCTCTAGATTATTTTCATTGCTAGAATGTAAATAACAACAGTGCACTGCTTTTTTTAATTTTGATTATTATTAAAATTAAAAAAAGCAGGAGTTATGCATATTGTATGGTTATTTAATATCTAAATTGTTAACCCACATTTAATGATATCCCAAAAATTCAACCTCAGCGGGATTAGAAGAGCCCCCCTTATACCTTATACCAACTAAATAACGAGATCGTTACCAGACTGCTCGAAATTCTTGGGATGTTTCGGCTCAAAGCCCCGAGCCGACATTCAGCCGAAAATTTTAAGACGAAATTCAACGATGGCGAATTCGAGTGCTGCCGAGACCGAATTTTTGAGATATTTTAAAATCATGAATACTTAGAACCTGATAAACAGAACACGCTATACTAATATTTAGACTATTGTAGGCAATAAATAGTATATTGATAGGTAAGTATATACGAATATGATTTTCTCCTAGAACCAGGAACCGGGAAATCTTTTGGCGGTGCAAGACATGTGCAATTAATAAAACAAAAGTAGAAGCTAATTGTGACTTTGCCGTTTTTGAATAACTTTCTAATGAACCTGAACCGTGTGTCATCTCTCAACTCCATCTTTGGAGGCTTTGGTGAAAGCAGTTGCATCATCGGTTATGTGACTACCTCATACTTGTGTTTTTCAATTTATTTTCAGCGGTCACTAATATCATATGTGCAAGAAAAAAGCCTATGTCAGGTGAAATGAATCCTTTAACTACACCTGTTCTTTATTCAGGTGTGTGCTGACTAGGTACTAGTTCGTATTTCCTTCCAAAATCACTTAGGTAAATACGGGTTTATAATGCAGGTGAATTTCTACAAAATCCTCAGAGACGTTTTTTGATCCTGTACAACAAACGACTTTAATCCCCTTGATGGGCATCAATCCTCACTCTCAGTGATCCGTGAGTTAGGATACCAACTAGGGGACGGTACATACTCGCGTTTAGCATATACCTACCGACAGCAACAGACAAACATTGTTTATTCGCAGTATTGCTACCAGCTCCAACCGAGCTACCCCTCAATCGTAATAGCCTCAGTATACTGGGGGTAGTCAGAACATAGGTACTTTTAGAATGTTACGAATATGCATTACCCTACTTACTTGTTTTGTAACATTCATCGATAATACCACAACAACTACCTATGACGCGGATGCTTCGGGTCGCTGGGCGCACCCGCAGCGGCGCCCGCGCACGTTAGAGAAAGTCGCGAAAGTGAAGGACCCGCGATTTTCTACTGGACAAGACAATTGTATTGAAGTTCTATCGTTTCGTTTCACTTGGCAAGTGATGTTAACGCGGCTGGTGCTGTGCGTGCTTGGAAAGCTAAGGGCTATTTTGAATTAAACCAGCTAGGTTCTGTTGGTTTTACTATTTTGCTTGCTATTTTGAGTAAAACCAGCAATAACTGCTGGTTTCAAAGCTCTTACCTTATCGGTAACGTTGTATGGTACGTACCAAGGTACCTAATTATTGGAACCAAAATTCAATTCAATAAATAGTTTCAGATAATTTGGAATCGTATAATTCGCATTTTTAATCAAAGTTAAATAAAATTTTAAAAAAAATATTTTTTTGCCGAGTCCTTGCGACCAAAGCCTGGAAGAATCTCGTCAAAAACACAGCTTGGTTTTATTTAATAAAAATTTGAAGGGAACATGTGTAAAAGTTTTATATACTTACATAATATATAGGTAGGTACATGCAGAAATGCTCACCTTCTCTCACTCTTGTGCAGTATCTTATATAGCCCATCTTCTCTCCTCCCTATTTCAAGATTATTTTTTTGCTGTACAAGCTATCCGCCTATGGAATGCTCTCCTAAATATCAGAACTGCCAAATCCCTTCCTATCTTCAAAAAGCTATTGCACAGTCACTATTTGTCCTTATCTCAAAGCTGATGAGTTGCTATCATATAGACTATTGATGTAGGTATATGTATTCATGTATGTATGTATGTATAAGTATATGTTTTTTATATAATTATTCGTCACTATGTATTTTTGTATTGTCTATACACCACCGTCCTGTATCGTTCACGTAAATTTCATCCAAATCACTGTTCATCCAAAGGTTGTCTGGAAGAGATCGCTATAAGCGATAAGACCGCCACTGTACTCCCGCGATTAGCTTGTAATTTGCTCTGTTTGAATTTGTAAGGAACATATTATGAGGTGTACAATAAAGAGTTATCTATCTATCTATCTGTCTACATGAAAACCTTCAAATTTAAAATGATCAAATATAAATTCCTTCAAACATAAGAAATGAGTTGTGACAGCATTCTCACAATATACTTATCATAATAAATATGGTGTCATATCATAAAAAATAACGACCAATTAGAACATCATTATACATTTTAATCCTATAAAACATTTATATGTGATTTCGCTATAATTTCACTCTCAACAGCGAACACTCAAATAAAGCAATGTTTGAAGATAATTTATTTAAATAAATATAATTTAATTTTACTGTCATGGTCAGTGAGCAGTTTGTTTGCACATTAAGTAATGGCTAGTGGTGATGGTCTAACACAAAAATACCGCTAAGTTTACGAAAGGTTTTGTGGAGCTGATACTGATTACTTTACTAAATAATAAACAACTATGTTTAAAAATGTTATATAAAAATAATTAAAGTATATATTAATTAATTAATAAGCTGAATTATTATAACTCCGTTGTGAGTAAGTTTCTACCTTGATAAAGACAATTCGCACCTCAACACTTTATATTTTGTAGATTATGTTATACTAGCTTCTGCCCACGGCTTCGCCCGCGTGGTACCCGGATAAAAGTAGCCTATCTGTTATTCTAATTTATAAGCTTTATTACAGTAAAGTTACATCAAAATCCGTTCAGTAGTTTTTGCGTGAAAGAGTAACAAAAATCCATCTTCGCAAACTTTCGCGTTTATAATAGTAGTAGGATTCCAAACTTGAATTCCCTACAGCTTAAGAGCACATCCATTAAAAGTGCGAATAGCTTCAAAAACACTGCAACGATTTATTTCCGTGAAAGTGGAATTTTAAAATAGTAAACATGTCATGATGGCACACATACACACACACACACACACACATACACACACACACACACACACATACACATACACACACACACACATACACATACACACACACACACACACACACACACACACACACACACACACACACACACACACAAATGATTTAAGATTATTTACTGTGTCTAATTTAATTGGGAGAGAACTGTTTCCTGGGCCACAGCTCACGCTTCTCCGGGAGACAGGGACTCAACTATATAGATGTTAAACTACAATTTGGCTAAATAAATCATTATTATTATTATTATTATGGTCTAGTAGAACGGAACACGATACCTAGCCTGTTTGTAATCCCAAAATTATCAGTTCCTGGGCATTAATATAGTAGTATTTTAGCTACATCGCTATCACTAATGAATTTCGGAGGCACTCGTTAGATTGTTCTAAGCTTGTGTTGGCGCTGAAAGTGAAACGGTACATAAACAATCTAAGACTGATGCACAAAAACAACTGCAAAATGCACTATGTACCTACCTAAGTCTTATGTAACTGGTCATCACAGTGATGAAGCTAAAACGTTAAATAAGTACCTACCTAATTAGAATTACGTAATACGTTCTCCTAATAGTCGGCGAGGCGGGTCAGTAATTTGTTTTGTGAATTTTATTCCTAACACAAGTTCTAGCCAGGTTAGTGCCTTCTCGGTTATTCTAGGCTAGGCAAAAAAACAGATGAAAAAATAAAAATGGTCTGTCCATTCAAAAAATAAGTATATACTTACGAATCGTTAAGCGTAGACTTAATTTTCTTGACACAATATGTGCAAAAGATTTGAACAGTGCCATCTTCATATCGTACGAGGTTATACCTTCTTATTGAGTAATTTATACTATTCGAAAAAAGCTTTTAGACAGAAGCCTCTATTACGTATGATCAGTTACAGTTAATCCTACTAATATTGTAAACGCGAAAGTTTGTGAGGATGGATGTTTGTTACTTTTTCACGCAAAAACTACTGAGCGGATTTTGATGAAACTTTACAGTAATATAGCTTATACATCAGAATAACACATAGGCTAATTTTTATCCGGGTACCACGCGGTCGAAGCCGTGGGCAGAAGCTAGTCTGTTCTAATTCAGATTAATAGGAGTACGTAGGTATCCGTTGTTTGTTTTTCTTTCATGTCGACGATCTTACTTTGACATTTGAGAGATACTTCAACCAGTAACTGCATGACCAAATTTATTTTTAAGGAACAAATTTTAGTTTGTGTTTGGACTGGCAGGATGGAATACCGCGGAAGAATGCGCAAGCGTACCCGTAGTCTTGGCAGACAAGTTGTGAGGATGAAACACAGTGGTGGTTTTAGCCGGTTGGAGTCTGGCATAACCCTTATGATGCCCCCGTGATGGAAGTATATCCATGATAGATGTACCCACTTTAAAAAAATGCAGGAAGGAATGGCATTTAGACTGAACGCTTTAAATAGTTGTGTGTATCTAGATATCAATCCACCATTACTGTGTGGGCATTGACAAAAAACTCTTGTGAATATAAATAACCAGTCAAGGGCATGGTAGCGTAATATATATGCAGACCTTGCACTTATTCTGTCCCACTGACGAGAAAGGTAAACTAAACAGGGAGGTTTTGAGCAACAATATTATTTTAAAATCAAAATTGGTGTTCCATGTGCAATGCTAATTCTCAGAACGAT
The DNA here is from genome assembly GCA_958496245.1 of Perizoma flavofasciatum. Taxonomy (NCBI): domain Eukaryota; kingdom Metazoa; phylum Arthropoda; class Insecta; order Lepidoptera; family Geometridae; genus Perizoma; species Perizoma flavofasciatum. The sequence continues at coordinate 6,257,804 of OY292433.1, forward strand.
GGGATCAGTCCTCCAAAGCAGTCCATCTACGCTGGTTTAAATTAGCTTTCTTTCAGGTGCGGTCACAAATACCGTGGTAAATTCCTACCAAGCACTAATGTAGTATCATTTTTAAAACAAAGTCAGTCCCTCTTTGAAACAAGGTGCCAGGTAGCTTTGTGTCGGTACAGAACCTGCTACTTCCTCAAAATCATAACTCGTGTTATGATTTTGTAGTATGTTTGTGTGATTGATTCTTCTTCGTAGAAGGTTGAGCAACTGTGGCTTGGCAACCAAACAGTCCGCAACGCTTGGCAATGCACACTGCATGCCTGGTAGTAGCTCTGTAAGTAGTTGTCACTTTTGGTTTAAAATGTATGTTATAGGCGACTTGTCACACAAACATCCTCCACGTCTCCTAGTCTGATGTACAATTCGATCCTCTTAGTCTGACGAATCATTTGCTTTTTACGAGGTTGGATTTCAATAACTGTTGTCGTTTGAGAAACGACTGATCCGCTACCACTTTAGCTTTCTGTTTCTTTAACGATGTCTTAATTGCGATTTAAAGACAATGTTATGTTAACGTTATGTAGTACAATGTTCCACAAAGTAACTAGTCATTTCTTCCATGAATGTACCACGTAGACCGTACGCTTCCTCAACACCATAAGCACTAGGTTGAGCATTAAGCAATGCATTCGAAACGGTCCGTAACGCTATGAGTGAGCTGATTGCATCGATGGTTGACTGTACTTATGAATCATTAGAATGCTCAGTCTGTTACCGATTGCCAATCGGGTAATGAGGCTAATTATAGGTCTTCTTAAAATGCATGCTTATTTCATACCATACGAGTGGACTGGATTTGTTAAGTTAAAAGACAAACAATGGCGTGAACCAGAACGAACCAGTAGACACATTGTGAATCACAAATTCTTAAAAATATATATTTGCCTTACAATATCTGTGCCTTGGTGAAATTAATTAGTTAACTTTTGGTTTGTCTTTGATGACTGTGTTGGCATTCGTATAAAAAACCCGGTGGCACTAGATATTCAGACCAGTAGATATTCTTAAACTTCAATCCAATTTGCATCTTCAATGTTCCAACAGTGCAACAAACCCAGACTAGAACCAAAATAAATATTTACGACCGAGTGGCTTCTAAAATAAGCCCATTTAAGTTCCAGAAACCTAATGTAGCTGTTTTATTGCAAAAATAACCAGAGGACAGAGTCAGGAACGGATATGTTAATAATAAAATGGTGATACAGAAGTTCTGTTTTAAATTAGTCAGAGGACAAACAATGTATACATAATGGGTATGAACTGTGAAACAGCGTTTGAATCTGAGATGTGACATTATCGAGCAAATAGCAGTGTATTGAAAGAATGTTTAGAGTTTCAACAATATATAGAGGTATATATACATGATATATGTATATATACTTCTATATATATATGTATGTATAATATAATATATATCATCTATACTAATAATTATAAAGAGGAAAGATTTGTTCGTTTGTTTGTACCGAATAGGCTCCGAAACTACTGGACCGATTTTAACTATTTTTTTACTAATAGAAAGCTACATTATCAGGAAAAGACATAGGCTATAATTTATTTTCAAAAAAAATAGAGATCCTTAAGAAAATTGCAAAAAACCCAAATTTTGTTTTTTTTTGCAAAGATATGTACTACTTGATTAAAGTACTCATCATTACCTACAAAAAAGTCGTCAAAGGAATATATCTAACTATCATAGTTAAGTCACAATAGCAGCTTCTGTGTTTTAAAATTCGCCGGTAGAAACAAAAGTTGATTACATTCGTATCGTAGTATTATTTTTTATCCAAATAAATAGTTTTATAATCAAGGGTATTTATGTAGCAGCCAAACACTTTTTAATTCATTCGAATCGAGCATTTAATTTCGAAGTTATCACGAGTATAAAATCGAAAATTACGCGGGTGAAACCGCGTGGCGCAGCTAGTAATGTATAAAGTGTGTGTTGTATGATTGAATAACTCATACAACACACACTCACTCACTCATATATATCATCTTTCCTATATTCTGGTCATTCAAACAAAAACAAACAAGTAAGTTTGAACTATATCGCCCACACACGGATCCTGACTGATCGGAGAATAATTCCAAATCTATTAAATGGTACAGTCTCAGAATTAAGAATTATATTATACTTTATAGAGGTATTATAAAGTTACTTTCCTTAGAAAGTCTTATCCTTACCACTGTTGACTTCGACTGTCCATCTATCGATACCTCGTAAACTAGTTTCAATAGGATTTTTGCTATGGACACAGGAGCTATAAACCTCCAATAACACTTTCCTGATATAACGGGACGGTCTTAAAAGGTTTGTTACACCCAAATTGTTAACATAAATTGTCAGCCAGTTAATTAAAAATAGGATTGTAGGTGAAATCGATTAACTGGTCAAATAATATTAACACATTTACTAAATATATTATTGCTAGGAGGTAGATAGATTGTTTGATTTATAACTCTCATCATCTATATCATCAGCCAATGATGTAGACTGTTGGAAATTGGCCTAAGTTTCCTTAGAATGTTAAGAAAACAGATTGACCTGTCTCCATCCACGGTCTTCCCATGATGTAGTACCTACATAGGTAACCTGATAATAGGGGCCGCCCTTTGGCCAAACCGGAAAAATATTATCATACAAAACGTGCTTTCTTCTCTTTCTCTGCGCATAAAATTATCGGAAGTAGGTACAAAAAATACGAAATATAAAACCGGTATCATCTCACCGATCACGTAAAACAAACGACCATGATATTCGTGTTATCTTTACAAAAACTGTTCACAAAAGATCTCCCACGTTTTTATCGAAACGTGCCGGTTGTATCATAAAGTGATAACATAATTTATGATATAAATAATTTGCTTTTTAATATATTTAACCTTAAGGACTAATGATTGTATTTTTGCTGTTTTTACCAAACGTTAGGTACGTATTTATTTTAGCTTTAGAAAATAAATAAACCACTATATCACTTATTGTTTTTTATAAGTCTTTTATAAACTCGTTGCTAAAATTTCATCACACCATTTTGAGAAATATTTTAGTTTAACAGAAGTCTAATGAACATAAATAGAAATGTGCACAGCGCTCATAATATTTTATTGCCACTAGGATATAACCGATCGAAAGACCGAGTAGAAAAGGACTTTCATGTCGTAATGGCTTTCATTGGCAGAGAAACCCGCAAAGTACCCAATCAATTAAATGGTTCGTTGAAGTGGTATCGCTTATTTCCACGATAGGTATTGATATTTATTGAAGCATGAAAATGATGATGGCTAATAATAGAGAAATATAAAGACTTAACTCGTGAAATATAAAGACTTATATCCAAGTGGCATAATATTTTATTGCCACTTGGATATAACCGATCGAAAGACCGAGTAGAAAAGGACTTTCATGTCGTAATGGCTTTCATTGGCAGAGAAACCCGCAAAGTACCCAATCAATTAAATGGTTCGTTGAAGTGGTATCGCTTATTTCCACGATAGGTATTGATATTTATTGAAGCATGAAAATGATGATGGCTAATAATAGAGAAATATAAAGACTTAACTCGGAACCTTAGTTCCTGGGATACCTCGATAATCCGTAGAAGAGCCAACTAGCTATGTCGATGGGCATAGCTCTCAGAATTAGCAAGTTGAAATTGCATTGGCCAAGCCATATAGCTCGCAGAACAGACCACCGCAGGGGGATAAGGTTCTCGATTGGCAACCCCTAACCGTACGAGGTATTAGGACTCAGTGTTTCGGCACAGAGCAGGCGTATTTAGTTAGGGTCTTATTCTACCACCCAAAAACACCTGTCTATCGAGTTCTTGGGTGTTTAGTATAATATAAACAGAAACAAGATCAAGAGTGCCAAAATAATTGCATGTTCTTAATTAATCTAATGTAAATGTTTGTGATTAGATAGGGATCCCAAAATTGCTAGAACCTTGTATATTTCAGCAGTGCTGCTAAAGTACCCAGGACTCAGTCAGTGTGTGGGAAATAAATTTTACCGTCTCGCAAAACAATTGAACAATACTTAGGTAGGTACTTACGTGATAATAATGTCTTTGCGATATTTGTTTACTAAACGGTTAGTGGAATTGCCAACAAGCAGTCAAACAGTGTTTAGGAGCTCCCAAGAGAATAGCCCTTCCTGATGAGCCTGATAAAAAACAAAGACGCCTACGACTGTATTCCCCATTAATGGACATCTGAAGATACATACTCAGTGCGTACTTGAGGAGATCAAGTAGAGGATAGTCAGAGGCACGTCGAAAAATTATATTTGGCACATGCCTGCATTTTGCAAGTAGTAAGCATTCCACGTGACAGGTTGCAAACCCATGGCCGCATATTAGAACACAAACCTATGGCACATGCCTTTGAATTTTTGATTCTTGGGCATGCCGGTTTCCTTACGAAGTTTTCCTTCACCGTATTGAGCACGTTTTAATGCAAACTTAAACTTTCCGTGTGGAAAAATCCACTGGTGCATGACCGGGTTCGAACCCACGACCTTCGGATTTTTTTTAATGAAATGTATATATCCCATATCTAGTACCTAAGTACCACATACTTGGTTTCGAGTTCATGAGTAATGTTAAGTTCAAATAATGTGAGCAGGCTGTTATCGACCATTTTCTACATTATTTTTTAATACACATGTACCGAATCACCTCCTATTTATTATTGGATACACTAGGAGACTAAATGAGCGGTAGGTTTTGAATCGGACCCGTTTCTGAACGACGTTTTAGGCAAAATGTATCGTTTTCAAAGTTAAAATAAACAAAAATCAGTAAGCGAAGCTCTCCTTGTTGCAGATTTGAAGATGCAGTCACAGTAGAAGCATGGACGCGCTCGTTTGGCTATCCTTAGGGCTTCAGCTCGCAGCCCTCTGCTCCATCGTGGGGGCTCTGCTGCTATACCTGCTCCGGAAGGTCAGGGTGACTGAGGTGCTGCCCGTGGAGAGTGCGAAGACCGTGCTCATCACATCTGTGGACACCGCTCTTGGATTACAGGTAGGATCTTAGGAGGCACGAACCTTAGGATTAAAGTACCACATGACTTCTGTAAAAACACTCGAAATCTTCGAGATTACTATTACTTAAGTAGGTATGATTTTTAGTTAAGTAGTTTTTGTTAATATAGGTTCCTTCTTATTTAATAGGAAAATTCCAACCTTAGTGTAACTTAATTAGCTTAAGACTAATATTGGCCACGATTCTGTAGTACGCTTACTAAACTAAATTTAAACTATAGCTCTCTTTTACTGATAGTGCAAGCAAGAAAGAGATAGCTACAATTTTAGTTTTACTGTCAAATTAGTCAGTTTTAAGTTTTCGATACAAATTTAGTCGTGATTTCAAAACATGCTGACTATAAACACGAAGAAAAGCGACACGTAAACTGATTTGACAGCAGCACACAGCAGTAAAATTCTTGCCATCTCTTTCTTGCGTTAATTATCAGTAAAAGAGAGCGACAGTTTAAATTTAGTTTAGTTAGTGTACTATAGAATTGAGGCCAGGTTTATAGAATAGCGCTATCTATAAACCTGTACCTTTATTGTACTCTTAGACATTATCATATTAATGTATATTTTGTATTTCATGCTCAGAAGTAATTTCTCAAAGACGTTCGAGTGATTATTTACAATTTGGTACCTAAGTACCTACTTTACACTTAAAGCACTGACTTAATCTCAGCCTATAATAAAAAAACACTTGTATTGTCACCAGGATACCGACGAACAGACAAATCAAAGATTTACTTACTAACTAAATGAAAAACTCCAAAGTAGTAGCAGCAGCATTATGTAAGCAAACATCAGGCTTGCTCTAGTTTACCAAAACCACGACCAAGTAACGCTCATTTTCGATTTCTCAACGCTCGAAGGTTACGCAAAGAAACACTTAATTTATATCCATGCATAATTATTATTTACTGCTGTTCTCAGTAATGAGTTGCCTGGTACAAACACATATTGAGTACCTATTTAATGACAATACATAGATACCTATTAAGAGATACATTATTTTTCTATAATCAGATAGCAACCTATCTAAGCAGCCGTGGCTGGCGAGTGATAGCCGGCTGTCGGTCAGGCGGGCTGGGCGCCAGGCTGGCAGACTCATGGTTGCAATCCCACATCGCAGCCACCCCTGAAGATCAGCCTCCTCCAAGACTGGCCACTTTGGAACTGGACGTGGCGAGAGAAGATCTCTTAGAAGAAGCCGCTAGGGCGACGGCACAGCATTTGCCGGCTGGTGAACATGGTAACAAAACACAAACATAATTATTTACCACTAAGGCCCGTGTTCGCCAACACAATAACAGGTGGTTAGATAGATCCAACTAATCAAAGCTTTTTGACACATGTTTCATAGGATTATGTCTTCATAATCAATGACTAGAGTAGATCGTCCGTTTAATTTGTTGATAAACTTCGCTTACAATAGGTTATAATTTTATAATTCTGCTGGTCCCCGCACGAGGGCTGCCTGTATCGCCTTTTATACACCAGATTTTCATGAAAATCGTAAGTATACATACCCCTGTTATTTTTGTCAGTCCGTTCCAAAGGGTCTAATAGAGACCGCTTTTTAGCGATAAGACTGCCCAGTTGTAACAACTTCGTAAAAGTTTACGCACTTTTTAAGCACTAGCTTATGATATTTGTTACGCAATAAAGTATTTTCTATCTTTTATCTATTTACTAGCTTCTGCCAACGGCTTCGCCCGGGTGGTACCCGGATAAAAAGTAGCCTATTTGTTATTCTGATGTATAAGCTATATTACTGTAAAGTTTCATAAAAAATATTTCAGTAGTTTTTGTACAAACATCCATCCTCACAAACTTTCGCGTTTATAATAGTAGTATGATATATTTGTCGGTACGGGATCCCGAAATCGTTTTTTATGAAACTAGGCTAGGCTAAAAAGGCTAGGTCCTAGGGGAAATCCCTAAGTCGGGAAAAATCTTGAATGGGTTCAGGTAGTAACGAGGAGTGGTAGACCAGCAGAGAACACTGTTCTAGAAGTAAGTAAAGTAAAAGTGTATATTGAGCAAAACCATAAATAGCTATTATACAACTTACACAGTACTAAAGATACAAATAGGAAAATAATATAATTGTTGTGTGCTTCATTAATGTACTGTCAAAAAAGGAGTGTGACCATCTCAGTTCCCTAGCAAAGCTTGGTTGCTTCCACTAGTCTTACTAAGAACGACTCACACGTCCCGTCCACCTTTGGATGGGGTTTTTGTGTCCGGGTCGTGGTTGCCATTCGAGAACCTTAAATTCCCAGCGGTTGTTAGTTCAGCAAGCTACATTTACCTACATTTATAGGAGTCCTAAATGTAGCTCGCAGAACGGTTACCCCTCTGGGGTTGAAAGATTGAACGAGATTTTTAAAGAATTTGTTATCAATAATTTGTATTTAGATATCTACGAGTATATCTAAATACTACAAAGGAGCCTATTTTTGCCTCAGAAAAAAATACAAAATGTACCTACGAGAGAAAAAAACAACTGGCTAAAAAGTTAGTGACACTGACTGTACCTAAATTACTTTCTCTAAAAATAAATTTTGAATCGGAAAGAAGATCTTGACTAAAAAATAAAATCCAAAAAGAGACTGCACTGCCCGGGAATCGAACCCGGGTCGCAAGAATGGGAATCTTGCATGATACCACTACACCAGCAGTGCTTGAGAATTAATTGTGAAATTTTTATAGTATTACAACACAATTTGCAACAATACATATGCACTTAAAATCACTGAAATTACCAATAGATCTGGAGGCTAGGCAAATACCACTTTCTGTTGACGTTAACGCCTGCGGAAATGTCACGTGACATTTCCATACAATTTTATCTTTCCGCAGGCGTTAACGTCAACAGAAAGTGGTATTTGTCTAGCCCCCAGCAAGGTACATTCGATTTCATATCATGCTATTTTTAATTTTGCTTACTCCAACAAATACATTCTCAATAGGTTTCAAACAGCCTACGTTGCGCCATCTATTGGTGAAGAGAACAACTAATAAGTATGAACTAGGCTAGCTAAGTATGGCCCAGTCAGTTTTTTGTCCTATCATGCAATGAAAGGATAGATGGCGCTTATGTCAAAGCATACTAATTCTTTTGCCAGTCCAAAACAAAATAGTGCCCTCATCTCACTCTTTATGCTCAAAACTGCTAGGTAGATAGGTAACTTGTACCACAGACTCAGTACTTTAACTGGTCTGTGCTTATACCTAAGAATTTTCAAACAAAGCTACCAAATACGCCTTAAGGCATTGGGTCTAGCTTCGTTTTTTTTCTTAATAAATATTAATGAAAAAACCCTTAAATTTATCAAATGATTAGGTATATGATACTGGTTCCAGGTATATGGGCAGTAATAAACACAGCGGGCAGTAGCGGCCGCGGTGGCGCATCGTGCTGGGAGAGCGCTTTGAAAGGCAACGTTCTAGGCGCTTTGCGTGTTGCGAGGACCTTCTCACCCATGCTGGCCGCTGCCGCAGCTGACCACCCGCACGCTGGCAGGCTCTTTTATATCGGTAAGCTTACATCGGTACAACAAACAACAGCCGGAATGGTGAATGATAAGGTACCGATGTAATTTTAACAATCAGCAACCAGCGTAGTTATGTTGTACAATTGTTGCTGTCAAAACTTCATTTTTGGATTACGAATGGCTAGCTAGGCGGATGGCATAATGCATCTATAATATTTTTTATAAATCTTTCATAAAAGATTTAAGTACATTTAAGTTACGTTTAGACTGTTAAATAGTTTAAAAAATATTTAACAGACTAAACGTAATATGATGATCAGAGGGTATATGCTGGGTTACAAATACGTTAAAAACAAGATTTCCACACAAAAATTGCTGACATGGTGGTACAATAGGGTAAGTATTCTTATATTTACCCTCTTTATAGGGTAAATATAAGAATTCCAGTCTGATATCGTTTCCTCAGGATTATCATCTGACACCGCTTGCGAGAGCCTAGCTCGGCCTGAAGTGGGTGACAGCGGAGAGACGAGCGCCGGTGCAGCCGCCGCTAGGTGGGGCACTTGGGGCGCTGCTAGAGCCCTACGCTCGGGGCTGAAGGCAAAGCGACTTCATGTGGTGATGCTGCATGCACCAGATTTGTCGGCAGCTGAGATATTCGCGCCACCATCACAGCTACAGCCGCCTAGTCAACCAACCAGGTAATTGCAGATCCGTCACCATTCAGATGGGTCACCAATGGTGGCTTTTGTAACTGTGCGCTTTAATGCACCGATACCACCTGTGTTAGCCACTAACTCATACGCATTTAGGCTCTTAACCTATAGATAATAATGGGCTACAGTATGTATTTGCTCATCAATATCATCATTTATTCGATTATTTGGGAGCGCTCTCATTTAAACAGTTCATTCTGGCGTGCACTTGACTGCTCATTGACTATTATATCCCGAATAAACAGCAGTTGGAAGCCAACTCGAACCGTTCATCTGCAAGTCAGTTTTCTATCAGGCCGTCTGCTAATTTATGCCGTCTCTTCCACAGCCGTCCAGAAACTCCAAGTTCAGACATCAGCGGGACTACGACCAGCTGCGCTGTAACAATGCCGGGGGAGGCCGCTGAATACAGCGCTAAGGTGCTCCCTACCAGCGCACTGAAAGTGCTAGAAGACGCTTTGATAGCGCCATCGCCAAAAGACGCGTACTATCTGAAGGTGAAACAGGACTCGTGGTTTACAAGGATGCCCTCGCTGAGAGTTGCACAAATGTGAATGGAGGTATTGCCCTGGACAGATACACTTCATAATCCATGTTAAAATAAAAACAGACTTTAAATCCAATTTGATGTGCCGAAACGCAGGCAAACCTGAAATAATAATTATGACCTCACACCGTGACACAAAGCTGAATCAAATAATCCATGAAGATATTAAAGGTATATATTATTAATTCAGTAAAAGTGTTGGGAGTCTGTACCAGGTTTTCAGAAGAGAGAAGAAAGTGAAATACTTAATAATGTCGAGATAGGATTACAAAATCAACCACATGTAATCAATAAAAATAATTAATTGAAATAATGAAGTATATTAATATACCGATGAAATTGGTTTTGGGATCAATGTGTTCTTCAAAATTGTAATGAATTAATTTACTGTAAAAAGATGCCTCAGAAAAGGCGAACGAATCTCTTTGTCTTTTGGTATGTTTAAGCTGAGGTGAACACTTCAAGTTAATTTGTACCTAATACTTCTTATTGCAATCGCTTTTATCTGTAAACATATAACTATTGCATAATTTTAAGGCCTCATGGAACGACCTGCTTCCCATCATGTCGAAGGCACGGGATAGCAGATGTATTGTGCCAAATTGTACTGAAAAAAATTTACTTATGGGGAGTTCCTCAAAATATGGTGATGGAAATTCGCCTCTATCACGCTATATATAACGAACTATTAATAAAGCAACGCTTTAATTGTGAGAACTGTAAATACTTCAAGCTCACATGGTGCCAATGTTAAGGAGATATTTTATTACAAAAATAAAACTATGTTATGGAACTATTTTGTAGATCCAGTGAAGCCAGTATCTTGTAGGTTTCAGGACATATCTTATTTTTTTTTTTTATATCGTTGCTTCAATGTAACGATTTAAGAATATAATAATCGTGTAAATAATGTTTATGTTTGTATATTAAAAAATAAAAAACCCTTTTAAAATAAACGTTTGGTATTTATTTTATGTTTCTTTTATGTTTCGAGTTGTTTTATCTTGTCTATGTTCTTTATAAGCGATAGAGTCTCAGAATTTAAAATAGCACTTAACAATTTGGTTCCCGTATTTTCATATTATCGAAGCTCCACCAAATACTATAGTCTTCCACACACACCACTATCCCTCCGTTTTTCGTAGTATCTTCCCTCTCCATACTGCTAGTACAAGTCCAGTACTGACGCGGCCCGTCGCCTTTTCTTTGCCAATGAGCGGCGGTACTTACTGCGAAATTAATTCTGTCGGTTTTATTGTCTATGTAGTATATGTTCTCTGGGTATTTAAGGGAGATTGACTGTATGTTGCGGACCCTGAAATTAAATAAAACAGTTTCGGAAACGAACAGGTTGAAATATCAAGATAGCAGTGGCCAAGTTTTTTGAAAATCCGGCATAGATGAAGGCAGAAAACCAGTGATGTTGCCTAAAATAGTAGGGTCTAAGGATTTTATAAATAGAGGACAATAGGATGGAATATAAGTAGGATTTATCCCGAACAGCAGAGATTAAGCACCAGCTAGAAATAGTAATGTCCTACAATACTGAGACGCTGAGACGTTTGGATGCGAAGCCGTGGGCAGAAGGTATTTGGATGATGTATTTCTACCGATTTCTCAATACTGACTGCTGACTGATGATGTTTATAGACTGGAAATGGGTCCAGTCTTTAAAAATCATCAGTCAGTTTTACATCCAGTATTAGACATATTGCTGTCTTAAATGCTTAATCCGATCTGTCTCTATTTCACGTCTCCACAGGACAGCTACTATTTTTAGTAGGTATCTGTTTATGGTCTCCAATCCATTACAGGGGCCTAACCATCAAGTCTTATTGCGATTTAATCAGGCAAAGATGTCAAATCGTGGTTAGCAGTTGAGGACGCTATGGTGTTGTCTAAATTGAATCGCAATAAGGCTTGATTGGCTTGATCCCTAAAAAAATATGTATTAGTTCTCACCCGTAACTCTTCTCACAGACAGAGCGCGTCCGTTCGTCGTGTCCGTATACATCGAGTATAATCCCCTTGGCTTTTGCGAAGGTTTTGTAAAGGCATCGCTTGTCGCCCGGACGGCGGACTAGTAACACGGCGCGTATGGTTTTGGCAGTTGTGAAGAAGTCTAGCGGCAGCGGGGGTACGCTGAAAATGAAAGAACTTAGTATCTATTAAGTTTGCAAGTCTTGGGCTTTTTTTTGTAAGAGAATGTGTGTTTTTGACGCAGTTACAACATGCGGTTGGGTTAACTCTGCAGTGGCGGATTTACCAGCAGGCTGAGTAGGACGTTTCTTCTGTAAGACCTTTTTTGATGTCTTGAAGAAAGAAGTAAAAAACATCTTACCAATGACTTAATCCTTTTCCCTTTCATTGTACATTCAACGATACCTATGTACCGCAAATTTATATATTATTGGTAGGTACCTATAAATTGTTTGGATGAGAACAGCTTTTCTTGTCATAAAAGGGTAAAAACTATCTGAGATCGAAGCTTTAGCTCTTTTGTGCGGAACTTTCGGTTAACAATTGTCGAAGATATATATAGTAAAAAACACACAAAAAAATATACAGCCGATTCTCAATTGATAACCTCCTATATATCATTATCGATACAATTGCCGCAATGGGTTAAATGGTTAGAGAAAACGCACCTATTTTTTTCACGCGTGACAGGGCGATTGAAATACTGCCAATCGGGCAGCAAACGCCTCACGCTATGAGGCACTCTCATCCGCAGGACTTCCGGAGCAACTTCTCTTATAGACTCCGCGATCAAGTTCAACGTTGGCAGGTCGAGGGACAGGCACATGATCAGGTGGCCGTTTAAAAGCTCATAGCTTGGGAATGATGGCCGATCTTCTGTGAAAAATAGTTATTGAGGCTGGGGAAGGAATACTTTTTTCTCCTGGTCTGATGAGAAAAACTTGGAAACGGATCGCTTCACTTTGGTTTAAGTCAATAATAACATGCCGGTTTTCTCATGAAGTTTTCGTTTACTGTTCACCGTTGTGACTATAGGGACTTACAAAGATGTTTAATCAGATGTCAGCTAAACAGTGTTTTGCTTTCTTAATCTTTCTATGTAAAGCCCTAAGCAGTTGTTTAGCTAAACGGTGTTTTAGAAAAACTGTTAATTTTAAAAGACACATTATCAGAGAGAGAGACAGCAGTGTTAATCATTGTTTAAAATATTTAGGTATATATGTTGGTACCTTTGTAAGTTTATTCTTTAGGTTTGGCTCATTATCAGGCTATGGCTAAAACCTAACAATATTTCTATATTTCTTTCTATTCTCTATTAGATGTCTTAAATAACTAAACTTATAAGAAGTATAGAGTAACCCGTAAACTCAAGCAGGCCTGGAACGGTGTGCCCCATCCAGATTCCACCCGATTTGTCTGCCATCATGAGTCCATGAGCAGAGGTTCCTTCCGAAACGCCGTTATCTCTATTGCTGTATGATACCACAGCCAGGTGGTCGGTGTTCTCTGTCTGGAATGATATATCTATATTAAAAATACCTACTTACTTGTGAGAAACTTATGATACTTTTTAATAAAAAGGATAATAATCCGCGATGTATGGAGTCCTTAAATGCGTTTGCAATAAGACAACGTGTTTGTGTTTGTTTGTCTGTTACCATTCATCTCCGAAATGGTTTATCGGATTGTACCTAATACGGTTTTTTGCAATTCATTTGTATGTCGTCAAGTAGGTATTGTTCTTAGGTACCTAGGTTTTATTGCCAAGAGTGAACAGGGGGCAATAGATGATGAATGTGAAACGGTGCTAACCTATCAACTTGCAGTTTTTTTATCATTTTGTATGACTTAAAAATAACTTGTATGATAGGTTTTATGACCATACATATCTAGAGGGTGCTGCAATCAACGATGGAAAAACACGTCACGGGTTTTTAAATTTTATTATAATTTATTGTGAAGCGTTGTTTTGCCATTATGACACATTAAATGTTGATGGTCTAAGAGTTGACAACCGAACGGGCCGATAAAACTTCGGATTCAACTTACCTGAGGGGCCCTTTTGTGAAAACCATCCACACCTTTCCACAAACAGACTCCAATTTTTTTGGGTGTATAGAAACATAACCGAACAATTTGCACCAAAAACGAATCTTGATACTTATTATACCTATTTTTCCCCATACCCCATACACCTGAATCCACTAGGTGCGGCCTGCCAGATCGACGATTTTCAGTATATAACAAAGTACTCTGTGATGTTTTTCTATAATATAAACCTGTATTGTGCCATATTATGCCTTTTTCTTAGTCTTTGTTTGAGTGTTCATGCCCCAAAATAATTGAACTAGATAATATGCACAACTTCAACTTTTTAGCCTATAGTATCTATGTGTCAATAAAAGTTAATTTATAAAAGGAAACACCAAATTTCTTGCTTTGGCCCTTATAGTGATGATGTGTGAACTTAGATATAGAAAGATTAACAGATGTCTTAGTGAACTTTAGGGCAGAAATGTAAAAGTCCTTCGAATGTTCAGCAAGTGTAGCTTATAATTTTCCACTCGTAAACCTATTCTCACCTTGTATAACGGTGACAAAGTATGCAACAACATAGAATTAGAGTTGATATATCTCTTTGAAGGTTTCCATCTCCCCACAGTGTTGGAAGTGATGAATGAGAAGTTACGACCCAAATCCAATTTTGGAGCCGCGTTCAATGGCGGTTTGTAGAGATACCACCTTCGTGCGAGTAAACAGAAATTATAAAAAAATATATTCCAGGGCGGAAACACTATTGCAAAAAGTAGCAAAAAGAAGTAGGAAGAGGCAAAGGAAAGTTTAAATATTATATTTGGCAGAAGTCGACGTTTATAGTAGTTAGCATTCCACGTTACATGTTACAAGCATATGGCGCTGCCTTCAAATTTTTGGTTCTAGGAAACTGGTACCTATCAATTTCCTAACGTTGTTGTACGGACAACAATGAAAACGTGCGGATGTTTTCATACATTCTTCGAGTGCAAAATACGTCAGTACCTACTCGAATGGGTTTGAAACCCCCAACCTTCGGGGTAGAAAAGGGTAGGTACTAGGCAGTAGAAAGATCAAAATGCCCCAGGGGTCTAGACAAATACCACTTTCTGTTGTCGTTAACTCCTGCGGAAAGATTAATTTATATAGAAATGGCATTAGCTGTGGAAATGTCACGTGACAGCTGCCAAGTTTTACCTTGACAAATTTGCGTTAGCGTGAAAGAAAAAGTAAGCGTGAGGTATTTGTCTAGCCCCCAGATCGCGTCTTACAAAAGTAAA
The DNA here is from genome assembly GCA_958496245.1 of Perizoma flavofasciatum. Lineage (NCBI taxonomy): Eukaryota > Metazoa > Arthropoda > Insecta > Lepidoptera > Geometridae > Perizoma > Perizoma flavofasciatum. The sequence continues at coordinate 6,272,941 of OY292433.1, forward strand.
ACAATTTCGTTCATTATTAATGTCTAATTTAGCTTTAGATATTTTGTAACTTGAACAACTAACTGAATATTACCATTCCACAGGTTTATTTTCATTATCCCTGCAGTAAAGTTCCGCCGAACGACTTACTTGAACTAAAAAAGAAACAACGCTACAGCAATAAAACATTTTCATGGTAAAAGGACGTATAAAAATGTTTGCGTAACTATTTTATATGTGCTACATTGGTGCGCAATCATTCGGTCATAAATACATATTGATTCAGTCAAAAACCAACTTCACTATGGTTTTTTTATGCACTTGCAAAATTTCAACCACATACCATAAAATAAATAAATAAAATGCTGGTCATCTTTCACACAGCATCATCTAGCCCTTGCCCTAAGCTCTAAAGTAAGCAGAGCTTGTGTTATGGGAACTAAATGACTGATACACTACGTACAATCACAATTTTTTTCATGAAAGTTAGACAGTCAAATTTTACGCCATTTTAGCACGTATATAGTTAGTTAGTTCTATAACCAACTATATTTGGGTAAGTAACAATCCCAATCCCAATCTTTACAGTTATTTGCACATTATGTGCCTTTAATGTGGTAAAAAGACAAAGTTGGTACTAAGTAATACTAAGGTTAATGTAACATTTTTAATAAATAAAAAACATTAGTGCACGGCGCGACGCGGAAGGAGAAAGTCGCAACCACTCACCCTGATGAAGACTCTCGGAATGAGTCGAAACTTAGTCTGTGCCTTCCCCGATAGTGCAATACGTGAAAATTCCCGTTTTTACAATATGAGTAGTCAAGTTCACGATAGTTTTTGGAATAAAAAAAAACATTTTCTAAAATGTAGGTATTTATTACAAAATTATTCTAACCTACAACTAAATTACACCAAAGAACAGGCCCCGGACTAGTTCGGTGGGTTTTATTGAATTACCGATATCCGATACAGCAGAGTGTAAATTCAACAAAATATAGTATACAGGATGTCCTGAACATCCATACTAATCCGAAAGGGGTAATTCTGCCCATGAACGCGCAAATGATACTAAACTAGTGTTGCAAAGCGACCACAGGTTACGGTAACCTCTTACCAATAGGTGAGCCGTACCTATTTGCCACGTAAGTAATACCAAAAGTATAATTTTAAATTGATTGAACCAGCAGTTTTCTGACTAAAAATGTTTCTTCTTTCTATATTCTTCAATGAAAAGAGCCTACTTTCGATAATTCGTTAGACAAAACTTGTCACGTATTATTTATAGAACAGCCACTTTCGGGATAGTAGGTATACATATTTTGGGACACCTGTATAAATGAGATGTAATCGAAACCTATTTTTTCTGAAGCTTTTGATCTATTTCAGTCTATTTTGCTTATTTACATTAAAATTCTGTCACTCAATTGAAACAATCATTTTAAATTTGTAAATACGGCTAATTACCACAGATTTTCATCGATTTTCTAACGTATCATAAGCTAAGTCGAAAATCTTTAAAAAAACAAAATAATGGTAAATAGACGTATGTTCAATATTAAAAGAATTATTTCTAAACTATAGTGGCTGGGTATCATAAGTATAAAAAAGTTGAAAAAACAAGTTTTTACCACTGTTTTTCGTCACTGTTTTGAAACGTCAGCAAAATCGTCGAAAAATACCACTGTTTTCGCAGCCGTATTTTCAATTTTAAAATATGATTATATCACTGTTCAGCTTATAATGGAAAAACCTAATAGTCTTTGCAAAATCACTTCTGATTACACGTTTGCACAGACTCGATGAGATGCGCGAAGTTTCCCCAAAGAATGGGACCCGAAGTGCAGACTGTGCCGCCACCGCGTGATTCTTGTGGTAGCTGAAATTTAAAAAGTTTTCGTTAAAGAACATTTTTTTGATAGTTTTATGACAGTGACATCATCAACATTAACATACTGTAGTAGTCCACTGCTGGTCATTTTAAGCCTTCCCTAAAAGGGCCATAACAATCTTTGGTCACCTCCATCCACTACTGCCCGCAACTTTTAAGATGTCATTGACAACGAACCAGAACCAAGGATTCTTTGTAGGCCTATAATAATAATTATTTATTTATTTCAGGCAACACAGTAAAGTACATGAACAAATACAAGGCTATATGATAAATACCTCAAAACTAAAATACATGTACTTGATAAATATAATAAAAACTTTGAGTTATTGATAATTTCGCTCACTTACCGCTCTATTGATATCTCCAACGCAGACCCAGTAATCGGCTACTTTTGTGTCTTGACTGTTGTGCATCTTGTGAGCCACAGCCACTGCCCATTTAGAGTGGTCGTTGTGTGAAGTAAACGACATTTTCGCTATGGGGAACTTTAGCCGCTCTATGTTCCTTACTCTGAAAAGAAAGCAGTTTTAATATTATAAAGAGGTAAAGTTTGGATGTAGGAAGTAATCTCCGAATCTATTCTATTCTATTAAAAAAAATATTTAACTACCATTTTGAATTGACCATCAGGTTGGGCATATGCTGTTTAGTGTCCAGTTAAAATAAAAGGGATTTTCGTGCAGACCAATTTTGCAAGGACCGAAAACGGTCGAGTATTTAATCGACCGTGAATTCACTTGATTCTGTACGAGCGCTGCCTTAACGTTAAGAGCTACTTTTCATCCAGGAACCGCGCAGGCGAAGCCTAGGACAGTAGCTAGTATTCTAAAACAGAATTATTTAGTAATTATTTCCATTTAATATCACTCCGTTGAGTCCAACACAATACAGAACGCGTCCACACAATCTATATTAGAAAAAAAACTACAAGAAATCGGCACGTGTTTCGCTTCTCCGCGATGCACCATTTTTAACACTACTACAACTAGTAATTGGTTATTGATTGGTGCTTTCAGTTATTACTTGAATTATTGTGTAGTATAAAGTATTTTTATTCATTTAAACCGGGATTACAGTCGTAAACGCTATTAGAATGATACAAATCATTGTTCACATACTCAACTGCGTAATTATCTTTGTAAGTAAGGTCCTTAATTTAAAAAAGATTTTTTGTTTTTCTGAGAATACAATAAAATATCGGTTTTGACTTACTGGAAGTTTCTACTGCATTCAGAGTCCAAGGTCCCTGGACCATTCGTCCAGGACTCCACTAGTAAGTCCGACTGCAACACCTCAGCGACCAGCCCGCTATACAGATCATCGTTGAACATTGCGCTTTTGGCAAACGACAGGAACTTTCTGCCGACTAGCGTTTCGAAACTTTCAATGTGATACCTGGAACATTTATTAAGATAGGTAATTCAAGTCGTTCCAAAAATCGACAGTACATTTGTTAGGAAATACAGCAGTTAATCTCATTTTAACACATCCAGCGCACGTAAAAGGTTAAGGGCAAACGAGTCAAACGACTACTATTATTTATCTAGAGCAAATTACATTTAACTGGTGTTGCAAGCGTCCATAGGTTACAGTAACCACTTACCGTATGCCAGTTTGCCAAATAGCTGTACCTACTTTAAAAAAATGAGACCATTTTATCAACATTTCTTAGCGGGAACTGCTGATGCTTTGTTCCTCAGTTTTGAAATAAAAACTGTTCTTTGTGAGCGTTGGTCCAGGCACAGATATTATAATACTAGGTCCAGGGAAGTACTATTACTATATTTATCACTGGTATTAGAGTCAGTGAAACAACATGCATATGAGACTTTTCACTTTGTCTTTATGGCGGTGACATATCAGCAACACCATTTATCTTGCGACGCCCCGTATTTTTTAGGCAAATTATTCAAAGGCAAACTATTAAATCGCACACAGAATGGGAAATGGTTACCATCGCCTATGGATATCTACAACATGGGGCATTAATATTGCGTTGCCTAGATAAAGTACAACACGGAGGCATTGCTATTGCGTTACCCAGATAAAGTATAACACGGGGGCATTGCTATTGTGTTGCTAGATAAAGTACAACACGGTGGCTTGATCTAGACAACGCAATAGATTACTATTGCGTTGTCTAGATCAAGCAATGGCCTCTGCCCACTGCTTTGCCCGCGTGGTACTCGAGTAAAAAGCATGTGTTATTCTAGGTCACGAACTATTCCTATTCCAAATTTCATCGAGATCGGTCAAGCCGTTTCGGAGATTATTAACAACAATCATCCAAGCATATAGCTTTGGACTTCAATACTCGGACTACTATATTACATGGACATCGTACGTACAATTACCAAGGTGAAATATAGAAAGAAGAAAGAAAATATTTTTATCTGGTAAAACGGAAAGAAGACATCAACTTTGCACTAAAACAGACACCCAGATAAAATAAAAGTCTTATAGTCTTTTCATTTCGATACTTGGAACTTGGAACGTGTAAATACCTTGCGAAGTCTAAGTTATATAAAATAATATGGACTTCGCAAGGCAAACATCTATTGTTTTTGACTTCAATACTTGGACTATATTACTGGGACTTCGTACGTATTTACCAAGGCGAAACATCTATAGTTTTGTTCCTGACAACGTCCATCAGATTCGGAAGCTCGTTTTCAAACTCCTGAGGTACATTCGAGAACACTATCATGGGCTCGTTGTATTTCAACTGCGTAGCTATTTGGTTCAGGGTTGATGTCTGGACGGACACACATAAGAAGGATTGTCCGTATTTCATGCCAGTGGTCGGGTAATCGTATGAAGTTGCGTTTAGGCCGTGTATAGCTGGAAATAATCAAAATCAAGATCGAATTAGGAACCGCAACGTTAGGAATAAAAACGGTGCGGCTGGGCTTACTTGAAATAGTTTTTAAACGGGCAACCTAGCTTTATAATATCCCTGTCACTTTTTAAGGTAATTTCAATCCTCCTGTGAACTTGCTATTTGTCGACAGCGAATCTTTCAAAGTAATGAACCATTTACGGTTAACCAGAGTTAACCCACTAAGGTCACTACTACTTCGGACTACCAAAGGGTAACTACTAGATAACAATAATCAGATAAGGATATTGATCGCATTTATTTTACACACATTTTATTGATCGTTTCTTAAAAAGAGTGTAATAACATCTTATCTTATCTAGATGGATCGATGACTCTATATTGCACACCTAAGAAACAAGAAAAAATCTCTTCTAGAAAACCGATTACATAGGTCGCGCCGTAACTGCTATGACATGATACTTTCATGTCATAGCAGTTACTTACGAATACTGAAATGTTACTCATCTTTAGGAGTAAATTTACTCTAATCTAAGTCTTTTCATAATGCAACCCTACACTGCAAAATGAATATAACCACCATAATTCAGGTTTCTGAGGTAGGGCCTACAGTTTGATCTCACAGTAAATACTAATAGAGGCTATATTTGTTTGTAAATTAGTTTGTTTGTAGGGGATCATCTACTGAACCGAACCAAAAAATTATATCCCTAGTTGTGAAAGGCTATTTTTTTCGTATAAACAAGTTTTCAGTTTTTTCGTTAAGTCTGTTTCAATGATTGATATATCTAAGTTTTATCATACTATTGTTTAAACACCTACTTAGTCTTAAATTATTTATCAAAATCATATGTACTGTGAAGTTCCTACGGTAAATAAATGAGTAGAAATAAATCAGTTAGAACTTGTTCTTTTATATTAACAGAAGCATCACATTCCAAATCTATTGAAATCTAGAGAGCGTTTCAGTATTTCGCCTTTTGTGTAGTTAGACTAATGGATGTCAAAGTCAAAGTCAAAATTCATTTATTCAATAAAATCACAAGGACCACTTTGAAACGTCGGTTTTTATCTAGGTGCCTGTTCCTCCGCGACCAAGCCAGGAAAGAAAGGCAAGAAAACAAGGCTGGTTATTCTTTTTAATGATCCTTTTACAAAACAATAGGTTCGAGTTGGAGCATTTTCAATACCAAGAGTTTTTGTCATCTAAATAATCAGATATTTTATAGTATGCCTTTTTATAAAGCTTTTGTTTAATTACGTTTTTAAATTTGTTAATTGATAATTTTTATATATCTCTTGGGAGTTTGTTATAAAAGCGTACACCGTGCCCTTTAAACGATTTACCAACTTTATGGAGTCTACAAGTGGCAACTTAAAGTATTTATTTATTTTAATAACTTACAGTCAGGGATAGGCGGGAACCGCGGCACAGAATGCACCAGCCATAGCGATGTAAACTTGTCTCCTAACAACACTCCCTTAGTATGTCCGCTCTCGACTCGCGTCTTCATAAACTTGGAGTGCATCTTACACATCTCGGCCAGATCGTAATCGTCGTAGTATTTGTCGCCGAGTTTAAACTTCTTGTATTTCTTCACCCCGCTCTGTTTCATTTGACCTGGAAATAATAGATAATGTATGTGGTAATGTACTTACAAAAATTACACTTATCGCGGCCATGTCGCCTAACCTAACCGGCAATACAATCGCCGCCGCGCTATGTCGAGCACAAGGAATTTTGAATTTATAACTAAAATCAAAGTAGGTACGTAATACAATTATTTATGCAAACGTTCGGGTTTTATTTATGCACAAATCTCAGGGTATAAGTTAAGTGATGTCAACTTATCTTCTAACTTAAAAATAAACTCTTAAAAGGCGGTGGGAACTAACTGGGTTCGATTGGCACAGAACTGGAATGAGTGGCATGCTAGAAAGGTCTTACTAAACCCAGCGATGGGTAAAGGTGGGCTGATTAGATAGATAGATCGGTCATCAGAAACTCTTTCGCTAAAGACTCCTGTGCACAGCAGTTCTTTCTACACTGACTCTTTCACCGTGCAAGCTGTACGGCTGTGGAACTCTTTGCCGGTATCGATCAGGCATGCTCCATCACTGCATTCATTTAAAGATCGTGTCAAACTATTTTACTTACAGCAGTCTTCGTCATGTTCTTGAGTTTTTGTGTGGTATGTTTTACGTTTTATTGATTTTTTTTACTGTATTCTATTTTATTTGATATATAAGTTCAAGTATGTGAGTTTGTGTATGTAATATGTATATATTTAGATATGGGCATTAGGTATTATATCAAAATTAATGTTTAATTTGTATTTTTATATTTATTTTTCACACTTTTATTCAGGCACCGTCATTCTTTTAAATAGTTCTCTCCATCCTAAGGTTGTCTGGAAGAAATCGCTTTCAGCGATAAGACCGCCCATTGTGCATTTCTTTCTTTTTTTGTTTTTTCTTTTTACTATGTTTCTGTGTTGATATTGTAAATTGGTGTTATGCACAATAAAGAGTTTATCTATCTATAGATATACTTCTTCAATTATTAACCGTGGCACTATTGATTTTGATCTATTATTGGTACGCGGGTTATGACTCATCAAAATGAGGGAGCGTCTAGAACGACACTTTACGTAAACTTTTATTTATAATTGTAATCTAGGGTTATTTCTTATGTCACCGTCTTATTTGACGCCGCAGAGAAGACAGATTGGATATTTCCACTGCCCTCGTTTGAGCAAGATTCTGTATCAACAGTCAAGCAATATTTGTTTAATGAGCTTCTTGTGGCTTTTGGTATCCCTAGTAAGTATACCATGTGGGCCTATTGTGTTCGGGACAGGCAAGATACTCCACAGACTTACTAGGATACTCGTAGCTATCTATAAATTCCTGGGCACATTAAAACAACTTTTTAAACGGGTTTCACTTATGTTTATGACTTTATAGCAAATAATAAGTTTGATTGATATTATTTGAGTGGTCTAGGTACTTTATTTAGCTTATTTTATTCAATGAGTTGGCATTTTAAGTTTCGGGGATCTTGGTAGTGACTGACCTGAATTGATCGCTCTCGAGTAATGAAGTAGTGGTAGTAATCAAGAAAACTATTACCTCTTTTACTCTTGGAATACATATTGGCAACGGTTTGAAGGATATCTGGCTGATGCTCGCCGGCTGGCGGCTGATCGTTGTAGACCAGGGATATTATGTTTTTATCCTAAGAAGAAAATAAACAGCATTATTCCATAAGCAAATCTCTAAAAACCAAGTCTCTTACAATTCGGTCAGAGCACGTTGCCTAGAAATGTTTTCACTCTTTACAACATTTTGATATACTAGAAGACTACAGATGGATTTTCTAAAATTCTAGTCAACCATTCAAAGTCAAGCAGCGGGAAAATTAAGTTTGTATACAAAAAAAGGAAGCGTCTGCGTCCTTTTTTTTTTGCGTCCGTTTAAGCCACGAAGCCTTGCTCTAGTGGGTATTGCATGGGATACCGATTCAAGTCTTATTACCTGATACAAAGGAGCTAGAGTCCGTCCTACCATGGACCGTGGATCAGTTATTGCTATGTCCGACATGATCCATCCCCCTCTGAGCTTCGAAGGCGTTAGGTGCATATAAGCGACACCGCGACGCACCAACGGGTTAAGATGGTTCTTCTCGCGAGGGAGTTTGTACATGTAAAACCTGGAATCATGTGCAAAAACAGTTTCAAACACTTTTTTTTTAATAAATAAAATCAAACTTTTGAAAAGAAAAAAACATTTACATTTAACCCGGTACCTTTACGAGCTTAAACATATTTAAATTGTGCGTTTGTTTTCCACCTTTTTTATATTAAATTATTGTAAATATACCTCATGATATGAAATACATAATATGATGAACAGAACAGTTTTTTTAAAGCTTTAGTACTCTCACAGTACTGAAACTTAAAAAATAACAAATATTTAAAAAATCTATAAAATATGATAATATAATATAAAAAGAAAAGGTATACATAATTATGCTCTAGACAATTTTAGAAGGCAAAAACATATTTTAAATGCTTTTATTCAACGTGCAAAAATTAAATAATAAAATAAAACAACCAACAGACACATATTCCTGACCCCACACTTGGATTCCCTGTGTCGTGGGTATCAGGAACACACAGATCCGAAACAAATATCTGCGAACATACAAACGTTTGCCCCCCAGCGGGAATCGAACCCACACCTCTTGCGTCACAGCTCGCTACTCGCCCGCGCCGCACCTACTAGGGGTTTCAATGTTTAAGTATGTTTATTACTTACCTATTTATGACCGTAAACTACCCAAGTAAGCATGTTAGAAATAGTTTAAATAGCCTGAACACATAATTTAAATCAAACAAATGCTTCAGTGGTATTTTTTTAAACAAGTCGTATAGTAACAGCTAAGTCTTTGTTGACTGAATGAAATAAATGAATTAAAATTATTTTTATCTAAATCAGGGTAAAACTCACCAATCAACTGGTTCGCCCTTTTCATTCCTACATTGCGGCGTCAAACTCTCACTTCCAGTCACCACAATAACTAAAATAAACAACAACATAATGCGTGTAACTCCCTTCGCAGCCTTTCTGCGAGTAACTAGACACGCAGGATGTCAGTGTTTTCAGTTTATTTGTGATGTCATAGCGCACTCAAAACAACCGCTTTAAATTCAAACAATACAATATTTACACAACACTATCAATTTTATTTCCTTCGGGCGACCGCAGCGCGAATTAGATAAAACTCAACTGAATTGATGCATGTATTATTATTTTATTCTGTGATGAGACGCGTCTAACAAAGGATGTTGTTGCAATTTTAAAACGTTGGTATCGAATCTATTTTAGCTCTTATGACATTCGAATAAAAGTTCCATTGACAGCACAACGATGGTATTATGAGATAACGGAGCACAAAGGTGTTTAGATCCTTTTGTCCAAAGAATGAGTCATTCCGCGCGAAATTAAAATAGTTTACATTGTAATACAAAACACTTCTAGTAATTGCTATAATATTCTACAAACTACAGGTAATGGTTAGATAATGCGATTCTCAGACTAAGTAATAAATACTTACCTTGTTTTGTTCGAGTTTTTTTTAAATATTATTTCCCGTATTCTTGTTCGGTTGGCACTACGCTATGGCTGAATGAAGGATCAACAAAAAAACAAGAAGATTTTATTGGCTGATTGTTCTAGGTTGCGCGCGAGAAATCAGCTTAAATGTAGGTACTTAAGTTTTTTTAATTCACATAGTTTTTAAGCTGAAGTTTTCATGACGTGATTTCAATTAATAAAAACCTATTATCTTTGCATTTGAATATGTTCTTAGAATACAGTGAACTGACTGAAATAGAAAATAGAAGAAATATATTTGGGTTTCCAAAATCTTACAATTTGAGTGCCCAGCTTACTTGATTTCTAGTAGAAAATAGGTAGTCGATTGAACTTAATAAACAAAAATTGTGATACCGTTTTTCATATAAACAATATGTAGTTAGTTTTTATGTTCCTCAAAATTCACTTTGTGTTGGAAACAAAACTAACCATTTACAATTTTAAATTTTTTCTAAATTTTAAACTAACTACAAAAGGAAATCTCGAAAGTCCTGTTTACCTTTCCACACTCTGTGAATCACAAATCATAACACAAATGTATTATCTAATATCCTCTATATTCCCTATTCTTCTCGATTCTATTATCTATTACAAATGCCTAATTTACATAACATGACATGGATGTGGAAAATGTTTGAGTTACTAAAACCAATACTTGTTTATAAAATGATTTTTATTTGAAACAAAATAACAATACAAAAATAAAAGATCATGTATCCAACAATAAAGCATAATGCGAATGGAAGACGCTTGGCACACTTTTTATATAGAAAAATAAATGCTATAAATATTTTTCCTTAACCTAAAAAATTAACAAGGATATAGTGTTCTTTACCAAAACGATAAGGATCATAATCCTTTAGTTGGAATATATAAGTTATTGTTGAGTAGGCATAGAAACAGCAGCTTTCGTGTGTGAGACATCGCTCTGCCTCCAAAAAGATACGACCGTTTTCAACTCGGTATAGAAATCGATTCCTTGTTTACCGCAGAAGTGGTTTGTACCCAAGAAAGAGCCTCGAGAACCCGAGAAAGAGAACATAGATAGAGGAACAGGTATAGGTACATTCACTCCCACTTGCCCTACGTCGATTTCGTTTGCGAACTTCCTAGCAGTGGCGCCGTTTGTGGTGAAGACAGCCGTACCGTTTCCGTAAGGATTGGCATTGATCATTTGTATAGCTTCGTCTAAAGTGTCGACGAAGAGGCAGATTAGAACGGGTCCGAAGATCTCTTCTCTGTAGCATTCCATGGAAGGTTTTACGTCTGTGATGATGGTAGGTCCTACGAAGTTACCCTTTTCGAAACCAGATACCTTGATGGCTCTTCCGTCGAGTACAAGCTTGCCACCTTCTTTGACTCCTACAAAAAATGACATGCTTACTTATAAAGATCTTTAACAGTTCTGTTGTCGACCAACATAAACATTGTTTTTTTTTCTTATGTCGAATTTGAAATGACAAATATTAGAAAGAGACAAATACCAAGAGAAAATTATGGTGACATGAAAGACACACACACACCCACACACACACACAATTGTGGCAGTGCCATACTTTGATACTCTTCTACTACTTATAACATCTTATTTATTTACTTTTTCTTCTTTATGACTGACGGTATTTTGTAACAGGTATTCGCCTCAGGTATATATAAATAACAGTCACAGTAATATACCTTTTATCGCGATTTACCTAGTAGTATAGCATTTCACTAGTGTAAAGTGGTGACGAACATACTTATGCCCGTCAACACTAACACCCGTTTGTAATATGCTTAGGGAAAGATTTAGGCGCCTCTTGCTGACATCATTTGTCGTAGAAATCTGCTTAGAAGCTCTGAGATCAATAGTAGTTTACTAATTAACATTATAGGTATATCTGCGATGAAGATATCATAATTATACAGATTTTACTCTAATTAACTTAGGTTGGTAAGAATACTTACATTGAATAATTCGAAACCATTACAATTTAGTATACCTACGAGTACTAAGTAGTAAATTTGACCTTTACGACATTAGCCTGTGACGTGCGTGGCCAGCTAATTACGGTACGCATAGCGCCATCTTTTAGCATACCTGTTACTGGAGCACGATACCGCCATCTAGTATCCAGTAGAAATACTAACGGCGCCGACGGTGCACAATTGAACTACATTATTTTGTGCCGAACCCTAGCTCGTAACATTATCAAACCATCGATTGATTTTAATCGTGAGATAACGAAACTCATTTTTATTATATTTTAATCTAAACCCTAAAGGAAAACGTAAACGGGCTATTCTAGCTTCAATTTGTGGCAATTTCTTGCTTCAATTGTATTTGTGCGACCGCTACATAATTGCAACAGGATAAAGTCACAAAACCAGCTATTAGGCTTTGCTTAAGCATAATGCAAACGGGCATTAGTGTCATTAAAGGAGGTATCTAGATTCAGTGAACGCTCTACGTCTGATGATTCTGATATTGCAAGGTACTTACCAGATTCAACGAGCCTGTGGATCCTCTCCTTAGCTTTGACGGAAATGACAGGTCCCACGTCAGTTCCGGGAATGTGTCCAGCGTTCACTTTCAGGTCTTTAGCGCGCGCAACAAGGTCAGGAATCCATTCTTTCGCTTCACCTAAAAGAGTTTCGGAGAGAGCACGTTAAGATATGTCCCAACTACAAGAGAATATTCGGGTGCCCTAGAATATTCGATAAAGTTAGCCAGTACCTTACATCTTTGTGATTTCAATAATCATCTAGCTAAAGTAACAGTATCTACAACCTAAAATAGAACATTTCTACTCGAGATTGTAGATATTGGTTAATACAGATTGCAAATAGTTAAAGGCCAAGATGGATCTTCAAATGTAGACCAATATTTTGAACTAGTCCACGGGTTCCATAAATATTTGAGCTACTGCAATCGAAACTGTTAATCTACTTTTACCAACTGTAATTTTGTAAGGTGTTTTCTATGTATAATATGTATGTATGTATTTATAAAAAAATAATATAAGTTGTATATCAGTCATATAGTTCCCATAATACAAGCCCTGCTTAGTTTGGGGCTAGATGATGCTGTATAAATAAAAATGTTCAGCAAAAAAAAACTATACCAGGAGTATACCTCTAGATCGATAGGCGTTGATCGTACATACCCACAAAAACGGCCGTGCTGAGAGCCATACAGCGCTGACCCGCGGCTCCAAACGCCGCCCCAGCCAATTGATTCAACGTGTGTTCTTTGTTGGCGTCTGGCATTATGACACCGTGGTTTTTGGCACCCATATTGCTTTGGACTCGCTTGCCTGTAAACGAAATTAACTATGAATAAATATTACATAAAGCAACACTAAAAACGCTCAAAATGGTGACGGTAAACATAAAATAAATTTACAGTAATATTATATAAAAAGGTAAAGTTTGAAAGATTGTAAGTTTAGATGTAGAAGGAATCTTATCACCGAAACTGCTCATCCGATTTCAATAGTAGATTGTGTCACAAGGGACCAAAATAATGTATTGAGGGCGAGAGCGATTGTTTGAATCCAGAGCGAAGCGAAGGATTCTAGAGTCGAATCTTAAGCGTAGCGAGGGATTCAAAGTACGTCGCTCGAGGTTGAATAATTTTGGTACCGTGTGGCACACTCTGCTTTTTATCCCTCTCTATGAGAAAAATAAATAAGAGATGCATAAGTAAATAAATAAGTAGTGACGAATATTTATATTAACATAACCAAATTACAAATACAGTTTCTGAAAATTACTTTTCTTTTTGTTAATTTTTCCATATAATAAAATTTTCATAGGCTTTTAGATATTTTTTTCTCGATTTGTTTGGTAGTCAATTGTTTATGACAGTTTCTGCGTTAAATTTTACACTTTCTGGTGTTAATATTCCACTTTCACTGCTAGAACTCATCTTTTATTCAATTTGTGTGAATCAAATTAAAATTGTCTCTAATATTTTGATAAAAAGTAATTCATTATCTTCTTTTCCTTATCCCACATTACGTGGGGTCGGCACAACATGTTTTCTTCTTCCACTCTCCTCTATCAGCAGTCATCTCAGTACTCACTCCTTTCTTAATCATGTCATTCTTTACACAATCCATCCATCTTTTCTTTGGCCTACCTCTGCTTTTATTTCCATCCACATTCATATTTAACACTCTTCTCGTAAAGTGAAATTCTTCCCTCCTCATGACATGCCCATACCATCCCAACCTATTACTCCTCAACTTTTCCGTCACGGGTGCTACTTTCAAACTTCCGATGTCAGCGCATCCACAACCAGGAGGAACAAATAAGGGCTTAAAGCCGATCCCTGGTGCAAGCCTACAGCCACATTGAACTTGTCAGTGACGCCAGCTTCGGACCGGACGTGGGTGATTGCTCTGCCATACATAGCTCGAATGGGCTACAAGTATTTTCCAGGCACTCCTTTCTCTTTCAAAGCCCACCACAGAACCTCACGGGGAACCCTGTCGTATGCCTTTTCAAGATCAACGAACACCATGTGTAAGTTCTTGTGCGCACGTCTGTACTTCTCGCAAAGTTGGCGAAGTCCAAATATAGCGTACGTTGTCCCACGTCCAGGCATAAACCCGAACTGGTTCTGTGTCTCCTCACTCTCCTCTCTCATGCGCCTTGCTATCACTTTCTCCCATACCTTCATACTATGTGACATCAACTTTATTCCTCTGTAGTTGTTACAGTCCTGTACATCACCCTTGTTCTTAAAGATGGGCACCAGCGAACTGTTGCACCACTCGTGGGGGATCGTCTCCTCTTGTAACAACTTGTTGTGAAATAAAGTCAACCACTTCCATCCATCTGCTTTTAAAAACTTCCATACTTCCACTGGTATAGCATCTGGTCCAACCGCTTTTCCATTTTTCATACTTTGTACAGCCTTTTTCTTTCTTTCTCACTTCATCTAAACTCACTTCATTAATCACTCCCATGTTTACTGATACATTTCCTGATATTTCATTCCAATCATTCTCCTCATTCATTAATTTACTAAAATATCCTTTCCGCCTTTCTCTAATTTCATCATCATTCGTCAAAACATTTCCTCCATCATCTTTTATACATTTGACGTGTACAATATCCCTTGCATTTTTTTCTCTCTCTTTAGCTATTCTGTACAGGTTTTTCTGGCCGTGAGGGCTCTCCAGTGATCGGTACAGTTTATCCTGTACCGATCACTGGATAAAAAGTAATTAAAAAAACGAATAAGAAGTTCCGAAAAAAACGGTCGAGCGAATGTGTTTCTTATTAACGCTGCCTTCTAGGTCAGAGCTACTTATCATCGGCTATTTTTTATACTGGTACCACGCGGCCGAAGCCATGGGCAGTAACTAGTAATACATAAACATCCAACCGTCACACACATAGTCGTGACACTAGGATTCCCGGGGTCGCGAGTATCAAGAATTACTACTGCCACAACACCCGGACCCGGAACAGATATCTGCTGAACATGCAAATATTTTGTCCCACAACGAGAATCGAACCCGCATCTCATGCGTATCAGCCGGCTTCCCGCCCGCTATTGAGTGAGGTCATCACGAAACGCTCTTACCAGCCGCTGAAGCCCTGCTGTAAATATGTTTGCCTGCTCCGTCGCCGCCGACAAACGAAACCGCCTTGATGTCGGGCTGGTCGCAGATAAAGTTTACGGCGTCATGGGTCCCGTGCACTACCTGCGAATACAACAATCTTCTAACTAAAGAAATAGATTCTGTATTATATATTAGATTCTAGATTAATGTTAGCGTGGCCGTGATGACTGTCTAACATGGAGCAGCTAACCCCGACAGGCGTCATATTGAACCACACTATTCTGTCAACACATCAGTCTTTTAGGACTGATATTGGCAAACGCATATATTGTAATTCGTCATGTTGCCTGTTGTTCTCTGACTGGTTGAAACTACAGTTTCACCAATCAGAGCACAGCAGGCGTGGCGGGACTCGCACGTCAGTTGACAGAATTGTCTTCTAGCCAATTATCAAACATTGCGTCTCTTGAGGCTGTCTACTCTATGCTGACTAACAATCCCTTCTTTCCCCAAAACTAATTTAACGGCCGGTTAGGCTGATCAAACCACAGTGAATCTAGGCAATGTCCATTCGCTTCATAGCTAATTTATTTAAATTTAGCACCTTCGAAATTTTGGTTTTAGAGCATGCCCGTATGTATCCTCGCGATGTTTTCTTTCGCCGTTTTCGTCACGTAATATTGCGCCTATACATTTTCCAATTAGAGAAATCCATTGGACCGGGCCGCAAGTCAGGAGTCTAGACAAATACCACTTTCTGTTGGCGATAACGCCTGCGGAAAGATTGAATTGTATAGAAATGACATTAGCTGTGGAAATGCCATACGTGACAACTGCCAAGTTTTACCGTGACAAATTTGCGTTAGCGTGAAAGGAAAAATAAGCGTGAGGTGTTTGTCTAGACACCCAGGGTACCGCCCACTAGCGTGACAAGACATGAGATTCAAAAATGTTAAACATTTTAGTAGGCATGTTGATACCGACCACCGCTAGAGAAAAAAGTCTTAAAAAGGTATGTACGCAGTGTAGGAAGACCACTCGATTGATTGACGGCATCTTGATTGATGACATCTCAAAGGTTGCGGGAATTCGGATGGAGGTGGCCCAAGATCCTTCTATCATAGCATTATTTTGGGGAGGCTTGGGTCCAGTCAAAGTCAAAGTCAAAATTCATTTATTCAATAAAATCACAAGGACCACTTTGAAACGTCGGTTTTTATCTAGGTGCCTGTTCCTCCGCGACCAAGCCAGGAAAGAAAGGCAAGAAAACAAGGCTGGTTATTCTTTTTAATGATCCTTTTACAAAACAATAGGTTCGAGTTGGAGCATTTTCAATCCCAAGAGTTTTTGTCATCTAAATAATCAGATATTTTATAGTATGCCTTTTTATAAAGCTTTTGTTTAATTACGTTTTTAAATTTGTTAATTGATAATTTTTGTATATCTCTTGGGAGTTTGTTATAAAAGCATACACCGTGCCCTTTAAACGATTTACTAACTTTATGGAGTCTACAAGTGGCAACTGCGAGTTTATCTTTATTTCTAGTATTAACATTGTGATTATCGCTTTTTTTCTTAAACAAATTAATATTTTTGTGAACATACATCAGATTTTCATAAATGTATTGACAAGGGAATGTCATTATATTTATTTCTTTAAACTTTTCGCGAAGTGATTCTCTGGGGCCCATATTATAAATTGCTCGAACAGCCCTCTTCTGCAGCACAAAAATGGTATTGATATCAGCAGCACTCCCCCACAGCAGTATACCGTACGACATAATGCTGTGGAAGTAGCTGAAGTAAACTAGTCTAGCTGTGTCAACGTCTGTATAAAGACGGATCTTTTTGACTGCATATGCCGCAGAACTAAGTCTCTTCGATAACCCATCAATATGAGGACCCCATTGAAGCTTATTATCTAGGGTGATACCTAAGAATACGGTGGTGTCCACAAGAGCCAACTGTTCATCTTTGATTTTGATATTTGCTTTAACTTGTGTAACATTGGGTAGTATAAATCTAATACACTTTGTTTTATTTTCATTAAGTAGGAGATTGTTAACGTTGAACCATTTTACAACCTTAGAGATTGCATTGTTTACATTGTCAAAATTGGTTTGTCGTCGCTTTAATTTAAATAAAAGTGACGTGTCATCTGCAAACAATACAACCTCATGATCGTCCCTTACAAGGTGGGGTAGATCATTAATGTATACTAAGAACAAAAATGGTCCAAGAATTGATCCCTGCGGTACACCGATAGTAACCAGAGACCCCGGAGACCGTTTTCCATTCACGTCAACTCTTTGTACTCTGTCACTTAAATAGGAAGTAAGAAAGTCTAGAGCACCGCCCCTAATACCATAATGGTGTAGTTTCCTGATCAATGTGACATGGTCTACGCAATCAAATGCCTTTGACAAATCACAAAAAACGCCTAAAGCGTCATGAGATTCCTCCCAGGCATCAAATATATGCGATATTAACTCAATACCAGCATCAGTGGTTGAGCGACCCTTACTAAATCCGAATTGCTTATTATGCAGTAAATTATTTAATTTAAAATGTCTTTGCAATTGATTTAAAATTAGTTTTTCAAAAATTTTACTAAATGTAGGAAGTACTGATATAGGTCTAAAATTACTAGGGTCAGAACATGTACCCGATTTGAAAAGTGGAGTTATTTTACTGTGTTTCATTCAATCAGGAAACACACCACAGTCAATACACTCGTTGAATATTAAAGCTAGTTCGGGCGCAATAATGCCAATCAATGATTTCACAACGCAAACAGATATGCCCCAGAGGTCCGTGGTTTTTTTAACATTTATGAGTTTGAAAGCTTTTATGATGTCATCACTATTTACATGATCAAATTTGAATTGTATTTTACATTCTGTTAAGTTTTCTTTTAACAATGACTCTGCTTCTATGGGAGAGGAGTTTAAGGATTTTGTGGTAGAGACTGGAATGTCGGTAAAAGTTTTCGAACGCATTAGCTACATCACTATCCTGATTGACGGTGGCATTGTCAATTTTCAAATTAAACTTATTGTTCTTAGTTGTGACTCTTCCAGTCTCACTGTTGATTACTTTCCAAGTGGCTTTTACTTTATCTTGGCTATTTTTAATTTTTGAACTCAAATGACGAGCTTTTGCTTCACGACAAACATTTTTAAAAATTTTAGAATACTTTTTGACTTGTTCTTTAAACTCCTCATTAAAATTATATTGTTTTTCAGCATAAAGATCATACAATTTCTTCCTGCTTTTATGTATTCCCGCTGTTGCCCAGTCACTGAACTTTTTACCGTCAGAGACCATGATCGATTTCGATGTAAAAATTGAATTGAACACATCACTAAATTTCTTAAAAAATGTGTTGTATAAATTATTTGGATTAAAATTACCATATAAACATGGAAATACAGAAGTTAAATTCAATTTTAGTTTGTCCAATCGATCTTTGGTCATAGGTATACAAGTAATATTTCTTTTTTCAAGTTTTTTTGTTTGAACCTCTATTTTAATTATTTGTCCAAGATGATCCGACTTAATATTACTAATTAAACTCTTATTTAAAATTTTAATGTTGGCAAAGATATTGTCTATACATGTGGCCGAAGTATCGGTTATTCGAGTAGGCTCCATAAATTGAGGTTTTAAATCAAATGATTGAAATAAACTAATTATTCTAGTATTTAAGGAGTTAATTTCTAGTAAATTAACATTAAAATCTCCGCACGTAATAATATATTTATTTGATTTAGATAATTTAAACAACATTTCTTCCATAACTTTTTCAAAAATGTCAAATGAGGCAGATGGTGGGCTGTAAACGCTTATAACTATGAATTGCTCCAACTCTATGCAAGCAACTTCAATGTGTCTTTCTACAGAGAGGTGGACTATATCTAAACGTTCTCTAAATTTTATCTGTTTATTAAGTAGGATTAATGAGCCACCACATATAGCATGTAATCTGCAGAAAGAACTACCAACTTGGTGATTACTGAAACTGAACATGACCTCATGGCTTCGCAGCCAATGTTCTGTAATGCAAATAATGTCAATGTCATTTGAGTTCATGTACAGTTCTAGTTCTAATTCTTTACAACGAATTCCTTCAATATTTTGGTGCATCAAGTTGGTATATTTCACATTTTTATTATTTAACAACTGTTTGTTTTGTTTATTTTTAAAAAAAATATTATTTGACTTTTTGGTGCTAGAGATTTCCTCTATTGTCGTGTCTGGTAATTTAAATGACATGGAATAATTTCCAATGTCTGGTTTTCAATTTTAGGACAATGCTCAAAAAAAGCATTTTGGTTAGCCAAGTTTTTGGCTGTTATACTAAAATAATAAGATAGCGAAACAGCTATCTGTCGTTTGTAAAAGTTAGAAAGGTAGTATCTACCTTTGGTCAAATAATATGTTTTACTAACAACACTGTTAGAATCAATTAAATTAATTAATTTATTATTGCATGATATTGTATGCAGAGTCATATTTAACTTATATCTAAGATCATTTTCTGCTTGTGGCAAGCTGTTGCTATAAGGGAATGTGAACATTACAATTTTATTAATTTGTAGTGAACACAGAGTATCAAAGTATTTTATAAGTTCTGATTTGTTCACATTACCCCTATTTCCAAGCCAAATAATTAGATTTGATTTAATGTCAAATTCATACTTTGAAATTATTGGCATAATTTCATGAAGGCTAGAATTAGGTACACAATGATTTATGACTGAATGTCCCAATTTCATAGTCAATATCTGGCCCATGTTTTTTCCAATTTCATCGCTGAACATAATAGTTTTATTAGCAATTCTATTCAAAGTTTCAGAAGTTTTGGCACTGACATACAGCTGGGAAGCGGATGAGGCAGGATACACTGGTTCTGGAATGTCAGAGCGCTGGCAATCACATGTGTGATTGGCCACTAATGAATCATAACGCTCCTTGTTGCTATGATAATGTTGTATCTAACTGTGGGTACTTGCCTAACCTTCTTGTTCAATAAGGTTGGCTAAGTAGAGGGTAGTTATATATTTCTTCAGTCTGATTTTTACGCGTGTTCTGCTACAAAGCTCAATAAACATATTTACCGAAATATGGTGTTTTACTGGACATAATAGTGGCGACTTGGATTAAACGTGAACCATGGAGCGTAAATTAGTGAGATTTCATGAATTCAATGAAAAAACTGACAATTGGGACAATTACATTGATAGACTGAAATTTTGTTTCGAGGCGAGTGGAATCACTGATGATTCAGTAAAGAGGGCCAATTTCTATACAATTTGTGGTGCTCAAACGTACGAAACTTTGCTTGCGTTAATCACTCCGAAGAAACCGAGTAAGGTGAGCTTCGATGAAATTGTGAACATTTTGACAAAACACTACAGTCCAAAGCCGAACGAAATATCAGTGTCATACAAATTCTACAAGCGTGATCAAGTGAAGGATGAAACGGCATCGGATTACATCGCTCAACTGAGAAAAATCAGCTCTGAATGTAATTTTCCGAATCTGGAGCGCATGCTACGAGACAGATTGGTATGCGGCATGAGCGATCGCAAGTTGCAGTACGACCTGTTGAAACTTGACAAACTCCAGTACGGGGACGTGGTGGACGCCATGCTGTCGGCCGAGCGCTCGGGCAGGGACACGCGCATGATGCACGCCGCCGCGCCGACCGACTGCACGACCGCATCCGACCACAGCGCCGCCGCACACCAACAGCCGCCCGCTCCGGAACCGATGGACGTGAACGCAGTGAAAACCAGACCGAACGTCCGTCTCTGCTACCGATGCGGAGATCGTCATGGGGGCGAATGTCGTTTCCTCAACGCGGTGTGTCACTACTGCAAGAAAAGGGGGCACATCGAGAAGATTTGCACCGCTAAAAAGAAAAGTGGTCCAGGAAAAGTGAACTACGCCGACGACGAGGTCGACTCACAACTGAACGGGATCTACAACGTGGAAGGCGCACGCACGCGCGTGCCCGCCTTCTCGCTGCACGTGTCGCTGGACGGCGTGCCCGTCACCATGGAGGTGGACTCGGGCGCCGCCTTCTCACTCGTCAACGAGCGCACGTGGGAGCGTCTGCCACCGCGCGCTGCGCCGCGTCCGCTGCGCAGTAGCTTGCGCACATGGAACGACTCGCCGGTCTCGGTCGTTGGACAAGCTACGGTGTGGGTGCAATATAAAGACATTAAGCGTGAACTGAACGTAGTGATAGCTAGGGGCTCGGGCCCGAATCTCATAGGACGCGATTGGTTTGAGGCTCTCGAGATTTCTGTTAAAATTAATCAAATTTCAGACGTTGACATGACTGCAATCGATGAGTTACGAACTAAACACAGGGAGGTATTCAGGGACGAACTCGGTACCTACCGAGGGGACCCCGTCGCGATACATTTGATACCGAATGCCTCGCCTAAGTTTATGAAAGCGCGACCTGTACCTTATGCTATTAAAGATAGGGTCGAAAAAGAGATAGATCGTTTGGTAAGTGAAAATGTTCTTCGGCCCGTCTCATTTTCGGAATGGGCAACACCAGTCGTTCCGATCGTCAAAAAGAACGGTGCGATTCGCCTCTGCGGTGATTATCGCAGCACTGTGAATCAGGCTACAGAGTCTGATACGTATCCAATGCCTACTGCTAGTGAGGTTTTCGCGACCATTTCGGGGGGGAAATTTTACACGACACTCGATCTGGATAGAGCGTACACTCAAGTAGTCGTTACGGACGCCACAGCGCGACTTTTAACACTAAACACATGCAAGGGCCTTTACACTGTACACAGATTAGCATTCGGCGTGAAGGCGTGCCCAGGTATCTTCCAAAGACTGATGACAGCGCTGCTGGCGGGCGTGCCAGGCGTCGCCGTGCTGATCGATGACGTCATCATCAGCGGCCGCACCATGTCGGAGATGACGCAGCGTCTAGACATCGTGCTGGAGCGGATCGAGAGGGCAGGTTTGCGTCTCAACGGAAATAAATGTAAGTTTGCCAAGGAGCGAGTGGAATTTTTGGGATTTGTCATCGACGCCGAAGGTATCCATCCGGCATCGAGTAAAGTTGAATCCATAATAAATACACCAGAACCCAAAAATGTCCAACAGCTGCAGGCGTTTTTAGGCTTATATAACTTTTATGAGAGGTTCGTACCTCATAAAGCCACCGTACTCGAGCCTCTACATAGATTGCTCGACAAATCTCAGGAGTGGCTGTGGACTGACCGAGAGCAGAGCAGTTTCGATACTGCTAAACGTTTATTGTCCTCTGAGCTGACACTCGTACACTACGACCTGAGCAAGCCCCTGGTACTCACCTGCGATAGTTCAGAGTATGGAGCAGGAGCTGTATTGTCTCACGTCATGGACGACGGACAGGAGCGTCCTATTGCCATGGGATCTAGGACACTGCATTCGCACGAACGACGATATTCTCAGCTAGATAAAGAAGCGACTGCCATCATGTTTGGTGTAAGTAAATTCCATAATTACCTGATGGGCAGGAATTTTAAAATTGTCACGGATCATAAACCTTTATTGGGAATCTTCGATCCAAAAAGGTCAATACCGAATGTCCTGTCACCTCGTCTTACCAGAATGGCATTAGTACTTACTTCTTACAGCTATGACATAACATACAAGCCAGGAACACAAATAGGTCATGCTGATGGGCTGAGTCGTTGGCCGCAGCCTGTTCCAGAGCAGCCTGAACCACAACTGTGTGACATACTGCTCATGGCCGAGGCTCCTGAGGATTTTCCGATTGATGTTGACCAAATAGCATCCGCTACTAAGCGTGACAAGGTATTGAATCGGGTAAGCCATCACATTTTATGCGGTTGGCCTGCCAAAGAATCAGACGATCAACTACGTTCATACTGGTTGCATCGTAATGAACTATCGTTTCACGAGGATTGCATCCTCTTGGGCTGTCGCGTGGTGGTGCCACCATCGCTGCGTGAAGTTGTTTTGCGCGCTTTACATAAAGCGCACAGTGGCATTGTGCAAACGAAAGCGCTAGCCAGAAGCTATGTTTGGTGGCCACAGTTAAATGATGACATTGAGGCTTTAGTACAGAGTTGCACAAAATGTTTGGAAACCCGTCATATGCCACCCAAGACTAGTTACGAATGGGTCATGCCAGCGAAACCTTGGTCTAGGTTGAACATTGATTTTGCAGGGCCGTATCAGAATAAAACATTTTTGATTATTGTCGATGCTTATTCTAAGTGGCCCGAAGTGTTCATCGTCAATAATATGACTTCTGCAACAGTAATACGGCACCTCAGAACAATTTTCGCTATACACGGACTGTGCGAGACTTTGGTTTCCGATAACGGTACGCCATTCGTTTCTTCTGAAATGAAACAATTCTTAGACGCTAATAAAATAAAGCATATTAGGTCGGCGCCGTTCCACCCATCCACTAATGGATTGGCCGAACGTATGGTACAAACCGTGAAAGATAAACTTCGTAAAATGGTCGGCATGTCCTGGGATATCAAAATTCCTAACATGCTTTTAGGACTACGTGCGACGCCGTGTGCAGCTACTAACAAAAGTCCAGCAGAGCTCCTGTTCAACAGGCGGGTACGTACATTATTAGACACAATTAATCCACATGATCAACAGCGAAAAAATAGGGAAAATCAAGTTTTAAGAAACAGTCAAAAAAAGAACAGACAGACGGATATAGGGCAAAATGTTATGTACAGGAATTTTAGTAGTGGACCACGTTGGTTACCCGGAACGGTAGTAAATAAAGAAGGTCCGTCCAGCTATCAGGTTGAAACGGGAGATGGAACTGTTGTGAGTAGACACATAGACCAGCTATTTAGGAAACAAACACAGACACCTGACACAGTAATAGAACAAGACAATCAAGATTTAGGTAGGAATGAAGTACGGGGAAATGTAGAGCAGGGGGATGAGGAAGGACAAGAACAGGAAATGGAAGATGTTTCTTCCAGACAGAATACTGAACAAATAATCGAGATACCAAGCGCAGATAAATGGGCCGAGATGCTGGGCATACCAGTAGAGCCAGAGCCTGGGTTTTCAGGTGGCAAAGTTAAAAACAAACTATCTGTTCACAGTAAGTCTCCTTATACAAGACCTGCTCATGATTGTAACTTTATGTTGTAAGTTAGAAAATAAATAAGTTTATTGATTTATCTCTTGGTTAATTAATGTATTTCATGTGTACTTTTATTAGAAGTTATTTAAGTTTTGAAAATTGTTGTGTTTAATTATTCATAGAAAATACTATATTTTATTTGTAATTTTGTTTTGTTGTGAGCTGTTAACATACTTGGGGGAAAGGTATGTTGTATGTAACTGTGGGTACTTGCCTAACCTTCTTGTTCAATAAGGTTGGCTAAGTAGAGGGTAGTTATATATTTCTTCAGTCTGATTTTTACGCGTGTTCTGCTACAAAGCTCAATAAACATATTTACCGAAATATGGTGTTTTACTGGACATAATAGATAATTTGAGTAATTCATCCATCGCCAGTGAGTACTCCCTTATTGCTTCCTGAGACTTCTCATAGCGACTAGTAATGGAGCCCAAGGACTCCTCAACGCTGGCAAGTTCTGACTGTAGTTGCTGTATGTCAGATTCATACTTTATTTTATTACTTTCTAATTTAATTGTGTACATTTGCAACTCATCGAGTATTTCTAATTTTTGTCTCTTATTTTTAATCTTACTTACTAAACATTTTTGATTTTTCAACATTTTTTTAGTTTTGTTAATATATTTATTGATTTTAACATATTTTTTAAGTTTGTTTTTACTTGTGTTACTCCTGTTGCATGCTGAAATACCCACTGAGTCATCATTTGTCAAGTCAATTGTTACAGTAGGAATATGACAGCTTGCATCAAGAATTTGGCTGGGTACCCTATCAGCTGTTACTAGTTCGTTGAATAAACTCTGGGTTTTCAGTGTGGCGGAGCATTGAGAGGCTTCTTCCAGGAGTGTGATTTGTTTGTAAGCATCACATAACTCCTTCTCCAAGACAGATGTTCGCTTTAGGGCCTGGTCGTACTCTACACCACACTGGTCGAACCCTAAAATTATATTTTCTAGCTTGTCCCGTTCTTCATTAACTAAGGTGTACTGTGAATGCAGTACGGACAGCTCATTTTTTAACTTTTTATTGTTATCTAACGCGTCCAAAACAAGTTTTTCATTGTCTTCTCTCTCCAACGACAACTGAGAACACAGTTCTTTGGCAGCCTTCAATTCCAGCAAAACCTGGTGAAGTTTGGACTCCTCCTGGCGTGAGAGGGCCTTACGGGTGTTCATTTTTAATAAATTAACTTGGTTCTTCAAAACGAAGAATCAATCAACGCGAAAATACCAAAGAAATGTAAACACAAGTTGAGGTTATAAAATTTGAAATTTTGTGTACTTACGTGCTTTGTGTATACTTATTTGATGGGAAATTGTATTCCAACGTTTGTAATCTACACAAAACGAGCAACAAACACTTCCAAACTGGTAAAAAACAATGAAAATATTCAAACTTCCTAACCGTTAGTGTTTGGCCAATTTGACTTTATTTTCACAATGTACACTACTAATAACATTTGTACACGTAATTACGATTGTTTCAAAGCGATAAATTCGGAAAGGGCTACGTAAAAACACCTAAATATATTTAAAATCGAGTAAATAAAATCGGGACAATATCAACAGCTGTTACTCATAGGGATGCCACAAGCAAAAAAAAAAAAGTGGACATGAAGAAGTCCACTTTTTTTTTTTTGCTTGCTAATAATATGTCGCTGACTCACATTGACAACGCCAGGGGGCGCGCCTGCCTCTTCCAGGAGGTCCATCATCATCAGCGTCGCACCAGGGTCCTGCTCCGAAGGCTTGATGATGCAGGTGTTACCGGTGACCAGGGCCGGAGGGAACATCCATAGGGGAATCATCACTGGGAAGTTGAATGCTGCCACACCTGATAGAGAAAACACTTTTTTTACTACCTGGCGAGGAAAATAAGAAAAAAAGTAAATGGGAAATTCTTCTAATAACTCCGTGAATAATCCCTCAAAAATAATATAATATGTAACTGATATGGTTATATAGGGAGAAGTATTGGAGGAATTTAACCCTATTTTAACGATGTAACATAAAACCTCACAGGGGTTAGACAAATACCACTTTCTGTTAGCGTTAACACCTGCGGAAAGATTTAATTGTATGGAAATGACATTAGCTGTGGAAATGTCACGTGACAGCTGCCAAGTTTTACCTTGACAAAATTTTCGTTAGCGTGAAAGAAAAAGTAAGCGTGAGGTATTTGTCTAGACCCCCAGTTCTTGTTATCTATTAACATTTTTGTCTGAATCGTCCGAGGTCATAAGCTCAAATGGTTTTTACCACCACGTGCGCTCTATACCACCTCTTCTCTTATCCTTTCGCTGGCTGGGCACTCCTAAATTAATTATAGGCAAAATTAAAGTTTTTTTCTCATCTTGTGATCAATTCTATAGATTATTGTACTTGCCTCCAACAACGCCGAGGGGCACTTTATAGCTGTGCGTGTCCATATCCTTAGCGATGTTCTGAATGCTATCACCTAGCTGCAGACTCGTGATGCTACAGCAGTGTTCCACAGACTCTGAAAGGTTAATAATACATACCCTAAACTTAAATCTATCCATACCCTAACCCCAAACTAGGTCACAATTTCACTGAGTATGCACAATAAACGTGTGAAAATGGAATGTTCAGGGTTAGGTCTCCTTATGCTTGGCTCACAAGAACTACTTAAGAGGCCTGCGTTGGATGAATTGACCATACAAACGTAATACCATAGTCATTTGTAATTAGATACAGATGAAATAAAGAGCTTATTTCGACCATTTTATGTAATTATTTGCATTCGAATAGTATTTATCTACGTACCTTGCTATAATTTTTTTCAAAATACTTACCTAAAATGAAATGTTAACAAATCGCATTTTGGATATTTTTACGTCATACATGACATGTTTTCTTCTTATTTGTTTCGTATTAAAAACAACAATACCATACGTATCGTTTGGTTAGGTACATAGATTATATTATCTAGTTACGGAATAACAATACAATGTGAAAAATACAACAAGTTTTCATTCATGGAATTCATTAGAACACCACCAAATTTATAACAAATACTGAACAGCTAATATTGCTATCGCGCAAGCACAGGCGGGCCTGCATCAGTTTAAAAGAATAGCTATATTTTTGGACGCGCTTCGAATTTAAGTTATGAGCGCTGTACGCCGGATCCTTAAGGTATGGAAGCAGAGATAGTTGATATAGTTGTAATTATAATAAAAAAACTTACGGATTCCTCGGAGGACATCACCTTCGGCATCTGCTATGGTCTTGCCTTGTTCCTCTGTGATTTTGGCCGCAATCTTTGACTGATTTTCTCTCAAGAGACGTGCGAATCTGTAAAAAAATCATTATTACAGAGCAAGGTAAAAAGAAAGTTCTGATTTAACAGTCTCAGCCAATTTCTGAAAGGTTGAATAACACAATACTTAGTTAATCAATGGTCAAAACTCTCTTTTTGTTTAGCTAACCGGTTGTAGAGATTTGACAACAGATTAGTAAACTTCCCTTAAGCCTATCAGTCTACCTTAGCCTATCAGAAACTGGCCGTCAAAACAATTTGTGATCCAACAAACCAGAAATCAACAAAACAGTGGCGATTTAGTTGACCAATCAGAAACAGATCTGTTTGGTACCAGCACCATGTATTTTGGTATTTTTAGATTGTGCATTAGTAATTACTACGTACGTGGCCACAGTTCAGGTGTCTAGGCGTCTAGCTTGCTATGCGAGCAGGCAGGAGGCTTGCTATGATACACATGTCCGCATTGAAGGCGACATGGCAGCTAGGCATCTAGATGGTCTGAGTGGCTGCACCTTCGATATATGGTGGCCGAATAAGCGAGTCGCTATTCAACTTGTTCAGCGTCTTTAGAAAATAAGCTATATAGAAAACAGACTGCCTATTCGGCCGCTACGATACATATGTCCGTATTGAAGACGACTTGACATTGGCAGGTAGGCGCTAAAGTGGCATTGGTCGCATCTACGCGATTTATGACCGAACAAGCAAGACGCTAGTCACCTTATTCAGCGTCTTTAGAAAATAAGAGTAGTTTAGTAAAAGATTCTGTGGAAGTGCTCGTCCGGAGAAGTGCTACCACCAAAGCATTAACGTTCTTATTGCTGTGTTCCGGTTTGAAGCGTATGGTTGCTGGTTAATTACAACAGGCACATGTGATCTTTCTTGATATCTCAGGGAGGCAACGCGTGAGTGATACCTCTAGTATTGCAAGCATCCATAGGCTACAGTAACCGCTTACCACCAGGTAGGCCGATGTTTGTTTGTCATTTTAGTAGTATTAAAACAATAAAAAAAAACTAGGAAACAGACTGCCAATTCAGTCAGGTTGTTGTCAAAGATTGTTGAATGTATTGATCGCCATGGCCACCGCGTCAGTTGACCGGACGCTTACACGCTTTGGTTTTCTCAAGGTGCAGTCGCGAGATACGAAACTTGCAGTTCAGTCGCGGAGTAAGTAGATAATATAACTTACTTGAACATTAGCTGTTGCCTGGTCATAACAGTAGACTGGCTCCATGTTTTGTAAGCCCTCTTGGATGATTCCAATGCAGTGTTCAATTCCTCTTTTGTCGCTTCTGGTACTCTGGAATTATATGATATGATAGTGAGTTATTTAGAATCATCATCATTATGAGACAATTGGTTAGAATAGAGCCGCGCGCTTAGCGACGTTATCACATATGTTTTTAGCGACGCAACGGGCTGGAACTTGTATGTCAGATAAGAGGTTGTTCATTTGTTAGTATGTTGGCCTGTAACTTTGTTTCACCTAAATATGTAAAAATACTGTAATACGGTTCTTTTTGTTTTATCGCCACAATTCACTAGAGGCGCTGCAATAGATGATATTCTTATATTTATCAAACATAAGATGGCGGTAGACTCATTTTCAAGTCAAAAACCAAACTGGATGATAGTTTGTCTAGCAATCAAAACTGATAAATCTATATACTTACATATTAAGCCTATGACAAACATTTCGTCATCCAGAATTTATAATATTAATTCCTTCATCTTGTTCACTGTACATTTAGTATAGGAATGGTGGGCCGCAAAATATATCAGACAATAAGATAACACAAGTTCATAATCAGCGTTATTGTAGGCATATAGTATTACTATAGAATTACTATAGAACAAATAACATTAGATAACAGTGAAAAACAATAAACTGTAATCAGCAATTAAGTTATTACCAAGCAGTTTTAGCAAATGTGATAGGGAAACGAAACAATCCATCCCATCTACGCTTGTCACAATAGAAGATTAAAAGTTGCAGTTTCCTGCAACTTTTTAAATTTACTGTTACAAATAATAGCACATTCAGGGACAAACATTCATTGAAACTGGCACATCTTGAAACTCTATTGTTGATATTTCTTGAGATTTTGAGTTCTAATTACAATGTAACCTTGTTTTATAGTGGCACTATCTGCGTTGGGGCATTTTAGCGCTAGAGCGAAATTTTCAGGCCGGTCGTGGACGTTCCGAAATCAGAATAGTTATTATGAGAGAGCTACGCTACATATCTCTTGATACTACATGGACAACACCACAACCAACAGCACGAATTTGTATGAAAAGCGAAACGGGCGGCGGCGAATCTATGAGCAGAAGCTAGTCACATATAATTATGAAAGATAAGACTGAATGTGACCTTAGCAGTCTTAGCAGTCTTATCAATTTACAAAATTACCAACACCTCAAAATTATTGCTTCACAGTTATAATCTTAAAGTTGTTATGAATTCATTGTAACATTAATATTGTAAGTAACATTATTAGGTATTTTCAAAATTTGTAATTTGAAATCACCTAATTATGTTACAATTCAGTAATTCAGAGGTCAGGAATGTATGTGACTGTTGTGTGTTTAACTACTATCCAAGTGTTTTTTCCACGGCATGATATTCTAGTTTTCATCAATGTTTTATTCATTGGGTCAAGCAAGCTTTAAAATCGACTCATTCAATTCAAAATGAATGTTCTCTTTTGGATGATGTATTTCCTAAAAGAGTTGTTAGGGAAATTCTTCATGAGGAAATATATTTAGGATTTTCTATTTTTTATTTCCTAAATAGATTTCATTATCGAGAATTTCCCATGTGGCAGAGCCAAGAATTTATAAAATTGTACATAGTTATAAAACTAAAAAGCAGGCAGTGCCCCCAAGGTGTATTATGGGGCATAAGAATGTGCCATTTTATTGGTCATACAATAATACTCTCACAATCCCTAGCCTGTAGAAATACACTGCTGGATATAGAACTCTCTCAAATGAGCGCCACAATGAAGTCTTGGGCTGCCTCTATCCACGAACTTCGTACAACCATTAAAATGTCATCGATCAGTCTTGGGCTGCCTCTATCCACGAACTTCGTACAACCATTAAAATGTCATCGATCAGTCTTGGGCTGCCTCTATCCACGAACTTCGTACAACCATTAAAATGTCATTGATCAGTCTTGGGCTGCCTCTATCCACAAACTTCGTACAACCGTTAAAATGTCAGGTGGCCTGCCAACTGTTAGGCCTGTTAGGAAGGCCTGCCTTCCTACACTGATTCATGGTTGCCATTCAACAAATATTAAATTTCTAGTAGTGACTGTTAGGTCTGCACTGCAAACTATATTATGGCCACTGGATATTGTAAATTCTAAATTCAATAATACTATGGTTGCATTCAAACTTGCTCCTAATTTGTGGCCTAGTGGTTGTTGGTTCTGTAAGCTATGATCTACTCAATGACAAGAGAAACTCCAGCATAACTCTCTCCTGTTAAAAATTATCTTTAGAAGTATTGCATACCTACTTTATCTGTGTTTTCCTGATCAAGAATAGTATATCCTAAAATTGTGTTCAAGCCTTTGTTCAAAACAAAATGCTAAAAAAAAATTGAAAAAACGACATACCTTCCAATGACTTCATTTGTTGCTGGGTATATTATGGCCACTGGATATTGTAAATTCTAAATTCAATAATACTATGGTTGCATTCAAACTTGCTCCTAATTTGTGGCCTAGTGGTTGTTGGTTCTGTAAGCTATGATCTACTCAATGACAAGAGAAACTCCAGCATAACTTTCTCCTGTTAAAAATTATCTTTAGAAGTATTGCATACCTACTTTATCTGTGTTTTCCTGATCAAGAATAGTATATCCTATCATTGTGTTCAAGCCTTTGTTCAAAACAAAATGCTAAAAAAAAATTGAAAAAACGACATACCTTCCAATGACTTCATTTGTTGCTGGGTTAGTCAGTTCAATCCAGTTAGTAGTTTTTGAGTCTAGATATTTTCCATCAATGTAAAGCTTTGTAGCGGGCACAGAACTGCTGTAGTTTCTACATAGAAAAACTCGAGACTGAAATAAAATAATTATTTTCATACAAAATGGGTAACAATATAGTACCTGTCTCCATCTGGAATGAAAATGGAAAGTTGGTTCAATAAGATGATTTGACAAGTATTTTTCAGTAATTATTCAATGCATTGATCAAAACAGGTAATCACTCAATAATAACATAAATAAAATTTGGAACAGGTATCATCGTGAAACAGGCTACTATTTGTATGGGTACTATGTGGGCAAAGCCATGGGCAGAGGCTATTAGGTAATATTTCTAAAAAATACAAGTGATTTTACTGCAAATTATATATCAGATCAGACTATTCTTCTAGTTAACATTATTGGTACCTACCAAATGAATCAATTCAAATAATAATATTCGTTGCGGGTTCGATTCCCGCTTGTATCTGCAAATATTTGGACAAATGTTTGTATCTGCAAATATTTGTCTCGGGTCTGGGTTTTTTCTATGTATAATATGTATGTATGTACAAAAAAAGAAAGTATATAAGTAGTATATCAGTCATGCAGTTCCCATAATACAAGCTTTGCTTAGTTTGTGGCTAGATGATGCTGTGTGAAAATGTCCTGCAATTATTTATTTATTATTTATAATAATGATACGTAATTTATAATGATTCTCAGCCAAGATAAATGGTATGTTTCTTTAAAGCCAATTTAAATTGAATTTCGAATTGCAAAACTAAGAAAAAGGAGCAAACACATTCTACTGCACAACAAACTGGCAAGGAAAAAGTAATGGTTAATGCAATGAATAATCCAAAATTACAAAACTTCTGAATTAAACATGAAATCCACTTGTTTTGCAAGAAAAAACTGCTGGTAAGTCTATAGGGAAATTTAGAATTAAGCGCCATGTTCGGCAGCATCAAATTTATTAGTCTTTAAAGAACAAGTTACATCGGAAGGTGACCTACTTGAATGAATTACACCAAAATTTACTTTTAACGAACCCTTACGACAATATGTAATGTAGTCATACAAATTAATTATTAGATGCATTATTTATTAGTGTATTTTGTACCCTCTTTTTGCACTTACTTCCGATTTAAAAAGTTTCAACATTGCAGAAGCCATAGCGTTCCAAAAGGTAAGGAATATTAACAGATACGACGAACTCCCGTTGAGCGGCTATTGGGTGGGACGGGGACGAAGCCAACTGATTAAAATACAAAATGTTCTGACCTTGAATTGATAAAATTAAATTTAATGCCATTCCATCCATTTGTCGTCACCAATCACAAACATTCATTCAACAAACAAAATAAAATAAACAATTGTTTTGATTTCTGTTTTGACTTTTCATTTGACGTTCTGAATTTGATGTACAGCTGTCACTGTCAGTGCTCGCTCACTGCTCACTCCGTTCCTTTTTCATGAACCAAAGATTATTGCATCTAGAAAAAAAATCCCGACTGTTAACGTGTACGTTGGAAAAGAGCCGATTCAACAGGTTAACAGTGCAAAATTTTTAGGTGTAATATTAGATTCGAGAATGACAGGAGTTCCTCACTTCAGCTATATTTCAGAGAAATGTGAAAAAAATATTAATATCCTTCGTTCATTATCTGGCGTATGGTGGGGTTCCCATCCGTGTTGCCAAAAACTATTATATAATGCCATTGTTCGTAGTCATATGGACTATGGGTCCTTTCTTTTAGACCCATGTACCAAAATGGCATTGGAAAAATTAGACAAGGTACAGTCAAGATGTCTGAGAATAATACTTGGAGCAATGAAGTCCTCTCCTATAAATGCAATGCAAGTGGAATGTGTTGATCCCCCTCTTTCTCTGAGAAGACAGTACCGTGCAGATCGATACTTTTTCAAACTAGTACAATATTCTCACCATCCTCTTTTGCAAAAACTAAATGAGCTTTTAAATTTAATTGAGCCTTTCATCGATAACATTCAAGATAAAATCCCATGTTTAATTCGTAGTTTCATAAAATACTCTCGCCTGCCTCATCCTGTCATTCAGAGTCGAATAAATCCACTATTTTCAACTACATACGAAGCCCTAGTGTATCAACCAAATATTTTACTGGATTTTGGAATAGCTAAAGGTTCGCTGGGTGCTCGCGATTCATTTAATGAGCAAATGGCTACTAAATTTAATGGCTGGCTTGCTATATTTACTGATGCCTCAAAATTACATGAATCCAGCCCTGTTGGTGCTGCTGTTTGGATTCCTTCGTCTAAAATTATATTAAGCTTTAAATGTCAATCAATTTCTTCCGTGTTTACAGCAGAATGGAACAGAGCGCTGCGTCAAAAATAACGTTATCGCCCGCGACGTGTATTTTCCCATTATTGAGGACTTCGTGGTGATGTTGCGTGCGCGATCGTGCTTGACAACTGCCACCAATCTTAATGCTATTAAGCCCCCACTGCACGCACGGCCTACCGACGCCAGAAGATCACCAGGATCTTCTGGCTCGTAAAATCCTAGGCAATAGACTCCTCGTAGGAAATTTGCGCCACCGAACAATACAATAACAAGATTTGTTTTATTATCATGGTAACATACTTTGAGTTTGCCTATTCTATTAATTTATAATGTTTACGACACTACTCAATAGATGGTGCTTCCAGTGCCGAACGACCTTTTCAGTTTATAAAAAAGTACTCTGGTTCATTGCTGGTTTATTGGAATTGGTTTGTCTCCAGGCCAGAATTGGACATAGGATACCTACCGATAGTACTTGTATCTATTTATTAAATAACGAAGATCCATCTTATTTTTTTATAATTACGTTGGTACTGAAGAGTGGTAAGTAGGTACAAGTACTTACTACCTACTACCCCTGCCATAATAATAGGTACCTATGGTGCATGTAGTTGCCTATCCTATGGTGTGTTTCGGAAAGGTGGTAGGTAGGTATCTAAGTAGTGCTAACATCCATGGTATTTTGCCTTGCCAATACTATGCTCTTGTTTCACGGGGCGGTGGCGGCGGGGCGCGGCGTCCGGTGGAGTGGAGTTAACTTTCAAAGAACCCCGTTCATGGAACCAACGATACAACGGCCTGTGTTGATAAGCGAACACTTGATCAAACATCCACATAGTAACTCCTCTGTAGGTAGGTTAGGTACCTACCTTTTTAAGAACATAACCTACCTATATCCTATGTGATAGATATAAATACATAAGTATATTTAAAAAAAACTAAAGAACTGCCGTTCTGAAACCC
The DNA here is from genome assembly GCA_958496245.1 of Perizoma flavofasciatum. NCBI lineage: Eukaryota > Metazoa > Arthropoda > Insecta > Lepidoptera > Geometridae > Perizoma > Perizoma flavofasciatum. The sequence goes on from OY292433.1 coordinate 6,308,107, forward strand.
AGTGTACAGAACAGAGCAGAGAATACTGTTTGGTGACGAGAAGAACTGGTGACTGGTAGGTAGATAGACAATAGGCTTACCTACCGTAGGTACATTACCAAGGTAGGTATCTAACTATTTTCCTACCTACAGGGCCCTGGCACACAGAATAAAATAATAAAGCCGTTGATAAGAGGGTCAACAGCCGGCCTATCGGTCATGCAACTCATACCCTACGCAATGCTCAGCCACAGACACACACAATGAAACCATAATGAACTAAGCTAACCTAGGCCTAGGTTAAGTTTAGCGGCTTTCGCTGCTCTGGTCAGCTTGCGTGTCCCATCTTCAAGGCTATACCGGCAGGGCTACCCAAAACAGGCTTGGAGGGAGGGACCAGCGTAAGTTGGTTTGTGGGTTCACTGGTGGTCCACCAGTAAACCCACATCTCCATCACAATCACATCTCCACCATGGAGATCGGGGGACTCTGCAGGGGGGTTTTAGTGGGTTCAAGTCCCATATACCCGCATTATCGCGGGGAAAAAAGGGTTAAGTTTAGCACGTAGGTTAATTATAGGTACCTAGGTACTTACCTGTACAACCTACTGTTAGCCTATATTTTAGGTAGGTTCCTACTATTATAATAATATCTGTGCCTAGAGTGAGTGAGGGGCCAGAATAATAGTACTTACAGGTTTTTCTCTCATGAGGAAAATAGCTACTCGTATCTACTAATATAGAGAAATAAAAAAAAACAACAGACACATAGGTACCTATTTCTTTCATATTGTAAAAACGGGAATTTTCACGTACTGCACTATCGGTGAAGGCACCGACTAAGTTTCGACTCATTTCGAGAGTCTACTACCTAGGTAGCGCCGTGCACTACCTAGGTAGTTAGTGCACGGCGCGACGCGTAAGGAGAAAGTCGCAACCACTCACCTTGATGAAGACTCTCGGAATGAGTCGAAACTTAGTCGGTGCCTTCACCGATAGTGCAGTACGTGAAAATTCCCGTTTTTACAATATGAATAGTCAAGTTCACGATAGTTTTTGGAATAAAACCTATTTCTTTGTTATTTTTTATAGCGACTAATCTCTGGAACTCTTAAAACGATTCAAAAAAATATTTAACTAATATACCTAATGCTACTCTATCACTGATAAATAGTTATGATGCACATAAGTTTTCAGTTCAAAACAACACAATTATTTTTAATCAAGTTGGAAAAAGTACAAGCGATATTAGATACTAACAAGTATTTTTTAATGTAGCCCGTTTTTATCTAGGTAGGTACCTAAAAATAAACACAACACAGACGGAGTGGCACAGGCAGCTATTGTGCAGACATGGGCCATGCCATGGATGGGTCAGGTCAGTTAAGATAACCTTTTCGTCTGGTTGCGAATACCTAGGTAGTAAGTAGGTACCTATAGCACGAGCAGAGTAAGTTTGGTTAGAAATTAAGTAGGTAGTTACCAACCTACTTATGTACCTATTAAGTGCCTATTTGCCTACTTACTTAAAAAAAACCTACCCACCATTGAATCGACTGAATCATCTGATTCAATAAGACATACAGACATAGAGATAGAGGTTTGACGACCTCTGTGGCGCAGTGGGCGAAGGCCCGCCTGAGACGCAGAAGCAACCTTCCCGGGTTCGATTCCCACATTGAGACAAATGTTTGTCTGGTGTCTGGGTGTTTATATGTATGTATTTACAAAAAAAAAGTATATAAGTAGTATGACAGTCATTTAGTTTCGATGATGCTGTGTGAAAAATGTCCAGCATTATTATTATTAGTTTACAAAGGTAAGTAGTACTTAGGTACCTATGTACCTGCCTAGGTACTTAAGTGGCATACCTACTAATACTAGTGGTCTACACAACTGCCAAATAATAAATGAACACATAACCTACCTACACTAGGATAATCTTAGTCAAAATCTATACTTAGGTATATTAAAACTGACTGATCTGGGAAATGGGTTGAACTGAATTACAGCTACTGAGCATAAATAAATAATGATGTGTTTCAGGGTTTTTTAGATTTTGATATTTTAAGGGAAAGGGAAACGGGGATGAAAGTTTGTAAAGGAACATCGTTTTTTAATGCCCAGAGCTGGGAGCTTTTTGGAGTCTGTCTATGAAATTGGGAATTGCACAAACCTAGGGAGTAAAATAAATTAAATTAGTTTAATTCCTTCATAAATGTAGTAAATAAAAGTGTAGTAGCTGTATAATGTATGTATCTTATGTATGCCTACAGAGTAAGCTTAGAGCATTTCGTTTTCTCAGAACTGTAAAACACAAATAAAAAAAAAGTTAGTTGCTACTAGGTACAAATTGCTTTTCAACACAATTTTAAAATATAAAATTAAGACATTGCCTCGATTTTTTAGTACACTGACTAAACCAAATTAAAACTGTCGCTCTCTTTTACTGATAGTGCAAGCAAGAAATAGATAGCTACAATTTTAGTGCTGACAAATTATTCCGATTTAAGTTTTCCATACAAATTTAGTCGTGATATCAAAACATGGTGACTATAAACACGAAGAAAAGCAGCACGTAAACTGATTTGACGGCAGCACACGGCATTAAAATTGTAGCTATCTCTTTCTTGCGTACACTATCAGTAAAAGAGAGCGATAGTTTAAATTTAGTTTAGTCAGTGTACTACAGATTCGAGGCCACTGTCTTCCGCGAAATTCCGCGTAAAGATCTACCTAATAAGTTCCACTTGTACCTACTACATAGGTAGGTATGTACATATGCATTATGACTGCGGTCTATGCATACATAAATGTATCTAACTTTACTAACTATAACTACGTTCACTGGTAGATACAATCGCAACGCAATCATAAGTAGCTAAGCAGCTAATGTGTAAAAATCGTTCTTAGTACCTACCTTCACCTACGCAATCAAAATTACATAAATAACTGACGTGTTTTATGCATCTAATGAATCACAAGTTAATGTTTGTCCTTTACTAAGTTTTATTGCACAAGCCACTAGGAGGCACTGCAATCCATGATACAAGTAAATGTTTATATTTTTTTTTTAAATGAACTTGTCTAACACTTTTTGCGCAGTGTATGTACCTATTTAAGCGCGCGACTAGGTCTAGGTCATCTGAGAATGGTAAAACAGGGTGCCCAGAACATGTATAGTATACTAACATGGAAAAAAGATACTTATTTAAAAAAAAATATTTGTTTAAAAAATAATAATCAAAAAACAGTATTTTTTATAAACATCTTTCAATTAGCTGTGTTTTGGGCCGTATGTGTCCACCCCAAAACTAGTTTAGTAGTCATAGACACACAGTCCAAAACCTAACAACCTAACAACAACTAGACATTTGACATCGAAAACCATAACTAAAACAGTTGGTTTTTATCACCTTTATATTGAACTAGCTTCTGCCCACGGTTTCGCTCACATGGTACCCGGATAAAAAGTAGCCTGTGTATTATTCTGATGTATAAGTATGTGTACTGTAAAGTTTCATCAAAATCTGTTCAGTATTATTTGCGTAAAAGAGTAACAAACATCCATCCTCACAAACTTTCGCGTTTATAATAGTACTAGAATGAAAATTAAAAAAAAAGCCAAATTGCGAAAGTCGTAGAACAAAATTTGTTACCTAGGTATTAGGTTTAGAATAAGCTCTTTCGAGATAGTGTACATATTCTGGGACAAGCCATACGGTATAAAATATGCATTTTACAAATTGCGTTCAAAGCAAAAGATTTATAAATATCTATTTATAAATCTGCCCAGAACATTTATACCAATTGGTATTAATATTCAGGGCAGATTTATAGCCTAGTTGCTCAGCTACTTCTGGTGGCGATTGTGCGCGTACGCATATCAGTACAATCTACGCAAAACATTTCTCTCCAGTTCAACGTCCCCTGTATCGCTCATTTAGCCATAAACAAAGTTTATCGAACGCGCAATACAAAACAATAGCGCAGAACGGCATTAACCCATAGTGACTGCCACGGTAGTAATACTGTGGTCTTTTTCTTGGGGAATATAATAGCCGTCCACAGGTCATCATAATAGTGCAGTGCAGATTGAATTATTATGAAACTGTAAGTACTAGAGCACGGAATGACGGAATAGTGAGATAAGAACCTATGGACCAACCATAGGTAGGACTAAGGTGATAAATAAAACAGCCTAACGAGGTCACTTTACAAATTCCTATAGTATTTACCAAACCTGCTAAGAGACAATATAGCCTTAACAACGATCTTTTGATACTATCGAGGTTTATGTGTTTTTATCGTCCAAAATCGCCTTTTATAACGTAACAGCGTTAAAAAAGATGGAAATGTATTTTTTTGTGTAAGTAGGTCTATTATTCTTTGAAGCTTGGTCCTACTGTTATTGTTTTTTCTTGCTTATGCAGGGTATAATCTCTAAAATAAACTTTTGCTAAGCTTTTCGTCGCACTTCGCAGTGCTCGGCACGGCAAAAGTAAGCTCTACTTGCTCATGTTTTTTTTTTAAATATGACAATAAAATAAAATAAATCCTACTAGTCCTATCCTATCCTACTAATATTATAAACGTGAAAGTTTGTGAGGATGTTTGTTCCTCTTTCACGCAAAAACTACTAAACGGATTTTGATGAAACTTTACTGTAATACAGCTTATACAACAGAACATAGGCTACTTTTTATCCGGGTACCATGCGGGCGAAACTGTGGGTAGAAGCTAGTAATAAATAATGCTGGGCATTTTCATACAGCATCATCTAGCCCCAAACTAAGCAGAGCTTGTAGGTATTATGGGAACTACATGACTGATATACTACTTATATGTAAATACATACATATTATAGGTACCTACATAGAAAGCACCAAAAAACCTACTTGATATTTTTTTATGGTCATTTTTACTGAAAAATAACCCAAGAACTATTTATCAAACTGTGAAACATTCTCACAGTGCATTTATCGTCATCGATTTTTCTAGCATGCTGTAGCGTGAACTGCAAAGGCTCTATGAGTAGGTAGGTACTGCGATGTAGCCATTCATTTACTGAGTCAACGCACAAGTGGTAATACAAATAGCAGTTGAACAAATATCCGTATTGTCCTCATTACAGTTTTTATAGGTACATTATGTATCGCTTCGCTACTGTAATAAAGGAGAGTTGTTTTACTCATGCATTTCTTTAGGCGAGGTCAGCCTCTTTAGAATATCATGTACATAAAGCAGGTATTTAAATGCTCAGACAATACACAGACTTTTAATTTTGACTTTTTACAGAGTAAGTACCACTTACTTACCTACTGGAACATTTCCACAGTTCCTAGTGAGCTTGACATGGTTCTAGTGAGCCTTAGTGATAATGGCAGTATGGTACTGTGGCGCAGTGGGTGAAGGCCCGCCTGAGACGCAGAAGACCGCGGGTTCGATTCCCGCCGCGGGACAATTGTTCGTATTATCTGCAAATATTTGTCTGGTGTCTGGGTGGTTTCTATATACAATATGTATGTATTTACAAAAGTATATAAAGTAGTATATCAGTCATGTAGTTCCCATAACACAAGCTCTGCTTAGTTTGGGGCTAGATAATGCTGTCTGAAAACAATGTCCAGCATTTTTTTTTTTTCCCTGTATTATTGTCCACTCTCGAAAATGAGTATCTACTTACCTTAAATATTTTCCATGCTATAGCTACCTAATTCTTGTACAAAATGGTGTCTTTACAAACATAGAAAATTAAATGAAGTGACACAGGTGCAACACTATTTAGTCAGTGCATGCCATTTCCAAATAGTTCGGAGGCAAACACTACCATGTCATGTTTTAACCCGACTGCGGAGGGTTATGCTTATCGCGCGTGTGTGTGTCTGCGCGATTCTTTATTACCGCCTTGCACCCAAACGGCTCCATGGATTTCGTTACGCGTTATAATTACGAGTGTGATGTAGGCTACAAATACTGTCAAACCACATGACAGACACTTCACTTCAATTCTTGATTAAGGCTTTTGTAACTATTTGTCACAATTCGACTGTCATCAGTCATCAGGCACAATTTTATTATGTATGACATTTAAAAAACTTTTACAATCCAATTGATGAGTATCAAAATCAAGATCTTGATGGAACGATCGCAAATATCCTACTATACTATTATAAACGTGAGAGTTAGTGTTTGTTACTCTTTCACGTAAAAACTACTGAACGGATTTTGACGAACTTTACAGTAATATTGCGTATACATCAGAATAACACATAGGCTATTTTTCATCCGGGTAACACGCGGGCGAAGCCGTGGGCTGAAGCTAGTTATGAATAATAATGAGTTATATTACTCTTGGTGGCTGTCAGTTATGTATGTTATTCTTATTACTACTAATAAAACAGTCAACAGCCACAATATGTATAGTTTTTACTGTGAAAAATTACATCAAAAACTAAAAAAAATCCAAACTTGGGGAGGGTTTAAAGAACTTATTGTTTTAAGTGATTTAAGTATCAAAACAAAAGTGTTGATGAGACGATGTCAAAAATATTGATTCCCATCCTTTTAGTTATTTTATAACATCGAGAGTTAACCCCGAGAGGCGTCATATTGATCCACACTGTTCTGTCAACACATCAGTCTTTTAGGACTGATGTTGGCAAATGCGGACATTGTCATTGTCACTGCGTCATGTTGCCTGCTGTGCTCTGATTGGTTGAAACCACAGTTTTGACCAATCAGAGCACAGCAGGCGTGGCGGGACTCGCACGACAGTTGACAGAATTGTTTCCTAGCAAATTACCAACCATTGCGTCTCTTGACGCTGTCTACTCTATCGTATAACAACGCCGCAATCGTTCTTTTTTATTTTTGTGTTTGCTAGTTTGTATATCTATAATCTCGGAGAAATTTTAACGTTCTTATATTGTACCTTGCTCGCTTTAAATTCATACAAATTCAGTTAAATAGTCCAATTAAACTGAAAAGATTTATAATAAATTTCGGGACTAATATCGATAATTATGTAGTTTTTACGTCATCTCTCTAGTGTTTTCGGTTTTAATGAACAATTTGGCAAGTTTATAAATTATGGATTTTGTTTGATCCCTCCCCAAGTATAAGGTTGGTACCTTACGTACCTACCTTGCTAGTCGATATTTTTTAATAATATTATTAACTTGTGATAGGTAGGTACCTACTTATCCTATTAGGTCGTGCGTGTGCTGTAAGCTTGTAATGTATTTGATCTTTGACTTTATGATAAGAATAATAGTTTACATTATTATAAGGTAGGTACTTACTTTACTTACCCATGTTACAGGGAAGGTATACATGATTGAACTATAAGATCAGATTCGCTATTTTATTTCCAAGGTATAAAATGTTGCAATAACAGATTACGCGACTACAATGATAATAATGCCTGTATATATATTATTATTATTATTATTAAAATCTATTGCCAATCTATCTATTTCAAGATAGCTTAAGCATAGCTGAATTAAATCAATTTTATGGTTCCGTTATTCTAACGTAGCTATAACACAATGGCCCAAGACAAGACGTGTCAGTCCATGTTTTGTTTGTAAAGCCATGCATCCAGTTCTAACATTTTTTTTGTATTAATAGAATAGTTTATTGTTCAAACATAAAGGTACATTAAGTTAAATGATGCTGAATTATTTCTAATCACATTAAAATAAAATGTTATTTAAACTAGGTACTTATACAAATAACTAGTATTTAACAATAGATCTATTAAATAATTATGTATTAATAATTGGGGTGCACATTTTATGAGATGGTGCATTGAGGGTCGGATGAGAATAACTGTACTCCCAGTATTTAAAAAACTGAAGCTATGATTAGAAATACCTATCGGTAAAATTAAAAGTAGGTGGGGGAAAGGAACTTGTTCAGGAAGGTCCAAACAGTGACGTCCAAAAAAATAATTCCTTACTCCTCTAGGAATTCTAGGTCTCAATTTTTTTTCAGATACCTTCATCACTTATTATCAGGTGAGATTAATGGAGAAATAAAGGTCGAATTATTGATAAAAAAGGAGGAGGCGCAAAACCTCCTGGGGCATATTCCCCAAATTTTCGTAGTTTACTTGCTATGTTTTTTTTGTTTCGAATAGGTAGAAGTATTTAGAATTTCAGGAAATTCATTTTTTACAGCAAGTAAAATTCAAATTAAGCATGTTTTTTTTTGTAGGTACGATTATAAAAGCTCACACACAAACTATGAAAGGATTTTTAATTTGATCTTGAAACTTCAATTTCGACTTGCTCAAACCACAGATATTATAATACAAGTACTCAAACGTAAACGTAACCAATTGAATCTGAATTTTGATTATTTCCTAACAAACTCTTAGTTGCGTCTGATTCGATCCAATTAGAACGTCGCATGTAGGTGGTATACATGACCTACCTACCTACTACGTTAAATTTTCATTTATTTCAGCAGAATAGGTATAGGAAATACAATGATAACACCGAATGTAGGTTACTGCCGGCCCGATAATACATAGGCCAGACAACCGATAATACATAGTCTGTAGATTACTTATATTTTATATTATTTCAGAACGAGTTGGTAGTGTACCTACCTACCCAGGATCTAGGTATTAGCAAATTGTCTGTAGCATAATCAGCTGCTGCTGATATGATAAGGCCAGCCGGTAGACTTATTGTTATGGATTTCAGGACCATTCATGCAGATTCTATTCAATGTAACTAAGTATTTAATTTGCAAAACTAATCCGATTTTTCAAACATTTAGACCGCTACCTCTGATCTGTTGAAATAAAGAAAGGACTAGGTACCTTACTTATTGAGTTGGCATTAGAATCTTACTTACCTACCTATTTTACCCGTGATGTTAGAAGCCGGTATTATGTAGTTTGTTTTTTCGTAAATGTGTTTGTTTGTTAGTATTTTTTATTCAAAACGACTGAACCAACCGACTTAACTAATACGCGGTGTAGTGGTGATTAAAACAAGAAGGAAGTTAAGGTACCTACTAATAGCCAATTTTAATATTTGTTATCGATTTTTGGTCACACATATTTATTTATTTATTTACGTAGTCAGTCACCTTTCCATTTTACGATAACTTTTGGCAATTAGTTAAAATATTTATTCATACAACTATGTACATGGTATACACAAAAAATACATATGAAACAGCTACCTAGCTATCTAAAAGACCGTTGCAAATTATCTATAGATAGCTAAGCTGGTCCAGAAAACAGTTTTTAATCCTACTAATATGATAAACGTGAAAGTTTGTGAGAATGGATGTTTGATACTCTTTCACGCAAAAACGGCTGAACAGATTTTGATGAAACTTTACAGTAATATAGCTTATACATCAGTATAACACATAGGCTACTTTTTATCCGGGTACCACGCGGGCGAAGCCCTGGGCAGGAGCTAGTTATAGTAATAATTATAAAAAACTGAATTAAAATTCCTTAAGTAGGTATATAAATGCTGAAAAAATATGAATGGCGACCACGAACCGGGCGACGAACTCAGTTTAGGAAGGCCCCACTCGAGGGACCGATGACGTCTCAAAGGTTTCGGGAAATCGGTGGATGGCGGTGGCTCTAGATCGTCATGGCACTCTTTAGGGGAGTCCAGCTGTGGACTTCAACAGGTTGTTGATGATAAAAAATTGGTAAGTGAGTAAACTTCTTAAATATCAATCAAGTTGCACACTCCCTCTATCGGCGGTAATTAAAAAGATGTATAATAATAAATTTAAACCCTCTTATTCATAATCACTCACTAACATTATAAACTTGAGTAATTTAATTAATTATTTTTGGTGAATATACAAGCTTGTACGGAACCCTCGGTGCGCGGGTCAGACTCGCATTGGTCGCAGTTGTTTACGTAAAGGAGTTTCAAGGAAACGGGCGGATCTTTTATCTAAAACAAATAACATTTCTAAAATCGGCTGGTCTCTATCAAAACAAAAGTGTTTATCAGTTACAGGCTATTAATCTGATCATTGTAGATAGATAATAGGTAGATAGATAATAAGTGGTAGATGCATGAACAGAGAGGTAATTTAAGGTAGGTTCCGGCCATTTTATTTAATAAATAATACCAAATAAATAGGTACCTACCAAACTAACTATTATTTAGATAAAATGTTGTCTACATTTGACATGAAATGCGAATACAAAGAAAGTATGTAAGTAAGTACACATACCTAACAAAGGTTGTTGACTCCCCAAAGAACATTGCCCGCTTTGTTATTGATTAAATACCTATTAGTAGGTATGTATAATTTTAATTTCGTGATAAACAAAGTAGGTAGATTGTACGCACTAATTGTAAGATTTGTCAAAAAACTAGGTATTCATTAACCTACAGAGTGCTACAAAAAATATAATTACAAGAAAAAATGATAATTTGGCCCTGGATTTTGCTCATGAAGGTAAACAAGTTTTCATGAAAAAATTGTCAATTTCCAAAATATCAATTTTGGATTTCAATTTTTTCTGTTTTTTGGACTTTATGCCAAACCTAGATGTGTTAGGTACCTAATAGTGAGACGTTAAATTACTCTGTTAAATGGTTTAGCGACTTGAGTACCAGGACCGACCGCTCAAAGTAGCTTCGGAAGCACGGAAGGGCTCAGCTACTCATAGAACTCACTAATTAGAGCATACAACATACAATAACATAATGAACCTAATGAATTTTTGCGCACTCAGCGATACGTTTGCATAATCTTTACGAGCCTTTGTCTCGGCTGCCAGTGTTCCAGCAACCGTGTTGCGATGTTACAGTAGAGCAAATAAAATTCAACCGACTTCAAAAAAGGAGGATATTCTAAATTTTCTGTTTTTAGTGTGTATGTTACGCGATATCTTCGCCAATTGAAAACCGATTTTAATGATTACTTTTTTAATGGGTTGGGTACACTTCACGGGTGGTCCCATATAATGAAAAAAATACCACCCCTTAGGGTTCAATTGGACTATTTATCAATATGCCGCTATTAAATTTTTTCCTGAAAAAATATTCTTGTGGTATGGATGTTTTGATTTTTTGATTCGTCATGGTATAAGAAATAATATAAAAATTAGATAAACAGCTAACAGACACACACTACACAATACAAACAATAAGCTAGCTCTTTTAAATTACTTTGAAAATTATCTATTAGGTAAACGTTTTCTACCAAAACATAAATTTCTTTTAAAAATTATACTAAGGTAGGTACCCTAATCACTCAAGAGCTGCAAAGTTCTCTATCACATGATGCAGCACTAATACTATCAGGTGGGCAGTACGCTTTTTGTTCGCTTACCATCTCAATCATCATCAACACCATCATCTTGCCTATATATCACATTACGTGGGGTCGGCACAATTTTTCTCTGACTTCTTCTGGTAGTAAATTGCATATTATTTTACAATACCCCGACTGCAGGTTATTTGTTGATAAGTCGATCTTTAGCTAAAAGACCCAGCAGGTAAGCAGCCACCTCTACTCGGATTCAAATATCGTCATACCCAGCTACTAGGGAGCTACGTTCGGAAATATTGGCTCAGAACAACTAGTCAACATTAAATGGCTCTATACGTAATACTAACCACTTATTTTATAAATAGTCTAATTAAAGATTTGACGTCAACTTGTGAAAGAGATTATTTCAAGAACCATCTCTGACTACGGATTGTGTAGTAGATACTAAATCCTAATAGGATTCTAGACATGAAAACATATCTAGAAGAAAAGGCACTTCCTAATAACAGAACTATCAGGCTGACTACGGATTGTGTAGTAGATACTAAATCCTACTAGGATTCTAGACATGAAAACATATCTAGAAGAAAAGGCACTTCCTAATTACAGAACTATCAGGCTGACTACGGATTGTGTAGTAGATACTAAATCCTAATAGGATTCTAGACATGAAAACATATCTAGAAGAAAAGGCACTTCCTAATAACTGAACTATCAGGCTAAAGGTCTTGATACACATGTCAGCAAGTTGTACCAATCTAATACCAGATGCTGGCAAGCAGATTGAAGTGCTAGATAAGATACCTACTAGCATTCTAAAATGCCATTCTTTTCCCGTCTGCACTAAGTTTAAAAAACTTGGTCAAAGACTTAGATTTGTAAGAAAAATTTACACTAAGCATTAATGTTTATTTTTCATACAAATCTATCACTATGACATTAATAAGATTTTACTTTAGCCTTTTACTTCTGTGCAAATGGGCATTAGACCACAAGACGGACACCTATTATAAAAGTTATTTTATAATAGAGCCGACCTCTGTGGCGCAGTGGGTAAAGGCCCGCCTGAGACGCAGAAGGTTGCGGGTTCAATTCCCGGGTCTGGGTTGTTTTCTATGTATAATCTGTATGTTTTTACAAAAAAAGTATATAAGTAGTATATCAGTCATGTAGTTCCCATAATACAAGCTCATACAAGGGGCTAGATGATGTTGTGTGAAAATGTCCCGAATTATTATTATTATTATTATTATTATTTCTCCCCGCTTCTTATCAGGGGGTAAATCAAACAGCTAGCGATCACCTAGCATGCTCACCTACCTACTAGCACACGAGCTACACCCCATTACAAAAGCTGGCACTCTCGCATGCTTCGGAGATGCATCTCCTTTGGAGATCTCCAAAGGAACGCACCGGTGCCCTTCTCGCATGGGGCCGTTCACACGTCCCGGGAGCAGTTGGAAAACCATCCCCAGCATCCTCGCGGTGCTGGGGGTGATCTCCGCGCGACCAAGCCTAGGAGAATCACTGTGCGAGCACATCTTTGAATCCTAAATCAAAGGATAGATTTGTAAGGCAAAGGACAGCCACAGTTTCTCCAGTCCATTCTATCTAGCGCCTTCCCTTCCTCTTCACTTCACCCCATGTCAGTCCGATCCTCTGTGCTTCTGCTGTGGCGAGCACTGCCAAGTTTGTTTCGGACGACCCCACTTGCGTCGAACTACGCAGCTTATAAGCCAAAACGTACAGGCAAGTGTTAATTTTGTGTCACGTTCACGGTCCTTAGTGTAGGTAATCCGTAGTTAAAATAGAGTCCCCGGTGGTATTAGGTACATATCCTAATAAAAATCTGTTAGTATAATTCATATCCGTTTGCCCGATACCCTAAACATACAGAAACACGGAAAGAACGACCGGTGGTCGTAGTATACAAAAATTGCTATTTCCTTTTTACAACTACCTACCAGTACTACCTACCTACCCTTGAAAACGTGACTTTCCAAATATTTCGAGGCATTATTACAGGAAGTGGACATAAAACACACAAACTGTTTCACCTCTACTCTATCTGAGTGTCAATATAAATAACTCTCAGATTTTTAATCCACTTCCATAAATCTTCGAATAACAGAAACCAAGTAAGCGTACAAGTGTGTAAAATTAGGAAACGGCTAATTTTGACTTGATTTTGAGTCGGAATCATAGCATCAGTTAAATGGTCGATAATCATCGATTTTCACATGTTTTAATTTTTCAAAGATCATCAATGACTCAAAGGTTCACTTTTATGACATTAAAATTACGATTGCCCCAGGCCACACATGTCAAAACCATTCCGTGACTATTAAATTTGACATTGACGATTTGCTCTAACCTAGGCCACGGAACTCGTTATAGGTAGGTATACCTACATGTTTTACGAAAACCTACGATTTCTGCGTACACGATTGAACGCAACAACTGTAATACAGAATATGTCATAAAAAAAAATATTTTTAGAATGATTTCATAGGTGATCAAGATCCGAGGATTCCGTACAAGCTTGTATGTACCAAGATAGTTCCTCCATCTCGGAATCGCTCAAGTTCATAAACTATGAAAGAACTAAACAATGCTCCAACGAAAATATATGTTGGATTAAAACACAAACTTAAATTTGTAGTTGAAAAAATATTCACCCATACAATAATAATGTCACGGTCAATTCTCCAACTGCAAGTATATCGAGGTATTTGATATTAATTTCAACTTGTTGCCTCCACGCATCCCTAAGAAAAATGGTCTTGTGTTTACAGACAGACAGACAAAAGGACAACGAAGTGATCCTATAATACAAAGGTTCCTAAAAATGAGGCCCCAGTACGAAACTACCACCCTACATACATAAAAATATACATACAAATGCCGGATTGCCCAAGTAGACTCAAAGCACACCAAAGTCCTATGACATAATGCGTTCCTAAGCCTGCGAACTGGTTTACTAAAAAAGCATTTAACATCATCTACCTACGTACTATCTAATCAGTTGTGCTGTTCAAATATTTGTTATGCCCCCCTTATCGCTGTAGGTAGGTACATTCAGCAGCAATTATTACTATCATAGAACTAACATCGAACTAACTATTTACTTTCTTAACTGATACCATGACGGTTGAAGTTGATATCTTTGATGTTGAATTTTGGTTTGTTTGTGAAAACTCAGCCTAAGTTATGTATGTAGTAGGTATGTACCTACATAGTGTGCAGTTAGGTTATTGCTACACGCACAACCACTAAGGGGGTGGGTTCTAAATTACAGTACCTACCTAGTTAAGAGATGACGCCTCGTTTTACCCAGAAATAATGTACCAACACGGTATACTTTTACCCACCTGCACTCAACTTAGGCCTGTCTAGCCCAAGTTCCAATAACATTCGTAACTAAATTACTTCTCGTTTTTTCTAAATTAAAAGTTTTGAAAGTTTCTAGAGCAACAAGACGTCGACGACTTACGTTTGTCTAGTGAAAGATTTCGGTGAAAAATGCCCTAAGACACGTCCTTCCCTGGGTTCCAATTACAGTAGTATATTAACGACGCTTAGTTTTTCTTTAAAAAAATGACAATTAAAGTTGGATGTGAATGACATCTAGTTTTTCTATGAAAAACGTCAAAACTTTGTCATTTATTTAAGAACAAACGAGACATTTTGTTCGGCTACGAATGTGTTGGAACCCGCCCAAATCAGAGAAAAAACAACTTCCTATCCCTATTTTAGGGATTTAAGGCTCAAGGTTGAGCAGTTTCATTCGAAACGGTTTATTAAATGTGGATAAATGAACCAATGCTTAGTAGGCATGTATAACTCGCCAAGGCCAAGTCTTATCTCGGGTGTTTGGTTGCCTGAGACGCCGACTCAGCTAAACCTGACGCCAACCACAGAATGATGAGCAGTACCAACCCCGGATCAGTTTACAGACTACTACGAACAGAGTGTTTTGACTCTTGCTTTTTCTGGGGTCAGCCGGTTGGTCACGTTTTTAAAGGGTTTAAAGTTACTCTCAATATTGAATAACTAAACAAACGACGACTTTGTTCAGCAGGAAGACTATATTTAAAACATACGTAAATACTTACAAAATCTTACTAAATACTTAGGTAGTTCCCTAGCCTTTACTTACGATATCACCCTAAAGCCCTTCTGCACTATGCTTAGACTTAGTGAATCTCTTACTGAATTATATTCATTTAAATACACTCAGCGTAAGAGGAACCACCAGAATGTTGTCCCCGCGACGATAGGATATCCAGATTGGTTTTCCAAAAATGTCTTTTTAGATGGAAACTCCAACCGATTATACCTACACTTAAATTATATTATAATATTTCAAGAATAGTGAACCTACTTTAGTAATATCTAACTTTTGAAGTTTAGATGTTTGTTGCTAATAATTTTAATAATAATCATTTATTTCGGATTTAACACCATTATTGTTAGTAACGACTATTCATTCATATTACCAAAACTAATTTTGGTTGAACCGAATTGGCAACTTTTTTTATCCGAGCGTAGCCTTGGGCAGATGCTTACTATTTTACTGGTACCTAAGTATTTGTACCTACTGTTAACTTTCTCTTAGTATAATTATTCGTTTTCATACTTACTTTTTCTCTCATTATCTCGTTTCATTCCCTTTTTATTATTTTCCAGACGTTTCGGATGTGCTTATTAACCGTTCGCGCCGTCAAAGAGAATAATAATAATAACTTTTTTACTCGCTACCCGTTTAAAAACTATTTTAAATAAACTTAAAAAGCTAGTATTAAGTAAATGCTGATTATGTTAATAGTTAAAAAACTTTTATTCCCTTAGTTTTTTGAATTGTAATTAGTATCGATTTTGCATCCCTATTTCTGTGTATAACTTTAAGACCTTAACAAATTGAATCCTTCTACTATTATAAACGTGAAAGTTTGTGAGGATGGATGTTTGTTACTCTTTCACGCAAAAACTACTGAATGTATTTTTATGAATACGTTCAGTAGTTCACATCAGAATAACACATTGGCTACTTTTTACTACTTAAACTATTTTTTACTTTTCCGGGTACTACGCGGACGAAGCCGTGGACAGAAGCTAGTAATAAATAAAAACGAGAACAACACATCACCAAAGTTTAAAAAATCTCTAATATGTACATACGATAATAATTGAGATTTCAAATTGTGTTGGGTGTTTGGGTTGGGACGGAAGGGAGTAGGATATATTTTAGGTAGATAATTATTTACAGGTGTATGTAAAAAAAACCAAATGATTTTAACATATTTTGACTATAATTCAAATAAAAAAATGCAGATGGAAATAAGGAAAACTTACAAGGAAATGTCACAAGCTTGACCTTAATTTTCGACAAGAAATAGAACGAACGTAGTCAATATTTGGAAGATTAACTTATAATTGCAATTAAATTAAAAAAATTAAATACTTAAATTACGAATGACGTAGGTACTACAAACCTAAACTAATGTCTGTTATAATAAATGACTCATGTAAATAATAACTAAACATTAAGTTACAAGTAATCATAAATGTTTGTTTAAATACAAAAGAAATTAAATAAATCAGTTAAATGGTTTATGTTTCTTAATGAACTGATAATAAATAATATTCGTGAACTTAATGAAAAAACGCTTAAAACTAAGTATTTTCCTTAACATTAGGTACAAAATTATTAACTTAGTGGTCATCATGCAACGACTTGACGAAATGGAGACAAACTGAAACTAGCTATTACGTAGAAAACAAAACAAAATATCTCGCTCCTAAGTCTACAATAAATAAACACAAAACCAGGCAATGGTAAACACGTCATTTAATTGAAAGTACGAAATCTGTATGTAAAGTAGTAATAACAAAGTTAATTATATCAAGAGGCGTGGCGTGAGCAGTCTCTTGGTTTAAAGAATCAAAGCGTACGATGGTTCTATCAGAATTGCTCCTAATCACTTACATTGGTCCCTTAATTAAAACTTTAAACCTTTTTTTTATATAAATATTATAAAATATCACACTTTAAATTCAAGAAACTATACTACGTCGAAACTAATCGCTTAGTTTTTTTGTCAAAGTACAAAATTAATAACCGTGCCAATTTGAATATTTTATTCAAAGGAGACAATAAATAAACAATCTATCTTGATAAACTAAAAATTATATATAATCGATTTACATATTTCGTAATAAAGTAAAAGGCACATATTTTTAGTGAGCGCGGGTTGTGGCGGCTGGAAGCGCGCAGAGAGGATGCCGCCACCAGCCCGCGCCTGCTATCTCCGCTCGCCTTGCAAACACCTAACGTTTATTATATTATTTTATGTAGTTATATATTTTTTAATTATATGTTTATAATGTATGTACGAGACCTTGGGAGCTCGGCGGGCGAATTCTCAGGTTTCTAGCGTTATTCGCGAGTGCAAGCACGGACACGATCTCGTCGAGCGCCGCGGCAGTACACTCAGATACACGGTTCGCCGCGAGGACGAAAAAAACAACCACCAAAACCACAAACGGGTTTTGGCTCGCTCGTCCTCCCGCACGAAGCAAAACGAAAAAATCCCTCGCAGACGAGTCGTGAACGAGAGGGGCGCTCCGCGGGTGCGATAGCTCTCAGATGGCCGCGGGTAGAGACGCTAGCGGTGTCCCCTACACTTGCGATTGGTGTAGTCTGTGCAGCGGCGCAAATGAGCGCTTACATGATGCGAATCCGGATTACAGCAGATGTTGCATGCAACGTGAGAATAGATGCCTTGCTGCAGCCCAACGAGCTCCCTAGATGGCACGTCGACCGATACCGACCGCAGAACGTGACTGAGAACTGAGATTTTAAAGTGCTTTTGGTGCGTTGCAGATCGGGATCAGCCGTACGGAGGCTTGCCACGAGCCACGTCCGGCGACGCGGGCCTCGGTCGAATGCGGTGCGACATCGCAGCTGCTGGCCACAGTATAATTATAGTTAAAGAGACTCGAAATAAATAATAAATTATTATCTTAAATCCTTAAAAATAGATCACGAGCGCCTTCTCGCGGTACGGTACCGAGCGCGGATAGGCAGTTACAAATAAATAAATGTTCTATAAGCTAACTTTACAAAACCACCGCTCGGCGGAGGATCGCATCGGGAAGACATCCGCGAGCTACACGATAATAAATAGGTTTCTAATAATATAAGGTGCCATTTACAAGTGTGTGCCGACCACTACCATAATCACATTATTCACACCGCAAACTTTCGAGACGCCAGTACACTTCGTTAACTTTATAAATTACAGGGCGAAGTAGTAAAAGAGCATCGACAAACTGGAGATCATTCGTTGAGCGTGTGCGGGCGAGGCGCGCGCGGCCCGTTGTCGCCGGGCGCGGCTGGAAGACGTCGATACGATAGGCACTAGGGTGATATTCTTAACGCTAGCTCGGTATAAGTTAGGTTAGGATGGGTGGAACTAGGCGATGACGAGGTCGCCGAACGCTCCCGCGAGCCGGTTGAACACGGGTAGTCGTTCCTCGTCCGAGTCGGGCGTGGGCGGGCGGCGGAACGCGAACGCGGTCTGTGTTTGCGCCGGCGGGGACATAGCTGGCGGCGAGTGTGGAGAGTGCGGCGAGCGCGGCGAGCGCGAACCCTCGCTGCCGTAGCCGAGCGAGCCGCCCGACGAGGAGAGCGAAGCGACGGAGCCGCCGGGCGAGGCAGGCTCTCGGCGGCGCGCCTCCTCCGCGTTGTGCACAAAGTGGCAGCGCGGTCCGTACGGGCAGAAGCCGACCGAGTGGAAGGTGCGGCACAGCTCCGTCTTGTACTTGGGGTGGCGCTGCAGGTTGCGCAATTCGCGCATGCCGTGTGCGAACTGACATTTGTCGCCGTACTTGCAGACGCCGGCCTCTTCGAAGGGGCGGCATAGCTCGGTCTTGTAGCGCGAGGTGGCGGGCGGCGGCGGCGCGGGCTCGCTGGTGGTGCGCTCGAGCCGGCGGTGGCTGAGCCGGTCCAGCAGGCCTGCGAGGGCGCGGTGCGCCGGCACGGAGGCGGCACGCGCCAGCACCGGGTGTTGCTCCCAGCTCCCCGCTCCGCTCACTGCGCCCACTCCGGCTGTCGCGCCGATGCCGACTCCGCTCATCGTCTGCACTGGCCGAGATTGGTTCTGGAATAACGGAAATTATATATGTTAAATCATTTGCAAACGAGAATGTAGAATATGTGTTGTAAAGTTTGAAGCTTATTTCTTCATTTTACCGCTTCTTTCTTGGTCACCCTGCGTAAGGTCAGTGAGGTTATTTGGTCTGAATGACCTTTAAAGAGCAACATGTCTTTAATCATTTGGTTTTAGGAAAACGGTATTCCTCACGATTTTCGTTTGAGAGCTGAAGTGGCAATATTGCATACTGAACCTCATATGCGTAAAAGTCCAGATTAGATAAATGCCGAATAAATGCAAGTATTCATGAATAAATAAATAAAATAAATAAATAATGTTGGACATTTTCACACAGCATCATCTAGCCCCAAACTAAGCAGAGCTTGTGTTATGGGAACTACATGACTGATATACTACTTTTATACTTTTTTTTTTGTAAATACATATATATTATACATAGAAAACACCCAGACCCGAGACAAATATTTGCAGATACAAACATTTGTCCCGTGCGGGAATTGAACCCGCAACCTTCTGCGTCTCACGCGGGCCTTCGCCCACTGCGCCACAGAGGTCGTCATGGTTTGCAAGTATTTGTTTCGACACAGGGAATCCTAGTGTGTAGTCAGGATTATGTATGTGATTGTTAGATGTTATATTATATACCTCGAAAAACCACTGGGAAATCAAGATTCAAGAGCGCCAATCACGAACAAGACACGCAGTATAGGAAGGTCCCCCCGCCCGATGGAACATGACCGTAAAGATCGAGGATGCGGGAAGTCGGTGGATAGTAGTGGCTCATGATTGTTCGTCATGGCATTATTCGAGGCAAGACGTCTATCAGTAGATTTCGAAAGATGATTATGATTGTTGATCATGTATGTCAAACTAGTAAGATGAGACTTAATTTGCAACATACATTTTCAGGTCAATGCCACTTCGTTCGCCGGGACTCGAGAGGAAACCCTAAAAGTTGGGCGAGATAAACAGGGCAGCGGAGCAAGAACAAAATTATCAATCAACCAACGGTTTTAGGGATGGTAAAATTATATGTTTTTTTTTCTGTATTGGCTGGGCTGTAAACGGTGAACTTAAATGGTCTATTGAAAAAAAAGAGAGTTTTTTTGTAAAGAATTCAACCTAAATTTGAAAGGAACTGTAAAGTTAAAAGCGTATTTTTACTACATTTGTAAAGTATAAAAAACGTACACATTCTGGGCCGAAGGGTGTCGGCTCGACGGGTACCTGCCAGCAAACAAAAAGTGATCCCCGGTGGAAGGTTCTCCTGCCTACCTGCTCCGTTCCATCTCGTTTACACTAATGGTCCCCACGCTTTGGAATGGTTAATATTACCAATTAAACGAGTCTAAATTGGTGCTTTTAGAGCTTCAGGATTTGTCGAATTTTAATATTATCCTTACCCAGAATAGGCCCTGTTCCCGATCATGAATTATTTATATCTCTACAATTTCTACTTCCCATCGATATATATCGATCGGGTGTCGCCTGTCGTATCGTCTTCACTTACAGATACATATGTTTTGTGTAATAATCTTTTGTTTTGTTGGTGCATCGAACCTAGCTGACACTGTGAAATATCACCATGACAATGGCGGTGTTCACGCGAGGGCTGTGCCAGTCGAGTTGCGGTGATTGTGCACTATTGTTCAGGCGTTGTCGCATGTCGCCGTGTCCGACTGAGGAATACCTAATTGTCGCCAGGTCATTCGACTACACTACACCTCTCGGGGCAACGGTCGACGAGTGTCATGTTAGATAAACAGTACTACTATGATCCATTCTAAGGCTAAGCGGTGCGCTTCAATTGCAGCCGGTTTGCCTAGCCGTGTAGTTACAACTTCATTGTTTTGCATTCAAAAGGCTCATCGAACCGAACTTTGTTAGCTAGGTCTGGCCGTGTCGTGAATCGTTGTTTCGTAAAGACAATGCTCGGTCCGCACAATGTTGCAATAGCGTCATCGAGCAAGGCTTAGTTTAGTCAGTTAAATTTATTTTGAGAGTTAAGAAGAGTGAAGGCCAGATTATATTAGAACCCGACGCGGAACATGAGGTCTATTCACAATATTAATATAAAGTAATATGGTTACTCGTATATCTTGCCTCAAACGATGTGAATGACACATCATTGTATATTCTATTCACCTATGCCTCGTCCGGAGATCGTAAACATGCAAACACTTGCGTATGGAAATAAATACAACGAACAAAAACGTACGTTTATAAAACTATCCGATTTGTCAGTCTACACAACAACGAAGTTTTAAATTAGAATAACAACGTGTTGCACTCATGTGTCACTAGTAACTGCTATTTTGATTCAATGAATTAATTTAGGTAGGTATTTGATACGCTCACAGAGCCAATACTGATATGATACTGAGTCATAACTCATAACGTAACTTCAAGTAAAATGCAAGACTGAATATAAACAAAAACGTTTGCGGTAAGACTAGTAAACATACACCCAACACACAACGATTTTAGTGGCGTGACAAGTAGAATTTATTAAACACGATGTAGGCAATAACCGGCACCATATTCTAGGAACAACAACTATGAATTTAATTCAGCTAAATTAGGATGCTTGTCACAGAGTTGCGTTTGCAATACTTGAAAGAGGGGTTGTTAGAATGTAGAGTTTATGACGGACAGACGTTCCTCAATTAAACAATTATTTTTAGTCAGTAACACTAGAGACGAAAGTGTAGAAAACAAATGAGCGTAGCGGTGCAATCGCGGGTGAAATATTGCAGTGAAAAGCTAGGGGTTAAGTCGGTGGCGCGCTAGTGTCGACGGAAAACAGCCAATGCGTAATTAGAGAGTTATCAGAGCGGAACATTGGTTAAGCGTTGCTTTCCATCGGACGTTGCTCGCGCAACCGTTCCAGGGAAAATTGTAATCACTGTCGATTTCAAATGGCCGCGTCGCGTCGCGGCGTTTTGAGGATCTACAGCACCGCTATAATTACACAGCATGTTGTTATGTTTAGTTATAGGTTATATTAACGTAAGTTTATACTCCATGAGGTAACAAACATATCCATCTGGTAAAAATATAAAAATCTGGGTGCTTGTTATAGTAAAAATATATATTGGGTAAAGGATGTGTTACAAAAATGATCGAATGGCAAAGATCTTGACTCCATGCTTATTCTGTTTACAGCGCAAGTTAGCGCGCGGCGTTGACAACGAGACAAACACGCCGCCAGCTCGAGCCAGTGTGTTTGTACTCTTCATTATAACGGTAGTACCAAGCTGCATAATCAAATATGGAACTTATTTTAAGCTTTAATGGAACCACGTGGAGCTATAATGTCATCACGAAAAAGATAGAGTTTTATTAACACGGAGTTATGTGTATTGGTATAAGCTATGAGTTGGTCGTACACTAGTGCGAATAACACTTGAGTACTAAATTATTATGTTAGTATTTGTTGCTAGGGTGACTAAAGCATCATATTTGATTTTCACCAGTGAAATATAAGAGTAAACACGAGTAGTCGATTCGAAGGTTATAATTGAGGAGAGGGCATCAACTTGGGCGAAGAAAAACACGCGTGGCAACTTTGCCGTAAGTATTTTCCGCTGTTCCGACGTGTAAATAAATGCAGGTTGATAAAATGTAACATTAACAGTGCAGATTGCCAACGATAATTGGAAAATAAGCTTTTCTTTTATTACAGAGAAACTAAGCAATTTAAGAAAAGCATGACCTCCTGCAAGGTTGTCGAACTTTTTGAGCAACACTCCCATGTTTCACCTCAGGTACTCGAATATTTGCGTTTATAATGAGTAGAATTATCACCTGTGCATTTTTGTTGATTTGTTCCAAGACAGACTCGTGCTCAGTATACTTTCTCGCATATACCAGCAGCATCACACCAGTAGTTAACATGACAGAGTAACGATGTTCATACATTTTTATACGCGGTACCATCTTCCACGCAGATACGTTGTCCGAATCTGTATAATAATATTGTCTTTTCAGGAGGTACGTATACTCTGTTCTACATGTTTACAAGTCAAATTTGTTTCTTTGTCCAAAAGTAACAAAAGTTATGTAACTGGCGCGCGTGATGTTGCCTTCGGCTTAAAATAATCATATACCTATGCTGAAGCTACCGCGACTTAACAATATTAAATGTTTGAGATCGTTAGAGATATTGCACTTAGAGTCCGTTATCTGTGTCTAAATCAACGGCTTTGATAATTATCCCAAAATGTTAATTAAGATAAAAAAAAACTATTTTTTTAAGTTAGGAGCCTTTGACAGACAGATTAAGTTGCCGCTATTTGGAATCTTTGATTACGGAACCTTAATGGTTCAATCATGGTCATCATGCATTTATTTATATATGTGCCATATATTTGTTCAATTCTTATTCAGACAGACTGCCTCGCGACAATTGATACAACGACATTAACAAGAGAACTGCTTAATTGATAGTTAATTGGTTCTAATCAAATGCGTTCTATATTTAAATGAACTTTTAACGATTTAAAGCAATGGTCGGAAACTGTTGACATTAAATGTTGTTCGATTCATTAGCTCTTTGCACCACTTTCTTTTTTAGTCAAAAATCGGGATCTAAGGATTGAGTTGGTGGACGGTTCGATTAATAGTGCAGCGAGTAGGTAAATGCAAACCAGTTACTGTGCTCATAGGCTATTACAAGAATGGGTGGGTTCATTTCTCCGAGGAGCCAACCGAGGGTCTTGGTGATTGATCCTATCAGGTTTTATTGAATGATTGGCGCAAAAACGTGTGGAGATGCTATGGTCCCCTCTGACAAGACAGTGGGGCTCAACCTCAAGTAAGGATACGAAAGTAGTCATCAACCTTTCAGTGATTGTATACGAGGATTTGCAAACAGGGACACATGAGTCACGATTGTCCCAGTCATTCGGACTGCTCTATTTTTTCTTGTTGCAAAAAATAATCAAAAACAAAATCCCTTAAATTATTCAAATATTAAGGCGCTTTGTTTGTGGGCGAATTCGCTAACAATAGACATTATGTGAATCACGCAGAGTAATTACCTGGTGTGTTTTGTACTCTTACATTTGTGGTTATTTATGAGACGCATACTCCAGTTTAAACGAATAGAAGTCTAGACTCTATATTGTACTAATACTTTAACGGATAACAACGAATTGAATTCATTTTAATGAATTGCTCTCCCGCAAAGCTATAACCGTTGGTAACATGTGTTTCAGATTATTTCTTGAATTATCACAATAATTTCACAAAGTAAATTATCTTAAGTTTTCCTAAATATAATTTGAAACTATTTTTTGTTGAATATAATTCTAGATCAGTTTGTTTATTATACATCTTGGTCGAGTTCATAAGAACTATTATTTACGAGTTTGATCATGAAGAATGTGGTCTCAGAGTATATACATTTCGACACGCTAATCAGTGAGATGGCTATGATACTTTTATGGTATTATTATAAACATGGTAAACGGTCATCGTTGACGATAATAGTTCACATTTTTATCTTTTTTATCACACAGTTTTATCTTGGATTTATATCCAAGATAAAACTTATTTATTTTCGATATTTATATATCGGTACAGTTTACAGGCGGGTGCTCAAATAGTCGTTAACAGAAATAATACTTCAGCGAGTATTTTGGTGAGGTCACAATCACAACACAAGGTGTTGCGCAGTTGTTAACCTTTGTTAGCATTCAGCTCAGGTCTGCGCCCGCGTCGGTCGCCGCGTTAGACGCGTTTATTGCGCACGCCATAAAGCCCTCGAGGTGGTGGGCCGAAGCCGTAAAGCGAATGTCAACAAAGGCCCTCGTTCAAGCCGAGCGTGTTTACCCCCCGGCCGCTCAAAGCGAAGGAAGCACGTCCCCCGGCCGGAGTCGCTTTTAGCACCTCCTTATTTATAGACATAGAATGCTGCTCTCAAGTCGAATGCTGATTTGTAGAATCGCATTGTAAATTAAGTTGCTCACGGTGCTACATGCATATGCATTTGTTTAATATATTGGCGAGCTGCTGTCTAGAATGTCATATAAGATTAGGACGTTCCCATGTTGTGGCAGGTAGGTATGTGGCAGCCGGCAACTAGCGCCACCATGACAATCATTGTGCAGCTGATTATTAGGCTATTAGTGCCACGAACTAGGCTCTTACGTCAGATGCGTTTACTGGTTAAAGCAATTCCTTTGTCCGAGCAATTTTTATTGTTGCGTCACGCTACCGGGGTATAATCCACTTTCCCCATAAATGGTACACTTGTGTGACTCATAAGGATATAATATAGTGGGAAAACGTTTTCAATGTGTAATGCCCCATTTGTTACTATTGTGTTATGGTTCGATTAGACGCGCATGTCGGATGAAACTGCCCTTTCAGTTCGTCACTACGTCACTTTAGAACTACTGTCACGTTCAATAAAAGAAGTTTGGATAACATAGGTCTCTAGTCAAAATGTAAAACTTACGAGTAATAGAGTCATTTCATCGTCTGTCAGGTCTTCTGGACTCACCTGTAAAACAAATAAAACATTTTAAAAACTCAGAACCAAAATTATTTTTCAAAACGATGAAAAATGCATTGTTTGTTATTAATTTAAGTAAGAGAAAATTGCCAATTGGTGAAGATTGACGATATACTATTATTACATATAACCTAACCTAGTGCACTAAGCTTGTAATTAACAGTCTTTCTTAAGACGCAGACAGGTGCAGAATGAGCTCATCGAAAAGTAGCCATACCAGTTTAAAACGCAAAATTATTAAAACACATAATCTTGCCTTCTTGTCCCTCAACGATTACTTTTCGAAAATATAAGACAATAATGTTCTTTACTAAAGTATATTGAGTAAGCCTTCTAAATTTTATCAATAAGAGATATTGATAAAATTTAGAAGACTTACTCAGTTATTTTTTCGCAATTAATACCAATTTACCTTTTAAAATGCCAAAATTAACCTCTGAAATACTTAAGAGGTAAATTTGGGATTTTCTTTATCGAAAAAATTTTGTTTTGGAAACAATAAGATTCTTGGTTATACGGTGGTAATAATAATGCCCCTCCATGAAGTCATATAAATCGAAAGCAAAAAAAAAATACAATCGGATAAGCGGTTTCGGAGATAAAACAAACATGGATGACTGTATAATCTCACATGGCAAACGCATACCTTAGGTCGCGGGTAAAAAATTAAAGTACGATACGTCTTTAAGTTTTTGTCTAAGCTTAGGGCAGGCGATGTGATTGTATGAGTTAAAAAAAAGTAAAACAAGTATTGTCTTTTAACAATGTAACACTTTTAATATATTTTTAAATTAAAAGTAAATTTTGTCTTTGACAGCAGCAATCTAATGACGATTCAAACTCCCTAGATAACGTTCAAAACCTTCCACTATTAGTTTTATAGCATTATGGCTCAATAAATGTTGTAACTAGCGAGCCAGTCTCGACCGGTCTTGGTTGAAAGCGACAGCACTTCCTACATGAAAGTAAAACTATACTCCGATAGCTGTCAGGAAAACTTGCGGAGACAGAGAGCGATGAAACTGAACTGATTACACTGCTTTTTCGCGCTTAATTACAATACGAATATAATCACTATCAAGCATGGTTACTGATAGATTGACAATTATAATAGTGTTTGAGAAGAATATACTGAGATTTTTAGATTTTCATCTGATAGAATATTGAACAGCTCAACATTATATTTTGCATTATCTTACATCATCAAGCTGTCGTATGGGTGGGATGGGTTAATATTTTGCCCTTTTATGAACCGGAATCAGTATTGAAAACTGGGTGGAGTTAGAGTCGCTGGCAAAAATTATTTACTCGGCGTAACGTGGCAATTAGGTACATCTTTACTGTTAGTTTATGATATTTTTATTGCACCCGACTACATTTCATGGTAATTACCTATCAGATGTGTTATGCAAGTGTCTAATAGTAATGAATCAGTTATGAAACTGATATTTTTTTATGTGGCATTAATTACAAATGCAGAGGATTTATGGTTCTAATATTATGCTATATTTATTTATAGTATGGTAAGCATATTTTTGTTTAATGATAAACAAACATATGTATAGGCATGATATGTAGCCGCACCATGCATGATCGCACGGAAAACCAATAAAATATTACTATAAGTAAGAATAAATTTATGAGTAAGAAAGTATTGACATAACTTTATGAATACTATGACGTACTCGTAGATAAGACCAGAATAATACGAAGAAGTTGTCACACTCACAGACGTAAGGATTATTAAGTCCAGGACAAAGCCAGAACGGATGTTTGTTCACGAATGTCAGGGATTAATTTTATAGAAAGGATGGAGCGTAGCCGATAACATGAAGCCAAGTTTATTCAAAGCAATAAAATAATCATTTATAGCAAGGAATCAAAGTTTCATGATTTTTCACCCTTTGGTAGAAGTGTTTAGCACGGTGAAAATGTGCTTCGATACCAACTTCATGTAATTTGCAATGTCCTTCACACGTAACGATACTGCGCGATAATGCCCACATTTTCCGCGACTAGTTAGCTACGAATAGGCAGTTACAGGCACCTAGTACCTAAGTAACAAAGCAGCGTTCATTCCACACAATCAACTACCAAGTTACACTGCACGTGGAAATTACTGACAACAATACAGATATTACGCCACCGTGTTTAGACGCGCGGTGTCACGACCCGCGCTCATAATGGGAGTCTACGTTTCTAGCGCAATCGGGTGATCTCTAATTGAACCCGGCAGCGCGCGAAGGTCTTGCGCGGATCACGAACTCACCAACGCAACCTCATTGACCAAAAGAAGCCCGCCACCAATAAGGTAATTAGAGGCAACCCAACTATTAACATTAAATAACTAAACTGAATTAAATATACGTTTATAGTTAATCTGGAGGTGCGAGAATATCTGATTGTTATTTTAAATAACAATAATTATTTCCAGCGTTTTTATGAGAACGTGCGAATAATTTGAAGCATCTGCTTTTTACTGACATATTTTAAGTAAAGTTAGTGCAGGCGGGCATTGAGGCTTTTGGAGAAGAGCAGCATAATAATGCTCAACATGAAAGTAGAGTTAATATGAAATGGGCAATAGAAGCGTGTGGTGAACCGCCTTGGCTTCGTGACGATAACCAGCCATGATCAACGAAGCAATCGGGGCCACTTGTGCTAATGAAACACTTCAATTGAATTGGGTACAATAATTCAGCGGCGTATCGCGCTACTGTTTACATTCACACAAAGAAAATACCTACAGCTGTGAATGCACGCGGAAAACTACTGAAGCTTGCTCAATTGTCTGGCAATAAAAATTAAAAATGGAAATTCTTAAAGAAAATTTTAATTATAATAATAACACCAGACGTGAAACAAAGAACTGCGTAGGTGTCTGGAACGTTAAACAATAAAAGTAATTGTCTACAAGTAGTTAACAATTAGTTTGTAAATTAAACCTTCAAACACCGATTGATTTACTTTATAACAATAAGTAAATAATAATTTAATCTCATAAACATACTTTATTCGAATTGATTGAACTGACAATGTCTATCTGATTTATTATTTTGTGAACTCACCAACAAATGGTTTATCCAGTGGCAAAGGAACCGTTTTATATGAGCTAACATAATTTGTTCCTAATTAACGAAAGAAATATGACCGTAGATTTAATATAATATTTAAATTTAACCTGTTATTTTCATAGGTACTAAGTGAACCTTTTAAATATTATTCAGTTTTTATGTACCTGAACCGACAGTTTTATGAGTGCGCATGGAAAGCGAAAATATGAGTATGATATCAATTTACAGGTGTAACATTTTTATCCAAACCGAAATCACATAAGCAGAACAACATCCCAAGTCAATTAGTTTGTCGAGGAAAATTTCCAAATTAATTAATGCAATTCAATAATAAATAACAAACGGAGTCTAGCCTCTTTATAAGACAGAAGCCACACTCTTCTGCAAAATATTAAATATCGACTGAGCGACCTTGGTCGGAGCTACAAGAGTTCGCCGGCCAAATATTAATTAATTATTTATAACATAAACTCGTTTGGCCGGTCCGTGGCTCGCGTGTTGATTCTGCACTCAACATTTTTAAGATGCGGACTAATGTATTTAAAATTGACTGGACAAGCACGACATGTATGTACCTACCTATATTAGTAAGTTGGTGCCAAGTACTCATCTTACATTGTTATGTGGAAATGTGAAATTACGGGAACCTTGAGTCATATCATAGGCAAATGTCAACTTAAACTTTACTGTGAGTCTCAAAACACAGCCTACAGGTGAGTCAGCTTTATTGACCGAAGTTGTGCTGATATTTGATTAAGAACAAAGGGATAGTCCTCAGTGCACTGATGGTTTGAGACAAAAGTTGTTGTTGGCCTTTCAGGTGTGAAGCTGTTTGTCAGTGAGACATCAAGTTGTGCGGATCTACGGTATGGTTGCCGCCGCGTGACGCACGCAAACATTACAACCGGTCGGTGTTGCAATCATACGTTGCGATTGTCACGCAAACAGCGCTAATCGATCTAATAATCATCTACGCTGAAGGTTCGATTCACTGCCACTTTAAATATTTACTAAACGACCTTCACAGCAAGCAACAGGCATCTTCAAGCCAGCATTCGAAATGACATTTATTGCTGGGCGGTCAAGATACGGTGGGTAGCAGTGGTTATAAATAGTAAGTGGTACCCGGAAGCTTCGTTCTGAAGGTCGAAGAGCGACGAGACGGCCTTGCCGCTGGCTGTTCTACTTTCTCCACTACTGCTTGCAAGAGCCCACGTGCGATGCGTCTCATGAAACAATGGCCGTTCCACAAGCTCGGTTACGCCGACGCACTCAACACAGAACAACTAACATAATCAACCGAAATCACGAAGTTTCCATACACGAACTATCCGAGGACAATTCAGCCAACATAAACCGTATATAACCGTCCATCTTTAATAAACAAAGTCTTTATCTCGAGCTGCGACAAAGCATTCTCTTTCTTTAATCATGATCTAACGTTTCTTAATATGCTACCACTAAATTCATATCCTCATAAAATACTAGAAACGATAACCGTGTCATAAGCATAATTTTAAATCAAACTTGTTTTTATTATAATGCGTAAAGCATTGGTTAATTATGCGAAATTAAGAAGAGGAATTTATTCCTTCTGAAACGTGATTTTTGCAGCATGATGTCATACCTGAATTCAACCGAATTACGATGAGTACAATATGATATAGATCTCGATTCAAGTCAAGTAGAGTAGATTATAAGCACAACATAGCGTTTTGCCTGCGTCATTATTCTCGAGGATATGAAATAAACCAACGAATCTGTGCCAGCTGCCAGTATTTGATGTCGGTCCAGACAAGAAGAACAACACAGTGCTTATTTGAATGCACTTTATTGAGATGGACAAAAGCAGAGCAATTTGGATAATAATATAACCAAACGCGGCCACCAAAATAAGACCAAGTCCATTGCGCAAATAAGACCGGTTACATCTAAGCGAGTGTGAAACAGGCGTCATTATCGTGAAAATTGCGATTTACATAAATATTTGCAGTCGTTGTGACAGAAATTGGTTTTGACGAACAAACGCCACATTGTGTTATAATGGGAGAAATCGAAGGTCTTTGAATGCAATGCAATAGTGGCTAGAGTGGCGAGCAGCATTGTGGTAGTGGGCGCCCCGACAGCAAGCCGCTGGTGTGCGTTAGGCAAGATTTACACAATTACGTGAAATAGGCGATAACTCCCAAGTGGTCGCAATACCTAGACAGGTGATACGCCCACTCGGTATAATTATAATATTTGTGTATTTTGCTTCACAAATAATACATTTTAGCTGAATTAATAGCAACATTGAAAAAGGCATGTATCTATTAACAAACAATCTATACTATACAAATATTATAAAGAGATAAATATTATCCTATAAATAAAGATATACCCTATAATAAGAATACGGACCCTGAAGAAGACTAGGAATAAGTCTAAACTTAGTCGAAGTCTTCACCGATAGTACGGTACGTGAAAATTCCCGTTTTAAAATAGGCTATAATTATATTATCCCGTTAACATAAAAGGGTTTTTCGTGGAGACCAATTTTGCAACGTAAGTAAGGGTAGCGAGGCCGTGGGCAGTAGCTTGCAAATAATAAAGGTAATTGTTTTCATAGGATATGTATATTGTGTTGAAGAGTTCTGCATTGTGTTGAACTTAGCGGAGAGAAAGAGAGAGAAAGAAAGAGATTATGCATAATGAGTTATATATTTATGTCTATTTAATAATATTTTAGAATGGATTTCTGCAAAATAACTCCTGAGTTAATAATAATCTATAATTATATTTTCTTGTAGATTTTAATTTGTATAGAAAGTGTCATGAATTTCCTAGCAGGGTTGACTTCAGATTTTGATTTAACTTACTCTTATGACGTCACGACCTTTGGTTATGAAATTGCGTTACTCTTACCTGTAACAAGAAAGGAATAGTACATTAAAAATATGATCATATTATATACTATAATCGATAATCTACATACGATAATCACAAATTGTTTATCAAATATACCAAGAGGACAGAAATGCTACGCCTATAATCGACAGTTATAGGCAATTGACAGTAACTAAAGTTGCTATAGTACTGTGTGCTAGTAAACGCATTTAGTGAATGCTAGTTTAATTAAAAACCTGACAGTCTCGGCTTGTGAAGTAGGTAGGTTTGCTTGTGTGAGCGGCTGACCTTCGTCATTCGAGGAGCAGGCGAATGGGCTCATCAATGCTCAACACATTTCATAAGCAGCTTTAATTCTTAATAATTTAAAGACCACATGCTGCTCCAAATTAGTTTATCGAATATTAGAATACCAGCAACCAGCAAGAGGTTTTCCTTAATGTTAATTAAGTTTTAAGCTCGACGCACTGCCTGTCGTATTTTTTTATTGTTCCCTGTATCGTCGTTGTCCCTCGCTCGTCCAAGTCGTTCTTCAATTGTTCAATTGCCTTGTGAGTACAATAATTTAGTTCATTGTCGGGGGTGCGCACGGAGCGGAGGAGAGAAGCGGGGAGGAACGGAAGCGAAGAAACGTGCGGGACACATTGTGCGAACTCGTATGAGACATGGCCCTCTCCGCTGGACGCCAGGCCTTCCTTCGCTAATTACTTGCTATTATGTCTCCAAGGCAACAGATGTGCCACATCCGTTCTCAGCCAGTTTTTTTTTCAAGTGCCAATTGATAATTACGGGTCGAACAGAGCTCTTTTACTTTTATTCTATTTTGGGTCATCATGTCTCCGGTTAAATATGAGCCGTCTACGCAGTAACAAGTCATTCGTCATAGTTTGAAGGTTGTGGTTGTTGGCTAAATTATACAGGCAGTATGGAAAATTATACGATAATGAACTCTGGTAGTTAAATTATATTGTAAATTAAACACTTTATGAACGGATTAACCGCGTACTTTTATTTAGATTTCCAACGAAATAATGTTGTGACGTTGATATCTGTTGCTTAGGCACCTATCATCTGTAGCCTACCTGCGGCCATAAAAGCTAAAAGCCTAAACGCCAGGAAAATCAAAATAAAATTATGCAATTGACCCGGATCTTCTATATCACTCACCAAAACATAAAATATATCAGTTAAATAATAGTTCTAAACATTTTGTGAATAGATAGCAGATCATTAATTTTATTGACCTAAATGAAATAAAATTACTAAAAGATAAATCTTGTGCAAAGGATGTGGTTTCGGTCGTTATGAAGGTGCTGAGTTCAAAGGAGAATATTACAGGAGCTACTTAAACGAAAACAGATAACAAACGAGCCAATTCTGCTATTACGACTGTTGGTTTTCACTTTCATCGGGAGCGCTCCGTACTGGACACTGTTAGAGTCGCAAAAATCGGTAGCTACAAAGATGCGGTTACTAGTTGGTGATACTGAATGATTATAATTATGTAGTTTTTATCGGTACTTATGTTTACGAATACGTAATCAAATAAAAAGAGATAGGTTATGGTGAACACCATAAGATAACTCTTCTCATAAAGAGCAATCTAATTGGCAGATGCAATAAAGTAGTGTAAAGTTACACGATATCAAGTGCTATGCACATGCATAGAGCTCCACTTGCAGCAATTCAAAGAAAGCTCAAGTGAGGCGGATGTCAGAGTTAAGACGATTATTTTTAGACGTTCGTCAACAACAAATTGTAAATAAAGCACTGTGATGATTCGTTACAAGTTGAACAAACTGACGCTCGTAAAACAAGCTCGAGGAAACGCTATCAGGCCGACCCTCGACAGGTCACCTGACAGCGATAGCTTTTGAACCGACTCCGTACTAGTTTTGGATATGCTATCAACTTGCATCACGAAATGATTTACTTAAAAATATGGCCCTGTATATAACAATAACTCACAAATTAATGAGCGAACCGTCAAACTTGTCCGGTTGTGGAAACTCGTTATACGTGAAACTGAGTTCGTTGTCGTTTTCCACGGTTGCCGGTCATCGAAGCATGGCTTTCCACGTCATGGAATAAACCACCCCACCTGTCACGGTAATGAATTTTCCCCTACGTACGCGAAGAGTGTGAGGGTCTTTGCTCTAACAGGTAATTTGCGTGAATTACGAAACGTTTACTGTAATGTTGACGTTACGCTACCATCGGCAAATTGCTTTGTCACGACACCACCGGTCTCGTCTTTGGTGCAACAATATTTTAATAACTCTCAAGGAAGTCGTTAAAACCGCGTAAGGAAGGATAGTAGTGTTCTTATGTTGTGTGGATACGATGGTCTCTCTAATCGTGAGATAGCGGCGAGTGGGTTTCTCCTGTCGGTAATTTCGATGGACAGTAATATTTCAAGTGTGGTGCGCATTTAATGGACCCTTGGGCACCCTTGGGGAGCGTCATGCTGCCGTGACGGCGCCGGAGTTACCGATGCACGGAGCAGCGATTTGATAGTGCACAGTATTGCTGTAGGGAATACATCGGCTGGAGCGTTCCAACTGTTTGCAACCTGATATTATTTGACCAAACTCACTGCGCTACTTTATGCCAATAATAATAAATGATTGTTTCAAAGACTGACAATACCACCACATATTTTTAATGTTTAACCAGGTATTTTATAGGTAAGGCGTTCTTGTGTAAGTATTTAGGTGTTTCCGAGAAGATACATTTTCACGATATTAATTTTATCTCCAAGGTTAGTATGTATGTGCTTACTTTCATTATTGTTGTTGTTTAATGAAATTAAGTATATATAACAGTACCAAGTGGTTATTAGAGAACACAATAGCATCTGTCAAAATGCTGGGTAGAGAGAGGTCTACTCATCCGTTTTTTTAGTATTGTGTTGGTGAGTTTGGGCCTTAGGCCAATGTAATAAAGAAACTTAACTTCTACGAGCATCATCTGCAGCCTACAGTACTAGACAGTTAGCAACAACATTACGTAACTGCCGACCGACGAGGTTTTGTAAGGTTTTTTGTCGTTCAACGAGGATTAAGTCATGCGTTTGAAGTTTAAATTAAAAGGCAATGTGCACGATGACGTAAAATGGAACGGTATGTAATGTTCAGCTGATATATTCTACTAACTGTGTGTTTGATTAATCTTTCATTACAAAACAGGATACTTATTATGTAGCACGCACCTAATGTAGGTGATAAGTATGAACGATCTAACACTTTGTCGTAACTTGCAGAGCAAGAGGGGTTATCATAACATCGCACACCGATAGAACAGGTAGGTAGGTAGTTAGAAATGTTACCGCACACAGAGTAGCCAGTAATACTGCACAGCATAATACTGTAAGGTAAGAAAAAAGTTACAAATAAAAACAGAGACACGCCTGCCCAAAGCAACAACACCCAACACTTCAAAGTATGAAATCGGCCTTAGAGCCAAGGCTTCGGATCGAGCTGAGCAGGAAGTAACTAAGACCTTGCGAAGTTCAACGCCTCTTGTGACGAAGAAAAGCCACAGATACTTCAGTACTAACCCCCCCACGAAAGTCTCATGACATTTTACAAAACAAGCTTCCGCCATCAAGGGAAAATTGACCTCCGAACTTTGCGTGCTGCAATAGACATTTGAGATGCTACGGGCATTATGCAAGCCTGCATAGACGGTCAGTTACACAACTGTGTGAAAATTACAGACTGTAAAACACTGAACGACCAGTTTAGTCTGCATTCAAATGAGCTGTGCAAACGACGTATCAGAAGATAGAGCACTCATAATTCAGTTTGTCATATCATATTATTTAGCACATTTGTAATCCTTAATTTACATTTAGTAAAAATAATACAACTACTTTAACTACGTTGATATAGGATATGATATCGTAAATCTTTAAAACAATAGTTAATTCATGATATTAGCGGTCATCTCATTCACGCAAATGAGATGACCGCAAAAACAAGACAAACCCAAATATGTGGCACACAAAAACAACGCAAGTCAGCTACCTCCGAAATGGGCACGATGGATGGTATGACATGGGTTATGTAAGTCTTGGACCGACAATGACCTACCGAGACGGCGACCGCTCGCGCCACTTTCATTATTGACACACAATCTACGGCGGGCCACCACCGGCGCTGAGTGAGACGTGATTGCAGCTCAGAACCATAACTACAATAAATGGATGACTCAATGGGCAATAACACAGAAATAAAAAAGGGGTTTAGGTTTTAAAATATGAATATGCGAGTCAATTATTTATAATTCTACAGGCAATTTGAATTTAACCTTGACTTAAAATAAACTTGGTAAATTCTTGTTTTAATTTAAACGAACTTTGTCAATGAGGCGAAGGTGTGTCCACTATCTTAAAATGTGTGCAATTTAGTGCTATTGACACTTTTGCGACCACACAGATAAAAAACGCAGTTTTCATTACCGTATATATGTAGTCCAACAACTTTAATGAGCACGTTCAAACAATTTATATCTGTGTGTGCAATAAAATCGTAGAGGGTGCCTCTACGATGTTATTGCGCCATAATTCGCGGCAATCATATGCGACGTGATAGGTATACAACGCATTAGCATTTCAGTAATTTTAATAAAAACACTTTTTACTGAGTGAGGTCAAGTTATTTGGTGTTTCCATTCACCTAATTTGCGAACAAAAGAAATTATTCCGATAATATGTATGTCCTCAATTAACACCAAAAGGTGATTTTTAATTTGAAAATATCAAGTAAAGTAAAAAAATAAATATATTATACATACCTGGTGTAATGGAGAGCGGAGTTGAGTTATTCCAATTGCCTTTGCAATGACTAAACAAATAAATAGTAAAGGACAGTGGAGCCCGGTCACATATATTAGTTACCAAACAAAACAATACAACAATTATTGGGTCGATGACGCATAATATAGAGTCCAGTGCAAGACAAGGTCGACATAATATAGCAATCCAATTACGGTTTGACAAAGTTTAACCATTTCAAGACTCATACCATTTTAAGTATTTCTCTTGGGAAATAACTTGTTTTCACAATCCAGGGGCTAAGTCTTGTGTAATAATAATAACATACAGAATCATACAGATCTGTTCCTATAGCTAGATGTTTGATCTTAATAAGAGTTAGTTTTCTATTTAGTAATTTATTTAGTTCCTTGAAGAGATGGCAGATAACAGAGGTTTTGAGAAAATAACTTAAAAAAAACCTAGTTTCAGTATATGTATAGTGTGAGACGTAGAACGTATGTGAGGTTTTGAAATAAACTTATTATTGGATTTAATTATTATGATGACTTTTTAGTCATCATAATAATTAAATCCAATACCTACCTTTTGGTAGGTACTAAAAATTGTTTACAAGATAGAACAGACAGTGTAAGTTGATTGAATGGGCCAAGATATGATAGCTTAATTCAGAGCGCAAAACCAAAAGGTTTTGTAAAAGTCGAAGTTGCGCTGTAATATGATTATGATAAGGATAATATGTCGCAGAGCTGCAAAGAAACGAATAAAAGTGAAAGAGCTCGAAGGATTACTTCCTGCATCGCAAGCGCATAAGATATCGCGGCACGCGCGGATTATAATCACGGTAATACCTAACTCCGCGTTTGTGCAACCGCGCTTATGCAAACTGCAATCGAGTAAAACATGCGCAACGTATGCCGATGTCGATATATCGATACTCGGCAAAGATTACCAGCGAGTGTTTCGATTGCGTTTTATAATCTAAAGATTGTGTCACGCTTAGGACTGCTTAGTTCCGCCCTAGTGACACCGAATTTCATTTCACCCTGCCTTATAGCCGTGAAATGACAAACTATCGGTGT
This sequence comes from Perizoma flavofasciatum, assembly GCA_958496245.1. Lineage (NCBI taxonomy): Eukaryota > Metazoa > Arthropoda > Insecta > Lepidoptera > Geometridae > Perizoma > Perizoma flavofasciatum. The sequence continues at coordinate 6,345,881 of OY292433.1, forward strand.
ACGTCTGAGACCGGTACCGAAGATGGAAATAACTTTACAAAAAGACCCTGGGTGCTACGCTGGAACGATGTATAAATGTTGTTGCAGTAGACTCGTAGCTGCTGGTCCGAGACAGTTCTTCTCCATTCAGCCATGTCATTACGAAATGAGAAAGTTAAGTAGGTGAGATTTGGCTGGGGTATTGGGTTTCTGTGAAGTGCAATCCCCGGTGCACTCGTTACATGTTCCATTCCACTGGTTGGATTGGACCCATTCCGTTCAGCGCTCGTGCGTGATGTAATCGCAACATTACTTCTACTTGCACTCTGTTTGTTTACGTTTATAAACCATGGAGTAATCTTTTATTTTTCTAAGTTATCAAATTGGGCTTTGAAGCAAGTTTCATTTAAGAATGATAAAACAAAACATGTTTAACATGGTAGTTATGTATAACATGGCTAATTATTTTAAGAAGAACTTTGGTAAACCACCGAAGGCCCCGCACTAAAATATTTCTCAATCATCAAAATAAATTCAATGTCAACACCATCATCAACTGCGCCTAAAACTACCAAATTACGATGCATTTATTTATTGGGACTAGACCAGTCACGATACTGACCCCCTTAGCAAAACCAGAATATCAAATTGTTGTTTTGATGTTGCGTAAGGTGTGTTCTTTACGGGCAATTATGTAAAGCGGTGGATCGGTTCGAGGCGCGAGCGCAAGTAGGCGAGAGACCGGCCTGCGCCCGCGCAATAGCGAGTAATGGTAAAAGTGTTACGCGGTGTGCTCGATTCTGCAGCCACTTGTGACGCAACTGCAGGCTAAATGTGTGCCAAAAGTGCAGCAAAACCTTCGGTACAAACACTCCCTTTAGAACCTAACCTCGCTCCCACAGTCGCAGATTACCTCACCAAGAGTGAACTTTGCATTTAGTTACCGGTCTACACGCTAGATGAATCCTCGTCCTACTTATCAGTACATTCAAATGTGTTTGCTGATCTCTAGCAACGTTTATAGCCTTTATAAAATCTGAGAGTATTCTAAGCTAATCGACACGCGCACGCGGGTTATCAAGTTGACAACATACGAAGTTAATTTCCCAAGAGAAATCAACAGTCGAGAAAGGGAAATTAATAGCTAGGTTATGCGTTGAATACATGAAATTACCACGTTGTTTTTCACAACAACGCTAATAATGTTTCCAGTTGTTATCAGTCGAGGTGATAAGATATAGTACAGTACCCCTTTGTTAACGCAGTGCACTGCAACATAAGACCTGAGATAATGCATTATCTATATAAGTATGTATAGCAACTAGATATTTACTTACTCAATTAGTGTTAATTTTTGTCTAAAGTGACGAAACATTTTGCTTGGACAACATGGTCAAAGTAATATGTTTTTATGAATTTGGCTGACTATACAAACTTTATTTATCGAAAGGCAACAGCATAGTATATTTATTGTGTGCAAATACATAAATAAACAATGAATTAATTATTTTTGACACCTTCACAAGAAACCGTTTGTGATCTTAAAAGGTCAACGATCAATATTCATCAAAATTGAATTGAGTATTGAATAACAAAATGATGACGAGTTGAATGGGAGGAGAAGAAGCTTCTCGAAGTCTCTAGGAAAGCAAATTTTAAAGCTTCTGAGCAAGATTATCGTAATCGCTCCCCACTAATGTTTATTCGGCACATTTTAGTGACCGTACTGATTTCTAAGTAGGTTAAGTATAACCTAGTACAAGACTAGAACAAGTCGCAAAGACCTATCTGTAGGCAGTGTAAAACTTTGTAATAATGAGTTTTCTGGGAACAAAATCGGTCACTAGTTCTTATCATCGATCGGCAAATACTCAATCGGGCATTACGCCCTGTTTTTGTATCTGATATCAAAGGCAAGGTACTTTATTCGCTAATATAATAATATTGACTATAGCATTATTTATTTTTGTTTTGCCGTCATAGCGCATGTGCGATCGTATTTGTTGTTTTTTAGAATGATTAAGTTACGACTTTTATTGCGAAAACACGTGCAGTGGCCGATTGTTAGTGGCATACGTGGGTATGAGGACTAACTTTATTGTAGTTTCTGAATTTCAAAGGTTTCTTCATCCTAAATGTCATGTTTTGGCTACTGGGTAATGTCACGACAAGAATCGAACCGCGAATCTCATTGCTATAAAATATTGGACAATACTCGTGTCTAGATAGATGCATTTTTGACATAGCCACATGTCGACGGGACTGGACGAAGAATAAAGATCGAGGCTGTCTCATTAGCAGTCTTTGCACCTTCCCACGTTGACAAGTTACCGCCACGGCTAAGTTGAATTGCCTAGGTCATCGCCCTTCTGAAGAAACTGAAGGGATTCAATGAGGAAATAATTCTTTAGAAATGTTTCAAAATCAATTTAAAATGTAGATATGTGTCGTCTGTGATCTCGATGGCCGTGGGCGTGGACAATGCCGTTTGGCCGGCAATGAACCCTCGCATTTACTCTGCCGAAACAATTAGCAACGCGTCGCGAATCTAACGAGACTATTTACACAGCCATGCTGGTTGATGGCTTTACAGTACCTAAAGGCACCTACTCGTCTTCTTTATTCTATAAAGGAAAATATATTCGGGTCAAAGCTTAGAGCTTGTTCGTAGAGTCAGTAAATGTAATGAAACAAACTGTAACATACTTAAAGCTGGACATTTTCACACCGCATCATCTAGCCCCAAGTATTCAGACTACTTTTATACATTTTTTTTGTAAATACATACATATTATACATAGAAAACGCCCAGATCCGAGACAAATGAATGCAGATCATACAAACATATGTCCCGCAGCGGGAATTGAACCCGCAACCTTCTGCGTCTCAGGCGGACTTTCGCCCACTGCGCCACAGAGGTTGTCAAGTGTCATTTAATTGTTCACCTAATCATTTTATCCAAGTCTAGCCGATGCCCGTGGTTTTTACTCGCGTAGAGAGTAGGTGCATCAAAAATCATTGCATGCTTTGCACCCTTTTTAATTTTTTTGTATACCTTGATACATATTATCATTCATTTCTCTGTTATCATTTGTATTGAATAATATTTATGCCGAGATTCGAATAATTTAGATCACCCGTTAAAAAGTTCCCATACAAACTTTAACAACCTCTGACATCTCCTTTGAGAAGTAGTTTGGGAAAATAATTTTGATAAAAGAATATTTTTATGCGAAGTTAAGTTTGTAAATTCAAGGAATACGATTTTTCATACAAAGGTTTCCAGACCTTTTCACCCCCTTAAGGGTATAATTTTTCAAGTTCGTTTCTTAGTGCATCCTTACACCATAAGCGGAATATACCCTCCAAGTTTCATGCTTCTAGGACTTATGGTTTATGCTGTGCGTTGATCGATCAATTAGTAATGGAACAGTTTTCTAGATTTAGATTTCAATGGCGGTGTTTCGTTTAAATAAAATATGCTAACTGATCGTTTAAGGGGCTAAAGTTAAAATACACTTGTCTAAAAAGTTTTTAACGAATTCGGTTTAGTTTGTGGCATATGAAAAACATTTATTATCATATTGCGTTCTACATTTGTACGGCTACATTTTGATGTGCGGATTCGGTAGCTGTCTGGATATAACAAAATATAAAAAATAGAGTCAAATAGAGTCAAAGTACATGACAATGACTTACTTCTTTACCAACGATTTAATTAGGCTTGTACAGGAAACGTGTAATTTATAGACAGACGAAGTACCTACCTAGATAATAGAACTGCTATGTCAAGAAACAACTTAAAACCAAACCGGCTTAATGTTAAATGAAACCGACAGTAATGCATATTGTTAAAGCGTTGGTATCATAAACTGGTTTTGGAGCGATTAAGGCTTCTACATAGGCGACTACTCGGTATGTAAATCAGAATAAATACTTACCAGCAAGTATGTGTAGTAAAACTTACCAGCAAGCAAGGTTATAGGTAATAAATACTATGACTAAAAAACTACAAATGTAGTCCATGACATTTGAGGCTCCTAGGCCTTTATCGCAGACCAAGAATCAGACAAAATGCCTTTCCTTGGTGCACTCACAAACCTTGGAAGTTCACCCTTTTAACGATAATCCCAATAGTCATTTGTATAACACATCAAATAAAAGTTAGTGCCATTTCAAGAGAATCGGGGTGTATCTCATTTCGAATTCATGACTGCGTGGGAGGCGCAAGGCGATTGTCGCGGCGAGACCTAGCCGCCAAATCTCCATCTTCTTTGCCTCAAATTGCTGTGTAGTGTGTATATGAACTAAGGAGCATAATGGCACCTCCATATTGAGCAAGCGCTTTCAAGGCGAGCCACATATTAAAAACCTAAACAATATTTACGTGTATTTGAAGAGCGACGACGCTTTGACGACTGTTGACCATGCGTCTGCGGGACGTGCTGCGGCGAGGCGTTGCGCTACGAGGGAACAAAGGGTTGACTCACGTCCGGAGTCCGTCGGAGAAAGGAGCCGGGCTAAAAATAGGTACAGTGGCGGTTACAAGTGCGGCCGTTGGACCTGGCCTACGCAACTCGCGACTGCCCCCTTGCCCTGCACAATCATCCCGACGCGACTCTCGACCTAACGAACGTGCTTATCGAGTACCTACCTTGCTAATGGCTAGCTAAATATAATGTTATGTCCTGTTTATGAAGGACTTCGAACGAACGACGACACTACTCGCTAATAAAACAGTAGGTATCAAGTTTTTTATTGTTGTATAGATGAAATAAAAAACCACGTGCAATAATCAACAATTCTGAATAACAAACTGGCCAGCTTATCAGTATACAACATAAATATGCTAATCGTATGTTGTATATGTGGCGAATGAAAACACGCCTACAATATTTCCGTTTAGATAGATGACCAAGCTCCACAGCAGAATCGAGACTAAGAGATAGCAAAATGGCGTTACAAAGCTGAAATATTTACCTAGAGTAGGTAGAGGTAGTCCCACGCGGAATCGCTTATCGCCAATGAAGCATAAGAGGTAATCAGCAGCTAAAGTTACTTGATTGTGCTGGCGGTGGCCGGCTCCCACGATCGGCACATTGTTTGAGCTGCACTCGAAGGTTTCTGCAACGTCTAGGTGTTGAGAAACGAAGGTGTCGGCTCACTACTAGAACCGGCTGTTTGAGAAACCTTTCGAGTTTAGATTGCGAAAAGTGTGGAAAGCTTGTATTTACCCACTTGCGCACAATTATGCAGCGATGTAAGTTCTGCCTTACTAAATATTTCACTGCAATTGGTAATTTAGGCGTAGCCAGAACCCATCGCCTACTGAACTTGTAAAATTTAAGGAAAAAACCTGTTGGTGTCTTAGAGCAGTCTTGGCAACATGAAAAACGTTTCTTTACGTTACTTAGAGCGTAGATGTTAACCAATTCCAATATTGTGGACTGCTAACGAATTTACCAAAATATGGTGTAAATCTAACGAATCAGATACCGTTAAAAGCCCAGATATCATTATTTACTGGCATTTGATACCCCGTCCATGTGAATCTTTCAGTCAGTCAGTTTTAACTAGTTATTTTCAGGTATCAAAATATCAACGCGCAGATTTATAGTGGAAATCATGTGACTCCAAATAAATTTGTAAGTATATAATTATGTATTTTAAATACACCGGTTAAACCTACAATAGGTGAATAGTCTAGTTTAGTCCAAGTTTCTGGGTTCTGATTGGTCAGAAAGTGCACTGAAAAATAAAGATGCCAAGAGAACAATTAATATGTATGTTCCGTAGGAAAGCCTTAGCTTAGCAGTAGGAATACTTAAGAAGCCGCGTCTTAAATTGTTTCACAGCAAGCTGTCACTAAGACTAACAAAGACTTTGTCTAAGCTTCCTGCGTCTCCACTATGAAATTTATTTATATTATTATACTATACTGTGTCACGGCCGGCCTCCCCCCAACCCACCACGCTATTTCTTGTTTTGCAAGGATCCTAAGGGTCATAGCGTGATGTTAAATAGCCTATATAACCTTTCTCAAGAATTGAGCTATAAAATGCAAAATATTTTTTCAAATCCGACTCAAAGTATCACCGAGCAGTTAATCGCTCCGAGTGTGATTTTGTGAAACGTTTAACCTTGGAAACACAGAAAAAGTTACTAATTAATGAAAATAAATGTGAATAACGAACTAAAGCTGGTATCGACTGTTTATTTTCGTATTGACTTATCGCAAAAAATGTACGTAGGTTAGGTTGCGTGATTTGCGTGCAAGCATAACGCAACGCATGGTTTGTCGATCCACGTGATTACACGCCTGCTAACCGACTAATGATCGGCAAAATAGGTGACCAAATGCATTTTCAAACAGGTACCCATCAAATAATTGCACTACAACTGCAGAACCTTTTATTCAATTACCGAAACTTGGTAGGTAGATAGGTTTATAACAGAATTTACAAGTTCAAATATGTACTTGAACGGTAGGAGAGTTTTTAAACTGCTAACTTGAAAAAGCGAGTCTTTTACGAGATGGCTAGAACGGTCGACGGTATTAAACCGGTAGTGAATTACTTGAACAGGCGAGTGTAAAGTTCGGACTTTGCAATATTGTAAAAATAGCTAAATATAAGTATGTGATATATTAAGTGCATATAGGTAAATACCATAATATTAATGGTTACAGAGCTAAGCAGTGTAATGGCAAATAAAACGAATAATAAGACTGAACCTTACACCATAAATTCGGGACAAAAGCGAGATACTACACAAAAACCTCCAGGCTTTATCTGGGTTCGGGAGTGGTACAAAAAATAATGGCGAACGGTTGTATTTGTAAATAGAGGCAGCAGGTAGAAGGTTGTAGGTGTATTCAAGTCCCTAAAACGCTTGCCAGGGGTGAAAGGAAAATACATGACGATGATGCACCTTTCAAAGTTCCCACTGCTGCAATTTTATACCTACGTTACGTTAAGGTAGGTTGTGTCATTTCATAACAATAGCACCCTTCATTTTATTTCAACTATCAGATTTAAAGACCTGTCAGATTCAAAACAGTATTTATACGGTTATTTCGCTCCAAGATATCGCGTTACAAATTCCAGATTGTGACCAAAATGCTTTGATATTGCTATATAATATTATATTGATTTCTGATAAATATTAACACAAAGATATTCATCATTCGATTATATTAGATGGCGAGCGAGGTGTTTCCATGACCAACGTGACCCACTTAAAAAAAATTCTTCAGAGCAGGCAACACATCAGCAATGCCCTAGGTATTGCAGATGTCATAGAAGATGGTAACCGTTTTTCATCAGGTGCCGTATGCCTCGAAATAACAAGAAAATATGGATGATGATGACTAAGTACACTATTCGTAGTCGAAATTTATGATAGATCTAAGTTTAATTCATTTAACAAGTAGCTTTTGTTTCGAGTGTAATATATAAAAAGCATTCCCCCTATTCTGGCCTTTTAACTTGTCTGCCCTTGAAGATAACCCAAAGAAAACGAGCAACCCCAAGCAACAAGTGTGTTTACGAACGAAGAATAGACCACAAAAACTGAACGCAGGTATCATGTCGGCGTGCGCGCCATTTTCAACCTAAAAGAACCACAAACAAGAATAGATTTAGCTTGTAGTTCTAGACAGGATCCCAGAATGATCCTTGTACACGACTTTGATCCCTATACCGATAACTTTAGTGACGCTTCCGGGAATCAAAGCTTGTCTTAGACAACCCCTGTATAGATTCGAAAAGGTCCCACTAAGTTTTTATATTTATTTTACATATTTATCTGCCGTGAACAATTTATATGGGTACCTCCCTAATAAGAAAATGTTTATGAAAGTTATAGTTAAATTATAATTACGAACATTACAAGATTCGAAACTAACTTGTCAGTTGTGGGTGTCAGATGTTACAATCATAGAATTAAATATGATATTGGAGTAGGTAGTACCGGACTAGACATAAATAGAAAATTGTATATTGCACATCAAAGTTGTATTCATAGACAAACGTAATGCTAAAAATCATTATCTTCCAGATACCCTTTGTGTATTGTGGAAAAGATGGGTACCCAGGTACCTTTATCTACTATCATTTATTTTAGCCATACAGCCAATTAAATAAGAAAAAGTATCAATTATTTTATCTAGTAATGCTAGAGCTTATCAAATTAAAGATTCTTCTGGGCTGAAACGCATCGATAACAATATAGTGTTTCGTACAATATATTTAATTTGCTATTATCACAAGATTCTAGCATTTCAAACAACCCACATTGAATACGAAACGCAACATATATTACCTATTGGTTTTAAGAAGGCCCAGTCGTGCAACTTTACTTACGACATGCGGGTGCAAGCTAACTGGTTTTATTTTATCCGTATCTTGTAAGGTTCGTCACACACGATATAACTACAATGTAGGTGTATACATTTTACATCCACCCTTTTGAAGGGGGTTAGAATAACCCAGATTTCAAGAGAATGATAACATTAGGTATTAGGTAGGTACATTGTTTCTAACTTGCGTTTTTTAAACTCAGTAGGCTTTAAAATCAAGGGTCCGATTCGGTTCTGGTTGGTACTTCGCTCGAATCGTGCTTTATTTCTTATATACCTATAACATAGCGAGCTGAATATACATACCTATTCGGTCTAAAAATAAAAGTTGACTAAAGTGAGAAAGCGGTTTGATGTTCTCAGTCTACATTGTTAGGGTGGCTAAAAAAACACCAAAATCGAGCGTTTATATAAGAAGAGGGTTATTATTTTTGTCAATATCTAATTAAAAACTGTTACCTACCCAGACTTAAATATTGAGGAATCGTTCTAGACCAGTCTATGAAAAAAATAGTCCAAATCCACATGGGTGCCTATGCATGGATTAGTCTGTTTTGTTCGACACGGCCTGCAACAACATGTTCTAAAACATTCAAAACACGTAAACTAGATCTACCTATGTTAGAGTACATACCTACCTACCTACCCTCTGTGGTTGTTTAGGTTACTACCTATAGTTTCCAAACTACATACGAACTAGGAAAGGACCTTTTAAATACCACAGAAAACCTATTCCGTGCTAGATACGAGTACCTACAAAAGACGGCATACCGTATAATAATTCAATCCTAACCTGTGATAAAGAAACGAATGGCACGGAAGTCTTTCAGCTGTTGGTAGATAGATACCACTTACCTACCATAAACAGGTACCTACCTTCCTAGTTTCTTATGTTACTACCAAACACCTTTACTTACTTTAGCCACAACAGCAGTCCAATATCGTGTTTTGATACCGCAAGTTGTAGTTCAAACTGTGGTCAATCTATCAAACGTTCATCTTCGAAACTACCATGACGCAAGAGAATCCTAATGTAGGTATAACTTTCATCTAGCTATGTTGTGTTCCGCGTATGTACCATTGTTTATAGTTTAAGATACCTACCTACCGATTTTAGTAGGCAGATACCTAGGCACCTGCTGTGAGTTAGGTTAGCAACAGGTAAGAGTTGACTACAATAAAAACAGGTTGAAATTCTAAAGAAAGATCACATTATTAACAAAACAAAATAAAATGAACTTACCTTCAAGAACAGATCACCAAAGTCGTACAGCGCAGACTGATGCATGATGGCAGTAGACATCATGTAATTACGACACTCAATCCAGATTTTATGCTTTTCGCTTGAATTATGAGTAAACTGATCCACAGAGCACGATTAATTTTTGGGGTCGACGAACTCACTTAGCTTTTGAGAAGAAATATCAAGCCTGGGTCAGAATAACGAGAATTTTTAGGGAAACCTTCGCAAAGCTCTTGTAATTTAAATAGAAAGATCGTTGTTCAATTGTTTTTTCGTTCGGTGACCACAAAAAGTCCCAACTAGATGGCCGAGAGCGACAAGTTTATTTTTTACACCCTCCACGTTTATGCCAAGATTTTTGAACACAGTTTCGCAAACGCTGCGAAAATGTACAAAACAGTCCTTTGTTTCGAAAAATGTCTCACTTTATTTTCGCGTCTATACGGAAAATCACAACTTTGGTCAAAATTCTGCGCGAACTGTCCGTATGTCAACTTTTACATTAAAAACTTTTTTGTTTTTATGGACTCTATACTCCAAAAAGTTTAAATTCTGGTTGTATAAATCGCAAGTTAAAACAAATCGTTAAAGTCCGCGCAAAACGCACCACACGTTCGTTCCGTATCACGCTGGCTCGCGCACTGGCACTGACTGAGCGGCCGGCCGACTTGAACGAACTGAACTGAGCAAAGTTTGGTTGTGTGTACTTGCTTTGCTTGGAATCGCGGACCGTACAAAAAAGCGACAGCGGGCTGCGCGCTGGTGTGTTGTTACGAATCTGTTTTCAAACAGCACACTCCTCACGCTCCTCACGCTCTTTGAAAACAGATTCGTAACCAATAGGTTGCGTTCTAGTTCTTGCCTACCTACTAAACTACTAGACGACCACGCTCTTAATTTGTTTTTGTGGATCCTTATTGTACGAAAATAAGTGTACCTACCTACTGTACAGTTGACCCACGACAATTTTGACAAAAACCAGTATGATGAAGAAAGTTCGGCAAGAAGGTAAGTAGGTAAGTACCTAGGTAGATATGTGTATCTCGTAAATATGCGTACCATATCTACCTGCCTTAGATTTTTCCAAGATTATATTACCTACTAGCTGCTCAGGTTTGTACCTATCTAGGTATAACAATCTAGAAAAGCGGTATTCAGCCCTAAGCTGGGCGTCTATACGAAAAATCAATAATAAAGGGTTAATAAAATTAGTAGTCTCTCAATAAAATGTTAAGAGACTAAGCGATGAAACCGAACCATACCTACTAATATTTATTCTGTGATGAAACTACTTAGGTATAAGGGTTTCTTGTTTGGCTACGGAATCCTAAAAATGAGTGGTCAGACGGGACATAGAACAAAAAGTAGCGAGTTTTAAAGCTGGTTCCACCAATCGAGATGCCCGCCACACCGTTTGCCTTTGCCTGTATGAGGATGAGGACATGATCATAGGATTGGCGAAAATACTCTGTAAGATAGACACACAAATTAGCTAATTAAAATATATATAAATTAGGAAGGATCTTTAAACGGTCAACGAAACGTCAGCAAAAGTACCTAAAGTACGTGGTATAATCGTAATAATATCCTAAAATAATACCAAACCATAATAATTTCAAAACCAACAATTGTTGCCCTTATCGTTAAAGTGATATCTTCCAGGCAACCTTAGGACGGAATTAGATAGGTACTTTTTTATTTATTTATGAAATACAAACCAACTTAAGAACATGAATACATCGTTAATGCGTTCGTATCTAGTATAAGATTTTAATATCTGTGGTTCGTATCTATGAGCTTATTGCCAACTCTGGTGTTGGTGTTTTAGACTATAAATGCAGACAATAGAGTAAGTATTATGAATTAGTCTGTGACAACAGTAAGAAATCCATATAACTTTATAATATTATTATTATTCAAATCAAAACTGTACAAACATTTCTTCTCTCTACAAAATAGTCAACAAAATTGAGCATTTATATTATATTTGTATGTATCTACATATATATTTGGATGTAGGTATGTATTTAAGTATGAATTATTTTTCATTTTATGTATGTAGTTTTTTTATTTTTAAGTAGCTATTTATTTTATTTAATAAATTGTTCTCTTATTTTGATAATCAGCCAAATGCACTACCGCTCCACTCTTCATAACACAAAGGTTAGCTGGAAGAAAATGCTAATTAGCATTAAGTTCGCCTATGTACTTGTTTTGTCTTGTGCAATAAAGCATTTTCTATCTATCTATCTATTATTAGCTATTATTTTATTCCTGAAAGTTTCATCAAATTCAAGATTTTTTATCATAATTTTTTTCGTTCGCTTACCTTATCACAATGTTCCTGCTGATTTTAGCGTTCTCGTCTCTTGCTTGAACCACTTTTTATTAAGGTATTCGTTCGTTGCAAACCCGTTTGACGGTTTTAGTGCTATGTGCTATCCTGAGCACACCCAAGCTTTACGGGGCTCGGAACTAGGGTTTCCAACTTTTTCATTATCAAATAAAGAACCTATTTTCTTGGTAAAAATATCTCGTAGATGGAGAAAATAAAAAATAAATAAATAGGTCATTAAACGTTCAACAGACGCATACATAGTCCTAACCCCACACTAGGCTTCCCTGTGTCGTGGGCGCCAGGAACTACGAGTACCGTGGGTGGTACCACAATATTTAGACCCGGAACAAATATCTGCAGAAAATGCAAACATTTGTCCCGTAGCGGGAATCGAACACACACCTCTTGCGTCGCAGCCGACTCGCCCGCCACAACAGCAAGGCGTATCATCAAAAAATAAAAATAAATAGTAGTACTTATGTTCGCAAATTTATACTGGTCCTATTGTACTCAATTGAGAGATGAGTGCAATAGGTAGTCTGATAATAGGTAGTAGTATGTATCCCTATACAGACTGCCATCCGTTTTACGCTAAAATATTTTGAAACAAAGAGAATAATACCAGTTTTGGCTTGTATTTTTTTAGCAATATGGTATTCGGCCCTCTTATACCTCTATAGTAGGATATTATATTATCCTATAATACCTACAGCTACCTACAGCTTGGAAAAAATGGAGTAGAAACAATTGAGAGCGCCACTTTTCTTTCTGATAAATCAAATCATTCAATTCTATTGCATAAATTGCATTTCAATTCCGTTTCAAGACTTTTTGCAGCAATCAAAACGTTTTTTTAAATTTATTTTTATAAAATATAAATTAATATATTTATGTTATTTAGACCATTCACAATGGACATTAAAGTCTACAAATAATTAAGTATTTACCACATTATACGTATAATTTAGCAAAATGTTACCATAAAAGTTATAATCTAAAAATTATGGTTAGGTTAGGTGGCTACCTACTTGGGGTGCCATGTCGGTCAACCTTCTCGTGTGCCTGCAGTCTCTTGTCGCTTATGGATCAGACGGATCCGGGGTGAACGGAAGCCTATAGGACGGTGCGCCTCGTTAAAGCCCGACAATAACTTCTCATACGTGGGATCTTATTGTCGAGCAACTAACGGACTGACCGGAGGGGCCCCTCCGCGTGTCCCTATGAGCCGCATGGGGCACAGCGGATTGGATAAGCATGGTGAGCTCGTGGAGGAGCACCATGGAGGGGGCGCCCTTTTAAGGGCGCGGACGTGGGGTCGGCGTGGCCCTTTATGGGCCCGTCTGGCGGACGGAGCGTGCCCTTTTCAGGGCGCACTGTGGAGGGTGGGCCGGGGCGGCTTTTGCTGCTCTGGTCGGCTTGCGTGTACCAATGATCTTCAAGGCTATACAGGCAGGGCTACCCATACCGGTTAGGCTTGGAGTGAGGGACAGCGTAAGTTGGAGGGGGCTCCCTTTTCAGGTCGTGGACGTTGGTGTGCCCTTTTCAGGGCGCACTGTGGAGGGAGGGCCGGAGCGGCTTACGCTGCTCTGGTCGGCTTGCGTGTCCCAATGATCTTCAAGGCTATACCGGCAGGGCTACCCATACCGGTCAGGCTTGGAGTGAGGGACAGCGTAAGTTGGAGGGGGCGCCCTTCTCAGGGCGCGGGTGTGGGGTCACTGGCGGAGATCGGGGGACTCTGCCGGCTTGCACGGCCCCAAACATGGCCGGGGCCCGGGTGGTTCCTGGGCCACCCGTCGGGTTAAGATGGTGAATGCTAACGCGACCCCATCTTGCCCCATTACGGCGGGCGACTGTTAACCGGGGGGGTTTAAGTGGGTTCGAGTCCCACATACTCCCTTTCGCCACACCCGTGGCGGAAATGCATGGCATTCCCCCCTTAAAAAAAAAAGGTGGCTAACTACTTAGCGCTGGTATTCTGCTGACACTGCGCAGTTTACTTATCACAGGAAATTTGCGGCGATATAATAACAAAAAGGTACTAAAATATACTTATTAGAGTCGTTATCTACGGATTAGCATGACCTGCGGTCTTCCGGCAGAATTCAATAATTTAATCATTATGTTAATAGTAACTCTTTCTAATATATTTTTAACATTATAGGCCAATCTTGAAGTCGTACTCGTTTAACATCGAATATTCCACAACAAATATTATTTTTAGTTGCTAATTGGAATCCTTCCATGGGAAATATTTTGAAATACGAGACGAGATACACAAACTGCAATTATTTGCAGGGTTCCGTACTAATAGACAATCCATGATAACGAACGTATCACACATTTAAACTAAGTGCGTACCTGCTGACATTTTATACATATGTTTATGGTAGTATACATTAAATAACAATAAAATAAAATTATAAATTAAGTCGCAGTTATAATTACTTATCAAATCCCTCTAACCTAATTTGTTGCATTAACGAGTGACGGCTGATAACTGATAATAACGAACAACGAAAGTCCTAGAGAAAGTGAAGGCAATTTTTCCACTTTGAATAAAGTGAATTATGGTTTTATGACAATTACAAACTTATTGTTATAAACTTATACATATAACACTAGCTTCTGCCCATGGCTTCGCCCGCATGGTACCCGGATAAAAAGTAACCTATGTGTCTCGGGTCTGGGTGTTTTCTATATATAATATGTATGTATTTAAAAAAAAAGTATATAATTAATATATTAGTCATGTAGTTCCCATAATACAAGCTCTGCTTAGTTTGGGGCTAGATGATGATGTGTGAAAAATGTCCAGCATTATTTATTTATTTATTTTATTATTCTGATGTTTAAGCTATATTATTGTAAAGTTTCATTAAAATCCGTTCAGTAGTTTTTGCGTGAAAGAGTCACAAACATCCATCCTCACAAACCTTTATAATATTAGTAGGAGGAAGTAGGATAAAGCATTACCTACCTTAGCGACTGAATAAATAATGTAATATTTATACGGAACCTCACAAATACCGGGCTCTTCTTTCAACTCATGATTTTAATAATGTTAAAAGAGTAGGTCAGTGTCAAGTGACGGTCACGTAATGCTTACTGCTAAACTTACGGGGCGCTTGGAAATATAATACGTTGTATGCATTGCAAAGGTTGTTGGTAGCGGTATATAAAATGTGCGAACAAGTGATATCCCTAATGGCCTAATAACTAGCAAATCTATTTCCCATATTTATACAGTTTGTAATAAGACTACTCCCGAAAACTTCGGGCGTTGGAAGTACCCATCAATACCAACAACTTTTACTATGGAACCAACACTGTGAACGCGACAAAAAAATCAGCTGTTCCATACATTTCAGCCAAGTAGGTATTGAACTTTAGTATGGAATGGCTGTTTTTTTTCGCGTTCACAGTGTTGGTTCCGTAGTAAAAGTTGTTCATATTGATGAGTACTTTCACTCCCTGAAATTTTCAGGAGTAGTCTTATTACATCCGGTATATGGTGACATAACCATAAATTTTTACCTGTTGGAACTTGAAACTACTGATGCGAAAGTTATTCCTGTCTCGTACTCCTTTTCTTAGGCAAATTTTATTTAATCTCTGCTCTCGTAAGTACACATATAGAAAAAAGTGTTTTGCATCAGAAATATAAATATTTAAATTAATATAGGATATTAAAACTCAATTTTGTATAAGTACTCCTTTATGATGCAAAATCCTACTAATATTATAAACGTGAAAGTTTGTGAGGATGGATGTTTGTTACTCTTTCACGCAAAAACTACTGAACCGATTTAGATGAAATTTTACAGTAATAGGTATAGCTTATACATCTGAATAACACGTAGGCTACTTTTTATCCGGGTACCACGCGGGCGAAGCCGTGGGTAGAAGCTAGTGATTAATAAGTTTCTTTATTCCGTTCAACACAGATATGGTTGCAATTTGGCATATTGTTATTTTTTTAAGTACCTTAGATAAATACCTAGATGATCAACAAAAATGATGATTTTCCGTCCGACTCCTAGGTATCGATGCCACTTGTAACAACACAATGTAATGAGATTTATTATTAAAATAACAAGTTATTGTGGCCTGTTTGAGAACTAGAAGCAAGTCGTTAATGCATAGGTATTTGAACACTTTATTAAATATTTGTGGCGAGTAATAAAGAGCCATTCGTTTTTCAAGGTTCAACTAACAGACTGATGATTAAGGTATACCGCAGTTATTCACTATTGAGCCAAAATGTTGCAAAATGTCCTTGGGCCAAGTTAGCTTGACAGGTGGTTATATCAGCTGCGTCCTATTTAATAACAGACAGGAACTTTTGAATTTCTTAATAATTTAATTTTAATGAAACGATGCCATGCCTCGGCTTTTCTTGAATATTTTGAGTTCTACTTAACTGGTTCCAAAACTTTTTTTTTGTATTTCTATAAGTATAATACTATACACACAAAAAATAGTTTAGTAGTCTATTTGGATAAAAATACACTTTAAACTAGAATATTATTACTTATTTATGGACTATAGAATAATAATATAAAAATGATGTTTGTTTGACGTTTTATATGTTTATTAGGTGGGTAAGTGAATCTTTGTATCTACTATGTGTCTGTCTGTACGTCTTATAATCTAAATTAGGCACGGATTTTATTGTTATTACTTTGATGGTTTTGTTTGTACTCAACTTTGCCAGATGTATTTGTTTTTAGTTTCAAACGCACTAAGTATTGTAGAATGTACCTGCTTACTTACATATTGAAAAAGTGATTCAGTGTGGTTCTTAGTAAATCATGGTAACCTAATCTCACCAATTATTAAAAGAAACATATACACAAGCCACCGCCTTAATATTCCTTGATGGGTTTCGTTAGACATCGGGTAAAGAGTGAGCATTCCAACCCTAACTAACTAAAACAAAGTTGAACGTCAAGGAGGTTGTCATTTCAAGCACGACGCTTGTACCTATTCGAGTTTTGAAATAATCCTATCCTATTCTACTGTATAGTATTCTACTAATATTATAAAGTCAAAAGTTTGTGAGGATGGATGTTTATTACTTTTTCACGAAAAAACTTCTGAACGGATTTTGATGAAAACATACAGTAATATGGCTTATACATCAGAATAACACATAGGCTACTTTTTATCTGGCTACCACGCGCTAGGTTGCACATATTATATGGCTGAATAATATGTGCAACTTCGTGAAAAATCGGTAGAATAATGGTACAGAAAAGAAAACAGCCAAATGACAATGACCAAAAAGAATCTTGAAAATAGGTTGGTTGATATGGTTTGGTAGGTGCCTCCTACTAGGTGTGTACCTAACTTTAACTAGGTAGTGGAAATAAATGCGGGTGCATAGTCGTTTACTTTATCAGGGTGTATGCAGTGTGCAACGCGACTGATAGCCGATAACATTTTACTGCTCCGGAATACACTTTTAAAGCGAACACTGAATTTGAATAGCTTCTATCTATTATAGATAATATCGATTATACCTATACTTATATTTAACTAAAATCAAGTATACCTTTGAGAGTACTTACTCTACAAAAGTATAGGTATACTTGATCTTAGTTACTACAGCTTGACATTAATTCCAGATGCACTGTATTCTCAGTAGATCTAATCGCGAGCTAAAGTTGTTGATCATTTCTGAATACACCAAGTGTTATGTAAGAATCGCGTTACTCCACACGTGACGTTTACATCTGTTATCGTTCTATCAGACTATCAGTTTACATTGAACACACAAAGAAGCAACGATTGCTAATTTCACAAGTCGAATTGCAATAGGGTTGCCTGTCTTACCATTATTGCATCTCGAAAACTAATTTGAGGAATTTGTAATTCACAGAGAGATAATGAGTTGTTTTGTAAGCTGTTGAAAATATAAGTAGGTAATCTAGTAGAATGTACCTACTCGTAACTACACATAAGAATAATTCTTCTTTACGTTATTAATAATTTCTAGGGTTTACTTAATAAGTATTTAACCTACTTATAATAAATTTTAAATTGACTTCATTGGGTTGTAGTTTGGAGAGTTTTCTCAACTCACACATCATCATCATTTTTAGGCCTTCTCCCTGGTGAATCCCAAAAACTCGAAAAAATCCTCCCAGTGGTTATAAATATTTCATAATAACTTTTTATCATACCTGTCTTGATGAAAAACCGGCAAAGTGCGAGGTAAACTTGCGCATTAAGGGTTTCGTACAATCCCACAATATAACCGCATTTTTTGCTAAATTAGTACTTAGGAGGTTATATCTGTTGCTTTATATTAAGGCCTTTGTATCTAGGCAGGGTTATTATTATACATAATGGTGAAGAAAGTCTTCCGACGTTTTTACTGTATTGATTAACAAACAAATTAACAACCAAACAAACGCACTTGCTTTCTGAACGATCTAACTATCATCTAACGATGATCCGACAATCTTCCTGAACTTAATCAACCATGGGTTCGCTTAGTAGACGATGTAATGAGTCTCTTACCGGAGAAAGAATAATTCTAAAATATTTCTTTTTGAGTTGCTACATTTTTTTCCAATTTCTCCTCGATGTTAGTCCTAAGCCCATAGCCATAATCCACCTCCCTTTAAGGTGTCTCACTGGTTTAAAAAGGGCAGCTCATAGATTACCTCGAGACCACGTTGACCTCCTGATTACTGCCGTGTTCCTATACCTACCCTTGGACCTTAAAACCAAGGGTGTAGAGTTCAAACTAGCTTAAATTTACTACTTTTGCTGTGTGATTAACAGCACATTGATGAAAGGCCAAGCTCAGCAGTGTCACTTTCAATAATAGTATAGCACCTACTTACTTACAACGTATTTGGTAGATCGGGAAGTGGCAAATTTCCTGATCAATAATGCCGACGAGATCTTATTTTTATCGATGGTAATGTGTACAACAATTTTATGACTCTGCAATACCTACTCTACATACGAGAAGTACGAAGAATAAAATACGTTTTACAAGAGAATTAAAAAGCTGTAGCAGTTCTTGCTAGAGCTTTTTAATTCTCTTTTGTTTTAGGAACCCTTCTCGACGATATCAATTCCATAATACATTATTGATTTCCGCATCAAGGTACATACTTTATCTAAAGTTTTGCTGTTTTTTTTTTAAATAATGCCGGACATGTTCACACAGCGTCATCTAGCCACAAACTAAGCAGAGCTTGTATTATGGTAACTACATGACTGATATACTACTAATATACATTTTTTTTTGTAAATACATACATATTATACATAGAAAACACCCAGGCCCTCGGGCCTGTTTGTATCTGCAAATATTTGTCTCGACAAATATTTGCAGATACAAACATATGTCCCGTGGCAGGAATTGAACCCGCAACCTTCTGCGTCTCAGGCGGGCCTTCGCCCACTGTGCCACAGAGGTGGTCGAATGAACTAATTAATCTTCCACAGATCTGGCTGCGTAGTAAATGAATAGAAGAAATATCTATATATCTCTACAAAACAGACATCATGCGCTAGTATAATTATCCCAAAAATAATTACAGTCGTTTTACAATAGATACCTATAATTATTAATGGCTTCACAAATAGGTACTTCTCGGTTCACCCATACGCCAATCACAGAGACAATGAAACTATAATAGCATAGAGTGGTAATATTAAGTTTCTAGTAGTGTTAAAAGTGTGGAAATACTGACCTAGGTTCAAGTACGTTTCGTCAATAGGCACAGATGGTACCTACTCTAATGGGTAACTCAATGATTTGGTTGCGTCTTCCGATAACGATCAGTGCTCTGTCAACAGCTCACAGAAAATAGAAAAGTAAGAGCCGACATGCTCGAACGGTTCGTCTACTAACCCCTTACACATAAAAAAAAACAATTATTTAAATCGGTTGACAATTGGCGTAGATATCGCGTTAGATACACACAATAAAAACAGACTTATTGAAAATTTCCTCCTATAGCTCGGAAAGTATTTCCCATAGGTACGTTGCACGCTTTCGGCAGACCGACGAAGGCACCGCATCTGATGTGGATCGAAGAATGAAGGTGGTTCACGACCGTTCATCATGGGAGTAAGAGGATGCCTATGTCCAGCAGTGTACGACTAGTCTAAATGCTTTTAATTGTGATGAAAGACTTAAGTTACTGTGTCTATTTTTTTTACAAATTACATTGGTGGCGCGTTTAGTGTTGAAGAAGGATGGAACGTGAGCATTTACTGCCGACTTTAAACCTGTGTGGTCTGAACTTCTTATCTGACCGGAAAGCAAGGCAACACATGACAACAATGTAGCTTAATTTATGAAACAGTAACAGTTAATAATATTATTATTTCGGCTCAAATTTTATCCCAACGGTTAGTTGCACGTAGGAAGACCTAATTTTAAAGAGCCGACTAGATAGATAAGGATTTATTTTATTAAAGAGACTACTGATTACCTACTTACCAAAATAAGTCTATTCCAAATCAACTATCTGTTGGAAATTTATCATAAAATGTTCTATGATTTGAGCTCAAATAAATAAATGGCTATCTGCGATTATTTGTTATTTAGGGCATCTGCCACATTAAGTAATTAAATGACCAGGTAGTATAATGACCAGGTAGTATATAAATAACTAGGGCATATCCAAAAATAGAATCTACGTTCGTATTTCTTCTTGCAAAAACGTTACTGAACAGCTGGGAGATAAAGTTTCTCAAATACGACCAAGAACCGGTCGAATGAGGTACTTCGTATGATGGACCTGATAAAACTTAAGCCGCAGTCCAGGGTGTTTAGAAAAAAAATACTTTCTGTTGGCGTTAACGCCTGCGGAGAGATTGAATGGTATGGAAATGACATTAGCTGTGGAAAAATGCCTCGTGATTATTGCCAAGTTTTTCCATGACAAATTGCCTTTAGTGTGAAAGGAAAACTAAGGGGGTCTAGACAAATTCAGGTGCCGAATTAGCACATTAAAAAGTAGCCGCCAAAATTTTGATCATAAGATTGAATAGGGACAAACGGGTCATAATGTAAATAATGCATCGGTTACAAACATTAATACATGAAATTCATGGAATTTTCCAAAATAAGTTCAGATTTTCCTTTATTCAAATAACGTAGAAAAGTAGCTTTTATTTGGCAAATAATAAGCTAAGCTAATACAAAAGCTGATGAACATGCAAATAATCGTACTCAAGACTACTTTTCATAGGATTTTTCTAAGCGTAGCGTTACATTCTCTTTGCGAAGAACTGCTTGCTTTGCTCAGTTTGACAATGACATTCTACTCAAAAACGAAAACTCTGTCCTTGTCTTTCTCTATTCTCTAAGACAAGAACCGTTTCCGAACCATCTTTCGTCGTCCATTTTTCGTTTTTTTGTAAGTTAATGAACTAACTTAATATTTTTAGTTCTAGATAAATCAACATTCGACAACTTACCTACGTCTAGTAAAGGCAATCAATGAGTATCACTAATTACAATTTTACTTACAAACCGCGTCATTACGAACTATTCACCTCTCTGCTACTGTTGTGTAACTGTTGCGGCCACTTTTTACCACATCAGGTACGATTTACGAACGAAATCGTGGAAACTCGCACACTGATGTGCACAAAAAAAACACTACATGTTTACGTGTTTCACTGCAATTATCGTGCTATCGTAATCGTTTCGTCATAGAGCGAGTCAACATTTGCTATTGGATATGGAATCGACGAAATCGTGAATGATTTGTAAAACGAACCGAAGAATTTTATTATTTAGAGAAGGAATTTTTGAGTTTACTTAGAACGAACCTAGAAGTCCTCAGGCCTGAGATATAGATTATTTATGTAGGTATATAAATTCATGTACCTATGTATTTTTTTAATCTCATTATTCGTCCTTATGTATGTTTGTATTGTCTATACACCACCGTCCATTATCGTTCACGTCAAAGTCAAAGTCAAAATTCATTTATTCAATAAAATCACAAGGACCACTTTGAAACGTCGGTTTTTATCTAGGTGCCTGTTCCTCCGCGACCAAGCCAGGAAAGAAAGGCAAGAAAACAAGGCTGGTTATTCTTTTTAATGATCCTTTTACAAAACAATAGGTTCGAGTTGGAGCATTTTCAATCCCAAGAGTTTTTGTCATCTAAATAATCAGATATTTTATAGTATGCCTTTTTATAAAGCTTTTGTTTAATTACGTTTTTAAATTTGTTAATTGATAATTTTTGTATATCTCTTGGGAGTTTGTTATAAAAGCGTACACCGTGCCCTTTAAACGATTTACCAACTTTATGGAGTCTACAAGTGGCAACAGCGAGTTTATCTTTATTTCTAGTATTAACATTGATATTATCGCTTTTTTTCTTAAACAAATTAATATTTTTGTGAACATACATCAGATTTTCATAAATGTAAATAATTATTCATAAATTGACAAGGGAATGTCATTATATTTATTTCTTTAAACTTTTCGCGAAGTGATTCTCTGGGGCCCATATTATAAATTGCTCGAACAGCCCTCTTTTGCAGCACAAAAATGGTATTGATATCAGCAGCACTCCCCCACAGCAGTATACCGTACGACATAATGCTGTGGAAGTAGCTGAAGTAAACTAGTCTAGCTGTGTCAACGTCTGTATAAAGACGGATCTTTTTGACTGCATATGCCGCAGAACTAAGTCTCTTCGATAACCCAGAAATATGAGGACCCCATTGAAGCTTATTATCTAGGGTGATACCTAAGAATACGGTGGTGTCCACAAGAGCCAACTGTTCATCTTTGATTTTGATATTTGCTTTAACTTGTGTAACATTGGGTAGTATAAATCTAATACACTTTGTTTTATTTTCATTAAGTAGGAGATTGTTAACGTTGAACCATTTTACAACCTTAGAGATTGCATTGTTTACATTGTCAAAATTGGTTTGTCGTCGCTTTAATTTATATAAAAGTAACGTGTCATCTGCAAACAATACAACCTCATGATCGTCCCTTACAAGGTGGGGTAGATCATTAATGTATACTAAGAACAAAAATGGTCCAAGAATTGATCCCTGCGGTACACCGATAGTAACCAGAGACCCCGGAGACCGTTTTCCATTCACGTCAACTCTTTGTACTCTGTCACTTAAATAGGAAGTGAGAAAGTCTAGAGCAACGCCCCTAATACCATAATGGTGTAGTTTCCTGATCAATGTGTCATGGTCTACGCAATCAAATGCCTTTGACAAATCACAAAAAACGCCTAAAGCGTCATGAGATTCCTCCCAGGCATCAAATATGTGCGATATTAACTCAATACCAGCATCAGTGGTTGAGCGACCCTTACTAAATCCGAATTGCTTATTATGCAGTAAATTATTTAATTTAAAATGTCTTTGCAATTGATTTAAAATTAGTTTTTCAAAAATTTTACTAAATGTAGGAAGTACTGATATAGGTCTAAAATTACTAGGGTCAGAACATGTACCCGATTTGAAAAGTGGAGTTATTTTACTGTGTTTCATTAAATCAGGGAACACACCACAGTCAATACACTCGTTGAATATTAAAGCTAGTTCGGGCGCAATAATGCCAATCAATGATTTCACAATGCAAACAGAGGTCCGTGGTTTTTTTAACATTTATGAGCTTGAAAGCTTTTATGATGTCATCACTATTTACATGATCAAATTTGAATTGTATTTTACATTCTGTTAAGTTTTCTTTTAACAATGACTCTGCTTCTATGGGAGAGGAGTTTAAGGATTTTGTGGTAGAGACTGGAATGTCGGTAAAAAAGTTTTCGAACGCATTAGCTACATCACTATCCTGATTGACGGTGGCATTCCTGCTCATCCAAAGGTTGTCTGAGATCGCTATAAGCGATAAGGCCGCCCATTGTACTCCTACGATTAGCTTGTAATTGAAGATTAGATTTAAGATAGATAGAAGATAGATTAAATAGCTATCTATTTATCGCTGATTAATATCCAAAAAATCATCTTATTTTTTTTAATCAGCGAGTTTTCGGTTTCGAGTTTCTATTTTATTATTACTTATAGTGTACTCGTACTTACTTCTTATCACTACTTCGTATCTTCAAGTAAAATCCAGACTGTAAAACTTGTTTTTTGCACAAAAAAACATAAAAACTAGCCCCATTGAAAGGTACACGATGATTATACAAATAAATACCCGAATAAGTACTTAATAGATGTGATGTTGTCAAGGAATAATAACTACTTGCAAAACACGGGCACGTGCCAAATGTTTAGGCATGCCTCCCCCCTACTACATGCTCAGGTATTTGAGGATTTCCATCACGGGGAATACAGTCGGGAGCCGGTTTGTTTGTTTTATTTTCGTATAAGATATAAGAGAAGTTGGAGGTAGTTGATAAATATGTGTACCTTGGGCATATTCTTTCTTTTGACAAGGAGCATCCACAGAAGGAGATTAGGCCGCATTCGGAAAGTTAGAAGACGTGTTTCGGTCAAGAGAGATATCTCAATGCCTGAAGACTTGTCTCTTCTACCACTGTGTCTTGCCATCCCTCACTTACGGTGCCGAGACGTGGACGCTTTCGAAGTAGACTGTGCACCAAGTACGAGTTGCACAAAGGGTCATGCCCCATTGACACACTTCTCGACGGAGTTCGCAAGACTAAAATCCGACGTCGAACGAAAGTCCATGTCGTTGATGACAGAGCTATAGACCTTAAGTGGAGGTGGGCAGGACACCTGGCCAGACGTGGAGATGGTCGTTGGAGTAAATCCTTGACTGAGTGGTGGCCAAAGACAGGCCGAAGAAGTCCAGGTCGCCCGACAGCGCGGTGGATCGACGACATCGTTAGAGTCGCAGGGCATACCTGGATGCGAGACGCACAGGACAGAGAAGGATGGCAAAAGCGAAAGGAGGCCTATACCCAGCAGTGGCTGATATCGGGCTGAAATCATGATGATGATAAGATATAAATCCGCAAATATTAAGACGCGATAAGACGAAGTGATGTTTTCAAATACCTAGGTACCTACATTAAATATGTAACGCATAAACCTCTACGTTATTTGAGACAAAAGAATAGCTTAGAAACTATTACATATTTGTGACCAAATGTTATAGCTAAATAACCATACTTTTTTTTCATAAAATAAACATGACTTCCTGAAACAGAGCTTCCATCTTCACACATGAGGACCAACAAGTATACCTACCAAGTAAGCTTGAATCCACTTTTATAAATAAGACGTATAAAGAAATCATACTTGTAGGTGACAAGAACTCTAATGATGCTCTTAGCTACAAAGTAAGGATTTGTAGTGTAACAAGCAGCAAATCTACATTAGATTGTAGATAATCTCGATTAATTATAATTTTATGCCGTTATAAATAACTAACAGGTCCCATTGTGCTGCTTAAGGAAACCATCGAGACGAGCTTAGTATATAATCGTACCTACTCAATTAATTTATTCTATCGATGAATATCCAGTAAGCTAGGAGAGGATTGTTGGGTTTGTTTGTTTGTTAGTAGGCAAGCTAGCAGCCAACATTATAGAGACACTTTTATCTGGCACTCATCTGTGTCGGGATTTAATGTAAACTACCTAGTTGTTTAAACGTTGTACTTTTATATGGTCTTTTAGGTGCAAACTCGTTTGTATACTGATCACAAGCCATAAAAAATGTGATAACTCTACCAGTTTCTGTCAAAATACCAAGAACGCTATCAGGATGTGCGCTTCAACTCAAAAACTACTCTGTAGTTCAGTATAAAACAGTGGGTCCTCGCATTGATGAAGAAAGACATTGCGACAAATTCAGGTACGTTAGTAGGTACATATAATTTCGATGGGTTTTCGTTGTTATTCTAATAGGTATTGGAAAAATAGACAATAATGAAAAATATGCAAAATAAATTCAGATAATCCATCCGGAAGTCAAGGTTTTGTTTCAAGTAATTTTTGTGCTGAATCGCATTCTGCTCTTAGTTACCCTTAGGTACTCTGCCGAGTACTTACTTTACTACTTTCTGATGAGAGATACTTTCTGTATCTTCATTCAGAAGTCAAACTGATATTTGTTTTAGTTAGGTTTTTGAGTAGGTACATTTGTGAAGTTTTATCGAGAGTATAGCGAAAAAGTTCAAAATATATCTGTTCATTATTTTTTACCATTAAGTACTTATAACAAATTATTGTGTTTATAATAATTACGCGTAATTCCAGGGCAAAACATTAGCCTATTATTAACCTGGCTTTGCCTCCATTTTAGAACCAATCATCGTGTTTTCCTCATCAATGTAAACAAGTGATTAATTCCAACTTTTTTTTAAACATACTGTAACCTATATTTTACTTAGTAATAAAGTAAAATAGATAGTAATAATGTTCGCACTTACTTACGGTTACGAAACTTTGAATGTGGCAGTTGATAACATGTGGCAGTTTTTGACTGTTAAGTAACTACTCTTAACTGATGCTTGAATTGGGCAATTCGAAAAGATACCTAGTTTGTACGAAAACGAGCATAGGGCTTGTATGCTCGTTTTCGTACAAATGTATTTCACCTTAGAACTTACCTTCGTGAAGCAAAGCGAAGATGTGTTAAAATAATGTATCGTAGAATAGCGCGATACACCTAGTGTTTTTTTGACCCAATTCTATTGGTTTATTTGTAAATGTAAACACATCGCTCGTGAGTGAGTGTGATCACAAGTGAACCTTCAATTATAAGATTTTTAGCGTTCTTTAAGACAACCAGCGAAAGTATAGCTTAGACTCGGAATAGCGTTATCTGTCCTTTTAATTCAGCATAGAGTGAAAGAACGTTATTTACGCCGAGTTTACGCCGGCCGACTAAGGCACGCTATATCGTCGCTATTGCGGATTTTAAAATCATCCTACATGTATATTATAGTTCATTTGTGTTTTCATGACTCACGAGGCATCCATTGCTATGAAAAGTTGGTATACGATTACATTGATAAATGTATTGAAACACCTAATTTAAAGGGTTAGTACTACGAAATTAGAAAAGAGAATCCAAAATTCCTGCAATAATCATATTTTCCTATTTTCCATGTTATATTATAAAACCGTTATGGACCGTTAGGATCGGTATAACTAGTTGGTTCTTTTTTCTTCTTTGTTTCTTTTATTCTAAAAATATTTTATTATAACGGGAGAAATAATTCTAAATAAAGCAAAATTATAACAGGATGTAATAAGTATACTCCCTATTATAGGCCCTTTGTAAAAAAAGAGCCTATATAGAGGGGTAACGTTGACTTTAAACACCCAAATATCTTAGAATTAATTCAGATTGGGATTTTGAAGAATGGCTTTTATTAAAAGTCTCAGCATGATCATTTTTCTATATTCATTTTCTTCTCCACTACTCATCGATAGAAAATCACAGAGGTCTTGTCTTAGTTTTCGGAAGGAATTAAATTACCCTTATATACTAACTAGATAACAGGGTATATATTAGGTAAACCTATATTTTGAATCCAGCATGTACTTGTTTGGGAACTGTGCAATACCTACAATACCTGAGATACCGCATGTGTAAACCACTCCTTACACGACACTTTATAAGTATTGATTGAAACGAGTACCCTGCACAAGTTGCTAATAGTTCCAATAAGCTAGTGGTTCTCGAGGAAGTTAAGGACCGGTTCTGACTTATGTCCACAGCTTGTGTAGAGAGCAGCTTGCTCAATCAGGTTGATTGCTATATAATAAAGCCAATGGCGGTATCATCCGCAATGGTGGATAAGTACCTATGGAGCCGCAAAACAGTCTTAAAATGACGTCGCCTTAAAACCTCATCAAGATCTGTGACTAATGAATTAACGTAGAAATTAAAACGTGAAAGAGTGGCAAGCTCGCCTGATAAAAGAAGTCACTGGAGACAGTAAAGACACTTTTTAGGGTTCCGTAGTCAACATGGAACCCTTATAGTTTCTCCAGGTAGTAGTAGGTAAACGAAAGTAAATAAACGTTTATGGATAACTACGGAATCCTATACTGCGCGTGGCTCGACACACACTAGGCTGGTTTTTTTAATGTTTGTTTAAATCTCAGTAAAACTAAGAGGTTTAAGCAACGTCTACGTTACGTTCCTCTATCGCGGAATATACGCTATACCGACTTTACTGAACAGCTTCACTATAAACAGTTGTTTAACGAAACATTACTCTGTCTCTTTCTGATAATGCGCACATACATTTTCGAGTGAAAAATCCATTGGGTCACGAAAGGATTCAAACCCACGATCACCGGATAGTTAGTTGGGGTACCGCCCACTAGGCCAACACGGTATGGTACTTATCAATCCAGGAATAGGACGATGGGCTGTCTTAACCTGTGTAAGGAACAAAATCTATATAGATAATCTACTCATAAATAGAACTAAAAAGAAATTCCCCTCGCATCTATATACCTTGTACTTGAACATTGTTATTGTATTGTTGGTTTCTTGATTTGTACAGCTTATTTCAAAGAGTTACTCGTATTGAATTGACCCAGCCGGTAGTACCTTATAAGCTGTGCCACGTCGTCGTGTCGCCAGCGATACACACATGCCATTTATTATAATGCCTCCTTACACAGACAGTTTACAACTAGGAAGTTGAGCCAGCATGACGCGATCTGAAACCAGTTTATTGTTACGGAAACTTTTATGATTTTGAAATTAGCTATGGGGATAGGTTAATAGATAGGGGCAAAGTATAGGTGGCTTTATATTTTTATTTATTTATTTTAATCAACATTGGATCATTAATATGGTGTAAGTTATACATTTCTTATTCTAAATTAGTCACATTCCTAACTTTAACTATGTGGATACAAAACAACAAGTGAACAAAGAAATACGTAAATGGAATAAAAAATGTCAAAAATTGATTTTAGAAACAAATAAACTGAATTGGAATGGTCAAAATTACTATGTCAAAATTTTTAAATATTCTTGCAGCTAGAATAAAAAAGATAGTTTATGTATTTTTATGAGCTACAATAACTATTCTAAGATATTGCTAGGCAATCTATAAGTGTGGCTAAGTGCGAGTCAAATTTGCAAACTCCCTTAATTTACATACTAGATTTTTTTTAAAATTAAAAAACAATATTATTTGTCTTTTACGGCTTTTACATATTTGGGTTAAAAAGATACAGTCCAGTGACAGACAGGTATGCAGACGGACGGCGGCGACGACGCGACGGGCTTAGGACTAGGGTTCCACTAGCACCCTTTGGTTATGGGTACATAAAACTGATAGGTACCTACTCTGAGGACTGTTTAAGTTAAACTAATTTAGTTCGTATTACTTAGTGTAGTGTAGGTACCAATCTTGTAGGTACTCATCTCCTTAGTTATTAAAATCGTGACGAAGTGCAGGGCACATAAAGTAAGCTGGAGTCTACATTTTATTTGACAGGAACTCAGTAATTTCATAATCATAGATTGAAATACTGATAGCATACTGCATTTTAAATAAAGCAAGCCTGGAGCTAAATCGCAGTCCGAAAGACTCGCCACAAATTATTACAGCACGCACTAATTTGAATAATGAACAATGTTACCCCAACAACCGGTTTGATCACGCGATCGGCCTGCGCGCGCGCAGCTTTACGGTCCACGAGGGATGCTGGCCTATAACAGTGCGCAGTAAAACCTTTGCCCATCGCCCGGATTGGCGAACGTATCAACCGCAGAGTTATATTGCGGAGGGCTTGTCGCCTGTAATGTATCACGTGACTCATCGGTTGGGCGACACGCTGAGCCTCAGAAATCTCGTTAAAACGAAATAGCCTACAATTCATCATCGAAACTTTTTGCTTTTATGCTCCTTCGAAATACGTTATGTAATTTAAAACAAAAGGGTCTCCGAAAAAAAAGTGACGCCCGCAGAGTTGGGTCGACAACAAAGCCAGCATTCGCCAAGTTATGTTTTTAGGTTCTGCCTAAAGTAGGCCTGACCATTTAAACTGCCACATAAATCGCCAGCGAGTGGAAACAATGAGAGCAGCCATTATGTTTTCTTGTTTTTTGCTAGTGAAATAGAGTTCGAGCGGGATATTACGTAAGGTCGCTTGGCATTTCGATACCATTTTGAAGCGACCGACTGACTTCATTCGATTGGCTTTCTTTAGTCTTTGTATTGTTTAGTATTCTGCTGTTTGACCTTCGTGAATATTTTTAGTCCAGGATTTTTAGAAACTGCTTCTCGGAGCGGAGATATTATAGTGTGAAATCAATAACCATCCACGGGTGATTCCATTATTTGATTAAACATTATCTTCTGAATTTAAGTAGTCTATACTATTACATTGTTAAGATGAGCGACCGACCGACGTTCTCTTTAATTTGCTCAAATTATGAAAACGTTTATGATGCAAACTACGAGTACATGAGCTTAACGTCAGTTCCGTATAAAGATAAAAAATAATGCTGATGAACACGGCGAAATAGGTTCCGTTTTCGTCATTTTGCATCGTAACTCTAACAAGGAAGTCTAGCAAAAAAAATGTGTGTATGGTATGTAGAGTATTTTCAATTTTGTTATTGCAACAACTTGTCGGTTTTTAATTTAAGTACACTTGCAAACAAAATGCGGACTCAATGACATTTTAAATGCAAATTTTGATCATATTTCATTGTATCTTGTGACTTGCTGCTATTCGGAGCTACTTGGTATTTGCATGTTTTTTTATCACGTCCGCATTTCATATAAATAAGTTTTTTTTTTATATCAGTGGCTGAATAATCAGGAAACCGGTCACATCTTTTTATAAGTAAACAAGTTTTATCAAGTGCCGAAACTATTATTGTTTTCGCTTTCGTACGAATAATATAATTATTGGGCTTATCGTGGCACCATTAATTAATATGACGCTTATCAGGCGTAAGTAGGTTGCAGTTGGGCTAGCGAGAATAAAATTATTGCTAACAACAGAGTATTACAGAGCAAGCTTCCAACACGAACTCAAAACAGCAATCTTTCATTAGAGAATGTACTTCATAA
Organism: Perizoma flavofasciatum; assembly: GCA_958496245.1. NCBI lineage: Eukaryota > Metazoa > Arthropoda > Insecta > Lepidoptera > Geometridae > Perizoma > Perizoma flavofasciatum. The sequence continues at coordinate 6,376,818 of OY292433.1, forward strand.
GTTACTCCTCTTTCATTGCTGTTGATTCTGATTCTCGTATTTTATCCTGTTACGAGCATTTTTTTATAGACGAGCGAAAATAACGATATTTGTTTACAAAAAAATCAAATGTTTGTGACAAATAGTGTATGTAATGAAATGCGGTTTAAAAAATACTATATAAGTGTTCAGATTGAAAATACTAGCTGGTGGTTTAGGCTATTTCCGCGCTTACTGTTCATACTTTAATATTCGGTTTATCTTGCTTTGCTCTAAGCTGCCAGCTAAAGATTCCAATTTGAACTCGTAAAATCCGTTAGATTATTTTTTATATATTTATTGATTCAAATCATTAACACCCAGACTCACCCAGTAGTAAGAATATAATTATATAAACTAAAAGGTGTTACATGTTTTATAGTTAAGCAAACCTGTCCATAAATTACTGATAAATTTAATATCTAAACTAAGAAACGATACATTTATTCATACAGCTATGTACAAGTACGTAAATAGAAAAAATATAGATGAAAAAGCTAGCTATCTAAAGACCATTGCAAACTACCTATTCCAAGCGATCCCAAAATACTGGCCGCATTGCCACGCTGAATGGCTATGCTGCGTAAAATATAAAATACAAATAAATATCTAAACTTATGTTCATTATTAGAACGACTCACATTGTTATAAGCAGGAAGTTAGATTAAGTAAGTAGTTGCCACTAATTAATGAACATCCTATGGGTTCCATAACCGTTGTTATAATACCTAATCAGGTTGGTGTTGATTATAGGTATGAGTAGAAAAATTATGGGTTGAACGGGGAAGCACTCAAACGTGGAGTGTATTAGGAGGAAAAGTTAGCTTCAGTTATGATAAGCATGATGGTGGCGCGACAAGATGAGTTACGTCAACCGTTACCGTTAAGTTTTGTGCCAAGTTCTATCTGCAATTAATACTTTGTTGGATATACGGCAACTCAACACGACACAATAATGCAGGTTTGATGGACCCCCAAGCTTCCGATCCCGTGACCAAAGATTTTGAACTCTGCGACGCTAGTACTTTATTATTGGTCATAATTGCAACATCGCCAGATAAAGCTTAATTTTGCTGAGCTATAATTTTCACAATATTGCCAGAAAGTTGCTATTTTTATAGCCCGTTTAGAAACAAATCCTATCCTATTCTATCTTAAGTACTAATATTATAAAAGTATGTTTAGATGTAAACGGCCGGACCGATTTAGATAAAATTTGAAATCTAGTTATTGGCTATTTTCATCAGAGTACCACGTGGACGAAGCCTAGAGACTTGTAAGAAATAAAATAGTATGCAACCGTGTTATTTTCGAAAACCAAACCAACAATCACCTGGTTCTGCCTACCTTTCTTAAATCTGCGATTCTTGAATCGACATCTGGTAATAAGAAACTACGGGTTGGTTGGTGTGTTGTTAGACCATGGTGGTCTAACAACACACCAACCGAGAACACCCAGGAGTAAAATATAAAAATTTCCGCGAACAGGCAAAGGTTAAACAGCGTTATTGAGATCACTGCCGGATTTCAGTTCCCAATTTTATCGAATGCCACAATAATTTCATTGATAAATCGATGTTTGGTTGAGACATCGCTCTGAGGCCGACAGATAGCCCTCTTATCAGCGAGCGCGATGACCCCACTGTGCCCGATATTGTCTGACACTACTAGATACTGCCCGTGGCTCTAATAGGAATTTTAGAATTTTTTGATTGGGTTTTAATAGAAAAATACCATTGAAATATTAACTACCATCACGGAGTAATCGTTGTATAGAGTCCTACACAAAAAATACATTAACCATCGAATCGCGAACCTCGTCTTTTTTGTGATCGGTTTAAATGAATTTATTGCCTAGTTTATCTTTTGAGGTTCCTCTTATACTTCCAACCACAATATTTTTTTCACGATTTCTGACGACCTCACTCAGAGTCGCCAAGCATTATAAACTCTAGTGCTGTAGATTTGCATAACGGAAGTACCAGTTTTCCTTATTGCCGATTCAGACAAACAAACCAACTTAAATAACGATATCGTTTAAAACCATACCTCATACAGTATCGAAAAGGCTTAGTGTAAGTAGAGCAGTGCGGTCCGCATCGACAATAGTTGCGTGTTCTCTACGGAAGCCCATCTCAGGTCAACAGCCATATAAATTCTTATATAGATCTTAGTTAGAACTATTTTAAATATAGCAGGTACCGTCAAGAAAAAAATATTTTAATAATCCAGCTGAGATACGCCCAGGCTACGTTAATTTAATAAAAACGATGATAATTACCTGTATTTATAATTTTTTATATGATTTCAATGGTTTTAGATATCCAAGTACTTTTTCTATTTTAGATTTGTGGGAGTGCTTTTTTTATAAATTTATTATAACCAGCGACCCGCGCCCAGCCTTCGCACGGGTCTTCCGAATTTTCCGGTGGATTTTCCAAAATAATTCTTTCGTACAAACCTTGTCCTGACAATTACAAACGGTCGAGCTGTTCTCAAGTTTTATTTATATAGATTAAGGTAAGGTTGATTTTTATTCAGCCATATTTTTACCATATTTTACGTCGTCACCATGATAGTTCATCGATTGAAGCAAGCAAATTATATTGACCCCTCTAATATCAAGCTCTACTATAGGATTCATCGTGATCACAAAAGGATTTGACAGTCAACGATATCTATCGAAATTGGCCCACGGGTATACATAGCTTAATGATCATAACCCATACCATTTGACTATCAGTGGCACCATTTGACTTGAACCAATGAGTAAATTTTTATGAACATTGTGCTATCTATGATTGGCAATGCATGAACAATACCATCTATGTTTAGAAGTTTGTTTTGAGTGCACCCTGCACACTCTATTTATGTAGAGATAAGACACGTATTTAAACTTGTGGGCTCATCCATTAGCTACGTAACAAAATTAATATTACCCACTCTATGGCCTGTAATAAATAGTTATCTCTGAGAGGTACTTACTTCTTGATGACGTCAGTAAACAGGTTTCAATGGTTTATAAAATCAAAATCGATTAATTATGTAGGTAAAGTAATTAATTGATACCTAAATGCGAGCCCACGACTTTGGTATAACTTTATAAGACGGAGTCATCTCTTGGGCATCATAGATTAAGTGGTCATATAATTTGAAGGTCACATTTTATACTTATGTATGACGTTGAAAAGTAGTCATGAGTATTATTTAGAGGTCCTCGTGTAAACGGGCTAGTTTTGTGGCAATTTCTAGTCGGCTATATTGCTACTGATACTAGCCCGCTTTGACTATAAAGCAACATCACCGGGTAGTATTTATCTTCCTTGCTCTGCGGTGTTATTGCAACTCGTTTGCCCTCGCCTTCCCCCACCGCGAGCCGCTGACGCCCGCTGCCGCCGCCGAAGCCGCGCCACGTGCTCCGCGACAGTAAAGTGGTTATGTTTTGATCTGTTCATTTTAAGTTTGTTGAAAAGCTTCACCTAATGACAACCAGACCAGGGGTATTGCGTTGCCTGCCCTGAAGGACCTTATACTTATAAATTATTTTTTAACTAAATTCATCTGGAATTGCCATTTTTTTAATCTGTTGTTTACAGAACGAAACAGCTAGATAAGTCCGTGCCATGCGAATTGTATCAAACTACTTCATGCCCAAGGCTTTGTTTGGACCATCCACAGGCAGGAACGAAGCCTTTGATATTCCAGGTCATGAACTGTATGTTCAACCCTGGACACCAGAAAACTTCTTGCCCCAATGCCCAATGCCGTGAACTGATTGAAGATGACTTTTAAAAACATCGTCCAAATGGAAATGCACTATAAATACAATTTGTTAGGGCAACAGCACAATGAACCAGCCGGCTACAATTAGCCATCAATTGACCTTAGTTTGGATTGGAGACGCGACTCTACATTGTGTATACGTTACACTAGACTACGCATGATGGGGTTTTGTAGACCAGTTTTACACAAAACGAAAGGGCTTTTTGCACGGATAAGGAACTATCTGTACTGTGCCTGTTCCAAGGACGGCGTTCCATGAGTTGACCTATAAGAGAATGACATTAGAACGTTTTGTGATCTCACTGAGAAATTGCGATAGACTACAAAATACTGAAAAACAGTTAATGTAAGAGATTTCCAAGTATCTATTAAGATCAGGACAATACCATTTAATAATGTTTTCTTTCGGGAGGCATTTTTTTAATACCTAACAGTCACGTAAATAGGCCTCACCCCACACTAAGATTCCCTGTGTTGTAGATATCAGAAACTACTACTGCCATAGTATTACAACACCAGGGCCCAGAACAAATACCTGAAGAACATACCAACATTTGTGCCGCAGCGGGATTAGTTCGAATCCCGTACTTCATGTGTCTCAGCCGCCCGCTACACCACCGAGGTCATTTCATTGAACATCTACCGGAAAGTTTGTGTGGTTTATGTATTTCGAAGGACTGATACTGATTGATTTTGTATCAATACTCAGTTAAACGTGGTTTAAATATACCAACCTTATTTTGACAAAGGATGACTACATCCGTCGCCACGTGCTTTCGAGACTGGAATATGACACTATGGAATATCGTGATCATATAGTATCGACTGTCTCAATTGCATTCTAATATTTTTAGATTAGAATCAGCAGTATATATTTTTATCTATTTTGACTTGCCCTGTTAGACATATAAACACAGGGGCTAGCGGTGGTGTAGTGTAAATTCAGAATACCGTTTACTCTCCCTTTTGTTTCTGAAATGTCAAACAGGGAGAGAGAACACTATGCGAGTTTAGGCAACGGCTACGCTATGCTATTCTAGCGATTGAAATATCAATTGTATAACATCTTTTTTTTAAATACAAGTAAAATGGCAAACAAGCTTACGGCCCACCTGTTGTTAAGCGGTTACCGTAACCTATGGATACTTGCCATGTAGGTACTCACTATTAGTAAAGAGACAAAAATCTCTTTTGCGATAATTCTTGCTCTTTCAGGTCATAAACGCATGCCGACTCGTCCGCTCAATGAAGCGATGTATTGTCTCATCTCGTCAAAATCTTTACAAACCGGTAGCTATTCTAAACGAGTTCTCAAGAGACCAGTCTCAAAAATTAAGAAGAACATGGGTAGCATCGCAAGTTGGTAGTACGTATATGTACGTATGTTTTCTCACATCCACATAGTTTGTGGCCAAAGTCAGACAACTGAGAATATTTTCGAAGAAAAAAAAACATGCTAACGACTACTAACATGAGACAGACCGTATATCTCCATGTTGGATACGCTCAGATCTACACTCAAACCAAAAACTACCTTTTTATAATAACACATTTAAGTTTTGAGAAGATGTTTTTGTAACCTCTGTGAGCTAGATTCGTGCATTTTTTTCCGTTTCTGAGTGCATTTAAATAAGGAATTGCTTACCTTTGTATAACGTATAATAGTATAGAAGGGTTTACTATTACTATTATACTATAGGTTACTAACGGAACCAACTCATCTTAGAGGAGTTATCATTTGATACTTTTGGGCTCACGTTTGATTGTTCTCAATTCGATCTTATTGAAAGATCAATGTCTAAACAGTGCGAGAGTCTCAATTTCTATCAATAGAAGCATTTCAGTCACGAACGTTCAAACGCAACATTGTTACTGAAGTAGAACCTACCAATTTACTCGCTTTGCAAATGTACAAAGGAAACCGCAGCCGGCCTACACTCTTTCTGTCACAGTCGAACTTGACAACTTGACGTTTGTAAGCTGGTTTAGTAATTTTTAGTGTCTTGGTATCTAAGCTACCTAAGCATATTATGAATTTATGAACATGAGAGTGTTAATTTTAAACCCGATGGTAAAGTGGAAACAATTTCATGATACAAACAAGTAAGTAGTTTAGAAACAAAGAAACCCAACTACAGTTTCATAAGCGTGGTTCTATAATCTTAATATTTCTCTAATAAATTTAATAACAAATCACACTTCCTATTATTACATCCTATGACACTTTCTAGACTAAGAAAAATCCAATGACACCGCATTTTTATGTATCCATCAGGTTTTAATTTATTTTTAAATTGGAAATCGTTTATAGCAAATAGCCGCCGTATTCTATGATACTTAGTATTACTATATTAGACAACTTTATTTTGGCGAATAAATTCGAAATCTGATGTTTCGGAGATTACCTCCGACATCTAAACTTCCAAACGTTATCTGTTTATAATATTGTAATTATATAGTATAGATTATTTATTTATTTATAAAATAGATCTTAGCAACTAAAAACATCAAGGAAAATTATTAATTTAATTAAACTACTGTTTACGGAAAACTACGCTAATATTATTGCGGTCATAAATTACTAAGCAAACATTTATAAACTGGTAGGGATGGATAGCATTTGCTATCCATCCCTACCAGTTTGCATTTGCTATCCATACTAAAGGCAGCCTTTAAAGGCGGTAAAGGTAGATCAATTTATTGATAACGATAAAAAGTATGTAATTAGGTATAAAATGTAAACATTTCTGATCAATCAGTCATCGTTTTAGGTTGCGAGTATGTATACCTTATCTTAAGGTAATGGCATTAACTGACAAAATCTTTAAATCACCGAAAATAGTGTTGAAGACATGGGCTCCGATCCGGTTTTCAATTAGGACAACTAGTGCTACGACAACCACTTTTCAAGAAATACGCTCCAGTTGAAATGTGCCTTGTTGAGTTTGTAAATCAACTAGACAAAGTTACAACACAATAGATTAAAATGTTAATGTACCTACTTACCTACCTTAATGTTGTATATTTTACGGATCTTACTATTTTGTTTGTTACCTACGATTTCTGGTACGGCAGAACGGACGTACTGCAACTCACTTGTTGTTTACTCCAAAATGACGACGCAGGAACTGCAACATATCCACGAGAAATAATCATCCAAAATAACTTTGTCGTCTAATAAATTACTTCGTGTGTAGAATTCAAAGATGTGTATAAGGTTTACACTACTTTTCTATAGACCTACTGGTCCAAATACAAACCACTCTAATTCTTCAAATAGGAGCACCAAAGTAATTAAAGCGCCCTGAGAATTGAATAGAAAACTGATTGCACTGTATTTTTTGCACGTTTATGTCTTTTGTATGGTATTTATATAACAAGTTTAACTTCAATTAATGACCTAATTACATAATTATCTTTTATGCTTTGACTGTTATAGAGTGCAATCAAATTAGACTAATAATAACCCACAGTCATCAGAGCCAACTTGCGTTGAAACATGGATATTGTTTCCCATTTATCCTAAATTTCACTGCAGCTGAAGCAAGCTTGCGTACCTTTCACTTACCAGGCGGAAGCTCGTTATGTCACCGTTCACTGGGACATCGGCTGACCGTAATCGCCACGGCACACTTACCACGATCCACGAAAACCAGAGTTGCGTTGCGTTGCGTCAACAGACAACACGTTGCATAAGGAGCACATTTACTTGTAAACCAGATCGCCAACGTGTTTACAACGTTTACCGGCATGCATTCACGCCTCGGTTGCATTCATAAGTACTGTCTAGCCCTGGCAGATTGCCGGTCACCGTTTCCCCCTAATTGCTGTAGGTATGGGCAAATACTTGCATCCTATTGCCGCGTAATATCAAGCAAGTCAAGGAAACTAGAAACCCAAAAAAAAAAATGAACGTAAACAAAGTTGCTAAAGCCTATTTCTCAAAAGGACTTCGCATGATTACCTATCGATAGTTTGTTATCTGACTATGGCGTGTTACTCGCGCCCTATGTCAAATTCCGCATTATGGAGATACAATTGGAGAACAACCAAGGAGCCAAACATCCCGTTGGAGTTTGCCTGTCTTTTACGTAAAAGCAACGATTAGCAATTCAGTTTACGTTCATATTTTATTGCGGCACGGATTTTCCAGCCACGTGATTGATATTGTTCGTTTATGGGTTTTGGATTCGCTAATTGCTCGTGAGGATGAGTGAGAAGTTTATGAGTCGTAGACATGCGATGACGGGTATTCTTTCAAATCGTTTGAATACAAGGTCATATTATACCTATTAACAAAAACAATATGTTTATTCCAACAACTAGAATAAGCAATTGTTACTAGGTAAATACAGTGGAATGTATCCCGAACGGGTTTAATCAAATGAAACTTTGTATGTAAATGTCGTTCGGATGACAATACTATAATTTAGTATTTTAGAACTGAACTGATGATGGAGCCAGAAGGTGAATAGTGGAACTCATCAGTAGCTACTAGTAAACCCCTCGAGTTTGGGCTTACATGATTCCTTTTGACGAGTCCAATAAATTGGGCTTGGTAACAAGGATCTGCTGATGGAGCCAGGTGGTGTATAGTGGAATTATTTTTATAATTTTTAGAGCGTGTTTTTTTTAGTTTATTTAACTTCTTACACATTTTACTACAAAAAATCGTTCAAAATTTATATTTGTGTTGTTTAAAACACAAATGTAGCCCGTACCTTTGTTACATTTGAATATTTTTTTCCTGTGCTGTTTCGATTAATAAAAACCTGTAAGTTTTTATTCGTTACGAACGATCTTGTGTCCTCCATCCACTGACTTCTCACAACTTCACACAAATACTCGTCTTATTATATCGTAGTTATAAAACATGAGCGTAAGCGCAATAAACTGAAAGGTTCCGCTAAAGCCAGCTAACTCATAAAGCACACAATTCAAATATGCAAAATCCTTGACTTCAATTACGGCCCACCTTTGCAAGAAATAGTCTTATAGAATAAATTATAGTTTCTTTGTCGCCGTTCCATTAAACCTTTGTTGAAAACTCCATTTTCAACGGTGACTAACAAAATCAACGGAGCGTCAATATCATGGAGTTACCGTCATATTTGCTTTGCATACTACTAATGACTTAGCTTTGCTAATTTAATAAACTAAGGCATGTTTTAGTAACAAATTTGTATGAAAAATAAAAATACTATTCTACTAATATTATAAATGAATGTTAAATAAAAAAATAATGCTGGATATCAACACAGCATCACCTAGCCCCAAACTAAGTAGAGCTTGTATTATGGGAACTACGTGACTGATATACCACTTGTGGATGTTCGCTGGTAATAATCTGCGTACGTTCGTTCCGAATTTTAAGATTTGGATCAAATTTGGAACAGGCATAATACGTTATATAAAGGCTTATTGTACCTTTTCTCAGGTGCCACACAGGCGAGGCTGTGGACAGAACCTAGTAATAAATAAACACCCAACAGTCCCATATTTAGTCTTGATCCTACACTAGGCTTCCGTGTATCGTGGTTATCCGAAATGTTACCACAACACCTCGACTCGGAACAAATATCTGCAGAACATGCAAACATTTGTCTGAAGATACTCTTAAGCCTTGCGGATACGGAAAATGTCCATGAGACACACCTAAGTCTTGCTTAAGCTTAATGCAGATGAGCATTATACCTTCATCATAGTTTAAAAGAGTAAACTATGGTATTCTTAACACTTTTGCAATTGGCGTGATTTTGCAAGTTTCGTCAAAGCCCTTGGAAGACAGCGATTGGAAACGACAATCACATTATTGCCTAAGATACGAACCTATCCTTTGAACAAAAAGCAGTAATCTGAAAATAGCTGACCGTTGAAGCGAGGCGACTCAATTTGGGCAGTGCGTGCCAGCGCTCCACACCAATGCGCAGGAGTTGTTCAAGTCATCGTCTACCCCTCGGTGCTACGTAATAAGTTTGGTTGAAGGTTTTTGCTGTGAGAAACCTAAAATTACATGACCAAATAAGCATTACAGTCGATGTGTTTTCCTCTGTAGGTGGAGATACGACGAAATAAGATTTTTATATTGTAAAACAGTCATTGTGGTTTCCCCTGTAGGAGATACGGCACCGACTAAGTTTCGGCTAATTTCGAGGGTCTTCATCAAGATGAGTGATCGTGATGCTCTCTCTCCGCGTCGCATCTTACACTGACTCAAGACGCACGGTAGATACTACGTTACGTGAAGATTCCCGAAAAATTGAAGAAATTCACGATAGTTTTTGGAATTATAATCTCAAGAATTTGTTGTAAAAGGTTACATCACCCTAATAGCAACTAATGATTTGAGTATATATTTTATACGGAGTACCAAATAACCAGACATACACTAAATAAAGATTGTACAGTTGTCTAGAGCTTTCTTTGCAGGTAAACAAAAACCAGGACTTTTTTACATAGGTACATGTATTTATTTCCTACTGACTTGGCTCTTGAATATGCTTTATTTTTCGGTGGTCTCGTTAGCTATTTACTACGAAATCAATTTCATATCACAACTCGTAAAATAAGTTTTGCACACGACCCGGCTCGCGAGGTAGAGCTAGATAAAAAGCAGCATTTATTTTGTATTATTCCAGGTTGAGCTCGACATACCAGGCCACTCAGAAAATTTTGCAAATTTTTTTTTTCATGTATAAGGCACTGGCCACTTGTAATTATTTTTAAAAATTTGGTTATTTAAAAGTAAAAATACCATTTTTTGAATTTCGAATTTCCCTCCACATTTTTTCGAGGGTCAAATTAAATTATCGTGTCTCATTTAAAAATGGATCTGCATCGAGGGCATTTTCGTGCGATGATTTTTTTACGATTTTAAATGTGGCCTAAAACCTGATGAGTCATTTGATCGACTTCAAATGGCTTTTATGTATGAAGGACCTTCAAAAGCAACTATCTACCGTTGGCATAGCGAGTTCAAGCGCGGTCGCCTTACTTTGGGGGATGAACAAAGGAGTAGTCGTCCTACGACGGCTGTCACGGAAGAAAGTGTGCTGGCAGTAAAAAAAAAATCAAGAAAACAGGCGAGATACATACGAAGAGATTCAACATACACTTGGCAGATTGGTTCGGGAAGCGTTCTACACGAGCCTTCGCGTGAGGAGGATAGTTTCGCGCTGAGTGCCGCACAACCTCACCGAAGCTCAGAAGCAGGCCCGTGTGGAGTGGTGCCGTGATATGGTTCAAAAATTTTAAGCAGGCTCGTCTCGGCGCGTTTACGACATTGTGACAGGTGACGAATCCTGGATTTATCAATATCTGGATTTTATTTATTTTATTTAGTACTTATTTTAGCAATTATTTTAGTTTATAATTCATGTGATTTTAAGAGCTGTAAGAAATTATGTACAGGTATACGTATTCGTTACTAAAACAGCTTTCGTTATAATCGTATCGTTACGTTACTCGTTACTTTTCATACGCTCAAGCGCTAGCATGAAGCATCGCATCGAGTCGCGTCGCGTACAGTATGACTTTTTTCGAACTTTGTATCAAACTGACATCTATACGACAAATACAAGTAATGAAATGATTTTTTGAGTAACGTTTCGGTCCTACAACTCACCATGTCAGGCAATGTAACCGTTACTCGGTAACAAATACAAACGGTTTGTTACAGCTCTAGTGATTTTATTGGTTTAGTAGGTGAAGAGGAAATATTAGTAGTTAAGACGATAAGTAGGTTAGGACAAAGGATTGTTATGTGAGGATGGATGTTTGTTACTCTTTCACGCAAAAACTACTGAATGAATTTTGATGAAACTTTACAGTAATATAGCTTATACTCGTACATCAGAATAATACAAGGCTACTTTTTATCCGGGTACCACGTAGACGAAGCCGTGGGCAGAGGCTAGTCTAATCTAATACGATACGTACGAGTAGGTTAGTAGGTTAAAGTATTAGTAGATAAGGAGGTATGAATTAGTAGAGTTAGGATTTAGGATAAGAAAGTCAGATAGTAGGATTTACAGATCAGAAATTAGGATGAGTACGTTATGCAGTAAGGAGGATAACTCGTGACTATTTACATAACACTTTTCTAGACTTCTTTCAAGCTTCGGAAGCTTGGATAATCATCAGCGATTCTAGTGAGAGTGGTATACAAGCCGCCCGGCGCCCGCGCACCAATGTCTTACGTCATCGCCGCACACACTCACACTTTCACTGTCAGTATTATCTAATCTAATACACCAACACACCGCCACTGCTTTACTTACACACTTACACACAATAGGAAGCCGTTCTATTGCCTTGCTCGGATAATGGTGATGTAGAGCTGTTTGGAAGAATAACGATGTTTTATATGAATTTAATGAGGGCTACGATGTAATAGTAGTTATGTATTTAAAATGCCATTTTTACTTTCGATCGTACGAGCCTCGTTTATTGGATGAACATATTAATGGGATTTAAAATTGAAAGAGGTTTAAGGGGAAGATTCAACGGACACACTCTGACCAAATTGGACATATTCTAGAAAAAAAACCAGGCAAAAGTAAACGAGAACGCATGAAGAATGTGATCAGAGTGAATGAAGTTAAAATTATGTAATTATCGTAGTAAGTGTAAATGTGTGGTCTCTGCCTACCTCAGAAAACAGACGTGAGTTTTATCTATTTTTAAGATTTCTTGTTTAGGTGGAGTCGGACTAAGCTGAAAATTAAAAAAGAAATAGTGCAAGACCTACTCCTAAGGTCTAATTTAAATGTTACGTTACAAACACAATGAGAGGTTCATAATAAATAAATAAAATAATAAATAATGCTGGACATTTTTAACACAGCATCAAATAGTCATGGGAACTACATGACTGATATACTACTTATTTGCTTGTTTTTGTAAATATATACATAGAAAAAAGCTAGACCCGAGACAAATATTTGCAGATCATACAAGCATTTTTTTAGCGGCGGGAATCGAACCCCCAACCATTTGCGTCTCAGGCGGGCCTTCGCCCACTGCGCCACAGAGGTTCTTACTTCCGTATTGTCTAGTAGTATTTTGTAGTGTAGATCTATTTACACTATAGAAGTATGTCGTTCATTAGTTGTCAAAAATTGTTTTTCTTTGCAATGAATAATGAATAATAATGCTGTGAATAATTTATTTATTTCCCAGATATTCATTACATGACACACTCAGAATGAAAATATAAAAACCTGATAAGTACATCATGTTATCAATAATATAATATTCATCCTACTTAATCCTACTATACATGAAAGTTTGTGAGGATGGATGTTTGTTTCACGCAAAATTAATGAATTTTGATGAAACTTTACAGTAATATAGCTTATACATCAGAATAACACATAGGCTACTTTTTATCCGGGTACCACGCGGGCGCAGCAGCTAGTATACAATAATAATAATATGCACGACGCAGTTTGTGAAGGCCCCCCCACCCGATGGACCAATGACATCATTAAGGTTCTTAAAGGTGGATGAAGATGGCCCAGAATTGTTCGTTATGACGCTCTTTGGGTGAGGGCTATGACCAGCAGTGAACTTCTACATGCTTTTTATGATGATTTTGATGTATAATTTACGCTGACACAATTGTGTAATCTTACACTATTGTCGGTGCATAAGTTTCATTTTCATTTCCATATAGAAGCAATGTACATACAAACGAAGTCATCTAGGTATTTATGCATTTTTCCTGGAACGTAGTAAACCTAAGTCAACAATAATACGCTGATTATAGGAAGATAAAAAAGCATAACAGACAAATATTTATGATATATTAATATTACGAGCTTTAAAATTGAAGGTGACATGATTATCAAATATTTATTATATTTGTAGGATTAAGGTTTTTAAAAAATGAAAAAATAATGATGCCGTATAAAAAAAACGATGCTTATTTCCTCAGGTCTAATTTGCAGAATAGCTTTTTTGATCATTATTGAAATCATTTGGCGAAGATATAAACAAGATTATTAAACTAATAAAATCTCTGAAATATTACTACATTCTAACTTGTTTGACACATCATAATTACAATTTAGACGGTTTCAACTCAATTTTGACCTTTTTTTTATCACAGACTGAAAGTTGTTATTAACGCAAAATGGCCGCATTCACATCGAAAACTGATGGCCGAAGGTATATCCGCAATAGCCCGCGCATTAAAAAAAACATATATAGGTGTCTGTAATTTAGTTAAAAGAAAAACTAGTGAGTTTTGACATTTTGACCGCGTTCTCTACTATCTTCCTGTAAAAACGGCTCCCTTGACTCTATGGACTCTGTATGAAGAAGGAGGGCGCGGTAAGGCCGGCCGTCTTCACCCGTTCCGGTAGGAATAAGAATGGAAACGAAAGATCAGAATTTCATTGCAAATGCCATCAATCGTGACACATAAGCTCAGGTCCGATCCGATAGAGCGGGCTTTTAAGAAAGCTACCGGAGTGCTCATCCGCTGTCGCGTCCATTCGAGAAGGTAAGAAAGAGAGCTTTACGTCTATCACGATGCACCCGTTTTCTTACTCTTACCGGAACGGATCGGAACCGGTCAAAACAGTCTGTCGACGCTTGTTGTCTTTTATATGGCTTAGCGCCGATATAAAGTAGTGGCCTGTACGACTTATTGCAAGTGGCAAGTTACATAATCTTCCTTCCCGCTTTGACCGGTCCAACGTCCGACGCTGCCGCAAGCTAATATGATATGAACTTAAAAAAAATATTCATGACGTCTCTGTAACTAGAACACCGAAGAGATTACCTCCTCTAGCGAGTAAATAATTAATGTTATCAAACAAAGTTTCGGGTGATTCAGGTCACAGAATCAAAACTATTAAAGTAGAATACCTAGTAGGAGATCACCCTAGAAAATATATCGCGCGGTGCATTCTTGCGATGTATCCTAACCCTAATATGCCGCTCTCTCCGGTCTATCCTGAGCAATCCCCATCCATGGGCGTTCGGTTGGCGTTCAGACATGATGGCGATGTCGTCTGACCATTGGGCTGAGAGGTCTAACGCCCGTGGAGTGATAAAATGCGCAGTGTCAGTTGCAAAAGCTCAATATCGCAATCATAATAGACATTATTTATAGATATAGAGAGCACTGGTGGTCTAGTGGCTAGTGACCTCAATTATCGATCTGAGGTCGTTGGTCAAATCCCGTGCACCAATAGATTTTATTTACCACCCACATAGATTATGTGAGCAATGCTAATCTGCTCTCAAATAGCAAAGGAAAAGACAGATTCGGCATGTTCCAAAACATTTATAAACATGTGACACGGCAAAAAAATATCAAATTAAAAAATAGCCTTTTCGTGAAAAGAGCATTTGCAAGGCACACTGAATCCTTTCACCACGCTAGATTCTTTTCAATCCCATCATACCTCAACCTGGTCACTGACTTAACGCAGAAGAACCAACTACCCAAGAAAGAACCGGTGATACGATAAATAAATGAATAGGTTAAATTATAAAAATAATAAAATAATGATGGACATTTTCACACAGCATCATCTAGCCCCAAAGTAAGCTGAGCTTGTGTTATGGGAACTACATGACTGATATACTACTTATATACTTTTTTTTAAATACATTCATATTATGCATAGAAAACACCCAGATTCGAGACAAATATTTGCAGATCATACAAACATTTGTCCCGCGGCGGGAATCGAACCCACAACCTTCTGCGTCTCAAGCGGGCCTTCGCCCACTGCGCCACAGAGTTCGTCAAGAGATTAGATTAGATTTATCGAGATTAGATTATAAATGAATCCTCAAGTTAGTAGTAACACACTATTAATATTCGGCATATCCGCATTTGGAGAACCTTGGCTACAGTCATTTTATTCTGTTCTTAGTGTTCCGTATAACTATAAACAGCGACAGAGGCATGCTTAGATGATTTAATGGGAATTAAGGAGAGGTAACGCATGTTTTTAGATGAGACCCAACCAACAGTCATGAATAGGCTAATAGACTTCAAGGTTGCTCATACAAACGTAGCTGCTTAGGAAAATGAGTTTGACAGAGCTTTAAAATTTGAACTTGATTAAATTTAGCTTCCGAGAGTTGTGTTTTAAGGCAACTTTTTTTAGTTTCATATCGATTGTGCTTTTCAAAGTGTGGATATGAACACTTTTAAACAAAACAATAATAAAGACATGCATAATGGACATTCTCAGATGAATACTCAGACCTAGATCTGTGAGAGTTTAAATGTAAAGATGAGGATAGAAAGTGTTTTATAATTACTGTAGTATGAAAAACAAAGATAAATAATAGAAAACTGTAAGTACCTGTTAAGTTTACTATGTTTGGCGAGCTCACAAAAACTACGATCAAAATTGCTTGATATAAATCACGTTTGTATGAAAAGAGCGTAATCATGAGGAACTTGCTTTAGCTCGTCACAGATTACCAATTAGGTAATTGGAAGGGAGTAAGGTACCTACTTACTTGTTTAATAATCGTATTGTGTCAGTTACCTACCTACCTATTAAAGCTCATTCATAAAGCTGCTGAGTCACAAGCTAAGGCCTTTATTCCATAATCCTTAATCCTAAAAGCAGCTATGTAGATAGGTTGATAGATATGTATGTATGTAGATAGATAGGTAGATAGTGAACACTACAGCTCCTAAATATAATTGTTAGTATTATGTATTCATTAAGACATTACACGTTAATCGTTCGTTTTCTCAGACCTAGTTATTTAAAATTACACGCGCTTTTTTCTCATGTTCAATCTTTAGTCACGAATACAGACAAAAACTTATAGCTTTAGGTAACCTTGGTTTTGTTAGTCATATAATTGGTGCTTAGATGCGGTATAGTTAAAGCTATAGATAAAGGTATAGTTAAAGGTATACTTTAAGATCCCGTTGGTGTGGCCTGCAAAATATGCTAAGATAGGACCTGTTTGGCCCGCACGTCATGGAAAGGTCTATGCAGTACCTACTACAGCTAGCGTATCACGGTAGAGCCGTAATTAAATTAAAGTATATACGTACCTAGGTATATCTATTCAGTGTGTCGAATAAATTTATTTTCTTTCTTTTTTCTTAATCAATAGATCTAAGAAAAAGATATGACTCTTATCAACAAGCGTTTTAGAAAACGTGTCCAAAGTTTAAAGTATATATAAGTTAGCTTTTTTGTATTTTACCTCTAGTGTGCATGTTTTACAACATTAAATTAAATCATGGATTCTATTTCAAAATAAGAAACAACAGATAAAACAAAACATTTAAATGTAATATCCCTAAAACTTACGAAAAAAAACCATTATTGTTGCTCATTAGTCGTACTTAACACATACTGTTGAAGAAATAATCGATTCGCCCGTATTACCTAGCTTCGCCTCACAAATACTAAATTATCATTTTATCTACAACGATCAACAACAAAAACTTTGTAATTAACATATTGAAATGGTCATGCACTGATGTGGTACGTAAATGGAGCTCAAAACAATAACAGACCAAGCTGCTGAATAGGATAGTTGTGTCACCGGAGGTAAACTCATCACCAAAATTTACTCTGTATTGATAACATGCAAAGTCTGAGTGCAATACGCATTTACAAAATAATTGGCAACAACTTTACAATTTGTAAATTGGTTGGTGAGAGAAAGTGAACTGATTTACTTAGCGCGAGCTCATTTTGAATTGAAAATTGTGAAATTTCGATTCTGGATGCGATTTCTCTTGCACACAGAATTACAGAAATACGAATACCAAAACAGTCAACTGGGATTGATATTCTGATTTCGAAATAACTCCTTCAGTTTTGAAATTCAGAAAATTTCCACTTGGTTTCCTAATACGCAGAAAAAACGTATCTACCGTTCGGAAAATGTACATGATGTGATTAAATATTTATCAGTTCTCGGGTACAACAATAAGCAAATCAAGGTATTGGTGTGTTAACAGCTTTATGAATATAAAGTGAATTTAGATGACTTGTTTGAACATTCATCGATTCATGTATATCTATTCGTCCATTCGCGCCTTATTCCATAGAATCAATAGGTGACGTGATCGACGTCGAATAAGGTCGTTGTACGATAACCACATTGAACATTTATCAACTTCGTCCCTATCTGTTAACAAGTTAAGACAATGTAATCGTCTACCACCTAATTACTAAACATACAGTAGCTTCTGTTATCTGGCCGTTGACCTTAGACGAAGAGGCAATTTATAGATCATTTCTAGGGCTTGTCTGGAACTCGTTAAGTTTAGAATCTACTAGCCTCTACCTACGGCTTCGCCCGCGTGGTACCCGGATAATATATTACTGTTAAGTTTCATCAAAATTCGTTCAGTAGTTTTTGCGTGAAAGAGGAACAAACATCCATACTCACAAACTTTCGCGTTTATAATATTAGTAGGGTATATTTGAATTTTACTCTATGGTTTAATAAATCCAATACAAAAATTACTTCATTTTCATCTCTGAAAATGAAGATTGATTAATTTAAAAATACAAAACTATAAAACAGTTTTATAGCCTCAAAGGCTAACAAACAGGCCCCGAGAAATGCCAATACACAACTCGCTTTATGGAGTCAGACGCGATAAATAATTCACATAACACAAACCGCGAAGGAACGAATATAGTCGGATATATTTACGTGTAAAGCAGATTGTTGGACTTACCAGCGCTCTAACTGGCTTGAAGTGGATCATGTGCGGCACTTTCTACAAAAGTTGTTGCTTGTATCAGCTCTATTTTGTGTTGATTTACCGATGCCTATTACACAGAAGTTGTAAATGTAAAAGCGCTCTTATTAGAAATCCACTTTGGTTTTGTGCCGCCGGCTGTATCTGCTTTGTGTGAAAGCTCAGTCGCCCGTCACCCCTTTTTACGGTCCCACAAAACTTTACCCATCGGTTATTTGCAAATTGTTATAAAAAGCCCTTCGCTCTCCAAATGCGGGTCGTGTGCTGGCGCGTGTCCCACATATCACGCAAATTTGATCACAATACAGGCATAAATCGCTCTCGAAACATGAACTCTACAATTTGAATAGGAACTTTATATTTCGAAAGGGTAGGGAAGGTGTGAGAGTTCAAGGCTCGCTCGAGCACACAAATTATATTTGCATAATTAGGTAGGTAAACACCACAGCTCATCTGATATTCAGGGTAGGTACACCGGTTGATATTTCGAAACCGGTTTAGTGTCATGGCAAAAATATAATGGGTTTGTTTTAACAGAAAAATAGATCGAAACCATTATCAAAATAAATATTTTGGTAGGACTTGGACAAATTTCTAGATTTTGATAAATATGCGACTTGTAGATACCCAACAGCCTACTGCGTAGTATTTACTTCATGGCACCCAAGATTATCTTTATTGATGCTAGATAACACAGGTTTATAAGATACCTAGCGAAATACGCTAACTACATAGTTAAATTAGCTTTCAGATTGGTATAACTATGCCTACTATAAAACCTTTTTCCAAGGCATAGGAAAGATTATATGTATGCACCATACAAAAGATCAGTATAATATATATTTCCATTTTTAATGAAGATCCAGTTTTATCTATATACGATCAACTTAGTAGGTATCCATGTTGGGTACGGGAACCAACGAAGGCCCTTTATGCAAACGTTTTGCTTTTATAGTACTGGTATTATAATATCTGTGCTATTACTAATCTACTACTATCCTAACTCGGTATTTTGAAAACGTGGTCTGTGCCGAATAATTGTAATGTTTAAACGTGCCTTTAACTCTACGTACTGTGCAATAGAAATCAGAACTTGAGGATATATTCCCAAGATAGGGATTAAAGTCGTGATCAATTTTTTTAATACCTTACGCTTTAAAGTCTACCTAGTTGAACTGATCAAAACTTGGTCTTTATATGTTTATGGTTTGGATTTTTTTTTATCGTAGATAGGGAATTGTAGCCGCAATAAAAAAGAGACGACCGTTTCAATCAACCCCTATCAGTAATTGAAGCGAAGTTGATAAGTGAATACGTTAACCTTTGTCCCCCAACCCTCTATATCCGTTAACAACCCCTAGCGATTTATAACGTATAACTGTCGTTCTGCTTTTAGTATACAAACGACAACTTTATAGGGCAAATTTATAAAACATTATAGTGAGTTTTAAAGGCTTATCAAATAAAATCTCTCGAATAACCTTCAATCATCCAAAGACTATAGAAACTACATTTGTCTATCTTTACTATGCATATTTTTGATGTCGATATTATTTCTGCCCTGGAAGAAATGGGTTTCATCGATAAAGCTGCCCATTGTACCACTAACTTGAAAATTGAATTTACTTATATGGAGTTTTGTTATTATTTCAAGGATAGTTTTTGCTCTTTTTAATTGCACATCAGATGGGTATATTAAATCTTAAAAATAGTGAGAAGGCGGTCGATGGCGGTGTATAATGACCATTCGTAATGGCACTCCATGGATGAGGCCTATTCGCAACAGTTAACTCTAGCTATTAATGATGATTATATGTTTAGGTAGGTTCTTATTTTTAATTTAAACATTGCTTAACGGATAAGTATTGTTATTTTAAAATACTTTGATAACAAAAATCCACGTGCATAAAAACATATCGCAATAAAATAATGCCACGTCATATTCCGTGTGTGAAACTTGATTCGAAATACTTGACGCAATTATATTCGATATCATGATTGTGACGTAAAATCATAGGTATATTCAGCAACAAAAATTTAGTGGAGTCACCTATATTTAATTCCATACTAGGTTAGGTACAAACAGTATTTTTTGCATTCTCTTCTTTCATATTTTCTGTAGATATCTAGAGCTGATTTTTATTAACACTTTGGACACATTTGTCTATATGAAGGCATCCCATAGCTAGATCTTAAACTTCTTAATATATAAAATCGTGGCGTGACTGACTGGCGCCACTGTCTGTCTGTGCGTTGTAACAATCAACGCACAGATACTTTTTCGACCGAGTCTGAGTGTTGTGGTACCAAGGTACTCATAGTTCCTGATACCCATGATACAGGGAATCCTAGTGTGGGGTTAGAACTATGTATGTGTCAGTCCCAGAGTCCTAAAATTCGGAAGGTAAGTTAATTTTACTGTATAAAAAGTGCACCCCGTACACTAAGAGTGAGGTGCACTAAGAATGGATTTTAATAAATGTCACCCATGTAGGACGCAGCGAAATAATAAATGATGTGTGTATGGAAAAAACTAAACGCAGACGAAGTTTTGGGCTGCTCTAGCAGTTACATACTTATTAAAAGAATAACGATGAAATCGTAGAAATAAGTACTAAATAAATAAATAAACACCCCAAAAGTCGTCTGCATAGTCCTGGGGTCTAGACAAATACCACTTTCTGTTGACGTTAACGCCTGCGGAAAGATTGAATTGTATGGGAATGACATTAGCTGCGGAAATGTGACGTGACAGCTGCCAAGTTTTACCTTGACAAATTTGCGTTAACGTGAAAGGAAAAGTAAGCGTGAGGTATTTGTCTAGCCTCCCTGGCCCCACAGAAGGAATTCCCTATGTCGATACCGTCAGCTTGCTTAGCATGAGCACCCAAGACAAAATTTTGTTTACGAAAGAGAAGACAAAAACTATTTCTGTCGCCTATTCTGTCAAAAAAGAGAGGGACAAAATATTTTTTCTTCTCGGTGGAAGACAAAACCATTGTCTTGCGTCTTTTTGCAAATCAGGCTGGAACTACAAGTAACATGACACAACAGCCAGACCCGGTAGAAATAATAACGTAGATTACGCATAGCAAAAATTAAGCTGTCTTCCAACGGGATTTTGTCATCGACTGTACCTACTATACTGTTTGTTAGTTAATCTACGAATACATAACGTAATGTTTAAGATTACTTCCGTAAATCGGAATTGCTTTGTCTATATTGCTCGTGGTACCTTTGAATACCTACGATAGACATGTGGTTTTGTTAATTAAGGAGCTGATACTGAAAATACGCTATACGAATATTTTTATTATAATTTTTTTAGCAATTTCTGCTTAGTTTGTAATAGGAAAAAACTATGTTATAATTTAGATAGATAGATAGATAAACTCTTTATTGTTTATTTTTGAAAATACAAAACACAGGAATTCATAAACAGACAAGGTACAATGGGCGGTCTTATTGGTAAAATCATATACATTATAAATAAATTATGACCATAGCATTTATAAATACATAAATTTATCATAATATTTTAGAGGCTATGCTTAGGAGCATAGCCTCTAAAATAATACTTGCGACAAAAAATCTTTGATATGATTTAGGACTTACACACTATAGGTATTTTATTAAAATTCTTCGTTATTTTATATTTTTGAAAGTAATCTACGAAACAAGCAGAAAAAAAATGTTTTTCTTGCATTTTTTGTCAACGAGGTGTCGTAAGCTTCACGGTATTGCGTAGGTTTACTAGAGGTATATTCAATGGTATTGCTTTCGAAACTAGTATGGCTACTTTTTGATTTGCTAATTCGGGACCTGTCTGCATCTTAAGTACTAAAGTTTGGTTTTTTGTTATTTGAATCGTTATCTGGGGGCACGGCAGTGCTCCCGGCAAGTCGAGTAAATCTCTGGTTGCCCAAGAAAGTTCCGATGACACGATGAACGAACGAACCCCTACAAACAGTCATACTTCAACTGTTTTCAATTTTATTTCAATATCGATACGGTCTATGCCACGGGAAAAGTTTAGTTTAGTTTATCTAAGAAAAACATTCAAAAGTCGACAAAGAATTGAACATGGGATCTCTGTAATTGCGGCGCTGGATTCCTGTATAATAACCGCTGAATACAACAGAACTACAGACACACTGCAAAACAATGGGCACAGTCATGTAGAAAACAGGTAACCGGTTTGACACTTACCAGTACAAAGACTCATGACTCTTTTCTACCCGCCATGGTATCGATCACCGTGCGCGTTTGAACTAGTCCGAATATCAATATTTTAGCACACACGCACGTAATAATTACGTGCGTACCTAAAAATATCGTAAGAATCAAAACGGGAACCAATGCTTATAAACTGAAATAAAAATTTGCAGTAGTTTCCAATAACTGTTCATTCGAATGAGTTTTGACCTTTGTGGCGTAGTGGGCGAAGACCCGCTTGAGACGCAGAAGGTTGCGGGTTCGATTAACGTAGCGGGACAATTGTTTGTATGATCTGCAAATATTTGTCTAGAGACTGGGTGTTTTCTACGTAAAATATGTATGTATTTACAAAAAAGTATAAGTAGTATAAAATATCAGTCATGTAGTTTCCATAATACTCACTCTACTTCGATTTTTTTAATGATCTGTGAGAAATAATGGTGTCATTTAGATAAACCGACGGAGTTCCTGATATCCTAAAATATCACAAAAATATATCGAATACAGCAAACTACTCCCTAATTAAACTAGCAAAATGGTAATGATAACAAGACGAGAGCACTTAATTTACCACGTAGCAATTCCAAAACTAAGCCTTAAAATAGAAAATTTTAGTACAAGAAATGCCCTCTTTTCAAGTTTTAGATGCTGTTTCTGAAATATGGATCAACACAATAATTAAATAAGGTTAAATAGTTACTTATACTTACACGACAAATGATGTTATTTTTTATTATTTAATTTTAACCAATCACGTTAGTTGACATGGGATATGACAAGGTTAGTTTTTTTTCGGTTAGGCTAGTCTTTCAGAAACCGGCCGTCAGCCTATCAAAATAAGCCGTTCCCCATTGTCATTCTGTAAGTGTCATAAGAGAGCTCATGATGGAGACTGAGGTGGAACACTTCGATGGATAATAACAGTGCGCCGGTAGAGTCGGCAACAATCTGCTCTATACATGACTGCACCAAGACGTGAGCGAAATAAATTAAACATGTTACTATGAAGATGATTACGATCTATTGCTTCCATTGATTATTTATTAGGCATCGCGAGGTGCCTACTTCACTATGCAGTGGCCAGATCATCAGGCAGAATCGTGGAGGTAAATCTCACGGTAACTTACATTTACACGCAAGGAGGGGGGTAATATGTTTGTGGTGAGAAGTTGTTTGTCTGTTATCATTTTTCTTCGAAAGGACTGAATCAATCGCAGTTTTTTGAATACTACTTAATTGGCAAACAAGCATTCGGCCCACCTGTTTGAAGAGGTTACCGGCGCGTGTAACACCAGAGGTATCACTCGCACGTTGCCGATTTTGAGACATAACAGACACCCAGGGTGTCTAGACAATTACAACTTTCTGTTGGCGATAACGTCTGCGAAAAGATTGAATTGTATGGAAATTACATTAGCTGTGGAAATGTCACGTGACTGCAGCCAAGTTTTACCTTGAGCGTGAGGTGTTTGTCTAGACCCCAGGTGAAGACTCATGTGTCTGTAATTTCACTGGTACCCTTTAAACTGGAATACAGCAATGCGAGCATTACTGCTTGTTAGCAAAAATAGGTATGGTGGTAGTACTTCCTTGAATGAGCTCTACAATAAAGCGCGTTTTTTTGCAATCGTTTTAAATATGACTTGGAACCGTTTCGAGACCAGACATGTACTCGTATTAATTATTGTCTTTTTATCGTAATCTACAGAACTAGGTAAGTACAAGGTTTGCTTATTTTATACCTAAACATTTTGTTTTTCGGAAATTTAAGTGCTAAGTTTAAATGAGTAAAAACAGTCACGGTTATTAATTTGAGGACCACTAAGATCGTATTTTATGATAAAAAAATATGCTTATCTACATTCATTTGTCATTCATTTTTGACCAAGGGCCTAAAGTCTACACATTAATTACCGAGTACCATATTCATAGTTGTGTTCCCGTTACATTTTTTGATTAGGCAATTAGCGAACAATAACAAAAAGTTATCAAATCCCACGTTAAGTTCCCATGACATCAATCTTCCCTGTTTTGATTTCTCCATTAGGAACAGATTGCAAAAATTTAATTTCACATTCAGTATACAAAACCGTCCTTTATAGTGTCAAACATAAGCTTCATTTCAGCTTGCTATAAACAGAATGATGGTAAAAAAATCTTTGGTATACCCACGCACGGAACACCCGCATATTTTTCCCTATCTCTTGTCCAGATTAAATTCACACCGTAGGGTGGCTTTGGCCACCCTTAGCCATGGTGAAGTAGGTACTGGTAAAATCATATGACATTAGACTTGAAGTAGGAATTTATGTGGGAAACACTTTCTAAAAAGCATTATGAAACTAAACCCATATTACAGTCGGATAACAAACAAAAAAATGGATGGCCGCGGCAGACGTGTAGCCCAAGAGGTGCCGGTTCGACTGTGTGCATGTTCTGCAGATATTTGTTCCGGGTGTAGTTGTTGTGGAACCACGGTACTTGTAATTACTGATACCCACGACAAACGGAATCCTAGTTTGACGACCTCTGTGGCGCAGTGGGACTGTGCCACGGGACAAATGTTTGTATCTACAAATCTGGTCTGGGTGTTTTCTATGTATAATATGAATGTATTTACAAAAAAAAATTATATAAGTAGTATATCAGTCATGTAGTTCCCATAATACAAGCTCTGCTTAGTTTGGGGCTAGATGATGCTGTGTGAAAATGTCCAGCATTTTTTTTTTTTTTAATGAATATGCCTGTTGGCTGTTTATTTTGTGTATTTATTTATTAAAGCCGAGTTGAATTTACAACATTTTAAAACCCTGTCAGGTATTTCTACAAGCATCCCACCCCTTAAGGACGTATGGTTTTTTACCTTTATTAATGTCAACGATCTGCTGGTTACTCTTTTTTCTATGTCCTTTGTCATCTGTAGAGTTGGTGATATTATTTGTCCTATATAGACATATTCATCCACGTAATCTATGTTACCTCGCAGCCGGGCGAGGTATTGGTCACTCAAGGAGATATTAAAGAATAAATCAATACCTGTGATAGACAAAAGCAAAGTATACAATACATGTATACTACCTGTACACATGTGGCTGTCAATCCTGGGCCCTGTCTAAAGCCAACATCTAAAGATTAAAAGTTTGCCAACAGGGAATGGAAATAAGCATGTTCAATGTCAGATTGAAGGACCGGAGGAGACTTACTGACATAAGAAATAAAACCAGAGTAGCGGATGTAACGACCAAAGTACGCAAACTAAAATGGAAAGCGCCGGAGACGCAGACCTGTAAAACGATGGGAGGATAATTTACCCAAGGGATGGCAAAGAATAAGTTTAGACCGAGTGGAATGGCATAAAATGCAGGAGGCCTAATTCAAAGGACCACCTGACTGCAAGGATACTGGTGTCACAATATCATAATATAAAACATGTAATAAGTATTAATATAATTAGTATGTAAGCATTTATAAATAATTTTGTGTAAGTAACAGTCAGTGAATAAAGGTTATTTTTATTTATTTATTTATTTATAATGTCACAGAAAACTACATTCTGATCCGTTACGCTGCTTCACATTCCATGATTGATTGCAGCGCCCTCAAGTGACTTCCGATAGATAGAGTCCGTTCCATCCAAAGGTTGTTTGATAGAGATCGCTAATCAGCGATAAGACCTCTCATTGTACGTTTTTTTGTACATTTTAAATGTTTATACTATTTATTTAAGCTAAAATATTTGGTGTGCAATAAAGTATTTTCTATATATCTATCGAACCATAAGAATAACTTTATTTGAAAAATAAACAAAACAAAACGAACAATATCTTATTTAGGTTTATGTTGTTGATTTACTGTTAACTAATTAGTACAATTAAAATAAATGACGGTAGAAATACATTTTAAGAACACTTACGAGTACCTTGCGTACTAGTTAAAACTTATTGGAACACTAACCGATGTCGATGTTTCATTGTTGTCACTAATACTTAGGCAAAGACTTAGGCGTGTCTTAGTGACACATATCTTTTGGTATAGCAGGTAGATAAAGTTAATGTATAAAACTTAACTATTACCACTAGTAACGTACGATACGTAGAACGATGAGTCTAAATTTTACTGAAACTGAAAAACCAAGGTAATATTATTAAGTCACCATCTGCATATTTTTAACATCTGATAAAAAAATATTTAAGTTTAGTCAACATAACCTGTAAAACCTTGTTGAAATAAATATTGTTATTTTATTCGACTTAACTTGTCCATCCGCGGAAGGTTAACTTCTACTAAGTTAAGCTACCACGGACCGAAAATACTAAATCATTGTGTAACCTAATTCCTTAAATTATAGAGATAATCAATTTATAAAAAGCAAGCCAATCGTAGAACTCATCTGCCGTACATTTTAAAGCAATTAATTTATTACATTCTTCTAAGGAAAATAGCAAAGTTTTAGATTATTATGATTTATTTCGTCATATCAAGGGCACGCGTAAAATAATAACAGCTACATGTTATTTTACAAAACATTAACTCCATCCCAAAAAAAATCATTGTAATCGTAGATTCCATCAACCATCTAATTAACCAGTCACTTATAATCAGGGCCTGGATTTTAATAGTTAGCTTGTATAATTTCTATGAGGTAACGGGTAATCATACTAGGTATCTATGATCACAGATTGCGAAAGTTTGAATTTTTGGATGTTTGTAGCTAAGAAGCTCCGTAATAACTGAACCAATCTGGATGAAAAAAATAGAATAACAAATAGGCTACTTTTAACCGGGTACCGGGCACACACGTGGACGTAATCTATACTCGACCTGATCAAAAAAGAGTAAAAAATGTGAGATCTCCCATCAGGTGTGTCATAATTATGGTCCCACCTTAATCAACTCCTTACCTTCGTTATGTCTCTGATCACTTACTTGCATTCCCAAACTTAGAAGTAGGTAGAGCTACTAAATATTATAAAATATTTACACGTGGGCTTGGTTCTTATCAATGAAATCAATATGATATTTTTTGTAGTGGCAACTGCCGTCCTATTTAATACAGTACACGTCTGTTGTAATACGCACGAGACCCTTGCGTGGTCAAATAGACACTGATTATATAAAAAATACGAGTAATAATACCTTGTGTTGTATTTTTTCCTCCTTATCAAAATCATGGAAAATAGCTGAAAAAATCCAATATGCTCTTGGTAGAACAAAATCCATACAGGAGGTACATTTTGTAAGGAGATTAAAATAATTCATGGGAAAAATATTTTCCAAAACAAAACGCAAGATGATCAAAATAAATCCAAACTACTCATCACAAACTCATGATTGAGTTCAATGACAACAAATACAGAATGTAGCTGTTGTATAGTGAACTGTCGTATACTTTAAACAAGTCGATTTTTTTTCAGCAAAAACATAAAACCGACTTCTTATACACGACACGAAGTTAATAAAAAATCCAATATGAGTTTTAATCCTAGATTTTTTTCATTAAATGTATATGGGACCACCCATAAAGTAAACCCTGTCCATTAAAAAAATAATCATAAAAATCGTTTCACAATTGGCGTAGATTTCGCGTAACATACATACAAAATAAATCATACAGACGAATTGAGAACCTCGTCACTTTTGAAGTCGGTTAAAAATGTAACGCAGTAGGATTACCAGGGGTCTAGACAAATACCTCACTCTCCTTTCACGCTAACGTAATTTTGTCAAGATAAAAATTGGCAGCAGTCACATGACTTTTCCACAGCGAATGTCATTTCCATACAATTTCATCAGCAGGCATTAAAAATTGGTGTTTGTCTAGACTCCTCTAGACTCAGGACTCCTCGAAGATTTGTACAACACATTAGGTGCATGATCATCAACAATTCAGGGATAAGTGATTTCAGTCCACACTTAATTTAGACGACACTCGCACACTCATTGGCCGCGCACTATATTAAATAACTAATAACGGTGCTCTTAATGAGGGGAGTTGCGGGTACTACGAAGCGCCCGCATCGTTACTAGTGGTGCGCCAATTTAACCGCGTCTCCCCTCGGCTATTTAAAACGATAGGGTGTCGAACGAAAACACTTCAACTGTTTTGCTGTTTAAATTAAACATTAGAATAATTACACATTCGTTATAATTACAGTTTAAATGAAGCTTTAATTGAAGTTATGTACCCGAGTAATCTTAAACAAAAAAAGCAATTTAAATTCACCAATCGTTTAGGCTAAGAAGCCTTTAACAATTTTTTTTAAATTTCTTAGTGAAAACATACAGTACTTAATACATTGGTATGGAGTTAGTAGCTGTAATTATTTAATAAAACATAATTAAATAAAATTAAAATATTACCAACACTATTATCCACAGCTTGCAGTAATAGTCATAAACTAGATGAGATCTTGAATAGAAGCAGAATATATTAGTTGAACCTTGACGAAAAGGGTCGAGTATCCTACCCTCGCACTCTATGCTGATGACAGTGGTCTTGTTGTTGGTCTAGACTTTTATAGGGTCCAACGATATTGGATTACTAGCTTAGTTAAGATAAAACTAAGAAATACTCGGCATTTCGCAAATAGACGAAAGGTTACTTCAAATTTCGGCTTGAGCAAAGCGATATCTGGCTTTTAATTAAACAACAATTCACCCAAACGCTATCCTTTTACACATAGCAAGAGACGCGGGTACGATTCCATATCTGACAGCACCACAGAAAAATAAACAAAGTCTTTCGAATGATCTCGCGGTTTCTCGAGCGTGATGTTATTAAGCTCGAAATATCCCCAGTGGAGTGGAAATGCACTATTTTTAGCTAATTTGCGTGCACCTAAAACGCGAGTCACGTACAAAAACAAAAGAGAAGCGACGACCACCGCCATGCTTTCTTGGAATACTGAGACTGGGGGTACGGAGAGAATTCAGAATCGTTTTGAATTTACTTTGGCCCTTTGTTAAATACTAAAATACTTGAGTGTTTCGTTTTAAGTTAAGTACCACAAGTTAGTTGTAGACTCGGCGTAGCCTCGGTATATAATTCTCTTTCCCTTTTGTTAGTTAAATGTTAGTCAGGGAGAGATAAATAGTTTTCCACAACTGACTTTTGGTAGCTTTCGGTAGAAGAAAGCAGAATTTCGGTACAAGGCAGAGCAAAAAGATTAAATCTTTATTGTTCGACACAACGCAGATTGAAAGTGTTGGCTTTTGTGTCGATTTGTTGCGGAACAAATGTTTACATCATCTGCAAATATTTGTTTCAGCCGAGTCTGTGTATTTTGTTTATCATGGCCCGTACCGTAGTTTCTGATAACCACGACATAGGGAATCCTGATATGGGGTCAGAACAAAGAATGCGACTGTTGGGTGATATTCATTTAATAGAAACGCTTATATCATACTAGCTTCTGCCCACGTCATCACCCGCGTAGTATTCGGATAAAAAGTAGCCTATGTGTTATTCTGATGTATAAACTATATTACTGTAAAGTTTATCAAAATACGTTCAGTAGTTTTTGCGTGAAAGAGTAAAAAACAACCATCCTCACAAACTTTCACGTGTATAATAGTAAAGTAGGATAAGTGTAAAAATAATCATCATCACATCATCCGGTAAACGTACATCACTAGAGATAGGCATCCTCCTTCATAGAAAGTCACAACAAACTAAACCCCCCTTATACATGGGCGCACTATATGTTTCCGGAACTGGCCACTTACGTCATCAATATAAGTAATTGCAATATTTGAAAAAAACTCTTTGGCAGTAGAAAACAGTTTGTTTCATCTAGCTGTCATGATATTACTGTCCGACTGACCAACGTGTGATAGCAGCGATAGACTACTCTATCTAGAATATTTTGTGAGAACTATTATAAGCCTATATTGAATCAGTCCTTGACGGAATTCGTTATATTTACAAAGCATTTTAAGTTAACCGTCCGTTTGTTTGTGTAGGCAGGCAAGCGATACGATAACTTTACTGCACATTGATAGATTATAGAAAAGGTTTGGTGTGGATAAGGCTTTTATTGAAAAATAAACTAACATGGACTGTAAAACCGTTTGCCAACTACACTATCATTGTTAACCGTAAGAAGTTACCACTAAAAATAATATGACACATGTCTCCTGAGATTGTCTGTTTTTTCATTCTTCGAAATGGCTTAGCCTACTGTAATGTGGTGTTTGCTCGTTTAGTATGACCTAGAGGACTGTTCATACATAATTGTATCGTCAAACGCCAGTAAGGAGTGCTGCGATAGATGATGGAATACACGAGCCGGGTTGTATTTTGATAACTGTTTTCTACCTTATCCAAAACATTCTTACATCACTGACTCATTGCATAGTGTACAGTCGATATCATTGTATATATGCTAACACAGGATAGGGGTATCATATCAGCCTTCCTGTTATAAAAATAAGGGTCAATTCGGAGTGAGTAACAACATTATTTCAGGTTGATATCAGAGTGAGAGAAGCAGGGGAAGAGGTCGAGGCTATCTGCTGATAAGGATGAATTGTCGATGAGTATACTCGGTCCTTTGAAGCTCAAGGATAAATTATCGTCTATTCTATGTACAACCTAATTTTGCTTCTAGGTAGTAGAGCTACTAATGATACAAGCATTCATTGTACGTATTGACTTCATTAATACGATTTGTACAATATAGTACTTTTGTTATAGGTACATGTGAAAGAGTTTGTTGGGAAAAATATGACGATCTTGACTGCCACCAAGCCGGATTGCAGTGTTCCGGTTTGTAGGGTATGGGTGCTGTTGCACACATACTCATATACAATAGATAACAGGAACTTAAGACAGAATAGTATAGCGGAGCGGAGTATATCGTCTTCATCAGAAATCAGGTTTATTTGATTGATGCCAAAATGTCGTGCTTGAGACTACACAAACAGTCACTAATTCTAGATTAGAATTTTTATAGTTAGTTATTAAGTACCTTCTTTTAAGTAGGTACCTACTATATAATATACCTACTACCTACTTATAGTACTAACCAACCAACAATGTTTTTGTGTGTAGGCATACATTAATAGGGTGATAATAATGTTGATTTACGAATGTCTGGTGTAATTAATGGAGCTGTCTATTTTTAGTTTTGGCTATCAAAGTATTTACAAAGTAACAATAAAACTGGCTAATGGTAGATATTTTAGACGCT
Organism: Perizoma flavofasciatum; assembly: GCA_958496245.1. Lineage (NCBI taxonomy): Eukaryota > Metazoa > Arthropoda > Insecta > Lepidoptera > Geometridae > Perizoma > Perizoma flavofasciatum. Next base: position 6,408,747 of record OY292433.1, read on the forward strand.
AAACTACTTAAAAAAATTATAATAAAGATTATTAGAAAGATAATACTTTGGATTCGGGTCAACCAATCATATATTTCGAAATAAATTTTAAAATAGCCTTAAAATCATTATCATTTATTGATATTCTTGCATGGCAAAGGAAATATTTATGAAAGTAGGTGATCAGTTTATAAGACCATCATTAGATAGGTCTCATGTTACATAAATCTGCGTGTTGAGCTACTAAAGGAACAGATGAAAGGATACTGCTTGCAACAAAAATACGAATATCCATATGAATACGTTAGTCAGAATAGACTAGATAATGAATGAATATCATCAGGGTAGGGGGTAAAACCGACGGCTGTACTTGAAAAATTAAGGCGTATGGAAGAATGCTGTGTCGCTCCACGTAAATTGGGATAAAAGTCAACGAGATGAGAGATTATTGAATGCCTTCAGTCTAGTTACCTACAAAATCTTCTAGACATAAGGGCACAGTTTGCATCTTCGCTGAACACAAAGTGTAGGCACCTATTATATTATATTTTCTTAGAAAACGGGTCTGTGATTGTAAATGTTGAAGTACATATAGCAAGTTTAATACAATACATCTTATCGGATAATCGGCTATAGCTGCATGCTGACGATAAGTTGACTTGCCTGCATAATCGGTTACCTAATGAGATATTACGCAAAACGGTGTTATTACAACTACTTGCGATTTGTAACCGTTTAAAATCGGTAAAGGCAATACCTATTTCGCAGGAAAAAATCCAAATACCTTTAAGTCGATGTGAATACATATTTGCTAGCTCTTGTTGATAGCTGGTGAGTTTGTAGATAACTGGTTCGGTACGATCTCTAAAGAACATAACAAAGCTTTTCATAGACACATATTATTAGATGACATCGCAAATAGAACCCGGATTCATTCTGAATGGCACAGTACCATTGTGTACTGTGATAATATCATGTTGAAAATAATATGCACAACCCACAGCACAATTAAATAGAATGTTACAAACACAGAATAGCACCCACTTTTACTCTCGTTGCAACCGCTGGCTACCACAGAAGAAATAATAGTAATAATAGTACCAATACTCACTTCCCTCTTAAAGAGGAGGGATGACACACTATGCATCTCTTATACTCGTATGCTCACGCTGTATTTCTATCCTCTTCTGACTTCCCTTTATCATCCTCGACCATACCAGTTTTATTTGCGCTTAGTCATCTCGGGTCAGGCAAAGATAGTGGTTAATGTCATTTTATTTCTCTTCTACATTCAGCTTCGTGTCTATGTGAACTAAGTATACATACACCTATACGAAATCTGATAGATTATTCTGATGCAAGGGTATCGCCTTGACAGATATTTGGCTTACATCAATAAAAATAAAGGGTAATTTTGCAACAACGATGAACATAGCTGTCCTTGGTGTAAATATGTATAATGTTAATGAATGGAAGGTTATGGTTCGTGTAACATCAGACTAAATTAGAGATTATTAAAAGACGATCGACGTCTTATGAAATATAATACATACATATAGGTTAGGTTGTCTTGAAATTTCATCAGATTATTTGCAGGTTCTATACATACTTACAGTTTAGGTACATCACTTACTTACAATGTGATTGGATATAATAACTATAAAACTATTTTACTATCTACTGTCTCAAAAATCTATGGCCTAGTTATGACCTTTTTTATAGCGAATAATGTATTATATATGAAATAATAAATATAAAGTAATATACTCGTATTCTATAAGTACGAATGGACGCTTAGTTGAACGTAGGATAAGGATGCTATACCTCTATATAAAAGTTAACACAACAGTAGGTATGTAAAGGTACTTAGATACGTTTATATATCTCACAGTCGTAAACTAATTTCGTTATAGGTTTTTATCTTAATGCCTCGTCCTGATAAAGCGAAGACCCACCCGCAATGACCCACCACGATGATTATTTAAACAATCTTATTAATAAATCAAAAAAAAAGGAACGATATGTCGATTATTGAATATACAAATATAAGTTTGAATGATCTTCACGCCCAGTTTTCATAGAACAATGCTTTTGCCTATTTACATAATTTGGACCAGTTTTGGTACCTACCGAAGCAGCGAAGCTTTACCAGACTTTACGATCGACTATTATGATGAATATAAATAAATCCCCATGATGAATATCTTTAATTAATGTTATCGGTGTACAACCGTTTTTAATTAACGTAAATATATAAATAAATAAAATCGAAAGATTAATTACTGAGTATTAGTAGTTAAATTATCTGATAGAGGAGGTTGGATGAAGATGACATGTTGTGCCGACCCCATTTAATGTGGGACACTATAATATATTTGATGTATTCACCTGGAAGAGCACTAACAGATTCGTAAGGTCACCAAGTAGTGGGTAGTCGGGCGCAAGTTCAAATAGAGGTGCGGATTCAATTACTGCTGCGGGACAAATGTTTGCATGTTTAGCAGATATTTATTTCGGGTCTGGGTGTTGTGGTACAACTATACTCTTGGTTATTCATATAAAAACGGGAATTTTCACGTACTGTACTCGTGGTTCCTTATACCCACGACACAGGCAATCCTAGTGTGGGATCAGGATTATGTATGCGTCTGTTGGGTGTTTGTTTATTTATTTATTACAAATGCCACAGACTTGAGTATTATCTGATAAACCCATCGATCATTTATTGGAATACTCCGATGGCACGATGCACAGGCTTAATGAAAAAAAAACCCTATTATTAATATTATTTATTTTAAATGCATTGGCGGGAGTAAGATGGTAGGAATAATGGTCGGAGAGCTTTTACGTGATTTACATATAACTCTGTATTTTCAAAGACGATAAAGGTTTCGTACGATCTAAGCAGACGCTATCTCTACAAAACTTCGAAATAAAATCAAATGAGTAGGAAAGAACTTAGGCTATCTTCTTAAAGATTATTTCTTCTAGGTTCAATGTTTATCCTCAAAAAGACACATAAGTTACAAGTAAGTGTATGTTAGTAATACAATGTAATGTTCAGCAGGTTTAGCTTTTTAAATTTGATATTATAATTTTTTGCCGAAGGTTGTTTGGATCTTAGGCCATAAAATAAATACATAAATAAATATTTTATACATAATCAGATGAAATTATAGTCTAGCATTGAATCTGAAGAAAATAAATACGCAATATCCTCGGATCAAACGCCCTTGTAAGATAAAAGTAAACATTAAACTCGGACAAAATCTGAATAAATATGAAAATTGACTTGGACGTGTTTACCACAATCATATCATTGGTCTAAAGTTCAGATTTATAGTTTTATTTATTTGCTGTCGGTTGCAAAAATACGTGTCGTTTTTCTTTATAAATTGCCTAAGCAGGTTCGTTGCATGAATTGAGCCCTTGCTCATATGAAAGAGCCCTCGCTCGCTAAATAGATCACTTGTGAAACTCTCATAGACACCTTGAGTAGGTTTTCCTGTAACAATATCGAATAATGATCCACTAATTACTTTTTAAGGAAATAACATAGGAAATTCTCGAAACTATAATTAATTAAGCCAAGTTTTGCCTTGATTATCCAATCGGCAATCTCTATAATTTCTATCGTTTAATAAGCTAGAGCGGGAACCCAATTAGCGGGACAAATTAACGTAAAAGATTATTGACGGCGCTTGTTGCAGGCTCTGATCGGCACCACGTGAATACTACAATATATTGGTACTACTACTAGTATATTATTATAATATATATCTAGTTCCAAACTGACTACGGCATGCAATAAACATTTCATTTTGCCAAAAAAAAAAAAAGATATAACGATGACTTTCTAAATTGAAACAGACTGTCATGTCGAACTTTTAAAACATTTTAAAGATTTCAAAGCTTCTCTTTTGAAGCTCCGAAATTCCACTCGTTGCTTTGACCTATGATTTTTTACTGCCGCCACAGAATACATAAATAAATAATAACCCAAACGGCACATCCATAGTCCTGAAACCACACTAGGATTCGTTTAAAAAAAAACAGCTCTAGGCTTGGTGTATCTCTTCGCAATAAGAAAAAAAAGAACTCTGATAAGCGCAGAGCATAAACAAAATAAGTGCAGACAGATCTGATTTCTATGAGAATGCGTACCTTATCCAGTTTGAGACCCTCCCTAATGAGACTCCACAATATTTGATTTAAAATTCCGTCCCCAAAGCCGAAATTTCATGTCCCATTAAAGTGTCGTAAATAAGCAAGGCTAATTGTGGCTTTTATTGTTTTTGTCGCATTTTTCACTTTCAGATGTCAGGTTTCAATTTCAGTAAAAATCCTTGAATAACAGAGCTTCTAATTCTTTGAGATTTAAAAATACGATTTTGACTTCAATGTCCATCAGATGAAAATCCGAAGATTCTATAATGCATCATCAGACCCGCTGATGGTAATGATGATTCTGATTCATTCTATACATATCTCATAACAATCTAGTGGCTATCCACTAAATCAGCTGTAACCATGTAACTTGATACCAAAATTTTTCTCGCTAAACATTTGACTTGGGAAAGGCACACGGGCACACCAATATAATATTTTAGGACACTCTGTCCAAGTTCGAATAATTTTGCCTCTAGTCTATACTAATATTATAAAGAGGAAAGATTTTTTTGATTGTTTGTTTGTTTGTATAGAAAAAAGTCCGCGAGGGAATATATCTTACTATCATAGTTAAGTCACAATAGCAGCTTTTGTGTTCTAAATTAAAATTAATTAGATCGCTGATATTCCCACGGAATCGAAACTTACGCGGGTGAAACCGCGGGGCGCAGCTAGTGCTCTAATAAAGCCCGTCAAAACCATTTCCAACATTAACTACGATATACCCACTTCACAAGGCCTGTCGTAATTCGCGTGTCCGAGCTTTGTAACACAAATTATTTGTAGCATTGCGCAAGAGTTGTTCAGCTGTGTACTTTAGTCGGTAACATGATCTACAACTGCGCAGTCAGCAGCATAATTTAAACGACACCATTAAGTGGTTGGCCATTGGTACAGTGCGTCACAATATTACCTACTCCACCAATCTCTGCACCTGGTACAGCGCGGTTGCATAGTTTCGTCATTCTATCTAGAAGGTGCCGAATTCAAAGATTAAATTCATTACGTCACGTAAAGTCTTACCCTCTTATTCATAATAAATAATTCTTACCCTGTTCTTTTCTAATACTAAACAAAGGATAGATGCAGATGCTGCTAAAGTTAGTGAGCGATTATGAGAGAGGATTAAATTGCGCGCCCCGGTATTCAGTTAGTCAAGTCAAATTTCACTAAATATGAAATAAGGTGTGCAATTTGGCAAGAAACCGAGAGAAGATTTTAAGAACAAACCTTAGTATAAATTTTACGTATTGCGTTGTGTTCAACATTGGGGCATTAAGTTTATGATAATTATGCGTGTATGATGAGTGATTGCTGTACGAAATCAGAAAAATGATTCAAGGTATTTTATGCAATAAACACACTGACTCAAAGTGAAGCGATAAACAAGCGAAGCGTCAGAATAATAATCTCTAGCTAATATTATAAACGAAAGTATGAATTAATGTTCTGCTAAATATCTTCGAACCGATTTGGATTTTTGAAATTTGGTATAGTTCGTTAACCAATAAAACATGCGTTAAGATAATACATCACGCAGAAGGTTGCGAGTTCGATTTCCCGCCGCGGGAAAAATGATATGCAAATATTTGTCTTGGGTCTGGGTGTTTTCTATGTATATATAATTTGTATGTATTTACAAAAAAGTATTTAAGTTGTAAAGTACATCAGGCATGTAGTTCCCATAATACAAGAAAGAAGCTAGACATATATAAAAAAGCGAACTGGTTGCTAGACTACTTATAGCCTCTTTCTATGTTTTTCAAAATAAATACGTAAGTCGATATAACATAAAGTTAAGTATTGTACTTAAGTAACATCCCACGGCTTCGCCCGCGTAACACGCGGATAAAAAGTAGCTTATGTGTTATCCTAGGTCACAAACTATACATTTTCCAGATTTCATCCAAATCGGTCGAGAGATTATAGAGATTATTAGCAACAAACATGTAAACATCCAAACTTTGATATTTAGAATATAAGTAGGATATAATATTTAGAGTCAAATACTCGTCGTTTCAACTCTATGAGTCTACGTACTTATGACAGTGCGCCTTGAGCCGTGTTACAGAATGGTCTGCATCAATTGTGGCGAGCTGTAGATACCATTGTCGAGCATTAGTAAGCAACCGGTGCGCACTCAAGGTCAATTGCTCCACCGTAGGCATCACTTCCTAGTTGGCATGCTTAGGCAATGCCTCTCACTCGAATTAGGCTTCTGTTACAACTTGGACTTGCAATACTGGGATTGATGAATCAACGATGATTCGATGGTGTATACACGCCTTCTTCGTTGTGTCACCGGTTATTTCTTTGTCACCATGCGATTGGACAGTGATCTGACCAGGGCGTCTAGACAAATACCACTTTCTTGGCAGTAACGCCTGCGGAAAGTTTGAATTGTATGGAAATTACATTATCTGTTGTAATGTCACGTGACTTCTGCCAAGATCTTCCTTGATAAGTTTGCGTTAACGTGAAAGGAAAACTAAGCGTGAGGTATTTGTCTAGTTAGACCCCAGGTTGAGGTATGGTGGCCCTGAAAAGAGACTAGTGATTAATGTTGAGAGAACCGGTGTGGTAAAAAGATTTGGTGTGCCTTCTGGAGGCTCCTTACATGCACGTGCCCCGGTCTTTGAACTTTAGGTTCTTGTACATGCCCATTCACAAAGTATTGTTAGCAGACATGCGTTTCTACACGATGTTTTCCTTCAACGTTTGAGAGAACACATGTGCTCTCAGTAGTTTTTATATGGTTGCGCAGGGTACATATAGCCTTAAAAGACATATCTTAAAAATGACAAAATCGAGTCTGCATCTACATAGATACTGATATACATCAGTATCATACATAACATACCATATAGGTACCAGCTGTTACTACCTACTGCCTGCATACATACTACGCATAAATCGTGCGTGTTAAACCACTTGATTACAAAGTTTAGTTGATCACTTATGAAAAAAATGATTTTTTTCCTTATCCATAATGAATAACTATAAAGGTAGCCAAAGATGCCGTTTCCTTATTGCACTATGATTGTACAAAAAGTACCTATAAACAGTTAATGTGAAGAATAAATTGGACAGGATTCATATCTTTATCTTCTGATGGCTTTTGGATGAATTTACGAGTATGAGAAGAATACGGTATCACATTAGTAAACGCGCAATGTAAGTACATATATTTCGCGTAGTATTTTTATTTTTTATTTTGCTTCTTACTTTTTTACCCGCGACGCTAGTAGCCCGTATATGTGTTTGGGTTAAGACGTAGTTTGGTTGTTTTTTTTTTAATTTTTCGTAAGGTATCTAGTTATATGCTATTAATTGAAGTGAATATTTCGTACAAATAATGATGATAAAGTATGCTTATAATTGCAAATGAAATCTAAAAGTTTTTAATAAATTTAGAAATATTAAAATGGTAACCTACTTATTGGTAAATAATTTTATTTTTATTTGTATTTAATTTAATTGCATATCTGCGCGGGTACACACCTATCTCAATTCTCAACAGATTAGTATTGCAAGATTATTAGTCCTCTGGTATTGCAAGCGTCCATAGGTTACGGTACGTACAGGTGGGTTGGGTATGCTTGGCTGCCACTTAAGCTTTATACAAAAAATATTATTAAAATCATTTATATTCATTCTTGTATACTTATCATGCCCGTATCATGTTAGTATTCCACGGCGTTACCAAAATCAAAGGTTGTTGGTTTACGATCCCGGAACAATGGCTGGTGATCACGGCTGATGTAGTTGACTGACTTTATGTAGATATTTGTTTACACTGCACATCCTACACGAGTTTACGATTGTCCTTTATATCTTGGTAGAAGATAAATAGTAAGTAAATATCTTAACATCTGACAAGCTTTGTGTTTAGGTTAGGTACTGTCGATAATAAGCGCGAGTTAATATAGCAATATAGCTTTGATGGTGAATTGCAATAGGTACTTTACAACACATCATCTTTATAATCTTTTTAACAAATAGAGAGCACTAATAAAAAAACTCCCAACACATAATCCTGACCCCACTCTAGGATTCTCCTGTATCGTGGGTATTAGGAACTATGAGAACCACAGTACTCCAACACCCAGAACCAGAATAAATATCTGTAGAACATGCAAATTCCCGTTTGTCTATAGCGGGAATCGAACTCAGCCTCTTATAGTCGGTTACTTGCCCGTAATCTCACCGATGTCTTACCATTGTTTTCATTTTGAGCGTTAAAAATATAAATAAATAATACTAAATATTTTTCACACAGCATAATTTAGCCCCAAAATAAGCAGAGCTTATATTATAGTAACTACATGACTTATATACTACTTATAGACTTTTATTTTGTAAATCAATTCATATTATATACAAAGAAAACACCCAGACCCGAGAAAAATATTTGCAGACCGTATGGTCTGCAAATATTTTTGTCCCGCGTTGGGAATCGTTTATCCCGCGGTGGAAATCGAACCCACAACCTTCTGCGTCTCAGGCGGGCTTTTGCCCACTGCGCCGCTGAAGTCAATCGTCAAATGAGATAGTATTGGGTCACAAAATGTATAGATCGGTACATTCGTGAGCAAGGAAAGAAAAAAGGTACGAGTACCTAACAATACTCTGCGAATGTTCTTTTGTTTGAAATACAGACCACCTTTTGTACACGACTGTATGTGTCATGAAATTAGCACAAAATATGCGACTCATTGACTATGTTAATCGCATACTAAAATAAAACATAAACTCAGCAGTGAAACATTAATACATTTATCGCCGAGTACATAACGGTTGGTACTGAGTGTCATGTTGTCCAATAGGTACTTGATAAGCCAGCAATACAGGAACGTAACCAGGAGATGGAGAGGGGGAAATGGGACACTTTTGCCTGTTAGCAATAAGTTTGGGTATGTCTTATGCTAGTCTCCACTAATGTCCAAAGTCTATTTATTTTATAGAAACTTGTTTGTAGGAAAAGGAATCAACTTAGGAACTGCCAAAGTTTAGTCGAAACGGACCTTAGTGACAGATGTGTCAAGTCTTTGTGCAGATGGGCTTATCTAATTCTCTCATATTAATACCTATCCCAGTTTGGGACAGCGAAATAACGCACCGACGACACCCTACACTCATGAATTTGTCGTAATAAAAATAACTAGCTAGTAAGTACCGAATTAAAACTGAACATTATATTTAGAATTTATGATGAAGAACTACTAAATTTGCTACCGAACGTCAGCAAAATCGACGACAGTAGTATTCAGAGTACGTAATTGGTGTCAGTCGTCCCTAATCAGACAAAACAGGCTATATATGCTATATGGTACTTAATGGTTGGCGTGGGCGTATTTGCAGTCTGTGACGATTAACAGTTATTTGAAAGCTACCATAATGTAAATAATAAGTCGAACTAATTGGCCCCACTCATCCTAACTACGTTCTTCTAGGAAAATAATAACAAACAGTTCCCAGTTTCAAATTTATCGTCCGTAAGCATGTACTGAAATTAAATAAGCATTTTATAGAACAAAGAGCGATTGCACTGCGATTATGGGTTGAATGTATTTACTTATTAACGGAATACGTTTATTATTCACTTTACTTAGTGTAAATGGCTAAATACCAGCGATGGTAACATACTCTATGTTACTGTGAACGGAATCCGTGGAGCATAATCTCGTTGGTCTAAGATTACTCATCAGTTTATTATTACCCATTACGTTGTACAAACAGGATGTCGCAAAACATGTATGTACCCAAAAGAGGGTGATCTAAGTGAAAAGGTTTTTAAAAAAAAAACTTTTTTTTTTCCAGGAAAACCATTCTTTTTTTGTGAAAAGTCATAGAATAAACCCCTTACTTATAAGTTGCTTAACTAAACAGTGTTTTTTTTGTTTAATTATTTTATTTCATTTCATTTATTCACATCTTTTGACACATTGCGCATTCTTGGACAAGTCAAATTTACAAAAAATAAGTTTAAGATAATAATAAAATTTAAGAAAAAAAAAATTAGGTACTTACAAAACATAAAAAAGTAACACGTTACATAATAGTACAAAACTTAAAGCAGTAGTAATTTAATCACTCATAGACAATTTTTATAACTAAGGCCCTTAAAGTTGTTACCTCTTTGTTACAGAATGATCCTCTTTCGGGATAGTATACATGTTCTGGGATAACCCGTACAACTTGCTTAAAAGTTGGGGATACAGTTACATCGCACAGTCGTATTTAAACCCCCTATAGTGACCACTAGCCTCAGCAACAGCACTAATTTAATTTAAAACAACAGTTTAACAATGTGCACTCAGTAAAACACGGTGTAGGGTACCGGATGTTTGCTCAAACAAACTCATACCGAAATAACTTTGAATTTGTGAATATGTACCCTTTGTTATGCGGGTGGTTTCATTACCATTAAAAGGTTTTAAGATTATAGCACCAACGTAAATCCATTCAATCATTGACAAAAAGAAGCAAGCGCGACACTGCAAACAAATAATCATACAAGAAAACAGTCACGCTCACGACTGTATAATAATAATTTATTAATTAAAAACAACCATTCCTTAAGCATATACTCCTACAATAGCCCAGTTTATCACCCAATATTTCCAATAGTTTCATCAGTCGCCATCCACAAAATAACGTTTTTTATATATTCTGTTGTACGAAAAGGCTCTTAGTGTTAGCTTCGGCTTCACAAATGCCTGTAAAGGCTCCAGGCATAAGCCTGAGATTTATTAAATAAATAAAGAGGAATAATAATAAATAATGTTTATTTTAGAACAATGATTACTTACAAGGCCGAATACAGCCCATAAAGTACCTGAGGTGTCTACGAGTGTGGTTGATTAGGTAGGTCCTAACTAAGGTACGCCAGAGAACTGAGTTCGAATGCAGGCCAGTGGGGAGTGGGACCAACAATAAAGGTGTTGATTTTGCAGTACTTGTTTCATAATGCGGGCGTTTCATTAGCATTCAACAAGCTTTTCCACAATCGTTATCTATCTTAACCTAATTCTATGACTACAAAGTTGATAAGACTGTCGCAATCAACTTAATGAATCGATCACTACATTAACTGCAGACGTACAAGAACTTTTAAAGGGCTTATTCTCAATTGCACCGGAAAAACGCACGTGGCGAAAACATGTACGGTCTCATTACGAAACGTGGTTTAAGTCAAGTTTAAGAAAAAACTCGAGTTTAGACTTTGGTTTTAGAAAAATTGTTATTACGAAACGAGGTTTAAGCCAAAAACCGCAGTCTATCTGTGGTTTATAATTAAACCAGCCAGCCCCCTAGTTTATTTCTGGTTTTAGCTAAATCTGTCATGTCTTTTTACAGATTTGAATGTAATTGCATGTGTACCTTCGATAATTCATACTTATCTGTTATTTTCTGTTTTCTAAACGACTAAGCTTGAAAATAGACTTGAATTTAATTAACGATATGGATTTTGATTGCTGCGATTTTAAAAAGGACATTTTAGCGCCTTAGTCGCTTACGTTTCGTTTCAAGTAAATAATCGTAACCGGAAACTTCTTTGTATAAATATATTTGATTTTATTTCAGAGAGTGTAATAATATGCTGACTGGTTATCGAGGCAAATAAATAATCATATGTTTTAATAACTGGCACCTTTTTTAAAATCGTGACGTAATAAAGCAAATTATTTTATTCAAGATTCTTGAAGGAATGAAACGTTATCGATGTTTGGAGCATGCAAAGTCCACGATCATTGGCTGTTGTCAGTGAATGAATGAATGATACACGTAGACCCGAGTATAAGTTGGGTTTAGTTAGACCTCGGAAAAATCTGCTTTTGTAATAAAGTCAAGTCTTAGCCAAAGGTATATATTTAGACCTGGACTTAGTAGTCCTGGCTTAAACTCGAGTTTAGACCACGTTTCGTAATGAGACCGGTAAGGTTTAACGATCCGAAACGCTACTCAAGATTTAAGTAGAGATGGAAAGTTAATTTATTTTTATTACCATTTACAATATCTTGAAAGAACAGGACTAAAACTGAGATTTGAAATTAACAAATATGTACTTTCATTTCAATAGAAATAAGCAGGTAACCTTTTGTACTAAAGTATTTTAAGGCTTTTTCTGTAAATTTCGTCATAGAAGTCATAAACAGATAACGTTAAGTGGTATTATGTTGAGTAGCGTTTCAGTCACAGATATTACTATAAGTTTTAGAATTTAGCTGAAACTATCTGTGACTTTTAATATCTAATATATCTGTGACTTTCCTGATATTTGAAAGCCAAGGATAAGTGCAACGTTAAGACAAAGTTAATACATAGATAGGTAATTCAAGTTATTATAATTATTTTAAAGAGATTCATGAAAACCCGAGCATAATGTTAAACAATAATAAAGTTTTTTTTTAAATTTGTTTGGAGCTCTTGGGATCATACTTAGTTAACGATAGTGTATCAGAATAGTAAACGTAATAATGCAGGAAGTAGCGATCAAGTAGTTTCGCCCAACGTGTATGCAATCAATGGCTGAGATAGTATAACTAAATTATGAGGCTCCATCGGCTTGCTAATGGCTTGTTAGGTCTAAACTGTCCCAAAATTCACGTCACCTTTTGCTTTTATTTTTTTTCTTTGATCATTTGTAAAGCAGCCTCCTAAATCTCCTAATAATACTTGCAAAATGGTACTCATTTTGCAAAGATCATTTTGAAAGCTTGAAGAAGTGAGAAGTGTCCCTTTTCATATAATAGAAGCTTGGTCAAAATATGTAAATACATATATTTATATCCTCGTCGCTATTTTATGAAGGTTCTTAAATTAAGAGACCTAATTTCATAAATCAAACCAAATAAAATTCACATTCTTCACATCAAAGCCCACAAAAATAATGAATGAATATCTTCATACTCGTTTAGTATATATCTATCTATGACTGTTAATAAATACGTAGGTTTTTTCTATTTTGTATGTTGTTTGTTACAGAAGACTAGTTTGTTATAGATGGGAGTAGCTTTTATGTTACGACTATACGTTGATTCATGAGAAATTTATCACCCTTGCACCTCTGAATCGTGTGTCATTGCACACGATTGAATGTTTAAACGAGGAGCATTCCGTATAACTCGTTATCTTTACAACATGTGACAGGTGTCTTAAAACCGGTAAAGTAGTTTATGCCTTGAATGGCATACGATTGATATGTCGATGTTATAAAAAATCATCAATTCGCATTCATAGTGTGTTAGTAAACACGATGTCTACGCAACGCGCACTGTATAGCAAAATAGCTTATACTGGGTGTAACCTATACAGGCTTTGATCTCGCAAAATCTGTCGAACCAAAATTTCAACCATAAAACTCAAAAAATTTTGAAATTTAGACTTATTTTTAGGTGTTTTTTAAGTTATATTGTGAAAGTTTTAATGAAATATGAGGTAAGCTTCACGGAACTAGCCCGACTGGCTAAAGATATAAAAAAACTCTTATTTAGCCAGATAAGTTTATAAACAAAGTTTTACGAATTAGGCACGTAAAGCTAGTGAAATAAATAAAAAACACAAAAAACCGCCTTGAGCTAAAACGATTATTTCACTACTCAATAATAATAACTTTATAGTTCCTTTGCGGTGATAATTTGATCTTCAACAATTATTTCGTAGGAGCTTTTTATAGTCTGTAATAAGTAGTAATAACGAGTGTTTGCGCATAATGCGCAAACACTCGTTTATAAAATATAATAGGAGATTTACAACTTTATTATATAGTATAATTTAAACAGCAGTAGTATCACCCTGTATGATAATCAAATTCTATTTGAAATTCTACTTAAATGCTCTGTACTTATTTTTTTTAAATTAGATACAAAGCATTTAAAAAATTCAAGGTTGGGCATATCGAGTGATAATCACATTAGTTTTTTCGCAGAACTCCGCCACAATTATTTTAGACAATAGCCTGATTAGCAATCAGTGATTACACCACAGGTACACGACAGGTTGATTACTGGTTAGGATTGATGGACGCTGGCCCTAATAACTTGCTACGTGATGTGACGTCGAGCCTCGGAGGCACGGTATTTGCCCATCTAAATTTGCAATATCAAAACTGCGTATGTAATATGCGGCTTGCTGACGTTTTGGACACAATGCGCTTATAAAACGAAAAGTACCCGGTGTAGTGAAGGCATGCTAGCCGCGGGTGGGTTTGGGTAAAGAATAATAGGGGTCTCAAACGCATGTTGCAAATTGCGTGATACACCACAATTATGGTTAAGTATTCAACTACATACATTGCTATAGTCGAGTATTCAAAGATACACATATGCGTTTGTATAGAAGAGACAAGCTATTAGAGGTGTTCAGAGTCAAGCTCAAATCATATCGAAATAAATTAGCACTCTTATTGAATGAACTTTAAGCTTTTCTGGAAAAAATAAATGGGATGAACCAAAGGACCTCTATTGCCCTATTTTTTGTAACTTTGTTGCACTCTGTATAAATAACTACTTACCTTAGCGATTTAATAAGCATAATTTATCATATTATATTATGCGCATCCTTGAAACGTATTAAAGTGGTACCTATAAGTACGTACCTACATAATTTTTGCAACTCTGCTTCCTGGTTTTTTACAATATGAGAAGAATATAAGCTCTTGTAATGAAGTCCATTCTTTGTTAAATCGAATGTCCGGGTCGTGTTCAATTCATTGTATGAAAAAAATATCTCGCCTTTTTGTGAGATATGGAAATATTATCACAGGATTATTACTATTGCTTGGCGACTTGGCTTATTTATTACTCTAACCTAACTTGTAGTAGAGCTAGAGTAGAATAAATACCTACATTACGTACATTTTTATTTTGTTTAGGCATGGCTGCTAATAGTCAAATAAGTTTCAGGAACTTATAAGCTGTTAAAAAGTTTAGTGCAGAGAGTATACTGCAGGCTGAATTGTAGTTGGATACAATACCTACCAACGACATATAGCGGTGACTTTGACTTTCTTACCTTATGTAAAAAGCAAATTTTCCTATAAATAATAAAACATAACTTTCCTATAAAAAATAGCAGTCGTTTTGTTAAACAGTATTTTGTTTAACCAACTGTTTAAAAATCTTTATGAGAATCTTTGATTTCAATATTTTTCTCTACCTACTCTAGCTGCAATGATTGCACATACGTTTATTTAAGTACCAACTGAATATCAAAGACTTAGGCACTAACCCACTATTACTGAGATCAGTCACCTATGAACCGTCATAAATCGGTCATGCATTGGGCCATAGATCATAAAGCGTAGGACTAACTTCGTATAAACAGATTGAGTTGCTATAATGTCACATAGATTTAGACATCTATAATAGTACAATTTTAATTTGTCTATTTTCAATGAGATTATTCTAAATTTTTTTTTAATGAAGAAAATCAGACTTTAGTAACGGTTTGGTAATTTTGATCTGGGTATCTAAAATTATTTGAGTTTGACATTTGAACTTAAGCAACTTCTAATAGTCGACAGTAAAACACGATTTATACTTCTCGCAGAATAGTCGACAGTAAAACACGATTTATACTTCTCGCACCGCAGAGATAACAGATTGATACAGAGAGGCGTTAAAGTAATAATTTATACGCCCTTCGACAAGCACTTTTCAATAAGTAGGTGAAGTATCAAACTCCTCTATAAAAATAATCAAGTTAAGAAACTGAATGTACAGCAGCTCATGACAAACATTAGAGAACTACACAAAGCTGAGAACCTTATGACTTTATTGAATTTCGCTTACGTTCGTGTGAACTATTTTTACAATGTATAAGCGGAAATTAAAACCACGTGAGTAATCTGACTATGATATGATAACCTTTGTTTTGTAGAACCACTGAGTAGGCAGTGAACTGAGGTAGCAAGTAGGCACCTACTTACCTAGTTTTGAGTTGTACCTTATACTTTTACTTTCATGGAATCGTGGATTCGAACACTGCGTTTAAAAGATCACGTACTGATCTCTTAAACTTAGGCAATATATCTAAATAATCTAAAATCCTTCCGTGAGCCGTGACTGACTGACAATCTACGACGAAAACTCAGATGCCTAAAAAGAAGGTGGGTTTTTTTTATATCTGTCCACTAAAGCTATCTTCAGACGGATTTTTAATGAGGGACGGCGCGAGACATGACGCTACCCATCCATAAAATCAAAGAAAAAAAGAATTCATATAGAAATTCAGCTGCGCCAACCGCAACGCTAACGTTCATCTGAACACACTCTAAGAACGTAAATTCTTCGCTTTTCGAATATCACATTTAGAGGATGAAGTGGGAAGATGACATTTGTATAAAAAACCTCCAAGCAGGCAAAGTCGCGAGTGTTCCCAATCCGTATTAATAAATTAATATGGAATTGATATAAAAAAAATATCACAAGTTAATGACCACCTAAGCCTAATAAGGTACTTAAATAGGCAACACAACTACAGTAAGGTTCGTAAAATTCAAAACCGTACGAATAAAATATCGTAGCCATAGCCACTTATCGAAGGCAATTATGGTAGGTAGGGTTTAAGTCTATCAGATTAAAAAACCCAACCGACTCAAGCACCATACAAAGTCGAGACGAGGGACGACTCGACTACCCCTACCAAGCATCACTTTAAGAGATTTAGTGTGTAGGTATTTCTGGGTAATTAATTTATTATTTATATTGAAAAAAATATATAGTGTCTCATTCCGGTTATTATTTCTCCAACCGTGAATATATAATATGGGTTAACAATATGTGATCGTTTAAGGTTCTTGGACTATGATATAAATTTTGCACCATGATCGGCTCGTTTTTATTTTCATAAAATGTTTCTGAATCTTAGCCATCTAACATAACATAGGTTGTGTCTGTTTTATATTTTGTTATAGTTATTAAAAAAGAGTATAAAATACTCAAGTACGTTATATACATACATAGTTCGGTATGGTCATCATCATAAGGATAGTAGCCCTAGTTAAGCAATACATTCTTCAAAACCAGCGGCCTATAACTGAACAGTTTAATTGCAGTGATCCCGTTTACCTATACCTAAATCTAACAAGATAAACTTTTTGGTCCTCTTAGTCGGATTCATTAAAATGTCGTTGCGAGTTCCACGTGACGATACGAAAGCGATAGTAAACTCGTTGTGAGGGTCGGTCTACATACATGTCGGTATACTTCAGCACTAGGAGGCATTCATACATTTTGAGCGTGTTGAAAGGTTTTGTACAGTATGACGACCGACGTTGACGTCCAGATGCGTAGGTAAGCACTCGTAGTACTACTAACGCCAATTACAAAACAAACTTTTGACGCTGTTATCTAAAGTAGATACGCTGAACAAAAAATGTTATTCATTGAGTATTTAGTTTCTAGTGAGATCCAAAAAAAACATAATTATGCTTAAAATATAATATACTTGCCGCGCCTCGCATTTCACCCGCGTAAGTTTCGATTCCTCGAGAACATCGGGATGTAAAGTAACAGTAAAGTATTTTACTGCTACATAAATACCCTTGACGATAAAACTATTTATTTGAATAAGAATTGATATTACGATACGAATGTAACCAACATTTGTTTCTAACGGCGATCTAATTAAATTTTAGAACACAAAAGCTGCTATTGTGACTTAACTATGATAGTTAGATATATTCCCTCGAGGACTTTTTGTAGGTAAGTGCATAATTTACTTACTAAATGTAAATAAATGTAGTTTTTACCTAGTACAATCATTAATTATGATTAATTATGAGTAACATTTTTTTGCACAAATACAAATATACAATTTTGTAAATAATTGCTTGAAGTAGGTACGTCCAGTAATGTTACGAATTATCTTTTTTTTTTGTAGTTTGTGCTTATTGCTGCAGAACGATAGTAATGTAGCTCGACCAATAAACTGGTTCCACGTCCGCAACGCCCGCAAGTCTGCGCCCAAACGAAGTTGCAGCAAAAAATAAAAGCATTGGTAACAACGTTCTATCAATGACTACTTATAAATATACATATTTAAATGTCATGAAAAACCAGCATTGACTAACGAGTTTTAGTGCGGAATTATATCTGATCACTTTATTATTAGCTCATTACTTTAATTATTTTCAACGCGTTTTAACTTTTAATTGGCATATCCTAACATAACCTTATTCCTCATCGTCATCTGCCCGTGTCGACCCACTGCAGGCAAATCTATGAACGGTTTTTTAATGGGTTGTCAGTCATGGATAAATATAGGCTATATATAACTACATACAACCTACATAACTCAAACAAAGTACAATTGAATAACAATAAAGTTTGCTAACTAAGCAAGATACCTTTTTTTACAAATTAAAATCATATAGGAATATTTCATTTTCAGCAGAACCTGCATGTAAGAATAATTTTTTGGTTGTGTTATTATAAATTTTAAAACGTGTAAGGTGCAGTCAAAACAAGTCCGTGCTCAGCATAATACTGCAGCGAACTGCAGCGCTGATTTTCTTCTAAAAATAGAAAAAGATAATAAGGTAATAAGATTTTCCTATCACGGAGCAGAACGCTACGCGTTTTTATTAGTCATTATACTGCAAGTATATACCACCTACTTTTCTATCTATTTGGGTTGTTTACAATGAAAAGTGTAATAAATAATCTCGAAATAACAGCCACGTATCTTTCCTTCAGATTTCTGGAATTCAATGCTTTGGTTGTTATAATCTGTCATTCAAATAACTTTCAAAGCAGATAAATGATTTATGGAAACGCAGAGGTGTGGTTTTACAAATAATATACAGCACACCTCTCGACACCCTTTAGCCGTACACACCAACGTTGCCTCTACGCTGCCTATCGTTGGCGGCACTTATGGGGCCCGTTTAGTGGACGGCAAGTCATCACCTGCCTATGATTTGATTTGAATTTGAGTCAGAATTGGCAGGTGCCGTTTCATCCTACATAGCCCAGCAACCATTCCTTAAGCATTTACTCCTAAGTGCTGTCCTCGGAACTCTAGATAGAACAATTCGGTCAGAGTCCAGGGTGTTTCGAAGATACATTTCACCCGCTTTTACAAACAGGTTATTATGCTTTTTTACAAACAAAGCCGACTCAAAGATATACATACAGGGTAGAGTAAGCAGCTTAACATCCCTGAACAGCGGTTTGCAGGACTCCCATAGTGGTAAACCAACTATTGCCCTAATACATTTTTTCTGTGCTAAGAATGCTCTTTCCACCTCTAAACCATTCCCCCAAAGCACTAGTCCATAGCATAACACCGACGCGACATAACCGTGATATGCTTGTAATACTGTTTTTCGGTCTGACGTTTTTCTTAATCTATGGAGAGCGAAAACGAATCTATTTAATTTATTACAGACTCTGTCAATATGTGCTTTCCAGTTGCAATTAGCATCCAAAATAAACTCTAAAAATTTTGTGTTTTTAACTTCTAGAACATCTGTTTGAGATACACAATTGTTTAAACTTATTTGCCCATGTACCGAATTGAATATAGTTTGTTTTGCTTAAATTAACTTGTAAATTGTTGTCAACCAGCCATTTAACTACGGGTTCGATTGCATTATTTATGTCAAAAATATATTTTTTTATGTCAATATTACGTTCGGAAGTTAAGATTAAGGAGATATCATCAGCAAATAAAATACAAGGGTTATTAGAAATATTAGGGAGGTCATTAATATATAATAAAAATAGCAAAGGTCCCAGTACACTTCCCTGCGGCACACCAAATCTGTTTTCTTTATAAGAAGATCGAAATGCGGTTAGCTCATTCTGATCGTTTCGATCGGTGACTTCGACGCATTGTAATCGGTTCTCCAAATAAAACTTAATCCAATTTAAAGCAGGTCCACGAAATCCATATTTTTCTAGTTTTATGAGTAAAATATTGTGAGAAACATAATCAAATGCCTTAGACATATCAAAAAATACAACTGTCACCCAGTAATTATCGTCAATACTGTCTATTATTTTCTTAATGAGATTAAAGCAAGCAAGAGTGGTTGATTTTCCTTTCTGGAATCCAAACTGTTCCTTTCTTAATATATTTTTCTTTTCAATAAAATATGTTAAGCGTTTATGCATGGAAATTTCAAATATTTTTGAGATTATAGGTATAAGCGTAATGGGTCTATAATTGTCAACGTTGTGTTTGTCACTCTTTTTATGAGAAGGTTTAACTATAGATTTCTTTAACATTACAGGGAATTTGCCTTCTACAAAAGATAAGTTAATTAGGTATGTCAGTACATGGGATTTTATTTGAACATTTTTTTATAATTTTAGTTGCAAGTTCATCATAGCCTTCAGCGTCAGTATTTATTAGAGCTAAGATGATTTTGTAAATATCTTCAAAATTATAGGGCCTTAGAAATAAGCTACTGCAAATCATCTGCTTACATGTATTTGTGGTTTTCATATTATTTTCAGCATCATTTGTAAGGTCAATCCAGTAATTGTTGAAGGTTTCAGCTATTTTCCTTGGGAAATTAATTGTTATTGTTCCATGTTTTATACTATTTATGAGATTCATTTGCTTAACCTCTTTAGTTTCCATTTTAATAAGTTGCCATGCAGCCTGACATACAATTTTTGCGTTTTTTTATAATTTTATGGTTCTGTCGTTTAATTAATTGATCCACACATTTACGAAGTAGAGCTGAGTTGTTTTTATATTTTATTTTATTGACTTCTCTTTATTAGAATACCACTTGTAGCGCAATGTTCTCTTTGTTTTGCAACTTATTTTCAAGCCTCTCGTGATCCATCGAATGTTCGGAGTTCTATTTGAGATTCTTAACCTAATTTTGGGGAAACATAGATTATAGAATAACGAAAATAGCTCATGAAATTTCTGAAATGCAATATCAAGATTCTCTCACCGAGTACTTCAGAAAATGACAGAGGCACTGTTTTAATTTGTTGATGTTTTCTTCACTAAAATCTCTTTTGTATTTGTAGTATGCTAATAGAGGAGTTTCCTTGATCTTTGTTGGAATAACGAGTATCTGTGCCGTGTTATGATCGGATAAGCCGATCTCGCCTTTAGCAGAATTGATGTTACTGAGAATGTGATCAATACAGGATTGCTGTCTGGTTGGTAGGTTAATGTGGAGAGTTAAATTGTAGTTTTTAGCTGTGTCAATTAGACGGGTTGAGATCTTAGAAGCCTGAATCGTGTTAATATTTAAGTCACCAGCCAACACCAACGCTCGTTTGTGGTAATAGGTAATACATTGAAGAAAACTAACAAGTTGTTTAAAAAAGAGATCAATATCAGAAGCAAGTGTTCGGTAGAGACAAATTACAATTATGTCCTGTCTCAGTAGCTTAATACCGCAACATTCAAAGTATTTGACAATAGAGAATCCCTTTACAAAGTCTAGTTCTCTATATGACCAGCCCTGTTTCACAAGTATACCCACTCCTCCTCGCACTTTGTTATTTATCTTTTGTCTACAGAATAAAGAAGCCGAAGCATAACCATGCAGTTTGATCATATATTCCTTACCCTCTTCTATGAAAGACTCAGAAATGCAGACTACGTCCGGTTGCTGCTGTAAATGCTGTTTATTTATCAGGCCGTTTATATTTTGATGAATCAGTCTTATCGAACATACTTCAGAGGTCACAAAAAAACGTCTCTGGCTCCTTCGAGGCTGGTCCCGTTGAGTTTGATAGAACGTGGTCGATAATAATATTCTCAGTCTGGGAGCTCTGAGTTTTGACTGACACACTATTTAAAACTGTACAATCATGAAGTCTCGAAACACGCTTGGTCAGGCCCACTTCACTGCTGTAGCTCATTTGTCTCTTGTTATCCCTGGAGACCGCTTTATATGTCAAAAAACATTTATCGTAATACATTTGGTCTAAAACGGAATTAATTTGCTTACAAATATAATTCAAGTGAAGAGAATGAGAATAACAGGATTTAGAAGTTATGTCAATAAATTTACAATCATTATATTGCCTACTTATCAGATCTACCATGTCATTTAATTTCATTTAATTTAGATAAATATTATTTCTTGCACTGAGTATAAGCACAGGGCAAGCAACCATTTTCAAAAATGTACACAGTTCTGCAACAACATTTAACGGCTTTTTATCATGTTCACCTATAAAAATTATAATTCTATCATCAGACGTTATATTATTATTAGATAAATTCACACTTCTCAAATTTTTTTCCGTAGATCCATTTGGTTTCACAAATGACATAATCTGATACTGTTCATACTGGCTTCGCAATCGGGATTTTATAAGTTGTAAGGCCAATCCGCTGCATTGGTTGCCGCCTAATATAAAAACCTTTTTATTGTTTGTATTTTTGAAATGTTTATTTTTAAGATGCACGAATCCAGTTTCCGTCCTTCCGCTTATTTCATTTTGAGCTGATTGTGGTTCCAAGTTTTCAGGTCCATTCCCAGAAAGTATATTCGGTTTTTCCGCTGGAATTGGTTGTGGTTGCATAACAACATCCATAGCAAGTGCCGTTTTATTCTTGTGAAGAGGAGTCACTTGGAAGGAGTCCGTTAATCGTCTTCTAATAGCCTTCTTCGTTCTCGGAGACGTATTATTCTGTCTAATGGAAGTAACAGGGCTCCTGCATATTTGTTTAAGGCCTCAAGGTCTTTATTCAGTAGAGAAATTTGTTTTTTAAGGTCGACATTCTCAAGTATAATATTATCTAACTCGCTTTGAGTACTCAGCAGGCTTGATTTTAACTGCCCGATTTCTGTTTTCATTTCCTCGATGCATGCAGAGTACATGTTAGTTGATAGGTCTAAGCTTTTTGCTAGGATATTATGGCGTGCCGTAGAACTCAAAGAATTACTCAAGCCCATTGATTTCAGTGACTTTGATTTTATAAAGTTCTTTCTGCGCAGCGTAACGTTAATTATTTGGTCCATTTCTGTATATCAGTACCTACAATCTTTGGTATGCTACAGTTTGCACCCTCTGTTGACATTCATCTATATTTATTTATCTGTATATTTTACTCTGTCTACCGGTTTCTCAGATGCACTACTGCATTGTCTGTTGTGATTTACTTAGGTTCAGATGGGTTGTTTTTGATAAATAAGGAAAACTGAATACCTACTACACAACTGTTAATAGTTTTCATTAGCAACATACTAATTTATTAGGTACTTATCATGATGATACGTATTATAATGATATGTAGAGATTTTAAGGCAAATTACAGAGTGGTTAAGTAAATTTTAAGCTGCTAGGCTATATAGCTGGCGGGCGGTACCAAAACTTCCGATCCGAAGGTTGTGAGTCCGAACTCAGAGGTAAGTTACATAAATTATTCGGTAGTAGAGTATCTTTCACTTTACAAAGTGAATTAAAACTTAAAATAGGCCCCGCTTTGAAAACCTGAAAAACCTTGAAGTGTGGCAAATATACATAAACCCCATTGTGTAGATTATGATGAATCGAAGTTAAGAAAAGGAGTCTTCCACCAGTTTCAAACTATACCTACCCTAGCCAACTATTAAATCATAAAATTTCGAACTCCTTTTCTCTATAATATTGATATGATGATTTATTTATTTTATTATGTGAATTCGATGCTACGAGTAAGACTGATGTGAAAAGAGTGGCATCATCGCTCTGTGCTAAAAATATCTTATTTCTTATTTTGGTATAAATAAAGGGTAGGGTTACATCCAGTGTATCATAATATCTGTGACCCAGTATAAAAGTTGTTCGTCCCTAGTACTCCTGGGGCAACTTGACTGTTTAGGATCCTGCCACCCTATTAATTATGTGAAAAATGGTCGAGCACAAAATTAGTTTGCCAACTTTGTAATGAAAAATGCCACGTTTCAGGGGAACGAACTTAAGCAGTTACAAAGTGGTTAAAGTTTGTTACTGACATTGTTGAACATTATTTAGAAAAAGGGCAAAGAAGGCAGTCATGCTTTTAGCATAAACATATCCATAAATAAGCGTTTAATATTCCTACACTCGACGAGTGTCCTTAAATTCTTGTGCATGCAATTTTTTTTGTAGATTACGTTAATATATCGTGTACTAGGAATTTTAGTTCCGACATCGCCTATGACAACCTATGACATTAAAGGCAACGGGAAGTCGGTGGATGGAAGATATGACTTATGACACTTTCTCGTGACACTTTACGGGAGGCATTTTATGACCAGCCGTAGACATGTACACTACAACGTTGATGATGATGATAAATTGTATTTAAAGTTCCCAAGCACGGGTCCATATCCTTTGGTTTAAGCTACAATATTCGATGCATGAATATTATTTCTTTAGTTGCTGTAGAGAGCGAGCATGAAGTAGATACCGGGCAGATTTTCTACTAACAAGACAAAAATCGTCTTCCATTTAGTGTTTCGAGCACAAAATATCATCCATCTAAAAGTTCTAATTAAAAATAATGCATTCGTGTACTGTGTGCTGTCTGTTATGCAAAAAAAGAAGCTTCTCTTTTTGAAATCGGAGAAAACCCGTTGGTTTACAAAATACGATATGCTTTTAGATATATTGATAGATGCACAAAAATAATGTATAATATTTTGAAATTAATTGACAACAATAATCTCGAACGCAACGTGCCTCTGAACTATAAACAGTCGAGAGTTATGAGGTAACCGATCACCTGACAACCAAAACATTCCTCAATCGTTGTCGCCAAGTGAAATTCAGGCACCTTGACATTGTGCCTGTTTCCACTTTGTTACATCACCGTGGTAACACAGTGTTAAACACGTCCTATCGCCTTACAAAACAATGTACCTGATGATATACCGACGAGAACGTGCCTAGAACGCTTAACTTCCCCAGTAAAAGCATGAAACTCGTCACATAGCCTCATATTTTATATCATATTTTTAGACATCGCTGGCGTTTAAAAAAGTTAAAATTGTATAATTAGTAATTTTCGAGTAAAAAATGAATGCACGCCTTATGTATTCAAAAGCATGCTGCAGCAGATAATAATATTAGGCACTCTTACAAGAGATTACCTACGTTACTTTTCCTGTTGGAGTCAATCAGTATTCATATTCGATTTATTACACCTTTGTACGCTATTTCTATCAACCCAGCTGGTACGCCTACTAAGTTATACCTTCTAGCCGCAACATGATCTTGGGTATGTCCAATATTAATAAGCAATTTAGCACTGATAGCCAAGTCGTTGTTCTGAATATCGATTTCTTAAGGGACTTTAAAATAAATTAACGATATCTTTACTCGCTTGATCGCGAGTAAAGCGCACTAAAATTTCTGAGTTAAGTTGGAAAAATCAGCACTTTATTTAGTTCATAAATAAACATAAAAGTTTTTCATATTGGCTCTTAACTAAATAAAACAGACTAACTAAAATTGAAAAAAAACTGAAAACTGTTTTTTAATCTGTAACACACCCCACATGATCTAATATTTTGTGTCACCCCCTTTGCCCTCCCATATTAAAAAAAACCGCTACAGTTGAATTATGTTTGTGTTAGGTATATACAGTGGTGGTCATATAATTAGAAACACCAACCCTGTCTTCTATTTTCATTACAAATTAACATCATAACTAATTTTTAACGTGCCATAGAGGGCTCCTACGTATTTATATGGATGTATCGGTTTTTTTTAAGTATTACTATACGAGTTTAGTAATAACAAACAACAATTTTGATATAAAAATATAACATTTTAATAAAAAGTCTATTAAAATACATGGACTAAAGTGGACAACTAATTAGAAACAAAAAAAAACAACAATATAAACATTAACTAAGTGAACAAAACCACATTTAATTTGAATAATACTATGAATACTACATCCAAAACCGATTAGTACTGTTAGTACTTGGTAGGGTACCCTCTAAAGTCAAAGTCAAAGTCAAAATTCATTTATTCAATAAAATCACAAGGACCACTTTGAAACGTCGGTTTTTATCTAGGTGCCTGTTCCTCCGCGACCAAGCCAGGAAAGAAAGACAAGAAAACAAGGCTGGTTATTCTTTTTAATGATCCTTTTACAAAACAATAGGTTCGAGTTGGAGCATTTTCAATCCCAAGAGTTTTTGTCATCTAAATAATCAGATATTTTATAGTATGCCTTTTTATAAAGCTTTTGTTTAATTACGTTTTTAAATTTGTTAATTGATACTTTTTGTATATCTCTTGGGAGTTTGTTATAAAAGCGTACACCGTGCCCTTTAAACGATTTACCAACTTTATGGAGTCTACAAGTGGCAACAGCGAGTTTATCTTTATTTCTAGTATTAACATTGTGATTATCGCTTTTTTTCTTAAACAAATTAATATTTTTGTGAACATACATCAGATTTTCATAAATGTATTGACAATGGAATGTCATTATATTTATTTCTTTAAACTTTTCGCGAAGTGATTCTCTGGGGCCCATATTATAAATTGCTCGAACAGCCCTCTTCTGCAGCACAAAAATGGTATTGATATCAGCAGCACTCCCCCACAGCAGTATACCGTACGACATAATGCTGTGGAAGTAGCTGAAGTAAACTAGTCTAGCTGTGTCAACGTCTGTATAAAGACGGATCTTTTTGACTGCATATGCCGCAGAACTAAGTCTCTTCGATAACCCATAAATATGAGGACCCCATTGAAGCTTATTATCTAGGGTGATACCTAAGAATACGGTGGTGTCCACAAGAGCCAACTGTTCATCTTTGATTTTGATATTTGCTTTAACTTGTGTAACATTGGGTAGTATAAATCTAATACACTTTGTTTTATTTTCATTAAGTAGGAGATTGTTAACGTTGAACCATTTTACAACCTTAGAGATTGCATTGTTTACATTGTCAAAATTGGTTTGTCGTCGCTTTAATTTAAATAAAAGTGACGTGTCATCTGCAAACAATACAACCTCATGATCGTCCCTTACAAGGTGGGGTAGATCATTAATGTATACTAAGAACAAAAATGGACCAAGAATTGATCCCTGCGGTACACCGATAGTAACCAGAGACCCCGGAGACCGTTTTCCATTCACGTCAACTCTTTGTACTCTGTCACTTAAATAGGAAGTGAGAAAGTCTAGAGCAACGCCCCTAATACCATAATGGTGTAGTTTCCTGATCAATGTGTCATGGTCTACGCAATCAAATGCCTTTGACAAATCACAAAAAACGCCTAAAGCGTCATGAGATTCCTCCCAGGCATCAAATATGTGCGATATTAACTCAATACCAGCATCAGTGGTTGAGCGACCCTTACTAAATCCGAATTGCTTATTATGCAGTAAATTATTTAATTTAAAATGTCTTTGCAATTGATTTAAAATTAGTTTTTCAAAAATTTTACTAAATGTAGGAAGTACTGATATAGGTCTAAAATTACTAGGGTCAGAACATGTACCCGATTTGAAAAGTGGAGTTATTTTACTGTGTTTCATTAAATCAGGGAACACACCACAGTCAATACACTCGTTGAATATTAAAGCTAGTTCGGGCGCAATAATGCCAATCAATGATTTCACAACGCAAACAGAGATGCCCCAGAGGTCCGTGGTTTTTTTAACATTTATGAGTTTGAAAGCTTTTATGATGTCATCACTATTTACATGATCAAATGATGTTGTCGATTACAGCTTTACAACGACGTGGCATTGATTCTAGAAAGAAAGAAAGAAAGAAAGAAAAAGATACAGTGTGCCACAAATTCTCTATCGGATTTAAATCCGGACTATTAGCAGGCCACTCTAACACTGTCACCAATTGTTGTCTGAGAAACGCTTTAACGCTGTTTGCTGTATGCTTTGGATCATTATCGTGCTGAAAAATCCAATTCACTGGCAAATCATCTGAATATGGGATCATTGTCTCCTCCAAGATTTTTTTGTATTGAAACTGATCCATTAGCCCTTCAATCTTTCTCACGGGACCAACTCCGTATCCGGAAAAGCATCCCCATACTTTAACATTTCCACCGCCGTGCTTAACTGTTTTTATAGTGTACTTGTTATTCAAAGCCTCGTTGATTGGTCGCCGTACGTATCGTTTTCCGTCGGAATTTACCAAATTTACTTTAGTTTCATCTGAAAACAAAACTTTTCTCCATTGATGAACGAACAGTCCAACTGGCATATTCTCTAGCGAAGGCTAGACGATTTTCTCTGTGTCGCCTGGTGAGAAGTGGCACTTTCCTAGCAAGTCTTCCATACAAATTTCCTTCAACCAACCGCCTACGGACTAGTCTTGCGGACACGTTTCGAGGGTCGTCTTGTGAAAATACTTCTTTTCGTATAACATTAGAACCTTTAAAGGGATCTGTCTTAGCCAAACGAATCATAAGCCTGTCTTCTTGAACGGTGGTCTTCCTTGGCCGAACTTTTCTAGGCACCTTATCGGATGTTCCATGTTTTTTGTGATGTGCAATGGCGTTAAATACCATCTTTACGGAACACTCTAAATGATCGGCGATCTTTCTGTAAGACCATTTTCGTTTAAAATGAAAGTTTACTATAATTTTTCTTGTTGCTGCATCACAGCTCTTGTTTTTACCCATTTTTAATAATTAAATCTGACAAAAGGTAACAAATATGAATGAGT
The DNA here is from genome assembly GCA_958496245.1 of Perizoma flavofasciatum. Classification (NCBI taxonomy): domain Eukaryota; kingdom Metazoa; phylum Arthropoda; class Insecta; order Lepidoptera; family Geometridae; genus Perizoma; species Perizoma flavofasciatum. Next base: position 6,437,512 of record OY292433.1, read on the forward strand.
AAGAAAAGGCGGCAAAATGCATAGTGCGGTGACATTCCGAAAGGTGAATTTTAGTTTTAAAATTCAATTTTAGAACCTAGTCATACTTTGTTTCTAATTAGTTGTCCGACTGCCAGTACTAAGAATATTGATTGATACTTTTGTTTTAATTTTTTTTTTATAATTATTGTATTGGTTGTCTGAATGTTATTGCTTATTATTATCCCAGAGATATAAATGAACATTGTGATTTCGTAAATTAAACTATTACCTCCAATTAATTGAATTAATAATGTTGGTTACATTAAAAGACTACCAAGTGACTAAGTGTTTCTAATTATATGACCACCACTGTATATGTCGCAGATGAATTGCTTAATTAGCTGTTTTTCATAACCGATAGCTGTTTTACAAAACAGTGCTGTTTTCTAATCCAGCGTATTGATGTCGAGCCGAATTGTAATTCTGATAAAAAAGCGTTTCGAGTTTTGCAATACGGCTAATAATGTGTTAAACACATTGGAGCGCCTTTTTTAATTAACAAAAACCTAAGAACCTAACCTTCTTAAGCCTTCTGTATAAAATATTGCTAAACATTGGCAGTCTTTTTTTTTAAACGTATCGCAATTACATTCCGACTGGATGTCAATACGCCAAATTAGAAAACAGCACTGTTCTGTAAAGCGGCTAGCCGTTATATAAAAGAGCGGATTATAGGTTTTGGCTGCGACATATACACAGTTTAAATTTGATGAAGATTGGATTTATCATTCGAACATCGCAAGATCTCAGTTTGTGGCAAACGGCTAAATAAATATTCAAAGCCTCAACCCCTTACAACCTATTCGAAATGTTGGTATTATCAAAAGTACTAATTATAAGTAAAGAAGGCAAAAAAAGATCTGACGGTGGTCTTGTATCAACCTTCATATTGCCAGCAAACAGAACATGCATAATGAGGAAGTGGAGACTATTTGATATGACTGATAGACATTCGTGACGTTGCTGACTCTGAACTTAATAACGAAAAGAGAAAATGTCATCTCTACACTAGAAATGAGAATTAAATACCGGTTAGGATGGCTTAACACTTCTTTATTCTTTATTGTGCACACAAATAAACACTTACAAAAAGACAATTCAATTACATTTTTTCATTTTATTCTGATGAAAGGATGTGTTACCTACAACAACCGCATTGCCTCCAAGTTTTTTTTTGGTTAGAATAATAACCCACCACCGTTATTATTCTCACTAAAAACATTTTCATATAATAAAGACATCAACGCGCTTTTTCTCCCAAAGCTCGATCGAATCTTTCATAGGGTAAAAAATATATTTTTCAGCTCTAAGTCATAGGTGAATAAATTATATGTCTATGACTTAGTCATGTAATTTATTCACCTTCGGAATTCAGGGAACACTTGGTTTTGTTACTTGGTACACAAATTATTTAGGGGCTGTACCATAGGCCTTGCCAAATTGTAAATAATTGTATAATAAAAAATAACACATAATTATTTGAGGCAAAACAAATTATTAAACAAATTGTAACAATGAGTCAAATTACGATCAAACAATAAGTGTTGCCATGTCATAATATTGAATTTCTACTGATATCCTAAATAAATTTGCGGCTGTAAAGAGGCCTTGTCAAACATAGTAAATTGAAATAATTATGATAGAAAGAGATTAAACCAATAAACTAAAATGAAATAAAACAGTACTGTCAGCATCTTATTTGATTTTTAGTTTTTTCCAACGTAGTCCAAATATTATTATCGCATAGGTAGTCACTGCAGTTATAATAAGTACTTCTTGTTAAACCAGTCTTGATACATACATCTTTAAATCGTATTTCACTTAAATCTAGTATATCTATAGGTATTTGTTGTAAAACCGTATACAATTTCTGAGAAACGATTTGTTACATTTTTGTAGTTTACATTTAGGGAAGATCAGAATTTTTTTATTTCTTGTGTTAACTGTGTGTGAATCACTCCTTTTCAAAAATGAACTTATGTTATTACGTGTGTACATAATACATTCGTATATGTACAAGGACGTTTACTTACATATACGAATACATATTCGTATATGTATTCGTATATGTAAGTAAATGTTATAACATTTACTACCTGTTTAAGTAAATGTTATAACATTTACTTCCCTAAATATATTTCTTAGAGATGTTCTAGATCGCCGTTACTGCTATTTTTTGGAGCACGAAAATAGTTTGAAGCCTAGCTGCTGTACCCCACAACAGAGTAGGACATAAGACTATGGAAGTAACCGTAGTATACTCTAACCTTGCATTAGATATATTCGTTAACTTCCTTATTTGTCTTATCGCATGAGTGGCAGAGCTAAGTTATGATAAAATTACTACAGAATTGGTACCTACGCACATGTGATACACATCCACTGTCATAATAAATAGCTTGGTAAATACGTATCCACTCAGCTTTAAGCAACTTGCTAAACCATTTTAAAGAATTTAACGCAAACGATCTAATATTGTATAATCAATGCACTGAATTCATTCTTAGACAAAAACAATATACTAGCAAATGAACAGAACGGATTTAGAAGAGGAAAGTCGATAAATTTAGCTATTTTTAATCTTTTAACTAAAGTAATAAGAGGAGTAGATGAACGGACGCCTATATGTGCCATATATATGGACATGACAAAGGCGTTCGATTATGTAGATCACGGAATACTCCTGGACAAACTTTTTCGATACGGAATTAGAGGGAATGCACATAACCTTCTAAGATCATACCTCGAAAACAGAACGCAATACACAGAAGTAGCAAGAATATGTACAATAGCTAAGGAAGAAATTAGGTTTATGTCTAATGGAAGAACAATCAAGTATGGTGTCCCGCAAGGTAGTGTACTGGGACCATTACTATTCTTAATCTATATCAACGATCTACCCCTAGTCACCAAACATCCTATGGTCCTCTTCGCTGATGACAGCACTGCCATAGTAAAATGTGCATCCGTTGATACGTATGAAACCGAAATTAATGACACTTTACATAATATAATAGACTGGCTTGACAATAATAATTTAAATGTAAACCTAAATAAGACAAAAATTATGCATTTCTCTCAACGTAAGCCTATACCTCAAATAACAACGATATACAAAAACCAAATAATAGAGAACACGACAAATACAAAATTTCTGGGTCTTGTAATTGACAGACAACTAAACTGGAACATACAAGCTGAAGAGCTATGTAAGGCGCTTAGTAAATTCGCATATATGCTCTACAAACTCCGGAAAGTAGTTGGTCTAGACGCGCTGAAAACGGTTTATCACAGCTATGTTTCTTCTAAATTACGCTACGGCATTATGTTTTTCGGAAACTGTACTGAAAGAGAAACAATATTTAAGGCGCAAAAGCGATGCATAAGAGCAATGTATGGCCTGAAGACCACCGATAGTTGTAGACCCTACTTCTTATCTTCAAATATATTAACAGTTCCGGCACTGTACATATATGAAATGGCTGTCTTTGTGAAAAGCAACAATAATATGTTTGAAAAACCAATTAACACACGCAGTAGACGCGACCAACAACGCCTCTGCTTTAATAGCGGTAAAACCGCATTGCTTCAAAAAAGCTTTTGGGGCATGGCACCGAAAATCTATAATAAACTGCCCAGAAACATAAAGTTGCTACCATTAACATTATTTAAAAATAAACTAAATAAACTACTGACATCAAAATGCTATTATAATATAAATGACTTTTTATTAGATAATAATATAAATATTGATGAATCTGTGAAATTAATGTATTAATTAATTATTATTTAACCAGTTTAGTCTTTAATGTGTTTTGTAATCCAATATTCTTCTTTTTTTTTTATCTGTAATGTAACTAGATTTTCCTACTGACTGATATGTATATTTGCATGCCCTCGATCTAGGCAAAACATGTACGGTGCTTACCCTTTACCATTCTTCCACCTTTGTGACCTATGTTTGCAAATAAAGAATTTGATTTGATTTGATTTGATTTGAATATTCCTGTTAAGTGCTGAGCCAACATCTGGGGACCGGCCTCACTCGTTCTGCCAGACCCACGCAACTTCTGTCCTCAACAATCTCAGACTAACCCCACTTATACGATCGGTCGAAATCCATTAACGATTCAATAAGAAACGTAAAATTAGCTTGTGATCCCGATGAGCAATGAATGATTAAATTTCCGATTACTCAGATAGTGGTTGATTGTAAAACAGCATCTCATAACAGCGCAGATTCTCAAGACACCTAATAACGGCAAGTAACTAAGGTATTTAATGTGTACGACACAGGGAATCCTAGTATGGGGTTAGGACTAAGTATTTGGCTGTTGGGTGTTTATTTATTTGCATTCTTACGGTATTTTTTCTAGAAACGCCCAGCTCTGCCTTATATTTCATTCGCCATACCAGCAAAGATAACGGTAACTCGGGTGTGTTCTACAAATTAGTGTTGAAATATCTGTTCCTTATATACTGATAAAATGAATACGACATGTACATTCAGGAACTTCAGGAACAAAAGCATATAAGAAGACAATTTTTTCCAGTACCTATACAATAAAAAACTGACTTCATATACCGGGAAGTTGAAAGTTCAATATGATATTTACTTCACAATTTTTGTACACGTAGGAGTGTAATTTGTTGATAAAATTTATATGGGACCACCCTTGAAATACACGCATTAAAAAAATAATCATTAATATCGGTTCACAATTGGCGAAGATAATATCGCGTAACATACACACAAATAAAAGCATACAATCAAATTTAGAACATCCTCCTTTTTTGTAGTCGGTTGAAAAAGATGAATCCTTGGTGGTGGTAAGATAAATCCGTTCTACGACATTTTTCACAATGAAGTGACGTCTCAATCCGGAAGGTGTAGTTAAGAAGTTTAATTATTTGGTCCTCATCTTGAAGCATACAGTGGAGTATGTCAGGAAGTGACGCGCAATCTGCGTCTGCGCAGACTTCCGCTCGGAAGCGGTACTGATGCCGGTCAGCTTCCTGACTTCCACGGTCAAGTGACGTTCAGCTTTATAATGTACAAACTAATGATTTATTGACTCTTTGTCTAGCAGCCATTTTGGTTGAGTACATACTTGGTTTGTTGTGGGAGGATGAAAGATTCATCGATAAAACGCAGAGTTTTTGCGTTAACAAATTATAGCATTTACGTAGATGCTAAAACGATTGTTGATGAACCTACATACTTGGATAACGTACGTGCCTACGTATTATCTGGGGTAATGGGTAAAAATAACAAAAAAAAACTCCTATATCGCTAGATACGCAGGTAAGTTTAGTACTTATTATCTAAGCAATGTATTACGGTTTAAAACTAAGGTATGTCAAACTTTTATTATGTCAATGGTCAGTTTTAACATCATTATGTCATAGGTACATAATTTCCATCAAAAATTTAGGTCTATATTATTATTACTGCTGTACCTAATCGTTATAATGACAAAATTATACAAATCTTCTTGGTTTCCACCATACTCAGGTGTTGCGCAATTATTTTGAAATATTTCCTGACCCTCTGACCAACTTATTTGAGTGTCTTCATTTTGTTTGTTATGATTAATTTGAATTTCATAATTTTGGTAACATCGATTAACATAAATAAGTTAAAATCGATTTCTATACAATTTGGAATTAACATACATTAGTTCGTTTAATACCCACCAGTTTGTGTGGCTTTGATCAAACGATTTTCGACGATCAGCACGTAAGAAGATAACATTGCTCAAATCCTTTTTAAAAATAAAATTAAAGTATAAAATTAACATTATATTAGTATTTATTACTGTAGCATGAATTAGTTAAGTTTTATTGCGAAGCCGAGTTTTGGGATGGTCGGGTTGGTAAGATAAAACTGAAATTGAATACGATTTCTTGTGATAAAAACCTTTATTAATAAAAAGCTAAAACATGATCGGTATACCCCAGGTTAGACATCCTCAGATCCATACTCAGTACTCAGATCTGAGAGGATCCCAAGCAGGGGTAGTCAGAGGCAAGTCTAACATTATACTTTTGGCATAAGCACAAATTTTGCATATTAGTTAGCACTCCACGCCACCGGTTACAAGTTCATAGACGCCGCTTACCAAAATACGTATGTAAAAAATTTAATTATCTTAAGTTTTTTAATGCATATGAGTCACGTGATTAACGCAATCAGTATTATGTATATATAATTTAAAAAACTTTGCAGTTACCGATGTTGAGACTACGTATACTACTTATCGTATGTGCGATTTATTTAACTGCCAATTTTCTTATCTTTTTCGTGAAGGCAAAATATGGATGCATTGTATAGGTAAAGATAAGACGTTACAAAAAATGAACCAACGCGCTATGATCCAACCAACATGCTGAAAATTCTTAAATACTTCCTGCAACAACCAGACATAACTATGTACATTTATTAGCAATTTAGCAAAGACCTCAACAGTATGAAACCATTTTGCAGACTGCGTCATAGTTTATGCGCAAAAGCATCTGCGATTCACACAAATATTTATCGTAATTTCTGGCAAATAATGGTACGGCGCAACTTTTAATCGGTTCGTTGAACTTTATATATTTTTTATATAATAAAGGTTAACCTCATACCTATTTGTTTACCCGCAAATGTACATGACATTGAAACGAAAACTCTGATTTATTAATGAATGAAATGCACTGTTCACACATACGTATCATAACTAATGACGACATAAAATTAGAGTCATCAGTTTAAAAAAAACTGCAGTTACAGTTTGCTCTTTATTGAAGAGTTTTAGAAAATATTCATTCAGAAATAGCTACTCATGGTCACTAGAATGACCCACATTCACCAAGAATTTGTCATATCAATGAATCGTTTGTCCTGATTCATTACTTTTTGTTCTCTTCGTGTTATCTTGCTTGCTGTAGTGCTCGTTCTAGATTAAACGAAGACGATATTACAAACACAACGTTGCCCACACCGTAGACCACTGAAGAAACTTAATCTATTACTTAGCAGACCAGCTACCTATATCGAATTCCAGGTGTATATAACAGGAAATTATAACATCAACAATTAGCTCAACTGCAATTTGGTGACATTGTCTTTTTGAAATATTGCCATGCAACAGTTTTTAAAAATGTTATTGTTTATTTGATAAAAATGCAACTTGCATAATACAACACTGCCTATTTTAATTAACGGAATATAACGCCAATAACAATAGGCCTATAAACTGTGATTGACGAAACGTATCATGCTAAATGAAGTGATTGCTTCTACGCCTGTTGCGGCAATTTATGTGTACCTAAAGCCTACTGGCAGTTCAAACGGTCAGATAAGACACCCATTCGCCACATCCTTATTCCAAGGACAGTCTTGCCGACGACGAATCGCGAACGAAATGCTAATTCGTACGCTACAATGAATACCTTATGCGATCTTTTAAAAAACTACCATACCTACTTCGAGACTGCCATAGGAAAATGCCAAAGATAAATACGGCGCACGACTCTAAGTACCTACAAGGATGCCCAATTACTGCTTGTTAATTATTTGGGCACGTATGGAGTTTACCATAACCCGGTTCTGAGAGTATTTTATAGCAAACTTAGGACATATGACAAAGGCTCTAATAAAATTAGTGTGAAACATATTGTTTCACACTAATTTTATACTCACCTATGTTAAATCGAACTCTATGATGACGTTAGGTTTTATGAATGACGTTAATGTAAACATCGATACTATGTTTACTACGAGTTGATGCCCGAATACCACCTCTGAGAGCATTGCCGGAGAAAGATAAACACAACGCTCCGAAAGCGGATCGTTGGCAACAACAGACAGCGGCATCGCCAAAAATAAAGTCCTGACCTTACTGAAGTTTATCTCTTTTAAAAATAAAAGTAGCCATGAACTTCAAAATGTGAGTGCGAGTACATCGCTAACGCATGTAGGAAACCCGTCGGGCCCGTTGGCCTTCGGTGGTTCACGAACAAGGTTCCTTTGTGTCAACCGTACGAGCCGAGACTGTCTGCACATTGCCACTGAATATTCTCGTACCAAGAAAATTTTGCTGTGATTCTGCCCGATTGATTCATAAGAATAGGAACTCAATAGACACGGTGACCTGAAGATCGATAGGTTCACGACCGTGCCACGGAACCACTGAATAATGAATGAATAACAAGCTAATTAGGTAGCAACAATATATTCTGCGAACTAAGAAAATCTTTGACATTTCCATTGTGCGACGGTAATGACTTGTCTTGAAAATGTATGTGTTATTTTAATGGTTACCTATGTAACTTTGCTTCGGTGGGTGTGAATTTGAGACATTCGAGAGATGAAATTTCGATTTCCCGGTCCTCTTTACTCCAGTAGGAATTTATTATTATTTTTAGAAGGGTATACGATAGTCCTGAGACTTGATAAAAATAAACAAAAGAAATGCACTCGTGGTCATAAAAGCCGTTTTATGGAGTGAAAAAACATATAGGAATTGGTTATGGATGATAATTTATACTTTGTCAACTTATCTAAAATTCTCAGGAGTTTTTTAAAACTTTAGTCTACAAATTAATTCGTTCTCAGTAATGCTCGGACGCACCAACTCACTCTTTGTTTCTTATAGAAATCGGCACGTTTCAGCATTTATGTTGATCAGATAGGCCTAAAGTTGGCCACCATTATTAACATAGACCTTCTTTCTATGCACAAGAAGGAAAAAAACAGCTTTTTGGTCTGGGAATAACAATGCGTACACAACTTGACTGTGAGTGTGGCGTTGAAAAATTTCGCTCAGTTTATTTATTTATTTCAAATTACAACTATTAGGTATTACAGAGTATCCCTAATGCAATAGTGTAGTCAACAATACAACAAAACAAAATAAATAACTGAAATCTTATAATAACAGTTGTTCGTTAAGGTTGTTTGTGTTATTTGTATTATATTTATAGAAAATCCTTCACAGGCACAATAAAAAAATAGACAACAGTAAAATTAAACGTTCGTTTGCAGGATTGAAATTTGCAGCAAATAATATGAGTGCCCTGCTTATCACGCGACCTCCAAATTAACTGTTGGTAAGCTGAGCACTATTCTATTTAATTATTTCCTAGATATCCTCTGTTCCATGTTTTAAATTCCGTAAAAAGTGACTTCGTCAACAGGTTGGAATCCGAAGATATTTGTAGAGATATTTAATTTACCCAAAGATTTAAAAATCGCCAGAAGGTGAAACAGTTTAAATATTTGACTTTAATTATTTTTGCAGTGTGCAACTGAAGATAAAACCCGCACCGAGCAGTGAGTACCGACACCGCGAGGAATACTTATACTAAAACAAACAGTATGAATAAATAAAAAAATGCTGGACAATTTCTCACAGCATCATCTAGCCCAAAACTAAGCAGAGCTTGTATCATGGCGGATATACTACTTATAAAAAACTTTAAAATACATTTAAAACACCCAGACCGGAGACAAATATTTGCAGATCATACAAACATTTGTCCCGCGGCGGGCATCGAACCCGCAACCTTCTGCATCTCAGGCAGGCCTTCGCCCACTGCCACAGAGGTCGTCAAGTTTCACATAGTTTTACGTGTATTTTCAACCACAAGAAAAAAGCGACAAAACTTATTAAGCAAATGGAAGTCGCGCTTTGAACTGAACACGAGCAGAGTCTTCAAAGGTGGCCGCAAGTGGAACGACCAGTTTTTAGATCCTCGGTTTGAATAACATCGCCTATGGCTACAGACTTTACCCACTAGTTAGTTCAAGGATATGAGTATACGCTTTTAAAAATTATCTTCTAGATTTTAGTTTAACACATCATTTTTGCATATAACTAAACATTTGCAAATGCGTTGCATAATTCATTAATGCGATCAAACGCAAGCCACAGCCGCACTTGTCTAATAACATACAGGTACCTGCGCGATTTACATGATATAACACCTTTCGAAGATGACACACTCGTATTAAGCATACTCTGCTTTTAGAACAAAGCAGTGTTGTATTTTAAGACAAAGACCAGTAAATTTCAGTTGAACAGTTTCATAAACGTTCTCAAATACCTGCTTATGAATTTCAAAAGCCATCATCAAAGGTCGTTATTACATCCACACATGCCCACGACAAGGAGCGTTGAAATGTAGGAACTAAAACGAGATTGTGCCGTCTTCCTCGTCCGGACTGTAACGAGGTCAACTAATCTTCCTGCATTATATATTAGGTACGAGGTATTTCCTTTTAGCCATGACGTCAAATTTCACCATTCGCGTTATCGTTATACTACCGATCTGATGTTTTGTGATCTTTACAAACCAAAGGATTTGTGGCCCAAATTACTTATTGTAACTATTTATTTCGTTCCAAGAATTTATAATATCCCAAAATTAGTTGGTATAGCCCCTGCGTAACAAGTGGGAGGTCGCAGGTTCGAGTCCCGCCGAAGTTGAATTTTTGGGATATACTTTATTACAATTTCGCTCAAGTGTAAGTTAACACTTTAAAAAATAAACACTTATTTCTTTCGTTGTTACGAATAGTGACGCTTTTTTATTTTATTGATACACTCCTTTATTTTATCCTATATTTTCTATTAAAACTAGATTTTGAGCAATAGATTTAAAATTGTAACAGAATATTGATAATTCAAGGGGCACGAAGAATAAGTGACGATAAATTCAAGTCCCAAGATTGTAGTTATAAAACTTGCCAGATGAGGTCGCTGAATAAGTTACCCGGTACTCTACCTTTCTTTAATTAAGTTAGATTGTGCATCCCTCTCTGAGTAGAACTTAGGAAACAAACAGAAAATAAGCTTTATATTTACACAGGGTTTAATATAAATGTTAAGTGGATTGTTTATACTTAGCAATAAAATGTCAGAAAAGATACTACCAACAAACTGTTCATAGGTTTTATAAAGTAATTGATTTTGAATAAGTAAATGCAAAGATGAGCGTTTTTCTCTCTGCCCATTTTTATCGTGATAAAAAAAATCGTATTTTGGGAGAGGGAATAAGAGAGGGTCTTAAGATACACCTTAAGTGTTACCTACACGGTTTGAAAACTAATTAACAAGATTATCGACAAATTATCATAATTTTATTTTTCCAATCAAGACAAACAAGCCGTTTTGTTATAAAAATATAAAACGTCTTACGATGATTACTCTATTCGTCTTCTATACCGATGAGTTTATCTTAAGTTTATCAGTATAATTCTTTGTAAATCTATCAGTATATACCTTTTATTATACACTCTTAAAAGTATAATTGTGTGACCGGATTGCCTGTTTGGCTACTTGGGAAGCCGGTGCATTCCCTTGCATTTTAATTATCCTTTTACGGCTTTGTATAAATGTAAAAAGTTGAAACACGTCTTGTTTTCGATATTCCGTAACGTCTGGCGCGGGACAATGTACAACGACGCCTTTAGGGAAGTGCGTGATCTGCCTCTCAACTTGCGGTCGACTGACGTGTCCAATATTGACGAGACACTTTTATCGATATATCAGTAATAATAAACCAATTGTCGATAAAATGGATAATTCACTTGCTATGCAGGTAATTTGTTTTAAAGTCTACTTTTGTAAGAAACGAGTTATAGTTTTCTAAGAAATAAAGTGTAATGATATTCCTGACAAGATAATGTAGAAAAACATCGTAGTTAGGTAAAGCAAGACGTATCATCAAATGTTTATACAAGCAAATATGAAAGCGTATCAAAGTAATTCTTACGACTTTGAATTCATCAGAACATAACAAATTAAAGAGCCTCACGCAAAATCTCGATAAATATCTTTGTTGCTTTGGTCAATCCTTTTTTATCCATTCCACGAACCATAGACATTCTTAGAAAATAGCTGTTTAGGAGCTGTTTTGTTTCGATTTAAAAATATTTTAATGAACATTTTTAAGTTTTATTTTCGAGATACCTATCGATATGAGTATTGGCGCATCACTTTTGTAGTAAGCTTTGCTGCTGGCATACTATACCTACCTTCACCTCTTGGAAATGTCGCTACGTCATATATGTAAGTGCAGTTTGCGAGAATATCATAAAACGAAACGTTTTTAACTTGTTTTCATAGATAAAAAGCCTATGAAAAATGTACCTTTAGAATATTACTGATATAAGAAATGTGAAAGTGTTTAGATGTTTGGATGTTTGTTACGTTTCCTTGATTTGGAACACGTCTAGATAGCTCGTCACCTAGAATAACAAATAGACTAAAGATTATCCGGGCACCACATGGGCGAAGCCGTAGACAGAGATTAGTTTAACCTAAAAGAATGATAAAAATAACTAAAAATATAAATAAAGGGGTTTGCAATAAAATGCTATTGTCAAAAAAATAAATTTCAGCCTTATCTTACATACTTTTAAAATTATATATTTTATTACAGAGGGTAGGTATACTTTTAACTTTGAATCAGCATACATTTGCTTTGTGGAATCCACGGCAGACCTTGATATAAATTTCACTTCGGCTAAGTAATATTTTTTCTGTAAGCATGAAACGAGAGAAGACAGCAATTTGTGTTAAAACTAAAGAAACACTAAAACACGCTTAAACAAACAATTTTTAAAATTTTAGCTTAACTAAGTCCTATTCGTCTTGGCTATTGTTCTCAAACCATTAGGTAGCTATTTTGGGATATACATATACATTACATACCCCAAATAAGTATTTTTAAATTCAAAACTCGCGTCCTCGACTGCTTCTCCGAAACAAAACAAAGGCAGTTCCAGCACACAGATTACGGTTTTAGTTCGTATTGACTAGGAAAAATAGATACTCGACTTAAACGAAGCCCAAGTCATAATATTACATCACTCATTAGATAAAACTGAGACGACAATGTAAGTTCAAATGTCGACATAAAGTTGAACTTTTAAGCCGTTACCTTCAAATGGTTGTGACCATTGCAACATTATATTTACATTATTATACGTAGGTGTGGTGTAACAAAGTATGCATAAAGGTTGTGCTTAGTATAAATAAATTAAGTTTCCATAATAAATGACACAAATTTCCGGAACAAAGGGCCCAACCCTTTGTTTTAAAGAATATATAAAATGTGTAGTTAAAAAACACTTTTAATACGCTCTAAAAATTACAAAAAAGAATTCCACTATCCGCCTTCTGCTCCATCATTAGACCCTCGTTACCAAGCCCAATCTATTGGACTCGTCAAAACGAATCACATGAGCCCAAACTTGAGGAGTAGCCACTGAAGAGTTTCATAATCCACCTCCTAGCTCCATCATCAGATCAGCTTCAAAAATACCAAATTATCGTATTGTCATCCGAACTACATATACATTATACATACAAAGTTGCATTTCGATACGAAGATTAGAAGTAGGTTAAAATTGACTTCCAAGATTTGATAACATTGTTTGTTATTTAGTTAAAAGTTAAGCTAATATAAGCGTGTTAATAAAAATACCACTAGGTAGGAATATACTCGTATTTATGAAACAAACACAACACAACTGAAAAGGCAGGCTTGAGAGTTCTCCAAATGTCACGATAGTTCTCAAGTTCGCCCTCCAGAGTTATGTACCTTATTATAAAAACGAGGTTAGATCAAACATCAACGATACCAATAAATTCACAATTCACGTAGTTTTAAAGCTGAAGTTTTTATATGATTATTGTGATTTCAATGAATAAAAACCTTTTGACTTTGACTTTGTATATTTAGAGCAACGTCCCTCGAGCAGAATGACCAAAGGAAAAAAGTGAAAAAAGGAACTTTAGAATAACATACTCGTAAAAAGTGAGAGTTTAGTCAAGTGACGGCAGAAAAGTGTAGAAACTAATTACAAACCAATAACATAAACAAACCCTTTACTTGAACACCTTTGAAATGGCAATAATAAAACAAAAGAAACAGGTAATAAAAATATCTGTTGAGAATTAAAAGTCATTCATGAGACTTATGCTTTGTTATGAGCCGTTACACATTGAAATATTTTTGCTAAACACATTTCATTTCAGCAGTAAACTCAGTAAGACATCTACAAATGTAAATTATGTTAGATAAGTGTTTTGTATTCCTGGTGTATGCATTAAAGAGTTATCTATCTATCTATCTTATGATCACTAATCAAATGGATCTGTGAATCTATTTGATTAGTGATGTGAGGACTTTTCACAGCACATGAAGTTTGGAAGTTTAAACTTTACAGTAGGTAACCTACGTAAATTAAAGGAAAACTTTGGTTTTGTTTGACAACTGAGTAAATAATAAGAAATTCTTAGTATTAAAGTTGCTCAAGTCGTGTCACACGCTTTATTTGGGTCCCGAAAGTGATACAAGTAATAATATTGGTATTTGTAGTAGTTACAGCATTACTAGCACTACACAAATCTTTTATGAATGAATGAAAATACTTTATTGTTCACCTTATGAAATATAAAACAAACAATAATACATTCAAATATCGCTTAAAAGTGATCTCTTCCATACCTTTGAATTTCTGAAATCAATCATGTTCGTAGATGTTTATCTAATAGTACTTAGGATTTTTTATCTACCTATGGCAAAAATATGGTAAAAAACTATTTGAAACGCAAAGTGGTTATTTAATATGAAGCCACAACATAATTTATGATCAAAGACCGTCCTCAGACTACCATATTTATGTGTGAGATTTGATACAAAATTCTCTCAAAAGCTGTTTTAAGATGGAGCATACAAATTATTCCGCTGCGCGCTGTTACTATGGTTAACTCGTTTTTTTTTTGTAGTATTCGTCCACCCCACTTTCTTTAGAAACAAAACATTAAAGCAGAGTGCGAGTGAAATAAATAAAATATCGATGAAATATCGCCCAATCCTTTTATCTTTACGACTTTACCTACCTGTTTAAAGAACTCAATTGGAAAAGTTTTTTCTTTCCGATTTCTTAAACAATTACATATGTAAGTCAATCGGCCTATACAGAAAACCCCAAACTATAGAAAACTAAGGCTAAAATAATATTTTAACACGGTATGTCAAGGACAAGGTAAGGTAGGCAGGCACATAACTTGTTTAGGTACCTACACTACGCTTCAGACCTATTATCACGCCGATGCTTTGTTTTATTGGCCAGCGCTAGCGCAACGTTTGCCAAGTACCACAATTTATGCTAAACTTTGTTATTTGTTCAAGTAACTCGTTTTGGTATCAGAAAATTACCATACAGTCACAGGTCATTTAGCAAGTCCTTTTGCATTTGCCTATATCGAAACTTAAGTAAGGTCAGGCGTTATAAACTTCAATGTTCTTTCGAAACTACATAGTAAAAATACTTGGTTCAGTTTATTTTTAGCATTATTTCAAAATTAAACACATCATGTGACATCACAACTATCAAAGCATAGCAGTTTTACTCAGCCTTGGAAAAAAGGGCACGTATTAAGTTCCACGTAGGTATACAAAGCTATCTTCTGTAGTTTACAGCCTTCGCTAGTCGTGTATACGGCACAAAGAGAGCACTTAGCTTATTTCCGTCGATATCGATGAAATCAGTGCAGGGTTGGGTTAGGTCAGGTGCCACACTACGGTGCACACACATGTGTAGCTCGGATATACCACACAAACAATAGACCTGTGCTTGACGAGTTTTTTGCTAAGGGCGCTGGTTCAAATCTAACGAGAACCAGGGATGGCAATCATTTTGTAAGTTATGATTTTTTCTTTCAACGTTTTTCTATGAACCTGAGCGTATGCAAGCGGGTACCCATAGGCTAAGGTAGTTAACTATGGTGATTTATATCGGACAAAGCAGATGCATTAATAATCGAGGCAAAGAAGCCACAAAAATATGTAGTGATTTTATAAAAGTTGGCCATCTGCAAATCTATTGGTCAGCTAGGGGTGCATGCTTCAATTGTCCTGACTCCTGGTTTACTCATATTGCTCATTTGCGTATTACGCTGTAATAATGACTCGTTATGGTTGATTTTGTATCCTGTCGTGACGAAGATTTTATATGTCATTCAGCACATTAACATGAGTTTGTGACGCAAGATTCTGATTTCTAGCAAAAACTTGCTATTTTCTGCGAATTCGTTAATAAAAATTAAAAAACATACATACGTTTTTGAAAAAAAGATCTTGCACCGACTCACCGATGCTACCTAACTAACACCAAATCAACATTCAACAAAATCTAGGTTTTGTATTTGTTCTGTTTTCTGCTCCTAAAACTTGACATAAAAATAATTGCAACGCAGTGCTCCGTACACTTTTTATGCTGGGCGTATTTTCGAGCAAAATTATCAATGTATTTTGTGGGATTCTAGCTTGTTTAAAATATGATATGACTAATAAAAATATAAAAACCTAGATATGTCAGTTGCCGCTGTCTATATAATGTTAAAAATGTATAAAATTGCTCCTAGTTTAAAATTGCGCTATCCAGGGAGAAAAAAGGGGAAAACGTTTGTCAGGGTAACATGCCCTTTCCTCTTAGTTACCTAATAAAGTGTAATCCGCCACCAAAGTTAGCCACAAGCATATGCATAGGAAAGAACGAGTGTATCATTTTGCTGTATCTTCTAGGAAGACAATAAATATTGCAATTTAGAACAAATAAATAGACATCAGAAGCAGTAACTTCTGTAATTCAAGATAGGAAATCTTTCACATTCCCTATTCATTATCACATTTACTAAACATCGCGGATGTCAACACCAACAAAGGCCGGCAATGCGCATTACCCAACTTCTTATTTCATTAGTCAATTACCCGTCGATCAATTATCGTCCAACCGACTCACTCCTGAAACCATAGGCGTGAACATGCGACACGAAAACCCGGGAGATAAAAAATCCTCCAACTAAACTAGGACTGTGAGCGTCTTGTGCCGCTACACCGAAATGTTCTAGAGAGATGGGTCATGCGAAAGCGGTCGAAGCCACATATGTACACATATGTATCGCAGGGGGGTGAGGGGTGACAGAGCGCGGCGTGGGAACACCGGCGCACATATGGACCGCAGCTTTATCATACTACGCGACGCGGATAATAAATAAAAACGTTTAGTTAAACACAATCTACACAGTAATGACCGAGCTTGCACATTTAGATTGAGTTATAAACAGTCGTTAGCGCTCATGTTCAACCGATGGTATGATAGGCTCGCCTTGAATGGCTGCATTAGGGTTAATGATTGAAAAATTATAGGTTTAAGTCGAATTAAAATGGGTTTCTTGGTAGAACTATAATTTTATTCTTTGGCACTTCTAATGATTCACGTGCCAGTACTATGATTTGATTGTAATTCATCTTTATTGAGTGTTAGATAGAATCGGGATGTTACGAAATGCAAAAAATATATATCTACTCTACGGATGAAATACAATTAGGATACTTTACTGTGATAAAACATTGTGTAATGAAAAAATATTAGTCATAATTCTCATCCTATTTAATTTTAGCGATGAACCGTCAATTACATAGGATTTGTATGTCAGTTTGAATGTAAAACGAAGAGTTAAACTGACAGGTTGGCTCGTACCTACCTACCTGGCCAGAACACCCTGCCAAGATGTCATTGAACAAAGTCAAGGCCAAGATGATTTATTTTGATTTATCGTCTTAAAACTGGACGATATCCAGAAACAATATGGAATCTAATAACTAACGTTTGACCGCTAGTTTTTCTGAATGAGCCTTTATATTTGCTGAAATATTTAATAGTGTGGTACGCTTGGCACGAAGCCTAAAAGCTATCATGGCAAATCCGATCAGCTCTATTGACAAAGTGCTTTGGTTCCACCTTCCTGAAAAGAGCTTTTACTCTCAGACCGTTGCGTCGACAATTGTTGTAAGCTCCAAACGAAAGTTACTAGGCAACGAAAACAGACAATGTGCATCTAATCGGTTCCAATAAAAATAAACTAGATACAGTGTAACAACGGGCGATGCACTTGCACTTTTGGTCTCGTGAAGCCATTCCGTCCACACGTGCGTGGTTCAACGTCCCAAACCTATGCCAATGCCAGCTTGCCTGCCAATAACGTTCAGTTTAATTGTTTGCAACTACATACAATCAGTAACAAAAGTTAGTCAACAAGTAGCATTTTTGATGAGGTCCATAAAATTTAAATTAGTGAACGAATATTTTCCCATATTGTGTTTTGGAACGAAGAATATCGCAACCAAGTCTACTTTTCAGAGTTTCCTATACAAAGAGTGCCAAGAGGACCCTATTACTACAGCCTAGGCCGTCCGTCTGCCTGTCTATCACAGATCGTATACAGTAGATTTATTTTGGATGCAATACGTGTTTTATCATGGCAAATAGGTTAATAGGTTCTTAGAAAAATTATCTAGTTTATTGATTAGTGTATAAATCGTGTGGTGCTACGGAACCCTAAGTACGCGAGTACGAATCGCATTTTTCACAAAATTTTCACAATTATTTAATGTAGTAGATAAGTACCCAAGTATAGAAAATATAAGATTCGAAGAGCCTACCTAGGAATTGTGTATTGGTATATAACCTATATTACCTATAACCTATACTTAGCATAGATATTTACAAACACGGCAAAAAAATTACGTAACGTAAATGTGGGTGTGCTTATGGATCAATCTTTAAATCACAACGACATTCAGGTATAAACGTGACCTATTGCTTTATTGTGAAACACATCTATAAATGGCATCACGAAATTACTGCTAAGATCATTGATGAAACTGCGGTGACGCAGAGCTTATGCAAATAGTCATTAATTTGATAATAACTTTTGTTTGTGAAAGTAACTTTGCGTACTTTGCTCAGTATTCATAATCCTAGTCAAACAAACATTTTTCGAGGCAAAGCATAGGTAGATGCTAATTGTTGAATACGAACTTAAAATAAAATGTTTGATACTGGCTTACATACATAAAAATATGCCTAGATAGGTGATAAATCGTTGAGATATTTTTATAATGCACAATAAATAACCCAACCCGGCGTTGTAAACAAACCCGCACCGTGCCAGTCACCATGATAGATGGCTTCTTCATGCTCATCATAATAATTACCTACATGCCTCTATTGACTATTTCAGTTTTATATTCTAGGTCGATATCTACGAGTACTTAGGTATCTATTTTATCGGCCTGAAACATCCAAACTTCTAAACATCTAAGCCTACTTTTGATTTATAAAATAAGTATGAAGTAGGATTGTAAATTAGCAAATTTTAGTTCGAGCTTCGAAAATGAATATCCCTACAGTTTTCGCAGAAGAATGATTTGCTAACGATGCGGAAGAGTGAAGAGTTTGGCTAGATGCCCAGAGCCCAGCAGATATATCGTGGCATTGGGCCAGCCAGGGTCAGGAGCGGCCGATGCTCTGGCCACCGTCACGCAGCCAATCAACATCAGACATTGATTGGAATTCAGCTGGAATGGCATGAATTGCAAAATATATGCCACAGAACTCAGAGGACAGCACCTTACGAAAACGAATCACAGGCCGTTTAGTAATAAAATAAAAAATCATGAAATTCTATCTCGAGCTTAGAGTGTCTGAGGATAAGATAAGCGAGGTGAATTATCATAAGTCCCTTAGGACTGGGACGAAACAATATTTAGAAAGCGCTGGCATAAAAAATCCTCCAGTAATAAAAACCTTTCGTTCCTTTTACAGCACAGCAGGTAGTAAACTCAAGTAACTTATAGTTCCTCTCTGTTAAATTGTTCTGTAAGTGGATGAAATAACAATATTCTTGAGGCAATAAATATAGTTTTTATGGCAGAAAGTTCGCTGATGCACTATTGGCCAACAGATTGCCAACATTAGCGACCAAACACGTGTTTGAAAATGTTTATTTAGGCAATCCTCGTAAAACTCGCTGACAGGATGTGCTTTGAACACTCAAGGTTGTTTAGGTTATTTAAAATAACTCGTTGCCTATGTATGTGACTTTAAAATGACTTATTTTTGCGAAGTGACTACATTACAATAATTGTCAAATCCTGGAATCACAATACGTAAACAGAGCATGTCCTCCCTACTTACTACGACTGACTACGAGGTAGTTATCTTTTAAATATTAAATAGTTTGTTTTCTCCCAACATCCACAATGCAATTACTGTTTCAGACTAAATCCATATAAATATTTTGCCAATCATTTCCTACCGAATAAATAATAGCCAGTGCCGCGGGGTATAACTAAAATTGACGAATTTGCACCAAAGAGAGAGCGTGCATTTGTCATGTGCATTTATTTACACGATGCCCCGTCGAGCTGGCTGTGTTCCAAGCTGAACGAAAATAGCAGCTCTGCCGATGTCATTGTACTAGAGCAAACAGCCCTATAGGGTCCTGCAGGCCTGTAGCGAGGATACATTTTTAGAAGGCCTTAAGATTTACTTGCTTAATCTGGGCTCTTATCTGTAGTTTTGAAAGGGTTTATAAAGCACCGTAGATTCTGGTAGAGTTTAGAGGGTCCCCCCCGAACTTCTGAACTCTTAACCCTACTGCAGCCCTTGTTCACCTTTTGAACGGAAAATGAATGAGAAAACAATAAATCGTGAACGCGTAGACGCGGCATCCATACTAACGAAGTGCTTACTGAATTAACTTTTATGTTTTCAAGAAATAAGTAGGGGCCTGTCACAGTGTCACGTGCATTTTATTAATATACATGACTTTATAATTATTTTGTACCCACCCACAATTTCAGTGGTCTAAAATGTTTATTATTCTATGAAAAAAAGTTTTTATTAATCATTAAAAAAGACATTTCTAAAGATCAAGCCAATACTTTTTGCCCCAATAAAAGTGCCTTCTTAAATGCTAAATAAATATAAAAGCAAATAGAACAGCAATGTAAAGCTGCAAAACCAGAAACATAAATCAGCAGACTATCAGTGATTTAGGTCCACATTATTCGATAATAGAGCTGAATAACAACGTTGTTGAAAGGTTCGTAGCTGAGTATAAAGTAGTAGGTAGGTTGCAAGGGAAAAAAACTGATTATACGCCGGGAACTCAAAATCCCACACTTTTGTTTATCTCGCTAACAAAATTAGAGTAGAAAAGATGAGCGTCGAGCAAAAAGAACTCGACGATTCGGTCCAACCCTTTTATTTGTTGGTCGTTCTCTTTTTACTTTTATTTCAAAAATATCGCATTCACAAACCAATTTGGAAAGGAAACGTGAGGCTGTCCAAGGTCAGGGGAATTAGTATTCTAGAGGAGTGTTCGCTGTTTGACCGACCGCTCACAAAAACATGCTAATGTACTTTGTCGACGTTTTTCTAAGCTTGATTAGAATTGGCTGCTCTCGGCCATTCGAGACTTACAACCTTTATAGCTATAAATATGAGTTTTTAATAACGTGTGTCCCTGGACCTACAACGTAAGTATCGTCAAGAATCTATCCTCTTAAAAAACGCGGTCAAATGCGAGACAGATTTGCATATTATGAATTCACTCGTATTGACAAAGTAACAGAAAAGTTGTTAAACTCGTTTCTAACGTAGTTTTACACAAATTCTAAAAACAAAGGATATGTTTAACATTTGTATCAACCCGGCGATTGTCATAAAAAAACTGGCCAAGTGCGTGTCTATCACGCGCAGTGTAGGGTTCCGTAGTTGCCCCTAAAGTTATATTTACTACCTGTTTTACACAGCTAACAACACCCGCAATGTTTTTATTTTACCAGTTTGTTGGTGTGATTACCTAATATTATACCCATGCCAAATTACAGCTCTCTAGTACTAAGCGTCTCTGAGCTAAGCCGCAGACAGACAGACGGACGGACATGGCGAAACTATAAGGGTTCCTTGTTGACCACAGAACCCTAAAAAGGCAAGTTATTTTGTGATATTTATTAAAAGTTAGTCAAAGTCAAATTGAATAAACGTAGATTCCTCGATTTGATTAAAATTCAGAAAAGACAACTAAAGCAGGTAAGTACAAGAAGAAACAAGGAAAGCATCAGCCCAACTATTTTTTTTGCTCACATAAATTATCTGAAATTGCACTGGATCGATCAATAAAGAAACGGGTTGCATTTTATGGAAACCGTGACTCAGACGTAGCGTAGTAAGTTATCATTTTGATGATTGCGTTGCACACTCAATTGCGTTTTCGAAACCGGTTCGGGGACAAGAATTTTGAGTAGGTATCTAAACTCGAGGAAAAGACTCGTAAACTGGTGCTAAATTGGTAATTTTGACCCCTGCTGATTTTGGATTACAATTTTGTTGCAGACCAAAAATACTTTTTTATTGGGATTCGATTTAAATATCGCAGTTGGTTTCGGTTTTGTAGGGTTTTAAACTTGCATACGTGTGTATTAAATAAAATTGTAGCAGTAAAGTTCTTGTCTCGCTAACGAGCTAAATTGTCGAGCCTGTGATGTTATTGTTATGATGGAGCGTCGTGGTATGTCGTGAATACGCCGGCTTAATCATATAACCTCAAAAGTTCGGGTCCAACGAGCTATCGGTCCTCGGTGTACGCTGTCGGCAGGGGAGCCGCGCCGCTCG
Organism: Perizoma flavofasciatum; assembly: GCA_958496245.1. Classification (NCBI taxonomy): domain Eukaryota; kingdom Metazoa; phylum Arthropoda; class Insecta; order Lepidoptera; family Geometridae; genus Perizoma; species Perizoma flavofasciatum. The sequence goes on from OY292433.1 coordinate 6,460,061, forward strand.
ATGATGTCGCACATGCGCCGAGCGCGCGCCTTCCAACACCGGCCAGAAAACGCAGCACAAAGCGCGAAAGGCCGCGATGTCTCGCACATACATTCATCTACATTGATGACTCACTGAATTGTAGTGGTATTCCCTTACCGAAAGCAGACTATGTGATAAAACCCTGTGAGAGCAAATCGTAGTGTTTATTTTTGAGGTAAATTAGAGGCCGCAAACATGTACAAGACGGTGAGACATGGCGAGAACAGTCTGCAATACACTATCCTTCCGCAAACGGAAGAGATGTTGAGCAACAGCGGAATGAAAGGCAAGGGACGGGATTACAGTCCCTCGATCCAAGTGCGAAGGTCCCCACGGAGACATCGAGTGAAAGATTGCTGTATTGCTATATGCACATTGTTACTATTGGTCATAGCGGCAATAACAATAGTTTGTGTACTTGGCCAAAAGATGCTCGAGCCTTGGCTTCAAACAGATCGACGTGATTTAAGTTCATCTGTCTTAAAGTACCAGGGACTTAATGCAGTAACATCCTCGCTAGCGCCCAAACTCGAGATGACCTCGACTACTTCCACCACCACTTATGCAACTACGACAATCACCGCCCCCACAGTTTCTACTACGGTAGAGCGCTCTACTTCCCTGCCATGGATTATGCCCGCTTTAAGGTCGTGGAAGAGTACGTCAACTATTCAAACCATTCCTACAGAAGGTAGCGATATACCTCTTGAAAACCCTAGAAGGAAAGATCTGACAGCCGTAGACAACATGTCCATTAAACCTTGGGAGAAAGACACTATAATCCGACCTACCGCAACTCCCGAATCGATAACGTTAAATAATGTGATCAAATACAATTCCCGTGTGTTCGTCCCTTCGGAAAAGCCCGTGGTAGTGACGACAAAGGTGTTAGACGACGTATTGATAACTACAAAGAATACTCCCGTAATGGAAACGACTGAGAGTTCAAAGTTGGACGATTTGAAAGATGCATTGCTGTCTGTCGACGATGATGATGATTTTAAGGAATCTCTGGAAGTGGATGAAGTTTTCTCGCTGCCGCCATTAAAACCAGATTCTGGAAGCCCTTACAGCGACTTGGACGAAGTGACGATGTCAAAACCTGCAGTCACGTGGTACGGCTCCCGATGGCCTTTCGTTGACACCTCATCATACTTCCAATGGAGTGTAAGTATTGCGATGCTCTATGCAACATCTTTACGTAATATTTGCAATCTATTACCCGATCGCAACGCACCACCTGCGTGATAGTAACACTCAAGCATAACGATTACTTTGGTAACAAACAACTAGCTAGTTATCTGAATTATGAAATCGGATATGGAAGAAGTTATTTATGAAACGTATTGCGATTCCAGCCTTTATGTAATATGATTACTAGGTACTCGTGTTACTACGGAACTCGTAGTGCGGTAATATTATAGATTTATATGCAACTAGGTAACTGAAAGTGATAGTCGAACGGGAGAATACTACCTGGTTTCATATTTGCAACAACAGAACAGAAACGTTTGCAACTTTACTGTGAACTTAACTAAAAAAAACTTTCTTTAAGCAGGTACCTAAATTCTTGGAAGTAGGTACCTAAATTGTCTAAAGCTAGGTAGGTAATTGTGTATGTGTAGGTATGTAAGCGTATAGAATAAGACCGAATTTATTTGACGGGCTTAGTATTAAATCAAGGATTCCTTTATCCACAAACACGGTTAGGTAACCGGTTAGCAACAATATTCATAAATGGTTTTGTTAGGCAACACGCAAACAGTTTCACAAAATTTTATTTTACTATTGGATAATAATGCGAATTATAAGTAAATTTACCAGTTGCTACAGTGAGCACTGTTATTAGATTTGTGACTTCTCCTAATTGCATGTATGCTTGTACATTCAACCAGAGAAGCTCGAAGAGACTGGATTGTCACTTTGGTAGTAGGTAGTACCTAGGTATTGTTGTCTGATCAAGGGAAAAGAACGGTCGGAAGTGCACCTAAGGATTTTCCTTCGAATGTTTTTTTTATAGCTTAAGCACCATGTGTTAGGTACGTCTGGTTTCTGGGTGACATCTTTGGAAAAGCCACCAATTACTTGTAGGCGAATCTACAAATTCAACCTGTTCAAATACCTTCCCGTGAAAAGAAATCGCTGTAATCTTTAACTTAAATCTCGAGGGAACAATTTTATCCACTCCTATCACAGGTTTTCTTTTTACCAGACACGTCAGGGGTCCGTATTAGCGTTTGACTTGTTACCATTATCTCTGAAACAGCTTATCCGAATAATTTTGTGGCGAGATTGTATCGTACACGTCACTTGTAAAAATTCGCTTGTTCATGTGTCAGTTCGGTTTGTAACTGACAATGGTTTGAAGCCATTTACTGTATGAAGACACTCATATTTAACCATAATTTATACCTATCTAAGAACGTTTCTTGCAGTCGTGCAAATCAATTGCAAAAAACCTCATTTCAATCGGCTAAGACGTTTCACATTCCATGGTATGTTTCAGCGCACCAGTGACTTCTGGTGAACCACCCTAATAAGTTCGTAAAAATCAAGTGCATACTACCATATTACAATTGGAAGCCCAAGCCATTTAGTGAGACATATGGTAACATAAAAATAAACAAACAACCTCCTAACACAAACGCATATACAGCTCGTATATGCGTTTGGAGTATCCAACATTTTGTTGCTAGTAAAAATAACAAATAGTGAAGTGAATGGTCGAGCCTCGGAAGTAGTCCCTAATATGTTTTTTCTTGCAGGGTTACTCTCGCGGAGACAATTTGCTTTTGCCTCTACTAGTTGGAGCCCTGTCATCAATCGTACTGGTCTGCATGCTAGCTTTGGCTGCGAAACGACGCAGGCGCACGCAATCTGCTTCTGCTTCCAGTGGGGTACGTATCTGACAAACTATGTGATACTAACCGAAGAGTGGAGAGCGTAATTTGGTGAAAATTGTGCCTTTTCTGATTACGCCATTGACTCGTTAATTCAATTTAATAAGAGTAGGAATTCAATCGGCAACTACCAAAGTACTAAAACGAAGACAATATCATCAGATAATCGTGTTGCAATGCAAAACAAATGAAAAACAGTTTATTTATTAGAGCGAACGACAAGCTTTTTCATTTACTGTCGCTAACGTAACTTCCCAACTTGAAGTTATTCTTACCAAACGAAGAAACCAAGAAGTACCTGGGACAAATAGTGAATTTGTTCACACCTTTCCTGGCCACTAGAAGTTCTACAGGGCTCCCATCTAGGTTCTATTGAATGTCTTTATAAACGACATAAAATCTGCTTTGTTAATCTCTTACTTTAATAATTTTTGATAAAAAATTACCATATGCGTAGGCCAGGACGGCCACTGCGGGGTGTTTTTCGCACGGATGCGGCGCCGATATCGTAAGATCAACATGCCCTTACTCGTGCCACTCATACGAATCCGCCTCGATATCTGCCGCGGAACTTGTTGAGTGTTTCGCTTTCGCCCACTAAATAAAGAACTGGGACCACTCGTTTGTTGATGAATATTATTTTAGTCGTGCAGTGCACTTATTAGACACACCAATGCATTGGTTATTATCAACCAATGCATTGGAAAGGATAGCGTATATGCATATCTGAAATTGCGTGGTTTTAGGTGTATAGACGGCCTAAAAATTGTCACTGAATGGATTTTGTCTACATGCTGCACGTTGCTTTGTGTTGTAGGTACCTATGAGTATTACCTATGTTCATTTTTAGATGCTCGAAACGAGCGGTTTGAAGAAATTAGTCACAAAGAATCATTTTATCGCCTGTTTCAATGCTACATTTATCTTTTAGTTCTTGATGAGATGCTTTTTTCCCAACAGCATACCACGGAACTGGCAGCTGATGACAACACTAACCTGTTGACTGCCGAGAACGGAGAGGATGCCGAGGAGTAAACACTTCCTTCAACGCTTTTCGCTTGTTCAGCCCTGGAGTGCTGCGTGTACAATTTAGGTGCATATCGTAGAACACATAGCTTGGATATTATTGGATGAACATTTATTGGACTTTTTTAATTGTAAGTAGTTTTGAATTGAAAATAAGAAACCGATTGATATTTCCAAATGTTCATCGCTAAGTTTGTAAATTTCTCGGTTGGTTATATAGTTTGTTATAATAAAGCAGGACCAATGCTTATATTTATGACGAATCATATGCATTTAAACCATCACACAAATAGTTTAATCAGTATTTCTAGTTTCAAAACCAGAATATTCTAATATTATTTTCCTAAAATGGAGACAAATTATTTGACACAATGTATAATGCGTGACATTCTTACCTAGATTGTATATTAGGCATTCCACACATCTCGTTAATTATTTATTTGCAATAGTCTCTCCAAACCATCACAATATTTCTGAATGCACACTGAAAACCAATCGTATTTCCAATTTCAGTGCCTATTGTTTGTATATAAATGATTGTTCGATCGATTGGCTCTACAAAGCCCAAGCTTGGAGGTGAATCCATGTTCAGAGATACGATATAAATATAGGATATATTTTGTGACCTTAGAGTTAGTTAGGAAGTTTTCAAATGCCAAAGTTACTAAGATATTTTTTTTACAAAATTAATCTACACGGTATTTATTGATGTCACTCGCCATTGTAATGGGACTTTTAAGATATCAATACCTAGACTACACGAGCTTTGTTTAGTGACTGTATTTTTGGAAGCGTAGAACATTGTATGCGTTCATTGTCATTGCTGCGATTTCGACAAAGATTTAATCGATGCACATTATTCAAAGCCTAATCATTCTTATCAGCACCATACAACACATGTAGTTCGATATATAGCATATAAGTTGAAATACATTACTTAAACAGTTATAATTAATATATCATATCTCTGAAATTTCTTAACGCCTCGTCAGTATTATTAAAAACCTGTGGTATTCTATGTCATAAGCATACATATTTTTGTGTAGTCGATTAGATTATTAAGATGAAATATTATTCTTGGTGTAACGTTATACTTACATATATCTGTTCACCGCTATTTGTATAACTTCCAAAAGCTTTTAATTAATTTTTTACTTCCCTTTTTTAAACATAGTTATAAGACTGATGGTAGGATTGAGTTTTTAGGATTAGTGAGATAGTTTTTATTGAAATGCTTTTGTAAACGGTACTATTGCTTTCCAGTAAGGAAATCGCCAATGTTGCCCACTTCAAATAGCACCTAGTCGTTCTTTAAACTACGCTTCAAAATGTCCTTCCTCACGTAGATTTTTAGTGCTAGATTCTTGAGCATTCTCACTGATACCAATTAGTTAGCCTTCTGTCTGTGGGCAACGCCAATGATTTCCCATGTTTTTTTTATATTTGTATGTATAATATATATTTCAATATTTGGTGTTAGTGTATATTAATAACTGTATAGCATAACAGAATGTGAGGTGCATTGGGGTGGTTAGAAATTGAAATGTGATACCTCTTAGTATCTTTGTATTGTTGTTCCCCCGTACCTGTGTATAATGCATATAGGTACACGACTAGGGGTTCTCGTCGTGTTTAAGCTTCCTAATGTTGAAAGAGTAATAACACAATAACTTACAAATCATAAAAACTTTATCAAGCAAGTAAACAGCACATTATCAGTAGTCGTTTTAGTTAGAATAGTTGTGAATGCCCTAAGCAATGCGATTGATTGCTAATATACATTCCATGTACATTATTGAAATAAAATTACGTTTTCCCACCCTGTTCGTGTTTTAAATTATTACCAAGCCCACTTTCATATCCTACTACTATTATAAACGCGGAAGTTTGTGAGGATGGATGTTGGTTACTCTTTCAAGCAAAAACTACTGAACGGATTTTGATAAAACTTTACAGGAATATAGCTTATACATCAGAATAACACATAGGCTACTTTTTATTCGGGTTCCATGCGGACGAAGCCGTGGGCAGTAGCTAGTATCTAATACTAGTAGATTTTTTCTATACAAGCTTCATTTTCCCTTCATCTTCTAGGAGTTCACTTTCTGGTGTACTATACATTTGAAGGCAGCACAGCTAAGGTGTGTATTGACTGACAATGTCATCGGCCAGTCAGTCACCAAACGATTTTACGCATATATTTACATGTGCTACGGCTTTTATCTTCTTACGAGTGCCTGACAGCTAGTAAACAGCTTAGTGCGAAGAATATATTGCACTTGTCATGTAACAAGAATACATGTTTTTATTATTATTCCATCTTAATGTATTTTTTTGTTTAAACGAACCTACTATTTTGCTTTATTAGTAAGCCATTTGTAATACAGAAAAGTAAAATTTAAGTGAAAAATAAAGGTATAGTCGTAGATTATTAATTTTATTTTTGTTGATTTGTGGATGATCTAATATTTGAAAAAAAAAATGTACTTATACTTTTGTGTAAGTGGTTGTATCTCATACCGTTCCAATTAAAAGTAACTAAATAAATGAATTATAATCTGCTGAAGCGATGAACTCCAACAACAAAGGGTTTTGTTAGTAAAAAAGATTTTCCTAAAGCGCAATTTACATCAAGAATTATACATTCAACCGTACAATTTCACCTCAATAAAAGTCAGAAATATTAAAGCAATAAAATTGACATATATTTACAACTTATAAAAAATCAGACCTAATATATACAACAAAACTGTACAATATCTTAAAAACTCAAATCTATAGTGCAATAAGTAAGGTTATAATTGCAAGATATACTGTGTTTTATACTATGTTAACAAACTATACTTTAAACATTAGGTTTGTAGATCGTCAAGTTTGCAAGGAGGTATCTTTTTGTTTCGAAAACATTTGTAACAAGAATACTACATTGGTGCCGATTCTCTAGTACACCAACTAAACTAAATTTAAACTGTCGCTCTCTTTTACCGATAGTGCACGCAAATAGGGATGGCAAGAATTATACTCTTAATAATGTTCTCTTTGCTGTGTTCCGGTTTGAAGGGTATGGTTGCCGGTTAAAATACAGGCACATGAGATGTTCCATCTTGATATCTCAGGGAGGCAACGCGTGAGTGATACCTCTGGTATTGCAAGCTTCCATAGGCTACGGTAACCACTCACCACCAGGTGGGCCGTTGTTTGCCTCTTTAGTTGTAAAAAAACTCGTGTCAAATTAGTTAACGTGTCGCTTTTCTTCGTTTTTATAGTCATTATTTATAGCATGTTTTGAAACCACGACTGAACTTGTATGGAAAACTTAAATCTGACCAATTTGGCAGCGCTAAAATTGTTGCTGTGTCTTTCTTTAGTTTATTAAAAAAAAAAGAGAGCGGTAAATAAAATTATGTTTAAATTATTGATGTACAAGAGAATCGACGTCATGGTCTGCATTCTTTGTTTTACTGTCATATGGGCTACATAATTTAAGTGTTAACAAATAATTGATAAAGGGAGATATTCTAGTTCAAGCTATCAAAATACAAAAATGATTACACATTTATTTAGCCTACCTCACTTTTAGTTTATTATCGTTTAAAAAATTCAACTATTGGCTTTACGGTGTGAACAGTCGTTCGAGATATGATAAAATCACACCATTTTAATTTATTTAAAACTATGTATTGTTGTATAAGTTTGTAAAAACTTATGGCAGTTCTTTTGAAGTCATTCGCATTATTTTAGGGTTAACAAATAAAAATCTGTTCATTCAAAGATATCATAACTCTCTTAGTTAGTAGCGTTATTAATACTAAGTTTATTCAGTAAAATACAATGCAAATAATTGCGTTTTTACATTTGAACCTTTGAAAGATGTATAACTAAATATATCCTCAAACAAAATCAAATAACGTCTCAGATGAATCGCTTGAAAATATTATATAACATTCAGAAACCGGATAAAATATCGGCATCAAGAAAATACTATTTGGTTTTGGCGCCAAATACTTTTTTTTTAGCAGTAATTTTACTTATTCCTCCGATATATTATACCAACTTTATGATAACATTTTCCGATATCATGTGCACGATTTCCTCGAGTAGTTTTCATGTTGGAGAAAATAAATAGGATAAAAATATAACATCCCTTAAAACGCAATTGTTAACTCCTAAATGAAAACTAAGTAAGGAAGCCCCTTCACTTTAACCTTCCATAACTGTGCAATAATTGAAACAAGGCTCAATCATCGATTTTTCTAATACACAATTTCAACAAGCTAATCCTAAGGCCGATTTATTAAATTTTGATTAGTAGCTTGTAAACAGAAAGAATTTCCTTGTACCTTTAGTCGAACTGTATTGATGCCTGTTTACACTTCGATAACTAAACACAGCACACCCACAATCAGGTTTTATAGACAATAACGCACAAACCGATCTCAATAGAATCACGGCCGGATTCTTGAATAAAAAGCCTTCAGCGAAACATTACCGAACGACACCTAATACTTTCTGCATTAAAAATCGCCAACTCAAACGTTGCCATTCAAACACACTACTCATATAACAAATAAGTAAAATTACAAAATGTATACCTTTATCTAAGTATGTACAATCACTGGGGAGGAGGGTGGCTCGGTCTCAATATTCTGGCAAGGACATGTCTTCCAGATACGAGCTTCAGCTGTTGCCCGTCCATCAGTACGCTCCGTACGCCACTAGATGTGGGAGCTGTCGCGGATGCTGACGCCTGAAAACAAACATTATTTGAATGTCTACGATGTGAAGTCAGATTGGTAGGACTAAGTCATTTCCATGACTTTGCACGTTTCTATGTAACTTTCAGTAGATAACGAATGTCACTTCCGGCAGGTCACTTATGTAACTTTCAATACGTCACATACGTAACTTCTGGTAAGAAATTATTATGAAATAAATATAGTTAATGCTGTGCGTCTGAAGAAAACAAGAATATTTATTGGATGTAGCAAATTATCGCACTAAAACATAATTTCACACAACACACTTTTTCATACAGGATGAATGTAGCAAAAAAGTGAGTTGTAATTTAAAACTAAAGCCACAGTCGCTATAGAGTAATATAAAAGTAATGCTGTGATTAAAATAAATAATAGAACATCACTAAAAAAATATACATATGTAATGTTTTATATTACAAAACACACCAAAGACTTGTGTTTATATTTTGTGTATTCAAATATGTCTAAGTGTTATTCGTATTAATGGCCTGACCGTGTGGTTGGATCAACTATATATTACGCGTGGTGAAATGCATTATATTGCAGGCAAAGCTAGGCTGTGTTTTATGAACTTAATCCCGATCCACTCCAAACCATGCATTCAAATCCTTCATGCGCACTACATTCGCGTAACAGTAAAATCCATGTATTCACTCAGCCACAATTGTGGCGTAACACAGCATCAATTGAGTCGCAACAGTTGACGCTCAACATTTTTGGGCAAAGTAGCACAACAGCGCGCGACGTTGCCATATTAAGCGCAACATGTCGCACGTCTTTTTTAATTCCCAGAAAGACAGACGACGGTACTGTGTTCAATTTCTTCAAAGTTCGCATTGTGAAGGTGGACTGGAAAAGTTTAGTGCGAATGAATGGTATTGAGCTTGTCTTTCGTCTCCGTTCAACAAGTAGAAGTTCACGGCCACAATTTTAATTGGTGAAATTAATTATAAAAACTGTTGCTATTGTTGGCGAAATTTTATTAACGACTAATCATGTATCATCATGCAAAGTTGCTAAATAAAAGTTGAGCAACTTAAATATTACGCATCAATTGTTGCTTTGAATACATGGTTTTATAAGGTTCGATATGAACGGACATGCAATCCAATCAAGGCTTCACCTGCTGTATTTTTATTCCCTGCGCGAGTTTGACTTGCTGAATTGGATTCACCTATAAAATTAATATAAAATCAAACATGATGAGATGAATAACAAATGATCACGTTTTTTTTTTCACCAGCAGAAGATAAATGATGGCCTGAGTAAAGTTAAACAATAACGCTGCAGGTTGAGGTATGACGATATGGTAAAAAAAATATGGGTAAATGAATTTATGCACGTATCGCATATCTTCAAGTATTTGTAGTACTAAGTATTCAAAATGCCGGCTTCAGTATCGCCGACACTTGTCGCACCGGTCTGGCCGTTTTTGCTATTTATTTATTTAATCATAAATATAATCGTTTTAGTTACATGACTTTAGCATGCCAAACTGTACATAAATTCTTAACCTCTGTTTCATAATCACCCGCTAACCTTAGCAGCATGCTAAAAGTTCACAGCCTCTACCCATTGTTTAGTATTAGAAAAGGACAGGGCTAGATTTAGCGACTTGCTAAGAAAGCGAGTGATAATGACAGAGGGTAAACAGAGGGTTTCTCTTTATTTTATCTACGCGTGCTGATCAGAAAATGAACAACTCAGGTATTCATGGATATTGTAGAAATGGTAACATTCAAAGAATTCCTTAAATTTTGTTTTAAATTCGTTATGTTCCCTTTGTTTTTCTGGCAATAAAATTAATGTACATAGCTGAAATATAAAGTTTTAGTAGGATATAATACTACCAATATTATAAACGCGAAAGTTTGTGAGGATGGGTGTTTGTTACTCTTTCACGCAAAAACAACTGAACGGATTTTGATGAAACTTTACAGTAATATAGCTTAAACATCAGATTAACATATAGGCTACATATTAATTTATTTCATCAGATTAACATATTTACTTATTTATTATTTATTTATCCGGGTACCACGCGGGCGAAGCCGTGGGCAGAAGCTAGTATAAATAGAATTCTGAAATATACAAATATACAGTTGATACGTCTTAAAAGTCTGGTTCTTGGAACGTGCAATTTTTCTTTGTTTTGGCTTATTATATGAAATTAATTTCTATTAAAGAATCTATAATAAAATAGATAGTAAATAGAGCTTTTAATAGTAATAGTTTTGTTCTACCGTAAATCATTCTAATGGATATTTTTGGCAAATGATAACTCGATCAATTTGGGAAGCATTTCCCCATACTGTTATGCCATTATTCATAATAGAATGGCAGTAAGCATAACGAACCGAAATAAGAGATTTTCTATCAGCTGGGTTTCAGCTTAAACAACGCATAATTTTAGCGCTATTTAACCTTTTGCTTATTTTTTATATTATGGCTACCATAACATAAGAATAACCATAGCTTTAAGATGACAAATTAATAAGTGAAATGGGATGAAAATGCTAGGCTACATGTCACTTTATCTTTCGATGTCGTAAGAAGGGGCTAGGAGAATAATTTAATTTACCTGTTGTAATTTGAGCACTGGCATCGTCGTAGTAGGGGTCGTGACGGTTTGGGCCGCTGAAATTATGAGAAAAATGTTTCAACACACGAACCCTACTAATATCATTTTTAAATTAAACTTGTGTACTTAGTTAAACCTAAATTAACTTATTCTGCAGCAATTAGTGTCTAACTAGACAAGTCTAATCACTATGACCCTGCTTATAGAAGTATTTCAGCCCCTTGAGTTAACTCAAACATTAAGGTCCAACATTCATTATTAAGTTATGTTTGTACCACACCATTAGGAAACAATAAACTTTATCGATCATTTTTTCAATCAACTAATACATAATGAGATTAGGAGAGCCGCAAACGAATAATTATAAAGTAGGCACCATGCATTATCATAAATCCTAAAATTGGCGAATATCTTTACGTCATAATAAATCAGGTAACTTACACATATTGCTTATAACTATTGTTTGCGAAGTGCTTGCACCGCCGGCTGACGTGACCCGAACGGCGCTTCCATCGCTCTGCGAACAGATTATCATGTTCAAAGGATTTTACTTCTGTTAACAGGAATTATCACGCACCTTTGTGAATGTACTGCCTGTTCAATTTAATCATATCAAGATTCTTCCACTGCGGGCGATTACTTAACCTTAAAGTAAAGAATCTTGGAATGAGTCGAAACAGTCGGTACATACACCGAAAATGAGTAGCATTTCCCCAAAATAGAATATGTAATTCACGATAGATTTTGGAGTCTAGTTATCATGTTTATGAATAATTATGACCTCGTGGCGCAACGGGCGAGTAGCCGACTGAGACGCAAGAGGTGCGGGTTCGATTCCAGCTGCGGGACAAATGTTTGCATGCACTGCAGTTATTTGTACCGGCACTGGGTGTAGTGGTACAACGGTACACGCAGTTTCTGATCTGCATATTTTTAAATCTATTGAATAACATTAAGTTTTCATTAAGTTTGGATATATTACGTACTCTACATGCCAACAATGCGCAAGGGCGCTCACTTTACTTAATGCATTTACACATGGAGTTCCAGGATGTCGACATTTTTAATGACAGCCCGTCATCAATATTTTATTCGTTAAGATTATATTTAAGTTACTATTAACTTACTACTTTTTTAAAATAAATAATTAAAATTCTAAAATTATGATTATATACCACGTACTAAACTATTTTCCAGCTGAGACGATTCGGCTTTCCGAAACGGAAGGTTTCCATACAAGATTAGTCGTGATTTCAAACATGCTGACTCAATTTTAGTCGGAAGTTTTCCATACAAGATTATTCGTGATTTCAAACATGCTGACTCAATTTTAGTCCGAAGTTTTCCATACAAGATTATTCGTGATTTCAAACATGCTGACTCAATTTTAGTCGGAAGTTTTCCATACAAGATTATTCGTGATTTCAAACATGCTGACTCAATTTTAGTCCGAAGTTTTCCATACAAGATTAGTCGTGATTTCAAACATGCTGACTCAATTTTAGTCCGAAGTTTTCCATACAAGATTAGTCGTGATTTCAAACATGCTGACTCAATTTTAGTCCGAAGTTTTCCATTCAAGATTAATCGTGATTTTAAACATACTTACTCAATTTTACTCGGAAGTTTTCCATACAAGATTACTCGTGATTGTTGACTATAAACACGAAGAAGAGAAAGACATAAACTAATTTGACTGAAGTAAAATTCATGCCATACCATTCTTACGTGCACTATTAGTAAAGGCACAGATATCATCTTACTACTATTATAAACGTGAAAGTTTGTGAGGATGGATGTATGTTTCTAACTCTTTCACGCAAAAACTACTGAACGGACTTTTGTGAAACTTTACAGTTATATAGCTTATACATCAGAATAACACATATATGCTACTTTTTATCCGGGAACCACGCGGGCGAAGCCGTAGGCTAGTAATACTATACTAGGTAAATGAGAGAGACAGTTTAAATTAAGTTTAGTTGATGTACAAGAGAATTGACGCCAATGCTTACCTGCAAAATGATATTGTGCAGAGGCTTCCCGGACGACAGCAGGAGTGGTCTCGTGAGCCGCGTGGCAGGCGACAGGACGCGCACCTGAGGACGCGGCCTGATTCCCGACACTATCCGACCGCCGCCTACAACGCCCTCTAACGACACCATTTGACCCTGAAAATAATTCAGAACCCAATTTCAAATGTAAGCACATCATTAAAACTAGCAATAGTAAACAATTTTTATCTGAAAATCAGCGCTGCTTCGCCTTGGCGGGACAGCAATAAGCTGAGATAGGACCTTTTCGACTCATACCTACATTGCAGCATAGACTGCCCTCGTTAGCACTGATTAGCACCCATGTATTCTCCCATGGTTCCTCTTTTGTAATTTACTGTTTTTAATAATTGTTTGTATTTCTTTTCATTTGTACTTGTCTGTGTTGTATTGTATGTGTTGAATAAAAAACTATCTATCTTATTTAAATCTCACTGATAATAGATAGATAGATAGATAACTCTTTATTGTACACCACATTATGTTACAATTTCATATCGGCACCATTAAAGTACTGTATAATGCGCTAGTTAGAAATAGGTTGGAGTGTGGAGCCATGATTTGGAGCCCTCATGGAAAAAAGTACAATGGGTATGGTGGAGAAAATGCAGAAAAAATATTTAAGGTTTCTTTATTTACGGAGTTTACCCATTTTTCCCACTAATGTATCTCACTTCATTCGTTCTAGGTATGGTAGGGTATTTTAAACTTGAAATTAGAAGGGAAATTAAAAAAATAAAAATAATGCTGGACAATCCACACAGCATCATCTAGCCCCAAGCTAAGCAGAGCTTGTGTTATGGGTACTAGATGACTGATATACTTAATACAATACATTATATAGATAGATATTTTTTTATTATACATAGAAAATACCCAGAACACCCGGAACAAATATTTGCAGATCGTACAAATATTTGTCCCAGGGCGGGAATCGAACCCGCAACCTTCTGTGTAGCAGGCGGACCTTCGCCCACCCACATCGGTCGTCGATGGTAATTATGTTAATAACGTACATTTTTAGTCTGATTAGAGGCATGATACACAACCCTCTGGTTTTAATGAACATAGGACTGTACGTACCTAACAAGTATGTATACGCGCGCTGAAGACCTAGGCTGCTTGCGATTCCGAGGGCAAGAACTAACCTCCTGAGCAAGTCCCCGTTCACACGGGCCCTTCGCGCTATTAATAGTTTATGTGGAGATGAGGATATTGATATATTTTATATGTCCTTGCCAAAATTCAGGGATACAGTTTTAACATATTTGAATAGGACTCATAGGAATGTGTAAAGTTTTTATTAAGTTATAGTTAGTAGCTTGCGGTGTATTATATTTTAGTGTTAATGTTTAGTAAGTAAGTGTATTTTGTATCTCTTTTTATATTTCTTTGTCGCTTTGGTGCTGCACTGTAATGACAATGTAAATATGTTACTAAATAAATAAATATGTTTTTAATACTTAATGAAACTTGCAGAGATGGTCAGTCAGTTTATTTTGTGATTTTACATAAAACCAAGCGGGAGCAATGTAGGTTTAGCCAACCACCATTGCTCAATCGATTTGCAACCTTTTTTTGAAGATATTATTTAACGAAACTTAAAAAACCAGCCGATTTCCGATTACGAGTAAGAACTGTACACTTAGGGTTCCGTACCATCACACAATATAAATACAAATTCTTTGGTGAATATCGAGATGATTTTTAACCTTCTTAGTATCGTTCGCTATTGTAACCCCCTTTGGGTTTTGACTTGTCGTTTGTTATGGCAATAGATGCATACTAATAAGTATTCTGTGAAAATATTTACTGCCTACATGATCAATATCAACAGTCTGTAGAAGCACATTGCTGGGCATGGGCGTCCCTTAACGAGTGCCACGACGAACGATCTCAGGCCAACTGTGGTACTCAGTTTCTGATATCCACGATACAAGGAATCCTAGTGTGGAGTCGGGACTGTGATTGTTAATTGAGCAAATGTTTATAAAACCATCCAGACTTCCTGCAACCTTTAAGTCTGAGATAACATCAGTCGGTTAGAGGTACATATAACGATACCTATGACAAACAGACAGGCAGGCAGACGGACAGGACGCAGGCTGTAATTATAGGACCCAATCGGGTCCCGTTGGTACCCTTTGGAGTACGGGACCTTAAAAAATAAGCATACTCGCGAATTAAGTCCCTATTATGGTGCTTCTCTGATCTATACTCAGTACCTGTGATGAAACCAAGCAGAAAAATGTATTGAAGCGAAGCCTTACTTGAGCATTCGTGAGCAGTTTCGCCATAATCGGTTGATTACTCGACTTGTCGCCCTGTCCTTGACTTCTGACAACTTGTGGTAAAGTCTTAGCGATTTGACCAGCCAGCTGCACTCCACCAGCTAACTGCAGCGTTTGTCCGCTTGGCAATTGAAGCGTTTGACCACTGGGTAGTTGAACTGTTTGACTGCCCGCTAGCTGAACAGTTTGACCCGCGATTTGCACTGTCTGCGATCCCAATGCACCGCTAGGCATTTGAACACTCTGCCCCGCCATTTGAACAGTCTGAACACTCCCACCAGCTAGTTGAAACGTTTGTCCCGCGAGCTGAACACTAGAGGGTAAAACGTTCTGACTTGCAACTTGTACGCTTTGACCGCTGGGTAATTTGACCGTGTGGCCCGTTAGTTGAACACTTTGGCCCGCCAATTGGACCGTTTGGTTTCCGAATTGGACCGTTTGCCCGGCGAGTTGGACAGACGACACGGGTATTACTGTATGATTGGTTTGAAGTGTTTTCAGGGTGGATGTTGTTTGGACGCGCGGAGTCTGGTTCTTGGATGCTTTGAGGGCTTGCATGACTTGCGGGGTCGCTAAGGGCACGGTTTGACCGCTGGGCAGTCTGACGCTGTGCGTCGTGTGCTGCATCTGTAGCGAAGGTAGTTGAAGGGATGATAGTTGAAGGGCGTGACCAGGGCTCAGTTGAACCGATTGACCGCCTGGGAAACGGACGGTTTGGTTCGCGGATAGTTGAAGAGTTCTGCCGCCAGCTAATTGCACAGTTCGCGTGGGGACCGACGTAGTCATTGCGGTTTGAACACAACTGACAACTGCCGTCGCAGTCGTAGGACTCTGTGAATGAAATAGTATAATCAGCAAATATTATGTGCATATTGTAAAAACGGGAATTTTCACGTACTGCACTATCGGTGAAGGCACCGACTAAGTTTCGACGTGCACGGCGCGACGCTGAAGGAGAAATTCGCAACCACTCACCCTGATGAAGACTCTCGGAATGAGTCGAAACTTAGTCGGTGCCTTCACCGATAGTGCAGTATGTGAAAATTCCCGTTTTTACAATATGAATAGTCAAGTTCACGATAGTTTTTGGAATAAAATATTATGTGTTGCAAACAAGAAGTGTTCATTCCGAATAGTAACTACATACATGTGCTAGAGTCGTGATAGCCGGCGTACCAGACGTGGTTGCTCGTTTTTTGGTAGTTAGGGTGTCTGTAAGCAAATAATTACTTAGTTAGTATTTGTTTTCTCTGACCTATAGTATTGTAGGCTAAAATTATCCTTTAGATTATTTTTTCTCCAAATACATTTCTAAAGGAGAGTAAACAGACAAAAAAACGTGTGAAGTACGTCCAATACGGTCATCTAGTTAAATCAAGTTTACAGTGTTTTTATTTGCATGTAATTATTTTACCTTGTAATAAAGCTCTAGGCGATATCAAAGACTTTCCAGAAGATGAATTAGCTGGACTCAATACTTTGACCACACCTCTTCTGGCCCCGGTAACCTGTAAAAAGTTCATAGTTTACTATAGCCTCTTGTCCATCGCTCAGTCCTTGATGATATTATTTAATAGTCAAAAACCTACCTAAATAAATAATACACAATAAAACCAGCTTTATAATATGTACAGTAGAACTTGAATAGACATTGAATATACAGACGCTGCTTCCATAAATAAATATTTTACTAAAAAAAAATTAGGAATTTTACTAAGCCAGAAGGATACAGACATATTATAGAAGTACATCATAACAAAATACCTGAGTGGTAGCTGCTACCGACACAGTAACAGAGGTGTTCAAGCTAGGCGGCCTTATCAACAATGACCGAGTGCCTGGCGCCATCTAGAGACATAAATAATAAATAAATCCTACTATAAACACGAAAATTTGTTTGGAAAATTGGAGGATGGATGTTTGTTATTCTTTCACGCAAAAACTACTGAACAGATTTTGATGAAACTTTACAGTAATATAGCTTATACATCAGAATAACACATAGGGCTACTTTTTATCCGGGTACCACGCGGGGAAGCCGAGGGCAGAAGCTAGTAAATCAATAATGCTGGACATTATCACACAACATCATCTAGCCCCAAAGTAATCAAAGCTTGTGTTATGGGAACTACATGACTGATATCCTTGTATATTTTTTTTTAATATATACATATTATAGAAAATACCCTGATCCCGAGACAAATATTTGTAGATACAAATCATTTATCCCGATGCGGGCATCGAACCCGCAGACTTCTGCGTGTCAGGCTGGCCTTCGCCCACTGTGCCACAGAGTCGTCTTATAAAAACTTTACATAAAAAATCACACTTCTTCATCCAAAATAAAAAACTGACAGAAGTATCGATCCGAATCATATTAATAGACTGAAGATGGATAAATATTTTTGGTAAATGTATTCTATTCTCAACTAACTGTTTTCAAGTTTTGCTATATTTTATATTTTATTCACTTTAAATTAGCCAGTTGAAGTGGCAATGGGCATATCATTTCGCTCGCAGAATCGACCACGGCTGAGGAATAAAGGTCCCCACCCGACGGACCGATGACATCTTAAAGGTTGCGAGAAGTCGGTATATGGACATGGCCTAAGATCGTTTGTCTAGGCACTCTTTAGTGGAGGCATATGTCCAGTAGACTTAACAGGCTGATGATGATAATGTTTTTACGACCTCTGTGGCGCAGTGGGTGAAGGCCTGAGACGCAGAAGATTGCGCGTTCGATTCCCACCGCGGGACCAATGTTCGTATGATCTGCAAATATTTATCTCGGGCCTTGGTGTTGTCTATGTATATTATGTATGTATTTACAAGAAAAAAGTACATAAGTAGGATATCAATCATATGTACTTAGTTGGGGCTAAATAATGTTGTGTGAAAAATGACCAGCATTACTTTGGCTCCCCTTCCTCGACCGCCGATCGCAGCTAAACCCACCACCATTTCGAAACACCCCCTGATGAAACCCGCCGGTTCCAAACCTAGTGTCACATCCCCTCCCAGCATTACTTTATTATTATTTTTTTACTTGAAGGTAAACAGGCTTACTGCCTACCAGATAAGCGGTTACCGTAGCATATTGACATCCGCAATACGCAGCATTGCTGATGTGTTGCCTACTAATAAAGACTAAATTGAATAGTCTCGAGTACCTGTTATTCTACGGGCACCCATATGCTTCAAATTGCGAGCGAGCATTACTGCTTGGTGGCATTCTTACCTTTTGTGTCTGAAGTACCGAAGAATTCGCTACGGGATGTATCACAGTTTGTGCAGTCGACATTTGCTGTGCCAACGCATTCACTTTTACTACCTGGAAAAAACAAAACCAATAATTTATAACTCAATATTTTCTTATCATAAAACAGAGTTCATAAAATATTGCTTTACTCACACTCGATGTTGCGGCATCGGTTTTTATTGATGTCTTCTGTTTTATAAGGGGTGATTTGTGTGGTGTAGCGACGATTGTTGGTAAACTGGACGATCTTGATAAAGTAGGACTGGCCTGGCTCAGCATTGGCATTGATATTTGCTGAGATATCTTGTTAGATGACGATGATAAGGGCTTTGTAAGAATAGTGGGTTTAGACGACTCATGCTTTATTATTAGCGGTGGTTTAATTTGAGATAGTTTTCCGGTTTGATAAAGTTGTTTTCCCGTTTGAGACACTTGTTTGGATGTTTGAGGAAGTTGTTTATTTGTTTGAGGGAGTGGCATGGGCGACTGGGGAGGTGGCATGAGCGATGGAGACAGAGGCTTGGGTGATGAAGGAGGTGGCATGGGTGATGTGGTAGCCGACACGGGAGATTGGGGAGTTGCTATGGGTGATTTAGGACGTGGTATGGGTGATTGAAGAGGTGGCATGGGTGTTTGAGATGGTACGGGTGATTGGGGAGATCGCTTTGGCGACGGCTGCAGCTGTTTAGGCGATTGAGGAGCCAAAAACACTACATGAGGTTTAATTTCAACTGTTGGTCGATTGGCTGATTGCGCTAGTTCCGTACCAGATATCGATAAATCTTCTTTTGACAGATATACCGGCGGGAATTTTTTTTCAGATATAGGCTGTTGTTTCGGAGGCGGTAGTTTAGTGGGTTCTGGTAGTTGTTTACCGGGGATAGGGGGTTGTTTGGCTGACGCATCAGGCTTGTTGGCCGATTGGAGCTGTCTCGCAGGCATTGATTTAGGCGATGGAGGCTGCAAAGGTGATTGCGGCCTGGGGAATGGAGTTTGTCTGGGCGATGGGGGTGGTTTGAGGGATTGCGGCATTTGCTTGGGCGAGGGAGGATGCATCGGCGATGAAGGAGCACGCTTCGGCGATGAAGGAGGATGCATCGGCGATGAAGGGGGATGCATCGGCGATGTTGGCATTTGTTTGACGGCCGTTGGTTGTTTAGGCGATTGCGCGGCTTTCGGTGACTGAGTCGGGAGCTTTACAGTTTTCGGGGCACTTTTCGGTGCTGTCTTCCCTAGCAACGCCGCTTGTAAGGATTGAGACGTCGACGCCTTTGATAGAAGCGCTGCTTGTTTGGCAAAGTTTCTAGCTGCGGCTAAGTTCGCTTTGTTCTGAGCGGTTGCGCTGGCTTGCTTCACGGCCTCTGCTAGTAATTTAGCCTGCTTTACTGACTGGCTCATTAATGCTGCTTGTTTGTTTTGTTTGGTTAGGTTTAGTTGCTTCGGTGTGAAAGTTCGTTTAGTTGGTGGGGTGTAGGTGGGTCTCTTGAGTTTTGGAGGGATGAGATTGGGCTGGCCTAGCGTGGCTTGCATTAGGAGCTGGGCGGACGATAGTTGGGGTGCAGAAGTTGGTGCGCTGCTGTCGTCAACGTCTACGTCGCTGTCGGATGCTTCGATTATTTCTTCAGTACCATGTACGTCCATCTGCATGTATAAAATAAAATGATTTTATTTTTGTATTATGTCGCGGAAATTCCCTCCCTTCCTACTTACTACGAAAACTAGATTGCTACTTATCTAAATTACGACTTAAGTAAGATTAGAAATTGATAGCTTTATAAAAACGATCTATCCAAGATCAGATCTACAATATCTCAGTGTCGGATCACGGATCTACGTTGTGAGAATGGATTCTAGAACGTAGTTCCGTCATACCAAGTAGGAGGTAGTCGGAGGCATGGTCAAACATTAAATTTGGCACATACCCACGTTTTGCATAGAAGTGAGCATTAATATAGTATAGTAGTAAGAATCTTGAGTATAGTTTCAGTATATTTGACCGTAAGTGTACTTACATTTTGCGGTTCATTATGACTTTAGGCTTAGAAACGGCAGGTTTCGTCAGGGGGGCTTTGGAAATGATGGCGGGTTTGACCGCGACCGGCGGTCAGGGCCATTGTGTGGTAAGTGATTTACACCGATTCTCCAAGTCTAGAAGAATCATATTGGCAAATGGCCTAAAAGTACTTACAGTTTGCGGTGCCATATGTTGAGTCTCTCGTGGTAACGTCTTCACTAGCGGGGGAGGGGATGTGACACTAGGTTTGGAACCGGCGGGTTTCATCAGCGAGTGTTTCGAAATGGTGGTGGGTTTAGCTGCGATCGGCGGTCGGGGAAGGGGAGCGGGGGGAGGGGAGGACGGCGTGGGGAGGGAAGTGGGAGAGATCGCTGCGGCCGGTTTGGCGCCGCGACTGCGGCCCGAGGTGGTCTTAGTCCAGTCATCTTCGGTCCTGTAAAACAATCTCGCTATTCAGTACATGCACAACGTATCCTATGTTTGTTTTATGACTGGTCATTATTTAGATTTCAGAGCTATGCTCTCGTCGATGCAACTGATGCGTTTCTCTCCAAATTTTTTTTCCAAGGTGATCTCATTTACCTCCTTATACGACATGACAGCGACTTTGTACTTCATCTGAACCAGAGATGTGATACTATTCGCGGTATTCTTATTTCTCGTTTTAATTTTAATGTTCTTTGGTGATGGTTTTTATGAAGCTGTCATTCCGTATTCTGAAGTGCTCTATAGAGCTGTTTTCTCGACAGTGTGGTGTCAGTCACTAATCGTGGCCAGTGATCTGCCAGGCGGCAATCGCCGTTGCCGTGGGCAATCGATGAACTAAACAAGTATAATTTTTTCAGGAATAAATAAAAACCGACTTCAAATAACGGGCAACTGATAAAAAGTCCAACGTGAAATTTTATCCCCCATATTTTTACCCGTAAGAGTAGAGTATTGGAGTATACCTCCCTATTAAAAAATAATCCTCAGCTGATTGCTGTCGTGAAAGCAGGATTTAATGATTTTGATGAACAGCATTCCGGGTACTTATGAAAATACAACTAATTATAGCTGTTCAGGGTTGATTCTGCTGACTTTACGAAGCAAGTTTAAATTCTTGGTCACCATGAGTTAGGTATGTAGCCTCTATGGCACTTATAAGCCGTAACCAACGTAGAAAGGCCCAGTATAAAGAAAGCGCCGAGTGCGCCTCACAGATGATTATTTCAAACATCGACGATCATATTTTGATACAGTTCAATGATGATTTTGTTGCATGTCTGTTGTGCTGAAAGTTACGATGAAAGAAAACATCGAACAAAAAAAAAACAAAAATCAATGATGTTTCTCTAATGTTTTAGAGAATCATTGAGAAAGCATTGGAAGAATGATAGCATATGAAATGCGGAGGAGGCGTGAATCACATGAAAAGGTTTGTTAGATAGACGAATGGATTTATGTGTACTACAAGCGAGGAAATTGATGATAGGTGATAAAATGTCTAATAGTGAGAAAATGAGCCAGGGTGGTAAGCAATCTATTCACTACTAATAGTCCGGACACGCAGTAAAAAAATAAGGCTGACACGATTTTATCTCTAACTATCGTTTACAAATATTGCTGACGTGGTGAGGTCGCCATGCGCGTACGACAACGATAAACAATGCGAGTCATTGACCAAATTTCTTCCTTCTCGGCGTCTGGACTTTAGAGTAAATCACTTCACCTGTTCCTGTGTAAATACGTCCAGACGGCCGTCCGTGGGTCAAACCTCACGACCGGGTCTCGCTTTGCCGTGTGGAACCTCTCTAGTACCGCTGACACTGCGCCCAGTAATGCCTGCCCGCTACACTGAGCTATGTATTGGGACATTCTGTGGAAATATTGGTCATGCTTTAAGTCAGAGAACTTGAGCTAATATGAAGCATTGTTTATCTTTTAAGATATGAATTAAGTTAGCCCTAAAATCTTAAGGAAGTAAAAGTGTATAGTAAAAATCTCTTCTTATAAATTTTTCATTATATTATTATCAAACGTAACAAAGTAATATTACTGTGCTTTCTTAACAAACAAGTTCTCTACCAAAACAGTACCAACTCACTTAAGCAGCGTTAACACATCGTGTCTAGTGCCCTCTCCGTTCGGCAGGCGAGCAAGGGCGTCGCGTACTAGCGAGGTGAAGGTGGCATGCCGCGGTCTATCGGGAACTAGTAGGGAAGTGCCCGCGCAACCGGATGACACCCATGCGCGGGCGCACGGGCCTACAACTGATCGATACCTGAGGATAATAATTTTATCCATCCATCACCAGATTCTGGGTCGATTTGACGAGACTTAGCTAGCAGATGTAACGAAGAACTCATATGAGAGTTTCAAAACCGTAATCCACAAGATACGGATCCTTAAATGTATGATTCCTGCAACAGCAGACAGTAGAAAGTCGTAGTAAAATGCTGTAGCTTTGCCAGTGATTAATTAACAGTTACTTCTTTCTGCAGTCACTCGCTGCCGCTGATGTCGGAATCGTACCTTAAAAGTCCGTGTAACATCGTAAATCCTGAATCTATAAATCAAAATATCATCAGGGTTTATTCCATTTGCTGATTGAGTCAGCTTGCTTTTTTACAAACAACTAGCTTCTGCCCACGGCTTCACCCGCGTGGTACCCGGATAAAAAGTAACCCATATGTTATTCTGATGTATAAGCTATATTACTGTAAAGTTTCATCAAAATCCGTTCAGTAATTTTTGTGTGAAAGAGTAACAAACATCCATCCTCAAAAACTTTCGCGTTTATAATAGCAGTTTTATGAAGAGAATATCTATAGATATGCATAGATAGGGCAAAAACTTAACCATAATAAATACTTACCCATGTTGAACGTATGTAAACGGCTTGGACGCCGAAGCGAATCTCTGCCTTTCTTGCGAGCGGAATTCGGATATGTCAGAGCCAGTCGGCGGCCGTACTGTCCAAGACGTAGGGTACCTAGAATAAACGAGGTTTCATCAAAATCATATGTACGTAAATGATTGAAAGGGACCACGTAGTAAATGCACAGATATATTTTTTCGCCCTCGGATACGACCCCCCTAAAAATACAAAATTTCTAAAACTAAGTAAACTATTTGATTAATTTGGAATAGATATTATAGTCGAGATCTATAATATCCTGGAAGAACACATAGACTTCTTTATATACTAGAGGATACGCGAGCATAGCCGTGAGCAGAAACAAGCTGAATCACAAGCGGTTAAAACTGGACGTGATAGACAACATGTATCTAATCCATAATATATATATAAATTATCTTACTTAGGAGGTGGCGGATTTCGTGGCGACATAGCACGTAACCATCTATCACAAAGTCGGTCCAGTATCGAGTCACAATCCCTTCCTGCGCCGATCCATTGGTACATCTGTTGAAATAAAT
The DNA here is from genome assembly GCA_958496245.1 of Perizoma flavofasciatum. Lineage (NCBI taxonomy): Eukaryota > Metazoa > Arthropoda > Insecta > Lepidoptera > Geometridae > Perizoma > Perizoma flavofasciatum. The sequence goes on from OY292433.1 coordinate 6,484,384, forward strand.
ACGCTTAATAAATAATTACGCTGCATGTAACGAACTATACCTATCCCAAACTTGTCTCCTTACGTCGCGCGGCGTAACAGATACTTTTCTAATTATATTATTTGATTATTATTATTATCGATTTAAGGCTTAGAAGCAGTAGGTTGCTCAGCGTGTCCTTGTGAAACATAAGCCTCTTCCAGTTCTTTCCATTGCATTCTATCTCGTGCAGTGTGCCCATAGTGTCTCTACTGTCTCCCTCGTTTCCTTTTCGTGCACACAGTCGTGCGAGGGGTTCAGTTGGTCAAGTAACTTGTCCATTTTTCTTTTTGTTTTTCATGGAGCATAATTATGCCCCGCCCTTCCCCATTTCAAAGTCTTTAATAATTAATGCTGGAAATACATATTTTGTATTTTATCATACTGTTATTTTGAGTGTTTGCCCATGTTTGGCATCAATAAGTGAGTATTGGTAAAATGCATATATTGAAGAGTATTCTTTTAATTGCTGCCGTGTGCTGTTTATTTTTAAAGATGTCTTTGAGATGTATTTGATACTTTTCACCTATACATAAAACATCGTCACGGTAAGATCTTCTTTTTCAAGGATACAAATCAGGAAAAAGTGTAACAAACTAAACCAATTCCAAATTTACGTCGCCCGCGGTTTCAAATACCTGTATTCTTCTAAATGCATAAAACTGTTCTGTTACTGACTGATCGATCAACGCACAGCCTAAGCCATAAATCCTAGAAGCATGAAACATTGAGGGTAAATTCCTCTTATGGTGCAGGGATGCGCTAAGAAAGTAATTTCTACCCTTGAGGCGGTGAAAAGGGCTGAAAACATCGCATAAATATTCTTCAATAGAAATGATTGAAACTTCGCATAAATATTCCTCAAAAGAAATGATAAAATATTGATATAATTATTTCCTCAAACTACCACTCAAAAGGGATGTGAGAGGGTATGGGATCTTTTTAACCAGCCCAATTTGCTTGAAACTCGGTATAAATATTATTTAATACAAATGATAAAAGTAGTCTTTTATCATACATGTATTTCCAAAACTGAGCGGGTCACAAAGGGGGTAAATGTTAGTTTATATAAGAAATGATATATGCGTGGTGCGATTTGTAAACTTAGTGGATACTTAAAATACAAAGGAACTGAATATGTATCAGGGTATTGAAAAAAAGCCCTTAAGAGTGCAAGGAATGCAATGATTTTTGATGCACCTACCAATTACCTACCCTACGCGACTAAAACCGCGGACATCGGCTAGTTTTGGCATAAACTGCAAGTATAGTACGAAATCGTCAGGGTGGGATAATCTTTTTCAAGGACACAAATTTAAAGTAAGTGTACTACACCTTTTCCAAATTTGCCTCCTAACGTCACAAATGGGAAAAAGTACCTGTGTTTTTGGCATATACTGCAAGTACGGTACAAAGTCGTCAGGGTGGGTTCCTCTTTCTCCAGCCAGGAATTCCAAAGCTGAATCTAGCTCTGCACACCAGTCATCGGACACTGAAATCAATAATTTGATGCTAATTTTAATGACATCTTTTTGAAAGTTCAGTTTTTTAGGGGCAATTCACCCCGAACTAGATTGAATAATTGGAAAACTGTTTCCATGGAATACTAACTATCGATCGCAAATTGTAGGCCTCCAACTACCCCCTACTTGGTTTCTCATGAATATGGATCTGGAGATACTGATTTTCATGGTGGATACCATGGAGATTAGTTGTGAGTGGATATAATGATTTGTTTTCGTTATAAAAAAATAAAGCGAGACACATTCAAACAATGATAAATCGGAGGAAGACAACACACAACAACACACTACAGGTTGAATTAAAATGTACATTTGTGATGTGTGCCTTCCAGAACAGTCTTAATTACTCTGCATGCTATCCAGAAAGTGTAAATTTGTCTCGCGGCGGGAATTGAACTTGCACCTATTGCGTCTTAAACGGCTACTCAAGGTAAAATACCATTTTACACGCAATGTCAGGAACCCGTGTATGTGTTTGCTGTATGAGGTTTTTTGTTTGCCTGTTACCTCCGAAACGGCCTATCGGATTGTAATGCGATTTTTTGCAATCGATTTGTATCAGGTCACTAGGAGCACTGAATAAATAAAATGAAATGAAATTATTTTCTCACTGAATGATTTGAAATGATGATGGAAAATAATGAAGGGTTTTTTTTATTCAATAGACCTTCAGTTAGCCATAATCTCACCTAATATTGAGTGATTATATGGCCGACGACGGAGCTCGAAGAGGCCCAGACTGGATTGTACATTTTTAGTAAAAATTTACTTGTTAATCTAATAAAACATTGAATGACACTTACAAGAATACCAAGTGTTGAGTGGCGCTATGGGCGACTTCATGACTGCCCCGCACCTCGCATGCAGCTGCTGTTTCGACGCGCGATGCGCATCTCTCGCAGGGAACAGCGCGCGGACCATTGACAAGAAGTTGGCGTGAGTTGTCTCCGTGAGGGAATCGTCTACTTCGACTACTCGCCCCTCTTGTAAAACATCTACTGACGCCTCTACTTGGATCACTTCGCCGGCCTCGTCGGCTAGTTGAATGGGGAGGGCCATCATATCTGTGATTTTATTAAGTTGTTTAAAAAGGTTGAAGTGACAATGGGCAGGCCATTTTGGTCGCAGAACCGACAACCACTGGGGAAGAAAGGTTCTTGAATGGCGGATACAAACTAGACAACGAAGTGGTAGGAAGGTCCTGAAGGACCGATGTGATCTTAAATCGACAGGAGACGGTGGATGGACGTAACTCAATTGTTAGTCATGACACTTTATATTGCAGGCTTATGTCAAGCAGTGGAATTCTACAGGCCCTTGATGATAAAAAAATTGATTTATAAAGGACAAAAAATTGATGCAGTGTGGATCATAAGGATTTCTTCTTACTCCACATTTAAATGGTGTTTAGAATCGAAATTAAGGGCCTGTGCTTTGGTCATCCCCTTTAGGACCGTATTTTGTATGTGGGTACTAACAGATGAAACTTGTCGCGCGGTGATGATTTAATTAATAAAGTATGTATAGTGCTTTCAAACAAGAGCAGTTTCGCAGTGTGATGCTTTCATTTTATGTATATTTTTTTAATATCTCAAATATTACAGGCTGGAGCGGGGAGCGATCGCGCTACTCAGCAGTTGCACGCTAACGCCAATTTTTTTTGAACACCCTATAAATAAGATAATACTAGGGTTAGGTATAGTGGGGTGCCATGTCGGTCAACCTTCTCGTGTGAAGGACGTGTCGTTCACCCCGGATCCCGGACGGATCCGGGGTGAACGGAAGCTTATGGGACGGTGCGCCTCGTTTAAGCCCGACAATTCTCATACGTGGGATCTTATTGTCGAGCAACTAATGGACTGACCGGAGGGGCCCCTCCGCGTGTCCCTATGAGCCGCATGGGGCACAGCGGATGGGGCAGCATGGTGGGCTCGTGGATGAGCACCATGGGAGGGCCGGGGCGGTATTTGCTGCTCCGGTGGGAGGGGGCGCCCTTTTAAGGGCGCGAACGTGGGGTCGGCGTGACCCTTTATGGGCCCATTTGACGGAGTGTGCCCTTTTAGGGCGCACTGTGGAGGGAGGGCCGGGGCGGCTTTCGCTGCTCTGGGGCCTAACCATGAAGTATTATAGCGATTCAGTTTAGGCAAAAATGACAAATCCCGCTTTGCGAATGACAAAGCTTTAACTACGCCATAGCGTCCTCAATCGCAAAGCAGAAAGTGACACCTTTGCCTAAACTGAATCGCTATAAGACTTCATGGTTAGGCCCCTGGTCGGCTTACGCGTCCCAATGATCTTCGAGGCTATAACGGCAGGGCTTCCCGTACCGGTCAGGCTTGGAGTGAGGGACAGCGTAAGTTGGAGGGGGCGCCTTTTACAGGGCGCGGATGAGGGCTTGCGCGTCCCAATGATCTTCGAGGCTATACCGGCAAGGCTTCCCATACCGGTCAGGCTCGGAGTGAGGGACAGCGTAAGTTGGAGGGGACGCTCACTTCAGGGCGCGAGTGTGGGGTAACTAGCGGAGATCGGGGGACTCCGCCGGCTTGCACGGCCCCACACATGGCCGGGGCCCGGGTGGTTCCAGGGCCACCCGTCGGGGTAAGATGGTGAATGCTAACGCGACCCCATCTTGCCCCACTACGGCGGGCGACGTTAACCGGGGGGGTTTTAGTGGGTTAGAGTCCCACATACCCCCTTTCGCCACCCCCATGGCGGAAGGGGGATGCGTGGCATTTCCCCCCCTTAAAAAAAAAAGGGTTAGGTATAGTAAATTAGTTACCTATTCCATCCAAGTCTTCTAGTTTAATTGGAAGATGAACATTTCCAGAATTTTGACAAACATCTGACGGCTCTTCCTTTATTATAGTCTCTGGTGGAACACCATAGTCCCTGTGTAACATCAAAGTAGATAATATGTATGCCAGAGGCTGCCAACAGTTTTTTTACAAAAAAAATGCATACAATCCCATTTGTTTCGTAAATTAAGCTAGAAAAGTCTCCACAGAACTGCTTGGAATTGTTTTTTAGGATGAAAAAATGTTTAGATATTTGTTTACAATAAACTTTGTACAGGCTGAACTGATTTGGATGTAATAACTACTTCTTATCTATGTAACACTAGAATGAATGCGGGAATAGGGGATAATAATACTAACATTGAGGTGCTAGGATAATTTTCACCCTCATCATCATCAATCACTTCTTGCTTGATTTCAACCTGCTCCAAAGATGTTGATGGTTTAGGACTAGCCACCGGGTCCACAAACGATGAACTCTCAGAGTCAGATTCATGTTCATATTTAACTTTTTCCATTGATGCTTTACTGTCAACATCATTCTCGTCTTTGATTTTTTTCATAGTTTTTCCTTCACTAACTTTTCCTCTGGATATCTTTGGTGCTCGTTTCATCTTTTGAACAAGCAAATCAGATTTTAGACCACCAAACATGATTTTTTTAATTCCAAGTACTCTTTGCTCGATTTCCTCAAGAGTTATGCCATGTGTGTTGAGCTCTGGATGAACCTGAAATTATCATCATTTCATTTTATTAAGTAGTTTTCTAGAATACAGTAGATCAACAAACAGTGGATACAATGCATATTCTTCAATTCATTGTGTGACCAGTTTTTTTAGTCAACAGTTGTTCAGTTGCCTGACTAGGTTTCTTCTCAGTCACTGTGTTAGTTCAGTGACATGGTTGAGCTTTGTCAGGCCTGACAAGAGCCAGGATTAATGTTAACAGGACCAGAGTGGTACAAGGATGCATAGCAAAGACTCATAATAAGCAATAAAAAATATGAAAAAATATTTTAATATTTATTTATTACTTTACTGTACAGGGGTCATCCAGTGTAAGACAAAAAAAATGTTTATCAAGCTTATACTGTACCTCTCTTTGTATCCTTCTGAGCTTATGAGCTGCTAACATATCCTTCTCATCTAGAATTGGCTCTGGGTAGATTTGGCTGGAGCCTGACAGAGTTTCAAAGATTACAGGCTCTTCATCCTAAAAAAACATATAAATAAATGTTTAGGAGATACCTATTAAAGAAAAATATTTGTTTAAAAACTTTTGTTAAAAAAAAAATAGAAATACAGTTGGCATTGCATAATCTTACTCTATGTTGAATGCTTGTATGCATAATATAACCAAAGCATTTGGATTATGTACCTACACTACCTACAGTGCTCTGTTTAAGTGCCAGATCAATAACATAGTGCTTCCTTGCTACAGAAGGTTTGTTATATTGTGGACTCCAGCTATAACAGTAGTGGCCAGGTTAAATAAACTATTAAGCCATGGTTCAAGCTCATAAAATCTAACAAGATAGCTATGGAAGAATATATATTATCATAATTTTGTACTATTTTAGGATATATGTATTACTGTAATATTCTCTTGCTCACATTACATATTCAAGTACTTACAGATGCAAGGGGGCAGGGTGATGCTGGTTTTCTATCCTTAAATGTTTCATCAGGGCCTTCTCTGTAATTTTCATCATCAGAAGAATTGCCTCCAACTTCACTTCTTACTGCATTCAATTCATCGAAATACCTCTGCTTAGCTCTCTGGTAAATAGACCTGTGACCTGATTTGAGAGTTGGTTTGGGCGGCAACCGGGGTAGATAAGGCATGGGGCCAGGTGGAGCTCCATTGACAGCTGCCAGGAACCTCTCACGGGACAGTACCATTTCAGGCAGTAATTTTGCAAAGTAGTCTCTCATCTGGAAATTAACTAATTGTTCAGAAACAAATACAATAAAATTGAAAATTATCAAGGAAAACAGGTTTCTTTACCCTTTTCCTTTGCTGCTTTTTTCTGGCCTTCACTAGTAACTTTCTCATTTTAGCTAAGTCCCGCCTGAAGTTCCCCAGCTTCAGATCATTGTAAAAATCACTAAGCGGTGAAGTAAATTTAAAAGGTTCATAGTCAAACAATAATTTGAGTGTAGCCTCCTTTTCTTCTTTATCATTTTCTTTGAATTTCGGCAAGAAGGTCTTGAGATGCTCTTTCTCTTTATCATCCAGAGATTTCCAAGTTTTCATAGAGAAGACCTCTTTGAACAGTGAATAGTCTTCGCACAGATTTTGCGGCAGCTCGAAGGTGTGTCCTAGGATGCGTACTGTCTCCAACGCTTCATCATCGACGTCGGTGCTTCCGCTGCTCGAACTATCTGAAGAGCTGCTAGTGGTCTCGCTACTGAGGCTTCGATCACTATCCATCCTCTCTGCCATTCTGGACCGACCGTGTCAATACTTTGAGGTTGCCGTGATGCAATGCCTGTATTTTCCAAGGGTTCCGACAGAGATTTTTCACTAACTACATCGATAATTCAATGTTTTGTTCGTGTTGTTTACGAAAAACACGAACAATGTTTTAGAAACTTGGACAATGAGCCATGAAGTTTTTTTAAATAGCCGTCAAGTCTTGTCTAAAATAAAATAGAACGCACACGCCAAACCACGGCGTTTCACACATACTATGCGCCAGAACGGAACATTACGATGAGAAAATAACTTGACAATCAAGAACGGCGACATTTTGCCCGTAATATGGAATTTTAAAAGTAAAACTTGACTTGTCTATCGCTTTTTCTATATTGTCTATGATAAAGGTAACGAATGAATGAAACTGAAAACCATAGACATTAGGTAATAGTGCTGTAACGATCGACGAGACGGTACATACATATGTTTAATTTTTAATTTTTAGTTCTTCAAAGTCACGCTTATGGCGCAGGTTACTTACTTGATCCTGTCGTTTTTGAATAACAGGAACTACGATTACGGTTCGTTACCACCTAATTAGATCCGGAACGAATGTCTTCAGAATATAATTGATAAACCTTTATCTCGTAGCATAAATCAAATTGTTTAACGTAATTCCTTTCATTTTTTTATACGAATAAATGAAAATACTTTACTGTACATCATAAGTGTAATGAATACAACTTAACAAAACTATAAAACTTTAGGTAAGTACAAGTGTGCAGTATCATCACGTAGAAGCATTTCCTTCAGACAACCTTTGGATGGAGATAATTTTATGAGATTGTAAGAATACGGGTACCTACTAATGATTTATAAGTTTGGAAAGTGTGCAATTAGTTTTATAAAGTTACTAACAATTGTTAGGACAGTAACAGCTATGGTGTTAAATGTCTAAGGTAGACAGTAGTTGTAGAGAGACATAGTCTACGTATCTGGTTCCGATGAGTGTCACGTAGGAAAACGTGAAAATGTAAAAGGATTATGTGTGGAAAATAAAACCAGAAGTATATTCAGTAATTTCATTTACCGCCATTGCTCCAGAATATCTATATCTTATAACAATAGATAATAAATAAAGTACCTAGAGTGCTAAGTATAAATAAACAATAATACATAATTACATAAACATGTAAATACATATAATGGTAATGTACAAGCATGCATAGTACTCATAATATGAAGCGAATAGTTTCAAAAAAGTACCTGCATCGTATAGAAAGAATTATATTTTTACAGACCAAAATTTTAAAAATTAAATTCTGATATGCGTGACCTCACTTACATAAATTTAATAAAATTTACCTCATAAATTAATGAAAGTACGATACACATGACACATAGGATAGAAATAAAATGTTTGTTGACAAAGACATAGTTTTATTAGTGTGCAGACAGCAGCTGCGTAGAACGGAACGCTAAAAATTAATCTACCAAATGAGAATAATGTGAAATAAAGTTGTAGAAGAAGACATACTTGGTAAATCGTTATACTAGTTATTACAGCTCCTAAAATTTATAATTATATAGAATGATAAATACACAAAATAAGAGGTTTTCACGGTCATATTGAATCCAATTCTTAGCATTGAAAACAGATAGTGCTGCTCTAAGTAGATCAGCCAACTAATGTTATATCTTCTAAATGTCATTTTCTAAGTGTACATTTGCAAAACCCAGCGCCAAAAACCAGAAACTCATTTTACTATCCACGTCAAGTCAATGTCATGTATTTATGGTTTTTTTTTGTTTAAATCCTCATTGAAATTGTGGTATATTTTTCACATGTGTATAAAATACTAGGTAAGAAATACCATGTGATCATGAATCATGAACATGTCGCAGCCGTAACCATAATCCACCATTTTAAATTAAAAGCACTGTTTTCTAATTCGGCATTTTGGCGTGTTGACATTCAGACTGCTGCCAATATAGCTACATTGTTAAGAAATGATAATAAGTGACAGAAATCTCCAGAATGCGGATATCTGAAGCTTGCGTTAGGTCCTGAGCAAGCCATGGGAATCCGAGCCTAGCAAAAGAGGGATGAGGGATGAATACTGTATGTCAACATAAATATTTTAAGTTTTAATTTAATTTGTTAAAAAAAACCACCATGTGTACACTTGAAGCAAAGTCCAACTCTTCGTACTATTAGGCTCCAAAAATGTGTCTATTATTCAAAGGGCAAACCCTAAGTTTCTACGTCTACCTTGTACCAGAGATTTAACATGGTACTAAAAAATTATAAAATAAATTTTAGTAAAAATATATTCATCATTATGAAAGTTTTAAAAGTAATAAGAATTTTGTCATAAAATTCCCAAAAAAAAGCCAAGCCCAGTAGGTTGCCGATTCTTTTGGTGCGATTCGAGGGAATCGGTGTAAATGATATGATATGTCTTTGTAGTTTTTTGTAACCCTTAGAAAATAATCAATTTTTACTTTCAATTAGTCTAAAGTTACCCCATTTGCCAATACTAGGTAAGTTTATTTCCTGAGTAATGGGTATTTGTGAAGTCTGTCACAGTGACCTATATCTGTTACAGTAAATACGCCGCTTTATCTTCTCTAACAGCCAAACCTTACCAAACCAACTAGTGTCATTCATTCACTCTACTCACTTCACTCTCTGTGTTGTGACTGTGAAATGATTTTTTTGACGTAAACGAATCGTGTAGTAAATATGGCTGACGAACTCAATGTTGACAGTCTAATTCACAGACTTTTAGAAGGTATTTATTCGTTTACTCGTTTTACTATCACTTATTACAATATTAATAATCATAAACTTTATCCACAATTTATTGGATCCTTGCTCAGTAAGCTCATGTTGCGTAATTTAACACATTTAAAAGTAGCTGCTGAAACGTCAAACTCATAAATAAATCGATTATCCTAAATTCTTATCTAATTCTTGTTTGGATGTTAGATATTTAGAAGAGTGGCAGCAGTTCAAGTTATTTTATTGTAGAGATACACTATTTTTAGAATGCTAGAAGGCATTGCAAGAATAGATTCCAATAGGATGACAGAATTCATAGCATGTAGCACCTTTACCTACTATCAATAAGCCTAGTCTTACGCTTTAGTCGCATTATGTATACTTTACTTGATTTAAACATGTTCATTTTACTTTATTATGCTGCTTATTGACGGGTTACTACAGTATACAGACTGCAACAGGAAACAGCAAGGAGAAAAGGGAAATTCAAAGACATCTTTTCAGGAGAATGTATGGTTGAACCCAAAATTCTTGCCAAAGTATAAGCTAGATTATTCGTTTTTCTTTTCATTCTTTAGTGGTCTGCTACATCAAAGGTCCTATTCCACCATAAAATGTTTGGTACCTATGTTTGTGTTTGAGTTCTCATCTGCCTTTAGCTGCAAAAGTCTATTCAGGGTGTAATCCTAGATAGCTGCACTCAAGTGCCCTAGGTAATGGTGCCTGCTACATGTCCATTTGCCATTCTGTTAACCATTTACTACCAACATGGAGTTCAGCAAGAAATACTGCTAAGTGCTCTGTAATTTTATTTAGACTCTAAATCACCTGATTATTTTTATAAATACAGCATGCTGTAATACTTAACTGTACATAATGTGTTATGTCTGTGATTGTTAAAACCGGTTGGAATGTTGAATGGAGTCTTGTTAGAACCGTTACAATGAAATTGCATGCCTTAAAATCACTTGTTGTTGAAATAATGAGATACAGTTAGTCAAATTATAAATTTCTGCTGCATTATCCATTCTGCTTGGAGTTAGCTCTTACATTCCGTTATAGATAAAAATATTTTTTCACTGTATATTGAAATGTATGCGCTTTTAGACTACTTACATTCTAGAAAAACAGTAACTGGAAAGTAACTTTGATGTCTGGTTCCATATATAATTTATGATGCAGTTTCTTATAGATAGTATGTTTATATAGTAATGTTTTTTCTCAGTTCGAGGATGCAGGCCTGGGAAGACAGTTCAGATGTCAGAGTCAGAGGTCCGTGGCCTCTGCACCAAGTCCCGGGAGATTTTTCTACAACAACCAATACTGCTGGAATTGGAGGCACCACTCAAAATTTGTGGTAACTAGTTAAATTAACTGATTATAAAAGTAATATTGTAAAACAGGAATTTTCACATATCTTACTATTGATGAAGGTTCTTAGATTTCATAAAAAAAACCCTCATGAATGGTAAACTCACCATTGTCTTTGATTATGGAATCATTGTAAGTGCTCTTCAATCATAGTCTGGAGACTCATAGTAATCTGTAACTACTTATGAAGTTACAACTAAGGTGAGTCAACCTCACCTAAGGATAGTTAAGTTACGGCTTAGTTGTCATGGAAGATTTGAGCTGAGCTTGTGACTAGCCAATCCCATGTTTGAATGAAATGCAATAAATCCTATTTTATACCAACCATTGTGTGGAACAGAATACCCTTGACACAATATTGTTAAAAACACAGGAATATAGGCATCACTTGACAAATAAGCTTTGCACCAGTGAACATTTTTATGCACTGCTTAACTCCCTATCCATGGACATGGTTGATCCAGCCAACCAAAAATAATGGATTATGTTGTATAGTTCATTGATTACCTAGCTTATGAAAGATATTTTAGTATGCAGATTAGATTTTGTTACTGGTACATACTGTTTTGAACTAAATGGTCTATGTGATTGCAAAGGTTACCCAAAAATTATATGTGTTTGAACAGATTTAAGTTTCATACAAATGCAATCATTACCATGTTATTACCATGGAATTTGACAAACTCCAGTTTTTTGTGATTCCCAAACCAACCATCTTTTCCTTGAATGCATAAACCTATTAATAGTTTACAAACCTACAATAATCATTGAATGAGGTGAAGGTTATGCATAGCACATTATGTATCAGGTGTTCTGTATACTAGGGCCTTACAAATATTGAACAACAACACAGGTAAATTCAACAGAATGCACATTATTTATAGAGTTTGCTAAGGTTACCTTGAAACCCCATGTTTTAATTCAAACAGAACACTCATTATGATTTTAGTGTCTATAAATGTATTTACATCTTTGTTTATATTTAGCTAGATTCTTAGACAAGCTCTATTATTTTTACCTCGAGTCCATCTGTTCTGCAAACTGGCTATAAATCTTTAGGTTTTTATAGTGCTCCAGTGTTACTAATTTTGTGAGAATATTACTTTTGAGTATTTACTGAGAACATAATCTGAATAAATGTATGTTAAATCGATGTTGAAAGTACTTTTTTTGCGTTCTTATCTTTACGCGTTAACTAACGCGTGTTTTCTCGCGTATAGGCACTATCGAAGGTATAAGAAAATATATTTAGGTAATCAATCCACTCGGTACGCTTTCTCGTCTTGTACGAGCAATAAATCTAGCAATTCACCACCTAAAGCCCTTACTCTTGGAACGCCAGCACACAGCTGCAGTCTGGCCATCATAAATCGCCGCTGACGGATACAAACAGCTGCCAAACCCTATCAACAAATCAATCTTAAAATGATGTTTCAGGTGACATACACGGCCAGTACACGGATCTTCTGCGTCTCTTCGAATACGGCGGCTTCCCGCCCGAAGCGAACTATCTATTCTTAGGCGACTACGTGGACCGTGGCAAGCAGTCTCTGGAGACAATATGCCTCCTACTCGCTTACAAAATCAAGTATCCAGAGAACTTCTTCCTTCTCAGAGGCAACCACGAGTGTGCGAGCATAAACCGCATCTACGGTAATTGAACCCTATGCCACTTTAAATTCCTTAGCATTGAGTTCACCAACAAAATAAATGGACCGTCAAGTCTACCTATTGATTATGATGACAGATTCCTATGAAACTATGTGTCAAAAAGCTTTGAATAAGACCTAACTATCCATTATTGTGGTGGTGAACTCGGGCCTTAGGGTTTTCGCAAATAGAAAGCCTTCATACATTCAAATGTATCGCGATCGCGTTTTTATACTTACACATACTCACTCAACATCAGGCATTCTCACCGCGTCTGGTAATGTATGTACGAAGTGCAAAATACAATAATATATAGTGTTTTGATACTTCAGGCAGTGTGACCTCAATAATTACAATAACGCTATAGAAGAAACAGAAGCGGGTCGTATAGCCATAGATTTTTTTATTCAATATTTTAATTGACCCTTTTCCCAAACAATGGTTGGATAGACAGCCTCATCATACCCTAAACTAAAAACAAATAAAAATGTTCAAACTCGCTTAAAATTTAAGCAAAAATGTTTTAACAATATGGATGTTATCATCCATAATTAAATATGTGCTTGAGCTAAATATACTGTTCACAAATGCAATACGAAATGCAAGGCATTTAAAATTCCTATTATATTTGATTAGTATTTAAGCCGCAATCGGTCAACTAGAAGCTATAAAGTTCAATATGCGATAACAATCGGCACCTACCTAATTAATAGTACCTATTATGTTAACATTCAAAACAAATTCCCGAAGAACATTATTCGGAATCCCGAGTTTCGATGAAGAACACTATTACCAACAACTATTTAAGCCCATACCCAAAATAAACTTTATAGTAATTAGTTACAGTCGCCAATCGAACGTAACCACTTGTACTTACGATTGGAGGATCGCCAATACTTATTTTCCTAATTTATCTGTGGTACTCCCTCTTAAATAAATAAGGAACAAAAATATGTACGTCTCTGTTCCAGTAATTGTATTAAAGAGAATTAACGTGGATTTATTACTTTTATTAGCGTTCCTGACCTTCATTAATTGAAGGCAGCCTCTGTCAAGGTTGTCAATTGAAGTCTTTGTTTGCTTATTGTGACTAATCCTTATTCCAACAATAACAACGAACTCTATTAAAAATACTGGTTCAAATAACAATTCAAAATCCCTCAGGAAATAAAAATCTGTAATCGAAGTATGAGAATGAAAATCAGATAAGTGTGATAATGTGTACCAAATAGGTAGACTTCTCAGGCGTTTTAATATCATTCTTAATCTTTGCATCTCAAGAAAGACTCAATCAAGAGTAAGTCCGTAGGAGCTTGTGGCCATCCCTGGTGTCGAATATATAAGGCAGCCAGAAAGACCTCTGACATAGCTTAATGACTTATATAACTGGGACCGGAATCGTTTCCGCCGAGGCACGAGAGCGCTCAGATATTGCAACTCGCTTGACATAGCTTGTTTAAGAACGACTTTAGGCAATCTATGAGCGTTTCTTAAAAGCCTTATGGCTACACTGCTGCGTTATAATGGTCAATAATAGTGCAATGCGTTATTATTAATTTCCGATTTTTGTTTTTAGTTCATTTTGTATTACAACGCTTGCGATCTTGCACACACCTGCATTAATAAAGATAGTAGGACGTAGTTTGGGTTTTCCCAACAGTTGACAATATGGACAGATAAAAACTCAGCTGTGTGACAAGACGCTAACGCATTATCGCTAAAACAAATTGCGATTATATCGACCGACGCAGCTGTGTGCTTTTAACCATAAAGTTTACTTTATAAACATTTATTGCACAATAAACGAAGGCTGTCTTGCCATTGATGAGATAGATTCAGGCAATAAGACCTCCCATTGTGTACCTTTTAATTTAAATTTATTTATTTTTTAAGAGCAATAAATAGTGTATCTATCTAACCCTTCTAATATTATGCGAAAGATTCGATTCTTCATAACAGCTGAACTGATTTTAATGAAATTTGGCATTGGTATAATTCGTAACCTAGATTAACACTTCTGCTACTTTTTATCCACACCACACAGGCAAAGCCGTAGAAACTAGTATAAAATAAACAAATGTATTTGCAGGTTTCTACGACGAGTGTAAACGCCGATACAACATAAAGCTGTGGAAGACATTCACGGATTGCTTCAACTGTTTACCGATAGCCGCCATCATTGACGAGAAGATATTCTGCTGCCACGGCGGTCTGTCGCCGGACCTCCAGGGCATGGAGCAGATTAGACGGATAATGAGACCCACTGACGTCCCAGACACAGGTACGCATTCAATTGGCAAGTTCGGTCTGTCTGATGAGCGCAACATCCAACACTTCGTAGTTGACATCCCTGCAATTTCCCGTGATCCAAGCACCCAAGGCAAAGGGTGTGTCTGTCGGAAGAGAAGACGTCTGCCTCTTCTGTATGACGTATGACTGTATGTCTTCTTTCTTAACTTTAGGTACACTACAGGTGCGTGAAAAAAACTCTTAAATTTAATTTATTGTTTTTCGTTTTTGGGATATGAAAACACGTTTGCATACCAAATTGTTTCTCGATACGCTTTAAACTGAGCTGGAAATTGGGGTGTGACACACAGACAGACGGAACTATAAGGATTCCCTTTTCTTCATTTAGCTTCGGCAATGAATAAACCCTTAAAAGCAATGAATAAAATTCCAATGACACGACTCGTCGGACGTGTCAATGACTTATCGATAATTCCGTCGACAAGGTACCTAATTCAATCTATCCTAGAAGGTCGTGATTGATAAAATTCATAATAGCACAAAATGCGATGCCTTGTTTTGAAGAAAATCGTCTCGCTACTTTCCCATTGGTTTACCTCAAAGGTCTGGTTTACCTTTGAGGTAAACCAATGGGAAAGTAGGTCGATTTGTGGTCGATTTGGAATATTTTTTATTCGGTATTTATTGATTAATTTTCAGGACTGCTGTGCGACCTGCTGTGGTCCGATCCGGACAAGGACGTGCAAGGCTGGGGTGAGAACGACCGCGGCGTATCATTCACATTCGGTCCGGACGTCGTCAGCAAATTCCTCAACAGACACGACCTGGACTTAATCTGTCGAGCTCATCAGGTAAAAAAATATATTTGCGAAATTTTAAAACCGTTTTAACCAACACTCTTTTGATACAATACATATACCATTTTTATCCGAGCGATCAGTGCCAGTTATACTCGCTCATAGTCCCGAAACTCATTCGCTTCCGGTTGCTCATCCTACTAATATTCAAAACGCGAAAGTTTACGGGGATGGATGGTTACTCTTTCACGCAAAAACTACTGAACAGATTTTAATGAAACTCTACAGTAATATAGCCTGTACATCAGAATACTACTACTTATACTATTTCTATCTACTTTTTATCCGGTAAACACGCGGGCGAAGCCGTGGGAAGAAGCTAGTTTTATATGATAGGAATACCATTCCTATCCGAGCAATAGGTGCCAATCACACCCAGTCACAGTCGCTCATAGCCCAGCGCTAAAACTATCACTCGCTTCTTGTTGCTTACCGACTCGCTAACTGGTTTATAGCAAATCTAAACTATCTCCTTACTAATTACCGGCAAGTGATAGCTGCCTTATTCTACGAGCGTGAATTATTATGCGTCATTTCTTTTGTAGGTGGTAGAGGATGGATACGAATTTTTCGCGAAGCGACAACTGGTAACGCTATTCTCTGCGCCCAACTATTGCGGCGAGTTTGACAACGCTGGCGGCATGATGTCGGTCGACGAGACGCTCATGTGCTCTTTCCAGGTAAATACAGTTAGGTCGTTATAACTTGGCCATCCTGAACTTAGCCGTTTGACTGCACGGCAATAGATGACACAAAACAAAGTGAAGTCACAAAGCTAACTAGAGGCAGCAGCCGGACTAGCATTAAATTAAAGTTTATATCAGCATACACAGAGAGTGGCGCTTACGCCTATCGCGCTTACAAAAAATGAGGAAAATAACAAAAAGTTTTTGTTATTTTCTCTCAAACAATTACTTTTGGAAAATAAGACAAGTTTTTTTGTTTGAAGTCAATGAATAAGTCTTCAAAATTTTATCAATATATTTTACCAAATTACCATTTATTTTAATGAAAATATTTTGTAAAATTGTGTTTTAGAAAAACAAGATTCTTGTTACACCAATCATGACGAATAATAACCTTATACTTAGAGATCGTTATCGTCATAATCAGCTGACGTGGATATATATTTACGAATAAGAGTGACACAAAGAATAGTCGTGAGCTGCCTTACGTCAACCGTCTTCCCGAAAATCTGTCCGATGGGTATTCTATTTGACAGTCTATCAAATAACTCGTGCGGCGCTTGTTCGCGCCGCATCTTAAGCTGCGTCCACATTTCGCTTATCTATGCATGTAATGCCTATGTTTAAAAGCTCCCTCACACTCCTGCGTTATATTATAACGGTCTATATTATCGTTTTGCGTCCTACGACCTATTGTGTCGCTATTGCATCAGTGTGTATAGAGACGCATGCACACACGACTTTAGCTATGCAAAATAAAACGCTAACAGCAGCGTTAGCAGGGAAGCCGTAAAACAGATACCGGAAAGACGTATTGCGGTATTATCGACCATTATAACGTTACTGGGTAAGCTTTAAAATAAAATAATGACAAGGTTGTGTTTTTGTGCAGATATTGAAACCATCTGAGAAGAAGGCGAAATACCAGTACAACGGCATAAACAGCGGCAGACCGGCCACGCCCCAGCGGTCACCGCCGAAGAAGAAATAAGTTGAGCGGCCGACCCAGTGTTCTGCGCAGTGAGAGGATGCTACAAATCATTAATTATATCTTGTATTATAATTATTATGTTAGTGTGGTCATCGGACATAGCCGAATAATATGTCGCCCTTGTGTAATGTTAAAAAATTATTTATCGATTTGCTTGTGCCTTCTTATTTTTAATTTTTATTGTTAATGTGAGTGATATTAATTTATGAATTAGTTCTACAGACTTGCGGATCAGAAGGACATTATCTATTCGGCGATGCCTGCTTGACTGTCTGCTTTATCGATCCCATATCCCGGCAGCTTACAATGATGTACCGTTGGATTTGCCCCTCTAATGTATTACTCACCGTGTTGATGTTGTAGAACTAAAATTGTTTTGTTGAGTTTGAAAAGTTTGAAGTGGCAAAGCTATCTTAAAGATGCGGTGGAAAAAGAAGCGTCGTTACATAATGTATTAAGTTGTAGTGGATCGAAAGCTCATTTGCTTTATTTTCAGTAACTAATGTGCCTATAAATGTAAATTATTGGATAGGTCTCGTAGATGATGATAGTTGGTTGATTTGAAAATTACAGTTTCATCTGGAATGGATTTTATGTATTTTACCTATTGTCTTTGTTGGGATTTATTCATTTGAATTGTATGGATCCTTCTGTGGCGCTGGCCTAAGAGCATGATTTGAACCCTTCAACTTAACATAGTGTAAGTGTTATTATTTCTGTTCTAGGACTTCATTGCATCTATGCTTAGAGCGCGACACGATACACCCAGTGAAATTAGTTTTATTTTGCTCTCAGTATTATCTTTTCGTATTAAGTTTTCCAAATTCAAGATTGGCATGATCTCGCAACTGAGGCTTTCTTTAAAATATTCTGATGGCTGTTAGTGTCTCTGTTGTTGAATTGATGTTGTAGAAAACAGTGTAGTCCTCGCAACAATAGTGCAATCCCTATACTAAATGATAATTATAATAAAATTATATGCAGGTTTTGCATTGTACAATTTTATTTTTAGCTACGTTAACATGTCAAGCATATTCATTAATAAATATTACTATTTGAACTAAGAGGTTTATTTTGTTTCACTTATAGGTATGCATTTACGACATTGATTGTATTAAAAACTTTTTTATCTAGTTTATGTCTATTGCTAATGGACTCTTGTATTCATGTTTTAATTCTACACTTTTGTCTGTATGCTTTATTAGACGTATGTCTTCATTTTGTAAAATTCTACTGTAAAAATTAGCTGGTATTTAATAGCAGCAATATTAGAGATTACTATTAACATTTTAATCTTAATAGAATTAAATTTTTCTCTATTTTCATCTACACTTATGAATGGTAAGTTACTGGAAGGTTTGTTTGAAATTATTTATTAGAAATTTTGTTGTACTTTTTCTGGTATGTACAATTTTCTGAATTATAAATTTATTCAAATAAAATGCAGTGATTAGTTTATTTCAATGTCTTTTTTTTGTTTACATGTCTTTGTCTGTCCACACAATTTCATCGATATCAACTTTATTTGCTAATATTATTTTTATTAGACTGTCATGATTTTCTAACCTATCATTTATTTTTGCAATGAATTCTTCATTTTTCTTCTGGTACTTTTGTATGTCCATTTGTAATGCTTTGAGGTAGCCCCTTTTGGCAGATAGTATTTTCTTCAGTCTGTTTACTCTCACTTCATACTCTTTAGCAAGAGATTCCAGTAAGGTTTTTTGTTTCTGCAGATTTGCTCCATCACTTGCTCTGAGCTGAGCCCTCACATCACCAACTTGTGGTCTCCTGGAATACAAATAAAATCTAATTTACAAAGCAATGATCAAATTTTAATATTAAGATTTGTTCATGGTAATATAATTTTAAAACATCCTACTTTAACTAAACAATAGAATATACAATTAGACTTTGGTGGGGCAACAGGAGAGTAGCCGGTTGAGATGCAAGAGGTGCAGCTTTGATTCCCACGGCAGGACAAATGTTTGCATGTTCTGCAGATATTTGTTGTCTGGGTTTTGTGGTACTATGGTACTCATGGTTCCGGACACCTTCACAATACAGGGAGCCCTAGAGTTGGGTTATACCTATGTGTTAGTAGTAGTAGTAGTAGTCAAACTCCTTTTGAGAGCTCATCTCGGGAAGTACTACCACCACCATACCTATTTCTGCTGCCAAACAGTAATGCTTGCATTGCTTGAAATAACAGGCACAAGACTTTTCACCTACTGTGTCTCAGGGTCGACAGCACGCTAGTTATACCTATGGTGTTTGCAAGCATCTATAAGTTCTGGTATCCACTTACCAACAGGTAGGCTGTACACTAGTTTGCCACTATAGTTATATAAAAAAAACTTATGGCTGGTGGGTGTTTGTTCTTTTGTTTAAAACCTAATTATAACAGTTTCATCATCAACATATTGCAGTCTAACTGTTTAACAGGCTTTTTATGGCCAAATACTGAGAATTCATTGAAGATTTGACTAAAGTTGCATATATGTTGCCATAAAGCTGTTTCTAATCATCCCAATATCATGACTAAATATTGTGAAGCATTTCAGTATTTGGTGGTTAGGCTCATAATCCACTAAATCCAGAATGAATCTCGAGCTAAATCTAGACTCAATCACTAAGAAAATGTCTCAAAGAAACTATGCCCTGTTCTAGAAAGAATTAAGAGTTTAGCCCTGAAATATGACACCTAGATTATCACCTAGATACAACTAATTTGATTCTTGCCGCTGGACAAATGTTTGTATGATCTGCAATATTTGTCTCGGGTCTGGGTGTTTTCTATGTATAATAAGCATGTATTTATAAAAAAAAGTATTAAGTAGTATATCAGTCGTGTAGCTCTGCTTAGTTAGGGGCTAGATGATGCTGTGTGAAAAATGACCAATATTATTATTATTATATTACTAGTAGGCCCAGTTTCGGCTGACTATTATACCTAATTTAGAGGAGATAAGGCATTGGGTTGTTATCCTGCAATCATGTTTTGCATAAAACTAGTTGTAAGCAACTAGGTAGGTAGGTACTGTTTTTTAGATTGTAACCCACCATAATTCCTCATTAACATCTCGATACTTTTCTTTTTGCTTTTCTAGAGTCTCTAACTTCTCTGGCATGTTCTCATATTCCCACATAGATGAGAGTTCTTGAACCATCTCATCATAGATCCCTTGCTTCAAACAATTAAACATGGGGACCCATTTGACTCTCCTCAACTTTGCTTTAGGAACAGTTTCTAGGAAATCTTCATTCCTGGAAAAATGCGAGAATTTTATTAGTAGTTTTGTTATTGAGGACTACAATTAAACGAGAGCGTAGCTTCACCGAAAAATGAAACCACTATAAGCTAAAGGATCCGTGATAAATCTTGGACTTACCTGACCAAATTGATTAGATTGCCAAACTCTTTCAAAATAACAAGATTATCAAATGTTGTTTCCGCATTACTCATATCCACATCTATTATATCATCAACATTTTCAGACATTTTGATAAGTTACAATACATACAAGGATACTAATAATAATTGCTAACGCATCTTCATATTAGTAAATTATAGTAATTCAAATCTTAACGGCAGGAAACAAATAAAGTCAAAACAAAACACGCCACAGAGCAAAAATAAATTAATCTTGCTACCAATCAGTCGGGTCGTCAGCAGCTTCTTTTTTTCTTCAAGCTGTGGTAAGGGCCTCTAGCTGGCACTATTTGCCCTAGCTTCATCTCTGGAGACAAAAACTTCCAAGTCACGGGGAGTTGCCCAGATGCATTCCTGCCTTCTGGTGGTCCATCTGTGTATGGCTGTTGTATTGGACTCACAGTGGTGCTAATTTCCTACGAGAAAGGATATTTTGGTGTGCCTAGAATTTTACGAGGCAGAGGCCGTGCCGCCAAGATTATCGGACGTCGGGGGCCGTGCATGCAGTGGAGCAATAGCCTTGAGGTAATGTGGCGGAAGTTGACGGCGCGGTTGTAAATACGAGCGACGCGCCAACATTACCATGAAGTTTTCAATGCCCCAGTCTTGAGGATCCCCAGATCTGCACGTCGCGGGCGATCACGTCATTTCTGATGTAGTGCCCAGCTCCTGTATGTACCAGCTCGGAGGACAATGTTCTGCTGCGCCTGTAGCCGCCTCTAGTTTGTAGTTGAACACAGGATGTACCAGGCTGGTGCTGCGTAGGTGAGCCACGAGTGGGCGTAGGTCTTATAGACCCCCATATTGGCCCTCAGTGGCAACTTCGAAGAGAAGACACGAGTGGCGATACTTGGATCCTTGGCAGAAGAAAGGTATGTACTGTCATCCGCGAATAGGGCGAGCGTGACGTCAGTCTCCCCGTTCCTAAGAGTATCCTTCGGAATACCGCCGTTGAAATATTGTCCGTGTATAGGCCATATAGGGTAGGTAGATAGATAGGTGCTTATATTATTATTCCGGAAGTGACGTAGACAATATAACCACCGCTACTCATCAATAGATGGCGTTACTAAAAAGTTCAATTTGGCACGTAAAATAAAGATAAGTAGTAAGTTGATAAGTAGTGAAAAGATGGATGGAGTGTGTAGATGATGATATGGCTGATAGAGGAGAGTGGAAGAAGAAAACTTGTGATATTATCCACGTAATGTGGGACAAGGGCAAGAAGTTGAAGGTACATAGTTACTTTCAATATAGCCACATATACGGTGACTTTCATGGAATTATCAAACGTTCGTCACCTATTGACTTTCAGAGTGTGCTAAGTCATATAAACCTGTTCATAACGAATCAATGGGATAGTAGGTAGGTCTGCTCTGTGGTGATATCATTCTGTTCCACATTCCAGTATTCGAAACATCCTACCTACTTAATAGGTTTATTCTGTAATCCGAAATCCAGCAAGAGATCTACCAGAGAAGTGGCAAATTTAAGCTTAGTACTTATTATCACTATGGTAGGTACACAGGTATCGGTAATCCTACTACTATTACAAAAGCGAAAGTTTGTGAGAATGGATGTTTGTTACTCTTTCACGCAAAAACTACTGAACAGATTTTGATGAAACTTTACAGTAATATACCTAGCTTATAGGTACATCATAATAGCACATAGGCTACTTTTATCCGGATACCACACGGGCGAAGCCGTGGGCAGAAGCTAGTAGGTAATAATTGAAAAGCCCTTAGGTGTCTACCAATTTATTTATTAGTATGGTTGAGAGTGCCAAAAGTCCGGGGCAACTGGATAGCGTTCCTAAGAACGCTTTAGCGTCGTTCAAGATTTTTGGGCTAACTACTCGCCCATGATTACGTCATCCCACGAAAAACGTTCGCGTTCGCAACCAAGGGCAAACAATTATTCTGCTTGGCTTTCATCGTATTTTGATGAGTTAGCAAGGTACATTATTATCTATAGGTTCTTGGTGGGCAGTTATCTGCGCAACATTATTTTTCATGATAATTAATGTAACGACCGCATATTGTACTACTTTAAGTTATGTTTTAGTTTTTTATAATTTTCTTGTAGTGTAAGTACAATAAAGTATTTTCATTCATTTATTTATTCTACAGACTTGTACGCAGGGGACTCTCTACATTAGGTATATGCATAAATACTCGACTTTGGCCTCAGGTGCGTAAGCATTCTACTTAGTAGGTAGTCACTTCTCTTCACTTCACTTCACTTCTTGATTATGGCTTTTACTTCTTGATTATGTGGGCCTCAGCCAGAAAAAAATATGTGACATTTCGTTGATGTTACATTGACATTGAGTGGAAAGCCCTTCAGAGACATCTTTCCTTATAAATAAGGTAACGGATTAGCTAAGGGAGAATTGAAAGAAAACGAAAACTATTGTAGAAAATCAACATGTTTTAACAGTAATTATTTATTATATATATATATATATACTAGAATAAATTATATACTTAAAATGGCAACTTCCACCATCAGTTAAAACAAAATTATAGATTTTTTAAAACCTTGCCAGTAGGTCTTATTTAACTATGGTAGGGTAAAAAGGACTAAGAGTTAAACATACGTAAACTGTTAAATTACAATTACTTTTGGTGCTTGAGATCAAAAATCATATAAATACGGTTATTTGACATGAAAATATTTAAGGAAAGTATAGAAACTACCTCGCTTAGCAGCCATCAGAGCACTCAAAGGCATCAGTATTTTCTGCCGAAAGTAATGCACTCCTCGAGATACCATTTGCCATATTTGACACATTGTCTCGTATCGGCCATCCTGTCTTCTTCACAGCAATGACAGTACCACCCTGTTTGCATTTGAGAACAATTAGTTTTTTTTAGGGACAGATTTATTTAAGAATTTGGACTTTAGAATTTTTTTTTATCGAAAATATCTTCCGTGATTAGATTCCTCTGTAATAAAGGGATTTTCTTCTTGCTGTCGATGGGTTTTTCAGTTTAAACGTGTGGGTATAATTTTATGAAACGGTGTTGTCTTTAGCTGAGGGAGCGGTACATCGTTTTCATAATTTGAATCAAAGAACCATATACCTAATTGGTGTTTTCTTAAGTTTTGCGGGTAGATGCCACACTATTTTAGATGGCATTTTGATACAGGGTTCTAAAGTCCAATATTATGCTGAAGTCAATGGTCTGGGGACTATAAAAACAAAAATAAATAAATAGGAGGCTAATATCGGAGATCTTTGCATAAATTTGATAGGCCTTAATAACCGCCAGTTACGTATGTATATACAAAACTAAATAAATAAAAAATGGATATCGATACTAAATACGAACACATAAAGAAAAACGGAAATCATTAAAGAAATAAGGTACACGTTTACACCTTTTACTGTTATTTTACACAAACTATTTACGGTTGTTTACTTTGTATTTTTGTTATTCGTGCGGCATGGCCTCCTCTTACAGAATATGACCCAACACTGACAACGGGGAGTGGGGGACCGAGCACCCATAATCTTGTACCAACTTGTACACTCGTTAGGCGTGTGCTAGTGTTCGTTTGTGTGCGGGCGTTCATTTTAAGAACGATTTCTGATACTAGGTCTTATTAACCGATAGGCCTAATTCGCCTCCGGTACCTTATACGCCTGCACAGACTTACAGAGGACGCTTGTTTTCATAGTATTTCTAACTAGTCTGTGCCTGTTATATGCAGACTTGAAAACGAGACCTCTAGTTTCCCTAACGATTACAAAAAAAATCAAGAGAAACTGTTTCGCATGCATCGACTTAGCTCTATTGCAGCGCCCACTAGTCAGCCGGTGCGTTACGGATTCCTGTAAAAATCTAATAATAATACCTAATAAGAGGGATAAATTGACGGGATTTCCGGAATAATCGAAATAAACGAGCAATAGACAAAATGGTTAATTTGGTACAAAACTAAATATGGAATAGGGTTAAAGGTCCATACTATTATTTATTTTTGGATCTACCTAACTAGGTAGGTACTTAGGTGCTTCCTACTTAGGAATAAATAGGAACAGATTCTTTGGTAAAATAATACAATTTAAATAAGGTTTTCATTATTTTATTTTATTTTTTTCAATTTTCGTAGTAAATAAAAATGTCAGATAATAAAAACAAAACGTCAATTTAATATTTGCGGCAGTGACTATGTTGTTGCAGTCTTTGAGATCTTCTGAAATTTATTTTTCATGATTATCTAAATTTAGCTTTGAATAATTTTACGTGAAGTTTGTTTACATAGTTATTTATTTCATATTAACATAGTCATAAATTAAACAGGAAAGTTTAAAGAGTACTTTTAAATACGTTTTGGTGTAAAACTTAACATACAGTAGACGCGGTCATTCGTCCCTTAGAAAGCAGCAGCTGAAAAAAAAAATATATGTTACCTACTAAATTAGAAAATAATTTGTTTGGACTGCTTTAGTCGTGTTTATTAAGATGAGTATTTGGGTAGGTACATTGTCATATAAGACTTAAGAACTGCTTAAATATTGCTATAAAGCACATTATAACTGCGCGACACCATTATGCATAAGGTAAAATCTGAGTTTTATATCGTGTTCCCCGCTACGACTCGTGATCACAAAATGAAAAGCGCAGAAGTAAATTAAAAACGTTGTTGGAGCATGAGCTCCTTTATGCTTTATACGTTATTAACGCATAAAGCATTATAACGATGGACGATTGGTCCGTGTGATCGACGATTAGTTACGCACGCTTTATTTTAAATTTTCGAGTCCAAATTTTGCTTGTAAAAAGACACTATTTCATGCTCACCCCTTGTAGCGGCAAACATACCACACGTACATCGTTATATTTATACAGCGCAATCTTCCCTTCTAGGGGGACACACTTGGAGACGAACGGAGAGTACCTAGGTACATGACAACCTACGTGATCATACGGGTTGCCCACGCGTTGTAATGAAACGATATAAAGCTCAGAATACAATGTTGTAATTCGTCGAGTTGGCGTTGAGTCGGTATGATACATTAAAAGTGTCAAACAAGAAACCTGAGCCTACGGCGTAGGCACACGCTACGCCTGTGGCTATGTTTTCGTAGATGTTAGATTTTCCTATGAACAGGGTTATTCAGGTTATAGCACCAAACTTCTCTCTAGTTCCAATGCAATCCAGCAAAAATCACTCGTTGAAAATAATATTTTGCATAAAATTCATATTGTAAAAGGGGAAGCCAGCTATAAAATAAAATTGCATAGGTAGAACTGTTTCTGCGATCCTCTTCATACTTAACTTGCTACGTGAAAAGCCTTGCTCATCTGTTCATTGGTTCTAGATTGAGAAACCTTAATTCATTACTTGATAAGTTGAGCTATCTACAAACGATCTAAACGAAGGTACGTAGGCAGATAGCTTTTTTAATAGTTTTATTTGTACCTATTTTGTAACATATGTAAGGTATAACATTTGTAAGGATTGTAATGTTTTTTTCCTGTAAACAAAAGTGTAAAATGTGTTGATTGCTTTACCATATTTTGTCTGAAATGAAGGATGTACCTAGATAGATAATAGGTACCTATAATACAACATCAGGTTAAGAAACTGGAATGGTAAAATTATTGAAACCAACATAATATTTTCGTAATGTTAGTTATATTTGTGTTGAATGAACATGTCTGATAACATTTTATAATGAATAAATTAGATGAGTAGGTAGGTAGGTACATGAAAAGAAATATAACATTCAGTCTATGAAAATGCAGATGAAACGAAAATTGTATTGACAAAAACCAACCAAGATGACTACGAAGAACGACACATAAATCAATACCAACTTCATTGATATGTTGCAATCGGTAAAGAAGAAGAAACATGAGAAAAATGAATAGATGTAATCAATGATAAAAACTTATTATAAACAAATAGGTCAAAGAGGGTTTAACTCGACTTCTACAAGATGCACAGGAAACCAGCAACGGACTCTACAATCACAATCGAACGCAATTTAAGATCCAGATACCTGCTTGTGTTGTCTTATTAAAGGCTACGTAAGTACGGTAAAGTTCTGCTTATATCATCCACGGTGAGGTCATCCATCATTAAATCTGTTGTAACCAGAGACAGCATTAACATTTTCATAAAGACGCAGCAGAATAAATGAGATTTGCATATTAGTTTTGATCATGTTGATGTAAGGCCAATTTGTACAGCGGAGCTTCATTCGAAGCTCGTCGGGCATATATACAGCGAGCCACTAACCTAAGGGCCTGATCGGGTGTTTGTCCCAGAGGAAGGTGCGTTTGACGGGCGACAGGTAGGAGTCACGGATGTAGGAAGGGCTGCGGTCCCACCGCGCCACTGGCTTCAGCTCCGGCCAATCGTACCAGAAGGGGTCCCGAGTGATCGCAGAAATCGGCAGAGAAGGACTCGGGTTGAAAATGTCAGCCCAAGGTCTGCGTCGGAGTCCGCCAGTGCTGTACAGCGGCGCACCTATATGCCACAATTGTTTAGTTTCGGGACAACAGAATCGCTCATTCTGTACTTCGTCATCGCCCACACAACAAGCCAAGCATCCAATACAGCCATGATTTCATGCCAATGTGCAAATATGAATTTAATACTGATAAAAAGCCCCCACGAAATCATTTTACTGAGCAGGCTCAGATTGTCCACTTCATTCCATAATATTTTTAACAAATTATCGCACGACCCCCAAATGCACAGATTCAGTTTTTGATAGCGAACAATAATATATAAATCAGTGCTACAATATAGCTGGTTATGGTCAAGCGGCTCCCTCGTAAAATGAATCATGCTTACATGCCATATTATTTTATGAAGAACACATACACTTTAACATAGTCGTTACTTTATCAACAACTACGAATATAGGAACATTAACAAGGGTCGTGAATAAAGATGTCTCGTAGTCTAATTCACTAGAAACATGAAAGATAGTAGGGAATTGAGTTAACAGCGTCTAATCTACAAATACTTCACGTTTACACTAGACGCTGTTTTACAAGAGGATTCAAATCAGCTTGGTTCACTCAGTATAATAAGAAAATAAAGTCGTGACGAAGATACAGGATTTGAGGGTTCTGCTGCCCTTACCATCGGCATCGTATGCGACCTCGCAGTCGCGTGGCTGGCTTATCCTTGGCTTGACCGGTGTCGGTGACCTCCCGCGAAGAGAGCGGTCAAAACCAGCCCATTTATCGGCTTCAGCGAAAAATGGGTCCTTTTTGAACACGTCCGACGCCCATCCTTCATCGCAAGTCTTATGATCAATACCAAGCTCAAATAACAAAGATAATTGGAACAGAATCCACGATCGATTTTGACAGTTGGGGTAACTCTCCCCACTTGAGATGAATTTGTAGAGTGTAGTGTTCTTAGGAAAGTGATCAGGTATGCGATGAACAAGTGGACATTCTTATGTTGACCGTTATTGCTTGCATATATTTACAATGCAGCTCATGCACAGTTCAATCAAAGTAGCACCGAACATGAAACGGTGCCAGTAGCGGCAGCCAGCAGTGACATATCGATATTATATAACAACACTTAAATTATTCGATGGAGATAGGTGCTAAACTACTAAATCAAAACACGAATTGGTCTTTTATATTTTAATAGAAAATAGTTGTCATTGTGTTAGTTTTAACTATATTGTTTTGTAACTAGGTACTTTAAACAAAATTATTATGGGTAAATAAAAATATATCTACAAAGTTACAATATAAATTTTGATCTGATTTTAAATACCTTGAAGTGGAAAACTTATTTAGCTACAATTCAACTTCACAAAATTCAGAATAAAGTAAAAATAAAATGCTAAATATAATTTACAAGTGGTTCAAATAAGGTCAAAACATTGGTATATTAGTAACAATTGATTAACAAAATTTTGAATTTGGTTGACAAATATAATAAACAATACTACCAGTACGTATAGAAATATGGCAAGTTGTAAGTTGTCCTACTAACTCCAGTAGGTATTTACCATGTATATTAACTAGGCCATACATAAGTAAGTAAAAGATGTGGTACTTGCGTAATCAAGACTATGTTGGACTATGCCAAGACACACAAATTGAATTCAAACCAGCATTGAATCTAATAGGTGAATGATGTCCCGTGTGCAATCCTGCATCCAGGTGAAAGCTTTGTCGATAATCGAACTCCGATATATTATGTACTATTGAACTATCGATTATTTCATACTTCGCTTAGGACATGGATACAGAAGAACCGCTAACCCTCTGCGCGTCTCTTACGGGAACAATCAGTCTATCCGAGACACTAAAGAAGACTATAGTGCTTGCAGATGTAGGAGCAACACAGAGGGAATGCGGCGAGGCTTAACCTATTTAGTCTAGTAGAAAATTAGTATTTACCTGATCCCCAGTGCGGCTTGTTGTCGGGCTCGTATTCGACGCCTTTAAGGCTCCTGGGTGCGAGCTTCAGGGAGTCCACAATGGGAGAACTGAGGTCGGTGATGGGATAGGCACGGTCCTTCAGGTAAAGACCGTAGCGAGAGGGGTACAGACGGTCGATAGCTGCCAGTCTGTCAAGATGGTCCTGCCACGCCTTGTGGGCATCGAAGGGGTCTACGCCTCGTCGCACGCGCCTCGGTACATGATAAACTATAAGAACGAACAAGTACACACATCAGGTTGAAAATTGAGCATTATTATAATAACCAAAATCACTCATAACCTCACGAATTTATGTCGACTCAAAACTGCACATCTCACACAGGATTTGTCAATAAATCCTATAGTTTATCATAGTTTGGTTTAGAATTCGTGTGGTTCTCAATTTTTAAAGGATCCTTTCAGTAGGATTTTTATAGAAAAACTCATGCCTATCTGCGCTAAGCTTAGGCAAAAAAAAGTGGTATGTAATTTTTTTTTATAGAAATCTGCTATTGCAGGCGGGCATTAAAGTAGTTAAAAAAAATTGTTTTTAATTACAAATTAGAATCCATTTAATTTAAAGTGTTATTAAGCAAGGCAAAGATTCAATGAAAATGGCACAATGAGGTAAGATATTTTGTATATGCATGGGATAAAATACACGAAAACTAAATAGTTCGTAGAACTCACCTCTGTTACGTCCCTGGGAAAGCTCGGAAGCAATGTAAATACAGTTCAATTAATTTTATATTGTCAGGAGATCAAATAAAACGTATCACCTGACAGTACTAGAAGATCGAACGATGACATCGATGTAACATTCATGGATTTACAAGTGTGACTGGTGTTATGTATTAGAGGTGATTTCTATACGATGCCCTAGTTATAAAAATGTAAAGTCATGCGTTTATTAGTATAAAGTAAATACGTCCACAAGCAATAATTAAAACTAACGCCGGTAGTAAATTTTATCACATACGTTCTAGGTATTAAACTTAGATAATGTAAGATTCAAGTGTGCATATATGGTATAAGTAGGTAGGTACGATAAACAAAGACATTATTAACAAGGTTATGTTTAATTGACACAACAAAGGACCTGTATAAATCTTTTCTCATGTAACTCCATGTAATGTTAAATCGATTTAACGAATTCATTCAATCTCCTTGCTGCAGACAGGCTTAACTCTCAAGAATTGATTTTTATTTATTTATTCATAAAAAATGGCAATACAAATTAATAGAAAATTGCGCAGCAGTTAATTTGCTAATTGTTGCTAATGCGTTATATTTATTTTTCGGATTTAACATGAAAAAGCTTTTTTTGTATATAATTACCTACGTGCTTTTGAAAATCATAGAATATGCTAGAAATATAGGTAGGTACAATAATCGTATCAAAAGATGTTAATGTTAATTTTATTTACACTGCACCGTAGCTCTTTCTTTGCGCTGAAACAATCGAAATTTTCTCGTGATTTTGAGGTTGTTTTTAGTAATGTGGCCATGTCTTGCAGATTCTATCTGTAATACCTGTGATTTGGTTGTTATATTTAGTGAAAACAAAGCACAAAACTATGTCACATTCTTTATACATGATGTTAATTTATAGCCAAAATATCAGTGACTGCTATATTACAATATTGTCTGAGAAAGTACGCAAATGAATCGTGCTGACTTTTGTTTTTCTTTGAGAATCGACTCTAGAATGGTCAAAGGTTACTGTGTTGATTGCCAAACTACACAGTCGTTACGAGTGTTGCACTTGCCAATCAATAACCGTCTTGCTCTACCAATCTGTCAGTAGATCAATCTATTTTGGTTTATTTAATTGTTGTGTGCAGAGAGACGGTTGCTGGCTGGCAAACTTAATTATATTAGCGTAGCGTGTGGTGTGAGGATAACTACAACTGCATGACGAGAAATCAACTAATGTCAACAACCATCCCATATAAATTCTGCTCCCCCAAACTTGATTCCGTAGTGCAGGCATGCATCATCCTGGTGTGTGGTTGTTGTTTTTTTGACTGACCTGGCCTGTACCGGTCCAGAGAGCTGGGGTAGTTGTGCGTGTAGATGGGGCGCGGGGAGTATCCGTAGGTCTCGCGGTGCACTGGCAGGTAGCGGTAGCCGGGCACACTGATCCTCTCGGCAGCGCCGATGGGGTCATCGTAGATAGATTTGCTGTAGGGGTATGTGGACAGGAGCTCAGGGAACACGCTACGACGCGAAGGCCTATACCTCTCCTCAGCCCTGATGTCTTCCGATCCTGTCATTAAATATTCGTTATCAACAAGCTCTAGTATAGCTTCATTTAATTGGTAGAGCAAAGTTGTGTTATTACCTTTTAGAGAACGGACGAAGGATTGCCAGAATCTGGCTTTCTTCGATGCCGTCTCGTTTCTGCCAATCATCTCTAAGTGATTTTTAAACATATTGGCGGCTTATGTCGTGCTCGTTTTCTGCAACAAACATCACTAAATTAATAATCGAGTAATCTATCTTGTAGATTTGGATGTCGATGCCACATCTAACATTAACCTTGAGGATGAAGAACAGCGTGTTTCAAATAAGCATCCCGGTGACATAATTTAGTACAATAGCGTACCCGTTCCTCATAAATAGAGCAATGACGTATATAAAGAGTTAGCAGCACGGCTGCAAATAGCCGGTCGGCGGCTGGCGTAGTGTCGAATAGCCGCGGAGTTGGAGCCCCGCCAACGCAGCCGATGTCGGGAAAACTTGAAAACTGTTTTTACAAATCTATGTTCATTGCTCAGCTATTTTCGAGTTTTCGTCGACCTTGTTGCGAGCTACGTAGATATGTCAGCGGCCTGCCACAATTTATAATTACGTAAGCCTCTGCTTAGTGACTGTTATCAAACCTGTGGCCCGGATCGAGAATTCGTAGACAAACTAATGGGGGCTTAAAAAAAATTAAGTTTCGAGTGTTGAGAATTTATTTAACAAGACTACAACACCTAGATGTTTTGAATTTTATCAAGTTTCCAACTATTCAGAATCAATTTTGTACCTAGTGCAAAAGTACCTGGCCCCAAATTTGTATGTGATTTTTTTAAGCACGCCTTAAAAAAAACCATATGGTAAATGTAATCTATCCATCTAAAACTGTTCGGCCACAGAAGTCATAAAGCTCACTTCTAATACACTAATCGGATGTGCGTCATTGTTTACATTCCGATCAGCAACGCTAGTCATCATTGCAGCAATGTAGAGTCGATAAAACTCGGTAGTGGTTGATAAGAAAGCTTTTGTATGAATCTCTGGAAAGAATCTCTTGAAATTCCATGAATTTATAACACATGTAGCAACTTGCTGCATGTCATTAGTGCAAGGCATGTCAAGGTAACGCCAAACTGAAACCTGAAAATCCCACTACTATTATAAACGTGAAAGTTTGTGAGGATGGATGTTTGTTTTTTCTTTGACGCAAAAACTACTGAACGTATTTTGATACAACTTTACAGTAATATAGCTTATACATCAAAATAACACATAGGCTACTTTTTATCGTAATACGCGAGCGAAGCCGTGGGCAGAAGCTAGTGAAAGAAAAACGAATATGCGAAGCCAAATTAACCAAGCTTTCACTTTTCAATCTTGATAATCAAGTTCCAGAGCAGTTTTAAAAAATATATGCAGGTTAAAACATGAGACAAGATTTTAACATATAGAAAAATCAAAGAGAAGAATTTTTTACCTTTTCTTACACTAACTGTTTTTAATTGGTCAGTGTCCTGCTCTAAAGAATCAACTACTTATTCTAAAATAATTGTGCTCATCAATCGTTTGTAAATCTCTTTTAACTAATAATCCGAATTAATAAAAGTTTCTACTTTTACTTTGTATAGTAAAATGTTTTGTCACATATCTATTTCTTTCACTTGCTCAGTATAAAATTTATATTGTTTTCAAATCAATCAAAATTCTGAAGCTCACATTAAATTATTCACAACGACTACAATTAATTACAGATAGTTAATTATTAAAACAACCTTTGTTTACAAATTAGGCCAAGATTCGAGGCCAATGTCAATTATGTTTGGGATGTAGGTATAAAAATATGAGAGGTGTAGTTTCTGGAATGGCTTGTGCTATTTAGAAGTCGAAGGTTAGGCTATCCGCGAGATCCCAATACAGGATAGGAGCTAGAAAAAATATTGGTTGATTGTGAAACTGTTACAAAAATACTTGAAGGCGCGTCGATTTGGCGGGATTGCAAATTTGGCGCGGGATGAGTGTGGCCAGAAATAGTACGCGCCTCGGATCGGATTCACAGCATTCTCGGGTCTCGGGCGCATTGTCGCGCGCAGGTGTAGCGTCTGCAACTCTGCAAGCAAGCTACCCCGAGTCCTCGAGCCGGCCTTCTCCACCATGACACACCCATTAGGGTTCTCTATATACGGCGAAGACTAATACAGTGCATTCTTTAAAATTTAGCCAGGGTTTTGTCACCCATATGACATAGGTAAATCTTATAAAATATGTCAGAATAAGTTAGAATAATATTTTTTAGAGCGCAAGTTAATTTGTATCCACTCACTTGCGTAAAACAACAATTTTATCGTTTTATAGTTTAACAAAACAGGTACGTCTTGTACCATTTTTGTGTCAGTTGAATTTACATTAACTAACATTATAGGATTTACATAAAAAAAACATAGACCGATATTAATTGGGTATTGGTAGAAACCACATAAGTTATTAGGTATAGCACTTTTTTATGTTTCAAAATAATATATTGTTTTGTTCTTATAGAAAATCTTTGTAGGTAGGTACATTTTGGGATATGATTAATATTATGTTCGACTTACGTGCTGCTGTACGTAGGTACTAAGGTTACCTGATAATGATCACCGCTTATCTAAACAACATCAGAGTGTAGGCAGATCGTAGACGAAACTAAGACCGAACGAGACAGCGATTCAATTGCGCAACTTTAGAGCGGGACGGCTACACTTAGACGTGTCACTGGGACTCACGGGATTCAAACGCTGTGACACTTCAGACCGACCCTTGCAACTCTTTTCGTTGGTTTTCGGGAACACTGGCCGATTATCTTACCGATTAAATAATGGTCGTATAAATTAGCAGTGTGGTTTCGTTGACGAGCCGACGTCGAGTGTCGGACCTGGGCGGGCGCGCACTGGCCGCGGGCGGGCTTGGGCCTCATGACCCGCCCGCCTTCCCCGCTCCCGCCCGCCCAAGCAATTCCATAAACATTTGTATTTTGTTCATGTTTCATTACTTTACGTGATTTCGTTATTTGCCCCGGATTTGAATTAGAAAAATAGGACTATGTAGGACTTAACATTTCAATGGAACTTTACGAAGTCGATGATCGATTCTATGGAAATGATTAAATTTTCAGCTAAAAAATATGAGAGAATAAAGAGCTTTATCGTTTATCACTACGTACTTTCAAGTTTAAAACTTATTGTCGAGGCAAATTCTTAAAGGTCCTCTCGAAACGTTGACTATTTCAGTATTTAAAGTTCATAGCGTGATCAAGAACATATATTTAAATTGTGATTCACTTGGAATATTTAATGGTTTTTAATCGATTTTATTCGGATTATTCAAAATAAAGTTAACAGCGGTTTTATCAAGGAACATGGTAATTTGTAACTAGTTTTAACCCGTGGCTTTTCTAGCGTGATACGAGTAAGTACTAGAATAAAGAACTCATGAGGCAATCGAGGTCATATATTTAACTCTCTACTATAGTGTCGATATATCGAAATTGATACAACCGTTATAGCGTGACAGAACCACAAATCTTAGTAGTTGGGGCATGATTTTAAAATTATTAGTTACGATTTCAGTTACAAAATTCCATTACATTGTCGATATTGCAACTTTAGGCTACATTACAATAATAAATCGTAAAATATTTACCTAGCATTTATCACTTTTAACGGGATGTTTATGAATAACATGTTTACGTCCTTTATCAGCTACACACTACACTACAGCACCAAAGCTTATTCATATTATTCTACTTAGGTATATCCAGAAGAAATGTGTTCGTTATGTTACATAGATTCTAATTACTTTCAGAAAACAACAATATTTGGGTTTGTGTATGTAATATGTATATATTTATGATGTATAAATATATACATAGTATGCATATGCATAGTTACATAATTTTAAGACAAGGAAAAAAATCTTTGTGAGAGTAAATAAATGCTTTATTTATTATTTATTTATTATATTTGGGTACAGGTATCGTACAAAAATAATGTTTTTTCGTCTTCAATTCTTATCAAACGCTAGAAGCATTATGTTACATACTTCCTAAATTTCTAATGAGGACTTCAAGTTTAATAATGCTTGTTTTCAGGTACCTACCAACCTGTTCAATAATGACAAATGAAAAAAGAAGTTTATCAAATTTGGCACTGCAGGGCATGAAATGTATCATCTTTTGAGCTGCTAGAATACTGTAAACTAAATATTGTCTTTGGATAATTGTCTAACGTAGATGACGTTTAAAAATAAGGGAGAAATTGTGGTATGTATGAGACATGGACGGACGGAAATACAAACAGATACCTATGATAAAATCATAACGTTTCTGTTTATTATGCTATGTGATATTTGGCTTGCGAATACTGAACAAACATAAATAGAAGGGTTATTTTGTTGTACTCTCCGAAGAGCTACTATATCGTCGGTACCTGAATGCTGAATTTTTTTTGATTAATGTTGTTGTGGCGAGTAACATGTTTTACTTGAGATTCGGAGTTTTAATGTATTTAATTTGTAGTTTTCAGCATTTTCTTTTGACTTATTTTTATTTTCGAGGAAACGATACAAGGTCGGCGCCATCATTGACAGATAGCCTCGTCATAGAAATAGGTAGGTATTTCAGGAAAATAGTCTGCTACTGATTTTTTCAACGCTTTTAAAAAAAAATAACAATATGAACTTCAGTACGATTTCTGCTACAGTAATGTTGACCTCCAACTGGTGGTTCGTTTTGGGAAATGGTCAATCTGATCAGTTGAGCTAATAATGCTTTTTATTTTATTGATCGTTCCTATTAAAGCCCATAAACAATCGATTTGTGATAATATATGTGTTTGTTTATCCGTTTTATATAGGAAATAAAATTAATTAAATCTGTTTATTTAATATATCGAGAAAGGGTACGAAGAAAATCCTAATAGCCGGTATCTTCTGCGATTTTATCTTGTTTCAATGTGGTGCCGAATGTGTGAATTATGTTTGGAGTTAGAATTTGTTATAGAATTAAGCGTTCTTGGGTTTATATCTACCTTTTTAATTGATTTATGTGAAATATTTTGTCAAAGATTTTATTGTAATAGGAATATTCCTTTATAAGATCACACAGTTTTTATTCGACTTTAAAAACTCTTCGTTACGAAACGTCAGCAAGACAATAAGCAAACTACGAGTAAAATGATACTAAACCACAATAATATGAACCTATGCAGTTGAACCGCTACATGCTGTTGATGATAGTAGTTGTGTTATTTTTTCTCCGATGTGAGATGTCGAACTTTTTAGCCTTAAGTAAAATATTGAAAAACTATCGCCTTTTGAATCAACTTCCGCTGTCTTCGTTATATTATGACTGCTATATTAATTTAACTTCATGTGCAACCCAAGTCCAATTTTGGTAGTAACGAGATCAAGTGACAAGCTCTCAATCCCATTTAAGGGAATCTGTATGAATCAAGAACAGACGCTAATTCGTTTTGATGCACATGATCCAGTGACGTGTGCACTTGAATGGACGCATCTCCATTTCCCATTAGTTCACATTAGACGGTACCATAGTAAATGAAAAGCAGTATTACGGTACTGCTAATGCGTCAACTTAACGCACCAAGCAAATGTTGACGCATTCATCCATTTTAGATATTTATCGCATCATCGTTTCAGTCCCTTAGGGACTACCTACTACTACTAACTAGTTAGGGACTGAGACTGAGACCTAGATGGGATAAAACTATGATCGTCTCATCTTTTCGTGATAACCGGCACTCTGTGGGTATTATTCACTATTACATATCCAAAAACATTTTCAGATGATAAGGTTGTTTGTTCTCTATTTTGACCACTTATTTTATTTCTATATCTTGATTATTAAATAATATGAAGGTAATTATATAAAATAAAAAGGAATAAAGGTGCAGTAAATGATGCAGTTAATAGCTATTTTCGATACTTTTAAATATGACACTTTTGTAAATTAGAAAAAATAGTAGTAATAAAAATGTTTTTTTCTGTGCTTTGTGTGTGAGAGACACAAAATTATTTGAGTTAACGCACTGAATAAAAGTATACTAGCATTTCTCAAATAGGTATTTGTGTTGTCTGGTCATGCCGTCATCCATCCCACGTGCTTCACCCTGAAAAATCACGTTTTATCGAATTTTGGCGCGCATTCAAGTGCCTTTAAATAGCTTGACTATAAACAGATGAGATAAAACTTGAAAGCAACTTCCGTTAAATCGATGCTCATTTCGTAATTAAGTCTTACGCTGAACATTCAAAAACCTAGGCCGTAGGTGATTTTTTCAGTATTGATTTAAATGTTTTTTATTTTGTGAAATTATGACTTGGTAAGTCATCATCATGTTTCGGAAGCACAAGTTTTATTTTACTAAATTTAAGAACCCCCGACTCGTGTATTTTATCATATTGCAGCGCCCTACTTTTCTTGAAGTCATACGAGACGTACAAGAAAAGCCGTTTATGAGAAAAAAATGGTAACAGACAAACAAACTATAAAACACAAAACAAATAAGGAACCTTTTACCCCAAACGTATACACGGCTCCTTGCATCTCAGACACTCATGTCATAAATTCAATAATATAAAAATCAACAAAAAAATCAGCAAAGATAACTTTAATTATATTTTTACCTTCATCCAATTCTCATGCCATTAGAAATGTATGCCACATTGTCAAATTCATACATTTTTGTCTAAAAAATGTAATTGTTAATTTTTATTTGGGCATTTATGCCATTATGTACGAGAATAAGTACCCTATGGTTTTCTAGTTCCACGTATACAGCTTACATGGCTTGAAGTTGCGTGTGCCAAACAGGTGATAAGACCAGCATAATATTAGACTCGCATTACTCATTGTGGTTCGCAGTACACTTCATTAAGCAGATCATTTGTTTAAACGCTTCAAAAACGTTTGGAATGGATCGGGTCATTATTATTATTTAGATACATAATAGTAGGTAGGCCACCTACTATTATGCTTTATTTCTTTCAATTTACTAATATGATACAAGTGGTAAGATTTTGCATTGGAAAATGATGACGAAATCCATTGTCTACGTACGTGGGAGTGCGTAAAATATTTACATTGGCCTATAAAGTGGTTTTTACAAAAATGCCCGACCTGTGTATTCCCTAACCTTGTATCGACCTTATAACCAGACCAAAGAGCTGCCCCTTATCTGGGTCAATGCATTAGCATTGTCGTTTTGCGTAGCAATGCAGCAAGTTTTTTTGCTTAGTTCTTCCAACTGGTAGAGATCTGGATCAACGGTCTTTAGATGGCTACACTTTCATCTATGTATTTTTGAATTTATATCGAAGTAGTTGAATTATTCTTTCTCCTAATATTATTTTCTATTGAATCTACCTGTAGTTATATTACTACAGATATAAAATTACCTATTTTTCTAGTATACGTAGGTTTAATGTTAAGTAGTGTAATTGATTTTACTAATTTTTAAAGTTGTTAATATTATTCTGTCTATAAATAAAAATAACAGAAATAATAATATATTTTTATATGTGGCAATGAAATCTAAAAACCGTTCTTGAACTCTAAGAAGACTATTGCAATACACAGAAAAGTGAAAAAAGACGTCTGTTTGTGTGTTGTGTTTACACTAAAAAACAACTCAAACACATACCATTTTGGACCTCGAATACGAAGACCTAGATAGCGCGGGTACTAAAATATAGAAAGGTCGTATTACTTTGGCCCTGGGGTATAACTTTGGCCCAAACTTGGAAAAAGTTTAAACTTCCCGCCATGCTGTTTAATCGGCTACTATCAGAAAAAGTTCTTACTACAATCGATATATTGCATTACTGACTGTTCGGTAAAGCAGTGTTTTGCTCTCCGCTGCTATGTTCCTATTGGTTAATGAGGCAGGTTAGATCTCATTCGTTTTTCACCAAAACTTTGTCGTGTAAACTTTTCTCTGAGGAGGTATTTTTTGGTGAGTATTCTTGATGAATCGAGTATTATAGTGTGTAAAATATGTTTGGGACTATGTGAAGTTAAATAAATTCAACCTATAACTTACAAGAAAAATAAAAAAATAAGTATAGCCCTTTGTGACCCTGCATTTTGTATGACTTTAGCCCTGGAACAAAAAAAAACCTTCATGAATTTCTTTATTCTTTATGTAAAGTTACCATTATTTTCCTTAAAATTTATCTGTTTTGCAGATAAACTTTTCTAAAAAAATAATCTGTAATTATAAGGACATGATAAAAATGCCAAGAAAACGTTGGAAGGTCGTCGTCGTCGTCGGTCGTCTAAACTTCTATTTGTTTTGAAGTGCGGGTAAGAATCAAACGTAAGGTTATTTTTTCTACTTCGGGGGTAATTGCTCCCGAGTCTAAGGGTGTTGCCGCTTTGGATGCCATACTGACTAGCAGGGTATTCCAGCAGCGGTGATACGTTGGCCAGTAATTCAGCTACGGTGGTCAATCCTTTTTTTGAATGTTCTTTCCATCTGGCTTCTTCGCGTCTCTCATACTTCGCCTTGTTGGGGCGAGTCGGGAGACTTTAGGAGTTCGCGAGGCAGTGATCACCAAGAAGTTTGGGAGTCAGGAGGTCGGGGGTGGAGAAGAGCTAAGGCATTAAGGTGGACGTGGCGACTGTTCTCGACGCGGTCATATATTTGGAAGGATGCTTGAACATGATCAGATAAACAACTGTCACAGCGAGCTGACAAAAAAATACAATTCAAATAGATGATCATGACCCGTTAGACGGGGAGCTATATAATATGTAAGATACTATGTATGTGAAGAGGGTGTCATGGTTGGTGCAATAAAAAAGGAGTTCTGTCGATGGCCTCTTTTTAAAGAAGATTAATCTCTTTTGTTGATTTGTGTTTATTTAAAATTGTGTCCCTAGTAAGTTTAAGTGTTAATATCTATAATTTCATTAATATGATAAAAGTAAGCATAATTTACTATGAAAAAATGTCGTCATGTTCCTATATGTAAGAACCAAAAATGCCAAAAATGATTTTTTTTTTTCATTTTTGTCTTTCTGCCTGTCTGAATCCGGACCAAGCATAGCGCCGAAACTACTGAATGAATTCAAATGAAACTTGGATGATTTGAGTTCATAATACGGGGTAGGACTTAGGATACTTTTTATCCCGAAATTCAGCATTATTCCCTTAGGAGAGGGGATGAAAGTCAAAATGTGTACTTAGTTGTTATTCATTAACGCGTAGTCCGATTTCATTAATTCTATTTTTGTTAGAAATGAAGTACTTTCAAGATTGTCCCGTAAATATTTCAAGTTCATCTGGTTTGTATTTCAGAAATTACAGACATAACAGGCCTCAGTAACTTGAAACCCGGAATGTACAGGAACCTTTGAACGTACGGCTCATCTTAAGCTGGTGTTATCGTCATTTTATCGTATAGTCAGACCACTCCAAAGGAATCAGATATTGCTAAACGATCACACAGCCTAGAATATATAGGAACCTTCGAGTTCGAGTCTCAGCTTAAGCTGGTGATTTATAGCGCACTTTGTAGTGTACGCTTAGTAGGTAGCTGGGACTGGGACTAATGGGACTACTGAGACTACTTGGGCTACTGGGACTACTGGGCCTACTGGGACTACTGGGACGACTGGGACTGGGACTGGGACTTTTATTTTGTTTTTTCTTCATAGGTAATAGTAGGCAAAATTACGTGGGCACGTGAGGATCTGATGCTATTATAGTACCTGCAGGATAGAAACCGTAAACTAGAGACTGCAAGCGTAGGTAACTATCGCTAATATAACAATTTAATTATCATCAACCGACTTCAAAAACGAAGTTTCTCAATTAGTCTGTATGTTTTATTTGTGTAGGTTACAGGTGTGTAGGTATGTTACGTGATATCTTCGCCAATGTTAACCGATTTTATTCCGATATTCTTTTTTTTTAAACTCGAGTCTTTGAGAATCGACTCGAGATTAAAATCGAAATTAATTATTCTGCAGGGATCGCAATCGCGAACGAAGTCGCGAGTACAGCTAGTATCCAATAAAACTTTGAATTCATTCAAATAAGCGAGGTAATAAGAACATCAGAAATATGGAACTAATTAGAAAAAATGCTGAATTTTGGAATAAAGTAAGACGACCTTACCAGTATAAAAATATATTTTGGGTTTCCCATTAGAACAGAATTAAACAAGTTGGTAGTTAAGTATAACTCAACTACAGTTTCATTATTTTTAAACGACTTTTATACGTAATACTAATAATAAATTATTACATAATATTGTTTCTAAACATAACCAAAACGAAATCCAAAGTTTTGGCATCGAGCACACTGGTTCTGCGAACAACTATTATTTACGGAAATAAATCTAAATATAATTGAATCGCTTCGCGCTGACTGATAGCAGCAGCCGATTGAATGCCTACTAAAGTTTTTTTTTTAATATCGGATTGAGACTTAACTTTATTTACATGGGGAACAATTTCAACAGTTGAAATTGAAAATCTTCTCTTTTGACAGTTATTGTCTGATTTTGTCTATTTTTTCTATCTTTAAGACTGATCTGTTTTCAAGTGGATAACTTGAGTGCGTTGTCAAGATGTTGATGATACCTACTCTTCATAAGCAACTTTGCATAGTTTTCAAAATCTAGCTGGAAATACCACAATAGCTTGCTAACAGAATACACAACTATACATATTTTATTGTCAATAAACTTCTCCCAAAATTTACGTTTTCAATGTGATATAAATCTCAATAACGCGGAACCGTATTCTCTTTGAGCTTGTAACAATGCAAAATTTTGGCAATCTGTAGACTTACTAAGTGTAGAGCGTTCTTTAAATACTAGATGCTTGTTTTTTACCTGCGACCCCGCAACACAAGAAACGCAATGCGTTGGGGCAGGTTGTTTGTTTAATTGTGTGTTTGTCTGTTAAATATTTTTCCAAAAGGGCTTAAACAATTGTAATTCGGTTATTTTTTATTGTTCTTTGGGTTTTCAGAGTGGTTGTTAGATATGTTTTATCGCCACTCGTCACAAGAAGGTACCGGCAGAAATTATGGAATACGAATGTAAGGGGTTTTAGATATTTTGCACAGACTTATTAGTATCATAATCGGTTAATGAGAAATATTCAAACGGTATTTCCATTTCAATCTTAGAAGAAGCCAATTTAAGGCGTAATCCAACTAGAAAATCGGATGTCTTATTGGAATGTTCAGGCCTGGATCAAAATATGTAGAAAGCATGGGTATGACGACACGTAGGCGTAATCTACGCCACAGTGACATACAAGTTCATACAATACAACTAAACTAACCACGTAACATCCGCAAAATCATTTTATACTATGACGCTTATGAATCGTATTTTAGGAGATGCCAGAGCTTGTTTACCAACAGTTATATTACGTATTAGTATACCATCACAAATGTGCCTCGAACCGCATCATTGGTAGCAACTTCGTTTGTGTCTTGGCATCACAAGTATTACGCGTTCTATCCGAATAGCGATTACAGAAACCATAACGTGAAAACATAGAGCGGAAGTTTACTTAACTTATTTCTTTCCTGTGCTCGAAACGAAAGCATGATGAGACGTGACGTCGAATGTGTGGTATACTGACAAGATACGGATGGTACTGAGCTGTGTGTTTGCTTGTCCTTTGGTGATAAGGAGATGTTGGGATCAGATCAATGGATCAGAGAAATGTAGTCTATAAAACATCGATAGGCATGAAAGTTTACGACGGTGTTCAAGACTCTGGATCTTAGTCTCCGCCATGTCACTTACTAGTCTGAAAGCTCTGCGTTCGATCGAGTCCAAGGCAGCAAAATGGTGTTTGGCCGATCTATCCCAAAGGTGGCAGCAGTACTCCATACCAGACCGGATTTGATAAAGACCCATGGGTTGTCCAGGTATGAAGTAACGCCTAACCTTATTGAAGATTCTAGCTACATAGCAGTTGTTTTAGCCTTACACTTAGCTGTAGGAGCCAAAGAGTGGGCGTAAGCGAAACTCCTTAGAGCTCGAGGAGAATACATAGTTAATTTTATATTAAGCCTGCATAGAGCAACATGAAAATAAATGTACTTATTATATTTTCATGTTGTGTCAGTTCTATAGTTCTATTTAGAGGTGTTTTTAATGTTTAGTGAATGGACTGTAAATGCTAATTAGTCCTGAGTGTTTTTATAAAAAAAATATAATTGAAAAGCATTCTAAAGTAACATTTGTGCGGATTTATAGATTTTAATTAAAAGTAAATTAATGAAAATTAGAGAAGTAGGTATACTCTCTTGAATACATTTTATAAGAATTGGAAAAGCTTTTATTGCGCTCATATCAAGTTTAAAATAGGTACCTGAGCTATTCACACAAAAGGTATTAAGGTATTTGGTTTATTAAATTCTTAAAGGAAAACTAAAAACAATTGATATGACCAATAAAATAACGCGTAATGCCGACAAACGCGTCTGCTTTTCTGTTTATCTGTTGAATACTACGCGGTTGTCGATAGCGTGGGCCGGCACACACAGTCATGGCGATACCATTCATGACCAATTTTAATATAACTTCCACTCCTCCTCTGTATGATACTCTCGCTAGTAGGTAGAGGAGAAAGGAGGAGAAGTACGAAAGGTCAGTTAGAACTGGTTGTTACGGTGTAATATAATATCGCCTGACCTTGCTGCGAATAGTGGCCGCCCACGGGCGCCTGAAGACACGTTTTCTCGGCTGTATGCTTTACTGATTGTTATTTTTTTAACGGATAAAGATATTTCATGTGTCCAAAAAAAATACATTTCCGCTAGCTGTCAATTACTAGGCTCTTGTTTGTTTTAATTTCAAGTTCATGTTAATCATGGCAGTATGCCACCAATACTAAACTGCGCAGCATACATAAAAATCTAAAATAAAATTTCAATAATATATGGCAGTAAAACAAACCACCAAAAAGCAATTATAAATGCAAATAAAATGCAGCGTAGAGCTTTCGTAGACCTTCTACGACGGAGACATAAAACAACAACACGTAGTGTAAAGTTTTTCAACGTAGGTAGAGCATATATGTATATTAGCGCATCGTGTGTTCATGAATGTTTGTGGACCGTGTGAATAATT
Source organism: Perizoma flavofasciatum (assembly GCA_958496245.1). Taxonomy (NCBI): domain Eukaryota; kingdom Metazoa; phylum Arthropoda; class Insecta; order Lepidoptera; family Geometridae; genus Perizoma; species Perizoma flavofasciatum. The sequence continues at coordinate 6,528,983 of OY292433.1, forward strand.
TTACATGTTCGAAGCTAAACGCACTGAAAATGTATTCGATCGTAGTTTTGTAGTCAATTGTGAACTGAAATATACAAAGCGCGGGTGTACCGACATTGCGTGGCTTAATTAGCGTGATGAACGACATATTATCTCAATTGATGAAGCTCTTATTTAACCTCTTATTTAACTTACTAAACATCGCCTGAGAGGCCGGTCCAGTTCAGTTTTTTTCAGTTATTTTGGAATTGTGAGGACGTATCGAGTCGTGCGTTCACGCCATTCGTTCGATGGCACATCCAGAGGGGGCTCTTCGCTGCCGAGAATCAGACATTTTGATCGCCTGAAAAGCGATAGTATTAAAGGTAAGTTTTTTAACATTCACTTAAGTGTTAACCTTTTTCTGTATTTTGGCAGTTTTTAAGTAGGTAACTGAAGAATGGATGTTTTATTTGATAGATAGATAGATCTCAATGAGGACGAGATTGCCGTTTGTTTTTACAAAACGACACTGAGAGTGAAACTGAGGACAATTTAGAAGTCGTGGATTACGATTTCGATGATTGTGTGGCTGATCGGACTTTTCATTCATACTTTCTCGAAGATAACCTAAACCATATTATTATCAACGATACTAACTCTCAAGGTCCATTACACCATGGGTTACTAACTTAAGCAATGTGTACCTAATGTTAGATCTAAAGCTGATTCTGAGACTGAATTAGAGTGTAAATCCATGTGATTTACACAAAAACTCATCTCATACTTTAAAAAGATAGAGGTTTGCCTGGTGTTTCTAGATAAGTTTTAGAGATAAGATAAGATAACATTTTAATAAAATTAGTACCTAGTTTTTTTTTGTTTCTGTTCAAAAGTAGCCTTCCAGGCGATCATTAGTAGCAAGTAGGTAGTTATAAATTTATATGTTAGTGTTCTAGGTTGGTATAATATGTAATTATTGTGGATGCCACTTTAGAGGCAGTTATTTTAAATAAGGAACTACTTTAAGGGGAGGAACTTTGTATGAAAGTGTTTGTTCTTTGAAGTTAGAAAAATGAAAATTTGAATTACAGCTACTGAGCATTAATAAATAATGAAGTGTTTCAGGGTTTTTGAATTTTCAAATTTTAAGGGGGGTAATGGACTAACGGGGTGAAAGTTTGTATGGGAGTATCGTGGTTTTTAAAGGACATTGGAACTGTCGCGATATAGTAGCGACAGTACATTGCGTTCAAGTTCTTTCCTTCTAGTTCTTCTTCAAGTTCGTAAACAAAACGAAACATATCATTTTGTTTACGAACTACATCGTAAACACAATGACGTGTTTCAGGGTTTTTGGATTTTTACTTCACATTTTAAGGGGAAAATGGGAGCTGGAAGTTTTTATGGGATGGGAGTATCAGTTTAAAAAAAAACTTAACGTGCCTTTAGCAACAGCTAGTTGGAACATAAAAGAAAACCACTTTAATTATGAGGTCACCATTTTTTGGTCAGGTAGTTCGGCTCTTAGATAGTAGGTATACATTTCAGTTTATGATTATGTAGGTACGCAACACGTTCTTATTAACAGCCTCATTAACAAAATAATTCGGTAAGTCCTAGAATATAAAGCCCTCGAGACATCAGCAAATTATATTATTAACCTTGGTCCCGCAAAATGTTCTGCAACAGTTAAATTAATTACTCAGTGAAAAGTCTGTGTGTCCGAGTTATGAAAATAATTTTAAATGATGCAGAGAAAATTGGGTCACGTTTACTCACCGCGACCCTGGCCGATTCGAGTATTCAGCTGCCGATATTATCCGAAGGATTAAACTTGTTAACCTAAATAAAATTGGATTCCATTATTTTTTACAATTAAGATCGTATCAATCTTAGGTGGTTTGAAAAGAGAAGGAAATGATGCGGACTCAATGAACCGCAAGCGGAATGCGGACTTATTTTTCAAAACTAAATAAATCTCTCTCGCAGAATAGTATGAATAAAAAGACCCTCAAGGAAACTCAAAGACATCCCCTCACCGGTTGACAGCTCGAGACTTTTTGAAGAGAGAAGCCGGAAGCACGTCAGTGGTTCGGACAGTTGCAGATGGTGCCACAAAAGGAAAGTTGCGCTATCGCCGTGGAGTCGCGGCCGCTCTTCGCTTCCGTCGGAACTTTGCGCATAGAAATGGCAACATTACACATTGTTACACAAAACTTTTCTAGCGTAATGCCCTCTACTACGCGTACTTCACCCAGTAATTCACGAAGCGTTTCCTCTCAGGAGTTGTAAAATGAATAGAAACGTTGGCGAGTTTAATTTCAATGCAAAATAGGTATTTAAAAACTGTCACGTAGCTGCTGAATGTTTTGAGTAGGTACCAACGCAAACATCGAAGATTTTTTCAACTATTTTCTGAGCACAAGTGTGCTTGTAAAAAATAGTTAAAAAAATATATTTTGTGTTAGATCAATCAATTATTCTTTTAGAATCAAAGAAAATACTGTCATATATATTGATTTTGTTCTTTAGCGATAGAAATCTGCTCTGGTTCTATCTACTGACAAAGCCACGTAATAGTTAGTAAAAAAGTAGTCCGTATCTCTGTAACAAATAGAGCGATCGAATGCATACAAAGGGAGTGGCAGCAAATGTTTGTCTGACAGTACTTACACAGAGTAATAGGTATACGATGTATACACCGCCTCTGTTGGCATACGAGCGATGTTCTGACATTGATGTTTGCAGTATTTGTTACGGTAATGGACGGTTTAATTGCTTTCGAAAGGTTAACAATATTGTTTGACTTTGAAGTGAGTTATAGATTGTTTTATGAGTGGTATATAGTTCCTGTAAGATTCCTACAATCTTGCAGACACAATTTTATCATTCAGCGTGGTAATAGCACTAGGTATAATAGCAATAGGCACTAGGTAGGTACCTACTTAATTAGTTTAATCATCATCTATTTAAACTTAAACTTAAATGCATATCTATTGCATGGGTAATTATGAGCTGAGAAGTAAAATGCTTCGAGACTTTTAAAAGTGGTTAGATAGGTATACTATATTGGTTATTTTGCTTTTTTAAAGTGTTAACCTATACTTAAGAGAAATTGAACCCGCGATTTCCCGTTCAGCCCGAGTCCCGCCGATGTTGAATTTTTAGGTCATCATAAAATCTTATTTTGCCATCAACATAGGTACGCTCCCAATGAGTTTTTACCTTCAATAACAGTAATTTTAAAAAAAACGGACGTCAAAAAGGCATTCACCACACGAAACCATGTTCCAGATAATTATTAAACAATAGATAAAACAATCAAACACCGCCGCAAAACTAAAACATCTTATCACTCTTTCTTCTCTGCAACTAAAATCCGACATTACACGTATTGCTTAAAGAGGGTTTTGTTTTTCCTCGTATACCATGATGTGTTTTTATTAATGGCAATAATTGTTTGCAGGGTGGTTCGGAAGATGGCGGCACGTGTCGTGCGCGTGCTGAAGCGTCGCCGGAAGCGCGGGAATCCGCCTTAGCGCGCAAAATAATACCTTGGCGTAAATTGAAATAAATTGACTTGAATAGACCTACTCTCTTTGTTATGGGATAGGTACTCATAATTATTGTGTTCAGATTGAGTTATATACAAGGTTCAATAAAATTTCTAAAACTGATTTAGGTACATACTTACTTAAGTTACTTATAGTTTCGCTATGCCTCAAACTCGTGAGATGAGAGCGGGCAACGATGTCTGTCTAAAAAAATAGTGAAACAATCTCTGTTTTTTTTTTAAACTAGCGGTTCTAAATTATGGAATATTCGGCAGATATTTGTCCCGGTCTGGGTGTTGTAGTACCACGGTATTAGTAGTTCCTGATACCCACGACACAGGTAATCCTGCATCGCCCGCCTGCGCTATTACTTCTTTTGCTCGTCACCTAAGGGTCAAAGCATGATGTTAAGTAGCCAATATAACCTAGGCTAAAATCTGAATGCAAGATTTATTTTTCAAATCCGACTGGTAGTTCCAGTGTTTAGCGCGTTCAAACAAAGACCAAAACAGCTAAACATTATTCTGTGGTTAGCAACAGCAACTTTCCATGGAATTTATATTTTTAAGCTGCTTTGTCGCAATCATAACATTCAAACGTCCACAATTCAATGAGCCCAAAACGATGAAAAAGATCCACCTCAATATTTTGACTTCCAAACGTGTAATTTGACCGCCAAAGTTGACAGTAAATAAACATTAGTAATTAAAAGTCCCACGGGTGTTAAAAAACAACAGCGATTGCGAGGGTGTCCGTTCCCGCGCCCTCAAGGCACAATTCCGTGCCCTCTGCTACTATTGTTTATTCTGTGTAATGTGCCCTCAGTGACTCGTCGCGCTAATTACGCAATCAGTTCTCACAATTACCGCTTTGCCACCCTACTTTAGCTATTGCAAAGTTAGATTTGTTTAATTGTGCGCGGTAGAAGAAAGAGGAAAGAAAGTGGTTTTATTTGTTCCCCATGCACAAAAGTTGTAAATAATAGACATAAAACAGATATCATATACAATACAAAACAAAAAAACAGAAAAACTAGGTGCCTAATTCTGTGTTGTTTGGGATAAAATTTAGGCCCCCGTCTCAGCATTATACTGCATCAAAACCTAGGTAGGTCAGGTGTGGTGCTGGTTTTCAGACGGGGCCATACCTGAATCGGGTGCAGAAATAATCATGGCATGTATATACATAAGTAACTTCATAATAATATATAATAGATGACACAAATACTTATTCATTCACACTTTGATTTTCCAATAACCGTTTTATGTAATGTATGTAAAAAATAAGGAAAAATATAGGTACTTTTTCTTTTTCAATACTGTTATTGGCAAAGCTTGAGAAATAGGTGATCTTTTTCAATGTTTTTGTAAAGGTCCTAAAAAAAATATCGATGGTGGCAGTTTTTGACGATAAAATTCAATAAATATTTTCTCCTATTAAGATAAGATATATCTTTATTGTACACCAGTAAATACAAAAAAATACGAAAAATAAATTAAAATAACACCTAGCGGTACAATGGGTGACCTTATCGCTGAAAGCGATCTCTTCCAGGCAACCTTTGGATGGACAGAAACTGGAAGAACAAATAAGGACGGTGGCGTACAACCAACATTATAGAGACCGAAAGTTAAAAATAAAAACAATAAAAATAAACTACATAAATTACATACACATCTATACTTGTTCTTATTAGGTAACAAAATAAAGCTTTCCATTCACAAATAAAACTAAAACAATTTATTAGCTTGTAGACGTGGCTCATTAACTGTAACCTCAAAGTGCTCTCTGCAACGATTTCTGGATAAGGGTGAACCCTCAGAAGAATGATAATCATCACAGAAAGAGCACGGCCAGCGATGATTTGTGTTTGCTTCCAACCCGATTAAAACAGTTATAATAATAAAGGAACAGGAAAACTGTGGAGTCTTTTTAAAATTTGTATTTGCTATTAGCACATATCCTATCCTACTAATATTATAAACGCGAAAGTTTGTGAGGATGGACGTTTGTTACTCTTTCACACAAAAACTACTGAAAGGATTTTGATGAAACTTTACAGTAAGATAGCTTATCCCTCAGAATAACACATAGGCTACTTTTTATCCAGGTACCATGCGGGCGAAGCCGTGGGCAGAAGCTAGTATTATAATAATACTATAATAGTCCTAATAGTCAAATTAGATTTTTTCATTGAGAACTTATACGAATAGTTTTATTTCTTTCAATGTCAAGTAAGTCAATAGGTTTTTTTGACAACTTATTTCTTTTTTACCCATTTAAGTGTACTTTGTTTGTTTGTTTTTATTTTGTTGCGATGATAAGCTTCGTGATCTTCGTGATAAATTGCTACACAGTTTTTACTCCTACGTTCCATTATCACTGTTGTTTTTGTTCTTAATGTACTTAATCAATTGTTTTAAATTTCAAAATTTCTGAACAGAATAATAATTCATGAACAGAATAAAAAAATAGCCTTTTACACACTCCACATGGTTTTGTGATCTAGATATGACAAATAAGCATCGGAAGCTATCCATTTCGGCGGGAAACGGCACACCGGAAGTCGATTCGCAGACCGCGAATGTTGTTGGCGCCACTGTAAGTAGCAGGGTTACCATTTTATTTTAATTTTCCCTTTTTCCACTGAGCTTGTTTTTCGTGAAAAACAGGTCATTAAAATCAATAAAAAAAGCTGACTTTCAGTTTGAAAATTACTCAGGACTAATCTATGTACCTTATCTTTTAGAAATAACATTTTTAGATATTATTGAAGGTAGGTATTCTTCTGTTTATATCAGACCAAGATATCGTACTCAGATATGTTTCTATAAATTACAGTTCAAACAATGAACAATAAGATTTTCTCTGATGTTTTGTACTCAATAGCATCAAAATAGTTACATAAACTACAAGGAGGGGAATCGAACATCTGCCATCGTTCAACCCGCCTCCCTTGCATCTGCGAATGTTTAAAGAACTACTTAAATAACATTTTGAAGATCACATAATATAAATTAAACAATCATACTGACAAAAGTGGGTGCGTTACGAATTCGGCCAAAGAGTCACCGCTATAGGAACTCATAGCAACAGTTTCGGGGTCGCGTGTAGTACCAGGTGCTCATTCGAAGTCATTCTTCGATGACAAATTATCATTGTGTTTTCTAAAGAACTGGGATTTTATGATGAATAAAACCATGACACTTTTTATTGTAACCTTAGTTGACTTTGTGTACGGGCACGACAAAAAACATGCCTACACTGCAATGTAGTGCCTCTGATATAACACATTTGTTTTTCAGATAGGTAGTAATAGGTAGGTAGTTAAATAGCTCACGGCAAGTAGTAGTAGAGGTCCTTGTGAAAGAGATCGTTCGGGGAAGTACCTACTACCACCTATTTCTGCCGCCAAGCAGTAACGCTCGCATTGCTGTGTTCCGGTTTGAAGGGTATGGGTGCCGGTGAAATTACAGACACATGAGACTTTTCACCTGTTATGTCTCAGGGTCAGGATTGCGCGAGTGATACCTCTGGTATCGCAAGCGTCTCAGGTTAGGTACGGTAACCCTTACCACCACAGATGGGCCGTATGCTTTTTTTCCACTTTAATAATAATAATTTAATAAATATATAAATAATAATTATTGTTTTATTTTTGATTTGATTTTTATGCGACCTCTGTGGCACAGTGGGCCAAGGCCCGCCTGAGACGCAGAAGGTTGCGGGTTCGATCCCTGCCACGGGACAAATGTTTGTAACGTCTGCAAATATTTGTCTCGAGTCTGGGTACTTTCTATTATATGAATGGATTTTAAAAGTATATGAGTATTATATCAGTCATGTACAAGTTTCCATAGTACAAGTTATGCTTAGTTTGGGGCTAGATGACGTTGAGTGAAAAAAAAATGTTCAGCATTATTCATTTATTTATAACTAGCCTCTACTTACGGCTATGGTACCCGGATAAAAAGAAGATGTTTTATTTTAGGTCACCAAGACACCTTCTATACCTGTTCGAAATTTGATTCGAATCAGTTCAGCCATTACAAAATATAAGCGACTAACATCCAAACTTTCGCATTTATGTTATATTACGTAGGATCAACGCTCTGCAGGGTACAATTTAAAGTCAGTGGATTAGAAGGAGGACAGAAACATTTTTCTAGCCTCAAGAAAGGGTTAAGTAGAGTTGACAGCAAGGCATTTAGCGTGTTACTTACAAACAATTAGCTCGTATGCAGTGCCGTGACTGTGGGCGTGCCCTTCAACACGGTGATGGGTTCATTTGTGTGAAATTAATATCATAGTTCAGTCAGCTATTTGCGTAAATGCAGTCAGCATTTACGCAAATGCTGAAACATTACAAAAAGTTTTTTGGAAGATTTTCGTAGGCGATATCGCATCTGACATCTTAGTGCATAGGTCTTTGAAACAAAAACCATTGTTTAAGCTATGTATAGATCTTTTGCAACGGTCTTTACATAGCTAGATGTTTAATCTGTATTTTTTATATGTATATAGTTGTATGAATAAATGTTTTTTTAAACCATCGTGATGAATGACATGAATGACTTGAATCCATAATTAAGGTTTTAATGGAATCGAAATTTCGGCAAGCAATTTGGCAAAGCAATTAGTGTTCTTTTTCAGTGTTTCTTTTTTAAGAAAAGCTAATACCCGTCGGTTTAATTCGTTGGCTATGATAGTTTCTTGTCGGAATATTCACTGGCAGCCGTTTTGTGGTGCGCGTCAACGTCCGTCTGATGTAAGAGTAAAAGGTAGAACTAAATTTGCGAGAAAACCGCGGGCATCGGCTAGTAATATTATAATATTACTAGCTTCTTCCCGCGGCCTTGCCCGCGTGGTACCAGTCATGGCATGATATTTTCAATTAATTCCATGATTGAAAAACCTTTGCCCACTTACTTTTGAAAAGACCACGAGCTTGCTCAAAATGCTTGTAAGGTTATTTTGTAATCCTATTCAAACACATTAATCAGCTATTCAGCAAGTCATGTCTTCCGATGCAACGACTACGCAACAGTACCATCGCATTGAAGAGTAGGTATCATATTGTGTCGGGGCTTTTTGTAAGAATACCTACTAATCGAATAAAAATTATTCACTTCCTTCCTCTGACCTGGGAGAGACTATTGTGAACAGCCAGGGATGTACTTACCCAGAGGCCGGCTCTTGTAACTTTCTTGCCGACAAAAGTCAATTGTAGTCTTGTGAATAATGCAATGATTTTTGGGATACTCTTAAGTATTATTTCTGAATTAATCCCTCGAGTCTCTGTATAACTTATGCCTAAGTCGCGTTATGCCTAGCTAGATCAAACGCGAGCTAAGCATGTTGAGAAGTAGACCGAATTGCGTTCCATCTCGAAATTATTTTCTTAGTAAAATATGCATGTCCTCTATACATTTACGAAAAGAAAAAACCTATATTATATATACCTACTTCTCTAATCGGTTTACACATTGCCAGTAGCCACAGAAGAAGGTAATAGACGAGTGTCAATGAACAAAAAAAAATGGTTTTGTGCGTAGTTATTAAATAACTAACCTAATTTTTAGCCCACTATCATGACATCCCGGAAACACGCCCCAGCCTGACTCATAACATAACATTGACTTACTAGCGGGCGGAAAATCAATTGTATGTCGACGTGCCCATCGCATTGTTGCAATGACCAAAGTGATGCTTTTGTCTGTGACCTCGACATGCGATGAGGGTATTTTCCATTTCTGTACCATTGCCTATCAGCCTGTGCATTGAATCTTTTAACTAGACCCCAAGAACGAAGAACCAATAAAACCGGCAATGGTTGGATAGCTATTAGGGGTTTCATTCTGAAGGTACATCATGCGAAGTTGTAGAAGAGGGGTAGTTTCCCATTGTCGACTAATTACACGGTGTGCTACGATCGTCGTTACGATATGCGATAACAGTAAAAGTGCTCTAATGGCACCGGTCACACAGACTGTGTCAACTTGGCCACACTTTCTTAATGGTCCAATCTGCGAGATTGATACATTTGTTGTAAATTTTATTGGGACTCGTTGGAAGGGTTGTTGACTTAGACATTAACATTGGTGGTGTCTAATTTCACTTTGGAGTAAACTTTGTTGGTAGAAAACATCATTACCTATCTTTCATATTCGATTAATATTTTTTTGAAAATTTTATCGTAGTTCCTGTGCATAAAAATAGACACGAAAGTTGTTAAAAGGGATTAAAACTAAAAACGAGCGGCATACCTGTGTGGACTGAATAAATGTCTTGCAACTAAAATGGTCATTTTTTCTAAAATAGTAAGCTACAAGTGCCTTAAAAGTTCCGTAGTTCGTGCAGTCGTTTCCGATTGTCTGTAATGACTGATGAGGTAGTACCGCTGAGTTGTGGGTGGAAACATCCCCTTGCGACAAATGAACGCTCTTTGTGTCGCAGTTGCAAGCATTGCGTAAAAAATATACGCGACATATTGTCGGCGTGCGAGACGCTAGATGACGCGAATCGCATCCGCTCTTCCGACTTTTGTCGGCACCAGCACATCCTATTGTCATGTCCGATATTTTTGATAAAATTACGTCACACAATGAGACGGACGCTCAATGGCTTGTTGTTCGATTGTTGTAACCTCATTGAACGAATGATGTATGACTATGGGGTCCATTCTCTCGTACCGTTCCTTCCGATCTCATTTGGCTTGGTGATTTTATTGTACAATGCTGTGATATTTACAGAGCATTACCTACTAGTTAAATATATCTTTCGTTAAAGTTTAATTGTAATTGATATTAAGTTTATTTAAGGCATGTTTGGAGAACATTTATCCGAATGAATCGAGGGTAGGTTATTTTATTAAAGAAAAGATACAAACTGTAACAAAATGTCACAATATTTTAGCGTTCCATCGTCAGCAACCCTTTTGACAGGCTGTACCAGTACTTTGTCAGAATTAATAACGCGTGAAGCGACTAGGCCGGGCCGGGCCGCAACCGACTGTTGGAACTTTTCTGATTTTGGAATTGTTTTCCGCATTATTAAATCGACAATCCAATTACGTAAATAACATCAGAGATGATTATCGTTCTTGCATGTTTTGTTACCGTATACGTAAAGTAACAACATTTGGTTAACAATGCCTGACACCATAATTGCTCGTCAATCTAATGCATCCTTATCATACAGCAGAGATAAAGCACTGTAATCTAAATGCTGTTGTACAGAACATCTACATAAACATATTAAATCTGTTTTAATGAAACTCTAGGTACAATGGGGTATCAATCGTAGCGGGGTGCGACGATATAAAACGCGATGAATGCTAAAACAACCGGCAGTTAGTAGGGTGTGAAGGCGGGGATGATTAGGCAATATCCTGAACCCTCGGCCTCGCCCGACCCCTTACATCTTACTTAATGCACCCGAGCTATTCTGATCGGACATCAGATTTCGGAAGACTATGCGATATTAGCTTTCTATGTTGCGGTAATCTTCTATAATATCTTACCTTTGTACATTATAAGAATATAAAATGATAAATATGAAACCTTATTTAGAAGAAATTAATAATCAAGATTTCGATGCAAATATTTGACTCAGGTTTGGGTGTTTTCTATGTATAATATTTATTTACAGTAAAATACATATAAGTAGTATATCAGTCTTGTAGTTCCCATAACACAAACTTTGCTTACTTTGCTAGATGATGCTGTGTGAAAATGACCAGCATTAAGTTTAATATTGAGTATCCGTCTGAGACACAAGAGATGCTGGTTTGATTCTCTGCATGTTGATGTTCTGCAGATATTTGTTCTACCAGTATAGTTATCAAGGAACTATACTACCCACGACAAAGGAAACCTTAGTGTTTGGTTTAACTGTTTATGTGACTGTTGGGTGTTTATTTATAATATTTATATTTTTATTTAAACAGTAGGTACCTTTAGATTATCCAAGAGCCCTTTTTTTATATTCTGAATTTTATCAAAATTTTGTGTTACCCAAGCAAGGAGATCCTTCTATCGTCTTATTAGTCTATGAAAATATAATACCTATGACTTATTTCAAAGAGACAATTTTAGACGCCCTAATGAAAACGAGCACTGTTGTAATTTCAATTTAGTTTTAAACCCATTACCCATTGAATGAAGACGTCACGGACGACGATCTAAGCTGAATGGGAGGTATCAGAGCACGATATTAAACTGATCCATCACACAGCTTTGCGGTGTCAGCCTGTCACCCCTTACTCGCTTAATTAGGCAGTCATTGTAGGCCGCCGCGGCGTTTGAGGGTTGAATCGTGTTTAGTTTTTTAATTAGTTGTGGAAACTTCAAATCTTGTTAGAGAAATAAATAAACATGTGACACCCACCCACTCTGTCGTCATATGTGCATATGAAACATTTCGAAAGCTTTGTATTCGTATTTCGAAAAAAGTTCAAGAAGAGAAGTTGGTTCCTCGATTATAGACGGTTGATTTTAGTAGGTCTATCTACATGTTACTTACCGACTGGACAGTCCCTCTCATGAACTATAACACCCCGTATTTATCTTAGGTTACGATTTTCGGCCGCTAAATGTGGCGATTGTGTCGATGAATATAACAAAACACGTCAACGCCGACCCACAGACCCAAATTTGTCGTCTTGGTCACCTACACTTCGATTCGTTATGAAGTGTGGCTAAGAATGGCCACATTCATTCATTTTTCTAGCCTCCACTTCAGGAGTGCTCCCGAGTCTTTGGGTGATGCCGCTTTGTTTATATCTTGTTTGCCTTTGTTTACATTTTCTTGACAGTGACTTCTCAGGACCGATTGTACCAAAATGTTAACCTTTTCTCACTGAACAATTATACCTCACAAATGGGCAGTCCTAATACCCAGTTTCCTAAGAGACTGGTAGTATCGGGATAATCTATACACGTAAAAACCCACTCACACTATGTTCTCCTGTCAAACCATGCCTCTTATCTTACGAGACTTTTGTTATTAAGAGAACACCCACACTCAAAAATACTCACCACACAAAACACTCATACCTACACACATATATACTCTTACACTCACAAACATTAAATATAACTAACTACACTCTCTTCATATTATTAATATTTACTATAAAAAGCTTTCCTTAAACTTATTCATATTGCTTTTCTTCTTATACCAAAATTGTTTTAAAAGTAGAAACATGCTGTACCTAGCATTAGGAGATCGGTGTTGGAGACAGTACCACAGTTTTTATAACTATTGTAGCTAACATATTTTCTTGTTTTATGTACCTTCTTTTATTATGTTTATTTAAATTATTTTGATTAGTTTTTTTTATTGTAACGTTAGAAGTGTTGATAGATACTGTAGTGATCATTTTACATTTGTTACATGTATTTCAAATTACCCGTAAAATTTGGAAAAAACTTGTGAGCTAGGAAGTTTTTGGGAACTGGAAAAAGGTTTTATAGCCGCAGGAATGGCGGTTTTTTACTTCACTTATATCTGTACTATTTGTATTGTACGCTACGCAACTTCAGGTTAGTAATTTATATTCTAAGATGGAATATAAAGTTAAATTCGCAAACACAAACAACATGGTAATTGAATAGTCATTAAAATTCAATCGTGATTGATGTTGCTTGTAACATTTTAATAAAGTTAACTCAGTCGAGTATAACTATCAAAAAGTAGGCAGAGCTCGGATTAGCTGCAAATCCGTGCATGGGCTCTAGGATACGAGGGTGCTAGCGTTTATAATGTGGAACAAGCAAAGAGATATTTAACGAGTATTTAAACTCTTTATTGTATTCTAGCTTCTACCTTCTACCTACGGCTTCACCCGCATGGTACCCAGATAAGAAGTAGCTACTTACGTTTTTTGTTGCGAGGCAAAATATAAATAAAAAATACCCTGTTACTTTTTCAAAGTTTAATCTTTAGACATAGAGGGGTAATCAGTTGATGATGCTTACCGTACATTTAAAGAAACTAAATGAAAGCTAATTTGACAGATTTCACCATTTTGCAACTGATAATGCCAATCGATCGAATAAATAGTTAAAATATGTTTGTTCGTATAAACTAGTAGCCAACTAAAGGCCTCTGACCAAGTATCAATAAATTCATAACTGTTAAACATATATTAAGAGTTAAAATTTTCAGGCCCTAGTGTTGCGATTAGGTAAGTAAAATTTCTTGCTCCTCAGTGATACATATGCACATTATTTAAGCGAAACATTGAAATTATGATTTTCACTTGCACCAAACCCAAAAGTAAGTGAGGGAGCGTAACATATAACAATCAAATGTACTGGTGGTTTTAATATTGTCGTCGATTTATAAGGATAAGTCAGGGCGAGTAAATATTAAATTTGTTAGTGATACTTCGAGATTAGGTGGGAGGGCCCCAGCTAGGGCTTATGGAACAAATTAATATTTGGTGCATTACTCGCTGATAACTAAAGGAATTCCAAAGATGAACATCGTATCTTTGTGAAAATTGACAAATCCGACGGCGAACAACGACCTTCCGAAGCCATATGACAATAACAAAATCCTTATATTTCGTCATGTCGGTCTATCTGTCCGACTGTGTATTAACCCCCGATTTCTCACTCAGTTTATAGCGTATCGAGATAAAATATAATTCTAAGTTTAATTTCTTTATCGCGATCATCTCTTATATTATGTTCCTTTCATTTAAAAAAAACAGCTATTTGGTTGTGCTAAAAACTACGGACCTTACTTATAAATATGTTTACTTAAACAAGTTTTGTTAAATTGTGTTTCATTTTCTACTGTTGAATTTTAAATCATAAAAAGATAAAGCAGTGTTTAGTGAACTATTAAAAAATCTTTATAAGTAATACCCTAATCGCTACGATTATTTTAGTTTATAAACAACGGTTAAAAGTGGTTTTAGGTCACGAAACTAGGAGTCGCATCAGCACAATCACAATTTCCGTGATAATATGTGGTCGTATGAATTACAAAACCCTTGAATAAACGTTATTAATGTGATTCCTTGCCTAGATTAGCACATGAGACAGTGGCAACTCAAATTTTATCGAATTAAAAAGCTTTTCTTTGTTTACTTTATACATTAAAGTTAAATAGATTGGTCTCATAGGGTGTATTTGTGCCTATTTCATGCTGTAGCAAATAAATTATTTTCATTGAATTTAAAATAGGAGATGTTAAAAAATGAACAGTTTATAGATAAAATTACCATTCATAATATGTACTATTTTCAGACATATATATTGACTAGATTTGATGGTTAATGCTCCTGGTAGGGCTCAGTAAAGTAGAGAAGAATTCATCCGACCAATCAGCCCTACCAGGAGCCTTAACCATTTAAACAAAATGACTTTATCAGAATGAAAGCGACAAGGCCGAGTATCAGAGTGCAATAAACGGTTCATCAATTCTCATTAGTCCAGGCGCCCCACCGCCTCGGCTGTCTCGTTTGGACGTGATCAGCACCGCATCACGGCTTTATTGAATCTTTCAGTTACCTCTCCATTTTGCCTTGTTCGAAACACAGCTTCGAAAAGCATGAAATATATCACCTGAATTTCTCATAAGTAGGTATGTACTTTAAATTAACAAATACCGTGGACGTGGATATAGATAAAATTAATCCACATCTGAACCATATTTAGGATTATTTTACTGAATACTGGACTTTCGTAATTCTATGGAGATTGCATGAAGAGGAAGCCTTGATGTTAGGGAATTGTTCAAATACAGTGGGGAATTACCAAGTTACAATGTTTTCAGGAAAACTCGACGCCATTGTGCGTTGAAGCGAGATAGCGATATACATACAGGCACTTACCCCCTAACAAGAACAAAGATTGTCGTCTCTCTATTAGCTACCTAACGAAACAAGCTGCGCGCAATGCAGTAAACGCAAAGACAACATATAATGAAGAAGTAATAAAAAATAAAAAAAATTGCCTGAAAGAAAGGCCGTTCATTGTGTTATTTAATTTATGGCTTATTTTAATCGTCCCTTGTTGGGCAACCAAAGAGATTGATGAAAGAAGAGTGCACGCAGCTGAGATGCGAATGTTGAGATGGATGTGTGGAGTTACGAGAATGGACGAAATGAGTATATCAGGGGAAGTTTGGAAGTAGTACCCGTGACGGAAAAGTTGAGGAGTAATAGGTTAGGATGGTACGGGCATGTCATGAGGAGGGAAGAATGTCACATTACGAGAAGAGTGTTAAATATGAATATGGATGGAAATAAAAGCAGAGGCAGGCCAAAGAAAAGATGGATGGATTGTGAGAAGAATGACATGATTAAGAGACCGCTCGAGGACCGCTGATAAATCGACTCTATTAATGGCCTACCATGGGTTTGTGGCATCCCTCCTGAGGTATGGCATCTTGTTCTGGGGCTATTCTACTGATAAAGATTTGGTGTTTAAGGCACAAAAGAGATGCGTGAGGGCTATCTGTAAGCTGAAGCAAACAGACAGCTGCAAACCACATTTCAGTGAGCTAAAAATATTAACATTGCCATGTATGTATATACTTGAGGTTGTCCTTTTTGTAAGAAAAAACTTAAATCTGTATTCTACTTTTAAAAGTAAACGCCATAAGCACAAAATATGTTGCCGTCATAGTAAAACATCACAACTAAGTAAGAGCATATTTTGTATGGCTCCAAAAATATATAACCATCTACCTATTGATGTTCTGGAAACAGCTTCTTTTAATAATTTCAAGAAAAAAGTTATAAAACTACTGCTTGAAAAATTGTATTATAGTGTTAATGATTATTTAGATGACTCAATCAATGATGTATGACATAGATATTTTAATTTAATCATGTAGGTTTATTTTTTTTTATTTTTTGTTTACTTGATTAATGACTAGATTTAAGACTATATTTGCATGCTAGAAAGTTGTTTATGGTGATACTTTATTATAAATTTAACATCTGACATACCCATATTCGCAATAAAATATTTTGATTTGATTTGAAAGAAAGGAGTGAGTACTGAGATGACGGCAGATAGAGGAGAGTGGAAGAAGAAAACATGTTGTGCCGACCCCACGTAATGTGGGATAAGGACAAGAAGATGATGATGATTTTAATCGTCCCTTACCAAGACTGAGTAATATTAATGTGGATTACTACCCACTGTTTAGTGAAAGAAAACTACTTACTCAACGTCTGATCACTTGACTTGACTACCATATGAAAATTACAGCATTATTTTATACAATTAATCTTGAGTAGTGCTTCAGTATAAGGACGTTAGAGTAACTTAGAAGATATTAAATTTGAACACCTACCTAAACTACCTTACTACCTTCACATATAATATTCTGACGAATAAAAAAACATTGTCGAATAGGTACTTCTGAAACTTAAATTTTCTTAGAAATATTACACTTCTGATTTTCAAACTTGTACTGTGGTAACCGATCTTAGAAAGCCCTGAAAATCCGTCTCGAGTAAATTGAAATTGAAGAGAGACGGAGCAAGTATATTACTTTGCGTTTCAGCATAAGAGAGAAAGGGACAAAGGCACCAGGAGTGAGAGCTCAATAACGAGGCACCCAAGGGTTGGCTGTTTCTCTTACAGGCCTGGATACTCCGGGAGAAACAATATGTGAAGATTTATGTGCCACCCGCCTTACTGGAAACGCTTAGGAAATCTTATGACGCAACTTATTTCCATTGTTTTTGCTCATAAAGGCCCATTTACACGGAGAAAGTTTCTAGCATGTTTTGTGGCGAGAATATACATGCAGTTATCAATGGTGATAATCTTCACCCTATTCTTGAACTCATGTATTTTCAATAAACCTAAAACAAAAACTGACATAAATGTACGCTTAGGTATATCATACGATACTCCTCATATGTCATTGTATACACAACAAGACATATGGTTCTTGCCTCCGAATTTTCTTTACACGGAAACTTCCAATATACAAAGTCGAGGCGATTGGTAATTGCCCTTCTAAATGCGGATATCAATAAATGAGTCGCAATTAACGCTCATATTGAGTAAGGAGTTGTTCAAGCTCAAATTGTAAAAAAAGTAAATTTTCAGAAAAAAATAAAAACCGGTTCTTAAAAAATACATAAAGACGAATTGAGAACCTGCTCCCATTTTTTAATTCGGTTGAAAGTAGTTTAATGTCAAAATATGCATTTTATTCTAATCCTAGGTGCATATAAATATGTAGTTTATACGATTAGGTTGGCATTTCTATATGATAATTGTGTTTTGGATTTCAATGAATAAATACCTATCGACTTTGACTTTACATCTAAATGGAGAATACATTGAAGTACGACCGGGTTTGTACCCACAACCTTCGGATCGAAAGTCTGTTAGTATAATGTATATACATCGGCCAAATTGGCTAATAATATTTTTACAAATCGTCAGTCTCAGAAAGATAGCGTTAGATAGGTAAAAATAGCCTTAGTGTCCTTAACATTGCTCACCCGACTGAGGTCACCTGTTGTATTAATACCTGCCAACAACATCAAGGGCACGTGGTTAGTCAGAAAGATATTTTCTGTCCCTTGGTGATGCAAACAGAAAATGCTAATTTACACAATTACACAGTATTAGTCATTAAAGGTAATCTGCCTGCTATTTGACAACAAAACACCGCTGTGCTAGACACAAATCTAGCTAAGCGGCTAGCGATCAGAAAACAATTCAATTCACTTCAAGCATGGCTAACGGCTATACTAACAATATATTTTGTTATATTGTGTATTATTCACATGTATTGTTTTTGTACTTTGCTTCTTGAGCTTTTTATTTATACTACTATCTGAATACACTTTAAACGTTTTTGTAAAAGTTAATCTGCATGATAAGGGTTTTGTGTAATGGGAAAGTGGATTACTTTCTTGTCACAAAATCCATATCATTTTCCAAACTGGGTCCCATAGTTTGGAAAAAGTCCGTTTCTCAAGCAAAGGTTGATCGTCCACTCGTGTAGATATTCATAACATAGCCTTGCAACTGCGACATAGATACAAGAACCTAAGATCTTCAGATTTTGCCCGATAACCTAATAAAAATAGCAAAGCTAGGTGAGTAACATAACTTTATGCGACCCTTAAACTAACACGTGAGTATTCACGCGTATTTTTTGATCTTGTGCAACAGTACACGCCCGCAATTAATCAGTTTACAAGAATAGATGCGATTTTATTTGCAAAAGATTTTTATCAATGCCCGTTTCTGTGGGCGGGACACGTCTCCTTAGAAGTGGGTGTGATCATTTTTAGCTGATGCCGCTTATTGTGGCGAACAAACGAGTGATATCAGGAGGTTATTAGTCCCACCTGGCAAGGGAATCAAGAAATCGGTATTTTCCTTTAATTGTGTTTTGGTTTAAATTTCGCTGAGCTGAATATTTCTAAGCTGTCTAAAATTAATTAAAAACATGTTTTCGTAGCAAAGCCCGTAGCAACTCGTAACGCTATGTAGACTATAGCACAGATATTATATAATACACCGTAGTAAATATTTGGGCTCACATTTTAATGAATAAGTTTACCTTGATGTACGTACTAAAATATTAAAGCACATCTTTTCGAAGATAAATAATAAGTATTTGTAGGAATGTGAGTACGCATACGCACTGAGTGTGCGGTCGCCCATTCAAAGCCATCCTTCATTGTCCTATTGTAACTCTGTCAGTGGCGGCCCAAACATGTATTCTCTCAGGCGATACAAAAAATCAATGTTTACCTTTATACTCGAGCACATATTTTTATACAAAGTGTGGTTTTATAATGAGAAGCGTTTACAGAATAACGCCCGTCCACAATAGCTAGGAATTAAAGCTCCGTGATAAATGGACACAAATAACGATCATTCCACAAGTACGGCGAAGTAAAGTACCGAAGCCGCAAAATGTTTAAATTTAGCGAGAATAGAATGTAAAGATTACCATGATTAAGATTTTTTCTGATTACGCTAATGATTTTAGACACGATCGTCTATTGTTTTGGCAACCGTGCAATTCGTTTCCAACGAGGTGGAAAAATATTTGTTTTAGGCATGAGCGTTCATAAAATTATAAATAGTTTGACCGTAAAAATGTGGAACAATGCTGTAAAGCAAAGGTCGGGTGGGTCGAAAAAATATTGGCACGGAGCACCGTCGTTGGACGAAGGTTATGGAGACTGCTCAATTAAACTTTATTTTCAGAAAAAACTTTCAAGCTCATATTTAGAACATGTTAATAAGTCAAAATCTGTGTCGCCTATTTTCTGTTCATTTGTTGATACTTTCGTTGAGCCGTGCAAATCCACGAGTGGCTACTCAGACTCAACACAACACTCAATGGGTGGTCGAATCTCATTCATTCATCAGTTCTGTGGCTTCAATCTGCGTAAACAGCCCAGCAGACTGGATGACTTGGACACTTCCGGACGGATGTACCCAACACAATCACTCTCACAATCGCACTGTTACAATGTACCTATGCATGAAGAAAATAATTAGGTAGGTACTTAATATATTTTATGAAGTTATACTTGTATAATTACAAGGCAACTGCTAAAGCTGATATTATGTACTTCGAAAATTTCAAATTAGTACTTATAATTTAGCCTTAGTTACCTTACTTATAAAGATTTTTAAACAGTTATTTAGCTAAAAAATGTTTTGTTTTCTGCTGTTGAATTTTAAATGGCACAAATGATTCAGAGACAAAGCCAGTGTTTAGTTATACAACCGTTTAAAAATCTTGATATGGCCCTATTACGAATTTGCTCTCATCACTTGCTACCAATCATAGTATACCTATATATATCTCATTACCTATCTATAACCACACGCTGATAACAAACGTGTCTAAACAAAACGAAATGTCCATCCACATCTGTTACCCAAATTACGGATCCTCAAGTCAATACACGTGGCGCTTTGTTAGCCCTTCAGAACAAAAGGGAAAGGAGACAAAAACGAAATAGACAAGTGCCGAAATTGTCACTTCATAAAGCATTGTAATAAGTAACTGTCCAGTCGTGGGAACATAGACCAAGCAGCATTCGCATCCGGAATCCTACCTGATTTTTTGCCAGATGCTGTAAAACACTTGCAGTTCCTAATGGGTATCTTTTCAAACGTACTGCTTGAAAATACTTTGCTTGAGTGTCCGCTAAGAATTTAACTTGCTATAACACTCGCATTGAGAGAAGCCTCAATGACACTTGTTAAGACAAGTCTTCTGAGTTTCATTGCGGTAATTTGACGTACTCGGTATAATATGACAATGACTAATGTATTTTCTTATTTCGGTCGTGCTTCTATCTTCCATAATAGGTCCCATGATGTTCAGGTCAAATTTACACATTGTTAGATATTAATTAGGTAGCACTTACTTCCATGAAACTATTTAAACAGTCGACTAACTAAATACAGCTTTTGCAATTTAATGATATGCGAGAATACAAAACATTATTTCGCTGAAAACTGGTTCAAAATCTTTATGAGAAAGGTCCAGTTGTATCAACAACTGTATGTCTAATTAATAAAAATCCTAGCTCATAAGTAGCGCACAGCATTCATTTACTAGCTACCTACTCATTTCATTGAGTAAACATCAACTCGAATTGCCAAATTCATTCATAAACCATATTCTACCTGCGATTCCGGCCGTAGTGCGTAAGTTGTATTTTTTATGAACAAGGTCCATTCATGAATGAAGCCTAGTTACAGATAAGAGGCGATGTCTTCCGCCTTCCCAATACACGACAACCGAATCAATTTTACGCTTCTGCACCGTTGCATAAAACCAAATTCAAACACAAACATACCCGTGAAATGTTCTTGCCTATCAATAGTCGAATTCGCCATTGGTGTGCGATTTACGAGAAATAACGAATTTTATGAATGAACGCCTCCAGAGAATAGGCTGAATCAAACCCGCACACGGCTGCGATCGCTCAGCCTATTTAACCGAATAAACTGTCATTTTACTCCATCAACATTATTTACATTATTGTCGTATCCCCAACATGTACTATGGCCATTTAATTTCAATTGAAGGTGGCATAACTACACGGTAAGTAGGTAGCACCCTATTTAATCAAGGCTCTATCTCTAATCTTTTAGCAATAATTGCGATATATTATCAAACAATACAAATATATGGTATTAAATTACCTTTATCATTATTGTGTTTTATCTTTAAATGTTATTAAAGAAGATACTTCAGCAATAAAGATTAAATCAGTGTCTATTTCTTATCGTGACTACACAATTGTTTCAATAACAATAAATGCAAAAGATACGATTATCATTAGGTAAAATACAGTTGTGTACCTAAAAGTACTTCTAACTGAGTCATTTATGAAGCGATAAATATTTTTAAATTCTTACAGATCCAGACCAACAATTGCAAAAGACGTCATCTTCGTCTGGATGTTTCTTCGACGGCGACATACTGTCTGAAGAGAATGCTCTATTATATTTTCGCTTCATTTTGACTATTATAAATCCTTTTAAGGCAAGCCACTCTGACGTGGGTCTCCTTTCCGGTCTCATATCGAATAAAGCGACCAATTATAAGAATTAACAACGCACAGCCTGTAAAAGGCCCTCTAGTCCCGCTTCCGAATTTCAAAGAAACGGCGCGTAAAAGGATAAGGAATTAGCGTAATTTAGTTTATTCAGATATACAAAAGTGGAATTTCTATAGGCACCTACGGTGAAGCGTGAAGTATTTTAAGATTTAAAACGCTAAAAAACGGATTAGTAAATCGAGAATAGACATTTACCTATCTGTTTCTTGACAATCAATTTAGGAAATGGCAAAGTTTTTGTAGCGTGAAGTCCAGCGTATGCTTTTGTCAGCAGCGGGTGAGACCCCCCGGGGTAATCCAATTTCCCTTTAATATATGACCAGTTCAAAACTCTGATCGATGTAGTGACTAACATTCATTCTTTCATCTCGACTCTTCTTTTTGAGTAAAGTTTTACAGTAGCAACCCATTAACCTAACGATCAGCTTGATGCCCATTTAATCCATTTCTATAGAAAGCCATTAGAGTGAAAGGTGTCGAAATATTTTGTATTCAAATGGTGTTGATAGGGAGAGCATGCTTCACTTAAAACAATAATAAAACCAAAGGTATAGTCCTTGTTTCTTAATCTTTTAAATTAGATATCATCTCCTATACCTGGTACAAACAAACAAGTTCAATAGGTAGAAGTTATGTAAGTAAATTTTATACAATATATAGAATCCTGTAGTGCCTATTCGTTTTGGTTGCTCATAAATAAATGAGGCTAGGTACTGTGATTGACCTAAAAATGATGAATAGTGATGCAGATATTTATTTTAGCGCCGCTACTTGGTAATTGTTTTATGGACATCCCGAAATGAGTATGTCGGTATCTACATACCTACGTACATCACATATTTCCAAAAGTTTAACTAAAATACCATATCTTACAAGTTACCGCTCTGAGCGACCATCACCTCTCATCATTGAGCCATCAGCCGGTGGGTGCCTCCGAACCTCCGATAAGGATAATTAATCATCTCCGAACCGGCTGACCATTAGCCAAGAGCTGACTCATGCAGCGATGGTGGTCGAGGCTTTCAGAGATAAACGATTCTAATCTGTTTGGTACTTGTTTGATTGACTTTACTCGTTGAAGTCCTATCTATGAAATGGGTTTTTTTTACAATGTGACCCACAAACATCATGGATGCTTATATCTTTATAAGAAAAGCAACAGTAAATACACAGACTACATGGATGCTAACGCATAGTAAATAATAGCCAGGAACTCTCTATTGCACATTTTACTTTGGGGGGTTTACACTAACAAAATATTTTTGCTTGTGTAATATTATAGAGGTCAACTAATTGTTATTTTTTATCAGCGTTATTCCTAATGTCATTGGTAAATCATGTTCCAAATCAACAATTTCATGCTGTGCCATTTAAATAAGACGTCTCAGAGATTTCAACTGTCACTTTCCTCTCGCCACGTGGCTCTTCAAGCCGCCTCCAGTGTGGTCTTGGCTCGTGTGGTCAATTTATTGCTAGAGAATAACAAATCTGTGGCTCATTAATCGACGAGTTTGACAGCTCTTTCACAACAATCGACAGGGCGCCATTTTATGACAACCTCCGGAAGGACATATTGACGATTCAATTCTGGACTTCCTGTCTGTCTGCGGGGGATGTTGAGGAGATATCTTCGTAATGAGATTTTACAGAAGGTTTTTGTTCAGTAGCAGATGATTGCACACAAAGTGTCAGTATAGCAAATACTAACGGCCACATACAGTGCTATTTTTTTTAATTCAATTAAGTTATCAAAATCATAATATTATACCCATTTTGAACAAATTTTGGTGTAAAATAGGTAGGTAGGTAATTATTTGCAGTGAACGAGAAAAAAAGCAAATTGCTTTATGTGAAGAAAACTTCTATTATCCAATAACATTTTCCCTACCTACAACTGGTAGGTACTAAAGTAGAAAGAACTAAAGTTTCTCAATAATAAAAGAAGAAAGTGGAAAGTTTCAAACGAACGGACAGGCGACGCAATAAGCGAACGGTTCTATCGATTTTCTGATTAAGTCTCCCCTAGCAGATAACGGCTCACCTTTGTATATTTTTATAATTTTATTCTGATAGACATAGAAAGTCTGTTTATTCCAAAGTTGTGAAATATTAAAGCTAATGATAATAAAACCTAGGTAGATACTTCAGGCTTCAGAAAATTAGACTTTTAAAATTCCAATATGTTTACCTATTCGAATAAATAAGTACACAAATTGACACACTGTGAACTTAATCACTCTATACAGATGTCACAGATTTTGAGGGCGCTTTGACTTGATTACTAATATAAGGTACCTAATATCATACCTTATATAAATACCTAACTAAACATTTTTAAACAAAATAAAGAAACAAGTTTTGGGTAATTTCTTCAACAACCTAAGCGACAAACAATTAATCTAAATGTGCAACAATAATACTGATAAAGAAGCTCCAATAAAATAGAGTAGCATTAATAAAGATATACGGTGTAGGCTCCTTTGATTGGACTCCGATTTATTGAGCGGAAATCGTAATATTTCCGCCCCAGACTATTCATTTTCCCTTTTTTACCGAAAAAAGGGCGCGATATGTCTTAATATCAGAGTGACGATCCGAAAACAGCCCTATACAGCGAAGACAGAATCAGATAAAATACCTACTTATAGAAAAATATTTCAACAGTGGTTGAAACTTTGTGGATTATACTGTGGATAGTGGTGATCGTTTTATTTTTGTTATTCTATGAAGTTTTTCAGGGCTATTCAATGGTTATATTCCAAACAAGATTTACTTATATGGTTTACCTCTAAAATAAATTCAAATTATTGCAAAGGAAGGAAATGTAATAAAACGTTTCATTTGTTATTGTTAAAATCTCAGAAAACTATTATATAACCAGAAAATTGCTAGTTAGCAATCGGTAAAACAAATGATACGGGCTCCCCACCGAAAAACCCAAAACGGTCGCTTCCGCACGATGATCTATGCGAGGGTACATCCTGACACCGGCCAGTAGCTACTTGATTTAGCGGAAAGTCAGATAAAACCTAATGCGCACAACAAAAAATATATCACAATACCCGCGCCATAAATATGACGGCCTGTCGTAAACCTTTATGTCTGTGCGTTGTTGCTGGCACGTGAAAAATGGCCTTAGCGATACACGAGAAAACTAACGTTTTTGGCTGTAAATACTAGGATTTTTGCGATATAATTCTTGGCTCATAAACCAGCATAGTAATAAAGTGGGCTTGATCTGTGTCAATGCATTTCACAATTTTCACCCAAATATTTGCCTCGTGAAATTACAATGCGTTGCTTTGAAAAACTTCTCGCTTAACTCTAAAGACAATAATTTATAACGTTCGTAATTTATAATAATTTATATTAAAAGTTCAAATTTTCTCACAGACATCATAGGCAAAACGATGCGATGACAGCCAGCCAATAACAGAAAATGAAAATCATAGCTACAGGATGTCAGCTGTTATTAATATTCGTTAGGTCACAGCATAACGTGTTTATTAGAGCACACTCTATAAATCCACTTGGGTTATGGACACAGCCAAACAACATCAGCTGCTTCGCGCAATTTAACTCTTATCCTAGAAAGTAACAAACATTACCTATAGAAGTGAAATTTAAATTTTGTTTTGAACCGAACAGGAGGAAAGCTCTAGGAAATAGATCACGCTATTTTTATTTAGTTTGGAGCTATAGCTAACAAGCAGCAGCTAGACGATAGGTAGCTATAAAAACTTTACATTGAATATAGAGTCAGGTGCCAAGTCACGGTCACTACGTGTTTTTTTTTTATTTTATACAATTGACACTCCCGTGCTTTATATCGTTATCACTTCCACTCTAGGAGAATAGGTTACGCTCTTGCGTCTCCATTCATTCATAATCTACTAAGACTACTATCACTATGTTTGGAATGAGTTGACGATTTTCTTTGGGCTGTGTCTAGAGTTCGCGAGGGCACCCTCGCATGTTCTCCCGCAAAATGGCTTCGGCGCGTGCTAGCTAAGCTCTAACGATGTTCTTCAGAGCCTTTGACAATATTTGGGTGACTTTGATTTACTTATTAGATTAGGTGGTGCTAATAAATGTTGTGTGTGAATTATAACGTGTGGGGAAACTTTTAGCGAGTTTTGTATGCCAATGTCAAGGGAAAACTTGGGATTTGCGTGTTCGTGCATATGCGAAATCCGGTTATTCATAGATATTTACATTATATTTTAGTTCCTATAAAATGTACCACATTACAGATATATGAGGTTAGTATGAATATTTACTGTAGCATTAGCTATCTGTAGTAAAATATTCATTTGCTCCGTAATACATGAAAGACCAAAATTTTCTCCAAAAGAAAGAAGCAGAAGATATTTCATTCTTTTTTCTAAAACAACGATTCTTATATGAACATTGTATTGCTTCGTGCAAACGAGTAGGTACTCCTCTCGCCAGGTGCACGGCTATAGATGCCCCCTACCCTCCGTTATCAGTTTCGAGGTGACTGCGCGCTGACCGCCGCGTCGTCCATCATATCATAACGATATTGTGCTTACATCGACAATATTGTGTTTCATATACTCGCTTCTCAACCACTGTGCTAACATGGAAACAAGCTGTAACTCCAGGTAGTACGGTTTGAAGTTGAGTGCTACGAGAAAATCGATACATCCAAAAACGTTGAATGAAGCGAGCGCTAAAAGCATTGATTGTAATAAAAAAACCTTGTAATCAGATATCTATGCCGAGATATCTGAGGAAATATATGTTTTAGTGTTCTATTTAAAATATTTCATTGTAAGTACAGTACATACACGTTTTATTGGTATATACAATAAACCTGCATACCTAAATAGATCCATTCGCGATTTCCGTCATCTTTTCCTACTCGTGAGTACTCATAGATCCGTGAGGATATAAATCATAATCCATGAGGATAGGGAGTTATCAGTGGCAGGTCCATACATTACTAAGTACATTATTTACATTGTAGACTTGTTTTTCTCTTCGCGAAGGCTAAATTATAACGCACAAACACAAAAAAAACAAGTTGTTCACTTTGTAGGTGGAACCTACTTATCTACAAAATATGATAGCATATATAATTGAGGAACTGTAAATACTCGAGTTTTTGTGCAAAATACAGAATATATAGCCTGAATTGGCCCATCTACAACATATTCTTCAATTGAATCTGTTTCGCGATGAAAACAAACTTTATCCCACGTGTGTCACCCAAAAGGATGTATTTGTTGTGTGTCGGCTAATCGGCTTAGCCGCCCTTTTCTAACATGCCTCTATTTAACCATAGAATCGAAGGCGTTTCGAGAATTGATAGAAATTAATTCCCATTTTGTTTGGGCATTGTCGACTACCGACGACTCCTGCACCTTTGTTGAAGTGTTATTATTTATTTAATAAACGGTTACATCTCTTTGTCGACGTGTTTCCAATCTATGGTATGAAAGCGTTCAATGAAGTCGATCTTACTTCTTACCTTCCGTCGTTCTAGAGCGTCGCCCTCGGTGGAAGGCATCTACTTTGTTTCATTTTTAGGTTAAACTTTTAGGTATAGTTTGCTGTTTTTCATATACTTACTTAGAAACTTATAAGTAAGTACCTACCTAGATAGGAAACGTAAGTATTAATTGAATATTTTGTATCCTACCTACCTATATTTATTGTGTCTAACTGGGCTTCAAAATTTAATAGTTGGTTACAATTTTATTCCATAGGTCAGGGACAAAAACTGGTATTTTAAGATTGTTTCACATCTTACCCACTAAAGGCGTTGTTACACTGGCAGTATGTGGTTGCTTTGTCATCATCACCACTATAGGTAATCAACAGCCTATATAACCTCAATGCTGGACAAAAGCCTCCCGTAAAAGTGTCATGGCGAACTATCTTGGCGTTCCACCTACTTCCTGAAACCTCATGTCATGTGTTGTGATAAATAATGGAATCGAACTGTAGACATCTCATCTAAACGGCAACGTATATGTTAATGTACTCATTTAAACTGACGTTTATCATCTAACAAACGCCAAGGGTCTCATTACGAAAGGTGGTTTAAATCGGTGGTTTATCTTTTAGACCTTTGATTCCTGATTTTCAAGACAAATTGTTGTGCAAAGGAAACAAGGCTTAAAATTGAATGCTATAGTACCTCTATAATAGCCGACAGTCTATGTGACATTTCAAAAAGAGGTTTGACTACAAATAACTGCTAAAAGATAAACCAGGCGGTCACCTAGTTTATTTCTATCACAACTCAACCTCTTTTTGAGGACCTACTTTTTTTGGTAGCCAATCAAAATTATGTTTTTCTTTTTTATTTTGGTTTAGAAGTGGTTTTTTTAATTAAACGGTCATCCCGCGGTTTTATTTTATTTTAAAATTGTCGACCGTAGTGGCTTTGCAATAATACTTTTTTTTCGATAAGGTATATTTAAACCATGGTTTAGTGGATCTGACAGAACTTGAGTTCAACTCGAGTTTAGACCACGTTTCGTAATGAGACCGCAAAGGTTTTGGAGGATCTAGCTTACAATGCAATTTCAGTCACAGCCCTATGAAAGACGCGGCTGGCTGCTGTTGCGAATATACTAATGCCGATCTAACAGAGCCTTTAGTTTGCAATAAATAGAACAGGTGAAGAGAAAACAGTATTGCCACAGGTATTTCAGTAATCGGGTCGCTGGCTATCTCTGTTGGCAGCCGCGATTAGATAACCGTAGGGACTGGTAAATATTAAACTGACAAACAATCGGACAGCGCTGTTTGTTACATTGATCGTTGACACGTAAATGTTACGGGCTCATTGCAAAATTTTACAACTTTCAGTACCTACTAGCGGAACAATCACTTAGACAGGCAAATCCCAAATCTTTTGTAAATTATATTCCATTACTGACTGACTATCAACGCACAGTCTAAACCATAAGTACCAGAAGCATGAAACTTGGAGGGTATATTCCTCATGGTTTAAAGGTGCACTAAGAAAGGAATTTGTAAAATTCTACCCCATAAGAGGGTGAAAAGGGCTGAAAACCTTTATATGGAAAATCGTGAAACTTCGCATAAAAATTCTTCAATCGAAATGATAAAAAACTAATATAATTATTTCCCCAATTTACCCCTCAAAGGAGGTGTGAGAGGGTGTTCAAGTTTGTATGGGAACTTTTTAACGGGTGGTCCAATTTGCTTGAAACTCGGCATAAATATTATCTTTCTATACTACCCCTCAAAGGGGTACGATGGTGTGTTAAGTTTAAATTTCAAAATGTTTTTTTTTTAAATCGCGTGGTGGGGAACATTGTTTGGTCTACGACTTTTTGGATTTCCATGTTTTTCATTCATGAAATGACCATCAAAGTTTTACCTACCTGCTAAGCACACCCTAAAATCAACTAAAACAGTTGCTTTGTTGACTTTTGAGTTGACGACTAGGATCAAAAATTTTTAACCTATGTTGACGACACACGAGGTCATTGATCTCTAAATGAAATATCGCATCAAAGAGTCCGATACCGATACCAAAGAGTCTAGGTACATCCTGGAGTCCGCTTTGTGATTTAAGCCAAGTTTTAGTATACATTGTCAAGTATGAGTTTCTCAACGGCACTTGACAGCACTAGTGGCGTAATTGATGGCTTTCCGGACTTTCGATTTAAAGGTCATGGGTTCAAATTCAGTCATGCACCAATGGATTTCTGTATCCGAAAAATGTATTAAGCTCTAAAATGGTGGAGGAAAAAATCATGATCCTTTCAGTGGGTTCAAATTCCAACTTGCACCATTTTTTAAAAAACTTAAACTGATAATTGCGCAATGCTATTGAGCTCTCAAACCGCGAGGGAAAACATCGATACATAATTATTGAAAAGGCATAGTCTTCTTTTGTGCGCAGGTCAAATGTCAAGGATGTCCTTGAACCAAACAGAAGCCTCTTGCTTGTCCCTGGAACAGGTACCTTTTATAAAGTATCTGGGAGTAATAATCGATAGCAAATTGTCCTGGATACCTCACATAAATATGGTTGCCTCTAGGGTACGAAAATTAATATTAATTTTTAAAAATTTGCGAATCGTTGCCACCCCAGATCTACTAAAAACCGTTTACTTCGCACTATGCCAATCCATAATTGGCTACTGCATTCCTGTTTGGGGTGGTGCGTACAAAACACATCTTATAAAACTTGAAAGAGCCCAGCGGTCCGTTCTAAAAGTTATGAACTTCAAGCCTCTACTGAACTCTTATATAGAGAATGCAAACTGCTTACAGTACGACAATTGTTTATTTACAATATCACCATTGCATTCCACAAAATCGTCCCTTTTGATCCAGGTCCTGCAAATCACAGGCGCCTATTAAATAGAGTATGTAAAGTCAGTCGGTGCAACACTACATTTGCAAGTCGCCACTCCTACTTCCTGGGAGCCTATATTTATAAAAAAATAAGTAAAATCTTATTTTTCTACACAATGTCTTCTTTTAAATGTAAACACGTCATTAAAAACTGGATAATTGAATTAAATTACCAAGAAACTGAAAACCACACACACACACACACACACACCCACACACACACACACACTCAAACAAATAAGCTACTTTATTTTACTGTAACAGTGTAAGCTCCCTAGCTATTATTATGTATTATGTACACATTTTATATTAAGAGCTGTATAACGCATTTGCCTAATATCCGGCGGAGGGTATAGATATACCATCGCACAGGTTTTACCTAGTTTGGATACCTATGTTGTCCCAATCAGGAATAGTATTAATTAAGTACCAAAACTGTTGTACAATTTGTTATATTTGTGACGTCTGTTACCGAATAAACTTTATCTTATCTTATCTTATCTAACACCGACTGTAGGTACATAATCTGACTTTAACCTTTGTAAAACAACATAGAAACATTTGACTATTAAACTAAGCTGCGTGTATTTTTTTATACAACTTAAGTGGTCGTATACTTGTATACGGCCCACATGATGGTAAGCGGTAAGTTTTTCGTAGTGGCTTACGAATTAGAAAAGGAATAAACAAACAACAAATTATATGTTTTTGATATATTTTAATAATAATTTATAGATAGTAAACACGTTTTTACAATCTTATAATAAGGAATGTCAGGTAGAACCATGAAGAAAATCGATTAAGTACATACATCAAATACACAAGTAGTTATAGGGAATATAGATGCATGATGCACTTTTTAAATACCTATGGGAATCTACTTGAACTGTAAACACTGGAAAGTTTACTTTTATTGTATGTCACATAAATTACTTGGTAATGTACAAGATATACAATTTTCCAACTAACCTATATCTAAACTATGAACATAGAAATATTCTTATATAAAACTTTGTTTGGAATATTCATAAATAATAACTAGGCATATTCGACTATGATAATACTGAATCTTAACCTAGATATTGCATTCTGATAAAATCTGGTCATTTCTCATAGTTATGTACATACGTAGCTATTCTCGTTATACTTTTTACACAAATTTACAAACATCGCGTAAGATGGAATGCATCTAAATGATCTCACTGTTGTCCAACTGCTAAATAGATTGAACTTAACTAAGATGCAAACAATCAAACCACATAAGACCAAAATAATATTAGAATATTTTTATAATTAGGTATACAATGTACTTATTTAAATAAGTAGGAACTCCAGATACCTTAAATTTCGAAAGTACCGATGGTACCTGCTCAAACTTTAATATTCGAGTTTACTCTGATTCAAACAAAAATAAACTATAAAATAAACGTCGCGGAAGTTTAACTTTTTTATAAATTCGTTGACGTTTAAAAGTTGTATTTCAACACTATCGCGACACAGGACTAGCAAACCACTAAAACATTTGTAACCTCGCAGTTTTCACCACCAGCACCCGTTGGGTTGAGGCCCGTGCCCCGCCACGGGAGGCTGGTGATGCATTGCCTGGTGATAAGGAGGCAGCATGCTTAGCGACGGAAGGCCATCAGGTTTGCCCAAGCAAGGCCTACCATCCTTTACCAAAACGG
Organism: Perizoma flavofasciatum; assembly: GCA_958496245.1. Classification (NCBI taxonomy): domain Eukaryota; kingdom Metazoa; phylum Arthropoda; class Insecta; order Lepidoptera; family Geometridae; genus Perizoma; species Perizoma flavofasciatum. The sequence goes on from OY292433.1 coordinate 6,561,148, forward strand.
GAACTGCGACACGCCGCGGAGAGTTCAATCCGCCAACGCTCATTTCGTGTGCGCCCTTCTCCTGCACCGCTCGCTTCGTCTTGTACCTATGGTTCTGGAACCAGATCTTGACTTGCGTTGGCGTGAGGCGGATCAGACTCGCTAAGTGTTCTCGTTCTGGTGCTGACAGGTACCGCTGCTGACGGAATCGTCGCTCCAGCTCATATGTCTGAGCCTTTGAAAATAACACACGTCGCTTACGCTTTTTATGTGCCATGTTTGGATCAGTAGACATGTTGGATGGTTGATCGTGTTCAGGGTCATCGTCGTGGTCGATGTCAGCGTCATCATTCTCAGGGTCGATGCCTTCGTGGCGAGGGTCTTGGATCGGCGGCGAGCCGGCCGACGGTCCCGCATAGGAAAGCTCTGACGCACGAGACGTGCTATCCGGACTCGCTTGTTGACCGATCACACCTACGACAAAACAAACATTTGCTCAGTTAAGTAGATCAAACTAAAAATACATACACAAAATGTGAGAACGTTTAATTCATATGGTGTTAAATTTTATTATACCTATACCCCACGCTAAGCTCAAGTGAAACCAAAACAAAACTGTTCGCAGTCACGTCCAAATCTCCACTCAATCCCTAGGTAGCGCTCTATTTAACTCTAGTAGAGAGTAAAAATTAATAATGGATCGTGTAAAAACCATGTTGTCATTTTACATTGTCCGTTTCACCCTTGGAATAGTATTTCTCACGGATATGTTAATGCGGGCGGGCAGGCGCGCGCTGGGCGTGGTACTACGCGAGGGGGTAGGAAGGTGGGAGCCACTCCTACCACTTGGCAGCTGCTTTCCCGCTCACCTTCCTACGCGCATCCAGGAAATTAAATAAAAGTATCACGTCACGACACGGGATCCCTTTATCTTGACGCTTAGTGCTATTATTGTGTTGAACAATTGAGAGATTTAAATACCATGTTAACTGTTGCCACAACAAATTTTCAGTTTGATAAGGTATCTTGTAAGTTAGTTTATATTCCTTCCGGCTTGACTAGCGTGGTACCTACCAAGTTGAAACACTTTTTTAGATCACGAACTATTTTTTAATGTTTTTATATAAGACACTCTTTTTCGAGCATCTGGCTTGAATAAGGAATATTAGGTGCGTAATGTTTAAGTCAAAGTTAATCCGGGTACTTCTGCATGCGTGGGATCTAACGGTGAGTGCACCGTAAGATCCCACGCATGCAGAATCAGTAGATATTTATCTAATTGTGCTACCCATGACACCCATCAAAAGCCATTACTTCCTCACACAATAAAATCTATAACTGTCATCGAATAATGAACAAATAGCATCCCTAACAGCCGCAAACATGTAATTGATCGCAGACAGCTGCTGGGAAGTTCCATTGGTGACAAATTCGCTCGCACCCCACGGGTTAAACAATCACTGTTTGCTAGTTACCCCAAATTGGTCGAGGGGCGTGATCCCCAGAACCAGATTTAATTTTAAAAGGTTGTTTTTTTGTGTTTGACGCCATTGCCGATTCTTGGAGAAAAATAAAGATGGCAGGATGATGAGAAATAATAAATAAGATACTTGTGATGAGGTAAACAAGTATTACCTCTTATTACCCAAGTATTTGGAACGTCAGATATGTAAGAATAATTTTATCGTGATGGATGATTTAAATTAAAGTATATGCAACGCGTAATGAAGCACGTGTAAAATAGTGGTACCGCTCTAAAATCGATCACTCATGAGTACAATCGATATTGTAAAAGCAATTCAGCACAAGTAGAATGATCACCAAAAGTGATAAGCGATAAAAATAATTAATGACAACAGCAGATTAGCCGGTGAAGGCACTCCACTGGAGGAGCATTTCAAAAAATAATCTCGGCTCTTCAACAGACTACCGAATACACATTACTTTCGAGTGGGTCAACTTATTTGTGTATGATAATTCAACAACTTTGACAACGAGCGATAAAAGTATTTGGCCTAAATTTCAAATCAATTCAAACTCAGATTTGGTAAGTGTCTTAATATTTTTTTTGGGAAAGAACTATCTGTTTGCTGGAAAATTAATTAGAAATATATTTTTGTTGAAAGGAATTAGTTGAGTTATTTTATCATGTTATAATAATTTATTTTTGTATCCTATTTAATCGATCATCCATAACATTTATCTTGATGACTCAAACCACCATGTAAAATTTTAAAATTGACAAAATGTTTGACAATTTTATCATCATTGATCCTGCTAAAGATGACTTAGATACGAGTATAAGAATGCCTGTGGTTTATGGTGATGTGATAAAAATCATCAATAGATATCGGTTATCGAGAATTGTAAATTTTATCATAGTACGCCTATACGCCTATACGCACGTAAAACAGAGTGTACCTTAAAACAAAACAATTGACTCATTCTCAGACGTATTATATACAGAAAAGTATATTGTATTATCTATAGTAATTATTTCTTTGTAAGGGGTAATCTCTGGAACAACTAAGCCGATTCTAATTATTTCACTAATAAATAAATGAATAAATAATGATGGACATTTTTAACACAGCATTATTTAGCCCCGAACTAAGCAGAAAGAACAAATAGAAAGCTGATCAATAATAATAATCTATATTTTATTTGGATAAAAAACTGTTTCAATTCTCAATATTTGTAAATCAAGTCGAAAAAAGCGAAGAAGGAAAAGCGGTGCTCGCCTGCTCTATCCGCGTGCGCTAACAAATGGATAGTATATAATTTATATCCCATCCATTTAGTCAGCGCACGCGGTTCTGTACTTCTGTAGTACATTATTAATTTCACTGAAATTGAAATTAATAATTTCCCTTATATAATACAAGTGAAATTAATAATGTACAACAGAAAAAAAAACATAAGTAATCGATACATCTAAAAAAACGAAACGTCTTAACTAAGCTTTAGTCCTTAAAACTTTATTTTATGTTAAAAAGAAGTTAACACAGACGAAGTCGCGCGGCATTTTACTAGTGTATTATTAGTATTCTTCATCTACGGACTTATTTAACAACTAAAGGTTGCATAAAATATATAAGTACATAAAATATGCTAACAACACTTAAGAATAAAGATGTCACAAAAATTGAGTTAAAGAAATAAGTACCGTTGCCTTCATGATGATCCAACGACAGCCAAGGCTGGTGATGCCTCAGCAGCTCGTGTGTATACGGGTGGTGAGGATGCCCGTAAGGAGGCAAGTCCAAGGAACAGCCCAGCGATGACTGTTGCGGCGCACTCTCCAGACCCTTGCTCTCGTTCAGGCCCAGGATGTCCGAGATCTGGAACCCTGGCCGCTGCCCCGGCATCTTCATGCTGTCCAGCAAGCTGGAGACAAAAAGACTAACATTAAAAATGGATTTATCTATAACAATACAATTGCAGGATATAGGTATATCGTGGAAAATAGTTGCGTGACAACGCAATAATCAATTCAGTAACTCAAATCAACTGATTTGAGTTACTGAATTGATTAGACAATGAAAATAATAATACTTCAGTCTATACCAACTTCATAATCATAACCAAAAGTCGAAACTTAATACCTACTCATAGTGTCGGCTCATTTGGTACAAGCGCAAGAAAATGGGCAATAAATATTAACTGCATAGATTTATGGCAATGTTTTACCCATCCGCAAAATCTAATTAATGGTCGTTTCGAGTAGAGTAGTAGGTATTTAAAAGTACATTATTGCTGAGGCCGCGAAATAGGCAATTGTAGGTGGAGTATTTTAAATCATACGAGACAGGAATTACAATTAACGCCGAGGCATTTAAAGTACTTTTCTCAAAAAAAAGCAAGGAAATAAAAAGTTTCTACTTCCACGTATTTTTCTTTGACTTCGCTGGAAGCAGGTTTTCCATCGCTAATTTGGCTTACAACCTCTGGTAGAGTGCAGTCAATATTCATTTCACTTTCGGAACCTTCAGACAAATTTTTTTTTATGTTTTAATCATCAAAATTGCGGAATCGAGACGACCTTTTGCTTTACCGCCATTTTTTTTATTTTTTTTAGGTACGGCATGTTCTGAAAGCTAAAAGCATCTGTGGTAAAGGCATAAAGCCACTTAAATGCAAGCTATTTGTACCAAGCTCACTGAAAGAGATCCAAATTCAAAAGTGGCAAACAAAGAAAAAGTTTTGTCGTAGTCATTAAAGCCGGCGTGCTTGGTGCATTGGTCAATTTGGGCATGCCTTTTTTGTTCCAAATTCAAAACTAATGCTGCGTTCGTAAATATGATACTTCGCGTGTTCTTTTGTCGAAAGAAATTATAATAATTCCCCGCATGTGTGAAAAAAAGGAATTTTAAATAGATTTTTTTTGTCTCTTTTTAAAAACTGTATCAAAAATAATACCTATCGGTAAATATGGGGAGAGATGGCCATGGAAATGGTTTGCTTTTATTGCAATTAACTTTTCGCTTATTCTAATTTAAGAAAGATCAATAAAGATTACTAATTTTACAAGATATGGCCATCTCCTCTGGTCAATTGAGATAGGTGGACTTTTTTCAGGTGAGATGGCCATAACATTTTAGGTGTAATACTAAACAACAAACGTCCATTACTGGCGGACGGCGAGGACCACAAAAAAGTGGAGGTTGAAGCGATAATTACAAGTATGATATTTTAATAAAATAAACGAAATGGTTCTACCTAGTAGTATTTATAAGCAACAATAGATTTTAGTTGTTCTTACGTGGTCATGTACATTGAAATATAATATTTGATTTGCCTAAATACGTATTACCTCACAGATAATGAAAATTGCGCAGAGTACGAAGATAATGTGTTCATACTGCGGCAGCAAGAAGAAAAGAAGCTTCAAGACTCTTAGGGCAAGGGAAAAAAGTAATAGTCGCATCTCCCCCGAAGCTCCAAACAATCAATGGCTATCAATCCAGAAAAGATGGCCAATCGTGTTTTTTAAATTGTTAATACCTACAGTAGGATTCAGTTTCGAGAAGAAATATTAATCACTTACCTACCTAAATTCAATTTTAAGATCCTATCTCCGTCAATCCTACATCTCTTCTAAAAAAGTTCTCATCATAAAAAGTTACAAGCACGTCTCAATGGCGTATTTATAATTGTAAGAAAACATTCCAAATACCTTCGGCCATTATTGTTAGAGGACCTCTCGAAGAAACGTGACCCGTATAAAAGGACCGTTCCGAGGAACACAGTTGGAGCCATCGACTGTTTATTAATACATCAGTATTATTTTTACAGATAGGTGGGTAGGTTTGTTCCCGCGATTCCCGTACGTGACTTTATGAATGGGCGGCCTTTAAAGAGGCAAGCAGGTTGTAAACATAACTATTAGCGAGCTCTCACGAGAGGTGCAAAAACGGACACTTTATATGTCACGATTTGGAGACTTCGAATTAAGCTGGTAATGTTTGAATATGTATGTTCAAACATTACCAGCTTAATTCGCTTGGGGATTGAGAGCGTGCTATCGCTTTGCTAAAATTTAAAAGTGACGCCTCGCGTTGGTCTGAAGCTTTGCAAACTCACAAGCGAGGACTTGCTAAAAGTTAAGCTAAGTCAATCGGAGATTATTTCAATAAATGTGTACTTATACCAAAAACAAATCTATTAGAATAAGAACTAGCAAATTAAAGTCAAAAATAAAGCTTGCGTCTTTAAGAATATTGAACGAAACAAAAACTTTAAATAGGTAGATACTTACCTGTTTCTACGATATAATAACACCCAACAGTCACATCCTGACCCGACACTAGGATTTCTTGTTTCGTAAATACTTCGAGTACTATGGTACCACATCACTCACACCCGGAGCAATTAGGTATGTGCAGAACATATAAACATTTGTCCCGCAGTAGGAATTGAACCTCTTGCGACTCAGCCGGATACTCGGCCACTGCGGCATCGAGATAATAATTTGCACTAGGATATTAGGTACTGTCATCACGGGCAGAATCACAGATAGTGGGCTCACCCTGGGAAAGCGGATCGAAAGGCTGCCGGGTAAAGCGCCGGCAGGAAGGCCGGCCCCCACGGCGGCAGCAGGATGGGGCTCCACGCCAGGAGCGATGCCGGCGGCAGCAGCGGTGGCGGCGACCGTGCGCTCTCCCCTTCCTCGCACTTCATCTCCCGACCGGGAGAACTCGCTTTTGGAATAATTTTGACGGCTATCGAAACACCCGAATAACACGTGCTGCGCCCTTCGACGCTGCGTTCGCACTAAACAACCCTCGAGTGGTGCTCGGGGTGAAGAACACCCCGCGCCGCCCTCGTGCCTCGACAGCCTACTCAGCCCCGGACTAGCCTCAAGGGTGCTCGATTTGCCCGCCAATGGGACGGCGCCGCGCGCTGGGCGGGACTCTCTACCGCCAATCGTAGCACACCCGAAGCCTTCCCAATAAAAAAACTGGAGTATACACTTTGAATAGAGGAGCTTTTCGACGTAGCGCGTTATGTTTTGTCGCTTTTTGTAATGAGTGAGCATTAAGCCCATTGTCGAGGCCGGGTTCGCTATGGATGCCGCCACCGCTCCAAATGCTCGGATAACGATTTTCATTTAGAGTGTTTTAATAAACCCGTGTAAGCCCATGTTTATACCTCTACAATGTTTTTTTTTATATTAAAACAATTTTTGGGCTTTGTAGCGTCAAAAACTTTTTATGAATAGCAGATTTTTCTCTACTATTTATATAAAGCCTTTCCTTTTGTATTGTTTCATTTATACAGTAAATCTAAACTTAAGTACCTACACTATTCATATTGAGTACCTACTGGCTTCAACTTTTTATTTTACCTCTACATTTATCTTGAAATGCACAGACAAAAAAAGGACTCCGCAACGCATAATTGCAAACGAAGCATTTTCTCTTGTTAAACCTCTGAGGTTTACTTTTCGAGTCTCATGGCAAAAAGACAAAAAACACTCTACTTAATACCAAAACAATTAAACTATTGTAGATCCATTGAAAGCTGTGTTACGAGGCCCCAATCCCTTGCACATGTTCAAGTGTTCAACATGGAGTGTCGAAAAACAATGCAAATAATTGTAAAACTTCCCAGAAGAATGAGTACAGAACCCAAAGGAATGATTTTATGGCTTACACGTGTGCGCTCGCATTGTCTTTAGCGATTTCGATGAATCCATTGAATGTTCATTATTGAAGGCACATGAGCCATCGGAATTAGATAATAGTCGTATGATCGTAGCCATAGGGAGAGTTTTCCTTTTAACATTTTAACCTCAAAAACTATTTATTACTACCTCATGTAAATGGACGTCGTCTTTACGTCGACCCTTCTTTAAAGGGACTGACTCAACGCCACAGCTTGACTTGCGTAGAAACTAATTACCTAACTGTTGTTGGTTGGATGTTGATTTTTAATGTTATTACCGGCCTACTTTGGCGCCTAGCTTGATATTCCTATGAATATCAATTCCCTATGGAATTGTTAGCTTCTTTCGTTTACTAATCTCCAATTGCATACCTACAAATCTGCAAGTTACAAAACTAATAACTTTTCTATGTCGAAAAACTTATTCACACACACGTTGCGCGATAGTTTTTGCGCGGACCGTTGAAGCAATATGAAGTAATATGATACTATGTTACCTGCGGCATTGCACGCGCGCATCCTGTTAAAACAAACCGATACTCCAATACAGACTTTCACCCCCATTTCCCCCCCTTTAAATGTGAAAATCCAAAAACCCTGAAACACATAATTGTTTATTTATTATGAGTAGCTGTAATTAAAATTGTCTTATTTTAAGTTCAAAGAACTTAGACTTAGTAGTTTTGGCTGTTCGATGATAAATCAGTCAGTCAGACAGGACAAACGATTTTATAAGTTAAGATAACTTCATGTGATGCCATAGGATGAGTTTAAACTAAGAAACTTAAACTTACTTGTACCTGGTCTATGTCTCTCGCTTACTTGTAAATTATTTGTTGGTTTATTTTATGACTTGCAGGTGTGCAATCAGGGATTAACGGAAACAATGAGACTAACGATAAATCCCTCAATCTACTTACATAGAACAAAAGATCATACTTTTGTTCTATGTAAGTAGATTGAGGTCAGGCCGTCACATTCTATCAATTTCCTTTAAGGTCTGAACAGCTGGTGGAGACTGGAGAGGCTAAACAATAATAAGGTACACGAGTAAATTTCTAATATGATATAGATTTATTATGGCATCTGACCACGGAAAAAATAAAAATGCATAAAGTAATCATCTGACTTATAATTAGGTACTTACCTCGGGAAAATGAACATTTAGAAAAGTAAATTATGTATCCTTTGTTAGTACTCGATGTTTTAGAAAGTTGTTTTTAATCCATATGTGATTTGAAAACACGAAACAGGAACGACTTAAAATCTGACTTTAGAAAATGTGGGATTAGAGTTTTCGATAAAAGTCAATAAAAAGTGGAACGTTTTCGGGAAAATGAAAGTCGGAGTTAAATATTTCGGCTAAACGTGACATTACCATAAAATAAAAATCCTTGATAAAATTTAAAAGAATCACTCATTATTAATCGAATAAATAGCGAATCGAAGAAATAGCCCTGTTGTTTAATACTTTTTAAAATAACGTGCTAATTCGGCACCTGGTTGCGCCTTAGGCTTTGTGCAAATGGTCATTTGTAAATTAAAAAACTAGGCTTTCTCATCAATGTTTTTCTAGGCCATCATTTTATTTGTCTATGATGTTATAGTCTACCGTATTTTTTTATGAACGTTTACAAAATAATATTGCATAACACATTGGCAGATTTCTGGGCGAGGCGGGCCAGAGCAACTGCGACGCGAGTGGTGGGTTCGACTGCCGCTGCGGGACAAAATATTTGTCCCGGGTATGGATGTTGTGTAAAATGGTACACAGGAGTTACCTGCTTAAGTAATATTTATGTTGTTGAATGTTTATATTCTGGGAAACTCAACCTTTCTATGCTCAAAATAAATGTACCCTACTTAGTACTAATATACATACTTGTAGATAGCATTACCTAAATCTCACCAGGTTGGTACACACCACAATTTACGCATTAGAAAACACGCATGCATGCATCATACCAGGCATAAAGGGCAATAACAAAGCGCTATTATATAGATTCGAGCTACCCTAAGTGGCGTGCAGCGATCACGCTTTGTTTAATTGACTTATTGAGAATGAGTTTTTAAAATATCTGTCGGTGAAATCGGCTGCGTGCTCATCGCTTTGTAGTAAAGCTAAAATATTTGAATACTTACATAACTATTTTTTTTGTTTGAATAATACCTTCTAGGTACTTATTATTTATAAGCTCTAGAAAATTATAAATGTAGATAATTACAGTGATCCAAAAAATATCAATCTACTATGTTCACTATCTTTCGTACAGTTCGTTCCATCCAAAGGTCTGGTAGAGATCACTAATTAGCAATAAGACTGCCAATTGTACAACATTGTCAAAGTTTGTACTATTTATTTAAGCTGAAATATTTGGTGTGCAATAAAGTATTTTCTATCGATCTATAATTTAATCCATCGAATTCCGTCTTCATCATAGATAAATTTATTTGCCGTCGTCGGCAAGTTTACAAGTTACAAATTTACCAAAATTACCTACAAATTTAAAATTTCATCTCAATCGGATGGACAGGAACTCCTCCAAAATTATCTCACAAGATATGAGCAACACATAAGTGAGGTTATTAAGCTTCCCTTGTATTGTAATTTTGAATATTAATACAAAATAACAATACAAATATTTTGAGGTATCAAATTAAACTCAGAAGTATGGAATGTAATACACAGTGAGTATTAGGTGTATGAATGTGATAGGTACCTTGCCTTATAGTAGAGCAGGAGAGATTGCGCTAAGGAGAATAATGCTTAGTAGTTTACTCAGTCTCAGCTCATGACTAGGTAGGTTTAACCTTATTAAACACTAGCCGATGCTCGCGGTTTTACTCGCGTAGGATAGATAATTGATAGGTGCATCAAAAATAATTGCATGCCTTGCACCCTTAGAGGCTTTTTTGAATACCATGATAGGTCAGTTCTTTTGTAATTAAAGTTAAGTTAGTTGTTTGGGTTCGATTCCCGCCCTGGGACAAATATTTGTACGATCTGCAAATATTTGTTCCGGGTGTTCTGGGTATTTTCTATGTATAATAAAAAAATATCTATCTATGTAATGTATTGTATTAAGTATATCAGTCATCTAGTACCCATAACACAAGCTCTGCTTAGCTTGGGGCTAGATGATGCTGTGTGGATTGTCCAGCATTAAAAAAAAAAAAAAAAAAAAAAAAAAAAAAGTATCCAAACTAAGTTTACAAACATTTCTTAAACTAACTTAACATACCATCCTACCCCCTTTGAAGGGTAGTTTAGAAAAAAATAATATATTTGTTTTTTATCATTTGTAATGTCGAATGTAATTTATGCCGAGTTTTAAACGAATTGGACCACTCTAAAAAAGTTTCCATACAAACTTGGACCCCCTCTACAACCCCTTAGAGGGGTAGTTTGGAGATATAATATAGTATTTTATCATTTGGATTGAAAATATTTATGTGAAGTTTCAAGACTGTAAGTTCAAGGAATACCATTTTTTCATAGAAAGGTTTTCAGCCCTTTTCACCCCCTTAGGGGTAAAATTTTCCAAATTCCTTTCTTAGTGCATCCCTCCCACCATAAGAGGAATATACCGTCCAAATTTTATGATTCTAGGGCTTATGGTTAAGGCTCTGCGTTGATTCACCTTTTGGACTTTGACACCCCTAGATCCCTTTTGAGGGGTATTTTGGAGAAATAGTTAAATGAGACTTTTATCATTGGGATTGAAGAATATTTAAGTTCAAGGAGTACGATTTTTCATACAAAGGTTTACAGCCCTTTTCATACCCTTAGGGGTAGAATTTTCCTAATTCCTTTCTTATTGCACCATAAGAGGAATATACCTTCCAAGTTTTATGCTTCTAGAACATTGGTTTAGGCCACTGTTTCTCAAAATGGGCGATAATGCCCCCTTGTGGGCGCTGGAGGCTTTCAGGGGGGCGGTAGAAGACTCTAGAAGATATTGGGGCGCTAAGGCGGTCGACAGGGAAAAGAATAGGTTGTTATGTTTAAAAACTTTGGGGGCGCTAGGATTTTTTTTTTTTCAATGTGGGCGGTGGGAAAAATAAGTTTGAACAACAGCGCACAGCCTAAACCACAGGTTGTTGCGCTGTTGTTTTCCAGGAAAAACTAATTCGGAAAGTAGTACTTATGCGAATTTGTGAGAATTAAAGCATAATGCATGTTTCGTCTCCGAATATTGCTTATACTGCGGGAAGTAAAGCTGTGTTGGTCAGATTTGTGGGGCGGGCGGCAGGTGCAATCGCCCTTCGTTACACGGGTCACTAGTCATTGGCTCGATACATTATGCTCGGCCCGATAAACATTATTAGGATTCATCACTAGCTAAAGGGTAGGTGGGAAGACTGTCCTGTGATTTTACAGGACAGGTTAGATAACGACCTAATATTTATATCAACTTTGTTTAACAAGTAACATAGGTAAGAATCGTTAGTTTGATTTATTTCTACAGTTTTAGTATTTCACGACTAAGAAAAACTTTGGAAGTAGGTATCTACTTAATACTTATTTAAAATAAGATAAAAACGTTTTCAAAAGGTTTATTTAAAATTAAATACAAAATTTAGACCATTTATTTGTGTTAAAAAATCTGTTTCAATTGAATGAAAGGCTCCAAGAGGAACCGGTTCACCAGATGTTTTAAAAGCAGTATGAATCAGTGAGGGTGGTTTGTTTAAATGAATTATTGTTGATGTTCAATCACCGGTAGATACACCCATCGATAACTATCATCAATATAAATTACATCTAATAAAACCATTTAAATAATTTAAAAAACTAATAATTAGACACAGAACCCAGAACCTAAATTGACGGCGCGAAGGTCTCATATTTGCATCGGCTAATGATAAAATAATGGGGGCTGATAGCGAACACGATAGAAATGTAATTTGTGTAAAAGTAGAATATTGTATTGAGGAACCGGTACCGTTCGTACCACCCGCGCCGCTTGGCATCGCAAGAAAAAACTACCCCGCGACCGAACTTAGCGGGGCCATTACACCGAACGCGACGGCATTGTCCCTGTCAAATTAGATAGCAACTTTTTGCATAACGTCTAGATTTATGATCTGAGAAATAAACAACTGAAATTAGAATCGAAACTTCGCAAATAAGACCGCAGTGGCGCGGTAGCAAACATAAAAATTATGGAGAACCAGACCGAAATCGTAACCTGGAAATAAATAGCGGGACAATGAACGACAACGGCATATACGGCAGTCAGCACCTGTGGTGCTTAAGGAAATTTTTCAACTTTACACAGGTTCTGCGAGAGAATTCGACGGTTTCACAAATATTTCGTTATGGCAATCTGGTTAGGCGCAGCAGGCCTAAATGGGCGAAAGCACGCTAACCTGCGAAGAGGGCTTCCGAACCAATTAAGGGCTCCACGAAGGCATGGGATAGTGCGCAGCTGGTGGATTACGAGCTCGATGGTACTCACTGTCGGTTCATCGGGACTGGAGTGGAGCACGCGACATTACCTGTCCGTATCCATCCAACCGTTACTTTCAAACGCGTATCACAAAATGTTGTTGTATTTTGAGCCTACGTTTCTTTCATTAGCAAATTATTGGTCAAGCTTGGGAAAACTATCGTAATGCGAAAACTAGTTTCTTTCAAGTTCTTATAGGTACTCAATTGACTTAAACAGAATGAGTCATCAGATTTTCGTGTAAATTTTATATCAACAATCAACAGTGGTCTATTGCGTAGATAAAAATCAATAATTTCAGGAAAACAGGTGCAAACAGGGCTCTCTATCACCTATAAACATGTCTACCATTTTAAGTGTGATCGTGCTAAATTACATGAGTTTTCTATAGCAATAAAGTGCAATAAGTGCATGTAATGGAGTAATATGTGATTATTTTTGAAATTTTAAACCTACTTTAAATCATTTTTAACACAAAAAAATATCATCCACATACCTACGAATTGTTCGAGAAGTAGGTATCCACGTACCTACTTCTCGAATAATTTGCGAGTCGTTCTTTAAGTTTTTTGAAAACTACCTCTTGATCCGATTCAGTAGGTACCTTCTTAATATTATCATGGAACGATACGGGATCAACCCCTGCACAACAAAAAAAAACCAATCAAGTAGGTAGGTACCTAAGACCACGCATCACGAGGTAATAAAAAAAACAAGATTTCCAAATAGAGAACTTCCTAATTATTTTGAAATCCATGCAAATGTTCAACTCTATTTTTCATTTACCTATTTCTTATACTAGCTAGTTCCTTGCTGTTTGGAGCCGACTCTACGGCGAAACTTGACTCAGGTACAATTTAACGTTAATGCGCCCCGTCATAATAAACGCCATAGTCAATTCCGTCGCACTCAAACAAATTCGCGAATTGCAGCAACGAACATTTTTCAACGACATCGCGTGCAGTATGCAGTCACAGTGCACTCTGATTTAATACTTTATGGAAATTATTATACAGCTCTCTATTGTAGTTACAATTTAACCTAACATGCAAAGTTAAAGTACATAAAACAATTTTTATGTTTATAGAGTAAGGGCACGTTTTGTGCACGTTTTTATCCAAGGCGTTGTTTATCATCTAGTTCTTCTGGACTAGAAAGGCTGTCACGCGTGGTCTCAGCTGATGTGGTCCGTACCTGTTATTTTGCGATCGTGCATTCGCTCTTGCAGTACGGAGCTGAGTTATGGGGACGCGCTACCGATAGGCAGTGTGCCTTTCGTATGCAAAAACGTGCTGTGAGGGCGCAAGGGTGCCGTGGATCACGTCAGCTAGGCCATACTTCACATCACTGCAGATACTTACGCTGCCTTCAATCGTGATCCTTCAGGTTGCAATGTATGTGAGGCAGAACCTCGACTCGTTTGAAACGCGTGGAGATGGGCACGCTCGTTACTACAACACCCGTGGCGCTGGCAAGCTCGCCACGATAACGCACAGACTTGCCAAATCGGAGAGGCTCACACATGTCTGGGGACCTACCGTATATAACAATCTGCCGGAGCAAGTTACACAAGCACCTAGCCTGACATTATTAAAGACTCAATTAAAATCATGGCTTGTCGAGAGGGCGTTATAGAACGCCCTCCCGAAAGAGAGAGCGAAGATTTTGTCAACAAAATCCGATGAGTACCTAGGTATTTAAATTATTAATTAAATCTGACTGTAGAACTACCTACTATTGCGTGACTATTAAAAAATTCAATAATGTTACTATTTCAATTATTAATGTTGTTTTTTATTTCATTGTACATAGTACTTATTGTTTACGTTAATATTATTATTATTCTTGTTATTTGACTGACGTGTAAATTGTATTTAACAATAAATTGATTATTCTGAATATTCTCTTTATAACGCCATTCTTTACGGTCCCTTGCAATTCTTATCCATTGATTTGACCATCGGGCGGGTTCAAGTCGCCGAGCCTCTCTTAGCCATCATTCGGTAAAGGCGAATAGATAAAAAAAATAACGCGATATTTTTCCGCAGCGACGGAATTTTATGCCCGACGGCAAAGTGAACAAAGTTTACTTTCCTGAATTTCATTTCAGAAGAAACCCTTTAGGTACGTGACTTATTGTGGTGATTAAATATTGCTAGAGATATTGAGTCGCATTTAATTAAATGGTGCCTATCTAGTAGTACACTATGCACTACTGTCTTTTTCTCTACAAAGTACAAACGACACTCACGCGTATGAATTATATCTGTAGTCTTCCTCGATTTGCGGCTGTCGAGCCTGGTAGGGATCAGCTCCATAGTCCGGCGGCATCATCGACCAGTTGTTCTCATAGTTGTAGTAATCATAACCCATCTCCTCTCCCATCATTCTCATCATACACTTCACACACTCCACTTAGACGACTGATCTCTTTCACCGATAAAATCGCGTATTGCCTGAAATCTGCGCAGATAACGTAAAACTTAATTGCTTGGTTATAGAAACGCGTTGTCGGCAGGACCGCGTCCGATCATATCAAGTGATCGATGCCTCAACTGCCCTTATCAATAAAATTGCATCGTTATCATATCTAACAGCTTTTCCCCGATAGGGACTTTTATACGAGCGGCGACACCGACCAATATTGCAGATAGTTTTATCTAAGTCAGATGTGGGCAACGTGAAATTGTCAACGGAGGTAATGTTATGAAATCCTGATGATGGAATTATCTTCCGATTAAGTTATAGGTTAGCAAAAGACACGATCGTCAATGATAAACTTCATAGTTACCTACGTATACGTTTGTTTTTGTTGTTTGTGTAGTGTTGATACGAATGTATTAACGAAAGCAACTTGACCAAATCGTTAGCTATGGAGGATTATAATATCTACTCAGCTAGGTAGGTAACCTACATCATACAAAAGCAATTAGACAAAATTACTATAAACCTTTCGTAATCGCCATTATGCTTTATCTAAATCGGTATTTTTTTTTATTTGCTTTTTGTGGCATTAGTACTGCGGCCGTCACAGGTCTATTGTGATCGCAAATCGGCACATACCCAATGAAATATATATATTTTTTACATCTCATTAACTAAAACTTTTCTAAGAACGGCTCTGAGGTAAAACATTCAAACAAAATAAAAATCGAGTTAGATAAAACAATCAGAAGCATCAGGAGATTTTTCTAAAACCGTTGAAAGCTAGAAATATTGTAATTTTCTGTTACCTTGCCAAACTGTAATCCCCGGTGACAACAATGTCTGTAGGTCGGTACCCGCAATGTCACCACGCTCAAGGTAAAGGAGAGCCAAACTGAAGTGAACCTTGAGTAACTCATACGAAACTTTACTTAAAATGACACAGAATAAAAAAAAGACACTAATAAAATTATCCGGCTATAATAATTCATATAATATTTTTCTAACCCTCTTTTGGTTTGAAAACACGGATCTAAATATCGACATTTTGTGTTTAACCAAAAATAGAGCAACTGTTTTCTCCTCTTGTAAATGTTATGCCGTTTCGTTGTTATTTCTGTCCAATAAGCGTGTAATAACTTCTTAATTTATTTTATTCGTATTATTATAGGTAACTACTATCCCGGTGGAGGGCATTGGTACGCCATCACACAGGTAAACCTTAGTTTGGGTACCAATGTTATCATCCATCAAGGAATGACATAATATTTAAGATCTTAAGTATAATTGCTTTTTTTCATGTAACTGTAATGTTTGTAAATCATAATAAATTTCAATATCAATGTAGCTTCTCTAGAATAGAGTGAACGATACATTTGGTAGGTACATCTTTTTGCACAATAGTTCCGTAAAGTAAAAGTTCACACACTCTACACATATTAAATGAAGAAATTTCAGAGTTCAGAACTTATGCAAGCATATCTTTAGGAATAACGAGCAATGTATAAAAATCAAATACTAGAAAAAAAATACGATCTTCTCTAGTTTTATGGGCAGGTATAATTCTGTTTAAACCGCGTCGGCCCCAAACTTTAGCAAACATTTTAAATGACCAAGCATATAAAACGGACGTTCTTTACAATACAAAAAGGTGTGTGTGTTTACCTCTGGTGGGACTCGAACCCACAATCCTCGGCTTAGGAGGCCGATGCCTTATCCATTGGGCCACAGAGGCTGTTGTCGAGCGGCGTGAACAAGCCGACACATGCTGAGCGGGTTACGTCACCGTGACGACACGTTATGAGATAGTGGATGGCCTTAGCGCTGATTAATATGTTATTTTGGTCAAACGTTGATAGTGGCTTAGCAGCGAGCATAGTTTGTAACAAAAATATTATATTTTAAAATACTACTTTACATCGCCTAATTTGTTAGTAACAACAGGCAGTTATTTTTGTACATTTGAAGACAACATTGCCATTGAAAAACAGGTTTTCAGTCTATCTATGATTAAAATTATAACTTAACATTATGGAACGTTGACGAGTCTTGTTCGTTCTAGAGCGGTAGATACCTACTTATCGCAAATTCCATGCATATTGTTTGGTAGAGTCCACACAATGAACTCTACATTAGATATATTGTATTTCCATAATGCAAAAATTTCATGCGCAAGCGCATGCTAACGAAACCGTGAACTATTCAAGCTTAGGTGGCGTAGCTGCAAAAAAGTACCTTACTCTTACTATAATAGACTATCATAATCACGAGTATATGGATATTGAGATCAATTAAACAGAAAACAACTTTTCAAAATGGCGGAGGTTATTTTACCTTTGATGTCAGGTTGTGTTAACAAACTGTGAATAATAAGCAGTTTGGACTGCATACCTCCTGTGTTGTGTGATCAGAGTAAGCCATATATGCTTTTGAGGTTAGAGGTTGCTTGTTTGTTTGTTACCATTTATCTCTGAAACGGCTAATACGATTGAAATGCAGTTTTTTGCAATCGATTTATATGACTTCAAGGTTGGTTTTATCGCCTATACTTCGGGCAAAATAGAAGATGAATAACAGGCCAGGTTTTAAAAATGCATAAATTAACTTGCGTGTTTAATCAATAGGTACGCGCTTTAAATTCAGATCTTCTGCCCACACTCTGGCTTTCGCTCGCGTTGTATCCAAAGGCATTTGCCTTATTCCAGTTGGAGATTTATATCGATTCCGAACCGCAAATCTCAACGAAAAGCTTTAGCATTAAGTCTAGGTGGACTAAATGCTTTTACTGGGAATTTTCGCCTTTTCTAAATTATGCAATAAAGGGTTGATAATTAAATAAATCGCTTCGTACGTAACGAAATTATCGGTAACGAAAATCCATAATTCGACGATCTCAGATGGCATGGCGGGTGAATAGTCAGCTACAGCGCAAGAGGTGCCGTTTCGTTACTCGCTGCGGAACAAATGTCTGCCGGGTCTGATGTTGTGTACTGTACTTGTAGTTCCTGATATCCACGACACAGGGAATCCTAGTATTGAGTAAACAAGTATTAGGAAGTAGAATGAAAGCCATGATTGAGCTGACACAAGTTTATATCTTTACCCGCCACGTAGCACGTATAAGCGTATATAAGCGATGCATAGGAAGTTTTAGTGTGTTGGTTTGATTGTTCGTCTGTTACCATTTATCTCCGAAACGGCTTATTAGATTGCAATGCGGTTTTTTGCAATCGATGATTGAAATACAAGTCGGCGATTTTCAAATTTGTATTTTTTTACTGTTAACCCTTGGGCATTATTATTATTATTAAGTAGGTTTCCGCTAAAAGGCATATTTTTAAGGTCAAATTATACAAAAACTTATTTATAAAGACTATAATATATTAAATTGATTTACAATAACACAAAAGTTTATACAGAGTTATATATCAGGTACCTATATTATTAGATAGTTAATTATACAAAATAAACCTGATTACTTTACAAAAATGTACAGCGCGCTTGCATTAGAGGGTTAATATAATTTAATAGATTTTTTTTTAAATTACATTTTTACTTAAGATCTTATGTAAAAGGTATCCATTTTCCATTAAACCACTTAACTGTATCTTACATATTCCGTTTTGCATTACAACTAGGAATGCATTTACATAATAAAGCGTGTTGTTTTTCGTGTATTTAGTTTAGGTACATTTATCATACTGATAGATTATGTAAACAGCGAGATCTCCGAGTCAAGTTGACGAATCGGCCTGGGATTTAGACAAAGACTTCATGCTTACTTTTCCATTCACGCAAATGCATATTTGTCAATAAAAAACTGTCACGTAACATTTCCACAGCTAATGTAAATCCCATACAATTCAATCATTTCGCAGGCGTTAATTTTAACAGAAAGTGGTATTTGTCTAGACCCCTGTATATTTGTCCGACAATAACTCCCGAAGGGTTATCCAATCCTCATGGAATTTAAAATCTTTATTACAGGAGATGACACAATCTTTCAAAAAATAAGTGCCCAACCTCTTGCGTCTGTATCATAGTAGCCAAACAAACATAGTCGTCTTGAAAAAGGTTATGGCTTCCATGATCCAGTCGTGGACTAGCGGCTACATATGATAAAATAGGATCAAATACATAATAAATACACCCTGACCCCACACTAGGATTCCCTGTAACGTGGGTATCAGGAACTATGAGTACCATGGTGTAAGGGTGTTACCCTTACCCGGAAGCTGCAGAACATACAAACAAATGTCAAATGCGGGAATCGAACCCGCACCTCTTGCGTCTGAGCCGGGTACTCTACCATCGCGCCGCCGCGCCGCCGAGGTCGTCAGGTTATAGTACTAGATGTATTTATCATGTCTACAAGAATAGTGCACGATCTCGCCGTTGGGGTATCGCACGAAAGCGCTCTGGTTGTTGAATCGTTTCTTGCAGGCGGGACACACGTCGTAGTCGTTGATCACAACACTCTTCGATTCGTGGAACTGTTTCATTTCTTGAACCTGTAATATATTATTCAATGGTTATTTAGGTGCATTGATCAACGAACACATTTTATTCCAAAACCTATCGTGAATATGATTCATTCATATTGTAAAACGGGAGTCGAAACTTAGTCAGTGAATTCTTCGATAGTACCGTATGTGAGAATTCCCGTTTTACAATATGAATAACACACTTACGGTTTAAGATCATTTATTTCTCAAAAAGATTTACAATATAAATCGCTTACTGAGAAATCACAATATTCTTATACTACTTAACAAGTAGGTACTAAGATGCATTTTAGATGCAGTGAGAGTAACATGCATGGCTAGGTAAGTAGGTAGGTAAGGGACCTACCTACACAAACAGAAAAAAAAACTCAAAAAACACAGAAACAAACCTAACATACATAAGATATTTCTAGATTATGTAAAATTTAACTAGTTTCTACCCTCGCTTCAATAACGTGGATAAAAACTAATCCTCGTGAGCGTAGCCTACAATACTTCTAATTTATATCGGCAAGTTCGTTATAGTTTTAATCTATATCGAATTACGTCAGTAATACATAAATCTATCGTGTGTCTTGTCAGAATAACAATCTGGTGTCTAAACAAATACCACTTTCTGTTGGCCTGCGGAAAGATTGAATTGTACAGAAATGACATTAGCTGTGGTAATGTCACGTGACAGCTGCCAAGTTTTACCTTGAGGAATTTGCGTTAGCGTGAGGAAAAGTAAGTGTGAAATGTCTTCACACACAGGCCAATTTACTTAAAGTTAACTCATATTCTGGTGATTCAACAGCCTTTAGGAGTCCATTGCTGGATATAGGCTGGACAAAGAGTGACATAACGATCAATCTTGGGCCATCTCCATACACCGACAATCCGCAACCTTTATGATGTCATCGGCCCATTGGATGGAGGGCCTTTCCGCACTGCGTCGTCCTGTTCGTGATCGCTATTCTAGCAATAATGTCCTGCCCACTTCAACTTGCTAATTCTAAGAGCTATGACGGTGCCTTGAATTCTATGGATACCCTCGTTTTATCACTTAGTGTAACTGCGCGCAAAGCGCCAAAGGTTGTCTGGAAGAGATCCACCTATTGAACCTTGTATGTTTATGAATTCCGGTGTTTTTGTATATTTATTTGATGCGCAATAGAGTTTACCTATCTATCTCGTTTCATAAACTTTTTATTGTGCATAACACCAATTTACAGTACAAACACAGAAACATAACAAAATAAATGCACAATCAGCTTATTTGTGAGACCAATAGTTAGCGACCAAGTCTCAGTGCCATATGTTATCACTCACACGCACTGATTGAAGACAACCGCCTTGAGGCTAAGCGGTATATGTGAAGAGAAGATAATTATATTATCATCATTTATAATCGCAGAATTTAGTAACTAATAGTCTTAGTAACTAATAGTTGATTTGATAACAAAGTTTCCCCAACGATACCCGACCGAGTTGGCTGACCTCTTAGTTGAAGTTTTACCTACATGGTTGAGTTATTGGACCTAAATTCGATAATATCGATCATAATATTTATTGGCACGAGTGCCACATGGACATTTTAAGGCCTACCTGTTAAGAGAGGATATTGAGGTCTCTGAGCACAGTTAACTCAATTAGTTTTAGTGAACTCCGAATTAACTTTTAGTGAACTTTGAATGTTTTTTTTTATACTTACTTGCACATGCTCCGCATACAAAAGTCCTTTGAGGATCTGCATTCGTCGTTTTAACGTCAGCTGGCTGTCTAATGCGCTCTCTAGGAAATGCTTGAGCCGACTGAGGGGCACTGAGTCTGGCAGCACTGATAATGCCTGTGGAAACATAAGAGCAATTCACAATAACTATGGGTCTGAGGGGCACTGAGTTCGGCAGCACCGATAATGCCTGTGGAAACAGAAGAGCAATTCACAATCACTATGGGTCTGAGGGGCACTGAGTCCGGCAGCACCGATAATGCTTGTGGAAACAGAAGAGCAATTCACAATAACTATGAGTCTGAGGGGCACTGAGTCCGGCAGCACCGATAATGCCTGTGGAAACAGAAGAGCAATTCACAATAACTATGAGTCTGAGGGGCACTGAGTCCGGCAGCACCGATAATGCCTGTGGAAACAGAAGAGCAATTCACAATAACTATGAGCCTGAGGGGCACTGAGTCCGGCAGCACCGATAATGCCTGTGGAAACAGAAGAGCAATTCATAATACTTATGGGTACGCACACACGTGTAACGAAAGTTGTGCATACTGACACCTAAGCACTAGCACCAGACTGGTTTTTAATACATATTCCGTGACGGTATATTTTTATGTGCGATCGCTTCATAATAATTATGTACCTACAGTATAGTTTATAATGTTAATTCACCTACTTATTACTTATGTTTTTGTTGTGTATTTTGTTTCAAATACAGTAACACATCGAGAACCTAGTGTCAAGTCAAACCTCACATAGGTTTTAAGATACTACTAACTATTGTCCCTACTCAGTTTGTTAAATCCTACTAATATTATAAACGCGAAAGTTTGTGAGGATGGATGTTTGTTACTCTTTCACGCAAAAACTACTGAACGGATTTTGATGAAACTTTATAGTAATGAGCTTATACATCAGAATAACACATAGGCTACTTTTTATCCGGGTACCACGCAGTGCAAGCCGTGGGCAGAACTAGCTCCTGAATAAAAAAACATAAGTTTTCTTTAAAAAGATGGATATAAAACAATATTTTCATGAAACTTGTGCTGACTTCCGATTATACTGAAATTAAATGAAATTGAAGAAAATAAGGTGTTTGAAATTATAACACATAAGTAGGTAGATGAGTTGCCACGAAATGACAATGCACAGGAGTAGATTTGTAGCGCAGTGGGCGAAGGCCCGCTTGAGATGCAGAATGTTGCGGGTCAATTCCCGGCACGAGACAAATGTTTGTATGATATGCAAATATTTGTCTCGGGTTGGGTGTTTTTATGTATTTACAAAAAAAATGTATACATATAGGTAGTATATCAGTCATTTAGTTCCCATAACACAAGCTCTGCTTACTTTAGAGCTAGATGATGTTTGTGAAAAATGTCCAGCATTATTTATTTATAATTATTATTTATTTATAATTTTATCAGTCGGATTTTCAGTCGAACGTCGCCGACGACTGACCAAGCGCACGCTATTCAAATCATACATATTCTTGGACACCTGTATCAGTAAATTAATTTTATTTTATTGCAAAAACTATCGTGAACTTCACTATTCATATTGTAAAAATGGGAATTTTCACGTACTGCACTATCGGTGAAGGCCCCGACTAAGTTTCGACCCATTCCGAGAGTCTTCAGCAGGGTGAGTGATCGCGACTTTCTCCCTCCGCGTCGCGTCGTGCACGACGACGAAACTTAGTCGGTGCCTTCACCGATAGTGCAGTACGTGAAAATTACCGTTTTTACAATATGAATTAATTTAATATTTAAAATCATAGTACGACACAAATAATTTGGTTTCGCCTTTGGGCTTGTTATGTGCATACTTACTTTAATTGGCGATATTTTATCAGCATGTTTCTCCAGTATACTGAGAGCCGTCTCCAGGTCCGGGGTCGAGGTGTTCGGGTGTCTCGGTATGTTAATCAGCGGGCCGCTCAATGCGCCGCCTTGCTCCGGGTTCATGAGAATCCGCATGAGTATTACATAGACATCTTGGTTCTTTTCACTTGTTGCGCATACGTTTTCGCAGTATCGGATACCTCTTTCGACATCACCTAAATTAATGTGAAATTCAGTCTCATCAGAAAATACGTTTTAATTCGTACAAATTTGTAAATTCAACCCAAACAAAAAAAAACGTAGAATCATAAATTCTAAGGTAAGAAAGAACAATCAGTTAGTGTTCTAATAAGCTGCGATGGGCTTGCATTGCAACCTGTCACGTGGAATGCTGACTACTTGCAAAAATACGGGCAGGTGCATTTTATGTTTGGACGTGCCTCTGACTACCCCCTGCTTAGTATCTTCAAAAATAAAATAATACGACTGGAAAATAGTCGTTAGCGTGTTATTTAGTACATTTGAAATTCAAAATCTTAATAAGCCTTATCGCTTCATATCGGTTTTTTTCACAATGTTTTCCTACACCGTTTTAAGCGCGTACATTCATTTCGAGATTAGAAAATAATATTTTGTTACTCGACCAGGTTCAAGCCCAAGAACTTCGTATCGGAAGTTCGCTGAGAAAACACACTATGGCACGAGAAATACCAGTACAAAAATAACTAACCCAAAATCAGTATGTAGATGGCAAGCGCTTGTTCGTGCCTACCCAGCTTCCCCAACACAATAGCTCTCTCCTCAAACAAGCTATCATACGGGAAATGCAGTAAAACACGTTCCGGCGTATAGTGTTCAGACTTCTCAAGGAACGCAATCAATTTAGACTTTGTATGCTGCAATTCTTCTTCTGTTATATTCGCTTTAGCTGTGATCTTCGCTCTGTAGATATTTATCAAAGCATCGTGGTATAGCGGGTTAGAATCGTTCCATGTATGTAGAACGTGCTCAAGATATGGTATCACTAAAGAGTCGTGCTCTCGCAATAAATGGTCGAGTACTTTTGCGCGCGGTAGATTTTCCACTTCCACTATGTCTTCTGTGAAAATCTTCAGTCCTTCCTCGGGATATTCTTTTAGTATCCAATCGGAGAATTTGAAGATGAGGTTTATGTGATCGGCTCCTGCAACAAGCATTCATTGGTTTCAATATGTTGTTGGAATCATTGTCCCTTTGATGATTCAGTTTGAATATTACGACCAAATACTGAAACGCTAATCAAGATTTTAGTAGAGTTAGAAAGAGATGGAGTAATGTATTGAGTTGCCGTTTTCTCATTGTGAAATCGAGTCGTGTCGTCCCCGTGAATGTTGAGCAGTATTTCAGTATTAGGCGGTTGAGTACGGTAAGCGTCACAACTGGTTACCCACTGGCGTTTAAATATCTACTTTATGAGGATAGTATTTTTAATGAATACTATCTTTTAATAATCTACCCACCTATACTGAACCTAAACAATTCTAGTTGCGAATCTTTTAGTAGGCATGGTATAATCTAACTTAATAATAATTGGTTTTGTCACTTATTTTTACCTATTCTGGATTAGTTTATAACGCACGCTCACGTATGCAACTATTTAAGTACCTACGCAATGTTTTTAGTTATAAGTTCTAAATAAATTATAAATTCTTATGAGAATAAATTCTTAAACCAGAATAAAATTATTCAGTTTTTAAATTAAATTTATTATTTGCTGTAAAATTGACATTACGAGTCTATCGAGCTCAAAATTCAGCGCCCTAACGTGGTTCATGTACCTACATATTTCTATATAATTTTAAGACCTCGGAAAATTAAGTAAAATGAATAAAAACAATAAATAAATAAGAAACATGTTTTTTTTATTTCATCATTAGTTGTATTGTGTCTTAGGGTTTACCTCAGAACATAAACAAAAAATTACCTCGAGCTACAAATCGACGTTCTAAAGAAAAACAAGTGTTCTTACCAAGATGTTGTAAATAGTTCTTAGTTCCTCGATACCCCTCAAGACTGGAGTCTGGTTGCTTCGACTGATCTCTAAGCAGCTGCAGCGCTTTAGTGTGCTGTCCTTTGGTCTGGTACAGTATGATGAGTTCGCTGTGCTTCCCGTGTTGCAGCAATGTCTTTTCCGCTTCTTCGAGGCGACAGTTGTTTAGACGAAGGAGAGGGGCCACGAATGCGTCGTTCGTCTGAAAAATATAACATCATTTGAAAAGTGCAGTTCGTAGTGGCACTCTAAAAATAAAAATAAAGTAACATGTGAAGAAAATGTTGTGAAGAAATCGACATTAAGGCTAAAAGGCACACGAGCTGTGCTGGCGTAGTGGGCGGCGCTGTGACTTCCGATCCTGAAGTCGATGGTTCGAAAACGGTCTTATTTCAATTCTAATATTAAGTAGCGGAACTTAGATATGCATTGGGGTGTTTTGTTCATATAAAATGCCCTTATCAAATTCGGTTGTGCACGAATGGATATTTCTACATCAAAAATGTATGTGTGTATTAACACGTGCGCAGAACGGTGAAGGAAAACATCGAGAAGATACAGGCATGCCCAAAAATTTTAAGGCAAGTGCCATCAATTAGTGTTCCAATAAGCTTCGATGGGCTTGCAACCTGTCAAGTGAAGTGCTGCTTACACAACACGGGCATGTGACTAATATAATTTTTGAGAACGTGCCTTTAACTACCCCCTACTCGGTATCGTCAGAAACACACATAGGATATTTAAGGATATCCATCGTAGGGAATAAAGTTTTTTTTTTCTTTAATACTTTTTATAATGCTCATTATTCTAGATGTCGAATTAGATATACGGTTGTTATATAGCCACCCTGCAAAAGGTCAGTTACCAGCGTCATTGACGCGTAGCTTCAAAGCAATTACTAGGAAAATTCAAATCGATCATCGGAGGTCGCTGTGACATCTTTTGCGTAAAGTGCCTCTAAACCGGCCATAACTTTTGGTACAATCAACATTTTACCTACTCCTACTTAGTCAGAAGGTTTATAAAAGTACTAGCTTCTGCCCATGGCTTCGCCCGCGTAGTACAAAAAGTACTATATAATAAAAAGATAAAAAGTAGCCTATGTGTTATTTTGATGTATAAGCTATATTACTGTAAAGTTTCATCAAAATCCGTTCAGTAGTTTTTGCGTGAAAGAGTAACAAACATCCATCCTCACAAACATTGACGTTTATAATATTAGTAAATTTTTTACCTGTAAATAGCACTTCAGCAACGTTGTATCTATCAGTTCCATTTGCTGCGTCAAACTCCTTTGGCTGCCCGCATTCTCCTGACCAGTAATGGCCGCTGTCGAACTCTTCCCGATTTTTGTCCTCAACTCCACTAGGTATTCTATTAGCGCATTCAAAGCATCTTCTAGATCCTTCCCTTTTAGTTTAGAATCGTTTTCAGTATCCGTTCTGCCGTCTAATTCGGGGAATAGTTTAATCACGTCGGCTGGGTCAGTGTTTAGTTTTATGAATTCTTTCATGGATAAGGCATATTTTTTGGCGTCGAAAAGTTCGAGGGCGTGAAGAGTCTGGATCGAGTGTATCCTCTGCCTTCTCTCTTCGTCTGAGCAATCTGACAGGCCCTGAGAAAAAAAAATAGACAGGGTAGTTTGGACGTCAGGGGTAAAGGAATAGAGGCATTGACGCGCATTGTTTATCTCTGTCTCTCGTGTTAAAAATATTAAATCACATTCGCTTATGGGCGGCGCATCAATGTCTAACCCTCTTATTCATAATCATTCACTAACTTTACCATGTCGATAACTCTAACCCTATCCTTTTCGAACACTAAACAAAGGATTGAGGGAGACAACTTTTATCACGCTACTAAAAGTTGGCGAGTTATTATGAATAAGAGGGCTAATGTCTTCCTATCTGACGTCTAGATCTGTAGTCATCAAGATACCGTACAATCGCGTAAACGGATCCATTTGATCCAATTGTTTTCAAAGGACTAAGTACTTACAATCGCAAGTAGGGTAATTGTCTCCCGACGATCATGTTTCTTTAACGTAAAGGGCATTTTTGTTTGCCAATTTCACGAAACCTAATTTTTGTTGCAATAATAACCTCTTAATTTTTTGGTTAGTTGTTAAACTCAACGATACTTACATCCAAAAGTACAATAATTTTGGCCACATTCTTAGTGGGTTTAGTACGAAAACTACGAAACATCGAGAATACAAAACAGGTGTTTTTCAAACAAAATACAAGCACGTATTGATTCGTTTTAAAAATCCTTGTGCTTACTTTATCGAGTTGTCACGGTGATAACGTTTAGATTTTTATTTTCACATCATTAGTGTTGATCATTAGTTTACTATTATATCAATACAAAAACAATGAATGCATAAAAAGCAAAACAGATCGTAGTCACTATTTTACAATCAAACAAATTGTTACGTTTTGTTTTAAGCATTCTGTGCACTACCAACACATCTTTTTCCACAATACACAAAGTTTATCTGGATTAAGTTCGCCTATGTACTACTATTTTCTGCAATAAAGTATTTTCTATCCATCTATCTACGTTTTAAGTAATGCAAGCATAACTTAAAACGTCGTCTTCTTTAGCACAGATCTGGGGTCTAACCATGAAGTCTTATAGCGATTCAGTTTAGGCAAAAATGTCAAATCCCGCTTTGCGAATGACAAAGCTTTAACTACGCCATAGCGTCCTCAATCGCAAAGCAGAAAGTGACACCTTTGGCTAAACTGAATCGCTATAAGACTTCATGGTTAGGCCCCTGGTCGAGACATTATAGATTTTGTATTGTGTCTGGAATCCCAAAAGCCGTAAGGTCAAATTTAAATAGCGTTTATGATCGTAAGTCACTTTTTAAACATCTATGTCACTTAAGAATTTTTTTATCGTTACGTGTATGTAAATTAAAGCAGTTTTGTTGAATTTTGCGTATTTTATGCTTTTCAATGTTATAGCGTTTTTGTTAGATATAAATGAATAAATAAATATGACTGCAAAACAGATTTTTATTTAAGAGGTTGTTATTTCTTTTGCATTTTTAATAAACACTTAAATAAAAGCACAACACACTGAGTCGTTTACTAGAAGCAACTGATCACAATTTCCTGTCTTTTTAATGGTTGGATGAACCTTCCTTTTAGGAAAAAAGATGATAAAAACACAAGCTGTGATTATTTCAGAAGTTTGAGTTATTTCGGCACGTACACTATATATTATAGGAATGTCTAGATATCATGGTTTTAGTAGAATTGACTACGGAAAAATCTGATGACTTTGCCATAACCGTCCTGTGTCGCATAAAACTATACTAAAACCTTGAAATTATATTAAAAAATGGAACAAGGAAAAATATTCACATATTAATGTGTTTGTTAATATTAATTATCCTCATGTGTCATGTGATTTGTATATAACCAATCCCTAACTTCGAATTATTTGAAATTATGAAAAATATTTTTTTTACCTATTTTCACACTACCACAAATGAATAAGTACATGAAAAAATTATAATAATAATAATGCTGGACATTTTTCACACAGCATCATCTAAGCCCAACCTAAGCAGAGCTTGTATTATGGGAACTACATGATTGAAAAAATTTAGGAAAAAAAATAGTGTATACTTTTTTTGTTAATACATATTATACATAGAAAATACCCAGACCCGAGACAAACAATAGCTAATCAAACAAACATTTGTCCCGCAGCGGGAATCGAACCCGCAACCTTCTGCGTCTCAGGCGGGCCTTCGCCCACTGCGCCACAGAGGTCGTCAACATTTTGACTTATACATACTTCAAACATTTTGATATTAATTCACTAAACTAGTACTAGAGCCTCATTGGCAGGCAAAAACCGTTTGGGTTATAGAACTTGCGGATGCGTAAAATCCAAAACCCGTTTGGTAACTTACCGTCAAATTAATCGCTATTTGGAATTGTTTGTCTTTCAATAGCTGTGCCAATTGTTTGGTGACGTCCACTAAGCTCAGACACCAGACTTGGCCAACTGAAGCCACGTATATCAGGCCTCTTTTGCACCTGGAATACAATAAAACGTTACCTACTTTGACATTTACAGCCCCGGTTTTAAAAAAAAATACATGTATATACAAATATTTTATCCTTTTTTTTATATGTATATTTTGTGGTAAATTTATGCGTAAAATATCCTAAAATGATTTTTAAATAATCTATACTAATAAAAAAACTGAACAACTAGTTTTTTTTTTGTTTGAACGCGCTATCTCTGGATCTACCAGTCGGAATTGAAAAATCTCTTTTTCGATGCATAATTTTCGAGGAAGTTTATCTACGACTCTTAGGAGCCGAGAAAAAGAAGTAATAGTGCGGACGGGCGATGCGACGCGATGGGCTGGGGGCAGGCGTGGTACAGCTAGTATTCATAATAAATCAATAAACGCCCAACAGATACATACATAGTTTTGACCCCACACTACGATTCCCTGTATCGTGAGTTTAAGGAACTACGAGTTCCGTGGTACCACATCACACAGACCCAGATATCTGCTGAACATACAAGCATTTGTCTTGCAGTGGGAATCGAACCCGCAACCTTCTACGCCTACGGCGGGCCTTCGCCCACTGCGCCACAGAGGTCGTCATCTACTCGATGAGTATGAATCTGAGGATGTCCATCATGGGACGTACAGTTGTGAGCGTGTTTATTTTTTTTTAATAGTCTTACCTATACATCAGTCTTGCTCTGTTAGGCTCTGCGAGTGTCTGTATAAAGCGCTCTGGCTCAACTGTCTGTACGATGACTTTGTCTTGCAACAGTCCTAGGATGTAAGGTTCATCCCATACTGAAAAAAAAGTTTAATAAATTAATGAATTAAGAATATTTTTTTTTATTTCCAAAAAAAGGCTTACATAGGTACACTTACAATGTAATTAATTATATTTTTGTAACCTTATTTTTAAATGAGACAGTAGTAAGTTTATAAATGTACTAAAACCTTGTATGATGTACATACAGTCAAATACTTGGGTACCTTGCTCTAACTAAGTATAAAACTTGTGTTTAGACGCAAGGGATCCTCGCTCTGGCTTACAATAGACATTATCTACGTATAACAATGTATGAAAAGCTGTTATTTAGGAATACAAATAGTTATTTAGATAGAGATCAGGAAATAGCTAAAGAACTAAACTAAACTAAAGAAAAATTTCCTAAGTAGGTAGATTTATTATAGAATATATAGAGTTATAGATATATGATATGATATATATGAGCCCATGTTTTAGTTGCTAATATAAACTTAGCTACTACCTATTAAATATAGTAGGTAGGAGCTAGTTTGAAATTTAGGATATTTAGTGTTAGTGTTGTATGTTAGTGTATTGTGTGTTTGGGTGTGTTTGGGTGTGTGTGGATGTGAGTGTATGTGTTTTAGGGTGTTAGAAAATATAAGTTGGCATATTTATTTAATATAAGATCTTATCAAGATTGTATGTGTAGCAAATCCTCTGTTTGCTGGTAGTCCAAGCTAACCAGATATTTTTTTAATTTGTTTTTACATTCTAGTTTAGTTGATTTATAAATTGATATTTTTTTATTTATTTTGTTATATATGTATGTAGTTAAATAGGTTGAATGTTTTTGTGCAAATGAGGTTTTGCAATGTGTTGTTTTGTATATTTTGTGCGTTTGTCTTTTGTTAGTGGTGCTAATGTCTGGCTTAATTTTGTGTTGTTTAAGGATAATTTGTTGAATGAATAGTTGTCTTACAGATAATACTTCGCAATCATGGTAAAGCTGTTCAGTTGGATATATAAATGGGTAACTAAATGCTACTTTAAGGACTGCTCTCTGAGCCCTCTCAAGCGGGAGCAAGTATGTTTTAGGAATTCCACCCCAAGACGTTAGGCAATAAATCAACAGGGATTGACATAGTGCGTAATATGTATTTCTGAGTTGGTCTTTGGTTGCTGTGTGTTTGATAAGTTTGAAGATGGCAATTAGTTTTCTTGTCCTACCAGTCAACAAGTTAACGTGGGGCTTATAAGACATGTGCTGATCTAGCGTGACACCTAGGTATTTGATACTATTACAATTTTCGAGTGGTGGACAGTCACAAGTAAAACGACAGGTCGTAAACTGTAGGCAGTGTATAGTGTGAGCTTTTATAGAGTGGTTTGCTAGATTCGGTAGTCCAGGTTTGCGCAAAGAGAAAGCTATATATTTAGTTTTAGCGGCATTTAGGGTGAGTATATTTTGGAATAGACATGTAGAGACTAAGTCGAAATTATTTTGGGCGTCTGTGTAGACTTGCTCCCAACTCTCTCCCTGAAATAGCAAGACTGTGTCGTCCGCAAATGCTAGGAGCTTACCATTTTTCATTTTGAGTACGCACAATTGGTTCATGTATGCCAGAAATAGAGTTGGGCCAAGTATAGAGCCTTGTGGGATCCCATAGGTAACCGGTACTTCGGAGCTAACGTATTCACCAATCTTCACGCATTGCGTTCTTTCACTTAAGTAGCTCTTTATAAGTGTAAGTTGGTTTCCGCGTATCCCTAGGGATTCCAGTTTGTCCACAAGTAAGGAAATTGAAACCGTATCGAAAGCTTTAGCCAGATCCAAGAAGATAGCTATGCATTTAGAGCCTTTATCTAAGCATCTTACAACGTAGCTATTGAGCTCCGATACGGCATCCGCTGTTGATTTTCCTTTTCGGAAACCATATTGGTTTCTGGAGATAAGATTATACCCTTCTAGGTATTTCACCAGCCTATTGTTCAGCGCTCTTTCCAGAATTTTTGATAGTGCTGGCAAAATTGATATAGGTCTGTAGTTGGTAACGGTATACTTGTCCCCAGTTTTATGAATCGGTAATATAATGGATTTCTTGAATGCCCTTGGAAAGACGGAAGTGTGGAAACTTAGGTAACAGATATGTGCTATGGGCGCGACTAGTGTATCTTTATTGTATTTAATTATTTTACTAGATATATTGTCCCACCCAATGGAGCATTCAGCCTTGAGGCAATTTATTAGAGCTAATATTTCGGTTTGATCAATGTCTAGGAGCCCAAATGAGTTTGGAGTTTCGTTCAATGTTTTCTTAGTTGTTAGTGGTATTGTGTTTTTTATGCATAATTTTTCAGCTAGATTTTTACCTACATTAGCAAAAAACTCATTTACTGAGTTTATTGCTTTAATTGGATCGTTTCCTTGTAAAAGGTCCTGTGCTAATGAATTTTTTGGCTTATAGTTAGTTATATTATTTATTACTTCCCAGGTTTTTTTGACATTGTTGCTGGCCTTTTCAAATTGCTCTTTTTCATATGCTCTTTTTAGTCTGTGGAGAAGTGAGTTGCAGAAATTACGGTATCTCTTGTAGATTATTTTCAAGTTTTCATTTTCGGGTGTTTTACGTACTTTATTATGGAGGTTGTCACGATGTTTCATGCATCTAATAAGACCCGGAGTTATCCACGGTTTTATAGGGGTTTTTCGTCGGGACACTTTACTGTAGGTACATCAGGATAATCAAAAATTAAGATCAACTTAAAACATAGAGCTCTGGCAGTCAGAGGTAATAATTACTATTTTATTATTCTCTTTATTCATTTCAAATCTCAAGCTTATGCCTGGGGCCTTTACAGGCATTAGTGGAGCCAAAGCTAACACTAAGAGACCCTTTGTAAATTATCATATAAAAAACGGAATTTTGTGACTGATGGTGACTGATGTAAACTATTGGAAATATGAGTGATAAACTAGGCTATTGCAGTAGTATATGCTTATGGTATGGTTGCAGGGCTATGTAGGATGAAATGGCACTTGCCAATTCTTACTGAAATTCAGATTAAATCATAGACAGGTGATGACTTGCCGTCAACTAAACGGGCCCCATAAGTCCCGCCAACGATAGGTAGCGTAGAGGTAACGTTGGTGTGAACGACTAAAGGGTGTCGAGAGGTGTGCTTATTTATTCTATACGGGCAACCTATGGATCAGCTATACCAAAAAAATAAATAAATAATGCTGGACATATTTCACACAGCATCATCTAGCCCCAATCTAAGCAGAGCTTGTATTATGGGACCTACACGACTGATATACTACTTAATTATGTACTTTTTTTTTGTAAACACATAGAAAACGGCCAGACCCAAGATAAATATTTATAGATCACACAAACATTTGTCCCGCAACGGAATAGACCACATACTATGAAAACACTATATTATTATATTACCAACATAACTACTGTGGCGCAGTGGGCGAAGCCCGCCAGAGACGTAGAAGGTTGCGGGTTTGATTCCCGCCGCGGGACATATGTTTGTAAGAACTACAAATATGTATTTGTCTCGCTTCTGGGTGTTTTCTATGTATAATATGTATGTAACAAAAAAAAGAATTACATAATTAGTATATCAGTCATGAAGTTCCCATAACACAAGCTCTGCTTACTTTGTGGCTAGATGATGCTGTTTGAAAAAGTGTCCAGCAATTTTTTAATTATTATTTACTAACACAGCATAATACATACTAACCAATGCAGGTAGGCGCTTCCTTCCACTTAATAGTTTGTTTAATTTCAATTTTATTGTCTTTAGCCTCTTCCACGAACACAGATGTCTGCTCGCGGCCGAGCAGGAAAGACGTCTCCGAGTACTTGGCTATAGTCGGCTCCAGGGACTTTGAGCTGCTTATTGGAAATAGCTCTTTGGGATTACCTGAAGATAGCTGAAAATTATATGTTGCACGAATTATGGCACTGAAACAACTGATAACAAGTGGCATTCATACATAAACTCAGACCTATTTCCTGGATGGGTAGATAGAAAAATAGAAAATAAATAGTACAGACTTTAAGATTGTTGTACAATGGGCGGTCTTATCGCTAATTAGCGATCTCTACCGGACAACCTTTCTATCTAAATATCCAAACTTTGACATTAATAATAATTAGAAGGATGACTTTTGGTTTAAAACTTACATCATAAAGCACATACTCTGCTTTGAACCCCACGCACAGGAATTGCTGTCCCCACGCCAGGACCTTAGGCACGTCCGACATGGTGAAGTCGAACAGGTGCTGCTTGAACTCGCCATTCTTCCCGTAGAACAGTTGGAGTTTCCTCCTCACAGCCACGCAGAGACGAAGCACGGAGCTGGACTCCCCAGTCATTGATGTTGCAGGCTGGTTATGGGAATTCATTATTCGTTTGCAGAAGATGAAACACGCTTTTTTAACAGTTTGGAGCCGGTACTAATATGTTTAGACTATTGGCGCCGATTCTGTAGTACACCAACTAAACTTAATTTAAACTGTCACTCTATTTTACTGATAGTGTACACAAGAAAGAGATGGCAAGAATTTTACTCCTGTCAAATCAGTTTACGTGCCGTTTTTCTTCGTGTTTATAGTCAGCATGTTTTTAAATTACGACTAAATTTGTATGGAAAACTTAAATCTGACTAATTTGACAGCACTAAAATGGAAGCTATCTCTTTCTTGCTTGCACTATCAGTAAAAGAGAATGACAGTTTAAATTAAGTATCAAATCAAATCATTTATTGTTTGTGAATTTAGGTAAGTGTCACATAAAGGTGGTAAATTAAAACTATTTGCATCACCACATTCTGCCCTTAGGCTTACAAACATTAAATTCACATTAGGTACTTACCTATTTTAAAAACAAGTTTAGTTGATGTACTACAGAATCGAGTCCATTGTCTACAAACTCAAGTTTCAACTCGAAAAATTTATTTGAAAACTTTTTACTAGCTTTTATTAAACTTGCAATGTTTGTACTATGTTAGTTTGTTCGTTTAGGTCAAATCTTGCAAGCTGAATTAGAACCACTTCATCTTATACTATGGAGTTGAATTTTTACATGTTGGTTCAGTTCCGATGATTTTATGGTAAGCATGACCTGAATCGACATCCAGGATTAAATCCAGATAACAGAACTCTCCAACTGTCAACATGACAGACACGATATTTTGTGTAGGCATTTTATTATGATAGCTAATTTTAAGTTTTATCATGACATTGTTGCTGCACTCAGGGTTAAAAGCTTGTATTTGAATACGTATTTTTAACAGTTAAATGGTTATGTTAAGTACACCTAGTAAAACTAATAGTGATTTGTCTAAACAAACCACTATTAGTATACTATGGTTAGAAAAAAATATATAGTTTAATTAAGTTAACCTCGATAGCGCGGAGAGTGAGTGTCAGCTGCAACGCAAGATGTGCGGGTTCGATTCCCGCTGCGGGAACAAATGTTTGATGTTCTGCAGATATTTTGTCTCTGGCCTGGGTGTTGTGGTACCACGCTCGTAGTTCCTGATACCCAATACACAGGAAATCCTAGTCTGTGTTCAGGACTATGAAAAAAAATCTCTCAACATGTTTTTCTTAATTGGTTTATGAGATTTTGATATCTGACATAGCTCTAAAATTTAACGTTATTTTGATATATAAATAAATTTATCTCACCTTATTATCTAATGCAAAAAGTGATGCACCTTTCGTTTGTTCAAATGTTTTGATGATGGGGAAATTGCTACTATTCATTTTGTGTGTTGACAGAACTGAATCTGTTAGACATAGGAGCAGGTTGTCTTCTGCAAATTATTATATAAATTATTACTAGCAGAAGATTTGTCAGCTGTCCCTATCCACAAAGATTTGCTAGAAAAAACTCTTGTTAGGTTTAAGCTCGCCTTTGTACATGTCCTATATGTAAGTTTTCTGTCTGTATTATCTGTGTGTACAATAAGGAATAAAGAAGACCCACTGCCTGGCCCACGGCTTCGCCCGCGTGGTACCCGGATAAAAAGTAGCCTATGTGTTCATCAAAATCCGTTCAGTAGTTTTTTGCGTGAAAGAGTAACAAATATCCATCCTCACAAACTTTCACGTTTATAATAGTAGTAGGATCTTATATGTTATAATGCAGCTATGATATCTGTTTGCAGTACCAACATTTTGTATTAGGAAGCATGCGATGTTACACACTGCAGCGATAATGACGGGATAGGAGTAGGCAGTAGGACGCAACAGCGCATTGCGTTCATATTCACTGTTATAATGCAGCTGTGTAGGGGGCCTTTATTCTATAGCCATTAATGACCCCCACACTACTATAAGGCAAGGCGGCGACAATTTGCACAGACACATCGTTAATTAAAAGAATAATGTTATATCTTTTGAAACTTTTGTTCTTTTTTTACCAAGCCAGTTCCAACTTTCTATGCTCTATGCTCAATATTCACTTTTTTTTACATAAATTAGTGAAAATGAGGGTAGGGTAAAGAGGAGAACCCCTCAAGACAAATTAAACAGAATGTTCTGTTTAATTTAGTACAAATTAAACAGAACAATTAATTTAATGGACTAGCTGCTGCCACACCCATGTGGTATGTGCCTTTATATTATTCTACCTGTTCCAAATTTCATACAAATGGTTGCGGCAGTTACGGAGATTATTAGAAACATTTAAACATTCAAACCTTGACAGAAGGATATGCCACTGACAGAGCCACCGACTGACTGGTCTTATCAACGCACAGCCAAACCTACTGAGTCTAGAAAACTGAAATTTGGAACATAGGTTTATTTTATAATGTAAGCATGTGCTAAGAAAGGATTTTAGGAAATTTCCACTATAAGGGAGTAAACACGAGGGGGAACTTTGTATGAAAGTCTTTCTTCTTTAAACATATAAACATGAAAATTTGAATAAAAGCTACCAAACATAAAACTTTCTATTGGTAAAAAACATTATTTCACCAATAGAAACGTAATTATCAGGAAGTAATATAGGCTATAATTTATTTTCAAATATTGGAGATCCTAAAGAAAATTTCAATAATGTAACCCAAAGTAACAAAATTTTGCCTATAAAATTCATTATTTGGCATGCGCTGAGAAAACTATTGATGATACATAAAAATGATGTAAAAATAAAAGTTGTTTACATTCGTATCATAGTATTAATTCTTATTCAAATAAATAGTTTTATCATCAAGGGTATTTATGTAGCAGTAAAATACTTTTTATCCTGATATTCTCACGGAATCGAAACTTACGAAGGTGAAACCGCGTGGCGCAGCTAGTATATAAAATGACTTTTCATGGTGACCAATTTTGCAAAGTAAGTTGACGAAAACACAGTTGAGCCAATGTGTTGCGTTTCTTACAAATGGTAAGAGCTACTTTTTATCCATGAACCATGCAGGAGAAGCCTTGGGCACATTATGGTCTTAAATAATTTCTGATAAATATTTTTGACGCTCTGGTCAATTGCCCAGCTTGCCCTACCTAGATCAGGCCCCTAGACTTATTTCATCCATGTCAGTCAAACATGAAGTGTACACCAATCTCTAGATTGCATTAATCATTAATCTACCATCCGTAGATTGCAGGAAACAAAGCAGACAAAAAAAGCTTACCTGGTATAACTTCAATTTGCTGTATTGGTTTCTTACTGAAGTTTTTACAATAGTGCAAAATCTGCACCTCATACTTCTGATTGTTGCCATTACCAGAACACAAAGAGTACATCAACAAATGACCTTGTCGGGTCCCCAGCAGCAAGTTGTTATCTATTAAAAATATTGATGATACATAAAAACATAAATTTAAGAGTGAGCTGGAAATCAGACACGAAAAAGGTGTTGCCCCTAGAGCCCTAGTTTGAAGACCCCTGATCCATACTAAAAATAAAGCTGAAGAGTTTGTTTGTTTCTTTGTTTTTTATTGTTTCAATGTGCTAACCTCTGGATCAACCAGATAGATTTGATGAATTCTTTTTGCATTTGATAGGCCAATTCTTGAGGAAGATTATAGGCTATTTAACATCATGCTATGAGCCTTAGGAGCCAAGCAAAAAAAGGGGCTGTGGCAAAGCTAGTGAGAGATAATTCTGTAGATACCTACACAATAATGGCTAATACTACTATATGGTCTAGCAAAAGAGAAACTTTATGGACTCAATTGCCTGCAACTGAGACATTTAAATTCACCAATAAAGGTTTATTTGTACAATAGCATATTGCTGTGGCCTTGGCCTCCCAAAAGACCTAAGTCTGAGATATTGAATACTTATTTTTAGCTCTCTGACAAAAATCAGAAAATGAAAAAATGCCCTATTATTTTGTTTACTAGTTCAAAGTCTGTTCATGCTCTACTAGGATTTTTGTTGGATCCGATCAATCGCTACGATCTTGTCCTACCTCATTCGCTTTATTCAGTGTTTTCTTAATAACAACTCAACTGGCCTTTCAAATGACAAAATAGAATATACCATTCTTTATGTGTTAGTTATTCCAAAGTTAAAATTCTTACCAAAGGCAGCAATAGACTCAATTTGTACTGCAGAATGATTGAGCAAATGAGAAACTTCGTACGCCTCATGCATCTTCAAAATTTTCCAAAATCCATATAATTTCCAAGGAAAGATTATTCATTCATACGATGTTTTTATTATTTGAATATATTTTTAATTCACTTCACTTCTTGATTATGGCTTATATTTTTAATTAACTATGAGTACAAACAATGATAGCACATAGTTTACAAAATCACTTCCAATTTCCGTATCTCACAAGTAGTGTTTAGTTGGTTTAGTTCCTAATTCCTTCCTAATCTTCCTCCCCAAACATGAATTCAGAATTACCTACATGAAATGGATCAGCAAAACAAATCATTTTTTTTTTAATCTGTGACATTTACATTTCATTGAATTTTTTCACTGATTTCATGCATCATCGGTCTTCTACACTTCAACCAGTTCGGAAAGTGCGGGTAAGAAGCAAGCTGAGCTCATGGGATAGAGGTCGTCAGGAAGTTTGACCGTCGTCGGGCGGCTGGGAATGCAGAGGAGCAACCCCGTTGAAATTATCTAGTAAGTCTATGATAGCCTGATATTTATATAACAATAAAAGTATGTGCTATGATTAACCTTGAAGTTATAAAAATACGTCAAAAAATACTGCCCAATCGATTAAGCCGTTTAGGAAAAAAAGGTATATACCTACATACATACGAACTAACAATACAACCTCATAACCAAAACGCATAGCCAACACCAAATATATTGAGCTTCCTAAACTGTACATACATCTATTCTGTCTCATCCCGTTCGTGGACGCCATTTGAGAACTTTTATTCCCTAGCGGTTGTCGGTTGTGCGAGCTAAAACGTTCTGCCTGTTGCCACAATTTCAAAGAGGAAATTCTACCTAGTCTACCTACGTTTGTACAAATTATATTCTGCGAACGTCGCTCGCAACTTCAATTCGAGGCGCACAGACTAGGCGCGTGCAAAAATCAGCCGGCCTTTGTGTTTATCGTACATATAGTAGTCTGTGTGTTTATCTTTCGTCGACTACGAGAAAGCATTCGACAGTGTCGAACACGGGCCGGGCCGTGTTCAACTCTCTCTATCGCTGTAAAATCGACGCTCGGTATGTAGACTTGCTCAAGGAGTTATAAAATACGGCTACAATGCAAGTCCGTCTACATTCTCTAACTGAACCTATTTCTATCAAGAGGGGAGTGCGATTGAGACCCGATTTCACCTAAGCTCTTCACTGCCGTTTTAGAATATGTGGTAAAGATGCTTGATTGGGAACATAGTGGAATAAAAATCAACGGGGTATTCTTGTCACATCTCAGGTTTGCAGATGACTTGGTCCTATTTGCTGAAAGCCTTGAAGATTTGCTGAAAGCGTGGTGATGGTCGTTGGAGTAAATCCTTGACTGAGTGGTGGCCAAAGACAGGCCAAAGAAGTCCGGGTCGCCCGACAGCCCGCTGGGTCGACGACATCGTCAGAGTCGCAGGGCATACCTGGATGCGAGACGCACAGGACAGAGGAGGATGGCAAAAGCAAAAGGAGGCCTATACACAGCAGTGGGTGATGATGATGAAGGATGTGTATTATTTGCGTTACAATACTTTTTTTAAGAATCGATAAAATGTTCAAACAATACACAAATAAAACAAACAATACCTACGTAAGATATTGTTATTTATACTACGAAACAAAAACATTTAAGTATATTACAAATGTGTGCCATGCTGTAAATGTGTGCGCCAAATCTTTTAGAAAACTGGGTTTTATTCTGGGACAGAGTGAATTTTAAAAACACAAATGTTATAATGCCCTCGTGAGATCATTTAGAAACAAATGCTATAATTTGGAACCCTAACGAACCTAATTACAAACTTATGATAGAAAAGATTCAGAAAAATTTATTCGCTTTTTGTACCTTAAAAAAAAGAACATGGAGTCTATCCATATTACCCATTGATTTACCAGTCTGTTCGTGTTAGGTATGGTAGAGTACTGCAGGCTGTCGGTGCGGAGAGACGTGGCGGAGTAGGACCAAATGGAAATGTTACGTGACATTTCCGCAGCAAATGTCGTTAACGCCTGCGGAAAGATTAAACTGTATGGGAATGACATTAGCTGCGGAAATGTCACGTGACAGCTGCCAAGTTTTACCTTGAAAAAATTGCGTTAACGTGAAAGGAAAAGTAAGCGTGAGGTATTTGTCTAGCACCCTGAGCGTGTTTGTTTTGTAGCTATAACGAGTTTGCCCTACTGATTAGCCTTTGTGGGGTTTAGACAAATACCTCACGCTTTCTTTTCCTTTCACGCTAACGCAAATTTGTCAAGGTAAAACTTTGCAACAGTCACGTGACATTTCCATACAATCTTATCTTTCCGCAGGCGTTAACGTAAACAGAAAGTGGTATTTGTCTAGACCTGTAGGGCTCACTAATGAATATGGTTTGGTAAAATAAAAAGCCATGGCACTATTCATTTAATATTTACTTTTATAATTATGTTATCTTTCATTCATAACTAACAACGATATGGGTGTTACGACGTTCTCAAATTCAGTAAAACAAATACAAATTTCACTCACTATTCAAATTTAATATTACAAGTTATAGGTAATAAGAAAAATTCTATTACTTTTAAATAATTTATAATAGTCATAACTCCATTTTCAAAATATGCATTTTATACGGAAAAATTCTCATGTAAATGTGCACGCAAATCGTGAAAGTGACAATTTAGTGAGATAAAGACGTTCACTATCGCTTCAAACGTTCAGGTCACTAGTATGTCTTAACTTTTTACACAGAGGGTTCTTTATAAGCAACGTCGATTACAAAATTCATAATAATAAGACTTAATAAAAAATATGCGTAACTAAATACTAGAGGCATGGTAAGCTGGCCCTAAGAGCGGAGGGCAACGCGCCGCCCCGCGCCGACGCCGGCCACTTCCGAGGCTCGCTCCACCGACCAACGTCATACCGTGATGCTGTTATCTCACTTTAATTAGCCAATCAGCCAGTCAAATCACTTAATATGGGGGTATCTGTGGCAGCCCATTTAACATTCTGAGAAGCCAATTTGTATGAGAAAATCTTCCCTAGACTTTCAAACTGGACTGCCGCAGATAAAAAACAACCCCCATTGAATGAAAATAGTGAACATTTTCATATGAAAGAACTTTTGAATAAATTGGAATGAAAATGACCTCTGTTTTCATTCAATTGAATGAATTTCTGTCCGATTGGATGCAGTGTGGTAGCAGCATAACATTATTATAATATATATTTACATGAAAAAGGTGTTCAGCTAACCGATAGCCTTAACGACGACAACTAAGCTCCGCTATGTGTGATTTGAAAAATGCGCCGAGCGCTGCTCCAATATTTTAATTAAATACAATAATTTAAAATAATTAGTACATTCGTACATAATAATACAGTTATTCTATTTTATGGTCGAGGCTCTGGCATTCATGAGGCATTTCTAGTCTTGAGTGAGACTTCATTCAAATTTGACTGCAAAGACATACCAAAAATGTTAATAGATGTTCATGACTTGGCTACACACTATATTGACGTTAGTGAATGAATGTTTTATATTTTGCCTCCAATATAAATGGAAAATGAATAACGGCACGAAACGCAAAGCAAATGACTACAGGTATAATCAAGATCGACGCCTCCCCTAATGTAGGTTAACACTGCAGCCAGCCCAGCCCCAAAATAATCCAATTGAGCGAATTTTAAGTGAAAAAATCAACTATTTTTGATCAAATTAATTAAAACATCTATTTCAGCTAAAATGTTCACTCACTTTACAATGACTGACCGCAGTGTGGATAGCAATACGTAATACTTGGCATATCAAATGATCAAGTTAATATCTGCCCCAAGCTAGATAAGAGCCTGTGATGAGTTGGTCCAATGAGTTAAGTGTTATTTTGTTTGTTATTTGCAAACAGGAATGCCTCCCAGCTGCCTTGCACTGTACCACCTATTTCTTACTCGAAACTGGCGCAAGAGGTAATTCATCATACCCCAATAAGGCTAATTCTACACCATGAATAAAAGATTAGTTAGACTACATTTAAAGGTTTAATACCTTTGCCTAATTTGTAAACTGTATGCCAAAAGTGCAGAACGAAATAACTCGAATAGTACTTAAACCTATGACCATGAAATTTATAGCATTACTTTAACATTGTCTTTATAAACGACTACTGATTATAATCATAGTGTTCTCAATGACAAATTTTATATTATAGAAATATCATTTATTGAATATAGAATACAATATTATCGAAAAACTATGTCGTTACATAAGACACCGACAGTGCTAGATAGACAATAAGATTTATCCAGCATTGGATAAGACAAAGTACACTGCAAAACTAACATACAAGTTGTCCAAAACAATATCTATAATATTTAGCATATCTATTTTATTTTTATACTCTGAAAATTGTTTTTACAAATACATAATATTGAGATACCATTAATATAAATTACCTTGAGAGATCAGTTTACGCTAGATATAAAAAATTTACAAGAGTGCTTTTATTTTGCCACAATGTTTAATCTGCTAAGTTTCGTCGTTGATTGAACACTAGGCATACGTTTTATTAGTTAGTGGTACAATAAATACGCTAATGCACTACTACTGAATATGTTTCCCCTAATGAATACACGGCCCAAGCACTATAACGCGGCGTACTAAATTTCATGCGGATATCTCTCAATAGTGATTCAAGTTTTACGAACGAACGCGTGACTACCATCTCTCTATGCGGGAACCACTCACATCGATCGAAACGCTCACAATAAAGCGAAATAATTTCAAGGTACAAAGACGCACATAATCCGATGAAATAAAACAAAACGATTTATCCAGATGATAATCTGTCGTTTACCAAATAAACATTTAAAATCCAGCATTTAAGGTATGTACATAAAGAGACAATTTGAGCTTACAAAAGTACAAAGTAATCACATCGCGACGGTTCAGAATCAACAGCGGATTTACCCTTCTCACCGACTACGACAGCTCAAGCTTTATCGACACAATTACACTAGGGTATCACACGATCACTCGCCTAGCAGTCTATTATGCGGACTGAGTCCCGGCGACGGTCGCGGCTCGCGGGCGGGGGACGCGGCATAATAGCGCCGGCACCGTGTCGGCGGCTTACGACGCACCCGCGCCTCCGCTCGCGCCGCTGGTCGCCGCGTTCTCACCTGCAACGCACGAACACATCTCATACCATACCAGCCACTCATCCTTCCAATCCCGCACCGCTACTCAAGGAGACGACTCATTACTCATTTTGAGTTGTTAACGTGTTTTAACTTCAACTGCTTAGAAAACACTGTTTTGTATCTTGGAGCAAATACGTATTTGCTACCTGGGAGAGTGACGTGGCCTAGTATACATTTTACTTGAAGTTGAAGTGAAAAGGTAACTCTGGAAGGTTATTTAGCCCCCGCGGTTACATTGAATCCCTTGTTACCTAAATCCCACTCCTAGAGAGTGTAGCGGGAAGATGGGAGTTGTTCAGGGCGTTCGATTAGTCTAGTTTATGATTCGTAAGTACCCTGCGTGTCGTGATGGTCGGGCGCGTGCGAGGCGGCGGGTGCGTCGGCGGCGGGCGCGCTGGCCGCTGCGGGCGGCGTGCGCGGCTTCAGGAACTCGTTCAGCGACGGCTGAATGCCCAGCTCATACCTACAACAAATACTCAGTTACTGTTCACGTCCTTGGAAAAAATACTGTAAGCAGCTTGCGCTGGCCTGCAGTGAGAGATGACAACTCGACCAGTATATTATTTTAATCAAAACACTGTCGTGTTGTGCACCACAATCCAATCCACAACGCGCCGAACAAAAGCGTACGCAAAGAGCGGTAGCACGAAGAATTCGCGTGTTCACAATGAATATAATAGAATAAGGTTAAACACTTTCTCTCTCTGACGACCTCTGATGCACAGTGGGCGAAGGCCCACACCCCACTGACCCCACAGTAAGATTCCCTGTATTGTGAATAACAGGACCTACGAGTACCATGGTACCACAACAACCAGACCCTAAACAAACATCTGCAGAACATGCGAACATTTGTCACGCACCTCTTCGCCT
The DNA here is from genome assembly GCA_958496245.1 of Perizoma flavofasciatum. Taxonomy (NCBI): domain Eukaryota; kingdom Metazoa; phylum Arthropoda; class Insecta; order Lepidoptera; family Geometridae; genus Perizoma; species Perizoma flavofasciatum. The sequence continues at coordinate 6,605,748 of OY292433.1, forward strand.
TTTCGTGTCAGCGGAATAGTTTTGCGCCGCGCCGCACCACCGTGGACGTCGGCAATATGAATGTATACTCACTCGGTGAAGTTGAAGAGCGGCGGCAGCGGACGGCCGTTGGGCAGCCGGGCGCTGGGCTCGCGCAGCTCGTCGAAGAAGCTGTGCGCGCAGGCCTGCAGCGGCGAGAGCCGAGCGCCCGGCGTGTACTCCAGCAGCTGCGACACCAGCGAGATCGCGTCGGCAATATGAATGTATACTAACTCGGTGAAGTTGAAGAGCGGCGGCAGCGGACGGCCGTTGGGCAGCCGGGCGCTGGGCTCGCGCAGCTCGTCGAAGAAGCTGTGCGCGCAGGCCTGCAGCGGCGAGAGCCGAGCGCCCGGCGTGTACTCCAGCAGCCGCGACACCAGTGAGATCGCGTCGGCAATATGAATGTATACTAACTCGGTGAAGTTGAAGAGCGGCGGCAGCGGACGGCCGTTAAGCAGCCGGGCGCTGGGCTCGCGCAGCTCGTCGAAGAAGCTGTGTGCGCAGGCCTGCAGCGGCGAGAGCCGAGCGCCCGGCGTGTACTCCAGCAGCCGCGACACCAGTGAGATCGCGTCGCAATATGAATGTATACTAACTCGGTGAAGTTGAAGAGCGGCGGCAGCGAACGGCCGTTGGGCAGCCGGGCGCTGGGCTCGCGCAGCTCGTCGAAGAAGCTGTGTGCGCAGGCCTGCAGCGGCGAGAGCCGAGCGCCCGGCGTGTACTCCAGCAGCCGCGACACCAGCGAGATCGCGTCGGCAATATGAATGTATATCGCGTCGGCAATATGAATGTATACTAACTCGGTGAAGTTGAAGAGCGGCGGCAGCGGACGGCCGTTGGGCAGCCGGGCGCTGGGCTCGCGCAACTCGTCGAAGAAGCTGTGCGCGCAGGCCTGCAGCGGCGAGAGCCGAGCGCCCGGCGTGTACTCCAGCAGCCGCGACACCAGCGAGATCGCGTCGGCAATATGAATGTATATCGCGTCGGCAATATGAATGTATACTAACTCGGTGAAGTTGAAGAGCGGCGACAGCGGACGGCCGTTGGGCAGCCGGGCGCTGGGCTCGCGCAGCTCGTCGAAGAAGCTGTGCGCGCAGGCCTGCAGCGGCGAGAGCCGAGCGCCCGGCGTGTACTCCAGCAGCCGCGACACCAGCGAGATCGCGTCGGAAATATGAATGTATACTCACTCGGTGAAGTTGAAGAGCGGCGGCAGCGGACGGCCGTTGGGCAGCCGGGCGCTGGGCTCGCGCAGCTCGTCGAAGAAGCTGTGCGCGCAGGCCTGCAGCGGCGAGAGCCGAGCGCCCGGCGTGTACTCCAGCAGCCGCGACACCAGCGAGATCGCGTCGGCAATATGAATGTATACTAACTCGGTGAAGTTGAAGAGCGGCGGCAGCGGACGGCCGTTGGGCAGCCGGGCGCTGGGCTCGCGCAGCTCGTCGAAGAAGCTGTGTGCGCAGGCCTGCAGCGGCGAGAGCCGAGCGCCCGGCGTGTACTCCAGCAGCCGCGACACCAGCGAGATCGCGTCGGCAATATGAATGTATACTCACTCGGTGAAGTTGAAGAGCGGCGGCAGCGGACGGCCGTTGGGCAGCCGGGCGCTGGGTTCGCGCAGCTCGTCGAAGAAGCTGTGTGCGCAGGCCTGCAGCGGCGAGAGCCGAGCGCCCGGCATGTACTCCAGCAGCCGCGACACCAGGGAGATCGCGTCGGCAATATGAATGTATACTCACTCTGTGAAGTTGAAGAGCGGCGGCAGCGGACGGCCGTTGGGCAGCCGGGCGCTGGGCTCGCGCAGCTCGTCGAAGAAGCTGTGTGCGCAGGCCTGCAGCGGCGAGAGCCGAGCGCCCGGCGTGTACTCCAGCAGCCGCGACACCAGCGAGATCGCGTCGGCAATATGAATGTATATCGCGTCGGCAATATGAATGTATACTAACTCGGTGAAGTTGAAGAGCGGCGGCAGCGGACGGCCGTTGGGCAGCCGGGCGCTGGGCTCGCGCAGCTCGTCGAAGAAGCTGTGCGCGCAGGCCTGCAGCGGCGAGAGCCGAGCGCCCGGCGTGTACTCCAGCAGCCGCGACACCAGCGAGATCGCGTCGGCAATATGAATGTATATCGCGTCGGCAATATGAATGTATACTAACTCGGTGAAGTTGAAGAGCGGCGACAGCGGACGGCCGTTGGGCAGCCGGGCGCTGGGCTCGCGCAGCTCGTCGAAGAAGCTGTGCGCGCAGGCCTGCAGCGGCGAGAGCCGAGCGCCCGGCGTGTACTCCAGCAGCCGCGACACCAGCGAGATCGCGTCGGAAATATGAATGTATACTCACTCGGTGAAGTTGAAGAGCGGCGGCAGCGGACGGCCGTTGGGCAGCCGGGCGCTGGGCTCGCGCAGCTCGTCGAAGAAGCTGTGCGCGCAGGCCTGCAGCGGCGAGAGCCGAGCGCCCGGCGTGTACTCCAGCAGCCGCGACACCAGCGAGATCGCGTCGGCAATATGAATGTATACTAACTCGGTGAAGTTGAAGAGCGGCGGCAGCGGACGGCCGTTGGGCAGCCGGGCGCTGGGCTCGCGCAGCTCGTCGAAGAAGCTGTGTGCGCAGGCCTGCAGCGGCGAGAGCCGAGCGCCCGGCGTGTACTCCAGCAGCCGCGACACCAGCGAGATCGCGTCGGCAATATGAATGTATACTCACTCGGTGAAGTTGAAGAGCGGCGGCAGCGGACGGCCGTTGGGCAGCCGGGCGCTGGGTTCGCGCAGCTCGTCGAAGAAGCTGTGTGCGCAGGCCTGCAGCGGCGAGAGCCGAGCGCCCGGCATGTACTCCAGCAGCCGCGACACCAGGGAGATCGCGTCGGCAATATGAATGTATACTCACTCGGTGAAGTTGAAGAGCGGCGGCAGCGGACGGCCGTTGGGCAGCCGGGCGCTGGGCTCGCGCAGCTCGTCGAAGAAGCTGTGTGCGCAGGCCTGCAGCGGCGAGAGCCGAGCGCCCGGCGTATACTCCAGCAGCCGCGACACCAGCGAGATCGCGTCGGCAATATGAATGTATACTCACTCGGTGAAGTTGAAGAGCGGCGGCAGCGGACGGCCGTTGGGCAGCCGGGCGCTGGGTTCGCGCAGCTCGTCGAAGAAGCTGTGTGCGCAGGCCTGCAGCGGCGAGAGCCGAGCGCCCAGCGTGTACTCCAGCAGCCGCGACACCAGCGAGATCGCGTCGGCAATATGAATGTATATCGCGTCGGCAATATGAATGTATACTCACTCGGTGAAGTTGAAGAGCGGCGGCAGCGGACGGCCGTTGGGCAGCCGGGCGCTGGGCTCGCGCAGCTCGTCGAAGAAGCTGTGTGCGCAGGCCTGCAGCGGCGAGAGCCGAGCGCCCGGCGTGTACTCCAGCAGCCGCGACACCAGCGAGATCGCGTCGGGGGGCGTGCACGCGCGGAACACCTGGACATAATACACTATTTTACAATCAAAGATTGATTGAATCATAATGCTTTAGATCCAAAACTTTGAAGGCATGTGATATCGGTTAGTGTTCCAATAAGCGTCAACGGGCTTCCAACCTGTAACTATGCAAAACGTAGACATGTGCCGAATATGTTTAGAAGTGCCTCTGACGATCCCTTGGTACACTCATATCTGCGTGCAGGGTATGGATTTCATGACGTTCATCAGGTCTGTGTTTTTTTTAAATTATTGATCACTGAAACATACTACTTTCTTCTTCTAGTTTTATGAATGAGAAAGTATTAATGATCTTCGTAAAGACTGTATGGATTTGGAGAAAATTTATTTATAAGAGGTATAGGTCTTGTCCTAGAATAACACCAAAGCTTAAAATAGTACTTCTAAGCGGGTCATGTGAACTCACTCGGCACTCTCGGGCAGTGGGTGAAGGCCCGCCTAGACGCAGAAGGTTGCGGGTTCGATTCCCGCCACGGGACAAATGTTTATATGATCTACAAATATTTGTCTCGGGTCTGGGTGTTTTCTATGTATAATATATATGTATTTACAAAATATATATATAATTAGTATATTAGTCATGTAGTTCTCTTAACACAAGCTCTGCTTAGTTTGAGGCTAGATGATGCTGTGTGAGAAATGTCCAGCATTTTTAAAAAATATGTCTTTCCACCTTAACAGAGCGTCCCCGGCCGGCAGTTTCCGTAACTTGATCTGTACATTATAATATACGTGGTTCACAATCCAATTGTGGTGCGCAATCCGCTATAAAAGCAAATATATGTAAAACTAGCCTCTGCCCACGGCTTCACCCGCGTGGTACCCGAATAAAAAGTAGCCTATATGTTCTGATGTATAAGCAATATTACTGTTAATTTTCATCAAAATACGTTCAGTAGTTTTTGCGTGAAAGAGTAACAAATATACATCCTCAAAAACTTTCGCGCTTATAATAGTAGTAGGATACCACAGAAAACTAACTCTGAATCTGCAACTTTTAACCAAATCTGAATTGGACAGCTATTTTGTTCTACCAATATTAAAAAGTGAAAAACCTACCAATGAAATAAAAAAAAACTATATTTATCTATTATCTAGTAGGGGTAGAAACTACAGAGGAACGGATTGCTAATGTGCCATATGATTGGATGGATCATCAAATTAACAGTTATTGATTATTTAATTCTTCAGTAGGGATTTAATAAACACTACACTAGAGTTGTGGCGAATCTAAGAACATCTATAAGAACTTTATCTTATGATATTTTAAGCAGCAAACAAAATGTTAGCAGTGAAAATGTATAAATGATTATTAAACAACAATAATAATATACCTACACTATGCATGTTTTTTTATATAGTGAAGAGATGAAATAATTTAGTTTTGTTTGATGGTGGTGCGAAAATGACGATTTTCAAAGAAAAATTGTGGTATTAGAATAAAAACTGCACACGTCTCGACATCACGAATGCACACTGAACACCAAACAGATTGTAGTAAGAAACAGCGACGGCTGATTAGTTGTTTTGGCTTTCTTCAAACATGCCATAGGCCTGCTTAGAGAAACAACTATCAAAAACGCTGCAATTTCGTTTCGTTAAGCGTTTTGATAGTCGTTTATCTGGAGCTAGAAACAACGCAGTTACTGGCGTTAAATGCCATCATCAGGGTTAAAGGTGGTCGAAGGTCTATCCACAACTATGCCTTTGTGTGCCGGGTGACGTAGCGCAAAAACGAATTGATCTGTACCTCGTTCACGTGCGTTTATTACGTCCTTGTCATTGACTGGTGTTTTGATACACAACTAGTGGACCTGTAGCCTTTTACCAATGGGGGTAGAATGGTATCGAAAAAATATTTCTTAGTACACCCCTACACACCAAAACAAAGACTTTAATAAGTATGTTTCTAGATTTAGGTCTTAGACTTATATTATACGCGTGGTACCCGGATAAAAAGTAGCCTATGTGTTATTCAGATGTATAAGCTATATTACTGTAAATTTTCATCTGTCCAGTAGTTTTTGCATGAAAGAGTAACAACCATTCATCCTCACAAACTTTCGCGTTTATAATAGTAGTAGGATACTGTTCACATTGCGGCCAGTCGGGATGTATTCAATTAAGTTAATTCTTTTAATTTATCAAATGAATATTTTTTTCAATGATTTTAAACGAAAAAGCTATTCCATTGTCAATCCATCCGTGGGTGATTATATATTAAGATGTAAATATATTTATAACGTCCGGCCACGGCACAGGTACGTGTGGATAGTCCTCGAAATGGAAAGTGAAGCATGATGGCATCTATGCCATAGCGGTGTCTTACTCGAATTCGCTGGTGGTCAGTGGCGGACAGTGGCATGGACATACGCTCCAACATTAACTGCAATGATTCGCGTTATTTAAAATCCAATTTAAACTCGATAACGGCTGCCAGCGTTCGATTATGCAATGTAAAACCTTGTATGTGCTGTTTAATGGATTTGACTAAATGGATTATGCGAAATTGTGCATAGCCTTGGAATAAAAATGTGTAGCGATATAAATACATATATAGAAGCTTTGAGAGATCTTAGAAAATACCTTCGCCCAGGGATGACTCTTGATTTGTGGGAATTTGAATTCTGTGTAGTTTGGATTCATCTCTCGAATTTGTTCTCGTGTTGGTGTGCCTAATACCTGAAACATTACAATTTTTAATTTAATTCATAGGGTTCCTTACCCGAAGGGTGCCCACATGACCCTATTAGGCCTACACTTAGTAATAAAGAGTCAAATAGGGTCCTGTTGAACACAGTCACTCCGGTTATCTGTCACTCTGGTTAATACCTGTATATTTTGAACAGCAATTTGTAACCAGTTGAAATTTTCACAGAAAACGTGTTACTATTACCTACTTTATCCTATAACGTGGCAAATAATAAAAACCAACAATCCAAAATCCAAAGGTTCTTTGTATAGGGATTACCATGCAACAAACGTGGAAAAAAATCAACTGATCTTGTTATTTACTATTGAATTACATGCTAAAAATGTAATGCTTAATATTTTTATTTAACTATTTTTATGAGTAAGACCTAAGGCCTTAGGTACTTATTTTTTTATAGCGTGTGGAGTGTTGATGTCCGGAACTTTAAGTACGTGAGCCAACCTCGATATTGGCCGTTTTTTTTTAATACTTATTCGGAAAACTCTTAAGCACAAATAAAAGACTCTTGCCATTTAATATGCGGGCAAATTTAAATTTTTTAATGATAATCTTTAGGCAGGGTTATCAAGAAATATCTACAAAAGAAAAAATAAATAAGTACGATTAGTTGCGTTGATGAAAATAAAGTTACCTTGATGATCTCAACCAACTGATCTACACCTGAATCTCCAGGGAATATTGGTTGACCCAAAAGAAGTTCAGCCACTACGCAGCCTGCGCTCCAAACATCTGGAAGTACGAAAATATATAGTATTTTCGTTGAAAATCTTATTTTTCTAAACAATGTGTCTATTAGATAATAATAGAAAATGTATTTAGGCACTCTACTAGTTACTCACAAGTTCACAACGAATATTATTTGGTTTATGACTGGAAATCCACATCTTATTACGAAAACTATGTCAAATGGCTCTTTTACTGTTTGCATCGAACAAGCTCAACAATCTCACTAATATTAAAATGTCAAAGTTTAGATGTTTTGTTGCTTATAATCTCCGTAACGGCTGGACCGATTTGGATGAAATTCGTAACAGGTATAGTCACGAAGACTTGAATAACACAACGCTTATACCACCCGGGCGAAGCCGTGGGCAGGAGCTAGTAAACAATAAAGTACAATAACTTCGGGCGCGGTGGGCGAGTAGCCGCCACAAGAGGTTCGTTGCGGGACAAATGTTTGCAAGATCGTAAATATTTGTTTCGGTTCTAACTGTTGTGGTACCATGGTACCCGTAGTTCCTCATCCCCATGACTCAGAGAATCCTAGTATGGGGTATAGCAGGACTATGAATGTGACTAATTTCCTGACTGATCTTTGAATACAGTATTAATTACGTATAAAAATAAAGTAATAAAAATAAAGGATTGTCTCAATGAAGTAAAATTTCCTAACTTCAATATTCAAAGTACTGTCCTCCATGCAAGAACATGGCCGCGGGACACACTGTATATTCTGCCCCCGGCTACGCTCCGAACAACGTAATAGTTTACGATTGTTGGCAAAGATGTATGAAATAAAAGCAGCTGCTTCCAAAATCAATGTACCAGCGAACGTAACTTTGCGGAAAACCATTACAAATAGATGTGATTCTGCAAGTGTTTATACCTTACATTACATGCTATCAACCCGCTTGCATACTGTTTGAAGTAGGGGATTAAAGTGATATTGGTTATCATAGTTATGAAGCTCCATTAATGATTGACAACAGATAGACATTTTACAAACTTTTGATATTAGATAACATAATTTTATTATAAGTTTTACGGATCTTTATCGCTTTTACCTTTTTTATTATTTTTCCCGACGTTTCAAGTGATAAAGACCCGTAAAACTTATAATTAACAGATAGACATTGCAATCCTGCTTTATGTCTGCTCAGCTAATAGAAACGTGTCAAGTTTATCCCGCCATTCCCATTTTGAGGGTTATAATGACAAGAGCGGATACATAACATAACACTGCCTGAGCGCATAAAAAATAAAAAATGATCATGCATTTAAAGAAAAGTTGTTTGTTAGTCTGTTCCCATTTATATCTGAAACGGCTAATACATTTCATATGCAGTTTTTTTTGCAATCGTTTTGTGTTACTCCTAAGGGTTCTTACATTTTATCGCCACAAGAAACTAGTGGGTGCCGGGGTATCCTTGTTTTAAAAGTGTATATGTTCTGACTTTTATGTCACTGTCACTCCATGCAAAAATGCTTGCAGCGCGAAAAGGTCGGATTAGAACGAAATACCAAATAAATGGCTCTAAAAAAGTAAAGTACCGGATATCTCATAACATTCTACTAATATTAAAAATGCAAAAGTTTGGATGCCTATTTCTATAATCTCCGTAACGGCTCAACCGATTTAGACAGGTCCATCCCCGATCAGTCATACTATCTTATAGATTCCTCTCCATCCAAAGTTTATCTGGAAGCGATCGCTTCTGAGCGATAAGACCTAAAGTTTTTGTTATTTTTGTAATTTTCTTATATAGTACAATAAAGTATTTTCATTCATTCATGACATTACCTATTTTCGTAGTATAATCGATGGCGCCGAAAATGAGTTCAGGAGCGCGGTAATACCGCGAACAGATGTACGAGACGTTGGGTTCGCCGCGCACGAGGTGCTTCGCCGAGCCGAAGTCGCATAGTTTGAGTACGCCCGTCTTCGGATCGAGAAGAAGGTTCTGTGGTTTGATGTCCCGGTGGCAGATACCCAGCGAGTGGATGTAAGCAAGGCTTCTGAACAACTGGTACATGTATAGCTGCAAGGAGATGAATTAATACTAATTAGTACTTCGTTAACGTCACGTCATCGGTTTTTATCCACGGCGACAGGAGCCCGTATATACGGTTGCCGTAAGAGAGCGTTTGTTTGTTTGTCTGTTACCATTTTATCTTCGAAACGGCTTATCAGATAAGAATGCGGTATTGCAATAGATTTATTAGTGATCAAGGATGGTTCTAAGATAGGATTTATCGCCATAAGTCACTAGGGGCACTCTGCAATCGACAAAGAAAACACACCTCTAGGGTTTTTAAATTTTGTAATATGAACTTGTGTCTTGGTCACCCTGTCAGTGACCGATAGTGAAAGACAGTGTGGTAAAAGGACTTATTGCGCCTCGCAGAGGTTCCTTTCATGTAAGAATCAGTACTAGAACTTTGCGATCTAAATAAGACACCTTTTGGTGACTCATTGAATGGGTATTTGTTAGGGTTTTTGTAATGAGTTATTAAAAAAAACAATCCTTATTGGTTACACCTTTGAACGATAAGCCATTTTAACGGGTAGCCCCTTCAAAACCCAACAGTATATAACTTTCTACAGGTATTACGGAAAATGACACACACTTGGCCAAAACGTGTGTTTATTTTGTATTAAAGCTTAGAGTATTTAAGTATGTATGTACAAAAACTAGGTAGGAGCATTAGGAATTTCAAGTTTCTAGATAATGAGTGAAATACTTATAAAACGAGCCTATCCCACTCTACATTAGCTTATGTAAGTTTTAATGATAACCTGGGATACCCCAAAATAACCCTAACACTACCCCTTTAATTGGATACCAAAATAAAAGTAACCACTTCGACTGGTTATCTTAATGATCCTACCCTAAACCCTAAAAGGGTCACCCTTTTTAGGGTTTAGGATAGGGTTACCCAAAACAATAGGTACACGGTAAAAACTGATTTCTTATAGAAAGACAAATTGCTTTCCATTAAGACATTTTTATTACCTCCAAGAAAATGATAGACCGTGTAACATCATTCTTAAAGGGAGATGAATGATGTGAAACCCATTCGAAGGGGTTAACTCGTATTCGGGGTTGTATACGGTCCCTGATCTGAATCAAAGATGGCGCAATATTTCGAATATCTTGAAAAGTTATTTTGCTGTCATTTCATATTATTACTTCGCTAGGATCTGTGACTCACGCGTTTCCATAATAATGCTTATTTACATATTATGGTTATGCAGTTGTTTAGCGTAGTTCCGTATCACGTGAGATAGATATATATCCGAGATTTTCAGTAATTTTGCACGAAAAACACATAAGGTTACGCATCATTCTCATAATAGCTAATACTTACTTAATGTTCAAGCTAATAGTATACGTTTCAATACCTTTATAAAACTAATTGGTATGGTTTGTTCATCTTTGGAGTAGTGACGTGCAACTTTATACACAGTCTCTGGTATATACTCCAGCACCAGATTCAGGTACACTTCGTCCTTCTGCAATCACAAGCGATACATTATATATACATACAAACAAACAATAGAATAAAACATTCATGTGCGCTAGTATTTTAACTTTACTAAGGATAGTCAAGGAGAGTTTGCAACTGTCACGTAGTATATATGTCATGAGGTATTTGCTACTTCATTACTTCGAGAGTAATTCAAACGAATCATTTATAAAACATATTAAACATGTTATGAGGAAAATAAAAGCAGAAACCCCGGGATCACATGTTCCATTCGAACCAATATCATTGCCAAAACAAAACATGAAAACTAAAATGAAATACTTTGAAAAGTCGATTTTGTGGAGAGTGACCAAACTCCATTTGCAAAAACTCACAAATAAATTATACGAGTGAATAGGTTTCCAAGTTGGCCGACGTCCAAAGGCTCTTGGTCTAAAGTGTTTATAGAATCATGGTAACAAGACCCATTTATTTGGCGGTCAGACCTTGAACAGCACAAATTAAAAATGCAAGTTTAATTTCAGCACGTGTTTTCGTTGCTAGTTCATCAGTTTCACATCAAACTGTTATTGTAGACGGAATCACTCAAAAACAAAGCCTTAAAAGATTTGTTTCGAGATAAACTAATACATTTAAATTGGCCTTGACTCTTGCGACCAATGTTCCATGTGTATCGACTAGCTACTTGAATAAGAGAGGTCAGCCAAGAAGATCAGAAACCATTCAAAATATTCGCTACAAATAATTCTGCTGTCTCACATTTTTTTAAATACATTTTTAGTGTGTGCGTGCATTTAACTTTTTTAACAAGAGTGAACGTTCTTTTATGGGTGCAATTAAACCATGTAAATGGCAATGAAACTCAAAGCATTTCATGTCAATCAAACAAAACAAAATATAAACAAGCGAGCAAAAGTTAGAGTCTAAAAACAAACTGGATGACTCGATAAGGAATAAACTGACATGTAGATGATGTTGACAGCGAAAGAAGATCATGAGTGGGCTGAGCTGGTCTCTCATCTCAGACGTAAAGCACATGGCTGAAGGTTGACTGCTCGTGACTAGAATTGCGCACAATTATGCACACAACTGCTTGACTGGCTTATTAGATCACCAATCAATACTTTTATCATTTCAGTTATTAACAATTATGGTTTATGATCATCGAACGTATTGTTTGGTAATCTTTGCCTTATTTGGTAAGGTTATTGTGCGTTAGCACACTAGCGCAACAATCTGATTGGTTCGTAAACATACTGCGACATCAAGTGACTGCATTGCGTTTAACATTGAGCTCACTGCTGCGGGCACTGCCGCCTTCCCCCAAATAAAACACACAAATAATACACCCTTAATAAACGTACATAATTTAGATACAAGAAACAACCGATCATAGACAAAGTGCGAATAAATCGATAAAAACGAGATACCTTATTCAATCAATCAAACATCGACGGTATATTACTTGATAGATATAATAATATCTTAATAAAAATGCTATAAAATAAAACAGGCAAATAAGAAGTATCTACTGATTAGCACAATATAATTCTGAGATGCAATGCTCACCTTTTCTCCACTGGAGTAAAAGAAGTATTTCAATTTGACAATGTTACAGTGTTCCAGTCGCCGCATTATTTGTAGCTCTCGATTCTAAAACATCAAAGTTCATCTTTTTACACACATTCCTCCAGACATTTGTTTTTCGGTATGAGAGTCCACAGAAATCGGAAAAGCTGTTTACTGTAATCCCAAAAGCCGCAGGTAAAAATAATAATCGCTTAACATTAAATCACAAACTTAAAGAACTTTTACCGTTCAATCCTATTACTATTAAAAACGCGAAAGTTTGTGAGGATGAATGTTTATTACTCTTTCACGCAAAAACGACTGAACGGATTTTGATGAAACTTTACATTAATATAGCTTATACATCAGAATAACACATAGGCTACTATTTAAACGGGTACCAGAGCCGTGGTAGTATATAACAGACCAATTCTGCTAAATTTATAACCAGTTTCCAGGGATAATAAGTTGAAATAACAACACCTCGCGTAAGTTGGCGACAAGTAAAAAAACTTTAATTTACATTCAGCTTATTTTTCATGCGTACATACAGAACGCATTTGATCCGATTTTGTTAGTTATGCATATAAAACGGGTGTTTCTTTTAATCCAGGCAAGTAATAAAATTAACACAGACGCAATATGAAAGCAAGACTGCCTCTATCATTTGATGAAAATATCTCACATTCACTGGTAATCAATTTCAGGTCGAACTTATATGTTGATTGCCTCTTTATAACAGTAGTCGATAGAAATTTTATTCATATTTTTGGGAAATCAACCGATATAGATTAGATTATCAGGATGGAATGTGTCTCACCTTAAACCGTTTGTCCTGAAGCACCTTCTTGATGGCTATGAGCTCGCCGGTGTCGCATAACTTGGCCTGATAGACGACGCCGAAGCTGCCGTTTCCGATGAGCTTCATGTCGGCATAGCTGACCTCCTGCGGCCTATCGGGGCCCTGCCCCGGCGTCGCCACCACAGTCGTCACCTTTGAGCCGTCCTTACCTGGAACCGTCAAAACGATATGTCAGGTCTCTAAAACAAATGCATATTCGTTGCGGCTCAACAATGTAGTCTTTGCTTCAGCCTTTGATGATTATGTTGGAACCGGGTTGCTTTCTAGACATGACAATCTAATTGGGTTTAGTTTCAAAGAAGCATTCGGAAACTCCAAGAAACATGTAGCAAATGCTACATAGCAGTTTGTAAATGCTACACTTTAATAAAGCCACTCAGAAAAAATACTCTTGAATTTTGTTAATTCCCATCATTATTGATTGTAATTTTTTATTTACCATGAAAATGAATCATTCGTTTAAGTTTATGAAGGTCACTTTCATCTCAGTTACTTACCGAGATCTTAGTCGAGATATATTGTGGAATGATTATCTAATACGTAAATGATACATATCTACATAACATACGCAGGTTCTGCTTAGATAACTGGGTTATCAGGGTGCTGTCGCAAGTTCACAAGTCGGCAGCCAGACCATAGAAATTGATAGAAAACAGCTAACACAACAATTTGAATGGCCTCTCTAATGCAATTGAGTAATGACGTAAATAAATGAACCCATTTCACAGTTACTACGCAGAACATGGCGTGATTGTGTTCACAATGTGGTCATTTTTGATAAAGTAATGTATAAAAATTTTATGTAAAGACGATGGGATCTATTCCTACATATCAATTACTTAACCTTGCAAGGTCGTATTATTATTTGGATCCGACTTTTCAGTAGTTTTTTCTGTTCTCTCCATCAACTTACTTTAATTTAAAGCCATCATTAGGAAAATATATTCTATTTTAAGAATTTCATAAAAATACTATAAATTTTTCAACATTTTGAACGTATCTTAACCATCTGGATAATATTTATTGTGAATACAACCCACAATAATGTTGTGGATTTGTAGAGATACCGTACAATCTTAAAAAAAAAAATTAGTCAATTTGGCAACTTTACGTTTAGTGAAATCACATCTTTACATCACAACCATGTAACAACTAATTGTTTAGTTATTTCTTGCTGATTAAATATATACTCGTAAAAATACTTTTATCAATAAAAAAAAAATCGAGATCGATTTTTTTCGAGAGGGTTTAAGATATAATTAATTTTATAGTTCTTATCCTTATCATTTTATACATCCTATAAATAAATAGGTTGTTCATACAGGGCGACAGAGTAAGAGCGCTAAACCCCACCCGCAACTGAGCCGCATTTTTACGCTACACTTACTTCACAGGATGCGCAGAGTTAGTTGCAAAAAGTAAGCACATTTATTTACCAACTTAATCTGTGACAGTGGACACTAACTAACTACCACTGAATTTCAGAGTAGCGGAGCACTAGGATTAGATTAGGCTAAAAGATTGACTATAGCTTTAGGTTTTCGATAAAGCTTATTTAGAACCCATTGTTTCAGTAAACCAACATATTCATTTTAGGTTTAGCCAAGATCAGTCAATATTATAAACCTATTTTATAAACTTAGTCTTATTTCGTAATTGTCGGTTTTATTTATGACTAAGCGTTACAATGAATCCGTCAAAACAATATTCTTTGTTAATCAATTAGGTAAGTAAATCGGGATATCTTCACATGATAAGGTGTGATTCGTCTATTGACAACCTCATATAATTACAATATTATATTATTCTCATCTACTTTTCTTTGGTGGAAAAAATGGGTTTACCTATCTATCTATCTATTACTGATATTACCGTTTAAGATGGTGATTGAGCCATAAACGCTACTGTTTGAATTCAAATACGTATTGAGGGCGGTATGAAATACGTAACATTTGTGTGCTATGCAAAGTTAGTCTCATTACTATGTCGGTCGTTGAAGACGCATGATGCATAGTCAATTAACAAGGTGAAAACTTGAAGTGCTTTCGGTAAGCATCACAAATTACCATACAACGAAAATTGTACAAATTGCCACCATGCACAAATTACCGTACAACGAAAATTGTGGATTAAAAATAAAACCAATATTAAATTTCTAAAAGGCAGAGTTCCAGTTCACCATTAAAACGAATTAATATCAGAATACGATTGGAAGTTAAAACATTGGGTATTAGTCCAATGTCTCGTCTCGAGACTTAGCAAAAGAGTAATTCATCATCATGTAACATGAGCTATGCCGGCGCTTCCAATTATTAGTTTACTAGCCCTTCCACGACCAAGAAATTGAATACTAGCATTAGGTAATACAAAATTAAAAGTCACTCGAGTCGAGAGTAATTATAAAGTTAATCATCGGTATGACAAAATAGTGAAAACGATTTACCAAGAAAAAAATACAAGATAGTAATAGTCTAGTTTCTCAACTTCCGAACGTTGCTATAAAATATTCAAACACGCTCGCAACGCGGCAACGCGAGGTTCGGCCACGGTATGTTTGGTGTTTCTGTAGTTTAGTGGTGTTAGTTTAACCTTCCCAGCAAGTCATTTTGAAAAGTCGTAATTGCACGTTGCACGGCATTATCCCCTTCATTATTTTCAGTTCGTTATTTCAGGTCATGCTCTTAATGTTTATACAACAGAGCACACCTTGCTTTAATTATATTATTTAGCATTTTATAACAGGCTGAAATAACCGAGGCGTTAACTTATACGATCCCAAAAGTGTTTTTGTTACACAACACTTTGTAAACATCAATAAAATAAGCGTCAACACGCCACTATTCCGACCATTAGTGAATTGTTATCCTTCCTGTCAGCCAAGCAATAGACTCACGTAATCTTGTTTACCATCATGGTCACCACGACTACTGCTCAATAGCAGGAAGCTTAAGAAGAAATTAAGCAAAAACTTAGTCTATCCAGCTACCTAGTAATATGACGTGTCTTGCTTTGTTGGTGGTCAACTACTAGTCAATGATCGACATTAATAACTTGCAGGAGTCCCTCTCAGTTCTCTCTGCTTTTCAATTATTATGCAATTAATAAGAACAAGAAGTGAAAAAAAATGACTTTTCAAAAATTCGTCACCGCGTGACTTTCATACATAATTGGTTTGCCTGCCCCAATTATGAAATTCTCATGTGCCTGTAATTTCCCCAGGAGGAGCATCCATACCCTTCAAAATATACTTTTAGAACATAGTAATGCATATAAGCATTACTGCTTGGCGGTAAAAATAGATAAGGCCGGATTTCCACTGAATCTTCATGAATTCGACCTTCACTTGACAATAATACACAGAATGATCGCAACCTAATTTAATACGTCGCTTGAATTGCTTAATTGAAGCGATACAAATGACATAGGAGTGGAATATATCAATGATGGCGACCCTGAAATACCTCGGGGCTGCGTTGTACCGCCACACCCTTAGCAACCCTTATTGACGCAAGCCTTAGCGCACTCCACCTTTGTTTATCAGCTTTCTATCTGAGTACTTAATTTCAATTTGTATTATGTGTGGCCGGCTCTTTTATGGCACAAGACATGACATATTAGTAAAGACAATCGTCTAACAATAGTATTATTATCATTAATTATCTTTATCGTATATTGAGCAAGAAAGAACATCAATAATGCAACGAGTCCTCGTGTTTTCAACCATGTGTTGAATATACTGTAACAACAAATTATACATTTTGAAGCTAAAATAGTAACTCAAGGAAGATAAAATAGGCCCTAATGTCCTTTTACCGTTTTTTCGAACATGTTGCCACTATCTTTATCTGTGAGCATAATATTATAGGTTTTTTAAATTGCTCTACTACCAGGATTCCGTATAGTAAAGCATGCAATTAATATTATTGTTTCGTCAATGTTTCGTATATACAGAAATATATAAGTTTTTTTCATAGAATTATAGTCTGTTTAACTATGCAATTGACTGAATACACAAACAAAAGACATTTAGGTATTAATGAATTAATTTTGTAACTCAATGAGTTAAGTTTATTATTTGGAATGATCGATGTGAATTTTGTTAGTTCTAAAATACCAATTCCATAAGCATGAAAACGGACACCAATCATCTTCAAATTTGACAAACGAACATTAAAAGGATTAAACAAATAAATAACGACTATTTCACAAAGAAAACTTATCATGCCTTATAAAATGTACGTTGAAAAGCTAAAAGAAAATTTGCGAACTAAGTTAATAAAATTAAGTACAATTGAAAAGTTGTCAAGTCATGTAAATAAATAAATAAATAAACCAGCACGAATAGTGATGTGACAGAAGATTTCTTAAAAAGCTTAGAATAAATGAAAAGGATTGTAAGGCAGTCAATAAAAGTAGCTCTATAAACCTTCACTCGATTACAATGATCTCAATAGAAATCGCCTGAAGCAAAATTGGTTGACAATGAGCAAATTTTTCCAGACATCTCTATGTATAACATAGCGAACTTCTTGTTGAAAGATATACGCATTAGTAGAGTTATTGGTATAACTCTGGGAAATAATTTATTCGTTTTCGTGGGAACTGTCTACGTATACTATTTTCTTATTCAGAATACATGAACATTAAAGCAAAGTATCATTTAATATATTTTACAATAAATTGATATCGAATGCCATATTTATAATAACACTGCGATACTTAATTAATACAATGAGTTATTAAAAAAACTGTAGATTAAAACAAGCGTAGATTAGAAATCAAAAACAGCAGGATCAAAGGCCAAAAGTTTTGTTAGAGAAATAAATCCCAATAAAATTTCTACAACCACTACTAATACCAGGAAAACACACACCGAAGACAGACACAATATCGATACTAAGAAATGCGATGCCAGAACGTCACTGTTATGTGCTACGATAATCCTCCAACCAACATAGTACATCAATTAATTAATTAACCGTTGGAGATATTGGTTTCTGCAATGAATGGTTACATTAAATTAAAGGATTGTCGCATAATAATATCTACGTGATGATGACGTGAACAGAAAGAATCCACATACAGCCGAGCTAAGATCGTGCGCCACATCTAGCACTTACGATGAGAAGAAGCAGCCTTCTTTTCCGGAGCCGGCTCGGTCTTATTAGCAGTTTCCACTTCGCCTGCATGATGCGGCAAAACACAAAAGCAGCATTAGAACATTGATGGTGAAGTTGAACAATGTATGATACAAAATAAGTGTACCGGCAAAGAGAGAATTGTCGTCGACTAGAATTATTATTATCAGTACTTATTTAGACACTCACTTATGGTACGTCGAAGTTTTTTACAAAAAGAAGAGATTCGGTCGCGAGCGCGGCTAAACTGACCGCTTTTATCATTGTCAAGTAAACGGAGCAAAGAGGGTTCGGATCTCGAGGCAACTTCTCCAACCGGGCGGATTGCGGAAGCGGGTCCGTCGGAAACACCGTGGTTGTCGAAGCATACTGGCCCTGCCGAACACTCCAGCTTGACAGAGGATCGCACTCGAGCGCGCGTTGTGGTAGACTGCCAGCCGGCCGGTACCGCGGTACCGCGGTAGGCACCGACTCACCGCCCCGCGCAGGACGGTACCTCGGCCCTCGTTACATATGGGTGCTAATTCAAACTTCGCGACAAACGTCATCATAGCTACTTCTTGTCAATATACACGGTCATGAACACAGCATTATTCATAATAAAAACAAAGACTAACTGCGTAGCTAAAAAAATAATAAATAAATAATGCTGGACATTTTCACACAGCATCATCTAGCCTCAAACTAAGCAGAGCTTGTATTATGTAAAAATAAACGATATCAACAAACTTTATCAATAGAATTTTGAAATCATGAAATAATTTTACTATGCGCAGCTTTTAATACATTATTATACCTACCAATTTTGTGGTAATTTTCACATTACTCGGTATTGTGTTCTTCAAGGTCCAAGGATCGAAGAGCCAACTATTTATGCCTGTTCGTTCTATTTATGTATATTTTTTTTTAAGTATAGTGGTTCTGCCATAAGTTTGGCAAAGATTGGCTGATGGTGACAAAAACCAACCTACGCCAAAATAATTTTTCACTTTTTTATGCTATTTGCAGATTTCAGTACGACCATTTTATTCAGTTTTTTTTTTCTTTTTTTTGTCAATTTTTGGAAAACTTACAGCTAGGGTACATTGTAGGCGAGGAACTAAGTACATGCAGCTAAACTAAAAAAAAAGACTTGTAACACATAGGGTATATTACACGAATAAAATGGTCGTATTTAGAAAAGTAACGATTACGATCTGTTTTGGATCGCATGTACGCGTGTCTGCCTCTTTATACCGCCGGTGATAATTGCAATGTTGTGACGTCACTTGCGGTGAACTCTAACGATTTTCAGATTTAAATGTTTTTGTACACAAACTGACTATTCCGAACTGGTGCAATATGTAGCTTCCCACCGTAAACACACAGTAAAATGATAATTTATCAAGCGAATATTATATTCCCATATTGGACGGGAAAGCCGACGAATTTGCGTAATTAAAATTAAAAAACATGCTCACGACTAGTAATCCTTATCCACGATAGACATCCTTAATCTAAAGTCAGTACGCAGATTCGTACTGACCTCGTAGACGTAGTCAGACGCAAGTCCAAACATTACATTTAGCAAATATCCACGTTTTTGGTATTAGTTCGCATTTTTCGGGACAGGTTGCAAGCCCGTCGACGTTTATTGGGATAACAAACCGTTGGCCTTCGAATTATTGGTTCTAGGACATGCCAGTTCTTCAAAATGTTTTCCATCACTGTTTTGAGCACGTGTTAATGCGCAAATAAATTCAACGAATATTTCTTGAATACTAAAAATATTGCATGAACAAAATAAGCAGATTTTATTTGTGCAATTAAAGCGCTAATCGGAATACAAACTACATTACCAATATAGATGAATTGTTCAATCCACTTTTCTTATTTTAACTCAACCAAGGATGTCTTAATAATTGTTCTTGTAATAAATAATGATGTAATATGCGATTATGACGACTAATCAGCTGGATTTACTGCTCAACTATCGCAAAATAGAATGTTTAATTTAATTAGGTCTGTTTTCATGGTATCGACTTTAGACAATTGGATTACAAGTTTTGGCAGAGTTCGTTGGGTTCTCGACACGCGAGGAGACCCGTCGCTACGCACCTGATTTTCGATACGATTTCACTTATACACTCGCTTTGTTACTACTACTGAGATTATGATCAATTATTTTTATCCACGCGACCTGTATAAACTAGTTCGACAGATATATTCCCTAAAATATGTATGATTATAATGCCAATATAGCTTTTATATTCGTTTAGCGCGTGTAGCATATGTAGAGCACAACCGAAAGATCATGTCTAGAAGATAGGAATAGAGTCCAGAAATGGTTATAGCTTTGTTATTTGTCGTCGAATTTACGGTTTCACAAGCAGAGATTGAAATGACGGGAGGCAATTAAGAAGAACAAAGCAAAAGGACAAAATAAAGAAAAATATGTAAACTTCCGTCATGATCATGCAAAGATGGAAATTATTTTGAGTAAGTGCCAAAAGTATGTCATTGTTCTTATAATATACTAGCTTCTGCCCACGGCTTCGCCCGCGTTGTACTCGGATAAAAAGTAGCCTATGTGTTATTCTGATGTAGGTATAAGCTATATTACTGTAAAGTTTCATCAAAATCTGTTTAGTAGTTTTTGCGTGAAAGAGTAACAAACATCCATCCTTTCAAACTTTCGCGTTTATAATAGTAGTAGGATTAAAACTGGTGTTCTGGAGATTTTAGTGTATCTAATAGCTAGTCATCGTATAAGATCAATTCCAAAACCAATTCGTTTTGTTAGTGTTATGCTCTATTTAACAGCAGTGAGCGACTGGTGTTGCATAATACTTGTCTGAGACAATTTGGCCACTCTGAATGGTTTCAGACAAATAAAATAGGTACCTACCTGGGTGAATTTTAGAATAATAAAGAAAAAAATATTGTATCTGAGAGCTGAGGCATTGATAATATAAGGTACCTGGTTAGTATTAGTTAGGAGTGCGTCGATGCCCAAGAAATATTTTTTGTTATGCAATAGGTGTATATACTGTATATACTGTTGCGTTACCTACTGACAATCAACGCACACCCTGAACGGTAAGACCTAGAGGTTAGTGAATAACTTCCTTTGAGAGTATAGAGCACTAAGTAGAGCTTCGATAATAAAAGCTCAACGCGGTAAAAGTAGTGGTCGTTCCACTAGTTATAGGCTAGTCGGCCGTAAGAGACTGGTAAAAAGTCAGTCTCTTTATACGGCCGAGAAGTTGTTGGCATTTGGAGTTATCGTCTTAAATTAAGAAATAATGCAAAATCATGTATGGCGCATTCTAGTCAAAGTCACATTAAGGCAGAATAGAGAGAAACGTACAGAGATGGTGAAAATACAAATGTCCTTTAATTGATTTAATTTAATAGGCCGCAGATAACAATGTAGACAAGAGCTTAACAGTTTTATTTGAACTCTACCACAAAAGTAGAGTATCGAGTGCGCATTTCCATTGTTCTCTGAAAGCGATACCGTGTATGTTGTATACGGTTGACGAGCACGCTCATGCCTTTGAATTCAACCAAGGCCCTATTGTCGCAAGAGACTAACCGCGGATAATGGGGGAAACCGGTCCCGCCAGCAACTATGACGCATCGCTCACCTAAGAAAATGTGCCTTCGTGTGGCTATGCTCTGCTATGATTTTTTTAGTACAATTTACGTTACCAAGTAGTTATTTTTGCTAGTTGGGTGTCGATGACAATCATCGAGCCGATTTGATGAAGGAGAAAGCTGGACAGCAGAACTCATCAGCGGATAGTAGGTTAGTAAACAGACAGTTCAGCTGGCGGTTCCGATGATTTTTTTTTCTATTCGTTAAACATATCTCTTGATAATGTCTATGGTTTAACTGCTTTAGAAAATCGGCTTATCAATTATCAATCAATATTGCTAGGTGTCACGGGTGACAATGCACTTCAAACACGAAACTTTAAAAACATGGATGGGAAAAATTACTTCACTTAAATACAATGAAACAGCGTCAATAATAAAAATAATTGAGCTGAATTTTAGAAAGTGAAAGGACGGTCAAGTATGGACGAAGCGTCTAGTTAATAACCCAGTGTTCAAAATACACAGCATGTCTTAACAAAAAATATAGGCGAAAAGTTCTCCCAACGAAACATAGTATCCGTAAGAGGTCTCTGTTTGCTTTTTCAATACTAAAACAAGGAGCATACGATAAATGAATTATTGCGATTAAACGACCATAAAGGTAAATTTCGTTCAAAATATGACACTGCAACTAATTATAGGTTGCTGATTTAATGCGAGCATAACTTAAATAATTCTGGGCGTATTTCCAAGGCGGGCTATGAATGTGACGCTTGTCATTTACGCGTGGAGAAGGTCCGGACTTCCGTTTGTCACGTCTGTTTCTTAGCACGGATCATTAGCTATGAGAAAAGATTTTCAGGGACGTGCCTTTGAAATTATGGGTTTAGGAAAAACTTGTCGCTACTTTCACTAGACATTGGAAGTTTATTTAAATACGGGAATGTATTTTAATGTTTTCGCCTCGAACTCTAATCTATCTAATCAAAGAAGTTTTTGCATGAGAGTACGCAGGTAATTTAATCTTATCGTGTCATTTAAAATATTATGACGCGCGCTTTAATAAAATTGTGGCCATACATCTTAGGGTCAGTTTCTGGCTGATTAACGATGTAGATATTTACTAACCGTATGAACAATTCCTTGCAATGTTGAATTAATTTAATTCAAATTTAACGTCAGTAGGAGAGTACCTAATAATTTCGTGGTAAGTATAAGTATTCGTTTACATTAAATAAAAAAATACAACGGAAAACAAAATCTAGATAATAAAATAGAGTTAAAATTCCTCATAAAGTTACTGTCAGTTAATCGGTGTTCGAACAGCTGGTGTCGGTAAACATACATCATACATTTACCATACATCTTTACATGCAGAACAGTTTACATGAACTGAGAAACAGAAGTAGTTGCTGATACTGAATGATTGCGTCTATGGTATTTTCACTCACATAGAAATATCGAAAATCATAAAAGTTGGCTTTGTTGTGGATAGATTGCATTGCGATTGTGACATGCCGTATCTCACTAGATATAAAGAGATTTGTTATCAGTCATGCGATCTTGAACAAAGCAACCTCAACAGTAAAGTATCAATAATATCGCTCGACTGAAAAAAACTGTAGTAGTAAACATACCAGTCTTTTTAACCGTAAACGAAGCTGTTTCCGTTGATTTCGGTCTATTGTACCGGTTGTCAGGATCAGCGTTTACCGTGTAAGTACCGCGACGTCGCAACATTATGGCAGTCCAGCTGATCTTCACAAATAACAATAACGGCTTCGCAGTGGAACATCCTCATAGCTATCACGCTTCACTAAAAAACATCACCGATACAATATCACAGTATTTTGGCAAAACGTGTAACGATGCGAAACGGCAGATTGTTTTCAAATTGCTCGCGCACCGGATAGCAGCCGCGGCGACGCGATATACTCGTAGAATTGAGGAAGTGGGTTAACGAACCAATCGACAATTTTGCAACATGCACCGGCTCCGACGACCACGGGCGAGTCTTGTGACTGTGACACGAACACGAGAGGCAACTTTAAAACCGAGAGTGCGCTGGAACGGTTCTTCCGCGAATGACAGGATGGAGCGGTCACGCCGACCGCGAGATAGCGAGATCGACGACAGTCACTGATAACGTTAGGCGATAACGTTTGACAATTGACTAATACAATCATGTGCGTTGGAATTGAAATACTTATTGCATTACATACCTACCTGTTTCAATCAAACACGTTATTCTATCTAAATAAATTGGGTACCACGGAATCCACTTTCATCATCGCAACACGTTATTCTTATCGGCACATATTTTCCACAGTATGGATTTTCCGGAAGCTGCCAGAAAAGCGCCGTGTCAAAGCAAATAGCTATTCCATATAAATAATCTAGACTCATAGCAACGGATTATTTTGCGCTTTTAGGGCCCCGTACCCAAACCTATCACCTATCAAAGGCTTCAACTTAAAAAACAAACTTGAAAACCCTCGACGTTTATATTATACCCACCATAAGGAACAATTCTTTGTAGTTCATATTGTACAAACGGGTATTTTCACGTACTGCACTATCGGTGAAGGCACCGACTAAGTTTCGACTCATTCCTAGAGTCTTCATCAGGGTGTGTGGTTGCGACTTTCTCCTTCCGCGTCGCGCCGTGCACTAGTAGTGCACAATATGAATAGTCAAGTTCACGATAGTTTTTGGAAAAAAATTCTTTGTAGACAAATCGATTGCAAAAAGATCGCATTACAATCCGATAAGCCGATAAATGGTAACAGACAAACAAACTGTTATGGCAAATGTATACAAGATAAAGTTATAATGATAAACGTATATCATTATATTTTTAATAAAAAAAATATTGCAAATTAAAAACTAGCTTTATGAGCTGAAGAATTAGGTTTTTATTATTATACAATGGCTAATAATGATCATTAATTGACGTATAGATAGAAATTCTCTTCTTAAACATCTCTAACAATGCTACCCTGTTCTTGTACAGCTTGCGGCGACAAAATACCGACTAGAGAATTTTTCCCAATTATGGGATATAGGACCTAGAAAGATTGCTTTTTTATCCCTTAATTACATCAAAACAATCCTAGAGATATTTTCAACAGAAAAATAAAAAAATGTGTTGCTGCTGTTAATGAAATACAGTCAGTGGGATTGGTTAATATACACATAGTACGGAACCCCTTAGCTCGTGAAGCCAATTACCAGCCAGCACTTGGTCAATTAATGTTTCTAGCATGGTTTCTCAGTCAAAAAGATACATTAAAACTTTTACTTATACGATACATAATATACATGGGCATGTTCCCCGCGAAATTGTATCATAGCAAGTGCCTATCAACAATCTCATTAGTAAGCCACGAATGTGGTGTCAAGGCTGCGTTGCTACTCTATTAAAAATGCAGAGCTTGCGGCCGCGAGGTGTTTAACCATAAAGTGATTGTGAATTTTTGCTCCTCAGCCCGATTCGCTATCGCCTGCTAAACTGTTTAAATGTACGTTATATAACTTTTTAGCCGCTATATTGTTTTTAGATACCGATTATTCTAGGAAATAGAGCTTCATGAATTGAATTCGAAACAGATTTTATTTTGTACACGATCATGACTCCCCCACTACTGCTGCCTAGACCATATATAAAACTGGGGCATAATACGCGTATTTAAGCTAGGCATCCTCATTATTATTATTATTATTAGTCTTTAACATTTTACTGTGAACTCTTAAGACATTTACGTTCTTAGTTCGTCCAAACCAATTAGATATGGCATAATCAGTAGGTAAAATGGAGATTATAACTTGTTAACGTCGTCGTATGCGGCCTAAGGTTGCGCATCGAATCGTGAGCTGGACGCAAGGTGTCCCTGCGGGGAGGTGTGATATTGTCGGCCCATTTTATCGCTGGGACACATTTATTTATGGCACAGACTTACACGTTGCCATGGCCCATTAAACCACATAATATACCCTGGGATATACAACTACGTGTATACGTTACGTGTGATTCAAAATTAAAGTTGTCTCAATATAGCGGTAAAGTTCCAAAGGTAACGAAATCACGCTACATTCTTAATTAAGGCCACTTGGAAGTAAAACCTGGGTGGACTGATACAAAGATACTACGTACCCGTCACCTCCTATCTTGCACCATCCTATCTTGCTTTAAAATTTAAATGCTTAGATTTAAAAATGCTTTGTTCATTTTCACGCGCTTAAACCGGTGAAGGAAAACATCGTGAGGAAACCGAACCAAAATTTCGAAGGTATGCGCCATTGGTTAGTGTTCCAATAAGCGGCAATAAGCTTGCAACTTCAAAGTCAAGTCACTATGCAAAACGTAGGCGTGTATAATGTTTGGACGTGCCTCTGACTACCCCCTACTTGGCATCCTCACGGATCGACATACAAAGTATAGATCTGAGGATGTAGGATATAGATACATCACAGGGATTAAAAGTATTTCTTTTTTCTCTTGGACTACATAATTTACAAGCAGCTTATCACCATTCACAGGATGATTACTGTCCATAGCTGACATAAGCCGTGACGAGCCAGTGTCGCGCTAAGCCCGCCCGGTCCAAGCCTTTTCTGATCCACTTTAACCAGCTGAAGGTCCATAAAGGACCAGCCTTGGAAAATGTACGCCGCTTTTATGTTTATTTTTATAATGGATATTTACAGACTTTCCCCGCCACCGCAATATGCCTCAATAGATAACCAAGATAAATTAATCAAGGCATATACCTTGATAATGTGCATATCTATATAAACATAATTATGTGGTGAAAAAAATTATATTAAAAACAATTATTTGAAAATAAGAGATGGGCAAAAAGGATTTCGAGAGTGTGAGTGAAAGTTCAATGATGTCTGTCTAAAATATACTTTTATTATATAAAGCAGCAAATAAGCACACGGCCCACCTGTTGGTAAGCAGTTTCCGTAACCTATGGACGCTTGCAACACCAGAGGTATCACTCACCCGTTACCAACCCTGAGACATAATGGGCAAAAAGTCTCATGTGCCTGTAATTTCACCAGCTATGGGTGCTGGTGAAATTACAGGCACATGAGACTTCAAACCAGAACACAGCAATGCAAGCATTCTTATGAGATTTAAGTTATTAACATCCATATACTCAAACATCACCATAGCAAGATTTTTTATTATCCCAAAAATTCAACCACATGGTTTAGTTAGACCAAGGAGGTGGTTGCGGGTATGAGTCCCGCTGAGAATCTTATGATTTCCTATAAGTGTGAGTACTTTAAAAATCAAATAATTACAAAAACAGTGATTAAGCATTCACAATGTATTGATTTGATTGAGATTAAATGAATAGAAGTATAGTTAGTAAGGTTACCTACACCATATCCTGTGTGACAAACAGAAAAGTAAAGTAGGCACTCTGTTGTTGTGTGGTTTCACATAAAAAAACTTGATCCTTTATTCACAAAACTAGCATAAAAATAATTTGAAGTTCTCATTGCTTACAAAACAGATTCAGGCATCAATTAATTATGTAATCAAGCTTACCTTATCATTTATACCGACATGATTATAACAATCAATACAGAAGGTAAAACAAGACTTATCAATGATGTAGTTAGTCCCACCTTTCAATACTTACTAAGTCAAGGCAACTTCATACTTACCCGCATTGGGCTAGCATGATGAATTTACAACCTAGACTTGAGTCTCAACAGTTATTTATTCTACATTCTGTAGACTAACAAAATTAAATGTCTGGTCTCAGAGGTACATCAATTGCCTATGAAATATTAAAGAGAATCCTGGTGCTGATATCTGGGGGCGGGCGTCTCTGAGAATGAATCCCTTCACATGTTGGCATACAAGGCAATGAGGTAGCCGACATGCTCAAGAGGCAATATCAAACAGTGCTCAAGTGTTTATGAAAACTGAATATTCAGAGATTCTATATAAATATATATTGAACAGTGTTCAAGTGTTTATGAAACCTGAATATTCAGAGATTCTATATAAATATAAAAGGTCTATCAGAGACAAGTGGAAAGAATATTTTGATATTGCTTCTTGAGAGTAAGGTTATGGTATCAAACAATACAAAGTGAGCTGCCTCATTTTCCATGGTTTGCTGGCATTAATTTAGATTTGGGCATGTTAGTTGCGCAAACCTCAAGCGCTGCTATCATGCTCTACTGGTCCATTTACAAGCTGGTCATGAAAATGTTTGATGTAGTCTATGAGTGTATTTTAGAACTGACATCATCGAAAATCAATGAAAGTTCTTAATAATGAAGAATTAAAAAAAAGAAAATGAAGGGAATAGAACTAAGCTGTAATGGAGATTAGCAGGAGCTACTATTATTATGACTATCTAAATTAATAGGAAATATACATGAGACAAATGATCCATATCATATCAGGATTGAAATATAAATATCAGTTCCTGTCATACAATCCATTTGAAACTTCACATGTTGCAGCACAGGCGATGGAGATTGAAGATGAACAACATAATCCCTTATGCAAAGTAGTGATTTTCTTGCTCTTGATTTAATTACCTAATTAATAGTTTGTAGTATACAGCAGAGCCTGTTTTTTGGAAATATCTTGTAGGTGGTCTTGGATTTATTTAGTAAAGTTTAATTTAAAAGAACTTTACAAAGGTAATTAAAGCAACAACTGCAGGAATAGGCCATTATGGCAATCTCTGCAATAAAAAGTTTTACTAACAGAGTAACTTAGGATTAACTAATTCTATATTATGCATATTGATTAAGTTGGTTGTGAAATATTTAGTCCCTTTATTGTGTGGGTGGATTATGATTGTGTGGCATCTAATACTCAGTACATTGTTAAGCAATTTGACAACACCAAGTGTACTATGTAGTTCCTACGGTTAATAAATGAGTATGAAGTATGTTAGACAAAGGTCAGACAATTCATATTGTAAAAACGGGAATTTTCACATACTGCACTATCGGTGAAGGCACCGACTAAGTTTCGACTCATTCCGAGAGTCTTCATCAGGGTGAGTGGTTGCCACTTTCTCCTTCCGCGTCGCGTAGTGCATGAGTCGAAACTTAGTCGGTGCCTTCACCGATAGTGCAGTACGTGAAAATTCCCGTTTTTACAATATGAATAGTCAAGTTCACGATAGTTTTTGGAATAAAAAAGGTCAGACAATTTTAGGATTGTAAAGCGGACAAAAAGTACCTTCCTACTATGGGTGTAGGATAGGACTAACTGGTATTTCTAAAGTAAAGACGACACAGACGATTTAGTGGCGAGGTACCCAGGTAGGTACTATAAATAATTACGTCATTACAATAGATAGTTGTAACCTCAAACTATGTTTAAAGCAACATAAAATTACTATGTAAGGGTAATTTGTGTATCCAGTGCTCTGATTTTTGACCACATAAATACGGTAAGAAGTGTTATTTCGTATTACAATTTCACGAAATGGAATAAGATTGACGCGAGGTCTGCAATTCCATAGAACGATAGTAAAGATACGACGCAATTCCCTAAAATTGAGCTTTTGACATGATTTATCTGTCACACGCCAGGCCTATGTGGCAGGCAAACCCCTGTAGCTGTGGCCATTTTCCAAATGCTGCCGACGTGAAATGCCAGCGTATTGATTAATTCACCAGGCGTAGTAATTTACAGCATGTAATAGTTCATTTACGGCCGTTTGCAGCCATTTTTAAAATTTTCAGTATCAAGATACGTCACAGGCACAAGAAATCACGATGGCCGACAAAAGAATGGTTAGGTGGAAGGTACTTACTGCTGATTTTTACGCCTCCCAAAGGTGGTTTCGGTGGTTGATTATCGAATGTCCTTCGAACGGATTTGCTGCCCTCGGCGAATGACGTGGTCCTAGGGCGTCCGCTCATTATTAGAGGTATAAAATAAACGGCTTAGGAATCCTGAACTTCATAGATACTTCACATTTCTCGTTACCACCCTTGCACTCGCACTAAACTCACTACGCCGACGATGTACAAATAGGACAGAACAGTCAAATAATATCACTAGATAAACTGGAAATCAAAATAAGACTATTCTAACAGGGTTTTACAATATCATTTTGTTAATTTTTCAAATTTTACATCAATAAAAAGTACGACAGATTTTAGTTTCTTCAGACTTGTACGTTCATTCGGTTACTTTCGGAACATACATGCTCGGGCTCGGACGGACAGAACGTCGATTTGATGGAACGAAGGTGACGTCACAAAGCTATACAGGCGACATCTAGACTTGCAAAATGTGACCAAAATGGTAAAACGTGACTCTGTCGGTAAAGCAGTTTTTCATAGACAATAATTTTAGATGCTATTCTCGATATTTGCTAAGTGTTCTGTATATTAGGTGCACAGAGTACGGGCGTACCTGCATACATGCATGCAATATACGCTGTTATAGAGACCACAGCAGAATTACAAATCAAAATTAAAATTTAGTACAATAAGTACCCAATTTATTAATATTGTTTAGTAAAATAATTGAACTTAAGATTTGAATGAAATGTGCGTGTCAATTGCACAGATGTCATGTACATAATATGTGGGACATTAATGCCACCGAGATTAGTAACCAGCTAAGCGTTCCTCTTGGAACGTTTAGACAAATACTACTTTCTGTTGGCGTTAACGCCTGCGGAATGATTTAATTGTATAGGAATTGCATTAGCTGTTGAAATTTTACGTGACTATTGCCATTATTTCCTTGACAAATTTGCGTTGGCGTGAAAGAATACTAAACGTGAGGTATTTGTCTACACCCCAGAGAATCGCGTCAGGTTCTATCATCGAGGGTCTAACTGCTCGATGGGTTCCGTCGATCGCGTGTCTATTACACTATTCGCAATTCCCAGGGCGTGCACGGCGTATTGCGTCAACAATCACCGATCTGTAGACTGCATCGATATCTCAATGAGCTTAATACCAAGCATGCTAAATTTGACTTCCGACCTTAGATCTGATGCAGTTTCATTCAATACATCTCACTTTTGGAACGTTTGGAACTCGTTTTTATGTAGGTAGGTACCTAACAGATTCGAGACGACCTTTTTCATTTTACTGCTTGTGCCTGGTTTTCTTACTTGGTCTAAGTTTAAATTTTGTAATAGATATGTACCTACACTCGAGCTTTAAACTGGAATCGCTTCATCGCGAGTTGATCAAGACAATTTTTACAATTTCTGTCCAATGAACTAGTCCATAATCCCTAGTTCATTGGACAGACGTCACAAAGCTGATAGCTAACAAAATTACCTTTCAAATGATATCATTTGAAAGGTAATTTTGTTAGCTATCAAACTCTTTTGATATCATAACCAATAAGTATTAACCTTGTGTCATGGAACGTAAAAAGAAAAAACATCAATTTTTCAAATAAAACACCAATTGTTTGGAAGTCCTGAAATCCTATAAAAAGTGTCCGTTTATGAAAATTCGTCATCCACAGATTAAAATGTGGTCATCAGTTCAATGTTTTACTTTACTGGGAACAGTTGAACTTACGAAAAATGGAAACCACAGCCACAGAAGCCGCTCTAATCGTCAGCCTAATTCAGCAAGGGTTGTCTCAGCGTAGTATCGCTCGACAGCTTCACCTAAGCCAGTCCTGTGTCTCCAAGGTGTACAAGAGATTCAGAGAGACTGGGAACTTAGTCCGGAGACCAGGATCTGGATGACGGCGATGCACTACGTCAAGAGATGATCGATTTATTGTCACCACTTCTCTCCGAAATCGACACCTGACCGGCGTAGACATCCAGCAGCAGCTCAGAGAAGTTCGAAGGAAGGCTGTGAGCGAGTGGACAGTCAGACGAAGACTCAAAGAAGCGAACTTGACCCCAAAAAGGCCAGCCACGGGAACCAAATTGTCTCCAGCCCACCGACACCGGCTTCAGTTTGCTCGCGATCACTTAGATTGGGATATGGAGCAATGGAGTCTAGTCCTTTTCTCAGGCGAAACCAGAATGTGCCTACATGGTAGCAACCGTCGACGTAGAGTCTATAGGAGACCGGGAGAGCGATTCGCACAATGCTGGGTGGGTCTTGATTTCTATTGAAGCAAAAACGGAGCTAATTTTCATAGGTATATAACCTGGTGGCGGTCGGGGCGGCGGACTAACCGTAGAAAGATACATCAACGACATTCTTCTAGGCCATGTGCTCTCATACGCCTTATTGGCGAAGATTTCCTGCTAATGCACGATAATGCCCGCTGCCACACCGCTGCAGTGACAGTAGCTGGAAGATGTCGGCATTCCCACACTAGACTGGCCAGCCCTCAGTTCTGACTTGAACCCAATCGAGCATATGTGGGATGAGCTAAAACGGCGGAAGATATCAAATAGATATACACAAAATATTGAGGGGGTTTAACTTAAACATTGTAAATAAAAAAATATTTTTTCATATTACTGCCTTATATTTATTTACTTACCTAATTTAGCGTAATATAGTTTGAAATGTTTTATTTGTGTAAGATCAAATTAATAAATTATTATTATTATTTTAAAAAAAAACTTTACGTCCACAACTGCGACCGAAAATTTAGACGTCCACAACTGCGACCTATTGCAATAATTCCCTAAATTTAGGTAGGAAATTTAATTATAATTTTAAATTTTCTTGATAGCACTTGAAAGCTAACAAAATTACCTTTCAAATGATATACCACAATTCATAGTTCACTGCATAGAAATTATAAATATTAGTCTTGAACAACCCGCTATGAAGCGATTCCAGTTTAAAGCTCGCAAGTGTAGTTAATATTGGTATGGTAATAGTAGGTACCTACCTATATTGGTTGTTAGAACAGACTGTAATGTAATGCTGTATTTATGTTTGACTAGACAGAATTAGAATTTGAGTACGAACGAAGTAGGTACTTACGTACCTAGTAAAAATCTTTTCGGATGATACATATCTATCTAGGATCATAGGTATCTATCTAAGTAGCTAATTAGCGTAGGAGGTATCTATTTAGGACATTTTTCCAGAATAAATTTCCATGAAACGCAAACACTGACAGTAAGGCAGCTCTATATACATATGTAGGTACAAAAGGTTGTCTCAGCCTATTACTAGTCTCAACCACATAGGTACAGCTCAGACTTCCGCATGAAACAGTCTTCTAAAAATTCAAAGTTCCATTTGTAAAAACCAATTCCGCTACACGTTTTAGATCTTTTGCATTTACACATAAACGTGCTATAACTCAATGTGAACTCAAATCGTGTACACTAGGCATATTGATTATGGATATGGATATGGATTTTTGACGAAGATCAAGAATTGGCTATTTGGGCGGTCCATCGCATGGGAGACCTTCCACGGGGTCTGGTACCTTCCTCGGTAAAAAGTATAGTACAACATAAAATATGAAAATAAAGTAGGTAGGTACTTATTATTTAATAGCTGATTTACAGCTGATACCAGCTGCTTTGCACACAGGGAGTCGTGTTTTAAAAAATAACATACTGCCATACACCCTTTCATCCCCATTTCCCACCCTTAAAATGTGAATATCCAAAAACCCTGAAACATGTCATTATTTATTTATGATGAGTAGCTAAAATTTCAATTTTTAAGTTTCTACCTTTAAAAAAACCGATACTCCCATACAAACTATCGCACCCCATTTTCCTTAAAATTACAAAATCCAAAAACGCTAAGACATGTCACTAATATTTATGCTCATTAGCTGAAGTAGCGGGAATGGGTAGCATTTCGTGAGCTAAGTACTGTGTATCGGTTCTGCCACTTTGGTGGTCCCTTCAGTTTCATTCATATTGAATGATGGTGTCAAAACAATAAATGTATTGAGTATTGTCTGTCCCTTCCACCCTGCTCCGACTTTCGATACCTACCTAGGTTCATTTATCCAGAACGATGGTGAGATAGATCGGGACGTGAAAAATAGAATAAAATGTGGGATGGATGAAATGGTTATTTATTTATTTAATGTGCATAATTGGGTAGGTAACCTACCTACATGTAGGTGAGGAATACCAATTAAAATACATATGTACTTGTTTGTTTACGGAATTGCCGAACTTAGTACCTAACCTATTTTACTTATTTATGTAAGTAGGTAAGTATCTGAACAATATAATTTGTGCTAGTCATGTTTTATCAGTAGTACCTACCTACTTACGATACCTACTCCACAGTTCTTTGTTTGAACTGTTTTCTCGATAAGATAACAA
The DNA here is from genome assembly GCA_958496245.1 of Perizoma flavofasciatum. Lineage (NCBI taxonomy): Eukaryota > Metazoa > Arthropoda > Insecta > Lepidoptera > Geometridae > Perizoma > Perizoma flavofasciatum. Next base: position 6,639,523 of record OY292433.1, read on the forward strand.
ATTAGATTAGGTATCTATAAAAGCATGATCGGAGTCTACCTATCTACCTATCTATCTAGGCTTTTTTTTAATTTATTTTTTATTATTTAATCATTTTTATTTCGAGACGCCAGGGCATCGAGTCTTTAAAAAATCAAACAATGATTCCTTATAGGTCAAGTCTACAAGCACCGCGCCAGTTTCCAATTTAGTTCCCTTGTAGTTGAGCTCTCTTCGCGCAGCGTCTCGACGACACGTCGAGTTTTATTACCTTGAGAGGGCTGCTGTAGCAAAGAGTCGCTCGATGAGGAGTACCGCCAAACGCTATCTCACTTGGAGACAGGCGCAGCAGAACAGGCTGAATTGATTTGATACCTAGTTGGTGGGAGGGATGTGACCAGCCAGTCAGTTGCGCGTGCGTCGCGTACGAGGCGGGCGGATCGCTCGCAACTGGTTTAAGCCCACTGTTGATGAGATTAAAAATCCAACCTAAAACAACATCAGTTACAAAAATGGAGTGCTACACATCGGATAGCTGTGACAGCGACAGCAGAGACCAAAAAACGCTGGATTTGTCCAGCCAGTTACTGGAGTCTGGCATTTTGGCATCCGAACTCCGAAGCATTGTTGACGAAAAGGACTGCGCACAAAATTATGAGATAATACTGCTCTACAATAACAGAATAACAACGTTGCCGAATACGATAAGCCAGTTTTGTAATTTGAAGATTTTAGATATTAGCAGTAACCGACTAACTGCACTGCCTGATATATTCAAGAATTGCCCCCTAACGTCGCTGATCGCAAAACACAACCATCTTACCAACGAATCGCTTCCAAAGTCGTTCTTTACTGCTAAGAGTTCTCTTCGAGAGTTGAATCTAAGTGGGAACCAGCTCAATTTCTTCCCAGAACAAGTCCTGGAGCTGACCACTCTCCGATATCTTTATCTTGGGGGTAACAAAATAGTCAATATACCGAAGGATATATGGAAGCTAAGCAGGTAATAATGATATTATAATGTTGTTATTGTTAACGCTAACAAGTCTAATCTAGTGTTTTGTTTTGATAAATGTAGAGTCATTTCTTTTAATTTCTATCCATTTGTACCTAAGTACCTACTTAATCATGTACTTCATACATAAGAAGGGATTTTCTTAGTTCCAGAAGCGGGTAGTTATTATTTTTCTTCAAATTGTTTTTAAAATCTACGAGCTGTAAGTTTAAATAGTATGGTACCTACTTAACAACTGTTTAAGCGAACTCTGTGGTGTTCGGATGTTTACAATACTGAACTGAAGACAATGACGATAGTTCACTCACGTTAATGCAAATAGAAATTACCTACAGTACATGTATTGTTTTCAAACATTAACTATGGGACGGTAGCGTCAGCCAAACGTAAGTTAGATTGGTAGAGCAGTCTAAAATGTCTAAAGATCATGCTTCAAGTCAACGGATGTTGTCGTTTTCGTACCAAAAGTCTTCCCTTAGACTAGTGAACTTAACAAGGTAAAATATGTAACTGAACTGGCCGTCAAAAGCCCTGAATGTGGTAAAGGTCCCTAGGCAGGATTGGTGTAATCTATATTTGAGCAAGTTACTTAAACTCTAGCTTTGTTAACTCTAGTCACGTGTTTAGACTATTTGTATTGTAACAGTACATTGTGTCGATTTTGTAATACGACGATAGGCAACATTTAAATCCGCAACAAACCGCAAAAAACAACAAAATTACTCTATTAAAATTCAGTCGATTTCCAAACGATAATTCTGCCAATGAAGAAAACTATTAATCAGACAGATCATTAATAAATAGTCTCGTAGAGGTACCTCGTACGGTGGGTACGAGGTACCTCTACGTAACTAACAACACAATTTATTTGTAACCAATCTAATTAAAAACCATTCTCTAATTGACTTGATCGAATCGTTCATTGGAATAATTAATTTTCCTTTCCACATGTATTTTCGTAAGTATTTTTGATGTACTTAACACTAATTTAAAACATCTGCAAATGGTAGAATTATAAAAGCCTTTGGCTCCTGTTTATGTATGTTCCTAGGTAATCATAGTTGTCAGATGGGACCTATCAATGGTCAAATGAAATATCTTCCTATAAGTATATCGATCATTATGAATTTGCACCTTCTCTTTGTAGACTTGATAAAATAATCAATATTGATGCCCCTTGCGTTTATGTTCCTTATCACGATCTGCCTCGGTCTTGCCCCATCCTTTTTTTCATATCTTCTTCATAGGTACCTAGTAATTGAACTGAGTAAGTGGTAAAGTCCAGATAGGTCACAGACCGTCTATACTAGATTGGCTTAGCAACTAATCACGTCATTTTTGTTTACAAAAACAATTGCAACTAGCTAGGTACCTTTGATTCGACTAAGAGTCCTATTTTATTCACAGCATCATAATAAACCTGAATTAAGTCGATAAGGTGAGTAAGTAAACTGATCTTGTCTACTTTTTTTAAAGTGCGGGAATCCATCATGGTTACCCTTCCGTCGTGGGGATAAGGGAACCAAACCTATACTAAAACTGGGCAAAAACCATCACTGTGTTTCTTCCTGCCAACACTGCGGGTACGCTTGCACATTCTTCCGCGGATCTTGTCTCTTCTCTCCCAAGTCTAAGTTTGCTTTTTTCAGTTTACAAATCCTTTCCGTGGGAGGCAACCAAATAACAGAAGTTCCTGAGACGGTCGGACGCCTGACTGGACTCCAAGCCTTGGTCCTGAGCGACAATAATCTGGAGTATCTCCCAGCCAGCATCGCAAATCTAAACCAGCTAAGATCTCTGCTCATTCACAAAAACAAGCTCAAGACATTGCCGACGCAGATAATCAAGTTGAGATGTCTGACAGAGGTGGGCTGATAAACTGATAAATGGAAATTTTTGTGGAAAGTTTCGTTTAAATTATCATGCAAGCAGGTTTATACTGGGTTTTATTGAAATAACGTAATTAAACAATTCTACTCGCGATTCCGATGTAGTTTGCTAGAATAGATGTACTCATAACGCGCATCTATTCTAGCATGGGGAAGAGATTTCAACTCATATGACCGTCTGCACTAAACTCAGGCAAATACATAGGCGTGTCTTATTTTTTTTATCTGTCACTTACCTATACTTTCTTAAGTCACCTAGTTCTTATTTCACCTAAGCAGGTACTCCCGTCTGAACGAAACTTAGACAGTTCATGCCTAAAATTGGGTTTTTACAAAAAAGTTGCTAAAACATTAATAATAGCTAGAAAAACTATTACTGAAACATATTGTAAGTCTCTACTTGACTTTAGTGCAGACGGCCATTAATGTCAGAAAGAGGACTGTGTAGAAAAAAAAAGATAAAATGAGTAAACCACGGAGGACTGTTTTATAAATAGCTACGGGAATTTTTAAAAAATTTGCCAAATTTGAACTTTTCATTTGTAGATACTATATACCTTATATACATTATGTTTTCGACCTCTGTGGCGCAGTGGGCGAAGGTCCGCCTGAGACGCAGAAGGTTGCGGGTTCGATTCCTGTCACGGGACGGAAATGTTTGTAAGATCTGCAAATATTTGTCTAGGGTCTGGGTGTTTTCCTACGTATAAAATGTATGTATTATAATTTTAAAAAAAAGTAATGTAGTTCCCATAATACAAGCTCAGCTTAGTTTGGGGCTAGATGATGCTGTGTGAAAAATGTCCAGCATTTATTATTATATTTATTATTTTAAAGGTAGGCCGACAAGACAGTTTGTAACTGATATAGAGTTTTTTAACGTTTCCAGTTGAGTCTCCGAGATAACCCACTGGTGGTGAGGTTCGTACGAGACATGACGCTCCAGCCGCCGTCCTTGCTGGAGTTGGCTGGCCGCACCATCAAACTGCACGAGATACCGATCATGGAAGGTGAAGTGCCCTACACGCTGATGAAATATCTCTGTGCCGCTCAGTGTTGCGTCAATCCTAAGTGTAAAGGTTTGTAATATTGTCGCTGTAACCTTTCATAACATACGAAAGTAAATTGAAGGAGTTGTCAAGTAAAACGTTCGCAACAAATTGTAGCAGACTTTGAAGTAGGTACCTAACATATTAGCTTTTATTTTCATCTTTTAACAGATTTTGTTAATTCTTTTGTTGTTCTCTACACAGTGCAATCCTAAGTGTAAAGGTTTGTAATATTGTCGCTGTAACCTTTCATAACATACGAAAGTAAATTGAAGGAGTTGTGAAGTAAAACGTTCACAACAAATTGTAGCAGACTTTGAAGTAGGTACTTAACATATTAGCTTTTATTTTCAACTTTTAACAGATTTTGTTAATTCTTTTGTTGTTCTCTATACAACAACAAAAGAATCAACAAAATCTGTTAAAAGTTGATCCCGAAGTGGTCCAATAAAAGTTTTATTCCTGAGGGATGCTATTTTTCCCGTAAAACTTAATAAACATCATCATCATACCCTTATGATGATGTTTATTAAGTTGTTTCGTGATAGGGATCACGACTTGATTTTGCAAACGATTCAATTATTATCAACCGACTTCAAAAAAGGAGGAGATTCTCAATTCGTGTATATCTTTTTTGTGTGTATGTTACGTGATATCTTCGTCAATTGTGAACTGATTTTAATGGTTCTTTTTTTTAACAGAAAAAAGTTAAAACTTCAAGGGTATTCCCATATACATTTTATGAAAAAATCCCACTCCTAAGGGTGAAAAAAAGGGTGACGAAATTTCATATCAACTTTTTATGAATTTCCTCTTATTTGAAGTCGGTTTTTGACACTTAGGCCTGAATTCATAGTCAAATAGAGGCTCCTCTAGGGGAGAAAAAATTCAAGTGCGAATTTAACCTTATGCACCCAGACATAAAACAAATGCTGGCATAAGGCAAATGCTGAATGATGGATTTGGGGGACTGTTCAACCGCCGACTATGAATTCACGCTTTAATGTCTTAAATTAAAGAGACAACTCAATAAGTGTAGGTAGCTACTTGTAAGCTAGGAGTACTTGATCTTTCACCCTTCATTAAGCTAGTCAGCATTTTCGATGATAGCGATCTTAGCATTTTCCGATAGGTCAAGGTGACTATTTTATCATGTCAAATGCATGTGCTACTCTGACAATAAGAACGTACATTAAGATTTAGCGGGATTACATAATTTGACTGCAGGCAACAACGACTCAATTTTATGAGACGGGATACGTCATAATTCTATGCCTAATTATTATTTTTATAGTTTTTAACTTGAACAATCTAACGGTTTGATTAAGCTAATTTAAAGTACCTAGGTATTTCAAGTAGGTACCTACTTTATGGGTTGGGTAAACAAACCCAACATACATGGTAACATGGTTGGGTATGTAACCATTACCCATTGGTAATGGTTACAAATACGATATCGACGTAAAGTAATAATTAGGTTAGGATGAGATGTAAGATTTTTACTACCAATCAATTAAAGCTAATTGTTTAATTACAGGTGTTTTCTTTGACAACCGAGTGGAGCACATAAAGTTCGTGGATTTCTGCGGCAAGTATCGTATCCCCCTACTACAATATCTTTGCAGCTCTAAATGCATCACAGGTAGTTGGGAGAGTCGCGAGGAAAACAGCAACCCCCACCCACATATGATGAGAAAGGTGCTTCTTGGTTAAAGCTAGACTAAAAATTATGTCACAAGGGGTGAAAAGGCCGAATATTAAATCCAGATTGAAAAGAATAAATAACTGTAATATTAAATTACAGGATTCACCCGTGATATAAAAAGTAGTTACAGTAACACGTATTTTACGATCTCAACAAGTTTGACTTGTTACCTGAAAGATAAAATTATAAATAAATTATTCAAAAACTATTAATTTTTGAAGATGTTTATTTGGTACCTAATATGTCTTATACCTAACGTCAGTTAGGTATTAATAAATTGTTTCATTTAATTTCATAGTAAGGGATTATATTAGTTTAAAGATAAATTAACTTAGAACAAGCTTCAAGCTTGTTTTTTTTTTTTCATTTCATTTAATGCATTGCTATGTTCACGATTATACAGAATCATTCACTTCACTCTGGATTCAATATTCGAACAAAATGATTTCTTTATTTCTGAAAATGATGGAAAATGTTTCACGTAGGTACTTGGCTGATAGTTTTCTGTCGTACTTTTGAAGTGAGAAGATAGACTACTCTATTAAAAGTTCTAAAATAAGTCAGATACTGAATTGATTTCTCATCAATGCAGTGCAGCTGTCTGTATTAAAAGTTATAATTACTATTTAAATTATTATATTTACACAGGCCCTAAATGTATTTTTATTATTCAATCATGCTTATTGTCAAATATGACTAAAAATAATAAAAAAAACTTTTAATTTATGTGATAAAGACCCCTAAAAAACTAACAGATGTATATTGACCATGGAAGTTTGAAAAACAATACCTAATGTATGTTGAGTTCAACTATAATCTCAATTTTATGCACCCAAAAAATATTATAAACTTTTATACTATTGTGATTATTATATGTTTTAAGTATGTTTTAGTTGTGTTTTTTGTGCAACAAAAATTATGTGTAATACTTGCATTAATGTGTTTTGGTTTGAAGGGAACATTGGTGCAAAAGGCGAGCACAAGACTTTTCAACATAACATCTCAGGGTCAGCAATGTGCAAATGATAGTATCATCATCATCATTATGAAGTATCATTATGATAGGTACTTCTTGAGTTGCAAGCGTCGCATGTTGGTCACTGTAAGCGTAGGCACAGATATTATAATACAAGTACAGATACCTCATCCCATACAAAAAAATGGATCGCTCTAACTCGGGCTATTTTGTTTGCCATAAATATGTACTAGATGCCGCTAGCGAGCGGTGGGTAGCGAGCGCCATCTAGCTTGTACTGTAGGTGGATTTAACTTCCTAATAAAATATAAACAAATAGATAGCGATAAAACCTAATGAGGGTTTTGATTCAAAATAGGTAGGTACCTATGATGCTTGTGAACTGTGTTATACGTACTTATCTACCTACTTACATTAGTGTTTTTATGCTACGGCCGCCGCGCGCAGGTCGGCGCGGCCACAGGTTAGATGATAGTACAGTTTCAAAATGCTATCAGACCCGACTGATGCTGCATTACTTTATTCCTTGATCGTCATCACTATCATCAACGTACAGAAGTCCACTGCTGGGCATAGGCCTCCCTAGACCTAAAGAGTGGATTTGTAAGAAATACAAGATTAGGTACTTCTTTTTCCCCAACAAGAGAATGTTACGACTCGGAACCTACCTAGGTACCTACTTTAAAACGAGACAACAAAAAACAATTAATCTATCTAGGTAGGTACCTACCTACATAATATTCAATTAGGAAATGAAGACGGTTTTCTACTTGCAGTAATAGAATATACCTAATTATACAAGTAGAAAAAGAAAATGAATTGAAATAAAACACAGTAAGTATTTAAGCCAAATAATATTTTTTTTTTCAATACAATTGTTTGAAAAGTGAAGTTTGTAAATACGTAGGTATAAGTAGGTAGCTTGAATTGTAAGGAAACCTACCTAACGAAAGTACCTATTAAGTAGGTAGGTATACCTATTGATGTTGGGGTAGGTACCAAAACATACGTACGTATGTTTGGTGTGGTTGGGTGTGTATGTTGATAATATGTTTTGATATTGGCACAGATTTTATAATACCTACTGTATTGGTGTGTTTATTATTAACTAGCTTCTGCACACGGTTTCGCCCGCGTGGTATTCGGATAAAAAGTAGCCTGTGTTATTCTGATGTATGAACAATATCACTGTAAAGTTTCATCAAAAACCGTTCAGTAGTTTTTGCGTGAAAGAGGAACAAACATCCATCCTCACAAACTTTCGCGTTTATAATATTAGAACATAGGATTGTATTGAATTTATTTGACTAGGATTGTAATTGACGACCTCTGTGGCGCAGTGGGCGAAGGTCCGCCTGTGACGCAGAAGGTTGCGGGTTCAATTCCCGCCACGGGACAAATGTTTGTATCTGCAAATATTTGTCTCAGGTCTGGGTGTTTTCTATGCATATTATGTATGTATTTACAAAAAAAAATGTATATAAGTAGTATATCAGTCATGTAGTTCCCATAATACAAGCTCTGCTTAGTTTGGGACTAGATGATGCTGTGTGAAAAATGTCCAGCATTATTTATTATTTAATTAGGTAGGTATGTTTGACTCTTTGAAAAAAAATCAGTAATAACTGAATGTTCAGAATCTGTTTGCCAATTTTCATACAATTTAATACCTAAGTACCTTACCTTACAATAACAAGCAAAATCGTGCCGCCGATGGTAAACCCGCCGCGACGTTTCCTGCTTTTTAGAGCGGGCGTTGCCGAGGCGCGGGAGGGGTTACGACTATGAGTAAGGTACCTGCGCGGCTCAGACGCACAGTAACTAGGTATGTAGGTACATAATATGTCTGTTGACAACCTCTGTGGCGCAGTGGGCGAAGGTCCGCCTGAGACGCAAAAGGTTGGGGGTTCGATTCCCGCTGCGGGACAAATGTTTGTTTTACATTTATTCATTACAAAGCAGATAACATTTAAATATTAGGGTTCCTACTTTTTAAAAAACCAAAACTACTAGGTATACAAAGTTTACACCCCCACTCCCTCATTCCGCCCCGTAAAGTGGAAATATCAATAAATTCTTTCTTAACACATACCTACGACATTATAATAAACTTATATTCTAAATTTCAGCTTTCTAGACTGACTGAGCATTGATAGTCAGTCAGTCAATCAGTCAGGATATATGATTTTATAAGTAAAGATAGATTTCCTACGTTAGATTGTGTGAAATATAGGTAGTTACCTACCTATATTTCGTTGCCTATATTCCATACAAAACAACACGCAAACGTTTGCAAATAGTGTCATCTATCACTATGCAGCACAAACTAAACAAAACAAATCAATGCCAGACTCAAAGTAGTAAAAATGATTTCCGCTTGAAGAATGACGACAGCACCGAATTTTGAGAAAATAAGAAAATGTTATTTATGAGCTCATTATTTCATTTTCTAAGAGACAAGAGACAAAAAAGACTTTTTTTAAACATGAACATACCATTTATTTTATGTTTTAGGACCTAATTTCGAGTTATTCTCAAACTTCAATAACAAAGCGATACCTATAACACCATCTATTGAGATTTTTTTGAACTAATCTTTTTTACTTAGGGTGAGATCCCGTGGCATAGGTTACAGCGACCAACTGGTCGGCTGTATGCTTGTTTGCCACTTTAGTAGTAAAAAAAAGATACTTTATTAATTATGAACTCTATATTTTATGTTAGGTATTAAACATTTTTGAATAAACTTATTTTTAACCAAAGGGACCATTATTATGCATGTGTGTTCAAAATGTTAACTACTATAAATATTCCTATTGTTACTCCTATAAATATTTTACGTAAACAAATAAAACCACAGAGAGATCCTACCTAAGTATTTAATTTCATTTACAACCTATTCAGCAGTTTCTTGTAAGAACTTTAACCTGGCTTCTTTGCCTCTAAGGATAGCGTTTTTAAATAATTTGCAGTACAGTTTGATGGCAACTGGTGAATCATCATTGCCAGGAACAGGGTATGTGATAAGATTAGGGTTACAATTGCTATCAACAATACCTACAGTAGGTATAAGCATTTTAGCACTGTCCCTAACAGCTGTATGTTGATTTAGTATATTGTTCTGAGTGTTTAGAAAAATGCACAAGTCTGGCAATCTTGTGACTGCACCAAACTGATGATTAGCATTTGTGAAAATACCTCCTCTCCAGAATCTAGTGTGCGAGTATTCCCCGGCCTCCATAGCTGTCTTCTCTACTTCATGAGCATTCAAAGCATTTCTATTGAAGAAGCAAATAATGCCTCCCCGATAAGCCACATGAGCTGTGAAGTTTAAGGCTTTTCGTAAATGCTCAGCAGTGATGTCTAGATCAAAGATCAAATGCCCAAGTCTGGAGCCATAGATATAAGGCCTCATGTAGTCACTGAGTGAACCTTCTTTATGTCCATAGTGAACTCTATTTTCGAATAAATCTTTGACTGTGAATAGGTTGTGTACTTGAAAGAAGTCTGGGTGATGAAGTGGGTTATTTGTCTGGACACCATCTGAAAATTATAATAATCACTTTCAATACTATGCGTCATGTTATTCTTATTTCTGCCTGGATACAAGAATAAAAATGAATAAAATATGGTTTCTTGTTCAAAAAGTGAAAATTCAAACAATTTTGTAGTGAAAGTGAAATTGTGACTTACCTTCAGGTGAATTCTGGGTTACAGCTTGAACTGCGGTAGAGTTTCCACGCAATAGCGCATTTCCATGTCTCAAAAACAGTTTTTCTGAAATAACAGGAGCATAATAAAAATCTTACTTAGAACCAATACCAAAACCGACTTGGTTTCGGTATTGGTTATATGTACTAACTTGTAGAACCGTTCAAATTGAATAAAACTTACTGGATGACGTCGAAAGCATTGCAAATGCCGTACTTTTTCCTTTGATTCTTGCGACAAATTTGTAGGTTATTCTTTCTATTTATTTTATATTTCACCCTATTAATTTAATATAGTCTGTGGCCTTTTTACTGTATAAAGCTAACCACTACGTGTAGTCTGTGGTTTTGTCAATATTATTTTTATCTATGCTCGCATCTAAGGTTGAGTTTAGCAATGAATAGTCTACGTTCCATTGTTATTTCCTCAAAAAAAAAAGAATAATTCTATCCGTTGAATGACAGTGACAATTTTATTAAATTGACAATTTTTCACAGGTTCAGGGTAGGGGGTTTCGGTGAGAAGGGCTTGTAATGTGTAGAAAATTAGAAATATCCTCGGTCAAACCACAGACTAGGAGATACGGTCAAACCTATCCAAAAATATCTCATTAAATCCAAGTTCTCAAACTAGTGCGCATTAACAACAAACCAAACAATTTAATTCATTTTCAAATAAACTAATATAAATTTTCTACTGTGCGTAATGGCAACTACAAAGAAAAATATTGATGAATTAGATTTGTATGCGATACTTGAATTGCAAATCGGTGCCACAGAATCTGAGGTTTGTATGTTTGTTATTTTCTTTTCTTTTTTATTAGGTGTTTTAACCCAATTTATTTACAGATAAAAAAGGCTTACCGTAAGAAGGCATTGCAGTGCCATCCAGACAAAAACCCTGATGACCCAAAAGCAGCAGAGGCCTTTCACGAACTTTCTCAGGCACTTGAAATTCTAACAGATGCATCAGCCAGAGCTGCTTACGACAAAGTCCTCAGAGCCAAAGCAGCCGCCAAGTTACGACACCAAGAACTAGATAGTAAACGCCAAAAACTAAAGGAGGATCTAGAAAGGCGGGAAAGAAATGCCGCTTTCGGAAGCAGTGTAAACCTCACAGATGAACAGAAATTAGCTGCGGAAATAGCCAGATTACAGAAGGAAGGCAGCACTCTCTTACAGCAAGAACAGAGAAGAATGAAGGAAGAAATCCAAAAAACCATGGGGCTCATAAATGAACCTATTTGGGACTCCAGTCTAAATAGAATCAAAATCAAATGGAAGGCTGACAAAAATGATGATAGTAATGGTGGCTATGATGAAACCAACCTTAGGAGATTCCTGAAAAAGTATGGTAATATTGTTGCACTGATAATGTCTCCTAAAAAGAAAGGGAGTGCCTTGGTAGAATTCTCAAGTAAAGAAGCATCAGAAATGGCAGTTGAACTAGAAAAAGGCCTACCAGATAACCCACTAGAATTAAAATGGGTGAATGAAAGACCTGTTTTGACAACAAAGAAAACAGTTGATGGACCCACCCTAATATCAGATAAAGATTATGAATCACTAGTTTTAACAAAAATGCGGCAAGCAGCAGAGAGACAAAGATTAATAGAAGAAATGATGAAGGAAGACCAGGGATAATACAATATTTAGTTAATTATAGTACTCCTACTGCCAATCTCAACAAATTAGGTTGGCTTGAAGAAAAAGATTCAACATTTAGTCTGCCTATTATCATTTTTTATAGATTGAAGTGTCAATAAATAAATAAATACTGGAAAAGATAAATAAAATCTAATAATTAATTTTAATCTTCAAGTAGTTTTTTTTACAACATTATTTATCATCCACAGTCCAGGATTTCATTATAATTTGCTCACAATTTTTGTAGACACTTCAATATTATTTACTCTGGTTAGGATCAAAAGGTTTCCACTCCTTCACAAAATCCATAACTTTCTTCCTTTGTAAGTCGCCATATTCCCTTCGAGTATTCTTCCAAAATTTGTGATCCAGATCCAGTATACCAGCAATTATTTCCTAAAAGAAATAACACACAATGATTACTAAGTACACAGTTATTGTGTCAGCCTATGGTATGCACACAACTTTACATGCTTTTTTTAAACTAAAAGTTATGATGGCTTATGAAATTCTTCATGTGCACAAGCCCTTGATCGCAGTCAGCAACAAAAGTAGATATAATTATAATAATAAATAAATAACGCTGGACAATCCACACATCATCATCTAGCCCCAAGCTAAGCAGAGCTTGTGTTATGGGTACTAGATGACTGATATACTTAATACAATACATTACATAGATAGATATTTTTTTATTATACATAGAAAAAACCCAGAACACCTGGAACAAATATTTGCAGATCGTACAAACATTTGTCCCAGGGCGGGAATCGAACCCGCAACCTCCTGTGTCGTAGGCGGACCTTCGCCCACCGAGCCACATTGGTCGATATAAACAATTTAAATTTTTAGATGCTCTTTCTCTTTGTGTCAATAGGAATCAGTAACAAAAGATTCTTCAAATTAAGGCTCATATTTTGAAATTAAGCCAACAGGTTCCAAAATCTTTATTGTCAACCTACTTTTGTCACTGATTGTAGCTATCTTAAAATTTCATGATTAAACAAGTGTATTAACCTGGGAATTAATATCATTATTGCCTGGATCCCTGGTCACTCAGGTATCCCTGGTAACGATATAGCCGACTCATATGCCAAAGCTGCTTCAAATGTAGGTACACTTGAGCATTTTAAGAATTTCTCCCATGACCTATGCCTCCTTCCTAAATTCCATCTTAAAAAATCTTGGTCCAAACTTTGGAGTATTTCTACGAAAACTAAAGGGAAACATTATGGTGACATTCAAATAGATATACCCCATGTTCCTTGGTTTTTCAAATTTCGAAAGGCTAAGAAGGTTACTACCTCAACAATCTGTCGTCTTCGATTGGGATCATTCTTGCACTCCAGTATTTTTGTCCAAACTTAGGATAAGGGATAATTCAATGTGCGAATGTGGTCTGGATGAAGGTAACGTGGATCATATATTTTTCAACTGTCCGAAAATTCGTCACTCTTTATATGATATCATCCCTCCTGAAATCCCCCGTCCTTTCTCCCTCAAATGCCTTTTATCCCTCACCTTTTCTCCTCTAATCAATTATATATTATGTAAATTTATTGATATGAATAAAATAAAATTGTAAAAACTATTCTTCTTACTAATCAAATCTAGCTACTAACTTTGTGTCGTTTTATATGTTTGTGTTGTCTCTTTGTTTTAGAAATTTCAAACTGGCACAAAATTCTGGTCGATTTTCTATCATTAAACCGACCAGATTCTTATTTTCACACCTCTGTATTGTTTATGAATGTATCATGGATCAAACGGACACTGGCAGAATTGTGACAATTAGCCACAGAAGCCATAATCAAGAAGTTGAAGTTGAAGTTCAAGTGTATTCACCTCAGCAAATGTCTTGGGAAACAGATGTTGATCTTCAATAACATGGGCAAATCCAGGCTCCATTCCAAAATCAACCCAAAAGTATGGCAGGCCCTTTGGAACACCCTTCCTTATATTCTTCCCCTTCAAATCCACAACTTTCTTATTCATTGACCATTCAGCTTCGCATTCAAGTAAAGCCTTTTTGAAATATATTGCTGCCATGTCACCCACATCTCTTGGTAAGGGTATACAATTGATAACCATGTGTGGGAATCGATGAAGTTTTGTGGCTGTCTCAAAGAAAACCACATCTTTGTTTTGAAAGTTGTAGAACAGAGTGAGAGCTTTTCTGTAGTTCTGGAAATAATGGAAAAATTATTAAGCCTACCAAATAGGGGGTGTATGCTTGTTTGCAACTTAAGTTGTATAAAAAAACCCTGTTACTTGTTTTCCATCATCTTTTGCTCTGAGATTGCAATACACCTGCATTCAATTTATCTAAGGATAAAACCTGTCTAAGAACTTTCCTTGAAGTTTATATAAGTCGCCACATTATATGGAATTCATTATTACTACAAAAACAAACATTTAGTAGCTAGGAACACATAACACATTGAATTAAACTCGTTCTGCTTGCTCTTAATAATCTGAAAATCAGTGTATTGCTTCTTAAGCAAAATATCATGCTGAGCCAAGGCCTTTTTGACGTACTGCAGCATGCAGACATTTTACCTAGATTTTAATTATATTAATGATAATAGTTAACTGTATTTTATTATTGTTTGTTTTTATTGCTGTACTGTATAATTGTTGTAATTTGTATGTGTGTGTCTGAAGTTCCTAAGTCTTTTAATATCTATCTTGAAGTTGCATAAAAATTAAATAAATAAGCTTACCATGACTTCTTCCCAAACATCTTCATCCAAAGCAGTGACACAAGTAGAATGCTGTATCGTAGCAATCAAGCAGTGATCTTTCACCAGAGAGGTTCTTGCAGGCACGGCAACATAAACCTTGCTTCCACAGCTAACCATAAGATGCTTTAACATGTTCTTGGAATCTAGGCAGTATTCACATCCATCTAAAGACCTCTCCATCTTAGCATGTTGGTTGATAGCTCTCTGTTTCTCAGCTTCATTATCCTTATCTTCATTTCGATTCTTCGATATCTCATCCATGAAAATGTCTGCCAGATCATCATTCGGATTTTTGCTTTTACTGGCAATCCTTGCTAGCTCGGCTTCATCATCATAATTATTGCCATATTTTTCATTTTCAAACTAAAATTAAAAGATGTGATAAGCAATTATACATTATTCATCAAGCTACATAGTGTTTCAGCATCATTAAATACTGTAATACACTGTACATGCACACTTTAGACTGGTCAATCATAATCTTGAACTGAATCCAGTCTCGTTTCCGCTACCTCTGTTAACGCATTTAAGAACAAGCTCGACAACTGGCTACAAAAGAACATTTCATTACTCAAAAAAGTGAACCAAACTTTAAAAAAAACAAGACTTTTGATCCAACTCTGTATGACATAGACATATCAGCAAAAGCTGCTAGTCTTTAAATAAATAAATAAGCATTGATTTCCTCTAGAATGTTATAACTGCTCATGTAATCGCATTCATGCATCTCATCATAAATTATACAAAATATACAGAAGAGATTGCTTTCAGGCAACCCAGTATATCATTAGTTTAATATTATATTTTTTTTAAGTTATGGAACACTGTGCTAAAGTGTATGATAATGTAATTTAACCTTACATCAAACAATGGTTTCATGAATGGATCACTTACCATCTGAGCCAGGTTGTACTTGTCATCATTACCAAAGTATTTAGCCCTTTCGCCTGAGACATGAGTTTCAGCTTTTCGTTTACCCCCTTGGCTTCTAGCATCACCTGTCAATGTCTTAGTTAAAGGCCGGCTATTGCCGGTACTACTTGTTGATATCAACATAACTCTATCATCTATTGCTTTCCCAGCATCAGGGTTCTGTTTGCGGAACTCCCTTGCAGCTTCTAACTTTGCTTTGAGCTCTTCAACAAGTTTCAGGTCACCCATTATCTCTGCCTTTACAATTTTAGCTCCTAGTTTGTTCATTTTCTCATTGCTTAAGTAAAGACTGCTTTCTGTCTCCTTAGCAGGCATACTTTCAACTATAATATCTGATTTATTTTGTCTGCTTTTAGCTGATTCCTCATAGTTTTTACTATTTTTGACAAGCTCTTTACTGTAACATGGGTTTTTCTCATCTCTGTGACTCTTTTTCCAGTTGTATGTCCTTTCACTTTGATGGTCAATAGGGCTTCTATCAGACTCATCTTTTCTACTACTTTTCCTACTGTTATAATCATTTTTTCTCTCGCTGTCCCTACTGAGATCATAAGTTATGTATCTGCTAGATGTTTTACTATCTGTATTACTTCTCTTTGAATATAAATCATCATCATCTGAAGGTTTGATAAATTTACAGGATTTGCGGAAACTTTCAGGGGTTTGGGGCAAACCTGCACCTCCATCCTTCCAGTAAGGGTTAAGCTCGCGACTACTGGTCGCAGGATTGTATGAATCGATTTGCTTTTTGTCTTTCTCCTCTCTCTTGGGCCTGATATCTTGCTTGGTGTAAGTCTTTAGCATACCAGTCATGGCCATCCAACCCTCCCTCTCAGGTTCCAGTTTCTGTGTTGGTTCCTTCTCCACCCATTCATCCGATTCCGATTCTCTAGAGCCTGAAGACTGGAAAACGATAGGTATGATTAGCATCGGAGTAACATGAAATTCACAGGAATAAATCGTGCAAACCTACACTGCGCCTCCTTTCTTGTACTTTTTTTGATTTTTTGTGAGATTTATGTTTGTCTTTACGTTTCTCCTTCATCGTATCTAATAGTATCTCTAAATAGTCTGTGTATGTAAGTAAGAACAAAGAAAAACGTAAGAAAGAATTGATTTTACAGCTAAAAAACAAATAAATTTTAATAATAGATAATAACGATTATTTATTGTCTGTGCTGTACTGGTTGCGCTTTTGTTGGTTTTAGACCATAGAATAACAAAGTAATAACAATACTCAAGAGTTTTAGACTGTACTGACTATAGGAGTAAAATTTTTAATCTGTGACTTTAAATTGCTGTAGAAAACCGTATATATTCGTTACCGAGTAACGGGTACATCGCCTGATTCGAAGTACCGAACCGTTACTCAGAAAATAATTTCGTTATTGTAACATTTTTCGTATAGATGTCAGTTTGATACTAAGTACGAACAAAATCATACCATACTAGCGATGGGCGTCGAATAAACGAACTAGTTGAATCAACCGTTCACGTTAAATCAACGCATCGAGACGGTGCACTGCCACTCATTCAACTAGTTGAAACGTAGGTAGACGGATAAACTGAGATTCCACAACGTTACAACCGTATGAACGTTGTATGGTATTAACGGGTTAATACCATCTACGTTCACGCGTCACACGAGTTTATAATGAAACTACAAAATTATGAAGGGAAGTTTTTTATTGCAAATAAATAGTTAACTATCTATAAATTGTTTGCAACGGTCTTTAGATAGGTAGCTGTTGATCTGTATTTTCTTGTATAAATAAAATGTGAGTAAGTTTTTTTTTTTAAATAGGCTTGCCTAAAAAGTTCAATGGAAGTTTTAAGTTATACGGCTCATTTCTTCGAAATTTATTAAATTTCAAAGAAACGTGGTAATAAGATTACCTACCTAGACTTTAAGTCGAGCTACGTCAGATAATCACCCGGTAGAAACTATCGACTAGGTAGACATCATCGCGAAGTTTAGATAGTTCTATCAAAATAACGAAGTTGAAACATCGACTAGTCGACGAATTCAACTAGTCTATGGACTCGTTGAAAAACGAAAATGTACGGTTTGTTTCGTTTACGATAATTACGACCCATCGCGATATGAATTGATGGGATGCTTCATGATAGTGCGTGATTGTATCAAAAGTAACGAGTAACGTAACACTACGATATCGATAGTAACGAGTGCTGATTGTTTTAGTAACGAATACATATGTGTACACAATTTCTCGTTACTAAAAAGCTCTAGGTGGCATGGTTTAAAAAAAAAGACAAATCCTCTATGTGTAGGAGTCGAGCCATTTAGTGTACGACAAAGCACAACCAGAGCATGTGGAGCCAGTAATCCAAGAGTTTCAAACTTGAGACTGGTGGTATACTAGCCGAAGCACAACCATAGCATGTGCAGCCAGTATTCCAAGGGTTTCAAACTTGAGACTGGTGGTATACTAGCCGTGCATTAGTCGTATTTTACCGTATCACATCGTGAGTGAACAAAAAAAAAATCTGTGATCTAGGGATGTCAGAAATGCAAATAATTATCGATATATATCGTATCGATATTTTATGGAAATATCGTTATAAGTTATAATTATTATAAAAAATATGGATTTAGCGATATATATGTACAATTTCTAAAAGAATATTCGCGCTTTAAAAATGAGTATACTTATCCTAACATACCTTAATCATCTTACGTTACGAGGTAACTAAAGTTAATAATAAACTAAGTTTTACAGAATAAT
Organism: Perizoma flavofasciatum; assembly: GCA_958496245.1. Classification (NCBI taxonomy): domain Eukaryota; kingdom Metazoa; phylum Arthropoda; class Insecta; order Lepidoptera; family Geometridae; genus Perizoma; species Perizoma flavofasciatum. Next base: position 6,657,917 of record OY292433.1, read on the forward strand.
TATTATGAATTAATAAAACTAATATATTTATAATATATGATTATAAGTTTAACGGGTCTTTATCGCGTTTACCTTTTTTTATTATTTTCCCGACGTTTCAACTGTATTGCAACAACCGTGGTCACGGGATGACTGGAATATACGGAGCTACCGCCTAGAAATAAAACGCACTTAGTTTATAGAAAACCAACACACTCTGACAGGTATTTGAACGCCGCCTCACACCACCATCCTCGTCATTTACAATCTGTTGTTACCTCATTGACGAACAGAGCTTACGATCTGTGCGACCCTGAACATCTCGAGAGTGAATTGGTACATGTTCAGGAGGTTCTGAAAGCGAACGGATATGTAGGTAAATATCAGAAGTCGAAACTCACGTGCAGAGGAAAACAACCTGATGTTAGTAGACAGCCCACGTTCCTGCCGTATTTGAAGGGGTTGACGGATAAGATTGGTAACATCTTTTAGAGGTTTTCAATCAAGTCAGTTTTCATTCATAAAGAAGTACCCAAATTTGAATCGTGAAGACGGACATATGGACATTCTGCGTCCTGGAATCCCGTGATAAACAGGTGTTCGCGTCGCGATCCAATTTTGCAGTGCGGTGATACGGTTAGTGTAGTGTGCCGTAATGTAAATACATGGACTTTTCTGATTCCGAAGATGAAATGAGGGTAGTTGCGGCTACTGCCTTTATTTCTCGACGGTAGTTTCGTATACTCCAGCCATCCCGTGACCACGGCTATTGCAATACAGTTGAAACGTCGGGTAAATAAAAAAAAGGTAAACGCGATAAAGACCCGTTAAACTTATAATAATTATGTTATCTAATCGCGAAAGTTTGAAAAATCATAATAATTTATAGTTTTTTTAACACAGATTGCACGAAACATTAAGTTTATAAATTTTATTGAAATAATTCCATACAACACGTCTGGTGTTAATGTATAAAACAGAAATCCACTACACTACGATACCCAAATTAATTTTGTGTACGTACAACAAGTGCACGTGCAGAAAAAATATTATAGATAGGGACCAATCCGATGGAGCATCGAGCGGACGGTGCGTGAACTATAGAGTATAAAGTTCATTCTTTTTTTATTATAAGTTTTACAGCCTTGGACAAGAACCATATCATTCATCGTGAATAGAGGTAACGTGCAGTGAGATAATAGTGAACGAACTTTTTTGAACGAGATAAAACAGTAAAAAAAAAGTAAAAACGTAAGAAATTTGTTTGTCGGTCCTAAAAATATCATATAAATTACACAGTTAATGGCAGAGTATGTCAATATTCTGATATTTATTATTTATCTTAGGAAAAGCACACAGAGCAATTCATTATTGTTATTTTTCTTTCTTTATTATATACTAGTTTCTGCCCGCGGCTTCGCCCGCGTGGTATGTAAAAGTCAATTGCACACCCCCAAAGGGTAGTTTTGGAACAATAAAAAATGCGTGTTTTATTATTTATTTTAAAGTTTATTTGTACCGAGTTTTGAGCGAATCAAACCAAGGAATAAAATTTTCCATAGAAACTTTAGCACCCTGTTTCCCCTTAGGGGTTGATTTTCGAAAATAAGATTAGCCTATGTGTTATTCCAGAACCTAAACTACTATATTCCAAATTTCATCAAAAACGGTTCAGTAGTTACGGAGATACGTGGTAACAAACATTCACATACACAGACTTTCGCATTTATTATATAAGTAGGATAGGATAGGATAGTAGGATTTTATACCTTTTCGATAGTTGGAATTTTATATCGATACATCAATATATCGATAAATTAAACATTTCTCAAATATATCGATACATCGAACAAATAATATCGTTATATCGATATTATTTCGACAAGCCTACTGTGATCGCGAGCGTGTCTAGTTTTTCGTTTGTGCTGAAAAATAAATGAAAAAGTGCGAAAAACTAAGTTTTACATTCGTTTCTATGGAAAATACTAGAATGTACGTAATATTGGTTGAATAGACAAATTGTTATCTAATATCATTAGGCTTGGGTGGGTGGCTAATTCAATTTGTTATTCTGGAGTAGGTACAGTACATGGATGATCGCTGAGGAATGTTGAAATGCTTTCGATTTAGTATTCTGTTTGTGATCCGTTTCATGTACCTATAACTTTGAGTACAAACGACTGTTCAAATAGTCGTGCGTTGTTATTGTTCTACTCTGTGTAGGGAAACGCCAGAATTCGAAACAAATCGATTATCAATGTTGATACGCCTTACCGTAGAAAGTGTCGCTAGATGAGCTTTCTTTTTTCAAGTTTTTGTTTCCTCTACGTAATTGATCTTAGTTTCTGTTAGTTTTTATCAGTGAAGTGACCACTATGATTTGGTTTTTAGTTTATTGCACTATAATGTTAATGTTTCTTGTAGCAAGTGAGTAACAATGTTCTCTAAGAAGAAGAAAAAGCCTGAAATCTCCAACCCAATAAACTTCCAGCATAGATTACACACTGACTTTGATAAACGAGAAGGAAAGTTTGTGGGACTTCCTCCGCAATGGGCCTCACTTGTAGGCAACAATCAGGTGAGTTCTTGCACAAAATATTCCTGCAAACAAGCAAAATGTTATTAAAACTTAATAAAGGTAGAAAATACAATGTTATAAACACCATAAAAAATAACCTAAATTCCTGCTGTTGGTACCTAAATTAAAGAAATGCTCATACAATCTACTACTACTACTATTTCAAAAAAGTTTTGTGTTACAATCTATTTAATCTGAATGTACCTATGTCAAAACTAACATGTACAAGGAATAAGTGGTTGCTACCAACACTCCAAAATCTATGGCTTTTAATGTACATGAATGAAACAAATAAAGTATTCCTATACTCATTTGCCAGATATTGTATTTTTTATATTCTATGGATCTTTGTTGTTTGAGAATATACAGTTTATTATTATTATATTTCAGATACTTAAATCAACCAACAGACCCATACCACTGGTAGATCCCTCAGAAATCACACCCACCGAGATACTTGACCTAAAAACGATTGTCCGAGGAGACCACAGACTGATGCCTATCTCTTCAATAGTGCCCCGTCCACTTCCATCTCATATACCACAGCAGCAGACTATCCAGAATGGAGTCATCTTGCCAAAGACATCAAATGTTGCTAGGTCAAACTCTTTAAGAAGTTCAAGCCCACCAAATATTCGAAGAGACTTACGCAACCAAGCTAAAGTACCTCCAGCTGTTCCGGAAGAGTCTCCAGCAGTCCCACCAGCCCCTCAACAATTCCCCAGCCTCAGACGTGACCATAGTAACTATGCCTTGAACAAAACTATACCAGAATCCCCAGTGGATTGGAATCAACATGGTCACGACCCAAGTGTCAGATCTATGGATATGAATGACAATCAGCAAGGAACACTGACTTATCAGAATATACAAAATGCTAATGTGCCTTACCAACACAATCATCCACCTCAGACAATACCGCAGGGAGGTCACAATGGAAACAATGTCAATATGGGTAAGCAAAACAGCCTTCATTAATTTTAAATTAGTTTCAAGCCATAGCTTCGCCTTCATAGTACCCAAATGAAAAGTAGCCTGTCTTATTCTAGGTCACAATCTATGCCTGTTCCCAATATTATCCAAATCAGTTCAGCTGTTTTCTAGGTTGGGATTTAGAAAGCTGTCGCACGAATTTAGATAAAAAAAAGGATAGGGGAGGAAGGTGTGGACTCCCTCATTCAAACAGTACTACTCCCAAAGTTAGGATTTGAATATTTTCCAAGAAGTGATGTTTTTAATTTTTGTAGGTTAAATACTGAAAAATTCAAATGCAAACAAACTTTTTATGAACTCCTAATTTCCACAAAAAAGAAGAAATAGGGTTAAATTAGGTCATGTGACTCACCAACAACATCAATATGCTGCGCTCAGCTTGTGCTTTTGTTTTTATTTTCCCTAGTGTACTGAACAGTGTCTGACTGGAATCTTAATTCCGAAATGGACTCTATTCACACAGTATATACGCGTTTTAGTAATGCCCATCTTTTTATGATTTCTTAGCATGCACCTTACAAAACTAGCTTCCATCTCCAGGACATTTGATTTTTTAATACTTAACCTTTTTTTTCCTAACCTATTGTGTTGGACAAAGGTCTCCCCCAATTCCTTCCATCTGCCTCTATCCTTGGCGGTTTCACACAATTCTTTCCGAACGCATCGAGATCGTCACGCCAACGTTTTCGCGGCCGACCACGACGTCTTCCATCCTCAGGCACCCGAGGTACTTAACCTAAAAATGTTTAAATATTAATTTCTCCTAAACTTTTCAATTCCTAACTTTGGGAATGGTTCCGTCGGAATGGGGGCGTCCACCCATTCCACCCCTTGTGGTTTATTTATCTAAATTCGTGCGTCGGCTTTCTAAATCCCACCTGCACTTAAATCTAAGCAATGACTACAATTTTATGTAATTGTGTATTTTTTAGGCGAGACCTACCCCCGGCATCAGCACGGCGTCTCAGCAGTTGCCGGGGCACCGCCACACTTGCCTCTCGCCGCCTCCAAGCATGAACTACGACTGACGCATGAACAGGTATTTTTTTTATTTTATTAACCTATACTGTCACGTGACATATCCACAGCTAATGTCATTTCCATACACTTTAATCTTTACGTAGGCGTTAACGCCGACAGAAAGTGGTATTTGTCTAGCCACCAAGAGGTATAACTCGCGGATTACCGACCCTCAGACATAACGGGTGAAAAGTCTCTTGTGTCAGTAATTGTCATTTCATACCAAATACTGCGTTACGTTTCCTTGACTTCAACCGATAGATAGAAAATACTTTTTGCACATCAAATTACACATCAGCTTAGTAAAGTACTACAAACGTTGACAATATTGTACAACGGGCGGTCTTATCGCTAAGTAGCGATCTCTACCAAACGACCTTTGGATGGATCTGACTGTAAGAAAGTTTACAAGGGGTTTCATGTACTTACCACATACTATGAATATATGTACTATAATATACGCAATATACATTTATAATACACGATATACCTACATAGTAACATACTATATACATCATAATACCTACATAGCAAAACAATCAAATCGATTGTATGATCCAAAACATAGATAAACTAGAAACAGGCAACAGTTAGAGACTTGAGGACAAGTTGTGTTTCCTGACCAAAGATTAAAAAATAGGTTATAATTTAAATGATATGCTGAAAATTTGCCAGATGGGCATTCACGGTAACCGTTTCTAAGACTGATACCAGAACTGTGATGCTATGTATGTGCTAGCCAACTAGTACCTATTAAATGTCTGGCATTGAAGCGTAAGCTGCAATTGACGCGTTAACAAGTAGATATCGCGTTACCTAACTTGCCCGTCAATTAGTATCAAGCGGTGTAAATTAAACACTGCCGGTTTTGGAAAACTGCTGTTTGTAATAATAGTTTTGTTCTATTATATTTTTTAACATACTTTAGTTATTCATCCATCAAGTATGAGGCAGGTATTTTGTCTAGGTATGAGGCTAATTTGGCTAACGATATAGCAAGTTTTGCAAGGCTTCTGAATCACTTGCTAAGCTGAACGAAACCCTTGCTAGGCTAATCTCTAACTAATCAATAGGATTAATGTAGGTATCAATATACTTATATTATAATTTGTGTAAGCATTGATGGATTGTTGCTTCCATTATGCTTCCAATGAACTTCGTAACAACTGAATTCGTACCGATTTGAATCCATACATAGATAAAGAGCTTTTTTATTTCATTTATTCATAAAAAAATTGTTTATTGTTGAACATGCCACCTTCTAGGGGGCTTATACATCTCTACACATCTTACGCTCACTACGCTCTTCTCTAGCAAAGAGATGTGATTAACTAATTTTATTTTATTTTAGGGGCTTACCCCTAAAATTAAATTAAATTAGTTAATTTAACCATTTTAAACAACATTTTAGCAACTTTTAAATCAGGTTTTTACTAAAGAGCATTACTTATAAAGATGAGTTCATCAACTTTGTTTCCTGCTATTGAATTTGAAATGGCACGTCTTTCGTGACTCGTGAAAGTAAGTTTATAATAACTAACGCTGCGCATCTGGTTCTGAGTAAAGCCCGCGTTACACTACACTCAAGATGATACAGTTGGAATAACGAATGTTTATTCCAGTTCCGTGCAGCGCTCCGGCTGGTGGTAAGCGAAGGCGATCCGCGGGCGACGCTGACCGGCTTCAGCAAGATCGGCGAGGGTAGCACGGGCGTCGTGTGCGCCGCGACCGACACGCAGACGCGACGCCGCGTCGCCGTCAAGATGATGAACCTGCGCAAGCAGCAGAGGAGGGAGCTGCTCTTTAATGAAGTTGTAAGTTGTTCAATCTGTTACTTACTCATTTGACGACCTCTATTGCGCAGTGGGAAAAGGCCCGCCTGAGACGCGGAAGGTAGCTGGTTCGATTCCAGCCGCGAGACAAATGTTTGTACCATCTGCAAATATTTGTCTCGGGTCTGGATGTTTTCTATGTATGATATGTATGTATTTACAAAAAAAAACATATTTTAAGTAGTATATCAGTCATGTAGTTCCCATAATACAAGCTCTGCTTAGTTTGGGGCTAGATGATGCTGAGTGAAAATGTCCAGCATTATTTATAATTATTTACTTTTATTCTGAGTCCAATACCCGTCTGCCCAGGGTGTCTAGCTAGACAACTACCATTATTTTTGTTACTATAAACAAATTAAGATTAGACATATTAATTAAGACTTGTTTGATATAGTATTTCAGCACGTCAACCTCTGTTTCCAACCAATGTTGTTGGACTGGTAGAAAATGCTGTATAGCATTAAGTCCTCCCTTTGAACATTGTTTGTGTGGAATTAAGCATTAAATACCTCACGCTTAGTTTTCCTTTCACGCTAACGCAAATTTGTCAAGGAAAAACTTGGCAGTGGTTACGTGACGTTTCAACAGCTTATGTCATATCCATATGATTCAGTCTTTCCCCAGGCTTTAAAGCCAACAGAAAGAGGTTGTTGTCTAAGGGGCCTGGACTGAAATATCGCGAGTCTGTAAAAATATAAATTTAGGCTTATAAATCAAAATACATGCTCGAAATGGTGAAGGAAAACATCGTGAAGATCCCTGCATGACCTAAAACCAAAATAATATCGGGTCCAAAAAATGCCTTGCAACTTCCACGCGAAATGGGCGCTCTAAATAAAATGTTTGGATGTGTCTCTGTGTACCCCCGTGCTTAGTAAGCTGAGTACCTATACATCTGATTAAATGTAAATACAAACAAAGCTCTTTCATTTATGTTACTTCTCTTGGCCAAATAGATACCTAGTTATTTTTAACACATTGATAAATAAACTCTTATCAATGTGTCATGTTTGTGATCACATTGATTATCTATCAATGTGATCACAAACATGACACTATAATAACGAGTACTCCTAACTAGGTTTCCCTGTGTTTAGAATATCAGGTCCCCCTCCTGCACCTGTTAAACTAACCAAAAAGTAGCCTATGTGTTATTCTGATGTATAAGCTATATTACTTGTAAAGTTTCATCAAAATCCGTTCAGTAGTTTTTGCGTGAAAGAGAAACAAACATCCATCCTCACAAACTTTCGCGTTTATAATAGTAGTAGGATTGAGAAAATTGAGACCAGTGTAAAGAGCAATTGAACTTTCAGGTTATAATGCGAGACTACCCGCATCCCAACATAGTGGAAATGCACGCGTCGTACCTTGTCGGAGACGAGCTGTGGGTGGTGATGGAGTACATGGCCGGAGGGGCGCTCACAGACATCGTCACTCGAGCGAGGATGGACCCCGAGCAGATAGCCACCGTCTGCAAGCAGTGCCTCAAGGTACCTTTTAGGGCTTCTTAAACAAATGGCGAAAAAAAACTGAATTTATAAAAAAAATCATTCAGAAAAAAAAATACTTCAAATAACGGGAAGTTATAGAACAAAATAAGCTCATCATATTACCAATGATGCATCACTGCTAAACCACGTTAAATGGGCAAAACCTTAACTTAAAATTATATGAAACCGACCTACTTTCAAATTAGTAATTAAGGTTGTATTTTTCTCATGTAAGTGACATCTGTTTGTCTTTTTGAAAATAAAGTTATTTAAACCTAAGTTGAGAAAAAGTCCAATATGAAATTTCATCCCCCATTTTTTTACTCTTAGGGTGGGATTTTTTTCATAAAATGTATATGGGACCACCCTTGAAGTATACTTAGGTTATACTTACTTGAAGTATAGGGCCTATCCTTGAAGCCCTATCCATTAAAAATGAATGATTAAAATCGGTTCACAATTGGCGAAGATGTCGCGTAACATGCATACAAAAATAAACTCCTCCTTATTTGAAGTCGGTTGGCAAATATATAACCTCGATAGCATGGCGGGCGAGTAGTCTACTCACGCAAGACACCTCGCGTTAGATTCTCGCTGCGGAACAAATATACGCATGTCTTATAGATATTTGTTTCGGATCTGGGTGTTGTGGTACCACGGTACTCGTAGTTCCTGATACCCACGACACAGCTAATCCTAATGTTACCAATTATTATCAAATCTACATTACAAAATGGGAAATAAATATCTTACTTAAATTGTATTTATTTATTTCATCATTAGGTTCGCCAACACTTTATACATGAATAAAAAATTAATAAGGTATAAACTTACATGCTACATGAGAAAGCAATTACAGGCAAACGCCACATGCAAATTACAGGGTTATGTTATCTACAAAGGGAAAGTAGGTTACTAAGTCTGGCCTGATGAGTATCCATATGAGCTACTTACAATACACTGTTTCTTCAATATGTAATTGGACCATTTAGAAAGTTGCAAGGTATTCGGGCATCCAATAGAGAGATCAGTTTTCGAGATGGATTGGAAAAACATCGACAAGTGTTAATTCCCGTCCATCAACTTATTGTTATGTCGACAATTTCTGATCCAGATCCTTGGATCCAGGGTCGTGTTTTTGCGGTCATGCCCATTCATTCGTGTTTGATGGCTCGAAACATAAGACCCACCGAAACCAGCTCTTAGTTCTTGGATTATAAGTACAACAAAATAAATAAATAATGCTGAACATTTTCCAAACTAAGCAGAGCTTGTATTATGGGAGCTACATGACTGATATACTACTTATACTATATATATATATATTTTGTAAATACATACATATTATACATAGAAAACACCCAGACCCGAGACAAATATTCGAAGATACAATAATTTGTCCCGTGGCGGGAATTGAACCCGCAACTTTCTGTGTCTCAGGCGGGCTTTCGCCCACTGCGCCACAGAGGTCGTCTACTAGTGGAAAGTTCGCAATAACTTTTTTCATAAAACTATCCCCCTACTCCCCGAATTTCGAAAATATATATATTTCTGTATCCCTATACATAAAAATAAATATAATAGTCTAAAATCTCAGGTTTCTTAGATTTACAGTATAAGCAGCGAGTCATCCTTAGATAGATTTACAAACTAAAACTCTCACTGTACCTACTCCCCAAGAACCTTCTCAGATACATACTCAGTGCGTAAATATTTTAGGCTGCCAAGGAGGCGGTAGTCAGGGGCACGACCGCGTTTTTCAAATAGTTTCATCTGTTGGTAAGCGGTTACCGTAACCTTCCATATGTTACGGTAACCGCTTGCGACGGAAGTAAATGAGGGGAATTTTACTTATTTATACGATATGTCAGCGATCTTTTCTTTTATTTGACTCATGTAGCTTATAAAAAAAATTTGTTTTTACAATTTCATACTTGTTATTTTTTTTTCAGGCATTGGCATTCCTTCATAGTCAAGGCGTTATACACAGGGACATTAAATCAGACTCCATTCTTATGACTGCAGACGGTCGCGTCAAACTATCTGATTTTGGATTCTGTGCTCAAGTATCCCAGGTACGTAAGCAACTGTTTACAAAGCAATTTGAGGACAATTTTATTTTTATTTTATTTATTTGTATTTTGGCACAAAAAGTCACATAAAAATATACATTGCTTATTAATTAATGGTAACATTTACAAAAAACAAGGAGTGCCCAAAAAGAATAATTCAATGTTGTAGGTACAATTTAAGCGTTAGCTAGGACTTACAGTGAACATTATGTGAGTAGGTAGGTATAAGGTATTAAGTTGACCTACCTATTGGGATTAATAAAGCTTAATAACACATAGGCTACTTTTTATCCGGGTACCACGCGGGCGAAGCCGTGGGCAGAAGCTAGTTTTAGGTTTAAGACGTTTATTCCCATAAAGACAATTGAAAATTCAAAAGTAGGTCCCCTCCAACGCATATTTAGGTAGGTAATGTCTTTATATTAATAATAAATTGTGCGAGTTTTATTTTATATACGTTGAAAGAGTTTACATTTTTTATTTCTGAGGGTATTTTATTATAAAGTTGTGCGCCTGCAAAGGTGTTGCCGTAGTTCGTTCGAACTTTAGGTAGGACGATAAAACTGGCCCGACGGGTGCTTCGTTTCGCTATTTGATGTCTGATGGTAAAGCTAAGTTAGTATGGATTTGTTTTGTTAGGATTTTACGAACGAGAATGCAAGTACTGTAATTATATAATTGTACAATCGCGGGATACACCGAACGATGTTGCGTAAAGACCCAGTTAAGGAAGACAGTTTGGTTTTAATATGTTCGATATGTGCATTTCACGTCAAACAGCTATCCATTCTTAGGCCAAGATATTTCTCATATTTTTTTTGTTCTAGCGCCGTGTTATTTATTTTTAATGGGTTATAAGGTGGAATTACTTTATTTTTAGCTTTAAAGTTTTAGATACATTTATAGTCAATAAGTTATGTTGGAACCAAGAAAAAAGGGTGTTCAAGTCATTCTGTGATTCGTGAAAGTATGTCTTGTATCGATGCTCCGAAGTAGAACAAACACGTGTCGTCAGCATATAGAGTAAGATGACCATTTAGACCTATTTCGCAGATGTTATTTATATAGATTAGAAAAAGGAGTGGGCCCAATATTGATCCTTGTGGATCAATATTATAATAGCTAGTAAGTTATATTACTGTAAAGTTTCATCAAAATCCGTTCAGTAGTTTTTGCGTGAAAGAGTAACGAACATCTATCCTCACAAACTTTCGCGTTAATAATATTACTAGGATACATCAGAATAAGACATAGGCTATCCGGTTACCACGCGGGCGTAGCCGTGCGCAGAAGCTAGTAATACATAAAAATGAAAACAAAAAACTAAATAAACGCATAATAGACGATGTTATTGCTTTGCAGATAATAGTTTAAAGATGTACTCTCAAAACAGCAAAACTGATTAGTCTCTTTCCACCAGGAACTTCCAAAGCGGAAATCTCTAGTAGGCACACCATACTGGATGTCTCCGGAGGTGATATCGCGGTTGCCGTACGGGCCAGAGGTGGATGTGTGGTCGCTGGGCATCATGCTGGTCGAGATGGTCGACGGGGAACCGCCTTTCTTCAATGAGCCACCATTGCAGGTACCTATCTCGTTTCCGATTGAATAAAAGAAAATACATTTATTTTACACACAATTGTTGCACGGTAAAATTTCAAGTTTGTATGCAAGATAGGTTAGGTTCTTTTAACGCTACACGATACTATAATATTAACGTCTAGGTTTTCTTAGGAAGCTTGTGTTTTTACCCGTGACGTATATATGTTTGCCTTACGAAGTTGTTCGTCTGTTAGTTACCAATTATCTCCGAAACGGCTTATACGTTTGCAAATCCGTTTTTTTTGCAATCATTCTGTATGACATCGGAGGTTTTGAGGCGACACGTCACTATTTGCCGCTGCAATAATATTGTCCTTTCTTCTCACCACCGGTTATTCTACTTCGCAGAAAGGCCTAACTTGCAACGTGACGTTGGCGAAATTGCGGACCCCTTAACCCGGAAAGGCCATAAATAAAGAATCGAATTAATATAGCAATCATAAGTCGGTGCTTACGCAAATACACAAATTGGCGTCCAACTCTGTATTTTTCCCTTCATATGGTAACACAGCTTAATCTTCTGTTGTAAGCTTTCGTTTTGTTTTGTGTAATAATTAGTGTGTATGTTCGTGCGCACTCGGTAGGCCATGCGGCGCATCCGCGACATGCCGCCGCCGCGGGCGCGCGGGGCGTCGCGCTGTCCCGCCGACCTGGTCGCGTTCGTGGAGTGCGCGCTGGTGCGGGACCCGGCGCAGCGTCACTCCGCGCAGAGGCTGCTGCATCACCCGTTCCTGCGCCGCGCCGGCCCGCCCGCCCTGCTCGTGCCGCTCATGCCGCATCCGCATCCGCATCCGCAACCGCATCCGCCTACCGCCACGCCACAGGTCACTTATCCGATGTTACCATTTAGGGGTCGCTACTTTACACCATTCATTGTCGATATCTACTAACAGTTACTGACAAATAGTGTAAAGTAGTAACAAACTATTTATAAAGATATTACTTTAGGATATAATCTAAATAAATTAATAACTTTTTTCTTAATATTTTTTTTATAATATATCCTTAATATTTTCCATACTCGAAGACGTTAAATGGAAAACGTTCTAAAAGTTAAACGGGTTTTAACAGAGGCTGAATTTTCTAAATAAAGTAATCGTTTAATTAAACGATTACATCTATCTAGCTTCGAATCTAGAAAATATCAACGAGTAATTTGTATTTAATTCAGTAGGTAATCACAGTACTTAAAAATGTTCTTTTTTTTTAAATAAATTAATACTTTAGATAGTTAAAGACCATTTTAATTGTATTTTTGGATTTCGTACACGAATCCGTCGCGCGTATTTTTGCATAAAATAACAGTGATGTTTTTTCAATTCTCTATCACTATAAGAATTTCCACAAAAACATGATCAATTTTCATCCTGGATTATGATACTGGGGCTGTTATTTTTCATACGGTATATGATTTTTATCTTTAGATTGATCAGTCAACTTAGTCTTAAACGAGTTAGGTATATAATACGGCACAGAGCTTTGATATTCATGTTCTGTGATTCATTGTATGTTCGTTCATGTGTGATGCGTGTTGTTATTTGTTACAGGCGAACCAGCAGTACGATTATTCGTAACTTCCACTTCGTGCTCGTGTCATTGGTTCTTTCTTGGCCATACGTTAGTTCAGTGACCAGATTAAGATATGGTGAAAGAACCAAGAAACCACTTTGGCTCAGTGGTTGAAGGATTCAGCGCGCTGACCAATGGCGCCCAAATGACCTAATCGTTGGGTCAAATCTCATCGGAATCATGACTTGTTATGTTAGTTGCCGATAGCGCAACTCGCTTCACTTATCATAACCTAGTTTCATAAGTCAAACATTGCCATGTTGATAAAACTTATCTGTTAAACTATTTATTCCACTGTGAGTACCTATTCCCAGTGACATCATTCCATTTATTATATTCTAACTTAGACCATAACTGGCCCATATTCCAGAACGAAACTCAAATCCAAGCATCAATGAATGAATGATATTTATTTGCAAGAATATAGGTACATTAATATAATTACATAGGTATAGTCAGCTTCTCTATATTCGACATTTTGGTCATGAAAACTTTTACATTAAGTAGGTAAATACCTAGTTACAATTAAATTTATAGATTTATTAAATCAGTACATCGAACAGTACATTGAAAATGTGTACAATTTGATACACAAGTTTGTGGTTTATTCTGGACTATGGGCCTAAGACCTGTGTAGCTATTTCTGATGTGATACGAATCACATTCCTTGACTTTTTACTCTTGTAACGGTTTAAACGATTATTATATTATAGCCTATTCGAGCCATTGCTACTTAATATTTAATATACCTACTTAAAGTTGTTATCGTTTATATTTACATAAATAGTTGGTTAAAATTTTAAATGACTATTGTTAAATTATGAACTTGTAATGTAATGTAGTTGATTAATTTAAATGTTAAGTGATATAAATCTTGAAATTTCTACCCCGTCCAGTTCCAAGTTTTCTTTTTGTATTCAATTGACTGATTGTAAAATGTTTTTAGAAATAAAATTGTGGTTGAGATCGGGTAGCGTAAGGATAAAAAATTACGAGTTAAATTCCAATGCACCATACCTTCTATATTTTTATAAAGTGGCATATTTTGCAGCAAAGCCCCTTGGTTAGACAAATAAAATGCGTTTTTAATACGAAAATATTTAATCTATTGAATAACATTCCTGATTGATTGCTTCAAAATTATGTCTATCAGTATTATCATATATATTATGTACTTACTAAGTTATTTATATATTGGATCATATTATATGACCTGCTGCAACACTGTACCCAGTAAATTCATTCAAATGATTGAACTTTAAAGTAAAATTCAGCAATATATCGTTTATTGTCCGTTTCCTTTGTTAAAATCATGTGTCGAAAATGAAAGTCACAAATATTACGTAATGTAATAAAATGCATGACCTTCGCCTTATAACTTACTGTGATCCCTAAAACTGATGCCTTTATGAATAGTACATTATTAGATATTGACTCTTCTTGAAATCGGCCTATTCAAAAATGTAGTAGAGAGAAATAAGTATAAAGGAAAATGATTAATGCTTGATTGCATCAGCTAAACTTTTGACTTCAACTTCTTAATTCAAACTATTGACACAAGCCATCAATAGTTTTCGTAGAAAATTAACATTGTCATATAACAGACATGTCAAAGCAGTGTTGGTTGGTGAAAACAGGCATTAGTATTTTAAATGTTGATAGGGAGCTAGCATTTAGTTTACAGTGTCACAGAGCCTTAATTAGAATTAGTGCCTTAAAATAGATTAGTTTTAAATATGAATGCACTTCATTTTATTTTTGTCGTTTTTTTACATTATGTTTGACTGTCGCGATAACCACTGACTACTGAAACTTCAGTTTTGTAATGATTGACAAAAATAGCCTGTATTTTTGTCTTGAAAAAATAAGTAATTCGTTTTGTTAACAATACCTGCAGTGACCATAGAATAGAGAAGTATAGACACGCATTTCAAGTCTTTCTTCAATCTTTGCAATGGTAACAGTCGGTCAACGGCCAATAATCGCGTTGTTTCTATAGTGTGCCAAATATTATGGCAACACCCCATTTACTCAAAACTTCTAGAGCCAAAAAATAGGAGGACATTGCGAATAACCCTAAATAATTTATCATGGATATAGAAAATACCTCGATTAATTTTATTATACTGCAGCAAATAAGTCTGAAGAGTAGTTGGCTTGAGTGAAATTTGTTCATATTTTTATAATGCTCATCACAATATAAATAAGATGTATTGTTTCAATCAGTTCCATTTACACCAATTTTTTAAGGTTTATGCCAAATATATTGTTTTAAAAATCGCATTGTTAAATAATCTGTTATTGAAATATAGATTTTGAAATAAACATTCTGAATTTCTATTTTCAACCCTTATATTCTACTTTTTGCGATTCATAAATTAGGATTGCAAATATATGCTAAAAACTAAATATATGAGGAATCCTACTAATATTATAAACGCGAAAGTTTGTGAGGATGGATGTTTGTTACTCTTTCACGCAAAAACTACTGAACGGATTGTGATGAAACTTTACATATACATTAGAATAACACATAGGTTACTTTATATTCGGGTACCACGCGGGCGAAGCCGTGGGCAGAAGCTAGTTTTAAATAAAACAGTCGGTACAGTTGCTTCAAAGATTTATTGATGAGTCTTAATCACGCAAACTGTGATATTAAAAATAAAATATTTATTTGTAGAATTCGTATTCGCTCTCGTCTTTCTTGATGTTGTTTTTGTAACCCTTTTCAAAGTCTTTTGGAAGTACGATGTACCTGTAACAAGAGTATTCAAATTAAATCACAAGATCAAGCGACGTGTCGGTCTAAATTCACCTACTTTAAAAGGCTCGAAGACAGCGGATATACTCACGATCATCGTTATGAGCACAAATGTTATTGCGCGCATAAAGATGATAAGTGGAAAAGCCATTGATGCTTCCACGACCTTCGGATCAAAAGTCGGTCCCGCCCACTATACCAGCACAGCGAGATGAGAGTATATCATTTGTCAGTGTAATTTTATTTACGCAATACCGAAAGCATAATTGAAGATACCATTGCTATACTCCCAAGAATATGTCATGAACCGTGCATTAATTAGCGGTCAGTTTCGTCGAAAAAAAAATATATAGTCGTCGGACGAGAATCAAACTTGGTGTATCTAAATTGAACGCACCCCTGCCCCCATATTCTGTATCTGAAAGTGTGACCAACGTTTGAAAAGTTAAATGATTTTCACTTGCACATAGTTTCTATCAATATAGCCACAGAATACGGGTATTTGATGATCGTTCGACCTGCCAAACGTACGTCACCGAGTGACTTGCAGATACAGAATAGGGGGGCTGAGATTAAACTCAATGACTGCCAAATATGTGGACATACATGAAGTTTACAACAGTAAACAGTAGTTATAACAGTGTTAGTAGTTATATGGTCGTACCTGTTCTCGCGCACAGCATGCATGCCCGCCTCTTGGCAGATGGCGTTGATGTCCGCGCCGGACACGCGATCGGGGCGCGCCACGAACTCTTCCAAGTCCACCTCCTCTGATAAGTTCATCTTGGCCGTGATCGTAGAGAAAATCAGACGTTTCTGACGCCTGAAATAAAATTAATAATTCACATAATTGTGCACACTATGCTATGTAGAGTGCTGAGCCCAGAGTTTCAATACATGATAAAATCTAGTCCGAAAGTGAACGACATAGCTAGCTTCGAATGTTTGGTTCTAAGGGCATGCCGCCGGCCGGTTTTTTCCATCACCGTCCTGACCACGTGTTTAGTGCGCACATAAATATTTCGAGTGGAAAGATGCATCAGTGCCCCCCCGGATTAAGCCCATGACCTTCATCGGTCGGGGTATATACTAACACGGCTATTCTTGATGAACTAGCTTCTGCCCACGGCTTCGCCCGCGTGGTACCCGGATAAAAAGTAGCCTATGTGTTATTCTGATGTATAAGCTATATTACTGTAAAGTTTCATAAAAATCCGTTCAGTAGTTTTTGCATGAAAGAGTAACAAACATCCATCCTCACAAACTTTCGCGTTTATAATAGTAGTGGGATAATCAAATTTACCTGTCAGGTAGAGGGAACTCAATCTTCCTGTCAAGGCGACCTGGCCTGAGCAAGGCAGGGTCCAAGGTATCAGCGCGGTTAGTTGCCATGATTACTTTGACATTGGTTGTCTGGTCGAATCCATCCATCTGATTCAGCAATTCCAGTAGGATTCTCTGGACTTCTCTGTCAGCGCCGGTTTGGGCGTCAAATCTAAAAAAAACAGGCATGTTTCACTTCGCTGTTTATGAACGAAAATATACTTTCAGTTTGAGCTTGAGTTATAAAACAAAAAAAACAGGGAATCAAGAAACAAGTATAGTTGTTGATAAGTAGCCTATGTGTGATTCTGATGTATAAGCTACTGTTAAGTTTCATCAAAATTCGTTCAGTAGTTTTTGTGTAAAAGAGTAACAAACATCCATCCTCACAAACTTTCGCGTTTATAATATTAGTAGTATAGGATGTGCAAACTGTTTGTATTCATTAAAACAGTTCAAACAATAAATACATTTTCTATCATATACCTCTTAGTAGCGATTGCGTCGATTTCATCGATGAAGATGATGGCGGGACTGTTTTCTTTAGCTAGACGGAACACGTCGCGCACCATACGCGGTCCTTCGCCCAAGTACTTCTGCACAAATTCTGAACCGACCACGCGAATGAACGCCGCTGTGAAATAAGGAAAAGTCATTTTATTTATTTAGGTTTTTATAATATTTTTTTTTAATAAAATTGTATCAATTGCATTTGAAATTACTATGTATTAAGAAATTACTACGTATTTTATTAGCGGACAGGTGAGTTCTGCTAGGCCTAGAAAACGTTAGCGTGACGACGTCGATGCGTACAGGAAGACTGGCGGGTCTGAAACGATTAGGAGAAGACCTTTGCCCAGCACTGGATAAATAATGTAATAAACAAAAATAGAAGGGATACAAGCATGCCGTTTTCACTTTCCTGATCCCACTGTATTGTGGGGATCAAAAACCAAGAGTACTATGGTTCCAAAATACCCAGACTCTGTACAAATAAATCATTCAAACATTGAACCGGAAACTCATGAGTCCCAGATGACTGCTTGCCTGCTCCAGTTGCAAGAAGTGAGGTAGAGTAGAGGTACTGGTTCGATTATTTTCCATGTCTTATTATTAATTTAATATTCCAACCTGTAGTGTGATGAGCAACTGCCTTAGCCAGCATAGTCTTGCCGCAGCCGGGCGGGCCGTACATGAGCACGCCGCGAGGGGGCTCGATGCCTATCTGCCGGTACAACTCCACATGGGTCAGGGGCAGCTCCACAGCCTCTCGGATCTCCTGCTTCTGTGTGTCCATGCCTCCGATGTCCGAGTACTGGACGTCGGGTTTCTCATCTGTTGGTTTTATAGTTAAATGTTGAAAATTTTATTTTATAAACTACTGAATTATGGTGTTTTTTCATGAGTTGTAGCACGCCCTGGTGACGTGTGGCGATAAAACCTATCTATGAACTTTCCTTGAAGCCATACAAAACTATTGCAAAAAAACTTTAGCAAAATTATATAACCGCACCATCATATAAAAGATTAACTGGAAGAAAATGCTAAATACCAATTAGTTTGCCTATTTGATCTATCTATCTTTCAATCATCCTTAAAGTCTTATATCCAATACATAAAAAAAAAACAGTTACAGCCATTTATAAGATAAATGGTATCATACAAGCAAGCAACTTCTTATGGCAAACACATATACAGACTCCTGTCGTCGCCGCGTAAGAACTGCATTTCTTGAAGAATTAAATAAATACAAACTAATAACTTCTTACCCCAAACACATACCAGATCTAGAGCTAGAGGCAAGACTAGTGTTGAAGTTTGCAAACGGAAATCTTACCCATTGTTGTAGCATCCCTGCTACAATTTACTACACTAATTTAAAATTAAGGGATATGTAGTGTAGGAAAGCCCCTCCATCCGATGCACTAATGACATCTTAAGCCCCATCATTATAATGTGTATATTTACACACATAATTTTTGGTGGCAACACTTAAATGTCTATTGTATGATGAATATCTTTACTCAAGTAACAAGGTTAAATGCTTACCAGCTCCCAACATAGAGATGGAACTGTCTGCTTCAGGTGGCAGCACATCCACAAGTGCATTGGAGTGCTTGTGAAGGGCCACTGAGGCTGATGGCTTGAGCAGCTCTCTGTCAATGGTGGAGAGGATCCGGACATAGTAGTTAGAACCGGTTGTGCTGCCGACTAAAAGAAAAACATTTTTAGGTTTTCTTACCATGATAACAAATGGGTTCAAATGGAGCTCTATTGCTGTGCAACACTGCCGATTCATCTGTTTTTTAAAGGATTGTTGCAAATATTTGCTGTTATTATGTAAGGTTCATATACCTTTCGACAGTCAGAAAAAAACTGTAACCTAATTTAAATGTTATTCTAGTATAAAGAAGAATGGGCACATAAAATGCTGAGCAGACACAAACCAAACATATTTTATATTAATGGGCTTAAAGTTTGATATAATATTTAGATTTTGATATTGAGATGTAATATTTTAACAAAAAAGTTTTAGATATTTAAACACAGATGTGGGTCGTCCCCTCTGGGCAATGTTACGGTCCTAAACGAGCCCCGCACATATCATCTACCTCGAGACCGCAACAGCTAAGTATGAAGGGCGAAGGCGAGTCTTTGGCGCCCTAGTGTCACTATTGGTGCTTGATTCTTTGATGGTTCGGGATTGGTCTCTGTAGGGGGTCTGTTTTTCCTCATAGGAACAACAGAGTTGCTACTGTTACCGCCTTCGTGCCGTCGATGGATTAGGCATTGAAAGTGACACATAACCGAATAACCTGGCTAGGGGAAGACAACCCCGAATGATAAAATCACCCCAACATGGCTGCAAGACTAAAAGAAAAACTACCCCAGGAGGGTACCGGTGAAGCCGGAGAATCCCTCCCTGAGCATAGCTCGGGCTGCCCCACGTATTCTGGAGGGGGCAAAGGACTGCAACCTAAAGAACCAACGGAACTACATAAACCAAAGATCCTAACCCAACAGCTTTTTCATCCAGGACTGTTTAATCGACCACGCTCAGCATCACTCAGCGATGCTACAGAAACAAACAAATCGACTAACAATCGAAATATAGCTACAGCCCCGAATGAGGACTCTCACCAGGAGAATGTAAATATTACCTCAAAACTAACACATGAATCAGATACACAACAGACGGGCGCCACTAACCCAGAATGGCAGAAGGTACCAACGATAGGTACAAATAAGCGAAAAAGAGTATCCGACTCTCCACCGCAAAATATTGTAACTGAAACAAGCAATAGCTTCGCAACCCTCCCTACTGATTTCGCAGGAGATAGTGTACAGCAAACTAAAACAAGTTAGCCACCACCACTCATTCTTTATGGAGTAGAAGATGTGAACAAGCTCACAGAAGCATTACAAACTGTGCTGGACAAAAAGGAATACATCCTAAAAATAATAAATAAAAATCAGCTAAGAGTCAACTGCCCTACAGCTGAAGCCTACAAAAAACTAATGAGTACAGTGAGAGAAATGGGGCTCATAGGTCATACATTCACAAGGAAGGAAGAAAGGTGCTACAGAATAGTCATCAAAAACCTCCCACCACTCTACTCCTCACGAAGCCATTGTTGATGAAATTGAACAATCAGGCAACAAAGTCCGCGGAGAAATCATAAATGCAAGGACCGGACCTGAAAAAAAGCCAACGTCAACATTCTTCGTAAATATTGAGCGACATCCCAACAACAAGGCAGTAAAAAGCATCAAATAACACAATAGTGCAATGCAATAAATGCCAGCAATATGGCCACTCTAAAAATAACTGCATGAGACCATATAGATGCGTAAAATGCGCAGGGCAACACAAGACAAGTGACTGCCAAAAAAAAGACCGTAGCACACCGGCAAAATGTGCATTATGTCTTGGAGAGCACCCAGCAAACTATAAAGGATGCAAAGTATATCAAGAAATTCTAAATAGAAAAAAAAAACAACCGCAATACTTACTACAGCACAACCAGGCACAGCAATGGTCCTGTTTACATAGAGGAAGACCATCTCAGGCCAATGACCCCGATAGAGCACAATAGACAAGGCAACTATCCCGAAGTAACCAACATTGTAAGACAACGAAACCCTGAGCGACCGAAGGAAACATCTAAGCAACAAAAGACAGAACCAAGAAAGGGGCATACGCACAACATTAAAAAATATCTCGATCCAAAAATACAACGAACAATGAACGAAGACTTGCTTACGTATACAGAGAACTCACCGAGAAGACAAAATACCTACTCTGAAGTAACTAGCGTTCAAAAACCAGAGAGACACGAAAGTAATACAACAAGGCCACTGAACACAGAACCAATTAAAGCACATCATTACAACAAAGGGGTACCCTTACAACCACAAAGACAACAATCATCAAAAGAGGATCAACCGCCAACTCAAGTCCTACAAGACTTATTGATAAAACAACTGGAAAAAATGGACATGCTCTTCAACCAAATGAGCATGCTGATGGGCCTTATTGTAACCCTCGTCGAAAAGATATCACAATAATCTGTCTAAATATTGCTGCATGGAACATCAATGGCTTGGCTCCAAATATCCATGAAGCTGAAATGTTGCTACATATCCACAAACTTGACATACTTCTAATAGCTGAATCACATTTTACAGACAAAAGCTTGGTCAACATCAAAAACTATACAATCTATAGCACTCAACACCCTGATGGTACTGCACATGCAGGAACAGCAATAATTGTCAGGTCCTCAATAAAACATCATGAGTTACCTCAGTATAAGACTGAACACATTCAGGCAACCACTATTGCGGTCGAAGGAAAATCCGGGAACTTCATCGTCTCTGCTATATATTGCCCACCGAAACACAAAATCTAAGAGGAACAATTCACACACTACTTAAACACCCTCGGCCCTAAATTCATTGCTGGAGGGGATTGGAATTCCAAACATCTCCACTGGGGTTCAAGGCTGATTACCACAAGAGGAAGACAACTAAAGCTATCAATCGACAAAAATAATCTCACAACACTACTGCGGAACCAACGCACTGGCCTACTGATAAGAATAGATTACCGGACGTTATTGACTTTTTCATCTGCAAGGGAATGCAACAATATTCTGTCAAGGTCAACTCATGCCTAGACGGCTCTTCAGCTCACACCCCCGTTTTATTGACGATTAGTACAACGCTTTTAGAGTACGAGACAACCCCGAAAATGTGTAACAAGTTCACGGACTGGGACTCATTCAGATAAATAATTGAAAGGAAACTTAAGTTGAAGATTGCCCTCAAGACTTCCGAAGACATAGAAGAAGCTGCTACCCACTTTATGAATCTCATTCAAGTTGCATGCTGGTCTACTACTCCTGACTTTCCAACAAAAACACCCAGACACAACTGTGTACCTCTGGAAATAAGAGCAAAAATCCAAGAAAAAAGAAGACTTCGTAGAGTGTGGCATTGCAGCCGACATGATGAGGACAAAAAAGTCTATAACAAAGCTATAGTCGAGCTCAAGGAACTCATAATCAACGCTAAAAACGCTACACTGGCTCTGCATCTTGAATCACTAACAGCAACAAGGTCGACAAACTACTCGCTCTGGAAGGCTACGTCAAACCTGAATCAGCCTAAAAGAACTCGACCACCTCTGAGACTCACTGACACAAAATGGGCCAGGACAGCACAAGAAAGAGTAGACGCCTTCGCAAACCACCTAGTTGAGGTATTCAAGCCTAACGTTGTCATGAGCAACAACGATTCTGATATCGAAGCCACTTTATACCAGGACTTTCAGTTAGACGTGCCTATAAAGCCAACCAACCCTAGAGAAGTCTTTAGACATCTTTCAAAACTTGACAACAAAAAAGCCCCTGGATTCGACCAAATAACCAAAGAGATCCTGATTCAGCTACCAAAGAAAGGAATAGTTTTCCTTGCAACACTATTCAATGGGATCTTAAGAGTTGGACATTTTCCAAGTGCTTGGAAAATTTCACAAATAATTATGATCCACAAAGAGGGTAAACCTCCCAACGAGGTTGGCTCGTATAGACCGATTAGCTTGCTACCTCAAAGTTATTCGAAAAAATTCTACTCTCACGCATGCTAAAAACACTAGCTGAAAAATCGATAATCCCTGATCACCAATTCGGCTTCCGGCAGGAGCATGGTACCGTAGAACAAGTCCATAGGGTCGTTGACCAGATAAGAAAATCTCTGGAACTCAAAGAGTACTGCTCGGCTGCTTTCCTTGACATACAACAAGCCTTTGATAAGGTCTGGCATAAAGGTCTCCTTAGTAAAATTAATAACTTACTCCCACACTCGTTCTTTGGAATACTGAACTCATATCTCTCCAGAAGAATATTCCAAGTAAAGGATGGCGAATTCACCTCGATCCTACATGATATACAAGCAGGAGTACCCCAAGGATCAGTACTGGGCCCTGTCTTGTATACCATCTTTACATCGGACCTACCCGAAACCCCAGGTGTAGTAACTGCTACATTTGCGGAAGACACAAAAATCAACAACCCACGCCACCTTCGCACTCCGCAAGGGAGACTGCCCACCTGTCAACCTAGGAGCAAACATACTACCACACAGCGACTCGGTGAAATACCTGGGAATGTATCTTGATCGTAGACTGACATGGAGAATGCATCTGAAGAAGAAAAGAGATGAAATAAACCTGAAATATCGAAACCTACACTGGTTACTAGGTAGAAGCTCTAAGCACAGACAACAAACTCCTGATCTAAAAGGTCGTGCTGAAGCCGATCTGGACGTATGGCATACAACTATGGGGATCAGCCTGCAACTCAAATATCGCCACCATACAAAGAGCACAATGCACCATGGTTTCTGAACATGGTATCGACACTGTCAGTGAAGAAATCAAACAATACTCGAATAAATATAAAAAACGCCTGAACAAACATCCTAATCACTTGGCATCACAGCTAACCACCAACAGCTACCCAAAGAGACTATGCAGACAACACATCATGGAACTCGACGGACATGATACCTGAAGAAAAGGAGAAATGATCACTGGACCACTTCCCTTACCAGCCTGATTACCCACACCGAACCTGCTCATAGTCTAAAGACTGATCGCAGATGAACACAGAACAAAAAAAAAAAAGATATTTAAATACTTGGCAAGTTGAGTAGATTTGACTCTCAAGAAAAGTATCTTCTCTTTTGTAGATACCTTTGGTTCTACAGAAACAAAAATCCTACTAATATAATAAAAGCGCAAGTCTGTGTGTGTGTGAATGTTTGTTACCACATATCCTCATGACGACCTCTGTGGCGCAGTGGGCGAAGGCCCGCTTGAGACGCAGAAGTTTGCGGGTTCAATTCCCGCCTCGGGACAAATGTTTGTATCTGCAAATATTTCTGGGTGTTTTCTATGTATAATATGTATGTATTTACAAAAAAAAAATGTATATAAGTAGTATATCAGTCATGTAGTTCCCATAATACAAGCTCTGCTTAGTTTGGGGCTAGATGATGCTGTGTGAAAAATGTCCAGAATTATTTATTTATTTATCTCCGTAACTACTAAACCGGTTTTGATGAAATGTAGATAGATAGTTTAGGTTTTGGAATAACACATAGGCTAATCTTATTTTCGAAAATCAACCCCTAAGCCCCCTTAAAGAGGGCGGTAAAGTTTCTATGGAAAAAAATATTCCTTGGTTTTATTCACTCAAAACTCGGTACACATAAACTTTAAAATAAATAATGAAAAACATATTTTTTATTTTTTCAAAACTACCCTTTGGGAGTGTTCAATTGAGTTCTAAACTTTGTATAAATTGTAATCCTTGGTTTGATTCATTCAAAAGTTGGTGGACATAGTTTGAAGCCTGGAGACGGTCATGTGCTACTTTTATTAACATATCACGCGGGCGAAGCCATGGTCAACAACTAGTAGATAATAAATACAGTGTTCTTAAGTTGTTAAAAAAAACTATTTTTTTATTTAAGCCTCATTGGGGCATAAAACTTATGATAAATCCAATTATTAAAACTTGGATTCTGCTTTGAAGTGTTTTTTACTGCTAATATTCCTATCCTTTTTTGTGTACTTCTTTGCCAAATCTATAGGTAAAATTTATTAAAAAATTACCGATTCCTGTGTTTTGATCAACAGCCTCCAAGAACTGCCCAATTACTAATGGTACAGACTGGATTCTCTTCACCTCTTCTTGAGCATGGAGGTACTCCTTCTTGAGGTTTCTTTGTTCATCCTTTATGTATTCTTCTTGAACTTCATAGAATTCTAGCGTTCTTTGGAGTTTCTGAAATATGATAATTCTTTGTTACCCCAGTAGGATTCAGCAGCCAGATTGGCATAAAGCATTAGTAAGTAGAGATTATTTACCTTGTATTTGGTGTATAAATCTTCAGCTTCCAACTCCTCGAAAGACTGGGGGCCGACGTAAGTCAGACCCTTGACATCGGTAGTTTGATCATCCTGGAACATGCACAAGGTATGAAAAAACTGTGGCCACAACACAGTTTTCTAATCAGCAATAGTATGAAAAGGGATTTCTCACTTTTTCAGGTAAAATAATACCGATTTCCTCCATTTTATGTGTACTAATACTATCTTGTTTCTGCAACAATTGCGAATATTTATTTTCCAAGTTTTAACAAAAATCATTCACAACACAAAAATTAATCTAGTCATGGTACGTCCACAGATTAAAAATTGTTAGCTCTGTACGTTCCCTTTCCTTTTTGGTTGTTGAATTCAAATCAAATGAGTTCATGAAAAACATGAACGAATCGAATGAGTGAGTAAATTTGTATATTTATATTTGTAAATTTACATAGAAAAAGTTCTACATGATGAAAGAGAAGAAGAGGAACCACAGAGTAACAATACTCAAAAGAGTGGAACAGTACAATATAATATAATATGGCCTTGGAAAATTTCAAAACTAAGCATTTTTCGAAAAATCTTGTGAGGATTTGAACTGTAATAATATTACGATATGTCCTTGATTTTTTTTTAACTAAGCTTTGTTTCAAAAAACATTCCACGATTTTTCAAAAAAAATTTAATCTGTGATTGGGGCATGAGGGCTACGGTGAGGGGAGGGGCTCTCAGTTATAAGGTATAGTCTATGGGAGGGGCTTTCTATTCTGGCTGGTGTGAAAATATCCTCGGCCCGGCCTTATTTTAAAGCTAAATCGAAGAAACAACCTCAAACTCCAATTTTATTTTGTTAGTTTAATTTTGTGCTTTAGCTTGCAATAGACTCTACGGTTTTGCGGTAAAAACATTGTATTACTACGAGTCTTGTGTCCTTGCATTTACAAAATAACTTAAAATGGCAACGCCTGAAATGTTGAGTGAAGCTGATCAAATCAAAACGGTACGTGAATAATTACTAATTAGTTAGCTTTCCTTGTATTTTGCTGCTTTACTATAAGCTACTTCAACTTTGCCTCCGCTGCGCGGAATTGATTATTTTATCACGTACACCAGCTAGTTTCTATAATACCACCGCAAAAATCCTTACTATGTTCATTGAATTAGGTTTATTTACTTACAATCCTTTTCCAGTTTAAGGATTTCCTAGTACAGTACAACAAACTGTCCGAGCTATGTTTCAATGACTGCGTACATGACTTCACATCCAGGACTCTCCGATCTGCAGAAGTAAGTTGTTATTTTATTGCAACCTGTGTGATCCCACTGCAGGGCAAATGACTCTTGCTGTCTCTCTCTGCCAGAGAGATACATTTGCTCTGCATGGCAAGGTGCAGATTTTTTTGTGAGATAGTCTTCCAGAAAATTAATAAATAAAATATGAAATTTTCATGTGTTATCTATATGATCTATATGCTATTTGAGTAATTCCCTGTTTATATATTTTCTTAAAAAAACTTGATGTCGATAGGATTATGTCTATGGATGTGCATAAGAGCAAGACAGAGAAGGCGGTTTTTAGTCATGGTTTTTACCCAGATTTTTAATGAACTTACATTGTTTTGGAACGATGCCCTTTCTATTGGTTATAAATGGTTCAAAAACAGACTTTATGATTACCAGTGATCGGAATTAGGTGAGCTAAAATACCTAAAGTTCAAAGAACAGAGGCAAAAAA
This sequence comes from Perizoma flavofasciatum, assembly GCA_958496245.1. Lineage (NCBI taxonomy): Eukaryota > Metazoa > Arthropoda > Insecta > Lepidoptera > Geometridae > Perizoma > Perizoma flavofasciatum. Next base: position 6,685,317 of record OY292433.1, read on the forward strand.
AGTGGAGACTTCCTTACTACAAGAATTTTATTCAGCCCAATTGGGCCGAAAATTGGAACAATTTTCGCAGTGAGTAAGTACATTTAAAATTAATGTTAATAATATTGTGAACTAATTCAAATCATTTGTCTATTTAACCAACTGAAAAAAGTTTTTTATCTTATAACTTACATTTTAGTTTTTGTTATTAACTCAGGTAAAAAATTGATTCATCTCAATGTTTTCTTTTCCCAGATTAGCTGAAGCTTGTTCTCTCTTTCTAGCTTTTGTATGTCACTGATTTGCAGTGTACCTATTACAGAAACAAAGATTAAAACGGTCGATGGGTATGGTTGATGGCGTGTTTCACATTCCAAGAGTCGTGCGTGCTTCACTCACTCTTGTAGCTACCCCAGTTGTGTCTCCACGCATCTTTGACTAGTGAACGTTTTTTTTACCTGTGCTTGTTTTATCATTTATTGGACCTGCTTCACATGACTACCTTGGCTTGAATTTACGGACTCCGATTTACTGCTACTGCAACTATATCACAGCCTTCACTGACACTTGCTCTGGCAATCAAACTACTTGGTAAGTCTTTGATTTTCACTCGACTTTTAATACATTCTAAAGATTAACCTATTTTGTATTAATTTACCAAATTTAAACAATTTTATTCAACATCTCATGAATCATATTTCAAACAATTGCTTTATATCTTAGTCCGCGCACAAATTTTATACCTACCTACTCATAATAGTAATTATTAAACCATTTTTAAAGGTTAGGTAAAAATGGTAGTTATATATTTTGTCTCATTATTTACAGCAATTGTGCAATTAAATTGCGACCAAGCCTACAGAAGGGATTGTATAGTCGTGGATTCAAGGTCATCCCAAATTATACTACGACCCAGCTATACTGCTAGCTAGTAAATTCAAGCCATATATTGTTCAAAATGTGAAACTACTCTTCTACCCAAAAAAAGCAACATCAAAAGACATATTGACGGACCCAAACACCAAAGTACTGCTAGCCGAAATAAATAATTTTATCTTGATTTAATACAGTTTCTTATATTGTGTAACATACCCTGGTCACGAGTAAATCGACCAGAGTTTAAAACTTTTTTACTAAAATATGTGTGTTGTAATTTTACAAAAATTAAAACGATTCCCGAGGAATCGTTATTGAGGAAAGTTTATTTGGATATTGTTTAAAAAATAAAAATAGCTTCAATTCATGAACATCTTCATAATCAAAAACTTTGGATATCTCTAGATGAAACTACCGGTTATTTAGGTCGTTGTATTGTAAATTTTCTAGTAAAACTTTGACTTTGATTTTGACTTTGAAATGTGGTTACAAAAAAACCATTTTTGATAGCTTGCAAAATGTTAGAAAAGGTGAATGGAGAGACTGTAGCTCAATTTGTGATTGGATGCTTAGAAAATATGTGGCGAAGCTAAAGTAGATGTTTTAGTATTATGTTCTGATAGCGTAGCATAAATGTTAAAAGCAGGAAAAATTTTAATAAACTATTTGCCGAATTTGATACATGTAACCTGTTTAGCACACGCTCTTAACCGCGTTGCAGAACAAATAAGGGCAGAATATGCAGACGTTGACATGTTGATTTCAAATGAAAAAAAAATATTCCTAAAGGCTCCCAATATAATAAAATTATTAAAAGAAAGGTTTCCGAACATGCCATTGCCACCAGAACCTGTCATAACCAGGTGGGGTACATGGTTAGAAGCAGTATTATGCCAAATATTACGAACAAATTAAAACTATTGTAAGACTTCTTAGAAGCTCTGAATCTTTGTCTATCAGGCACGCTAAAACTGTACTAGAGAAAGAAAATTTAAAAACTGATTTAGATTATATTGACGAATATTTAAAAATCATTCAAATTTCATTAAAACAATTACAAAAGCCTAATTTATTGTTAACGGAATCTTTCCACATATTTGACGAAGCAAGAACTATTCTAAGCTGGTGTTCATCTGAACCACTCAAAATAAAACTAAACAGAACTATATAAAAGTTATAGACAGAAATCTAGATGCATTAAGAGACATTTGCGAGAATTTAGAAAAAGGATCGGACAATGAAAATGAATCATTGTCATGCTATAAATATGTACCTATAACTTCAGTTGATGTTGAAAGGTCCTTCTCTACCTATAAAAGGATTTTAAGTACAAAGAAAAATCGTTTGAAGATTGAAAATATGGAAAAACTCTTTATAATTTATTTTGATTCTCCAGACGAAAATATATCTGATGATGACAAGGAAAACTCAGTTCCTGATGAAACCTTTAGCGATTCAGATTAACAGACTAATTTCAACATCAACCGAAATAATATTTTCCTGCGTCTTAAGATTGGTTACTTTTATAATTATTGAGTTTACGTTTAGTTCCAATGATTGTACGAAATGAATAAATGGTATGATAACTATAAAATTATTTTTTTACCTATACTTGTTAGTTATTCATAAGTTAATAAGCCGGTATGTAAATTATATTACCTTCTGCGCCTTTTTACTTACATTGTTCAAACGAAGAAAAGGAAATTACCTTTTAATTTTTTTTAATAATACTAATCGTGCGTACTGTTTTTTTTGAAAACAAAAATCGGAAATTAGTTCGACAGTTTTACTGAATTAATTTTAGATATACGTACTTAGTAATGTCCCGAAAACCAAAATAATTGGGCCGAAAAAATTTTTAGTCTTAAGGCGTCTCCATTTGTCTCTGTTATTTTTCTTCGAACAGTAGGTATTTAAGCTCGCCTTATTCCGATCACTGATGATTACATACAGTATATTAATGCCCTACTGTTTATAAGTAATTAACTCATTTAAAAGCTAAACAATCAATACTTCTTTATGAAAGTAGAGTAAACTTATACTTTTTTTATAATTTAATGTTGATTTTTGTGTGATGTGATAAATCAATTAAATATTGATTTATAGCATCACACAAGGTGATGAAAGATCCCACTTTTCCACCCACATCAACTATAATGTTCATTTTTATATTTTTTCAGGAAAAGTGCACATCTAACTGCATGGAAAAGTACCTCCGAGCCAATCAGCGAGTGTCACAGAGATTCCACGAGTTTCAGATGATTGCTAATGAAAACATGCTCGCATTAGCTCAGAAATCTGGAAACCCTAGCTAAGTGCAGTTTCTACAGTACCTGCAAGTTATTGTTATTATTTTATTAGTTATTTTGCCAAATTGGCAAATAAAATGTATTGTTGAAATAAGCCTGTTCTCATTGCTTAGTTGATGCCAATAGGTATATTCCATAACTTTAGGTTTCAATGTATTGGCATACTACCAACCCACCGTATGCGCGACCGCGACATCTTGTGTCTCGTCGCTGACCCAGGCCATCTGTGGCCCTGCAGCATTAAAGTCCATTCAGGAAAAAATGCGAATTCTTGATTTTTTCCTTGTTGTTTAATGATACCTATTCCATTGATAGATGGCGCTTCTATAAGTGAACTTGTTCATCTTTTCACTGGCCTGGCTGATAATTCCCATACTTATCTTATTTATCTTCTTAATATTATTAAAGAAGAAACCACCTCGGGATATCACATACAGGAAGAGAACCTCTAATGAAAATATCGAACTGTTCAAGAATGATCAAATAATACAACAACATTGATACGTTTTCAGTACTTTCATTTATTCATTAGTTACTGTATTGCACTGTGTAAAATCTTTTGCTTGAGCTGATACTTGTGATATTTCACAAGAATTGTAAAGAACACTGCATCCATTGTAGAAGTAATCGGATCTAGTTGGCTCACTTTGCTGGCCAATTATTCTCGACCGTACACACCATGCACATTATGCTCTTTTTTGGGCAAGGTTTATAGCATCTTTGCTCCGGAGGCGAGAAGTCCAAAACGAAGGAAGATTGCGAGCTAGTGTAGTCAAAGTGGTAGTCATTGAATTTCGCTTCGACGCTGTATTTAGCTTTATTTTGTGATTGGTTTTGTTCGTGGTCGTCATCGTCCGTGTTGAGGACGTATTTGAGCGGGAATGGGCCTGACGGGGCGTTGGACATGTTCGAGGGTTTGGTGCAGATGCTGTATTGGCCTGCGTGCCGGATGATTCTGATGAGCGGTTGTCCGCTGACTGGGGGCTTGCAGCAAGAGGGGGAAGAGGGACATACGGCGAGGCACTTGGGTGGCATGCAGCAGGGCTTGGAGCAAGGCGGGCGGGCGCAAGCGGACGCGCATGCGCTGCATTCGCCAGCTTTCATGCAGTTGTGCTGCTCGATTTTTCTGAGTACTGGACATGCGATATGGCCAGGGCGCCAGCCGCATCGCAACTGCAAACAAAATGATTTCCTTTGTGCAAGTAGCCTGTATGCATGGTGCAAGTTTGATGCAGCTTGGGTAGTGGAAACGTAAAGCTGCAAATTGCAGGTCTGCGGGCTATATGACCTACCATTTCAACTTGTTAATTCTAAGAGCTATGTCGGTGATACTGACTTTAGTTCTTCGTTATTGTTTCGTTCATAACTAGCAAGGAAATCCTACTTGAAACTCAGGAGCATCTTTCGCAGTATAAAGCCATCCCATGTGCCTTGGCACAGGTCCAGGCTTAATGTCTTCTTTTTCAAGGCATCTGTGCTTTGGCAGGTCGCAGCGCCCCAAGCAGCTCGTGGCAGCTTTGTTGGCTGTAAACACAATAATAATAAAAAATCAAACTACTCACGATATGTCCCAGACAAGTCCCGAAGTTACCTCATATCTTGACAGTTTCTACCGAATGTTACTCGGTAAACTTTGTTACATTTTTCTAGAACACAACGTTAACAATTCATAAGAGGGGGGAGGAGGCATAACTAAGGCTTGATCTACTCTGGGACTTGTATTTTCGGAGGCTTTCAATAAAACATGGTTAAGGAAACCACAGAGATACTTTATACGCGAAACTTTATCAAAAGCTCAAAACCGAAGGAAAAAGTAGTAGCGACACGCGCTAGACCAAAAGATTCGAAGGCATCTATCGGTCAGTGTTCCAATAAGCAGCGACGGGCTTGCAGCCTGTCACGGTATGCTTACTACTATAAATAAAGGCAGACCAAATATATTATTATTAGACTTGCCTTTTGACTATCCACTAAACTAAATGGTATAATCATGGATTTAAATACTTAATATTAAAGAGATTGTCCTCGTGAGTCTGTTTGTCTTAGGTATTTGATTGATCCTGAATAGACTCAGACTCAAGAGTTATTTTTGAAGCAGGATATTGCTAAGTATGATTAGAACAGTCAAGCATACACACATTTTCCTGGTTTGCAGCAACATGCCATTTTTGTGACTCGGATGATCAATTCTGTAACAAAATAACTTTAACCGACTGAATCAGACAAATTAGAAAAGACGAATGATTCGAATGCCCATTTATAATATAAACAGGCATCGATCAATACGTATAAATACCTACACAATTTTTACAGGTAGTAAACTGAGATTTAGAATAAATGCCCACAGATGGACTAGGTCTAAATCCATTCGTGAATGACTGGATTCAAACTCTTCGAGGTTATACGAAAAGGAACTTATGTTTCCTACATGAAAACCTAAGAAGGCTTCTTAGGTTAAAGGTACCTTATCTATTTTGCGTATGGAAAGCACATTTTTAAACTGTTATCGTCCTCAGACGCCTGTTGGTGTGATCAGAATCATCGTTGCCGGTAAAACTGTTTAGCAAAAAAGAACTTCAACGATTTTCTGTTACATGACTGTGAAATGAATTATTCTGACAAGATGTCATGTTTTCATTCTTCGAGTGTCTTGTCAATATTTTTCTTTTAGGAGATTATGGTTTTGGAAAGGCCGTAGTGTCTTTGGAAAGTTTTTATTACGTTTGGGTATTAGCTGGATATAGCAAGGCGCACTGGAACCGATAGCTCAAACCGCTGCACCCTCTATAGTGCTGGAACTTCTGAAAATCATTTTATAATACAAACTGAATCTACCCTTTAAATTTCAGGTAAGTATATATTTACGGTCTTAGCTGTATTTCAGTCAGGCAGTCACGCAACGATTTTAAATAAAGTTAGAAGATACATTGGTGAAACGCATAAGTGTTTTAGAGGCCCGTTTAAGTGTTTTACATACAAACGAACGAATCAATATACTATCGTGTAGGGTAAAATGCATATCACTCAGTGATTAAAATTAAACTAACTTATACCTAGTCATCACATCTCGATGACTTGGTTGCTATCGTAGTTGGTTGTTATTGTAAAATCATAACACAAATTTAATTTTATACCTACCTACTACGTCTGGCTACTATTCCAGTTTCATAATTGATAGCAGCCAATGTAGCGTAGAAGCTAGCGGTGACTTTCTTCGGTTATAATACTAAAGTCATGTGTGTGGTAGAATGGATAAATAAATAAATGACACCCAACAACTCAATAAAATAAAAACCGATAACATTCATCATACCTATGCCACAGATAGCCTATACTTACTCACACTTGGTTTTCCTGTGTCGTACATATCACGAACGATTAGTAGGTAACATGGTGGTAGGCACCACCGCAACGCTAACATGCTTAGCAATATTAGACTTTTAAAACTTGAAAATCAAAATCATCTGACAGACAAGTAATCCTAGGGGCACTAGGATTCCCTATGCCGTGGGTATCAGGAACTACGAGTACATACCGTGGTATGTACATACCACAATACCCAGACCGGAACAGATATCTATAGAACATACAAATATCTGTATTCGTATAATAAATATGTAACTCGGCCTAGAGGCTCTGCACATTTCCATTTAAGAATATTCGGATCCTGCTAAGCCTAGCAAATGAGTGCAGTGGGAATGAGTGTATGGGAACGTTTTCTTCCCATAGCTTGTGCAATTAGGGGACAGGAACAAATATTTACAGCCTTCATTCACTTATTTGACGGCGATTCTAAAGATTTTGTGATTTCAATGAATAAATACCAAATGGTTTTACTTGAGTTGGCTACTCGCCAACCGCGCCTCACCCCACCTAGGTCGTCTCGACGAGGAAAAAAAAGTCTTAAGTAGTTGAGTAGGTTCCTTATTCGGAACACGCTAAATACATATTTTATGCAATAATATTATCCTTTTGGTCATGTACTCCTTAGGTGCATGAGGGAAATTCTGAAGAATGAAGTTTTGCCTGGCTCGGTAGCAATTTCGAAAATGAAATAACTATAATCTGTGCTAACATGCCTGTAATCTGAGCCCTATAATAAGTAAATAAATAAATAAAGCTAGACATTTTCACAGAGAACTACAGGACTGATATACTAGTTACTTATATATATTTTTTTAACTACATACGTATTATACATAGTAAACACCAAGACCCGAGACAATAATATAGCGAGTTCCTGATTTTCGATCCGAACTATTCCGAACCTTAAAGGAAAATACCGTGCTGAAACCGGCACCGGCATATCTTAGACTTGAAAATGCGAAGAAAAGTGACACTTGTATCCTTACATCATTCTGATTCCAACGCCCAAGGGTCACTAGGGCCGTTTCTGGACCGCCATAGCCCCAACCTCTTCAGATCACTGACCTAACGCAGGGCACCGATATTATAATACAAGTACGCAGGGTGAGACGACGAAGAAGAGAAAAAGATAGTTCTATAACCGACCTAAGTAGCTTATCCTTTTTTGTTGCTCTCTCTCCGTAGCGACTTAACGTAAAATTTGGAACAGGTAGATCTTGACCTAGAATCCTATCTAACTTATGATAGTTAATAAAAAAAACGAATACTTATTAATGTCAAAGTTCGGATGTTAGATGTGGATGAAATTTAGAACTGGTATAGATCGTGACCTCAAATAGGATACAATAGGCTACTGTTTTTCTGGTACCAAGTGAGCGAAGCCATGGGTAGAGGCTAGTTTACTATAAACTTAATAAGTGAACTTTATAGCAAGTAGGACACACGGGCTCCTAGAATAGATAGATACGTAGGAATACGTAGGTTGTGTTGTAGGTATTATTTGTCTTCATCAAGTCATACCGAATTGTGTAGGTACAGTCGGGACGCCTATAAAATATTGATACAGAACTCTTGGGCCTCAGTTCAGTGCAGAGCTCCAGTTGCAAGAGACGACGTTAGTTTTTAAATAAAAAAGGTAAGTTTTATTGAATTTATTAGGTATATGTTATATTACATATTTTTAGATAATTTAGAAGGAACCATCAACCTCTCCTAAACTAAACATAAAAAGTGTTTGCGGAAGGTTGACTTGCGGTTGCAATAACTTGTGGATTTTCTTAGCTTTCATATGATCATGTCATTTTAAAATAAAACCAATTCCTTCCCACCTACTTTGCTTAGTATTAAATAATTTATTTAAATGATTAAATAATTTGAAAAAATCACGAATACATTGATATAATTATCACCATATCTGGTGAACGTCCGATGGTCTTATGTTTTCTGGATTATTTTATTCGCAGTTGAAAATGACTCAACTGACCCTTTGGAAAATAGAGCTGAGTCCTCCGGCTAACGCCGTGAGAACGCTGGCAGAGATGCTAGGACTCAAACTGAACGTTATCGATGTGGACTTCCCCAACTTGGAGCATAAATCTCCTGAGATTTTGAAGGTAGATCAAGTTTGCTACGACCTAGCGACATAAACCTTTAATCGAATTAAATTTATGTTTTCATGTAGGTAACACTAAATGTCACAAATAACAAAAACATTGTTTCAGCTCAACCCCTTGGGAACTGTCCCGATCCTGAAAGATGGCGACTTCATTCTCACAGACAGGTTTGTTGAATCAGTCATCAACAATCTAGAACGGCGAGCGGGTTCAGTTCCATTTTCAAGTAGCGACGCTGAACGAACCGTATCCACAAAACAGAGCGTGTTTAAGTAAAATCAACCAATTAAAGCGTGTGAAAGTGATATTATGCCATGCGATTCTCTTGTTCGATATTTCACCTACCATCTTTCCGCTGCGTTTAGATGGATCATGTAGAGGAGATAAGAATCTTGGTGAGTTGATGCCTTTTGACACGCACTACAATAATTACTTAGTAGGTTTCTATAACCTACTAAAGTCATTATTGTAGTGGACACAATAACTAAAAAAAAGTCGGTTTAAAAGGGCCTCACTTCATTTCTCCCACGTCACACAGGTAGACAGACATAAGTTATCCAAGCCAACCAGCAGCTGATGCCTTAGAGCTCATGCTAAGCTTGCAGCATGAGTTTTGATCGTAGCTCCTGCAACTCTAAAGCTGCTGCTCCAGTGGATGGCTACGAGTATGTTCGGGTTTGATGGGTGCCGGTGAAAATACAGCCACATTAGACTTTTCATCATTTTGTCTAAGGGTTGGTAATGCGCGCTCTGACGTTGGTTACAGTAGCCGCTTAAACAGCTAGGGCCGTATGCTATTTTTTCAATGGAAAAAACCCCATAATCAAATGTTTTGATAAGGAATTGTATTTTGACCGGTAAGAACACTTTATCAAATCGGATAACAACAACTTCAAAACCATGTTAGGGAAAAGCTTCTAAAAACTATTTTTACAACTGTTTCTGTTCCAGCCATGCCCAGCTGAAATATCTCCTGGCGAAATACGGCAAACCCGAGCACAGCCACCTGTACCCTAGTGACATCGAAGCACGCGCTATTGTCGATCAGAGCCTGTTCACTGACGCTGGTATCATTTTCATCAGGGGCAAAGTTGTCGTTGTAAGTATTGACGATCTCAGTGGCGCGGTGGGCGAGTAGCCGTCTGACGCAACAGGTGCAGGTTAGATTCCCGGTTCGGGACAAATGTTTGCATTATCTGCAGATATTTGGGGTGGGGTGTTTAAATATTTATACTTAAAAACTTAATTACACAATAAAAAACAAAAGCTGTACATTTTGAAAATGCCATCTAAAAGATGATAATGTACTTAGGTATGTAAATGAAAATATTTATTTTCGTAATAGTGGTTGTTACCTTATTAATTACTTACTAGTTGCCAACGGCTATGTACGCGTGGATTCGTGTTTTAAAAAAACAAACTATCATACACATTTTCACCCCCATTTCCCCCCCTTAAAATGTGAAAAACCAAAAGCCCTGAAACATGTCATTATTTATTTACGACGAGTAGCTACAAAATACCTACCTTTAAAAATTCGAATGCTTCCACCCAAACATTCACCTTTTATTTCCCCCCTTAAAGTTACAAAATCCAAAAACCCTGAAACGCGTCTTATTTTTTTATGCCCAGTAGCTGTAATTAAAATTTTCACGTTTCTAACTTCAAAGAACAAGTCTTTAATACAAAGTTCCCCCCACATTTCCACCTTAAAGGGGGAATTTGAACATTGATTTATTGTTATAAGCATGTGCTGATGTTAAACAATAAATCAATGTTCAAAATTTCAGCTTTCTATACTTATCAGTTTTGGCTGTTCATTGATATATCAGTCAGTCAGTCGGGACAAGATATACCCAGGCATATAGTAGTGTAGCATAGTTTTACACTCTTTTTTACGCGGACAGAATTTTATGGTCATATTCAGCTCTACAACATAAAAATAAAGTTCTGTGGAAACGGTCCGTCTAGGATACGCTTTTATGCGTACATAGGTAACACACATGTCTTGTGTGGGCAGGCTTTATGTTCGTTATCTAGTATATAATAAAATAAGAATTAATAGCATTAAACGGGGAGAGACGTTCGACCGAATTAAGTCACATCGAAAAATCGACCAATTGTGAACTTTTTAATTCGGTAATTTTTTCACAAACGGTTTTTTACTACGATTGTATTTGGATTAATGTTCGAAAAACTAGAAAACTAAAACACTGCTTAGCTAAACAACTCCAAATGTTTTTTCCAGCTCCCCACTATAACGGAAGGTCTGAAAGGCCCTACGGAACGTCACCTTAAAGACATCGAAGCTGCCTACGGAATAATAGAAGCTTTTATTGGAAATAAAAAGTACATAGCGGCCGAACACTTGACCATTGCTGATATAAGTCTTGGTGCTAGCGTTACGACTCTCACTACTATTCTTAAGCTGGATAAGAAAAAGTACGTACCTTCATTAAACATTTTAGGCAGAGTTAAATTGGATGAAGCACAGAATATAGTACTAACGGTTGAAGTGGCAATGGGCACTTTATAGCTTACAGAACCGACTACCGCTGGGGAAAAGTTCTCGAATGCAACCACGAACCGGACGACGCAGTGTAAGAAGGCTCCTCAATGACATCGTAAGGGTAGAGAGTAGATGTAAATGTTCCAAGACGACAAACGCCTGCCTTGCGGCCTGACGGCCCTGACGGATTGCCACGATACGAATGTTTGGAATCCTGCGAGCGTCATGTACGTCTAGTTAATTCTTGTTATAGTGCCGCAGACAGGACTTCTGCAAGCTATTGATGACGATAATTATGAAATAGGTGTGTCATAGTAACACATGAGCACAACTGATGTAGTTATTAGTCCTCCGGTGATGGCCCGCTTTGAGCGGACATTGTCCACTCCCACGTCGGCCAGCTTTATACGGGACTTGGCAGCTGCCATCACTGCGGCCAAGGTGACCTCCGAGCCTTCTGGAATCGTCACCGTAATCGCCGCCGACGATGGCAGCCGCGTCGGCTTCGGCATGGGGCCAACCTTTGGGGTGACCTTAGAGCCAGCACTAGGGCCAGCTGTGGAACCCGTCTTTGAGCCTTGCTTCACCGCCTTCCTTACGGCCGCAGTTTTCTTGGCTTTTTTGCTAGTCACGACTGCCCATGTGGTCGATGGCGCGGGGGTTGCCTGCGTCTCGGGTGGTCGCGACTGCACTGCTGGTAGGGAAACCACTGGCCCGGGTGGTGCTCGGCGTTTTGCCTGCGCCTTGTTCGTGCCAGAGGGTGCCTTTGAGCAAGATCCCGGATTTGCTGGAGCCGCAGTGCCCTGTAAAGAGGGGCACTGGGCTTTCATTGCCTCAGCCAATTTCTTGTCCATGAGAGCGCCGAGGCGCTCCATGATCCGACTCTCCCAATCTGACCCATCGGTGACAGGTGTTGATGCCCCCGGTTTGGCCACGCTCTGAGCGCTGGCCCGGGGACTAGCCTGCTGACGGATGGACTCAGTCAGTTTCTCCACCTTGGTAGAGAGATCGGCCATTTGAGCACGCAGCTCGGCGTTCTCACGCTCCAACCTCTCGACATTGGCATCCACAGACGTTCGTTGTGCTGCAGCGAGAGTCTTCCGCACAGCCACGCGCAGGCCTTTCACAAAATCACCTTTCAGATTCTTCGATCTGTCGGCAATTTTTTCCACCGTCTGGAGTTGCTCCCTGATGCAAGCTCCTAGGTCCTCGGTTCTTTTTGCCTGCATTTCCTTCTCCAGCTCAACTACTAGAGGCAGTTTTGTTTTTGACCTCGTGTTATGAGGAGCAACGCGAGGGTTGAACACGTCGTCATGATCCTCCCCGTCGTCTCTCAAAAACAGGGCGCGTTTGGACCCCTGAGGATCCAAGGCACCAGCGACCTCCTCGTTTTCGGGCTTTCGGCCCCGCTTCAACTTAGCGCGAGACAAGTCCGACGCTGTCGAAGCAAACGAAGACACAGACATACCGGAGCAGTCCGAGTCCTCCCCACCATCACCAGACGCTCCAACCGGCCCTGGTTTCACGAAAAAACCAGCGCCGGCTGATGCGTCACTCCTTCTGACATCTTGGCGTTTCTTGCCCCCCTCAGATACGATGGGGCTGAGTGCCGGAGCACTGTGGGATTCTTCAGCATCGCTGATACCCACCTGAGGCTGTTGTTTTTTCGAAGTCGCCATTTCATGTTTTTCTTTTTTGAAGGGGTTTAGTCCCCTGTGTGTTGGTGCCCTAGCGGCCGGGATCCCCCCGACCATACTGTGTGCGAACCCGGACACGAACTGCATCACCCCGCCCGCAACCACTTTGCGGTTGCGAATAAGGCGCCGCAGCACGAGTCCGGATTCCCACAAACAATACTCCCCTCGGCAGGCACCAAAACCATATATTGGGATTTGGCCCTCCTCCGATCCGAACCGGATCTACACGGGTGACTCAGCTGAGCCCGCCTCCCCTCCCCGACAGAGTAGGCAACTCCTTTCCTTCGTCAGCCCCATCCACTGTGCCCTATGCTGACCATAGGGATACGTGGAGGGGCCCCCATTCCCCATTCCCCCCCGGTGTTTGGTCCGCGCCGGTAAACCGGTAACTCCCATTTGCGATACCTACAGGTAGTGGTAGGTAGCGCAAATTACAGCAATGCCCCTATCCGCCTCCCGGGGGACGCACCACGTCGGAGTTCACCTCTCCGCCCACTGGGACAACCCAGCAGGTCCGTGGGACCTTACCTGACCTAACGCAAGGTAACCAAGAAAGAACCAATGACACGGCGTCAGTAACTAGGACATAAGATGACTAATAACATGCATTTGGTAATTGTTAGATAGATGAACCGATAATGAACACCTCGGTAGCCGACTGAGACGCAACAGGTGCGAGTTCGATTCCCGCTGCAGGACGATGATTGTGATCTGTTGTATGTATTAAAAAAAATGCTTAAAATAAAAATGAGTCGCACGTTACTAGGTGGCCTTGGAAATAAGGACAACCGGAAACATCTCGACCACTTTTCCAATGATTAAAATTGAAGTGGCGTTTAACATAAACCATTCATCATTTCACTCGTTAGCCTCTGTGAAAATCCACTGCTGAACGTATAAGCCTCTGCATATAAGCATCCGATTATGATGACCTCAAGAACAGTTCTTAGATATGTTATATATCTAAGAACTGTTGGGGAATATTTTATTTGTGCTAATGAGCAAGAACAACTAAATTAGCTACGCAGCAAAATCAATAGTGGTAATTAGCCGTAAGTTCTATGTTTTACAATTTGGTCTCGTCCGCAGGTTCACCCTTACCTCGGCCTGGCTTGACCGCCTGTTCGGGATTCCAGAGTTCAACAAATACGTCGGCAATGGGACGAAAGTCATAGGCGAGATTCTCCGAACGGCCTGGGCTAAGAATAAAGCAAATTAATTTTATATTTTGAATAAAAGAGTTTGATTTTTTTCCTTTGGAGGTTGACAATAAGTCAGTATGACTTATTGTTGTCTCGATCTTCGCCCCCGGTGAACGTTTTCAAACTAATGTAAGTAGCCATATTAATTTAACAAAATTGAATACGGCAATCCTACTCATACTTATATAAGTTCTATACTTATAATAAAACAGTAAAAGATCCAAATCTGTACATTGAAGATTTTTTTTTGAAACGAATACACTCAACTCGAGGGTTTTACTAGTAGCCACTGAAGAGTTTCACTATCCACCTCCTGGCTCCATCATCACACCCTCGACACCAAGTGCAATCTATTGGGCTCATCGAAACGAATCATATGAACCCAAACTGGAGGGGTTTACTAGTAGCCACTGAAGAGTTCCATTATCCACCTCCTGGCTCCATCATTAGATCCGCTCCAAGATACCAAATTATAGTATTATCATCTGAACTACAAATACACACAAAGTTTCATTTCGATACGACAATTTTAAGTGGTAGTAAAAATTGACTTCCAAGATTTGATTACATTGTTTGTTAGTTACCAGTTTAGTAAGCATAAGCGTGTTCAAAACAGTTTTTTAAGTTTTCTAGCGAAGAATAATATTAACTTTATATCATTATTATTATTATTTGTGTAAAAAGGAGGTAAAAGGCTCTGAAATAAAGATCCGTAGAGGCACTAGGCAGGCGGAACTCATTCCCCGAGAATTCATTCATCATGAGGAAATAAACAGATGGATAAACCTTACATGGAATTAATTCTGGAGTTATAAAGAAATACTTAAATCAAGCCTCCCGGTAAAACTTAAGAAAAAGTTCTGGATTCCTGCATACTACCATGTCTCTCTTATGCCTGCCAAACATGGATTTACGATAACCACACAAAAAACAAAATATAAGTGTGCCAAAGGTCAATGGAAAGAAGTATCTTAAACATAAAAAGAGTAGAAACAAAAGGAAATACAAACATAAGAATAACTACAAATGTTATTGATGCTCTGGAACAATTTAAGAAACTTAAATAGAAAAGGGCTGGCCACGACGCGCGTATGAACAATGATAAATGCAATAAAAATGTAACAACATGGACAGGACCATCTTAAAAGAGGAACAGGGGAAGACCAAAAGGGAGATGGATGGACAAGATTAATAAGATAGCTGGCTGGGTTACCAAGGCAAAGAGTAGAGACGCTTGGAGCAAAATGGAGGAGGCCTTTACTCGTCGAGAGGTCCTTAATGAATAGCTGAGATTATTTATTATTCAATTTAAGTAAAAAATACTAAATGAATTGTATTTTAAGTAATTAAAGAGGATATATTATTATAATTAATAATTACCATTATTAAAAAAAAAATGCCTATGAGTCGTGTTTTTAAATCGATACTCCCATACAAACTTTCACGCCCCGTAAGGGGGGGCCCTTAAAATGGGAAAACATTGAAACACGTCATTATTTATTTGCAGACTGCTTACGTTATAATTATACGTTACCGATATTATACTCCTCAAGAATCACGCTCGGTCAGTGGCAACAGAGTGCCTAGACAAATATCACTTTCTGTTGGCGTTAACGCCTGCGGAAAGATTGAATTGTATGGAAATGACATTAGGTGCGGTATTTGTTTAGACTAAATGACAGCGTGAGGTATTTGTTTAGACCCCAGTATGGTTTATCTTATCTATTTTCAGCCATATAGTAATACTAGCCGATGCCCACGGTTTTACTCGCGTAGGATAGGTAATTAATAGACACATCAAAAATAATTGCAAGCCTTGCACCTATGGGCATGCATTCCGAATATCGGAATTGAGAGGACTAAATATCGGTATTCCGATATTAATAACTTTTACTCAGTGAGTGGCATTTTGCACAACAAAACGCAAAATTTCTACTTTCCGAAGTCGTATAAAAGAAAGAAGACCATTATTAGTAGGATTGTTGCACTATTTGCACGACTGGGAAGACTTATTCGCACAAACCGACGACAATAATTTCCCTTAAACAAATAACGAGAAAATTTCTGAGATTATCGTCAATTTACTATGCCAGTACAAAACTCAGAGTGAGCCTAATCCTACACATGCAGTGCCCTCCAAGCCAAAATGAACGTGTCATCGTGTAATTCTGACGAAGACGTTTCAGTCGAAGAACCGCTAGACAAGGAACTGGATAAATGCAAGATAAGCCGCAAATATCCATCTGTATCTACCAATTTTGACTATGCAGGGTCTGTCAAAGTAGAAAAAACGATATGATAACGGAGGACAACGAGGTGTGCATCTGACAGAAGCATACAAATATATTTTGTGTGTCCTGCCCGAGAGTATTGAGAGTAAATAAATACTATAAATAATGCTGGACATTTTTCACACAGCATCATCTAGCCTCAAACTATGCAGAGCTTGTATTATGGGAACTACAAGACTGATATACTACTTAGGTATATAATTTTTTTGGTGCAAATACATAATTATACATTGAAAAAACACACCCGAGATAAATATTAGCAGATTCATAAAATGAATAAGTAATATTGTTGTTTTAATTATTTTGTTCATCTAACTGTTTATTCTTTAAATATTCTTTATTGTACACACAAATAAACAATTACAAAAAGGCAGAATTAAATTACATGTACAAAGGCGAGCTTAACTCTAAAACGAGTTTTCTTCCAGCAAACCTTGAGCTAGAGAGAGGTAATTATAGAGGTAGGAACGTGTACAGAAAGGAAATAATACTTAAACTACAACAATACTACAAGAAATAAATAAACATATAAATATACATGTACATATAAATAAATATATAGATATAACAAAACAAATACCATACATAATTTAGAGAGACAGATAGTGCTCTTTAACTTTTCTCCTGAAGACATCGATTGAAGGACAATCACAAATGACATGAGGTAGGGCATTCCAACGCTTAACCGCATAAACAGTAAATGAGTCACTGTAGCGGCTAGACGAGTGAGAGGGAGTTTTAAGGAGAAGGGATTTAGAGGTCCGACACGGCATACCGCGAGGAACCAGAAATTCAAAACGCTCACGGAGATAAGAGGGAGATAGAGGGCTGTAAAGAACCTTATAGAGAAGTGTCAAAACGTGAAGATCACGACGATGACGAATAGGGAGCCATTTGAGTTGGGATCTAAACTCGGATACGTGATCAAACTTGCGCAATCCGAATATAAAACGGATGCACAGGTTTTGTAAACGTTCCAGTTTGTTAAGAAGTTCTTCCGTGGCATCAAGAAAACAGACATCGGCATAGTCAAGAAGGGGTAACATCAAAGTTTGGGCAAGAGTGATTTTTGTTTCAAAAGGAAGAAACTTCTGAAGGCGCTTGAGTGACTGAAACGCAAAATAAACCCTTTTACTGACATCGTTAATATGACCTACCCAAGAAAGCTGACTGTCGAAAATCACACCAAGGTTTTTCGCTTTACTTGAATAAGGAATACTCACGCTGTCATAATAAACAGGAGAGATAGACGATTGATTGATGATATTTAGCATATAGGGACTGCCCAAAATCAAGACTTGAGACTTAGAGGGATTAACCAAGAGACCAAACGATTTTGCCCATGTTTTAATTTTATCGAGGTCTACATTTATTTGAGTAATACCCTCGGCTAAGTCATCAGTCTTGAAGTGGTGGTACAATTGTAAATCGTCCGCGTACAGATGGCAGTGGGAAGAAATTACCTTGGTTATGGAGTTAATGAACACTGAGAAAAGGAGAGGAGAAAGAACGCCACCTTGTGGTACACCAGCAGTGATGTCACACCATTCAGAGCAGGACTCGTCAAGGCGTACACACTGCGAGCGACCATAAAGATAAGATTGGAACCAAGAGATAACTGGGAGTGAAACATTTAAGGAGGAGAGAATAGCTAGGAGGATGTCGTAGTCAACGGAATTGAAAGCACTGCTGAAGTCCAAAAGTACCAAGACTGTAAGGCACTTATTGTCCATGGCCCAGCGTATGTCGTCAGAAACTTTTATAAGAGCGCTAGAGGTGCTGTGGCCAGGTCTAAAACCTGATTGAAAAGGACTCAGCAGGCTATGTTGAGAAAAGAACCGAGAAAAACAGACAACGTTTTCCAGGATTTTGGATAGTGTAGGAAGGATGGAAATAGGTCGAAATTGTGAAACAGTGGTAGGATTAGGGGTTTTAGGGGAAACAATTTCATCGGGGGTGTTTATGTGAAAATAATTACTGCGTGCGTGTGTAATTGTGTAATATCGTACTTTTTTATTTATATTCTATATGACTTAATGTTGATTAAAATACTGATACTATAACACAAGTTATTTGATCGTTCCTTTCCTCAAAATAGAAAAATAAAAAAAATTGTCAATTCCGGAACCAGTTCCGGAGTTCCGAAACTAGGTCCCCAGCATCGAAATTCAGTTCCGGAATTGAAAACCTTCCGATATTGCATGCCCTACTAGCACCCCTTAAGGCCTTTTTTAATACCCTGATACGTATTCAGTTTTTTTGTATTTTAAGTATCCAAACTAAGTTTACAGCAAATCGCATCAAGCATTAAACATTTATTAAACCAACTTAGCACACCAACCTAAGTCCGTTGAGGGGTAGTTTAGAAAAAAAAAGTGTATTTGTCTTTTATTATTTGTATAAAATAATATTTATGCCAAGTTTCAAGCAAATTGGACGACTCGTTAAAAAGTTCCCATAAAAACTTGGACATCCTCTACAACCCCTTAGAGGGGTAGTTTGGGGAGATAATTATATAGTATTTAATCATTTGGATTGAAGAATATTTGTGTGGTTTGCAAGTTCAAGGAATACCATTTTTTCATACAAATGTTTTCAGCCTTTTTCACCCCCTTAGGGGTAGAATTTTTCAAATTTCTTTCTTAGTGCACCCCTACACCATAAGAGGAATATACCCACCATGTTTCATGCTTTTAGGACTTATGGTTTAGGCTGTGCGTTGATCCGCCAATCAGTAAGGGAACAGTTTTATATATATTGATGACATTATTATTTTTACACAATTTGGGGGTTTTATCATTAACTGCCAGTACTTTATGAGATGTGTAATTAAAACAGTAATAAACGCGACTTTGTTCGGGCTGTTCAATTGTTCCGTGAGAAGATTCAATAATATTATTTGAAACGAAATCCATGCATTTAATTATTTTTACGGTCGTATTGTCTCTATTTCTTTGTTATGGCTACAAAATACTTGCAATATTTCCATATAATGGTCGCAGTCACCATATCCTCTTTTCATCACTAGTAGAGGAACTAGCATCAAGAAATCACGATGTTACTGTGTTAAACTACTTTCCATTCAAGAACATGACCAATATTCGACAGATATATCTATCCAAGATGAGAGTGGTTCGTATTGTGACATCAATATGGAGGAAAATCTAAAGATCATACCAGCTGCATCGCATTGAGTGAATTTCTATAAAGCATACATTATGGCTACGCGTCTGAAGAGTATGGGAAACGATAATTGCCAGAAGAACGATAATTGCTCATGACAAACAAAAAGCAGATGATAATGTCGGGCGAGAAGTACGATTTGGTAATAGTTGAGCAGTTCGTGACGGACTGTAGCCTGGCTATAGCATACAAGTTGAACGCGCCAACTGTTGGAATCACCGCGCATATTCTGATGCCGTGGACATATTCCAGGCTAGGTGCGCCTAATAACAGTTCATTTGTATCTTATCACGAATTTTCAACCGGATCCAAACCGATTCTTTAGGAAAAAAATTAAAACGCGATTATCAATCTTGCTATGAATGCATACTTTACATACGCTATTCAGAGAAGAGACCAGGCGATTGTGAATAATATTTTTCCCGATGTTCCGGACTTAGAGATTCTAGGACGCAATATTTCTTTAATGTTGTTGAATCAGTATTTTCCTACGTACAAACGAGAACCGGTCAGTTTGACCGGTTCTCGTTTGTACGGGGCCAACGTGATTGAAGTCGGTGGTATGCACTTGAAAGATGAAACCGATAATATTGACAAGGTTTGCATTTTACGTGACAACTGTTAGATACAAAATATTTGTTCCGGGTGTTCTGGGTATTTTCTATGTATAATAAAAAAATATCTATCAATGTAATGTATTGTATTAAGTATATCAGTCATCTAGTACCCATAACACAAGCTCTACTTAGCTTGGGGCAAGATGATGCTGTGTGGGTTGTCCAGCTTTATTTATTTATTATTTATTTATTTATTTAATACAATGGTTTTGTATTTGGTAGGTTTGGGTTTGGTTTTTCAGGAGCTGAAAATCTTTCTAGACAGTCGAAACGAGGACGTTATTTACATCAGTTTTGGTAGCGTAGCTTCAAATTTTCCTCCTGAAATATTGAAGAAAATTATGGGATTAATATGAAACAGCACAATGAAGTTTGTTTGGAAAGCAGACAATTTTGATAATAAAGCAATCAAAAATTTTCTTATTAGAAAATGGCTACCACAACCAGCAATCCTATGTGAGTATTCATTCCACGATAATTGTACCTTATCTAATAACTCAATTTAAACAAAAAAAAAACAAAAGCAAATTTTTGTTTAGTAACCTAGTTACTAAACCACTCCCTAAAGTTGGTAACCACCACTCCATGTGAATTCTCTTTTCTGAATACCGTCCGATCTCCATTTTACCTTTTCTATCAAAAGTGTCATTGAACGTCTTATTCACCGCCAATTAAGCTTATTTCTTACAAAAAACAACCTCCTCAATCCTTTTCAGTCTGGCTTTCGACCCGGTCATAGTACGGTTAAAATCACCGATGACATCCGTCTCGGAGAACGGCAAAGTAACAGTGCTGACTTTACTTGACTTTAGCAACGCCTTTAATACCGTCGACTTCGATATTCTCCTGGGTCTACTTCAATCCCTTAACTTCTCCTCCGGTGATACGCTGGTTTCATAGCTATCTTTTTAGACGTCGGCAGCAGGTGCGTCTTGATGCATCATCTTCATCATGGTGCAGCATGACTGCTAGTGTTCCTCAGGGCGGCGTCTTATCTCATCTTCTATTCACAATCTTCATCAATTCTATATCACATAATCTCTCTTCCTCCTACCACCTGTATGCAGATGATCACAGATTTATTGCCAAGCTCCGCATAACCTTATTTCTGATGCTATCGAGATCATCAACAGTGATCTGCGTATGATTGTTGAGTGGAGCAAGATGTATGGTTTAAAAGTGAACCCTGGTAAAACACAGGCTATGTTGGTTTGAGGATCTCGAATAATGTCTAAAATAGATATGACCACCATTCCTTCAGTTAATTTCAATGGAATTATAGTACCATACAGCCAAAATGTCAAAAATTTAGGTGTTATTATTGACCAAAACTTTACTTGGGGTGCTCAACTTTTAGCTTAACGACAGGGTCTCGTATTCAAGAACTACGAGTATTTTCAAACGGAATTTAGACTCAGCTCAGATCTCACATATCCGTAGGTAATGCTAAGACTCATTATTTGCAGTACCTACATAGGAGTCATAAGAATAACTACAAAAATCGTGTTGTAGGTCATCCAAAAGTCGTAGCTTTTGTAAGACACAAATGCTAAGCACCATCGAAGCGATGCATTGTGGAGTGCCAATAGTTGGGGTGCCGTTATTTGGTGATCAGTTTTCTAGCGTGGACTCCGCGGTAGAAAACGGCTTGGGTGTTGCCTTGGATATTAATACATTGGGCAGTGAAGTGCTTGAAAAGGCTTTGCAGACTGTCCTTCAAGACGAGTACGTGTATAGTCTTTCTTATTTCGTTTTGTTATCTGGTTTAACCCTTGCGGTAAATTTGCAAAAAATATATAATCATGAACGCTGGTCTTTTACAGACTTAAAAACAAGAAGAGGTTCGCAATTCAGGGATATGTACTATGTCTAATTTTAGTGATTATTAGATCGGTCTATACAAATGTTTTTAGAAAAAAAATCTTACTGATTTCTCCGTGACGCTGGGTCCTATTTGAATATCTAGTTTATTTTTGTTCCATGAAAATAAGTATTATCTAATTCGGCAAAAACCATGAAAAACTACTTGTTTTTGATACTGTGTTACGCCTATTTGAATAGTTTTGTCACATAAAAATATTAATCTAAATCGGATTATGTAGTTTTTGCTTAGATCCTTTCATATTGACGAGCTCTGAGCGCAGTGGGCGAAGGCCCGCCTGAAACGCAGAAGGTTGCAGGTTCAATTCCCGCCTCGGGACAAATGTTTGTATGATCTGTAAATACCTATTATAAGTAAAACTATTAGCGCATTTATTGATACTGGTATCTGATTGAGGCAGTACTTGGAAAACCAAAATTGATGTCGGTTTTTGAGTTGAAAATGATTCTTAGGTAGGTACTCAACATTATAATTAAAACAGAGAAGGTACTGGATAACATTGTCTATCTACTATGACTGCCGCGGTAGTTATCTGAACCAAAGTTCATAACTACGACACTAAACTTATCTTTTTTTAATTATTTTCAGTTATCAACGGAGAGCGAAGGAATTGTCCATCATATGGAAAGATCGGCCTATGCCCGCAATGAATACAGCTGTGTTCTGGATTGAATATGTTGCCCGGCATCAAGGACGTATCAGCATGAATCCTCATACATTCGACATGAATATGACAGAATATCTGATGTTGCATGTATTACGGGGTTTGTTTATTATTTCTATTCTCGCCATTTATTTACTAATCAAAGCCCTGCCATCTGTTTATAAAAGGTGCAAATCAATAACATAGGATACAAAGGAAAAGATGAAGAAAAAGCGGATGAACACAAATAGATAAATCAGGGCATGCATGTCATTGATCGCCTTGACCAATGATGGTCATAGTGTCAGTGTGTCATACATTGTGTAAGAGATTGCCCAATTAGTCTCTTTCCGTGAACATGCTCAGTAACATGCTTATCTTCCTAACCTCTGGTTACAGTAGATTTTAAATCTGAACTTGATTTCTGTACCCACTTCATGTAGGGAATATTAAGTCTCCACTATAAAATATAAACAAAGAACATGCAGTTACCTACCTACCTACTTACTTACCGGCTTACAGATTTTTTTATACACAATTCAGATTAGCTTGTATTATAAAGTATCAATACAAATAATTATAAACGCAAAACGACACTGCGCTGATAAAAATAAAATTAAATAGAATAGTTTATTGCTCAAACATAAAGGTACATTAATGATGCAGAATATATTATTTAAACTATGTAGGTAGGTACTACAACTAACTGGTATTTAACAATTAGATCTTGTGATTAAATAATTATTATGAAATTGGGGTACACATATTATAAGATGGTGCGATAGGGTCGGATGAGATAAAAAATACGAGAAAAATACAATTATCCCTTATATGTACGACTAGCTTTCCGCCCGCGACTTCGTCCGCGCTTACGTAGATAGATAACATGAGTGCCATTCGCCCCTCGCCACCCGTTTCTCGCCCTACCTCGTCTACGTATACGTATCGCATTGCCAGTATATATATATATATATATATATATATATATATATATATATACTGGCAATGCACTCACACATATATTTATATATATATATATATATATATATATATATATATATATATATATATATACATATATGTGTACGTGCTATAGCGCCGCAATAAATACTTATCTTCATTTCAAATTATCTCTTAAACTATTCCATCAAATGACATGCTTTAAAAGGCAAACTTTATTAACATTAAATGTTCATAATGACTAAACTATTAGTTCGCATAAAAATTTAGTGAGTATAAAAAACCATATCCACATTACACCTTATAATATTTCTTTCACTTTTAACATAAAAACCGTTGCTGTGGCTGAAATATTAAAATTACACTATGGTGTTGCAGACTTTTTTGTAAAACTACGAGTAGGTAGGTACTATGAACAAACTTTGTAATCCTATACATCCTCATTTAAGGGTAGTTTCAGGAAAAAAACACAATGTACATATTAATTTTATGTATCATTTACATCAAACAAACTTTTTTCAAGCCGATGCCTGCAGTTTTACTCGCGTAGGTTAGGTAATTGTTAGGTGCTTCAAAAATCTTTGCATGCCTTGAACTTTAAGGGCTTCTTTTAATACCCTGATACGTATTCAGTTCTTTTGTATTGTATGTATCCAAAATAAGTTTACAGAAAATCGCACCACGTGTTAAACATTTTCCATATAAGCTTAACACACCACCCTGTCCTCTTTGAGGGTTAGTTTCAAGCAGATTGAAAACCCTCACACAACCGCTTCAAGGGGTAGTTTGGGAAAATACTTATATTAATCTTTTATCATTTCTATTGAAGAATATTTCAACGAAGTTTCAAGTTTGTAAGTTCAAGGAATACGATATTTCCTACAAAGGTTTTTAGTCCTTTTCATCCCCTTAGGGGTAGAATTTTCCAAATTACTTTCTTAGTGCACTCCTACACCATAAGATGAAATATTATGGTTTAGGCTTTGCGTTGATCAATAATTTAGTAACGGAGCAGCTTTATATATTTAGATTACTTTCCAAAATATAAAACAATAGGACGGTTTATTACAGTTTAAAATGGGTCAGCGTTTTTAACTTTAATCAGTAGGTATATATTTTTCGCAAGTGGTATTTTATAAGTAATTTTACAATTTTTTTATCGAGAAAATTTTGCAATATTGTGTTTTGGAAACAATGAGATTCTTGGTAATATGATAAATTATGACATAATATATAAGATGTTTTTCATATGCCACAAACTAAACCGATCTTACTATTTTTTTTCCAAACAAAGTAAATTTTCGGCTTCGGCATACATAAGACACTTGAAAGAAGAAGCTCTTTGCTCTTTCTCTTTTTGCTATTTAAGTTTTTTGCTTAATGTCTCATTTTTATATCGACAGAAAAGCTTTGTTATCACTAATTTAATAATGAACAAATTGATTGCTGAGAATAGTATGAAAACGGCAGCAATGTCTAGGTTTAAATACTGGTAGAGTGGAGTGTCGGCCGCAGCCGTTCTGAAGGTGAAATTAGCGTTCCTTGCAGCATATTCGGTCCAGTATATCGAGGAGTCGATAGGAGACATCGGACGGTCGTGCCACGCTTTCGAAACCTGTATGGCCTTTTCGCGAAATCTGAAAAAAAATTGTGAAAATATTTTGCAAACTCAAACCTGTAACATCATCTCTTCTTACAGAGTTTACTACCTACATAGGTAGGCAGGTCCTGTTTTTATAAGGACCTACAAAATATTACGTTAAACTAATAATAAGTTAATAAGCAGGATCAAGGAACCTTTATTGCTAATAAAATTGACCACTTCATCTGAATAATTATCTTTCCTGGATAGGCTTCAAAACTAAAATATTATTTGGTTCTAGATACACGTAATTGTATATAGATTACTATTTTTTCCGTAAAACTTAAAAAAAAAACATCAACTTATGGTATCATGACTAGCCGAAACATTTTTTTGGGCGATTTATTTCTTGTTTTATTCGAAAGAATAAGCCAAATAACATAAGGATGTGATGTTATTAGAGTAGTTACCTTCAGGATAGAAACCGTAAACTTGGGACTGCAAGCGTATCGCGAATATTACGATTTCATTATTATCAAACGACTTCAAAAAGGAGGTTCTCAATTTTTTTCCAAGCAAAGTAATGTTTTAATTTGATTTGTGTGAATGTTATACGATAACATACACATAAAACACATACAGACGAAATCTTCGCCAATGGTGCCGATTTGAATGTTTTTTTAATGGGTAATAAATACTTCAAAGGTATAAAGTCCCATATAAATTTTATGAAAAAAAAGCACCCGGTGCCACACCACACGGTGAAAAGATGGGTGGTAAAATTGCATATTGGACTTTTAATCAATTTCCTGTTATTATGAAGTCGGTTTTTTGATATTTAATGTCTTATAAATTATTTTACTCACTCTGGGTTCAGAACTGTTGTGAAAGCTTTTACTAGGGTCTCCTTATTTAAATTATTGAAATCTAGTTTGACTCCAAATCCGCTTTCTTCAATCGCAGCGGCATTCGAAGGCTGGTCCCCGAATATTGGCACAGCGACCATTGGAACACCGTAATGTATGGATTCTGTGGTTCCTCCCATACCTGCGTGCGACATAAAAGCCAAGGTCTTCGGGTGCCCTAAAAGTATAAAGTCCTTATGTTTGTCACTTAAGCTACAGCACTAAAAAGCGGGTAAACCGTGATTTATCTACAAACTTACCTAAAATATCTACTTGTGGTAGCCAGTTAGATATAAACAGCTTATTCTTATCAACTTTCATAGTTTCGTCCTCCCATTTCCAAATAAACCGTTGTGGGAACTCTTCAATGACATCTAAGATTGCCTGCTTCTTTGAATCGCTCAACGTAGTGCTTTTTATCATGCTCCCAAAACTGATGTATATCACTCCATATTTGGCTTCGTCCAGAAACTTTTTGAGCCCCTAAAAATAATAGGTGACATATTACAACATTTTGAAACCGCAGACGTGCTTTCCATCTTCTTTTGCAGCTCCCCCTAGTGACTAGTGGTTATAAATACCACATATATACCACCCTTGAAGACACTCAAATCAATTGCAAAAAACCGCCTTTCAATCGGATAAGCCGTTTCGGTGATGTACCAGAGGTAACATTCAAAGAAACACCCTCTTATGGCAAACGCATACTTATACGATAATGAAAAGCCCGCTAAATTGTCAAGTTAAACTGACCACAGACTTGTAGGTACTCGTATTTGCCTCCAAACTTGTTTAATGATATTAATATATTATATGTTTATATAGTATGTATGTATTATTATTATTTAATTGTTTCTTATTTTGCACCGGTCTTCGTGGTATCATGGAGGCCCCGTCTGAAAACCGGCGTTGCACTTGACCTACTTATTAGGTTTTGCTGCAGCATAATGCTGAGACGGGGACTTAGTTTGTCTTTTCGTCTCGTTGCGCTTTGTTTTATGTTAAGTATCTGTTTTGTGTGTTTATCATTATTTGTCAAGGGGACAAATAAATATATTTTCTTTCTTTTCTTTCTTTCATTTAATGTAGTTTTCATAAGTTAAGTAAGTGCTCTTACCCCAGTCAATGGCTTAGCTTTGGCTACATGGTATCCGCCAACTTCTTTAACGTTAGCTGGTAGAAGCCTTGAACCCGTCAGAATATGATTTTGGTAAAGCAGTAAAAACTTTATATCTCTAGCTAGTTCTTCCAAAGGTGGTATGTTGTCATAGTATTTTGCAAGTGTATTTTGGTCACTCCACTGTTGAAATGTGTACAATATGTTGAAAAATCCATCGAAAATAACTCTCTCCACTCTTTGATATAAGGTCGGTTTCGTACCCCCTTCCAAAAAATGGAAAGGAACAAAAGCCGGATTGCTAGGAATGCCGAATCGTGCATGATGGTACGGCATCAACACATGTGACGTTATCCCCACCACAGGAGCGCCCAAAACGTGCGCTATTCCCAGTGCACAGTCACTGTTAAACTGCTCCACAATCACCACATCAAACTTTGGTTTCTGTTTCACTAGATCTTGTACTTGCGGGCTTGCAACCAAAGCTTTACAATTTTCTATCCCAAATTGCGTTAAATACCAGCCAGCAGCCAGTATAGTCAAATACGACTTGTGTACGGGTAAAGTGTCCTCCAAAACCTTGATATCTGCTATGTGTACGTCGTTATAATTCCGCGGCGGGTTCTTGTCCGGAAAGTAAGATATGACCGTTACATTGTGACCTCTGCTGGCCAATTCGCGTAAATACACTTTAAACTGGAAGAAGTGACTTTTTCCTTCGTAGGGGAATATTCCGAGGATGTTTATTGCGGTGGCTCGAGCTACGAGGAAGAGAAGTGGTATCGCAATTGCGAGCTTCATGTTGGTCGGTCAAGGTTGCGTAGAGCGGGCAGGCTACGACCTCTTCGCTTTGGAAACCGGCTTCGACTGACAGACTAGACTAGTACGATGCTCGATTAACATAGTATTGTATGTCGTTGGCTAACCTTTAGTCATTTCGTGTACCTATTGATAATTTAAAGCAGCATCGAGTGATAAAATTATGTAAGTTAATCACCTACATAACTATAATACTAAACTAGTTAGTTAACCTATATTATTAAAGGTATGTAGGTATATAATTTTTATGTAAAATCTTTATGTTTATGTAGAGATTTGGATGTCAAATAGATATTTGGTAATATTACACTGTTAGGTATTTATTATTTATGTGAGTGAAACAGGGACAGAAAACTGTTATCTCCACCTAGCATCGAAGTATAAATAGGAATACCTGCCTACTATTTGCTATTTGAAAAAGCTTTTACGTAAAATGAAATGTTTTTTAAAAGTGAAGGAGAGATAATACAAAAGACTAAGATGTACCTAAGTATTATTATTTATTTTTTGAGCATTGAAACATTAATAATTGTATACCTAGCTAATTAAGTTTCTTGTTAAGTTTATTAGCTTCATTCAATTTAGTTTTGTTCTGCACCCTAACTTTACGAGGTAAAATTGACTTGATTATAACGACGAGAGAAATAAACGTAGCCAAGAGCACACACAGAATATCTAAGCCCATGATTTGGTAAAACGGGGTCACTACCGCTGCAGATTGGAAAGTTAGGTTTTTGTAGTGCGCTGCGTATTCTGTCCAGTAGATGGCACTATCCATGGCCGACTGAGGGCGATCGTGCCACGCTTTGGATAAAAGCTTCACTCTGCTTCTGAAGCTGAAATATAAGAAATTATGGATTATGGAGGGTCAAGTCAGGGGGATTTGTCACTAGGTAAATCTTTCTTAAATTTTCTGTTTAAAATCATCAATTCTTTAATAACTTATGATGTGCTATTAGGCATGGTGATTAGACCCTATTTAGTGCAGTCAAAATTGAGTACTGTACTAAAAATAGCTTCACTCTGCTTCTGATACAGAATCACTGTTTTGTGAATTTAAAGTAAAACAAAATCGGCAAAATATTTTACGCCTCTACATTTTGTTGGGGCAATCAATGGTTCAGACAAAACACATTTTGTATAGCAGCAGGCATCAAACATCAAAATCGTTTGATGCGTCATGGTGTGACCACATCTAGAAAATCAAACGCCCTGTAAAAGTAGATCGGCTATCAAAACAAATCGATTAGAGAAATACAATACTCGGATCCATCTGCCATCATCAATAGCCTTTAGGAGTATAAGACATAGTGCTGGACATATTAGGCTTCCCCCAAAGAGTGCAGTGATCAACGATCTTGGGCTACCTCTATTCGTAACACCCCGTAACTTAAGATGTCATCTGTTCATCGGTTTTATCTATTATCCCACATTTACTAACCTCGGATCCAAAACGGTTCTAAATTTCTCCAGTAGCAACTCCTTCGTCAGAACATTTAGTTGTATCTGCACCCCCAGCCCACTTTCCTCTACCATAGCCGCATTTCCAGGCTGGTCTCCGAATATTGGCATTCCGACCATAGGCACTCCGTGGTGCATAGCTTCTGTTGTTCCGAGCATGCCGCAGTGGGAGTAAAACGCGT
Organism: Perizoma flavofasciatum; assembly: GCA_958496245.1. Classification (NCBI taxonomy): domain Eukaryota; kingdom Metazoa; phylum Arthropoda; class Insecta; order Lepidoptera; family Geometridae; genus Perizoma; species Perizoma flavofasciatum. Next base: position 6,715,011 of record OY292433.1, read on the forward strand.
ATACTTTTGGATGAGCTGAAAATTAGATTATATTCTATATAATTATTGTTTTTTGAAAGTGACTGACACGTGGCTATGGTTATACTATGTACTAGCCTCTGCCCACTGCTTCGCTCACATGGTATCCGGTAGCTTAGGCCCTAAAGGTGCTATTATAGGTCACGAACGATACCTGTTCCAAATTTCATTCAAATCAGTCCAGCTGTTAATCGAGATTATTAGCAACAAACATCCAATTTTTTACAATAATACCTACCTAATATTAAGTACTAGGATTGTACGAGTAATTATGAGGTTATGTTGTGACTAGTCTGTCCATAGCTTTGCCCGCGTGGTACCCAGATAAAAAGTTGTGTATGTTCTATCCTAGGTCACTAACTATACATGTTTCATATTTTATCTCGATCCAGCCGTTACGTATATTACCTCTATTATTAGCAACAAACATCTACTCGTAAAACAACTTTGTCATTTTTATAATATTAATATGATACGTTATCTTATTGTTATCTATAAGAATGTTTTGGCTGTAGACTAACCCCGAGTAACCGATGTAACCTTGATTATGCGTTACTGAACACTAGCGAAACGGCAGTCCTAGATCTTTGATTGAAAACGTGTTATTTTGATAGTTTTTTACTAAGAGACATCACAGTTATAAGACTCTGTAATGATAGACCGCTAGTAACGGTAAAGTAACAATGCACTAGTCATTGTATTATTGTATATTATTTTATTTGTAGCACGACCAGTAGGTAACTATCTTACATGGCAATTATTATTTAAAACCTTTGTTTATCCGTTTTTAACACTTTATAAAATATATACATAGGTACACCTCGGCTCGATATTATATATTATTGTGATTTTCCCACACTTTAAAACTGAATATAAATTATAAGTGTTTTGTTTTAATCTGTTGAATTTGAAATAACTAGGTATTTCTGTAAGTACTCTGTAAGTACCTGAATATGCCTACGATTATTTAACCACATCTGTTGGTGTTATGTCATTATTGTCTTTGCCCTTGGCCGTTTCTCGGACAATGAGCACATACATCCTGTAATAAATACAGGTATTGTACCTACTGTACTGACTGACAACCTTGGTCCCGAAACCTTGTCTACTAACAGGCAAGTTCTTATGCAACACCTATCCTAAGTTCTTATAAATACTATAGGTATTAGATAAATCTAGATTTATTACGTTTACATGGCACTCATCCACTCCAAAATCTTACCAAATTGGTGAGCGATCATGCAACTTTCTTAGACAGAATTGTCTTGGTAGCTATACAAGATAATCCCTTCCATTACACACCTGATAATCCCTAATTTTATGTGATATTTTTAAAATATCACATCAACAATCATACAATATCCCTTTGACTTACCTAAGATATCATTTTGTGGAAGCCAATTGGATAAATAGACGTTTTCAGGATTTCCTGGTAGAGAATCCGAGTCCCATTTCCAGATGACCCTCTGTGGAAGTGCTGAAATGGCCCCTACAATGGCCTCTAGATTATGCTTAGGTATTGTGTTTGTACTCAGCATGGTCCCAAAGCTGATGTAGATCACACCGTGTTCAGATTCGTCAATAAATTTTTTAAGGTTCTGAAATATATTGAATTGTTTTTATTCTCTTTTCTCAATTTCTAGTACTTAACTAATCGATTTTTGGTGAACTGTGATACTTATGCTAGTCTACACTAAGCTTAGGCCTATCTTGGCTGCGTGCAGACAAGAATGAGGGGTTAGGTATACGTGGGTAACTTAGGTACGTACTTACCGCTGGCAGTTCTTTTGGTTTAGCCACATGATAACCACCAACTTCTTTTATATTTTCCGGGAGAAAATTTGAGCCACTGAACACAGGATTTTGGTACAGCAACATGAACTTAATTTCACGCCCCAGTTCCTCCAGCGAAGGTACGTCATCAAAATACTTAGCCAACGTGTTTTCATCCACTCTTTGGCAGAAATACTTGTACAGAATATTAAGATACGTATCCAAAACATTTCTTTCCGCTCGTTGGTACAGATTTGGCTTTGTCCCGCCTTCTAAGAACATGCATGACATGTATGAGGGATTGTAACGAATACCGAACCTGTTATAGTGCCAAGGCATTTGCATGTGAGAGGTGAGCCCGACCACAGGGGCTCCCAGCTTGTAGGCGAGTCCAAGGGAACAGTCACTGTTGAACTGCTCTACAAGTACCACATCAAATTGATAATCAGACTTCCACAATTTTTGCACACCTTCATCTTCGAGCAGCAACTTGCAGTTTTCCGTACCGAATTTCACAAGAAACAAACTTATCTGAATAATGTTCCAATAAGACCTCTCAAGTGGGAACACTCCCGCCAACACTGGAGATTTTCCGGCAATGCTAATGTCGTAATAGTTTTCAATAGGTTTTTGTTGTGGGAAATGGGATATCACGGTCAGATTGTGTCCTCTTCTGGCCAACTCGTGTAGTAACGGTTGAAATGCAAAAAAATGGCTTTTGCCCTCGTAAGGGAACACTCCCAAAATATTCAAAGAGTTTACCCCATTGTAAACGAAACTCCCAGCGAGGAGTATTAAATAGTGCGCAGATATCATTTTATTTAATCGGACTGTACTGCTCCGCGACTGTTTGTAGAGTGATAAAAGTGCTGGCGTTTACAATAAGGTATGACTAAGTAGATTATCTATACTCATAAAATCGTTTGTCCTGACTGACTGACTGATCTATCAACACCCAGCCAAAAATACTACGTCTAGAAAGCTCAAATTTGAAGAATAGGGTTATTTTATAACGTAAGCATAAAGGATTTTTGGAAATTTCCACTTTAAGGGGAGTGAACTTTGTATGAAAGTCTTTGTTATTTGAAGTTATTTGTAACTTGAACATTTGAATTACAGCTACTGAGCATAAATAAATAATGTGTTTCAGGGTTTTTGGATTTTAATATTTTAAGGGGGGAAATGGGGATGAGTGTATGTGATACCATACATACATTCATCCCCATTTCCCCCCCTTTAAGGGGCCTAAGGGGTTTTTTAAAACACGAATTCACGCGTGCAAAGCCGCTGGCAAAATATAGCTGTATGAATATGGACATGCGATAGGTACTACGTTATCTTATCCATTGAAATAAAGCTGTAAAAATAATTTTAACGTCATAGAAATTTTCTGGTAATTGCTAAATGAAAACCACTTTGGCGCAGTGGGCGAAGGCCGCTTGAGACGCAGAAGGTTGCGGGCTCGATTCTCGCCGTGGGACAATTTTATGTAGAGGTATGATCCAAAAGTCTGGTTGTTTTATATGCATAACACGTAAAAAACAATGTTTATAACGGGTGCAATAAGACCTTTCACCAAGCCGAAGCCACATATTCTATACATGATTGGGATATATTTTTTTTACTAGACTAGGGATGGGCAAACTTTTTCAAGAGGGCCAAATAAAACCTATGAAATGTTACGGGGCCAGATGATTTTAAAAAAGATTTTTTCACTATTAATTATTGTAACAGTGAAACATGAAAGACGCATATAAATAATACATAATAAAATAGTGCGGTTTTGTAAAAAGGTAGATTTTACGTTTTGGCTACGACATGACGCAAAGATTGTCACAATTTTTTGAGTAGATACTGCACTGTACTTAACTCAATTATCTGCAGCTGTAATTCATAGTGAACTTGCTCCAAATCCACATTGAAAGGCAATAAAGATATTTAGAGGTATTTAATTTTTTTAAATCCTGGAATCGGTTTTCGATATCTTTGTGAATATTTTTTTCCTTTTCTGCTCGGTCAGTGATGGGTAAATAGTCTTCAGTTAATTAACCGTATTTCTCCTTGCAGTTATTCCGTATTTCTCCTTGCAAAAGAAAGAACTGCATTTTAAATGACCTCAATTGGTTTTTGCCCTGAAGCCTTGTATTCAATTTATTAAATTGTGTAAAAAGATATGATATTTTTTATTTTACCAATGTTGGGTAATTAGTCTTTCACAATTTGAACATTTAAAGAACATAATTATGTAAAATAATAAATCTATAAAAACTAACAAAACACTAAAAGTCTCAACATCCCATCTTACCCTACCTGGGGGCTTACCCCAGGGGAGATACATCGATCAATTTATTATTTTGACAAAATTCAACCCATTGGTACTTGTACCACAGCATCACTACCTTTCTGTTCTCTCCATCGACCATTCCCTCATTTTGATATATTTTGTAAGACTTCACCATTCTAAAACAAAATAATATACATTGATGTACCTCAAAAAAAAATATATAATATGAAAACAAACAAGTACTTACGTGTTGGTGTAGGTATTCACAGACGCAATAAGACACCTATGAACCAAATCTAAATTGTTCTAATCACCATCCAAAACGTCCACCATAATGTAAAATATGAATGTAAAATATGTTAAGAAAATCGCCAAAAGCAGTTTTATTGAGTAGTAAAAATGCGTGTGTTTTCTCACTTGTCACTGCGCTAACTGTTCGCATACATGGCATCTCATCAGCAAGAGTTAAAAGCAACGTGATCGGTAATTAGTTTACTGGTAAACCCGCGTTCCCCGTCTTACCCTAGAATACCACTCATCGCCTGAGAGGCCGGCCGCGGTCAGTTTTTTCGGTTATTTTGAAATTGTGGGGACGCGACGTATCGAGTCGTGCATTAACGCCAACTAAGTGCAACCTGTGACTAAGTCGGGATCGGTGGCTCATCCAGTGGGGACTCTTCTTTGCCGAGATTTAGACATATCGATCGCCTGAGGTTGACCTAGGGCTTACAGATTTCTCCTAATCGCTCATATGTAAAAAAACAGTAACTTATTATACAAACCACACGGGTAAAAAGGATTTCTATGAATAAGAAAGACTGATTTCTCGAAATATTTGGTTATTACAAAAATATATTTTTTTAGATTAATGCAATATTTTTAAAACAAAAATTTTGCTTATCTTTTTTGAAGACAATATTTTTCTCAACTTTGTTCTTACTTGAAAATAAATATGTTTATTTCAAGACTTATTTTATGTCGTATCAAATAAATGTGTTAAATAAAACAATATGTTTCTTGAATTAAATTTATTTATCTCGTAACAAATAAAATAAAATGAGATGATTTTTACTATTACGAAGAAATTATTGTCTAGCGTCTATAGGGAGAGAATCATTTTCTTGGGGGTAATAAAAATGTCTTAATGGAAAGCAATTTGTCTTTGTATAAGAAATCAGTTTTTACCGTGCAGACATTAGTTCCTTCATTATGTTATAATTTCGATACCAAAATATGATGTAAAAGACTAACAACTTTTTTTTTTCAGTCAACTAAAAATTCCACACTAAAACCAAGAAACTTCTCTTAAAAAACGTTTCACGCATTGAAAGAAACCCGAGTCCCTATTGCCTCCTTGACCCTACAAAATATATAGGTAGGTACTACGTAATGCGAAACAAATAAGACTACGCCAAACCATCCCCAAATAAGTCAAAACTGAATCCTCGTGTTCGCCATCTTTGATTTCCAATTCGTTTCTAGAAAAAAATAGAATCTGGGGACATCGGAAAAAAACAATTCCGGTGGGGGACAACTGGTATGTTAGGTGTATCTAATTTCTACCATGCTCCTCTGGATTATCCCGGAAATCCCCCTTTATTGTGTGTCATGGAAGAACATAACATTGGGCTGCATTCATATGATCTACCCAACCTACCAATCCAAATTATTTTAATTATCATTTTTCCTTACTGTTGTTTATATTGACGTAGGAGTACTAATCTATACATAGGTTTAAGTAAAGCGATATAATATTAAAGCTAGGCATATTAATTACAAATCCTAGTAAGTTCTTATACCTTAGCTAATAGTAGCTCACCTACAATATTTAAACAAAAAAAAAATGCATGTAATATGCCTATTTTTACTGTTTAGAAATTTTGCAATGAAGTGTCAATAAATAAAAAAATATTCTGCACGAATTGACACCATTTTTAAGAGTAATTAACTAAGTAGTCCACAATAAAACAGTCAAAATAATATGTGGGTAGGTAAACCTACTTTTCTTATGTTACTCAAACTTCACCCTTTTACTCGCTCTTTCTTCAGCGATAACTTCCTGTGTCTCGTGTCGCCAGCAGCAGCAGCATAGCACCGACAGTATCTTGTAGGTGACATAAGTTAAGATAAGAAGAACAAGTAAGACGAACGCCAGGACATCTATTTGCGACTGCTGGTACCAAGGTAGACTCGGCAGCTTGGACTGAAGGTTTGGAGCCCCTTGATAACGAGCTACGTACTCTGTCCAGTAGATGGCAGTTTCTAGAGGCGACATAGGACGGTCGTTCCAGAGCCTAGATATATGCTTGGCTCGCTGTTGGAATCTGAAAAACATTCATCTTTATGTATCTACTTACTTAACTGTGCCTCGAATAAAATAAAATAATTCAGGGACTAATTTGTGATAGTTTTTACGAACTATTAACAAGTATGGTAAGAATATTTTGGTTTAGCCAACTACTAGCCAACACCCATGTATGAAAAAAAAACTAGATAGGTACCTAGGTGTAGGCTTTTCTGTTTTTCAGATTAGCTTTTACACTTTTATAAATTGGAACTGGTAGGTTTGGTACTGTAGGCACAATACACTTACAAAGGATCCAAAACTTGATTGACAGCATCCAAAAGATACTGTTTCTTCAGATCCTGGTAGGACACAATAGTGGCCATGCCAGCGTCTTGCAACGCAGCTGCATTGCCGTACTGATCACCGAAGAGAGGGATTGCTATTACTGGCACTCCAGCATCGATCGATTCAATGGTGCTCAGAATTCCACTATGTGAGATAAACGCCTTGACGTTGTGGTGCTCTGGAAGTGGTAAAAAATAATACATTATTCGTGCTACGGTTCGTAGATTTGGAAATATTCAAAAATGTCTAAAAACAAGCGAAATACCAAACCAAAGAATAAACTAAAAAGTCTAGATACTAGAGATTTATATTTTATAAGTCTGGAGACTTATAAAATACATTATAAGTAGGTAAATACTTAGATTTTTACGAAGCACGTTAAAAATTATAATATAATTTTATTACAAAACTAGGTCTACTAAGCAAATGTAATAAGATAAAATATTGTATTTGAAAGGTTCTTGCCAGGTAAACGTTAGGATGGATCAAGTAAGACGGAGAGCTAACTCTACAAAAATATGATTAGTATAAATTATAGGTACCAAATATTAGTCGACGTTTTCGTTGATAAAAAAAACTCACTCAAAATATCGTATTGTGGGAACCATTTCATGGTCATCACATTCCTGGGCAGATCAAGATTCCCACCGTCCCATTTCCACAGGATCCTTAGAGGTAGCTTCTTAAAGGTCGCTAACAGCTCGTCTACTTTTTCCTTAGGTAGTGTGGAATCCTTCACAGTAGAGCCGAGGTTTACGTATATCACTCCATGTTCCGCTTCGTTAATGAACCTTTCAATCTCCTGAAAATTGTACCTATGCGGTTATTTAAATATATTTTGATAATATATGTTTTGATTGAATTATTTTTCTGGCTTTCAAACAAAACAAAACAAACAAGCTCACGACTGAACTCCCTGGTAGGCTTTTGAATTTATGGTTCTTGTGTATGCTAGTTTACTCACGATGTTTTCCTTTACCGTTTTGGACATGTGTTAAGCGCACCTAAATTGAAAAAATCATTGGTGCACCACCGGGTTGGAACCCAAGACTTTTCGAATCGGAAATCAAGGTACATACGGCTATAACTATGTGTTAGTGTACCTAATTTTCTTTATTACTTATCATTAAAATGACTTACAATCCATACTTACTGTTGGTATAATTTTCGGGGGTCTGACGTGAATGCCGCCTACATCGATAACATTGTCAGGCCTGGCAACACCGCCGAAAACCGACTGGTGTGTGTTTACAAACAACAGACTAGCGTTCGAGGCGATACTTTCTAATGATAGTAAATCGTCACCTAGATACTTATAGAGGTAAACGTGGTCGGTCACTTGTGAACCTACATAATACACCCAGTTCGCTACATGGTGCAAAACATAGCTCTTCAACCGCTCGAAGAACCAAGGCTCTCCGCCGTAAGGTAATCCAGATTGACTGACATACGCAGAGTTGAAACTGATACCCAGTCTACTATACTGCCACGGCTGAATGGGTTGAGTATTGAATGCTATGTACGGTGCACTCAAATTCGCGGCCAATGCCAGGCCACAGTCACTGTTATACGATTCCACTAATATGATATCATATCGAGGTTGCGTCCTTATCATGTGTATCACTTGGTGGTTATTCATAACAGTCTTGCAGTCGTCATTGCCGGCTTTAGTCGCGACTAGAGTTTCGAATGGCACTCGCGATATTTCATTCACAATCACTGATTCGAACGATAGACCTTTGTACACTTGGTGGTCGCTCAGAAGAATGTCTTTGTGCGTCGCTGGAGCGTTCGTCATTTGGAAGTGGCTGATCAGGGTCACGTCATGTTCTCGGTTAGCAAGCTCCCGAAACAGGCCGCTGTATGTCAGATAGTTGTTCCGATCCAACGATGGGAATATTCCGAGTATCTTGTAACTATTTGTTGCAATAATGGTTGCTACGAAATACAATACAATTAATGAAAGTTTAGACATTTTCATCGCGGACGCGTTCGTGTTAATGCACAGTTTGATGATAACTAGGGCGTTAATGGAAACCGACTTGCGTGGTTATCTAATAATAGGTAGATGTTATGAGGTAATCGGCGATGACGACACGGTGCTTTCGTAAGAATCAGAAATATTTGGTGACTAAAAGAGCTGTCGATGCCCGTGACCTTGATTTGCATCGCGAGGCGTGCCTCGGACCCGGCGATGCGGCGTCAACTGAGTGAATCTTGACGAAATTCGAAATCAGAGAAAGGCGATTAAATAAGAAGGTATCTACTTGAGTAGGTACCTAGTTTTATTGTTTAACACATTAATATTCACACTCGTAGGGCTTAATGCTTCTATTCTGTAGGTCTGTGCTGCATAATAAGGGTACCTATGTATAGTTGGGTAAGTTTATAATAAGTATGTGTATATAGGTAATGTATGGTACCTATACCTACTTACCTTAGTTAGATAAGAAATTTTAGCACGCCAACAAATTAGGTTGGCTACCTAAAGTTTGGTTGGTAAAATATGCTTTACCTAGCTCTTTTTGTCACAATTTTTTATTTTGTGCAGCATAGTGTTAGGTAGGTAAATAGCTATAGGTGTCCTGCGTTAATTGTAAGCCTGTGTTTCTACATAAACAACACGATGTGCCAGTAGGTTACAGTTTTGTGAGGTAAATTAATAAGGGAGTTATACCTTCCTATAAACTGTTAAAAATATTGATCATGGACAGTACGTATTACTTTCTACAACATTTATCATAGGTAGGTACTACTGAATCATTGACAATCAGCCTTTAGTTTTTGCATCTATTCCACAACAAAGGTGGAATAGATGGAGCAAATCAATAATTTACTGAAAGTCATTGAAGCGAATACTAAATGTAGGGCATCACGTCGGATATGTTGCAGTTTGTGCGTCGTCATTTTGGAGTAAACAACATGTAAGTTGCAGTACGTGCGTTCTACTACGGGGCGAAAAAAATACCTAAACCTTTTGTCTCATTTCTTGCGTCGAGTATTTATGAATAGCATGAACAAGTAATACCATAGATATACATAAACAAAACATAATTGGCAAAGGGTTATCTATGATCTTATTCTTAGCCTATTTTTTCACAGGTATTTGTTGTATTAGTTAGATGATTATATAAAAATGGTGACAAGTTTATTGGAGGACAATATTACAACGGTTTATGATTGTCTCGAACTAATTTTACACAATTAAAGTTAAACTGTACATAATTAAAAATAATCTGTGATTATAACAATAACAATTTAGTATCAATCTGTGATTATCTACCATATTATATCTGATTTTTGTTTTTGTTTTAATTTGAGTTTGTTTCGGTACCTACCTACATGTTTGCGATTTTAAATCTGACCAACGTGTACTGTTTTAAATGTTTTACAATTATTTATTCACTAAGTTTTAGTTATACTTTAAATCTTAGCTTAGGAACAATCAATCAAAGACTGATAGGTAGGTATTTTGTAAAAAATATTGTATTGTTGATTATTTATAATTAGGTTTTAGGGTAAAAATATGAATCAAAACGTACCTACTGAAACTCTCATGTTTTTTTTGTAAAAAGCTGATTTATAAAAAGTTGTTCAGTAAAAGTAAAAGTAATCTAAAGAATAACACTAGATACAAAAACTGTGATTGTCAAGAGAAACTGTTTCAATATTGGTGATTAATATTATGTTTTGACTCACACTTAAATGCAAAGATGCAGGTAAGTACAACATTTTGTTATTAATCTTTCGTATAAGTAAATTAATTATGTTAAAGATAGACCAGTAAAGTTAACTATCTACGCCATCACTTTATTTTTATCCTAAAATATTAACTATCTTATTTGTTATCATAAGGAAAACAATATAACATAAACAGGTCTATTTAAAATATATACATTTTATTTATACAAATTCTAGTTTTTTATTGAATCCCTCAAATATAGAACAAATTATGATAAGTACCTTTAATAATTATAATGAGACTTCTAAAAGTTTTGCTGCTCTATGGTAAAACTTAGTTGTACATAATTATAAATTTACTCGACGCATGAAATGCAACAAAAGGTTTAGGTATTTTTTTCGCCGAGTAGTAGAACGCACGTACTGCAACTTGTTGTTTACTCCAAAATGACGACGCACGAAAAGCAACATATCCATCACGTTTAACCAATTTTGTGGCAAAACATGTACCTAGGTAGGTTCCTAGGACTTACATGAGTGAACCAACATGATTGGACCTTTATGTTATTTTAGATGACCTGTGTAATTTATAATTTCATTAAATAGGTGTCCCAGAACATTTACTCGAATGGGGTGTTTCTGCCTGAAAGTGAACAAGATAACCCAAACAATCTTGCATTTTGTAAGTAGGTATTCAGTATTCGCACCACCTGATTCTTGGCTATAAGAATGTGGTACCTATTCACGAATAGACGTCAAATCAAATTGTTACGTACTAAATTATGATTAAATAAATAAATTAATAATGCTGGACATTTTTCACACAGTATCATCTAGCTCCAAAGTAAGCAAAGCGTGACTTATGGAAACTACTACATTATATAAGTAAGTACATACAAATACATACAAACACATACATATTATACATAGAAAACACCTACAACCGAGACAAATATTTGCAGATCATACAAACATTTGTCCCGCGGCGGGAATCGAACCCGCAAACTTCTGCATCTCAGGCGTGCCTTCGCCCACTGCGCCACAGAGGTCATCATTGTGTAGAATAACCATCTGTCTGGATGGTACCTATATATATACTTATTCTGGGACACCCTGTATCTCTGTTGATTAGTGTGTGCATTTAATTAAACCAATTTCAACACAATAGAAACTCGGTAGGTACGTAGATATAAAATTGTGTTTACTCTTTGTTCTAATACCTATGAAGAATCGGACTGGAAAATACAAGTAGGTTATATTACCTACTAGCTTCTGCATACGGCTTCGCCCGCGTGGTACCCGAATAAAAAGTAGCCTGTGTTATTCTGATGTATAAGCTATATTACTGTAAAGTTTCAAAATGCGTTCTGTAGTTTTTGCGTGAAAGAGGAACAAACATCCTCACAAACTTCCACGTTTATAATGTTATATTAAATATGAATTAATAATTATATAGTAGGATTAGTATCTATCTAGATAGGTACCTAGATAGTGACTATCAAGCTGCGTCAGAGAAGCAAAATTCACTAGGTACTTATCACAAATAAAATAGTCAGTCAATGGTGTTTTCTTTGTAGTCAGTTCGATTTTCAAAATAAGTTATTTTTGAATTAGTTCTAAAGGGTTTTCATAGGTACGAATCTTGAGGTTCTAAATTCAATTCACATATTGATTTAATTATTGGTTTAGTAAATTCAGTGCAACATTATTGCAATATTTTTCATCTGTGATTATTGCCCAGCTCAGTTTTAGGGCTATAGTGCCTACTTTAGGTTAGGGTAAGGTTTGCATGACAATAATTATTGGACCTCGACGAGCAGGTTGGGTGAAAAGACTTTTTGAAATCCATCGCTTTTGATTCTGACGTCTCTAGGGAAAATACTGCATCAATAACATCTAGCACGTCGACAAAGGTCCTTTGACAAAAGCTAACTAAGTTTACCTAGAACACGTTTTTCTAAGCCTTACAAATTTTGGATGTCCTGTAAAAACGGGTAGAAAATCAAATGAAAGCGTAGTCAGTTACGTACCTACCGTGTTAGATTAGTTATGTGGTCTCGCTTTGTTGCCGACACGACTAGACACTACCGTAGGGCTTCACATTAGGGCTGGCTGCTGATCCCTTTATTTTACTTATTTTTTTTACAAAAAAATATTAATATGTTAACAGAAGAAATCGTGAGTGAACCATCATACTCTAGATTCTAGAGTCTAGAACCACATATTCGAAAGTACCTACTGTGCCGTGTGTATACAACTTTGTCTTGCCATTACCTATCAATCCTACTACTATTATAAACGCGAAAGTTTGTGAGGCTGAATGTTTGTTACTCTTTCACGCAAAAACTTTGATGAAACTTTACAGTAATATAGCATAAACATCAGAATAACACATAGGCTACATTTTATCCGTGTACCACGCGGGCGAAGCCGTGGGCAAAGGCTAGTACTTAATATTTTAAATACGAAGTAACTATGTACAACCCGGTCACAATATCTGTGCACCTCGCTGGAATGCGGTGCCTCTCCCGCTTCCCCTGTCACCTCTCCGCGCACTCCCCGGTGCGACAGTACGGTTAGCATCTTCGTTGCAAATACACGTCCCGATAATTTTGATATTTTCGCTTTGTTGTTGTTTTGTTTTTTAATATTTATTGTTAAGTTTAGACTGTTTACTGTTAAGTTTGGACTGGTTTGGTTGTTATTAAAATTGTTGTAGCTGTTAAACTGAAGTCATGGGAAAAACAATACACAGCGAATCAAGAAATTTAATCTTGAAAGTGCTCAAGTTTTTTGAATCGGAGAAAGCAAATAAACAGTACACCATGCCTGTAGACCAAGTGGTGAAACGAACCTTAATTTAGCATCAAAATTTAGCATGCCCAGTCTGTAGTCTGGTTTTTAGGTAGGACACTAATAGCCAATGACCAAAAAACCCAAAACCAAAGTGAAGCAGCATTTTTCAGCAGCAATAGATACCATGCCATGGATGCTGCTATTATAATTGTACTTTACGTATATAAATTCCATTGTGCCTTTATTCCTTGAAGATGAGGTGATTGCACATGATGGTTCTTGTTCTTCTTGTTCAATTATCTATTATATTTCTGCTGCTGACTGACCTAAAATTCAATTTATTACACATTTCATGGAAAAACAACCATATCAATTGATTCTGAACACAAACCTAGCTTCTACATATTTGCAATGTTACCTTTTCAAAATAATATTTCTTTCTTGTTCAATGGAGTTCCGCTCCCTTTTAATTTTTATCTTTTCTTCTTCTATTTGAAGTAATTTATTATCAAAGCTATCTGAAAATAGAAAATGTTTGATTTCAGTTGAATTTGGTAGATGAGTAAAAGCATGTATTTAATGCCTGCATTGCTTAAACTCTCAGTGTGAAATTATCGAATAAAAAAGGTACCATCAATCCATACAATGTAATATTACACTATAATTACATAACAGTAAATATATAAAAGACTAAAACTTTCTAAGTAATGTATCATCTTGTGCATCTTACCATTTCTGGTCACAACACGTCTGCGCTTTCTGCTTTGAGATGGTGCATGGTGTGGTCTGGGCTCTTTTGACGATGGTCCAGGCAGCACCGGCAATGGACCCATTTCACTATCAGGGTCGGGTGCTGGTGGTACAGGTGCTAGACTCTGTGAGGGTCCTTGGCTTTCTGGGTGATGTGTGATCTTCACAAAAACAATTTAAGCAGTTACCATACTGTATTGTTCAATTTTGTAAATACATACAAAACATTTAAAATATACATACCTCGGTAGACATGATCTCCTCCATACCGTAGACAGCCACAGGACCCATCACCGAGAGCACCTGCTCTTCCACCTGTGTCAGCTCTTTTATTGTTGGGGGACCATTGCCGGTGCTACCAGGACCATATCCCCGGAATTCATTGTGGTTATGGGATGCTTTTTTTTACATTTTTTTTTAAGTCACGCCATGCCTAAAATAATGAATGTCAAACATGAGAACTTAGTACATATATTATTGTACCTACCATGAAGGTACCTGTGAAGGTAGTGCACTATCTTCATGCAAATAAAAGAGCACTATTTACCTGTTTCCATTTGGCCACAGTCTTTATTGGGCCCCCCAAAGAGTTGAGCTTAGTGGTGAGTTCCTGCCACATGGACTCCAAGTTAGCCCGCCCTTGCAGAGTTTGGCTAAGCCCTGAAGCCATGTTACAATGGCTCTTCATATACTCAGTTAAATAACTGAGCTGGGCTGGGCTGGCCTTGGACCGAATATTTTGTTGCATTTTCTCTAAAAGTGAAAGCATTAAAATATGAGATACCTACACAACAATAGTGTAAAATATGTATGTAAAAGTTCATTTCAAAAATCTTTCTCTTCACCAAACTAAACAACAATTTTACCACAAACAAAATAGTATTTATTGAATTAAAACACTTAAAATATGTATATTTTTTATTTACCTTCTTATTGATTTCACGTAAACCAAACCTATCAATTATCACAACAAAAATATAAAAACGTATTGAAAACGCGCTTGTAACGCGTTAGCTCGACACACGTTATTTTGGCAGTTCAAAACACGCACGTAACGCACCTCACCGCGTTTTCAAATTTGACATTGGCATAGAGAATACCATTCCATGCGAATTCCACGACTTTAACGTAACGCGCCGCGTTACGAGTTTATATGGTCATAGCGAATAAGGCCCCTGTGCTGCAACTGGGATATCAAGAAGTTGTGCGTCTGCCACCTTATCATTGTGACCTAAACCCTATCGAATATATATGGAACTTGGTAAAGCAAAGGGTGGCAGATAAAAACATTGACCAATCGGAAAAGAAAATAGAACAACTTACAAAAGATGCGATTAAGTCAATTACGCCAGCTGACTGGAAAAAAGAAGTGAATCACGTAGAGAGACTACAGCGAGAATACTGGGAAAAGGATCATCTAGCAGATGACAACATCACACAACTTTTAATATCACTAGGGGAAGACAGTTCGGAGAGTTCAGAAAGTGAGAGTGAGGAAGATACAATGTCAGGCATAGAGTCAATAATTTATAGTGACTGAGTTTAATAATAAATGTTTTTGTAATCAAAATTATTGTTTTTTAATAACAAACCCTTCATCAATAATAAATTGATTTGAAAAGGTTAGTAATTTTTTTTACCTCCACATTTCTCGAAAAAACTTTTTTGCACACCGTACCCAGACCGCCGATATGACGTCACGAGGTCAGGTGCACAGATATTGTGACCGGGTTGTACGAGTATGTCTGCCTGCCTATCTGTCTGTTACGTTGTCACGCCTAAACCGCTAACAAATTTTAATTGGTTTTGGTATAGAGATAAATGAGATCTTTGAGAAAGATATCAACTACTTTTTGTTTCTGCGTTTTTGACCAAAATAGGGGTTTCATTTTTTTTAAAGTACTTTCCTACCTTTTTGTACCTATGTGTCTATAGTCTATACTAAACGTTGACTGATTTTGCCTGAGATAAAGTTTGCATCATATCGTGTAAATATATGGATTGCGGCGCTATAAATAACACTGGCAGTGCGAATGCGTGAATAAGATAGGGCGGGGAGAGGGGCGTTAAGGGAGAAAGAAAAAAATATTATCTACCTTCATCAGAGTGGACGAAGTTGCAGGCGGAATGTTAGTGCAATTTAAATACTTAAGCAAAATATTCACCTAAGTAACTCAGGTAGGTAATTTTAAATTTAAAAGTTGCAATGAGATTATCTCTCTAATGCATTGCCATACTGAATGGCAATATGATGCACTGACCCAGATAAAAGTCAGCTGTCGCGACAAAATCCTAAATACTTGTTTTACTATAAGTGAATAAGATCGCAACGAGTGGCAACCACAGTGTTGTTGGTTGCCGTCGTTTGACTATTATTTTCACATTTGTAAGGCACTACGACAGCGAACTCCGGCAACATTAAAAATAATTACAAGTAGGAAGTTCGCCACTCAAATATAGATTTACCCTTTGAAGAGATATTTGATGGACCCTGAAGGTGTGAGATCCATCAAATCTCGATTGTATCCTCCCAATTATTCCCTCCTCGCGGGAGTAAGGGATAACTTAATTTTTCAAGGGTTATGTTGGGGATGATAGTCGTTTATGCAATTTCTTTATATTTGAATTTATTATGCTTTTAATACTAACTTACATGTTAACAGATTGGAAACTGTAATGGTAGAATAATATGAAATGTAAGCAAATCAGTGGTACCTAATTAACTAACCGTATTTTTACTTCACAGTAGGTTTTACTATAAAAAAATGAAGTTATGGTAAGTATTTTTGTAAAAAATACCTACCTTAACTTTATATACTGTGCCCTGATCTCTTTTTTGTTATTTTGAATAATAGAAAAAAAAACATCGTCACTGGTCATTTTTGTCGTTGTTGTTTACAGAGATAAATTGTTGTCAAGTGGTTGTCAAAGTTAGCAGTTAGTTTGACAGGAGCTTTACTGCATTTGTTCATATTTGTTCATCTATACTAATACTAAAATTATAAAGAGGATTTTTTTTTTGTTTGTACCGAATAGACTCCAAAACTACTGTGCCGATTTTAACCATTTTTTCACCAATAGAGGGCTAAATTATCAGGGAGTAACATATTTAAGCTATAATTTATTTAAAAAAAATTAGTAAAAAAATAATTAAAATTAAAATTAAGTACTCATTATTACCTAAAAAAAAGTCCTGGAGGGAATATATCTAACTATCATAGTTAAGTCACAATTATAGCAGCTTTTGTGTTCTAAAATTGAATTAGGTTGCTGGTAGAAACAAAAGTTGATTACATTCGTATCGTAGTTTTATACGTACATGTATTTTTTAAAACCACCCTCAAAGGGATAGGATGGTGTATTATGTTTGTAAACAAATGTTTAGTGCTTGGTGCGATTTGCTGTTAACTTAGTTTAGAAACTTAAAATACAAAAGAACTGAATACGGTATTCAAAAAAGCCCTTAGAGTGCAAAGCACGCAATATTTTTTGATGCACCTATCAAAAGTCATTGTCCTACGCGAGTAAAACTACGGGCATCAGCTAGTAGCTTATACATCAGAATAACACATAGGCAACTTTACTACGCGGGCGAAGCCGTGGGCAGAAGCTAGTAATATATAAACACCCAACAGACACATACATAGTCCTGGGGGTCTACACAAATACCTCACGCTTCCTTTTCCTTTCACGCTAACGCAAATTTGTCAAGGTAAAACTAGGCAGCAGTCACGTGACATTTCCACAGCTAATGTCATTTCCATACAATTTTATCTTTCCGTAGGCGTTAACGTCAACAGAAAATGGTATTTGTCTAGCCCCCTGACTCCACACTAGGATTACCTGTGCCGTGGCTATCAGGAACTACGAGTATCGTGATACCAGAACAGACCCGGAACCTCCCTCGTCGCAGGCTACTTTACCGCCGCGCCATCAAGGTCGTCAAAAAGCGTTTAGTAATATCAAAAATCTCACTGATACGGAACCGAAAATGTTGTAGTCCCGCGACCCGTCCGTTGAGTATTCCATCTTTAAGTACTGTTACGAGCTAGGGTTCGGGATAAAATAATTAAGTCCAATTAAACACCAAAATTAACACTGTATTAATAAATCACTCTATAAAAATGATAATATAACAAATAACACAACGAAACTACATAATTAAAACAAAAACACTAAAACACCGTATCACTTGGTACAACACTAGCGCAACTGTCACTTCACTAGTGACTGGGTATCGCTTATTTATCACTTCAAGTAATTCACTCTCCAATCTTGAAAAGAAAAACTGACCCTACCGGTCGCTTGCTGCGCTTATATATCTCGTAAGATGTCTCTTCCAGAACAATCTCGTATGCCTCACTCCGCCCCATCTCGTACCGTCCCAAACATTCTGGAAACTTCCGTCCTTTTCTAGCGCAGTTAATGCTAGTCGATGGCGGTAACAAGTTTTGCGTCCACTTGATAAGAGATGGCGCTAGCGTACCGTAGTTAGCTAGGCCGCGCTAGTCACAGTACTTACCTAGCTTTATTTTCTGCGCTTGAGGAAACCGATTTTGCGGTGGTAATCATACACACCATTTTCCAGTGGAGAAGCTGGTTTTCCAGTAGCAGAAGCTAAAGTAGTTCAAATGCAGCCTCAACCCTTATGTTTAATACAAGTAATGAGCGAATTTAATAAAGTGATGGTTTGACCTGGTTACGTAAGTTTATATATCATTAAAAATATAAGTGCTCAGCTTATCTTTTTAAAGATATAGTATCAATTGACGCGTCAATTAATTTCCTTTTATCATCGAATCTTGGCATTTTTGTAATTATCCAATTTATACCTACGAGTAGATACCTCCGTATCAAACGATCTTTTAATAAAAGAATTAGCGAAATCATATACCTATGTGTTAAGTTAGTTTTGCTCAAGTTATTTATGTAAAAAATAATAGAAACGTACAAAATTCAAAATATTCCACAAATCCCCTGCGATAATCCCTTGCCCCTGCGAAGGGGATATCTGTACTTTTTGTCCTGAAATCCCCTTCCGGTACACAAACGGGAAGCTAAGGGGATTTGTGGACAAGAGTTCCAGAAATCCCCTGATCCATTTATTTACATTGTAATAAAAAAAACAACAACACAAATACAGATAGGTAACTGAATAGGTAGGTAATCAAAGTCCTTATTTTTTATACATAGTTTTGGAACATAGATACTATCGCATGCTGACTCCGTGATTCCGTTATTCAAACTTAATTCAAACATTACCTAGATAGGTTTTAAGGGCGGCGCCCTTAAAACTTTAAATCTATATGATTCTACGATTAGATACGATTACGATTACTATCTATTATCAGTAAATGCTATTATGACTATTATGGACAACTGTGTTGCCTACCCGAGCTCGACTCGCTGAAAATGACTGCAGTCCTCCGTAACATAACAACATATCTATACTTAGGTACATTACAATGATGTAAAATGTATAGAAATCAGTAACGTAATACTGCTGAATATCAGAGTGTATTATTCTAAATGACGGTAACTGTTCAATATTGGCTAATTGAGGTGTTTCACGTAGGCAAATAATACAGTCCTTAGATAGCCAACCGTTTTCCCGTTAAGTGCACTGTGGCGACTGCTTTTAGTGCCATCTATAATGTATGCTTCTGAGACTACATTAATTGATTAGAAATGTAAGTGGGTAGTTATCTAGGTAGGTCCTCTCTATGTCTATTAGGTAATAGACATAGAGTTCATTCCTGTGTGTGGATGATTTTGACCTGAGTAATGGAATTTAACCTAATGTTGATTTCTGATATATCTCTCAGGATTTCGTAGATTGAAGTCCAATATAGCTTGCAGAAACAATAACCATCAAAGAAGAGGTTCTCCAATGGTGACTACAAACCGGGATGACGAACGGACGAAGTGTCGGAAGGCTGACTACCCCTGAACGAGGTTGCTTTGTGCGGTAAGTTAG
This sequence comes from Perizoma flavofasciatum, assembly GCA_958496245.1. Lineage (NCBI taxonomy): Eukaryota > Metazoa > Arthropoda > Insecta > Lepidoptera > Geometridae > Perizoma > Perizoma flavofasciatum. Next base: position 6,734,922 of record OY292433.1, read on the forward strand.
TGGATAATGTACAGGCTGATTATGATGATGAATGGAATATACTAAAGATGCTTTTTGAAATATGGGTTTAAAATACTGTTACGAATACTAGTGGGAAATTACGATTTATTTCAAATAAATATAGATTTAGGTTTTGGTAGAGTAGATTTAGGACAGGATCCAGCTGACGTAGGAAGTGACTCTAGCGAAGGCAGCAGGTAAGCCAGCCTGACAACCAGCCGCAGCTCCGTAGGAGGTAACACCGATCTGGAAAGATAGAGGTAACGTTCGATGTAACAACTATCGTAATTGGTTTGGTCTTAATGGATACCTTTGTAATCCATATCTAGAAGTACATAGCAAGAGATGCCTCTCAAACTTACAGCCAAAACGTTTTAAAGCTATAGATATTACTATTAACAGAGAACATATAAAAAACTCATACAATAATTGACGAATATATGTTTTTTCACAATAGAGTCATCTACATTTGGTTCCTGAGTAATCATCGAGTTGAGCAGTGCGAGTGCGTTGGCTGTAGGGACATACCGCGCGGTGTTAGTGCGAAATGCGGGCGGTGCGAACGAACGTCAAGCGCGTGCAGGGAGGCACCGGGAGGAATTGTTTCCCGAACGGATAGGCAGAGACACGGATTTTCACTTGTTACGATCCTGACATTACCTCTTTTGTTTTATTCAATCCTATTGCATTATTTACGCATGCTCGCCTGTTAAGTGTACTCTTGACCTGATCTTTCTCCAGAACCTCTCGAATTTGGTCAGAGCACGTTCGCCGAGGTCTACCTCTTCCGATTGTTCCATTCACGCTTGTTTCGATTGAAACTGTCTTATTGTTTGATTTAGCCTTATTTCCTTATTTTTTCGTGTATTTCGTGTTGTTAAGTTGATTACTCTGTGATGCTTGTTCTTACTTAAGTGTTAAATGTTGTGCAGGGGCTGATTCCAGCTTGGCTCCATGAAAATATTATTTTAAGCAATGAAAAATAGTTTTCTAAAAGACTTAAAATATGGATGGTATAATAAAGTTGGAATTTTAATGTGAATTTACGCGGAATCCTTTCGCGCGACCTAGTCTATAAGGTATATTTTCTTCACATAACCCAGCCCCAACTAGCCTAACTCCTAATTGTTCAAACATCTTAAAGTCACAGATGTTTTAGTAGGATTCAATCATAACCATTTTCGATCGGACGCAGCAGCATATGTGCATGGAGTAGAAGCTCCTGGCATATCCGCCGCCGGTACACATGGTATACCAGGAACGAAAGGGCATAAAAGGTTAAAAAAAGTAGCTTACCAGGATCTTTCTTCCATTGCTCTCGACAGCTAGAGGGCCACCGGAGTCTCCACTGCAGGTGCCCAGGCCACCAGCGCCGCTGGTGCAGATGTTAGTGTCATGGACCCATTGACCGAACACAACGGCGCACTGGCTGTTTGTGATGACTGGTATGCTCACGGAGCTCAACACTTGGTTATTACCAATACTGCCACCTGGTTTGATACTTATAATCAACCTTTGTATTGTGGGTTAAGACAATCGCAAAAAGAGATGGATATAATTTGGGCAGAAATAACTACTAACTAAATCATTTTTTGTCATGCCTAAGCGTGATAGAAACCTGAATATTATGGAAAATATTTAACATTAACTTACCATCAGAAGTAAGACCGAATCCGGAGGCGAGGGCACTTGCGCCAACGAAGTCATCAAAGAGTTCATTGTCAGAGGGTAGGCTAATTGGCTGTACAGCACCTGGAAATAAGAGCAAAATCTTTTACTCGTAGGTACAAAGGTTACTCGAACTACCTGCGAGAAAAAGAGAAGAGATACACATATTAAAAATATATTAGGGCAGTAAATATATATTTATTGCCCTTACAATATCATCTGACCATCGTCACCCATCGGGGTGGTGGTCTGCCTCGAGACTCTCAGCTACCATTCCGTGACTGCTTTGGTTCATCTGTGATCCTCCCGCCTTGCTAAGTGCTCTGCCCATCTTCACTTGAACTTCACCTCGAAATCGGTATAACCTAAGAAGTAACTTACTGTTTACACTGAAGGCTGATGATAGGCGGAGAATAGCTATATCATTAGCAGCATTGTTCGGGTTCCAATTAGGGTGCATGGCCACGTTATTGGTGACGATGCGCTGGCCGCCAGTGAACAGAAAGTTGGAGCCGGCTACCACAGTGAAGGACTGGGCGCTGATGGTGCCGTCATTGTTGCAGTGAGCGGCAGTCACAGCGAGGGTTGGTGAGATGAGGGAAGCCCCACACACAGACGTGTAGATCCACAAGATTTGGATGAGAAGACCGAGCTAAAAGTTTAATTGTATTTATATATAATATTTTTTCTTTACATAACATTTTTATAAAATACGGGCATCTAATGATATTTTCAGTCTTACTTGGTATGGAGTCTCGGAAATGTCAGTGGGGGCACCACCAACGATTCTCTGGTTAGAGATCTGTTCCTCCAAGGCCTTGATCTGCGCGGCCTTAGGGATGCCGAACCTCTTGTGGTAGCCGTACACAGGAGAACTGGTAGGGGCCTCCTCCGCCGAAACGACCACCGCCAAAGCCACAAGGAGTGCTACGAATACAACCTTCATATTGCAAAGTGTAAATTAAAATCCAGCACACGATTATTATATACTTTGACATAATCTAATCATATGTTATTAACCAGTTTCAATCTTGGATTTATCAACGTTACCTATCAGCTACCGAGGGATTATAAATAATTGTATTTCCCTAAATTACATTTTCAAGGTTCCGAAGCCAAATAGCGAAAACGGAACCCTTATAGTTTTATCATGTTTGTCTGTATGTCGCAACAATTTGGCATGAACAATATCTTTGTTTCAGCAGTTAAAAACTTAGCGAGTGAGTACGAGAACTGAGCCCCGCACTTTTACATTTTCTGAATTCTAATAGTGGTGCTGAATTGTATTAGTTTTGTTCTATATTGAAAAATGAAAAATATATAATACTAGCTTCTGTCCATGGCTTCACCCGCGTGGTACCCGGATAAAAAGTAGCCTATGTGTTAGTTAGTCTGATGTCATGAAACGAGGAAAACCTCCTGGCCACGACTCGTTGAGCATTGAACACCTTAAGTATGCTGGATTTCATCTGCCAAGGGTGCTCGCTATGTTTTTCACTTTCTGTGTCGGCCATTAAGAAGGTACGTCCTGAAGAGATGATGCGGACTCTCGTTGTGCCCATTATTAAAAACAAAATAGGGGACGCTTCTAGCTTAGAAAACTAACGGCCCATATCACTGGCGACGGTAATAGCGAAAGTATTATTACACCACCGCTATTTATCAGCTGTCCCTATCCTCAAAGGTTTGTTGGAAGAAAACTCTTGTTAGGGTTAAGCTCGCCTTTGTACATGTCCTATATGTAAGTCTTTTGTCTGTATTATCTGTGTGTACAATAAAGAATAAGAATAAGAATAAGTGTTGGACGGTGTGATTGATGGATATCTCAATAAATATCTAAACTTGCATGACGCCCAGTTCGGTTCAAGCCTCAAGCACACTGTCCAATACTACACCAGCAAAAGTACGCCTGTCTACGCCTGCTTTTTAGACCTGTCTAAAGCATTTGATCTTGTGGCGTACGACAGACTGTGGCAGAAGCTGTCGACTGTTTCCGGACTGCCACCTGAGTTGGTAATGCTTTTCAAATATTGGTATGGCAATCAACGTAACAACGTAAGATGGGCAGGTTCTCTTTCAGACGAGTACACGTTGGAGTGTGGGGTGTGGCAGGGCGGCTTGTCCTCGCCCCAACACTAACTTGTACATGGATCAGCCGATTGGTGAGCTCAGCAGTTCCCGGATCGGTTGTTCTATTGACGGAGTGACTGTAAAGAGTTACGCCGACGATATGGTGCTGCTGAGCCCATCAATCAGTGCCCTCAGAAAGCTTTTGAGAATCTGTGAGTGTTATGCGGAGACCCATGGACTCAGATACAATGCCATTAAAAGTAAGATGATGGTTTTCAAGGCAGGCTCTAAAACGTATAGTGAAGTTCCTCCAGTCTCACTTGCGGGCAGCCAACTGAAAAGGGTGACGAAGTTTAAGTATCTGGGCCACTGGGTCACCGAGACGCTCTCGGATGATGTAGATGTGGAAAGGGAGCGCAGGGCGTTATCAGTTAGAGCAAATATGTTGGCCCGTAGATTTGCGCGTTGCAGTACTGCCGTGAAAACAAGTCTGTTCAGGGCGTACTGCAAATCGTTCTATACGTGTAGTTTATGGGTCAGCTATACAAAACGATGCTGGAATGCCCTGCGCGTCCAGTATAATAAAGCCTTTAGGGTGCTGATGCGGCTGCCGCGCTTCTGTAGCGCATTGGGTATGTTTGTGGATGCACGCGTAGATGACTTCTACGCGATCATCCGCAACAGAACAGCATCCCTGATGCGGCGGATGCGGGGCAGCACCAACAGCTACCTGAAACTAAAATAGTGGACAAGCTGGATGTAGACACAGTCTTCATGAGGCATTGGACAGAAGTGCATACTGCACAGTGTGCGCCTTGGTCAGGTGCTTCATGAGGAGTGCTTACTTTTAAGGATTATTAGTTTTTAAGTTACGGTATTTATTATTTTTGTTAAATATTAAATTATGGCTTATAATTAATGCTGAAATAAAAAGTTTGAATTTGAATTTGAATAAGCTATATTACTGTAAAGTTTCATCAAAATCCATTCAGTGGTTTTTGTGTGAAAGAATAACATAAACATCCATCCTCATAAACTTTCACGTTTATATAGTAGGATAGGAGTAGTAGGATAGGATAGTAGGATATTCAAAATATTTACTGATCTCCAATCGGAGTGAGTTCATAATACTGTAGCGGAAAAACTTTTGTGGAACCCAAACCCTAGAGAAACTAACCACTACGTTTATCCTAAACTTGGAGAAAAGAAACGAAGATAAACTAGGAAAGTTTTCAAGTGCAGACTTGAAACTACTTGACTTCATTCTAGCCTGCTGGATATACAGTACCGTGGTGATGAGATAAGTCTACAATATAGTGGGTATGTATTACGATACACAATACCTACGTAGGTGTATCGTAATACATACCCACACTTATTTCTCACTATTTTGTAAATTGTTTCAGTATATTTGTAACCGGTGTAGCAGGTACGGCTTCGGAAAACAATCTTATTCATTCATGCTTATGAAATGAATCCGAAGTGTGAACTTGGAAATGGGTCACGAAGGCGTCTAAGGTACCCTCGCAAAGGGAGGGGGTGTGAATGAGTAAAGAACTCGTATTGTGCAAGGAGGAAGCCGAATAGTTCTCACTAGTCTCACTAGATGAGGGAGCAAATACTTGAAAAGTTTGCTAATAGAAGAGTTTATTTTATGAGTAGGAGAAGAAAGTGGTGTAAAAACTTCAACAAAAGGACATGCCCATTTTCCTGCATTGTTTGCCTCATAGGCAAAACATGAGGGAAAATTTAAAGTTTTCTTCTAAATAGTGATAAGTACTTATTCGAACAAAAGCGTGTTTATAAAATCTTAATATTGTATTATAAAATGTAACAATAACAGAGACTGGACTAAAGTTATTTTTATGCGCCATCACAGTCATGATGGACGATACGTTCCACTGGCTATTATAGAGTGGTGAGGGAGTACCTGACTGAGGAGTTCCGAAGCCGTAGGTCGGTCGCGGGCGGACAGTCATGTGGCCTCTGCGCTCACTAGATCTCACGCCGCGCCGAAGGATTTTTGTAGGGAAATTAAACGGAGAGTATAATGGGAGTGGGCCGGGCACTGAACAAGTTAATAATAATTGCGTATAATTGACGTCAATGTGCGACGACAAAGGGGTGTTAATTAAAAAAAACAATCTCATTCGGGATTCGACGGCTTTCTTCGGGTGGCCTCGCCTCTCGGGCTGAAGAACTTTATTGCTGGTCTGTAGCTGTTGGTAGGTAGGTACTATGATGACGTCAAAGGTGTCCGCAAAAACTGACTGGGATCAGTTCAAAGCGGGTGTGACTCTCCCATACAAATATTAGATGGAAGTAATTGGGTTACTATTAAAGTAAATAACATAGGTAATCAAATTACCGCTAGGCACGAGGTTGGTATATAAATATACGTTACTGGTTAAATATCTAAAATTGTTTTTACCTATACCTACTACAAACTTATTTAGATGATTGGTTTTTTTTTCTAAATTCAAACATGAAACTACTCTGAGGCGGGTAGGTATGGGTATTTTCCTTTATCTAAAAATTGCTTATTAAATGTGTTCAACTAAGAAGATAATTACTGATGTCCACAAAAATGCCTTGGATCAATGAGCTGACGTTATCATTCTAGTACGAGTATTATTATCAATCTTACTCTAACACTTTAGGTAGCTTAAGCGGGTCATTACCGTTAGGACCTGAGAAGAAAATGGACTGCGGGGCCCTGTAGACACTCAAAATTAATATTATTTTCATACAGTCGATGCCCCATTTTTTTTATAAACTTAACTATATAATAAAAACTAACTTAATAAACTTACTGTAAGGTTTTATTAATTTATTATTAGCATCTCAACATTTTGTAAAGAATATCTATTTTATGTCTAGCAAAATCATTATTTAAAACCAATATTATTTTATGCGGAGGTTTTATTTATTTAAATTAATTATTGTAGGTATTTCTAATTACGATTATCAAGCTTTGTCTTGAATGTTTTGCATTGATGGCACTGACCAATCACAGCGACTCGGGCATTCTGTTGGAAGTGCTCGTTCCGTACGGACGTGTTTATATTGTACTCTTGGTTATTGATTTCTTTTAGGTTTGATTGTGGCATTGGAAATATAAGTTTGGAATTCAACAATGTGTTGGTTATTTCTGAGATAATCTTATAACTCAGAAGTAATAATCAGTAATATAGCTTATTCTCTTATCGCTGAAAGCTACGTAAGTACACGCCTGCAATCATATTATTTATTGTAACTATTTTTTTTTGTTCAAACTGTAACAGTAATTTTTAATATGATTTTATCTTTTGGTTTTTACCTGAGAGTGCACGTAACGAGACTGTCATTGACAAACAGGGGGGTTATTGTAGCAGTTTAGGAACAAAGAAAAAAAATGGGGACTGTGTTTTATACCTATGATATGGTAACTCAAAGCATTTAATAGTTTATTTTGCTTATTAAACCGGTTTCGTTTAAATAAAACAACATAATTATTTGTTTTGGAAGCTTTGTTTTGTTATTTTGCAACATTTCCATTGTGTTTATTGCGACGAGTTTTAGAATTATCTAAATAGTGGAACAAGAAAAAACCGGGAAACTCATAGGCGGGACCGCTCGCTCCCTACGCGATAGAGCGAGCGGCGTGGCAAGTCCAAGTCTTGCAGTCCCAGCAGGCTGCCGGGTGCCAGGACGCGTCACAACAGTCGCAGCCGCAGCAGGCTGCATGATGCTGGGTCGCGCCGCGAGTCTCGCAGTTGCAGCGGGCCGTCGATTGCATCATTGATAGAACAATGAGGTCAAGTGCTCTAGCACTACGTTGTGAGAGACCCGATCAGCTTTTAAAGTTCTTGTTGAGCGACAATAAGGAACTCTCCACACATCAAACGTCGTTTAGAGATAGGACCATAGGCCTTATAGAGAATAAGCAGAATAATAAAACAAGCTCAAAAATTCATCCGGGCTTATATTGCTTATATTTTTTGACCTTGGAAGCGAAGTGACACTAATAAGTTTTTTTTTATAGTCTTGGACTCATGATCATACTCCATCTGCGATAAAGGGTTTTGGTAACAATCTAGTACATTCCTTGGGGTCGGCGATGTTGACGTTGACAATTGACGGCGTATCTGCAATTGTTTAGTGTAGGGTAAAATGATCGTTTCGTGGACGATCATTTTCTGGAGAAGCTTATGTTGATACGTCAAACTTACTCTGAACAGCCACATGTTGTAGTTTACAAAGATGTAACCAAAATTTACGGGTAGCGTGGCCCTAGATACAAAAAATTTAGGGAAACCGACCGAATATTATATAGTGTATGTTTTATGTTTTATTTCATTAACTTAATCTACGTATACATATATGGGTTTGAGATCTCCTTTTAAGTATGAAGATACCTGTGGTAGGAGATCTCGCTCTTCTGTAACAATAATTCTTCGAGACTAAGTTCTAAAATAATGACTCTAGAAATTATAAACAATGGATTGTATATCCTATATATGTCGAGTATATGCTTGTGTAAGTGTGGAGGATGTGTGTGTGTGTGTGGGTGTGTGTGTGTGTGTGTGTGTGTGTGTGTGTATGTGTGTGTGTGGGTGTGTATGTGTGTAGGTGTGTGTGTGTGGGTGTGTGTGGGTGTTTGTGTGTTATTGTAGACGTGGGAGTGTGTATGGACCTGTTAACGGGTGTGGGGGTATGGGTGAGGGTGTGAGCATGTGTTAAGAGTTTCTTATGAGTGTGTACGAATATAATATAATGTATATGATGTGTTAAGAGACAATTTCTAATAGTGTCTCAGTTTCTTCGTTACTTAGCGTCAGTAACCATTCCGTTAAGGTTTTTTACATTTATAGTAGTTAAGTGGATATATATTCTTTCTCTTGTTAATAGTGTTATAGAGGAGGGTTGCTTGTGTAGTATATTGTCGCGAAGCAAATTTGGTACGAACAGTTGATTTAGTCGTTACTCTATCCTTCCTTCTTTTATTAAGCAGTGTGGGGTCGTATTCTAAGGACTTGTGTAGCTTTAGAACTGAATTTAATATATATAGTTTTCTAACAGTGAGTATACCTGAAATTTTATAGAGCATGTCTGTAGAGAATCTATAAGGCTTAAAATACATAACTTTTAATAAAGATCTATGTGCTCGTTCCAGTTCGAGGAATTTTGTTTTGGTAGCTCCACCCCAGATCGGTATACAATAATTTAGAATAGATTGTGCCAAAGAAGTATATATTTGATTGAGAAGATCCTTATGTGCAACATGACGCAGGGTTTTGAAAATCCAGTTGAATTTACGAACCCTGTTCATAAGCAGTTCAATATGTGCGTGCCACGTTAGTCGTTGATCTAACATTATTTCTAAGTACTTTGTTGTCATTACTTTTACTATGTTAGGGCAATTACAAGAAGGTTCAGTGAGGTTGCATTTATGTATTTTTATACTAAAGTCAGGTCTAGGTTGGGTATTATTATACATTGTGAACGTCATATAATTTGTTTTAGAGACATTGAGTGTCAGTAAGTTGAAGTTAAGCCATTTCGATATTTTTTCCAATCCGATTTCAGTTTTTGTTTTGACATCATCCCAAGATGTTCCGGTGAAAACGATAGCTGTGTCATCTGCATAAGAGAAAATTTGCTCATCGCTGGTGACGAGGTTACAGAGGTCATTAATATAAATCAAAAATAAGGTTGGGCCCAAAATGCTCCCCTGTGGTACTCCATAGCTAATAACCTCATCGTCACTGATGGAGTCTGCTATCTTAACTTTTTGCTTACGTTCACGAAGGTAGTCAGACAGTAGAGCTAGTGGTATTCCACGTATGCCGACTTTTTATAGTTTTTTAATTAGTATTTGAACAGACACGGTGTCAAAAGCCTTTTTGAGGTCTAGAAATACCGCTAGACATTTTTTCCCGCTGTCGAGTTGTTGCACGATAAGGTTGCTAAGTGCTGAAATTGCATGTTCAGTGGAGAGTCCTTGTCTAAAACCGTATTGAGTTTTTGATAATATGTTAAATTTAGTTAGGTATTGTGTGAGTCTTTTATTGATCAGCTTTTCCATAATTTTAGAGATTGCTGGTAAAACGGATATGGGTCTATAATTGTTAATGTCGTTTCTGTCTCCAGATTTGTATACTGGTGTAATAATTGAATATTTGAGAAGATCAGGAAATATTCCCTTAGTAAAGCACAAGTTCACCAGATAATGTAGTATAGGAATTAAGATATGCCTGGCGAGTTTTAAGAGTGTATGGAGGTATTTACAAAGTTAACCATGGTTCACTCTTTTTTGACAATAGTGTCCTGTTGGGAACCATGCTTTCTCCAAGAGAATTTCGTATTCTCGCGCGCCGAAATATTGAAGGCTGTTTACTCGGCTTGTGGACGTAGAGGCTCTTTTGTATTCGGACCAACAAACCAAAATTTCGTCATCCAAACGGTTAGATAAAAGTAAAATACACATAGGTAGGTGATGTAGTATCAGGTTTTGACACGACTAGCTCATAGAACTTCTTCAACGTTACGAGGAGTGCTTTACATATGACTTGGCAGGTTTAGGTTGCACGAATACTGCCGAAATGAAAACTTAACTTAACTTCTATAGATCTTACAGACTATCCCGTCATGAACGCAGAAGGTTCAAACTGCGGGTTCGATTCCCGCCGCAGAACAAATATTTGTATCATCTGTAAATATTTGCCTATATATGTATTTACAAAAAGTAAAAACATACATGTTGTTTTTACTTTTTGTAAAAACATAAGTATTATATCAGTCATGTAGTTCCCATAACACAGTTATGGGAACTGCCTTAATGATTTAAAATTTTACTTACTCTACATTTAAATATAAAATCTACCTCTACTTATATTATAATTAATTATCCTAAGAAGTGTTTAATCAATCTTACTATAAACGTTAAAAATTTCCATTTGTTAATTCATACTTATTTCAGCGCTGAGTTAAAAGTAATATTACAATATTATCTTGTTTTATTAACCTTAGATAAACAATCATGCTTACGAATATGTTATTTTAAAATAATTGTTAAAGAAGGTTTTAAATGACGTGGTAGACAAAACTAGTAAAAAATGGCCGCCATTTTATTTTAAGTTCTATTAAGAGCTAGTACAGGTAATATAGACTTTTATATCACATAGTTAATTATAAAATTAGAATATTAAAATGTACGTTGCAGGAACACAGACGGAAAAGAACGTGGAGTACTTTATAAAATCGTCCGGTTGTATCTGGCATAAGAAGAACCATATTACATGTTATATTTATGTAATAAAAATTCAAAATATTCTTGGTTTGCCAAAATGAAGAAAAAATATGTTACTTTTAAACATTTATCAAGAAAACAACCCAAATATTTCGTTACATACCTTTATAAATGTCATGTGACACCCAAAACACCCAAACAATCTGCTCACATAATAATCACTACAATACACATAACTGTGTTTACTGCTCTTAAAATAAAAAATGAATATTTTTTGGCTGAGCGACAATACATAAACGTAATTAGTACGTATCTAAAACTGACCTTCAGTCAGTTAGGTGAGTAAACCCTTCGTTGACCACTCGTGGTTAGGGACGATTGAGTACCTAGTGCCATCTCTTTTTTATATTACTACAAGAGTGCCGTTTAGGTATAAATAAGTGTATAAAATGACAGACATTATATTTAAAAAGTAATACTAAACCAATTTCAGCGCTCACTATACTTTGCTATTTTTAATGTTGAAACTTGAATCATAAAGCGTGGGCGTGGAGGGTCCCTTCTAGGAATGAAAATAACATTAATTATGAAAGTATCCCGCTGTCCATTTTCTTCGCAGTCCCTAATGGTATTAACCTGTTTACATGACTAAGTAATTTTTACTATCATCAATATAATACCTCTATATAAAACTGTTCCGTTACTTACTGGCGGATCAACGCACAGCCTAAACCATAAGTTCTAGAAACATGAAACTTGGAGGGTATATTCCTCTTATGGTGTAGGGGCACTAAGAATGGAATTTGGAAAATTCTACCCCTAGGGAGTGAAAAGGGCAGAAACCTTTATATGAAAAATCGTATTTCTTGAACTTACAAACCACATAAATATTCTTCAATCCAAATGATAAAATATTAATATAATTATCTCCCCAAACTATCGCTCTAAGGGATTGTAGAGGGTGTCCAAGATTGTATGGGAACTTTTTAACGAGTGGTCCAATTTGCTTGAAACTCGGCATAAATATTATTTAGTACAAATGATAACAGGCAAATACATTTTTTGTCTAAACTTTGAGGTCAAAGGGCATGGCTTGTTAAGTTTGTTTAAGAAATGTTTAACGCTTGGTGCGATTTACTGTAAATTTAATTTGGATACTTAACATACAAAAGAACTGAATACATATCAGGGTATTCAAAAATCAATCACTTACCTTATCTATTTACCTATCCTACGCAAGTAAAACCGCGGGCAACGGCTAGTGTTAGTATAAAAACACGATATAATATTGTATACCTACTTATTACTACGAAAATGTCAAGACAAATTTTCTGATTGTTCCCACCTATATAAAGTATAAGTAGTTTCAAAGTCGCACAGGTTCATAAATAGGTAAGTAACTCGTTAAATTTTCATCGAGTTGGATCAGTACAGAAAATTGATGCTAACTATGTTTGTACAGGTAGTAGCGTTTTTTGACTTTTTGAGAGTCTAGTTTTATATCTCACCAAAGAACACTAAATAAGAAATGCACCGGCTAATACTTTGTATAAAAATCAGCTAATCAAGTTGTAAAGGAAATCTAGAAAATGTAAAGGCGAGTACCTAGTCCAGTTTGCCTTTAAAGGAATCCAGGAGGAGATAATACAAAACGCTCCAGATTCGCTGGTTGCGAGTGTCGGGTAAGCCCCCGGCGAATGTGGGACGTTGCAAAGAGAGCTGAACAAAGAAATCTATGGAGACTTCTGAAGATCTTTGATATTGTTGAAAAGATACTTGTTAAAACTTTGTTTTAACAGGGCTTACTAAGCTTTTATAAATTAAAGTAATTCCAGTAAACAGCACTGAGAATCAGTAGCCTGTGCAACATTAAAGCTATTAGATACCAGAAACCAGAGAACTTCAAAACAATAATATAGATACACATACTTTTTGTTTCTTGCCGTCTTAACTTCAACGTTTTTTTTTGCTGCCTTCGTAAGTTCGATCATGTAAGTAAATTCGGCGCTGAACTTAAATGGCTTCACATTCGAGAGCGTTGAAACCAATAGATTGAAAGTACCTGAGTAGGTACCTAAAAAAATATACCTATGTTATTTACGGTCTGACAAATTGTATGTTTAATTATGTCAATAAACAAACAGTGGAATTTGACGTATTCAACCGCTAAATTCCTCATAAATAGCCCATCATACCGAGTTTGTAGAGTCAAAATTAAAGACGATGTCGATTATCAGTTGAGTTACACAATAACACGGACATTTTGGATGCAAGTACTTTGAAAAAAGAGCGATAATACGAATCATAATTTGCTACCCTGTTAGGAGAGTTCTCGCCTCCGCTTAGCAACTCTACAGCTTCATTTGTTTCCGCTAACAGGTCAAGTTTAAAAGAGGTTGCACTAAATTTTCGCGTCCAGCGACAAATCTACGGTAAAATACTGAGCTACTATTGTTGGTATAAAAGCGGGAGTTTCGAGATCGTGACAAAGACCGACCATTATTTCACTTTTAAACTTTACAATGGAAACATTTTGTGAGACGTGACTTTGGAATTATTTTTGTGGGTCGTCTTCTCTATTGTGGCGTGGAAATGTTCATTTCTTTCACCCAATGCCTTCCTGACTTGCTTTATTTGATAAGTTTGAACTCATCATCGCCATCGTCATCAGCCCACATCTGTCCACTGCTAGATATAGGCCTATTCCAATACGCGCCACTGAGCACAGTGTTCGGGTCTTCACATCCACTTCCGCCTTTCTTAAGTAATCGCTCCACCTAGCCAGGGGTGCCCCACAGATGCGGTCTTCACTCAAGAACACGGTTTGAACTATTTAAAACGTATTCTTTCATCAGTCTAACGACAAAAAAAACTAGAATAGTTATTAATCTAAAAACTCAAATCTTTAGTTATTAAATCTAACCGTAATCAGCTAAGATAACTTTACAAACATGCTTTACCACAAAATATTAAATACGATATTATCTTACTAATATTATAAACGCGAAAGTTTGTGAGGATGGATTTTTGTTACTCTTTCACGCAAAAACTACTGAACGAATTTTAATGAAACTAAATAATACATCAGAATAGCTAGAATATCAGTAATAGCTTATACGCGGGAGAAGCCGTGGGCAGAAGCTAGTATGTATATATTAATCTACATCATGTTCCACCTATTTACTACTGGGTGAAGACCTCTTTTTGCTTTGTTCAGCCTCTTCTGTATGGTCTTGTGCGTATCACATTCAGGTCCATTACCTACCTACCGAAAACCTTATAATATTTTTTTAGCAGCACTTAAGGAATATAACCTTATTTATTTAACAGTAGATTTGCGGTTTTCGTTTGCGTGTTGTTCTACACGTAAATTTCTCTTCAGGGACATGTTTCGCTTAGAGTGCCTGCCTTGTACTGTAATATTTTATTGCTGGAAAGCAAATTTAGCGCTTAGGAAACATGAGGAGAGGCCGGTCGTAAAATTCCTAAGCAGAAAAAAATAGTTTGGGAATTTGTATATCACAAAAACAAATAACTACTAGTTTTTGCGTGCGTGGTACCAGCATAAAAAGTAGCCTATCTGTTATTCTACGCCAGGATAGGAATGCCTATTTCAAATCTCAGTTAAACCGATTCAGGCGTTACGAAGAAGGACCAAAAATCCAACCATTTAACATTAATAATTTTCGCATTTATCTGGATAATTCGCAATAATATTGATAATTTTTCAAAATCTTTAAATATTCTTACAATAATGATGGATAATTTCGACTATTTTTTAAAATAATAAACCTTATGAATTTTATGCATGTCGCGTATCTCACTTCAAATTCGTAGGACCATGTACATAAAGATGACTTAAAAACTAGAGCAATGTTGGAGTTGTGGAGAGAATGTCAGTACCACAATATTTAAATATTTTCGTAGTGCTACAGGACTACATATGTGTATAATTTGTTATTAGAATAAGTATCTATATGTAATGGTCACGAAGCTTGTCAAGGTTTTCAACGGTTTTCGCAGAGTATAGCAGCAATCATGCAAAACATTTATACTTGCGCAAAAAAGTCACAGAGAGCCGATATGACCCAAACCTTTCACAAAACAGTAAAGTAGGCACCCGGCAGGGTTCTTTCACTTTCCAAATCAATTTAATTGAATCACCAAATCATTTTGAGAGGTCATGTGTATGATCCTAGATTAACTAAGGTCCTTGTGTGCAGAGTCCCACGTTGCTTAAGGGCTAATCCTAGCGTAATCAAAACGAATCTCCGAGATCCCGGTCCTTTGCCGTCGGACGGTGGCGAATTTGATTAATTCCCTGATATTACACTGGCGAGAAGTGAAAATTAGCTGAAGTGTTGTCCTTCATGGCTAAGGCTATTTGTAATGCTTCAAATACTTTACTTGCTTCAATACAATTTTTAAAATACGAATGATTTTAATTTGAACTCACCTTTAATGAGCCAACTCCACACTATACCACAAACGTTACATTGATCTAAAAAGGTTTAGAGACACTTTTGTTATCTTGGTTGACACCTGTTGGCATTTGTTATATCTTTAAAATATTGCTTTGGTAGGTTCTATTTCGAATGCCTATTTCTGCCGCCAAGCAGTAATGTTCTCATTACTGTGTTCCGATTTGTAGGATATGGTTGCCGGTAAAATTACAGGCACATGAGATCTTTCATCTTGATATCTCAGGGAGGCAACGCGTGATACCTCTGGTATTGCAATCGTCCATAGGCTACGGGAACTGCTTACCACCAGGGGGGCCGCTAGTTTGTCTGCCTCTGTAGTAGTATTTAAAAAATGACTATCAAAATTTAAAATAATAATAATATAGAAGTTGGTGTAGGAATACAAAGTGGTTACGTTACGCTACGTTACCGCAAGTAAACTAAAATTAGTACTAAAGTGGAACCGGTAATAATCACAACTGTATAGGTTCAATATTTTGAGTAATATGTTGAGTTGGGGTACTATATTTTTTCCAAGGATTTTCATCCGGTAGTAGAAGTATAATTATACACGTAGATCACGTTTTGAGTTGCGCTAACATAATCAACAGTGTTGTTAATTGAATAATAAAAACAGTGACGCCAAAATGTCATTTTTCATGAGCCAGAAACTAATATTAATTAAACTTTTGTTTTATTTACAAATGATTTTTTCTTCCAAAAATTGAGCAGAGGTTCCCTTTCCCCTTCTTATTTTGACGGCACATTCCTTTCAACATATTTTATTTTTCATACTTGTCTGACTAACATTAATTTAATTTTAGAAAAGTTTAGTCTTTGAACGCGTATATAATAATATCTGTGACTATAGCTACGGCATAGAATGCATATTACTACGCTACAGTATATTCTACTATATTATTATAAACACGAAAGTTTGTGAGGATGGATGTTTGTTATTCTTTTACGCAAAAACACTGCACGGATTTTGATGAAACTATTCAGTAATATAGCTTAGGTATACATCAGAACAACACATAGGCTACTTTTTATCCGGGTACCACGCGGGCGAAGCCGTGGGCAGAGGCTAGTTATTTATAATGGAGCATTTGTCATAATATTTTTGTCGTGTTGTTTGAATTCTAAATGCTGAATAATTACCTAATAAATTGTGTGCTCTAATCTTCTCGCTTTGTTTTGAAGTAGAAGTTCCAATGGCTTTTGTTTAAAAGTCGGTTTATGATTAGAGCCGCTCAAAATGATTTTTCAAATAGCCAACCAAATAGAAACCTTTTGTGTCTTATACCTACTATTTATTTGGTCCTAATGCCATGCCATCAATGGTACTCCATTATTTGTATTGCACCCTCTAGTGACGTTGCGCTGTAAATAAATAAATAATGAATGAAACCCCAATAGTCACATTCATAGTCCCCACACGAGGATTTCCTTTATCAGATACTACAAGTACTATGGTACCACAATACCCTGACCCGGAACAAACATCTGCAGAACGTGCAAACATTTGTTTCGCAACGAGAATCGAACACTGTGATCTGAATCACCAATTCTTTAAAACAGGGGCCACAGACATTGGACTCTGTCGAGGTTGTCTCCAGGGTGAAAAGACTGCCGAGCATGTGGTAATACACTGCATCACCACAAATGAAGTCAGGTCGATGACGGGACTGCAAGAACTTATCAACGCATTCTCTCCGTTATCATTAATTGACAGGAGGTCAGGAATACTGGAACATTGCTGTCAGTAACCCAGAGTCCTTCTCCGCTACTTCAAGGATTTAGGCTGGTTGGGGTCAGGTTAAAAGGGGGATAGTGCACGATACACCCCAATGCAGGACGTCAGTGCAGACCTCCAGGGGAACTAAGGAAGTTCATTATATTTAATTCTAATTGTATATCTCATTCTAAGGAATGAGCAATAGAATTAGAGAATCAAACCCGCACCTATTATGTCTTATCCGGCCGCATCATCGAGATAGTCTAAACCTATCTAAGAACCTTTCTCATACAATAGATGAATATCAATCTGTTACGCTGTTTAACATTTTATCGTCTGTAGGATCGTGACTTGTGGTGATAAATTTAAAAGTCATACAAAGCTATTGGACGACCTCTGAGGCGCAGAAGGAAATGGCCCGCCTGAGACGCAGAAGTTTGGGTTCGATTCCTGCCGCGGGACAAATGTTTGTATGATCTGCAAATATTTGTCTCGGGTCTGGGTATTTTCTATATATAATATATGTATGTATTTACATGAAAAACGTATATAAGTAGTAGTCATGTAGTTCCCATATACTACAAGCTATGCTTAGTTTGGGACTAGATGACGTTGTGTGAAAAAATGTCCAGCATTATTATTATTATAAAAACTAATAATGATCCGTTTAGGAGAAAAATGGTAACAAACATAAACATTTATATCCCAAATTCAAAATGTATGTAAAAAAGAGCCGCCTTGAAGTTATCCGGTGATCGCTATTATTTCTATAGATTCGACTGCGTAGCTTATATTTTACGGTTTGAGGATCATCAGTCAGGTAAACCTTATTGAATATCTTGCCGTTAATAGATAAGAGAGATTAGAGGTAAACCTCAAGTTCACATTCATCAAAATTGCAGTCATTTGTTGAACTAACACGAATGTTCCTATAGGTAGGTAGGTACCACCTTATAGTAATGAATGGGTACACCTGCCGTTCAGCACTCTAATTGCGTTACCATTAATACCAGTCAGGGGCAGGGGTTATGGACGGAGATGGATTGGACATGCCCTCGATATTTTAACAAGCATGAGTGCGGCGGCTAAGTTTTGACAGGTCGGTCAAAATGTTTCTATATTTTATGAGCGTTTACAAAAGTAACAGTCATTTTTATGTGATTTGAGGAAAACAGTCATAGCCCATCATGGTAAGCAGTTACCTAAGACTATAATTGCTTGTAATTGCACTGGAACACAGTAGTCCTTTGAAACCGGATTTTAATTCCTCACACCAGTTACGTCCTTATACTGAGTACCTACTTTAATCACATAGTTCACGTCGCTGTAAAACACGAAAAATTAAACTATTTAAAACAGATTGCCAGTTAAATTTATTATTTTTGTAAACAGTGTACATATGTATTTATATGCCAAGTGCGTATTTGACCGGAGCGGCAATTTGGAGGTTCTGTATCTCTGGGCGGTGTTCTCAATAAGTGTAAGTAGGATCGATATTTTTAAAGTGATATGTAGTAAGATTTCAAGATTCCAGTTTGAGGCGAACAACATGATATAAGTAGATGGTTTTTGAAGAAAACGGGATATTTACCATGATTTGTTCCTCCTGTAATCGTAGTACAGGTATCGTGCCGAAATATCGGTAAACATTAAAACTCACAAATCATGATAAATATCCCGATTTTAGTATAAATAAAAAAAATAAAGTAATAATATAATTTTATCTCACTTTTTCGAATGTACACACATACTTCCTCTAACGGTTCTTGATTTTTTATGTAAATAAACTTATATCTTGGGCGATAGAAGATGCTGACAATAATCAGGCACACAACTTAACGAGAAGAATTATATGCTTAGGTTACATTCCCACAGGTACGCAACGGAACCTAAAAGCCTATCTACCAGCATAGTTTGGAAAAATAATAGGTAAGGGCAAGGTAAAGTCCTTTCTCAAATAGGTACGTAGCAGGGTGGGTTATACAGCTGTGACAGACGGACTGGATGAATTTATTACTTGCCCCGTAGTTAATTTATTTACTCCTTTGCGGAAGTTGGGTTGGGGCTCTGAAAACGCGGCATAAGGGCTTAAAAATACGTTTGATTGTTTAATTTTGATGGACTACCCACTAAAAAGTTTACAGTACCAAGCTCCATTTTCGAGAATGATACTAAATATATATATAATTATTATATATTTAGGATTATCATCTGTCTGGGGTGTTTAGTTATGAGATGTGAACCGACGCGACGGGGTGTTGATGCCGCATCATCCTTGGCTCATAATAAATTGACTCGCCTAACATAGAGCAAATTTTTACTCTGAAGAAAACAAAATAATTTTGAGACCCACTCACAGCCCTTGCTATTATGCACTCAGCTGTATACCTGGCAATTGTTTTAAAACGTATTCCGTTATGTTAAGGTTGTAAGTAAACATTGAAGGTTCCGTTGCTGACGGTGAAAAGGCAACGTTTTATGAACATTTCGAGTTTGTTTTGCACGTGTGCTGTGAACTCAACAGCCGTGTAATGACCCTTACTGTATTATAAAGTCTTTTAACCTTCTGAGAAAGAAATAACGTTCTTTGGGTTCACGTTGAGCAGAAAAGTACCTACGTTTGAGTCTGCAAAGACTTTATTTTTAATTAACCTATTCTGAATGTTCGTATCCATTCGAATGTCTATCTATTGTTCTAAACAAAAGCTGGATGTGTGAGGCACTTAGTTTGACCTTGTATAAGAAACTTTTTTGTTAGTTACCGATTGGAAGGTCGTTTTTGAAGTCGGGAAATAACCAGTCTTTCGAAAAAATCACTGGTTAAAGTTGACATTACAAGCATAAACAAGGAAACCCTACAGAAACGAATGAAGAAACATACAAAAGCTAGCAAAATAGAGTCGATGTTAAATAGCTGACAAGAACAAAACAATTCCCGAGATACATAGGTAATGCCGGAAACGGGGACATGCTCGAACGTCTGCACGACAAATAGCATAGTGTTGCTTAATTTTTCAAGTCAGGTAATTTGCGAATGGGATGTAAGTAAACATTGCAAGGTTCTATATGACTAACAAAAGGGGTAGTTATATGCGAGAGGAAACCACGACACAAAAAATTTATTTAAAAAATCATGCCATGCTGATGCTTAGCTGATATCGTTAGTGGTGTGTGTGGACATAGATATTATGATGCGTGTGGAGATCGAGTTGTAGGTGGAAGACGTACCAGTAAAGTACGTCATACAATTTGAAGAAAGATGCTAGATTGATTCGTTTTCAAGACTTCGGCCGTGATCATGGCGCATGTAATTAACTGTGAGGGAACCTCTGTATACAATATATTATTGAAAACTAGCTTCTGCCCACGGCTTCGCCCGTGTGGTACCCGGATAAAAAGTAGCCTATGTGTTATTCTGATGTATAAGCTATATTATTGCAAAGTTTCATCAAAATCCGTTCAGTAATTTTTGCGTGAAAGAGTAACAAACATCCTCACAAACTTTCACGAATATAATATTAGTAGGATAATAAATAATAGATATAGGTACAGTTTTTGTGAAGACTATTCGTTTAGCCATGATAGTTTCACCGACATTTCTATTTGTTTTATTTGTAGAAAATTTAAGAGAATACGTGTGTCGTGCACTGAATTTTCAGATCCAGTAACAAATCCAAGTGGAATCTGGCGATAATCCAAGAGTAGGTATTGGTCCAGGCAGGTATGCCTCTACTCCTACTGGCAGATTGCATCAGAACATGATTTATTTGAGATCGGAAGGTCGATTGGAACTTTGTTTTTTCTCGGCACCAAGAATTATCGTTATGTGTTTTTCCCAATCTGCAATAGGTGAAGTAGGTAGAGACATTGAGAATGAAGCTATAAGATAACGTTTAAAATAACGAAGTTAAATATGTCAACGTTTAGATTCTCTTTGTAAATTCTAATAAATAAGGAATAAAAATACGCTTTAAAACAATAGCAAAATTTAGTGTACTTAAAACGTAGTTTACCTTTACGTACGAGGAGATGGAGAAGGATCAAGACCATTCATCATCGCCCTTTTGGGCTAGTAATTATAGGTATTATATTAACTCTGTTTTGGGGAAGGCCATATATAAAAAAATCAATCAAAAAGTTTTTTATTTAAATTACAGTATAATTACATGATATTGGTTGGGAGCTCTTCTTTTAAGTTGAAATAACCTGTGCTAGAAGAGTCTCCTAAAGAGATATTAGAGAATTTATTTTATTTATTTTGATCATATGGAATATATGTCTTAAAATGAAGATAATCATCTACATTGAGTATCAGGACTAATTTATAGTAGGTATAGTTATTAGTAAAAATAACGACATAGAATTTATATGTAACTTGGTAGGATTAGTAGGATTTGAGGCATGCGTTTAGGTAAATATATTATAAAGGACTAGCTGATGCCCGCGGTTTTACACTCGTAGGATATATAATTGATAGGTGCATCAAAAATAATTGCATGCCTTGAACCCTTAAGGGTTTTTTTAAATATTCTGATACGTATTCAGCTCTTTTGTATTTTAAGTTTCCAAACTAAGTTTACAGCAATTCGCAACACGCGTTAAATATTTCTTAAACAAACTTAACACACTGTTCTACCGCCTTTGAGGGGTAGTTTATAAAAAAAATGTATTATTTTGTCTGTTATCATTTGTACTGAATGATATTTATGCCGAGTTTCAAACAAATTAGACCACTCGTTAAAAAGTTCCCGTACAAACTTGGACACCCTCTACAACCTCTTAGTTTGGTGAGATAATTATATAAGTATTTTATCATTTGGATTTAAAAATACTTATGTGAAGATTCAAGACTATAAATTCAAGGAATAACATTTTTTCATACAAAGTTTTTCAGCCCTTTTCACCCCCTCAGGGGTAGAATTTTCCAAATTCCTTTCTTATTACACCCTTACACCATAAGAGAAATATACCCTCCAAGTTGTATGCTTCTAAGACTTCTGATTTAGGCTGTGCGTTGATCCGCCAATCAGTAACGGAACAGTTTTATATATATTGATAAATGATAAATTGGTTATTATTACAGGTTATATAAGGGTAGGTACTAGGACATCTTCAGTCTGCTGGTAAGTCAAAGATTTAAGCATCGTTGTTACTTTTCGTTCACATTGTACGAGTGACATAATTATGTATATTTAATTTTCTATTTATTTTATTGTAAATGCTTGTTGATGAAAACTAAATTATTTTGAAGCAAATACTGTTCTGGATTTAAAGTTTCTTAGCACAAAACGTAGATTGCGTTTTTTGAGACTAGTTAGATTTGGACAATGTATAATTAATGGGTTTTAATTATACATTGCAGAATATATAGTTGCGTGACAGTGAGAACATCTGCTTCACTGTATAATTTGTCAGTGCTAAACCTCTTTTTCTTACGCAACATAACTTTTAGGATATGCCTTTTTGCTCGTTCAATGCTAATAAATTTTGTTTTATGTGTTTCACCCCAGATTGGAATACAGTACAATAGAATAGATTGGACCAAAGTAATGTAAATATAAGTAATAGGTAAGTTGTTTATCATTAGTATCGCGTAAGTATTTAAAAAAATCCATATTAACTTTCTAGCTCAATTTGCAACTAGTTCTAACTGATGGCGCCAGCAAAGATTTTTGTCTACCATGACACCTAAATACTTTGTTCAGTTAATTCGTTCTAGACTTAGGCGTGTTAGTCTGTGGTATCGTAGCTCTCAAACGGATGAACCGGTTTCGATTATGTTTTTTTTACAAGATTCATAGAAACTGTATTTTATTATATCTAGTTAAGATATAATAAAATACATTTTCTATGAATCTAGCTATAAAAGTTATGCCATTCACATTGATCAACTTGCTCTGTCAATTTGACTTTGTACGCAGGTAATGCCACCTAAATTACCGTGTTTTGTCCGGGCTAACCGAAAACACAACAAAAGGACAACATGAAATGTGATTACTCGGCTCCGACTGGTGCTTGCATGTCATGACGGCAGTAAATTACTGCCCACCAGCGTTCTACTATTTGCTCCTCTTTTTTCGTGTATACCAACAAAAGTGAGCAAAAAGTTAGGTTGTCGCGTGGCACGGGCAAGCGAAGTTAAATGTTAGCTCTCGTATGTTGTAAATACACCATGACATATTTGGAAAAGAATAACCTCCAGGAATCCTGGCATTATTGCTGATGAAAATATCGGGAAATTCTAAATCACACTTTTCCGGCTTTGTGCAGACAATAAAATAGATCAGAGTTTCTGAATATGAAAATTTGTGTACGATAGTCATTATATTTATTTATTTAAGCCTCTAATTGATCACTCGTCAATTTAAACGATCACATTTCCACCCAACGATAGTATATTTGTATTACACACAAAAAAAAACTAAAAAGAAAGACTCGGGAATTAACAAACAAGATAGAATGAACGATCTTTCGCTAAAAGCAATCTCTTCCTGACAACCTTTGGGTGGACAGCATTGTTACTTTTATCTTTTTCGTTTTGGTTTATTTAAACCAAAAATCTGATATTAAAACCAAAAAAAGATGCTTCAAATTTTTTTATCGATATATTTTCGGTCAGATGAAGCTTCCTCATAAATAAGTTCCTCTCAAGTGTTAAAATGATAGAGAACAAAAGTACAACCATAATATCAAACGAACGAATATTTGATAACTTTTCAGCAGAGCGTTCTAAAATTCCTGTTTAACTCACAGATAATCGCAAAACCCTTTGCATAACACGCTCGGATTACATTGTTTCATAAAATTTACATAGCTACATCCACTCGGTGGAAGTGGTACACGTGGTAAGGTCGCAGCAGACAGGGCTGAGCACTAAATTCTTTACTTTGCCAACAAATCCAAGTCGCAACGACGACGCGACGCGACGGCGAGATAGCGCGATGTTTTATTTGGGTCAGGTTCGGAGCAAGAGTGCTCTCATCTGATAAGTGCCGTTTCTAGGTGTTATAGGTTCTATGGTCCGGTAAATATGTGAGATTTTATTGGTTTTTGGTTCCTACGTCGTATTAAATAATAAAGTGTAAACAACAGGATTTATAATGTTTTTATATAAATATGAAATAATATGTAAATTAATGTTAAGTAGTCGCTTTTAAAAATACAAAGAAAGTATAATATTCTCAGGGTAGCTGTGTATAGTAGGTACATTTGCTCAAAATAAACTAATACTTTACTTTACTGTAAAGACGTTTTTAATTTTAGTTGTTTCGTTAGTGATCATTATTTGTTAATTAAACAGATTCGCAGCCGGCAGCTCTTGCTTCAAAGTTCTTTAATGTGTTAACATTACTGAATCTAACCACAGATTATACATATATTCATTGAAGATAAATTTGAGGTAGGTACCCTGGTAGATCACGCAGGTCTAAAGGATGTTACACGCGCTTTACCAGGCATAAGCTAAGGTTTAAAAGTCTGTCAACATTATGGAATTTTCAACCGAACAAATGTGAGTGAAAATCCACTAAACGTACCTACTCTAATAAACCGTAATCAAAATCTCCAGCGAGAGATAGGGTGAAGTTAAACTAAAAGTTAAAGATTTAAATTGGGCGGAGGAATCCGCCCTCTTTGGGTTAAAACTTATTTTAAAGGGCTATAAATCAAAGTAATACGTTCCTACTCAATTAACTGCGGATTGTGGATAAATTTATGGGTTGTAGTACCTAAAACAAACAGTTGTTCAAGATTTGTGAGAAAGTTTAAATATTAATTTATTGGGGGAAAGACAAAAAGCACACTTCGCTCACGGGCTTTTACTTATTCTTATAGTTATGGTAAATTGAAGTTTGAGTCTACATCAATCCAGAAGCAATGTTAGATAGTTACTTAATCGATTTTTTTTATCATATAAAATTTACCTTATGAAAATGGTTTTTATAAATAACTTTTGCAGGTCTTTCGCAATTTTATTCGTCACTCCTTTGATATATGGCAAAAACGTTATCACCGAATTCCACTGCCGAGGGTAACGATCAGCGGGTGTAGGTTTTTTTGTAGACCGAATGACCTACACTACCATTCTTTTGAACCTGTACTAGTACGTTCACAAAGAGTGAGAAAGAGGGGATCGATTTGTTTGCCACTAACATTAAAAAACCCGCAAAGTCTTAGTTCCTCCCTTCGTACTTGGAACTGTGACGAACCGGGATGTTTACCATGATTTGTAGTTTCAGTAAAAAATATGTTCATAAACACCATAGTTTCAAAAATTATATCACAAAACGTTCTCGTTTAATTTTTGAAAAGTTATCGTTAGAGAGCGAAAAAAAACGAAAATGTATGTTTTGCTCCATTTTTTTGTGAAGGCGGTGTCGTAAGCCACACGGTCTTGTACCTATATGCTAATAAGTATTTATGCACTAAGTATTTAGATTAGAAAACTCAGATATATGGCTTACATTATATTTAACCTTGAGATCATAAAAAAATACTGTTAAAACTAACCGTTGTTATGATAACAGGTACCTATGAAAACATAACCACCCATTATTGTGTTGTGTGGGCCTTAGTTATTTCAAGATAAAACAAATACTTATTGTATACAATATACTTATTTTTGTCGACGAAAAAAGAGCTTAATGAAAATAAGCAAAGCATAATAAAATGCATTGTTGACCCAGAACATTTCAGTCCGCTTACCCTCCGGGAGACTCATCGTCACTTTGTAACACGATCATTTTTTGTTTCTTTTATTTTATATTGAACGTGATGTAATTTTTAACAACAAGCCTTTTACCTACTTACCTGCTCTGAATAAAATGTTCAAATTTTTTGAAACAATATTAAACTAACCTAAAAGAGTCTGGCAGAATATTGACTATGCAGTAGACACTAGCTAGATATTATAAGAACATAGCCCAAGAGCCGGCTTTTAGCTGGGTTAGCATAAGCTGTATAGCATTATGATTTAGCAACATTTTGGGAAAGCTTTTATTTTGTAGTAATCTGGATTCTGTAGATCAGCTATCTATAGATCTTTAAATGTTCAACAGTTTCATTTGTAGGTATATTTTGTTTGTATTTAGATACCCGAGTAGATTGTATTTATTTTATAAATACATCTACTAAATAATAAACATTGGGAAAATAATATAAAAGGTATGAGTAAATGCGATAAAATCCATGTCACTAACATTTGGATCACCTTGCAATTATGATGAATCCGTGGTTCGTCGGGCAAATAAAGACTGGCTGTGAGAAATGTTTCAGAATCTGCAGATATTTGTTCCAGGCCCAACCATGCAGTACCTACGTAGTTTCGGATACCTACGACAATCGAACTACATATATTTATTTGTATTTTGGCACAAACAGTCACATAGAAATATACATTGCTTATTAATTAATGGTAACATTTACAAAAGACAAGGAGTGCCCAAAAGGAATAATTCTATATTGTAGGTACAATTTGAGCGTTAGCTAGGACTTACAGTGAACATATTATGTAAGTAGGTAAGGTATTAAGGTGACCTACCTGATGGGATTTCATTAATAACAATATTGTGACCTTGATCTTTGTGAGCTAAACATACCTGTCTATTAACTTAGTGTTACATGGCGTAAAGTAAAAATAGAACTAGTCTTACTAACAATGGAATAAGTTAGCTTATCTTCTAAACTACCTCTAATTAGTAATTATCCGAAGATAACAAAATAAAAGATGCGATGCGCAGTTTAATTATGCACCTATCTACCCACGGAATATTATAAATGTATCCATACACAAGGTGGAAAGCAAATAGGTAGGTACAAACATTCATATATTATTATATAATGCTATAGGTACTAGACAGTAATAAAACCTTCGGATCGTTGATAAGACAATCTGATGTATGTATGTGTATATCAGATTATTCCATTATAGCAGATACCTACTTAATTACCTACATCTTTTGTACATACATATAAAACTATCCTACTAATATTATAAACGTGAAAGTTTGTGAGGATGTGTGTTACTCATTCACGCAAAAACTACTGAACGGATTGTGATGAAACTTTACAGTAATACAGCTTGTACATAACACATAGGCTACTTTTTATCCGGGTACCACGCGGGCGAAGCCGTGGGCAAAAACTAGTCAACTATGAAAATGCGCATCAAAATTGTCGCGATGCGGAGGTACCTATGTGCAATATTTTAAACCACCCTACAGGTGCTGCTTGACTTATGATTTTCTCTCTGTAGTCCATTTACGTACTTACCTAACAATACCTTTACCAAATGTTACTCGTAAAGTCGTCACGTCCTATGTATGAAATATGAATCCTCATAAAAATATTTTTACTCGCTTTCCGCCCCATATCTCGCCATCTAATGAAAATATGTGACAAAACGTAACACAGAATGAAAAAGTTAGTACTTTCTGGCACAGCTGCGAGTGTAGCGAATCTAGGTTAGAATATTCTGTATCGACTCTATAACCGGAAATTATGAACAGTATGTACCGATAAAAGCTAGGTACCTACGTGCATTCGTATACTTATTGTATATTTTAAGAGGCAGACTTGCAGTTGCTTTGTTTTGACCTCCTCTCCTTGGAGCATTTCATTATAGTAACTAGCCTCTGCCCACGGCTCCGCCAGCGTGGTACCCAAAAAATAGTAGACTATGTGTTAGTTTAGGTGCGATAAAAATGCGGTTTATTCATCAAAATTACTTTTATAATAGCTGTATTTTACTTTGTTGGAATGTGACGTTGTAAGGTAGGCAACATCATTATCATCATCAAAATGTAGAAGTTTACTTCTGGATAATGCCACGATGAACGATCTTTCTCGGTGATTGGGCGATGAACATCCAATCACCGAGAAAGTAGGTAGGTAGGTAGGTATGAGTATACAACGATCGAATCGATTTTATATAAGTATTTTTTGAGTTGTTTTTTTTTCGAAATCAAGTGAATGGGGCACTTCAATCCTTCATGAGCAGCCGACAATTGTCTAAGACGGCACGACTAGCCATGCATAAAGGAGTGTTAGTGCCGACACTAATATATGGAAGTGAAAGTTGGGTATGGCAGAAGAAACATCAAAGCCGAGTGAATGCAGTGGAGATGAGAGCTTTGAGAAGTATGTGTGGTGTAACTTTGAGTGATAGAGGAACAGCGTGTTTAGAGAGCAGTGTGGAGTGAATGAAGATTTAGTAACGAGAGTTGAGAAAGGTATGTTGAGATAGTTTGGGCATATAAAAAGGATGGACGAAAGTAGATTAACAAAACAAGTATACAAGAGGTATGCCAGGATCGTAACAAGTGGAAATCCTTGGTCTCTGCCTACCCCTCCGGGAAACAGGCGTGACTATATGTATGTATGTATTTTTTGTAGACTGTTGTATTGATTTGTAGTTTGGTTTTGTTTGTGGAATTTCTAAAATGAATTACCTTTAGCCGTGTTAGCTGTAGAGGACAATAAATCGTATTTTATTTTCCATTCGACTATTCGCACCTGTGCGACGAGAAATAATTTTTCATTGCAGTTTTGGAATACCTTTTAGTTTGGAGATGCAGCTGGGTATGGCTTTTTAATTTTGTCATATTCCAGGAGATTGTAAAAAGCTGCAATGATATTAATAATAATGAAAAAAAGTTTATATTTACAAAGGTTGCCAAGGAATATCTTATCTTAGGTCTTTAATCTTTTTTGGGAATAGGTCCTTAATCTATTTGTTGTGAATACTACTTATTGAAAATAAGGCACAAGGGACTTACAACTTTATCTTTATGGCAAGCCTACCAAGCATTTTTATCATAGGTATGCGGTTTGAAAATATGTGATGTCGGCATATTTATAAAAAAAATGGAAAATATTTTTCTAAATATTCAGACACTTATAGCGAGACAACGAGAGGGCGTTTTAAAAATAAGCTAGTCCTGACCAAATTTAGACTCTAAACTAAACTAGTCGGACAATTTTTTTACCGACATAGTCTCAAGCTGGTAAAAAAATTAGATTCCGAATGAAATTACCATCTGACTATTTCAAAAATTTAAGACGAGGCACTTTTTGTTCGCTTTTGTATGATGTAAATGAGCTTCTAGATTACTGACAAAAAATTATGAAAATAATAATTTTATTTTAGCTGTCATTTATTTCAGTGAATTGTATTTTTTATTGTATTTGTTTTTTTAGCACCCAACAGTCACACACATCATCCTGACCTCACCCTATACCCAGACTCGGAACGACACTAACTACTTACCATACAGACACCTACAAAAATAATCTAGGTATGAGAGCAAAATTGAGAATAACTCTTTATAAAAAATAGTCTTGTTTGACACTATTATTTACTTATTTTTAAATTAAAAGATACATTTATTTTATTCATATAACTGTGTACAAGTATATACAAAAAATGCAGATGAAACAGCTAGCTATCTAAAGACAGCTCAACTGCTCCAGATCACTACCAGACGGAAGCTAATTATTATTATTTACTTACTATGTCTTTTTAAAGTTATTATACTAAACTCTACATTTTACTAGCGCAAGACGACTTGCAGATAACAACCTAGTTTGCATAAACGATGTTATTTGAGTGTATGTGGTAGAGTTTTTCGAAAAGCGTAAATTACATACCTAACTTGCTGTGATGTTTAGCATTAAACTTGCTTCAAAACGAAAATATGAACTCGCGTTGGTAAGCTTCTTGCAAACTGTTTTACATAATATTACCATCGTGGTTCACCGTCACTTCACAAAGTTGATAGGTATCGGTGAGAATCTGATTATTGTGGTGGTGTGTACAATAGATGTATAGAATATCAATAAATATCTTCAACAAGCTAGTGGCCAAATCTGGTGACGGAGTTTCCGACATTATAGCCTCCTGGCTATTCGAAGGAAGAAAACGCACATATCTAAGACTATGAACATGTACCTACCTAAATAGTCGTCTAATATCAGTCCCGATTCTCGTATTTATTTGACGACCATTTTACGATGTAAAATAATATTGTATTACTTTTGGCACCTTTCAATTAACCAAATACTGACTGAGCAAGCATCCTCACGAGGCCAATGCTCGGTCGGTCAGTACGCGCCTCGCTCGAGCATTGCCGCGGCCGATCCGTGCGGAGTCAGTTTTCTGTCGTGCTCAAAAGTGCATCATTCCGTTTGCGGCCATCCCATCAGGACGGACATATCTAAATGAAATGAAGAAATCGTCCGTCTGGCTATCTGTCTGTCTGTGTTAAGACACTTTTTCTCAGGAAAACATGGAGGTATCAAGTTAAAATTAATATCAAATACGTAGTCTACGTCCTTTGGATCCCTAAAATGACATATTTGAGACATATTATTTATTATTATTATTATTATATATATTCGCAAATAAATCAAAACCGATAGGGTACTTATGTTGACCTAAAACGAAGTGCTCCTATAAGTATTCCGTTTTTCCTTTTGAGGTATGGAACTCTTAAAACATTTACCTACCTACCTCTCCTTACTCACTGGTGGAGGACTCACTCCTTACTCACTATGGATTACTTTTTTTTTAATTATTTAAATGTAAGAGAACTACAGACTTCTTTTATGCATGGGGAAACATAAGCTTTGTAGTGGATCTAAAAAAGAAGATGGAGTTTTTGATGGGATCATACCGAAGAGGAATATCAAGAGGCTCAAAAAAGAAGCATCATGACTTAATATATTATAGCTTGGTTATTCCTTCGAGGGGCAGCCTCGCGCAACAAATTTTCGAGCGGTGTACAGCCGAGGCAGCCTCACGAGTCTTGTCGCTCACAATTTGGAATCACAATCGCAGGCCAATCTCAATTTGGAGGCTTTTCTAGGAAAGGATTATCAAATGTTTTTTGAGTAAGTAGAATACAAAGATCTTGCGCTGTAGAAGTAGAATTTTAACATTCATGAGATCGATCTCTTCTTTGCCTTTTTAAATATAAGAATTGGGCAAGTGGAATAAGAACCTCCTATGGTTTTTCAAGTAGGTAGATCACCTATGAATAAGGTAGGGACATGTCATTGTCTTTCAATCTGTGGTAATCACAGTGCTGGCTACGCGTATGCCCCTTTGTCTAGAAAAACAAAAAAAAACAATAACTAATCATAATTTGTAAGTTGATAAGTAGCTACTACTAAAAAGCGTAAAGTATAATCTAAAAATTTAAATCCGTAAAAGATTTCATGATGTACCTAAGTTCGGGTAAGTCAAGGGCAATACCAAAATAATCTCAAGAAAACCGATGTTATTCTATCAACTTTACCAAATATCCCGCAGGAAATGTTTGGTTAAGTATTACGTGATGTAGGTACCTCCAGGAACGTGATAGCAAAGTTGAGATTGCCCCAGTTTAAGATGCTCCGTACCTATCTACCTACGATACGATAGAGAGGAGCTCGTCCTAAATAACATTAGAAACCCTGTTTAGATACTATCATTTTGACGACATTGAAAAGTCTATGCTAGTTAGAATAAATATTTTAGGAATATTTTGCCTATATTGGTTTCCACGAGAGAAAAATACTAAACCCAAACAGATATCACATTTATCTGCAACTTCTGCCGATTTATAAAATTTTCGATAACTACCTAAATTTTAACATTCAATCATAAATATTAGTACAAAGTAGGACCTACCCTAAAGAAGTAAGAAGTGGTTGTAATTTTATGAATGAATGAAAATACTTTATTGTACACCGTAAGAACACCGTACAGTGGGCGGTCTTATCGCTTAGAAGCAAACTCTTCTAGACAACATTTAAATGGAGAGGATTTAATGAGATTGTAATAATGGCTGGGTTTATTAATGCTTTATTAATTTGAAAAATATGTAAGTAGTTATTAAAAGTTACTAAAAATAGGTAACTGAAGAAAATGCATAAAGTACCTAGCTAAATAAATAAAAAATATACCACATTACATATACATAAATAAATACTCACAAAAAATTTAAATCATAATCATAGAATAAAGGGAATAGTTTAAAATGGGAACCGGATGCGAATAAAATATTTGATTTTTGATGTGACTATACTGTGACATACTCATACCTGACAGATAATAGTTTTTACACGAGACATGGGGCTTTTCTTATTGAGAAAGGTAATGTGTTCCAGTGACGCACTGTTTGAATCGACAACGAATTATCATAAAAACCAGTGCTGTGTGCAGAGGTTTTTAACAAAAGATTTTCTAATGAGCGAAGAACTCGGGAAGGATGGGAACTGTAAAAAAACTCAAATTGTTGTTTCAAATAGGAAGGAGTCAGGGGGTTCTGAGAATGTTGTAAAGAAGGGAAGGGTATTCCGGAAGGGTATTATATAAGGAAGTATTCCGGTGAAAACGGACATGGAACCACAATCTGAGTGTTAGTTATGAATACGGATTAGTTCATTATTGGTGTGTAAGTGACAAGTCATCGAGTGGTAATTTTATTTCGCTTTTTACGTCAAATTTTCGTCAAGTAATGTCTTGTCTAGAAAAACAATCTGTTTGTTTTTGAAATAGTAACTAACTTTTATTTACTTTCTTATTAAGCATGCCCCAATATTTATTTTAAAACAAAGGTAATGTCTCAGCTCATTGCTCTGTGGCCCGCAGTCAGCTCCACTTATCTTGCAATCGCTGTTGCATTTTATTACTTTTCTATTTCCAGTGGGGTTTCAATTTCCTTCCTCATAATTAATAGCCTTTCTGCAAGTCGCTTGACGTTTTCTATCGCCGCGCCGCAGAAACTTTAACGTTCAATTTGCGTGCTTTCCACAATATTACGTACTTTACTGTTTTTCTGTCTTTTATTAATTTATTTATGTAGATGTAGTACGATTTGTCGCAAGTACGGTATAAAGTGAATATTACTATACACTGTGTAAAAAGATCATTTTATAGATAGTTCACCAAGCCGAAAGCCACATATTCTATACATGATGCATATATTTTTTTCTACTAGACTATAGGTACCTGGGAATTCACTGGTTCTGGAGATATTGAAGGTCAAAGTCATTTTTTTTGAGTTCTATACGCAAAGAATTCCAAGTGTTATTATTAAACTTTCGTCAAACAAATATTACTGAAGTTTTTTTTATTTATTTATTAGATCAACAAACAGCTACATTACGTAATAATAGTAGAGTAATGAGTACCACAAATCAGACCTAGTAGAAATGTAGCGTTATCCACAGCTTAGTATAACTAATTTAAAAAACCTTACTGCTATAAAAAATGCTGACCTACAAATTACTTAAATTATCCAGGTACTAACTTACTTATTTATCAGTATGTACAATATGACACACTTTTTCAAATTTAATCAATATGACATAACAAAACAGAGAGGTTATCCTACTACTAATATTATAAACGCGAAAGTTTGTGAGAATGGATGTTTGTTAATCTTTCACGGAAAAACTACTGAACGGATTTTAATGAAACTTTACAGTAATATAGCTTATTTATCAGAATAACACATAGGTTACCTTTTATCCGAGTACCACGCGAGCGAAGCCGTGGGCAGAAGCTAGTATATTATAAACGCGAAAGTTTGTGAGGATGGATGTTTGTTACTCTTTTACACAAAAACTACTGAACGGATTTTGATGAAACTTTAGAGTAATATAGCTTATACATCAGAATAACACATAGTCTACAATTTTTTATCCGGATACTACGCGGGCGAAGCCATGGGCAGAAGCTAGTATTAGATATTAACGAAAAGTTTCACTATGCATGTCAGTCGACGTTGAGGTCAGCGTAGCTTTCTGCTTTAGTCAGAGCAGTACGCAGAAAAATATGCTTCTTGAAGATGTTTTTAACGTAAATAAACACATAAAACTTGACAAATGCGAGTCTGACTCCCGCACCGAGGCTTCCGTATATAAGCTTCTTTGTTCACCAAAATAATGAACATTCCTCAAGTTCATAAATTATGAGGCACCAAGCATTGCTCTAACGAAAAGATACGTCGGATTGAAAGACAAATTTAAGTTTGTAGTTGAAACAATTTTGGTTCATGCATCGATATACGTGACGGTCAATTCTCTGACAGCTAATTTAAGTTTGTAATCGCAAAAAATATTTGTTTATGTGATAAAACTACAAATTATCAATTTTTTGACTTTTTCCTTTACTTGTGCGGTGAATGTGACTATGTTCCTTGCTTCTTGCCAAATTCCGTGATTCTAGATCAACGGGAAGTACCCTATAGGTTTTGATTTATTTGCGAGTATTAAAATACATCGCATAAATGGATATAATTATGTTTTTGTTGCGTTGACTTAGAAGCTTGATTTTTTTAGATCTCCAATAGACCGTAGACATATCGACGTACCTACATGACCGTTTTTGATAATAATTTCAACTTGATACCTCCACGCGTTCCTGAGAAAAAGGGTCTTGACGGATGGACGGACAACGAAGTGATCCTATAAGGGCTCCGTTTTTTCGTTTTAAGATACAGTAAAGTAAAGTACTACCCTAAAAACAATTAAAACACTGCCTCAATACAATTTGGGCAATCGTTAAATTATTGAGAGTGTAAAAAGAATTTTACGGTTTAGTAGAAAGTTTACGAGCCTTAACACGTTGACGACGTCAATTTACGAGTGGTGACGTCGCTTTACGATTTGTGAGTGACGTAAAGCATGGGAAACTTTGTGTAATGCATTTTTTATAGTCTTCGACGACGTGAGTACATTATTCACATTAATGTTATGAGAAGTATTCTTATCGAACACGTCATATATTTTATAATAGTCCCCGTGACTTTGTCGTCTCCACTTAACAACTCGTTTACCTAAACGGTGGTCGGTTCTTCGGCATATATGACCCATTGCCACTTCAGCTTGCTAATCCTCTGAGCTATGTCAATGACTTACCTTGTCTGTCGGATGATCCCGTTACGGATTTTATCCTTTTGAGAAACCCCGAGCATAGCCTGTTCCATAGCTCGCTGTGCAACTTTTAACGGGTGGATTAGCCCTGAGTCCACGTCTCGGCACCGTAGGTTATCACCGGTAGGACGCACTGATTGAAGACTTTAGTCTTCAGGTATTGTGGTGTGGGTGACCAGAATATTTCAACGTATTTTTCCAAATCTTCTTCTTGGCCTTAAAACCCTAAGTTCCTACATATTACATATCTTTGTTTTTAACTGTTTGAGATTAAACATTCTATATAATCTCAACAAAATAGAATGAGGTAAACTTTTGGTTGTATAGAAGGCTTTTTTTATTTTTCGTTAATAATAGATACATTTGCAATACAGACAACTTTATAAACTTGAAATAAATTCTTTAAGATAAGATCAAGTTTATTGTTCTATTAAGGTGTGTCGGTACAAGCATAACTTTGAAACTAAGTTTCATCTTAACTTTTGTTAAACTTCAAGAAGTCTATAGTCTGTGGCCGTGCTGTGGCACTATGCGCGTTGTTCAAGATCTTTGGCTCTTAGAAACAAAACGTCAGAACATTATGCAATATTTCGTTATCTATGATTGTTACAAGTTCCCTGAAAATTGAACGTCAACTTCCTAATGAGGGCAAGAAAATTCGCAAGCGGTGGAACTTAAGGCATGTCAAACTTTCATTCGTCGTCATTAAAAGTTTCAAGTCTTAAGATTTGTGCCAACACTAATTAGCTAGACACTTATGGATTTTTTTGTAGTTCCGGAGGAGTCTTAAAAGCGTTCGCCAAATAAACGGGAGTGATGGCAAATGTCTTTTCTTTGAAAGTTTCCTCAACAAACACCGAAGTTTGCCATCGGTTTTAAGCTGACTAATGAGCATACCAGTTATTTATAATTTCGACTATGAAAAATAAACAGTTTCACTAGCAAGGATCATTACGTATTTCACGATGTCGCTCTTCCTTCTCTACAATTAATCGCTATTATTGTTTTTTGCTGAGAGATACGCAATTTCACGTCATGTATGGAAATAAGTCATCGTAGATTGAATTAAAAGGTACATAAGTACGTTCTAGCCATACTTCTACCTCCTCAGATTTCAAATCTAATAGGTAGTCTGCAGTGCTTTAAAGGATGAAGTGAGTATTGCAGAATAGAAGGGATATTGCCAATAGCACGTTATTTGCATAATAACATAAACACCACGTCGATGGCGCTTGTCAACTCAAATCGAAATTGATGTCCCTGCTACTTTGTACCTACATATAAAGTAGTAACCTAATATAGTATCTCCTTATTTCATTTATTCAAGTTTGTTGCTATTTTACGAATCGGTTTGGCTTGTGTGCCGTAAACTGATAATGTAAACAGGTTCATAAAGTTTCAACGATTCTGTCCATGAATTCTTTGTCTCTAAGATGTCTATACTGACCCATGTTTGACCATGCTCTTACCAATTTACCTACCTGCGGTGTAGAGTATTGTGCAAATGAATAATATACAGAGCAAACGACATAATTATTCGTGATGGGTAAGCAAAAGTAAAATAAATAAAAATGGGATCCACATTAGATAACGAGGCGTGATCATTCTTTCGATAGCTCATGACAATCTACACTTTAAGTTTTCTATTAGCGATTGTAGAAGGTCAACTTAGCTATTAGGAACTCAGCACTTAAGAAAGTAGCAATATTTCACAATTTTCGAAGTCAGGCGGCGTATACTGCAGGAAGTAAACACTAAAGAGCTTGCTGCGGTCCGGAGTCACGATCGGCTCATAACTCCAGCACGTGATACCGATGCACCCGCCCATACTGAAGCGGTGCAAGAACTTTAATTGCAGCACTTCACTATACTGCGGTGTAGTGTAGGTACTTCTGAAACAAAATATATTTACATATTGCGCTTTGTAAATATATTTTGATTCAGAAGTACCTACAGGTGATAACTAACTGAAAATAACTAACTCGTCGCACTTGTTAGCAATCAGCTGAGATAGGACCTTTTTGGCCCATGCCACTGCAGCGTCTAATAGGTATCTTTAGCAGTGGTTAGCATAGCATCTACTTATTAGGTAACGTTAGTTGTTAGTTAATTGCCTGTTGTAAGTACCATGCACCATAGAAATAATATCTGCCATGTTACCTACAAAATTTACCTTGTTAAAATAATAGTGTTAAAATTAAGTAGTTACTTACCAACTACGTTTTTGTTGTTTCTGACTTATCTTCTGTGCCTTTACTAATTATCTGTAATAAATATTTTATCTTTCAATTTATATCTCCATCTTGTAGCGCAGCTTGCCTTGTAGTTTCTTAACAGATCAATCCAGACACCTAATAATTGGGATGATGGATGGATGGATGGATGGATGGATGGATGGATGGATGGATGGATGGATGGGTGGCCGTACAGCATTGAGAACTGAGCACTTGCGTGCTCGAAGTGGAAGGTTAAGATATTAGTTCCAGGCATTATAGTCATCAATCCATGTTTAAGTTCTTTAGGTCTTCAGTCTCCAATACTAGCTCTTAAGAGAGTATAAGAACTATAAGAATTGGTTTCTAGCTCATACGACGACCACGGTGGCCCAGCAGGTGGGTAGCCTGTTGAGACGCAAGAAGTGCAAATTGGACTCCTCGAGGTTTAGACTAAATTTCATATTATTCAAACCGTTTTAAATTAAAAGTAGTTTTGAAGACCACTAACTTTACCAACAACTAATTTCTACAAAAAGTACCTAACTAGAAAGAGTGATTACTTTACGATATTTAACATTCGCGAAAACCTAAAACATTATTGAGCATAAAAGTTACAAATAAAATCTGACTTTTCTTTGAAATCAATATAGAAACTGCAAGATGAAGTTATAAAGCGGTGTGCCAACATCATGGAATGGAATAGAAAACAACTCTAGTGTAAAGACAAGTTACATTTTATTTTACTCCGCAAAGATTGTTATAATTTTCTTCAGAGCTTAGATAAAATATCTAGCTTTTGCAAACCGCATTAGGTGTATCTTTCTTGTGGTTGAAATGTAAACAGTTTCTGTACATTTCTCGCAGAGATTAAAGACGCATGTTCGAGGGCAGACACGTCTATTCAACATATCTCAAGTTCTCAGGCATAAAGAGCGTGTAAGTCTCAGTAGATGTTCGGATGTTCTATCTATGACATTCGGAATCAGGTGTTTATTTTGTCTTTCATAACACAATTAACCATATATATACAAGCACTCACCCCCACGCATACATTCCCAACACACACAATTTGATACAACGCATATTAAGAAGTACGGTATACTACGTTTTAGTATTTTACGAGCTGTTATCCTGTTATATCATGTATTGTTCTGGATTAAACAATTCAGTATTTTGCATTGACAATAGAGGCCCTCGTATTTCATTCACAACCAAGTTTCGATATAATATTGCGACTGTATACTTGAAAGTGGATCTACATCCATTTTCAATTTAAATTTGGACGTTTTTCTAAGAAAGCACAGTATGTAGGTAAACATTTGTTCTGCAGCGAGAATCGAATGCATCTCCTGCGTTGAAGCCGGCTGCTCACCCGTCACGCCATCGAGGTTGTTATTGTTTGACTATTGTGACGACCTCTGTGGCGCAATGGGCGAAGGCCCGCAGGAGACGCAGAAGATTGCTGGTTCCATTCCTGCCGCGGGACAAATGTTTGTGTAATCTGCAAATATTTATCTCTATGTATTATATGCATATATTTAAAAAAATATGTATAAGTAGTATATTCATGTAGTTTCCATAGCACAAGCTCCGTTTAGTTTTGGGCTAGATGATGCTGTTTGAAATGTCCAGCATTATTTATTTATGTGAATACACGACGGGTCCACGTTATACCACGCCGGATTTTTGACCGATTAACTTTAGCATTACGGCTTGACTATACGAAGTTTCTGGCTAACGCTCCAAATAAAGTGTGAGTTCTAGTCACTGACTGAGTGTTCTTTGTAGCAGCTATACTTTTCAGAACGTTTTAAAACGCAGTTAGTCTTCTGGATGTGTACACAGGAGTCGTTAGCGAGCGAATGGAGCTTTACCAAAATACCACAAGAAAACAATTTATCGCTTCGAGGGGCGAAGTGTGGATGTCCGGAGGTGCAAAAACGCCCTGTGAATGCGACAGCTGACTCTGTAGCGCCAGAGGCGGATTTGGATCCTAAGAAATTCGTTTGTTACTTCGATGACTACTATAGTCATGAAAAATAATATTTACAACAAAAATATTATAGGTAACTCTATTGAAATAAGTTACAAGTTGGATTTTCTTGAATGAATTTACAGCTAATGTGAGTCGAGTCTAATATTGTATTGTCTGACTTTTAAACTGAAACTAAAAATATCGCATAAGCTAAACGCATAGATTTCCAATTAGAATTTAATATTTGAAAAAAATAATGAATTCTGTTAAAAACTCAAAGTTGGAGTTTCTCCAATAATTTAAATGAGAGTTTTACCATTTTGTCACCACAATGAATGCTCCAATTTTTCACGTTGACATTTTACGTGAAATTTCATATTAGTTGCCCATATTCCGTGTCTGGCCAGCCCCCAACCGACAGGGATTAATGGCTAAAGCAATTAAAGTAGTAAACAGCAGGTGCAGTAAGACTCCGTTCTACCCTCTGACAAACAAAATAGTGTGGGAAACCAACCGCGCTTGCTGGCTAAGTAAATGAGCAACACAGAGTGATGAACAATAAAGAGCAAGACAAGCACCAGTTCTATATTGTGCCGATTGACTTTCTTACAAAAAGAAGAAAACTGTACTCAAGTATTTAATTTGAAAGTACATATTTTAGAAGCAACTCTGAAAGAGTTAACGTTATGCCCATAAAATATCAATAAGTATGATTTGTAATCGGAAAAGTTCAACAAAAACATTTCCGGGAGGCTTTTCTGCGTTCACCACGTTCGCATATACTTATTTTTCTTCGATGCTACTGGTTCTTTAGACATTGACCAGCTAAAGCCGTGGTGGTGCTGAAAAAGGCCGTATAATCTATGTTGAAAGATCCAATGTACTCGTACGTACCAACTGAAAATATTGTCTATGCGTCTCGAAGTGAGCCTCTAGTGGTTGATCAATTGGCGAACCAGCGCGGGGTGGGCCGAAGGTCTAAAAGGTGGTCAAAGTCTACATTTGACTATTCAAACATGTTTTATATCGTTGACTTTAGATTTTAAGCATGCACAAAAAGCGAGCTGATCCGTCGTCGGTTCGTCCGTCATGGTCGGTTCGCAGGTTTTACCGACCAACGCGGTTCGGCTTAATATTGAATCACTCTTTTTACACAAACAGCTTGTCCATTTCCCAGCCAGTGTGTCACACCCATAAGAAAGTAAATGTAAACGGAGCAAGTCCGGTAATTCCACTGGGTTTCCTAACTATGTGTGCGAGTGTAATGTGATACTGTTTGTACAAGGATATAATCTCTTAAAGTAAATAAGCAGTGCACTTTATTCGTACCAATGTACGTGCTGTGACTGCACTGGATAAACAGAGGTATATGCATTTCAGAATAAGTTTTCAAAGCGAAAAGTTTATTTGAAAAAGAAAACTGATTCCTATTTTCGCATCTCGTCTTTTATTATTGCTTTGGTAATAAAAGACGAGTCTTATACGTAAGTTAACACATTTTCTTCAAAGTCATTATTGTTATTATAATTATGACACCTATAATGCTAAAAGGATCAGAATGCGTCATTAGACCATACAGAATAATTGGTAATAGGAGTTCTTATATGATTTTTGCAAAAAAAACTTAAATGTTTTTTTCCCTGAAGCTTTTCCTTCAATTAAACTTTTTCCGAGTAATCTCTCACTCGATCTCGATTTAGCTGATGATGTGTTCACAAACTAGCACCTAATTAGTAATTACTGTAATTGGGCTCATCGGGGCCCAACGGGAATTCACGCAAAACGATAATATCCGTGTAAAATATTTCTCGAAGCTGAATTTCAACATTTATATTGAAAACCGTGAGATTTTAGGTATTAATGAGTGGGCTT
Organism: Perizoma flavofasciatum; assembly: GCA_958496245.1. NCBI lineage: Eukaryota > Metazoa > Arthropoda > Insecta > Lepidoptera > Geometridae > Perizoma > Perizoma flavofasciatum. The sequence goes on from OY292433.1 coordinate 6,776,074, forward strand.
TTATTTCGATACGGGGCAGTTTTTGATGGTTATTAAATGCATGATTTTTTTATAAGATTCTATTGATATTATCTGGACTGAACTGAACAGAGTTTTGTAGACGAATAGCATAAAGGATCGTTATTGGTTGACAATATTATGATCGTATTAGGTCAGTAAATTATGATCAGGCTGTTATGATGGTGTAGTAATCAGTAATATCTATAACTGATCATCATCACATCGCCATCATAGCAGCCTTTTATTTTTTTTCGTTAACAGCCTCTTCTCTTTTTCGTATCTGGTATCTACCAGCTACGTTTGTATACAGTAAAAACCATAAATCCAGTCCGATCCAATAAAGGTGTATTTCTTATTAGTGAAATGTTATTCTTTATTGTCGAAACGATGACCCATTTGTAAATGTTTGTATCTTTTCGATACGGTCGACGTTTTGAAATGTTATAAACTCAGCATAGACCCTCTGGTCTCATAAGAGCGCGGTAATATCCGGATCAGAGCGCTAATTTCCCTGTTACCCGACTTACGCCTGGCTCCGGATGCTACATGTGTCGGGCAACCGACACTGTCAGGTTGTGGATGTCGTTGCCGCTTCTACCTGCCACTTCTATGTTCACTCTGTCCGTAGCCAGCTACAGTATATAACATAAACCCTGTCCATTCCTAAAGGCAATTAATGTACCTATCGCTAAGCTATTACGCAGTAAGTCCTTTTTTAACAGTAACATACAAAGGTAATAATTTTATCCCCGATAAATTAACTTACCAAAGAAACTAAGAAAAAAGTTAAGAAGAAATTTTACTTCTGCTCAAGAAAAAAAAACGTATTACCGGTAAGATGGGCGCCAAGCGCTGCGATTGTCACTTGTGACACAGATAATAAAATACTATACTTGTGTCATTCCTCTTGATACTTTTACTTGAGTCATTATCAGGTGCTGAGTTTTCTCTTTATGAGAACGTATGTGTAACTCAGTATAGGACCTCTGAACTTTGAAATCTGTTCAACTGCACAAAGAAAAGGATTATGAAATTCATGGTTATGGCTTCGTGGTTATTTTGAAGATTATCATTTTTTTTCTTGAAAACATCACGAGGAAATCGGCATGCTCTAGAACCTAAAATGTAAAGACATGTGCCATAGGTTAGTTTCCGAAATAAGCGGCGATAGACTTGCATTGCAACCTGCCACGTGGAATGTTAATACCATACCAAACGTGGGAATGTATCAGGAATGCTTGCACTTGCCCCTGACTACTCCCTACTTAGGATACCAAGTACTGCGCACTCAAATTCATACTCATATGAATCTGGGGATGTACAACATGGGGAACATAGTTTGTTTATAGTGTCGATTGGAGAATAAAAAGAGGTTCGACAACAGAGATCTACAAAAAAAAGTCACAAAAATGGTCCTGATCCACCAACATCCGTATAATAAAATCGCGTAAGAGACCATTTTCCAATTCGCTGGTTTTAAATCTCATAGATAAATTACTTACAAACACTGGTTTGCGTCCACAAAGCGCAAAAATGCAAACACTACAGTTTATTGCAAAAATATTTACGATGGTTCTCGCAAACTGCTACCACTTAAAACGCTTTAAAGTTTTACTTACCCACGGCAAACGGTCAGTGGAACGCCGTATGAGGTGTAGATAATTTACTTAGTTAGTCCAAACAAAGTATGTAGCTAGAAAAGGACTAAGTTTTTATTAAAAATAAAATCTTCATTTTATTGACATTGTACCTAATGGTCATCCTGATGTGAACTGTAATTCTTTGAAACTGCGTTTGTGTTTTTCAAGGACTAATCTGACTCTACATGGGTCGCTGCGCTTGCTAGTAATCGTCTTATAGACATTTTCGCGGTTTACGTTATGCTACTCTCAACTTCGTGTTTAACATTTTCAACCAGCTGGTATAAAATATTGGAGTATTTATGCCCAAATAGTTAGATAATCGAACTACTAGTATCCATGGATGGAATAAACGCTCTCTTTGAGCGCAAGGTTTTGAATTTTTGTGAAGACAAAATCGCTGACAGCATCTAGTAGGTAGATATATCACTTATAGATAGGTAGGTTGTGACCCCTTCCCGATGATGGTGCGCCATCGTGATCTGTTGGCTTGGTCGAGGGTGGTGCGAATCTGGTCGGACCAACGCAACGGACTTCGGCTTCATGGACTCTTACCCTCGATCTTACCAGTGATGACGAACTTTTCCAGTATAAATAACACTTTATTGTAGACCACATGTTGCTCACAAATTTAAACAGAGCAAATTAGAAACTAATCGCGGGATAACAATAGTCTTATCGTTAGTAGATATCTCTTCCGTAACCTTTAAGTACGAAGTAGGTAAGTACAGAAAATTAACGTAAACGGCCGTTTCCTGTGTGCAAATCTATATTAGATCTGTTTTCATTTTTAGAAATTAGTTCTAATTTTGTTCTAAAATTATCTTGCCTACAACGTGAGCTAGAAAAAAGTCAGCCACGCGCAGCTGTGCAATTTATTTATTTGACGGTATCCACACGGCCTGGGTATAAATCCTAGCACGTGCCTTCTCACCGCACGAAAAATTAACTCCGGTCCGGCCGTGGCGATCCCAGTTTTTACGACGAGGCAATAATGCAGTTTACCGTATATTCTTCGCGCGTGCGGCCGTTTAGATGGACAAAATTTTATCTCTCACGTAACATCGGTTTTTGTTGGACATTCCAACGTGTCGGAGGGAAGTGGATTAGCTGTTTGGTAGAGACTATAGTTTATGAAGTGTTATCTGATATGATTTACTTCTAGCGCGCTTTTGTGCTTGCAGGCATACTAAGCTGTTTGTCCCGGTTATAACAGTCACTCAGCAGTGTCGGAGGCATCAACTAGCATACAATAGTGAGCTCGTTTGTGGAAGTTCTACCTATTTCAAGCAGTAATGTACGCATTGCTGTGTTCCGGTTTGTAGGTTATGGGTGCCGGTGAAATTACAGGAACATGAGACTTTTCATCATTACCTATGTCTGGCGTTGCAAGAGCCCATACGATAACCGCTTACCAAGAGATCATATGCTTGTTTGCCACTAAAGTTGTATAAAAAAATAAAGGTACCATAATAAAATACACTAAACTCTATCTACTAGTTATTATGATAATACTACGTTTGTACATAATTATAGTCCCATGAAGTAAGGGTTTATTATAGTGAGTACCAGCCGGTAAGCCCCCCCACCCCTTTCTCTTTTATACTCATGAGGACCCTTAACTCGTAACGCCTTATACCATACGCCGATAAATTTGAATACCACGCAATAAGAAGGTGCCGAAGACATTCCACTCACCAGCGGTAATGAAGTTAGACAGTTACACTGAAGGAGCCTTTACTACGTGCGTTTACGACCACTAAACTTGGCTTGCGAGTTCGTTTTCATTATTAAGTATCAGAACATTATTTTTGTTCAAGATAACCTTCTTACTAAGCTGAAGTTATCTTTTGCTAAGTTTTTAAACTTTGTTATCTAACCTCAGTTGCGGTTTCGTTTCAAAATGCCACCGCCTATCCTGAAAAGTATTTATTAAAAGTGGTAAGATTTTCCTAACTTGTGCTTCTCAGACTAAGGAACGACTGCACTAAACTTTAACAGCTCCTAAGTTCATGCCTAGTGACAGGTTTCTATATTAAAACTGAGTTTGAGTTTCGTACTAGAGCAAGGTCCTAAAACATATTTCTCGCTATAAAAATAAAGGTATGTAAGGCAAGGTATAGCAGCATTTCTTGACTATTTGAGCAAGAAATGCTGGATGCTGAGCATACGGGCTTGTTTGTTAGATAACATCTAAATAAATATTAACATCGGATAACACAGACATCCGATTTACAATCTTGTCGACAATGCGAACGAGCTTCCCCGATGCCTAAACGATTCCGGTCTGTATTCACTTCAATGATGTGCACTAAACAGTGTTTTATGTCCAAACTTTCGGCAATAAACTGACTTTTGGCAGCGGGGAACAGTTGTAATTTACAGTAAAAAGTAATGTAGCTGGAATTTATTGATTAAAACTTAAGCATATGTATTTTACTGGCTCGAAACCTAGTTACACGGTAATCAATGGCGCTCATTTTGTTTTATTCGCTTTTGCACTGATGAGTTGCGGTAATTACCTGCCTTAATGAATCCTATTGGCTTTAATCATTGATGATTTTGTTGCGACCCGTCACGTCCCATTTTAGTAGCTTTTATACCGAAAATCAAGTTACAAAGCCGTTTCTTTCAAGTATCGTAGCCAAGTAGGTGATGAAAACTGCCTTGCACCTACCTACTAACCTGCTACCTACTTAGGGGCTTTAGGTAGGTAGCTACAACTAAAACGGATATTTTAGTTGATTTCGTTACCTAGTATTTAGGTAAGTTACCTGATGATAAAGTATTTTTAGTTCAACTATACGATGTTATGATTATTTATTATTATTATAGACCGGTAGGCTGTAATAATATCTATTGAAAAGCGGACGGACGTCTCGATACGTTTAATAGGCTAATTTCCTTAAATTTTACGAAACATAGATTTACTCCAAAAACTATCGTGAACTTGACTAGGGGTGCTACATCCTGATGAAGACTCTCGGAATGAGTCGAAACTTAGTCGGTGCCTTCACCGATAGTGCAGTACGTGAAAATTCCCGTTTGTACTATATACATAGATTACTAACAATTTTCTAACAAATTGTCTAACTGGACACTACGAGTATCTTGCAGCATTATCGATCCCGATAATAGTTTACTATCCATGCGGAAAACCTGTCTGCAATCGCATTAATCTCAAAAAAAATATCTGCCTATCCTACATACTCGTACAAACAGCTAGCGAGTATGGCATTTCAGTGGTTATCACATAATATAATTTCTGGTTCGTGTTGCAGTGAAAATAATTTTATTATAAAATTAAAAATATATGATTATACGTTTTGAATTTTCGGGGCCAGCCCGGCTGGTGGGGAGATCAAAATTTACGGTTGTTGCTCCTATCGGGTGATACTCGATAACTATGTTTATACTCGGTGTAAGCGTCTGAAAGGAAGTTACAGTTATTACCACCCAGTTTTGTACCAGTTATTTCTTGGAAACCTTGCGTTAGGACAGTAATTGGTGGGACAGTTTGGGGTTATACAAATGTTTGTATGATAGTGCAATAGTCGTAGGTATTTGTTTCCGGTCTGGGTGGTTGTGGTACGATGTATTTCGGTAGTTCCTTAACCCACTGCACGAGTGCACAGGTTCACTGGTTGTGTAATGCCGGCACTACCAATGTGACTCTTTGTGTTTTTTTTTTTGAAACAGTTATTGGGCTGAGTATATAATTTATATTTGACAGTTCAGTGTTAAAGCATTAAGAACTTTACCTACAAATTTGATAATTTGTACATATAAATTATTAATAATTAGGTACATAGAAATAATACACATTTTTCATCGTTTCGATATTCATTTCATTTGAGAGCTAAATGAGCATTGTGTTAATATGAAGAGGTGCGCTTATTGTTTGGGTCTCGTTAGAAATTATTACTTAGTATGTAGTACCTATCCTATATGAATATTCTGTATACATCGTGAATCTGTATTCTTCATCCATGGTAATACAAAAAAATATGTTTTATGTTATGTTTATTGTTGTTCGCAAACAAATACCAGCTACTTTTCTGAAAAAAACATTTATTTTGTTTTTCAAATTCCATACAGGAAAATACAAAATCAGGCTCTTCTGCAATTGGCGAGTGTTTGTCGTATTGGCGCGGTGTTCTGTCGTGATCTGCACACGAATGCAAGCCGAAACTATGCACAATGCATACGAATGTGCCACATCGGAAGAGGTCAGTCAGCCGTGATTTTTCATTCCTCCGTCTATTCTCTTAAGATGCGGCGGATGCGACAAAGACTGATTCATACTTGGATCTGAATTTCGAACGTGATCCTAGTTTTCTACGAACTAGATGTTCAGTAGCGACCATTTTCTAATAAGTGGTCTAACAATTTTATCTTTACTAAGAAAATCAAGTTACTTTCATTTTCATAACTTACAAAGGATATCAAAGGCGTAGATAGATAGATAGAAGATAGAAAATACTTTATTACACAACAAATAATATTTTTCAGCTTGGATAAATATTTCAATTTTGTAAAATTTGTACAATGGGCGATCTTATTGCTAATTATCGATTTCTACCAGACAAGTTTTGGATGTAACGGACTGTACGAAACACAAGGGGTTACATTTGTTAATCAAGGGGTTAATATTACAAGGGGGTTAATATACACAATACACCTACATAATTACATACTTACTAAACATAATAGGTACCTACTAATAATAAACTATTATACATTACATATCTATGTTATGTTTATGTCTCGTAGTATCAAGTAGGTAGGTAGCTTATCTTAGCTATGATATCATCAAAGTAAGTTTTTATTGAATGTTGTAATTTTCATCCAGTTCCAAGAATAAGTCAATGAATATTTTACTCCTATCAAATGCAGTGAAAACCCCGTGCCAAACTAAAGATTAAACTTTTCTTCAACAGCCCACTGGCGCGGGTAAAACTAGATATTTTCTGTTGAAATGTTTTACAAAAGTTTTTACGAATAAGCAAAAATTTATGAAAAGGCACTAAATCCATTTAAAAACTTTGTTCCGTTTTAAGATAATAATCGATCGGCTATAAACTGCCTTATCTGGCTTGAGTTTTTAATGCAATGTTGCGAATGGTTCTAAAATGCTTTAGTGTCAAATAATAAAATCCAGCATCATCGAAATGGAAATACCGATTAGATATACGTTATAATAAGTATAAGTTATTTAAAAAAAAAGTAAAATAGCGATAGCCTCTATGTTAATACTAGAAATATAGATGAACTCGCTGTTGTCTCTTGTAGATTCCGTAAAGTTAGCAAATCGTTTAAAGGGCAAGGTGTACGCTTTTATAACAAACTCTCAAGAGATTATACAAAATTGTCGATTTACAAATTTAAAAACGTTACTTTATAAAAAGGCTTACTATAAAATATCGGATTATGATGAATGATAAAAACTTTTGGGATTAAACATGCTTCAACTCTAGAGACTAGAGGCACATATTAGATGGTATAAGCTATTTTAATTCATTCTAGTAACTTCTCGTACAACAAAATGTGCAAATTATTTTTTTCCTGGATAAATTGACAAAACCTTCTGCACCAGTTATAGGGTGCCCCATCACCTTACTCCTTTTGGACTATAGTGTCTGAGTCAACCTGTATATGATCTATTTATATATGGAGATTTTTCGGTCAATATTTCGTGCGCAAACCTGACTAGATAGCTACAAACCTACGTACCTATAACGAAAAATATAAATCAAATATACCTGCATAAATATAAGAAAATGTGTTTCTGATTTTGGTTTCCCGTTGTTTTTAAAGTGCTGCATTTGATATTCCATTTGAACCAGTTACCGGCTGAAATAAATTAGTTTATGAATTGCCCCACTTCTCTCCCGAAGTGGTTCCCGATTGATTTTTGCATTTATTTCTTGTCGGGTGCATTTAGACTTCCATTTCCTATAGTAATTAAAGAGGGAAGCTTTTCCGAGAATAATTTTCCGAAGCACTTCGCCGTATCAGGGCGAGACCCATTTTTTTCTTAAGCTGCAGAAATTGAACCGTGGATTAAACAAGATTACGCCCAACTACTTAAAGAAAATAAACGCTGGCGATTTTCCTCTATAGGTCTAGTCATTATACATTTAAAAAGGATAAAGCGTTTTCTTTATGTAGCGTTGTTAGATGTTTTAAACAAATCAAATAGTCTAAAATTGCGAACGGGAGTTTTGAGGCATCCTTACATAAATGCGTTATAACGATCGATATCAGCATGCGCAAAATCCGCAAAATCGCATGCGTCCTAACGCATAATTTACTAAAAATTGAGATCGCAAAAACGCACCACGATAATAGCGACTTTAAAATGCAGCTATGTGAAGGAGCCTTTATCTTGCTACAAAAAAAAATAGCCTATCATTACGGTGATGCGATGTTGAAATGCCCTTATGAGAACTGTCACAACAAAACGTTAACGCTTATGAGTTGCAAAATAAACACTGGCATAGACCAAGGAAAAAAGCAGGCTTACTAGCTAACGGGGATCACAAGTTTGCGATTCGGGGAGAATTCGGTCGTGAATTAAGTCACGAACTATAACTGTTCATTCAAATTTGTCCAGTCGTTGCGGAGATTGTAAAAAAAATGTTAGACACAACCAAGACAAGACAGAAGTTTGTAAGGTGTGAACCAGTGATTCTCGTCGTCCTGTGTCAGTGATTTTTATTAGACGAGTTCTCAAGAGGCTAGGGAAAGAATGAATGAAATATGAAAGCAATAATACGCTCGTTGAGAAACTGCTAAACTTCGTTATGGGAACATTGGTAATTTGCGTTATTACGAGTCGGTTTAGAGTTGTATTTAAATCTGTTTAACTATTATCTGGGTTTGTTTTTCGTTTGTAATGTTTTTTAATTTTATTATGTATGTTTATACAAAACAAAAATAAAAACCAATTACAAGTGAAAAGTTTTAAGTCTTAGCAACCTAAGTAAATTTTGTTTATATGTTTGGAATTTTTTGTATATACTTAAATGCCTACTTAAATAAAATCTACTAGCACTAATAAAGACGGTCAACTGTAACGCTCTAATGGGATTATTAAATTTGTTCTTTCTTTTAACAATTCTTTATATTCTTTAAGTAAATGTATGTATAATTTTGAGAAAACCAACCTCATAATTCACAAGGCTGGTAACATATGTACCTACTTCAGTATATATATTTTCGATAAAATAGCTCTAAAAAGACTTAAAACTTTAACGATAACTGTAATGCTTATTTTAAGATAAATAAAGGGAAATACTCGGTATTAAAACGATTATTGATCTATAGAAAAGCAGACAAAGTGTCGTGATTGAAGACAATTTATTCCAGTTTGTTGAGTAAAATTGTACAAATTGTTTGTCCTATTGTCGACAACGTTATTCAAAAACATAACAACATTATTTTGGTTTTATTGCAGTGTTAATCAAAACAGCAAAAGTATTCAAACCTTAGGTTTTAAGATATAATAAGCGGGTATCAATGATTATCGGGAATTGCGGCCATGTCTCTAAAAACTTCTAACGTACATACTCCACTCTAAGGTTATTATATTATGAAATGTATTATATTTTAATATATGTTATTGTATCAAAATATATTTTTTTTATTGATTTATTTTCTATTAAATATAAGTTATTGTGTTTACCTACTTTGTTTTTTAGTTAAGAATTTAAAAAGGAGTTTTCCACATTTGTGAGGTCATCATTCCCAAGCCGTGTCTAAAAATCAGCGCTACTTCTCACTATTTCACTAAGCTGAGACTTACACGGTACAGATGACTAATTAGCACAAAAAATCTTTCTCTTTGTCCTCTGCGTTTTTTGTAAAATCTGTGTTAAAATTTAACCTATGTATAAAGTTTCTATTCTATTCTATTTTATCTGGGCTTTGTTGTTGTCAAATAAATCACTTTCTATTCTATTCAGTTTAAGTTAGAACAATGTTGTCAATACAAACTATATCAGTTCTCACTTTACTCTTGCTTTTAGTTACCTACTAATAAAGGTAGAGGTTCTTAGGCTTTATGTAGGTATATACCTCTAGGATCGAATATCATGCCAACTGTAGATGCAATTACCGATATCTATCGCACGAAATGGCCTGTTGATATCTGAATGAATTGAACACTGCAAGGTTACCTATAACGTGTTAATTTACCGTAATGGAAAGCAATTTCATACAATGACTCAATATCTATGTACATACGCGCGTGAGCGTACCCGTTTTGGAACCAAACAAATTAAAATATCGATTTTTATTTCATCAATGGTCACTCGTATGTTATTTAGGTATATTTACAGGTAACTGGTTCTTATGAAAACAGCTCAAATTAATTTTAATACGGAAGTTATTACGTACGTATCTAAACTGTTATTATTTTTATTACTGCATATAATTTCTGAACATTCATACACGAATCTACAGCTTTTCTTTTGACAACATCAGTCTGAGTCCACAGTTTATGTTGCCACCTACGTCGCGCCCTATCGACAGCAGTCGTCAACCTTTCCAAGACGACAATCGTTGCCACTTTTCAGTGGCTTGCACTGTGAAGTGTGAAGTCTAGTGTCCCGCGTGCTGTAGCCGTTTATATTGACGGCTTGTGTATGGCTGGTATTTTTCAACAAAGGAGCACATTAGACATAAGTATCGAAGATCAAGATTGCGTCATCAAGTCAGCTAAATATCTCACGTGTAGTGTTACGCTAATTGTTAATAGTGCAGGCCTAATAATAACCGCTGGTAAATGGAAAGCAAGGCGTGGCTGAACTAACCGGTTCTTTAGCGAAATATCCTTGTGATTAATAAGGTGATCTAGTTGCTCGCTTTGAGCAAGTAAGTACGGTAGGTATGCGGACACTGCCCACGCCCTGTCTTTGAACTGGCGAACAAGGAAGTCGGGCCAGTTTTTTGATCCTTTTTACTATAACTATTTATTGAATATGAAGGGTTAAAAGTACACACAGCTTTGCTTAGACGTAAGTAATTCTATATTTACAATTCCAGCTTCAGTCGACTGACGCGTTTTCCCGCGGTTCCTACTCCACTATTAACACAACATATTTATACAATGTCCATTCACAATATCACAGCAAACAACAATTAAGAAATGCTTCGAACAACCGATGCGACCGCCCCTTCGATGACTCGGCGAGTTGCTAATTGATGCGTGCCTTTACGTATTTCGATGCTTACAAAACGTCGAGACCTTTTTGATATATTATATTAAAATTTATACTTTGTGAAAGGAGTAGGTGTAGCCATCGGGTGCTCGATTCAGGCTAAACTTGCCGGGAGGGAAGAACCGCGTTGGTTGCGGTGTGGTTTGCTCGTAGTATTGCTGACGAGGCTGGCTCTGTATGGGCGCATTGTACTGCTCGGAGGGCAGTCCACTGTACTGGGCTTGATGCGTTCCCGGGTAAATGTTGTTGCTTTGGTACGAGGGCTGCTGATATTGCTGAGGCTGTGGCTGTGGCTGGTACTGAGGCTGTGGCTGATACTGCTTCTGAGGAGCTTGGTACTGCTGCTGTGGCTGTACGTAGTTCTCTTGCTCGTACAACTCGGGGTGGTATTGACCATCATCTTCGTTAGGCTTGCCTCCATATGAGCGTGGGGCTTGCGGAGCGGTGTATTGCTGAGGAGCACTGTATTGCTTGTAGTCTGGTGAGTTGTATTGCGGATTAGGCTGGTATCCGGGAGTGGGTGCCACAGGCTGGGGCGCGGTTGGGATGTGATCTCCCACGGCTTGGAATCCATTCTTTCCGGCGATGTAGCTCACGGTCTTTCTCTGACCGGTTGGGTCGATGTAAGAGTAGCTTCCTTTCCTGTTTCCTTCCGCGTCGGTCTCCTCTTTGAAATCAATCCCATCCTCCTGCTGGTAAGCGGCACCAAATGCTCCGTTTCCATTAAGATAGCGCGCCTCCTGCACAATGGCTGCGGTTTTGGGATCCCCTGCGTATTTGGGAACGCGCCTTGCGCCCTCCTGCTGGCACGTCGCGGCCGCGATCACAAAGGCAAATATCAAGAGCCTGTACATTTTGATGAATCAAAATGTGCACTGCTCGCGTGAAAGTAACAAAGTGTGTCGAAGCGGGCGGGTAAACTTATTATATACGAGCGGTGGAGACCTTGGAGTATATTGGAAGGGCCTGCAAGTGCGACCGCGAAATTCTTACCTGCACTGCTCCCCCTCATCGAATGAGAAGCGCACATCAGGGAAGTAAGCTATCGACCGCGCTGGTGTCGTCCGACCGGATTGTCCGGCCCTGCTGGCCCTGTTCAAATGTCAACGAGTCACCAATCAATTTTAAACGAGCCTCAACAAAATACTCAATTTGAGCAGCGAGCATACGCATTTAACTGAACTGTGAACTAACATGATTTGATTTGGTTGCTTTATGTGGAAACTGTTAGAATTATTTTTCAGGCACAAGTGTTAATGGAATGAGTTACGTTTTTACAGCAAGTTGAAATTATATGACAGACCGATCGTTTCGTTGGTCGTAACGATCGTAATAATGCATTATAGAGATTCTTGATTACTTTGTATTGATGTACATTTCTGGAATGTTGTCCTTCAAAGCAAAATTTTAATCGGATAGCAGTTCTTGCAGAACTTCCAGATACCCAAGAAACAAAATCATTAAACAATGAAAAGGTCATGAGATTGGTCGTTTGAAGGTGAAATTTACTTCCAAAAATCTTAATGAATTTTAATCAAATACTTAGATCTAAATGGCTGCAAATTCACACAGTTTGCGCAAGGTGACTACTGCTAGTAGGTTAGTGGGTATTTCTTTATAATAGGGATTTGTTCTAGATTTGTTAATTTGAAGCTCGAGTGCAGTCATAGTCACATAATAATTTGTAGTCTACCTAACCAATTAACTTCACTATGTTGTGTATTGTTGGATGATGAAACAGTGTTTCCTACGTTCTGTTGGTTTCATATATTATTTCGGTAATTATGACTAGCAGCAACTAAGATGATAGATAGATTGTAGGTAATCCACTGGAGATATTAATTATTCTTAAATTTTTGGTAGCCGATGTTTGCCCAACCACGATTTTTGCTTACCGTTTCTAATATTGGCGCTATTTGTCTTCACCAATTTATATTTTCTTCAATTATTTTCTTCAAAAAGTATTCACAGTAATAACCGTCATCATAAATATTATTAAATTATTATAAGAACCTTGACCCAAAAACTACTACGCAAATCTAAAGCAAAATACGCGCTACATAAAGATCTCCAGATATGCCCAGATCGCGTGATAAGCATTATAATTCCTCTAAAAAATATTATCTATGGTAAGTTTATATTTATAAAATTTTAATGTGAGTTAATAGTAAGACACTCAGCACGTGGACAGCGACCTTGCACTAAATACCTGCTCTAATGTTACTAAGCAAAATACCTACGGCTTATGTAACATTAACTTTAAGATAATATTGATTGCCTACATTATTAAATTTACTAGCTCCTGTCCACGACTTTACGATACCCAGATACCGCAAATTCAGCACTAAGTAATTTAATAAAAAGCTTGTATTTGTCCAGGCATCCGCTTTGTTTTTCAACGTTTCTTCAAAATCTTTCCGCTGCGTTCTTTAGGAGAACAATTTTAGAAAATCTTTTCATGGTCCACCTCTTACCTTCTAATACAAAAGTACCCTCCATATTTCAGGAATAGGCTGCGCGTTAATTGTCAGTCAGTTAGTCGGTCAGTCAGCGTTAGAAGTTTGTGAACAAAGAAATTGTGAAATTGAATATTGTAAGTTACTCAACGATACTCAACGTTGGAACTTGTCTTGCTTGCAGTCCAACATGGACCAGGTATTTATGTCTTTGAATCAGTTGGCTAGTGAACTTAAATATTAAGAAACGAAATAAGATAATCCACGTTTTCTACTGCAGGGCAAAACTATAGTAATAGGTATATTCTATCAAATTAAATATGAGGTTCTTACTTATATAACAACCAAGCTGTACTAAATATTTTTTTATCATTGCCCCTTAAGTCACTATCAAAAATTATTGGCATTTAATTAGTGTCGTGTAGTAATAATGTAGAGAATCATAAGTGCCATGTCATGTCTATAGAAGACAAGACAAGGCAACTATTAAATTCATATCAAAATTAATGTCTCATACGCCAGGAGGGCAAAATCGAAAGGTATGGTAACTTTTTTACTTCTATGTGACGTTAAACCAAGGGCAGGCGAAACTTGGTTCCGGGCGATGAAAAGCTTCAAAATTGCCTCAAATCCAAAGCAAATTGTATTGTTCTTTCGTCAAATAATGGTGTTTTCGGTGACTTTAAAGTTTTTCGAACAGACAGTTTCAGAATCTTATTAGATAAAAACTGTTTCTAGACAGTTTTTATCTAATAAGATTCTGAAATTCATAGTCATATGTTTTCTAGCTTCCTTGTCTTTATTTCCTGGAGTAATTATTAATATTATTACTCAATGAATTCTACCACTTAAATCGAGTACGAGAGTATCATGTAAAGGTCAGTGGTTGTCCGCGATCAAGGCTACTGCCGAATCGGTCATGCCTCGGAATGCTTATTGCTGTCACAATTACTTTTACCGAAATACCAAGGTACTAGCCGCTTGCAATATGAAAGAGATTAAAATTAATCTTCCACATTTTGTATTGCACGTGCCAGTAATAGGGTGAAGGAAACTCCTACAAGGAAACTGCTTTTTAATAAAATAATAATAATGTGATACCTCTGTTTAAAGTTCAGAAGTTGTAAATAAATGAGTAATTAACAGCCAATACGGAGTTCTGATCCCACACTAGGATTCCCTGTATAATGGGTACCAAGAATTACGTGTACTATGGTACCACAATACACAGATCCAAAATAAATCTCGTAGAGGCAGTCGAATCCACGTCACAGCCAGTTAGTCAGACTACTAAATAACTACTACTAAATATCACTGGATTACTTAAAACCTGCAACGATTTGTTTCCTGTGAGCACTTAGAATCGAAGGCCGTCGAATTTTTACGACACACGCTTTGTACTCGGAAAGTTAGCGCGCTAGTTTACGGTGTGCTATTACAAAGGATTGTCCAATTTGCCTGACGTTTGAAAAACATACAAAAGAAGCTCGTAGAAAACACGCCCTTTGTGAGAACATGCGTTTTTGCACACCTACTGGAAGGCAGGGAGTTTATTAGCAAAAGAGGAAGGGGTGCAATTTCGTAAGTACTCGTAAGATGGCATAATGTAGTTTGCGTTGGTATCTTTTGAGAAATGTTTTCGCTATTCAAAGTGATTCGTCAATGTAATGAAATTATCATACAGAACTATTAATATTCTACTATGATAATTCTGCTGTAATAATCATGCAGTACACACCCACACAAATTCTACTTTAGGCAGTGCCCCACAGGGCTATGGCAGAGGTATCAAAAACCGAAGAAAATTCCGAGTTGCTATGCCAACAAATAAATGAGTTCATGTAGGCACTTCACGGCCGTTCTATTTTACCTTTGTGCCGGAAATATACCTCTTATTACGACTTACCTTTTACCCGAAGGTATGACTACTGAGATAGAGTACACATACATACTTTTCTTGATTAATTTCATTCATTAAACAGTGGTTTTTGTGACGATATTCTTACAAAAATAATGTGTGGCATTTGGCAAGTAGACTACCGAGCTTTACTCGTGAACTGGACAAACCTCTAAAACACCAACGAACCCCTAATGCTACGTCTTGTCTTATTGGCGATGACTTCGACAATATGCCAAGCTGCTGGATGGCTTCTACGAGTAAATGTCGTAGTAGGTGAAATCGTTCAATATCTTTGTCGCGATGGAGTTTTCATCAACTATGGGCTTATCCCAGCAATGGACATTTTATAATTATCTTGTAAACTTAATTAAAACTATATCAGCAATTTTCGGGATTTAAAAAACAAATAAATAAATATAAATTGGATATAAGCTCTATGATCATATAATAATAATAATAACTTTTTATTTCAGACAATTTGTCCATAGTTTTTGTTAGTATGTAGTACAGTTAAAAACTTAAAGCTAATGTTAGTGGCACATACAGAACACAATTACCATCTACCAAAAGTCTGTTAAGGTTGTGTATGGGTCCAGAAGCAAAATATATGTTTAGAAATCAGCTTTTGTTTTGTATTTCAAGAATAAACTTGCATATAGAGTGCAAAGGCGAAAAAATAATTCATAAAATGAATTAGTGGCACTTACATAGAGGCAGAGTACACAAGTAAGTTACTGCCTTCCTTTGTTTTGTTTTGCCTTCTTTTTCAGCGAATGGAGATTAATTTATTACGTCGCTGAGAAAACATGGAAAGCGGTAGAGCTCTCTATTAAGACGAGCGGAGGCGGGCAGCAGAACGATTAATTATGATTTCTTTTAACGCAACCGGACGGAGCTTGGCCATCACTCTGGCTTTATTGAGTGTCCTGATGGGAATTTGTAAGTTATTGGATTATGAACGGAATTTTGGGTCGCACCATGCGTACCGACTGTGATCACGAAACCACGGAATGTTTGATGAATGAAGATGAAATTGAGGGCTCAGGAAAGTATCTGAATTAGAATTAAATGAATTCTAATTCAGATACTTTCCTACATGACATGATTATTTTTAAATCGTAGTCTTGTGAACGACAGAATAATCGAATCATCGCAGAAGTTTTGTATTTCTAAGACTAAATGCCTACAGAATAAAGGTCAAAAAGCATGCGCTTGTAACTGCGTAAACGTACCAATCATATAAAACTATGAGAAAGCATGTTTCTACGTGGCTATTCGTGTCAAAAGATATTTCCTTCATCTTACTTAATCTAAAACAACACAGCTCCTAAGTTGTCCACGAAACGTCATTTTCATTTCTTATATTAATTACTTTCTTCTGCGTAGCCAAGATTAATTCCAACTAATTGCCTATCTATTCAGTGGTCCTCGCTTTAAGAGCACAATTAATATCTATTAGGCGTTTTTGCTCGATTTCACCTTTATTAAATTCATTGAAGATTTTTCTGAAAATGCTGCATCTAAATGACTGTAATCTCAGTTCAGCTGTTAGGAGTGAGTGAGAGTAATAACCCAGTGAAAACAGACTTCTTGTTTTATTTGGGACATCAATCACTTTAGGCTTTATTTATAAAAGAAATTGTAACGATCACCCTTATATATACCTTATTCCGTATAATGTAAAGAGTTGGCCCTATTACGATAGGACAGATACATTGTATTCGTGTAGATTTATAAAATGAAACTTTTTGTCTTAACAGCACCTATGTTCAATATAATTTTGCTAGTTGTTATTTCTTATGATTAGCACTTTAAATGCGTTCAGGTGGGAACACCTGCGTTACTCTCGATTAGCCAATACACAGTAACAGCTTGTTGGGCCATTGAGCCATAACTATCGAACGTTGTGGTTATCGTGTAATCTTTAAATAATTTAGGTCAACATGAAATGCAATGGTGAATGAAAGTTACCATGAAGTGATTACATAACGTAAAGTTTACTCTCTAGTGTTGGTATTTATTTCATGTTGTAGGTAGGTATTTGAACGTAGTTGACCACACCATGGCGTATGTGTTGCATTTATTAGGAGCCATATATCAAATAGGTACTAGCTTCTGCCTACAGCTTCGCCCGCGTGGTACCCGGATAAAAAGTAGCCTATGTGTTATTCTGATGTATATATTACTGTAAAGTTTCATCAAAATTAGTTCAGTACTTTTTTGCGCGAAATAGTAACAGACATCCATCCTCACAAACTTTCGCGTTTATAGTAGCTGTATTAAAAAGGAAATATTTAAGATTTTTATTTAAATACCCATTTTTAATAAAGACTTGTGTCATGGACCTATTAACATCGAATATATGTTTTTCATCAGCAATTTTGTAGAGTATAATGTTGTTGAAAGTAATAAATCAATAGGTATATTTTTTGCTTATTGAAGAATTATAAGAGCCTTTGTCTTCACATTAAAGTACTGGTTTTTTTCCCAATTCAATTCTAATAACAAAATTGAGATAAAATCTTGTGACCTTATGTAGGGCGTAGGAAAGAATTATCGTGGCAGGGTGGCATCTACTTCCATTTATCTAATTAACTATCTCACTTGAGTGGGTCCTTCTAACTTTTAAACATGTCAAAATTAATGTCCAAAACTTGTCCGTAAATCGTAAATATGTTCGAATGAAACAGGAAAGTTTTAGTTGAATTAAACGCTGACAACGATAAAAGGCAAGTAGTTAGTCTAGTATGATGCGGGCCCACCATCTCCTTGACCCCGAAATAAAATTTATTTTCTATAATTCGGGATTTGACGTTCTATTTTCTTCTTGGCGCAGTGGTCAAAGGCCCACCTGAGACGCAGAAGGTTGCGGGTTCGATTCCCACCGCGGGGCAAATATTCGTATGATCTCCAAATATTTGTCTCGGGTCTGGGTGTTTTCTATTTATAATATGTATGTATTTACAAAAAAGTATATAAGTAGCATATCAATTACAATAATACAAGCTCTGCTTAGTTCGAGGCTAGATAATGATGTGTGAAACATGTTCAGCCACTCAAATAATTGCGGTTTGGCAAAATATCTGCCATCAATGCCGACTTTTGATATTTGACTTTTTTTAGAAAATAAATGGAAAACGTTTATTTAGCACAACATATAAAAAATATCAAATTTTGCATATTTAAGATGCATAGAACAAATAGAAAAAATATTAATTAGAACAGCCTACTTATAAGTAAAGCTGAAACAGAAACGTCCCACGCACCTAACTTATGCATCTACCTAGACAGTTCAATGTTGATGAAAAATGTTAATGTTTATTTTAGTAAAAAAATCATAATAAGATTTATACATCAAGAAGCAGTGACGTCAGGTGCTTTAAATCGCGTGGTTTAAAGTTTTTCATTGAAAATTCACATGTATTTTAGTTTTTGTTCAAATTTCTATTTATATTGTCATATTGCCTCCCTAGGTTATAGAGGGCGCAACTATTGTTTATTTGTAAATCATTCAATCATTATTTCATTAAATAGGTCATAAGTTCATTCTGTCTCTTCAATCGATGATGGCGGGGAGGCCGGTCGATAAAAATGTGCTCAAGTATCAATAAATAATAAGTAAAAGTGCCAACGGTTGTTTTTCATCATCCAAGCCTCCATCATTACAAATTCAAGACAGGCCACCAGTCAATACCACTCCTGGATCTTCCCTCAAATGATCTGGGAGCCGGCAGCTTTTGAACCCTCTTGCCGGTGGTAACGACATCGAATTCAATCATCGACAAAAGTAATCCTGTAAGTAAATAAATTACTGACAGCGTTTTGGGCACCTTGCTTGCTGTCGATAACTTTAACTGTATTTTCGACCTTAATTTAATAGCTTTTATTAATAACTGCCGGAGCAAAGTTCAAGAAGAAGCTCTACATAAAACTAAATGTTGTTTTTTTTTAATATTGTACCACGTGAAGTTCTATTCATTTATTTCATGTATTGGTGTCATTAAATGAATAAATAATGCTGAACATATTTCACACACCATCTTTTAGCCCCAAACTAAGCAGAGCAGACTGATATACTACTTATATACATTTTTTTGTAAATGCATACATATTATACATAGAAAACACCCAGACCCGAGACAAACATTTGCTAATCATACAAACATTTCACATCAACACGGTTTACAAAGGTTGCATCGATAACCATGATGGCTGTAGCCCGCATACCTATAGCTGTGCCTATAGTAATCAAGACGAAGGGTACTCGAGTATCTCGAAGATGTAAAAGGCATTGTATTATTTCATACGATGACGTTACCAATGGTACTAAGCTGGTTATTATAGCCTAAAAGCCTGTCTACTACACAAAACGTGCACTAAGAAATCTGTGAAACCTAATAAAATCACGTCCGATAGGATTTGTGCTGAGTAGTTTAGCTAATTTTATTTCTCACATTTTCAAGGTCATTTATTGAAAAGGGCTTTGGTATTGAACTAACCTTTGCGATAAAGGTAACGGTGATTGGAGGTCTAAAACTTTTTTCCATGTGACCCGTCTGTGCATAAATTACTACTTTTCTCTTATTACTATTTCTACGTATTATATCTCTAAAAAGAGCCTTTGATTACGACCTTTAGTTAGAAAAACTCAAAGTGGTGCAATTTTATAAAAGACTCATTCACACAACTGCACCAGCCTTCATGGATTCAGAGAGACATAATGTCACTTTACTAATGTGTCAACCAGAACTGTTTAATTAAAGTTTAGTACCGCTTATCTTGCGCTTCACTAAATTGGTCAATATTGACCTGACCCCAATCACCCTTCGATGCTAAATGGATAGATTTACTCGAATTACTGTCAGTTTCCTAATATGGAGTTAATTAAATTTGCGTACCCGTCTTTTAGTAAGTACAAAACAAAACACTCTCACGACTGTATTCCCCGGGAACTACATCCTCAGATACATACTCAGTCAGTAGATCTTTGATACCAAGTAGAGGTACTCAAACATTACATTTGCATAATGTAGATAGCATTCGAACCCGAAATTTACCCAATTGCTAGCTGTGTCAAATGAATCTTGATAACTCGTACTCCAGAGAATCAAGATACAGGCTTGCACGCCAAGTTTGCATATTTAAAAACCTTGGATATTACTCAATAAGCTGTAACATTAATCTGTAGCACCTGTTTTGGCAAATAAATATTTTCTATTCTATTAATTCTACGTGACAGGTTGCATCCCCATCGCTGCTTATTGGAACACTAACTTTACTGATGGCAGATGCCTTCGATTATTTGGTGTTAGTGCATACCGGTTTCCTCACAATGTTTTTCTTCAGTTTTGAGCACGTGTTAATGCGCACATACATATTCCAAGCGGAAAATTCATAAGTGCACGACCGGATTCGAAGCTACGACCTCTGGATCGGAAGTCGGGGTACCTAAGTTCAATACTAGGCCACTAGGCCAACACGGCTCTGTACAGTCCTACTAATATTACTAATATTATAAACGCGAAAGTTTGTGATGATGGATGTTTGTTACTCTTTCACGCAAAAACTACTGAACGGATTTTGATGAAACTTTACAGTAATATAGCTATACATCAGAATAGCACATAGGCTACTTTTTATCCGGGTACCACGTGGGCGAAGCCGTGAGCAGAAGCTAGTAATATTATAAACGCGAAAGTTTGTGGGGATGGATGTTTGTTACTCTTTCACGCAAAAAATACTGAATGTATTTTGATGAAACTTTACAGTAATATAGCTTACACATCAGAATAACACATATGCTACTTTTTATCCGGGTACCATACGGGTGAAGCCGTGGGCAGAAGCTAGTAAGTACATAAGTATAAATAAAATACCTTGATGATAAGCTATGGTTACTAAGTCGTTCCCGAATTATTGATCTTAAACGGTTTTATTTGTTGTAAGAACGTAAGTAGTTTGGGTTCGATTCCCACTCTGGGACAAATGTTCGCACGTTCTGCAGATATTTATATACAGTGTGGTGATACTATGGTACTCGTAGTTCCTCATATCCACGACACAGGAAATTCTAGTGTAGGGTCAGGACTATGTATGTGCTATTTATTTACAAGGCTTATAATTACGAACAGTGTATAATTTTTAAATTCTTAGGTAATAAGCTTAATATTTTTTTTAATTAAATTGCAGTTTTTTACTGTAATTGACAAACACACTTTAAATAACAGCGCTTGTACATGCTCATAAAAATTGCGATATTTTTGTATTTAATTTAAATTCATATTTTGATAACACTCGTGTAAGGTGAGGATAGCACGCGATTTCGTTTTTACTTGCTGTAATTTGTTCCTTTTTTTATTTAATACAACTGAAAAACAAGCATAACAAGTGGTTATTATAACCTATGGGCATTTGCAACACGAGAAGTATCTCTCGCGCTTTACCAACTCTGAGACATAACGGGTGAAAAGTCTAATGTACCTGTAATTTTACCGGCACCCTTACCCTTTAAAGTGAAACATAGCAATACGAGCTTGCCGGCGGAAGTAGGTATTGTGCCAGTGTGGTAGGACCTTATACACTACTAGCTCCAGATAAAAAGAAATTAAATATTAAGATTATAAACTGATCATATTCAAAGCTCGAGTTAAAAACTTATTTTAATCGGAAATATCTCTGAACCAGTGAGTCCTAAGTCCTTTTTTATTAAGAAATAATGTCTCTCTACTTTTTTGTTTGGTAGGTGTATATATTGATATATCTATGTATTTATATATTGTGTAGTTTATTACTGTGTTTGAAGGAATGTTATTATATATAGTAGTTTTTGCGTGAAAGAGTAACAAACATCCATCCTCACAAACTTTCGCGTTTATAGTAGGGTAATAAGTTTCTGAATAAAATGTCGAATTTCCTTTTTTTTTCAGAAACACAGTTGACTTTTCTCCTAAGAACCTATTTGTATATGAGATGAGGCGTAACACGCTATTATCTAATTACTGAGGCGTGATGTATAATTATCTTCTAGGAGTGACGCGAAAGCGACGCCGACAAATATTGATCTACGCCCCTCGATACAGAAATGGAATAAATTGGAATATTAATTTCGCATAACAATGGCACCAAACAAATTAAAGTGTGCCAGATGTCTTCCGCAGATTCCTCTCCTTATTTCCATTAATATAAATAGTTGATTTATTTTAATGGATGTCATTTTGCTCCACGTTGTTGCTGGGATTTTCATGAGGTTTCAATTATTTGTGGAGCAGTTTGTTGTAAATTGACTAAGTTTCAGGTTGTATCTTCATACAACCTGAAACTTATACAACATACGTAAAACATACGTAATGTACCCGAAATCATATTATCAACTATGTAAAAAAATGTGTTAATAAAAAAAAATAGGAAAATAAAAACTGTGACTACCATTGGAAAGTGATGATAACTTTGTATCTGTTTGTGTGTTTTTTTTTTAAATTTTAACGACATAAATAAGATGTCGTTAAAATTGAAAAATCGTAATATAATGTAACAGCTAAGCACTAACATGATGATAACACATGTATCGGTAGCGTGCCAAATGGAGCTTCCCGTTTACAGAATAATAAATATCAAGCAATGTACCGAATTACCTAACTTTATGATAAAGTAGACTGCAGTAGGTAGATTTACTAGGCACATAAGTATACGAAAGTATATTCATGGTTATCAGGGTACTATCTGTTAATGTTTTGTTTGGTATGAGGATAACATTATTGTTTTTGAAATGTGTAAAATAAAATAATTAATTTGTTCTTCACCACAACACCCAAATTGTGGTACTACGGTACTAGTAGTTCCTGGTACCTATGATAGAGGTAATCCTAGTGTGGGATCAGGACTATGTTTATTTATTATTATTAATTAATAATTTAATAATTATTAATTAATAATTTTATTACTGCAAGTAAAACTTCTGCCAGGGCGGCAGAAGTTTTACTTGCAGTAATAAAATTCAATGTTTTAGGGGAATATTTATTATCGTTTTGTATAACTGTGTTACCTTATGGGTCTGACATAAACCATGTTTATAAGTCCTTAAATAAATGAAAAAAAAAAACAATGTTATGTGTGACTAAAGTTTTACTCGTTATCCAGTAGCAACAAGCGAAAAATCTATTCAACTTAAAATTCAACATTCAATTCGTGCAACTAAATCAAGTATCGCCAAAATGCGCTTATAAATCTGGCTGTATCGCCGAACTTTTTTGTACTTCGTAACTGAGGGAATAAATCTTTGCGGCAGCAAATCCGACATACTAATGGATTGTTCACCGGCAAGTGGTGTGTGCCAGTTGGACTAGTGCCTGTACATACTAGGCTAGCCGCTAGCCAAGATAATCTACTAGCATCACGCCTATTCTTGAGTAGATCCTAACTAACGCGGCCTGCATTCAATTATCTGTGAAGCAACCGCCAACGTAATTTAGGTGACTGAAATCATGCTGCGGAATATCGTTTTTAGAAAATCTACAGCTTTTAAAAGTAGACAAGTTATTTGCAATCATAATAAGTTTTACGAACAAATCACAAAAAAAATGTTCGTCATTCTTAGTTCTTACTTGCCAGTTTAAGAATGACGAAAATTTTATCTATAGCTAGGTGAGGCATGAAAATGTAAAAAAAGTAGGTAGGTAATTCAACTCTTTTTCGTACCTGCATAATTATGCATTTGGAAGATAAAAGGATGTGCCACACTCGGACAGAACATAATTTAAACGAATTCCGTGCTAAAAGTATGGCGTAAACGGAATTTGCAAAATTTGACAAATTATAAAGTCACCAAATTTGGGACCCAAAAAAATTTAGGTACAAGTCTTTTGACACCGTTTGCTATATAACATTGCATTGAATGTAGGTTGTGTGCGAATCACAATAGCACGTAACTACATTCGATGCTGTTACGGTACAATATTCTCTCATATGAAATTCTATGAAATAATAAAAAGTAGGGCCTCACCCGTGCATCCGCCATCCGCATTTTACTTGCAAATTGCTTATATCCATCGATATCAGGATGCCACGTCCACATCATAGCCGCAGACAGTAAATAACTCTGCATTCATAATTGTATGATCTCCAACTAATATGCTACAAATTATTTTCTAGCAGATCAAATCGAAATATGTAGGTAGTTCGCTTAATTACTAAACTATTTTATTATCAGACGACCTCTGTGGCGCAGTGGGCGAAAGCCCGCCTGAGACACAGAAGGTTGCGGGTTCGAATCCCGCCGCGGGATAAATATTTGTATGACCGGCATGTTTCTTTCGGGTCTGGGTTTTTTCTATGCATAATATGTAAGTATTTAAAAAAAATATATAACTAAGTAGTATAATATATCAGTCATGTAGTTCTCATAATACAAGCTCTGCTTAGTTTGGGTCTAGATGATACTGTCTAAAAATGTCCAGCATTATTATTATTTTATTATAATAGGATTTTTTGCGTGCAAATTATATTTCCAGGGGTTTGAATGCGTTATTTAGTGTAAGTAACCGATGTTGAACAAATAAGTTTGTGGGCCAATACAGTGGGCAATTTTTTCCTAGCTTTTTCATTTATTTATTAAAAGGTAATCACGTGGCAAGTGAAAAACCTGAGATTGGATGCAAAGACGGTTGGTAGGTACTTGAAGCAGGTACATTTTAATCTAATTGACAGATCTCTCGAGTGGGGTTGCCAATAAATCGTTCCTAGTAACTCCGAATCTGAGATTTGTATTTATTCTATTAGAAAAGGTATTGGTTTGATTTTCCTGGCGCTGTCGAGTTGACGGTGGGTGGTACAATCGCGAATTCTTATTCAGTTTCTTGAGAAGTGTTTGGAATTTCGTTTAGGGAGGAAGTTTTAAGCCGGCAGTAAATTATTTCATCGACAGGTGAGGCCGTAAAGGCAAGATTTACGCCTACGGGCAACATCGGTTAAGGCTCCCTTTTGATCAGATGTATATTACCAAGCGAATAACGTTTCCTCTAAGTATTCATCGGGGATTGACCCAATGGGAAGTTGTGCGCGATAAATTGGAAAACTTCATACTTTGCCTATCACTGACGGAGGTTCGATCCACGTTGAGTGAACAAAGCTGTGTTGTTACTCCAAACAGAAAAGTTAATGGATTACTTCAGTGAGTTCGCCAGCCGTCATAAATTTTCGCGTGAACATCCCAAACAGAAAAATGCTGATGGAATAAAATATGGATAGCATTATCGGATATCGTGACGTCAGGAATATGACATGCTTATTGCGACGCGTAAGCTTTATTTCACCAAATAAAAATCATTGTAACCAGTGGATAGTGTTCAAGCTACAGTAAAGGTGCTGCCAGTGCAGTTTCAATCTTCTGAAAACAAAGAAGCACAAGTCCTGACTGATGGACTGAATGAGAGATCAACGCAGAGCCTAAGTTGTAAGTTCTAAATACCTAAAGTTTGGATACTAGGTTCCTTTTAGTTTGTAGGAATGTATTAATAAATAAATTTTGAAATTTCACATTATAAGAGGTCCAAAAATTTCACATTATAAGAGGGGGTTAAAGGATTAACAAAGAAACTCCATATCTACGTAATACCAGAACAAAGTTGCAGGCGGATCACCTATTTTCTAATATTGTTACCTCCAAGCTTTCTTGAGAAACTTTGTTAGTGCCTAGTTTTTAATATCGTTACTTCTAAGCTTTTCAGAAAACACTTTCTTAGTGCTAATTTACTAACTTTTTTATTTTTCGTATCATTGCTAGCTATTCACAAAAAAGAAATTAGTCATGAATAAAACTGAAATAAACTCTCCTTGGTAACGTCGCAATAAAGTGTACTTTATCCAACAGTATTTAAAATTAAAACGAAAGTATTCAGCTGCAGATAAAAGCTGTAAAAAAGCACTAGCGATAACTAGATGACGGCACCCGATATCAGCAAGTGCAGCTCAGCTACGGGCTAAATTAGAACGCTGTGTGCCGCTTTGAAAGGCAAAACTGTTAGTTAAAACTAAGGAACCGTTGAATTTTGTGAAAGGTCGAGCACATCTTTACAAACAAAACAGGTAGTTGCCGACTATCTGCCGGCAACTAAATTCCAGATCCTACTACCGGTAAACCTTACATATCGGTAGAAGAAATTGGCATTCATATCCTAGTATCCTATTTTCGAAGACAAGTAAATACAAAAAAAAAAGACAAGTGCGAGTCTGACTCGCGTACCGAGGCTTCCGTACATGCTTGCATGTTCACCAAAATAATTAACACTACTCAATTTCATTAACTATGAAATCACTAAACATTGTTTTAACGAAAAGATAAGTCGGATTAAAAGACAAACTCAATTTTGTAGTTGTAAAAATGTTCGCTCATACATCGATATACATCACGGTCAATTCTCTAACTGCAAGTGTAAGTTTGTAATCGCGATTTTTTTTTATGTGAAAAAATACAAATTGAAAAAAAATCCGACATTTTCTGTATTTGTGCACCTTGCTTCTTGACAAATTTCATGATTATAAGGTTTAGATTTATTTGCGAGTATCAAAATATGTCACATAAATGGCCGTATTTTTAATTACGTTGACTTAGAAGCTTGTTTTTTTTAAAGCTCCAAGGGGCCGTAGACCTACGTATTTGATATTAATTTCAACTTGATATCTCCACGCATTCCTGAGAAAAAGGGTCTTGACAGACAGACAGACGAACGGACAGATGGACAACGAAGTGATCCTATATGAGTTTAGTTTTTTCATTTAAAGGTATGGAATCCTAAAAAGACAATCACTGAATTCTTTTAGTCCACTGGCTCTTTCCCCATACAGATCACAAGACTCTTTCCAGGACCACCGTTCCTCAAGCTAGTTATTGACCAAGAAAAAGCTAGTAGTACGACGATCAAGAAGAATTCTTAGACTTTTTTCAGTAAGTCTGTTCCAGTTGCCCGTGTATAATAAGTAGGGCGCATTTTGTCCCAAAGTGAATCGGGGCGGGACCACGCCTTCAAAACACCGGAATCAAAGCTTCGCAACTTGCCCACTCGATTACCATAAACAAACGAGGAAGACGCTTCTATGTTTTAATTACACTGTTTTAAAGTAAAGCTTTCTGCTATTTTGAAGTTTCAGCTTTGGCACACAGTAAACATGATTTAAACTGACGTAGCATCCTTTGACTACTAAAATGAAATGGATATGTCTGTCACGATGACATATCCAATAGATCAGGACTATATCTTCAAGCATATCAGTCGAATACTAGGATACCAACATGGTGTGAAAGAGAAACAAATACGTAAAAACATTACTTCATGGTATTTTTAACATATTTTTTTCTTGATTGTAACTTTTCTTCTACCTTTCACCCCATGATCATCATGTGACATTTATATGTCACATGCCATATAAATGTCACATGAAATTTATCCCATGACATGACATTTACTCGGGTTATCCCGAATTGAACTTGTCGACCAAGACTACACCGAAGTAGATCCCACCTAATAGTTGACGAGTAAATACCAGAACGAGATGTTGAGGCGAGCTCGACGCCTGTCAAGGTTCTTGGCATGTAAAAAAACACGCTCACGACGACCCTATGATGGACATCCCTAGATATGTACTCATTGAGAAGATCTTTGAGGGTAAAGAAAGAAGAAAGTAAAACACAACAAAACTTTGCAACAAAGTTAGGATGGTGGGATAAGTTATGAAAACAATATATAAGTATAAATATATAATAACCTACTTAATAGTATAACTGAAACAGAAATGCCTCACGCACCTTACTAATCCATCCACCTGGACAGTGCAATGTCGCACCAAAAAGGTATCAGCTCAGCATAATGCTAGGTAGGTGGCTACCTACTTAGCGCTGGTATTCTGCTGACCCTGCGCAGTGACGTCACAGATGCTAGAAGCAAACACTAGGTACTCTCAAAAAATTATACTTATAATAAATAATTATAAATGGATACTTTTTTTTAAACTGTATTTACTGTAATTATTACGATTATCTACTACTAGCTTCTGCCCACGGCTTCGCCCGCTAAAAAATAGCCTATATTTTATTCTGATGTATAAGCTATACTACTGTAATGTTTCATCAAAATCCGCTCAGTAGTTTTTGCGTGAAAGATTAACAAACATCGATCCTTACTGATATAAATAAAAGTGAAAACGACAAATGCCAAGTGGGGGACAGTCAGAGGCACGTCTAAACATACATTTGGCACATGCCTGCGTTTGGTAAGTAGTAAGCATTCCATATGACAGGTTGCAAGCCCACTAACCAATGGCACATGCCTTCGAATTTTTGGTTCTAGGGAATATCTGTTTCCTCACGATATTTCCATTTTTGGCATGTAGCACGTTATATTTACAACCGAAGAGCACGTTTTTTTACGTGAAGTAGTAACCACGTGTAGTTCTAAATTATCAATATTTTGTTAAGTTGTATTTATTTTTCTTATGGTGTATACAATAAAGTATGTTCATTCATTCATTCATGTCAATGTGTCAAAGTGAACCCAATAGCGTTAACAACTCATGGATATGGATGCTGTTATAGAGAGCGACTCTAATATCACCCTGATAAATTGCACTTTGGCATAGTTGGATGATGTGACAGAAATTCGGATGGTAAGCGGTAGTCTATTTTCAAGAATTACTCTGTTGCATCTACTCTGTTGTAATTTTTCTCAAATATGCGCGGAATTTTTTTGTCATTATTTTTCGAAAAAAAGAATACGCCTAAGTATCGTATTTATGTACACAGCATTAGTTTTGAATTTAGCACAAAAAATTCGCCGGCAGTGTTGTATGGAAATCCATTGCCGTCTTGCTAGGAGCATGCACAGTGCACCGAGCACGCTGGCACTAGTATTTTTCCAACTTTGGGCATGACGATGTTTTCCTTTACCGTTTTGGCGCACACAAATTAAAAAAAAATCATTAATACACGACCTTATTCGAACCCACGGCCTCCTAATCAAAAGTCGAGGTACAACCTACTAGAACAACACGGTTCATGAATTAATTCTTTCTAAATACTTACCATAATTCATCTAGATTTTTTTAGTAATATTTACTGGTCGTAAACATTTTTTTACGGTTATCGCTGTGGCTTGGTACATAGAAAAATAATTACCATCTTAAGTAATCAGTATCCAAACTGATCGTAGACTCCAGCATAAACCATTTGATTCGTATCATCTTCGAGCGAAGTTCTCTGAAGCGACCGCTCGATTTACATAAGCAGATAAGGGTGTTGGCGTTAATCCACTATTGTTTCAATTGCAAGCCTATTCATTAGGAGGGACGAGCGCTCGTTATGCTAATGCCGTGCCCATTGTACAGGACTGCCATCGCCTCATGTTCAAGTGATGGCGATTTGAGATGTAGATCATATTAGGAAGGAGAAATAACAATGGTGTTCAGTGGCTCATCAGACTCACGACACTAAAATCTTGTAAACAGTGAATTGTTCTGTGAGAAGATTTTTTATAGCTGGTCTAGTATTTTATTTTGGACTTTTATAGGAACGGGCTTGGTTGTTATAGGTATCGTCATCATCAAGACTCATTCAGCATGTATTTATTTTGGTTCAAATGTCTAAAGATAAAGCTGGTTTTGTATTTACAAGTAGTAATTTTAATGTTTGCCTTGCACTTATCTCTTTTTTTATACATATGCCTGCCCATGGTTTCGCCTGCGCGGTATCCGGATAAATGTGTTATTCTGATGTATAAGCTATATTACTGTAAAGTTTTATCAAAATCCGTTCAGTAGTTTTTGCATGAAAGAGTAACAAACATCCATCCTCACAACTTTTCGCCTGTATTAGTAGTAGGATTTTTTTGTCACAATATGCTATCTGGGCTTCCGCGCTACAGGCCTATACCTAGAGTGGAGCTCATAGTTTAACTTGTAACGTAAACACATACTATTTTTGGAAATACAGTATTTTGTATTTATTTTTATTTGTATTTGATAAATTCTAGCTTCGTGTGAAAAGATGGGTGCTAATCATCGATATAGGCAATTGTGCCTATGCAATATCGTTTTGGAATCAGACACTGCCCGAAAAGTATAACTCCAATCAAACTTTTCCAATCAGACAAATTAAAGTAGATACCCCACAAATGTTTATTTAAGAGTGCTCGATTACCGTAACAGGATTCTCTTCATGCTGGAATGGAAACGTGGTGACATGGAAAGACAATGGGTTTCCTCGATCCGCGTCTGAATGGGTGAATTTATACAAATTGTCGAGTCAGTTGAAACGTGCATTTGTTTCAATTGTATCAGCTTTGCCAACAAAAGCTTCGGCTCTTTACGTAAACGCTGTGAACTCGCGTGATATGTGGGGCTTTGAAAATGGGTCAGTAGTTTGGGATATTTTAATTAAATATAATCGAACTCTTTGTTACATAGTTTCGCTCAGGAATTAGATAGCCAGAGACTAAAACCTTAAAAACAAAATATAAAAGCAGATTTTTTTGAGATCTAGCCATCTACCAGTTATTAATCATTTTGGAAGTTATATCTATAGTTGCCGGTATATATGACAAGGGTATTAATCAACTGCAAGGCTTGCAGGTTCTTTATACCGCACGTGAGGAAGCGCTGGAAATTTAATCGAGAACGATGTAGGCGGCGGCCGCATTACTACATAGCAATATTAAGTATTCTTGGACGTTATGAAGCTTCATTTATTGTGTTGAAGCAAACCGATCGGGCCATGATTGGGACGCGATTATAAAAAAAACATTTTTTAAGGTATCAGTAATAGATATTCCTGTGTGGCTGTTGTATCCAAGAAACAACATTATGTCTAATAATGTTGTTGAATAATAATGCTTGAAATTATATATAATAAAAAAATATCTATCTATGTAATGTATTGTATTAAGTATATCAGTCATCTAGTACCCATAACACAAGCTCTGCTTAGCTTGGGGCTAGATGATGCTGTGTGGATTGTCCAGCATTATTTATTTATTTATTTACTTATTTACATGACTGAAATACTACATACATATATTTTTTTGTAAATACATACAAATTGTACATAGAAAATACCTAGACCTGAGACAAATATTTGTTCATCATGCAAACATTTGTCCCGCGGCTGTAATCAAACCCGCAACCTTCTGCGTCTGAGACGGGCCTTCGCCCAATGCGCCACAGAGGTCGTCATCTTGTTAACTATTAATTTTATTTTAAAGTTATCGTACTTAGTTGTTATCCCGTTAGTGTCACAACATCCTATTAATATTAAATATAAACGTGAAAGTTTGTGAGGATGTTTGTTCCTCTTTCACGCAAAAACTACTGAACGGATTTTAAAAAAACTTTACAGTAATATAGCTTATACATCAGAATAATATATAGGCTACTTTTTAACCGGGTACCACACGGGTGAAGCCGTGGGCAGAAGCTAGTTATGTAATATATGTAGATAGACAGCTACTGATATTTGTCTTTGACGATTGCCAACACCACCTACCTACAATAATGACTAATCGAATTATTAATTGAATAAGAAGAACAATCCCAATAGCCATTGTATGCTAAAAAATTGAGCACTGGGTACTCTCCAGCTAGTTTAGTAAATACTATTCGAGCACCAAAGTGATAAGCCCTAAGCAACGCATGTTTTTGCCAATACTCCAGAACACATCCTCTAAAAGCTAATATACACACTGACCCAATAAAGACAGTGTCCAATGAACTCTCCGGTTAAAAATCCAATTCTATGCGGGACGGAGTCCGGCAGCAGCTGTGACCGCATTATATATCGGCGTGGTCGTGTCGGTCGGACGGCGGGAAACTTGGAAAAAGTCGGTGTTTTCTCTAAAAAGACGGAAAAAGCAATGGCTGATTAGTTACTGAAATGATGTTTGTAGCGACGTGTTCAAACATACGTGTCCTTACCTTATGATCTGGTCGGCTTATCGCATGGCACGCCAGCCAACAGTAATGTTTAGCAAGTTGTATTCGGTATTCACATATGTACGTATATTACCTAAGAATTAAATACTTCATAATTATACAAAATCTTTCAACTTATCATATAAAAAAAAATCATTCATTTGCTATGAATCACCCGCACACACACACACATACACACAACCCACTCACAACCTCCCCCCACACACACCTAAATACTAAATACACATTTTACTCCACTTTTAATCCTATTGTTACTTTCCATTTTGTTCCTGTTTAAGTAGATCCTAACTCGTAGTTAAAATATTTATTTGTTTGGTTCTTTTCGGAGTAGGGCGCTAATATTCGCGACACATTTTTTTAAACTTCTGCGGATAATTACCGTTCTTTCAAGTTTTTGTATTTTTGTTTTTGACCCAAATAAATATATTTTGATTTGAATCCGTCCCCCTCGCACTGTAGTATTAACATAAAAGTTAGAACATGGAAACCTTTTCTCGGAGATTTTTGAAATAAGAGCAAAGTTCTAAGAACTTTGTTCAATT
The DNA here is from genome assembly GCA_958496245.1 of Perizoma flavofasciatum. Taxonomy (NCBI): domain Eukaryota; kingdom Metazoa; phylum Arthropoda; class Insecta; order Lepidoptera; family Geometridae; genus Perizoma; species Perizoma flavofasciatum. The sequence goes on from OY292433.1 coordinate 6,808,804, forward strand.
TTATGTGGAGCTTAAGGCCGGACGCACGGACCCAAACGTGGTTATATTGGTCAGGCGGCACAGGCGGGTCGAAGCGGGACAACTGGATGGTTGATGAAATGCCTCGCTTCTCATTTTAACCACCACATGTGCGCGTTGCAATATCTGATGGATTTATGGTATGCGTCTTTATTAGCGTTAGAAGAGGCGTGACTCAGTTAAGCTTGAAAAAATAGTACGGCATACATTTAACTATAATATTAAATTTGAAAGTGTCTCTAGGGCCCTGCAGTCCATTTAATTCGCAGTGTCTAACGGTAATGACCCAATATTTTGTGATTGAAAAAATCCCACCTTACCTATTTATGTTGTTAAACCGGCTTACATTGCTGTGTTTCTGTGGGAAGAAAACACTTATTACCTATATCACAGGATAATTATCAACAGCCATTTTGCCATTTTTACCAGCGGCGTATTATGCGTTTGCTCTAAGAAGTTGCTAGTTTGTCTATTTGATCTCCAAACCGGCTAATTCAATTTTAAATGGGTTTCTAATCGATTTGTATAACCTCAAGGGTCGTTCATAAACAAATTTTACTGTCACAAATCACAAGGGTGCGATGCAATATACGATTAAAAACACGTCCTTGGTAACTACAAAGTATTTTTTGCAGATTTCCAAACCGTGTGTACTACGCTACACACGTATGTAGTTTCAGAACATCATAGTTTAAATTATAAAAACTTATTATTTCAATGGATTTCGGTAATATAGTTATAATGAACAAGGTATGTTCTTGTGTTACACACGTGATAACTAAACACAGATCAACTGTAAATAACATCTAAATTGTTGTTTATCATGAAATTATAACATGACAGCCATAACTATTTGCCTGCTTCAGTATTTACATACAAATTAGCTGGGATTAAAACAACTTTATGTCAACAACACACGAACTTTTCAGGTTTTTGTGATAATAACTTCAGGTGTACATTTACGTTCGTTCCTTACTTGCCTACGTAGTTTCAAAGTAGTATGAATGACTAGTCCACCAAGGACTTTGTTTCATGTTATATGTTTCTTAGCGGTGTAGAAAACCTTAAAGCATAAATCACTAAGGTCGCTTCCAAGCGATAAGACCGCCCGTTGTACTTTAATAATTATAAGACTTTGTTTTGATTTTTGGTTATAGTGTAAAATTAAGTATTTTCATTCATCTACTAAAACCAAAAAGAAACATTGTATGACCCTGTATCATGATTGTCTGGTATCATATTAATATGTGGAATATTTAGATAATAAACTTGAGATAAGTAATAATAATAATAATATCAAAGTTAATAAAATAAATAGTTGACTGTGGCCTCACATTTGTGATATGGTTAATATGTTCGGTTAAAACATGCTGTTTAAAAAAAAGTATTAAAAAAATATTTAATTTTGACGATGATCGACTGAAGTAAAAACTGCAGGGTCTGATAAGTGTTGTAGAGTGCAACAGGTACCTCACTTTGAATGCGGTTTAGAGAAATGGTTTGCGGGATGAAATTTTTGGTAGAGCTCGTACTCCAGGTTCTGATGATGACCAGCAAAAATGAACAAGATCTAGGGTAAGTAGGTACTACTAAATCTAGAACTTCAATTTTGAGTTCAAAATATATTTTTACGACTCACGTCGAAAGGATGTTATGTGTTTGCTATAAAACGTTTTTTGTATGTGTGTATATTTGTCGGTTATCACGTCTGATTCAAATGCAATTTATGCAATCGATTTGACTTCAAGGATTTTTGATGGAAGATTTTTCCATCACAAATCTTTAAGCGCTGCAATAAACAAATGAAAACGCGTCAAGGGTTTTAAATTTTGCAAAATTTAACTTGTTTCCTTATCTTTTTATTCCAAAAACTATCGTGAACTTGACTATTCATATTGTAAAAACGGGAATTTTCACGTACTGCATTATCGGTGAAGGCACCGACTAAGTTTCGACTCATTCCGAGAGTCTTCAGTAGGGTGAGTGAACGCGACTTCCTCCCTCCGCGTTGCGCCGTGCACTATCATTATCGTTGTTTCCTTATCGTTTTACCGATTTTAATGTATCCCAACAGTCCTGCTGGGACAACTATTTTAACCTACCTCATCTATTGAAGCCACAACGAATGGTCTTGGGCAACCTCTTAGTACCATCTCTTTGTGACTATAGTACAATGTCTATACCCTCATTGCATATAGGTACGTAAGTGATGTGTAGATACCTCATTTGTTTGCAGTGCTCTGTGCTCTGAATTTCGCGTCTGCTAGGCTTTTGTAACAATATTTGTCTTTCTGAACTCACTTCTCGGATTTTGTTACACATCCTTTCAGCCCTATCCTTAATGTTTAAATTATTCTGCACTCCTCGTCTTTCCTCGATTAACCTCCTCGATCCTTGATGTTGATTTTGGACGACCTCTATGGCGCAGTGGGCGAAGGCCCGCCTGAGACGCAGAAGGTCGCATGTTCGATTCCCGCCACGGGACAAATGTTTGTATGATCTGCAAATATTTGTTTCTATATAACACGTATGTATTTACAAAAGTAAATTAATAAAAATAATATAATATTTAAACCATGTAGTTCCCATAATTCAAGCTCTGCTTAGTTTGGGGCTAATTGATGCTGTGTGAAAAATGCCCAGCTTGATTTATTTATTAAAAAAACATTTGAAATATTTGGATAGATTAGTTCGCTGACATGTGGTTTTGTTATTATTTGTGTTGGTTATTGAAAGTATGTTCTGGTTTCACAACTTGGTAGTTAATGTGTGTTTTTAAGATGATTTTATTCCTCAAAGTACCTTGTACCTACCTAATTAGTGAACAAACTAAAATAAACCTTGTTCTGGATAAAGTTTCTGTAATGACAATTTTATAAAGTCTTAATAACCTAGAATAGTTATTAAAACTTTCGCATATAAAATGGTAATTCAACACGACCTCCCTAAAATGGTTTCGATGTTTTTACATCAAAAGTTTCTTATTCGAATAGAAATAAACGAGATATTTTAATAAAGCTAAATCAGTACAAACGCGTAGCGAATATTGTCGAGCATGATGTTGATTAGAACCCTTTATCGCTAACAAGATCCGTCTAACTTTACCAATTCCGGGGTCGACAAATCGAAATCGGTTTTAGCAAAACAAGTATTAATTTTGTATCGGGATTCCGGCACTGGGCGGGCGGCGCGCAGTCTACGAGTTGGAGAGCGCTAGGCGGCTCGCTCCCCCGCCCCGGCCAGTCGGGCCCGCGTTGCCGAGGAAGCCTCACGTCTCCTTCCGCCACATTCCGGCCATACACACACCTTTCCTCATCAACATAACGACACACGACCATAACAGCCCGGAACACTACACCTGCTGCCGAGTCACGTGTGTTCCCCGCGTTCTCTGTGACCATTCTACGATAGCCGATGTAAATACAGCGCGTAAACACAAACGGCGATTCTGTATTCGTTGTGATGTCTCAGTGTAATTACTGATATTTGATTGTCAAGTGGATTGTAATTGTGGATATCGAGCCGTCCCAGAAATGATGATAAATATTTGTTATGAAGGTACGTTTGTTTTCCGCATGGTTAGTTTATCTGATTGTATTGGAGTCAGCTGGGGATGTTATTTTCCCTAATGGATTTAATGTGCTTACAATAAAAGCCGAAGTAGAAGTAGATCTTCTACGGGATCTATTCTGTTAAATTCAATTATTAATAGGTTTTTACCTAAAAAAGGTAAGTTTAGTCACGTAAAGCTGTTTTTGCATGTTGATTTTTCAGAAAACGCTCTGCTTGAATTTTCCAATCATTGCGTTGCAAATTATTAAGAAAGTTCGTGGCAGGTAGTTTTGTAGACAAATTATTGTCTACGTCTACGTCAAGGTACATGTATATAAATACAAAATATGTGACATAGATAGATAAATAACACTTCATTGTACACCACATTTGTTGTTTATAGATTAAAAGCTAATCGCGGAAGTACAATGAGCGGTTTTATCGCTAATAGCGATCTCTTTCAGACAACCTTTGGGTGGATATACATTTATGTGAATAATATATAATAATAATAATAAAATAATGCTGGACATTTTCCACACAGTATCATCTAGCCCTAAAGTAAGCAAAGCTACATGACTGATATACTACTTATGCACATTTTTTTGTAAATTCATACATATTATACATAAAAAGACCCAGACCTGAGGCAAATATTTGTGGATCATACAAACATTTGTCCCGCGGCGGGAGTCGAACCCGCAACCATCTGCGTCTGAGGCGGGCCTTCGGCCACTGCGCCACAGAGGTCGTCAAAACGTCGGTTGTTCAAGAGGAGAATGATAAAGAACGGTGGTGCATAGTCAATAAAATACATACATACTGACTACTTATTAGATTTACAAATATACTGATAAATACATACATTAATACATATAACCATAGGTATATGATCTATAAGATATCGACGCAGCAGCAGCCTTACTATATGGACAAGTTCATATCATTATAAATTCAAAACATTTAAGTTTGGTACTTAGTTAAGCCTATCAAAAGTTCAAAAAACATTATTTTCAAAAATATTAGTTAAATACTAACCCTATTGCACGTTTTTAAATAGTTGAAACATAACTAACATGTTCAATTCATGTGGGGCTTGCTCCGATTTGTACTTCGGGTGGACTCCCGTCAGAAGCTCTTAGGTTGCCCCTGAGTTTGCCACACTCGACCTTCACTCCGCTTGACTTCCTAGAGCTAGCTCCACTCAGGATCTATGGCTAGCTTCTTTTGTTTTCTGAATGGAATTTAATTCTGCAGGGCCGCAGATGGCGTTGGTCAGCATCACTGAACTATCAGTGAGCGCAGTAGGCGTTAAGTTTAGCATCGAGAAATTTGGTATTTGGTACGGACGTCGGCTTCGGCTGTTGCCAGGGGGGAGGGATAGAAGTGAAGCTCCTCAGTACATATCTGTACTGTGAATAGAGGGAAATGTTGTGTAGTGCTTTTTTTGTCGAGACATGATGTCGTCACCACCACGTCAGCGGTGCTAATAGGGTCATCAGGGTCACCAAGAACGTGTTTTGGTCTACGGCTAGTTATCAACTTTGATGACTCGTCTGAGTGGGCGGGGATGGCGTAGATCACAAGTTCTCAAACTTATTTTACCCACCGCCCCCTTTGAGAATAAATAAAACCTAGAGCCCCCAAAGTTTTAAAACATAACAACCTATGCTTTCCCCTCTAGACCGCCTTAGCGCCCCCAATATCTTCTAGAACACAGGTTCTCAAACTTATTTTCCCACCGCTCACTTTGAGAATAAATAAAACTTAGGGCACCCCACCCCAAAGTTTTTAAACATAACAACCTATGCTTTCCCCTCTAGACCGCCTTAGCGCCCCCCATATCTTCTAGAGTCTTCTACCGCCCCTCCTGAAGGCATCCAGTGCCCACAAGGGGGCGTTATCGCCCACTTTGAGAAACAGTGGCGTAGATTAAGGAGTTCGGGTGGCATGAGAATAATTCATACACCACTGGGAAGCGGTTTTTATGAATTAGGCTATAACCTAACCTTCACTGAGATACCTTCAAGTCTATAGACTTGAAGGTGTCTCAGTGAAGGTCTAAATTAGCCGAATATCACGGCGTACCGTGGCCTTGTGCAAGAATCGATTTTGGACTACTTGAAGTATTTTAAAATGGAGTAGCCGAAGGTCACTGCGGCATATGTCATGATAGGGTGGATTCACATTTTGTAAAGTATCACCTTTTTACTGAGAGATATTTCACTTTTCGCACAGAATATGAGAGGGGTAAGGCGATTGGTCACCTTGGGGATGAACTTGGTGCGGTTTCTCACTTTCGAAATATAAGTGAAGACAAGTAATCAGTTTAAAAACAAAGAAACCCGACTGCAATTTCTTAAGCGTCCTATAATCTTAATATGTCTTTGTAGAATTTAATAACAAATGACACTTCGTATGATTATATCCTACATATCTCCAACGAATCCAGTGACACTGCATTTATCCGTATATTTATTCATCAAGTTCTGATTGTTTTAAATCGGAAATCGTTTATCGCGACATATAGCTGCCGCAAATTTTTGATATTTTGTGTACTCTTTGTCACTTTTGTGTTCAAGACGATACCAATGACACCTCATTTATCAAAATCCATAGTGAGAGGCAAAAGAACAGACATACATACATCCGAAAAACATTATCCTCCTCGGGCAGTCGGTTAAAAAATAGACGTCTCTCATGGATTTCTCCCAAGTAACGGGCTGACTTCACCCATGAGATTGGTTAGCCAAAGAAGACTCTTGTGGATAAGGTGTTTCTTCGAGAAAATAATACTTCTGTATTTTTTGTTGGATTGACTTCTACCACTTACGGAACCAGAAACTTTAGGTATCGAGAGCGGCTTGCAGCTTTATACGCAACCGGTCAGAGTTCTTATCGGATGCGTATAAAGCTGTGTTTACCACGAAAAGGGCTAGTTCAATTTGATGAGTCCGAGGGGTATCGTTGGTATACAGCGTGATTAGAAGATGCGCGAGGATAGAGCCTTGAGAGACTCCGTTTCTGATTGGGCCTGAGGTCTAAAAGAGTACCTCCCAAGTGTTAGCGGAAGCTTCAATTGTGGAGATAATCTCGCAAGATGAGCACGAGTCTGTTAGCACTCCGAGCCAGGAAAGCTTCTATATGAAGCCATTGTTCCATATTTCATTAAAAGCTTTCGCTACATCGAGGAAGAATGTACCTGTATCTGTTGGTCAGATAGCATGCCTTTCGGATAGAATATACTCCGTGATGACGGATTTCCGTGAACATCTGCATCTGCTCTTTTTTATACACTCTGGGGGTGTCACGCAAAAGACTACGTGGGGTCGGGGTATCCCGTGTCGTTTCTTTCACTCAATTTGAACCTTATCTACTCAAGTTGTGGGGCTCCGTATCACAAGCCGTTGACTTTAGGCTTTTGTGTTTTTAAGTGCTATACATTTTTACCTAATAGTTTACCTATAATGTTCTGTAGCCATGTTTTTCTATCAACAAAAAAGAAACAAAAAAACTCTACATTGAGATTTATATCTTACCTACCCACACGATTTAAATTACACGGTAGATGGATATGTAACCTCTATCTAAAAATTTGACTTACCTGCAGACAAACTAGATACCTACTCACATATTGTATAGATGCCTTCCAATCCACCCTATTTGACTTTGGTTGTCTGATAAGGGCTCAAATTTAGGGTTCCGAGTCCATTGAAAATGTAATTTCCACCCTTAGGATATCTTTAAATTTATTTTTTGCAAGTAAAATTGTGAAGAAATCCAACTGATAAAATTCTATGGTTTTCGGGAAAAACTGCAGGCCTATGCAGAATTAATAATGATAAATGAAGCGATTGAATTTTTAACAAAAATAAAGGTATTTATCGTTCTTTAGAATAACATGTAACATATTGATTGCAGATATTTTATAAGAAATTAAAAGTCCAATACGAAATTTCATCACATATTTTTGGGTTATAAATCACCATTTAAAAAAAAGGGTGGGATTATTTAGTAAAATTTATATGGAACACCCTTGAAGCATATCCTACCTATAAAAATAATAATCATTAAAATCGGTTTGCAATTAGCGAATATATCGAGTAACAAACACAAAAGACATAAAGAATTAAGAACCTCCTCCTTTTTTAAAGACGGTTGATAATAATTGAATCGCGATATTCGCAATCCATTTGCAGTACCAAGTTTACGGTTTCTGTTCTGCAGGTACTCTATCAGATCTTCACGTGCTTACGTTATTTGTTCATTCGGTATGACACTCTTACAAATAATTATCAGGTAACAAGCATACACCATAAAAATTATATATGCAGTCGAATTGAGAACCTTCTCCTTTTTTGAAGTATGTTAAAAAATAATCTCAGGCCCGTATATCAGAAATATGACTGAATTAAAAAACGGAATTTAATTTATCATAGGTAGATTATTTCCATTGAAATAAACTCTGTCAATTCATGCTTGTATTTTAGATTTTTCTAGAATACGGGCCTAAAACTTACATACTCGTATCCTTTGAACTTAGTAATCGTTCACCCCAAGCAGCGCAATGCGTATAACTAAGCGGTTTTAGATCTGCAAATCTTTTTAAATCACAAAAGCCAGTCGTCGAGATCGCAGTAGGAAGAGGAAAAGAAAATATCCTGTTGGAACAGCGCAGATGCTCGGATTTGGCGGCAAGTTTCCAGCAAATCCGAAATGAAAACACACCCCGGATGTAGGCCATCCTGTCTTCGCCACAAGATAAATTCAAAAAGGATTCCATTCCCGCCACATACGCATTACCGACTCAATAAAGATTAAAACTTCATTTAAGGGAAAGGTTTAAAACTTTCCGGTAAACGACGTTTATCCCTATTAATTACGGATATTAACACGACAAAAATACCGCTTGCTCACTCGAAGAGCATTTCAAAGATCGCTTTTAGCCCTAGGTTACCTTATTAATATTTCCAACTTTAGTAGGTAATGCTGTTGAGGTTATTATTGTAACAATTTGACCTTTATTACCCCGTGATTAGGTTCAAGTGTGGATTAAGTGGAGGTCCGTCCGTCCCGCATCCGGGTCGCCCCATTTAGAAGCATTTAGGTTTACGGTAACTTAGTGACCGTGGAAGATTACATATTGCTTGGTAATTAAATGGATCTTTACATACTTTATTATATTTGTGTAACAGTCACCTTGTTAGAATACCTACCTAAGTATAATATTGCATTTTTAAATGCTGTTTCTGATTGTACCACAGTTTGACTTATTTTAACTTTGTTCAATTTGGCATTAATGTTTCGAAGTCTGCTTTATACATTTTCAATACTCGCCCAATGGGTGGGCCACCTATTGCCCATCAATTAGCTTCACGCAAATAAGCTCATGCCATTCATTTTCTCGTTAGTGAACTTTCTCGAAGTTTGGAATACCAACACCAGTGGGATGGCCATAAAGCTTGATGAAGGCGGGAAGTTCTGAAATTCAGTTCTTTTGTTTCTGATGCTAACGGTAATTTATAGTTTTCGACTAGCTTCTGCCCATGGCTTCGCCCACGTGGTCCCGGATAAAAAGTAGCCTATGTGTTATTCTGATGTATAAGCTATTTTACTGTAAAGTTTCATTAAAATCCGGTCATTAGTTTTTACGTGAAAGAGTAACAAACATCCATCCTCACAAACTTTCGCGTTTATAATATAAGTAGGAAGTAGGATAGGATTAGCATTAATGATTGTAGAAAGTCACATAATGATGGTTTTCTATTGGGTATTGGGTACACCTCGTCTGATGGTAAGCGCAGTTGTACCTTATGTTAAATACTCTCACCCAGTAGATTCTTATTATATCTTAGTCCTATTCAAATTATCTGCATCTGTAGGCTACTTCAGATATTATCATTTAATACAAAAACAGAGACCAGCAGGACAGGATTGGATTGCAGGATTGGATAAATCAGTTTTTGATATTAGATTACTGAACTATATAATACAAGTTGTTGCCCGTAAAACTATGTCCACCAACTTTTGAATGAATCGAATCAAGGATTACAATTTATACAAAGTTTAGAACTCAATTGCATACCCCAAAAGGTAGTTTTGAAAAAATATAAAATACGTGTTTCATTATTTACTTTAAAGTTTATTTGTACAGAGTTTTGAGCGAATCAAACATTTTTTTTTATAGAAACTTTACTGCTCTATTGAAAAATTAGATTAGCCTATGTGTTATTCCCGATCCTAAACTATCTACATTCCAAATTTCATCAAAATCGGTTTGGTAGTGTGTGAATGTTTGTTACCACGTATCTCCGTAATACGTGGTAACAAAAATTCACACACACACACAGACTTTCGCATTTATTATATTAGTAGGATTTAGCTTGTAATTGTATAGAAACGTAGTACCTACCTAGCTAATATAGGTAATACACTGGCTTTTAAGTTACACCATAACCATTATTTTGTAATCGATATCCACTGGGTGAACTGGTTTCGTGGAACCACTGGTCATTAGGATTACTTCCGATACTATGTAGGTAACTGTAAACATTACTTACTATTCAAAGCGACAAGGTGGATATTAGTTCGATTTATTGTATTCTTATTATTATCAATATAATTATTATTTGAAAAATACTAGTTACGCATTGATGTATTTAGGTCGTTATTACGTATGTACCTACGTATGATTAAATCCAAATAATTTAATATCCGATTACTGTACAATTTATTTTCTTACAAAAACATCGTGTAATTGGCTCGTACACCTCATTTAACACGATTCGTAAAAGCAATCGCAAAATGGAATACAATTACCTTTGATTAACTTCAATCAAACATGTAGGTACGATGATTGTTGGTACCTTGAATTTATTGCTGTGAGTTTTCCAAATACAAACAAACAAGCTTTCAAAAGCCTTCGTCTATTTGATCGGAAAAATGTTACATGTTCAACCTTAACTTGTGTTGCTTCAATAATTAAAGGTACACCTGAAAATAACTATACCCAATAGCTAGTAAATGTAATGATTAAACCCCAACACACCCGAATTTGATTTTAAAACAAATAAGAAACCAATCTTATTAATATTTTGTACAAAATGGAACTTTTTAAAAGGTTTCAACCTATATAACAATATAAATTATAATTATTATGATTAAGGAGAAGAGCTAAAACATACATGTACCTGTCTGCTTTTATTTTATACGTATTATCTATTTTTTGAATCTCTGAGCTCAGTGTAATTTGTAGAGCTTTTGATACTTACGAGTAATAAAGTCCAAAAGTTAATACATAGAATCAGCGAGATAATTAAAACTTTTCGTTTGAGACTGACTGAAATGATGTTATCTTAAATTTGTTTTGGACGTTGTGAAATTTGTTAATAGCTTTTTGTTCGCCATCGTGAAACATTCGTTGTTCTGATTATCCTGAAAGAAAAACAAAACGCGCTGTAAAAATGGCGCACTCCATCAAATAGGTATAGTAAAAAAAGTCAGCTGTGTAACAAGGAAAGACGGTTCGTAAAATGATGACCGTCGCGAGTGCCTCTTGAAACAAACGGCGTTATCAAATCACTGCACCCGAGTTAAAGTGCCGGTAAAATAGAAGGGGGCACTTATTACCCCTCCCCTCCCAACAACCCCCAAGAAAAGGGGCGAACTTTAAACCAGCTTTACCCAAAACTGCGTGAGTAAAGCAAGAAATTCGTTTGGAGCAGTTTCAACTTTAATAACTATTTGTTGGTGTAGGTGTTTAGAGGAAGCCATTTTAGCATAATGACGACTGAAGTTGTCGAAGAAAAATTACAACAGCACCGATTAAGTTCTATTCGTTCGTTCGTTCGTTCATATGAGTTAGTAGCCAACTCTGATGCCCAAGTTTTAAGGCCGATCGAAGGCCTCTGACTGTTAATATTCAATAGGACCGACATTTTAACGTGCCCTCTAAAGCACAAAAGCGCTTAGTTAGTGATCATAACATCAACTGCGACGTTTAACTTGTCTTGAAAGGTTTATTTTAAAGCTTTTTTATTAATGTGCATCTGCACTAAAAGACAGCTCTTGAGTTCAAGCTTCATAAAATATTTGTATGAAAAAGTGCTTGAAAATACGAATGTCAGGTATCACGTTTCAGTCAAGATGTAAAACTTCCTTCCTAATTTTATCGAAAACCTTGCCAAAGATCGTGTTTGCTAGCACTTGAATCTGAGATCCATTGTCATTGAAATTGGAAATTAGAATTAAATTTATTCTTGGTCGATCCTCGTCATTTCGGTACGAATGCTATTCCAGAATATTACAATCTCTTTTGCATATTGTACGGAATAAAAAAAACTAGGAACCGAGTGAAAATACTAACGGTCAAGTTAACTCGCTTTTAATGTTTGAATATTTATATACCTTACATGCGAGATTTTTATAGCATAGGATGTGTAGTCATTATACTTTTGTTGCTGCTTTTTTTCACTTATGTGATGTTACCATATAGTCTAATTACTAAAAAATAATAATTTGTATCTAATTTTCGTGGGTAGATAACGTAAAACTAGTTTTCTAATAGGTATTTAGAGTTTAAATAAATTTTGAACTTGAATAAATGTGTAATTAAATGCTCAGTATCTATGTCCAAGGCGTGATTATTGCTCTTCTAATGAGAAGAGGTTCGCTGGACTATCTGCCAATTCCATCATTACATAAACGTACCTACTAATTTAATTTAAAACGACATCCACATAAAATGCTACGTTTAAAAATTTCATTTGCTCTGCATATTTGGGATAATATTGCCGTGTAAAATGGTTAATTCCGATCGATAGTTATCGAATCACTGGACTTTGACGCGCCTGGAGTAGAGACGAAATGAGAGAAGTAGGGTTGGGGTGGGAGCATTATGACTTGGAACCAGTTTTGAGATTTTCAAACGGTTTGAATTCCCAGAAATAAGTTTCAACATTCTTTAGTTCTTTGATTTGGTCGTAAAGTAAATAAATATGAATGAAGCACATCTTATTTTGTTGCACAAAGAAAAACTACTGGGCGTTTTAGAGTACCAAAGTGAAATGGCGATAGCAACACCCTTATACCGTCGTATTAGTTTCAGTCCGCAGTTCCTACTGTACCAACTAAAATTGGTACGACGGTTTTTAATGAAAGTATAGGATCTAATTTGAGGTAACTTAGAAAACATGATATAGCATGTCATAACATATTTTGAGCACTCTATTCTCATTGTATGACTAGATTAATCCACATAACCATTGAGTCAAATGCCACTCAATACGATAATTATTTCCTCATCAAAAGTAACATTCATTTAATTTATATCCTTTACCAATCTGACAGAAATTTCATTGAAATAAATTGAGAGACGATTTACCTGGAACGCAAACCGTAGAACTATAACAGCTCTACGGAAATTTGAGAGGAAAATTTTTCCATTGTTCTTCACGCCCCGCCGCCGTATGGCTGAGGCGTTTGAATATTTTATGTTCGATAATTTATTGCATGATTTAGTACAAGGGACTACGGATGCCTACAAGAGTCTTCTCAGCCTATACGATTGCAACGGCTTACGCAGTTTTTGTTGATTTTCTTATCATAGCAATCTCTTAGTATATAAATAGTGTACTTTATTTTTATGGGATTCTTCAGACTTCTGTTGAATCTGAGTACAAAATATCGCTTGGTTGTAAATTTATTTTTATCATCAACACAATACTGACTTCCACCCCCATCCACTGACTTCCCGCAACCTTTAAAATGTCATCGATTACAATTCACTAATGGTGCGGGGCCTTCCTACACTGCGTCGCCTGGTTCATGGTCACCATTCGAAAACATCTTTTCACCATCTTTTCCAGCGAATGTTAGTTTTGCGAGCTAAATGGTGTACCCATTGCCACATCAACTTGATAATTAAAACAACGTAAAAGGTTTGATTTTTCTTAGGATTTCTTCGTTTCGTTTTTATAGCGAGTTCAGCTTTCACGCTGCACTAGTTTTCTATTATTTATGATTACTGTATTATTCAATTTCCTAACATTCGTTTTTTTTTATTCAAATAATGTACTAATTGATGTCGCATGCCCTTTTAACCATAAAATTGTTCTCTAGAATAGTCCACAAGGTATTTAGCATCCAACATTACTCAAACTTCTATTGTTAGGCCATAATTGAGGTAGATTTAGACCTAATGGGAGGACCACGATAAGCAGCGAAACATATTTCTCTGTCCACTATCTGGCTTGCCGTAATAACACCATTTGTGCGGAACACCTATTTAATAGCAGCCTTTATAGGAAATGGGCTAACGAATAAAGTCGGCCGTCTTGACGTAAATCCTTGGAGAACCAATAATTCAAGTTTATGGAGTTTCGGGACTTTTCTTGGTATATAATTTAGAACATGTTCAAGTTGTAGATCCATTTTGTTTAACTTCTTGAAATTCATTGCGGTTTGTGTAGTTGTAGCGTAGTTTGTGCGCTCTTGTAGAACGCTGATAAATTAGTATGAATAGCGTCGTAAGTCGTCCGTTTTTGCTCATTTCTTCTTTCTCAGCGGATATAAATATTGATACAGTTAAAAAAATTATCAAACCATGATAGTTTCAAAAGTTATAGTTAAAATAATTAAAGAAAATATTATCATCATCAAAATAGTAGACATCACTTACTGAATAATGAATTATTCACAAGTAGCTGTTATTTATCAAACATTTATCGGATTCAAAGCCAAATTTAGTGAGAATATGTACCTTGAAAACGTTTCAGCGAGGTCATGAATTATTAAATGTTTACCTATTTAGTTATAAATTTACCCCTCCAAGCTACGCACCTTACCGCTGATTTTATTAAATTCGTTATCAAAAACCGATTTGGGTTACCGTGTCATGAAAATGAAAGCCAATATTTTCTTCCATTAGGGGTGACATGTTAAATACAGGGTGTACGTATAACTTATCGCTAGACATCAAGAATGGTTTTGTAAACTTTGTCAATGACACCGTCAGATCCTTTGTTGGGGAGCTTAGCTATGCTTCGATCACAATAAAACTTCAGACTACAAGAACTATCTAAGTTAAAACTAGTCTACACTTTGGGATCTGGACCTGGAACTTTGGATCAACACAACTTCATGTACTACCTAATATTAATTTCCTAATGGGTCCAAAATAATATTACCTTAATATTGTACTTATTTTTTATGTATTGTACCTCTTTATAATATTAGTATAGATAAATATATATATGTGTACCTATTCTCTGTGGTACCTCCTTAAAAAGCTAGGTACATCAAACTTTCTCTCTGGCAAAATTTCACAGCGGTTAGTATAGATATACTATAGATACATAGATACTAATACAGAGATAGGTAAGAACTTGAGATACATTTCACAGTCACATTTGCAATACAAGCGCATTCCTAGAAAATCCATACTTAATATTATAAATAATATAACTCTGTCTGGCTGATAAGTTTTCACGCATAAACCGCTGAACCAATGTTGATGAATTTTGGTATAGAATTAGATACAAAATAGTACAAAACATATTGAAGTTACAATATCTGTGAATGTATCATCTAGTTATGGCCCAATTTTGCCGATATATGTATTAGTTGCTCGCATATTGAACCTTAGCTGAGGTCAATTAAGCCCATTTTATGTTCAGAGTCCATTTGAAGTGATACAGGCATTCTGCCGTTTTACATTCGGATCGGCTCATTTCCTTCCCGGGGCAGCCATTAGCAATACAAACAGGACATGAGTTTCGGTGACACCTGCGCCTTAACGTACTCAGAAACCCTTCCGGGCACGATGTCACGTATCTTGTTTCCAAGATAATTTATTATGTTTGGTTGTCCCAATGTATGTACAAAAAATAAGGGCCACAATTAAAATATGGACCACAAATTACCAACGTTGCCAACGAGAACAGTGGTAATTCTTCGTTGACAACATTGACATAGTTATTTTCAATGATTTCCAGGCACTATATTTGCAGGCACTATAAGTTCACTTATGCTTCGTTACTTAGGTATACATACCTAAGAAAATAAAGTGTCACATTATTTTTGGATTTTAAAACAACACCCCAGTTACGGGAGGGGTAGTATCCTCAATATTTGAAAAAAAAAAGAATTTATTTTTTAGAGTTCCGAAGCTAAATGGCAACAAACCATAAGGGGTTTGTTGCCATTTAGCCTGCGGCCAGTACGAGCGAAAATGCGTATATACTTTCGTCATGTCCGTCTGTCGGTATTTTTTTGCACTATTCCACTTTGTGTCTTTTTTTGGTAAGAACTATCAACGAAAATTAATTTGACCAATTTAAAATTATAACTTTAGGAGATATGTGGCCATTTGAGTCACGTTTTGGACAGTTTTATTCATATAGCACCTAGAAAGAACAAGAAAAAGAATAATCTTGGCTTATTTGCGCATACTCTTATATATGTTGTTTTGTAAAAGACCCATATAGTCTACGTAGATACATTTCACAGTCACATTTCCAATACAAGCGCATTCCTAGAGAATCCACACTTAATATTATAAATAAAAATATAACTCTGTCTGTCTGTCTGTCTGATACGTTTTCACGCATAAACCGCTGAAATAATGTTGAATCGTATAGAAATAGACTGTGGAGAAGAACATGGGCTACTTTTTGTTGCGAAAATTAAACTGAAATATAAAAGTTTTTAAAAAGGAAACTAATCATTTTTCAAGTTAGGGATACTTTTGGTTAGAAATAAATAATGATTTTGACCAATTAAGGCAATTTTTTTAAAAGTAGTTAGATAACTTTTTATTGTACACCACAATATGTTGCTTACAAACTCAAACAGAGCAAATTACAAGCAAATCGCGGGAGTACAATGGGCCTACCACCTTTCTATCTACCTTTTTATAAATATCTATGTACCTATCTATAGTCTATCTATACTAACTGCTAACTCATTTTGCCAGAGAGAAAGTTTGCATCATGTATATACCAAGCTTTATAAAAAAGTACCATAGAGAATAGATATACAGAGATATTTTTATCTATACTAATATTATAAAGAGGTACTGTTTGTAAGTTTGTATGTAGAGGGTAATATCTAAAACTACTCATCCTTAGGCCTTATTTTATCAAACATTTCGTTATAGTTACATAAAATTGGCATGTCAAAGTATACATAATCATGTTCTTAATATAGAAATGTCAAAGTGTACATAAGTTAGAAGAAGTGTAGAAGAACACATTCAGAACTTCTGGGAACAAACGAAATTTCCTCATCCCATGGCACAAAATTACCAGAAAATCCGTAAGGAGAAATCATAAAATACATAGCTAGTTTGTATGCCCCAGTGACCTAGCCTCGTACTTCAGCGTTTATTCAAAGACATGTGCCAGTACGTGGGAAGGCTCCGACACCCGACCTCCATCAGAATTTCCTTACCAAATTTCCTTCGAGACTTGAAAACTGAGACATTTTCCGAAGCCGTGTGATGCAACTTGAAGCTTCAGTATGGATAAAGATGTCTTTGGAGTTAAGCTTGGATAAAAGGTATTTGAGGAGCTTGTTAACTATACTGCGAGGAAACAAATAAGTAAGTTGCATTATGGGAACATAATTTACCTTTATATCATACAGTACGTTTGCTTTATCTCTTGATGCAACATTTCGTGTACTATAGATGGGTTAATGTATACATCTAAGGCATGAAAATAAACCTACTATTTAAGAAGACGAGCTAAATAACACGTTTTCGCTCTAACAAAAACATATTAAAGAATTTATGTTTACTTACAAGTTTAACGACCAAAAAAACTAGTGCAAAAACTTAAGAAGAAAAATCTCACACGTCTTACGTAACATTTATGAAAACTTCAGCATAATATTGACCCCGTGCGTTGTTCAGACCCCGAGATAGTAAATCATTTTAATAATTGATCCCACTTGAAATATTCATGAAGTTCCAGCTGAAGGTCCCAAAAAAAACCGGATGAAAAATGGCTTCTGCTCATATTTTAATACATTTGCCCGTTTCTTTGAAATAAAATTTGGCTTTGTTTAATGTTTCGATTTCCACTTCTGCATAATTTATTGGTACATTTATTTCAACTTTCTTTTCCGTTATTTTTCAGGTAAGCAGCACTGGATGATCATTCTGATAAACGCATCGTTAGCTGTGAGTGTTCTTATTGAGGAAATACAACCTACACCAACAAATTAATTTAGGGCGACATGTTGAAGCGACGTAAGTTTTTTTTTTTAAATTATACTTATTTAACATCTCTGTAAAAGAAAACTACCTAAGAGATCATTGGATTTGCTTGGATGCACTATACACCCGTGCGAGACTCTGCTCGTGTTCTCGAGTTCTTCTGTGTTCCTCCTTAATTTTGATACTGAGTTAAATTGCGTAGGTGTAATTGTAATTGTAGTTGGTAGGTTAACGTGCCATACCTCTGCCTGCGCTGCAGCAGGTGTACCTACCTATAGGTACATGCTCACCAAGCCAGTCTAATAAGAGCTAGGAGGGATGTGATAAAATGTTGTGTCATCGTGTACGGCATTTCGCTTGCAAATTGGTCGTCGAAGAGATATCGCTTTGCGCCGGCATCCACGACATTAGCATATCGATAACCTTGTGCAAAGCGTAGAGCTACAATGATGGACTCAATTTCAGCAAAGAAAGAAAAAAGTAGGTAGTATGCATTTAAAGTAAAAGTGCAATATTATTTGCCACTTTTTTTGTGAAAAGAACATTTCCATACACATATCTAAGAGAAAAGACACCCTCGATATTGTTATATAAATAAACACTAACAACTTTTTGGCATTGGGGTATCTTGCATCAGGGTTCATGTGGCTTGGTTCTAAAAAGCTACAAAAAGGTAAGGTTCTATTTTCGTGAAAATGGCTTGATATTTTTATACCATTTCTCCAAATCTGCTGCGTTCTATTTGAAGAACTCTCTAAGATTATGAATAGTTAAGATAATATTGCTAAGAAACGCTTTGTTTCATCATAACTAAGAACCGCAGTATACCGGACCAAAAATCTATAATGTAGTGGAGGTACGAGTAGTTTATAAGTCTGTATTGTGTGAAAATATATTCATTACTTGTGGGAAGCTATGTTTTCTAGTAGGTACGATATTCCACGGGAATATGTACCATCCAGTATCGGCAAACCAACTTCAATTTACATGACTTTATTCGGCTGAATAGTTTTGCTATTCAGTGAGCCCAGTCACAATAGTCGTAGATATCATATTGTTTTTCTTTCGCAAATAAAGGCATATTTTATTGTAAATAAAATATTTTTGCCTGACCTAGAATGTAGCTCGAACCCATTTGCTTATCTAACCTTTCGTGATATGCCCCTATTTGTTTGCGAGTCTTTGGTTGGAGGTATATTACATCACAAGATCTGGTTATGACGTTTACGAAATTGCAGTGAGGTTCAAATCAGAGTCTGGGATGTGTCTTGCGTAGTGCGTTCTGTACTAGCTATTTACCTATTCGTAAAACTAAGGCTAAAATTTGATTGTAACAAACGGCCAGACAACAACAGATAGATAGATAGAAAATGTATTATTGCACAAGATAAAATAAGTATCTACGTAAGCGAACTTAATGCTTATTAGCATTTTCTTCCAGTTAACCTTTGTTACACCCGACAATACCCACATTTATACTGACGAACATGACAAAATTTTACATGGGTTCTGTTTTTCTTTTACTGCACCCTAAAATGTCAGTAGCCTCCAGTCTGAACTCGTTTGCTACCGTAAGAAGTATTTACTGCATAAGGTGCACGTATTTACAAAGTGACGTTTACATGGCAGGTATTCAAGCGGGATTGTGCCGCACCGCTATGAAAAGACCGCCGGACACTCCATTCATGCATATCGCAGGCAACTTTGTAGGGAACCGGCGCATATGTTACGTGGTGCATCACATTTTATTTAAGAAAATACTTTGTTAAAACATTTTTCTGTATCATGCTGAATAATAATTGTTAGGGGTGTCCATTTTTTTCAGAATGTCAGATTGTAATATACTTAGGTTGATTAATTATGGCGCAAGTTCTATCTTAAAAAGTTCATTAGTTAAGAGAAATAGCACGAATCTGGTATTAAGAATATAACCATGATTAAGTCTTTTAAATTGTCATTATCATAAACAGCCTATCGAAGTCATCTACCTTAAGAGTGCAATTACGAATGATCTGTTCCCTGTGGCATTAACGACGCCATGGAATACAATAATCTTTTTTTATTGTTTTTTATTTGGTTCTTACAATAAAATAAAATCAAAATACACTCCTTAACTAGTGTGACAATCTCTGTGGCGTAACCACTGCGCTAGAAGATTGAGATGCAGAAGGTTGCGATGCCGATTCTTACCGCGGGACAAATAATATATATAAAGTAGTATATCGATCATGTAGCTCCCATAACACAAGCTTTGTTTACTTTGGGGCTAGTATGCTGTATGTTTTATTTTGCTTTTAAAAAAGGTCCAGTATTATTATCAGTGTCTAATCTACTATATTTCCCCAGACTATGTATCATTTTCGTATCTTGTCAAGCCATCACTTTTCATTCACCCCTTCAAGCATTTTTGGTGTATTTGCAGGAGTCAATTGTCCGGGCTTCCTCGACTGTGGAGTGCGATAAAACATGAAATAGGATGAAATATACCAACGGAGTCCGAGCGTCCGTCAACGTAACTACTCGTAAAAAGGTCCTTTTCTAACAGTGTCACTGGTGTTTGTATGTTTAACCTTCGGATAAACAGCGGTGGGTACGTGTATACAAACAAAAAATACAATAATAGTACAAATTTTAATATTATATGATACATAAATAGGTACATAGTATAAGTATATACATACTAACTTCTGCCCACGGCTTCGCGTAGTACCCAGATAAAAAGTAGCCAACGTGTTATTCTGATATATAAGCTACAAAAACGTGAACTGTGAAGAAAAGAACTGTGTAAAGAAATATCGTTTATTTCTTTACATGCAAATTTGCTACATTGCTACAGTACACCGAAGTGATTGGATGAGCCCAATTTTTTGCATTTCATGTAAACGCTGTGCTGGTATACTCAAAATATTTATTTATGACCGTATTTACACCAGTTATTTTGGTATTTGGCAATTATAACATTGCACACGCAAAGGCTATGGAGGTTTCAGTGGCGCATCCATAGAATCCCAGCGTGCAACTGAGAAAATAAAATATATTGGACCAAGTGGACATCCATAGATAAAAGTTATGACTTTAAAATATATAATGTACATGACTCCATCATTTGTAGCCACTGTGTGCCTAACGGTATGTTTAACTGTAACAGAATCAGTGGCTGGTAACAAGATTTTTACAATTTATTTGAAATTCTCACACAATATTTTATTGGTGGGAAATTATCCTTTGCACTGTATGATCAAAAAAGCTTATTTCAAATTTTTATTCCACGATAAAGCGTAAATACTTGCCAATGATGATGATCATACATCATGAAATGATGTTGATTGTCTCGGGAATCGTCCCGGGGTGGGGGGGGGGGGGGGGGGCGTTGATCGGGGTGGTGATGCCTCAATGAGAATTATGGGAATGGGGAATCGGTCTGTATTCTACTGCGGATAGTGAATTTGATTATTGGAACATCATTCGTATTATGGGACCAATTTTATAATCACGTAAGTCTAAACAAAAGCTAACTATAGTCCAAATGTACGATCAATTAAATATTGTAATAATTTATTTCTTACGCTACTTTACATATGACGATACAGAAAAAATGATGACAAATTAATGTCAGCTAATTAGCCCAAACAAACAATAAACACACACACAAATACACACACTATCAAGTACTACTTAACCACACCCATCACGTACTCATAAGTTCCATCACAAACTTATAATTGTGAGATGATATAAAGTAGTACCAACAATATAATACTTGTGTCCAAATAATCGGTTCTGTCTGTTATTTTATCTACTTGCTTCTAAGAAGTAAAATTTGATATCATCCAATCCAAATTTCTGTTACTAAAATAAGGTCGTACTCGACAAAAGTAGTAGTAATTTCGCAGGTTTTCCCGATCTACGAAGTATTCATACATATTAAATGAGAAAGTTCTCTCTCGGAACCCTTTCCCTATTAACCTAGTTCCTTATCGTACACAAACATTCTAATAACGTTGATTATTTTCCTCAAGCTCTTATCTCCTCTGTTCGCGACATAATATTGATGTCAGCAGATGTAAGGGCATGTTCGACTCGTGACGTCATTATCTTGATTCGTGATTGCTTATGTAGGGCAGAAGTCCAGGGGATTGGAACAAAAGCTAACTATAGTCCAAATGTACGATCAATTAAATATTGTAATAATTTATTTCTTACGCTACTTTACATATGACGATACAGAAAAAATGATGACAAATTAATGTCAGCTAATTAGCCCAAACAAACAATAAACACACACACAAATACACACACTATCAAGTACTACTTAACCACACCCATCACGTACTCATAAGTTCCATCACAAACTTATAATTGTGAGATGATATAAAGTAGTACCAACAATATAATACTTGTGTCCAAATAATCGGTTCTGTCTGTTATTTTATCTACTTGCTTCTAAGAAGTAAAATTTGATATCATCCAATCCAAATTTCTGTTACTAAAATAAGGTCGTACTCGACAAAAGTAGTAGTAATTTCGCAGGTTTTCCCGATCTACGAAGTATTCATACATATTAAATGAGAAAGTTCTCTCTCGGAACCCTTTCCCTATTAACCTAGTTCCTTATCGTACACAAACATTCTAATAACGTTGATTATTTTCCTCAAGCTCTTATCTCCTCTGTTCGCGACATAATATTGATGTCAGCAGATGTAAGGGCATGTTCGACTCGTGACGTCATTATCTTGATTCGTGATTGCTTATGTAGGGCAGAAGTCCAGGGGATTGGAACAAAAGCTAACTATAGTCCAAATGTACGATCAATTAAATATTGTAATAATTTATTTCTTACGCTACTTTACATATGACGATACAGAAAAAATGATGACAAATTAATGTCAGCTAATTAGCCCAAACAAACAATAAACACACACACAAATACACACACTATCAAGTACTACTTAACCACACCCATCACGTACTCATAAGTTCCATCACAAACTTATAATTGTGAGATGATATAAAGTAGTACCAACAATATAATACTTGTGTCCAAATAATCGGTTCTGTCTGTTATTTTATCTACTTGCTTCTAAGAAGTAAAATTTGATATCATCCAATCCAAATTTCTGTTACTAAAATAAGGTCGTACTCGACAAAAGTAGTAGTAATTTCGCAGGTTTTCCCGATCTACGAAGTATTCATACATATTAAATGAGAAAGTTCTCTCTCGGAACCCTTTCCCTATTAACCTAGTTCCTTATCGTACACAAACATTCTAATAACGTTGATTATTTTCCTCAAGCTCTTATCTCCTCTGTTCGCGACATAATATTGATGTCAGCAGATGTAAGGGCATGTTCGACTCGTGACGTCATTATCTTGATTCGTGATTGCTTATGTAGGGCAGAAGTCCAGGGGATTGGAACAAAAGCTAACTATAGTCCAAATGTACGATCAATTAAATATTGTAATAATTTATTTCTTACGCTACTTTACATATGACGATACAGAAAAAATGATGACAAATTAATGTCAGCTAATTAGCCCAAACAAACAATAAACACACACACAAATACACACACTATCAAGTACTACTTAACCACACCCATCACGTACTCATAAGTTCCATCACAAACTTATAATTGTGAGATGATATAAAGTAGTACCAACAATATAATACTTGTGTCCAAATAATCGGTTCTGTCTGTTATTTTATCTACTTGCTTCTAAGAAGTAAAATTTGATATCATCCAATCCAAATTTCTGTTACTAAAATAAGGTCGTACTCGACAAAAGTAGTAGTAATTTCGCAGGTTTTCCCGATCTACGAAGTATTCATACATATTAAATGAGAAAGTTCTCTCTCGGAACCCTTTCCCTATTAACCTAGTTCCTTATCGTACACAAACATTCTAATAACGTTGATTATTTTCCTCAAGCTCTTATCTCCTCTGTTCGCGACATAATATTGATGTCAGCAGATGTAAGGGCATGTTCGACTCGTGACGTCATTATCTTGATTCGTGATTGCTTATGTAGGGCAGAAGTCCAGGGGATTGGATCCTGCATTTGTAAGTGTACTTTATCGTGCTGTTTGCAATACATGAATTATTATTATTATTATTATCGTCTGGGGAAATACTACGATCATACCTATTT
Organism: Perizoma flavofasciatum; assembly: GCA_958496245.1. Lineage (NCBI taxonomy): Eukaryota > Metazoa > Arthropoda > Insecta > Lepidoptera > Geometridae > Perizoma > Perizoma flavofasciatum. The sequence continues at coordinate 6,832,742 of OY292433.1, forward strand.
CTACCGATAAGCAGTAAGTAGCGGGTTTGAAGCGCCTGAGAAATTTCAGGCATATGAGATGTGTCCCCCGTTATGTCTTCGGGTCCTATAATATTATGTAAATTTTATAGATGTTTTGTTATCTGTATGTACAATAAAAAATAAAAACCGAAGGGATGTGCACAATCAAAATATAAAAGGTCTAGCCCAATATATTTTTACTTAAATTATGCAAGCAAACCTTTATTATTAAAAGGTATTTTTATTAATGTGTTAGTGAATTTTCAAGCAGCCCTATACTCGTTATAGTTTTTTTTCGAGGGGAATTAAAGATGTGAGTATATTATTATCATCTTAGAAACTCATCGCTATCATGTCGCATACATACCTCCCCTGGGCTTCTGCACTGACATAGCCTGAAGCTCTGTCTCAAGGGAGCTAACATAAATGTTAACGGCGCCGACGGCGGCGTAGGCGCGTTGACAGTTTGTCATTTGCTAAAGGTTTCCTTTATTTGCGTGGATGTTATTGTCACAACGCTGCAATTGAATGTTTGGGTATTCGTTCAATGAATATTGGGCATGGAATTCCGATAATTACAAACGTCTTTTATCTAGTGCTCTGACCGGAATGACGTTAAATTATGCAAAGGGCTTCACTTTGATAGTGATTTGACTCCGCTTTTCTAGATGGCTGCTGTTTCATGTGTATTTATATAAATGAATGAAATAATTATTTAAAAAAAATAAAAAAATTTGGACATTTTCACACAGCATCATCTAGCCCCAAACTAAGCAGAGCTTGTATTATGGGAACTACATGACTGATATACTAGTTATATACTTTTTTTTGTAAATACATACATATTTTACATAGAAAACACCCAGACCCGAGACAAATATTTGAAGATACAAACATTTGTCCCGTGGCAGGAATTGAACCCGCAACCTTCTGCGTCTCAGGCGGGCCTTCGCCCACTGCGCCACAGAGGTCGTCAATTATATTTAGCCGAAAGATGACCGCGTATGACGTATTTTGCATTTTATACTGTTTATAAAGCTTTAAACGGTATTAGATTTTGATCTGCCAGCGGAAACGATGATGATTTTTCTATATAAAAATGTTTAGGATACTTTTACCTACATATGTACGTACAAAGATGTACAACGTGTGATAGCATTTTCAATTAGGGGCACAAACGCTAGCAGCAAAGAACTCTATTTTTGCTACGTGGCACTGAATAGGCCCTAATTTATAGCTTTTCTGATAATACATTATCTTCTGCATTATTCAAATGCAGTTCCGCAACGATCGTACATCTCGAGGGTATACGAAGTTCTCAATGGATATCTGTGTTGTTAATTTATTGCCGATTGGAGAGGGCGTTGAGTAACGGCCACTGTACAAAGAGTCAGACGTTTCTATTACCTTTTTAAAGTTGAATTTGGTTTTTGTTGACATCGCTATAAATTCTCTACTGATTATAAAGAGAAAAGCGAGTAAAAGATAACCATTTTCAAACAACAATTGTTTGCCAACCAGCAACCATTGCTTTGAAAAAATCCATACAACAAATATTTGTGTCGTTTGAATCGAAACCGCATGATTTTTATAATAAAATTAGAGATTGGTAATTCCATAAAAAAATAGCGTAACAGTTCCAAATAGTGATACGACTTCTACTCAATTTTAGTGTTGACTAAATGACTCGTTTAGCATCCCTCACCACACTTGTCGAAAACAAACTACAAAGCTGACTATAAAACCTCCCCTATATAATCCTTGACTCCACCAATCCAGAGTGATTGAACTAGACTCAAAATAAACTGCCCAAGACGTGTCACGTCATGCTATGTTAGGTTCCTGAAGTTGCATGTCTCATATCTACTAAAGTTATCAGCGGAAATCTTTCGAACAAATTTTCGCTGGCAGTTCTAAGTAAATGGTTGAAAACATAAAAACAAGATGGATAAACTCTTTGCTGCAAACCAAATAAAATACAAATACACATGTATTAATAAACTTACAAGGTACAGTGGACGGCCTTATCACCAAAACGATCTCTTCAGACAACCTTTGGATGGACAGGAAAAAAATAATGCATAAATGGATCAAAAGATGGCGGTGCACAAGTAACCTATTGCAGAATGTAATATAATTAACTTTACAATTATACATAGAAACAATATGAATATGAGATATTAAGTATGTAATGAGAAAACGATTAACTAGCAGCTTTGAGTCATGGAAAGGAAATGGTTTTATACAATAACTTTTAAAGTAGCAAGTGATTATGATAACATGGTACAACTTATAGCCTTCTATATCTTGGATATATAACGCTATAAGTTGGCCATAAGGCTTGGAATCGGTTCATATTCAAAGGTGCTTCTTGCCTTCCATTAGCAGGCTGAACATTTTACAATAGGTACTAGAGTAAAGACTCTGTTTCTAGGTCCATGTTTTCTTCTAATGCTGTAGTTAGGTTAGCGTGCTCACACCAATTTGCGTTGGCGCCTTATCGCCGAAGCTAATGTTCAGTGTAATGCCGCTTCCGACATGAAAACTGTTCCCTCATTGTTCCCTATACTGCCTCTTTAAAATACTGTGTGTGAATAAACAACGGTGGGTAGGAAGTAACTCGTTTCCGCTGTGTTTTGGATTAGGATTTTATGATGTTGCATTGTTTTCGTGTCGCTTTGTTTGCGAAATTAACTTGGAATGCAACCGTTGCAATAAACCGCCATCATACAAAAACGCACACGTTTTTGTATTTTTTTAGATATTCGAAACGTCTGAATTGGAATACTTGTATTCGGTATGTATGGGAATTGGTTTATATGTTAATTAACTTTCTAATTTCGTTCAGGATTTCAGCTATGCCTGTGAAAAAGAAGGCAAAAAATAATGCCACTGCAAGAACGTGAGCAAACTCACGTTCTTGCAGTGGCATTATTTTTTGCAAAAAGAACACATACAAAAAGGTAAAAAAAAGGTGCTTTATACAAAAAGGTTGATCCCCTGAAACCACAAATAGTTTCAGGGGATCAACCTTTTTGTATAAAGCTATGCCCGAAGTTTCAGTACATGATAAAGTCTAAAACAAGGATGAAAGAACTAAAGCGGACATAGCTCCTAAAACTAGCAAGCTAAAGTGGCAATGGGCAGGCCATATAGTTCGCAGAACCGACAACCGCTGGGGAAGAGAGGTTCTCGAATGTTGACCACTAGCCGGACGACGTAGTGTAGGAAGGTCTCTGAGACCTCTGCGATGTCATTGGGTAGGGCCGATGACATCTTAGAGGTTGCAGGAAGCCGGTGGATGGGGGTGGGTCAAGATCGTTCGTCGTAGTACTCTTTGGAGAGGCATATATCCAGTAGTGGACTTCTATAGGAAGTTTTTGATGATAGTGATTAAGATGAATATTTTTGTAGTAACCTTTATCAATGAGAGTGGCTTCGTGATACAATAGTACCTAGTTATCAACATGTCAGTGATGCTTATTAAATCTTAATTTTCTACTACTAGAAAGGGATTAAAACCCCTTAAAAAAATTCCTGCTTAAAACATCTAACAACAAACAAAATGAAATTCGGATGAGTTGCATATCCAGATAAAACACACGACACACGAGCAATGAAACTCCATAAAGCTGGAGTTTCAAACTCATTCCAGCATAAAGGTATTCATAGTCACTTATGCGAGATTTTTATTAAACATCTCTGGATATAAATTCACAATAAAATACGTGGCGTTACATGTCAGCACAACCAGGTGCGCATCGGTTTTTTGTCCCGTCAGCAAACAGTAGCCTTTAAGGCCGTTATCAACATGTCAGTGATGCTTATTAAATCTTAATTTTCCACTACTAGAAAGGTATTAAAACCCCTTAAAAAGTCCTGCTTAAAACATCTAACAACAAACAAAATGAAATTCGGATGAGTTGCATATCCAGATAAAACACACGACACACGAGCAATGAAACTCCATAAAGCTGGAGTTTCAAATTCATTCCAGCATAAAGGTATTCATAGTCACTTTTGCGAGATTTTTATTAAACATCTCTGGATATAAATTCACAATAAAATACGTGGCGTTACATGTCAGCACAACCAGGTGCGCATCGGTTTTTTGTCCCGTCAGCAAACAGTGCCTTTAAGGCCGTGGTTACACGAAATAACACGACACACAGTAGGTGCTCGTATGTTGGAGGATGGCTGCGATAAATAACACCAGAATAGATGAAACACGTGGTGTAAATTCGTGCGGAAGATTTACATAACGTAAGAAAAAGGACTGACGCGTGGTTATAATAAGCGATTTCTAAACGTATTATAAATTTATTTTGTAATTTCGTTATCAGTACTTTTGCAGGTTTTTATTTGTTATTAGTAGAGCAGCAGGCGAATAGCCGACTGAGACACGAGAGGTGCGGGTTCTGCAAATATTTGTTCCGGGTCTGGGTAGTGTAAACAAAACGATACTTTGTGGCAAAAGCAGCTGCTTACAGGTGTCAGATAATACATAATTGCGAAGAACCGAGTGTAATGCCAAACCTTTTCAACATTCATGTTGCTTTTAAGCGGTTTTTTAACACACATTATACATTTGCTTATCTGTATCTTATACATCTGTATTGCTTATCTTTGTATCTGAGTCTTTATCTTATCTCCCCGCCAAGGCACGGCACATCTTGATATATCGGTGATCTGAGACACGAAAGAAAACAGTTTTTCATTGATTCAGTGGCACATCTGGCGAACAAACGCCTCGAGCCTTCCACCCTGATGACCTGACTTGACATTTTTATTGCACACCATATTTCCACGGCCTCCAAGGCATTTGGATAGAGCCCAGTGTAAAATATTGTGGAACTTGAAGGAGGACAGAACAGTTATGATATTACTGACACGATATATTGAAGAAGTTTCGACGTCAATGGGACGCTAGTCGTCCGCTCCGTTTTTTATAGCTCTTGTTTTATCTTTTAGGTCGAAGTTATATCTTAAATTACGGAGGCTGTAACAATATGTTCGATAAGAAGATAACATGGGTGAGCAAAGTTATTTTAGACCTTTTTCAAGAGTTGATATCCTAATCTAAGGCTGAAATGCAGAGATGTTTTTACTGTTACTTACCATGTTTGCAAAAAAATAACAGATTTTGGGTATTATGCAGCCTAAGTTAGAAACTAACTTTATTGTTTGCAACATATCACGTGGAATGCAAAAATAACCGTGGCATGTTCTAAAAAAATATTTAATAAACTCAAAAATCTACGCGCTGAATATGTATCTGAGGATGTCTATCACGGGGAATACAGTCGTGGCCGAGATTGATTTAGTTTTTTTTAATTAAAGAAAGGAATTGCATCAATTGCACCGGCAATAGCATTGCTCGTGAATCTAATGAGTAAGTTAAATAAACATAATGACAGTACGCAAATTATTGATTGTCTTTATTTACTTATGGAATGAAGATCCCATTTACTACATCGGAGATCCCATCATTTATAACTCGCTGACTCAAACACCATTGTTTGCAAGCACCTGCTTCTAATTACCTCGAGTCTTTAAACATGATGGATTTATAACGTCAACGACTAGTTGTATCCCACTCGTTTGTTCCCACAAAAGAAAACTTTCGGCCGAGAACTGTCAAACTTCCTCATGGGGTGCTCTTATAACAAAATACAATTTGTCATGATTGATCAACGAAGTTATCCAAAACAAAGACAGGAGGAGTAGGCTCGTCTTTTGTCATTTTTTTTGGAAACTGTGTTGTCAGTGATGTTCAAGTTCTATAATAAATGTATTATAGAGGTACAATCGTTGCACACTGACTGATAATCAACGCACAACCTCTACCGTAAGTTCTAGAGACCTGATATTTGGAGGGTATGCTCCTTTGGTTGTGTAGGGGTGCACTAAGGAAGGATTTCCCGAAATTCCACACTAGAGGGTGCAATAAAAAGATGAAGTTTCTATAAAAAAAACTTAACGCGGATGAAATTGTGAGATGTTCCATTAGTAAGAAATGACCTTTTGGTTCGGATATGTACTTTATTTATATGCTCGTAATTCACAAGACTTTTCATATTATTATAGGAAAATATTTTTTCATTGACTGCCTCAAGTTACTGCCTTTTGAATATTATAAAATATTATTGCTATATACATATTAATGTTAAATCTTTTCTACACTTATATATTTATTAAAAGAGTACTTGTTAGATTCACACAATATTTCCTTATAAACTTACTGTCACTTATGATATTATTTATTGGGAAATATTGTGTGGGTACTAAACAAAAAAAACTAATAATATGTTTTGTGATCTAAATTGTTACTTTTCAATTATATACGAGCGTGCCGTATTTGTATCGTCTCACTTAAAGATATTTATTTTCTTTTTATTTGCGACGATAAAGGCCGACGATAAGCTCTGTGACGCAGTGGGCGAAGGCCCGCCTGAGATGCTAAAAGTTTCGGGTTCGATTCCCACCGCGGGACAAATGTTTGTATGATCTGCAAATATTTGTCTCGCGTCTGTGTGTTTTGTTTGTATAATATGAAAGTATTTACATAAGTAGTATATCAGTCGTGTAGTTCACATAACTCAAGCTCTGCTTACTTTGGGCTAGATGATACTGTGTCAAAATGATTTTAAAATAAGATGCCATAAGAAGTAGTTTGTTTGTCACCATTATTATCTCTGCTTGGATTTTAATGTGGTTTCCTACAATAGATTTTAATGTCTTCAAGATGATTCTTAGAAAGAATTTATCGCCACAAATCATTAGGTAGCGCTGCAACCGATAACGGAAATACACGTCAGGAGTTTTAACATTTTGCAAGAGTTAACTTATAATACGTACAATTCATTATATATATTGCTATCTTGTTATTCCTATTTCCATAATATCTACTCAATAAATGAAAATAAGGAAAAATCTCATATATTAACCAAATGTTAAGATTACCGGGGACATTTCCTGGGTTTCACACGTAATTCGGGAGGCTATGAGAACGCAAGGCGTTGCGGAAACACCTCATAGCCAGGAATTTCCCTCCGGAGATAATATTTGAACATACGCGGAATTTTCGACGTTTATCTTTAAGATAAGCGAAATAACTAACTTGCTTTCGGTACAAAAAATAAATAGATTTGTATACGCTCTTAGGAGAATAAAAACATTAACAAACTTAGATACAGCGATCATGGTATACCACAGTCACGTATGTTCAGTATTACGCTATGGAATAATTTTATGGGGTAACTCCACAGACGCTCAAAGAGCATTTATAGCCCAAAAAAAATGTGTAAGATCGATTTTTAATCTTAAGTGGACAGACTCGTGTAGACCTGTATTTATTGAAAGAAAACTACTAACGCTCCCGGTCTTTACATTTACGAAATATGTAAGTTCGTTAGGAAAAACTATTTACTGTTTGTAAAGGATGAGCAATCAACATTAAAAAGACAATCTAGGCAAAAACCTTTAGTGATACCGCGCAACAGATTAAAATTATGCGATAAAAATTGTTATACTATGTCTGTGAAAATATATAACAAATTACCAAAAGACATATTAAAAATGAATAACATAGAATTTAATAGGAAACTTTTCAATTGGCTTTGCAACAGATTTTTTTATTCAATTAATGACTACCTATCTCAATAATAAGCTTGCATGACATTTTAATGGTAAGATGAAGTATTTCAATTCTAGTAAATTTTATATAGTTATAAATTTGACATATTTAATAAATCTATAAATTTAATTGTAACTAGGTATTTACCTACTTAATGTAAAAATATGCACGACCAAAATGTCGAATATAGAGAAGCTGACTATACCTATGTAATTATATTAATGTACCTATATTCTTGCAAATAAATATCATTCATTCATTCATTCATTCACTGTCAAAGATAAAATAATATTATTGTTGATCGCATTTAGTTTACTTGATCAAAAGAAACATACATAAATACCCGTGTATCTAACAATTTCCTCATACAAGTCGTGTCGTTATGCGCGTATTCATCGTTTTTGAAGAAAAAGATTATCTCCATGGATGAAACGGGAAATCAAAGAAAATATTTCGGTAAAAGGAAGTGAGATAGGTTTTCCCTTGAAAAGCACGTTCGATCAACATTCTCGTAGAAAACTGGTTGCCAGCATTTATTGCTCATATATCTATCGATGTTTATTGGTCCGAAACAACGTTTCAAGGTAGACAACGCTGATAATTTATTTTTTATTCTAACGCGCGCGAAGGTAGGAAGGTAGGAAGGTTTTGGCACATTCAACTTGGCGTCCCCTCACCATGTAATGATAGTTAAATGGTTAACATCATGCGTATCCGTTTTGAGCCGATGCCAGCGCGTTGATAGATTTCCTCCATCCACTTTAACCATGAACTATTATGGTGTGTAAAAAATTACCTTCAGTCATTTTCTTTGGCGTTCTGACAAAATATAACAGTAGGAATAGATAGATATATAGATTAACTCTTTAATGCACGTTAAAGAAAAATACAATATAAAACATACAAGGTACAATGGGCGATCTCTCCCATACAACCTTTGGATGGACAGGATACAAAAAATCTAATTTCTGAATAGAAAAAGAATTACGTGACTTAATTACACTTTCTATTTTGTGACATAATTTTTGTTGATTAAACTATAATATTTACATCCTTTATTTACATTGCTTTCGGATTCATTTGTAGCACGATTGTTAATAAAATATGTATGGCATTGGGACGCCACACGTGTTAAATAGTGGTTTCCCATTTTAGTAGCAAACTGGAATATTATTTTCAATACGCGAGTGTCCATAATAAATTAGTTCCTGATCAGAAAACCGGCAATGGGCTTGCAACCTGTCATTTTAAATGCATGCAAAAGGTGGGAATTACATATATCAAACTAGCTTCTGCCCACGGCTTCGCCCGCGTTTTACCCGGATAAAAAGTAGCCTATGTGTTATTCTGATGTATAAGCTATATTACTGTTTGTAAAACAGTAAAAGTTTTGTTGTTACTGTTAAAAGTAACAAACATCCATCCTCACAAACTTTCGTCGCCTTTATAATATTAGTAGGATAATAATGTTTTGATTTAGAAAGTTTGGATGTTTGGATAGAAGTTTGTTAGCTAATAATCGACCTCAGTGGCGTGGCGGGCGAGACAGTTGCGACGCAAGAGAACCACTTCTTCGATTCCCGTTGCGCAACAAATGTTTGTATGTTCTGGGAACAGGTGTTGTGGTACCAGGGTACTCGTAGTTCCTGATACTCACGACACAGGGAATCCTATTGTAGAGTCAGGACTATGTATGTGTCTGTCGGCTATTTATTTATTTATTCATCCTCATAACGGCTAAGATCGGTCCGATTAGTCGGGATATGTAGGTATAGTTTGTGACCTAGAATAACACAAGGCCTTCTTTTCATAGAGGCACCACGTGAGTAATATATTATCGTAAAATTGCCTAAACAGCCCTACTTCGGGCATTCTCAAACTCGAAGGGGTTGCACATAAGCCTTCAATAATAAAGTATAAATGATGAGGGAGCGGGTCCGTGTGATCCATTGCAGGCCTGCGAAGATTTATGATAAGACCCCAACTTTTAGATGTCGCCACCCACGGCGCGTCTTGGAGATGCCCGCTGGGCTGTGGTACGGAAGCTTGGTAGGTCACTTGGCATTGTCACTTTTATTTTACTAACCAATGTTTCTATCGGACCGCGTTTATCGTATCTTATAAACTCGTTCTGTTATAAAACATAAACTCAATACTCAATACATTTATTGCTTTCACATGGTAGGTACATAGATGGTGTTTATAGGTAGGTACCTCACATGAATCCTGTCTAAGGCTATAGCAACAGATAGGTAGGCAGGCCGAGGTTTTATTCTCATTGTAGGTAGTCAAAGTAGGTACTTTAGGAGATAGGTATAAGTGCATTATTTTGTTATTAGTGTTATTGTAATCGTTATATTATTTCATGTCAATTTAGAATTAATGACAATTTACAATTTCATTTTATTATTTAGTGTTAAATTAATTTACTGCTAAGTTTGTTCTAGATAATCGTCAATATTCTGCATCTGTCAAATAGAAATTTAAGTTTTGTTATAAATAGTGGATGTTTTTGTATTTCTTTTAGTTGTGTCGGAAGTTAATTAGAAATTTTAATTGACATAATGTATGGGCCGTCGCTATGCATCTTAAGTTGTGATCGCGGTTGCATGTTTTTATTCCTACCTGGTCTTAAAACGTATCTTCGAGGAATTTCATCTAGTTTTGTATATAAATTGGGATTATTCCTAACAAAATTGCACATCTCTAAAATATAGATAGACAGCAAAGTTAAAATCTTAAGGTTTTTAAAACAAGGCTTGCAGCTAACTCTTTTCTTAATATTTGCTAGGATATGGACGCACTTTTTCTGTAGGATATAAACAGGTTTTATGTATCCGGGGCATTTCCCCTATAAGACAATAGCGTAAGATTAATAACTATAACATTTTGCGTAGTAAACTGATAACGCGCAAGAAAGATCAGTTGATTTCTTTAGTTCTCGCAAAGCATATGTAAAGCTCGATAATCGGGTTTTAATTTTTTCTATGTGACTTTATTTCTAGATCATATAGGCTTGCAACCTGTCACGTGGGATGCTTAATATTTGCGGGCATGTGCGAAATGTAATGTTTGGACATACCTCTTACTACCCCTACTTGGTATTCTCATAAATCTACTCGCTGAGTAAGTATCTGAGGATGCCTGTCATGAGGAATACGTACGTGAGCATGTTTGTTTTTTGCCATTTTAACATAATTCATTATTTGTTTTTTGAAATTTTAACATAATTTATTATGATAAACGATTTTAGGCTACCCCCTACCTCCGTCCACCGACATCCCGCAATCAGTTCATCGAATGGTAGGCCTCCCTCCACTGCGTTATTCAGTCCGTGTTGCCATTCGAGAACCTTTTCTCACAGCGGTTGTCAGTTCTGCAAGTTACGAGTACATAGCCTAGCTATATTTTACTAGCTTCTGCCCACAGCGTCGCCTGTGTATTACTCGGAAAAGTAAAAGTAGTTGAAGAAGTAAACAGTAACCTATGTATTATTTTGATGTATAAGCTATATTACTGTAAAGTTTCATCAAAATCCGTAGTAGTTTTTGCGCGAAAGAATAACAAACATCCATCCTCATAAACTATCACGTTTATAATATTAGTAGGATTGTCACTTACAAAAGTTTGACTACATAGTGCAACATTTATTCACTCTGTATTATAATATCTATTTAGAAAATTAGATTTAATCTAAACCTCTTATCACTCACTAACTTTAGCGCGTCTATAACTCTAGACCTGACCTTTTTAGGGTTCCGTAGTCAACAAGGAACCCTTATAGTTTCGCCCTGTCCGTCCGTCTGTCAATTCATTCACGGCAGTAGTATAATTAACGAACTTTAAAGGATAATTATCACAGCTAAGTAGGCTTTACAAGTTAACAAGTAATAGTAGTCAACAAACTTATAAAATGCACTTGGAGAGTTAAAAAGGAATATTTCATTGAAAATTTACTTAGATGAAGTTATTATTTGTGTAAAACAGGTAGTAAATGTAAGTGTATGGGCAACTACGGAACCAAGCGCATGTCGGATCACGCGCAGTGTTGCGCGTGATCCGACATGCGCTTGGCCGGTATTTTTAACACTAAAAAAGGATAGAGGCAGTCAATTTTTATCAAGCTGAAAAATTAATGTTCTGATTATGAATAAAGATGTTAGTATAATAATAATAAGACATTGAAATTGAAAATAAATAAAATAAAGATAGAAACTACTAACTTCTATGTGTTGTATCGTTCGATAAATACGAGTAGTTATTTACAGCTAGTCCATATCAACTGGCGAAGTAACGTGTTAACACAGGCTTTCGGGCTTGGACAATGCTTTCCATGCGAGTGCATATAAACTTCGAAACAGTCTGGAGTAACTTATCAAACGAAATCAAACTCAAACAGCGAAGTCTAGAGGTGGAAATCGCTAGTGATATTGAACATGGCTGAATAATCGTTCATGTAAATGGCATGCCTCGGAACCGACATTACGTAGTTTGCCCCCGATTCGAGAGGCAAGTCAGGATGAATGGATTAACCGAATCCAGAATCGTTAATTTATTATAAATTCCTTATAGTTTTGGGTAGTATTTACTTTTCTTTGGCAATTTCAGATCGTAATTTTGATCAATGTTTTCAGTAAATATACCGACGCTTGGTAATATGCTAAAAATGATCTGTTTACTGATAAAATATTCATAGTCGCAGAAATAAACAGGCCGTAGTCAACCTCACCTATTGAGTACCAGGACGATACATGGAGTGAAGAGGACATAAAAATAAAACCTATTTTGTCTGGGCGCTACTTGTTAGGATTTTTTAAACACTTTATTTCTTGGCTTACTTAATCTCTATATATCGGGAAAAGTCTGTTATCGATCCAATAATGCCATCGAATACAAACATGGTATACACATGGGTCGAAAGCATAGTATATTGACTCGCCTTGACGTAGTCTGCTTTAAAATATTAGATCAGATTAGAAAAAAGCATTGAAAATTCTGCCAAGTAGCGTCCAGGCAGCATAGGTTCTTTTTACGTTATTTTATGATTATAGAGTATAGGTACTGAATATAGTCTGAGGTCCCGATCTGTCTCGCGGTCACCTGATCGGGTGGCATCAGTGGCCACCCAGTCCAAAAGGCATGTTTTTGGAGACGGGCTCAAAATATTCAAAAAATGTTATTATAACATGAACATTTTCCCGCGGAGAGCACCGACATTATTGAAATGACACTGTAGGTTCATACGAAGCATTTACGAGGGCTGTGGGACGTGGACCGTAAATGCACACATCACAGAAAGGACATCTCTGCCATAGCTCGAATATTTCGTTAAAATTCTCTTTGAACATTTATAGCTGGTTTACTTTTATTCGAACATGCCTTGCTAAATATGGAGCTTAGCACGCATATCTTCCAATACTTAATTTTATGAACAATTTAGTGAAATATTCACGTGAAAAATGAGTGTCTTTGTAAAATACATGAAAATACAGAAACAAAACTTGATTTTGTGGTTCGTTAATTCCCTCTTAAAATTCAAGGTTAGCGAAAAAAATGGTTAAAGTAATTGTTAAGATCAATTACCTTGAACGCGTCTTTTTTATTCACAGTTAAACGTTGTCAGTGTAGTAACTGATAGAACACGGTCGAAGATGGACTTCAGCGGTAAAGTTGTAATTATCACAGGCGCTAGTTCTGGAATTGGAGCGTCTACAGCTGTTTTATACTCAAAACAATCGGCAAAACTTGTACTAACTGGGAGAAACGAGCAATCGCTGAACATTGTAGCGAAACAGTGCAAAGAAGCAAACGGGATTATACCTTTAATTGTAATAGCCGATATTACCATTGACGACGACGTCAAAAAAATTGTGTCAAACACAATAAAACACTTTGGTCGTATTGACGTGCTGGTGAACAACGCAGGTGTCGGAGTGCGCGCGAGTATCATTGACGGAGTTAAGCCTTTTGATACAGCGATAGCTTCAAACATACGGTCCGCTTACCTCCTCACTAGTTTTGCGGTACCTTATCTGATTGAATCGAGAGGGAACATCGTGAACGTGTCCAGCGTAGCTGCGTTTGGCCCTATTAAGGGCGTGGACTTCTTACCGTATTGTATTTCGAAAGCAGCGATGGACCAGTTCACAAAATGCCTCGCTTCAGAGCTGGGCTCTCGAGGGGTGCGCGTCAATTCTGTGAATCCTGGCTGCACAAGAACACCGTTTGCTGAGGCCGCTGGCTTCACAAAGGAACAAGTGACCCAACTATACAACCAACGTGCAGAGTCCTACCCGCTTCGTAAAGTCACTGAAAGCGATGAGGTCGCCGACCTAATTCTTTATCTATCAAGCAATCGCGGCCGCAGTATCACGGGGAGTGTATACGTAATAGATAACGGTGAATTGTTAGTGTAAGCACATATAAACATGTACATATAAACAGTACATGACCATTAGTGAGTAAGAATTATAATTGATATCGTAAGTGTGGGTTTTATTTATACAGTTGGCTCTAATGGTCAATATCGCTTATTTAAGATTTTAGATGAGTGCTCAAGCTTTTTTTTGAAAGTCCAAACCGGACATTCAATCAAAATTAATCAGTCAGATTCGAACCGGACCTTCCAGGATTGTTACTCTAAAGTTAATTATAAAATCTTAAATAATAAATAAACAGCCAGCAGATACATACATAGTCCTGACCCCGCACTAGATTTTCTTGTGTCGTGGGTATCAGGAACTACGAATACCGTGGTACCCCAACACAAATATTTCTAGAACATACAAACATTCTTCTCGCAGCGGGAATCAAATCCGCACCTCTTGCGTCGCAACCCGCTGCGACATCAAGATTGTCATGGTCGAGGTCACCTTAAAACTATCATAAGGTTATATTAATATTAATAAAATGATTAAAATGATAAATCGTTTTGATAATAGAAAATAGTGCAATAAATGGTACTAATAAATTGTAAATCTAATAAAGATTGTAGGAAATAAAAAGTAAAAAATATAACAATATCGTTACGAAAAAGCAATCATCCGAAGACAAATGCAGCAAAAAATATAGAAATTCAGTAGCGAGTCAGTAGATATCGAATGAAAAAAAAACACAATTGGAAAATCACAACGCCGGAAATGGAGGTCCCTATGTCGGCGTGCGCACCATAAACGCGCTACAGTGGCACTACGGCTGTAGTTACAGGGTTCCCTGTAAAAGGTGAGGTACGATCTTGTGCTTCGGTGTTCATTAAATGGAACGACATTGAAATAAAAGTTAGAACATGTATATACGCTGTTAAATCTTTATAATCAACTCTGAAACGATCTGAGCAACTACACTTTTAGCTACCTATATTTTTATTACATACAGTAAACGGATAAGCAAGAAACCTTGTAAGCGAAATATGCACATCTACCACAGAACAATAACAAGAATGTAGTAGCAACAGTGAGAGAATATAGGGACCTTCATAAACAGGTCAGTTGGTAAGACGGCAAGCTAATATGGCTCGTGTGCTCCCAGCCATTACTTTTAATTTGCTAAGCAGTAAACGTGGGCGAAGTAAAGCAAAACTTATTGTAGACGCAAATGAGGAATAGTAAATTGAAACATATCCCTTAAAATAAAACTGATGGGCTGCTGTTATACATATTTGAATTTACTCGTAGTGTTGCCAAGTGAAAATTTTATAGTCTTGTTTGGCCTATACCTAGATACTGATATTGTTCTATACCTGCCAAATGTATCGTAAATTGAGATTCCGGACATAATATTATGTTGACAGTACATCGTTTGTCGACAGACATACTTTGCGAGAACGAACCACTGCAACTATGACCTCACGATTTTCAAAACAATAAAGTTTTCCAGTTAGAAGCATAGTTCTTCATTGCAGATACGAGGTCTATGGGGTATCCGAGAATATTATTGAGTACTAGTCTCTGCCCACGGCTTCGCCCGCATGGTACCCGGATAAAAAGTAGCTTACGTGTTATGCTGATGTATAATCTATATTACTGTAAAGTTTCATCAAAATCCGTTCAGTAGTTTTTGCGTAAAAGAGTAACAAACATACATCCTCACAAACTTTCGCGTTTATAATAGTAGTAGGATGTGAAGCTGCAAAATGCTCTCGCCGTGTTTTACTTAAAGGGTAGGTGTTAGTAAATTACAAGTTCATTAGGCCTTTCAACTTTGTTTTTTGTTATTGTTTAACTTCCAACAAGCAACGAATTAGCAATGCTTCTTATGTTACAGATATCAGTAAAAAACAACAACTACTTACATTTAGTAGGCAGCATGATTACATGATACGTTTGCATCCAAGTAACATACAAAAACAGCAATGTCAGTTTATTTAGAATTTAGTCTATAAACCAGTTTTACTACTTAGTATAAGCAGGTCTTTGCACTCATGTCCTCCCCGTCTGGTTGTTTACACCTACAATGTTACACTCTGGAACTTTAGAGCAAATATAATAATGTCTGCACTCTTTGTGTGGGAGACATGGTGCGTGCGAAACGTGCGAACACGAACCCTCAGGGGATTTGCGAGATTTTTCAATTTTTATTTGCGCCTGTAAGTGCCGACGACAGAGTATTGAGTGAACGGTGAATGGGCATTCACTGTACCCACCGAATCTATACGTGAAGCCATACCAACGTGTTTGCATACTTTTTGGTTACAGCGTTTTGCCTCGGGATATATTTTTACAAAGCGTCCACGAGGCGTTAATTGGCAGATTGCTGACTCACTAAAATAAAACTCGACGTAATAGTGGCAGCCTTAAATGAGAATCTGGAAAGCATGACGAGCTGATTGTTCTTTTAGTAATAGAAAATCTCACTAAACTAGGTTTTTACCGCCTCCGATAACTACATAGGGGAAAATCTATTTTTGGTCAAAAGGATGCATTTTGTTAACTTTATCAAGCCCACGAACTAACACTCCCGCAATGTCGACCGAACGACCAATCACGACATTTGGTCGCGCGACTTTTCGTCGCGCAAATCACTTGTGTCTCGATAAATATGGTTGCTATGGTGAAACTAATTATTTCGATGGAAAGCTCACTTGTTATAGAATTTTACTACATACTTAAAATTACAGCCAATTTAAAATAATCGGCATCACTAACTATAATTGTTTTTCTCAAACTTTACCTACGTTCATACCCTCTCGAGTGAAAAACTAATCCTGCTTGCCATTTATAAAAAAAAACATGCAACATTTTGTTCATTCGACTGCCTTAACGGCAGTGTGATGTAAATGTAATAAACCAAATGGCTTTCTTCCACTAACATGCAATGGCACTCCATGTTTCCCTATTTAATATTTTTAAGTTTTGTGTGTACAATTTTTTGTGAGTAATTTTGGTGTCACCTGGCGTAATCTCATAATTAGGTAGGGATAATACATATTATGTAGTGGTGGTTCTTATAAAGAGTTTTAATTATCATAACACATTTTGTATTAACGAGTTGGTTCATGGCTATTTATTATATGAGCAGATATTTTATAAAAGAGCGATAGACATAACTGAAATGATCTTGTTTGCGCTTGTCACAATAGACAGATAAACTCTTTAATTGTACACTAGATTCTATCCACGGCTTCACACCGTACCCGTAAGAAAGTAGCCCATGTTTTTGCTAGGTTATGAACAATTTGATTCCCAATTTCTTCCAAATCGGTTTAGCCGTGACAGAGAATATCGGTCTTATATATAAGATCTTTGTTGCTAAAAAGACCCAAATATCTTAACATACAAACTTTATAATTTATAATATTGGTAGATTAGGATTGAGTAGGGAATGAAGAAATAACATAAAAATGAGTTAGAGCAAGTTTCGTCCGAAGCTTTTTGCCATCGAAATAATCAGATAATTTTATAACAGGCTGTACTAACTATTGGGTGGAAATAATATAGGTATATTAAAAGGCTGGACAGTGGAAACTGTCGTAGTTTGGACGACGTCTCAAGAATCAGTACAGTTTAGTCGACCCCTGTTTAAACACAATGGTTATGCGTGTCCAATGTTAAGCTGTTCAAGAAAATCAGTTACTACCAAGTTTAGATAGTTATAAAAAAGTTACTTCCTCCGATGGCTTGCCAGATTATCCTCGGACAATTAGGTCAACCTCCCGATCAGCTGTCAAACATCAATTCTCTGAAAAAACCTCGGATTCCACAAGCAAACTGTCAAGTCTCGATCGACAATAATTAGTTCGAGTGTTGAGTGAAGGAAGCCCAAGATTGATGGGGTAGGCACAAAGGTCTGGCGGTGATAAATTGCTCGATATTAGGTCATGATTTCGGAGGGTATTTGCCTATCGCTTCGCTATCGACCTTGCATTTTTGTCTACGGACATTGGTTAAGGTGAAAGCGGGATGAAGATCTTTTGCTGAGCATTTTACATTGTGACTGTAATAATACGAATATAGGTTTGGATGGTAGGGCATGGTCGCAGGCTTCTCTCCCTGTCAAATGATAAGGCTTAGGCATTCGCAAAATGTTAAGTGTAGCTTATCAGCTTTATTTTCTTCCGTCTACAGCACTGGTTCCTTGGTTAAAAAAATTTAACTCCTTCGCTTTCGGCGTTTTCTGGTAAAAGTCTCAAAATTTTATATCTTAACGAATCTAGGAATGCTTGGCATAGCGCTCGCCCCAATACTGCTCCCTATTGCACTGCTGCTATTTTGGGAACGCTTCTGTTTGGTAGTGATCTGGATCATTTGAGCTATCTATAGATCGTTTGCAACGGCCTTTAGATAGGTGTTTCATCTGTATTTTTGTATATACCTACTTGTACGTAGTTGTATGAATAAATATATAAAAATATATATTATTTGTGAAATCAATGTATAGTACTAATGTTTACTTAGTAGTTTTCCATCACTTTATTGACATAACAAAATCTAAGATTACGACTACATGGTTGTCCACGTTGTAACCGAACACAAAACAGACAATTACACTAGGTAAACATTTCCTTCAACAATTTCAATACCTTTGAATCGATTTATACGTGCATAATATGTGGGAATTGATGGGACGTGCAAATTCGGTCAGCCCGGTTTATGCAAATTAGGGTAAAGCCTAACTGACCGAAGTTATGGTTTCAATTCGGTCAATTCTGAGATACAGAATACGTTCAGTTATTATGCAAATTATGAGCGGAAAATGTCATGACGTTACCTAGATCTCATTTCTTGAAAAGAAAATACGGTAATGTGAAATATTTAACAGAATTATCAAACATAAAAACAGAAGTTATAAATTTGCAGAGCTTTTTTAAAAAAATAATGCGTAAAGTACTAATCTGTCTCTTTTTTAGTTAGGCATTTTTTGCTTGAAAAATGTTAAAAATTAAAAAGTATTTAGAGAATTATGCGAAAACCCAACCCAATTCTTTTAAACAATTACAATTGTAAATAAATATAAAGAAAATGTTATAATTTAAAGAATGGTAAACACGTTTTTACGTATTTACGTTTTCAGGATATCGACCTCTTTATTCAAACATAGAGCGCCAATGAGTTCATTGAAAAATTGATTGATGCTTTACTTTTTCTTCCTGCAAGACCAATCAATTCAGTTCTAGGCTGATGCCTTCGCTCTACAAAACCCGTTTGTGCAAATGCAGGTGCCAACTCAGCCTAAGCGAACTAACTTATACCTGTCCGAAACCCCATTACCTCAGCACAAGGCAGTTCGTTTGCAACTGCAAACATCGGATGAAATTTCGGCAGTCCATGACACAGTTTGTGTTTCATCAGGCCCTGAAAGAGACGGGCCTATTCAGGAGAGACGACGCGCAAACAACGCTTAGATCGCGTGTGTTTACGATCCTCTAATTTCATCCAATCACACTCAAGATATAGGCTTTGAGGAGTAATGTAATTGTGGATTGTTATAAGGCTTAGCTTTGAGATGGATTCTGATCTGATACAGATGAAGGTTATACAATGGTACATGTATGCCAGTAAGAAATAATGTAGATATCTTGTTGTGCCTTGAGTCCTGTAATAACTACATATTTCCAGCTCAAAAATGCGGACACCAATTTTCGGTCATAGAGTGTAATGACAATTAATGGAGGCCGGAGTATTTTTTCGTATAAGTTTGAGTACATACCATTACTTCAGTTTTTGGCGAGGTACCCTTATTTATTATGTTAGTTGTGTTGTAAACCGTTATGAGCAAAAATTCTGATGGTATGGAAACGAGTTTATTCCTATCACAGTTGTCCCGCACCACATTAGCTTTGATCTCCGTTTGTACGTTATAAAGAAAAATTCCCCGCGACTGTATCTCAACAACTTAACCACCTACTTATTACATATACCTATGGTGAGATAATTTATATAAACGTATAAAATATATTTCGGCCCATTCATTATGTTTCTGGCAGATTCGTGAGATCTGTTCCATCAGTCTAATTTAACATAAAAAGCTATGGGGAGCAAAAACCGTTGCTGTTGTTTCGACTAAGTTTCATTTTAAAATACTCTGTGAAAAAGACGTCATTTGGCCCCAAGGTCAGGAGCGGGGAATTTCTCTTTATAACGTACAAACGGAGATCAAAGCTAATGTGGTGCGGGACATCTGTTTACGATATAAATAAACTCGTTTACATACCATCTGATTTTTTTCTCATAACGGTTCATAACACAACTAACATAATAAATGAGGGTACCTCGCCAAAACGGAAGTAATGGTGCGTACTCAAACTTACACGAAAAAATACTCACGGCCTCCATTAATTTTCATTTCACTCTATGACCGAGGATTGGTGTCCGCATTTTTGAGCTGGATAAAGCTATTCCTCTGAGGAGATTAAGCTACTTGATTATATTATTATATATATGTTATTAAATAATTGGGCTACTTACTACGTATTTGTTAATAAGAACTACATACAATTAAGTAATTAAACTTTTTAGTTATATTTATTATTATTATCTGGCTGGAATTGATTTTCCATACATCCCACCGGTGGGATAAAGGGGGTACACGGACGGTTATAAGCAAAGTAAAACAGTACAGTAAAGGAATGTAACTCATTGCCTAACGCAGAACGCTCGAATCGTTCGTCACTGGGCTTTTGCAGTAAAAAAACTTAGCTCAATAGTTTACGGAAATAAGATAGGTAGGTACCTAATCGGAATCACGTCGAGACACGTACCTACATTTGCTGAGTTGCTAGGTACTTATTTTGTATTCGAAGCCGGTACCTACGCGCGAATGCAAGAGCTATTTCAGTACTTCATAACTGGGTTAGCGATTTTGCGCTTCAGAATTGCGTCATCGGTATGAGGATCTGCTTAATTCAGACAATACCACTTAAGGCTTGAGTCCCTCATCTGCGACAAGCAGCAGCGACAGGCGACAGCTACGACAAGCGACTACTGGTTTCTTTACATTTTCTATGTTTCATTATACACATTCAAACTGGGTTAGCGATTTCGCGCTTCAGAATTGCGTCATCGGTATAAGGATCTGCTTAATTCAGACAATAACACTTGATTCCGATCAATTGCTTGATTCCGTCATCTGCGACATTTACGTCTGTTTCCCGGAGGGGTAGGCACATATTTGCACTTGCTACGATTCTGACATACCTGTTTTGCTTCATTCACTCTCAACGTGAAGTCTTCAAGTTAAATAAAATAAAAAAATATTTTAATAACAAAAATCCAAAAGAAATCAAAAGTAGAAAACAAGTTTCTTTAAAAGCGAAGCATGAAAAATATTCATACATCAATTTCTATTTCACACACTCATATAATATTCCGCCAGGTGAGACTGCTGTCAAAACTTTGGCTATTTCACTGTCGATTATGATTTTCAGATGTAGAAAGAGTAAGTGATTTCTCATACTTGTTTATAATAAAATCACGCATTGCAAGTAACCAAAGCCAACTTTGGGAAACACACAATTTCAAATATCATAGAAAATTATGGCAATCTGGTTGTTTAAGTAATTCGGTGCAAATTGTGTGTTAGGTAGGTGCAATTACAATTGAATAATTAGGCAATGTTTGTATGTAAACTGGGATTGTATTTGCACGCCTCGGATGCATGAGGGACAATGCTGCTGCATTGCTTATGTTAATACACCATTAGTAATATTTGCATTTATAAAGCCTTGCCAAGCGCGAAAGAAGCGCGATGAGCGGCAGCGGTAGAGCACAGAATAACAATACCTACCCTAGAGAAGAAGGCCAACCTATATAATAAAAGCAGATTGCTTTTGAGACACTAGCGCCACGAACGGAACTCACTAGGCCAAGGCGGGAAATTTTAATTATGGATGGCGGGATATTTTATTACTAACCTCTGCCCACGGCTTCGCCCGTGTCGTACCTGGAAAAAAAGTAGCCTTTGTATTATTTTGATGTATAAGCTATATAACTGTAAAGTTTCATCAAAATACATTCAGTAGTTTTTGCGTGAAAGAGTAACAAACATCCATTATCACAAACTTTCAAGTTTATAATAGTAGTAGGATTTTTAATTTTAATACTGTAATATAAGTTAACCACAAACTTTCGTATGCCCATTGGTGTAATGGGTTGAAACACTGGATCATAACTAAATGAAGTTTAGCCTATTCAAGAAAAAAAAGTAAATCATATCATATAAAAACGTATATAAACGTGAAAGTTTGTGAGGATGGATGTTTGTTACTCTTTCACGCAAAAACTATTGAACGGTTCTGATGTATAAGCTATCTCACTGTAAATGAAACTTTACAGTAAGATAGCTTATACATCAGAATAACACATAGGCTAATCGAAAATATACGAGTATGTAGTAGTTAACTTTCCTACCATTTTTATTATGCGTAGTGCTCATTGTGCTACCTCTCTACCGAATACTCAGTTAGTTGGATGAAGGTGACACTCTTCTATTTCAAAGATCTAATAATACGTCTTTGAAACCTCTACTTCAATAATTGAACACCATAACACATAACAGTTATGGTGTTCAATTAACGGGTGGAACTTGGAAGAAACCCCGAGCATACGAACTAGTTAAAACTTTTGTTACTAAAATGGACGAAGTAGGTTTATTTCTTAGCTTTCTACTTATTATATTATATAAGCTACACTTAGGTTTACTGGCTACGCAATTTACACGAGGATTTCTCTGTTAATTTGACTCAATTTAATATGCTTGAACTCAGAGTTCCAGCAAAATAATAAAAGATAGTCATTCTCTACACGTCCTTAGAACCCCATCGTTTACCATTAAAGTTAATTAACTTGAACACTTCAGTCCATCCAACTAATTAGACCTCTCGTAAAAATCGAGGATAATTGTAAGGAGCGATTGCCCGGATTTTCTCCCAAGGACACTCCTTGATAAATGATAATCTTTGATAATGAAGATCTTGCTGGTATCCGAGAGAGTTTGAGTTTTTTTTACGCCAGAAAGAGGCCGTTTTGTTTCTGAAAATTGGATATTTTTGTAACATGAATAAGTTGTTATATAAAACTTTTTAAAAGTGCCCAAGAAAGAACAAGTGGTACGACGACTTTTGTTTTCGTCATAATTTTAAGGGCTTAACCCTTTGATTGGCTCAATTTCTTTGAATAGTTGTTTGTAAAGCTCTGGAATAAGTATTGAAAAGAGTATTCTTAAACCTTTAGGTACAAACAATCTTAAAAATATCATTTGTGTAAAAAAATAGCTCATTTACCGAAAAACAAAATTATTTTTATTAAATGTTGGCAACTTAATCTTAAAGGTCATCAACTGGGTACTTTGTTATCTCGCTGTTTAATCTGTATTTTTTAATCTGTAAATACCTGCTCGTACATAGTTGTATAAATAAATGTATTTTATAAAGTTTACGAAATATAGATTCAAGCATAGATTTTTAAACTAAGTTTTCCATCGCAAGCCCTTCCCTTCGCATGTAGAAATGTCGAAGGACCTTGGTCCTCGACATTTCATTAGATTAAGGTAGATTAAGGTACTTGGTCTCGAATAAGTACCTTAATCTACTAAATGATAAATTTTCGATGGTTTTTTATGCTTCCGTCTGTTAGTGATCTGTATCAGTTGACTAGTTTCGACTAGCTGTTTCATCCGTATTTTGATATACCTATACCTACTTTGATGGTTAATATATGATGAACGTCATAATAGTGTCGGGAATCGAACCAGCAAACTTCTCCGTCTCAGGCGGGCTTTCGACAACTGCGCCACAGAGGCGCACACAAACGAGCAAGTTTCATATAGCAATCAATAATAATGAGGGTTAATAAAATCCGTGATTGGATCCGCGTCGCGCCGAATCGACTGACAATCGGATTAAACACGTGAACAAAGCGGATACAAGGACCAACAAACCACATTTTCAATATAAACAGGGATTTACCATCATGGTCTGTTTTACAATTTCAGATGGTTTAGGGACACTGCTTAATTTTTATCGCCATAATTTAAATGATTCTACGTAAACACCTTTTCTTATCGGAAATAATTAAACGGTGGAATGTTGAACAAATATTCACTAGCAGTTGAAATATTTTCATAAAAACATTGTTGATCTTTCATTTGGTTGAAACATTAAGAACATGCAATTTATGTTTTTAATACCTTCCTTGTCCATTTCGTTGTGGCCTCCGGAAATGAGCCTGTACACGAATACCGATAAAAGTTTCAATAATTAAATTTAACGAATATCTTTTTAACATGACCGTTGGCAGCATATAAAAATAAAATTTAGTGTTGAAATTTTTATTTAAAACGTTCGCACAGGAAAAGTCGATTTCTCCTTGCGAATTTTCTTTGTGTAAAAGCGCTCACGTAGGGTGGTTGCAGCTAGAAAAAAGGCTATTGCTATTAGAACCACATTGCTCGTTCATCAGCGCAATTCCTGCGGTTCAGTGGAGGATGTATTTGCGAAGTTCTTTTTATTTTAGCTCTAAGTGTTCAATACATTCGTTACATGCTCCAGAGTTCAATCCGCTTGATTGAGTGGGTCGAGTGAACGCTACAGATTGAGTTAATAGAAACATTTTTAAATTACTACCTACCTACCTAGTCTATTGTGTTTATTAAGCTTATAAAACTTTATCGACAAAATGCGAAACCGCTTGAAATGAATGCTATAGCTTGATAAACTTTACCACAGCCGCTAATGGAATTGGCTGAGAAATGAATAAAACTGTTTTCTGAAAACAAAGAAATATTGCGGCTTGCAATATGTTTGATGTGTTTCTTGTTGATAGTTCTGTTGAAAAGAACAAACTTTAATTGGTTATTAATAAAAAAAAGTGGTACATAATGATTAATTAATGAAAATTTAATACCACTAATTACAGGACACGTATATTTTCATGCAGTTCTGAATCGGTGTAGAGAAAGTGTACTCAATTCGTATTAAGTCGGTTTGTGATTTAGACTCCTTTATTGATTTTTAACTTAAGCGATATTACTTTTTAGCATCGATCGGAATAACTGTGGGGCCAGTTTAGTTTCATAGAATGTAGCTGGTACAATGTTGAAGTTTGATGGAACTATTTTAAACAAGATCTTCATCGTGCCATCTTCTGTTGGCTATTTGGAGCTAAGTTGAACTCGGCTCTAATTTGTTAATCTAAAAATTAAAACTACATTATGATTTATATTCATATTGTAAAAACGGGAATTTTCACGTACTACACTATCGGTGAAGGCACCGACTAAGTTTCGACTCATTCCGAGAGTCTTCGTCAGGGTGAGTGGTTGCGACTTTCTCCTTCCGCGTCGCGCCGTGCACTATGCGCTGCCGCACGTTGTGCGCGGTTATAAAGGCGCGCGAGTGGAGGGGGCGATTGTGTTCGTAGCGTTGTTGTAACTACTGGTGGTAGGGGTGCTACATCGTCTACGCTACTGCTCACGTCGATGCAATAACCTATTCCTGGAGGAGCCAGACAAGCTACGCTCACTGTGGCAATGTCAGATTCGACTCCCCCGTTATCATGCAGTCCATACAGACATGACTTCCAGGCGGGGGGTAAAGCCCATCCACGGTCTC
The DNA here is from genome assembly GCA_958496245.1 of Perizoma flavofasciatum. Lineage (NCBI taxonomy): Eukaryota > Metazoa > Arthropoda > Insecta > Lepidoptera > Geometridae > Perizoma > Perizoma flavofasciatum. The sequence continues at coordinate 6,858,421 of OY292433.1, forward strand.
TGTTAAAGTTTGGTAGACGACGGCTTTTCTCTTGCCAAGACCCGGGCTTTATCAAAACGGATATAGTGCGTCGTACCAGTGACCAGCGAATGCTCTGCTATGGCGGAACTGTTGATATCTAAGTTCTTCACAGCGCGTATGTGTTCGGTGAGCCTTGTAGAAATGTTGCGTTTTGTCTCGCCGATGTAGCATTTACCGCAGTCACAAGGAATCTTGTAGACACCGGGGACACCTAATGGGTCTCTATCCTTGGGAGAACGTAGCAAATGTCTCAATTGTGTCAGGGGTCGGAATATCATTTTTATGCTGTACTTTCGACGTAAGACGTGCCCGATTTTATCTGTTATTCCCTTAACAAATGGTAAGTATGCTACAGCTCTCTCTACCGATGCTTTGCGTGACCTCATAGACGTGTTTGCGATCCGAAAACTTTGTCTCCAACCATAGCCGTTTCTCTCTAACACCTCTTTCACATGTGATAGTTCACACCTCGCCTCTGTACCACGCACTCTAATAAATAGAGCTCTTCGGTTGTGTGACCCACAATACGTGGATGCTGAACTGTATATAATTTTACAATATGAATAGTCAAGTTCACGATAGTTTTTGGAATAAAATTATGATTTATGTTTTGTACAGTTGCAAACTGTAATGTTTTTTTCTCTAAATGACTGGTAACACCCCGAAAACTGTAAAATTATGTAACCATCAACTTGTGTCAAGATCACCATACTTTACACATGTTACTGTACAAAGTTTATAGTATATGGGTATACTGAATATATATGTTATGTAGTATATAGTAATGTTGTATATTCATAGTACGTAAGTGTTATGTAAGTTGTTAGCCAACTTAAGCGATCTGTTATAGATAAAACCGTTTGATAAAACGGGCTGTACAAATATTACATGGGATATATATTATCCGTTTTATCCAACGGTTGCCTGTTATAGATCGCTATTTAGCGAAAATATCTCTGTGAAACATATTAAGTTTGATAGTTGAAATATTATTAGGCATGCAATAATTTATTTTCTATCTACTCGTATCTATCGATCAATCTACTTTAGGAGAACATGTTTTAATTTCATCATAGTTTTAATTTACGTTTTTGTTTTGATAGTGAAAAATATGTACCTGTATTGGTAGAGCATTAGTGGAATTTATTATTTTCATTGAATGTAGGTAGAAGTACTTAAATTAAAAAAAAAATACTATTGCAATTTCAATGTTTTCCTCGAACTTCCTTGTTGACCTTCGGAATTAGAAATTTGGGAACATATTTTAAAAATCTCTTTATCCATTTTTACCGAGCGCGGGCGTAATTACAGTGTTACAATATCTGTGAACAATATCATCGTTTGACGTACCACATCACATATACACGCACTCGTAAATGTACCTTCTTACTACTGTTGTGCTGAAAACCCTGAGTTTTAATTCACGTTTTAATACAAGTTTTATTCTGTTATATGAAAAATCAACAGTAAAAATAATCTGGCAACACGTTAAGTGGGAATTAATATAAATGAGTCCATGTTACTGAAGTTTTCCTCCTCAAATCTTCCAGGCGTATATGGCTGACAGAGAGATATAAATGGACTCGTTAGTGCCTGGCTTACGTCTAATGTATTGCACCATTGCTCAAAGCACTCCTCGACGACGCGGAATTACATCTTTACACTCAACAGGTTTGCTTGCATATATCAAGGCATTAAAAAAATGGCATACGCTTCATCGGATGGAATCTAATGTTGAATTTTGAACAAACTTAAATACAGTAGGCACGTTAGTTAATCATGTTGTAAAATCATTACTTGTCATGAATTTCAACTACAATAAATGGTGCCTATCAACATGCTATGGTTAGCCCGGTGTTTCAATTTGTCATAATTTTGTCATTTTTTAAAAAAAATTTGGCAGCATGAATTATGGGAGTCTATTAATAACTAACCGAAGATCAACTATAAAACTTATAGCTGCAAAATAGCAATACTAAACTGGAATTTCAAAATAGGTATATATGCCTTATTCAGCCTTCAATAATCTGTTGACCCTCAATAACGAACCCAATTAGATCAATCAGAGCATGTGTTTGAAATTGAGAATTTGATCCCCGGTGTTTGTGTTTTACAGTTATTAGTGAAGCCTTGATACTGGTATTGATTGGAAGGATGCGTAGTTAGGATTAGTTAAGAAACTGATTGTTTGTTTAACACTAGCTATCGGGTGAATTGATAGAGTTTAAGTCGCTAGATTACTTATACATAGGTCTGTCTAGGGTCCAAAATATACTGTTTATCAGTGTTCACAGTGAAAGCAAAGTCTGTTTTGGTCGTTCCACAAACGATAAGTTTCATCTGAAAAGATGTCATTTCTCATCTCATTGAAATTACTTACTTAATTGAAGTCTTATTCGGTGAAACATGAACCCAATTCCTCCTAATAGAATAACAATACTTTGAAAAAATATATCGAATGTTGTGAGAAACGTATTGTGTAAGTATTACGCTTTGACTGCGTCACGGAACTCGTAGTGCCTGATACCCACGACGCAGGGAACCCTATATGGGGTCAATACTATGTAGGTATGTGTCTGTTGGGTGTTTATTTATTTCAAAAGTGATTTGGTACTAATACACACTACTTATATTAGTCAAGTATAGTTTTATCAATTCCAAGCATTTTTTTAAACTTAATTTTATTTTCTATTACGTACGTGGGATACTCAGAAAGTTTTGAGAAACTAAAAAACTAATTTCTATGGATAAAATATTTTAATTAAATCTTTTCAAAGAACTCTCCACCAGCCTTTATACAAAGTTTCATGCGTCTGAACCAATTTTCGAAACACTTTTTCCAGTCCGCCGCAGATACCTCTTCCACGGTCTTCGCGTCTTCCGGCGATGAAAACTGTATCCCTTTCAGCTGATTTTTTATTTTAGGGAATAAAAAGAAGTCACACGGTGCCAGATTAGGACTGTAAGGAGGGTGACCCAAGACTCTGACCGGTGTGGTGTGTGTGAGGCGTTGGTTCGTTTTGAAACAGCCAAACGGTCGACTGACGCTTTGTTTCTGGATCGTATTGATAAATCCAGGATTCGTCATCTGTCACAATGTCGCAAACGCGCTGAGACGAGCCTGCTTCAAATTTTTTAATCATATCACGGCACTACTCCACACGGGCTTGCTTCTGAGCTTCGGTGAGGTTGCGCGAAACTATCCATCTCACGCGAAGGTGCTCGTGAAGAATCTTGTGAACGCTTCCCGAACCAATCTGCAGTGTGTGTTGAATCTCTTCGTATGTAATTCGCCTGTTTTCTTGAATATTGTTTTTTTACTGCCAGCACACTTTCTTCCGTGACAGCCGTCGTAGGACGACCACTCCTTTGTTCATCCCCCAAAGTAAGACGACCGCGCTTGAACTCGCTATGCCAACAGTAGATGGTTGCTTTTGAAGGTCCTTCATCCATAAAAGCCATTTGAAGTCGATCAAATGACTCATCAGGTTTTAGGCCACATTTAAAATCTTAGACAATCATCGCACGAAAATGCTCTCGATGCAGATCCATTTTTAAATGAGATACGATAATTTAATTTGACTCTCGAAAAAATGTGGAGGGAAATTCAAAATTCAAACAATGGTATTTTTACTTTTAAATAACCAAATAATTACAAGTGGCCAGTGCCTTATACATAAAAACTTTTTTTCGCAAAACTTTCTGAGTGGTCTGGTACATACACATATTTCTCTAAAAATATTTTGGTTGTGTTTGTTTCTTTTTGGAGGACGCGACACAGTTTTTCATACAATTGCGGATATTACAATACTTTTTGTTATTGACTCAAATAAACATATTTTGATTTTGATTTGGTTTGCAACATAGTCTGAGCTAATTCTAAGTTTACTGAGGGTATAAAATATAGATAGAGTGATAAACTCTTTACTGCACACCAAAGCAAAACACAAAACACAGGAATACATAAACATAAAATGTACAATGTCTTATCGCTAAAAGCGATCTCTAGTAAAAAAATATAATATATATATATCTAAAATGTAGTACAATTTGTAGCATTAAAAGCACAACAGATAACCCAACGTTATAAGTGAGCACTTGTATGCAGTTGGTAATCCTGTAGGTACATAATTAAATTTGCACTCGCTTCAAACTGGGAACCTCTGTGCGGCTTAACAGAATTAAACTGTGCTGAAGCAACATTTGAGATAGTTTCCTACATGACAACCTCTGTGGCGCAGTGGAAGAAGCCTGTCTGAGACGCAGAAGGTTGCGGGTTCGAAGGTTGCAGTTGGACTTGTGTTCAATCAATTCAGTAAATAATAATAATAAATAAACACCCAACATACCCCACACTAACATTCCATGTAGGTCTGGGGGTTGTGGTGGTACCACAACCCCCAGACTCGGAACAAATATCTACAGAACATACACACATTTTTCATGCAGCGAGAATCGAACCCGTGCCAGCCGGTGCGGCTTGCGTTGCAGCCGGCTACTAGCCCGCCACACCATCAAGGTCATCAGAAATCCGGTGGATTAAATATGTACATTTTACAAGTATATACAAGTTTACAAATAGCTCCGCACTAGGTCTTGCCTGTATCGCGGAAGCCTAGATTGAGTATGACAAAAATATAAATACTTATAAAAAAATACAGCCTGTGTCACATCGAAAAAAATTGGTAAACCGGACAGTATTAGGTCTACTAGGTCAGTGAACATATGTGTGTGTGTGGGGTACATATTTTATGAATATATGCACTACTAGCTTCTGCCCACGGCTTGGCCCGCGTGGTACTCAGATAAAAAGTAGGCTTTGTGTTATTCTGATGTATAAGATATATGACTGTTTCATCAAAATCCGTTCAGTAGTTTTTGCGTGAAAGAGTAACAAACATCCATCCTCATAAACTTTCGCGTTTTTATTAGTAGTAGGATAGAAAATGTGGACGTTCTCCTTTTATGGGTTCTGTATTTTATATTAAGGTATTATCAGAAGCTTTGTCTACAAAAAGATCCATTTATTTATTGTTTATTTGTTTCAGGTAAGGCAACATTCTGCAGGAAACATTGTTTCATCATAAAACACACGTAAGCCCTGATTTGCTTAAAAAACTACCAGTCCACATTTTAGACTTAAAAATTGAGTTAAAAAAATTATAAAAACTTGTCAATCATAAACTCGACCTTATTTAGTTACTGATATGAATCACGATAGAGCGTTGAAACTTAGTAGTGGTTATCAAAAGGGGTATTCTAAGCATCGTAGTCCGTCGGGTCGTAATTAAAAGTGTATTCTCTAGCGTTGTTTTACAGCGACCCGGGCGGCCGTCTCGAGGCGTGCTGTGAACACAATGAATATGTATAGCTACCCGTAGACCCTATGGAAAACAAGAGGGACAGTGCCTTTTAGATGAACACTATACCGTATCTGCTCTCAGAAACTGGTATGTACGTCAATACGAATTACGTAACTACGGCGTAGGCAATGAATAAAAATCCAAAAGCTACGTTCATTGTACTGCGTTTCGAGTATTCTGTAAAGTACGTACATGTACTTTTGTTTTATTTATTTATTTTTTATTTTATTTATTTAACAAAATCACAGAGCTCTCAAAAAATTATAACTTTAACTAATAAAAACTTTCCTTACAGCCAATTAAGGATTTACATTTTATGTACTTAACCAATAAATTGACGAAAGTCTCTAAGCTAGAATATAGTTATAAGATTATTAATATATCGCAGACTTTGCTTCAAGGGACAAGAATAATGAATTGATACAACCTTAGTGTGTGGGTGTGTTTGTGTGTGTGTGTGGTGTGGGGTGTGAGGTGTGCGTGGGGTGTACCGGTGTATGAGTGTATATGTAAGTTTGGGGGTGTGAGTTCATGCATGAGATGAGTGTGTTTTTATGTAGATAGATAGATAGATAAACTCTTTATTGCATACCAAAGCAAATAACAAAAACACAGGAATTCACAATAATATAAGGTACAATGGGCGGTCTTATTGCTAAAAGCGATCTCTTCCAGACAACTTTTGTAATATAATATTAAAATAAAGATATACATAATAAGTACCTCTGATGTACACTCATGTATTTTCATTAAATATATGATTTCGCGCTTAAAGGAATGCTTGCCGCTGTGGAAAAAAATAACTATAGTTACTTTGTTCACCAATTGAAAGCTCAGTCAAACTGATACGATGGCGGTAGCGGTGGCAATGGCGGTGGTGATCAAAGGGAAATGGTTGTAAATGGTTGTCAACGTTCATGTAGATGTATTGATCGTCCATGTCACCGCAACGTAGGAGAACATAGGAGGTTTGTGGACCACAATATTAACAAGGTATAGGATAAAGATGTACGTATGTAACTGTCACATACACAAAACTAGAAAACTTTCATCTGACTTATACAAGTTACATATATATATGTAGTAGGTATATTTATGGTTTCTGCATTGTGTACTCTTTGTATGAAGATACGTCGCTTCGTCGAGCACAGCAGCGTCTTTGCCAGCACTTGTTCATGGTACACGGAATTTGCAAGTCGCAAGTCGTAACGCTCTGTAAAAGGATCTTGGCTAGGGGCTACGCCCACTTCAAGTAGTAGACAACGCATCATGAATTTATCAAAAAACCTTTACTATACTTTTTCAATAACAATGAATAACTTTTGAGCCTTTCACTGAGGCTCTGTTTATTATTTGAAGATCTCAGTGGCGCGGTGGGCGGCGATAAAGAGGGGCGGTTTTGGTTCCCGCTGCGGTGTAAATGTTTTAATTTTCTACATATATTTGTTCAGGTTCTGGGTGTTGAGGTAAGACGGTACTCGTAGTTCTTGATGCCTACGTCACAAGGAATCCTGGTGTGGGGCCACTAGCACCGCCATAGCGTCAGTTTGAACTCTGAACATTTTTTTTCCACAAAGGCAAAAGCGTGGAAGAGGCTAGTGTTCAGTGCCTATGTAAAACACATAAACAAACGTTAACTCGACTGTATTCCCTGTGAACAGACTCAGATCCATAGTACGCATATTCGTGTAGATATTATTATTTTATTTGGTCTTGCTTCTAATTTTCAATGACTTGAACCGTTTTTTGAACTAGTTACTACTATTTTCCATGATAGTAGGGACTACGATTCCTCGTGACAGTTAGAAGCCATCGCCCTATTTAATAAACATTTATGTGCGCAATTACTTCGTGAACAAACCAGTATGCTCTAGAACCAAAAACTCGGAAGCATGTGCCATTAGTTAGAGTTCCAATAAGCAGTGATGATTTGCAAGCTGTTACATGGTATGCCTTGCAAAAACGCGGCCATGTGTCAAAAGTAATGTTTGAACGTGCCTCTTACCTCCAACGTATCCTCAAAGATATACGCACTATGTATGTATTTAAGGACGTCCATCATGAGTAATACAGTAGTGAACTAATTTGTTTGTTTATTTTCAAACTAACCAAGTTCTTGAATCCGCATCCATCATAGTTGGATACTGATTCAAGAACTTGATTGACTTAGTTTAATGAATGCAGGTCGTTGCGTGCTATATGCACATGCTCTATTGGAAGAAATAGCAATTACGGTCAATTATTATAACTACGGCAAGCCCATTTCATATTAGACCTAATTACCTACCCGTTCCATTTCACCGCCTTAATATTAAGTAACAACCTTATTACTGAGTCGCTTTTGATCGCATAAAATGGCTGCTTTCCCGCCGCTAGAGCAACGTTTTTTAACGAACAAGTTAAATGCTGAAAGGCCTTTTACATTCATCTGTGAATGCCAAGCACCTTGTTAAAATCGCTCCAGATGTCTTAAATACCTACCTAGCTATGAATGCAATGTGTTTGATGTACACGCGTTTCATTCTATTCATTCATCAAGTTGGGGAAGTTTCAACATCGGTCACGAGCCCCTTATCAGGACAATCATAACTTAATCTATGGCATAAATTCATAATTGATTATCAGGGAATTTCTAGTATATTATGTATCAGGGGTCGATTATTATAATAATATTAATAATGCTGGACATTTTTCACATAGCATCATCTAGCCCCAAAGTAAGCAGAACTTGTGTTATGGGAACTACATGACTGATATACTACTTATACACATCTTTTTTTTGTAAATATATACATATTATAGATAGAAAACACCCAGACCCGAGACAAATGAATGCAGATCATACAAACATTTATCCCGCAAGGAACACATATTAGAGGAAGACATCAAATTACTAATTCGTCCAGCTTGTTCGATAAGATGAGTTCCACAAAAAGTGTACATTAATATTAACCTTACACCATGTTGACTAAGAAAAACATCGGTTCAAGAACGAATCGGTGCAAGAGTGAAAATCTGTTCGCATACCGAAGGGTTTGCCTTTGGTATGCGAACAGATTTTCACTATTGCATTCTCTACTAATGTCTATGAGCCGTACTAACCATTATTTGTAAGCCGTTTTTTTTATTTTGCGGTATTCACGCAAATTTTATGCACAATTTATCCAAATGGTCCATTATAAAAGAACGCTGAATAGCTATAGCGGACAACGTTCAGACAGCCCTTGTCTCCGTAATGGTCAGTCTAAAGGCTGCCTCCCTGCCTCATTAAATTTGCATCAAAAAGGCGAGCCCAGAGAAGAAAAATATACCATAGAGCGCCTATGTCCAACGTAAGCAAGTCAAGCTTATTTTTTAGCGATCTGTAATACAAATCTTGTAGCGGGTGCCCGTTCGTATCAGAGCGAACGGTTTGTTTCTTCACTTCACGAGCGCGCCCTATTGTATTCTCTCTCTGAGACAAGCCATTCATTCCCTCTTTACCTGCGTAACTACAAAGTACTCCTTAATGGAAATATTATGGTTGATACAACTGTTTTTACAGGCCTAAGTTACATATATTTATACGTAGAAGCTTTATCATAGTATATATACAACGCACACGCTTCCCACCGTTTCTCCATATTGGTAATCGCGATGTGATGTTGGCTACTGGTACTGAATTGGTTGTAGTCTAAGAAGTTTGTGTATCTATTCCACTCAGGCTTGGGCAGGTAATCTGTAGTATTCAATGGCTGACACGTTCGAGGGCCACCAATATAGACAACAGAATCCGAACCATATTGTCTATATAGACTTTAGGGGAAACGAATTATTTTGTTTTAATACTCTGCTAGAAATTAATTCGATCAGACTCCACTATTTAGGTACAGCATTTTTAGACGATCTTAGTGGCGCTGGGCTGCCACAAAGATGTGGGCTCAATTTCAGTTGCGCGACAAATGTTTGCTAACTTTTAGATATAGATGTTGAAGCACCATGGAGCTTGTAAATCCTGATACCCACTGCACAAGTGTGGGGTCAGGATGGACAATGCATGTGACTTTTGGGTGTTTTATATTTAAAATATGTTTCGATTTAGAAAACTAGTAACTTTTTATACGCGAGTATTATGATGTAATCAATGAGATTCTTTAAAAGCTTTAATTTTGAAAAATAGATAAAAAACTGTGTGCCAGTGCTCGTTGCTCGATTCGTGTTCGGGACTGTACCTACATTCAAAACACGATGAAAATTGAATGCTTAGAACGTGAGGCTAAATAAAATTCATTTCCTCTTACTTTTGGCGTATACGGTTCTCGCATACTTTTGAATCGAAAATTCTTCAACCGGGAAAATATTTCCAATATTTTCCAGTTTCCAATCGAAGGATGCTTCAAAGTCAGGCGTGAGTGAAATAAGCTTTCGTTTATTTGGAAACGCGGTCGTACAGTGCTGTGGGTGTGAAATAAATTAAAGACGCTACAAGCAACTTGGATTGGACGAGGAAATGTTTGAGCGGTTCCGAGAAATCCGGGAATAGATTGCAGATTTGTGGAGGTAATAAATAAAATGTTATTCCACACTTAAGGGAAACTGGAAGAATTTCTAATATCTCAAATATTCAACTTTGGTGGGACTCGAACCTGTGGCCTCTCGCTTGGTACGCGGGGTTTATACCAAATAAGGTACGAGATACAAGATACCAAGATATCATGATACCAATCTGGCCGAAGTTCTTGAGATGTATCGGCTCAAAGCGCCGAGGTTGAATTTTTGGAATAATATAAATTCTTGGTACCTATCATGTTGGTACATGTCATAATCGCCACATTAATCACTAATAGATACTTACATCGTACTTAAAAAAAATTGGATTAGGTTCAAATCAAAATATAGTATAACCAAATAACCCAACAATCCTATTTCGTTGATCGGAAAGTGTTTACTTCCAAAAACAAAAAGTTTGAACTTCTGGAATTTGTTCAAAAAGAAAGTCTGAAAACTTTCTAACTTCCTTGAATCAGTTTCAACTGAAGAAAATCAGCTAAAGTTAACTTTTGAGCTAAAAGTTAACATCACGGTCAAAGAGCCTGCGATTTACTATAAAGGAATAAGAATTCCTTTGAATGAGCTTATTTCACTTTATACATTTCAGCATGTTATAATGTAAATACTTACTGAAGCTTACTCCGTAAATTATTAAAGAGACCAAAAAGATTAGCTCTCGCATCTCCGATTAGTTAGTTATATAATTACGTAAGTTCATGAAAGCTTTAAAAAAAAATTGATGTTATCTTAAGTTACACACCGATATGGCTATCAGTACTATGTCTGAAAACCATATCTCTCAGAAAGGTTAAAAAAAGTAAATATCTTTTTTTTTAGATTACGATACTACGTTCTGTCTGATTAAATATTTTTTTTTATCTTGAAGGTGGCAAACAAGCAAACCGCCCACCTGTTGGTAAGCGGTTACCGTAACCTATGGGCGCTTGCAACCCTAGAGGCAAGAAGTTGCTGACCCTTTAAAAAATGTAAAACGCCATTTTTGTAACGCCACGTATACCTATATCGAACGAATCATGAACTCACATTTTTTAATGAACTTCTAACACTGACAAAATTTAAGGATAAAAATTAATAACTTTTGAGTATTGTTTTTATGGTATAAATAATAAAAATACAAAAGGAATTAAAATAATCAGCATCTGAAAAAAGGTGATCTTCAGCGAATTTTTTTTAATTTCTACCTAAAATAATATCCATCATTTTCTTATCTTATCCAACTTTGAAGCTTAAAATTATAGCAAGGTTGTAGGCAAATGGGGGAGTTTCGGAAGTAAATTTGCAAATATATTATCTGGAAAGTGTTATTACTCAGCTCTCGTGCATAGCAAGTTACAGCATATTGCGAAACTTTTCATTTTTCTCTAACCCAGTTATGACGCCAGAAGTTCGCAGCGGGACGGTGTCAACTTCTCGACCTTATGGAATTTTATTATCATCTCCACAATTTTGGGGAATTTCAAATTTATTATCTAAAAAAAAGTTTTGCCTAAAAAGTTGGCCACGGAAACCATATAAAATAATTGGAGTCGTAGATTTTTGGCTCACTAATATTACTGTTAAAACTTTACACATTTACGGAAATGACGTCTAAACTATTAAAAACCTTTCAGAATACGAAGTTTCTTTAGAGCAGGGCAAGATAACTCAAGCATCCTCTATTTACAATGTCATAGTTACTCAACTGCTAATGCACATAGAGTTTTATGACGTACCTAAGTAAGTATTATACTACCATGCGGTGGAAAATAATAAAACTTGTACTACGAGTATATGTTGCATACAGAATTATGGCATTTCTATGGCGAAGTTTCGTAGCGATAATCTAGCAAGTTCAATTAAATATTAGAGCGTTGAGTCTGCTATTTGTATTTACTATAGATGTTCAGTTTTCCTTAGTTCGTTTTACCGGTTTGTTCAGCATGAGATATGGTGGCCCAAAATAGAGCCTAGTAGCGAAAGAACTACTGATAGCATTTATTGATTTTCTACGTGAAGGCCATTCAGGTCATAAATCTCATTTTGCAGCGGAAACATGTAGTTGAACATGTACAAAAGCATTTTACATACAAAAAGAGGGAGAGTGTAGAAATAGGTATAACTTGGATTTTCTACGAAAATTTCCCTTGCCAGTGAAATAGCGTTCATCCAATTTTCCAATTTTATTAAACCGTTAAAAGAATTAAAATACAAAAATATCTTCACCCAGTTAAATTTTGATCGGCGTGAAATATGAAAACATCCAAGAGCTTAACTAGTTTGTTGGGGAAAGTTTGCGTCTTTTTTATGAAGACATTTTGCAATATGGCTCACGTTTGTAAAGTTCACGGGTGACCCGGTCAAAGGAGCTCAAAGAATGTGGAAGTTCGCTATTCAGCCTTCATCGCTTTTGCAACATGAGTTACTGGCACATGGATAGCGTAAAAACTATTCGTACAATACCTATTCCTATTTTATTAGTTGCTAGGCACACATTTCGTGTAGAGTTTTTACCCGCGACTACAGAAGCTCTTTATATGATTTTGCCAGAAGAGGTTGTTTTTTTGTATGTTTGTTTGTCTGTAACCATTTATCTCCGAAACGGTTTGTCGGATTGTATGGAGCTGCAATCGATGATATAAATGCTTGTATAATCTCCAAATTTTTGTCACGTTAGAGTTAAATAAATTAAAAAAATGCATATAGCTATACTAGACTGGGAGTTCAATAAACTGATAACTAATAATGTTAGTCATTTTTCACACAGCATCATCCAATCCCAAACTCAGCAGAGCATGTATTATGGGAACTTCATGACTGAAATACTCGTATATACTTTTTGTAAATCCTATTTTCTACAACTTTTATAACAATCATTCATCCTCACAAATGTTTGTGAGGATGGATGTTTGTTACTATTTCACGCAAAAACTACTGAACGGATTTTGATGAAACTTTACAGTAATATAGCTTATACATCAGAATAACACAAAGGCTACTTTTTATACGGGCACCACGGGCGAAGCCGTCGGCAGAAGATAGTCCTACTAATGTTATAAACGTGAAAGTTTGTGAAGATGGATGTTTTTTACTCTTTCGCGAACAAACTACTGAACGAATTTTGATGAAACTTTACAGTAATATAGCTTATATATAAGAATAGTACATAGGCTACGTTTTATCCGGGTACCATGCGGGCGAAGCCGTGTTCAGAAGCTAGTATATACATATCATACAAAGAAAACAGCCAATAATAACGTTAAAATAACTTATGCTGCCAGGCGCTGCTTGGCAGGATGTTTTTAAACACTTTTTACTAATTTAGCAGGCTGTATCCGCAAAGTGTTTCCATAAACCTTTTAAAGCACTTTCTTTGTGAATCTATAAGTTTCTTGTGAACCTATAAGTGGATGATATTGTCAGTGCTCGGCGCGCCAAAGTCGAAGTTAACGCACTAAATATTTTCACTGTGCTTCTGAGTATAGCACATCAGTCATGAAGCTCTGCTTACTTTGGGGCTAGATGATGCTGTGTGAAAATGTCCAGCATTATTATTATTATTATTAAAAATCGGTTGTAGAATGTTCGATCTAGGTTTACAGATGGTCCTATCCACCCATCCACCTACATTGTTCATCCACATAATTATCAAATAGTAAGATTAGTAATAAGTTTTGAGAAGGTAAACCAGACTAAGCTTATACTAAGCATGGTACGTATTCAGCAAATTTGTAGAATCTCCAAAGATAGTTGGAGCAACTTTCGAGGAATTGTCTTAAGGATATTACCAGAATTGCTTAAAGCTGCAGTGCAGCTCTGTAATTAGCAAAACGTTTCAGTAGTGTTCACTAATTCGTGGACATAAATTGAGTTTACGCGTTTTAGTCAGCGCATGTAAAAAGTTTTTAAACCTATATACTTCAATACAAGTAGGTATATACAAAAAACACAGATGAAACAGGTAGCCATCTAAAGACCGTTGCAAACGATCTATAGATAGCTCAACTGATCCAGATCACTACCACTACATATAAAAGAGGGTACTATGTAGTTAGTATTTTTGGACCTAACCGAATTACTCTTTTATTTACTGCAAAGATAATCCAGATGTGCTCCCATATTCTTTAACACAATCGATACAAAGCGGAGATGGGGTTGCAATCGAAAGGTTGACAAGCGACAACTTGGAATGAATTGAAAATTAAGTGCAATGTGGGCATATGTTAAATTTCATGTTTAGACGTGCATGACTACCACCTACTCGGTATCCTTAAGGGTTTGCGTACTGAGTATGGATCTGAGGATGTCCATTGTAGGGATTATACTCTTGAGCAGGTTTTTCTTTGGACGTCCCTGACGCTGTTTTATATTATATTACTAGCTGTTGCCAGCGGCTGTGCACGCATGGTCGTATTTAAAAAACCATCCTCCCAAACAAAGTTTCACCCCCATTCCCTCCTTCAAATGTAAAAATCTAAAAACCCTGAAACATGTGATTATTTAATTATTATGAGAAGCTACAATACCAATTTTCACCATTAAAGCCTGAATTCATAATCGGGGGTTGAACAGTCCCCCAAAATCTATCATTCAGCATTCGCCTTATGGCTAGGTGTATAAAGGTTAAATTTGCGCTTGAATTTTCATTTGACTATGAATTCGGGCATAACAAACCGATACCCGCCCATAGAAACATTTACATGTTTTTAACTTTAAAGAACAAAGAGTTTCATAGAAAGATCCTTTCTCCATTTCCCCCCCTTAAAGTGGAAGTTTCCAAAAATCCTTTCTTACACACATACTTACGTTATAAAATAAACCTTTTTTTCCAAATTTTAGCTTTCTAGACTTATTAGTTTTGGCTATGCGTTGATAGTCAGTCAGTCAGTCAGCCATTAGCCATGACAAACGATTTTATTAGTTTAGATTCATTTTTTTTCTTTGTATAGCAAATGATCCTAGTGTCTCTATAAAATTTTATTTTGCATAAAACTAAAAACGACTGTCGAAACTTTGGTACCCTGTGATCTTTGGTTTACATTGATTAGTTTTTTATTTGCTGTTTAGGGGTCGAATTCGGTGCGGTTCCAAGATCTACTTACATAAAACAATTAGGTAGTTTTTGCAAAAATCTTAAAAACTGTGAACATTATAATATAATATGACAACTAAAATATTATGTGTATGTAATTCTGTCAGTGCTGGAGAAAACAAACTAAATTATGTATTTTACTTGAAAAAATATTATACGTAGGTTCAAATCCATAGAAATCAATTAAATAGCGTCGCTTGTTTAAAAAAACCTACTGAAAAGTAATAAAAGATAGCAGTCAGGAACCTCTATTATTTTTTTGTGCAATTGGATGCACAAAAATGTTAGGAAATGAATCGACTAACGCACTAAACCATAGTATCCTACTATCGTACTATCCTATTCTACTGTACTATTCTTCTTTATAAATTTTTGAAAGGTAAAAGTGTGGCTAAAGCATGTTTTAATGTTTGTTGCTTCTATAGCCTTCAAAAAGGCTGAACCGATGTGGATAAAATTTAGAATAAATATTATTTTGTGCTTTCGAATATATATGTTACTTGTTACCCAGGCAGAACCATGAACAGAAGCTAGTGAACACATAAATCTGTTACTACGAACACAAAATAAATATTTAGCATGGGTACTCAAAATGCTTTGAAAGAGAAAATGGCCTATTTAGCCCTATTGTCTATAGAAAAGAGTTTCAAAGAGCAATCGCCGAAACAAAAACAGTAGCGCTTAAAGCCTTTGTAATTTAAAGATGGTATTTAAATAAGGATCATTTTGTAAAATCTTTTCTGAGTCAGAACGTTTGTTAATAAAACGAAAGCACCGTTGTTTATTTATTTGGTTCACAAAGTCAATTTAACGCTACCTACGCCTAGCCCGCTCTATACAAATTTAACCTAACCCAATTTTCTGATTAAACTATATGAAATAGGTACTTTGTATCTTTATGAGAATTGATTATACAATACATAACCTTATAGAATTTTAATTTAATTTAAGAATAACCTAAAATATATATTGTACATGTTACTATGTCGCTTGCAAATTAAAATGGATCAATTTACAACTTAATCGCGGAAGTTTAGTGGGCGATTGCACACTAAATAATACATCAGCTTAGATAAGTACTATACATTTTGACAAAGTTGAATACTGCCGGGCTTCTCACTAATTAGTCTTTGATCTGGAATAGCATATTGATACACATGCTACTTTTAATCCGGGTATCAAGCGAGCGAAACCTTGCTAGCCTTGATTGACTATGTGCCAAATAGGTACCTACTTCGTACAAGAAAATACTTTTCTACAACTTGAACATTGAAAACGAATCGTTTACCGCTTTTGTTATTTCCACCGTAGTTCAGCTATAACTCTAATTATACGGCTTTGTATTCAGAAATAACTGATTACAAAGTGACTGTAATTCGTTGTAATCAGCGTTCGGGACATGAACTTAATCAAAGGGAATCAATGATTGGCTGAGCCAACTGTGTGTGCACGCATGCAAGTTTCTAACATAATTAATAGTAAGAACCCTCCACGGACCGTACTTAACTTCATCATATCCTACTAATATAATAAATGCGAATGTCTGTGTGTGTGAATGTTTGTTACCACGTACCTCCGTAACTACTACGGTTTAGTAGTTTTGATGAAATTTGGAATGTAGATAGTTTAGATGGAATAACACATAGCCTAATCTTATTTTCGAAAATTAACGTCTAAGGGGGTTAAAAAGGGTGGTAAAGTTTCTATGGAAAAAAATATTCCTTGGTTTGATCGGTACAAATAAACTTTAAAATAAATAATAAAACACGTATTTTTTAAAAACTACCGTTTGGGGGTGTGCAATTGAGTTCTAAACTTTGTATGGAGATTATAATCTTGGTTCGATTCACTCAAAGTTGGTGATCATAATTTGAAGTCTGGAGACGGTCTTAAGCTACTTTTATTAACATACCAAGTGGGCGAAGCCGCGGGCAGAAACTACTAGTTCATAAGGAGACAACGTGAAAGGTGCATCACGTTGTCTCCTTATTAACAACCTATTTATTATACGGGTGGAAACCTGAGACTTCGACTATTGGTCTTTTTTCTTTACCAACGATTTCTTCCCGCTGTAACCCTATAGAGGTTACGCTAGGTGTTGATTTTCGGAAAATACTCATTTTATAGAACTAAAGTGGCAAACAATTATACGGTTCACCTGTTAGTAGGCTGTTACCATAACCTATGAACGTTTGCAGCTCCAGAGTTATCATTACTCGTGCGTTGCCTACTCTGAGACATATCGGGTGAATACTCTAATGTGCCTGTAATTTGTTAGTAGTTACACAAAAAAATCAAAAGTACTTTCCAAATGCTGTGTTTTTATTATCTTATCCCGTCTGCACTAAGCTTATGCTAAGACCAAGGCATGTCTGACTAAAGACAAGTTCTTCTAAAGATCAGGAACTACTTAGAATCTGCTTATTACTGTGTTATATTATAACTATATTCTTATAATACATATATACTCATGTAGATATGCCTTTCACATACGTGCAGACATTTTATTCTGATATGTATGAGTAAGTCCCATTTATTTATGTGAGTGAGTCACAAAATTATGGAGTTATTATACCTGCATAGTTCATATATGGGTACAAACCTAGTAACCGATACTAAAACGCGCAGTGCTCGTGAATAATAGATTACCTATCTCTAGACTAAAAGCTTTTAATGGGTCTATTTTACTATGCAAATGGAGTAAAAATTACTGTTAAGCTCACGTTAAGTCCAATCTAGCAGATTACGATCTCTGGTACCTAAACACGAAATCGTTTAAAAATTCACCACCATCATTATTTCCGCACTGAGAAGCCTCGTTGTGGGCAATATTAATAATTTTAGCACCATCTGTCCTCTAGAGCCTTGATTTTAGCATCATAAAGATTTAAAAAGAAAACCCAAAGATCCAGCTTTTTACATTTTGAATTCAAGAACGTTTATAAATTTAATTTTAGGTTGATAGCTCCGCTTGCCTAAGTGTGGACATATGAATATACCCATTTGCACGGAAAATAAATAACACAGGCACACACCTTGCCAATTTGATTGTTGAATTATTCATGATATCTCACATGAGCCCACCTGCTCGGAGACTCCTCTACGACTAGGACTCCAAATACGAATTGTATTGCAGCTAAGGGGTAACGAAATGGGCAACTGAGACAGGGTGGGCCAAAATAAAAAATATATCACGAAGTTATTACCGTGCCTTAGGCTGAGTGTCATTATGATTAACGTGGGACGCGCGGACGGGAGGTAAATAGGGGTGCAATACAACTGTACTTGGTTGGTACAGAAGAGTATGGTTGAGGACTGATAATAAAAAGAGAGTAATAAAAATAAGAATTAAACAGAACAAATTCTCTTTTATTTGAAACTCAATTTAAATCAATATTTTCCAGACATACATTTTTGTAGTCTTTGATATTTGACATTGAAGTATAATAAATGCCAAATACTGTCATTCAAAACATCAAAAATTGGGTGGATATTTGAATTTTGTTTTAGAGGTCAACTTAGATTAGCTAGAATCGTATTAAATGGCCACAGTAAACCGTCTTCTACCCACTGCAAATGAGTTCTACTCTGAGCTTCAGGAAAGAACTGACCTAGCCGAAGCTCGTCGCCACAAGCGCTTCCTAGCTGTTCTGCTTCTCCAACGAATGACTCGTGGCTATCTGATAAGGAAGCACGTGGCTTGGCTGTCGTTCAACGCAACAATAATTCAGTGTGCTTTTAGAGTGCATAGAGCAAGAAAAGCTTATCGAGCGGCATTACGAAGAGCCGTTCGAAACAAACATGCAAAACATTACGCTATAGCTTCGCGGAGAATCCAGGTAAATCCATCTTAATTAGTGACTATGTATTTCACATAGGTAGGTACTCAGTACCTACCTATGTGAAATAGTGTTTTAGAAGAATTTGAGCAAATCAATCTTTTTTTCATTACGTTGTTTGTAAAAATGAGCGAAGCCTTCCCGTAATAGCTTTTTATCCTTACAAATTGTTTCTATAATGGAAATCAATTTTATTTTATTAATGAGTATTAGTATTAATGAGTATTAGTAAAGAAATTATAATAATTTAATACAATCCAGTAAACGCTACTTTAGAACATCTGGGTTTGGGTTTCCCAATAGTTCTAAGATCAATTCCAAGTCGTTGAACTGTAGTTAAGGCTAAGAGCTTAGTTACCATCCTAGTGCACCGATTGTCAAACTAATGAAGGTTTAGACTAGCCGCAATAGTTTGGTATTAATGGTTGCATTTTAGGTTAGTCTACTAAGAGAATTAAGCTGTTAATATCTTAATTATTTTTCTTAATACGTTGATATTTGCAGGCACTGTGGCGTGGTCATTTTTCAAGACGTACAAAATTCTGCTATCGTCGTTATCGTCGCTGGCTGGCTACGGTCAAAGAACGTGGCGAAAGGCGAGCGGCAGAAGCGGCTGAATTCGGAATACGGAGTAGAGCTGATGATCTTAGGATCCTAGAAGAGGAGGCTCGTCAGTGGTTGGCGTTCGTCGTATTCAAGCTCCATCATTTACTAAGAACCTACGTCTGTGCAGGAGTGTATTCAGAACCAGCTTCATGTGAGCTCTCTGAATTTGAGAAACTGCTGAAATCTATCCACTATACGGAATACATGAAGAGGCTGAAGCGTAAGTACGACGAGTTTGTAAGAAAGCATCGCCCGAGATTCTCCAATAAGAGACTATTCCCGATAATTGGAGATGGCTCTGACTATTGGTACTTGTCTTTGGCAGAGATGTATGAACTGACCACTCCGGGTACGAAAAAGGTCAATACGAGGCATAAAGATACCCATCATGGTTCTCAGCATAAAGAACCTTTTTTGTGGAAGAAGGTTCGTCCGCCACAAGAGAAAGGAAGAGGGCCGTTTACTCCTCCAAGGTCACCGAAGCTACTGACGCCCCCTCCATCCCCACCACCACCAGCGCCTACTCCTAGTGGTCCTACATCGAGTGGAGATCATGTAGCTCAAAAAGATCCCCGGTTTCATCTTTACGTGAAACATTACAAACCGGAACCCGCGCTTTTTGACTACGTGAATTTCCACATAAACGTACTACTCACGAGAAAATGCTCTGTTGAAAATATCGACAGAGACTGATTTTACGATATTTTTTTCTAATAAAAACAGAAATTAACAGTACAAGAAGTCAGTTGTTTGAAAAACTGTATTACATGACCGCGAAGAATTCTCCATTTATTTTTCTTGCTCGGATATCCGTAATCAGGCTGCTAAGTTTGGAAGGGTCGTCCGGATGTTGCGAGCCCCGAGCCTTTTGTTGTAAAGCTTTTGTTGGTATGAATTTTACACTTGTAATTTATTTCAGGAAACGCCTTAGTGAGAAGAAATTACGTTGAAACCTCCAAAGAAAATTTGTGTTTTTTATATTAAGGCTACGTTTGTATAGGGTTTGGATTCAACGGGATTTACATTTTCCGAATCAATCAAATCTAACTTTTCACCTTTTGCGGCGAAAGATAAGCGTTTTATCAAAGTCAACAAAGTTTCGTAAGGAATCGGATTGGAAACCAATTTTATTAATCTTAATTTGTAACATAAAAAAGAAACTTAAAAAAGAACTGCATGTGAATGATCTTTGATTACCAAACAGTAAAATAAATAAATAAATTTTGCCGGACATTTTTCCCACAGCATCATTAGCCCCAAACTAAGTATAGCTTGTATTATGGAAACTGCATGTCTGATATACTACTTATATACTTTATATTTATTATAATTACACAGAAAACACCCAGACTCAAGACAAATATTTGCAGATTATACAAACATTTGTCCCGCGGCAGGAATCGAATCAGCAATCCTCTGCGTCACAGGCGGGCCTTCGCCCACTGCGCCACAGCGGTCGTCAGGAGGGACACTTTCAGGTTACTTCAACATTTTTTATTTTTGAACTAGAACATCGTCTCGTTTACCTGACTCTTGAAATTCATTTGTCTAACAATACCCGTTTGACTCGGCAAATTTATTAGGGTCAGATAATGCAGGTTGTGGGTTTCTGAACCGACTCCTTATTGCACAGCCCGACTTAAGGCGGGTACCCATTTGTTAGACGTATAATGGTTGACCCATTTTACTTATATGGCACGAAGCAGATATAGCAGCTTGTGATTAGCAGCTCCAATGATAGCCCTATAATCTTTGTAATGGACTCTCGTGATTGAGCCAATTATCGTTTGACGATCAGTTCAAGGTCACGTTAAAATGCGGTGGCAATCTAGATTTATTTCGTTTGAATTTACGTCAAGTAACTGTGAGCCTTTCGCTGTGAGGAGGCACATGAATAATGTATGAAGTAAATTTGCAAGTGTTTCAATTTACACCCGCCGACACTCCATGCCTCGGATACGCACCAGAGTAGTTGAAGTGCGAAAAAGAAAACAACAAGTGCTAGAGAGAACGTGGCGGGGACGCAGCTTAAGAGCTTACTAGCTATTTCTATGTTGGCTCGCAGAATGCTGCCATAGTGCATGAAACGACTTTACGCACTTGACAGGTTTTATAGCTTATTACTCTTTGATGAAATAAATAACTATGTTTAAGATTAAGGTTGTTTAACGGTCCCTAGATTTAAAAGTCGTAGTAACTAACTTTAGCCACATTTTGCCTAATTACTTTATTTTTGATTACTTTTTATATCTATCTAGATAGAGTATTCGCCTTTGGGGTGCAGTGAAATAAGTGAACATCATAATTGGTGCCAGAATAATAATAATCTTTGGTTCGCTTCGAACCAAAGACTTTATTTTCTAATTTTTATTTTCCAATTTTTTTTAATTTGTTTATTGGAACAACAAACAGCTACACTATGTGATAATAGCAGATTAATGGGTAATATAAATTAGACAGCCCATAGCGTTATCCACAGCTTGGTATAACAAATTTAAAGAACCTTATCACTATAAAGATGCTGACCTACAAATCACTTAAGTTAGCCAGGTATATACTAACTTATTAATTCATTTGCACCTACACCTAATATATGCTAACTAATTGTACCCGCGGTAAATGAAAGAAAGAAAGAAAAAAAGCGCAAGTAGGTGCGTAACTTACACACACATCCACTTACCCAAATCCCGAGAAGTGAACTATGTAAGGACAGAAAATTATAAGCTCTTTTTAAAGAAAAAAACTTTTAACATGATCGAATGAACACAGGACGTGCTAGCAATTGTTTAGTTACGTAATTACAGGACCTTCCTGAAGACGACAAAAGAATACCGCGTTCCAGCGATGCCTGGGTGGCACTAGTGATTCCTTGTGGACGTGAATCGATACCCGGGTTCCGTGATCGGTATAAAGAATCGGTAGTTGTGGTCTAACATCTTTTAAAGTTGGGTACAAATACGGAAATGGATCTTACACTTGTTTTGTGTTTTTATGAATTGTATTTTGTTTGTTTTGCTTTTTATTTTGTATTTTGGGATTTATTTTTATATTTTGTACAGGTTGATCGGAACATGACATGCCAAACGATGACATGGCTCAAATGTATTTATAGCCCACATGGCCAATTCGGATCTACCGATATATGTTCTATTTTTCGATAATGTTAAGTCAGGAATTTAGTTGATTCAGAGCTTTTAGGTGTTTTTGCATACGGATACGGAAATCCAGTACATTTTTATATCGGACCGCTAGCGCTTCCGTAGATCATTGAAGTGTTACTATGCAAGGTACGTAGTAATTAGTGGTTCGAAGATGCTTGGGCGCGCAAGGGCAGGACGTGATAACATTGTGTTGAATGACGGGGAAATTTCTGGACGCTTTTATAGATATACCTACTCGCACAATTAAATTAAAATAAAATATTATTATTCATACTGATATTTAAACCAAATTTCAATAAATTTTCGAAGAAGGTAGATGCGATTCACTTTAGTTTTTTTATTTTTTTTAATTTAGGAGATGTAGTATATTGAAAAAAGAAAATCTATTCATTACATTGCCCGTATATTGACTTCATGCCTAAAGCATGTCAATTTGTAGACCTACGCACGCCATCCTTATGCACACCATTCCTTGGAGTTTGTTTCCAAAACTACCGCTTAACAAATGAAACGAACAGTGTCATCATTAGGGTTTAGTTGATTTAAATCAGTGAAACGTAACTAGGTCGCTGGGTAATTGAGAACCAAAACACGCAACAAGCTAACAAAATTTCCGCTTCAACAACATTAGGACGGCAAATCAAACAACGACGATTGGACGCAGCTTGAACAAATAAACACTGGAACTTTTTGATTGAAAATACCTGTAACAGAATACGAAATAACAATTTTGACGAAGCGCGCCAAAAGTGCCGCTTAGCGCGGATTTTATTTGATTAAATTTTGCTGAGAGATCTATGTTTGGGTGTTTTTTATTAGTTCGAATTCCAGCAGCGCGCATGCCTCTACCAATGAATAAGTTTGAGCCTAAAGGCCCGGTCAAACTGAAGCCGTGGCGCTAGCATTGGTTGTGACGGTGGCAAAGGGAAGTGGTTGTCAAAGTTCGCGTAAATGTATTAATCGCCACCGCCACCAGGTTAGTTTG
Organism: Perizoma flavofasciatum; assembly: GCA_958496245.1. NCBI lineage: Eukaryota > Metazoa > Arthropoda > Insecta > Lepidoptera > Geometridae > Perizoma > Perizoma flavofasciatum. Next base: position 6,882,015 of record OY292433.1, read on the forward strand.
ACCGGGCCTTAAGCCCATCCACTGCGTTAAGCGGGCCCCATTGTATGTTATCAGTGCTATTTTAACATCACTACACATCATACAATAAATAACTACCTACTGTAACTGTTATAACTACTCTGTATTTATAAATTGTGTCTCTAGTGTTTTATAAGTTGGCATTACCTAACACATAACTGTGTGTGATTTTGCTTTTAATTAACCAACAGTTTTCCATCAATTTTGTATTTTAATTTGGATTCTGTCATTTTTGTATTTTAATATTTATACCTGCAGAGAAGATACCTGATTTTCTGTGATTTACTGTCTGTTTCTTAGTTCTGCGTAGTGGTATGTATGCTAAAACGGTAGCTTAAGTATACGCAAATATTATCGTAACTCCAAACCTACTGAGATTAGGGTCTCGTAAGGGCTACACAATATCTATATGTCTATTTATCTAATCAGACCATACTAACCCACTTCTGGCTATAGGTCTCCTCTCTACCACGCCACTCTTCCCGGTTTTCCGTCGTGCAGTTCCCACCGCCATCACAATATCGTCTGACCAACTGGCAGGTGGTTTTATTTAAACTAAAGTGGCAAACAAGCATACGGCCCATCTATTGGTAAGCGGTTACCTTAACCAGAGGTACTCGTGGCCGACCCCGAAACATAACGGGTGAAAGTCTCATGTGCCTGTAATTTCACCGGCACCCATACCCGTCAAACCCCAGACGAGCTCTTCACAAGGAGCTCTACTAATTCTTAAGAAGGCCTGTCTCGTGATTTATTACCCTTGCGTGGCTACCACTCGGTCAATGCTTCGTCTATCTTCCCCGCCTTGCCAAAATTTATACTCAGATTTTATTATAATAATATCTTCTTTAATATTTATACTTGAAAGTACCTACGTGTTCGCGCTTTGGCAAGGGCTATCGAGTTTTACGGTCACTTCGCTCGGTATTCGCATTGCCGATGAAAAGCACAGCGTTGCCTTTTTTTCTGACACTTTTTTCCGTGAATATAAAACTGCAGGATACAACGCGTATTGGGTTTCGGCTTTGCAGTTTGGTGGTTCAGTTGCTCTATTTATACGAACGAGTCCAAGTTGGTCAGAATAAAATAACTGTGTAGACTACTGTGTAATATTTAAAATCCTACTAATATTATAAACGCGAAAGTTTGTGAGGATGGATGTTTGTTACTCTTCCACGCAAAAACTACTGAACGGATTTTGATAAAACTTTACAGTAATATAGCTTATACATCAGAATAACACATAGGCTACTTTTTATCCGGGTACCACGCGGGCGAAGCCGTGGGCAGAAGCTAGTTTAAAATAATTACGGTCAATTACAGTTAATAATAAATATACATTATTTAATTAGATGTGCATCTGACTACCCCCTACACACTGAGTATACGATGTTCTTCAGCGAAATATAATCGTAAGCGTGTTTTTATTTTACAATTAATCAACTTCTATGTGAACACCTACAAAGTTTACTTATTGTCTTCAGTAAATAAATAAATAAACACTAAACCGACATAAAGATAGTACTGACCCCACACTAAAATTTCCTGTGTGGGAATCGAACCCGCACCTTTTGCATCTCAGCTAGCTACTAGCCGTGTCATCAAGGTAGTCCATAAACTAGTTTTATTAATTTAATAGGCTTACCTACAAAATAACTGAGCGTCTAGTCTAGTGAGTAAGTAAAATTGATTTGAATTTTTTTCAAATTTGTTATAATTATACACTAATACTAATAATATTATAAAGAGGAAATATTTTTTGTTTGATTGTTTGTTTGTTTGTATCGAATAGGCTCCGAAACTACTGGGCCGATTTTAACAATTTTTTACCAAATGAAAGCTCAATAATCAAGAAGTAACATAAGCTATAATTTATTTCCAAAAATTGAGATCCTTAAGTAAATTGCAATAATGTAACCCAAAGTAGCAACAATTTGTCTATAAAATTCATTATTTGGCGTGCGCTGAGAAAACTATTGATGATACATAAAAATAATGTACTAGATGATTAAAGTACTCATTATTACCTACAAAAAAGGGAATTTATCTAACTATCACAGTTAAGTCACAATAGCAGATTTTGTGTTCTAAAATTTAATTAAATCGCCCGGTAGAAACAAAAGTTGGTTCAATCGTATCGTAGAATTAATTCTTATTCAAATATTTTTTTTATTATATAGGGTATTTATGTAGCAGTAAAATACCTTACTGTTACATGTATCCCGATATTCCAACGGAATCGAAACTTACGCGGGTGAAACCGCGGGGCGCAGCTAGTTTTAAATAAATAAGGATTTTTTTTTTTAAATATAGTCTCATTATAATTTTCAGCTGTGACGTTAGCAACAAGAATAATAGCATCACGAAACTTCATAATGTAAAAAGTCTCTATAAGCAGTGACATGTCTTGCACGTACTTGTATTTGCGTCTCACGCATAATTTATCCTTAATAAATATACGCCCAAAAAATACACACATACCCTGACCCCCACACTAGGATTCCCTGTGTTGTGGGTATCAGGAACTACGAGTACAAAACATAGTACCAAAACACCCATGAAGAATCAAAGGGTTCCATTTTCGCCATAATTAAACTAGTCACATTTGTAATGCTGCGCTCCATCGCAACCGAACGTAAAAAGCGATCCTTTAGTACTTGAAAGCCGTAACAGTACTCGCCGTGTTTCAGTATGTGTGAAACGTATAAACAAACACGTACAGTCGGTGAGGTGTGAGAGTGGCTGCGACTTGAAAGGAGCTGGTTTAAAAAGCTAGTGCTGTCATTGCACTTCATTGCATGCGAGATTTTGACGAAGCTCATTTTAATAAAATAAAATTCGATGACTGTACATAACTTTTTAAACGCTACGAAAACAGTCGCCTTCAATACGATTAAAGTTGTTACCATGTTTCAAATCTGTAACTGTTCGTTATTTTTAATAAGTATTTCAAATATAATGTTTAGACGTGGACTTTCCATTTCTTAGTATCCTCAAATATCTAAGCACCTACGAAGAAAACCGTCTTTAAGAACTGACGCGAAACGCCAAACGTAAAGAAAGACCTAAGGTCTCCTTCACTTACACCTTTAACTCTGTGGGCCAACTTTGTTGCGATACTTGTGATAGGGTATTCAAGACAAAGTTTGGTCTTGCAAGCCATATTAGGGCTCACGCAAGAAAAAAAAAACTATTTTTAGGGTCGCTGTCATCAAAACCGATGTGGAAGACTATATTTTCATAATGTTTAGTTTGTTGATAGTGCAAAAACTTTTATCACGGAAAAAATAAGGGAGAAGGAGGGTGTTATGAATAACTAGTGAAATATCCCACGACTTTATCTGCGTATTTTTTTTTTTCATACACCATTAATCTTTCTGCTCTACCCGCTAAAGGGGTGGAACTTCAGAAAAGGCCTTTCTTATTATACCCCAATGCTTAAATCATCTTTTATATATGTAAAAAGCCTAAGATGATGATGCCAATGGAACCCATTCTCCAAAATTCTGATATCTAGAACCAGTTATTTTTATAACAATATGTAAAGTGACTAAAGTTGAAATTTGTAGCAAGTGTGGGTCTCAGTGAAAGAGTTTGACCAAAAATAAATTATATAACCATAGAAACTAATTACATAAAACTATAATTACATACAATATGCTTTTAACTAATGCGGCTGTTGGCAATGTTCGAAGTTGCAAGTATAACTGAATACTCCTTCCTATAAACGCTAATCTAATCACATGCGGTTATATAATAAACATTATCTGAGTCCCGACACCTGACAACACTAGCTGTCATTTCTTTCCTTTGGTTTGGATGGCTTCAGCATGCAGAGCTAAATGCATTGCGTTTATGAGGACACAGAAAACCATGTTGGGCTGATCGCAAGCAATTCAGTGCAAGTGTAGGTACTTTGACAAAACTGTACATAATTTGAATGGTTTAATAGTACCACCATTTATGAATCTAGACTAAGCACCTGCTTAGTGAACTTGAGCCTCAGTTGATCTTATTAATATCCTAATGGGAATTGCAGCATATTAATTTGTATAATTTCACTTAGAATTTATATTTTCATGTCACACTGTAGTTCCGATCCGATAGCGGCCTTTTATTCATCTCCACTAATATTTGCTACGCTACGCTACCTAGCTACTCGAGTCAAATCAGAGCTACCAACAAACGATATTGCTTTGCCAGATATTACGTTATTTTAGTAATTTACATCAAGTTGTAATTATAAGTCTGAAGGTGAGTGCTAATTTGAATGAAACATTTTACTGTGTAGGGGTACCTAAGCTGTCTTGTTATTAATGTTATGTGTAAATTTGAAGCTATTAACTAAATTATAATAATAGTTTAATGACATCGATGGCGCTGCGGGTAAGTTGCTAGCTGCGACGCAAGCGGGTGCGATTTCCGCTGCGGGACAAATATTTGTATGTTCTGCAGATATTCTGAATATTGGGGTACCACGGTTCTCGTAGTTCCTTATACCCACGACACAGGGAAACCAAGTGTCAGGTCTATGTATGTGTCTGTTGGGCGATATTAAAAAGGTCTTAATGGTAGTGGCAACAATTTATGCGATGTCGAATATCAAAGTTAAATGTCAAATGTAACGTCAGCAGAAAGACAGTATAATCGTGGTATAATCGTAATAAATTACTAAAATTTCAATGTGTACCGATTATAGGCTAAAATGCGGATTCAAGTGCGTCTGAAATTGAATTTTCGGGATATATTAAAATTGATTTTACCCCTAATTTATGGTGTCTCACAGGCCACTAGGTTCCAGTACAGTCGTTTACGCAGAACGTCCCATTTCTGTGGTTTTCTCTCAATTTTTACATTCTTTGAAGAATAATTTATAAGAACGAACGTGAATTTCATGACCTATTTTTTCGACCTAGGGTAAGATTTTTCATAAAAAAAATATGGGACCAACTTTGAGGTAAGTGAACCCATAAAAAAACGGTTCACAATTGGCGAAGATAACTCGCTAAATACACACAAAAAAAACATACAGACGAATTGTGAACCAGTCGGTTGATAATTATTAAATCGCGGTATTCGCGATACGATTGTAGAGGTAGTCCCAGCCTTACGGTTTCTATTCTGTAGGTACTCTATCATCAGATCCTTTAGTGCTTATGTTATTTTGCTTACTCGGGACACTTATATAAACACTTTCAAATAAAAAACACAAGTCAAATCACTTACAGAAAATGTTTCGGCTAGCTGTAATTCCATACTTGCTGTGATGATGTTTTATTTAAGTTTTACGGGAATAATAACAATCTCTCAGGAATAAAACTTTTATGGGACCACCTCGGGATTATTCTCTATATGCTTAACAAAAGAACCTCCTTTTTTAAATTGGTTAAAAACTGTCTTTATAATTTTACTATTATTTTGCTATTCGCGTTATGAAAGTGGAAGCAAAATGATTTTCGACTGATTGTAACCCTGAGTCTTAATCCGCAGTATAATAATAATCCCCAAGCATAATAGTATGTCTACTTTTACCTGTCTTATAACTATGACCTTGACCTATTAACATCTTTAAGGTCAACTGTTACCGAATCTTTATCTAGGGATGAAGCGAATAAGATTATACGAGATTGCGAGTCAAAGCAAACAGCTACGTGGTTTCGTAGCTACGTAGCACGCCTACGATTTATTTTCGTAGCAAAGCGGGATCTTATCTTGAGAAGATTATGTTTGTATTCGTATTTCGTGAAGAACTGTCGTGCATGTTAATGTAGAAATCATATTAGATAGATAGATAAACTCTTTATAGCACACTAAAGATAAAACAAGAATACAGGAATTAATTAACAGACTGGGTACAATGGGCAATGACATTTTAAAAACGAAATAAATAATAAACACCTAACAGACACATTAATAATAATAATAATGATGGACAGTTTCACACAGCATAGCCCCAAACTAAACAGAGCTTGTATTATGGGAACTACATGTCTGATAAACTACTTATAACATTTTTTTTAAATACATACATTATTATACATAGAACGCCCAGACCAGAAACAAATATTTGCAGATCATACAAATATTTGTCCCGCGGCGGGAATCGAACCCGCAACCTACTGCGTCTCAGGTGGGCCTGCGCCCACTGCACCACAGAGGTCGTCAATACAATAGTCCCCACCTCACACTAGGATTCCCTGTGTCGTGGGTCTCAGGAACTACGGGACAGGGATCGTAGTTCCAAAACACGCGGATATCAACAAATATGCAACAAATATCTGCAGAACACACAAATATTGGTTCCGCAGAGGCAATTGAAACCATTTCTCACGTCGCAACCACAGCGTCATCGAGGTCATCAAATAGGTAATTATTTTGTATGAAATTATCTCATATTTTCATATATTATTTATTCATGCTCAAATGTAGCTTAGGTCTGACAAAAAAAATGCTGTAGGAAAGAACATGGACCATGCCAGAATTTTCCCAAAAATCTAATTATAGTCAGTACAGCTTGTCTAGCCACGATGCCATTGCGTTTTAAATATTCTGTATCCAGTAACAGCATCAGTGTCACGGTATGATGTCATTAATCCGGGTATCATCCATCCTCGTTATTAATCACATTGTAATTATCTTCGAACATGAGTCCTCGTTACACGTATGATTCTAAATACGTGTTTAAACATGATTTAACATCATTAAAACTTAATAATTGCGGTTGATGAACGTGTTTTGCTTTATGTTAGGTGGTTTATCAGCCCCTGCCCGCGCCTTTGCCTTCGTAAAAATTTTATGTTTTTCACGAACTTTACCTGAAGCACAATTCTAAAATGAACCATCAAAGTCTCAATCTGACATTAAATTTGTATTCCACCCAGGAAGTTATTGTCAATCTTTTCTCAGTTTTTCTCACAAATGCCTAAATTTCTATTTGAAAGCTGATTGAAAATAGAAAAACAGGCCTGATTGCAAAATAATTACGAGAATCGGGCTGCAGTTTTAAATTTCCAAATTAAATTCAAATCGGTGCAGCCATTACGGATATCATTAGCAATAAGCATCCAAACAGCTATGCAAACATCCAATACCACATTTTTAATATTAGTTGGAGTCGGATACGATAAGATACGTCACAAAAGTAGTTAGTCACTAAGCTTAGCCTTATTTGTTATACATGAATAATAAACATTATAATGCTGGACATTTTCACACAACATCATCTAGTAAAATAGGCAGAGCTTGTGTTATAGGAACTACATGACTGATATACAATTTATACTTTTGTTTTGTAAATACATACATATAATACATAGAAAATACCTAGATCCGACACAAATGTTTGCAGATCATACAAACAATGAATGACGTGGCATGGCAATATTTTAGAAGCTTCACCGCCCACCTGAACTAGTAATATATTTCGTGACACATTCTTTCTATAAATTCATCTCAAACAGCTCCATAACTCATACGCAACAGCTATAAACAAGTCAAGAGATACGAGATACGTTGAATGCAAGTGACGCAAAACACACAGCCCTGACCGCGTGACGTCATTTGTCACTGTCATTCAGTCCTGGGCATATATCAGTCTGGCTATGTTGTCGCTTTTATTTTTAACATCATTGACGAGCTATGAACTTCTATGAGGCTATGAAATGAGGAATGAAGAATGTCACATTACGAGAAGAATGTTAAATATGAATGTGGATGAAAATAAGATCAGAAGTAGGCCTAAGAAAAGATGGACGGATTGTGTGAAGGATGACATGGTTGAGGAAAAAGTTAGTATCTACTGAGATAACGGCTGATAGAGGAGAGTGGAAGAAGAAAACATGCATGTATATTCCAATAGCGTAATATTGAAATTAGTTTACGAGTTATGGAACAATAAGGCCAAAACAGGATTACATCAAAATAAAACATATCCTACTACAATTATATACGCGAAAGTTTGTGAGGATGGATGTTTGTTACTCTTTCAGGCAAAAACTACTGAACGGATTTTGATGAAACTTAACAGTAATGTAGCTTAAATATCAGAATAACACATAGGCTACTTTTTACCCGGGTACTATGCTCGCGAAGCCGTGGGCAGAAGCTAATCTTTTAATAATAGTGACTTTAACTAAGATAGCATGTGATAAAACATGCTAGAAAAAAATAAAATATTTCTAGTTTCGTGGCTTTGTGACTATTATCATATGCCGATTTTCCCCTCAGTTTATAAGCTTATCAAGACAAAATTTTCGAATACTGATGTGTTTCAACAAAACAATTTTTTATTTATTACCAGTTGTTGCCCGCGGCTTCGCCCGCGTGGTATGTTCATAAAAGTACCACATGCCCGTCTATGTCCACCAACTTCAAACTATGTCCACCAACTTTTGAATGAATCGAACCAAGGATTACAATTTATATAAAGTTTAGAACTCAATTGCACATCCTCAAAGGGTAGTTTTGAAAAAATAAAAAATACGCTTTCATTACTTACTTTAAAGTTTATAAATAAAACAATGTTTTTTTCATAGAAACTTTACCGCCATATTTATCCCCCTTAGGGGTCAATTTTCGAAAATTAGACTATCTACATTCCAAATTTCATCAAAATCGGTTTAGTAGTTACCGAGATACGTGGTAACAAACATTCACTCATATACACACACACACACACAAGCTTTCGCATTTATTATATTAGCAGGATTTTACTATTTTCAGCCTGCGTTATCATGCAGGGCAAATGCCTCCTTATCTCCTCTACATCCTTCTCCTGAGCTATTAAAGGCCAATCCTTAGAACAGTCAAGATCGTCCCGACATTACTGTCTGGGTCTGCCGCAAAGTCGTCTATCACTATTATATTGGCCCAATCGGTGGTATAACAACACAAATAAGTCAATAATAATATAGTACATTTGTACCTACTTTTTTTTCATGCACTTCCTGGTAGATTCATGTGAATTGGACAGTTTTATTCTCATGTACCATTGGTCATGAACAGTTTTCTTAAAATCATCTTCAGGTTTTTTTAACCATTATTTATTAAATTATTTTTGTGACTAATAGTGAAAGAGTGACTTTTAATTGTAGAGGTTTTCTCGTTTTTTTAAAATAATAATATCACTTTATTGCACTCCACAAGATCATAATCCCTATAGTTTTGTGCCCCGATAGCATTTGAATCGCTACAATTTAGTAGCCGTACTACAGGAGCCTAGCTCCACGTCTCTTGAAGAAGGCCAGAACCGAAATAAGTACGTACCTTCTGAAAAATTCCGAAATGAATCAAATATTCGTTATGCAATTATATCATACCAAGAATTTTAAAGAAACCATAAAAAGCTAAATACGAACAACATTCATGTCTATTTTATTATACGCCATAAACAGGTTGGCAGGAATCCCTGAAACTTTTAATATATCTCTTTTAATTTCCTTTTTCACTTGGTATATTTTTTGGCACATCAATCTTAGTAGCTCGACTAGGCTGTGGTAGCTTTATTAAATTTTCGAAGCGCAGGCTGTCATGTGTTAGGTGACATCACGTCTAAGATTAATTTTAAGTCACACCAGAACTGTGCTTTAATATCGCTGGATGTGTGTGCGGTAATAACAACCTTGGTGGCGTGGTGGACAAGAAGCTAAGCACAAGAGGTGCAAGTTCGAGTCCCGCCTGTAATCCTGTATCCAAGAAACAAGGAATCATCACTACTGCAAGTCGTAGAACTTATGACAAAATTCTGTAGTTTCTTTACTGTTAGCTATTGTGGTAGAACACATCAAGAGATTAATTTCAAGTCATGTCAAAACCAGGATGCGCGTTTCCATAATTACCCTGTCTCGGTTCGTTAACATTAGTGTCACGTGACGGAAGCGTTTGATGTTGAGGTGTTTAGTAATGAAGCTACGGATTGTGGGAGTTAAATAGAGCTATGAAAATGCGCAACAAAAATATATTTAAAAATATTAAATTATAGAAGTGAAAAAATAATTAGTATTCCCGGAGCGTCAAAAGCCAACAAACGAACTTATTTGAATTCAATGCGTGGTAATGAAGGCACATGTTTTTACTTTAATTATGTTCTCGATCTAAAATTATGAGTTTTGTAGTATTCTCTTCATCATCATCATAAACATCCTGTAGAAGTTCATCGCTAGACAAAGGCCTCTCCCTAGAGTGCCATGACGAACGATCTTGGTCTACCTTCTACCAGTGACTGCCACCACTACCACTTTAAGCCATCGGTTCATTTGGTGTAGGTCAACGCTGCGTCATCTGGTTCGTCAAGAACCTTTATTTCCCAGTGGTTGTCGGTTCTACGAGCTATATACCCTGCTCATCGCCAATGCAAGTAGCTAATTCTAATAGCTATATATAATAATACATTAAATTATTTGAACTAACATATTAATTATAACTGGTAGTTATTATTTAAGTTAAGAAAACAACGGAAAACAATAAGTTAATTTGAATTTATACTCGAACCCTTGACAAAAAGGGTTATAAAAAAAAAATATTGGCCGGGGCTAGATGATTCTGTATGAAAAATCACACAGCATCATCTAGCCCCAAACTAAGCAGAGCTTATTTTATGGGAACATTTACATAACTGTTATACTTCTTATATATTTATTGGAAATACATACATATTACACATAGAAAACACCCAGGCCCGAGACAAATATCAAACATTTGTCCCGCAGTGGGAATCGAACCTGCAACTTTCTGTGTCTCAAGCGGGCCTTTACCCACTGCGCCACAGAGTACTATTAATGCCAGGTAATACTAGCTAGCTATTTAGTATTTAAGTAAGTGCCAAACGGTTTTCATCACCTACTTGGCAAATATGTTAGACTAGCTTCTGCCCCAGGCTTCGCCCGCATGGTATCCGGATAAAAAGTAGCCTATGTGTTATTCTGATGTATAAGCTATATTATTGTAAAGTTTCATCAAAATCTGTTCAGTAGTTTTTGCGTGAAAGAGGAACAAACATCCTCACAAACTTTCAACTTTATAATATTAGTAGGATAGGATAGTAGGATTTGAAATCCCCACTTCCCTCCCACGAGAGTAAACAAGGCTTTCAATTTCTAGGTACGTAGGTACAAAGTTGAATTTGGCTGTTGCAATACAGTCAAAACGTCGGGGAAATAATAAAATAGGTGAACGCCAAAAAGACCCGTAAAAACTTATAATTACGTTAACTGAACGCGAAAGTTTTAAAAAATACTATCCCAGATTCCATCCGTTGAATATTTAAATCAAGTGCGGTGACTAAAAAATGTGTTTTTATAGGTTCCCCCTAACAATGCCGTAGCATGCAGATTGCAAGAACGTGATCTGAAAGTCAATGTCCGCGACCTGCGCCTGACAAGGCGATTAGTGGCTTTGGCTACGGTTTCCGACACTCGCCGGCTATGCCTACCCTCTTTCCAAACATTTCCATGTGGGAATTGAATAATTGAATGTTCATATCAATTATATCGAAAGGGCTGAAATTCTCTAAAGTATTCGTACTCGATCCACATAAAATATCAAATTGCATACAATATAAATTATATTGTATTGTTAAATTATATCATATATTCTAAACAGTTAATGGCGTTTAATTAATTTGACGACGGTGCCGGTTCGATTCCCACTGCGGGAAAAATGTTTGTTCCAATTCTCGGTGTTGCAGCACTTGTAGTTCCTGATACCTACGACACGGAACTCTTCTATGTGGTCAGGATATGGATATGTCTGTTGGCTTTTATTATTATTATTTTAAATGCATAATAATTGCAAAACTCTCAAACATTATTTGCAGTATGCAGATCTGTAGGGATACTAAGTAAGGGGTGGTCAGAAACACGTCCAAATATTATATTTGGCACATTCCCCACAAGACAGGTTGCAAGACAATCGCCGTTTATTAGAACTCATGACGGCTCATGACATCAAATTTTAACATTCGAAAAATTTATAGATTTTAGACAAGAGAGATAAGAGTTCAACTTCTTTTATATATTACTTTTATATATATACTCTTCACGACTAAAACTTGGTATTAAAATAAAAAGCCATCAAAATAACAAATAAAAAATATTTATTTCTGAAAAACACCCTAGTAGACTGTTAACAATAATTTCAATGAATCCCGCACTATAGTTATTAATCCGAACAAAACTTACTGAGTAGGATATATTTATGGAGAAAACAAGCGAGATAACAAGATAGAGAGAGAGATAAAGATTATTATTCACAATTTCGTCCGAAAATGCGCTTCAGTAACAAATTTAGTTATTATTAACTTTGTGACAGCAAAAATGAACATAATTTATGTACTCAGGTAAAAATCCGTTTTCCCAACTTCTCCCTGCGAATTCAAGACCTACTTTATCACCCCTTCAAAATTGACGTAGCTTCCATGCAAATGCACGGTGTAACTCATAGTATGGATAGGCTGCGGGGACGGTGTGACGTGAGTTATGACGTCACAGGATGTGACCTGCCGTGACGTCATTGAGGTATAGAGGAGTTTGTCATGTTTATGTTACTCATCATTGGCTTTCAATTTAAAGTAAGATCTTTATTATGTACTCATAGTTCCCGATACCAACGACACAGGGAATCCTAGTGTATGGTCAGTACATTTAATGTGCTGACTTTACTTATAATTAGAAGTACTGTGGGCTGTCACCAATGCCCTCCGTTGGTGACAGCCCACAGTTTTTATGACAATTGCAGTTACCATCGATTACTTAAATAGTTTTACGTGAGTACTTTTATTCTGTTCTAATAAATTATGTTTGATCTTTGATTTTGAATAGGCACTTTTCTATTTGCGCGCTGCTCCAATTTGCTGCGATTTCGATCCAGATGTTCTGGTAATAGATCGGTTAGAAGGAATGAAGTGACCTAAATGTAATTCTGAGCTTTAGCAGCTGTTCCAATACTTCATGCACACTAACAGAACTGCCGCATGTTGAGAAAGATATGCATAACATTGTTCCATAATTATAATATAACTGATTACCCCTTGAGGGTTTAAAAAATAACTTTAAATGAGTAGAATAGTAATATAAGGAAAAATGACGTGCGCATTAATATGAACTCTAAATGATGAAAAAAACATCGTAACGAAACCGGCATGTCTTAGAACCAGAACATTCTAAGGATCAGTTAGTGTTCCAATATGCGGCGATGGACTAGCAAGCTGTCACGTGCTAACTACTTGGAAAACGCGAGCATGTGCCAAATGTAATGTTAGACGAGCCTCTGATTACCCCCTTCTTGGTATCATCTAAGATCAACACACTGAGTATGTATCTCAGGATGTCGATCAAGGTGAGTACAGTCGTTAGTTGTATATCTAGTCTTAGGTTTTATTTTTGCCCCAGTTAAACAAAATGAACCTCTATCGCTTTTAGCGATAAGTCCGCCAAGTAAAAAATAAACATATAAGGTACAATGACCTTATATGTTTATTCATTCCTGTGTTTTGTATTTTTCTTTGGTGTGCAAAAAAGAGTTTTTCTATGTATCTAGCTATCTATCTCTATCACTAAAAAAAATCAATATTTTAACCCCAGTTGGTGACTTACTGTAGATACCTAATTTCTAGGGTTTGGACCGTATCGGTGGTACAAAATGTACTTATTTTGACTGATACATGAATGTACCAAACTAATCAGCTAGCCATTGACAGAAACAAAACGAAAATAATAATTTACCGGCAGTTTCGTGACACATCGGTTCGCATCCACAGCTCATCAATCACGACCCAGGGCAGTACATTAGCTCCTTAATTAAACCCCGACAGATGGCGCTGCCATCATATATTTCAATTAATATGTGTCACCAAACAAAGTGTGACTATTTAATTACTTATCTAGGTACTGCAGCTAGAGGCTGTAGATGTAGCAGCTGCGTGGCAAGAGCTTCGATTTCCGCTGCGGGATAAACGTTTACATGTACTGCAGATTTCTGGATCTGGGTGTTGTGGTACCACAGTCCTCGTAGTTTCTGATACTCACGATACAGGAAATCCTAGTGTGAGGCCATGACCATATATTTATCTATTGGATGTCTTTATCTTTCTTTTTACAGTTAGTTTTTACCATAATAGTATTAAGCTAGTTTTTGTTTTTTTTTTATACTCAGAGAAATCTCGAAATTTGTATAATATTAAACGGGAGTTCTCAGATTTGAGTTTTGTAGAGATTTTATTTTTGATATTTTTAAAAATATTTCAAGCTGCTGAATCTCCTTAAAATATTCCGTTCTCTAAATCTTATTGGTCTAGTAGTAGGAACCGAGCCTTCCGTTCTGAAGCTGGGAAGCAAAATATGGGTTGAAACCCAAATACTCATATTCATTACAAAAAAACAAACTTGCTCATGACTGTATTACTGTAAGTTATCCTCAGATTTATCTATACTCAGTACTCAGATCCGTGAGATTACCAAGTAGAGGGTATCTAGTTAATGGCACCTTCAATTATTTACTTATGAATTTACGATAATTATTTAAAAAAAAACAAAGTTTAATAGTTTAAATAACTTCAATATTAATAGATCCAGATCAAATAAACCAGCACTTTTACGGCAAATTAGTTGGCGCTCACCTCTATTAAGATGCGATGAACCGCCTAATCCGTGGAGTAGAACGTCTTGCCAGTAACGAAGACAAATTAAGCTAATCCCTTAGAGGCAAAAGCAAGCAAGAGAGCAGGCTAAAGTATGAACTGTAAGCAGCTACAAATACACACTACTGAATATCTCGTACGTAAAACTCGTAGCGGTCCGCGTAGCACCGTAGGTATGCCTTGCCAGTAATGAAGACATTATCAAGCTTTATGCCTTAGACTAGCCTCTGCCCACGGCTTCACCCGCGTGGTACCTGGGTAAAAAGTAGCCTATGTGTTATTCTGATGTATAAGCTATAATATTGTAAAGTTTCATCAAAATCCGTACAGTAGTTTTTGCGTGAAAGAGTAACATCCATCCTCACAAACTTTCGCGTTTATAATATTAGTAGGATTAGTAGGATTTAGAGGATGGAGAACTAGAGTATAACCTACAGTGAAAACTTTGGGCAGATACAAATGCTCACTGATAAATATCGATACTTTTTATAATAGTTCCTTCACTAGCCTTTTGCTGATATCACTCCTCGGCTTACCTGCTCTGAAGTACTAGGATTACAGGCTGAGACATTTGTAGAGATTATTCATACGAGTTAATGATGCTGGAAAACGTGTGGGTGGAAAACTGAGCTTAATAAGTACGTAGCTTCGCTGAATTGGGATGAAAGACGTAACGTAATGACTAAGTAGAAATTTAAAACGATGGCATATGAATACCTTGGTTCGCGTATATATGAACATGATTGATCTATGTCTTTCATCTCTTTGCTCCAAAAATTGTGGGCTTTATCGAAAAATGTGACTTAATTTTTGCAAAATGTTGACGTGTTTTGAAAGCCCCCGACGTGTTTTATATCGACTAAAAACCATCCTTGAATTCGTACAAATCTATAGCAAAAAGCCACACTTTAATTGGATAAGCTAGAAATAAATAGTAACAGATAATAAAACAAGAAAAACATTTTTTTAGCAAACTTGTATACGTCGCGTCGTCGTGGCAAAAAATAAATAGGTATTAGACTTTGTTGTGTTAAGCTGTGCTTGTTTCGTTTGCAATTTTAAGTAAGTTTTCTTTATTGGTTTATGAGTACCTACTTAGGTTCATGTTTAGAATAGTTTTCATAATTGCAGGTAGATAGATTCATAATAGAATTTGAAATTGGTGATAGGTAAGTAAAAATACAAGGAAAGTTTCTCAGAATATAACTAAACTAAATTTAAACTGTCGCTCTCTTTTACTGATAGTGCAAGCATGAAAGAGATAGCTAGTGTACTACAGAATCGAGGCCATTGTACGTTTTCCTAAAAGGTTATTACGAATTAAACTAGTTTTCATAAAAAAATGAAATGAATAGAATTTAAAAGTTTGAACAAATCGTTGTTATTTAATTGTTTTAGGTAGAATGGCTCTCTTTCTGGATAGTACTGGTATTTTCGGTAGAGGCTAGGGATAGGTTGTAGAACATGTTCAGTGATTTGAACCTAGGTATTCTTAATACCTACCAGTAGGTAGGTAGGTAGGTATTTGAAAATATGACTCGCCACTTCTGATCGTTTACAAATTTATGTAGTCTATGTAATAATTTTGAGGTACTATTTAATAAAGCAAACACGAAAGGCGCAATCAATAACACGTGAAACGCTCTGTGAATTCCGGTACAGCGCCATCTATTGACGGTACGTTCTATCTTTAAGTAGTTCCCATGAATGCTGCACAGTGTCGCTACTGAGCGGGGTTCATTCGGCGTTCAGGCCACACGGTGTTGGGTCAGAAAGTTCAGTAGTGTTTGGATAGATGACGCTGTGACGAATTTTATGAAAAATGTTTCTCGTTGACCAAAGCTGTGTAGGGCTTGACTAGAACGCTAGATTATTTTAAACGTTAATCTTCAAGATGATGCAACTAATTAATTAATAACTTTAATTTGTATTATTCGACATTCTGACAACCTCTGTGGCGCAGTGGGCGAAGGCCCGCCTGAGACGCAGAAGGTTGCGGGTTCAATTCCCGCCACGGGACAAATAATAAATAATAAATAAATAACGCTGGACAATCCACACATCATCATCTAGCCCCAAGCTAAGCAAAGCTTGTGTTATGGGTACTAGATGACTGATATACTTAATACAATATATTACATAGATAGATATTTTTTTATTATACATAGAAAAAACCCAGAACACCTGGAACAAATATTTGCAGATCGTACAAACATTTGTCCCAGGGCGGGAATCGAACCCGCAACCTCCTGTGTAGCAGGCGGACCTTCGCCCACCGCGCCACATCGGTCGGCAAATGTTTGTATCTAGAAATATTTGTCTCAAGTCTGGGTGTTTTCTATGTATATTATGTAAGTATTTACAAAAAAAATATGAAGTATATCAGTCATGTAGTTCCCATAATACAAGATCTGCTTAGTTTGGGGCTAGATGATGCTGTGTGAAAATGTCCAGCATTATTTATTTATTATTTATTTTATTATTCTTTTCAACCTTACATCTACGAGTATAGGCTTAAATATGCCTCGCAATTAATGATTATTCAAAAACTATGGTAGGTAAGCAACTGCAACGGTAATTCTAGATTGTTTTCCTTTCACCTTTTTGGAAAATAAATATGAAATCATTTATATTACCTACCTGCTATTTTTTATTACAGAAGAAATTGTTGATGAAGCCGTGTTGGTTTATTGAGCGGTACCTCGACTTCTGATCTGTAGGGCGCCTGTACAAACCCAGTCGTGCACCAATGGATTTATCCACTCGAAAAAATTATGTGCACGTGCTCAAAACGGTAAAGTAAAACATCGTGAGGAAACTGGCATATCCTAGAACTAAAAATTAGAAGGCATGTGCCATCTATTAGTGTTCCAGCAAGCAGCGATAGACTTGCAGCCTGTCACGTGGAATAATAACTACTGCTTGGTATCCTCAAAGATCTACTCACTAAAGTATGTATCTGAGGGTGTCCATCATGGGGAATACAGTCGTGAGCATGTTTGTCTGTTTATTTTTAGAAATTGCTGAATTAGATTTTTTTCACAAGCAAGATCGTATTTTGTTTTGTTTTCATGTATTCAGTAAAAATAGTAACATACCTAATGAGGTTGGTAGGTAGCAAGTAATTTATGACCAACCTCATCATGTTCAGTAGTGGTAGGTAGCAAGTCATTTATGACTTACTACCTACCTACCAACCTCATTCCTAGTCTACCATTTTAGTGACGCCATGTATAGTCTAATGCACATGATAGGAATCGGACAAATACATGTGCAACCGCATTATTAGCGAAGTACACCACAATTAGATGATTAAATTGCAAACTAGCCTTTGCTAGGGGTGTTTAAAAATATTAAAGGGCGATAAACGTGTCGGGCTTGCAATGCTATGGTTTCGCTTAGCATGTACTGGGACGCCTAAAAATTTTAACAAAAAACAGGCAAATATGACTGGGGAAAAAACAGAAAAATATGTAATTATTGAAAAAGTGCTATCAGTCCTAAAGTCCGGGAGTCCTAAAAAATATATTTTTACTTACTAAAAATAAAAAAAAGAGATGGTAAGACATACAAAATTACCCAGCAGTTTGTGATTCCAGACTGAGATAATGATGATGATAATGTAGATTGGACTAGCAACTATTCGAGACCTTAAAACGCTCACAATATAATTCTGTTACGGAACCCTATAAATCTAATTACGTAGATAAGCCCGTTTCATAACATTGTCGCCACGTGGTTCTGGAAAGTTCGTGTAATATCTAGACCAGGGAACGGGATTACACAGTAATTTCATTTTAAGACTGCATTTATCTTCCTCTTTCCTCTGAGAGAGCATGGTTGTTTCCAAGAAACCTATTAAAAATGATATTTAATGTGAAGTTTGTTTTTTACAATAAATAAACACGACTCTAATTCTCATGCTGTACATTTTTATATCCTTAAGGATTCCGGGTACATAGTCTAGTTTTATAGTTATGAAAAAGATGAAGAGAGTGGATTAGTTACTGAGTATATTAAAAGCAAAATAAACTATTGATGGAAAAATTTATAGGATGTTTTTTTTAAATTAACTGAGAGAAATATTCTAAAAGTACCTACTTGCCTATTTATCAAGTAGGTATTTTAGTATTTGTAACGAAAAAGTTACAATAGGTACTTAGCCCTGACAATGCTCTCAAATGTTCCAGAAAAAAAAGTTATTTTATTTTAGAGAGCTCCTGAACTAAAGCGAGGTTGTTGTTTCGCCGACAAACTTTATCGTGGCCGCAGCAAAATTAAGCAATTACATGCAAGTCCTGAAACTTCATAGGAAAATGAGGAAAACAGAAAACGCTAGTTTTATTTCTTGAATTTGCAATTCAATGACTTTAAGTCTTCAGAACCTCATTTCTCCGGAATTGCAAACATTCCACAGCCAAGTAAGTGCGGTACCTAAGTGCTGTTAATTATTTGCCTCGTGTAGGAATTTGCAGTAGTTTGGTCAAAAGTTTGTTTGTTCGTCGTTTCGCTGCTTGGCCTTGTGACAATCCAGTGTCCACAAAATCAGGAGGGAATTGAATCAGTGTAATTTCGTGCTCTAGACTGCTATTGATTCGAATTAAAGTATTGTAAATGTGCATGCCTTCTCCCGATAATAATAAACATGTATTTCAATGGCAATAAGCCCATGACATAAATACGTTAGAGATGTGTTAAACTTATCTCCATTTATTATAATATTATTATTAACAGGGTAATATTTTAGTGCGGGGTCTGATACTAACATAAAAAAAGTCCAACATACACACATGTACATAGCCATAACCCCTATTAGAAACTTTGAGTACCGGGGTAGCATAACACTCAGACCCAGAACAAATATCTGCAGAACATGCAAACATTTGGCCCGCAACGGGAATCGAACCAGCACCTATTGCGTCCCAACTGGCCCCGCCGCACCACCGAGGTCGTCAACATAATTATGTATTTTTTAGGTCTTTATTCATTTATTTTGTTTTATTTTAGTGCCATTAAACTTAATTTGCTTGCTCCGATGCCTAAAGGTTAATTGACGTGATTAGCCTTTAGGCATCTAAGCTCGAAGAGAAACAAAGATCCATCCTCACAATCTTTCGCGTTTATAATAGTAGTAGGATTGGCATGTAATACAGTGACTAGTACGTTGCTACGCATTCAGATTGCTCTATAGTACTCTATAGTTAATTCAAATGAACCTTGGCAATGGACAAAGCGCTTAGCACCTGCGTTTATTAACCTAGGCATCTGTAGATTGCGACGCGTCTGATGCCGTTTGCGTTCCAATTGTAGTACGGCCACAGAACAGGAAGTAGTATTAAAGCGGTGGAGTATAGAAACGCAACTCCTTTGTACACACTTCGTACCACACCCCAACTATTGCCTAAAAATCGCCTAGAACCGCACTGAAACGGCATGGGGATAGTCCTTAAAACTGCTCCTACATCACTTGCTCCTTTACAATCATGCGACAAGTCAGACAGTATTGGCAAGTGGCTCCAAAGACACGTAATATTTTTAGTATATGACAGTTCTCGGTTGGTATGTATGTTCACAATGGTGAATATGCATTTATTTTGTTGATTCGGCTCTGCAAGATCATTGCTTATTAGTTTTTACGTATATGCCACGTTCGTCAGTCTAGTCCAGAATTGTGTTAAACGAAATGCTTTACTAAATAGATGATGCTAATTGCTCCTATACTTGCACATGTAGCATTTCAGGGTAAAACCTCAAGGTCAATTTTTGTTATAAGGAAAGCAATTTGACTGGCTAACCGATCTATTTCGATGCAATTTTGTGGCTTTCTTATACTTTTATTACGATTCATCCGGAATAATGTTAAGGAGTTGCAGTTCTAGTAAGTTATTATTTTGCGGCCATAGTTCGGAGTACGGCTCCGCAATTAGATCCCGACCATTGTTTCCCTTTCTGTACCCAATTCCCGTTTGCAATGCGAAGGCATTCTCCTGCAACCGCAGCGAACGCTCGCCGGTTTGAATTAAGTGAAGTTATGATTTTGTGAACCGAACATTTCTGAAATTGATAGAAAAAAATCTAAGATAAACAACGACAAAGCAGACCCAGTCTCAATTTCTTTCATACAAATAAAAATTCGTTATCTGTACGGTGCAGAAAGCATTTTGGTATTGTCATCATTAATGACATGTAAAAGTTTACTGCTGGACATAGGCGTCCTCTAAAGAGTGTTGTGATGTTCAATCCTGAGCTTTCTCTATCATTAAAGTTCCCAAAACGTTTAGGATCTTATGACCTTAAACGTTATGGGAAGTTCTTAAGTTAGAAGAACTTCCCATAACGTTCAAAAATCCTCTGCCGGTCTCTGGTTCAAAAATTCTACAATATTTTCACAGTAGATTCTTTAAGCACACAATTTAAGGCTTATTCATAAATTTACATACATGTATGTTGCTAGGTATGTGTAAAAATAAAATTATTACCAGTTTTTGCAATGTTAGTATGCAGGACTCGCACCGGACACTCGTTACAAACTCATTTTGGCAAAGTTTTGCCTGTGTTGCTGTATTTACATAAAACCCAACTCGCCAGTACAAAATGTTACCAAAACTTCTACTATTAATATTCTGACTATGAATGACAGAAACATAAAATACAAACCCAACAAAGCCGACGTGTATTCCATAATGACTTCGGTGGCGCGGTGGGCAAGTATAAGCGAAGACGCAAGAGGTGCGAGTTCGATTCCCACTGCGGGAAAATGATTGCATGTTCTGCAGATATTTGTTCTGGGTCTGGATGTTGTGGTGCCGTGGTACTCGTAGTTCCTGATACCCACGATACAAGGAATCCTAATGTGTTGTCATAACCATGTATGTTGTGTGTATATTTATTCTGTTTATATAAATTAAATATATTTTATACCTTTTGCAGCGCCCTCTAATTCTGAAGACTATTCATGAAGTCATAAAAAAAATATTAACAAAAACTGCATGAAACACCGTTTGAGAGAAAAATTATAAAAAATAAATATATAACAACCACATAATCAAAGAACGACTTCCCCGAAACGCATATGCGGATTCTGTACATCGCGGGTTAATAGATAACACCCGACGGTCACAGACAATTGTGCAGACCCACACTAGGATTGCCTATGTCGTGAGTATAAAGAACTAGACAAGAATCATGGTACCACAACAACCAGACACAGCACGAAATGTTGTTCAAAACGAATTTAGCTATCTCTTCAATTACACATTATCAAAACGAATTCGTAATTATAAGCGCTTATCGCAATTTGCATTAAATTAACACAAAATAACCGTTCCAAATACAATGTGACCGAATATTTAATTCGCGTTAAATCACAATGCTAGTGTTTCTGCAATTAATAGCGCGAACCGTTATCAGCGCACACTGACACATTTGTAATGTTGTACCTACTTACGGTGAAGTAAACAAAACCATGTACAGAGGTGAAACTTATTGTTATTAGAACTGGACTGACTAATTAACCTTAACCTTACTTTAATTTTCATCATCATTATCATTTCTATAGATAGAAAATAACATTGCACTAATTAACATTGATGAAACTAGTCGTTCAACACAGATTTTTTTTCTAGCTAACCTTACAAATCCACATTCCAAGATCTTGAGCTACATTCATGAACTTCTTGCAAGACATCATCAGTGGGGGGCCTTCCTTATCGTAAATTTGAGATTCGGTGTCTCTATTCCAGAACATTTCTTCAAGCTAATGCTACTAATAAGCCAAAGACATCAGCGTAGATTGAGGTTTTTAGAGCGTAGAAGCTCTAATATCAGAGTTAGGTGCACTTGTCACGTTAGAAAGAATATGTCGTGTAAAGAAAGTGATAGGTGGAAAATAAAATGAAAGAAAACAAATTTCTTTGTGACCGTTGCTGAAATAATAATTATACACGGATACACATAAACAAATTCTAAACAAAGAGAATAGTTAGTAATAGGTACATAGTTACCTCTTGTACAGATATAAGTTTCGCTTCTACATACAAGTATTTATCTACAATGTACCACATAAATAACTGACACTAAGCTGATTAGCATAAAACCACGACATTCACCGTATTACCCTGAAATCTGTTAACAAATGGTAGCTTTGCATAATTGAATGAGACCAGCGCAAACTCCAACATATGGACCGCACGATCCGAAAATATTCCAATTTTTAAAGCAATTACAAACGCACCGTGAAAATGTTTCGTTCGATCTAACATTGGATTTCAATATTTGTCTAACACAAGACAAATAGTCGTTTGAAATTATTATTCGAATGAGTTAAAATAAAAAAGTGATAATATTCGTATTGTAAATAGAGAATTCACGTACCCCCACGTATATCCCCAATGACAAAACAGTTGCATTTTTTAATTACAGGTATTGATTTATCATTTCAGCAACTAACATGGTTTTAAATATTTATCCTATGATCCATCAGAACTTTACTATTCCTGATTGGCCTAGTCCAATAATGTTATTAAAAAAAAGGTTTAAAAGCAATATCTACTTATAAAGTCATCTAATAGCTTGGTAGTTCTACGAAACATATCCAATAGTCTACGGGTGATCTACGAGATCGCTACGACTATTGCTACGTGACAGTTTGCGTTACGGATAGCCTACGCAAGATCCTCTCATGGTAATCTCTCAATAAAATTTTTGGTATCATATGTTTGTCGTGAAGCAAAAGCGCGTCATTTGAGTTCAAAAATTAAAAATAGCCAAGATAAAGTAAAAGCCACTTGTAAAGTAATCAACAGTGAGACTGGAAGAGTCACAACTAAGAACAATAAGTTTAATTTGAAAATTGGCAATGTCACCGTCAATCAGGATAGTGATGTAGCTAATGCGTTCGAAAACTTTTTTACCGACATTCCAGTCTCTACCACAAAATCCTTAAACTCCTCTCCCATAGAAGCAGAGTCATTGTTAAAAGAAAACTTAACAGAATGTAAAATACAATTCAAATTTTATCATGTAAATAGTGATGACATCATAAAAGCTTTCAAACTCATAAATGTTAAAAAAACCACGGACCTCTGGTGCATCTCTGTTTGCGTTGTGAAATCATTGATTGGCATTATTGCGCCCGAACTAGCTTTAATATTCAACGAGTGTATTGACTGTGGTGTGTTCCCTGATTTAATGAAACACAGTAAAATAACTCCACTTTTCAAATCGGGTACATGTTCTGACCCTGGTAATTTTAGACCTATATCAGTACTTCCTACATTTAGTAAAATTTTTGAAAAACTAATTTTAAATCAATTGCAAAGACATTTTAAATTAAATAATTTACTGTATAATAAGCAATTCGGATTTAGTAAGGGTCGCTCAACCACTGATGCTGGTATTGAGTTAATATCGCACATATTTGATGCCTGGGAGGAATCTCATGACGCTTTAGGCGTTTTTTGTGATTTGTCAAAGGCATTTGATTGCGTAGACCATGACACATTGATCAGGAAACTACACCATTATGGTATTAGGGGCGTTGCTCTAGACTTTCTCACTTCCTATTTAAGTGACAGAGTACAAAGAGTTGATGTGAATGGAAAACGGTCTCCGGGGTCTCTGGTTACTATCGGTGTACCGCAGGGATCAATTCTTGGACCATTTTTGTTCTTAGTATACATTAATGATCTACCCCACCTTGTAAGGGACGATCATGAGGTTGTATTGTTTGCAGATGACACGTCACTTTTATTTAAATTAAAGCGACGACAAACCGATTTTGACAATGTAAACAATGCAATCTCTAAGGTGTTAAAATGGTTCAACGATAACAATCTCCTACTTAATGAAAAGAAAACAAAGTGTATTAGATTTGTACTACCCAATGTTACACAAGTTAAAGCAAATATCAAAATCAAAGATGAACAGTTGGCTCTTGTGGACACCACCGTATTCTTAGGTATCACCCTAGATAATAAGCTTCAATGGGGTCCTCATATTGATGGATTATCGAAGAGACTTAGTTCTGCGGCATATGCAGTCAAAAAGATCCGTCTTTATACAGACGTTGACACAGCTAGACTAGTTTACTTCAGCTACTTCCACAGCATTATGTCGTACGGTATACTGCTGTGGGGGAGTGCTGCTGATATCAATACCATTTTGTGCTGCAGAAGAGGGCTGTTCGAGCAATTTATAATATGGGCCCCAGAGAATCACTTCGCGAAAAGTTTAAAGAAATAAATATAATGACATTCTCTTGTCAATACATTTATGAAAATCTGATGTATGTTCACAAAAATATTAATTTGTTTAAGAAAAAAAGCGATAATCACAATGTTAATACTAGAAATAAAGATAAACTCGCTGTTGCCACTTGTAGACTCCATAAAGTTAGTAAATCGTTTAAAGGGCACGGTGTACGCTTTTATAACAAACTCCCAAGAGATATACAAAAATTATCAATTAACAAATTTAAAAACGTAATTAAACAAAAGCTTTATAAAAAGGCATACTATAAAATATCTGATTATTTAGATGACAAAAACTCTTGGGATTGAAAATGCTCCAACTCGAACCTATTGTTTTGTAAAAGGATCATTAAAAAGAATAACCAGCCTTGTTTTCTTGCCTTTCTTTCCTGGCTTGGTCGCGGAGGAACAGGCACCTAGATAAAAACCGACGTTTCAAAGTGGTCCTTGTGATTTTATTGAATAAATAAATTTTGACTTTGACTTTGACTTTCATATCATATGATACCAAAAATTCAAAAAAGAGTATATATTCTTTGCTCTTAATTGGAATGTTTGTTACAGGTACTAAAAAAAATAATAATAATAATAATAAGATCCAAAATTCATAGGGTTAATTTTTCTTTCAACCATTTAATGCAGACCAACAAGGCCACAATCTTATCGCCTGTACAAATTGAATGTCAGGCTTCGCTTGGATTATTTATTTACCATATTGATTGTAGTCGTATTGTGTCCATTGCGTGCCGCGATATTGTCCATTAAGTCGTCTTACTAATTCGTTGTATGTGGATTGATCGTAGATGTATACAAAGCTCATTATGTAGGCTTATTTTCCCTCGTGCAAAATTGATACACTGCAAACAATGTACCTATTTACATAAGCTATGTTATCGTGTTAAAAAAATAGCCGTAAAGCGACAAATGAAGAAAAGTAAAACAAATATTAGTTGAAAATTGAGTTACCTTATGTGTGCTTCCTTAGTTTCTTAAATACGTGTCTCAAAATATTAACTTGCAGAATAAATATAATTGTTGCATAGAGATGACTAAATGAAAAAAATGCAATATTGTGAAGACAATATAGTTGTATAATTTACCCGAAATCCCCAAACGAAATAATAAAGAGTAACACGTCAAGCAACTTATTGGACAGTTTGTAGTGGTTTCATTACAGTCACGACAGAGGGCGCTTCCGCGTCGAGTCGTCGCCACAAAAACTGAGCAATTTTCTGATAGCCATCTGACATGAAAATGGTTACTTTTGACATGCCATTTATACTTCCATTTGTCAAAATACGCGGTGTCGGTTGCCGCTACTTATCAGGTGGATGAAGATTGGGGAGCTAATTATTTTAATGTGTTTGTTGTATGAATGGAAGGAAATGTATAAAGTTTTCAGTTTGCGTCGAATATTTTCACGGTTGCTGTATAATTTGGCACTGAAGATCAAAACACACGATTTTATTGAATACTAGTCTTTCTTTAAAAGAGTTTAAGCGATAAGTTCTAAAATATACGGATGGTGGAGGTTTTCTTTTGGTGTTTCTTTCTTACAAAAATCTTATGAACGATTACACTTTCTTTTAACTTAGTTGGAGCAAGTTCCCTCCCAACCTTTTCTGTCATATTTAGATGATATTTTATAATATTCCACTATTGTGGATAGCTTATTTTATCTTAATAAATAAATAAGAAGCTAACAGACACAGATATAGTCCTGACCCCACTCTAGATTTCCCTTAACCGTGACTATCAGGAACTAAGAGTACCATGGTACTACAATACCTAGATTTAAAACAAATACCTGCAGAACATGCAAACATTTGCTTCGAGCGGTAATTGAGTCAGCACCTCTTGCGGTGCAGCTAGCTACTTGCCCGCCGCGTCATCTAAATCATCATATACGCATCGATGGGCTAGTAAATAATTTGGGTAGAACATATAAAAACAGACAAAATAATACTGATATGTAGATTACCTTAATAACATTTGTTTCAGATGCCAAGTGAAGATACCAATATCGACCTAAATCGGTATGTTAGTACTCTAGCCCTCAGAAACGTTGTTCGAAGTAAATTGCTCGTGAATTATTAGAAGCGAAAACGACCGCTTTGCCATCGCACGTCGTGAACTATAATTTTGCAAGGTAGTTATATAAGACCTGTTATAAAAGTATAAGACCGCAGTGAATATTTTAAAATGTTATGGTTCTTTAGATTTTACGAGTATCATTGGACTTGGTTATTTTTTGATCCGTGTTGGCCTAGTGAGCTGTAACCTGAGGTTGTGAGTTCAAACACAGTCGTCTACCTAGATTTTTCCATTCGAAAAATGTAATTGCACATTAACACATACTCAAACCGGTGTAGGAACACATCATGAGGAAACCAGCATCCCCAAAAACAAAATAGAAGTCTTTCTATCTATCTATCTATTTATCTATCCATCTATCTATCTATTTATCAATCTATCTATCTATTTATCTATCTATTTATCTGAGGAGGCCTATCATGAAGACTATATTCATAAGCTTGTATTACTTTTACGTTTCTGATCATAATGATTCTAATAAGCGGCTATGAGCTTGCAACCTGTCACGTGGAAGTCTAACTACTTGCAAAACGCGGGCATGTTTCAAATGTAATGTTTGGTAAGGGGGGCTCTGACTACCCCTTACTTGGTATCCTCAATGATCTCCTCACTGAGTATGTATCTGAGGTTGTCCATTATCGAGAATAAAGTCATGGGGGTTTTTTTTTTTTTTCTTTTACAATAACCTACAGCTTACTATGCCTGCTCGAGTATTCTTGTAAAGTATACACACATACGAGTACACAGCGTGTATTCATGTATTCTTAAAAGCGTGACCTGTAGAGGTATGAGTAAAAGTCTGCATTTGAAAACGAAGTACAATATGTTAAGTTATCTGAAACTAGCTTAGCTTTGAACCGTTATAGTTTGAGGGGAATATCTTATCGATTTTTGATTAGTTACCGTTACAGAAAGTTTAATTCCTCCAACCCTCCAGTGAGATTAAGGTGTATTACACACCCTTAACACTTTAATTAAAACAGTAATTGCAGGGCGACAGTACTAATTTTGTATCAGTTGTTCTTGAGGGCTCTTTGTGTCCGTTTCGTGTGAGCCTCAAAGGAAACAGTAGGGGGCTAAGCTTTTGTAAGGTTGTTGTTCCACTATTGGCGATAAAAGTTACTTGAACATTACTTCAGGTATGCGCGACATTTCAGTTGTATCTACAAATAAATAATTTGAATTTTAAATAGACAAAAATTTAAAAAAATGATTTGGTCAGCCATTGGTTTTGAAAATTCTGATTGAGCAAGACTTAACCCCATATTTTAGCCTGTAATCTACCATTAGTTGATCGCCATAACTCAATTCATTAGTATTGTGTGCTGAATCCAAAATAATTAAAAATATAGTCATCTTTATTTTTTACCTAAATGTGTAATGAGTTTATATTAGTTTTAAATATGAAATAAATTGGAATGAAAGTAGTTTATTTCTTTGGTTATTGCTTAAAAAACTTATATCGAAAATATCTCATATTTTATAATACTCGTATTAATAGGTTTTTGTACAAACTTCGTTATTAAATTTGCTGAATGACAGTTTTAACACATCGCTTGGCATTTTGTTACAGACGCGTAAACATTGCCCTCTAAACGACACACTAACTTTATAGAGCTGTAGTGGGAACAGTGAGTTTATTTTAGTTTTTTATTTATTTACACTGTAATTGACACTCTTTTTTTAAACAAATTAATATTTATGCGAGCATACATTAGGTTTTCATAAATGTTATGACAAGAAACTGACATTATGTTTAATTCTTCAGCCTTAGTTTGAACTTTAAAATTATAATCAAGGAACTTTGAAATTGGTAACATCTTATTTTTTTGCCAAGCAGCATATCCCAGAGACCGAAGATAGCAAGATAGAAAATACTTTATTATACACCGGATAATACATCAGCTTAGATACGAACTACAAACCTTGATAAAGTTGTATAATAGGCGATCTTATTGTCTTATCTTATTTAGTAAATAATTTACAGTAAATACAGTTTAAAAAAATATATATTTATATAATACACATAATAATCTCTTGAGCGTAGTGTTTGCTTCTGGCGTCTGTGACGTCACTGCGCAGGGTCAGAAGAATACCAGCGCTAAGTAGGTAGCCTACCTAACATTATGCTGAGCTGATGATACCTTTTTGGTGCGACATAATATGACTAGGTAGATGGATTAGGCAGTAACTGCTGTTTCAGTTATAGGTAGGTACTTATAAGTAGGCTGTCCAAACATAAATTATTATTATTATGTATTCCCACAAATTATCCCACCATCCTAACTTCCAAAATTTGTTGTATATACATATATATATATATATTTATGTCGTGTTAAATAAATATTTTCTTCCTTTCTTTCTTATTGCTAATTAGCGATCTCTACCAGACAATCTTTAACCTGACCTAACCCAGCAGTGAACTTTTGTCGGCTTTTTTTATTGAGTGTAACTTAGGTATATACCATTATTCTGGAGTGAATACTAGAAAAAGCCGATAAATGTCTGTAAGCAGTGTCAGGAGACTGCACTGAGCCATCTTCACAATGACGCGTGGAACCATTGATTGTGATAAATTGAGGCAAACAGTCCTTTATCACCCATCTGAGACATCTGTTTCGTAACTATTGCACTCACTTACTGTTCTATCTACTTTATATAACATTATCGATGAAAAGCATCGATCGCCAACAGTGGGGCAAAACCCAATACTCGTATGTGCAAATCGATGGCGCAGAAAAGCTGTATCGATTTTAAACTACCTTTATGTTGCAGTTTGTTAAACTTGTATTGTTATTGGTTAAAGTGCTTTGTTGCCTGAGAACTCTTTGTATTGAAAACGTGGAACTCTATTGCGAGTAGGTAAGTTCTATCGTTTTGATAGGTTTCAGTTGGACCAATCCTTCATGTTGCTTGTTCAAATACTAGATTTTTTCATTTCAAGTTTTGTTTTATGTCATTGTTGATCGGACAGGGACCGGCGGAATTATTCTACAAATAGGTAAACGATATCGATATCACTTAAACTCAGTATAACATCATAATGTCTTGTGTTTAGTGTGTAAGTACAAAAGAGTAAAAATATCAATGTTTCATGATCAATGTCTAAATTGAGTAAAATAAGTATTAGGTTTTACCAAGTTTAGAGTTTAAGGTGATAGAAATAACGACTTTCATGTTATTTTCTTTTTTAAATAAACTTAAATTTAATTTGATTTTATTTTAATTTAATTATTAATCACATAAAATACGAATAAGCAGACACGACCAATTGGTAATTGCGTAGATGACAAAAGTCATAGTTTTAGTTTCCTGAAATTTCATGAGGTTTTGCTATCATGAAATTCGATTAGTTTTTTTTTAAGTTTGCTGAGAGACATTCAGAGCTTTTACGAAGGGTAAAATAATTTCATTATAGTTTAAAAAGGCCACTTCTAGACATCTGTTTACTTTTTGCGAAAAAAAATATGTAAATGAATATACAATTGAGCATTGTAGAAGTGCAATTGAATGCCATACTTTGGTACTGTTGTTGATTTCTTTGAAGAAAAGCAAAAAAGCACCTATCAACAGCTTGTATATAAGATGTAAAATGAACATTCTCATAAAAAAACTTTGTCAGATCTATAATCGAGCTTACAGTACGAATTGCGAAATCTACAATACCTTTCTATGCCGTCGCAACGAGCTTAACATTTAATTACGTGCCCCTTAACTGACGTGATTGCATTTCCTGCAACTGACGTACCGGTTTATTATTTTGCCAATTTGAAACTATATTAAATTCTTGGTGGAACTGGGGCGTGACTAAGCGCAGAAGACGGAATTGCCCCTTGTGTCTTTGATAACTGATAGCTGTACTTTAGCTTGATATCAAACGTAGGTCAATAACGCAGAGTGAAACTATATGCCTCTACCTGTCACCTAGCTTTGACGATAGTATTACCGAATAAATAAATAATAAATAATGCTGGACATTTTTCACACAACATCATCTAGCGCCAAACTAAGCAGAACTTGTATTATGGGAACTAAATGACTGTTAAACTACTTATATACTTTTTTTCATACATACATGTTATACATATTATAGAAAACCCCCAGACCCGAGATAAATATTTGCAGGTCATACAAACATTTGTCCCGCGACGGGAATCGAACCCGCAATCGTCTGCGTCTCAGGCGGGCCTTCGCCCACTGCGCCACAGAGGTCGTCATTAGATTTAGATCCTTTTGTTTAAAATAAGTATTATTCATTTTACAAATTCAAAGTTAGTAACAATATCCAACCTCTCACACGCACGCCTCTTATGCACAAATACTTTAACTCGTCCGACTTTGTTATCTTATTCACTTAGCAAAGTTTTCTATCCCCATGAACTTTCGCGAACTCGGTTTCAATAATGGCGCGAGTGTTACAGACGTCAAACTTTGTCCTACTCGGCCCGTTGCTGAGAAATTATGACGAAAATTGTGGAGAACTCTTAACCGTCAAGTTCCAGGTGCATCGATCGCGGCCCTCCAAGCACTCGACAAACTTTCCCGATGACCGAATTCAAATATTTTCACTAAGTGCAGATCCGCTTCGAGCGCTCTTTTGATCCGAGCACATCTTTGTGAGGAACTCTTTTGGCCCGATTTTTCAGAGTTTGTATGATCCGTCGTTAAGTCGAAGCAAAGGCTTTGAGGAAATAAGGATTTAGTTATGCAGTAAAAAGTTTGATGTACGTTTGAGGTTTTTTGGGGAGTTTAGTCACCCGTTTTATCGCTTAGCGGACTTTTTGCTACTCATTTTCATTCGCATTAAGCTGAAATTCCTTGGAATAAATGCTGGTTGCCGAACAAGTAAACTTCATAATTTCTGGATCTAACACTAACTAGTGAATACTAGAGGTTATTTCTTTTGACTGTATTATTAGGCCAAAAAGTTTATAAAATATACTCAGGCTACTTACCTTGTGACAAAACTTCACCTATGCATGTAACAAAACCCCGTCCGATCCGAAATGAATTAATATCGATATGCAATCTGGTCGGTGGGTTCTTTAATGGAAATACATGAAGTAATTAATTAATGGAAATGAAATTTATAATATTCCCCGTGAATTTAAATAATTGTTACATTGGGTTACAATGGCTTAACCAACATCGACCATTGTCATTTGTGTGAAAAAGGTGCCGAGTGTTGTTACGGTTCTGTCAAAAATGTATTTTCATTGATACATAATCTATTAAATACCTCAAAAAATGTAATAAGATAAGTTAATAACTTGAGATTTATATTATCTGCTTAATATTAAACTAGAAAAAAAGACTGTTCTCTACCTGAAGTAAAATCAAAGGTGGAAAACTGAGTTCAAGTCACCAACCGCAGGTAGGGTACACAAAAGGCTGGTAACATTACCTTGAAGAAAGCGCCAGGTTTTTGGTTATTGGTTTGGTCCATCAGCCGTTTCGAGATTTGCCTGAAAAAGAGCCACGCTTCAGTGCCCCACGGTACCAAGGTTTCCACCGCAAAAGGCAGAAATATGTATCCATCGCCTATGGATACGTAATTCTACCTTTTGAGGTTTTCCGCTGCCACCGCACTTACCGATCTGGAGGTGGACGAAACGTGATGAACTATATATATTATTTTATTTATAATATTATATTTTTTTATGAATCATAGTAAATAAGTAATACGCCTTTATTGTATCATACTGGGTTTGGTGCATACTGCGTAATATGAGTAACCACCTTCCGAACTTGATAGTGATCCAGCGATCCCGTTTATCCAGTAGATAGTGTACGTTATTTACTGGAAAATAAATGAAAAGAAATAACAGGATTCAGCTATGAATAAAAAAATCACTATATTTAATTTAAAGTTGAAAAGTAAAACAAACCAAGCGATACCAACCGTTGAAACAAAAGGTTTCTATTCTATGGCAACAATTTTAAAAGTCCCTGGATATAATTTGGAAAATCTAAGTTGAACACGCTATAAAGTGTTGAAATTACAAGGAACAATTATCAAAGTGGCAGCAAAGTGAGAACGTCAGCTGTTGCGAGTGGAATGTTATTTCTTTTTAAACGTCACTTTTGCTTCCAAGTGCGGTATTCTTGTTGTCAGTAGGAAAACTTTCGACATTTAGACGTTTATGGGCCATCTGCCATCATGGCTGTGGAATTCTTACTGACTTTTGATATTTTTTGTTCGAATTCCATTAAATTCCGGTAGATGATGAAATTAACAAAAGCTTTTATAACCACCTATTAAAGTTTGTTTGCGTACAAAAGCAATCCTCCTCAAAATGATATTTCCAAAATGACCAATCTGTTCCTCAGAGGTACTGGTATACAATAGTGACTCTGCCCAAAATTACATTCAAAATTCCACTTCGCGCATTTTGGTCTAATGTAAAATATGTATTTTAGCGCTTAAGACTGTATGCCTCTGATGTACATGTTTAATTATAAGTAGGAACAGTTTTACTGTTTATAAAAGACTAAGCCGCAAAGCTCTTTGTGACTAAATTTTTTTTTTTTACCCAATCAAAGAAATAGAAAAATATCCTAACATCGAAAAAAATCAAGCTCAACTTTAATTTTAAATGCCTAATTGTGGGCTCTCCAGATGTTGAATTTTAAAAGAAAAATTTTAAAAAGAGAAAATTCTTCAAATATCTTTATTTACATTAAGCTGAATATCTACCTAATTTAGAAAAGAGACTGCCTATTTTTATTATTCTGTGTTTAAATTTGAAGACCACCAAAGTGAGTCTTTTTAAGTCTAGTTTCAGATTAAAAACAGAGGCTATTTAATTAAAACTTTTTAGGCGATAGGTAGGTAGTTTGGATTATAATTTGTTTAGGTTTATTTAGTTTTTTTAATAAAGTGACTTAGGTATGTTGATTTGTTTATCTTTACTTGTGTAAGTTTATTAAGGAAAATTATTTGATTCGATTATAGAATCATCCAACTAGTAAAATAAATTACTCTCATGATATTAATCTCAATATTTTGAAATAGATAATATTCAAGCTGAGTTGAAATTTGACGAGACGCCCGTATTAATTAATATCGTCCATTAGCATCACTTGCTCCGTCAGAGCTCTATCTACTCTGTGAGAGTACTCTACTCTCTAAATGCAATTATTTTACGCCGAGGCACTGACACCGTGCGACACCGCTCCGCAACCTAAATATAATTCGCGATTTAATAAGATTACGGCGGAGTGTTCATAAGAAAATATTGTAGGGTAGTGGTAATGAAATGAAACTTTTATCCTTTCAAATATAAAGATAGTACGAGTAAGGTACTTTTATAACGTTTATAAGAAAGTCTGCGAGAAAAAAAAAGTCTTTTCTCAATGAAAAATCTGAGCTTTATTCATATAAAAATTTTACAATATATTCACACTTTAGCTTTCATTTATTTTACTCATTAATTAAGATGTCTCTACCTTATATACCTACTGCTAAAAGAACAAAAGAGACCGATTTTGACGAAATTACCCTAATTTCGTAGTTTCGTAAGCTTTGTTTGAAGTTATTATTAAGATTTCATCTCAAACAAGACACCGATTGTTTTCTAAACTTCTGACAACAAACTCTACAGAAAATGTAAGAATAATTTAATGTTTCAACAATTGCAGTGAACGCGTCGAACGAAAGTTCGGGCGAGTAAATGGCATTAGGCTCCTCCACGACTCGATGGCTCATGCCGAGAGTCGGCTGGTACTAGTGATGGGACGGACGGAAGGCTTGCTTCAAAGAGAAGCAAGTTTTTTCAAATCTAAAGACCATGAAACTCACCTCAGAAATCACGATAAATATCCAAATTATTGTAATGCAGCTTCTAAACATCGCTTCGCCCGCATGGTACCCGGATAAAAAGTATGTGTTATTCTGATGTATTAGCTATATTGCTGTAAAGTGTCATCAAAATCCGTTTAGCAGTTTTTGCGTGAAAGAGTAACAAACATCCATCCTCACAAATTTTCGCGTTTATAATATTAGTAGGATAGGATTTCTGAGTAACATCAGAAAGCGATTTAAGAAAACTTGTGACACGACAATCAACTGTGACACTTGCAACGGCTAATTTGAGATCGTGCTCATTTTGTTTAGAAGCGTGTGCATTTTCCTGTTTTATTGGTCTTCTCCTTGGTTTTTAATCCAAGTTAATCCATTCAAACGTTATTTTAATATTCACCAGAGGCTAGCTAGGGTATTTCACTTGACTGCATAAATATGTGTAGCCTTTATGTGATCAGCGAGGAGTACCCCCTCTTTTTATTGCATAGAATACAGAGAAAAAGCTTGACATATAATAAATATAGGCATAAATATTTGAGCATGGACTCTTCTCTTCTTGGAATTTTCTGTCATTTTGGCAAGTCAGTTGTCTAATCAAAACTACACGTTTGTAGTTTCAGCGTTTGCGCCAGAGTTGGCTGGCATTTTTACTAATACTAACGAAAACTATTTTTTTGTACTTTCAGTAGCGAGATTACGGGTCCCAAGAAATTACTACTCTACTCTTCAGTGTCGACGGCTCTGTGCCGGGTCTAACGCAAATTATTAGCGCAACTTTAACCCCCCCTTCCTACCTTTCTTTCGTCCGGCTCGCTCGACCTACCCTCAATAGATTCATTAAGATTCTAACGAGATCTTCCAGGGAGAATCACGAGTGTTTTGTTTCGTTTAATGCGATTTGTTTTATTTGTAACAATATTTCATTTATAGATTGAATTTAAAATGAATAGAAGTGATATAGACTTATTGATCTAATAAATAGTAAATTTATCATACTTTTGCTTTACTAATAAATGAACATACTCCCAATTT
Source organism: Perizoma flavofasciatum (assembly GCA_958496245.1). Taxonomy (NCBI): domain Eukaryota; kingdom Metazoa; phylum Arthropoda; class Insecta; order Lepidoptera; family Geometridae; genus Perizoma; species Perizoma flavofasciatum. Next base: position 6,917,845 of record OY292433.1, read on the forward strand.
TTGAACTTGACTTATTCAATATTTTTTTTCTACTTTACACACCTCGAGAGCAAAAGCACTCAGACAGCGTATAAAACCGAATGCATGACATATCGAACACCCTAAATATTTTGAAACTGGTATACGAATTGACATTTCAGGCGATATGCTGAGGTGAAATTCGTCGTGTGATTTAATAATGTAAAACAGATAAAAAATAACCATAAAGAACATGATTACCAACTGCTTTGCTAATTACAAAAAACTCAAATTTCAAAAAGTATCCGGATTCAGAATTACTTAAATTATGTAGAAAATGTATGTTTGTTCTTATACGGTGTTATATGTTAGTTTCGTTTGTATGTAAATTTTTGGCAAAACCACTTTACTAAATAATCCTGAGATACATACTCAGTGAGTCGATAATACCAAGTGGAGGTAGTCAGAGACACGTCCAAACATTATATTTGACACATACCCGCATTTTACAAGTAAATTACTTGCAAGTCACAGGTTGCAGGGTCGTTGCCGCTTGTTGGAACACTAATTTTCGAATTTTTGAATTCTTTGCTTCTAGGGCTTGCCGGTTACCTTATGATGTTTTTACATCATACCTTTAAGGTTTTTGAGCACGTGCATATAATTTTTCAAGTGGAAAAATCAATTGGTTTCCGGTTTAGAAGTCGGAGTACTGCCCACTAGGCCAACACGGCTCTTAACTTGTTCTTATTGATCAAATAACTGGACACATCAAAATATAAAACACTACCCCATTTTATTTAAGTACTTCATTCTTTAAAAGCATGCAACAAGCTCCGTCGAAATATTTACGCCACAAAAAATTATTTCCCCGTTCAACGTTGCAAATTTACTATGCAAATGTCGACATTAAACACCCTTATTGTAGCACTAAACGCAAATCGATCGGAAGCGAGACGAGACGAGACGAGACTCATTTTGGGAGTATTTTTCAAGTCGACTGCAGAAACGCGATAAGCGCCTCTCGAAATGTGACCGAATTTCAATCAAATTTATGAGTTATAATAATGATTATAGGTATTTTATCTACACCCCGCATAAAATTTTGCAATTTCAGTGAAAAGGTGAACTCTACTGTAACAAATTTGTGCGCAATCGTAAGGCGCCGATAACGATTCAGAGAATTAATCTCGGTGTAAAAAAAGCAAATTCGTTCTGCTGAAATGAGACGAAACGCCGATGGATTGCCGACCGTTTGTCAGTGTTCATATTTATTAGTTACGAGTTCGAAACGATTTAGATATGAAATAATTGATGGCGACTGCTCGGTTGAATTAAATACTCGACCAACTGTGTAACTTTGTTTTGTTTTAGTGTATTATTTGTCGTCCTGATGCGGGCAGTAAAAGCTCAAGAGAAAGTCTAGTAAACAGATCTTTGGTAAAACTTGAGTAGGGTCTATTTAAAAAAAATCAAAAGCTTCAGTAATATTTTATTTTTAAAACGATGACATTTGGCTTATTAGCATACATTTTTCGATTTAATAAGCCATTGCGACACTTGGCAAAAGTCACATAGTGAAATCTTTGTTCTTCACCACCCCGGGGAGAGTCGGACCGCTTGCAGCGATTGAAATTTAAAATATTGTACCCTTTGCCATTATGCGAGCTTATTCACCCTTGAAATATCCCTAGGGGCGCCAGGTACAACGATTGGGGAAAATATTTTACACTTGTTACTAAGGATGTCGCTTTCAAGTCTACCGTCGCCGCTCTGATTGTATTGCACGTTTATAAGGCGTATTTCGTCACACTAGGGCTTAGAGTCGCGTTGAGGCTTCATGAAAATTTATGAAAAGCACTCAATTAGTGTAGGGATGAAAAATTGTTATTGAAACCCGGTTGATTGAACTGGCGATTCATAACTATGCCATTTTGGATGTGATGGTAATGAAAATACGATTAATCACGGGTGCACTCTCAGTACGACGACATTTTTCACTGAAATGAACCCGACGCGATGCATGATTCTGCAGTTTATGAAGTGAGTGGCTCAATATATTATTTTTATTTTTGATCATTTATTATTTGATGGTTCATTTATCGTATTGGATTAAAACACTTTTTTACGAATAGGTAAATGATTTATCAAGGCTCAAATAAACTTTTAAATAGAAAAAAAATCTGTTTCTTGTTCTTGTACCACAAAATTGAACATACATTGTAGCGAAAGTTTTAAGGATTTAGTTACATACTGTGTAAAGATAAAACTCAACCATCATGAATAATTTCTCGATTCATAATTCCGACTTCAACAGACGTGCTGAGCATTAAGACAAAATATTATCCAAATCAAACAAAGTCGTGCTAAACAAACAAAGTTCGTTTGGTGAAACGAGTAGTTTTTAACAAACATACAGCATAGGAGAAATTATAAAAAATGGACCAGCCGTCACAGAGTAAATGATGTGCACATACAAAAAAGAATAGTCCACAAATTGAGAACCACCTCATTTTATTGAAGTTGGATAAAAATAATAAACCAACCAAGAATGAACCGAAACGGAAACTTGCAATATTAATTCTGTTTACCAGTCGTCGGTAGTAAAATACGGGTAAAACCATTGCAAAACAAAATTAAATGTCTACTAAGCGTTTTGTTATAATTGAGCAAATAACTTCCCTCATTACCGGGCATCAAATACCTATTTTGTGCGTCGGTATGTGGGGCTTGGTGCCCGCATTACTGCACATTAGACTCGGCCCACTGAGCGGAAGGCCAACGTTTACTTGATAAAATAATATATTTCAACAAAACAAACGCATCCGTTGCGCCAATATGAATCCTCTGTGAAGTCGTGCTAAGCGGAATGGAAGCGGAAAAATGGACGGCTAATATGCGGATACCTCGCGTGCCTGTAGGGTTAGTCAAGGTTGCTGAAATTCAAACGACTGAGTTCTCAGGAATGCAATTTCAAATTGCTTCGTTTCAAAAATCAAGAAAATCCGCAGCCAATAATTCCTACATGTCCGTACAACAATTTCAGGCACTGATCAATTTCTTTGCCCCGATAATCAACATGATCCGTCATTGGAACTAAGTCCAATTGTAGTATTAAGCATAACGAGGCTGCTCTAGGGCTATTCGTTAGTCTAACTCTTTTGGTAAATCGACCCCTGGATAAGCCCGGTGCCCTATTAACATTCTTTTCAATAATGATGGGAGGGGAGATTTGAGGACCCTATGTCTTGTTTATTGGATTTTTTGTTGCAATCTACATATGAATGGGAGCAGCAATCTGTCGGACATTGGACTCCATCGAGCTGCTTACTATTGTTTGCTTAATCTTCATTGTATTCATATTAAAAGTAATATTTAAACGGTGCGTTGCTTTGAAATGTAGTTATCGTATTCGTGGTAATCATCTCGTCACTTTACATTTATAGCCATAACTTTAATCGATTGTATTAATTGTACCTATTGTTCTAGATACATAATTACTTTCTATTGCTAAACCCAAATCAACAATAACTTGGTACAGTGGTATCTCACCAATTTATTTACGGTTATATAATGGACCACTTAATCTCCAAGAGTGTTCTTTCTTAGATAGCCTTTTGTTGGACTAGAATGTAAAAACGTAAAAGGATACTGATGATACTACTTGCAATGATATACCGTACATTATCAAATATACCTTACATAGAAACCGTATGTTCATCATCATTTCAGGCCGGAATCATCCACTGATTTTGCCAGCCTCCTCTATCCTGTGCCTTTGTAATCCAAGTATGCCCTGCGACTTTGACAATGTCGTTGACTCATCGCGCTGTCAGACGACTCAGACTTCTTCAACCTGCTTTGGCCATCACCACGTCTGGTCAGATATTCTGCCTAACATGAGGTATATCTCGGTGTAAACAGTATAGACGATATTATATAAATACAAATACAATAACTGAAGCTAAAGAGATTTAAAATGTAGACTAGATTTTTAAAAATTGATAGGAATATGGCATGTCTACAAGTAAGTCGTTTCGTAATATATAATACATCGCATGTGAAACTTTAACAATTTGGAATAATTTAAAAATATCGTCTCCAAGTTTTCCGAACTAACTTTAAAGTTGAGCCGTAGTAGCACGCGTGTTGGTCGCTTTAATAAGTTCCGCGAATGATAAATAGGATCAAGTGCGGGAGCTTTGAGAGTGTTTTGTCCTACTCTTTTAGCTTTAAATTAATCTTTCATCCTCGTCATTCTCGAGGGTGTTTTTTAAAGCATGCAAACTAGAAAATTTAATGAAACTGTGGCTTTAATGAGCATTATTATCGATGGCTTAGCCTTTAGGTAAAAATCTTTTGAAGCATTATATAAACTTATGCTTCTTTGGGGTTCAAACAAATTAAGCAGAACATTTCAGATACGGCCGCGATGGATAATAGCTTGTTTAAGGTGCAGTTATAAAGGGTTTTGTTTAAATTACTTAATTTAAAAAAAATGTGCTTAAGACTGCAATCCTCATGATGGACATCCACAGATACATATTTAGTATGTATATCTTTAAGGATACAATGTAAGGGGTAGTCAGAGGTAAGTACCTAACATTTGAAACATGTCCGACTGTCCGTGTTTTATAAGTAGTAAGTAAGTGCCTTTACATTTTTCCCTTCCTTACAGTAAAATTTAAGCAAGAGTAGAGCTCCATCTGAAGGAGCTCGTCCGGTGAAGTACTACCATCATACCTATTTCTACTGCCAAGCAGTAAGGCTCACATTTCTGTGTTCTGATTATGGTTAAAAGTACTGGTGAAATTACAGGTATATGAGGCTTTTCTTCTGTTATGTCTCACGGTCGGCAACGCGCGAGTGGTATCTCTGGTCCAAGCCTCCATAGCTTACGGTAACCGCTTACTAACAGGAGAGCAGTATGCTTATTTGCCACTTGTAAAATAACTTTAAAAAAGTTTTTAAAAAGTGTGCTTAAATAAATGTCCCCTGAATTTGAACTCAATAAACCCACAAAGTTCGTGCTAAATTAAATAGCCTCGGAACGGATGTTTTTTCCACCACTGTAACAACATTATACAGTGTCAACAAAGCGTGACGCACGTGCCATCTAAAGGGAACGTTGCTAGGACAGTCGAATGAGCCATATTTTAGTTGCAGCTAAACTTCATTATACCCCAAACTTACAGCCAATCTCAACTTTATAACAACAAGCACAAAGCTGCAAACAAGAGTCCGTTCGAACAAGAATTAGTCACGCACACATGCACCTTTCTAATAGGGGTTGGTACAGAAACCAGTAAATGTATCGTCTTAATTTATTTGAATTCTGTATCTTGATGAGCTATTTTCAAGTATTCTGTAAACATACAAACTGTATGCTTTGAATTCAATACTTTGATAGCCTAAGTATGTATTTACAAAAAAAAGTAAGTGCCCCATTTGGCTTATTCATTTGTCCTAAATATTTTATGAGATTTATCACATCCATATTCGGAGAACTTCTAATGAAGGGTGAAGTTATGATATACGAGTACATCGATAACATTTTGATTCCAGCTAAAAGCGAAGAGGAAGCGGTGAAAAGGCTCAAAAATGCACTAGATGTAGCAGTAACATATGGTCTAGAAATTAATTGGAAGAAGGCCAAGCTGATTTGCCGTGAGATAGAATACTTGGGCCACTTGATAAAGGATGGCGAGGTGAGACCCACATCAGAGAAGACTGACGCAGTTATAAGGTATCCTACACCAACTACTAAAAAACACACCAAAGTTTCGTACCACAAGTAACGAAACTTTGGATAAGTTAAAGATTCACCAGCAGCACTTTGGCAACTCAGTAAGGATGATCACTGATAAAGGCACAGCATTCACCAGTAATGAGTTCCAAGAATATTGCAAGTTAGAGAATATCCAGCATATCACTATTACTACAGGTGTACCTCGTGGAAATGGCCAGGTAGAACGAGTGCATCGAACAATTATAACTGTGCTGACAAAGTTATGCACAGAAGACCCCACACTGTGGTACCGACATGTAAGCCATCTACGAAGAGCTCTGAAAGCACCTACCAACGTAGCATCAACACCTCCCCTTTCCGACTGATGATTGGTACCAATATGAGGCAAAACAGCAAATTTTAAAGATGCAGGATGAAAATCAAAGAAATTTTAATAAGGTGAGAAGGTTGGGCTATAAATATGGTGTTGGTGATCTAGTGGCCATCAAAAGAACATAATTTAGAGCCGGACTCAAGTTGAAGCCAAAATTCCTAGGGACAGGAGGGTACAGGATCACCGAATGTGGGATTGGAATGGAACGTTAATACTTTGAGTGGATGGGAACGCAAAGAGTGAAGGTGGTGAGTGAGGATTCGAATGAAGGAATGGAAGGGGCAATTGATGATGGTGACCGCGAAAAATGTTGAAAAGTAGTATCAGAACAAAGAAAATCAAGAATAAAATAAAAGAATTGTAGTGAATTTCTGTTCGCTCCCCCGTCCCACATATAATTATATATTTATAGGTAGAGGAGGTCGTTTAAACGGAATGCACTTAAAAAAACGTTATACCTCTAGAAAAATAGTCTCTAAGCATGTTATAAATAATAAGCATTTTAGATATTGTAATTTTAGTCCGCATTATTAGATTTCGCATGCGCGTAGTCAAAGTCAAAGTCAAAGTCAACATTCATTTATTCAATAAAATCACAAGGACCACTTTGAAACGTCGGTTTTAATCTAGGTGCCTGTTCCTCCGCTACCAAGCCGGGAAAGAAAGGCAAGAAAACAAGGCTGGTTATTCTTTTTAATGATCCTTTTACAAAACAATAGGTTCTAGTTGGAGCGTTTTCAATCCCAAGAGTTTTTGTCATCTAAATAATCAGATATTTTATAGTATGCCTTTTTATAAAGCTTTTGTTTAATTACGTTTTTAAATTTTTTAATTGATAATTTTTGTATATCTCTTGGGAGTTTGTTATAAAAACGATTACGTGCCCTTTAAACGATTTACTAACTTTATGGAGTCTACAAGTGGCAACAGCGAGTTTATCTTTATTTCTAGTATCAACATTGTGATTATCGCTTTTTTTCTTAAACAAATTAATATTTTTGTGAACATACATCAGATTTTCATACATGTATTGACAAGGGAATGCCATTATATTTATTTCTTTAAACTTTTCGCGAAGTGATTCTCTGGGGTCCATATTATAAATTGCTCGAACAGCCCTCTTCTGCAGCACAAAAACGGTATTGATATCAGCAGCACTCCCCCACAGCAGTATACCGTACGACATAATGCTGTGGAAGTAGCTGAAATAAACTAGTCTAGATTTGTCAACGTTGGTATAAAGACGGATCTTTTTCACTGCATATGCCGCAGAACTAAGTCTCTTCGATAACCTATCAATATGAGGACCCCATTGAAGCTTATTATCTAGGGTGATATCTAAGAATACGGTGGTGTCCACAAGAGCCAACTGTTCATCTTTGATTTTGATATTTGCTTTAACTTGTGTAACATTGGGTAGTATAAATCTAATACACTTTGTTTTCTTTTCATTAAGTAGGAGATTGTTAACGTTGAACCATTTTACAACCTTAGATATTGCATTGTTTACATTGTCAAAATCGGTTTGTCGTCGCTTTAATTTAAATAAAAGTGACGTGTCATCTGCAAACAATACAACCTCATGATCGTCCCTTACAAGGTGGGGTAGATCATTAATGTATACTAAGAACAAAAATGGTCCAAGAATTGATCCCTGCGGTACACCGATAGTAACCAGAGACCCCGGAGACCGTTTTCCATTCACGTCAACTCTTTGTACTTTGTCGTTTAAATAGGAAGTGAGAAAGTTTAGAGCCACGCCCCTAATACCATAATGGTGTAGTTTCCTGATCAATGTGTCATGGTCTACGCAATCAAATGCCTTTGACAAATCACAAAAAACGCCTAAAGCGTCATGAGATTCCTCCCAGGTATCAAATATGTGCGATATTAACTCAATACCAGCATCAGTGGTTGAGCGACCCTTACTAAATCCGAATTGCTTATTATGCAGTAAATTATTTAATTCAAAATGTCTTTGCAATTGATTTAAAATTAGTTTTTCAAAATTTGAACTAAATGTAGGAAGTACTGATATAGGTCTAAAATTACCAGGGTCAGAACATGTACCCGATTTGAAAAGTGGAGTTATTTTACTGTGTTTCATTAAATCAGGGAACACACCACAGTCAATACACTCGTTGAATATTAAAGCTAGTTCGGGCGCAATTATGCCAATCAATGATTTCACAACGCAAACAGAGATGCCTCAGAGGTCCGTGGTTTTCACGGACCTCTGGGGCATCTCTGTTCACTGTTGATTACTTTCCAAGTGGCGTTTACTTTATCATGGCTATTTTTATTTTTTGAACTCAAATGACGCGCTTTTGCTTCAGAACAAACATTAAAAAAAAAATTAGAATACTTTTTGACTTGTTCTTTAAACTCCTCATTAAAATTATATTGTTTTTTAGCATAAAGATCATAGAATTTCTTCCTGCTTTTATGTATTCCCGCTGTTGCCCAGTCACTGAACTTTTTACCGTCAGAGACCATGATCGATTTCGTTGTAAAAATTAAATTGAACACATCACTAAATTTCTTAAAAAATGTGTTGTATAAATTATTTGGATTAAAATTACCATATAAACATGGAAATACAGAAGTTAAATTCAATTTTAGTTTGTCCAATCGATCTTTGGTCATAGGTATACAAGTAATTTTTCTTTTTTCAAGTTTTTTTGTCTGAACCTCTATTTTAATTATTTGACCAAGATGATCCGACTTAATATTACTAATTAAACTCTTATTTAAAATTTTAATGTTGGCAAAGATATTGTCTATACATGTGGCCGAAGTATCGGTTATTCGAGTAGGCTCCATAAATTGAGGTTTTAAATCAAATGATTGAAATAAACTAATTATTCTAGTATTTAAGGAGTTAATTTCTAGTAAATTAACATTAAAATCTCCGCACGTAATAATATATTTATTTGATTTAGATAATTTAAACAACATTTCTTCCATAACTTTTTCAAAAATGTCAAATGAGGCAGATGGTGGGCTGTAAACGCTTATAACTATGGATTGCTCCAACTCTATGCAAGCAACTTCAATGTGTCTTTCTACAGAGAGGTGGACTATATCTAAACGTTCTCTAAATTTTATCTGTTTATTAAGTAGGATTAATGAGCCACCACGTATAGCATGAAATCTGCAGAAAGAACTACCAACTTGGTGATTACTGAAACTGAACATGACCTGCATTACAGAACATTGGCTTCGCAGCCAATGTTCTGTAATGCAAATAATGTCAATGTCATTTGAGTTCATGTACCTCTACAGTTCTAGTTCTAATTTTTTATAACGAATTCCTTCAATATTTTGGTGCATCAAGTTGGTATATTTCACATTTTTATTATTTAACAACTGTTTGTTTTGTTTATTTAAAAAAAAAAATATTTGACTTTTTAGTGCTAGAGATTTCCTCTATTGTCGTGTCTGGTAATTTAAATGACATGGAATAATTTCCAATGTCTGGTTTTCAATTTTAGGACAATGCTCAAAAAAAGCATTTTGGTTAGCCAAGTTTTTGGCTGTTATAGTAAAATAATAAGATAGCGAAACAGCTATCTGTCGTTTGTAAAAGTTAGAAAGGTAGTATCTACCTTTGGTCAAATAATGTTTTACTAACAACACTGTTAGAATCAATTAAATGAATTAATTTATTATTGCATAATATTGTATGCAGAGTCATATTTAACTTATATCTAAGATCATTTTCTGCTTGGGGCAAGCTGTTGCTATAAGGGAATGTGAACATTACAATTTTATTAATTTGTAGTGAACACAGAGTATCAAAGTATTTTATAAGTTCTGATTTGTTCACATTACCCCTATTTCCAAGCCAAATAATCAGATTTGATTCACTGTCAACTTCATACTTTGAAATTATTGGCATAATTTCATGAAGGCTAGAATTAGGTACACAATGATTTATGACTGAATGTCCCAATTTCATAGTCAATAACTGGCCCATGTTTTTTCCAATTTCATCGCTGAACATAATACTTTTATTAGCAATTCTATTCAAAGTTTTAGAAGTTTTGGCACTGACATACAGCTGGGAAGCGGATGAGGCAGGATACACTGGTTCTGGAATGTCAGAGCGCTGGCAATCACATGTGTGATTGGCCACTAATGAATCATAACGCTCCTTGTTGCTATATGATAATTTGAGTAATAATCATCCATCGCCAGTGAGTACTCCCTTATTGCTTCCTGAGACTTCTCATAGCGACTAGTAATGGAGCCCAAGGACTCCTCAACGCTGGCAAGTTCTGACTGTAGTTGCTGTATGTCAGATTCATACTTTATTTTATTATTTTCTAATTTAATTGTGTACATTTGCATCTCATCGAGTATTTCTAATTTTTGTCTCTTATTTTTAATCTTACTTACTAAACATTTTTGATTTTTCAAAATTTTTTTAGTTTTGTTAATATATTTATTGATTTAAACATATTTTTTAAGTTTGTTTTTACTTGTGTTACTCCTGTTGCATGCTGAAATACCCACTGAGTCATCATTTGTCAAGTCAATTGTTACAGTAGGAATATGACAGCTTGCATCAAGAATTTGGCCGGGTACCCTAACAGCTGTTACTAATTCGTTGAATAAACTCTAGGTTTTCAGTGTGGCGGAGCATTGAGACGCTTCTTCCAGGAGTGTGATTTGTTTGTGAGCATCACATAACTCCTTCTCCAAGACAGATGTTCGCTTTAGGGCCTGGTCGTACTCTACACCACACTGGTCGAACCCTAAAATTATATTTTCTAACTTGTCCCGTTCTTCATTAACTAAGGTGTACTGTGAATGCAGTACGGACAGCTCATTTTTTAACTTTTTATTGTTATCTAACGCGTCTAAAACAAATTTTTCATTGTCTTCTCTCTCCAACGACAACTGAGAACACAATTCTTTGGCAGCCTTCAATTCCAGCAAAACCTGGTGAAGTTTGGACTCCTCCTGGCGTGAGAGGGCCTTACGGGTGTTCATTTTTAATAAATTAACTTGGTTCTTCAAAACGAAGAATCAATCAACGCGAAAATACCAAAGAAAGAGTCTGTATTAGTTTATGTTATGCTGTACACCCAGAAATTCAACTGGCAGGTGGAGAGCAGGGCATTTTCGAGTAGTACGCAGTACCGCCCCATTTCATAGGTATTTAGTATTTTTATATATTTATATATATATATATATATATTCTTTATTTTCTATATAAATATTATTATATAGTATATTTATTATATTGCTTTAATATTTATTCTATGTGTTATGACTTTAAGCAACTCTGATGATGATGATGAGTTTCTCTCGATCACTTCGCTTAACAGTGCGAGCAGTAACTGTAGTTTTACTAGTATGCCTTCCCTGTTCGATACGCTATCGTGTAACTTTTCTGATGTAACGAAAAATTTCAATGTTGTCCATATAAACGCCCAGAGTATTCCGGCTCATTTCCCTGATATGCTGGCATCATTTGATAGTCAAAGTATTCATGCTATTTTAGTCTCCGAATCATTTCTTAAGCCATGTCTCTCTTCTATTTTATACTTTATCCCAGGATTCACTCTGATTCGTAATGACCGGACTGGTAGCGGATGTGGCGGTGTAGCTATTTACCTCCGCACCCATATTCCCTTCTCTATAGTAAGTATGTCTACACAGCCACCTCCATCATGCGCAGGTGAACACCTTTTCATTGGATTAGAGCTTTCTCACACCAAAATCCTTCTCGGAGTCTATTATAGCCCTTCATTACGTATTAATTACTTCTCATCCTTTGAAAAACTCCTTGAAGACCTTCTGCCTTCTTACAGTCATACCATTATAATGGGTGATTTTAATACATGCCTTGTAAAACAAGACCATCGCACTTTCTCCTTAGAATCCATTGTTAAGTCCAGCAACATGCATATCCTTCCTCTCGGTACTACTCACCACTTTCCAAATAGTACCCCATCTCTTCTCGATTTGATTTTAGTTTCGTCCTTGCAGCATGTTGCTAAGCACGGTCAATGTTCGGCTGATGCCTTTTCCTATCATGATCTTATTTTTCTGTCTTATAAAGTTCGACCTTCAAAACCAAAGCCTAAGATTCTTCTGCAACGCAATTTTAGTGGTATGAGTGTGGAAAAGTTGAAATGCGATGCTCAGAAGATAGATTGGTTTCCAGTAATGGCGACTGATTCTATTGACGAGAAGCTTTCAATCTTCAATTCAACCCTAAAACAGCTATTCGACATCCATGCACCGATCCGCGCTATCAAAATGAAGCATCTGCCAGCCCCATGGCTCACAGACGAAATAAAATCCTTGATGCATAAAAAAGCTATCACAAAAGCAAGATATAAACGATGCTGTAATGAGATCAATAAAGAAAAATATTTTCTAGCTCGGAATCGCTGTAATAGAGTATGTAGGGATGCTCAGCGCCGCTATATTCATGCTTCTGTTTTTAACGTAGAACCAGCCAAAGTCTGGAAATTTCTTAGAACGCTAGGAGTTGGCAAGTCACGTCATAACGCACCCTGCAAAGATCTCGACATTGATTCTCTTTACCTTCACTTTTCATCGTCATCCAATATGGATTTGGGTGACAAAAATAGTACCTTAAACTATCTTTCTTCTTTGCCAACTCCTAGCTATCTCCCTTTTGTCTTTAGTCAATTCACTGCATGTGATGTTAAAAAGAGCATAATGTCCATTTCCTCTAACGCTATGGGAGGTGACAATATTGGTCGGAATATGATCATTCCTATCATAGAGGAATTACTTCCAATGATTTGTCACCTCCTTAACTTCTCTATTACCTCTGGTGTTGTCCCTGCGGTGTGGAAGGAGGCTCACATTATCCCTCTCCCTAAAAAATCTAAACCTTCTTCCTTTTCCGACTATCGCCCTATCTCGATCCTTCCATTCTTGTCCAAAGTCCTTGAACGCCTTATCCACAATCAGCTCAGCTCCTACCTTGTAAACCATCATTTACACAATCCTTTTCAGTCTGGCTTCCGTCCTGGTCATAGTACTGTTACTGCACTCGTAAAAATCACTGACGACATCAGATCAGGTATGGAAAACGGACAACTTACTATCCTTACCTTGTTAGATTTCAGCAATGCTTTCAACACTGTTGATTTCGACATCCTCCTTGGCTTACTTAGCTCAATTAACATATCTCCATCGGTGATTGATTGGTTTCGCAGTTATCTGCACGGGCGCCGGCAACGGATTCGGATTGACGAGTCCTTCTCGTCCTGGTGTTCCACATCAGCTGGTGTCCCGCAAGGTGGCGTTTTGTCTCCTCTTCTATTTGCCCTTTTTATTAATTCAATCTCACATAAACTCTCTTCTTCCTATCATCTCTATGCAGACGATCTCCAAATTTACACTCAAGCTCCACTTAATGATCTAGCCGATGCAATAAACCGTACAAACTGTGATCTTAAACGTATTCGTGACTGGAGCATGGCCTATGGACTAAAAGTAAACCCGACTAAAACGCAAGTCATCATAGTGGGAAGCTCACGTACCACAGTAAAAATTGACTGGGGAACTCTTCCTAAAGTAGAATTCAACGGCGTGATTGTTTCTTATATCAAGCACGTCAAAAACTTGGGTGTTTTTATTGACAGTCGTATGTCATGGGGCCCACAGCTGGATGCAGTGAGCCGGAAACTTTTTGCTTCTGCAGCCTCGCTTAGGAGGTTACGTAATTTTCTACCTATTGCCACTAAAGTTGCGCTTGCACAATCTCTCCTTCTCCCTGTCCTTGACTATGCTGATGTCAGCTATATGGACCTCACAGAGGACCAGCTCAATAAACTTGAGCGTCTTCAAAATGTGTGCATCCGATTTATATTCGGATTGCGCAAATATGACCACATCTCGGAATTTCGCTCCAAACTCAATTGGCTCCCTATTCGTCTTCGCCGGAATACTCACATCCTTTCCCTTTTGTACAATATTCTCCAAAATCCCCTGACTCCTTCCTATCTTAAGGAGCGATTTGAGTTTCTCCATAGTTCCCATCCCTCCCGTGTGCTTCGTTCATCAGAAAATCTCCTGCTTGAAACCCCTACATATAGCACCAGCTTCTATGATAAATCTTTCATGACTCAAGCAGTACGCCTCTGGAACGCATTACCAATATCGGTAAGGAAGGCCTCGTCTCTAGCCATATTTAAAACTCGCGTTAAAATTTTCTATCAATCCCAGAAGGTATAGTTCGTTATGATCCTGTTATTGTTGAGTTGCTGTTCGTATGTATAAGTATATATTTATAGGTAAGTATTGTATTCGTATGTATATAGACATAAATATATATATATATAAAATAGGTAATTGGTATATATGTTATTATTTATTATATTCTGCTGTAGTATGTCTTATGAATAATATAATTTAAGGTAGTTTACACAAAGTACACCCCCGGCCGCTTCAAAATCATATATAATCCTCTCCATCCAAAGGTTGTCTGGAAGAGATCGCTTTTAAGCGATAAGACCGCCCATTGCACTTTTATCATATGTGTTACTGTTTATTTCGTTTGTATATTAAGGTGTACAATAAAGTATTTTCATTCATTCATTCATTCATTCATTCATTCATTCATTCAGATTACAGATGGCAGCACCTTCTGATAAAAGCAAAGACCTTGTTTTATTGTGCGACCAAATTACGTATCAGTTGATTTCATACTAAACATTTTATTGTGTATGTTTTTTGTTTGATCGGATTATATAACTGATTTCAACTGTTATCGGAAACACGTTTGTAACTCTTGATACATAAGAGTTATTTTTGACCAATAACTGCATTATGCTTAAAATAGCAAATGCTTAAAATAAGCATAAGCGTATAACGTAAAACGTTATAACGGTAAGCGAAAATTCAATCAGTGTTAAATCTGTTATCGATTGTGTGCACGTTCGTTGTCACGTCGCGTGTAATTGTGCAATTTTAAATCGCACGTTTTGTGTTTTTTTTGAAATAGTTTGTTGTAGTGTATTGACTTTGAGGACAAAAACTTTTATTGTAATATTTTGTAGGTAGGTATTGCAGGTTAATGTAAATAGATTAGTACTTTGTGTGTTAGTGTAAATAGTGTACTAAATGATGACGAGGAGAATAAACAATACCAATTTTAAAGTATAAATTGAAATATTGTTTGTGTTACGTATTCAAACTTTCAGATTTCCTATGCGTTTGTATTTATTTCAGACAATCCTAAGCCTGTACGAAGGGAAGTTCATTGATTCGCACAGACGCAAAATATAACTCGTTTAATTCAACACCTAATGTAGTTAAATCAATTTCATAGACTTTTACGCTTTGCGAAAAAAGGCAAAAGCAATAAGCGTATAAGCATAAGCTTATCGTTATAACGCGCTTATCGTTTTTAGCCGTTATTTCCATCGCTATTTATAGGCACCTCTTGTCAGATTCATATGAAACAATGTCCGTAAAACCATGCTTAAGTCTCCGCTTAAGTGCAACAGGAAATTAAAGTAAAGAAAAAGTCCCTTGCTACTACTACTACTCATTTATCATACAGGTAATTTTTTAAAGTTCCTACTATCAGAGTTATAAGACCGCCCAATGTACAAAATGGTAAAAAAAGTTTACTTTAGCAAATTATAAAAAATATTATATTATTCTATTGTTAAATAAAGTAGTTAGATGGGATGGGTTCCCAACGAGTCACACCAGATCCGTTCACAGTGTAACTCGTTGAGATTTTTATCCCATCGAGTAACACGCTAACACGTTGGAAACTCTTCTATAAAAAAAAGTTGCAACGAGTAGCAATGTGACTCAATAGGAGAAAAAAAACCCAACATATATTTTCCTAAATGAAAATTACTCCTTATTGATATTTTTTCACATAAAAAATAATACTTACATATCTAGGTTTATTTTTGTAATACTTGAATTATCACAAGTAGTAAATATCCAGTAATGGTAGAAAGAAAAAAGTGCTTCGCTGGAATCGAATATGTATATTTATATAGCGATTACCAAAATGTCAAAAATAGTAATTATTAATACAATATTTAACGAAATCAACCTTTTATATCTACCACATATTAACATTAATTTTATTTATACTTATACGAATATATACTTAAGGATTCTAAGATTAACCTGACATCAACAAAATATAAAAAAACTTTCTTTAACTTAAAAAAGTAGTGATACTTTTTAAAGTTAAAGAAAGTTTTTTTTTAATATATTGTGAAATTAACCTTATTAGATAAACATCAATATATTACCATTACAATATATTTACTTATTGTGATAATTCAAGTACTTATTATAAAAATAAATCTAGATGTAAATATTATTTTTATTTAAAAAAACAGTAAAGAGTAACTTTTCATCTAGGAAAATAAATTGGTATAACTCGTTGGGATCTTTTTCTCCCATTGAGTCACACTGTTACTGGTTGCAACTTTTTTTTATAGAAGAGTTCCCAACGTGTTACACTTGTATAACAGTGTTCCTCGATCCCAACGAGTCACACTGTGACCGGATCTGGTGTGACTCGTTGGGATCCCACCAATGATGGTTAATGTTTAGACAATATTAGGACCTAGAATATATATTATTTTATGCTCGAATCGCCCGTAAATCAAGAAACCACATTCTCATTCAGCTCCGCTTCAAAAAGCGCAATAAATAGTCCCAAATTACCAGTGAAATATACGACCACAACCAACTTCACTAAGATCGTACTGAATGGCCAAGACCCTCGGAATGGTTGGAAAGGTCGTATTTGGAACAACACGTTAGTAACGTATAGGAAACGACCACTCGACTGAGACAAAGCGCAGTCATCAATATGGTGCCCGAGGTAGCCCGGGGGTACACTACATTAGTAGCAGATTAATACATCTATTGGATCCTATTGCTAGTATTGGTACAGCCACACTTAAACAGCTCAAACACTTAATACGCTTAAGTCATTACCACCCTTTACCATTTTATTGTTATTTACTGATTTGTCTTGTAACGTATTGTTTTGTCTTGTCATCTAGTCATTTCTACTTGTCTGTGCTGTATCTCAATGAGTTGAAGAAACAATGTTTCGATCTATCTATTTATCTATCTATCTGTCTTTAATCACGGGCTGTTGAGGGAGGTATAAACCTGAAACGAGAATATCCGTAGTACTAAAGTCACCGACGGTGCTCTCAGAATAAGTTTGTTAAATTTTAGCTAAAGGTGCATGTAAGTACAAGTATATAACTCACAGAACCGAAAACCGCTTGAGTATTAAAGTTTTTGGAAGACGCTGCTTTTTAACGGATACATCCACTGCTGAATGCCAAAATAAAAAAAAAAACCTGCTTTGGATGATTGCTAATAAGCTCGAAACTTAATCATTTTTACAATAATTATTTCATTTCTAAACCAAAAAGTTCGAAGGCATTTGAGATACATGTGAATCCTCACAGATCTGCGTCTTCACTGGATTTCCATCAATACAGACTTAAGCGTGGGTTTTTTTTGTTTTAATTTTTGTATTTCAAGCAACACATTTTATTTCATCAAACATTATATTTATTGATCTAAAATCTAACATACCACTATACTTATACATAATTACAATAGTATATATTAGTATATATTACTTATAGTTTGGTACCTATATTTATTAGCCATAATTCGGTCTTATAAACATGCTTGTACAAACTAATATAATTATAGGTAGTATTAGGTTGACATTCACTTTGATCTCCACACTACGATTCCCTGTGCTGTGAAGACCAAATAGCCAGAAGAGGTTGAGTTTTATTAAATAAAAGTAATGCACTACACGATGTTCGTTACGCTTCATCTATGAAGGTTGGTATACAAGAGTACGTACATTAAACGTACGTACTTTATTTTATAGGGCCCATATCTAAAAACAAAATATAATTATATAAAACAAAAAACTTATTCATCTCTTGTTGTACGTGATGACTGCGATCATCGTAAATTAAGAAGGCAGTATTTATTAGGGTCTTTCGTTTCTTACTGTTTATTTTAGGCTTGAATTCACAAATTTCAAAACACGTAGTTTTTCAGTTGACGTGTCTTTATGATCCTCGGGATTTAAATTAATAACAAATCATTGACTTTGACTTTATCGCGTTTTACCTTTATTATTAAGTTGACGTTTCAATTATAATAAACCATTTTAATACAGCTAATGAAAAAAAGATAAACGGGGTATAATAAAAATCGGACTCTCTCGTTCGAGCGAAACAAAACTCTATTTTGTTTAAAATGAGTCAGCTGCTGGTAATATAAGCTGGCCATTGGTTGTTATTGGAAGTCTTTCGATACACGCAATGCTCATTTGACTCGGTTCACTACGTCAACTCGGCTTTATGATTCTAGCTGGATTTGATCAATCATCAAAACAATATTTCTGGACTTATCCAGAATCAAATGTTTGATTTTCGATAACAATTTATGTTGAAGTTATTTTTTATTGACTAGACAAGGCTTTCAGAGCTTATTGTGGAGACGATTATAAAAATGCATTGGATAATAATTTGACATGGATAAACATTTTGTTGTGAATAACGCCATTTATGTATGTAATGTTGTACGATTACAACATAGAAAAACATAGCTTAAACAACAAAAAAACACAAAAGAAATGCAATAGGGGTGGGCTCATCACTGAAAGCAATTTCATCCATATAACTTTAGGATAGAGAAAACTATGTTAAATAATAAATAGGACGGTGGTGTCTTTCTGAAATATATAAAAACGTATGGAGAATATAAATTAAATATTAATTTAATTAAACAGGAGTATGTATCCTTAGATATATACCCCCAAAGTAGGGGGTAGTCACGGGTACGTCCAGACATTAAACAGTTATAACAAAAAATAACCAAATTGGTCCATCCGTACACATTTTATTCTCAAAATTGTGTATATTTAGAATATATTATATACGACACAGATTCATATCTCATTCAAATTGACTACACACACTGTAAACAAATTATTTGGTCACATCCAATGCCTGATTAAGCGCAGTTATTATTTATTTCAATTGTTTCCCTCTAATTGATATTAGTTTTACCTCTGTAAATTAGAGAATTTAATCCTGTTGTTTTGTAGGTTTCCCCCTGGGTTAACTGTTTTGAGTGTAGGTGAAATACCATTAGGAAATAACATCGATATGATAGCTAAAGTTTTACAAAATAATGTTATAAATATGCTTTAGTTTAGCCACGTACGGAATAGTTGGATTAGGTGTACGACCTTATCTTTTTAGTTTTCAGTGGTCGGTGAAGGTGGGACACAAAATCATGTACAGAAGAGTGCGCTATAAGTTTTTTCATAATAAACAAAAGAAAGTTTGTTCGACGAGCGTTTCAACGTTAGAGCATTTCATTAACTAGTGCTTAAATTGCAAACCACGAAGTAAAATTAATAAATAATTAACTAAAATACACGTCAAAACAAAAATCAGTAGGTGTAATACTGAGCAAGATTATTAGGTTCTTTGCGTAGAGCTCTCAGGCACATGCTCTGACAAAAGTCAAAAAGATAATAATTTATCACAGTACCTATAAGAAGTTACACACTTTCTAGAAAAGCAAACTGTTTTTTTGGGATCTTTGTCCTCTTTTCTCATGATGAAAATAAGTAGGTGCTCAAAATGAAGTCGCTTTACTAAGCTCAGCACGTTTTCAAGCTCAATTTGTCTGAGTAGTTGTTAATGGATATTAAATGATTATTGCTGACCCATTATAGGTAAAAAGCGTCCTTTTGATTCTTCTCCATTTAACATTTAAGTTTCTTTAAAATGGACTCAGTTAAGAAACACAAAATTTTTGATTTGATTGTCCGTCAACCTTAGCAATTTTTCAAGGGTCTATTGGGTATCAAATTATACTTACTTATAAAGCTGAAAGGCATATTTTAATAAGCATAATTTTTTGTAGACAAATTTTATTGCGAATAATAATCATTTAGCATAAACAAAATAAGAATAATTTCTCTTTTGGCATAAAAACAAAGAGACTAAAACATTAATTCACTTTTTAAAATAAATAAAGTACTCAGATTGACAATATAGGTGTTGGGAAAAGTTTTTATATAAGCAGCTAGTATAATAGAGGATGGTTTACTAAGGTTAAATGATTATTATGACTTAAATAATTATTACTAATAAATTAATGTGCCAATAGGTAAAGACAAAATATATTATACGAAAGATTTACCCATTTTACAAAATTAGTTATTACTTAAACAAGATTTTTATCACGTCGTGACGTGATGTTTCCTTGACGAGTCAAGGAAACATTTATGCCTTAAGTTAAATACCTCAATTTAACCATTCGTTCATTATTAGCTTTTGCTGCTGACATTTGACAACATGGACATTGAACAATTTGATGTGAAGAATCATAAATAATAATAATAATGCTGGACATTTTCCATACACCATAATCTAGCCCCAATGTAAGCAAAGCTTGTGTTATGGGAACTACATGACTGATATACTACTTATATTTTTAAATATATATGAAAACACCATCCGAGACAAATATTTGTAGATCATATAAACATTTGTCCTGCGGCGGGAATCGAACTCGCGACCTAATGCGTCTCAGGCGAACCTTCGCCACAGAGGTCGTTATCATACTATTGCTATCAGAGTAAGATTACTATTAGTGGCTTCCTGTTGAAAAAATATATAAGCGCTTTACTTAAAAAATATTACACTTGCAAGCACTCGCCCGGCTAATGAATCTGGGGTAATATGATTATGATCTGAATCTTTCGCGTTTTTATCCAAGGGGTATCATCTCGATCGCCAACTTAATTGGACCATAGAAAGAAGAAAGTATTCAAAAAAATTAGCCGGTTAATTCAAGTAATGATGCCGAGGGTAATATAATAAATAACTTTTAAGATTGGGCGCTGTTGCGAAGTAGAACATCATCCGGGTCTGAAGTACTGATGATTATCTAGTTGATCATTTTTGTTTAGATCCTGTGCCGACGGCCACATGATAAAAACGAATAAAAAAGGACAAGAGCAGATTGTCCCATCTATGATACCATAACATCACAATTATCATTTCCAGGAACTAGTTGTGTTCCTATCCTGCTATTTTTTGACATCTATGATGGTACCTAGGCTAGGTATGTTTGTTTAAGTACATACATAAATATAGTCACGCCTGTTTCCCGGAGGGGTAGATTGAGACCAAGGATTTTCACTTGCTACGATTCTAGCATACCTCTTTGGCTTCATTCATTCTCATCAAATTCTTCATACAAGTTCGGCGGTTAAGTGTACTTCTAATCTGGCCTTCTCTCTCTTTCTCTTTCTCATCTGTTTGTTTAAGTGTAAGCAAATAAATGCTTTTGTATTTTATTTGCTTTTATGTATTTTTTTGTGTTTCGTTTATTTTTATTTTACCATTGATTTCTTCAATAATCATCTTTTTGGATATTGGTGTTAATTATTCATGCATAACAAGTTAAAAATAATGAAAAGGTACGTACATGTTTCGTCTTGTTACTTTATAGCTAACTAGCTTCAGCCTATAGCTTCACCCGCGTGGTACCCAGATAAAAAGTAGCTAATGTGTTATTCTGATGTATAAGCTATATTACTGTAAAGTTTCATAAAATCCGTTCAGTAGTTTTTGCGTGAGAGAATAACAAACATCCATCCTTACAAACTTTCGCGTTTATAATAGTAGTAGGATATTTATTCAATTATTTCATAATTTAATAAGCTACTTTCTGAGGGTCTATTACCCTGAAGATAATTGCGTCAGTTTCAGTTAAAAAGTTAAAATGTAACTTAAGTCAAATAACGTCCTTATTCAAGTCGAATAAACAAAACTGCCTATTTTTGAAGTCAGTTGTAATGTTCACTAGAAATATTTTTCTTGCCAAATTTTGTTTTTATTATGATCTTCAAATTACGTTAGTGGCATAGCTAATAAAATTTTACGCAATAGGGTTAAAATGTTGATAACAGGGCCGAAATAACACTTTCCAAATATCTTAAACTAGCAATACCCACATAAAAACATTATTAGAAACTATAAGAGGTCATAAATGTTATGAAAGTCTTTATAAGTGACCAATTACTTATTAGATATGCAGCAACACTTTTTTAACTTTGCCAAAGACAGATGTAAAATATGTAGGTACATACCTTTGTTCATACATACTTTGTTCACTTTATGAACCTAAAGTCGGAGAAAAATAGGACTCGAGGCAGTTCCAGCTGATAATTTATTGGAGAAGCCTTATTTTATACCGACATACAGAAAGAGGAGTTAATATGTAACTCTGTATGGTTTTTCACCACGACTACGTGCAAATGTAAATCTCGTAGCTATCTGTCACGTATACTTGTAAGTTCTAGTTCTAACATACCCAGTTTATAAGTTTTTAAATCATTACCCAGTTAAGTATTCTCGGGAATGCTAAATGTCAAGCAACATACTAGTAGTTTAATACTCAAATGGTATGATAGAAGTTCATTATTTGGTTTAAATAGAAACTTTAAACGAGTTTAAATAATTTTCCTGGTTCAAAATTAAAAACTAATTTTGATTACTAGCGTGCCTGTTTGTAATGACGAGTACTGCAATATGTGATTAAAATGAATTGTCTTTTTCCAAACAAATTAGGTAGGTAGGTACCTACTAAGAGGTACAATCACTTAATTAATTTACCATTATAATGAACCCCCGGAAACTTATAATGAAATAGCTCAACTACAACTTCCAGCTTCTTATTTATTAATATAATTAACTCGGAACGTATCGGACTTTCTACTTAAAGCTTGTTTAAAAATTTAGCGCCAGATCGTGGAGTTGTTGGCCCTCGAGCCTTCATTCTTAATTATTACTTTGGGAAAATTAAGACTGTCGCTTAGCCCGGAGTGCCCGGCTAAAGGCTGCTTCTCCATTTATCTAAATGTACTTTATCTTGCCAGGGGCGCGTGTTTGGAAGACATAGAGACGCGTTCAAGAAAATAATTTTGGTTAAAAAAAAGAAAAAAAAACTTTTTATTTGGGTAATATTGTTGGTTTGGTGATCTCGATCTCAGAAATTACCGTGGTGAGATCGAGATATATAATTTGATATAATGAGCTAAGATGCTATATTTGGACCCAAGAAATAATGTTTTCATCCTGAAAAATGAAAACATCAGTTGATAAAGATTTCTCTGTAGAAAAAAAGCCACAGATAAGAGACAACTATGCCTTGGGTTATTTTGTTAATTGATCATAATAGGGACTCTCATTTCATCAAACATCATTTCATACAATAATCGGCGACCAGGCTTGCAGCCTGTCTTCTTGCAAAACGCAAGTGTGTGCCAAGATTTGATTTTTGGACGTGCCTCTATCTAACCCCTACTTGGTGTTCTCAGAGAAGTACGCACCGTGGATGTATCTAAGGATTTTCAGTATGGAGAATACAGCCAAAAGCGTATTTTTTAAAAAGTTTTTTTTTTTAAATTGTAACATATATTTCAACGCTACTCTACACTTTTTCTCTTTCTCAATGACGCCTCAAAGTAATGACGATACTAGCAGTGTCGAGCTTTAAGTACATTACCTATTGTAAGTGTTCTTTGCCTACAACATCGCGAATGTATGAGGCGCTTTTACTCTTTACTCTTATTATGAGCTTAACACTTTAATAATATTACGGAATAGGATCTCCTTACTCCTTAAATAATTAAGCTTGAGATTCATTGTAATACATTTCTTTAGAGCGAGAGTGAAACGACTTGTTGTTAAATTTTTGGGCACAAAGCATATTTTCGTTTTGTAGTTCGTCTGGAAATGATCTGGATCAGTTGACTTATCTATAGATATTTTGCAATGATTTAGATAGTGTTTCATCTGCATTTTTTGTATAAACTTGTACATTTATACTAATATTATAATGAGGAAAGATTTTTTTGTTTGTTGTTTGTACCGAATAGGCTCCGAAACTACTGGACCGATTTTAACCATTTTTTCACTAATAGAAAGCTAAATTACCAGTTAGTAATATAGGCTATAATTTATTTTCAAAAAAATTAAAGATCCTTGAGAAAATTGTAATAATGTAACCCAAGGTAGAAAATTTTGCCTTTAAAATTCATTCTTTGGCGTGCGCCTAGAAAACTATTGAAGATACATAAAAATTATGTTCTACATGATTAAAGTACTCATTATTATCTACAAAAAAGTTCTCGAGAAAATATATCTAACGATTATAGTTAAGTCATAATAGCAGCTTTTGTGTTCAAAAATTTAATTAGATCGCCGGTAGTAACAAAAGTTGGTTACATTCGTATCGTAGTATTAATTCTTATTCAAATAAATAGTTTAATCATCAAGGATATTTATGAAACAGAAAAATATTTTTTAATTCATTCGAATCGGATTTTTAATTTTGAAGTTATTACGAGTATAAAATCGAAACTTTCGCGGTTGAAACCGCAGGGCGCAGCTAGTAGTATGATAAAATGTGTTCTTATTACGTATAAAACATACTTTAATTACACTCTGTTCTCAGAGAAATTAGTTTGTCGCTGTTGTGTGGTTAAGGTATCGTCTAAAGACCCTCTCAAAGCCCGGCCAAACTGACGCGGCGGCAATACTCGTATTTTCTTAAGAAAATTGTATGAATTAAAACAAGCATAAATTCTAGTGAACGTGTAAAATAACAACTCATGACACCTCCAGACTTTGCTCACAGCAACCTTCGAGATGTAATCGGTTTTTCGATGGGGTTATATCATAGGATCCATTCGAGAATGTTAATTATGCCATTTGTGAACATATATTTTATAGTACAATTGTTCACGAACAGCACGCTATGCTGTATTAGTATTTATCTACTCGTAGGTTTAATATCAGAGGCAATTTAAATACGTATCTATTTTAAATTAATGGTAAACCAATTTGGTGAAGATTTTCACTCGCAGTGTAGATTGTGGTCACCTCTCATTTTCAGTGCAGTTGGAAATCGCAAATTTTAATCCTGCGGATTATTGTTAAGCGCGGTAAATTAAAATAACTGGTTCAAATTAATATGGGAATCTTTGCAAATAAGGTAAGCAAATCAGGGATTCATTAATTTCCATTAAAAAAAACAATTTAAGTGTATAAATGGTAAACGATAGATATATTTACTTTTGTAAATGTTATATTGTGGTTTTTAAAGTGGATCTGCACAAGTTTTTGTATGAAACCAACCATAGGGCCCGGTAAAACGTCAAATAGTTGTCAAAGTTCGCGAGAATCTGATCGCCACCGCGTCAGATTGGTCAGATTTTAATTCATTTGTAATTAAAACCCGGTCAAATAATTGGTTTGTTCTATACATGCCCCGTTTGCTAAGATTTTGAATCAGCTCATTCTTGGCCAAAATATGTATAGTCAGTTAGTAAAATGTGTTTTAACTCATTCAAAAAGTGTAAATTATAATAATATTAAACACCTTAAAATTATTATTGCTGTTTGTTGTATTTACACTCCATTGATTGGGCACTCCACCAATCACTTTAGCTCAAAATGTTACTTAAAAGGTCAATTAAAGTTTTTGACAACCTCTGTGGCGCAGTGGGCAAAGATCCGCCTGAGACGCAGAAGCTTGCGGGTTTGATTCCCGCCACGGGATTTTTTTTGTATTGCAAATATTTGTCTCGGGTTTGGTAAAAAAAAGTATTAAAAAAAATATAAGTCTTTCATATAGTTCCATAAAACAAGCTCTGCTTACTTTGGGGCTAGATGATGCTGTAAGTAAAATGTTTAGCATTATTTGTTTATTTATTTAAATAATTGTTAAGAATATTGTTCTTTGGAAAACCAGTTGTTTTACAGTTTGTTCCAGTGGTCAACATGTTTAACAGGAGATAATTTATAAATGAAGTAATAGAAATAATAGAAAATGTCAGTATTTTAATTATATTTAATTATGGAATACTAATTTATTTCTTCACGTAAAGATACAAAATAGGGTGGACACTTTGGTGGTTTACTTTCACCAAACAACTTTTTATGACTCTAACAAAGTTTCCTCATCAAGAACCTGAAGCAGCAGCTGGTAATAGAGGTTTTTAATATGTTTTCTAATAACAGTATTTTATAACCTCTTTCCTTCGACACTCAATTTTGTAGACGTGCCAAATGAATTTTATAACAGATTTTATTGCTTTAAACAGTTTTTTTTTGACAATTTTTTCAAGTGTTTGTAAGCTTTTGGTATTTCGGGAGAACTTTGCCTAGTAGTGGGATAATAGACTTAATAAAAGATATTTGTAAGTAATCAGGCATACGGACCCACCTGATAGAACGCGGTTATCTATTGACATCAGCAATACTAGGGGCGCTGCTGATATATTGCCAGAAGTTCGTATGAACTCGTTAGTCAAATATACACCTCTATATTTCGATAAACACATTTTGGTCATTAATGAAAACAAATATATTAGGTAGGAAAATACTTTTTCCCTTTTTTTGTCAGCGAGAAGAATTGTTTTTTTATTCTCTATAAAATTTTTCGTTCTCGTTTTATCTCGATGTGAATAAAGATTAGCGTTGCATCTTTAATTAAAATCCGTTTTACGCCCTGAGTCGTTTTATGTACTCGCTTTATTACTTAGTATTAAAATTACTCTCTGCTTTCTGATTACATTGCTGGTAAAAGTTGTAGAGCAAAAAGTTAGAGACAAAGCTTCACTTCTAGCCAAATTAGTTGAATGAAGGAACAAAAAAAAACGAAGCCAAGTTTGTTGCCCGATTCTAGGTTTTGTGGCACGCGAGGAATCGGCGTAAGTTCATTTTGAAATTTTAAATCCACGTAGTTTATAAGTTGACATTTCTATATAATTTCAATGAATAAAAACCTATTGTCTTTGACTCTGACTTTTAAACTCTTTGTTTAAGCTGTTTTAACTCTAGTGCCGGCGAGCATTACTGTCTTAGCTACCGGTAAAATTACGAGTACTTGTAGCACAAAAAAGTGTCTACGATACAGGCAGAATATCAAACGACTCACCGAATGTAGATTTTATTTTGTTCTTTACATGTATTTCAGAGTGGTTGTTCCATAGCAGCTTTCTTGACTATATTTTGAAATGAGAACATAAATATGTATGAGGTCAAATTAAATCCAGTCTTTCCTTTACGACGTCGTATTGTTTGTTTCCCAGACGTCTGACCAATAAACGTAACGTACTCAGTCGTCGACGCTGAATGATTAATGCTCGCACGGTTTTAAGACCCTGGTAGACCAACTACTGACGTGGACCCAGTACGGTTGCTTTGTAATAATATGAGTGAAGACTTCCCATGTCTTTCTGTAATTGAAAATTGATATCATTAATATCAGTTATCACTAAGCTAACTACCAAAAAATGGTAAATAATCAATAAATAAAAACCCCAAATGACGCATACATAATCCTGACATCACACTAGGATTCCCTGTGTCGTGGGTAACAGGAACTACGAGTACCGTGGTACCACAACACTAAGACCTGTCACAAATATCTGCAGAATATACATACATTTGTCTCGCAGCGGGAATCGAACCCGCACTTTTTGCGTCGCAACTGGCTATTTGCCCGCCGCACCACCAAGTTCTTCAAAAACCTCAACAGTAATGAGTATTTTATGTGTGCAGTCACAGATATTATAATACTAGGTGCAGTTTACTTAGTCACTGTTACAAGAACCCAAAAAACTATTTTTTCTGATCTTGGTGCAACGTTATTGTTTACTGAAAGCACTTTTCCTTTGTGAGCATTAGCATATGTGGCACGTCCGGATGCGAGCTATATTAGGTTTAGTATCTCCGAGACCGAGATAATGTAACCTACCTTCAGACGCCGTCTCTGAGGAATCAATAATCCCATAACACTATCCTTCACAATCCATTTATGATATATCGCAGAAAAACTCCTAGGGTTTTATTTATTCTCTGAGATCAAATACTCAAATAGCCTTTTGTCCTTACCCCCTGTTTACTTATTCAAACAAAATTACATATGCCTGTTTCTGGATCGCCAATGCCCGAATTTCTACGCTTAGGAGATAGTGTCATGAATATAAATCTATAGTAAAGGACACCGAGGAGAGGTTAGCCGAGTTTACTGCGTATCTCACTTTGCATTCTTTGTACGGTAGCTTTTTATAGCCTCTTTATGGAGTTAGATCTTTTTGCATAAAGCTCTTGGTGTATAACTCGGCATGAGATCAAAAAGAAAAGGGCTTTCATAAGGATTGAAAAACGTACGGAACTGTTTTTAGCATTTTTTTTATTGAATTACGTGACGAATATCAAAAGGTCTGCCTTATTCATTAGCATCTTTTGTCCTATTCAAATGCAAAAAGGACGATGTGTTGGTTGTTCTAGATAGAAAGTACTTGCTCACTGGCTTTCTCTTAGTTGGATGAAAATACCTCATTTCCTCAAGCCAGCCTTGTAGGGGATTTGGGCGCCCTTTACTTTGACCACAGGTCTTCCTGGATCCTGAATTTTAGATGAAATTGCGTTTCCTGCAATAGTAACTAGTAATAAAGTTCGGGTAAGTGATGTAGATTGCTTGATCTGTAATTAGAACAGTATTTGATGATTTTATACAGAGTGAAAGGGAAAACATCTCTATTAGTGCAAGCGATTTAAAATAACTAAGTTGTCTCACGTAAAAGAAAAATATTTGCTCTTTTTTCCAACGCGATCGTTCAAGCCCATTTATAAGAAACCGAGTAAATGTTCTAACAAGTGCTTAGAGCTAACTCTTAAGTGTTTAGCTCTGGCACGATTCCCTGTTAACTATTAATCCCATTTTCTTTCCAGATAACGAAACTCGTTTAAGATATCTCGCGGACGCCTTTCAGACTTTTTGGGGTTCAGCTCTGTATAGCACAGTGCTTTCAATGGAGTCGATTTTGTGTTTGAGCTTTGTAAGATTAGTGAGATAATGAAGACACTAAGTAACTGGTACTTTCTATATAGTAACGATCATACATGTACGAGTATGTGTGTGTTGAAAAATAACTAAAAACCTTTATTATTTAAAAAGAACAGCTCCTTCTTCGTATATCGGAATAATTAGGCACCAATTCACTAGTATTAAAAGAGTATTAAAAATCCGTAGAAGAACTAAATTTCCTGCCATAGCTCGAATTAGCAAGCTGAAGTGCAAATAGGAAGGCCATATAGCTCGCAAAACCAACAATTGCTGAGGTAGAAAGGTTCTTGAACGGCGACCATGAAACGTACGACACAGTATAGGATGGCCGATAGACCAACGACATCTCGAAGGTTGCGGGAAGTCGGTGGATGAAAGTGGCTCAAGAACAATAGAAGACCCAAAGAGACATAACAATTTGAACAGGGAAGATGATTGGCAAGTCTTATAATTAAACCTAACATGAAACGCCATAATGTTAGGCTTCTAGACACAGTGAGTGATTACTACATAAATGAAATAATATTGTGACGGTAGTAATAGTTTTAAGATCTGTTGAGATATCTGCCATCTAGCTTAGCTGCGATCACGAAAGCTGCAAAGCTGTCAATATATCAGGAATAAAAATAAAATGAAACAACGCGATTAATCCGTATAAAAAATTGTGTTTAAATTCATTATGGCTCAAGATCGTTCGTCATAGAACTATTTGGGAGAGTTCTGCAGGCTGATGATAATGATGATGATAAAGGTATCGACATGATATCGTTATACTCAAAGAGGCCTTTGTCTGAGTTGATAACCGTTGAGGGGCAAGAGGGGCTCACTACACAAAATAATATTAAATAATAATGTATGCAATCAAAATACAAAGAAATTATACAGCTCTTTACCATTTTCTGTGCTACGTGTTTCGTCAGAGACCAAAGGTTTCGCTTTGTGTCTTATAAAATTTCCTTCAAAGTATACCTAATTGAAAATTCAAATTTATGCATAAGCTCTGATTGTGAGAGCGTAGATAAAGAGGTCTAAGATTGTAGCAAATTCTCTAGGAACCGTCAACCAGTTACCAGTTTACGAGCTCATGGATATCGTAGTAGTATGGAACCATGTAGGAATATTGTCACAAGACGCTGCGACCATATCACATTGATGGAAACCGGCTTAAAAAAATAGAAGGAACACAACCGTAGCTAATTTCAATATAAGCTCAAAAAATGTGTTTCAAAATAAGTGTTAAAAAAAGTTAGAAGCCTGTTTAGTGGCTCCTTGCATAGAAGAGGAGGCAAACTGAATAAAATCTACACTTTCCTAATCATATTGATGATAAATAAACAGACGGAAATGACGAAAATACTTCACACACATTATAATCCACACTTTAAGCATTTATGGCTTCGTAACTCAAAAAAATATTTCATGCCAGGATACGCGAATAAACCTGCATTCTATCTGAATGTGGTTTAAGAAGATTCAAGCCTTTTAGATTTCCGAGCGAGATTGCTGGCAAATTGCGTTGATGAAAATTACGTTGCAAATTAAAAGGATACCCATTTAATTAATTCACAGTTAATCCGTAGGAATGACACAGAATTGCGTGATTGTAGGCTTTGGTCATTGAATCAGTGCTTTCAACCTAAAGGTAGAAACTCGTTTTTGATTAATTTGAATACTTCTGCGGCGATGGGCTTACAGCCTGTTAAGTGGAATATGAACTATTATACAAAACGCGGGCATGTGCCCAATATAATGTTTGGATGGGTCTTGAATACCCCTTGTTTGGTTTCCTCGTAGATCTACGTATCTCAGTACGTACCTTATACTCATATAGATCTGAGGATCACTATCATGGGGATCATAGTCGTGAGCGTGTTTGTTTATTTTGTAATGTTATAATATTATAACATTACCTCCTCTGTGGCGCAGTGGGCGAAAGCCCGCCTGAGACGCAGAAGGTTGCGGGTTCGATTCCCGCCGCGGGACAAATGTTTGTATGATCTACAAATATTTGTCTCGGGTCTGGGTGTTTTCTATCTAGAATATGTATGTATTTACATACATATTACATTAAAAAGTATATAATTAATATATCAGGCATGTAGTTCCCATAATACAAGCTCTGCTTAGTTTCGGGCTGTATGATGCTGTGTGGAAAATGTCCAGCATTATTATAAATGTGAAAATTTGTATGTTCAGACGTTTCGTTACGGCTGAACAGATTCAGATGAGAATGGGAATACGTATAGTTCGTGACCTAGAAAAACAATTATGCTTCTTTTTATTAGAGTACCACGTGGGCAAAGCTGTAGGCAGAGGCTAATAAATAATAAAATATTTAATTTTGACCAAAAGCTTTTACGTACTTTCGAGTTCATTGACAACATAATCAATCGAAGGCTTACCTCACCACAAATCGATATCAACCGTGTCACACATAAAATATAAATCAATTCTCAAATTGCCTATCATTACGATAGGGATATTATCTACGTCACCACTCAGAAAATTATTTTTGAACACTGATTTCGAAGTGTTTGTTGGAAATGTCTGGCTGTTATGACTCCCACGGTATTAGAGTACACAAAGACGCCGATTTGACTTTATATAAATGCCGCTTTAGGTTGCGTAAGGTCCATAGAAAATAAGACACGTTTGTGCTAACATTTGACAGCTAAAGAGCCGGTCAAACGCCATTGAAACCGAGTTTGACCGAGCCTTGAGTTGATGTTTAGTGACAAGTTTTTAATTAAAAACTGTCACTAAGACATGTGTCACTATGACAAGTCTTTTCTTCGCTTTTTTGTCTTTATTGCAAACGGGCCTTTAATTTAAGTGTTGATACAATTTAAATTACAACCCTTACCAGTAATAATTTTTGTAATAATGCATTAATTTGTAAAATAACTTAGCCGATATAAAAAAATATGTATAAAGTATACAATGGCCTCGATTCTGTAGTGCACTGAATAAACTAAATTTAAACTATCGCTCTCTTTTACTGATAGTGTACGCAAGAAAGAGATAGCTACAATTTTAGTGCCGTGTGCTGCTGTCAAATCAGTTTACGTGTCGCTTTTGTTCGTGTTTATAGTCAGCATGTTTTGATATCACGACTAAATTTGTATGGAAAACTTACATCTGACTAACTTGACAGCACTAAAATTGTAGCAATCTATTTCTTGCTTGCACTATCAGTAAATGAGAGCGACAGTTTAAATTTAGTTTAGTCAGTGCACTACAGAATCGAGGCCAATATAGAACTAGTCAATAGCTTGACTATTTTAGAAAATTTTACAGTACCTAAACGATAACTTGCAAGCAAAACTTTCAAAATTTTCTATCCTTGAGTACTACTCAGTACAAAACGATTAAGTTATTTATCAAGTTGTTAACAACCGACTTTGTAAAACTTGTAGGTTCTTTTGCTTACTTTAGCTTTATCTCTTTGAGTTTTACAAAAGTATTCAGCTTCTTATGAGAAATTAACGAGACATTGTGAGATAGACTTCGAAGTTATTATGAAGTTGTGCAGGTACATATCTTGGTATGTATGAATCGTGTCTTTGTGAAATAATATAATTCAAATGACAAAATTTAAAAGTCTGTGAGGAAACTTTATGTTTTGGGATAGGGTTTTTAAAAGCATTTGGAGAACCCAAACTAGACATAGGCTTTGCCCAGATTGCGCTATAAAGGCCTGTGGCTCATCCATCTACTGACTTTTTGCAATCCTTGAGATCTAATTGACAAATACAAATTGAAAATTACAAATTGATATGGTAAGCCTCAGATGCCTGAGCTAAACCAGAAAGCCTATACCTAATATAAGCAGCTGCGCTTCATATTTAGTTATACAGACGGTTGGTCCATCAGGTAGGGGGCCTACTAACTAAACCTAATCCCCCTTATTTAACCCAAAAAAAAACAAAATAATTTATAAATAAGAATTGGGCAAGCATTTTTTATGATTATTGTAATCTATAATCTCACGTAATAGAAAGTGTTGATATGGTGAAGATGTAGCACAATTATCTATCTTGTAAATTAGCTTTAAAAGGTAAAAAACTGACCGACTAAGACTCTGTTCACACCGACGCTAGACAAGCAACGATGATGTGATGCTTTCACAAAATAATATAAAAATAATATCACATACATAGTCATGACTGAAAAAACAATGGAAAACAAAAGAAAGAAAAGTACTGGGCATGAATTTAATTATATGGAAATGCAGATGCACTGAGATAACGCTGACGTTTGTCTGAAGACATTAAAGAGAATAGTATTAAGTAAAGTAACGCAATAGTCGAAAAAGAGCATTACAAACAAGATTTCGATCCACTTATGCTACGTAGGGCTTTGCAAAGCTTTTAATTGAATTAGAGCTCTGAGGTACAACCAATGGGGTGTAAATGAAACAAATCTACGCCAAACGGTAATTTAGTGGAGTATTGGACCTGTGTCACTCTGAATCGGCCCTCAATGTTCTTCAATCTACCTTTTGAGCTTATTTACTGATTATTGGCTAAGTACAGCCATTTATATGTTAGGGATTTGTTGTTTGAGCCTAGCTTTCAATCAATCAGCTACTTTGTATAAAGTAGCTAATTTTACAATATATTTACAGTGACGTCCATGCATCCAAGTCGGAAAAATCTTGGTTGCACTAAGCTTCTACTAGTGTAAAGTACAAAGATACAATGTTTGTTATGATTTTATTTCGTAGTGAAACTTGTGTATCAATACTACTAAAATTTCTTCTGTGATATTGTGCAAAATATCTATTTCATTGGGGTGTCGAAATCGGATGCGCAATCTAGCATAGCGCCCTCTTCCGGGCATAAATAAAATCGGACGTTTATTTCATAACGACGGAAGTACGATAAGGAGAGTTCGCTTCCGTGAAGTCACCTATCTCTTCAGCATTTTGTTGAGGAGCTGGATAACTGCTGAAATAGGTAAGTATCTTAGGGCCTTACTTAAAATATTTTTAAACAGTTTTTTCGCAAAAAAAACTATTTCATTTTCTAGTGTCGAATCTAAAAGGACTCATATCAGTTTGAGATAAAACAGTGTTTAATAATCAACTGTTTAAAAATCTTTATAAGTAAGACTTTAAACCTTGCGGTAAATTTCAAAGTTTTATTAAATAACTACATCCGACATAAACATATGCCTAATTAAATAAGGCATGTGTTTATGTCGGCCAAAAATAAACTAAAACTTCATAAAAATTGAATTGTTATTTGAATAAAATCCAGAGAGAATATTGTTTCGTGTTGCGGCCATTGGGTAACAACCAGTAGACAAGTCTTAGAAACATTTTACATGTATTTACATTTTCATGGCAGGTGTCGAGGTATACGGCATACAGCGCTTATCATTGTTAGCCTTTGGAACACGTCTAAGTAGCCTAATCTCCTTAGCCTTTGATATCCTTATTTTATACCAAGCCGTTCTCAGGCAACTTATAAAAGCTGAAATAATTTAATAAAACGTTATATCTTTCTCGGGTCACGTAAGAGGCCGCTTCGGGAGAAAATTACATTTTGTTTGGCCACGTCCACAGCGGCGACATGGGACAACAGAGTTAACGAGTGTTCAGGATTCTTCGTTCTTTCATAACTGGACCATCTCTTTACAGATATATGGCTTTGATAAATATCCTCTAGCTGTAAAAAGAAGGATAAAAGTTGCCTTTGGAAATTTCGTGTAATTACGCAAATTGCAATTTCTTGTTAGTTTAAAAGGGCGGTGACATCGTTTACCAAAGAAATTAGGCTTAATTTATGTTTATTTAGCTCTCTTAGTGAAATAGATTTTAAAGGGTCTATGATAAAAAAAATAAGGTGTTTGCAGCCAATTTGTTTGGAGTTGATTAAAGGCCTTTCGAAATTAGTTTTTGCTCAAGCTGTTAAATAAACATAGAACTTTATACTCTTCGCTGCAGATTGGTTTTTACAGCTGTGTGCGGCAGATATAGTATAGATTTTATATCTGTACGTTATTTCAACATCAATAACATTTTGGCAATCTAACCCCAAAACTTACTAACGCAGGGATTTACGAGAATAAAACGCCACATGTAAAAAGTTTCAACCCTTTTTGCACGAATAGGTAAAATTTTAGGTATTCGGAAATGTATGATACTTAACTTAGCTGAATCCTTTTGTATGTAGTTTAGACCCAAAACTAAAATGAAACCATATAAGATATTCGCGGTTTTGTTGTTAGTCAGTAGGTTTGTTCTTAGTAGGTACTTCCAGAGTGATATGCTCATAACCTAGTTTAACCAAAAGAAACAAAAACGCTCACGGTTGCCATTAACATGTCCAAAAATATTATATTTGGCACATATCCGCATTTTGAATAGTAGTTTCACGAGACACATTGCAATTCTATCGCTGCTTATTGGAACACTAACCGATGCCTTCGAATTTTAGGCAACCTAGGGTCAACCTAGTTGACTCTCAGCATTAAAAGGAGGAATCAATATAAACATACCAACAGTATATTCTACAGTTTATTTTGTAAAACATACCTATTTAATTAGTAAACTTAAGTTTAAGTCCTATTTGTAGCTTAATATTTTATTTACAAATTATTAATTTCAATTAAATTAAAACTGGGTTCCGCTATGTTTACATACAATTCTCAAAAAAGTATTAAGCGGTTTAGAGACAGATACTAGAAATACTTTGATGTGACTAAAACTTATAACTGCTCCAAAATAAAGTGTTTACCTATTGCCGTTATATTTTTAATATTTTATGGAATAAATAAAACTCCAATTACCTGTACACGCCCGGTACCACCCAAAGTTTTATTAATTTCAAGGGGAAGTCATATTTCAGCCATGTTATTAAGTAATTTCGAAACAGTAATGAAGTAGAATTGGATAAGTAGTGTCAGTCATAAGTGACCCCATAAAAGAAAATAAATAAAATGGAGGTTTTCCAGAACATCCAAAGACGATACGTTAGCGTTAGTCACGTCCTGAACGTAAGTTGTTTTAAAGAGGGGAAAAATAATCTTCAATAATGCTTTGTTTTAATTTCCAACCGTAAATAATAATTTGGTCAATTTTCCACAATTTCGGTTGCGTGCACAAAGTTTTTATTACAATTTTATTGTTATTTAGGCGTGTTTGTTCCTTGTTTCAGATAACATCGGAGGTTTTAAAGGAGCCGGGCGCTAATGTGAGTTTCCGAATTTTACTTTTGTTTATTATACGAAAGCGTAATTGAATTCAGCCCGTTTTCTTAGTAAGTGGAACATGAACGCAAAATTACGAAGGTAAGGTAAATAAGAAAGTTTCGTGTCCGGCAAGTGTAATGTAGGTTACAGGCGAGTGCAGCGATAAAATCCCGAAGCAGATAGGCCCACGTAATGCGAAACGAAAACTAGCGGCCGGACGCTGTGTAACTTTTTGGAGAGGGAAATTTTAGTCAACAGGAAGGTAGCCCAAAACTATGAGCGTTAAGAAACTTTTATGAGAGGGCGCGCCATTTAACCGCGAGTCAAGAGCTAATCCTACTAGCTGGTCCGCGGTGAACAACGCACCTGAGACCGCCTTTTTATTTCTGTTTCACATTTCCACCTAATTTCAGCCCGCAGAGGCTGCGAGGTGGGCTGAACTTTGTCGGGCGTCATAAATTTATTTAACGGCCCGAAGGCAATAAGAGCCAGAGTGTAAAAAGAAAAATACGATACCAACGTGCCTAGCCGTTATTGCAATTAAACAGAGGAAGTAAATCTTTCAATACGAGCGGAGAGCGTTCGCCTCCCGTTTCCTGCCTTAATTTATCGCTTTGTTTTAGTCAGTGGCGCGTCCCATTGACGGATTGCGATGTGTTTGATTAAAAAACGCAACTTGATCTTGCCACCCCTTTTGGCTCAAGCACGGAATACTAATCCGCTGACACTCAGCTCGCGAAGCTCAATAAAATGTTCCCCTATTGGCAGCGTTTTATCACTACTTACTTATTTAGACACGGTGATACAAACATTTTACGGTTCATTTGTGAGATCAAGTTGTGTTTTTCGAAAATGCAAAACCTTCTGTTATTCAGATGAATGAAAAACCAAGTTTAATATTCTGAAAAAACTGAACACTTTCTTTAATAAAATTCTCAGCGATTAAATTATAACATCTGCGACCAAGCGTTTGAACAGCAAAGAATCCTTGCATTATGGCGTCGATTTTCTTTTCTAATTTTTTTCATTTCCTGGAAGGAGTTTCGATATATCGTTGAATTGGCTCACATGCTACTACCAGCCAGCCCAATTGCTCCACACACGTACCTATTATATTTATTATATTGATTTATTCCACTTCAATTACTTCACTCCTCTTTGATGTGCTTAAACAGATAGATTTTTTTTTAGCTAAAAATGCTATAAAAGTACCGCTGTCTGAGGGTGAATTTGACGTGAATCTTTTATACGAAATTTTGCGCTTTGAACTTGTGGATTGAAAAGTTTAAATAAAAATAAAAAAGGGGCATTTATTTACTTACACTTTAAAAAACATACCTAGCCTAAGTCCAATTATCTTAGTGGTATTAAATACGCATAAGCTAATAGTTTCTGGCTCGAGTACCAATTACCTACTAGTTCAGTAGCCACCCGGTGTTATGAGGGCTCGCGAGTAAATCGTACAATTTCTGCGGTAATAGGAAAATTAAGGGACGAGTGTTAAATTCAAATTGTTTAATGGTTTGGAAACAGGCATTTCATTTTCCATTCGAATCGTTGCGTAATTTACTACAGTGTGTAAACGACTCCTTTTATTTGAAAAAGCCTAAAAAACATTGCTGGGAAATTGTATATTTGGACAAATGATTTTTTTATAATAGCGATAAATGAAATCACAAGCATCTTATAGAAATGAAAACTAATAAATTCACGTAGTTAATGTAAGGTAATAGCTAAGTACAACTTAATATAGTATTAAAGATGAAAAATAACATACAGAGAAAAATAATAGTTGTGTGCAGTGTACTGTACTGACAAAAAAGGTTACGCGAATTTAACATTTTAAAGTGAATTTACGACGTTTCCTATAGCGCTTTATATATCGAAAATAATAAAATGCAGCCTCTTGAAATAATTTGTGGACTAACTAAAACCTAATCACTACCTACCATATATTATGTTAAAGTGGTTTAAAAATCTACGATATCACTCGTGCAAAATTTCAGGAAAATTATCAAACTCATCAATTATCGTAAATATCTAATTTTATAAATTTACTAAATATACATTTAAAAAAATACTGATAATCACACTGTCCATGAACTTTTTAATTATTAAGCACATAATTGAATTGTTTTGGACACAGTTGCCTGTGCACAGTTCTATCACGATATTGCTAGAAATCTGGTTCACAAACATTACCGTGATGCGGGGTTGATAAACAAAAAACTATTTTAATTAGCCGGTAAAAGCCCGTTAATAAAGTACAACCAGGGTAGTAGAATAAGAATAATGCAAAGTAACTACGGCGTAGGGATGCGTACGCCACAAACAAATAATGAAATTGGTATGAACACATACCGATGATCGTACTCGCCAGCTGAGTAAATATCACAGGCAAGCGAGAGTGAAAATTCATTTTCAAAAATTCATTATCGGTCGCTATATTTTCATGGAAGTGAACAGGCATGGAGATCTTTTATGGTAACATGTTTCATCATACGTCAGTCTGTCGCGAGTTTTTTACCAAATCTAGTGCAAGAAACCACAACACAACCGTTTTAGTCGTTTTTGGAGTCAAATGGTAACAAACAAACAAGATAACAAATGAGAAACCTTTTTAGCCAAATAACCGGCTCTTTGCGTGATAGAAAAAGACTATGTTATGCGCTCTAAGCGCTGTATTGCTTGAGGATACGGTCCAAGAAGCCAAAGTATTATGTGAGCTCTCTAATAAATGTTTACTCCATGATCAGTATAGAAAACCGTTGAAATATGCATGGCTCACGGTATCGATTCCAACCGAGGACGACTCATACACCCCAATGAAAGATGCTATCAGGCCCACCACAACCGTGTACACAAAATATAGTACAATTTCAACCCTCTGAATAAGCATTGTCAACCAAGTGAAATTATATTTATTTATAAATGAAGTTTTATCGATACTTTCGTCGAAAATTCTTTGATGAATGTTTTTTACACAGGGCTAAATTTAGCGACTTGCTAAGTTAGCGAGTGGTTATGTTAAGATAACATCATAAAACAAACACGCTCACAACTGTTCTCAGTGCGTAGGTCATTGAGGATGCCAAGTAGGGGGTAGTTAGAGGTATGTTTAAACATAGCATTTATAACGTGCCCGCATTTAAAAGTAGGTAGTTATCATTTCACCTGAAAAGTTGCAAGTTGATCGCCGCTTATTAGAGCACTAACCGATAGCACACGCCTTCGAATTTTGGTTTAGGGCCGGTTTCCTTACGATGTTTTTCTTCACTGTTTTGAGCACGTGTTAATGCAGATATAAAATTTTCAAAGGAAACTCCTTTGGTGCACGACCGGGTCTGAACCCACGACCTCCGTGTTGGGGTAGCACCCTCTAGGCCAACACGGCTCTTATAACAAAATATTAACAATAATACCTTGAGGCACTCCACATTCAACACTACTACCATGCAGGTTGTTTCATTTCCATTTTTATAATAATTATATTCAACAACTATAGGTAGGTTTTGTCGGTTTCAGCATAAATTGGCCGAAACGGTTCCAGTGAATTCTAGTTTATGTGAATCCCGGGGGCGCCATTTATGAAACCAATTATTTAAGGATACAAAGTTGTTCAAAATTAAACGAACTAGACATGGAAGGTCGACTGTATTAAGAAATAAGTAAGCTTTTGTTTCGCTTAGACTTAATTAGCTTAGTTTTAATTATAGATGGGTTCGGTTAACTGCTTTGCTCGCGTAGTAATCGGATAAAAAAATAGCCAATTTCTCATCCAAGTTGCTTAAACCATTACGAAGACTATAGGTAACAAATATCCGGACATCTAAACTTTCGCTTATAAAGTAATTGTAGGACCAAAAAAGGCAATCTTGGATGGAAGCTTTGGGCATTCGAGAGAGAAGATCCTAACAAAATTTGCTAATCAGACAAAGACAAGTAGGTGACTTTGTTAGTAGGTATGTACAAAAACGTTATCATCAAAAAACTAACTAACTTATGTTCAGTTAAAAAAAAGAAATAACATGATTATGTACCATTTTAGTATATATTATGACTTTAAAATGTACTTTTCTCCTTTTACTAGTCATGACCGTCAAGCATGGTCGCGGACAGTGTTTATGAGGAAAGATCTCTAAACGGTCAATGAAGCGTCATCAGCAGGAGTAGTAAAGTAATTAGTATAATCGTAATATATCCTAGCATGAAATACCAAACTACGACTATTTTAATTAAACGATTATTTATTTATTTATTTATTTATTTATACTTTTAAACTATAACCCTGAAATTATTTTTCAAGTAATACCATCCATTAAATCGACTGACATTCCTTAACACTTAAACCAGTAAATTGAATGCATCGATACTATTCCCATTAATTATAAACCCGTTAATCAGTATAATGCAGGTAATATCAGATTGGTTCGACTCAATTACGCTGTCTCTACGTAGCACTACTGATATACGGGCAGATTATGGTCTGTTGTCTCCTTTATTACGAGCAATTGTCTTTGAATTGCGCTTTACGTTATCTTTAACAGAGCTATACGAGAATAATGAAATGTAACACTTTAAAACGGATTAACCAATTCAAAATCAAAAGTTATTGTAAATTCTGCGGAGATAACAAGAAGTAGTTAGTTGTTTTTTTTTCTATTCCTGAAGTTTCAAAGGCTTTACAGCTTTTGTGGTCACCTTAGTCACTTGGTTTCGAAGCCTTCGAAACGTCAGGAATAAAAATAAAACAACGCGATTAATCCGTTTAAAAGTGTTCAATTTCATGTCTAACAATCGTAAAAACCTAAAACATAATTACCTCTATATTAGAGAATACGCCGTTTTTGTTTAATAAATGGAATACTTAAATAATAGTATTCAAAGCCTTTTCTAAAATTTAACTAATGATTAATGTGTTTATTAATAAAATATATGCATCTTTCACTAAAAGACACTCGATACTTAGAGAAATCTTTTGGACGTTACTCGTACCTTTGCATTATTCTGGGTCACGACATGCAAAAAAATTATAAACATTTTGCTTTGTCTACATTGTCATATAATCGTTTTCACTTTAAACTTGCCTCTTCCTTACTGCCTTCCATTACGCATACAATACCTCAAAATAGAGGTATTGTGGTATCTCGCCTCGCTTATAGCATACGTCGATGTGACGGCATGCATGCTCTATATTGGTGATGCAAGATATATTAAGAGTTGAAAGAGTTAAGTTGAATATGCAAACACTCACACTTGAACACACCTTTCGACATCATAATGATTTTATTTTTCTTAGCACATGTTATAAAGAAAATCACATTACAGCTTCTAAAAATATCATTCCATTTTGCCCTGAAAGATTGGCATACCAACAGGGAGGCACATCTGGGACCACTATTCTAAACGTTATGCTGACAGTTGTCAACGGCAGTAATGAAATTTTCTTTCGGATATTCTTGGAAATATATTCGCTGTAGAAATTTTAATATTGTGGTAGGTTGTGGCTTTATGTTTCAGGTTTGAATGAAATATGCTTACATTAAAATTTACGACCAGAAAGCAATTCAAATAAGAACTAGGACAGCCATCAAAGTATAAATACTAAAACAATACAAATATTTTAAAAATGATAATTATTCTTCAAACTGGAAAGTTTATGCTATTTCTGGTACTTCAAAACAAAATACCGCATACCAAATTTGAACTAATCAAAACAGAGGTACATACAAGCCCACTGAATCCACTAGCCGAATCACAAACAAGAGTACTAAACCAATTGGAACGCCGGACCCCTCATCAACGCATCCGCACGGCAACTATGCAAAAACTACCGCACTGATTCTGCTATGCTCCACAGGGCTGACCCAGCT
Source organism: Perizoma flavofasciatum (assembly GCA_958496245.1). Classification (NCBI taxonomy): domain Eukaryota; kingdom Metazoa; phylum Arthropoda; class Insecta; order Lepidoptera; family Geometridae; genus Perizoma; species Perizoma flavofasciatum. The sequence continues at coordinate 6,959,966 of OY292433.1, forward strand.
TGTTTTTCAATGATACATCGATGCATACTTTGAGCTGAAATATTTATCAACAAACTGATTATTTTGCTGTTGACGTAAGGACCCTGCATATTTGGCTAGTTTAACATAATAGGCTGTTTAAAATAAATAAATAAATAAATAATGCTGGACAATCCACACAGCATCATCTAGCCCCAAGCTAAGCAGAGCTTGTGTTATGGGTACTAGATGACTGATATACTTAATACAATACATTACATAGATAGATATTTTTTTATTATACATAGAAAATACCCAGAACACCTTTTTGTTTGTCTATTATCTCGGAAACGGCGTAACCGATCATGCAGTTTTTGTAATAGCTTTGTATGACTTAAGGTGTTTAAGTTTTCACACCATACGTCACTAGATGGCGCTGTAATCGATGCTGCAATATTTGTCCCGCAGTGAGAATCTAACCTGGGCTGGTTCGGGCGAACTCTTGCGCCGCAACTGGCTATTCGTGTCACTGAGGTTAAGTTTGTATTATTATATTATTAGTATAATCGTAATGTGGTTCCTATAATACAAGCTCTGCTTAGTTTGAGACTAAATGATGGTGTGTGAAAAATAACTAGAATTTATTATTTACTAGTTTCTGCCCACGGTTTCGCCCACGTGGTACCCAGATAAAAGTAGACTATGTGTTATTCTGATATATAAGCTATATTACTATAAAGTTTTATCAAAATCCGTTACGTAGTTTTTGCGTAAAAGAGTAACAAACATCCATTCTCACAAACTTTCACGTTTATAATATTACTAGCTTCTGCCCACGGCTTCGCCCGCTTGGTACCCGGATAAAAAGTAGCATATATGTTATTCTGATGTATAAGCTATATTACTGTAAAGTTTCATCAAAATCCGTTCAGTAGTTTTTGCGTGAAAGAGGAACAAACATCCTCAAAAACTTTCACGTTTTTAATATTAGTAGGATAGTAGGATTTATTTAAAATTCTTTATGTTATGGTATTTAGATTAAGTAGGACTTTCATAAGATATGTTTGAATTGGTTTAAAGAACGCGTTCCGTGATAATATATGAAAAGTGCAGTATAAAGAGCTAACTGGAATCGTGTTCCGAGTTTTCCACACTAGCTCCGATGATTCGCGGTCGCAGACAGGGTCATTATCATTATCGCCGCTCGGAATCCATTAATCACGTTGGTATTCCTCCCCCCTGTTACCCCTATCAAACTACCCCAAGGTAGAACCTGAACGCACTCGTGCATTCACCCTTCTCTTATCAGTTTTGTTGCGACTCGCGCACAGAGACGTACTCACAAGGAAGACCGGTGATATGAAAATGTTTCGGCTGTTGCAGTGTACGTGTCTAATTTTTTGAACGACTTTAAGGGGCTTTTTCCATTTATTGGGAGGGCTGAAAGGAGAGTGACAACGAAAATGTTTTCCTAAAACAATAAATCAGAAAATTGTAGCTCCCGGAATTAGGCGTTATGTATTTTTTAATCAGATTTTTTAGCGTTCCGAAGCAAAGTAGCAAAAACAGAACCCTTTTTATTTTAAATTGCCTATATGCCCGTTTGTGTACCTATCACACCCTGATTTTTCGAAACCTCCTCTACTCTACGAGTTATCATTGAATAAGATAAACTCTGAGATTTCACTAACAAAGTTTGTCTCCCTCTAAATTTACCTTTCCCCGATAACCTTAGTTATCAAGTAGCTTTCAATAGAAACTGACAACAATTTTTTTTTAATTATAAATCATGCAACTTCCAAACTAACATAGATTGTTGGAACGCTAATCTTCTTGCCTTTTTCAACTTCAAAAAAGGAGGCCTATTTTGTTGTGTGACATTTAACAAAATATACAAACAATATCTCGGTTCTATAACAATAGGTCCTGGTACCATCCAAATCCAGTCCTGTATTATTTGCTATCTGTCTATTCCACTAATGCGTTGTAACAGCGCATTGACATTCCGCGGTTGTATCCCGCGCTGGGTACCCAACCCACATTGAGCTATGCCTATCCCGTTCCGTACAGAATGAGCCTGGTTATTAAATCAGTTGGATAAACAGACACCTATGTTTCCACACGGACCATCATTTGCATGATTATGAATCCTTGGGATCTCATTTGCTGATGTATTGATGTTTCATAATGATCGAAAGGGGTGTAACGAGATTTGATACTGTAAGCTGTGGAAGTTTTATCAGTAACACTATTTTTCTTTACCTGTCAGTTAATTCAGTTTAACTGATCAAGACTTGATAGATTTGATACAGGCAATAAAAAAAGTGTCAAAAAATCCTGCCACACTGCGCGCAGCCATACGTATGACTTGTCCTGGTACTCGATAGTTACAGTTGACGACTATGCCATCCCGGTCTATATTTACCTTGAGTTAATCCATGTAGATGCATTCATAAGGTAGGTATTAGTCATTATTCTATTAGTCATCGTAAGGAAACCGGCATGCCTTAGAGCCAAAAATTCGAAGGCATGCGCTATCGGCGATTTCATAATAAGCGGCGATGGGCTTGCAACCTGTCACGTGGAATGTTAACTACTTCCAAAATGCAGGCATGTGCCTAATGTAATGTTTGTACGTACCTCTGACTACCCAATATTTGGTATTTTCAAAGATCTACGCAATGAGTGTTATCTGAGGATATCCACCATGGAGAATATAATTGTGATCGTGTTTGTTATTTTCTTACTATTAGTCTTGGATAATAATCTATATAGGTACTTTGTTAATAAACTGTCAAACATACTATATTTTCAGTAAAGTTTCTAGTACTTATCACAAGCAAGTTTGTTTAAAACTTATCAAAGAGCTAAATCGTGGTACCTCCCTAATACCACTTTTCTTCCACTTCCTTACATGAATTTAAAATAGACAAAAGGCCAAAGCACTTAGCTGCGTTTTTAAATGCACCGTTCCATTATCGAGGTTGCGGTAGAGCGCATCCTCGTCGTCAAAATAAAACGAATCCAATGCGCAAAATCATTCTGTATATGTTCAGTTCGGTGCACAATGCGGTGTCATGTGTTGAGGCAGACCAGTGGGGAATCTACACAGAACTACGGGTAGCACTCATTGCCATTGTCAGAGAGAAAACTAATGCACAATTTTATACTCTTGGGAGAATGTTTTGTAATGTAATGAGTATTGGAGGTAAAGGGGACATAGTGTATTTAAATAGAGTAGAGAACCGATAGGCATAAACTCCTGAGTCCAGGATGTTACTCGTAAGAGTAAATCTAAAGCTCATTTAACTTCATAGCATTAGTGGTTACTTGCTAAAATACAAAGTGTGACCCTACTTAATCTTGACGACCTCGGTGGCGCTACGGGAGAAGAGCCAGCCGTGACGCTAGAGGTGCGGGTTCGGTTGCCAAGGTGGGACAAATGTTTACATGTTCTGCAGATATTTGTTCCCGGTTCTTGTGCTACCTCGGTACTTGTAGTTCCTGATGCCCACGACAAAGGGAAGAGTAACAAGTAACCAGCTGTGCTGGGTGTCGAGGGAAAGACACATCTATTCGTACAGAGAAGTTGCGTTTTATCTGCGACAGATAGCAGAACCAACTGGCAAAGTTAAGTGGCAAAGGGTTTGTGCGTACTCTGCAATGTGGCTGCATTGTGGTCAGTATTGTTCTTATGTTGGCGACAGTTTCTTGCAGCAACCGCCCATGTGGTTCGTGTAAATGAAACATTACACTTTTGGGAACACTTCCGTCTGGCAGTGATCTGAATCAGTTGACCTATCTTTAGATCGTTTGTTACATTTCACTTTGTTTTTAGAGAAACTCGTTTATGGTCGTCGTGTGGTTAAGGTATCGTCTGTCTAAAGACTCTCTAAAGGTGCGGCCAAACTGATGCGGCGGTGGTAGCGGTCGCGGTGGCAATCAAAAGGAAATGGTTGTCAAGTGGTGGTCAACCTACGCGCAAATGTATTGATCGTGATCGCGCCAGTTTGCGCGGGTCTTAATAAACTCCCAAGCGGCATATTATACTAAAATTTATAACGACCATTTACCTCAAGAAACACTTAGCTATTTGAACTCTCCGCACAAACCTTATTTTCTGTGGCTCAACGCTCTCGCCACGTTGTGTACATAGATCAAATTTTGACAGTCGACTTATCAAAGATAATGCCTACCCGATGCGTCGGAGGGAGTCGGGTTTATTGGTTTTAGTTGGCACGAGCAAAGCGCTGATTGAAATCACAGAGGAACTGTATAAATAAGCATATGCGTGTACGATTAGAGGTAGAGGTATATGAACCTTCTTTATCTAGTAGGCTATTTCATTAGCTAATATTAGAGAGCATAGGATTTTGTCGGATTATCGTGTTTCATTTTCCACCTCGATGTTGTGCTTGATTGTAATTGGATCAAATTGGAAGGTGTTAATTATTTTAGAATATAATTACGACTATACCATGTACTTTACTATTCTCCTGCTGACGTTTCCCGTCTCACAACCGTCGAGCGTGGTCGCGGACGGTGCTAATGAGGAAGGACCTCTAAACGGTCAACGAAACGTCAGCAGGAGAATAGTAAAGTACGTGGTATAGTCGTAATTATATTCTAAAATGATACCAAACCACGATAATTTTAATTCTAGGTGTTAATTAGTTTAAAAAAATATTTTCAACTAATATAACTTTAATTAATGTGCGAGTAAGCGTGTGCATGCTTTTTAAGCGTCCTAATTATATATATATAAACTGTTTATTGCACACCAGGGAAAAACAACACAGGAATTCATAAACAAAGAAGGTATAATGAGCGGACTTCTCGCTATAGGTTAAACAACCTTTAAATGTGAAACAGAAGTTAGAATAAGACGTTGGTGCCTCTTTAAACTTACGTAAGTATATAAATAAACCAGCTATTGCCTGCGAATTTGAACGCGTGGAGTTGTATTTTTAAAAATACCGATTCTCTCATACGTAGGTACGTTATTATTTATGATGAACAATTCAAAATTTTGAGTTCATAACACTAAAACAGCCGATCTGGATCAGTTCAGCTATCTATAGATCGTTTGGAACAGTCTTTAGATAGCTAGCTGTTTCATCTGTATTTTTTATATATACCTAATAGTACATAGTCTTAAAAATAGTTATAAAAATAAATGTAATTATACCGATACCGAAATACAAACATTCACCACCCTTTCACACCCCCCCCGCCCCCAACCTTAAAATGTGAAAATACAAAAACCCTGAAACACATAATTGTTTATCACTTCAGTTTTTCATTATAACTTCAAAGAACAAAGACTTTCACCACTTTAATCGATTAAAAAAAATGTTTGAGACTCATCCGTGTTGCATCCATTCCATCTTACGCGGTGGTTCATCCTCTGCGCCTTCCTGTTCGTGAACGATAATCGAGAAAGTCCCTCACCAATTATTATACGGTTCTGTTTATATTGACGAAGGTTTTTAGTGCTCGAATAGTCTGTTTAGTAAGTTTAGAAAACTTATAAATGTACCTTTGAACCTAAGTAAATCAACAATAAGGCACGTAAGTTTATTTACATGATACTACTGAAAAACACATTTACAAATAAAAACACTTACATGGTGGAATAAATCCACAGGGAAAAAAAATGTCTTCGCGTGTCACCTGATAAAAGTTGGACATATGTTCATACTTAAAGCCTTCGCCACACTAATCACTGTACGACTGCGACTGGCTTTATTGTGAAGCAACGAAGTATGAGACTTCGAACCACATGCAGTCTCAAGCCCGGAATTCATAGTCAGAACACGCCAGATGCTACTTACATTGACGTCATGCACAATACCTTATACATCATCATCAACCACATCCTAGCTTTATCCACTCTCTTTATACGTGCACGACCGGGTTTGAACTCAGGATCTTCGGATCGAAAGTGGAGCTATTGCCAAATTGACCGGCTCTTTAATAAAACAACGGGATGCAAAGTCAATACTGTCGTAGCTGCAAAAGTTTTGTAGTCTATGTGGCGAGTGAAATATGTTAGCGCTCCTACAAATAAATCAGTGTGATAAACTGCAAGTAAATCATCAAGCGATGAATACGGCGCGTAGTGATAACGATTAAATATTACCCGCATTGTCTACTGTCTACCTTCTTACCCTCGAGCGCTAAGCTCGTCTATGTCTCGCAAAACAAAAAACAGATGCTGGTAAAATTTAAAATATGAAAACGTCAGGCATAAAATTAATTTTATACATGATCAGTCTTACCTATAAATTGGTACTGAATTTATTGTAGAAATTGGTTTATTATTTCTGTGTTAATTATTAACAAAGTCGCGATCACTCACCCTGATGAAAATTCTAGGAATGAGTCGAAACTTAATGGCGAAGGCATCGTCGCTACTAGGACGGTACGTAAAAAATCGAAAATTAAAAAAAAAAATTTAGAATATGAACTCTATAGTTACTCGTAGATATATCTTTACTGTACACTAGTATAAAAGAAACATAAAAAATAAAAAACAACTTTAAACTAGTAGAACTATGGGTGCCCTTATCGCTCGATCGACCGCTCACGATTTCTTCCAGGCAACCTTTGGATGGACAGAAACTAGAAGATACTTACTAAAAAACTGGCTGGAGGCACCTTTTTTATGGAAACGGTCGTTTACTTGAACTCGTTTTTGACCAAAGACCAAATATTACATCAGGTAAAAAACAGACTTTAGTTTAGGTAATAAATATAAATATAAATAATAATAAAATTACTTAATTTAATGTTATTCGTAGTTTATTAAATATGATCTCACCTCTAGTTAAGCCACCTTGATATTTTTCAGATCGAAAAATGTGTAGAGAAAGAGTAAAGATATCACATGCTTATTTTATATTGTAAAGATAATGTATCCTGTGTTCTACGCAGAAGACTAGAATGTTTCATAAAACCTTATATTTTCTGACATCAAAGATCAAAGTTGCCGCTGAAAAGAAGCATTTTCAATATATTTCCCCTTACATGGCTGCCCTCCGCTCCACTTTGAAGATCTTTCTAAATGTTTGCTTCTAACAAGGTCGAGGCCGATCTTGAGACGATTAGGTACTGGGTTTCGTTTACACTATAAGTGGGTCACATCTATTTAATTTCGAATAAGATGTCTTATCAAGACAGTAGGTAGAAATAAAAGGAAAGACTTTGGCTTTACGATACTTTCAAATGAGATGTTGGTTTTGCAAATCCAGTTCTGAGAATCTCTTCTAAATTGCAATAAAAACTGGTTTAGTTGATTTAATTGACCTAGATGCCAGATGCGACGAAAGAAAAGCGGGTTCGATTCCCGCAGCGGTAAAAATGTTTGCATGTTCTGCAGATATTTTTTTCGAGTTTGTGGGATGTGGTACCAAAGTGCTCCTAGTTTCTGATAACCACGATACAAGGAATCCTAGCGTGGTATCAGAACTATGTATGTGTCTGTAAGATGTTTATTTATGACTATTAATACTATATTAATTGATGGAATCTTGAGCATCAAGACACCAAATTCGTTTACGGAAGAGAAAATAAGAAATACTTCTGCTATTCCTGCTTTTCGTCAGATAAAAGAGAGACAGGGATTTTTTTTATTTTCTTCTGTAGACATATATTTGTCTTGGGTATATTTTTTTTATGCTGTTCATAATTCGTGTCAGCTACACGTGTCAAAAATACAAGTTTGGATGATTTTAGACATCACTAAAGCGGAAAGTACTACACTGACCACGGCTTCGCCCACGTGGTACCCAGATAAAAAGTAACCTATGTGTTATCCTGATGTAAAAGCTATATTACTGTAAAGTTTCATCAAAATCCATTCAGTAGTTTTTGCGTGAAAGAGTAACAAACATCCATCCTCACAAACTTTCGTGTTTATTATAGTATAGTAGAATATAGACCCACCGGCGATTAAATTTTTACTCATACACATTTATTCATACAACTATGTATATACAAAAAATACAGATGACACAGCTAGCTATCCAAAGATAGTTGCAAATCATCTATTGATAGCTCAACTGATCCTGATCACTACTAGATGGAAGCGTTCACGAAATACTGGACACGCTTCCATCTGGTTCATCGCACCGCATTGCCACACTGAATAGCAATATTTTTTCTTTTACTTATCTTGTCTGAAGTTTTTTGTATACATTTAACGCTATTCCCCCTTTATAAAACAATACCCCAATAATACCTATCATCACGTCTCTGCATGCATTCCCCTATCGGCTCAAAACAACACGGTTAGCGGTATAAATGTCCTATTGATAAATCGGCATGGCGGTAACGGCTAAATAGCGTGTGAATAACGACTGTGCATAGTATGATGCAACTTTCGTTAATGGTAAAGTTACTAATTGCTATGGGAAGAGTTTTGATGAAATAAAGGACTTACCTACATATATTATAATGAAAAAATATCTAATTAATAATGATATTTGTACTATGTACCTAATCTTTTGAGCCATTACTACACACATTTTTTAATTCTCATATGTAAAAATAAGAAATTAACCTGAAATATAATATTTGAATCTAGAATTTACAGTTTATGTAAAGAATAGGCAGCTATTTCATCTGCATTTTTTGTATATTTCATCTGCATTTTTTGTATATTGTACTTACTTGTACATCTAAACTTATAAAATTGTTTGTACTGATTTTATAACGTAAGTATGTGCTAAGAAATATATTTGGAAATGTATATTTTAAGGGGGGAGGAACTTTATATAAAAGTATTTGTTCTTAAAAGTTAGAAACATAAAAATTACAGCTACTGAGCATAAATAAATAATGTCGTGTTTCAGGAATTTTGCATATTTATCTTAAAAGGGGGTGAAAGTTTGTATAAGTATTGATTTTTTCAAAGGAACTTGAAAATTGGAATTGTAGCTACTCATACTAAATAAATAATGAAGTATTTCAGGCTTTTTGGATTTCTCATTTTAATGAGGGAAATGGGGGGAGAAAGTTTGTAATTTTTTAAAACACGTCTCCATGCCTGCAAAGCCTCTGGAAACAGCTAGTTAAATATAAATAAATATACATCCATAGCATGACTTATACATAGTTCCGACCCAGCACTAGGATTCCTTATATCGTGTGTATAAGGAATTTATAATAATAATTTTATTTAAAGAAACTCGTTATACAAAACATAAGTGCACTGAATAAATAAATATAGCTTAGTATAATAATTTTGCCTGAACTAGGTAATCCTGTGTTTCAGGCGATAACGATGATTACTGTGGTACCATAACTCCCAGACCAGAAACAATTATCTTTCAGGGTGACTGGTCGAAGCGACGCGTGACCAGAGAGCTGGCTCTTATCTGGATCAACGCATTAGCATTGCCATTCAGCGTGGTAAGGTGGCCAGTATTTTGGGAACGCTTCCGTCTGGTAGTGATCTGGATCAGTTGAGCTATCGATAGATCGTTTGCAACGGTCCTTAGATGGCTAGCTGTTTCATCTGTGTTTTTTGTATATACCTACTTGTAAATAGTTGTATGAATAAATGTAAAATTATCCGCAAAACATGTAAAAATTTGTCCCACTGCGGGAATCGAACCTGCGTCACAGTCGGCTTTTCGCCCGCCACGCCATCGTGTAAACGCTCATAAACCACAAGATTAACTAACGGAAATAAGCAGAGTAAGGGTCCATCCAATTTCCATATCATACATTATCATCAGTTCCCCTTATTTATCTATTTTTGTTATAATAAAATCCTACTATGGGCAAGTTTTCATAGTATTATGGCCGTTCTTTGCTATTATGGGCGGTTTACATGCAAGCTAAAAAGCGCTACGTAGTTTTATTTAGAATCCACACAAATTGATGGGTTCTGCTGATATGCCGATATTGTGGATCGAGAAATGATAGGTTAGGAAAAGTGGAAAATATACAGCTCTATACAAATTTAGTTGGCTTAAGTTTGATGAACTCGGTGGTGCGGTGGGCGAGTAGCCAGCTGCGATGTAGGAGGTCCGGGTTCGATTCCCGCCGTAGGACAAATGTTTGTATGATCTTCAAATATTCTGGGTCTGGATGTTTTTTTATGTATAATAAATATTTACCTAAAAAATAATGTTTTAGTAGTAGTAGACATTTAGTTCCCATAACGCAAGCTTTGCTTAGTTTGGGGCTAGATGATGCCGTGTAAAAAAATGTTCAGCATTATTATTATTATGACGGGAATCCTCCTCAGTCCGGAAGTTGAAAGATGGAGCTAGCACAAGGTTTGGTCATGCCACTCTTTGGGAAAGAACTATGTCCAGCAATGGATCCTGCGCCTTGATAAAGAAAAGTCGAAAAGACTCAAGTCCATCTAAGAAGACAATAGAAAACGATTTCCGCGAAAAGTACAAGCTCTTTTTGAGAGCAATGAAGCTAATATACTTAATAATATATTATTTATAATATTTGACAATTATTATGAAACATTATGGCATTCAAAAACAAATGTTTTATAGTAAGCTTTGCCAAAAAAAGATATTTCCAAAATCTCAGTTAAAGGTTGTGCCGGTTTTGAGCACAATTTAAGCACAAAAATATAATTTTTGTATTAATATGGTTTGGTTTTACACAAATTAAAGCTTACTAAAATTACCTCTATAAAAACCACTAAAGCCTTATCACACATGCGTAAAACAATTTCACACACATATTAACCTGAGCCATTAGAGCGCAGCACACATAATTCTCTACTTGGTGTTGCTAATCTCATTAGTGAGTGTACACACAGATGCTCCCGTGTAATCCTGCCCTGAGTATGGATTTGCATAAAGAGTTCATGATTTGTGGGGCCTTTTAGCTTTTTCTTTGATGGTTTTATGTAAAACTAAACTGATTTGAGCTTACCAGTACATATTTACATTGGTATTTATTTGCCTTCGAAAAATTTGATAATTTTCCTTTCTGAATGGTTAAATTGTGTCGTGTCTAAATATACATCTTACACACATCATATTTATTAAAATAAAATAAAGGTAGCTCATTTTAGTCAATTATTAATCACAGCACAAATTAAATTATATCGATCAGCAAAACCCCTGAGGTCAAAACAAACAACAGAACGCTGCTGGAACAAACCGAAGCTCCGCATACTACTCCAATAGGCAAACCAAGAACGATTCAACCACCGAACTATATGAATGATGGTCAATAGACTATTTCCGGTATTTCCACAATCTCTAGATACCTAGCTTTCTTATACCACAATCTAGATTTCAAAAGTCCTCATTACGATGCCACCGCGCTTTTAGAGACTGTAGACATTTCTAATATCATGTTGTGTTAGGCGAAATACTCGTAGCTGAAAATAAAATAAAAAACAAAGTTTTTGGGATTGACTATAATCTGACTTATTTATTTATTACTTTCACTACTACAATGTTACATTTTTAATTAATTATATTATATTAGTGACCAGAGAGCTGGCTAAGGGCTAAGCATTGCCATTCAGCGTGGCAATGCGGCTAGTATTTTGGGAATGCTTCCGTCTGGTAGTTATCTGGATCAGTTGAGCTATCTATAGATCATTTGTAACGGTCTTTAGATAGCTAGCTGTTTAATCTGTATTTTTTGTATATACTTACTTGTACATAGTTGTATGAATAAATGATTTCTTGTAATAAAATATATATATATTAATGTTATGTTCTAAATATAATTTTTGCACGTGCCTCTGACTACGCATATACTTGGTATTCTCATGAATTTGCGTAATAGGGAAGGTCACCATGGAGATTAAAACAGTCGTCAGCATATTTGATTTTTACATGAGTATCGCGTAACCGAAAATCCAAAGACATGTGACGTAAAAGAAGCCTCTGTTATGTGTACTGAATCTTTTTACCACATCAGTTATTTTACCATAGGTCACTAGGATTTTAAAAGCTTGGTCAAATACTGGTAATTTATTATCGAACGAACAAACTCATGAAAAGTAACTTATGTTTTGAAAAATCATTCGTTGACTAAAAAAAGTGCGGTATATTTTTGTGTCCAATAGCTAGATCCTCCAGCAAAGCACACAGCACAGCCGTACAGATATCGATAAACTAAATTGCACCAACCACATACAGATTCGTACACCCTGTTTATAGGTAGGTAATAATCGCGTGTACGCATCTAACGTGTACGCAGATTCTATACCAGTCTGATGTACTCCCCTAATAGATCTAATTTCGATGGACATGCACCCAAGCTAGACGTGTTGGTAATTGATATCTGTATAGGCTTAGGTATAACGAGATATGTGTTCATCCAAACAACATAACTGTAGATGTTAAACAAAAATGCTGGATTTAAAGTAGGACTAGTGCCAATATAGCATAAGATACACGTTGGTTTGATTTGATTGTTAATGAAGGCAGTTTTATTTGGAAACTGCGTTTCTGTTGTTACTTTTTTCAGTATCTTAAGAGACCTTGCTTTTAAAATAAATAAGAACAATCAAGTTTCATTCCGTGAAAAGTTTAATTTAACATAAAAAAAAACAAATTAACACACTTGTAATATTCTCCATAATAATACCTACTCAGTGCGTAGATCTTTGAGTATACCAAGTAAAGGGTAGTCTGAGGCTAGTTAAAACATTGTAAATGGCACATGACGACAGTGATTTTGCAAGCATTACTTAACTGATGATAGAACATGCCTTCGAGTTTTTAGTTCTAGGGTATGCCTATTTCCTACTATATTTTCCTTCATTGTTTTTGAGCACGTGATACACTTAAAAACATCGTTTAATCGGAACTCCTATAAAGATAATACCTAAACTGTATACGTACTAGTTCAATCTCACTTGTATTTACAGAGATTGAAGGCTTAGCGACCGATCCCTACAAGTTTATCTGGCAAATCCAAATCAAACAGTATATACTTTAATAAACCGTACAGAACAAAGGCATACGAGCACTTGTTAGCGTTCAAATAAAGAAAAGAGCAAACGATTCAAGTGGCGGATGAGAAATCTGAGAGGCCGAAATCAAATTCTTGAAAAAGTCGGAGTTTAAAAAAAAAGTTATTTCTTTTGAGAAAGATAAGAGCCAAGCCACTCAGTGCGTTGCGCGTGCGTATTGTCAATAAAATGTATTTGTGACGTCACATACTGAATGAACTTTATCTTATCTTATCTAAAGATAAACAAACACGCTCACGACTGTATTCCCCTTGATCGTCATCCGCAGTTACATACTCAGTACGTCTTTGAGGATACATCTTTGAGGATACCAAGTAGGAGGTAGTTAGAGGCAAGTCCAAACATTATATTTGGTATGTGCCCGCGTTTTTTCCAGTAGTTAGCATTCACCGTGACAGGCTACATGCCCATCGCCACTAATCGGTAATGTCTAAGCATGTTGTGGAGAACGGCTGGAAGGTAAAACCGGATGGATTAATAAAACCGTATGAATCCGTTTTTTTCTGGCCGGACAGTGCCAGGTCGGTTAAGTCATAGCCGGCCTCTTGTATTAACCCTACCCCCAAGAGAATCAACGTGCGGACAAACATTGCGAGTTGCGAATCGATTGCACGGGACAACCCCTTATCTCGGCGGTGCGCACGTGTGAACCCGCTCAATTTTAATTTCATGCTCAAACAATGACGCTATCTAGCCAGCTATTATTTCGCATAGTCGCCAAGGGTTCAGTTCATCTAAATCCGGGAGATAAGCCCCGCTCTTTGTCGCCGTCTGCTCTGATAGCTAATTTGGGAGCTTTTGGTAGCTCGAACAATTCAAGTCTCGGCAACCTCTTCAAATCCGTCATTATAGTATCGAATCTCGCAAGCCCATCTCGTTTTACGACATATTTAATTTGATAACTCCGCCGCTATGTGTTGACTTCAATAATTTAAGGTTTGATTCATTTTGCATTCAAATCATGAGTGAACCCAGAGCTATGAATATTACGATTATTATCTGTGGAGCCGTAGAGCCTATATTTTTCCGATAACCTACCTATTTACTTATCTGAAAACTGCGATTCTGCGTTCATTTAAGCGATTTCAATTAATATTTTGTTACTCGAACAAGATTTACATATTTGGTATAGTTTCCAATACAACTTGTTTTGAATGATTTTAAATCGATGAGTGAATAAAATTGTGGTTCTAGTATTTTGCATACTTTTACTACGTAGGTATCACATCGGAGAGTGCTTTCCACAGAGCTACAAAAAAGAGGAAACAGTAGCGTGTGTAAAGCGAGCTGCGTGAGTTTTTTCGAGGCTAAATCCCAAACTATGCAAATACAGTGTGAACGATTATAGCCATGGTTTGAAAAAACATTTACATAATTTCAAAATGTACCACTATGCACGCATAGTTATGGAGCTGGAACGAATTGTTTCAAAGTTAGTTTTTTACCAGATATTTTTTAGTCTCAGAGCTTAAATCAAGTATAAACTTTTGAGAAAGAATTACTCATTTATACATATAAATGAGTAATTATTTCTCAAAAGCCGCCCAAAACTTGGTAAACGTAATTTTTTATTCGTACCAACCAAATATTGTCAGCTTATCGATGTTTTATCATGTTAATTTGTTAATAAAAGATATGCAAGAAATACGCCACAGTTCATACTTTCGTATCACGTTTCATGGCTTCCTTCATTACTCTGAGCTGTTTCCCCATCGACGATGATTTACGAAATTCCCTCTCGAATCACATCATCGCTAAGCCCCCTGTCTGTGTTTATCAAAACACTTAACGATTTAATATGTTCGCTGAACTCAACCCTCCCTCGGTTCATCGTACATGTGCAAATGTTCTCTTAGATTATTGTTAAAACGTGTTTTGATGATCAATGTTCATAATAAGCTCGATCTGATTAAGATTACCGTTATTTTCGGACAAAGTCTACCATATCCATATACTCCGTTCATTATATTATTATTATTTTCTTAATGAGCTATGTGAAGTGCAAATTGTTTTATACCTCTTCGGACAGAATCTGTTGCCAATACACATTAGCGATACAATCCTAGACAATCCTTTACATTCGTCTTAATTTATACAATTTAACTAACATAATTATATTGAACTCAAATAATTGATTTAAAACACCTAAGTTGAATAGAATTTGCCGACCTCATGGCGTGTAGCTGACTGAGACGCAAGAGGTCGATTCCCACTGCGGGACAAACGTTTAAATGTTCTTCAGGTATTTTTTCCAGGTCGAGCTATTTGTGGTACCATGAGACTTGTAGTATAAATGTATCTAAGATTACTTTGACACATATTACGCTATTATTGCCAACAATTCTGTACGTGCGGAATGATCACTATTACTTCCCCCGAAACAATAAAGCATGTCGTTGCCTCGAGTACACTCTTCTGACAAAAAAAACGAAACTTGATATTACATACAATTATGTTTAGTAACAGTGTGGTTCGCAATAACACTGTAATAAGCCATGTGGAGAGAAGAGAAAAATGTAATCTAATTCATTAGAATTGAATTCAAATGACAGATTCAAACAAATTATAACCATTTCAGAATTAAGTACCAAAACGTAATATATTATATAATCTAGTCTTAGACACTTAATTACATAGAATATGGCAATAAGAGTCACTGACGAAATATAATCGGACATCTATTGATACCCTCTGATATTTAGGATCTAACCTCCTATTACACTAACAAATGGCAATGGAGATTGATTTCTTTGACAGGCTTAGGAATTCCCAAAAAGAAATGGCTCAATGTTGGAATTGGGACACTTCATGACCTAAATTTTGCCATATTCCAGTTTAAAAAGTTGTGGCCATAGCTAAGCATGAAAAATGATTGCATAGAGTGGACTTGTCTAGTTCCAATAGCCGATATGCTAGATTAATTTAGAAAGCAAAATTACTAAATCCATAATTTCAATCGTGAGTTTATTTTTTTTTTCGTTACTGTGACGGATTTTTTTGTAGAAAATATCGCTTGATACGCGATATTTAATTTGCACGGCCCACAAATATGTTTGATGACATAATCGTTTACGTGCCTGTCTATTTCAAGGTTCCCAAAATTTCAGAGAAGAGAGTTAAACCTAACGTAGAGAGGCGTACTTGTATCTAAAATACATTTAGAACTTTTGATTACTTACAGTTTATTACAGTTAGCAGTCAGTCTAAAAGTATTTACCAATATTTTACTAGATATTTCAGTAAAATCAAAATGATTCGATGTTTTTTTTAGTTACTAAGTCACGTAGGATTGTTACTTTGATTTTTATTGGTGTGGATTTTCTAGTTCTAACGTCGTAATAGGGTAACTTCTAATAAGAAAACTTCTGGAAGATCGTTTATAACTCCGATCTACGCGATATCTAGCTAATGAGTTACGTGCTACTCTACTGTGCAATGACTGCATTTAGTTGTGTGGTTGTAGTTTTATGACTTGTTTTGTTAATGAATCCAAAGTTTGGGTACCTTCTAGGACCTATATTCTACTGAACCATTAAGTACAACATTTGACCCGTGTTTTGTAAAATTGAGCATTATAATTCATCCTTATTTTCACCATGTACGGGACACAAAAATAATAATTTATTGACCTAAGAATTACACATGAGGTATACATTAACTCTCTAATGATGATACCTACTAACTTATTAAGTAGGTAGGCATTGAAGCTTAGGCCGAGCCTGTTATAGTTAATAGTTCCTTTATTATACCTCCTATAATTTGCATGTACAATCAGGGAGGAATCAACCCTTGTGGGTAAATGTTAATGGCATACGTACCAACACAATATAAAATTATGGGTCACACCTACTTTACTATTTATTAAACAGTTGACTTGTCGCTTTCTGACATGTGTACCATAACAATTTCAACAGAAGGAAACCAAACACTATTTATTTAAATAGCTGTTAAATACCTATATTAGTAGCAGTAGCAAGGGTAAAATATATGTTCGAAAATAGCTTTCAACTCGTCAGTCTAATGTCATGCCGCGAGTGATGCTGTTGATAAACAGTTTGTAAAACCGCCAAAAAAGTCAGCAGATCAACGAAAATAGTAACAGTAATGCGTATTTTGATATTTTTTTGTTTCCATTCCTGATATTTAGTAAACTCTTCCTTATACTTACTGGTTCCATTACGAATAGTAAAAAACATACCACTAGTTTTGTAATTTCTTTACTATCCTGGCTTTATCCTCGTAGACATATTTTAACATATTATTTCTCTTTAGTTATTAAATATTGAAAATAAAACACTGGGTTTCTGATCGTAGACTACCAACTTCCACGCCACAGCACAAACAAAATCGTGCAAGGCAACGTCTGCTGTTGGATACTCGTTGTTTGCATTATCTCAATTATTAAGTCTACATTTTGTTTACGATTCCTGTTTGTAAAGCAGAATTTTCGAAACGTTTGTTGACTAAGCAGAGTTTTCGAAAAGTTTGTTTGACTGTTGTTTCAAGTTTGTTTGTATTGGGCTATTTTATATGGATAAGCTTTTGTTTGCCACACTTAGCTCAATTTTTGCCACGTCTATTACTTATCATCATCATCTTCTTGTCCTTATCCCACATTACGTGGGGTCGGTCGGCATAACATGTTTTCTTCTTCCTCAGTCCTCTATCAGCTGTCATCTCAGTACTCACTCCTTTCTTAAGCATGTTATCCTTCACATAATCCATCCATCTTTTCTTTGCCTTACTTTGCTTTTATTTCCATCCACATTTATAATTAACATACTTCTCGTAATGTGACATTCTTCCCTACTCATGACATGCCCATACCATGCTAACCTATTACTCCTCAACTTTTCCGTCACGGATGCTACTTTCAAACTTCCCCTGATATACTCATTCCTTATTTTATCCATTCTAGTAACTCCACACATCCATCTCAACATTCGCATCTAATCTGCGAGCACTCTTCTTTCATCGATCCCTTTGGTTGCCCAACACTCCGATCCATAACAATACGATAGTTCTTATGATTGTTTTGTAAATTTTTCCTTTGAGCCCAAGGGGCATTCGTGGATCACATGTAGTTCCTGTTACCTATCGCCATTTCATCCATCCTGCGTTTATTCTGTTCCTCACACCTCGGAGCAAACTACACTATCTAAGGCAATAGGAGTGAAATTGGAGGCACCACCGAAGTCGCAAAACAGATGCTTAGTTTTCGTTCTGCTGATATTCAGTCCGACACTCTCCAATTTTTCCTACCATTTTACCAGCCTACTCTGTACTCTGATATGCAATTTTTTTAAATCTAAAATACAATTACACAGGTGTTTATTTACCAACTAAGTTACGAAAATAACTCAATACAACATTAAATGTAGGTGGTGCCTATGTTAGTAGGTACAAAATAGCTTTCACTACTCAACCGGCAAACAAGTTAGGTTAACTAGCCCCCACATTAGGATTCCCTGTGTTGTGGGTGGCTAGTCTCTTCCAAGGGTTTAAGGCATTTTCTCGGATCTGGGAGTTTTCTAAGTATAATATAAATGTATTTAAAAAAGTATAACAGTAGTATATCTGTAATGTAGTTCCCATAACATAAGATCTGCTTACTTACTGCTAGATGAAGCGGTATGAAAAAATTTACAGCATGCCCATCATGCTGAACATTTTCACCTTTTGCGCAAACATACCAGAAGCACTAAGGTTAAAGCAGTGGGTTGTGAGTGTTTGAGAAAATAAAATAACACTGGCAAACTAGGGAGTCAATCATGCTTTTATTGGTAGGTAATAAATCCAATATTGGACTAAACTATAAGAAATACGGAAGTATACAGACGAAGAATAGTAACATTTCCAAGTACTTTATGGATTTAAGCTCCACATTTTAAGGCGACTGTGTACGTGACGGGCATTTCTTTCGATCCATTGTTCAGCTACTTTCTTGATAAGTTCTTTTTGTATAAGAGTGAATTCACTTATTTGAGTAACTAAATTCAAGACGAGGCTAATAAAAAGATACGACGAGCAAGCCTTCCGTTTGTTGATTAAGTAAGTTGTGTGCCAACAAACGCTTTGTTGTGGGAAGAGGAATAGTTTGTGCAGAAAAAGTTTTACAAAGTTGCATCTGTTTTGTTAATTTATTGCTTGTTTTTTTACAAGTTTATAGAATATAAGCTAGAATGGAAAGCAGATTCTCTTTGAAATAGTCGTATGCACACTGTGCATATACATAGTGTAGTATTGTACAAGCTTTTTATTGAAAGTCATTGAAGTATGTCTGTGTCCTTTCATTCTTTGTTGTGCACACAAATTAATACTAACAAAACACAGAATGATATGACAATGACATGTACAAAGACAAACTTAACCCTAAAACAGTTTTCTTACAGCAAACCTTGAGTTAGAAAGAGCTAATTATAGAGGTAGGGTATAGACGAAAATAGTAAATATTAAGGTACTATTAAATAAATACACAAATAATTCTGGTCATTTTTCATATAGCATCATCTAGCCCCAAACTAAGCAGAGCTTGTATTATAGGAGCTACATGACTGACAAACTACTTTTATCCTATTTTTTAGACCCGAGACAAATATTTGTAGATTATACAAACTTTTTATTAAAACCAAAGATGCTTTTATAGATCTTATGAAAATATATACCATACATAATTATTAAGATAGACATATAATTCTCTTATTTTGGTGGATCTTACCAAAATACTTCATTGGCTCAGAGACGTCAACCAACATTGTTTGGCAGGACTTGAAGGTCTTTGGTATTCAATTTTAAATAGTGAAACCAGCTATGTCTTCCATAACTTGCCAGCCTTCAAACATGAGGGCGTGACAGTTTTTTCACGAGGATTTCTTTCATCTTTATAGCCATGTGACTTCACCCAATGACACCTATCACCTGAATTTTAGTGAAGAAATAATAAGTGTTTTTCTGCTGAGTTAAAACTAACATAGTGGTGTAGGAGTACTACACCATGGTTCACCAGAAGATATACCTACAGAAAGCTAGTTTATACAAACAATTATACATGGATCTGACAAAAATATCGAGAATGTATAAACGCGGATATTGCTGTTTAATTGAAAAATAATTTCCCTTGAATTTTAAACGAGAAAGGTTCTTGCGATGGATTCTGATCCGTCCGCAATCGCTGGCTAATCTTTGTTTGGTTTCAATTAACGCTCGCTGCAGTGCCCACTTTTTCAATTTACTTCATGCAGACTGCTGGGATTGTATCATGAATGTACACATACTTTCAGTTTTTTTTATATTGTTTATACAATTAATATACTAGAGAGGTAGTATGCTGTATTAGTATACAGCATAGTATCTCTATAGTAGAGATAGGTGTAAACACCGTGATTGCATGACGTTTAATTTCGAGAAAAAACGGTTATTGGTTTTTAGTTTTTGTATCTTCACGGGTGCATAGAATTTATTTATTTCTTTAGACGTTGCTTAACAATTCACGTCAAAACGCAATCTTCTTAATTTGACAGAATAAAATGATCTTAGTACTCTCTCAGATACTGATAGATACATATATGACTATCGTTAAAGATACTCGTACTAGAACTCTTGCAAGAAATCATTTAAAAGTATGAGCCCCTGTTGAGCGCCTGTGTCGTTGCATAACAAACGAAAAGCCGGTGACGATGCCGGACACCTGTTATGTAGTTGTTGGGAACATTATAGGGGCCGGCTACAAATAAAGAAGAGAAAAGATACAAATAATAGGTATCCATACATATGCATAGAGAGGTATCTAGAATATTTTCGATTTAACATTTATCATCACCGTATATTTGCCCTCACGTGGATCCCAAGCTATTGCGCACGTATATGCTTCAGACGAAAGAAGAGCATACTTGACAACCTCTGTGGCGCAGTGAGCGACGGCCTGCCTGAGACGCAGAAGGTTGCGGGTTCGATGTCGAGGGACAAATACTTGTCTGATCTGCAAATATTCGCCTCGTGTCTGGGTATTTTCTATATAGTATATGTATATGTATTTACATATACTATATTGACCCAGTGTATATGTATTTATTTTTTTGTCCTTTAAATGCGAAATCATTCTCACAATGAATTATTTTTGTTCTGTTGACTTTTTTAACACATGAAAATAATGTGGTCGCGAATAGCTCAATGAACCCCAAGTCACGGATGCTGATTACTCTTCCCAAGGTATCACTCTTAGCCCACTAACCACTCAAAGAGTATGCTGGCATTCAGGTACTTGTAGTCTAGTGAAGATTACTTTGCATTTCGCGACGTTAAGTGCGAGTCAGTTATAAAACTAATTTTTTTATTAACATTGCACGGAACTAGTAGGTAATAAAAATATTGTTGCATAAGATGTAAGTTAAAATAAAAAACATAATAATAAAAAGTTAGTACAATACTTTAATAGATGTAAGTTGTCTTTAAAATATATAATACAATTTAAAAAAGTTATCAACACGCACATTTGATATCGCTTAGAATGGTCATAAATAACATACAGAGATCAACAAAACATTTTATAAACAAGTAATTAATAGATCCTCAGTATATGTACAGGAATTGTACATATGCAGCTTTTGTATTCAGTCGTAGAAACTATAATATAACATTGGTTACAATAATAATAACATCATATTTATAACCAATGTAAAATTAACTGTAAAAGTCATATCGTACGATTTAGGTACGACATCATTTTAGACCAACTTTATCATCCCGCTGCTGGGTTAAAGTCTATATTACACTTTGACTCTGTTGCAACTTATAACTAGGTTGAAAAGTATTCAGTTCGTTGGGTAGGTATCTATTACTGACATTTTAATTTGCTCTCATTGTTTTTCTTGTTAAAAGTATCAAGATAAAACCCTTTTTTATCTTACTTCAAAGTGAATAGTTACCTAGATTATTATTTTATGAAATTTGTTTCATAAAAATGTTTCTTGCCTATTCATGCAGAACTAAGTTAACCGTTTGCAATTATGCGATAAATATTCGTTTGCAAATATTTATCGTTCTCTGAAGTTCAAGTTGATTAGTGCGATGTCAATATAGGAATATATTCCACAATCAAGCAAGGTAAATATATCGCGGTCTTGGTACAAAGGTATTTGACCTGGGAGCTAGTAATGATTATCTTACTCTATAACTGTTATTTTAAAACTTTTCTGAATTTGAAGATAAAATGAGGGTAGTTGTGTCTACTGCCTTTATTTCTCAATGACTGATTACTACAAAACGGTCTGTTAACTTTTTGTTTTTTAATAAACATTTAATTGAAATTGATAGCTCCATATACTACAGTCGTTCCGTGACCTCGGCTATTGTAACAGAGTCGAAACGTCGGGAAAATAATAAAAAGGGTAAATGCGATAAAGACACGTAAAAAATTATAACTATGTTGTTTAAAAAACCATCGGTGAAGCGTAATCTTGGCGTAACCTTGTAATATCGTTATTTTTTCCTATCCAACATTTTATAAAAAAGGAGAGAGAACGCAATCTGACCTTACGCTTATGGTGGATCTGCTCGTCACGGAACTCTTGGGGACGTCTACGTCCAGCAGTGGGCTTCTCAATACTCTCCAACCAAAGGTTGTCTAGATAAGATCGCTTCGAAGCGACAAGACCGCCCATTGTACTTTAAGTTTTGTAGTTTTGTAAAGTTTTATTTATTTTTCTTATGGTGTACCTACAATAAAGTATATTTTCTTTTATTAATTCATTCAAATAATAAACAAATAACCAACATTCCATATACATTAGTTCTGATCCCATTACAGTGAACCCACTAGGGTTCACTGTAACGTGCGTATTAAGAACTACGAGTACCATGTTACTACAATACCCAAACCCATATAACAAACATAATAGATAACAAACATCTGCAGAACATACAACATTTGTCCCGCAACGGGAATCGAACCCACAACTCACGTTTCAGCCGGCTATTCGCCCAATGTGCTTAATGATGAGGGGGATTTCTGTACATTTTTTACGTTAGGGTTCTGTTTTCCCCCTTGTGGGAATTCCCTTAATGGGGAAAAGTGGAATAAGAAAAAAATATGAGGGAAAATTCTGCACTTTTTAACATTAAAGTTCAGTTTTCCCCCCTAAGGGGGATTTCTCAGGGGGGATTTCTCAGGGGGGATTTGTAGAATAATCCCCGAGTTCGTCAGATAATGTTGGTGGGTAGATAGAAAATACTTTATTGCACACCAAATAGCACATCAGCTTAGTTAAGTACCTAACTTTGACAATGTTGTATGGGCAGTCTCATCGCTAAATAGCGATCTCGACCAGACAACTTTGGATGGAACGGACTATACGAAACTTAACAACAGGTTTAATTGGGGTTCTTACCACATACTAGGTAATGTATTGCATGTCTATTATAGTATTATAATATTTGTGGATTGTGAGGTAAGGTTAAGGAAATTCATGACTGGCTCTCGAAGTAATTACTCAAAAGGGTCTGCAGATTGATAGATGATCTGCATATTCGAATACCTTGTGTTGATATTCAATGCTATTCAAACAATCCCCGTCATGGAATAACTATGAAGGCTCTCCAAGTCCACCAAGTCACTAGGTACATTAATAATTCCTAGTTTATTTGACTTTAATCGGTTAAGCGTGGGTTTTTTTACAAAACTGTTCACGAATTGTATGAATTTATGGCAACTGATTGTAAAATGCATAAAAGAAGACGATACTACCAAGATTACTAACTAGTACGACCTTTGTGGCGAAAGTCCGCCTGAGACGCAGAAGGTTCCAGGTTCTATTCCTGCCCCCGGACAAATGTTTGTATGATCTTTAAATATTTGTCTCGGGTGTGGGAGTTTTCAATGTAAAATTTGTATGTATTTACAAAAAAAAGTATATCATGACTATATCAGTCATGTCGTTGCTATAATACAAGCTCTACTTAGTTTGGAGCTAGTTTGGAGCAGTTTGAAAAATGACCAGCATTATTTTACTACGTTAGTGACCGCTGAAAATTAGTTGAAACAATCAAACGCGTGAAACACTCAAAGGTTGTCAAATAGTTGTCAAAATTTGCGTGAATGTATTGAGTCGCCACCGCCAATGCCATCGCCACCGCCACGCCAGTTTGAGCGCGCACTTTTGCGCTCGTTTAATAGCTTCCTCGATCATATGAATTTATCCCCAAACCTATTCTTGTTTAACCTTTTAGACTAAAACAATTCATTTCAAATAAACCTCAAATCAAACCCATGGAATGCATAATGGCCGCCCTTCGCAGGATAACGTGTCAATTTATACCTATTGAATTTCAAAGATGATTAATGAGATTGAATACTTGAATTCTCGGACTGAATCCTATTATTCGATTCGTTGTTTTGTGGTGCCCTATTGAAACTGGTAAGTTTAATGAATATTTTGTGAAACAAATGGATATAAACTATTGTGTTGTGACCTGATTGAGGCTTTCAAAACTATGGTTGAGCTGAATTTCTTGAACTTATTGACTCAGGTAAATTGTTTAAAAAATTTACCTGAGCCAATATTTTTTTTTTTACTACTAAGTACTACAGTTATCAAAATTGAGTTTCTCGGTTACAGAGTGCACTGGTGATAATGATATTTCAATCGGATAAATTAAACGATTAAAATACTGCAATATAGCTATATTCTTTTGACTCGGTACAGTTTAAATGGGTAGAAATATCGTAAGTAATAATAAAGAAGTTAACTATACTTTATTAATACCTGATATAAAACACTCTCACGACTGTTATCCCGATAATCAACATCCTTAGATACATACTCAGAGCGTAGATCTTTGAGGGTACCAAGAAGGGGGTAGTCAGAGACACGACCACACTTTATATATGGAACATACTCAAGCCCATCGCCGCTTTATTGGAACACTAACATTATCATCGATTGCAAAAAACCGCACAAACAAACAACCTTATATGACAAACGCATATCGTCGCGGGTAAAAATAAAACTAACTTAGTCTTAATCTCGGAAAAAAATTATGTTTATCTCGAAAATCGAATCCTACTAATATTATAAACGTGAAAGTTTCTGAGGATGGATGTTTGTTACTCTTTCACGCAAAAATTACTGAACGGATTTTGATGAAACTTTACAGTAATATACATCAGAATAACACATAGACTACTTTTTATCCGGGTACCACGCGGGCGAAGCCATGGGAAGGAAGCTAATTATTTATAAAATAAATAATTCAATTATTTATTTTATAATAACAAAAAAATAACAATAATTATAATCACACGAATAAAAGCTCAATGGATCTATTTCCAATGATTCATGTCCTATCATCTCATAAAAATATGCCGCATGTAGATATGAATAATAGTATTTTTACAATGACTTATTTCATAACATTTTACTGAACAAAAACCTAATTTCACACCGTGTGCACATGGCAATATATCTTGTCTGATTTCTCAGGAGCGAAACATAATATATTGGTACCTACCGGTACTTTTATAAATATAATAATATTATTTTCTTTTATTTTTCACACCTAACAAAAATTGCAAATAAATATTTCCCTCGACTTCTCTTGCATAATACAAATAGCGTAACGTGAGTTCAGATTACTATTATTATCTCATATTAAAACTTATATACAGGTGTAACATAATGGCCATATAAGTCCGAAAGGGGGATGTTTCACACTTCATCGTCACGAACAACGTTTGTTGAAGGACATTAAAAACGAAGTTTTTCGTTCATAAAATATCGGTAAAACTTATCTCCAAAATGTATCTAGGCACAACACGAGGCAGCCCTATTTTAGTATTATTATAGAGGTTAGTTTTCAGATACAACCTTCTGCAAACTATCCTCAACATAACGTTTGCAAACGTTTTTAGAAGCAAACTATCAAATTAAGTTGTAAAGAAATCTGACAGGAACTGTCAGATCTGTCAATTAGTAAAACATTCGTAAAACATTCAGATAAGTGCTTTAAAATTAAAAATGGTTTACAGTTTAGAACAGAAAATTCTGCTCTTTCGTCTCACGTAATAACGTTTTTTAGGTGAAATACGCCGAAACATGGATTTTCCGTCTAAAATAACTCAGAAATTATGAATGATTCAAGATTTAGAACGCGAATATTCACAAGAAATCATTGCTATAAAGATAGGTTGATTAATATAACATTACGCTCTTTCAAATACTATGTATGAACCTTTGCACACGTCAAAGTATTCACGTGCTTGGTTCGAATAAACCCCCTTTAGGCTTACAGGGGTATTAATAACACGTTGTATTTTATCCGAATTGTTTCAGCCGTAAGGCAGTTTTTGGATTTCAAAAAGCAAAAGTGTCCATACCCTTTTTTGTCTGCCTACGTAGGCTTTAAAGGTAGTAGAGTAGTAAACATTTGACATGCATACATTTTCTTTTATTATATTGATGAGATAGTGTTATTTTTGAATTTGTTTATGTTTGTTGGTAGGTATATAATAAAAACATAAAAATAAATAGGTATATACCAGCAAACTGATCAAAAATGCCTCAAACCATTTTAGATGGTCTCTGGGAGAACTAAACTACCAAGCTAGAATATTTCCCAGTTCCGAGAAAAGCTTTCCATGAACTTTAACAAAATAAAAGGACCAAATATAAATGTTTCCATGTGAAATTGAGCGCTGTTTGGATGATTATTATGGGAATAATACTCGTCTAACTCAAGGGTGTCATCATTTCATATTCGCCGTTGAAGGGTCCGAAACTTGCCAAGTATGCTACAGCTAATGTAACATTTTCTCTGTGTTAATCATAAACTTTTTGAAAATGTGTAATTTTGTCACAATTTTCCCCTTATTGTGGGTTCCTAAAAGTGTAAAATCGTGTAGGACGACTGAGGGACTCCAAAATGGGAATGTGTCCCATATGGTATTCTAGCCTCAGGCAATGCCGGTAACCCTCGCAATGATGAGGACGTAAATTCGGATATAATTTAGAAGGCGAAAAGTTTATTTTTTGAATAATTAACATGAAAATTCTAACATGTCTAGTGCCTAAAGTACCTAACTGGAGATCGAAGCCAGACAGGACTAAAACACTAGTAATACGAAATATAACAAAAAAAACAATGAGTTCTGAACAGCTATTTTATAGTACATGGTCGTTCACTGTCAATTAAAATAGTTAACTATCTTCTATCGAACTTTAATTAAAATGTCTCGTGCATATAATGGTGAGGCTCTATCATCTCTCCAACTTCATATTTGAAACGGGAATGCGAGGCACGCGACTTCCGCGTCAGATATGGTCACCGCAGGTATTAGACTGGCTTCATTATTATTTCATAGAAATATGTCCGGAATATTGAACTTCGCCCAGTACCCGACGCCTGCCATAAAACACAAGACCAAGTTTCAAAATATTTCTCGTGCAGCCGTTACTTTTCCTGTCCATTTCAGTAAAAGTTTAATTACTATAAGAAACTTCGAAAATAGTAGGTACATCAAAAATGCATAGTACAAACAGCAAGACACACGTTGTTATTCAAAACCACTAACGCATCCACATCCATAAAATAGTTTCTTTAAGTGTGAAAAAAGTAAGGCTCTGTTTGGAGGTGCGAACTCAGTCTCATATTTCCGATAGACAAAACGATCCGACAGCTACAACTACACAATGAGGGCAACCACTGTTTCAAGATGACCCATTTTAAGGTTTAATCCCAAGGCATACGGTTTTATTTTGAATATAGGTCGCGAGAGCTGAGCTCGAAGATCCAGAATAGACGAAAGTCACTAGTGCATGCCTAAGCTTTTGAATTCCAACTTTATTATCAGGGAACATGGTATCATTTCGAAATGGATTTATATTTCGCTTCCATTGGAAAATGTCATCGCAACAGGACAAGGCGTAAGTGAACGCGTCAAAGTGTAAAATGAGGGGTTTTGCGCCGTGTCAGTGAAAGTCATTAGGAATGGAATGGATGAAAATTGCGTACATATTTAGGCACCTTTCGGAGTTAATACGAAAGACGTGATGAAATGAAAATTTCACAGATTTCTTTCGAGGGTGGTATCCATAATTTTCAATAGGGTCTCTTGCCCTCTTGGCAGGTTGGTCTAATATTTGATAGATGTCATTATTAGCCATGATCTTAAACCCAGTGCAGTAAGCTATAAACATTTGATAGAAATAAGCTATAAACATTTATAACGCTTTTTTTCTAACATTTCACGCTTACAGAAACCGAGGGAGAAAAACTTACCTTTTTTACTTTTATTGATGCTTAAAAACGATTAGATGCAAATTTATTAAAGACAAAAAATACTTTAATAAATAAATAATGCTGGATATTTTTCACACAGCACCATCTAGCCCCAAACTAAGCAGAGGTTGTATTATGGGAATATATGACTGACATACTACTTATATACTGTTTTTTTTTTGTAAATACTTACATATTATACAGAAGAACACCTAGACCAGAGACAAATATTTGCAGATCATACAAACATTTGTACCGCGGTAGGAATCGAACCCGCAACCATCTGCGTCTCAGGAGGGCTTTCGCCCACTGCGCCACAGATGTCGTCATGTTTCCACTTCACTTTTTTGACATGTTTTGGTTTAACTACTCAACTTAAGTAAGTGCTAAGAATGCTGGAATTCTGCTAAGAATCCCTAAAAAGGGATAAGTCCTAGGTATTAGAACATAAGTCCATTATAATTATTAAAGTATATTAAATGGAAGAGAAAAATTAACAGTTTGTTGGTATTCATATATTTTCCAACATTTCCGTACTTAAACATTCCAAGCGTTGAATTGAATCCAATTGTATGTCACAGTTTTTCTTGGGCGGTTCAGACAGCATCTAATTCTAATTCTAATTCTAAGTGGGAGAACTAAGGTCTGCACTGACGTCCCGCATTGGGGTGTATGACATTCGAGCAGCATAAATTCATTTTTTTTTAACTTTTATATTGTACTTATTGAATTTAGTACTTGCAGTGTTGCCGCATTCAGCACTGCATCGAATGTCCGCCATCGAATGCGGTCACGGTTTGTGCTAATCTAGCTCCGAAACCTCAGCAAAATCGACCAAAACAGTCGTAATAAGCCATATTTTAATTTTTCTCAAAATGATTAGCATTCAATAATGGCTCCTATAGAACACAATAATTATAGTAGTACAATAGACTTAATTAAAGAATAGTTAAATTATTTAATTGCGACCTAAATTAATCTAAATAAAATTTGATGACCAACCATAGCGACATGCTTTGGCTTTTACATTCGATTGCTGATAGCGTGTTCACACTTGCACGACTATTGCTAAAGACCATCTTTGATTTTAAGAAAAGATAGAATTCATCTCAAGAATGATCTTGTCCGCCCAACAGCGTGCATAGAACGCGGTGGTTAAATCAAAGACAACAATGGGTGGGTCGGATTGTCTGGCTGTGAGCACTTCACGCCACTTTCGCTACTTTGTGGATTGTACCTCTAGAGAGGCACGTCAGAGCCGACTTGCGAAATTAGACCGTACTGCTGGTAAAAAATATAGTTCAGATGAAAATAGATGTTAAGATGCCTTGGCCTAGTGAGTACAACGGTTGAGGGCTTGCGGGTCCCAATGATCTTTGAGGCTATACCGGCAGGGTTTCCCATACCGGTCAGGCTTGGAGTGAGGGACAGCGTAAGTTGGAGGGGGCGCCCTTTTCAGGGCGCGGATGAGGGCTTGCGCGTCCCAATGATCTTTGAGGCTATACCGGCAGGGCTTCCCATACCGGTCAGGCTTGGAGTGAGGGACAGCGTAAGTTGAAGGGGGCGCCCTTTTCAGGGCGCGGATGAGGACTTGCGCGTCCCAATGATCTTCGAGGCTATACCGGCAGGGCTTCCCATACCGGTCAGGCTCGGAGTGAGGGATAGCGTAAGTTGGAGGGGGCGCCCTTTTCAGGGCGCGAGTGTGGGGTCACTGGCGGAAATCGGGTGACTCCGCCGGCTTGCACGGCCCCACACATGGCCGGGGCCCGGGTGGTTCCTGTGCCCTATCTTGCCCCACTACGGCGGGCGACGTTAACCAGGGGGGTTTTAGTGGGTTAGAGTCCCACATACCCCCTTTCGCCACCCCCGTGGCGGAAGGGGGATGCATGGCATTTCCCCCCTTAAAAAAAAAAGAAAAAAAAAAGTGAGTACAACGGTGGACTTTTCCGTTCGTACAATTACGAGCGTAGTAAATAACAGTGTAGTCAAAAGCGCTTTGCAAGAAAAAACAATTTTTAACATACTTGGACCGACACGACGCCAATTGTAGCTACGCTTAAAGGTGGTTGTTCCTTTTATAAAAACAACTTATCACTTCGTCATTTTATTTTTAGAGTGTTAACTATTATTTCAATTAAATCTCAAGTTTTTTTACAATATTCAAAAAAATACAACTTCGAGGGAATTTAATCCGCGATCTTCCACTTATTACGCGGGAAAGTAAAAACACTTGTTGAACCTATCACTTGTTAAAATTAAGTTGAAGAAAAAATATTTTAAACTGGTCATAATCATCACATCTTTTAAATTCAATAATTCCTAATTAAATCAAGACAATATAATTTAATATCTGTGTGCATCTATAACAAAAATAATTATTATTGAGCCTCAAAAATGGTTTTATGAGTTCATTCACGTTTTTGCAGTCTGTATTTGCTAACCAGACCATTAAAAGCTGGGGTGTGAAAATTCGCTGCTTATTTTCACCGTAGATACCTACGCTACTACAAATTCATACGAGGCTAAGTTGGTGCACACAGCATCTCATATCTGAGTCTGAAGCTCTTATTGGTCTCTAGGAGCTATTTTAGTTTGTACTCATATGAAGGTTTTTTAAACAAAAAACTTTATACCTTTTGCAGAGGCACAGTGAAATTTCTTGTGGATTCTTACGAGTATATAAGTAAAATTAATATACAAATATCGACAAAAAGAACGCCCTTCAGTCAACCAAAACTTTTTAAATAAACAACTAGCTACTGCCCATGGCTTCGCCCGCATGGTAGCCGGATAAAAAATTGCAGATGAAAAGTAGCGTGTGTATGAAACGCATCCGATGAACTGTTTTTCGTTTTTTAAAACAATGCGTTTTTGTATGATAAATGCTCTCTGGTAGCTAATCGTAGACGAGCGCTGTGATAACGGCTGCTACGTCATCAGTATACCTTTAATTTTTTCGGCGTTTTTGAAACTGCTAGGCATGACTAAAAAGAGTATTAAAGAGACAGGATCCCTGAGGTACACCCATCACATTCTTCATTTCGTCTGAGGTGATCTTACCACTATCGCCCACAACGATGTGATCAGTGATAGAGCTGGCCCCCGGATACTGTAGAAGCAGAACTTATCAGCGACAACTTATAACCGATTTTCAATCGAATAACCCACTTTGGAGATAAATGGTAACAAACAAACGTAGATAGGTCGAAGATATTTAATTTGTTAATAGCATGACAATGCTATTAATGGTAATGGACACATTACCATGTCAAGTATTCCGTTTTGATGGCATCTCGTCGTTTTAATTGAAAACTGAAAACAAAAAGCAATTGAGATCCGTGGCTGGGAGACCGAAGCAAATTAAAATGCAAAAATATTAGGAGTGCAGCCGCTTCATGTTTTATGTCTTCCGCCATTTTATCTACGTCTGGCATACCGTTATCTGCCAGTTTGTGAGTTGGCAGTATCGGGAGAAAAACAGTGCCAAAGATGCAGTCCGAATCTCAAAAAATGTTTCCGTTGGTTTTCCTGTTGTTATTTTAATGTTGGTTTTAGGACTTTTTTTACCGCTGCTTGTCACGAAACATATCTTTAAATATACAGCGGGGTAAAGATTTTGTGCGTATTAAATTAGTAAATAACTCTGTAGTTTTTACTCACGATTACCTTTTGTGTTATGTTATGAAGCATAAAAAACAGTCAAACAAACAATTTTATTTCATTAGTATTAAATGCCTTGACCTATCAAAATACCAAGTTATCTTTATTGCATAATAGTGTAGCTAAATTGATACCAATTTCCCCAATGAAGGCAACCACAGATTACATGAATTTGCTATGGCCAAGGGCTACTTACATTATACAACATGAGTTTCCTATCTCCGATATCATAATCCGGTTACTGGTCAGCTCAGCTTTCCTCGTATCCGTTCAATCCGATTTCGCGTTGATTTAGAGTTTCTAAAATATACTTTTTACATTATATCTTGATAAAACTGTTAAATCTTACGAGAATATACCTAAACAAGTGATAAAATAACAAAAAATTGTCTATGGTTAATGACCAGGTTTTTTCAGATGAATTCTGTAAACAAAGACATTAATTTGGGCAATGAACTTTTAGGTCGCGAGCTATAAAAAATGTGACAAATTTCAGCCCTATAACACTGTAATCTTAATAGTCTCTGAATAAAATAGCTAGTACATAAAATACGAAACTGTAAGGGTTCTTTGTTTGACTGTAGAGCCCAAAAAATCAGCTACTATAGCCTTCACCTATGTACCCGTTGTTTTACCGCTCTCTTCCAGCAGCAGTTTGCTCGAAAACCACTTTGTTGCCGACATCAGGCCGAACTGAATTTCTTTGTACAAAAGCCACGTCCGTTCCACGCGTCTGCGTTGCTTCCAGTACAAGCTACCTTTGTGCATACCCGCACCTCTAATGAAATCTGTGCAGTTAATTTTAACTGAGACTTAACTATAGCTGTTTAGTAACGGGGTTTATGAGTATGTTTCTGTATTTTATACATTACATCTGTCTAATAATCATGCTATTACTATTATAATCTGATTTAGATTTTAAGACAATAAGTTTCCGAACATAGTTTGAATTAATTATAACGAATTGGTTGGTTTTATTGCCGGGAGTGATTTTTGAAACTGTAAATAAGCATACCTGAGAAGGTTTGATTTCGTTACTTTGTATAGGAAACAGCTTACTTACATGGATAACCTAAAACTATCATCCTATGACGCACTATGACTAGCTTTTGTTAATTAAATGAATTAAAAATGGCGTGAAGTAAATTGAACAACACTAATATACTCAACACTCAAATATGTTTAATAGAAAAGGTTTGATTGAAAAACTCATAGTATTTACGAGCGTAGGTATTAGTAAAGCTACAAATTATAAAATATTAAAATCCAAAGAACGAAATGTTTATCCCATAACGCCCAGCTTAGTTAATGACAAAATAACACAGCTACAGAAACCGGTACAGCTCAGGACTAAGCAATTAATATAAGACTGCGAAGTAGTCCATTGTCTTCCTTGTTCACGCCGCCTATAATTTTGATAATAAGCTAGAAAATATTCTTTTGTCTCCTCTCCAACCATACTATCTGTTGTAAGTCGTTCGATTATTCGCAAAAGAAAAGCTGGAACAGACGGCCCAATTTAAATGGGTGATTTACATTAGTTCTGTTATGAAAATAGCTGTCATTCTTCAGATGACACATAAAATGCCTTCGCATATCATCTCGATGCAACACTAACTTGACCTATGGTAAAACATTTAAATCTTCGCTTAAAATTGTGGACGACCTATAAAGACTGAAATTCAATGTATAGGTCCATTATAGTTTCAAAGTACGAGGAAAATTTCATTTATTATGATAAAATTGAAGAAACACGTTACGCAATGGAGTCTCCATGCAGGTTATTTTGCTTTACAGTGTAAAATTGTACAATGTTGGCATTGTATAAAACCTAATGTAGACTTTACTACGTAGAAAATATTACTATGTGAATGGTTTTGGAAGTTGGGTGCAAAATTGGGCCATCCGTATAATGGAAGGCTATCTCGCTATCGGCGCCTTAACTTTACGACGCCAATGAGTTGACAATGGAAGTCGGTCCTTGCATTTAAGTGTAGACGTTAGGATTAAAATATCTTTGGATTATTGTTGCATTGTTACTGTCTGTCACTGAAAGATTCAGTGTTTATCAAAAAATATCGGCTTCGTTTTTTAATTAAAGTCTCAACAACGGAGAAATGTTGAAATAGGAATATAGTAAGTGAAAAACCTTCTTTATAATCTGGGTGATACCACGGTAGTTCCTGATACCCACGACACAGGTTATCTTAGTATGGGGTCAGTACTATGTGTGACTGTTGGGTGTTTATTTATTATTGTGAGGTACATTCGGTGGAGTAAAAATATATTAATCAAATAGGTGGATCAAATACGACTGCGGGTACCACAACACCTTGAAACATATATCTGCAGAACATGCAAACAATGTTCCGCAGCGGTAAACGAACCAGCACCTTTTTTATTCCAAAAACTATCGTGAACTTGACTATTCATATTGTAAAAACGGGAATTTTCACGTACTGCTCTATTGGTGAAGGCACCGACTAAGTTTCGACTCATTCCGAGAGTCTTCATCAGGGGATTCATCCGAACCAGCACCTTTTGCGTCTCAGCCTTCTACTTGCTCGTCGTGCCACCGAGGTTGGCAAATCCATTGTTCTTTTTCAATTAGAAGCAATAGCATATTTATTAGAATATTTTTGGTATCTTGTTAGATATCGTTCTTCTTTTTGACGTATTATTACAAAGTTATTAAGGTATAATAAAAAAAACGGAACAGAGATTTAAAAAATTTAGAAATTACTATCCGTTTTCACAGTAACTTTCGCACCTCGCTAGTGGCGCGCTAACTATTGTTAATGACCCGCCGAGGGCATAATTACATTTTTTTCACACTCCTTCCCACTAATAGTCATTCCACTAATTTCGTAGGTTACGGAACGAAATCACCCTACAGTGGAAATTATGTTTCAAGTGGAGCGCCAGAATGTAATAAACAATTACTTATGAGAAAGGCTTCATCATCATCATCAATTACCTATAGAAATCCACTACCTGTATTTACACATTTCCTAAGAGTACTATGACGCCACCTTAGGCCATCTCGACCCACCAACTCTCTGCAACCGTCATTGGTCCATTGGTTAGACCTTCCTACACAACGTCATCCGATTCATGAGAGCTTACAAGAAACTTATAAAATACAATTAGTGTTGGTCAGGACTTGTTCTTTATATACACCGATATAAATTATTATTATTATAATTATAAAACTGATATATTCCACTACAGGGCAAAGGCCTCCTTTCTCTCATTCACTGGTCCTTCATCTTCAATCTTAAGCTATTTCTGGCCAATTCTATGTGTAGGAATCTTACTCCTATGTGGTCGCCGTGTGTTCGGAACCCACACTGTAGCCACCTTAGCCCAGAATTCTTCAGGTATGCAACTAACGTGTCCAGTCTAGTCCCACTTTAGATTTCCAGTTGTCAGAGCCGATATAAATACATTATAAAAACGATAGTAGCATCTCATAAGGTAACTTTTCCTTAGAGGTTATCTGGACTCTATTTATGAATTCTCTCAGCTAACGAGTCTTCGTTATAACACTGCAACGCCGTAATTGAGCACTTCATAGAGAGAAGCAGTGAAAGCTTTCAGAGGCACTAAGACCAAATAATTACTATGGCTTACGGTGGAATCTTTGATGCTTTAATCAGGTGACGTGACCTAGTAGAGTTGGTAAAGCGCCCGATCTCGGGTGAACCGGTTGTGTCGTCCGTCTAAAAAACTTGGGGTCCACGATTTCCACTAACCAATTCAATATGCCAAATAAAAAAATATAATACTCGTACTTACCCCCATTGAACTGCACCAATTTCACTGGTCAATATTCAATATGTTCACCGAGTTGCTGCGTAGTCTGTTACTTTTAGAGAAATTTGTTTGGGAGTGAATAATCGGAATGAAATGGTCTATTTTTAAATAAAATAAAAGTAATATCGCATTCAAAAGCATGTTTTGCTTATTACTTATTACTTAAATAAATCAGGAAAAAATAATACCTACTATTTGGAAATTTGTACCTACCCATGTCAATTTGAAGATAAGTTTTTAAATTCCCCCGCTTGCAAAAATGTATATTCCCGGCTTTTTGCGTCTCCTCTCATGGAACGGCCACGCCTTCAGCAGTAATTAGAATGTCTCTTGTATAGCACCTTCATGAAAGTATCTCGGAACTCAATTTCTCATCAAAGTCAGTTGAAAGGTGGACCCTGTTTTTTATTACGTAGCTTCGGATAATCTCCAATCGAGTTCGATTTTGAATAATGAGGATCAAAACAAACAGTTTTTCTCAACCCAATAAAAATATTATTTTTTTGTAAGCTTATTTCAACTCAGTGACCATACATTTTCAATAATTATTAGAAGGGATTTTTCAAATACTACCAGTGATAATTGTAGAAAATACTATACAATTAATAGCTACAAAATCTAACGAGCCCATAAAAAGCTTATGCTCAGCTCAATGAATAAGAGCAATTAAACCACAAGTAATAATTTCTCAAAGAGTTGGAGAGAAAGAGATGTGGGTATAACTAATACAAGCAACTATTACCTACGTAAAGGCTTAGCTGAAACACGAGAGAGAGAGAGATATATATATGTATAATGTCTACCACCTTATACTAATGATGCATGTTGCAATTACTGCAGCTTACTGAGGCTACAGCCAAACAAACTAGCTAAATCACGATATACTAGTACAACTCTATTTTTCTTCACCTGACTGTCGTCTTATGAAAGCAGTTTCACGAACCAAAGTCCTATTTATGAGATATTAATCTGGCGGCGCGGCGCGTTTAGCCAGCTGCGACAAAAGAGGTTAATTTCAATTCCCGCTGCAGGACAAATGTTTGCATGATCTACAAATATTTGTCTCGGGTTTATTTTTGTCAGGTTTTTTTTATGTATAATATTTATATGAAGACCTCTGTGGCGCAGTGGGCGAAGGCTCGCTGTTTGTATCTGCAAATATTTGTCTCAGGTCTGGGTTTTTTCTATGTATAATACGTATTTATTTACAAAAAAAAATGTATATAAGTAGTATATCAGTCATGTAGTTCCCATAATACAAGCTTTGCTTAGTTTGGGGCTAGATGATGCTGTGTGCCCAGCATTGTTTATTATATTTGTCCCGGGTCTTGTGTTACCACGGTACTTGTAGTTCTTGATAGCTACGGCAGATTTATTTATTTATTGACTGCGAGAACAAAAAACCAAATAAAATATAATTTATTGTATCTTTTTGCGCAAATCTTAGTAATAGAGATATTTTGTTAGAGTTCATACAGGGAAGTACTATCACGGTATCTATGTCTGCCAACCAACATTGCTGATCACATTGCTGTGTTTTTCCTCTAAAGGTATAAGTGCCGGTTAAATTGCAGGTGCATCAGTTTTTTCAACTTTGCTTTTAGAGCAGGCAACGCTTCAACAATGCCTCTATTGTCAAATAGATAAAAGTAATTGCTTACCATCTGGTTGGCCGGTCTTTTGTAACTAACGAACACACAATGTGATCAAATTTTGCAAGTCAATTTTAACCTACTTTTAATCGTCGTATCTAAATTAAACTTTGTATGTATATATAGTTTGGATGACAATACTATAATTTGGTATCTTGGAGCTGATTTGATGATGAAGCGAGGAGGTGGATAGTGAAACTCTTCAGTGGCTACTAGTAAAGCCTCGAGTTTGGGCCCATACGATTAATTTGATGAGACCAATAGATTGGGCTTGGTTCGAGAGTCTGATGATGGAGCCAGGAGGTGGATATTGGAGGCCTTTTTTATAATTTTAAGTGCGTGATAAAAACGTATTTTATAGGTTTTTTTTTTTAAGTATTTTATTATTCCTCATTAAATTAGTTATCACTATAAGCACGGCATCAGATCGCAAATGCGCACTTGCACTAACTAACTAAATACGCGTAGCCACACATTTGTATTAGCATGACTGTACAAGCTGTGTAGTATAGACTGCAGCGGTGAACAATTGCAGACACTCATCTATTATTATCACCTACATATTTCCTTAATTTTGCTCTAGAATGTTCTGTGAATCTCTACGCATAGGATATTATTAGAATTATTTATAGCACTACTAATAAATTGTGTATGGCAAAGTGAGGCACTTGATAACAATAAACTGTTCACGCTCTATGTTATGTTGTATTTTAAATTGTTTGTTTGTTATAAAAGTTATAGATATATTTTTGACATTTGCGACGATAACGCGTTCGATATTTCAGGTTTATAATGATATAGCTATAGTACCTGTATGATAAAATAGAAGAATCTCACAATAGTTCGCTGCTTTATTCAATAAAATTAATGTTTTTTTGTTTCAAAGAATATTTTTATCAAAAAAAAATATATCAATTTCACTTAAACATAAAAATGCTAAAATCACAACCACTAGCAAATAAAGCTTTTTCACTTAGCGAGTTATCTTTCAAATTCCTACAATATTCAGATTGAGTCGGATTTGAGAGTTTAACTTTTTCCAGTTATTATTCATAAATGCAAAGGCGCTAGATATTAGACGAACTCACTTTGAAACTTGAAGGATTGAATTCGGGAGTTGGATTGGTTCTCGATGTGCGTACTTTGCTCATTGAACTGGATTGATGCCAGATATGAATAGCTTACCTTGCTGTGGATAGAGAATACCTACTTTGTGGAGCTCAGGAACGGTTTCATCAAGGAAGGTGTTCTCTACTAAAAAAACTTTAAGCAAAACCCCAACAACTAGGTACCTACTTGCAAAATTAATATGGATTGTGGAAATGGGTTAAATGTTGTAAGTGGTCGAAGCTGTCATAAAACTACAATTTTGGATCACACTTCGGTTGTTTATGGTAACACAGGGTTGAAAATTGTAGCCTTGATTAAGCTCGTCGATTGCGCAGTACCAAATGTCATGTGTAGTAAATTCCAGAACTTTGGATCGCGCAAGTTGCACTTAATCGTTGATTTAATTTTTGTGTTTTATTTCATAACTTTTCATAGAAGTGTCATATCACCTTTTGCATTGTTCCAGATTTTGCGACATGAGCTTAGAGTGATGTGACAAAATGGAGGAGTTCGAACACCCGCGGTCCTATCCAAAAACCATGGCTTTACTATGGGTCCTCGTAGGGATCAC
Organism: Perizoma flavofasciatum; assembly: GCA_958496245.1. Lineage (NCBI taxonomy): Eukaryota > Metazoa > Arthropoda > Insecta > Lepidoptera > Geometridae > Perizoma > Perizoma flavofasciatum. Next base: position 6,998,979 of record OY292433.1, read on the forward strand.
GGCGGTGGGAGCTATCAAGGTCGTCATCGAACCTTTGCCGAAAGGTAAGTCACTTTCCTAATACTGTAACCAGCGTGAAGTTAGAAATGGTCACGTCTTGTTTTTGTGTTCCTAAAAAAATATTTTATTACCAAAATGACTCATGTATACAAATGCATTTACACAGACAATCCACGGAAAAAAAAACAACTCGAGACGGTTAATTTCCAAACATACAAGAATGCGATTAAACAATGTACCCCAACATGTCGCTCAAAGTAAAGCAAATAGAATCAGGCGCCCGGTCTTATTTAGTTTTTTTAAGTCTAGAAGCGTCCCAAACTTCCCTCCCCAGATGTTGGCACGACCGAACTTCGCTTTAGTTTCGTTTAATTTCCTCTCTTTTCCCGTGACGTTTATTACTGAGTCGCTCTGAGGTCCCAAGCCAATGCAACCCACTTTTATTCAAGGTACTAATAACCAAAGAATAAAATTATTCCTCCTCGTCTATTTTTGGACCACGATAGCTTTATTGTTTTCGCATTAATTTACAGTCCACAGCTGCTAACGCGGATTTCTAAGGACGCTTTTTATCTTCGGTATTCTTTCTTTTGAAAGTGAGCTCCTATTAATATTAATTAAAAGTTTGAATAATTGGATGGATTCGGAACTGTTCTCCAATTGTTGGGAGCCACTGACAGTGAATCAGGGCAATAATTAAAACTTGGGAGTTTATTCAATGTTTGTGAATGACAGATTTTGTCACCAAAAATTGGTAACTTCTCACCTTTCCTTTGTGTTCAATGAAGTGTTTTTACAATTATTTAGGCAATCAAATGAATTTCAATATTATTCATGCTCTCTGAAAGAAGTGTGGAAATGAATCAACGTGACGTAAACCTATAAACAAGTTGCAAGTCTTGCGACGCAAGTCACGAAGTTTAACTACAATTAAGAGGTCGCCAACGGCATATAAAGCACGAGGAAACATTCCAACTAAATTGTTTAAGGTGAGTTGCAGTAAGAACGCCTTATTGATTGCGCTAATTTATTCAAGTGAGGGACGAAATGAGGCATAGAGTTAAAAATTATCTCTCAAATGTACATTGCTCGCTCCCCGGAACTTAATCTGAGATAACAGAAACAAAGAACTTTCATTTGAAATAACAAATATCGATATGAGAATATGTAGAATTTAAAAACAAACAACACGCTCACGTCTGTATTCGTGAGACATAGTTAGATACATAATAATAATAATAAATATTTATTTTAACGCGATTATACAATAAATAAAGGGTAATAATAATAATAATAATTAATTAAACGACAAACGTTACAAATCTAGTTCTCTAACAATTGTTTTACTACTTTAAACACCTCATATTGGCGAAACATAGGTACCCAAACTAGGTTAGAACCTGTATGATGGCATACTTATACTTCCCTCCGGACATGACATGATGACATGATGTGACGAGATGCAAGCACATAATTAGATAGCTAACAATATATATATATGACTAAGTAGTAGGTTAGAATTATTATATTACATACTTCGTGCGTAGATCTTTGAGGATACCAAACAGGAGTAAAGATAATAGGAGTATTACTAATAGACCAAACCTGAGGAGTATTACAGCAATTTTCAAGCAATAAAGAGCAAAATACTTCTAGCACCTGTGATTAGGTTCATATTGAAACATTCACATGCAAAAGCCCCCTCTATATACATATCACCCGTCAGAACAGACTTGCACCACACATCAACATGTCTAGTGCCTTCGGGCCAAATCTACTGCCAATTAAAAGTATAGATGGTAACATGTCGAACGACGAATGGCAGGCTCATACGGACGTGCACGACGTTTTATGCACTCCACACCCGAATTCTGCCTACAGGATGTTCGAAACATGTGGTTGGACAAAAGGAATGAGAAATAATGGAAATTGATTTTGCAACGAATTAGTTTCCAGTCTCCATTTCAAGGAAAAATATGTTGGTTTCTCAGAAAGTTCAGATTCTGTTTCTATAGTAAAAAATAGCCTAGTTTTTTAAGATAAAATAATAATATAAATTTGAAAGGACTAAAAGAAGGCAAATTGATAAAAGAGATTGCCTACATAACTTGAACAAAGAATTGTCTGATACTTAAAAAGCGATTTTGCTAAAATAGTTTCTTAAAAATGCCACTGATGGTCTCACAGAAGAAACCATTGAGAATAGTCTACATTGTACGACTATTATTGCAAAGAATCCTCAGTAAATACATTTATCATTACAAAAAGTTATTAAATTATGCTCGGCTTCGTTCTTTCGTAACATAAAACGTAAATCTAACAAAGATTCTGTGGAGCTTTTACTTAACTTTAACGACAATGCCTGAGTTTAACGGCAACGTTTAATTGCATTTGTACTGTTTCAGGGTAATTTTATGCTTCTCATTCACATTTTGGCTACATTGTTTTAAGTTGATATCGAGTGTTCGCGTAAAAGATACAGCCATTTCTCTCCCGAAACTAATTTGGGTGGTAGAGCTCACGGCCATGAAAATTACAAAGTTCACATTTCGAAGCGGCTACTTAATTGTGGAACGATGCTGAAGGACTCTATCTTGCTTTATTTACATTTAGCCCCGAAATAAAACTAGCACGACTACTTTTTATAAAAATGTTCGGTTTTATTTTCATAAATTTGAACTATAGGGAAGATGGCAAAAAGCTGCTGTTGTTGAGAAACACTCTGTTTTTGTTTACCCAAGGTTTTCTCTTTGGATGGGGGAACAATTTGTGACACTAAAACAAATGACGCACGTTTCACGCCCGATTTACGACAGAACATAGCCGAAACTGCTGCTGCAAGTGTTTTGACCACATGAAAAATATACAAAAATAAAGCTATCAATCTGGGTACAAATTCAAAAAATAACATTACTTGACAGTGACTTTGAGCAACGAATGCATTGACAGAATTAAAAATACTTAGACCTGGAACCTGACCAAACCCTGAATAATAGTGAATGTAGTGATACATTCAGGGTATTTCTTTGAATTTATCCTATCCCACTAATATTATAAACACGAAAGTTTGTGAAGATGGATGTTTGTTACTCTTTCACGCTAAAATTAGTGAACGGGTTTTGATGAAACTTTACAATAATATAGCTTATACATCAGAATAACACATAGGCTACTTTTTATCCTAGTACGATGCGGGCAAAGCCGTGGTCAGAAACTAGTTATGAATAAATGAAATATGAAATTTTCTGCAGAAATAAGCTCTACAATTAATTACAAAGTATAGTATAAAAATCCTTTGCTACATAGACAGCATGAACCGATTTCTTATTTATGAAAAATGTATACCTATCTAGTGAATTTCTGGCTGTGTTCGTTTCGAACAGCAGACATTTTCCGTCGTGTTGCAAAACTTAAATTGCAATTGGAAGTTTATCAAAATGAAAAAAAAGTTGTATTTCAAACTTTTCTATAAATTTCATAAAACCTTCTTTACTTCTTCTACTGTCAATCCAATCAAGAAACCAACTTTTTAATACAATGTTGTAAGGACTCATCAAACTGATCGTAATTGACTTAAACTGAGTTTTCCTGAAACTGAAAATGTATATTTATTGGACTCCAAATTATTTACTACTTGTTTTATTCGTGTTCATGTATATTTTGTCTTACCAAATCGCCCTCTAAATAACTGTGATCGAAGTGTCTGCAGAAAAATCCAGTGGCACAAAAATGTCTGACAGGAAATTAAAGCCAAAGTCAACCTGCTGATAAAGTTGTCTCGCTGCAAAAGGATCCGATGAGAAATGTATGATTAACATCCTTTGTTGTCAGGTGTACAATATCACACGTGTAGGTTTGTTGTTTACTGGGACGCGTGTTCGCTGCTGCTTAGCTGAAATTATCCTTTTGTGTACATTTTTATTTATAAATATTAGAAGCTCGTTTTATTTTATTGAATGCAGTTGAATAGGATACAGCTTTATTTCAGAAAGTTCTAGAATAACTATTGCCTCTAGGCTCAAATAATAAATGTTTGATAAAACATGAAATAGATGCAATTCCATTATGAGCACACGCATCCTCCATAAAATATTTCTTCTATCAATCTCCAAAATAGAATGAGCGCTTCAAAAACAACACACATCCCATTTTAACCCCCAAATGCCTTTCAATATTCAATAAAAGCGTCAAACGGGATCATAAACTCGTATCGATATTTTGCGAACATAAAACGTTTAAATATCGCTATGCAAACAGATTTTCGCAAGCGTGTCACAGAGTCGATTTACCCGGTCTATTTTATATCCTTTTCAATTTATTGGTAGAGGATACGGGACATAAGTTTTAAGGCGTTGGATTACGGGGATACCTGAGTCTTATCTATTCTGGTAAAAGTAGGTACAGATAATTTATGAACAAAGATTACGACAAAGATGTAACAATACGTTTGAAAAATAAAGGGATTTTTTTTTCAAAACGTATGATTTATTGTTTGTTAATATAAGTAAATGTTACATTTAGATGTAAAGCATGAAACAAGTAATATAATTAATCAGAAGATCCTACAATTTGGCTCACACACACTTAATTGATTAATAAAAAATAATCAAATGAAAACACGCCAAAACAATTATATCAAGCACAATTATGAACAACCAATTAAATAAAATACTTACGTAAAATAAAAAATAAACATTATTTTTACAAATTAATAAACCTCAGACATGAGAAAGAGAGAGGAAAATGTGTTTATCGTAAATAAATATTAACCGTAGCCTATATAACCGCACCTACTCTCATTTGTACCTAGCGTTCAAATAGAAAATTTACATATTTTTTGGCACAAATATGGTTTCAATATTTTCCTTGTTTGTTAAAATACTTCACGATATTTGAACGTTCACGTTCGTTAAGAAGACCTATGAATTGTACTTTTGAGTTTATTTTCGGTTTTGGATTCGTGAAATGTGATATCTAGAGTTATTATAATGAGGGTCGTTATAATTTAGCTAATACCTCAGGGAAATATAATAAACCTGTATTAAGATGATTAAGTATCTACAACTTTAAAAAATCCATAACTTAATAAATATGATTTCTAGATAGCTCTAGATCTTGAGACTTTATACGACATAGTCGATTTTGTAGATTAGAAGTCCATTTTTTTAAATAAGCTCATATAAAATAGGCGCTACAATGTATTATTTATTATTAGAGGTTTTCTAAACTACCACAAAGAACTAATCTCGGGTTTACTCTTAAGTATTCTACGTAAAATTACCTAACCTTTGAATTATAGGAAAGTAGCCGTCTGGTGGAATGTAGGCGATTACCCATGTTTACGCACAAAATAAAGTTTTCTTCTCATTGGCTCGGAAATAAAGCAGGCAGAGATTAAATTCGGGTCTTGTTTGCCAAAAGACCCACGCGCCCCATGTAAACGACCCTAGGTGAGGAGACAAAATATCATTTGGCATAGCTTAATGGGCTCTGTAGAAAGGTTACTTTACGACTTCTTATTTGCCGTCTTGTAATGAGTTTTGTAAGAGGGGCGTTGCAACTTTTTCGTTTCTCTCTTTGACGTAAACTTAATTTTAAACGACGTCCAGACAAGGTCTAAATATTTTTTTATTATTTTACTTTATAATTAGCTTTAAAAATTCAATAAGAATAAAAAGTAGTGTACCTAAGTTATCTATCAACTGATAGAAAGTCTAGCGTTTATATATTTTAAGGAAACTATAAATATTATATATGCAAATATTCGTCTCGGATCTGGGTGTTTTCTATGTATAATATATATGTATTCATATTGTAAAAACGGGAATTTTCACGTCCTGCACTATCGGTGAAGGCACCGACTAAGTTTCGACTCATTCCGAGAGTCTTCATCAGGGTGAGTGGTTGCGACTTTCTCCTTCCGCGTCGCGCCGTGCACGGCGCGACTATTTATTGACTATTCATATTACAATATGAATAGTCAAGTTCACGATAGTTTTTGGAATAAAATATATATGTATTTACAAAACAAATGCATATAAGTAGTCTATCAGTCATGTAGTTCCCATAACACAAGCTCTGCTTAGTTTGGGGCTAGATGATGCTGTGTGAAAAATTACCAGCATTATTTTATTTATTTATTTAATATTTATTTATTGTTATTATTTATTTATTGGTGTTGGACTTGATTTACACCTTTTCACCTTACACCGTCGCGCCGTGCACGGCGCGACTATTCATTGACTATTCATATTACAATATGAATAGTCAAGTTCACGATAGTTTTTGGAATAAAATATATATGTATTTACAAAAAAAATGCATATAAGTAGTCTATCAGTCATGTAGTTCCCATAACACAAGCTCTGCTTAGTTTGGGGCTAGATGATGCTGTGTGAAAAATTACCAGCATTATTTTATTTATTTATTTAATATTTATTTATTGTTATTATTTATTTATTGGTGTTGGACTTGATTTACACCTTTTACGAAGTAAAACTTTAAGTAATCTAGTTGGGCTATCTATTTGACCTTTAAGCTGATCTTGATCTTGTAAGACAGGATAAGGAATTTAGTTTATCAAGTCTTGGACCAAATATTTCACAAAGTTTATTCTTATCAAATTGGCAGTTGATTCTAGCACAGAGCTTCTTCACGCCACCTTAGCTATACCTTACTCTCAGACACCCCCAGGCACAGTATTGATATAGTTTCGTTTCTACAAGCAGTAGGGCAAGTACGATGATAGGTTTGTATGATTGGTCATCGGTGTTTTGGCCTACCCATTGTCAGCTGTCTCAGTTTTCTTACCTCTTGAACAGCCATTCCCATTTTGATTGTTAGGAACAATTAAGTACATATTTGTTGATATAAATACAATAATCATTCAAAAAATTATCGCAACGGCTGACCTGGGTTCTGCCACGATTCTTTGCTGCTTTAGGCTTCGGTGGCTCCTCTCAGATGGTAATGCTGGTAAAAGCATTGTAAGAGTGCTGTGTTTGGTGATTTTCAGTGAAATGTGTTATGTCAGTGTGCCGGGTCATGCTAGCTAACACCATATTGGAAAATGACTCGCCAAATACTCAAATATTGTCACATAATGAACTTCAGGTTGGATGATAAAATTAGCCTTGAGGTTGGTTGGATGACAAATGAGAATGACATAAAATTTAAATTTAAAGATGTAATACTGAACAACTACTATATCAGTTTTTGTAATCGTTCATTGCTGGTTTGTTCTTGCTTCTTGATGAACCTAGAAAACGCGATAGTTTTTTAACAGCATTATTCCCCAGCGGGTATCAAATCTTTGAGTAACGCTATTGGAAGGTCTGCCCATTAATATTACCAATCTTGGTGAATCTAGTTGTGCGTACAATCCTACATCTGCCCTACTGCTTATAAAATATATCCAATACTGTGCTTCAGGTAACCTTGTAACTTAGAATTTATTTTCAGCCCAGCACCTTTGATCCTTGTTACATTTTTTACACTAGCAGTACGTTGCTAGGTTTACTGTAAAGCCAAAAAAGGTTCACGTATTTATATGACTTCCTTACATTTGTTTTTTTTTTGTTACAAATCTAGGCGCAAACGCATTTGTAGGTTTAAATTAAACTTTCGTCAAAATAAACAACAAATAAATGTATTTTGTAACAAAAGGATCAATCAAAATTACTTTTATTCATAAAGGTCCTCTAAAACCCATAATAGTACCTATGGTTGACCGAACAATATGCAATCATGGCATAATATTAGTGGCCTTCATTATTGCAGGTTAGTAACTAGCGTCATTCAGACTATTAACTGCCATTATTTTATATGCCAGGGACGAAATAAAAAAATAGGAGCAAACTTAGAAAACATTTTCAGGTGTACAATATATGTTCGCGTAGGCGTATGTTCAAAAATACATAAGAATACAACGAACACTTTCAGCTTTAGTTTAAAAAATAAGTACTTATCTATAACGAGAGTGGGAAAACAGATTAAAATAGTAAAAAAAACAACAAAGGTTTATACAGTACGTCTTGACTAGACGCTCAGCGTGATCACTTTTGTTGTACTAGAAAAATATTTTAGCGACATGAATGGTTCGTGTTTTATTTATAAGACGAATTTGTGCTACCATGAAAAAACAAATAGCATTATTATAATAAAGCTTGTTGGTCTTAATACATATGAAAGCAATAAATAAATAGTAAATACATTTCTTTCTGATACATTATGATGTTGTCCGACTAGGATTATTTTTTCAATGCCAAAAATGATCCAGGCTAGTCGTTATTGAGAGTTTCTGAGTGTGTTTTTGAGTTTTTGACAAACCTGAGACAATCTTTTATAATACCTAAATTACCTATTATGAAATCAGTAAAGTAGCTTAACAGACATATGCAATGTTTAGTTTAAAGATCGTACACAAACATTTTATAATATATTCGCAAACAAATTCAGGTTTTCATTTTCCAAAACATGTAGAGCCTTCTAGGTAAACACGAAACAACTGGCGCAGTATCTAGGGACTCGGTATGATCACATGTCTCCTGAGACCGCGACCCTAATTGGACGTGGTCTGCCTCCAAGATCAGTCGCCGATTATTTAATGTGAGCAGATGGTAACAAAAATTCAGGCTAGTTTGATTTGACTCTTTTTAGATTACTAGTGGAATGCCTCGCGACTTCTCCACGCACACGTAAAGTTTCAATAAACTTTACCTTTCCACTGCACTCTCTTGTAGTCAAATTACGGTCAACTTAGTGCACTCCAACACTCCAAAACGATCATATTTTCTGAATATAGGATTCTGTGCAGACAATCAATGGACAGCCGAGAGTCTAGCTCTCGGCTGTGCATTGATTGTCTGTCTGAGAATGGAGATTGAGGAAAAATAATGTATTATCACATACTAAATGTTACAATTGAATAAATGGGACCTTATCACTGGGTAGCGATCTCTGCTAGATTTAACAAACACTTCTCTACCAGTTTTTGTAAAATCATTTGGTTGAACAAAAAAAACATTCCTACTTCGACCCATGATAATAATTATAATTAGTTAATTTATAAAGCCGTAGGTTTAAAAATAATAGAAAAATATTTTTCGTTCGTTTAAATTAAGTTTTGCTTTTGTAAGAGTTTCAATGTACTCGTAACAATTTTATAAACAATATCCTTTACCCTCAATATCAAGGGAAAATAGACTCCTAATATGTCCGAGAAAACAACGTGAGTCGCCTAGAGATTCATCTTATCTTTCATCTGAACTATTAGTGCCAAGACGCCCGGCCTTGTCAATATTATGCCAAATTTCACCGTCTCTACCTAGTTTATATAATGTGCTTTTGGCTCAATCTCCAAAACAAAAAAAATACATGTCTCAGTGAAGAAGTCCACCTTAAAGTAATAATTTTGAATAGGAGTTTTTTTTTGTTGGATAGTTTGGCTTGTTAGCTACCTTGGGCACTCAGAATTATTTATCTAACGATATTGTAAATATATTTTAAAAAAACCGAAACCTTGAAAACTTGATTGCTCTGGGCTGTCCCAACTCCAGTTTGATTCAGAAAACCGTTCGTAACTTTTTTGTGTTGAAACATTACGACATTTTATTTATTTATCTAACATTACAAAAGGTTTATTTGTATGAAATTAAATTAGATTATAACAATAAATTAATAGTTTCGCTTCAATTCGAAAAATAAGTTGTGTCCCCGCGTTTTAGATGATCACTCTGGACCAACATGAATCCGTGTTCACATTCCTAGCTGAACGCTTTATCCAATCAGTTTTCACAATGCGCGCTGTCATCAGCTGTGCTCTGTCTACCGATGGGGACGGGCATGTTCTACTTTGCCGTGGTGCCGAGATAAAGAGATAAATAATTGATTACTCTGGCTTTGGATTTGTAAATGTTTGTTTGCTATGGTACATTTTTCTGATTTGTTATTCACTTTGTTTATGTTTCAATTCAATAATAAGAACAGTTTTAGGGATATATTTGTTGTGTATAAATTATAGCTTTCTATTGTTTTACATCTCTGCAGAATCATTAAATTAGTTACTTTTTTTGATTGATATGGCATTGATCGCTCTGGTCAAAAAGACCACATCGATCAAAAAAAATTTATGATAAAAAGGAAGCATTTTTATACCTTAAAGTCATAAAATATTACAAAGTACAGATGCTCACCTAATGTAGTGCTTCTGACTATGCTCTTAGACCATCATCGAAGATCTTGAAGATTTGAGATGATTTCTACCCTGCTTGTCTTATGTGTCGAGCTATTTAAGACCATTAAGGCGTTTAAAAAACCGCGCGACTTTTTCTCAGTTTCAAAAGTTTAAAAAGAGAACTAAACAATTATTATAAAGTTGTAGAAATAACGCTTCCAAAAAAAAAGACAAGAAAGCAAGAGCGAAAGAAGTTAGCTGAGCAACGCAGAATGGCTAAAATAAGCTTCTGGCAGCTTCCAGACCTCTATGCTCAGTGGCTGATAAAATCGAGGGAAACCTACCAGAAGAAAAAAAAGTTTTGATAGTGTTTTTTAGTAATTTTTATACTTAACCTAAGTAAAATAACGGTATCCAAATAACAAATTAGGATAACAGTATATAATGTAGCGTGTGATTTAAATAAAAGTGTTTAGATGGCCTAATTGCCCTAAACTGATGTGGTTTGACTATTTTACAATAAAAAAATTAACTGATTTATAGTGTTTTTCTAATAAAAATCATCCTTTTGTTGATGGCTCTGGCATCAATATTGATCGCTCTGGTCTCGAAATTTTCAAACCCAAATATTTCGAAAACTGGTTAAGAAAATTAGGGGCCATTATAAAAATAAGTTTATTTAGACACTTCCTTTTCGAAATAAAAATACAGAACAGCAATAATAACAATATTTAAAAAGCACCAGAGCGATCATCAAAATACGCTGATTTTCAAGATTGACCCTTTTACATCTTCATCATGATAGTGACTCGGAACCGTGACGAATGTCAACGCGCAAGTGTAAATGCGGTGTCATATTTGTGGTATAGTTCTATCAGAAAAAAGTATTTGAGCTATTTATTATTATGAAAATTTTATGTACTTACGCATTAACTTGTGCTCAAAACGGTGGAGGAAAACATGGTGAGCAAACCGGCATGCTCTAGACCCAAAAATTTGTAGGCATGTGCTATCAGTTAGTTCTACTACAATTATAAATGCGAAAGTTTGTGAGGATGGATGCTTATTACTCTTTCATGCAAAAACTACTGAACGAATTTTGATGAAACTTTACCGTAATATAGCTTACTAGCTTCTGCCCATGGCTTCATCCGCGTGATATCCGGATAAAAAGTAAATGTGTTATTCTGATGTATAAGCTATATTATTGTAAAGTTTCATCAAAATCCGTTCAGTAGTTTTTGCGTGAAAGAGTAACAAATATCCATCCTCACAAACTTTCACGTTTATAATATTAGTAGGATAGGATAGTAGGATGAATAAACTCATTTGAAATATGTACTGAAATTTGAAATGTCGGTGATTTGAGGACGCTCAAGATCGATCGCCATGGCACTCTTTGTAGGTATGTTTTCTGTGGTGGACTTGATCAGGCGAATGATGTTATGCAAGAGCTATTGCCAGTTGGTGACGGCTACCTGTTTCATAGATATAGGTACGTGAATGAGATAATTTCTGACAATGAATAAGCAACGCGAGTTACAGACAATTGTACCAGAATAACTTGAAGTGAATTGTGGCATCGGATTAACTACTCAGTGCCAACCGACGAAACTTCGTCGACGAGATCATTCTCTCTAATATTCAATTTAACTTTGACACTTCGCTCATCCAACAAAACCACTGTTAGCTTTTTGTTCGGCGATATCACTTCGGAATATGAGGATTAGTAATCATTCAGAGGCTAATTTTCACTTACGGTATTTCGATGTCAGTGTCCAAGTTATACTGACAATGGAATGTTTTGCCCTTTTCGTAAATTTAGTATGATGTAAAGCATTAATATACAAAAAATACAGATGAAACAGCTAGACCATTAAAACGATATATAGATAGATCAATTGATCCAGATCGCTACTTGACTGAGACGTTCCCAAAATGCTATTTTATTCACTTATCAAAAAATCGCAAAACTGTCAAGGATTTTTGATTTAAACATATACAGCCAATATATTATTTTTTATACAGTGTGTTTTTATGTACTTAACTAGCAGTTAACGACTGTCGCTAAACTAAATGTATTGCATACAATACATTAAGTTTAGCGACAGTTGTTATACCTATGCTATACCATAGTATATTTGATTACGTGGTAAATTCGATTTATTATTTATTTTTTCCAGCATTTTTTATTCACATAATCTTTTCTCTTTTCTTTGGCCTACTTTATTTATTTCCATCCACATTCATATATAACATTATTTTCGTATACCGTACTTTCGGTGAAGACACCGACTAAGTTTCGAATCATTCCGAGAGTCTTCATCAGGGTGAGTGATCGGTAGTACGGTACGTGAAAATTCCCGTTTCACAATATGAATGGCCTTCTTCTCTCTTCATGACATGCCCAAACCACGCTTACCTATCACCTTTCAACTTTTCCATCACTACTTTCAAACTTCTCCTAATATCACTCATTCCTTGTCTTGTCCATTCTTGTAACTCCCCACATCCATCTCAACATTCGTAACACAGCCTCGTTCGTTATTAGTTCGTTCGGATCAGGATGTTTTTACCTAACATCCTGATCCATAGAATATGAGAGATCTTATGATAGTTTTGTAAATTTTTCATTTGAGCTTGTATCCCACTAGTCTCTGCCCGTGGTCCACCTACATCTTATCTCTAAAGTTGATACAAGATTTACTAATTTAACTTCAGCCACTGGACTTCAAGCTACCACTAGCGTTCAGTTGTTGCTTTAGGATGTCTAGTCTTACTCAAAAGCAATTTCGCTCGACATAGGTGTATATAATTTGAAACTTACAAGAGTAATCACAAACTTATCCGAAGTTGTATAAGCTGGAAACAATTTCCTGAGTAACTATTGCTGAATCCTCTTTGAAAAGCCAGTCAGAATAGATTATCAAATAGGCTATTAACCTTGGATTCGTGGATTCTGTAACTGATAATTTGAAGTGTAGTAAATTGAATAACTTTCTAGCAGATGTCCCGATATTGGAAATGTTTTCAGTGGATTAGAACCTTTATCATTTACACACTTACATACCTCTATTTGATTTGTTGGTTGAGTTCATGAGCCTAGTTGGAAATCTATTTAACTTTTTTAAAACTTGAGGACTTAAGAACGTACAGTACTTAAGTCTTTTCTTATTTAAAAAATATTATCCTTTCTATACGTAACTACAAATGCAATCTTATAGCAACACTGGTTATAATCGTACATCAATCTTACTAATATTATAAACGCGAAAGTTTGTGAAGATGGATGTTTGTTACTCTTTCACGAAAAAAACTACTAAACGGATTTTTATGAAACTTTACAGTAATATAGCTTATACATCATAATAACACATAGGCTACTTTTTATCCGGGTACCACGTGGGCGAAGCTGTGGGCAGAAGCTAGTCCACAATAACAATGTCAATGGGTATAATCGTGTACCTCGATGACGCGGCGTGCGAGTAGCCGGCTGCGAAGCAAGAGTTTCGAAGGTTCGATTTCCAGCGAGGGACATATTAGGTTTATAATATGTTCTGCGTATTTGTTCCGGCTCTAGGTGTTATAGTACCACGGTACTCATAGTTCCTGATATACACGATACAGGGAATCCTAGTGTGGGGTCAGAACTACGTACGTGTCTATTGACTGCTTTATTTATTAAATTTTTTAAACCAAGTTTTTAGTAACTTTTTGAAACTATCATTATCAGAATATTTAAACAAAATTTTTACTTAATATTATAATCACCATCTTCTTGCCCTTGCCCCACATTTCGTGGAGTCGGCATTGCAATCAAAAACTTTAGGACAAAAATATTTCAAACAACATTTTAATAGTGGATTTAAAGAAACAAACAGTTTGTTTGAATTCAATTAACATTAAAACAATGTCACGAACTGAGATCTCGCGATGTCTGAATGATAATTCCGAACTCTGTGAGATTTTAACTAGGTAAGATTTTAAATAGAAAAGACAAAATAAATAGTATGCGATTGTCGCGGAGATTTCTAAATAAATGTTCAATATTTATCTGGTTGTGAAATAAAATGGGAGCAAAGTGGTGAAAAAAATCAGGTCACATGGGGTAAACTTTGATAACACATTTCTTAAACAGATATTTTTTAATTCTAGCCTCTTTACTATTTTTGAGTAAGAGCCAATATGTGGAAAAAGAATTAAACTTTTATTTTTCTTTTTAAATTTATTTCAGGCATTTGTAGATAATTTTTGTTAGTAAGAAGTACAATTAAAAACTTAAATGTTAGTCATTCACATAAAAATCAACTTAGTTGTCGCGGTTACACCAGAGTTTTATTCAACCCTTGTGCATATGCACCTTACTTACAAAAAAAAATGTTATACTTCAAGTAGGTATAGTGTCGTGGGCAGAGAACTGAAAGACATCAAAGTTCTTAATATTTCTTTAGTGATACAGAACGCAGTTTGAATAAGTCTGGATAAAAACAGCTATATGCGAAACATTGTAAGGACCGGTAGTCTATAAAATTCTTAAGTCGTGGTCACATCGACCGGATCCGACATGAGACAGTTTTGGTTTCGTGATTTCATTGCTATTAGGGTGGTCGAGCCGTTCCACATTTATTGGCGTAGATACGAGTGGATTTGTGGAAGCAATTTCCTTTATACATTTTGTTTTGTCCTTTTTCCTGCAGTTTGATGGTCCAGTTGAGTTGTGGCCCAACTTCCCTGGCTTCGATTTAGCAAAACTCCCTCCAATCAATACTATCGTACGGAGAAAGGGAAAATGTAATTATACAAACTGATCACGTTCTTGTATTGAACTGAAACTAATTTAAAGGTGAAGTTTTTAAGTAAAGATACCTTCCACTGTCTTTGATTTCAGGGATGGTGCTATGAATGTTAAGCATTGGGAAAAGCTTTGCAGGGTTCATTTATTTACTAACACCATTGAAGACAAGATCGACTTGTCTTTACTTTTTTATTCTGCTACTTATCCAACTCTTCATACATTTTTTTTACACAAGAGATCTTCGGTGAATTAGTCTGAACTGATATACCGTCTTCGTATCGATTTCCGGAAACTCCGGTTATCTGCTATTCAGTTTATGCAGGAACTTAAGATTGACCGGCAGAAGTTGCAGTATAAATTCAGTTCAAACGCCACCGGAAATATACCCACTTTGAATTTCAATTTCTAGTAAACGAGGAATTCTCGAAGCTCCAATAAATCAAAAGACGAAAACAAACTTTATCGTTCTGTAGCGATGTTAATTTTATAATCCAGTGTTTGATGCTTTTTTAAAGAATAAATATTACATACTTTCAACTGATGGCCCCTTTATAAAAACCAGAAAGCATTATTAACTCATTTTTTGGCGCTAAAAACGCCTTAATATGTTCAAAGCTTGGTAACGTTTTGTTCTAGTGTAGGTAGGCCCGTGTAAATAACGAGTTAGCTGAACACACACTTGTGACAACCTATGTGGCTCAGTGGGCGAAGGCCCGCCTGAGACACAGTAGGTTGCGGGTTCGATTAAAAAAAAAACAAATATTAACAGATGAATGTTTGTTTCATCTGTTAATATTTGTCTCATTATGTATGTCTATATAATATGTATGTATATATTTACAAAAAAGTATACACTAGTATGTCATGTAGTTCCCACAATACAAGCTCTGCTTAGTTTGGTGCTGTGTGAAAAAGGTCCAGCATTATTTATTTATTTATTTGTGTAGGTTGACAACTCAAAAAGGTTTCCTGTAAATGTTATGGGTAACTCTTGGAAAAGTACTCTAACCTATTTACCTAAATCACCCCTTGGTAAAGACTCACGTCACTCCTCTTCAACGTCACATGCTTTTCAGAGATCGCATCTATAGTGCCAAAGAAAGTGCGTACCCTTTTTAAAGCAAATAAACATGACATCGTCGTAGGCCTTTAAGGGGAGCCGGTGGCCGTCACGACCTCGCCTTTATTCGGCAAGTTTATGCCGATTCTTCCTTTACCCTCGCCTAGCTTGAGTCAGTGAATATCAGGTTTTCATGAAAATGAGCTTTATCTAGCCAGCTTTAGATTTTATAAAGGCTTGGACTAGACTAATTCCAATTTTTTAACAAGCGAGAGATGAGTTAAAATTTGTTTTTACGCACTGAGATGTTACCAACTATAAATAGTAGCCAAACTAATATTTTTCTCCCCTCTTACCTTTGCTATTTTCTCGTTTCAAAAACCATACTAGTGGTCTTTATCAAATACTCAGTAAAAGTATACGGTGCTCAAATAGTGAAAACAGTAGTCTAATAAAGACCTTTCATCGTTGCAATCTTACGAAAAGTCTTTGTCCAGCAGTTATATTTCTACCGTTTGAATGTGATGATGATCAACCTCTTCAATTGCAGTGGCATAGAGTTTTTGTGTGCGAGTGAAACTTGTTTGTCAGTTGACACTGTTATGTTTTCTTGTGCGAGATCGCCTACTTTTGTAGGAACTTGAGAATGTCGTTCGTTCGAGGCACGTTTGCCTTGCATTGACATTGAAACGCATTTCTTAGGGGTAAACAGCTTACGTTCCTCAATTCCCGGATAAATTTGTGAGGGTACAATGCCCCGTGTTTCAGGAACAATGACATGTTTTGTTGTAATTGGAACGAAAATCGATACCCTTTTACTTTGAAGGTAGGTACTGATTTTGCGTCGTTAAAAGATTCTTATCGGCTTTTTTTTACCTATATGAATGAATTTCATCGTTTTTGAAACAGCCACGGAATGGACGTGAATAAACGTACTTATAATTTCAATGAATAATATGCTTAGTGTTGTTAATTCAGCAAGGCTGGATGAGCATATTTCATAAAAATTTAAAACACGAACACAAATATCTGCAGAACTTGCAAACATTTGTCCCACAGTGGGAACCGAACTAAATACATAGATGGTTTCTTGCCTGGGGTACATTAAAAGGTGCTCGAACATTAGTCCACCAACCTACAGCGGCTCATTCGGCCGAGTATCTCAAGAGGCGTAAATATGGAAGTTTCGACAGAGCTTACGTATTCCAGCCATTTGGGGTTGAGTCTCTGACTCCGTGCATGGGAAACTGGGGCCCTTCGCGTTTTCAAATTTCTTTCAAGGCGATTTATGGAAGCAATACGCGACCAGAGAGCTGGATCTAATCTGGGCTAACGCATTAGCTTTGTCATTCACCGTGGCTATGCAGCCAGTTTTTTGGGAACGCTTCCATCAAATAGTGATCTGGAGTAGTTTACCCATCTATAGATCGTTTGCGACGGTCTTTTGATAGCTAGCTGTTTCATCAGTATTGTTTGTCTAAATGTATTAATAAATGTATCCACCTACCCCCTACATAAATACCTACAAGTCAATCAAATGTATTTATCTACAACCATACCGCCCCGAAACTTTATTCAATTTGTGTTTTTGCACACAAAACTTCATCTTCCCGTAGATTGTGTAAGGTACTTTTACAGTAGAAGCTTATTCACCAAAAATAACCTATCCCCGAATTTCATGTCTTTGACTTATAGTTGGGGTTGTACGGTGATTATTAATCAATCAGTCATAGGTAAGTCCAAATCCTACTACTATTATAAACGCGAAAGTTTGCGAGGATGGATGTTTATTACTCTTTCACGCAAAAACTACAGAACGGATTTTGATGAAACTTTACAGTAATATAGCTTATACATCAGAATAACACATAGACTACTTTTTATCCGGGTGCCACGCGGGCGAAGTCATGGGCAGAGGCTAGTATTATAGCAACCTTATGCCTAAGATTCGCATGCTTGGCAAGCAAATCATGGCAATGATACAGGTTGCAAGCTCATCGCTGCCTTTTGGAACTGATGGCACATGTTATAACATAAATTTCAGAAAACTCGGACAAGAAACTTTATCACTAAATAAAGCATGAAAGGTGCCATTTGAAGGAATCAATCAAAGTTAGGTACAATCGGCATGCGTGGGTCGGGCGAGCTAATCAAACTAATGGCCGTCGGGGGCTGTAACCACAGAATAAATAATTACTATGCTCAGAAGTCTCACTCCTATTAAATAAGTCTAATCTCTCTACTAAAGTCATAAAAAAATGTATGCCCCCTGCCATTTTCAAAATCACATGGAATCCTCTCCATTCAAATGTTGTCTGAAAGAGATCGCTTATAGGTGACAAGGTCGCCCTTGGTACTGTTAATTTTAATATGCAATTGTTTATGTTATTTTTCATTAAGGTGTACGATAAAGTATTTTCATAAAATTTTTCTTCATTCATTCATTGTTAGCACTAAAATTTACATTTATTTATCTGAGACACTCGCGAGCAATACAAGTTCGCAAATGTAAAGTGCTATAAAGTTAAGAACCTTTCATACGTGCTAGTAAGAAGTCGCGTGAGTGAGACAGCTGTTTTCTTATCGCACTCTCCCGTGTATCATTGAACAGGTTTTTAAAAATAATATTAATGTCTTCTTAACCATTTCTCATTTGAATCCTCCATCCAAGTAATATGAAGCTTCAATGTTGCTAAAGGTATTATTTCTCTTTCATATTTTTTTAAACTAGTATCCTAGAATTATTAAGTACCTAGCCGGCTGAGACGGAAGCGGTGCGGGTTCGATTCCCGCTGCGAGATAAATATTTGAATAATCTGTAGACCATAACATAGCGTGTTTATTAATAAAGGTAGAAAAACAAAGTCTATAGGTTTTTATTCAATGAAATCACAAAGATCATATAGAAACGTCAGTTTAGATTTTTTTTAAAGTGAGTTTACGTTGATTCCTCGCGCGCGACCAACCCTAGAAGAATTAGGTTAAAAAACTCTGCTTGGTTTTTGATGATCATTTATTTAGTACCTACACTAAATTCTAGGTTTATATAACCACATGAAGCCTTAAGCTTTAAAGAACTACATGAAACCTAAAAGCAGCGTAATAAAGTCTAATTTGCAAGCATGGTCGATTTAGAGTAACACAGAGCTTTGTTTCCGTAACAAATCAGAACAATAATACGGACGCCTGATTGATTACACTAACCGACAGACTCAATTCGATTCCGTTACGACTGATTGCTTCTTCATTACAGGTGCTTGGTACGGGACATGTAAATTGAGCTGGCTAAAGACTTCGACGCTGTACTTTACTACCCTGGTCTTAGCATAGAAGTTATCATAGTTTGGTATAATTTTAGGATATTATTACGACATACTTTGCTATTCTCCTGCTGATGTTTAGAGGAAAATAGTTAAGGACGTGGTATAGTCGTAATAATATCCTAAACAATATACCTTGGTCTTATATCGTGAAAATTCCCATTCAGTTTATTATATTATCATACTTTCTAAACCTATTGGTGGAGTCCAATTCGCTTATACTTATTGTTAATGCTAAGTGGGGGAATAACCAACTCTATGTACCAACCCAAGAACTATGGTATGGTGAAAACACTTACAGTTCCTTGTCTATACATTTTGGTTCTCCTTACTAATTTATTGAAATACTGACATAAGCGTACATACACGAGAGATGACTAGCAGATAAGATTTACAAAATGATTTCTTGTCTAGAGATCAAAACAATGTATGGTATCAGACTATAAAATTAAACTATAATTTGCCCATTATCTTCAAATACCTAAGTATATCCACATTACATATATGTAAGTTCAAAATATTTACGTAGAGAGTTCTTGGCGAATAAATGTTAGGAACTGACGAATATTGCTCGAACAAAATGGTGACTCATTTGACCCATTTATCATTCATACTATTTCTGAGTAGCTAACGTTTGATACATTTTCTTATTATTGCTGCCGATGACTAAATGACGAATCATGTTTGCAGGTATCAATTATTATTATTTTGACATTACTTTTAGCGTGTAGGTTTTAAGTAATTTGTAGGTATGTTTATATATATATATATAAAGTTCCTACACTATTATAATTATATTTTTTGTTAATAAATAAATGAAATACCACAACATGTAGACCCGGAACAAATAACTGCAGAACATGTAAGGGCCATTGCCCACGGCAACATTTTGTGTAAATACGTGATTCGTAAACGCGTGACTGCATCTACATGCAAATAAATCAATAAAATAAACAATCAACATAACATCCTAGGATTCCCTGTGTCATGGGAATAACTACGAGTACCGTGGAACCATAACATCCAGACACCAGACAGATCCACCCGGAACAAATAGCTGCAGAACATGCAAACATGAAATCGAATCCTATCGTCGCAGCTGGCTACTGCATCGATGCAAACGCGCTTCTGCATAATAGTGACACTATATAGATTCAGCGCTACTGTATTGATACAACAATGTATCAGGTGACTGAAGCGTGCGAAGGCTTTTTTGAGCCACTGCATGGCACAACGATGCTGCATCGCGACTGTATCGATGCATCGCGGCTAAATCAAATCTGTAGCGCGACTATATCAATGCTTCTTTTATTTGTAAATGATTCTGTACAAATTCATGGTTATGTGGCCCTGTCTGTGGCCATGCTGTGTGCTGTCTTTTGCCTTGTACCTGTATACACGGCCAAAAACAGCATCCCGACTGTAGCGTGGCCTATTTGCGGCTATCGCTGTGGGTGATGGCTCTTAACATTTTTCCCGCAACGGAAATTGAACCCACACATTTTTCGTCTCAGCAGGCTACTCGTCCGTCGCGCCACTGAGCTCATTCAAATTCTAATAATAGTGAAATATATAAACGAAAAAGAATTAAACGAGCTCAATTAATTCAATTATCAACAAACTAAAAACGTTTCGAAACACTAAAGATGAAAGTCTGGATTGTTCATTAAAACGTTTTGTTTCAGAAAACGCTACTCCCATAAAAAATTTAAAACAGCACCAAAAATTGATTAAATAACAAATCGATCCAAGTTATGCAAGCAGTTTAAATAACCTTTTCGCTATGTCCAACTATGTATAAGGCTTCACAACATGCTTGGTAGACAAAGCTCCCTTCTTCCTCAGTAAAACGTCGACCTAAGCAGCTATATCATTTTTAGCTCAGTGAACGGACGTCAAGCTGCCGTCACGTTAGCATCATAGACTCAGCCTGGCGTACTTTCATTCGGACGTTTATTAAGTAGGAAATACGAACTGCCCAGACAGGGTTGTTTAAGAAGTGTTATTTATCTTCAAATTAAGTGGTCGAGTGCTAAAATGATAGAAGCGTACATTTTAGTTTTTTTAGGATTCCGTAGTCAACAAGGAACCCTTATAGTTTCATTATGTCCGTCCTTCTATCTATCTGCCTTTCCGCGGCTTAGCTCAGAGACTCTTAGAGTACTAAAGGTCTCTGTAATTTGAAAGAAAACTGTAATTTGTTATGGGTTATATTAATCACGCCGACAAAAGGTAAAATAAAAATAATGCGATATATTATGATTGCAAATTTTTGTTGGAGTCACCCACCCCCTGCCTGCTTAACTGTTGATTTTGGATATTATATAAGTAAAATCACGACAGTAGTATATAATTATAACGAAGTTAACAGGCAAACTATCACAATTAAGTTGGCCTTACAAGTTTACGAGTAATAAGTAAAAAGGAAAATTTCGTTCAAATTCCATTGAAATTATTGGCATTAAAATTACTAAGATGAAGTTGTTAGTTGTGTAAAACAGGGAGTTATTATAAGTTTATGGGCAACTACGGAACCCTACACGCACTTGGCCGGTAAACTATATGTTTATTTAATGTGCGCCTTGTGTTACATATTAATTTCTTTCTGTTTTAAGCGTACCTAATTATTAACATATAATGATAGTCTACAAAAAGAAACATATAAACGAAACAAACACGGTAACGACTATAATCCCCATAATCGACATCCACAGATCCATACTCAGTACACAGATCTTTGTACAAAGTAAGGAGCCATCAGAGGTACGTCCAAACAATATATTATTGGCATTTAAAGTACATATTATTTTTAGTCTAGCACTATAGCACTTAGATGAGCTTATCAAATGCTATCTAGTATGTAGCATTAGTCAGAAAATATGAGAAAACTTTGGAATCCGTTCATAACTTGTCGCAACACGTTTTGGGCAGTTTCATATACCTTGCAAATCGTTCCTAATTTGAACGACTGTCGTAAAACATTCTACTCACGGGCTCAAAAACAATTCACAAACGAAACGAGCAAAAAATTTCTTTGAAACAATATTCATAGAACAAGCACTAACTGCAACACAGTTTTCAGTTTTAAAAAGCCAAATTTCTACAGAAAGTTCGTGCGAAGTTGCAAAACCGATAAGTGGTTGCACAATTTTATTTGTGCCAAAACGGTAAAAACTGACACTTAATATTCACCTGTCGAGCTGAAATAATACCACGGGCTTTCCATAGAGCACTCTGTTACGTGCATTCGACCTCGACTGGCCAGACTTTAGCGGATACAACACAAAGGCACTTATTTTTTGCCGGCCTAACATAAAATCCAAATCAATGGTTAGGTCGACTCACTTTTGTTATTGCTCCTATTATACCGTGGACGATGTTCGCTGTGCTGGCTCTAGCTTTTCGGTCACTCGCTCCTGCCCGCTTGCCAATCTCGTGGTTTTCGCATAAAAAAATCATAGGGATCCGATTGTTTATGCTCCGCTTAGGTGTAGGTACTATTTTACACTTTTAATCGACTTCAAAAAGAGAGCATCTTTGCTTTTTATGTGTATTGTGTGTATGATTATTACACCAATTACTTTGTATTTTCCTTTTTGAATATTTTTAGGTTCTTGACAGTGTAGAAAAACATTCCCCTAAAAATATACTAAATCGGACTAGAAATCTAAAATAACTTAATAATTTTCTACATCAACATTGCTCGGAAAACCTAATATTGAAAGCAGTTTTTAATTCAAAAAATATTAACCATCAATTTCCACCAGAACCACCAGATTAATATTTATCAGTCTCGGGACAATATAGCCGACACAATATAGACATAATAGATAAGCACTAGAGGCTACAAGTTTGAGCAAAGACGTCTTGTAAGTAATATTTCCTTTATCATAGCCAAGGAAGGTATCTTTACGTCATCGTCTGCCGTGCATCTTACGCCATAGCTTCTGTAAAATAAACTGAGAGCAGCTGCTTATTGTATCGTTGACAGCAAAGCCGAGGTACGCTATTGTCGGGCTCCTTCGAAGAAATAAATAATAGCGACTTACTTGATCCAGCGAAGCCACAATGCGTCGTCATTATTTCGTGCTTATGGAGCCAGAGGCCTTCTGTACACTCCATTTCCACAGTTGGTGCGACTCCTTTACATCAAAACAATTGAGCTCCTTGGTTTAAGCCATGCTTTATTCTGAATGTTTTCATAAAATCATATTGGGTTCGTAAATTGTTAAAATTACTATCGTATACTCCTCTATTCTCAGTTAACTAGTTTCACAGTTTAGTAACGTATCAAACGCAAAAAGGAAAAACAATAAAATCGAGTTACCGAGCTCTCAGCCACGACAGTAACTATTTTGTATAAAAATAAAATCACTGTTATACTATCAGACCTTTGTCCGCTTGTTCTTGCAAAATTATTTTCAAAAATAGAGAATTTCTGTTTAATTTGCAGATTTCAGTTCCGTCTGGCTTCGAATCAATTGGTTAGTATTAGTGTGAGTACTCTTCGGCGTTTGATTTAAGGTACCTACTTGCAGAGTTAATGAAGCTTGCCGAGAATACCCATGTCAAACTGTCAGACACATCATATTTTTTATTTTTTATTTTTTAGTAGCCGCCACTTCGATTCGTGATGCATCATCAAACGAGGCAAATAATTGGAAGACTTAAAATCAAAAAGTATTTGAAAATAGCTACCATCCGCGTCATCCAGTCATTTCGCGTGAAGGAAACAATGGACAATGGACAAAAAAATAGGGTGTAAACATAATACTACACTAATTTGTGTGTTACCTACAGGGAAACGAAGTGTATATTGTGATACGACGATGTCGCAGTGGATTAGCGTCAGGTCAGAGCCACCACTGTAAGGCTCAGGTTTCGGAGAAGTGTTTCGCCTGACGCTCTCGGATACCTGACGAGACTCCTGATGGTGTTTTAATGGTGTCAAGTATCAAGATTCTTTAAAAATAATGTGTGTTCTCATAATTTTGTGCTCATAGATTTTTGCGTGCTGAGAATACGCTTTCCAGCACGCACTTGTTTGGCTTCTCTTAATATCAGTTATTTACCTGTACATTTTGTGGTTTTAATGAATCGTATGGATAAATAAATGTTTGCATCAGCTATGGGCGCGGCAATATATTTCAGCGATTTCAGACAACAAGTTAATATTATTGTTACAAATAAAATTAACGGTTGTTTTGTGAGTAAACAAAATACGTGATTAAAGAATTACGTAAAAATTAAACTTATCAGGAGCAATTAAGAATTAACAAGTTCATGATAACATAATTATACGCCGAAGATACAAAGGTTTTGCATTTTTAATGACAGATGTCTTCATTGTACGGAACGAGCCATACAAAAAGAAATAGCAGGGGTAGCAAAAAACATCCAAAATTTAGCAGCACACGTTACTTGCACCGTACCTGCTACTTTGTGACATCTTGACGTAGGGCTGGTACTTGTTTACACTGAATCTTTTATAAGCCTTCGTTGTGGACTAGATAATCTCTTCTATTTATATTTGTGGTAAAAATGTTTACTGTTCCCTATAATTTGGTCATTATAAACAAAGACTACCATTTTTTATCACCTTCGTCTAATGTACGCCGAATTGTAGATTTATAATCTAGAATAAAATTTGGCTTTATATCAGCTATCTACCGATTATTGTGTCTTGACCCACTTTATTAACATCATAATCGTTTTCTAGTAATCAGGTGATAACCCTAAAAAGCTTCATCTGCCACTTGAACGATCGAAAGGTACGACGGCGGCGCGCCGGTATCAGGAAGGAATGTACAGCGTGACTTGAACAGTTCCTGTCCCATTCCCTCACAACCGGCTTTACCCAAGCTAAATTTGTATTCCGTCTCATTCGTACACACCAACATTTTCAATACTTACCTGCGTAAAATGATATACATCTGTTGAGGTATGGCTTCTCTTTCCCGTTCGCCTCCGCAGATGGATTGTTGATATTCGCCTCTCACTCTGGCGTTTCACGAACAAGGGGTAGACGGTGTTATTGCGTTTGTGTTGGTGTTCGTTTATTTAGTGAACTTGGAAGCTTGCTTCGTGTTTGTGCATAGGGTGTTAGGTACGATTGTGTGCGTGAGTTGTACAGGCGCGACATAGCTTTGCCGTCTCCATGACTTAAAAGTTTTGAACAGAATGAGTCCAGCGAGGTAGTTCTGCGCCGGCCGGCATGCCTGACGCTCGCGTGTGTACAGATCGTGTCTAACTTATTCGTAAATCTTCGCATACTAAAACTTGTGCTTTTGGAACATTTTTTACTGAAAATTTGGATTTTGTATGTGGATTCTTGGTAACTTACTAATGAAAAGTGATTCTATCTGAATTGAAAGCTAGTGTTGTTTATTTTTTGTGAAACTGCAACGTGTTTGGTTCAACGGACTACGGAGGAGGTTGATCGTGGTATTCTGTGTAGGCTAGTGTGCATGAAATAACTCCGGCCTATCTCTCACAAGAAATATAATATTGAAGATGAAATATAAAATACAACGTATAAGTTATCTAAAACAAAATAGAAAACGAATAATACAATTCGACTATCTCTACACAAATTATTCAATTGATTCAATTTGTTTTTATACACCCACCTATTAAACGGAACCAAAGAGTTACCTAGAAGGCGATTTTTACCCACTAAAACCTAGATACCTATCTACAAAACTAAGAGAGATTTAGGGTGTACAGATAAACGGATATTTATAACTTAATTGAAAAGGTATTTTTTTGAAATTTGGACTCTGGACCATAAAAACAAGTTTAAACTGAAATGTGAGTAATTAAAATAATTGAATGTATTTTCATTGTATTTATTTA
This sequence comes from Perizoma flavofasciatum, assembly GCA_958496245.1. Taxonomy (NCBI): domain Eukaryota; kingdom Metazoa; phylum Arthropoda; class Insecta; order Lepidoptera; family Geometridae; genus Perizoma; species Perizoma flavofasciatum. The sequence continues at coordinate 7,025,183 of OY292433.1, forward strand.
AAAACAATGACTATTCAATCAATAATTAAGTTTATTTATAATTGGCATCTCAAAAATTATCAACTCAGGCGGGTTCGTACCCGGTGCCTCCCATTGATACAAGGTAGGTAGCTACTCCCATTTGTCAACTAACTTCAAAAAAGAAAGAGTTTTTAAATCGTCTGGGTAATTTTTTGTGTGTATCGCTATATTTTCGCCATTATGAACCTATTTTAATATTCATTTTTTTAATCGGTAGGGTTTCATATTAATCCATATAAATAAAAAAAATATTGTACTTTTCATCAACTTCCGTTATTTGAGGGAGGTTTTAGTTTTTTTTGCTGAAAAAAATATACCTACTTGTATTGAGTTATACTGGTCATCGTGCCAGTTAGCGAAGATCAGTTATTGATCATAGACAAGATAAAGTCCCATAACAAAAGATTTTAAGGAAATCAATTGCCCAATTAACCCTAAAAATGAATTTGTGCCTCAAAGCGCCATTAGTCTTGCTGACGAGTTCAACAACCTAAGAATATAAATAGACGAAATACAGACACTTTACAAACAGAAATATCGGTAAATGTCTCCCTTCATCAGCTTTAGAAGATTTTTCTTTGATTTAAAATAATGTTTTATTAAATATTAATGAGGCCGTGAACCTGATATACCTATCATTTGAGATAATTTTGTGAGCATGTACAAATATTTGTTTTTACAAGCGTCTGCCCATGTCTTATTTTAGGTCACGAGCTATACCGAGGTAGGTACCTAGATTATTAGCAAAACACATCTAAATATACTAGGTAATTAACATTGCAGCAAGTTGATAGCAATAAGATTTCCATGCTTTGCTAAATCTAAATTAATCGCAATTTTCTATTAAACTTTGTATCTACAAGATATTTATTGTTGCTAAGCAATTTCCATTATTAGATTTGGCAAGCTTCGTAGAGTTATTTTTGACAGTAATTTTGACTGAGGTTTATAGATACTAAATGTCAGTAGGTAGGTACTCCAACCAGTCTTTATAACAGTTAACCACACATCAAATACGCTTGGACACCATAAAAGAGGTCAATAGCATTACGACCGTCCCAAGTCCGTAAAAATCTCATTCCGTAATACACAAAACTTTCGCCCAGCAGATATCAGTGGTCATAAAGTCCCCTAACATCCCAAGAAAAGAATTACTATCATTGCCACGATGTTGTTCCTCCTTGTCCTTAACAATTGATATCTCTATTTGTATCAATAATACGTTTACGTGCATTTTGTACGTGTTTGGAATCCTGTGTGGAACCACCCAGTTCAGGGCGAGCCATAGCTACCGATCGTCATAATATTTTCTGTAACCGACAATCCCGATTTTAGGACTAAATACTTTCTATGACTTTTATTCATACGTTTATAAGCAACGATTGTTTTTTTACAATGTTATCATCTATTATTAAGACATCAGCTACTATAATAAAGATGGTATATAGCAAAAAGAGATAATAAATAAAGCGATCAATACATCAATATGATTGTATAGATAACTGACAACCTCTGTGACGCAGTGGGCGAAGGTCCGCCTGAGACGCAGAAGATTGCGGGTTCGATTCCCGCTGCGGGACAAATGTTTTTATGATCTGCATTCATTTGTCTCGGGTCTGGGTGTTTTCTACGTATAATATGTATGTATTTACAAAAAAAAATGTATATAAGTAGTATATCAGTCATGTAGTTCCCATAACACAAGCTCTGCTTACTTTGGAGCTAGATGGTGCTGTGTGAATATGTCCAGCATAATTTATTTATTTATTATTTATAACTGATAGTTCAAAAATATATGTTGCTGCATCCTACTAGTATACTCGTACCTAAATGTAGATGTAATGTGACATAAATTACTGACTAAAACATCACAAAAACATATTTTTAAGAAAATAAGGTAAAAACAAGATTTTTTAAACATAAAACGGACTGACATAGTCTTCTTACCAGGTATTCAAAGTTATTCAAAGATTTAATAATCTAATCTATCAATTAATTAATCAAAAGCAAATTCTACTAACAATTTGCGTTCTACTGAGTCGATGTTTATGCATCCCTTTGAATCCTCTGCGAACATTTCTTGAGGTTGCGGTCGGGAGATTCAATAGCTGCCGTTAGTACCATTTAATTGATTTTGTACTACAGAAACTAATTAGACTTGAGGTTTATTGTAACCTAACGGTATTAATAAGTTATCGCATTGGCCCTCACATAGTCTTGCCTCACTTATCTGTCTTGTTTTATTCAATAATAGTTGAATCAACGAAAGCATTTAGTTTCACTAGGGATAACTTAACAAGGAAATTACTTAGTTACTTTTATGTATGTTGTCTTAAATATTTCACTGTTCCACATTTCAGAAATATAAATATTTTTATGGGACTAGCAGCTATTATAACCTCTGTAATAAATAAACGCTGAAACAGCACGTTATGTAGATGTTCGAATCCTACTTATTTGTATTTGGGATTCTCTAACTATCGGGCCACCGATATTTATTCAGTTCCCTTCGTAAGGAGCTTACAATTCGCTGCTGTTACAGTATTGTATTAATAATTCAAACCGAATTTCATGGGTCCTATCGTATCTCTTCTGGGCAGCCAATTTGTTCTTATGGATTACTTACCTCTTCAATTAAGTAACTTCTGATTATGCGACTTATTATTGAATAAATCTATGATTCAATTTTAAGTAGACATGAAAGTGCATCAGTGATAAAAATAGTCTGAACAAGTTCTTACTTACGTACTTTTTGTAAAAACATCAGGGATTTAGCAGCTCCTGTCCAGGGATCTATTTTAAAGGGTCTAACAGGAGATACTCACAATTATGGGTAAATATTTTTTCCACGAACTGGAATTAACAAGCAAGCTTGTTGGGGTTCAAGATAGAGGTATTCTATTTACCCCTTCGACTGGTTAGTAGATGTATATTCTGACACCCCATATAAACAGTTGGTTTGCGAGCAAGGACAATCCAACCTAAGCTTAAAACCATGATTCTATGAATTCTTCATGTTGATAAAATACTGCCTTCATAATCATTACACGTGTCAACGTCTCATGAAATAAATAAGAAATTAAAAGAATTCCTAAGATTATGAGATCCGTATCAGTTTTAATTAAAGGGCAAGCAAATGTTAATTTACTCAAGATGTGTCGGCAGATATTTTTACGCGGCTTAATGATGTGACATGGATACGGGTTGAAGAGGAAACATCGAGTATTATGTTTCGGAGCTCATGGTCTTTATCGAGGCAAAATTTCATTATAATCGTACCCCTATTCCACCTACGTACCATTCAATCGGAACACCTTCGCACAATTGGAAGGGCTGCCTCAATGGGTTGTCGGATGAAATTTCTTAACATTCTTCGCTTATAATGAGTCGAGCCTGTCATGCAATAGGCAGCGGTAACGGTGTAATTGTATTGCGAAACGAGATCGGAAGATATTAAGGAAGATTAAAATTCGCTTAATGAACCCGTAACCCGGTATGATAAAATTACAAATTATAATATTTCGAAAAGTCTCATTATTGAGGCAACGTGGATGAATTATACAATTAAAAGAGTGTGTTTCAATAATTTGTAGAATCAGGAATTTTATATAAATCAAGCTTAAATCTGATTATAAATTAATATATGTACATAGGTAAGTGTATAGCAAGGCAATGGAGTAACTTAAAGTTAACAATGATAATATCGTATAAGCGTCAATGGTACCGTAGTGAATCATGTGAATCATCGGACGATAATGAAGACATCATTATAGAACCGGTTTGGATGAGAGTGACTGAATCCAAATAACCGTCTTGTGAGCTTTTTATCATAATCTCATTCACGTGAACAAAAACTTGAAACCAAATGGCGAAAACAGACTCCTTATAGTTTCGTCATATCCGTCTGTCTATCTGTCTGTCCGTGTCACACCTAACCTAATCTAGCTTTCAATAATTAGTAGCACATACTAAGGTATTATCGATCTAACTGCCGTGCTCAAAGCACACCAAAGAGAAGCAGATATTTATGACACTAAAATTCCTTATCATTTATCAAAATGAATCGAAAAACACGTTGATCCCAAAGGATTTAGTCAAAATAAGAAGATCTTTAAAAGTAGATACTGTTTGAAAATATAGAGGGGATATTAAATATGCACTGCAAAGATTATCCCGTCAATTGCCAACCTCTCCCATGCGTTTAACCAAATCATTAATCATGGAAAACGAAAATTTGATCTCTCCCTTAAAATAAAATATATTTTTAACGGATATTGTGGCTAGATTAAACATGATGAATAAAATATATTAAAATCAATATTTCCTCAACATTTATTTTAAATGATAATGAACCTCAGATTTTTACCAACATCACCCCTTTCACTTCCCTTTTTTGAAGGGCTTAGGGCTTATCTATTTAATTCATCTCTGGACTCTTTCAAAGGGCGATCCCTGACCGTATTCAGTGAAAGATATCGGTCACATGACGGAGCCCTAACCAAGATTGGAGTTAAATTTAGTAGAAGACATTTATTTGCTTATTCACTGATATCCAGGTCAATCATGAACGGTGGCTGAGCCCAACAAGCTGATAAGGTTTAAATGGATTAGTTTGAATATCGGATACCATAATATGAAATATTATTTAACGGTATAAAGGGTAGGATAGTAGCAACCATATTAGTGCCCCCGCATGCGGTTTCCATTAGGTCCATGAGGTTTGCTTATTGCCATCGGGTCGCGTAATGGTCTCCACTGCCATTAAGCGGACCCCACAACATGGTACTTTTTAATGTAAAGTCAACAAGGAAAATTGACGTTTTTATTGTCAAATAGGCGTAAGCGCTGCTTTTTATCAACATATATGTTTTATTGGCTTTATTATACCACCATTCGGAGCAACAATGACTTGTGACATTTGTTACTAAATTACCTTTGTTATCTTTATGACCTTTTATGTTTTTGTCATCAATCATGCCACATTAAATTTACACGCGTGCAATACATAAAATTCAGCATTGATAACGGGTTGAATCAGGTAACCAAATTACAGGAATTTTCAACTAACGTCTTAAAATAAAGACCTCGTTATCTACCACATTTATTGTGTAACTACATGATTAAAATGTTTGCAGCTAGACTATTGTTTATTTTGTAATGTACGGTAGGTTAATGGCAAGGTTTGTGCGTTTTACTCTCTAAGCCAAGCCGTCGCGTCGCAGGCTACAAACGGCCCGTAAATTTAGGCCTACAGCTAGACTAATCCACTGGGCGCGTACAAAACTTTACTTTTACGACAGTCTAAAAACTTTTTTATATTTGTTTTAACATGTTTTCTATGTTTCGGTGAGGATAAAAAAATATGCCAGAGTTATTTTGTGTGAGAAAACTTTGTACTGTAACCATAAGTACGTATATCTTTTGCAGGCAAGAAAAATGTTTTTGGAAGACGTTTGAACTTTTTTGGTACTGAGAGCCAGTGAAGTGATTTGAAAACTATGTATCGGTCAAGTGTACGGACTATGGGAGGTTTGGCTGTCGTTGTGCGGTGGTTAGTGTTTCTGCTCGTTGGCGTGGGTTGGCAGGTTCAATCCCAGACTGTGCAACAGACCTCTGAAGTGGATAGTTCTTATAATTTCTATTACGAACAGCCCTGTTGTACGGGAACGGTGACCAAGAGAAAGTATCATGTGCGGCACCGGGGAGGTAAGTTTACAAATTTGATATTTTTATGTTATTATTCCTTGGTTATCATTATTTTTGGGAAAAGGTATTGTATTGGAAAATTTAAACATCTCGCTGTGATACAGTTAAGTACATTAATTCTAAAAGTTTAAGAACTATACATGAACTTACAAGTAAACGCTTAAATGTCTACTTACCTTGTTCTAAATATACGAATGGTACACAAGAAACACTTAAAACCTAGAATAAGGTACAAATTGTGACTTACCCCACACAATAAAATGCAAAAGAAAATACCTACCTACTCATAACACTAATACATTCAAAGCTGAGACACCTTTGAGGGTAGGTACATGATGTCACACGAGACGGATATATCAATGGCAATGCATGTAAGTGAGACAGAAGATTCTTTTGTTTCATTGCCCTCCCAGAAATGAAGCCGAGAGTGAAGACTTTAACACAGTTGTAGTCAATCTCGTGTATTGTATTATTGGGTAATAGGGTGTGCCTTTTTTCATGTAACTACCTTATGTAAGTAGTACAAAACAATGGCTGCACAGGTACATATGTATTTTATCTTTAAATAATTTATGCGTTATTAAAAAAATCCATTTTGCAAATAATAATAATTCCAGATAATTAATTGATAACAGATAATCTATACAAAGTCTGCTGTTTTTCTCAATGATTAAACACTGGTTATAGCTGATATATTATTTCCAAATTGTATGTTTCTATCAAACAATAGGGTACCTATTCATTCTGAATTTCTAGGGGAATCTATTAAACCGACTTTTGGATGCATTTTTATACATCTTATATGCTGCCCCCGATCCATAATAAGTGCCTGAATTTGTAACTTTGTATTTCTTTTTTGTTGATTTTATGCTTCTTTATCTTATGTGTATCACTAAAAAACAGGCCAACTTCATCTAAGTAATTTTTAATGGAATTTGTACGAAATGTTTCTTTTTACTTCTCCTAGTACATTTTAAAAGTTGTTTGACTAACTCGTTGTAAGGGCTACTTAGCTGTATAGTTTTTCATAATATTCGTTATAATATGCTCCTGCCATGATTTTTTTCACATATCCAAAATCAACCGTGTAGCTGGCAGGACACACACACACTTGACTCAAACAAAAATTTACACTTTAATAAGCTTTAAAGTGCATATTTCGCAAACGGATCCCTGAATTGAAAAATGGTTTTCATACAAACGCAACATTTTTAACGGCCTATCCAACGACACCCCACAACGTGGTTTAGATGAGAAAATTCATCTGCACTTTACGTAAAGGGGAGGTACCTAAAAAATGTTGTCAAGATTTTTATTTTACCACTTATTCGGCGCGATTAATATGTATACACATGCCATGTTGACTGCGGAACCCTAAAAACGGCCCTAAAAATGCCTCTAGAGGCATTTGTATATTGTGAATTTGTAAAAGCAATAGATACGAGATATAACTATGAATTATTTTTATGTTTAATTTTTTTACGCTGTTTCATTTTTTTACCCGTGACGCAAGAAGCTAGCTAGCTGTGGGTAGTTCGTTTGTTTTTTAGTGTCTTTGTCTGTTTTATCTCTGAAACAGATGAGACAAAATTGATATGCGGTTGACGGGGTGATTTTTGACCATTTTATCTGACTTCAAAAAAGGTTTTAGGATAGGTTTCATCGCCACACGTCAATTAACGCTGTAAAGACTTAAATTACCTACTTAAAGTAAAAATTTACTTGTGGCAAGACATATGCCACAAATTTCTTTTAAATATATTTTTTATTCATATGAAAAAAATATATTTAAAAGAAATTCTTGTAAAGAATTTTATTTAAATATGCCTTCGTAGCTAATTATTATATTTAATATATTTACCAAAAACGGCTATTCATTATTTCACTAAACAGCTATTCGGGGTTGTTCCATAGCGTAAATGGGTTTACGTATACAAAGGCAACTTTCCTGAAATGGTTTATTCTAAAGAGTGCCAAAAATTCAGTTCAGTTTATTTTTCTATAATTTTTTTCAACATTACAATGCGCTTTTACTATTGAATTTGGGCGATGCAATGATCTGATTAAAATTTTAAAATCGATTATTTTTTCATTTCGGTGTGATTATTATGATGATTCGGATTTTTTTTTTATATTTAGCACTGACCTTCTATTGAGGTCGCTTATCATAACTTTTATCTATCCTTCTACTTTTTCTGCTTAATTTACTGTTTTCTACCAGACTAGTTCTTATTCTAATATCACTTTTGCTGACTGACTCAGAATTTACAGAACACTTGGGAATAGGCCACCGAAACATCGCCTCCTAATGACAGGCTTCGCTAGCAACGTTTGTCCATTCCCTACTACACCAAAGAATCATCCAAACTTATTCATCCCTTCCCAACCCTGCCCATCGTTGAAGGCTTTAACCCTTGTAATTAGCAGCGGTAGTAATTCTGCTGGTCTATTTTATGTGAGGGTCATGAAAATTGTAGCTAAAGTTGGCCAGCAAATTTAACAAACTTTTTCCTTTACTTTCAATCGTATCTATAATTTAATTTGGAACAAAGAACCTCATTATGCAACACATTATTGCAAATTGTGAAAAACTCAATAAATATGCGTTCAAGAGGTATGCCAACGATGTGTGCAGCTGACGCCAAATATGGCACATTATGATGTCCCTAATCTACTTCACGCTTGGATGGACGGGACACCGCCGCTGTCGATAACAATAACCGACTTAATACGCCCGATAATCGGTTTTGCTATTCGAAAACATCCGTGATTGACACTTCTGATGACGTTTGAGCTGAACTGAACGCCCCTGAGCCAAACTCCCAATCGTTTTCTATTACTGACGAGGAGGGGTTCCAATTTTTACATTTACAAATATAAACAGAGCAGATTTACAAACTCAAGTTTGCCCAAACTCACTTCAATTTCTGCAACTTTAAATTGTCCGTCCGAGTGTACGATGAACCAAAAATATGAAACACAAATAACGTGGATTCGTGAAATATTTTAACCAAAGGAGTGCAACTTAAATGCCTATGGACTGAAATACTCAAATCGATCTAAAAGAAGGTTGGATGAGTCTGAGAGGCAAATGTCCGTGCTAGTGGCGAGTAACAAAACAATACTCAGGCCGAGTTGAAAGAAAGAGCCCACTCAGCCAGTAAAAAAAGGTAAAAAGGAACATAATAAGTCCTAGAGGCGGCCACGTCCGTTCGGAGGAGACGCCGAGGCAAATGAGGCCGCGTTGACCGTTGGCTCAGTGACCACAACTCAGAAATTGGTATTTTTAATAATAACATTTTGAAAATTGGTTTGTTGCCATGATCATGAATCTATAAAAGATTTAGAATAACAATGTCAACTTTATAAGTACTATAGATACATATATATTATGAATTTACGATACTATAAATATCATTAATATCTATAAATAAATTTATTTTTTCTCATATTATTTATTTGTGCTGACGGATTCAGTTATGTTACACTATATTATTCTCCAAAATACATTACTATTTCTGATATTTTAAGTGTGCCGCACACTTTGCACAAAATTTAGTCACGTAGGGTGTCCCATGTCGCTTCTCAAACCATCGCGATTGTCCGTTGTATTCTCAGGAGACAAAGGGTTGAGGATACTGGGAGTATGCTTAGCTTACCTTCGTCAAACCGCCCTTTGGAATCAAACGTTCAGGTATTTCGAATACATCGGTGGCTACCTTGTTTTATCTCGTTGCCGGGTGGGCCCGGATGCGTAATTTCGCTTGCACGTTCAGTATGTGACAGTGTCGCTGGCCGCCCCAAATAGCGCCATTAACGCACGGTTTTGAAATGGGATTATATCTCTGAAACTACATATGTCAACTTTAATATTCTCCATTAACACAAAGGTTAGCTGGAAGAGAATGCTTTCTAGCATTAAGTTCGCCTATGTACAGTACTTTATAGTTGTGCAATAATTTTTTTTCTATCTATCTATCTAATATTATATGTGTATTTTAAATCGTAAGAAAATACTGTAGATTAAAAGTGTTAGGTTTAGTTCTGTACTGCTTTGTTTGATTTCAGTTTGTGTTTGCGCTTTAAAACCGTGCGTTCTTGGTGTTTAAATGGACACTGTTTTGGCAGCATTTTATGTTCTACAGAAAATTCGTGCGCGTTTAAGAATATATTATCGCACACTGAACACGCAAACGGAATGACGCGGCCCGGATAGGTTACAATGTGATGTATCGAAGTTGTATCCTTCCTCTACCTCATTTTATTTTTTCTTCAAACCTTGATTTTATGTTTGTTTGAGAACTTGGTAAGTCTTGGGAAAAGGGTAAAGGGACAGCAGCTGGTTGACAAAAGTCCGGGTACTAATAAGATTGTTTTGCACGTGGTTTTTACAAATGCTTTGTGTATTTTTAAACCGGTATATAGTATAGTTTGTTAAAAAAAGGCCCTCGAAGATATTTGGTACTGATATAGCATCATTATCATCATTTAAGTCCAGAATCACCTACTGTTGAGTATAAACTCCGTTAGTTTCTGCCAGCTTCCTTATTACTGTGCGTCTCCCGTCCAGGTGTCCTGCGACTGTACTCATTATAGAGGTAAACAAATGTATAGATTTTAATACAAAATAGCTATGCCATGGCCGCCTTTGGCCACCGGCCCACCGCATCACATCGCCTACCCGTGCTATTACTTCGGGTTTGCCTTCCTCAAGAATTGGGCTATCAAATACAAAAAAAAAACAAATTGACTGGTAGTCGGATCAACTCTTCCGATTTATATGATATAACTATAGAGTATAGTTAAATAGTTGTTGTTTTTTCAAATAGTTAATTGTAACGCTCAAAGGTGGAGCAGTATGTGACAAGTCAGCTTTGTTCGTATTCTTTCTATCATTCTGGCTGTTCTATTTTTCAGTATTCAAAAGTCGAAGTAATTATTAACTTTGTTTGAACTAGCAGTAGCAGTAATGTGAACGTTATCATTTAACGAGCCAACTGTTAATATGATTTTTGTCACCAACTTTTATATATAATTGGGGTGTTGTGATACTCGTAGTTCCTGATACCCAAAACACAGGGAATCCTAAGGCGGGATATTCTTTAGGATTCCCTGTTTAGGTGTCTCTAAAAAATAAAAATATATTGATTCACAACAGCGGCGCCGGAAGTACTTCGCGGAAAGTAATGGAATGTTATTGACATTATAATTTATTTTTGCCTCGGCATGCGACCGAGCCAATATTTGATATAAAAAGAATTTATAATTGAGTTTTTTGCTTTGGAATATTTTAATTATTAATGCGTAATGTAGTTAAGTAATTAATTTAGGCTACGGTTTGCTGTGCCGGTTTTGTACTCGTTATTTTACTTGGTATTTTGGGAATAATCGTCGATGAAATGACCGAGATAAGAAACGCTCGAAAACAAAACAAATTTTTTAAAAATTTGCTCAATTTTTAACTATGTTAATTCATCTTTAATGAAATTAAAAAAAATGATAATGAAATTCAAAAGTTTTAACATAAAAATATTTTATAAAACTCGATGGTTTTTTTTCACACAAATGGACATAGTTGAATTCAGATAAAAACGATACTCTAAATTAGTCTAGATGTGCTAAAACAAGTCTCGAGACAAACTTTAAATTAGTAAGTAATTTACTTTCGTATCTTCTCTGTGTATATATAAAATATGCTTATAATGTTGTTAATTAAGATAAGCACCCATGTTTGAGCTTTTATATTAATAAAAAAGTCTTTAACTTCATTTTATATATGTATATTCTAGGTATTCATAACGACTTTTTCATATTTTTTCATTACTATGTATTTGATGCTAAACATAAACACTATAGGTAAATATTTATTAATGAATAAACACCCAACGATAATTCTAATTGAATACCTACTTAGGTACCTATTTTTATTTAGATTCATACCGATCGGTGTTTGTAGTTTTTTTAAATATATTTTAATATAATTTGTTTATCAATTCAACCATATTTGGATTGAACTAACAGTCCATCAAATAAATGTTCGTTTTATGTTATATCTGTGTATTAAAACGAGATGAAATAAAACTAATTAGTATGAAAGTTGGGTGTTGGTATTGTTATACGTTCCGACAATAATTACGGTATGATACCCGCCGGCGTCGATAACTTCAATTTATCCCAAATTGTATTGACTACTTAATTAATAAAATTATTTAAATTTTATACCGTTAAACATTAAGGGGAACGACAGCTTGTCATTTCAACTTTGAGTAGTATATTATAATTGGAATTATCGTGGTTTGGTATCAGTTCTCGTCTCAGGACTGTCGAGCGCGGTCGCGGTGGGTGCTCTCGAAGAAGGACCTCAGAACGGTCAACGACGTCAGCAATCATAGAACAGTAAAGTACGTATCGTAATAATATTATGAAAATGAATAGTTTATTAAAAGTTTTATACATAACTCGCTACTGCCCTGTGTGTAACCCGGATAAAAAGTAGCCGATGAAAAGTAGCTCGGCAGCATTCGTAAAAAAACCGCATTTGCTCGATTTTTTTTTCGTCGACAATCGTTGCATAATTAGTGGAGACTAATACGAAAACCCGTTTTTTTTTAACGAAATAATATATGGCATATGTCCACTCTGAAGGTCTGTGCCTATTGTCATTCTAAATATTGGTGAAAGATTTTTTGAAATCGGATGAGTAGTTTCGGAGTTTACCTTCTACATACAAACTTATAAACTTTACCTCTTTATAATATATGTGTAGATCTATCACTTTGAAATTTTAGATTCAAGAAGTACTGCCTATGTCCTTTTAGTGGTTTCGTACTCCAAATGTTTGAACGGAACACTAATAACTAGCCAACGCCGCCGACTGTTTGTCTTGTCCAAAACAGGGCTGCATCTTTTTAACTGGTAATATTTCACATAATGGGCCGACTTTAAAATATAACAGAGTCAACAGGAATAAGAAAAAGGCTTCAACTACACACATTTAATTAACACATATAATGGTACGTCAAAGAACATAATTCTATTGTGACGGGTCAGAGTCCAGAAGATAGAGGTCGGCCGACCACTCACAAGATGATAAGTAGTACTCCTCTGGGGTAGTATTACCACCATACCTATTTCTGCCGCCAAGCAGTTATGAATAGAATAGAATAGAATAGAATAAACGTTTATTTGTCACAAACAATATAAAACATAAAAAAAACAATGCTCGCATTACTGTGTTCCGGATTGATAGATATGGGTGCCAGTGAAATTGCAGGCACATGAGATTTTTCCTCAGGTGTTGCAAGCGTCCATAGGTTACGGTAACCACTTGCCAACAGATGGACCGTATGCTTGCTACTTAATTTCTATAACCGCTTCCGCATCGTAACTAAACCTTAGACGCGAAATTTAGTTTGATGACGGAATTTAGTCGGAATTAAGAGTCTTGTCCACCATGATTTATTTCACTCGAAAAATGTATATGCGCATCAGCACGTGCTCAAAACGGTGAAGAAAAACATCTTGAGAAAACCGGCAATCCCTGAAACCAAAAATAAGAAGGCATATTAGTCTTCTAAAAGCTGCGATTGGACCAGTTTGGAATCTTTGAGATTATGATGAATAAAATGACTGCCGTATTTTCTAATACCTATGATATAGGTGATCCTATGGACTAGATTAAAAGTACTTATGTATGTGACTGCTATTCATACGACTTATACTGACTGTACTGTTACGACTGTAAAACTGTTGCCCTCCACCAAAACTCTTCCAGTCTGGAAAATTCAGCCTTTGTTCGACCACGAAACCCCACGAGTTACTCACTTAATCTCTGTTCCGCCCCTTTGACTGTGTTCGAGTCATCAATACTTTTGGAAATTGCACCTCGAGCCTCAAATGGGCGTTGTTCGGGTGATTTAGCTCCTTTGTCATTTTCATATCGCGGCAAATTCACACAGATTGCTTCTGCATGGGAAATAGTGAGGTTCTATATTTTGAAACGTACGAGAAGATTTCGATTCATGACTCGTTTCATTTACTATGACGTCCTCGATGACATAGCGGTCGAGTAGTTGGCTGTGTCACAAGAGGTGCTGGTTCTATTCCCGCTGCGGGACAAATTTTTACATGTTCTGCAGGTATTGGTTCGGTGTCTGGGTGTTGTGGTAACACGATCCTCCAGTTCCACCCACAATATAGAGAATCTTAGTGTAGGGTCAGGTTACAAAAAAACCTTTCTGAGCATTTCTTTTATGTTGTTTTGTATTGTATTTTATACAGTAACTGATGTTAGCATGATAACTACAAGTAGTTTACTTACAATAGAGTTTATCTATCTACTTATCTTCCTTGACAACCTCTGTGGCGATGTGGGCGAAGGTCCGCCTGAGACGCAGAAGGTTGCGGGTCAATTCCCGCTGTGGGACAAATGTTTGTATGATCTGCATTCATTTGTCTCGGGTCTGGGTGTTTTCTATGTATAATGTATGTATTTACAAAAGAAAATGTATATAAGTCATGTAGTTCCCATAACACAAGCTCTGCTTACTTTGGGGCTAGATGATGCTGTGTAAAAATGTCCAGCATTATTATTATTATTACTTTTAGTCGTTAAAACGATGGCCAAAACTGCATTACAATTTACTAAGCCGTTATATAGGAAAATGATAAACAGATATATTGGCTCCTTGTGTTGCGGGTAAAAATCACATTCACTACTCCTACATAAACGCGACCAAGTTAGAGATGAGACCATAAAAATTAAATATCAACTCGTTATTAATTAAGGATGAAGTGATTAGCGTTATAAGAAACTGATTAAATCAAATTCAATAAATATAGATACCGACCTGATAGAGTCATTTACGTTTTATATAAAACGCACAACTCTTCTTGAATATTAAACGTGATGTTATGAGTACATAAGCAATTGTGTGGGCCTACTCTCTATGTAATCTACAGTAAAATAGAAAAAAATAGTACACAGTCAAATAATGTTTATTCAGAAATGGGTCCAAAACGTTCCTTTTCTGTACAGATAAGTTATCTAAGACTGTTGACTACACTATCAAATAGTGTGGTCTTACTACCAACATAATGTTTTATTTTGAGCAGAAACTAAACATACGTATCCTTATTTTGTACATTAAATAATAATTTTTGAATGTCGGCTTTATAACATTTTCTTTGTTTATTATTTTTCATTAAGAAAATATTTACAATCGTAACCAAGGATTGCTTTTTTAGGCGACAAACTAAACTCACTAACACTAGTGAAACCCAAGCTTATTAAGGCTAGGCACCTCTGTAGAGCTAATTAAACTTATTTGATTATTCGCGCTGTTGAAACTTTAAGAAAACGTCCAGGGACAAGCTGGTGCGCGTAAAGATTTATTATTATTACGTTAGAGACATTTTGTCGGTGTCATTTCTGCGACAACCTTATTTTACGGCCGAGTTACGAGTTGTTTGAAGATTTTCCTTTATATTTAGGGTAGAAAATCTTTTCACTCTACGGTTCCTCAACCTTTACGGATCCAACAACTAGCTTAGTAACAATCGATTATTTTTTGACATTTAAAAAGCAAAATTTAGAAACCTCCGACCGCCACTTGTTGTCCATCACGTATTTCAGCGCCCCTTAGTGACGTGTGGCATTAAAATCGATCTATTTCGTTTTGTATGATTTCAAGAAAGGTTCGTTTTATCTTTAAAGTTATACAAAACGGTTCTAAAACATTGAATGATAATCTGTTACGCCGTTTCAAATTAGGGGGCAACATTTCTATTGCAGTGCCCTTAGTATACTTGTGACGATAAAACCATTCTTTTAGTATTGCAAAAGCCGCTTTACAATCGGTTCAGCAGTTTGGGATAAATGGTAACACAAACAACCTTATCTTATTCTTAATCTTATTCTTAACTAGCTTTTGCCCACGGTTTCACCCACGTGGTATCCGGATAGCCTATATGTTATTCTGATGTATAAGCTATATTACTTTAAAGTTTCATCAAAATCCGTTCAGTATTTTTTGCGTGAAAGAGGAACAAACATTCATCCTCACAAACTATCGCATTCATAATATTAATAGGATAGGATGAACCAATAAAAAGCAAGGTGTCCGCTCTAAATAAAAAGTCTCTCGTTATCTACTATCCGTGCCTCATTGATTTGCATCATCTGTAAATAGGAATGTGCATTCCTATTGTTTTTGATCTAAACAAGACTTAAATTCAAGGGATCAAGGTTTAAGTACTAAGGTACTTTCTTTCAATCATACAGTCCTTTGTACGAATGCAACCCGCTTTCGTCAAAGGTAATTCGATCTCCAAACCGTGTTCGTTTTGTTTTCGCACTTAAGCGTTGTAGGTACCCTTAGTTTGTTTTAACCGGTAATATGAAACTGGCAACGTTCGCACCCCTATTGACACTTCCAATCAAAACATACAAGTGAGTAAAAAGAAATCAACAAAAAATCGATATCCGAGCTTTTATCCTCAATAAGATTTCGCATTCCGACTTAAAATAAAAGCAAATGCCTGAAAGAGTTCAGTTTAAAGTATTTAAATTGAAAATAAGACCGCTATTGTACTTTGTTGCTGATAAGATTTTGATTATTTCATGAGTTATATAACGAAGGATTCATAATAGTGTATGGTAAGTAAATAGTAAGCTTACAGATTAATTAACAGTAGGAATTATTCAAAGGCATTTTCTCGACCATGAACTTGCCGGAAGTCGGTGGATGGAGGCAACCCAAGATCGTTCGTCATGGCACTCTTTGGGGAGGTCTAATGATCAGCAGAACTTCAACAAGAAGATTATTATCAGATTAAACTCTCATCGGACAATTAAGCTTAATGAAAACCAACATTCTAAGAACGGTCATCAAAGGGTACCATGCTCAAACAATAAAATCAATCATCATCATAATCACTTCTGTCTGTTGTGGGCCGTTCTAATCCATGTCTTACTCTGAACGGCAATGATTTCATCCATACATCTAGCTGTTGGTCTATCAATTCCCATTAAATCAATAGTAAAAGAAAACTACGCGGATTGCAGATGGTAGAGCAACATCAGAGAAAATCATAATTATCTCAAACTGAACACTAATAGTCTTCAAATAATAGAATTAGAAATATGATCACGTAGGTAGTGCCACTCAGGAACGTATAATGATCTACATTAGATTTTATTTCAATTTCTTTGAAACGCAGTAGTCGTTATAAAAATACTTTACCTCTATTAAAATAGGTCATTCTCCTTTTATTTTGCCAGTAATGCGACTGAACCAATTTGGGTGGTGTAGAGGAAGATATACCTTCGTAAATGATTTTGACAGGAAGTGGAAAAACCAGCTAGAGAGCTGATACGTTTCAAAAAAAAAAAGGTCAATGTTAAAGTTTAAGATTTGAGTTCATGTGTTCTTATTGTGATTATTGCTTGCATGGCTAACAGATGGGGACAGGCATTTGTCAGCTATAATTCGTGCCTTGGATCACGCTTTTTCCTGGATATTTTAAACTCAAAAGCTATGAAGGTACTTTTTCATAGACATTTTATCATACAAACGAAGTCGGGTTGAGAAGCTAATAGGTACGTAAAGTTTGACCGAGTTTCAGCCTATACCGCACGAACTGATGAACCACCAATCGGCATTAACCGTGCGAGAATCATTGATTACTTGATACATATAGATTGTATTGATTCGAATGAAACGATAGCGGTCGTAAAACAAACCACGGCATTTTCGATTTAAATACATCGATATCAAAGCAGTTAAAGGTGGTTAAAATGGGGGGTTAAGGGGGCCTCTATAAATTAACGATGCCAATTTACCTAATGACACTGTAAAAGGAAAGTTTACGATTAACGGTTTAGTAGTCATGATTGCATCGTATTTAGAATTTATTGGGTAACGATGTTTGACAAGATTAAAGAAACGATAGCCGATAGCCATTTCTGAGGTACGTTTGTAATGAAATTTTCGCTCTTGCTGTTAATTTTGGAATAGTAATAGTAATAGCTATACTCTTTTTGATGATAGAAAAAAATATATAAATTGATGATAGCATCCATTTCAACAGAAAATCATGACGTCACTGTTATTATTAAACTCTTCGCTATTATTTATTTTGGTAGGTTTTTTTATAAATTTTTAAGGAATCCTCTAACCATGAACTTGAATCAAATAGTTTATTCGTCAACAAATTTAACCTCCGTCATCTTCCCTATTCAAATTTGTCTTCAATCAAGCAACAAAACTTGAAGGTTTCGTAACAAAATTAATTACCAAGTGCCTTGATCAGGTGCCCCGCCGCAGGGTTCAATGTTTCTATCGGGCATGTCTTGTTTATTTGGACTTCATTATTGCAATCAAGAACAAATGTTTCGAATTTGCTTTGTTTACCGAATATAATTTGGTAGAAAACACACTTCATTCTGTAAATGAAGTGTGTTTTCTACCAAATTTTAGATTTGCAAAACTTACAAAATTTTTGGTATAGCTTTCTATATTTTTATAATGAAAAATTGCGTTGATAACTACCGAGTGCCTGATGGAAATAATTTGGTAGCAGCTTAAAATCAGCAGGTAGTTTTTAATATAAATAAAATAGAGATTTGATGGGTTGAAAGGATATCTATTACCAAATCCACGACCGGTATAGAAGATAAGTGTGTTCACGACGTATCGCGGTAAGTAGGTGCTATACCACGGGCATGCGGGTGGATTGAGAGCTCTCCTGTCCACTCGATAACTGATTCCGAGTCAGGATTGATATCGATTATTTCAGTACCGCAAAACAAAGACCCTTTATCGCTTTTCAGTGGATCGGATATGTGTGATGATGGCACGAGACGAAACAGGTCAAGTTGTGTTGACTGTTTAAATATACGTGGCTTGATGGTTTGTGCCTAAAACCCATTTTGAAATTGTTTATGAATCTTAGGGTTTCTTTTCTCTTTCTGCGTATGAGCGGTAATATTTCGTACAGTCCGTTCCATCCAAAGTTTGTCTGGTAGAGATCGCTAATAAGCGATAAGACCGCCCATTGTATAACAATGTTAAAGTTTGTACTATTTATTTAAGCTGAAATATTTGGTGTGCAATAAAGTATTTTCTATCTATTTATCTAAACGGTGTCTCGTGTGTGAAGTGTAAACATATCTATAAAAAATATCATGAACTAAATAATCCAATAGAAAGATGATAATAGAAAACATAAAAAATAACACTAAAATAAAAACCTAAAACAATTTCGGCTAAATTAACTAGAAATAATAACGGCATTGTAACTAAAAGCTCATTTAGGTCCAAATAAAAGTAAACTCCACGATATAAACCGTTATAAAGCCGAACAAAACCAATCCAATAGCACAGTTTATGGTTATAGTAGCGTGATCCCAAGCCAATTTACGTTAGTTTGGGGGAACTGAGTAAAAAGTATAACAATAAAGTAATATAATTTGGGAATAGCGAGCGACGTTACGTATTTGTACGGAGGGACGTTACGTATTTATGTTTAATGAAGGATTCATTCAGACTCGATAATGACATGGTGGATAATAGAGCTAATCGAAATGTAGAAAGTTTTTTGTTTTTGAAATTGAACATGGCAAATGAATTTCATCTTGTTTATATATTTTCTTCACAAACTCCTTATTTATGTCTATTTTTATTCAATAATCAGATAAATGACTTGAATAAAGAATTAATTATAGAGAAATATAGTATTTTACTATATTTTTTGTAATAGCTGAAAGCAATAACTTTAGAGATCTACAACCTGTTACAAGCAAAGTTCCGATCACCATCAATTATTAAAACTACTTTGGGTTTGAAATCACTTGAAATCAATTGTTTGAATAATCAGTCATTGAGCTAAAATGTGCTCTTGCAAGTGACAGCGGCAACTCAATCATGTTTCGATTGGAGACTTGTCCGGTAATTGGTAAATTATCGTTTGATACGCTCAAACTACCAATATTATTATTTGTTATAAAATCAATTATAATAGATTTGAAAATAACTGTCTAGACAACATATTGTATTAAGGTTAAATAAGTTAAGATATTATATTACTAGCTTCTGTCCACGGCTTCGCCCGCGTGGTACCCGGATAAAAAATTGCCTACCTATGTATTATTCTGATGTAAGTTATATTACTGTCGGTTTCATCAAAATCCGTTCAGTAGTTTTTGCGTTAAAGAGCAATTTCGCGTTTATAAAATTAGTAGAATTTTTATGAAGAACTTTAAAGAAATAGGTAGTTTAATTGTCTAAAATGGTTTAGAACAGCTTTTAATAATATTTCTTTAATCTCAGCTCCTAATATTTTTTTTGTTGAAATTCAAACTCAAAGTAGGAAAATAAACCAAAACTGCTGCAGTCAATTGCGAAGCTTAAAAATATCAGTGGTATTTTTACTTAATCCCAAAAAGGAAGGGTTTCGCAATCCCTTAAACCTGAGAATTTAAGATTCATTCGCGTTAAATCAGTACCCAGGCTACGAATTTTTTACAAGCTTGCCGCTCCACAAACTCCGAATATTTTAGATATTTTGTTAATATTCTAATCCTCGTTTTTCCTCGAGAGAAGTCGGCATCCACCGTTAACAGTTTCATGATTAATGACTGAAAACTCTTTGATGGCTTTTTAATTAGAGCTAAAATAGGGGTGTATTACTCGTTGTGAGCGGAAGGTTGGTGCGGCCACAGCTATATTTCATAGCGAGCGACGGCGAACTCGAATTTGCAAGGCTAATAAATTGCGGAATGCCTAGGCCTTATTGGCTCAACGTTTAATCGTTCGGGCGGCACTGGACTATTTTTCGCCAAGTTCTCCGTCTCTTCTTTGTCTCAATAGGAAAGTAAAATGCTAAACGTATTCTTACCTCTGTGCGGCGCTCCCCATAAGAGCGTTTACTTTATCGGTAACATAGAAATGGAATTTCTAACTTTGCATTACAAATTTATTTCCTCAAACCTTTTGGCTCACCCTGCAGATTATTTGTCGGTGAAAATGGTGATTAATATTCAATAAGGCCAACCTATTTGCGAGTGATTGTTTTTATAAGCCGGTAGAAGCTACTTAAGACGTAGTGGAAGCTGTATTTGAAATACACTTTGTAGCGCTGACTATCATAGCACTTGTATCACAGATTTATGAAACAAATCAGTCTGTTAAAAATAACAGTTTTATTTTATTTTATGGTTGAAGTAAAAGTGAAAACGTCTCGTTTACCCGCATTTTTCGAAGTACCAGAAGAATTGGCACCAAAATGGACTTGTTTATTTTTTTGGTGATTCTTACAAAATTATTATTAACTATATTTTTTGTAGTGGAGCCAGTTCCGTCCAAAGTTTGTCATCTAAATAATCTGATATTCTGTAATCGGCTTTACTTCAAAAGTAACGTTTAACTAGTTATAAATGTGGTAATTGTCAGTTTTACCACATTCATTTGTCAACTCGAAATATTTAACAGTTACAGAAGCGTACACGTTGCCCTTTTAATACACTTTGTATACACTAACTTTTTTAAACCTATGGACCTATGTGCCTGTGTAGGAACAGCAAGTTTATCTTTGTTTAGCTGTTAGGTACATTTTTTTCTAAACCAGTGAATATTTTTGCGACATTAGTTTTATGAATGTACTGACACGTAAAAATCTCTTAAATTTGACAATTATATTTGAATTTGGTTATACATTTTGTTATGTCACACTATGCAATCTACAATCACACTTTTAAGGGTTAATAGTTGTATAGTTTTTTCTTTTGGTTAAAAAATCTGCCTTACTTTCTTAGTAAATTTCCTGTACAAGGTGGTGTCTATAATATAATATAAGGTTTAATGAATATAATCTATCTAGCATATTAAAGCACTTTGTTTGCTATAGGTAATATTAAATATACGTATAATATGTGTAATATAGCGAATTCGTTATTAATATTAGAATTAATATTCTGGAGCGAAAGCACCAAGTGGCGCCAATTGAAAGTCCCTATAAAAAGTCGCAAGTATGAGTGTACCAATCAGTATTCATATCGTCTGACCATGGAGCAATAAATAACTGGTAGTATTCGGCAGCTTGTCGCCACCAGTCTCATTTTTGAAAGTCATGAATACTCGGCAGGGGTGTTCCCGAAAATATTCCTATTACCGCCGTGAGCACGTCGAAAACAATGACTGGCAAAAAACCGCTAAGCAGCTACTTCGAGCAATTAGGAAAAACAAAGAATTTTTATGCAACACTTTGGTGAAGGATTTCGGGGGAATTGTTATCAATCTTTGGATTTTTCAGTTGAAAAAACTGAAAAATCCGCTCTCTAAAGATAAGTATTGCATTTTGCACAACTGTCAAGTTCCGATGAAAATGCAAAATTATAGTGACAGCGAGGTGATTGGATTTTGAAGATAAAAACGTTCATTCATTCATTCATTTTAATCAACTTGCAGTTTTTAATGTCAATCTCACAAAGGTTGTCATAACCGTGACATAAGAAGCTTGTATACGCGTTATATTTGAGTAATGTTTTCCAGTTACCATTTATCTCCAAAACAGCTTATCTGATTGAATGTATGTATGGTATATTCCGTGACCTTTTGCAATACAGTCGAAACGTCGGGAAAATAAAAAGGTAAACGCGAAAAAACCCGTTAAACGTATAATTAATCAAGGATGGTTCTAGAGGGCACTATAGTAGATGATGGAATGCAATGACAATGCAAAGTTTTAAAATTTTGCAAAAAAATAAAAAAAATCCTGTAAGGATCCTGTGTAAGGATAAGGAAACACATATTTTATTGTAGGGTTATTTTGTCACGATGAAATGCATTGTTATTATGGTGCGAGGTAAAATTTTTATTTCCTTGCCAAGAGGTTTGTTTTTATTCCTAAATTTTAAGGTGCTGTATATAGAGGTATATATGATTTATAGCTTTATTCCCAAAACTAAGCCGTTTAATCCTATTTATAACACAAACAATGTTTGCACAACCGTTTACTAGAATGTAAATTTCAGTCACCTAAGTACCGAAATCTATTTGTTATTCGGCCACAAGACGGGACTCAGATGTTCAAGGATCTGCCATGATATATGGCTGCTATTAGGCCACAAACTTTTAATTGCCCGTAATCCCAGTGTTTTATTGCAAATATTGTATTTGTATCAGAAAATACACGCTAAATAGACAATTAGAGCATTTATAAAATAAGTTTTTTTTTCAATACACTGAAAAAAATGAATATCTTTATTGTGAAAAAAATGAAAGAATCATGGGGTGTGTACAGTTATTTATATCAAAGACGTTGTATAAATAAGTTTTTTATTGCCACCAATCACGGTACCTACCCACCTGACGATGAAACACACTTTATTGATTACTGTTTACATCGGTATAAATGATCAAGTTCATTGTGCTACCGTGATCCAGTACTGTTGTAAAATCATTTTAATGTATTTAGTAAAACTTAATGTTTGAAAACAATTAGGTTTTCTCATGTATCTACCAATTAGCCAATCTAGTCTACGAGGAAACACCGTTCGTAAATATTACACGTAGCGCTAAACGGTCGAGCAGCAGCAATTAAACTTCAATTTACCTAATAAAATATGAGCGTGCCAGAACTCCTGGAACGCAGAGAGTTCTGTTTAAGCAATTTGGCTAAGCTGCTGGCAAAATGTTTTCCTTTTCGAAACTCACACAAAACAATTTCTCACAGACTCGCTCTGTCCATTCCGTATCCGGACCAAGTTCAACTTCAAACAATAGTTAAGCGCAACAAAGAAAGTTGCTGGCGTGCTGTGGTCGAGTGGTGTGTGTGAACCGACTTATACTCAGACAGTTTGTATGCTTCGGCTCTTGTAATCAGTGCAAACAACTCCGTATGCTTTAGGTAGGCTAACTGTTCACGCTTTAGCCAAATATTTGACTTGTTCTTTTTCTTCTTCAGCCCACTGAGATTTTTTATTGGGCTCGCCACTTTATTAGTGAGACATTTCGTCGTATTTTACCAGCAGCAAGGTCATAATTTTAAGCTGGGTTATAAAATGTAACTTAGAAAATATTCGACTTCAGATAACGGTCGATACGCTTTTATCGATCTATTTTTCAGGAGTATACTCTTTACTTGAGTACCTTGCTCTTAATTAGTGTTTTAATAATCTCACGTAGAAATCTGGGTAACGCAAGACTCCTGATTTATTTGCGGGTATGAGGCGTGAAGTAAATGAACTACCCTTACGAGTGGATATATGAGTTGACCGTGCTACCTGTGTGGCTTGGGGTCTTATATCACTGAGAGCTACGATGTTGTCTTCCTTAAAACACGCCAGACGATGCAGTGTAAGAAGCTGAGAGGTTGTTTATGGTTTAAGGGGTTACAGCTTGATCTACACCGGATTTATGTGACCAAACTAAATAATATGAACAAGTGAATGAAAAATTGAGTATTTTTGATAAATTTTCCATTCAGGAAACTATTTGGAAGAATGATCATCCGAATTTGCGTGAATAGAATGCCCAATTTCCTATAAACACTACTTATAACAGATACCATGAAAATTGACTAGTGCTTCCTATTCGTCATCCACCAGCAGTTTGTCACAGTTACGCAGTACGTTTGGCGGTGAAGCTCTGCACGAATTCCTCTCAACTGACAGTTGCCGACTGGCGATAAGTCAAGCTGCTAAGTGCTACTTTCCGATTGTTTTTCTCTTCCTATCGTCTAGTGTCGCTAACTGTAATTTATGCGACTTCTCAGTTCAACCACAGCGTCGAAATTTGCAATCGGCCGCGATCCCAGCAAAACCGAAGGTTTATTTATGGCTGTAGAGTTAACTTTTGGACTGAAACTTCTGCGGTTGCAGTGGTCGTCTGTCTTTTTTGTCCGCAATTGTTACTCTGAGGAATAGTGGTCTGCATTAACACAATCCCTTTTTTAAGGTGTCTGGTTTAGTCTGCATACGAACATTAATCACAAGTTTATAATTTGTTTTATTATCATGATAAAACGTATTCCTTTGTGTGATTTACTCTTTAAAGATATGTTGGAATTCATACATTTTATTGGGCTATCAATCATGCAATATACAAACATGAATGCCGAATAGAAACCAATAGCTTCTCTAAGTGTTTGTTCATTATTTGCTTCTCAAAGCCGTGTGGATACTCTGATTGTATAAAGGAGATCTAGTAAAACAATCGGTGGAAGCGACAAAGGTGCAAAAACAAAAAGTGACAAAATAAATTGCGAACATCGGTGAAGTTCCTTCCCAGAGTTTGTTTAGAGTATTGACAAGAAATGTGCACTGTATAGAGCGCTACTGAATTAAGTGTTTTTTATTGTTCTTGTCATAAGGTCTAGTTTTGCTTCTTCTTTGCTTGCTTTGAGTGTACAAGCAACTGAGGGCGGCTTGATTGCTCTGAGGCTTCTTTAACCATATGCTATTTCTTATTTTTATTAAAAAAGAAAAAAGATATGACTGAATTACTAGGATCTTTTTAGTTTCAAGTAAGTTCGTAAGTTTAGATTTCAAGAAAAACATACATTTATAAAAAAATAACGACGCTGCTTATAAGGCTTATACTGTTTGTGACCAAAAGTGACATTCAGAAATAAGCTAGCGCTTCCGTGTTTCGGAGGGTACGTTAAGTTGTCAGTTCCAGCTATCAACTACGACTTTAGAATCAGCCACAATCATTGACGATAACGACGACAGTTTTTACAATACTTCTTAGCAATAAATGGTTGGCGATCTGCCTCCAAAAATTTAGTTATACGGTGGAACTGTTTAATACTTTATTAGGGAACCCTTGTGTAATTTGTGTGACTTAAATCTTGACCCAATTATATTCTGTTTTTGAAATAACCCCATGTTTTTACACCCCCGCCGGCATCTATATTCAAAAACCTTTGTTACTTTCGATTTAGCAAAGAGTTCTCACTATTTGGTGAAATAACAATGATGTTTTACAAGCAAATAAGAGCTTTTTACTTGTAAATATGATCTTCTTGTGATCAAATTTTCCGAGAATGTAGTTATTATACTAATTGTATTTTATTTATTATGTATACATTTTTGTACAGTGTTATCGTGAAATCCTACTATCCTACTAATATAATAAATGCGAAAGTATGTGTGTGTGTGTGTGTGTGTGTGTGTGTGTGTGTGTGTGTGTTTGCGCGTGTGTGTGTGTGTAGATAGTTTAGGATCTGGAATAACACATAGGCTAATCTAATTTTCGAAAATCGACCCCTAAGGGGTTTAAATAAGGCGGTAAAGTTTCTATGAAAAAAAATTGTTTGATTCGCTCAAAACTCGGTACAAATAAACTTTAAAGTAAATAATGAAACATGTATTTTTTATTTTTCCAAAATTACCCTTTAGGGGTGTGCAATTGAGTTCTAAACTTTGTATAAATTGTAATTCTTGGTTCGATTCATTCAAAAGTTGTTGGACATAGTTTGAAGCCCGAAGACGGTCATATGCTACTTTTATTAACATACCACGCGGGCGAAACCGTGGGCAACAACTAGTTGTTATAATAGTTCCGAAAATAAAAGTGTTACAAATTGTTTAAAAGTTCAGTTATTTTATGACACTTAATTACCTAGATACTTATTTTTGTTAAAAGTTAGATAGAATATTAAGTATATGATAGGAAGTTATATTTTGATATCACACGAGCCAAGTACAATTATTTCAATAAATGAAATCCTTCGTTCCAACATGTGAACGTTATCTACATGTGACATGTATAATTGTAGCCTACTCTTAAGCCTCAATCAAAATGGCTGCCTTATAACTGTGTAATACAGATGACAGTTCCTTGTTGTACATAAAACTATGTGCTTATTGTACATGGTGTCTAAACATCATCGCTTCAAGTATAAAAGAGTTGAGCGCTTGATCCTCCCACCTCTCAGGGGCAACAATTAAAACGAGTTGAGAAAACCGAGGGTTCTGAAAGGGGGTTCTGAAACTACTAAGTGGGAGCGATGACGGCTTCTCCTTTCCGCCAGCTTGTTACACAACAGAAAAATACATGCTTGGGTAAATTATGGCGCATCACGTTCGTAATAGCACCCTCTTTCAATTGCTGTGAATATTTTAATGCTTTTCATTTGAAAGTTTGTACTTATTCAATGAGAAAATTAAGATTTTTTATTGTAAGCATAATGTTTTCCTCTCGTGACTTTGTATTTACCTGATTTTTGTTTTCATTACCTGGATTTTCACAAACAAGGATGCAGTTTGAGAGCTTTATCATAACATATAAAATAGATTTCATACGTTTTTTAAGTAGCAATGCCCAAAACAAAAATATATCATTCGAGCTCATTCACAATAGAAGCATGCCTATTTTTCTACCTGAGCATAAAAGATTCAACGTGAAATGACACGACCTGAACGCTCTCAGCACAGGGGCGCATAGTCTATTCCTATCCTACACGGCTCACTCCCGTTTCTATTTAGTTCCAAAAGACAGCCATCAACAAAAGTTTATCGTATGTATTCGTCGCTCTATTAAAACAATGAATCTGATGTACTCGTATGTAAAATAAAAGGGGTGTCGACGCCACAGTAGTTCTCATGACAGCCCACTGACGCGGAAGGAAGCCGTACTCGACTATTTTTTTCAAAATGGCGGCGTGTCACACATCATTCTGACGTGCGAAATAAGAAAAAAACAAGATGGCCAAATAAAAGGGGTTATTTTAAAGTACGTGTTAGAGTCGTAATAATATTCTAAAATGATACCAAACTACGATAATTTCAATTATATAAAAGAGGTTAGTTAAATGTTTTAGTTTGCACTTGTGTCTAAAAACTAGAAGAGGATTATTTTGATCCTAAACCATCATCATAGAAAACGGAAAGTAATCGAAAATTCATGCAACTTGTTTTTTCGTCTAGCTAAGTAAAAAAATATTTTTTATTTAATTAGATGCTGCCCACGCGAGTCCCTGAAATAAACTGTTCTCATCTCCGAGTTATACCTACTTAACATTTAAGAGAAAGTTCATTAATTTTAATTAGCGCTCTAAGGATCTGAATCTAACCTTGTACATTTTCTACCATATATGGTTGAAAGATTGGCCTTTCTTATACTTTCGTTTTAGAACATCCGGTATTTTGGCAACTTTTTAGGGTTTTGTAAGGCGTCAAAACGACTTTTTCTCTTAAATCAAAGTGAAGCAGCACTCCAGCAACGGGCAGGGCAATATGAAACAGGTCGAGCCTAGTGAACCGCACTCCAAAGGGCCTGGCGTCTCAGATGTCACTCCAGAGCCCATTCGCGGGCCCGGCCACACCCTCCACTCGACGGCACATAAGCCCACGAACGGCCCGCTTTATTTATTATGTACAGCCATTAACGCCACTGCCATCATGGCGGCGAGTTTTTCAATTTTTAATTTCCCTCTTACCGCGACGGTGATACTCAAAACGCTCTCTGGATTGACACTTAAGGCTTGTAACTCATCGTGCCAGAGAGAGCCTACAGCCCTAATGAGTTTCTGTTGCAACAGAAGCTTCTTTTTACGCTCGTCAAATAGTGAGATGGCTTTTTTATTTAAAAAAGCCTCTAGGTAAAGTAGTCATAAAATCTTTTCACCTTTTTGAGCAAGATTCGCTTGTTGTCGAATGGACTGCACTGCCTGAAATGTCAGCTCTGTTTTCTCTGTAGCCATCTGCCCATAATCCATTTATCAATTTCACAAAAGCCTTGGCACATTAATTAATTCTCGATACGCAGGCACAAAGTTAAATATCGAGTATTTGTCGCTGGAATCTGATATGGCTTCGTACCGTCAACCCCTAAATAAGGGCCCAAAAGTTTTATAAGGCTTCTACGACTTAGTATCACAAAATGGCGTAGCAATGTTTTGTATATAGAATGGTTAATGACCATTATTACAAAATTAAGTTTACCGGTTCTTACATACCTAATAAGTAGAAAGTAACTAAGGTAATACGTTACGTTATATATAAAAACTATAATATTATGCTGAAACGATATTCTTAACTCGGAAATTCAGCTTACAATACGGATGCGAATTACCTTGGTAATCTTTTACTCGCCCATCACCTTTGATGAGGACAACTGTCAATAAGCTCATACCATTGGCATTAAGGGCAGTTAGATAGCCCACAGGCACCCACAAGCCACAACTATCCCAATGTCCATCCCAAAGCCCCAAGACGCAACTTTGCCGAATTTATTTCATTAAATTTAATTCTAAACTGAAGGGCCGACTGGGAATTTGGTCGGAGGCAAACGAGTTAAAGTTCACGAAGTACCTAGTCAAATTAATCTTAAGGGAGTTTCGGCCTATCTAACTCTGTGGACTAGAGTGCACCAAAACTGTCGAATGATAAAGGCAGTGAGAGGTTTAAACAAAAAGGGAAGCCGAAATAGTAAAACTAGCCGACCTACATGGTTATAAAGCTACTGTATTAGATACTATTATACATTAATAAGGTTTTTTTTTGCAAGATTATTTGTATACTTTACAGAGCGGTAAAAATAGCATGTCAGACAAACCTCTTATTATTTAAACGAAAATCTGGTCTATTTTGTAATTGAAGATTTCTAACACTTTATTTAAAAAAAGTTTGCCATAAATATGAAACCTTTTTAAGAAATATAGTATTGATCATGTTCAAATAGTTTTATTCGACGTCGGAAATTGTATATTATTAATGAATTATGAGGAACACATGATATGATAATTACACGACCTCTGTGGCGCAGTGGGTGAAGGCCCGCCGCGGGAAGGGCTCGATTCCCGCCGCGGGACAAATGTTTGTATATGCAAATATTTTCTCGGGTTTGGGTGTTTTCTGTGTATAATATGTATGTATTTACAAAAAATATACACAAGTAGTACATATCAGTCATGTAGTTCCCATAACACAAGCTTTGCTTAGTTTTGAGCCCGATGTGTGAAGATGTCCAGCGTTATTTATTTATTTACATTAATTTTTAAACGCCTTTTTTCAGTGTCGCCGCATACTACAATTACCTCTTTTAATTTCACATAAGTTAGCTAGTTTTTTTTCACTTCTGTATGTTGTCATTTTAAGTCGGTAAAAATTACGGAATTTTGCCAAATTTAGTTTTAGTCGGTGGCTGGACCCAAGCTAATGAAAATTCTCTGCAACAGCACCCACACCAGGTTTAAGCTCAGAATTGTAGCTGAAGCCGAAACTAAAGCTAAAGTTTTGGTCCATCACTAGTTATAAATTAACAAACCCTCGCTGGTAATTAAACGGAGGTGTGCTTCACATCCAGTTTTATGAACAAAAATTCAATTAACCCAATTTGTGCCAAAGTTATTTTCCAAAACGCCCTGCTCTATTTACATATCAAGCAAATTTAAATCTGACGAGGCCTGTCGTCGTAAGCTCTTCGTTAGAAAAATGTTTGCCGATAAATTATATCAGGAAATCCCTTGTTATAGCTTCCTTTTGAGTTTAATTAATGTCTTATTTTTCTAAAAATATAAATAACAAACTTTCTTATATTGTTGAAATATTTAATATATACGTCTAAAATACTTTTTTTATTACAGGTAAGAGCTTCAGATGATCCTTAACTTCTAACTTGGAGGTAACATTAATTATTACATAAAGGCTTTAAAACGAAAACCTTGTTTAAATCTGGGCTTTATATTTTCTTATTATAATAAGCCTTAATGATAAGATCGTGTAGTTTAATGGAGTTATTCAGTTCCAACCTACTCTACTTTGGAGATACATTGTGAAAGTGTTGGTAATGTTCAGAGAATTTTCCAACCGGTCGCTCTTTGAAATCTCTTTAAACATACATTTAGTTGTCGTTCATATACTATCAGTAGAGTAAAGCTTAAACTTTATAATTACCACGGTTAAATATCTACTTACAATCCTCAAGTGAGTAGTCGGTTTATTTGCATATTTTGTTATGACGAGTTAGGTGAACAAAATGTACAATGCTACACAATAAAGAGAGTCTTTCTTTGAATTGCAACAACCCTTGCTTATTTTTTACACTATGTTGAGCATAATTGCTCAACGACCTCTGTGACCTCATGACGACCTCTGTGGCGCAGTGGGCGAAGGTCCGCCTGAGACGCAGAAGGTTGCGGGTTCGATTCCTGTCACGGGACAAATGTTCGTAAGATCTGCAAATATTTGTCTCGGGTCTGGGTGTTTTTTTATGTATAATATGTATGTATTTACAAAAAAAAGTATTTAAGTAGTATATCAGTCATGTAGTTCCCATAAAACAAGCTCTGCTTAGTTTGGGGCTAGATGATGCTGTGTGAAAAAATGTCCAGCATTTATTTATTTACTTAATTCTGCCGACTGAATATAGACTACAAAAAAAGATCCATAAAATGTATATAACGAACAGCTGATTGACAGGACATTTGAGTTTCAGCTGATCAATCAACATGTTCGCTCAGCTCATATCTGAGTTTCAGCTGTTATTGCTGATCATTAGACATGTTTAGACAAATTTAAGCAGCTGTCGCTGATTATTTAGCATATTAAGCCATAAGTTTCAGCAGCTATTGCTATTTAAACAACATATTCAGGCTTGTGCTAAAAGCTAAGCTGATAGAGTCTCTAAGCTTTTCAGTACTGTTCACTCATTTCTTGGTCCCATGGTGACCGTATATGCCTTCGTACCGCTATATGGAATTAAATGTTGATTAATATCGCGTTTTAGGGCCGCTCTGAGAGCGAAGCTGTTGAGACCCGTTCAGGTGTTCAGTTTAGAGCCACTTTATAACTACAAACTAGTTTGAAGTTACAGGGTTTGCAGCTGTACTCGTATATCGTTAAGTACTGAGTGAGATACGATATGATTTAGGTGTTTTATGTTATTGATATCATATTTTTGAACTATTCGTACGTGTAATGATGTTATACGTATTGACGACCTCTGTGGCGCAGTGGGCGAAGGCCCGCCTGAGACGCAGAAGGTTGCGGGTTCAATTCCCGCTACGGGACAAATGTTTGTATCTGCAAATATTTGTCTCGGGTCTGGGTGTTTTCTATGTATAATATGTATGTATTTACAAAAAAAAATGTATATAAGTATTATATCAGTCATGTAGTTCCCATAATACAAGCTCTGTTTAGTTTGGGGCTAGATGATGCTGTGTGAAAATGTCCAGCATTATTTTTTTATTTATTTATTTATTTATATGAATACCTTTCATTGAATATAACTTTTATAATTTGATTGACAAACCCAAGAAGTCTCATTATCGTTTTGCTACGTTTAAAACTAAAGATTTAAACTAATACATTATTGTACTATGTAACAAATAAGTCCCACTGTAGCCACTATCTTCTTGCCATCTTAAAAAAAATGCTAATCACTAAATAGGATGATGTGAATATACTGACGGAAATATTCGTCAGTAAAACTTGCCTAAAATTTTGTGTATTTTTAGGACAAGCCCACGTCTCACGACCATTATGGTCAAATAATACGTTAATTCATTATGTATAATATAACTGTAGCAAAAGTGAAACTTGTATAAAAAAACTATTTTTCGTAACATTCGCCTTTGCCCTAGTCACAAGGGAGCTACTGTCAATCACAATGCACTTTCACTATGGAATCGATTAAATATTTACGAACCAAATCCAGTGTGGCCAAATCCATTACAAAACTTAAATATGTATAATGTAATATTACTTAGGGTGAGCTTAGATGTAGAAATACAATAAGACGTGATTTATTTATTTATTTTAGGAAAACCACCGGCTCGTAAAAACACAATTTATAACTAAGCTAGTGTACTATGAGGCCATTTAGAGGTATCCACTCATAGAAAAATATTAATTAACTAGTTAAAAATATTAACAATTAGACTGTCAGTAACTTAAATGTAATCATAACTAACCATAGCACATCATAGCAATTGGGTAAGAAATTATAACTTTACACCTGTTTGTTATTCGCATTCACAATATCAAGTGTTTGCATTCGTGCAAGTAGGTATTATTCAATAAAGTTAAATGACTCAGTTTTGCAAAAGAAAGTATAATTTTATTATTTCCAAAGTTAATATTTTCTATAATTTCTTAGCAAGTGTCTTGCTTTACATCAAGCTTTGCTACCACGTATTACAAGTATAACAAAAACCATGCAGGTCGCGTCTGATAAACAGTTTCTACCTTAGCGGCCGTTACTTATTGATACCATGTCTAGACATGGCTCTAGTTTTCCAGTATTTGCTGTCACGAAACCATGAATTTTTAGTTTTCACTGCAATTTAAGGTGAGGGGTGAAGGGTGAACACACGAAGGGTGAACCTTACTTTAACGATCGTAATTATACTACCGATTCCAATTTACCTCGTTGAAAGTGTATCAGGGAAGGTAAATGGAAATTATATTTTCTGTTTCTTTTCATAGAGAACCAGTGCGTTTATGTGACTTGAAGAGCGTTTTCGAATTCAATAAAAACATTTGTCAACGTAAGAGGCAATATTTCTACAGCACGGATGACAAAATTATGTATAGGAACTAATAATAACAATAACGCTGGACATTTTCAAACAGAGGCATTTATTTAGCCCCAAAGTATGAAGAGCTTGTGTTATGAGACCTACATGACTGATATACTACATATATACATTTTTCGGGCCTTCGCCCACTGCGCCACAGAGGTCGTAAACTGCCTGTAGCTTTGAAAGTATTTGTCTCTAATTCAAGGCGCTGAACCATTATTCAAACTAAATTGATGTTTGACAAAGTGACGTCCACTCTGATGGTAATTTGAAAACCTTTGAGCGCAAATTTCACCAATATGTTGGTTAAATTGGTTTTTATAAGTAAGTTTTCTTGAAATTTAATCCAATAATTACCGCTGATAGCTATTTTATTATTTGGTGAGCTTTAAGGGTAACATAAGGAGTCGTCACTGTTCACATATATGATTTGATTCCAATGTGAATAAAATAAACTTATTATTTCCAGTTTGTGCACATGGATGATAACACCTAGGTGATTTAATTCCAAGCTGATCTAAGGAGACTTGTTATTCCACTTTTTTCACAATATGTTCAACCAGGTACACAAAATGGAATAAATAATAATATGAATATGTTTGGAAAAAAAGAAAAGTATAAAAATAAGTTGACGATACTTCTTACTAGATTCCAAAACATCTTGTTCTTACTGATAGGTTCTTAGAAGCCTTATCTATGGATTTCTTCAAAAATAATATGTCTTGTACAGGCTCTTAGTATTATAATGTACCTTCTGAAACCACGTTGTACAAAACAAAAATACTAATGTATCATAAAGACAGACAAAAGCTCAGAACAAAACTTTTCTCATTCCGAGTATCTTTATCAAGATGACATTCAAATGGTCATCATTGTTTGATAAACTTTTTTATTTATAAACTTTTGGCAACTGAAAAAATCAGACAAGCTTGATTTTACTTCACCTCCTTTAAAATAGCTATCTTCGATACTTGCTGGTCATTTTTATGAACTATCTATACTTATTCCGGTCAACTAAGATTTAGATAAGTGATAACTAAGCGATTTGGTGATTTGGCATATTAAGCTGTTAATACCGGCCACAATAGTAAGTAAGCTCTCCGAGTCTCTCTCGAGACTCACCCATACCCGTTCGTCATGATCCAGTGCATTTCACAGGTACCTACCTCAACCGGCTTCCAGCAAAAGTAAATAATATGAAGCATAATTTGACTTCATCAAGAGTTTTCTTCAGCAAAAAAAATGAAAAAGCCTGGCCTTCTAAAAACTTTCCATTTAATAAACTGTAAAATAAATTTATCACACAATCTGATGTAATTACACTCCATTCAGACATTATCAGGCGCAAATCTCGGTGAATAAACACGGGGGAAAACTCACTAGAAAGGGCTATTTTCAATTTTCTTCTAAGCTAGCTAAGCCCGAACCCCATCTTGAAAGCAAATGTCGCGCTATCAGCTCTCGTCAGAGTAAATAACGAGTTGAAAAATGACAGTAATAACTATCGGGTATAATGAGTGGGGTGGAAATGCCCCGAGGAATACAAGGTCTGTGCACACCAAATGTTGCACCGAACAGTGAACACGGCAGGCCACGGCTGACGGCCGCAAGGTAAACAAACCACGCCAGTTTTTTTTTCAGTAAATGTACATGTTTCTGACATTTTTTCGCTCAAGTTCCGATGCGGTACTTCCGTGTTTTGTATTGCATATTGTATAAGGTTTTGCACTCGATATCTACTTAGAAGTACCTACATCGAGGATAAGATATGTTTATTTCTCATAAGAATTTAACAATTCACTTATATACATGGGAAAACTTAGTAAAGCACGGTCAGGCTAATCGTTGTAAAAATTGCGATCAAATAAAAAAAGTTATTCTATAAGTAAAGCTGAAATATACTTTCACAGATGCTTATATTATTCATAGCATAAATGGTCTTTCATCTTTGACTATTATCTCTGAAGATAAGTATTATCTGAAGAATCTCAAAACAATCCTAAAATATTTTGCTTTGATAAACTCAATTTGCTGCTAACCTGCTTTAATTAAGATTGTTTGGCTCTGATTTTTTGGATTTAATAAAGTTATTTACGTCAAAACGCTACATCTCGCACTGGTGATAAGTCTCACAAAGCATCCTTATCAGAACGACTCATTTCCACCCAATCCTGTTTCACGTGCCGGCATACACGACAACCGTGGATCCACTTTTTAAAGGAGGGGAAGAATGAGCGTATATATCAAAACTCCCGTGTTCTTTCCATTAGCAACATCTCAGATTGTCAGTTGTAAGCGTGTTGCTCGCATAATGACGCAATATATGTGCGAGATGTAATGACGCCGTTTGATGGCGCATCCAGCCACCATTACATAAGTCACAGCGAAATAAGATATCACAACAAAGACGCTCGCTTTAAAAATAATATACTTAACCCATGACAAGTACGAGAGCTTCTTCAAAGAAATCTTAAACCACACTGATTTGTTTACTGTATCGTCTATTCATTTTTCATTTCCGTTGGTGTAAAATACATTTTGTTACATTTTAATTTTCACGGACAAAACAAGTTTGGACAGGCACAAAAACTCAATTATAATTGTTTGCAAATGGTTGTGTAAATCCGAGCAAAAATGTTCTGTGCGCAAATAAGGACTAGGTAAGCTTCTCAATTTAGGTTCATAATAAGATATTCATAAAGATGTTCCGGCGAAACGACAAAAGATGGTAAGGAGACGGCTCGCTTTCCAACTAAAATGTTAAATTACAAGAAGCTGAGAGACTTATCCTTAACGGGGACAATGAAACCCTAGGCGATGCAACCGCCTTTATGAATAACTTATGTAATAATAAAAAGGAAGATTTAGGAGTGATTACTCAGAATTAATTTCGAGAGGAATAAATCTTAAAGCATCTTTGTTAAATGTGATATACCTACATTTTAAGATAGGTAGGTATATTAAATATTCTACTTGTATAATGGCTAAAAATATAGAGCTAAAAAGTTAAATACCAAGAACAGTTTTATGAAGAAGCAATTATAATTATGTTTTATCGAGAGTTATTTGAATATTAACGGAGATATTTGTCTATTTAATAGTAAACAAAGGGCACATCAATTTGTAATGAATCCGATGCAATATAATATAGAAAACGTTTAATAGCCCGACCTTTAGCCATGAAAATCTTATCATTTGTCAGTTCTCCCCATTGGCTGTCAGATGAACATATCAAATATCATTGGAAATTAATCAAGGGAAGACTGAATAGCTACGGGGTGTCTGGGAAACTTTCCTTTGTGAATCTTTGTAATGACGATTGCATTTCTACGTAAACAAACGGTGCTATTTATTTTATTTTATCTTCGCGTTTGCTTTGATCTCTTGGTTCTATTATTAAAGTGTTTTATGAAGATGAAGATTTTACATTATGATAGATCCGACAATCCTGATCCTAATCCGTATAATCATGAATGTAAATCCAAGATATTGACCCAGTTGTAACTTATCACCAAAAAACGAGTGTGGGTATTGGAAAAAAACAAGGTAAAGTTATAATTTGAAATATGCCCTGGTATCCATCTAATAATGTAAAATTGTTGCGATTAAATGACCTTAACGCAAAGCATTAATCATGTTTTAGAGTCCTCAAATTGGAGGTTATGTTCGTTCGGGTGTATAGTGGGGCACACAAAAACAGAAATTCTAACAAATGGATCTTGCTTCTGCTATTTTAACTTCATCTCGGTAGGGAACGTAATACAACGAACTGAAACTTCTTTTTTATCCATACCCGAGCGTCCCTCTGGGTTGGCTTCAAATTACGGGACAAGTATACCACCTTTGGCTCACCACTTAGACGGCTTACTGAGTCTACCCGGATCATTTCTTCCCCCCACGTATTAATATAATCGCTGGGAAGCTTTATTTTATACCACCTCCCCCTAAAAAGACAAAAGATATATCACAGTCATAAGTCAGACGAATTAATCCATACCACTTGACAATAAAATGAAAGTAACATCTACAGAAGTTAATAGAAATTTATTACGTTGTCAAGGGAACATTTTCCTATTAATATTCTGCTTCTGTATATTTTTGAGAACGATACATTCTGAAGTTATTGCTTATATTTTCATCCACTCATCACTAGGTGGCGCTGTAATAGAAGATGGCTTAAAAGAGTCCCGAGTTTTAACATTTTGTAAAAAAATGTTACCAAGCTTTTATTCGAAACATTCAAATATACTAAGCTAAGCTTTGTCTATCAAAAATTAAGGCTAAGTACCCATTACCGTCCAAATAGAATAATTTCCAGTTTACAACTCGCTTGAGACTTATTCTGTCTTCACGTAGGGCATTCTCACAATCTGAGGGGAAGAAAATAGGAAAATACATCACCTTAAAGCGAGAAGGGAAGATTCATATCACACAGGAAATTCGAACCGCTGCTTCGCGAAGTATTTTAGAAAGAACCTCCTTTCGTTCTCACATATGGACTCCTGATTCATGAGTTTTATCTACCATGAAATGTGTGCCTTAGAATTGAATATTACCGTCATGTTTTCACACCAGAATGAATGGTAACGAATATCGATTTCCCTCATTGAAAATTATGTTTTTTTTCCTTTTGAACGGTTCAGCTACGTTGCGGTTTATCCCATTCATCGAAATATAAGGTTAAAATATGACTTTCAAGTTTTATGTACTAGTTTTTTTGCTTTGGTACCAACTAAATTATTATAAAAACATTAGTTTAAGAAAGAATATACACTGTATCAAAATTATCAAAATGAGCCCCAGTCACATTAACATTAAAAAATAAACATCCACAATAGCAAATAAGGGAAAGAAGTTCAATAACAAAACACAATAAAATTCCCAACAGTAAAATAAAGCAATTTTTGAAACACCATCACTTTACCGCCTCATCTAAATCAGTGTCAATAAAAATGCATCAAAGTTAGAGGCAAGGTGAATAACGCTCCAGATGTAACTCAATTTTCCGTATAAAAATTGGTATTCTTTTGTACCTACTCCAATGGTTGATTCTCCCCATTACTACGATACAGCGATTATTATTACGTTCGAAAACCCATCAAAAGTTACAATTGAAAAGTTAAAGTATTCCGGGCGGGACATAAGCCTCCCCCGTCTATCTACAAATGAGTTCAGAGTAGGAATATTCTTTTTTGTACACTCCCATGTCATGAACTCGCCTAAGACTTAAGTATGCCCACGATATTTTAGTGTATCATTAATTTGAATACAATTTCTTGTTAATTTTATTTTATCATGAAAGTGAGGGAACTTTTCATGAACATGTTTGCATCAACAATCTTTCGGGAAAAACTGTTAGCTTACAACTGAATTAAAAACAAATAAACACGCTCACAACTGGGTTCCCCATAATGAGCATCCTCGAATACATACTTAGATCTTAGGCACGTCAGAACATTACATTTTGCTCATGCCTGCGTTTTATAAGTAGTTAGTATAGCGCGTGACAGCTCGATAGCTTATTTATTCGTCAAATTACTTGTCAAATTAGTAATATATTATTTTTAACAATAGGTTATGCGTGTGTTTTCAAAAAAAATTGGTTGATAGTTTTGAGACTTTTCGAATTCTTTGACTACTTAGTCCTCTTTATCAATAAATGAGTTCTTCTCGTTCGATTGCCACTGCACTAAATCTGAATAACGTGTCATAAAAAACCAAACAGAGTTTGCAGTCTGAATCTTCTAGGCTTGGGCTTGCGCGAAGACCCGGCGTAAGTTCAAGTTAAAATTTAAAATTCACGATTTTTCTAAGTTGATAAATGATCCTCGACATTGACTGTAGAGGTATATAAAAAAATACACGAAAATAGAACTTTAACGTCAAGAGGAAATCGGGTTTTATTGTTATTGTTAACTACTATCGACGGTAGGTATATACTATCAGGAACAGGCGAAACTTATCTCGTTCCGCGCTGCATTCCAAAACAATTTTATTAAACTTTCCTCGCACTCTGCTGTTGTGAAGCGAAGGCAGCAACTTCCCTAAATTCTTTTTCTCCAAAGTTTTTTTTACAAAACAAATTACCTTGCTCCCCTGCAAGCGCACCTTAAAGCACGAAACACTACCCTGAATAATTAATACAATAGTAGGTTAAATTCGTCCAAGTGTCAACTTTCCCCCAACATTTTAAAATACGACACCATCAAAAGTGCGGTCTTAGTCGACGTCTAGACCTTTTATCTCTCCGAGGGTTGTTTATTTAATTTTGCTTGTTTTATTTGAATTGACATTGATTTAGAAAAAGCTTTACGTCACAGCGTGTAGATCCAAAATATTCTACAACTTTCAAAGTGTATGATGGGTTCCTTTGATCTTGATTGAAGAATTTATGCAATCTAAGTAAATCAAACATCCGTTGCGATGTGCAAACAGGCTTTGAAGTACGTAGCGTGAATTGAATTATAGGTTTTAAGTGCATTCTTGTATATGATTATTAATTCGTTATATTACAGTAGCATTTTATCAAGTCAAAATGTTTCTATAGAAAGAGTGTTAAAAACAATAATAATAAAATGTAGGTTAATTAATTCCCAATACAGATAACTTTTATCGCTATTCGATGAATAAATCAACAATTCGTATCGATCACTATCCATCAATTAAACTTTGCCATCTCTGCTTTTAATATCAAAAAAGGTCCAAACTCGAAGCTTTGATAGAAATTGATTGGAATAGTCACGTGACTCGATGCGGATAAAACTTACTAATAATAGCACAGCTATGCCAAGTTTTATTGAAGAATGTTGTTTTTACTTTTATGTAAGCCATGCCCTTTAAATCCCGACAATAATTTCCCCGGGGACTGCAGGCTGGCCTTTGACT
Source organism: Perizoma flavofasciatum (assembly GCA_958496245.1). Lineage (NCBI taxonomy): Eukaryota > Metazoa > Arthropoda > Insecta > Lepidoptera > Geometridae > Perizoma > Perizoma flavofasciatum. Next base: position 7,065,326 of record OY292433.1, read on the forward strand.
GGGGTGATCGTGGACAGCGGGGTGACCTGACTAAGAACTTACCGAGGGGTACTGCAAGGGTCACTCCTGAGTCGTTTATTGTTCCTTGACGTTTATGGTCACCGAAAGGGCACAGCAAAGGTTATGATGGACCAGACCCCAGGTAATTTCTGAACAAGTAGCTTTTCAAAATTTGCAGAATTTAACGCTTATCCAAATACCAGGAAATTGGCCGGCGAAGATTTACTTGCATATTTTATAGCGTTTATAGTTTACCATTGGCTTTTCATGCGCCAAGATTTATAGATGAAATATATATATAAACGTTGTTTCTAGTTTATAGTAATGGATGAAACTTGTTAGTTGAATTTTGTACACGTAGTGGCTCGTTTTTCTAGGCTACCATACGAGATTTATTGTAGTTTATACTATTATACGACAATTCAACTTTTAGGCTATTAGGACCTATATTAATTTCGAAACAATGGTTCACATAAAATTAAGGTTTATTACTTTACTTTAAAATAATACACTAACAATTATGGTCAAGCCTCTACATTGAGTACATATAAAGGATTTATTTATTTATCTAATACTTCCGCACAAACAATGTAATGCTAGGAGGATTTAATGCTAAAGCATTCTACCAGGCATCCTGGGCATGCGAAAAATTCGAGTGAAATCAATTAGTAATTACATTAGATAATTAGATACTTATGTAAACCACAAAAATATTTCTACTGCTAATAATATCTATATGAATACTATAATTAATATATATCTACAAGTGGATGAGTTTTACAAGAGGTGGAAGACAAAATAACGTAAAAACGTATTCTGCCTGGGCGCTACAAGCCAGGCTGAACCCCTAAAAATAATGTTTTTTTTTTCAACTCACACAACACGTTTTACAACTGTGAATTGCTTCCCTAAGCCTCAGTATAATGAAAGGCTCGTCCCAAGTGCATGTTACCTTAACACAAATATCCTCAGGGATCCAACATGATACTTTGCTGCGTCTTACAAGCACGGAGCCAATATTTCCCGACATGTATGAAATGCAAATACAATTTAAAAAGTTTACATATTTTCTCTGTGAAACTATGAAGTCGCGCCTACGGGCTCGCTTTGTATTACTGAAGCAAATAGCTAAATGTGGGGAGGTAATCTTAAATTGAGAGGGTTTATTTTAGTCACTTTTGAGGAAGTTTTGAATAAAGAATTATAAAAGTTTTTTTAAGTACATCATGTGTTTCCCGTAGGAGTAGACGTATACCATAAAATCACTGTGATCCTCAAATACTTATTTTTGAATTTAGCATGTTTTAAAACATGCCATTCTTCTTTTGATGGGCATTATTAGAACAAATCCATGCACATGGACCTCCATGTGGATATAAAGTAGGGGTGGCAGTGAACATTCCAAACATTATATCTTTGTACATTTGTAAGCAGTTTGCATTCCAGTAGGTAGGTATCAAAATGTGTAAAAGCATCAATTATTCAAATATTACGAAAGCTTTTTCTCCAATAAATATTATCTTTTGCAGTGTCTCTTTGCCGAGTCACAAATTATATTACCGAGGCTAATACAGAAAAGTTATTCAACAAACTCTTTAGAAAGTTGAAAGTCAAAGCCTCTCGCAAAGTAATAATCCCTTGGCGTCGCTCTGTGTTAAGTTTAATTCTTATAAAATAACCTTTGGAGTACCAGCTGATTATTTTCGTAATATGTATTTGTATTTATAGGAATTATTTACTATCTATCTAATATATCTTGGATACGAATATCTCAAATATTATATAGTGTGCAATAAAGTATTTTTATATAACTTATCTGAGCTTCGTCCAACAACTTCAGACCTATACTCATCATACTCTTATGTTACATCATATAAGTTTTGACTTAGGCATGACTTACGGACTTATCGTATATACTTAGAGATGTGTTACTGATATAATGATATTAATACAAATCTGTCACAAAGACATGCCTAAAGTCTCTGCCTAAGTTTAGTGCAGACAGATATCACATTTTCATAAAAAATAAAAATGCTTACATAGTTTGTTCCTAAATTGGACATTAGTCACCATCTAGGATCTAGTCCCAGAGTCCTTTGTGAAAAATTATCCCTATAATCTATGTCCTTCTATTTGAAGCTATGTATTTATTTCAGATCTAAAAGTCCAAGATTTATTTGCCCATTTGATTATGAATTATTAATTCACACCAAAAGAATACTCTTCGGCCAATGTAAAACAAACTTAGTGAGAACGGAGCATGAAATAAGGAATCATAATTCAAATCGAAAAAAGTTTGTCCGGTCCGGGTAATTTTTCCCATCTTACAGCAAGTTTCGCTTCAGGGGTCGGGGTCCCGCCTGAAGGAAATCTAAGAGAGGGTTTACATTTTTAGCCTTTCGTCGTATCTTCCTCCACACTTTTATATCGCCTTTTGATTACTCTCAACAAGTTATGCATATTGTAAAAGTATCTTGTACGGTTTCAAGAATTTTGGCGTGTCTTTTACGTCCATCAACGTTGATATCTTATTTTCGTACCTTTTATCTCTTCGCTTTAGTATGAATGAGTTCTCTTTTTTATGGTGATTATTTCTTCCACCTGATACTTAGAATTTAAAAGACGACAAGAACAAGCAGCATCTGGGTAAACGTTGCGAAAATTAACATAAAAAAGGAGTGAAACATTTTGCAGCAGATGGTGCTTAGGGACTTATAATTAATGCGGAGAAAAATTCAAAAACGTTACGACAAAATTACCTTTAAAGCAGTGCTAACTCTCTATGCGCTGTTAATTCCCCTTAAGATTCCAGATCCACCCTAATTGTTATCGGCGGTTGGGCCCTTAATGGTGTTTCTAATGCGCCTAATGTATTTTCGGGACATTTTGCAGCTTGCCTTGGGGGTATTTTTCTGTTTGTATGAGCGCAATGTCCCCTGTCCCTAGTCACGGTAACTGTATTATCTGCAAATATGGTCCCAATTTCTATTGTCCATCTGAGTGGTGGCAGTGCGAAGTGAATATAATGAACATAAATAAGCATATAAGTTTGAGTGTGTCTGGTATGTTTGGCTTGTCGCGATACATCTCACTTTTATCGTGAGGGTCTCCCAGCCAGTAAAGATATGAACTGACATCTCTACGTACGAAGATATAGCTTTACTTTGTATTAAACTGAAGCAGACGCAGTTGCACACGCAGGAATACGGATGCATAGAACTTAACGGAGAATACTAAAACTACGTTATAATACACTGAATTTCCACAGAGAAATACAAATATGTAGGATGCGTGACGTCACTATATGTAGTTACTACGTGCGCCGCAATGGATTGCCGATTTAACTTAAACATTGATCTCGTTTTATTTAGCTAAGAAACTCGGATGCAGATAAAATAACCATAAAAATCGATACCGAGTACCGACGAGTATGTCAATTTCCGAATTCAAATACCTTACCGATGAGTTTTATGCCTCGAATTTTATAGCTTTAATCGTATTAGGGAGAACCAATAAAAAAGTTAAGAAGGCATTGAGAGTAAACAATACACTCGAGTCAGCGGCACTCGTAAAGCAGTTCCTATAAACGTAGCAAGCCAGTAAATTAGATTTTATTTTATTTCTTCAACAATTTGCGGCCGGACGCAGACAAAGGGCACAGGTTCGATGCCGTGGTCAGCAATTCAAAGGTTTATGCGGGTACTTTTATTGCTTACCTACTTCAATAGGGATGCACGATTGTCGATGGTTTGTACTTATTCTGGCATATCAACCTCGAAACGGTCGTCCGACACTAAATATTTTATTACATTTAGGACTTTCTGTAACTTAACCATAGCCGAGTAACAAGTCTTAAGTGAACTCTAATCGTCAACCTTAGCCAAAGTTGGTTCTCAAACACGCACTTATATATTTTCATTGTTATACGAGTAATATCAATCTGCAGCAATCAGCGCCGTGGATAGGGTGGGGCGTTACAATGTTCTTAAAGCGACGCGGCGCCGTCCTTTGTGACGATTTATTCAAAAATGTACCAAGTTTTTTTCCGTTCACGGTACTAATTCGGCACGGATATAATGTATCTTATCTTTTATCAATAATATGAGCAAATTATTATTAAGAGTATACGTGACAGGTAGTCCACGTAAATCTCTTTACAAAAAAACCTGTCTGTTAAAACTTCATCGATATCGACGATAGTTATTCGCTCTGGTGACACATCACTTGCTAGCAGTTGAGCACCATGCGGCTAGTTCGACTGACCACTGTCCAGCGAACCCCAATCGGCGTCCATTGTCCAGCTATGTTCTTGTTCACATTAAAACGCCGTTAACCATTCTTTATTGTTTTATCCGCCGTTCCACGCCAATAAATGTCGACGACTCGACGGCTCCTGGGAAATGTACCGCGATGCCATACCGCGATTTCGGTTCCGCCGATATAATTAAACTTGGCCCTTTATTGCAAAATTTGTAGTACTTAAATCATTTTAATAACATCATGAGACCGTTCTAATTGTGCAGTTAACAATTAAATAGAACCTTAAATTGTATGTTCTTAAATTTATTATTTTGGGGTCGTATTCCTAAATAATTTCAATTGTAAAGCACTGACTCCAGTATAGAATAATGTATATTACTTGGTATTATAGAAAATATAGACGTATGTACTGTTTTATGTTTGGTCCCAACTCCACGTGATTAGCCTTCGTATTTAACACCGAATTCTAGCCTTAAGATCATTTAACCATGTACAACTTCATCTATATTAAATTCATTCAAAAATCCTTTATCTTAATATTATATTATATACAGGAAGCAATCAGCTATTAATCTAAGCAATAAAGTCTGAGCACCCGTTGAATTTCATACAATCCTTGCGCGTAAACAAACTGAAGATAATAAGCCGACCGCACAGCTATTAGAAGTGAGCGTAACATGGATCCACAGGAACAATCTAATAAAACATTCAGAGACCAAAGCGGGGGAACACCAAATCAGATTGTCTCAAAATCACACGACTGACAGCGTAACGCGGCTTCGCTCGCGCATCTATAATTCAGACAGTGTCGGGTATACTTTCGTATACTCGCTAACTTATGGTGGGCTATTCTTGACTGGAGCAGTTTTATTTATACGTGGGATTGGCTCTATCTATTTCCGAGAAAGACGATTGTTTTATTTTTCACATCGTGCCTGAGTATCTTTTATACACAGGTGGTATATAATATAAATATTTTAATTCCCCCAACCCTTTGGGCACACCAACTGTTTCAATCGTTGTTCATTCCGTAGAACCGCAAAAGTAAGCTATGCATAAATTTTCAAATATTTCCTTTTCAAATGGTCCTCGTTAGCATAACCACGTCGTAATGCCCGCAATTACTTACAATAGAAAATTTGCAAGGTGTACGTTCGTTGGATAATGGTGGAACTGAACTTTGGCAAGGCTTGTCACTGAATAGGCAACCGTTTACGCTTTAGCAATTATCGGTTTTGCTATCCATATCTATCCATTCTGAACACAGTTACACAGAAATGGGCTAAAAAGACTTTCCAGTATGGCGTACTTGATTCAAGGGCAATCTTTTTATTACATAAAAAAATAGTTTTCTATGCATTATTTACACGTCAACTCGTAATAAAAACGCTGAATCTGTCATGAAATCATCAGTCATACTCTTACCTATTTTTTCGACAATAGCACCCGAATAATAGTTATAAAGTGCGCATTATGTGTGAGCGTGGCGTGTCATGAGATCGGCAACGGTTCACACTCCAGTAATTATCGAAGGTGAAGTTTTCCACCACGAATGAAGGCTGCAGACATTACAGCCATGGTAGGGTGAACCAAAAAGTCGATGCGCTCATTCTAACTTTCAGAGTTAGGTACTGCTAAAACACCTTCAACTTTAACAGTTGCTTCACGGAATTAGAATTACTTCGGGTTGGTACATAATAAAGGAGGATTTTATGGCTCACTAGTTTTTCTTTACGAACACATCCTTAACTTGGCGTGTGAGTAGCTCGCTGAGATGCTTTTCGGTGTTTACATGATTTGGAAATATTGTTTTTCGGAATCTGGGAAGTTGTTGTACCTGGTACTCATAGTTTCTGATACATGTGAAACAAGAATTATTCATGTTGGATTTGAACTTATTGGCAGTAACTATAACCGGTAGCTGTTCGACTATTGTTTAGAAAACCTGTAAAAGATCTAATGACAATAAAAACATCATTTATTTCAGGCAACACATTAAAACACACCTATAAATAAATGGCCCATAGCATAAATATTACACATAATTGTAATTATGACTGACTGTATAAAAACAAAAAAAAACGGACAAGTGGGAGTCTGACTCACGCACCGAGGCTTCCGTAACAAGCTTGTATGTTCACCAAAATAATTAATATTGTTCAAGTTTATAAACTATGAAAGCACCAAACATTGCTCTAACGTAAAGATTAGTCGGATTAAAAGACAAACTTAAGTTTGTAGTTGACAAATGTTCTCCCATACATTGATCGTCACAGTCAAATATCCAACTGCAAATATAAGTTTGTAACCGCAAAAGACCTTACCTCTTGCCAAATTTCATGATTCTAGGTCTACGAGAAGTACCCTAAAGGTTTTGATTTATACGACAGCATCAAAATATGACGCATAAATGGCCGTATTTTTGACGTTGACATAAAAGCTTGATTATTTTAGGGCTCCAAGGGACCTTACACTAACGTATTTGATAATTATTTCAACTTGATACCTCCACGCGTTCTTCGAAAAAAGGGTCTTGACAGACAGATATACAGACGGACAGTGAAGAGATCCTATAAGAGTTCCGTTCTTTCTTTTTGAGGTACAAAACCCAAAACATTATATTTATTTAACACAGTGACTGGGATGTAAGCGCGGCTAAGTATGGTAATCGATCAAGGAAACATCGACAGACGAATCTTTTTCCACAAAGGTCAGCTGGTGGTCAGCACTCTCACTACGAAGGAATTGAAATTGCGACCGTTCGACCCTCAAGCTGAATTTGCTCTTTACGCGCAAATACTACTTCACATACTCAACCTTAATAGAGTAATGCACTCGAGACATGTAGATCGAAGTCACGGATATTGCCGAACGCAGCGTAGAACTCTGTTCAGATGATCTGTCCCTTCAGGTCAGTATTTTGAAGTAAAATGAGTGGTTATTGGAGACGTTAGCTCAAATAATGCAGTGTGTATAAGAGGACTTATGTAGGTTTTATAAATGGAATTAGATCTGAACACCGCTTTTCCTAAAATAAGATCTGTGGTTATTATCCGCCTTTATTTCAAACCTGCCACTGCCGTCAAAAGGCATCCCCAAGGGCATGGCATGCCCCATGCAGAATCAAACTTTTCCTAATTAATTGCAAGATTTTAATCATGCCACTGACGTAAGAAATTATTATGGACCGCTTAATTTCAGCCCTTAGGCATCTTACTGCTAATGCGTTATTGCAAAATTTTAATCAAGGGTGTGAGGGAATAATTAAATTATGCAAGCTGTCGCTTGCACTCCATGATATAAATCTCTTGTGTTTGCTTAGGTTACAAGTAACGGTCATAATTTTTGGTTATGAGAGTACTCTGTATAAATCAAGTGGTAACAGTGACGGTATAAAATGGCAACTTTTTTATCATATTTAGTATGAAGGCTAATAGTAAGATCTCTCTTGAACAATTATTATTGTATGATAGGCAAAAGCAAAAAAGACCACCACCATTAGTGACTATTATTGGTCACAATGGCTTGCAGTGTATATTGTAAGCCAGTGGCGATCAGTGAAGTGCATTCCGCATACTTGTGTTCTATGGAAGTGCAGTTCTCGAATCTCTATAATAGTTTTCTCCGTAAATAAACTAAGTATTCTTTGAAAATACTGATGCACAAATTAATAATCTCAACTAATTAGATTGTCAAAATAATAACTACAGCTCGTTATAGTAAATTGTACGTCCAATTTTTAAAAGTTTATTATGTTACGTGATTCTACTTCGTTCGTATCTCCAAAACATGAGACTGCACTTCAGTCAATTTGCTGAACCATCCTTCAAGCTGAAAATGAAGACAGACAGGCAGCAATAAACCTCTGTTTACGTAGTTAGTTCATCGCGAAATGAACTTAACTCAAGAATCTTAAAGCAAAATCTTAGTACAAAAAGGAAAATTAAAGTCAGCGATCTGGGCGAATGAATCTCTTCAAATCGCCTCGTGTTGGCCCAAGATCAAATAATTTTATGAAAATGAACCCCAGGCCCATTTAATTAACCCGACCTCCCTTTAAACTGTACAAGAATTCCCCGTTCGTTAAACATTAGCATTCGTCTGGAATTTAATTTAAACAGAACGAAAAATATTTATTTACGCATTAAATGATTTTATTTCTGTTCATCTCACATGAGTCTGTAGCGATAGGAAATTTTAATTAATTTTTATAATGTTTTCTTTTTGGTAGAGAAGTTTTAATTACTGAGAGGTGCGTGCCGGGTTTTCTAAACCAGCATTCGCTGCTCGTGCGCTCAAACGCAAATTGTTTGTTGCGGTCGTAATATCGCTCGCTCATGTTCGATCCACTCGCTTAAATTTGCCGATTTCGGTTACATTATTTATAGACTAAAGCTCATTCGCTCGCACGGTCTAATAACGCCCCACTATTACCTGAAAGTTAGACACGAAAGCTCAACTTAACTTTTTATCGGGCGAACTTAATCCATTTAGGTCGGCCAACTTGCCTGATCTACGAGAGATTTAATATGTAACAGACGCGTAGAAATTAAGCGGGTCGAATCTAAACTCATCAAACATGAAGCCTACCTGTAGCCCTCTAAATAAATAAGCCAAGTAAAGGAAAAACATCCACGTTCTAGGCATTGAACGGTGAGAATTCGTTTGGGGCATTAATAAATATGCATAACGCGTCTCCTCCACATCCTTTGTGATTAGTCGTGTGGGGTTCCCTTGTCGGTGATACGGATAGGTGAGTAATAGCGAGGGGGGCACTAAGGAACCCCCTAGCTAATAATGGTTGTATCTCTCCGTTGTATCGGTGGATTTCTTGGATATTGGCAATACAGCGTTCACGTGTGCCTTTGTTTCTATCGATGTGCGTTCATGGGATGTATGCTGGGAAGAGTCAGGGGAATCGGTGATTACGGTCACGTGCCTTTGACAGGGATAGTGAGCCGAAATTTTGCTGTTAAATTTTAGTATTCGCAGTATTATCCTGAATAAGGTAGGTAAAAATCTACGCATAATGGACGAACTTTGAGTCTGAAAAGGGAGTCCATCTTCATACATACAAGGTAGGTAAATGTCTTTGCATATTAGTAACAATTTTTTTATACATTTCCGATTATGAATGTAACGCAACACAATCCAAAAAAAATTTGTGCTGTTGGGTAATCAGTGCTTATAGAAACGTACTTTGTAAGCTTTGCATCATAGGACACGAAAACTTACAGAAGCTTCCAAGAAAGTTCCCAAGCATGAAAATTTATGCAAGACCAAAGTCTAGGAAAGTTATTACTCCTAAGCAGTAGGTCATACTTCAAGCAGTACGAAAACTAATGCTGTGTTATTTCGGTGGAGGCTATAAATTTACAGGATGTAGGCAGCGGGCATGCACTTTATTGCCACACTGAGGTATAGTCAGGTAGGAAACAGGTAACTAATGCCTGTTTGTCGGCTTATGTACAATACAAACCCACGCAGAATACCATTTCATATAATCAATTCACACATGTCATCAAAAAGCTCAAACCCCTCAATCAAAGTCATGTTCTCGGCTAAAAATGTAATTTGTATAGTCTACTTTGTTTTTTTTCTACATTTTTGCAATTCCTCATACCTAATCTAACCTAGATTGTAATTTGACCACGTATCCTCACAAAACTCCTCATATTTATGATATCGGTAAGTGCCGAAAACCCGCTTTCTTCGCGACTGAAGCTTTAGGTTTGAGATGCATTATCCAGAGTTATATTATGTTCCAAGGGATATGAAACACCGCAGAAGAATGGCTCCCAAGGTAAAGGGGGAACACCATACTGCTTTTACGTACCTGCGCGAGCAGTTTATGCCTGTTTCAGTGCCTGTTGTGTTTGCCGTAAAGCTTTGCGTCAGGCGTATATCGAAAGCTTACGACATTAGTTTTTCATGATTCTGTCTCTGCTTTAAGAGTTTGCTCAAGTTTTGAGCCCAAAAAATAAAAGAAATAGTCATAATTATCATCATTAAGCAGTACTGGACATTTCACATAGGCATAGGGTAGGCACCCTTAAGAGTGCCACGGCAATCGGTCTCAAGCACACTTCGACCACCTGTAATCTTTAGAACAGAAAGATTAGCAACGAAAAATTTGTTCCTTTACTCACTACGGCCGAATGCTCTTTAGTAAAATAATTATATTCGGTGTCTTTCTCAAATGGACAGTAGTTTACAGAATAAACGAGGGTAGGTAATGATTGCGGGATTAATCGTACCGTCTCACCTCAAGTGGTTATATTTATTGTTATTGCTCTCTGATTGCGCGCGTGCCGTCGACGAAATCAAATTACAAGTCCAGTAGAGTCCTAAACAAATTTCAATTTTCAATTACGTCTGTAGGAGTGGCAGTAGCGGCGAGTCCCCGGAGGGTCTGGTGACTTATTGCACTGTATCAGCCCAACTTGATTCCTCAATAATATATTCAGAATAATTGCTAAAGCACGGCCCGACCCGATTCTCCCTCAAGAGATATTTTTGATTTATGGTAAACCCAACACACCGATCACATGAGATTTGAGTGTGATTTTATGGGTTCTTACTACATAAATGCGGCGATGGGCTTTCAACCTATCACGTGGAATATGAACTACTTGCAAAATGCGGACAAGTGCCAAATATAATGTTTGAACCTTCCCCTGATGCAGTGAGACTACCCTACTTGGTCTCTTCAAAGATCGCACTGAGTATATATATGAGGATGTCCATCGGGGAGTACACAGTCGTGAGCGTGCTTGTATTTTTTATTTTTATATTACATTAAACGATCGTCGAAAACAGTTGCCGCGTCACGCTACTTATTGATTTCGTGGCAATAAAAGAATCGGAACCGACCTTAGCCTCCCCATATACTTTTTCCGGTTCAATGAGTATAAATTGCAATAGGATTCCTCGCGGTGGATGGTCCCGAATATTTCTCTTTGGAGTCCACATCGTAAACGTGGAAAAGGTGCAAAGACTTACCTTTATCCCTTATATAGGCTATCGGTTAATATTAAAATATTTATTTTCAATAAACCTATACGAGGCCGAGGGTGCGAAGTCGTTGAGGAAACTTTGGACAGTGATTTCGTTCTCACGGTTCAACGGGTATTATTTCGATAACTCAGTTATCCCGGGGCAAATATAAAACCCGTCCCAATCAGAATCTTTGCCGTGTGTATTTATATTATTTCCCAAAGTATGAACCTTACTATCCACATCTCGTCTAATGAACTGCAATAACGAGCGTTACTTGCCCATTTGGTTATCACGTTATTTTTTTGTGTTATGTTATATTTACCTAAGTCTGTGTCGTTCTGTGAAGCAAATATTTATTTTTTAACATATTTATTCTAAATATATTTTGGAAAATGATTTATTTTAGTTTAATTTAGAGACTGTTATTTTAGTTTTATTTTATAAAACGTTCATCATCAAAGCGTTTACACCAAAATATATTTCGCGAATCGCAAGCAAACAACGAGCGTCCCTTTTCTCCATACAGATAATTTTGTTTTCCCTCTCCAGTTGTAAGCGTGGCTGACGCGACACAAATCACCGGCTATGAAAACAATCCAATTCAAGCCGACATATTGGGAAATACCCTCATATGAACGACAATAATATGAAGCCAATAGTTGTATCAGAGTGTTCCGTTCCGATGAATGCTTAGGGAAGGAAAGGTAATAAGAAAAAGTGTAACTGAGCACCGCTAGTCAATATAACAGGTGCAAGACAAACAGCCGGCAATATTAGAAGATATAGACAATATTCATGGAAGACACACCGGTGACACGGCTTTTCGAGAAAAGCTGATTCAGTTCGGAGATGTTGATCTTACTAGGAACTTACTAAAATCTTATTAACAAAAAACCTACTACCCTACTAATATTATAAACGTAAAAGTTTGTGAGGATGTTTGTTACTTTTTCACGCACAAACTTCTGAATGGATTGAAACTTTACAGTAATATAGCTTATACATCAAAATAACACATAGGCTACTATCATCCGGATGTATGTCCGGAGGCTACATACATCCGGGTACCACGCGGTCGAAGCCCTGGGCAGAATCTAATAAGACATAAGTTTATTTATTTTCATTTAGTTGCTAGCTTAGCGACGGAACGCATTAGTACGCTATCACACAGGGAATCCTAGATTGGGTACCAATGTTATCCATTAAGGTCAAGGAATGTCATTTAGGATCATAATGATAGTAAGGATTGTTTTTACATGTAACTGTAATGTTTGTGAATCACAATAAATTTCATTTAATTTCAACGATTAAATTTATTTGAGCCCTTTGGGAAACCGGGCCCTTCGCGTTTTCAAAATTCTTTCATTGTGACTGATAGAAGCGACGCGGGACCAGAGGGCTGGCTCTTATCTGGGTCAACGCATAAGCGTTGCCATTCAGCAATGTGGCCTGTATTTTAGAAACGCTTCCGTCTGGTAGTGATCTGGATCAGTTTGATAAATGGCTAGCTGTTTCATCTGTATTTTTTGTATATACCTACTTGTACATAGTTGTATGAATAAACGTAATAGATAAGTTTATTTTTACATAATTATAATTATATTGAAACTGAAAAAGTTTTAAGTGATCTTTTAAAAAATGACATGCATTTCTTACAAAAAACTATTTTTCTTCTAAGAAAAACGTCACGGAATATGTCATCATGATACTCACTGCGTAAGTCATTTGTTGCGAGACAAATACCGTCCACACTTGTGACTTTGTCACGTACCCGTAAAAATGGAGCCGTCTCGGTTTATTTTCCCAGCTGTCCAATAGTCGACACGGGTGATACCAATAAGCTCCGTGACAAGCGGTTGAGACAAATTGATGCGCGTGCTTCGATGCAATTGAGTAACACCATATCAGGCGCCATATTGCAATAAGTGTAGATATTATATATTATTTAACTTTACGTAGCGCGTTGTTAACACATAGTAAAGAATTCAACCATCGCATTAAATGTTCATTTAGTTACAGATCGTAATAGCCATAATAATAAATATAATGTAAGAAGACAGTAGTAACTTCTTAGTGAAAAAACAATATATATAAAACTGTTCCGTAACTAACTGGCGGATCAACGCACAGCCTAAACCATAAGTCCTAGAAACATAAAACTTGGAGGGTATATTACCTTTTATGGTGTAGGGGTGTACAGAAAGGGTTTTGGAAAATTCTTCCCCTATGGGGGTGAAAAGGGCTGAAAACCTTTGTATGAAAAATGGTATTCTTGAACTTACAAACTTGAATCAATCCCAATAGTAAAATACTAATATAATTATCTCCCCAAACTACCCCTCTAAGGGTGTTGTAGATGGTATCCAAGTTTGTGGGAACTTTTTAATGAGTGGTCCAATTTGCTTGAAACTCGGCATAAATATTATCTAGTACTAATGACAAAAGATAAATACATTTTTTTTCTAAACAAACCCTCAAAGGGGGTAGGATTGTGTGTTAAGATTGTTTAAGAAAGAAAAGACGCATGGTGCGATTTGATATTAACTTAGTCTTGATACTTAAAATACAAAATAACTGAATACGTATCAGGGTTTTAAAAAAAGCCCTTATGGGTGCAAGGCATGCAATTATTTTTGTTGCACCTATCCTACGCGAGTAAAACCGCGGACATCAGCTTGTATTAATATAAAACCCCTACCTACCCTACGAACGTGGATACTGGATAGTTATATGAAATACAATTTTATCGTACTCATTTGCTCCAGCGAGCTCTCACGTTGAGTACGATGAAAATAAACACCTTATTTCACTTCATAATGGAATGGTATATTTCCAGTTCACCGTTCAAAGTACTGAATAATTAAAAATGGAATCAATCCAACGCTTGAACCGACAATTAAATGAATAGTTAATAAAGCTCAGTCCGATGTAGTGTTTCAAATAATTCATTTTCCAAATAAGAAAAAAAATCGAAAAGAAATGTGCGATTTCCTGAGATAGAAAATCAAACAATGAAATGTGTAACATTATACCATTCGTTATTAAGACACAAATGTGGCATTCGAGAGGTATAAGGTAAGGCAAAAGTTGTGTCCCGTATCACTCAGGGGGAAACGGAAAATGTTTATAGAGAGTAAGGGGGTAATGCTTGTAATAAAATTTTATACACCTTAATATTTCGGGGAACGATGAGTCGTGTGTGAAATTATGTTCGTACGGTGCGGTGTGAATTTACCGCTCTGTCAGGTTTTTTCGCCTACTAAATAATTTGCCCAAGACGTATCGAGACACACTATGTTAAGGAATCCTAAAGTCATAGTTGAGACACCGTAAAACCAGTTTTGGATTGTACTTCAAGGACCCAAGGTTAAAAAGTTAGAGGGGTGGGGAAACATTAATTTAGCTACTCTCGAGCCATTTCTTAGGAGACTTTGCTAATGAAACCTTAAAATGTATTTTGAGACCAGCGCTATCACTGTGCAGATCTCTAAAATCACTTTACACGTGGGGTGGTGATGATAAAAAACATCACTTTGAATTTGGGTTGCGTGAGAAAGTAAATTTTTTTGGCCAGATTAAGACACGTACTTTAGTTCTGTATACCAAATTTTAACTGCAAAACCTGGGTTTTGCTTTTCTGGAAAAGCACTAGCATAAATTGTTTGCTCCGCGCACTTTCTACAAAATATTAGGTCAGCTATTAAAATCACCCTCTTTTTTGTTTAATCCTTGAAAGCCTCAAGTAAATTAATCCCAATGGGCGATAACGACGTGTTACGTAAACAGGGATCCCTTCGCGGCGGCAGCGCTCCATCACTTCTCTCTGATAGACACCATTTCACCCTGAGATAATTTATGTAAATTAAATACCCTGTTTCCTATTCGAAGGAATGTTCGTGCCCTAACATGTTTGGAAAACATGTTTATTGCTGCGTTTTATCTCTATTATCTCCTCACGTGTCACTACTTTCATCCTCTATCGTCCCACAGTCATATATTATATTTTTTGCAGTTTCCGGCAGTGATTAAATGTTATAGCTCTCTAAAAGCAATCATATAGAGAAAAAAAGCATTAGTCAAACCAGCGACATTATTAAAAATCCGGTTCGTAAATAGAAAAATATTTATTTATTCACTACCAGTATTTTATTAAAATCTACCAAGATTGAAAAACTTAATCAACACTAGAAAGACATAAAACAAACTAGAGAGCCGTTTTATAGCAGTTTATGAAAAACGCTTCAAACACCGCAGAGTATTTTATAAATTACCGACGCCAAGCTAATAAAGGCTAAGAAGTTTAAGGAGCGCATTTGGTAAAAATACGGTGTCGCAAAAGTTTTCTTTATTAGTTTCCCCCTTTAATCCGACCAGGCGTGTTCCAATGTCTTTATGGCGAATTTTCAATCTGAGTCTGGGCGGAAGCCAATAAGAAATCAACTATTTTCCCCTGATTCCCGTGCATCGGTTCGAGGGGAGATTCGTTTCTTTACGACTTCTTTTACGATTGGAGGTGCATTCGGGATTAGTCCGCGCCATCGCGAAAGCCTTTTCGTGTCTGCGAAGACGAATGGTAAAAGGATTACAATGACAGAGTTCCTTTAGTCTTCGGCAAACCTTTTTTATTATTTTAATCGAGACGCCAGAGCGTTCCCTTGTTTTTTTTCGCAAATTATAATAATAAGCCGGCCCTGATCGTTCAAGCAAACGACTAACTACTCTCAAAGTTACAGTGAAGCGAATAATAATTTCCTTTCAAATAACTGAAGTTTTTCCTAACGTGAGCGGTAAATGTTTACGATCTGGCAAGCTTTTTATACTTGCATTTTTATCGTTCTGAACTACCATCAACTTAAGTAAAGGGTTCGTTGAGTAGTTAAAATTAGTTATTTTTACAGTATTTTTGTATATTATTTTTACAGTATGTATCAAAAAAACATGAGTTCAAACTCAAGTGCGCATAGAACGTTGTACAGCTTCAAATGTCTTTTGATCAAAGGCACACTTCATACATCTATACGTATGAAGTCTATGTAAATGAAGTGTGTGTTATATGACCTTACATTATAAAGACTGGTCAGTCTTACTACTCAAACATACACTATTCGTATGGAGGTATATTTTACTGTAACAAACAAACGGCTTACCAGTTAACTAATTGATAGACCATGTTATTGCAACAGTATTTACCGATTTTAATTTGGTGTTCCAAGTTAAAATATAAAATATCATCTGCATAGTGTTTATCAATTTTCAGTTTGAAATTTTTTATAACGTTAGCAATTAGTTTTTGAAAAACCTCTATTCCCATTGCGATAATATTTTCTTGTGACCCAACCGGGATCATCCCTTGCATAACAAAGAAGATATTTACATTCAAGTAACATTTAGCATCACGGAGCTATCTACGATCATGCATAAAAAACAAGGCCAAAATCAAGATCATCTTATAGGTACAAAACGAACATTATTTGAAGAACATTCTGACACAAATTTTATATTCAGGTTTTACATTTCTAACTTTTTTCGAAAGTGCTCTTAGCTAGATTTGTCACTTAAAGATATATTTGTAAAATATGTAAGTACAAAAACAATAATGCCTTCTGACCAAAACAATAAACTGACTGGGTTATTCATAACCGTACTTGCCTTCCGTTGTTCCCGTTAAGCTGTAACCACTATACGTAGGGAATCTCTCCGCGGATCCAGAACTAAATTAACTAGATATGATATTTCAGTCACGTTTGAATGCTCGTTCGCGTCAACGCCGGAAGCGTATTAGGACTAATCGCAACATGTGTATTAGAGAGTTGTTTAAATAAATTTTCGTATGAATACATACAACATTTATTAAAAATCTAACATTTTTAATGCATGCAGAATTTAAGGTAAGGTTAGTGATGTTTGGATACAGAAATGTATATATATATTTCTGTTAAGGCGTCTGGTTCAAAGACGCGTGATCCGAGAGCTGGCTCTTATCTGGGTCAATGCATCAGCAATGCAGCCGGCATTTTTGAGATGCTTTATCCCGTAGCCGGAATCGAGCCCGCACCTCTTGCGTTGCATCTGGCTCCTCGCCCGCCATGCCACCGAGGTCGTCAAAAGTGTTTAATTTGTATACTTTGTAAAAACTTGAATAAAAAACAAGTTGTACACGTTTCTAATAAGCTACCAAGTAACAGCTACGAAGACTCCTAGTTCCCAAGAAAACATGCTTATACAGCTCGTTTACTACTAAATTAATAAAAGCTCATTAAATAATAAAGGTTAGATATCTTAGCGCTTGGTTCTAAACTTAGAAACGATCAAAACTGTGACATTAATACCTCATCTCATGGACGTATTAAGGGCCACTATCCACTATTGCGTCGCTATATTTTGCGCTAGCTACTTCTGGGTTGCTACTAATATTAAAAATGCGTTAATTTGGATTGTATGATTTTCTGATGTTTGTTGCCTATATTCTTCGTAACGGTTGAATACATTTGGATACCACTAGGTATAGTTCGTGACCAAGAATAAAACAAAAACTACTTTCATCCGGGTACCACGCGAGCAAGCCATGGATAGAGGCTAGTTCTCCTATTTAAAAAGCAGCATCTTGGTCTAGTAGATAGTGTGCCTAGCGCATAGACTTCATCTTGAGGTATTATATCCAAGACTTGATCTTCTACAATCTAGCTGGTGAAGCTTAGAAGCCCATAAAATAGATATTAAAGATTTTGCTAAGTAAGATTTGATCAACTTTAGATTTAAAGTGCAAGAGATTGGTAAGTAAAAGAAAGTTTATATAATGCTTCCGTCCTAGTATTTTTGAGGATCTTTTTACTGACGCTAACTCTACTTATGGAGACAATTTACTTATAAAGATTTTATTTATAAATAATATCATACAGAAAAAAATATTTAAAATTTAATCATTTATATAATTTTATTAAAATTAATAAAACAAACATACTTGTTCACGACTGTATTCCCCATGATGGGCATCCTTATATACATACTCAGTGCGTAGATCTTTGATGATAACATTACATATGGCACGTGTACACGTTTCGCAAGTAGTAAGCATTCCACGTGTGATTAGTTATAATGCTGGGCATTTTCACACAACATCATCTAGCCCCAAACTAAGCAGAGCAGAGAAAAAATAAGCAGCGCTGGTGTTATGGGAACTACATGACTGATGTACTACTTAATATAGTTTTTTGTAAATAATGTATGTATTATATACAAAAAACACCCAGACCCGAGACAAATATTTGCAGATTATACAAATATTTTCCCGCGGCGGGAATCGAACCTGCAACCTTCTCCGTCTTAGGCGGGCCTTCGCCCACTGCGCCACTGAGTTTATCAAAAAGAGTAGAAGTAAACCAAAGAAAATTGTGTGAAGATGATAGGGAAAGGAGTGAGTACTGAATTGACGGTTGTTAGAGGAGAGTGGAAAAAGAAAACATGGTGTGCCGATCCAACGTAATGTATTAATATTGTATTTTATGCCCATTTTTGTACACGTACCCACAGCTATTTATCAGCTGTCTGTATCCTCAAAGGTATGTTGGAAGAAAACTCTTGTTAGAGTTAAGCTTGCCTTAGTACATGTATATTGTCCTATATGTAAGTTTTTTGTCTATAGTAAAGAATAAAGAAATAATAATGTAGGATTAGAGCAAGGACACAATCATCGAATCGTGTCAATTGCTGAAACCAGCGATCTTATTCTGATTGATTGCTAGATTCAAGTGATTGCTTGAATCTCACAATCAATCAGAATAAAATGCAAATAACTTTATTATAAGACTCGCATTAAATCGTGACAATACATAATACAGTAGGCTCCGAAACCAAAGTACATTACAGCTTATAGAAGGGCAGTTAGATTACTTTTGACAAATGATTAATTACTAGCTTCTACCCACGACTTCGCCTGCGTGGTACTCGGAGAAAAAGTAGACTATGTGTTATTCTGATGTATAAGCTATACTGTTAAGTTTCATTAAAATCCGTTCAGCAGTTTTTCCATGAAAGAGTAACAAACATCCATCCTCGTTTATAATATTAGTAGGATAAACGTAAGTGCCTACTGTTTATGTGAAAATGATCTAAAAGCTGCTCATTAAATTCACCTTTTTATTATTTTGATGAAAGCTTACCATATGTAATACTACTAATGTAAAAGTATCAATTTTGGATTTGTTGCTGATAATCTTCGTAACGGCTGAACCGATTTGGATAAAAGCAGGAATATTAAGCCTAATTTGATATTCTTGGTGCAAGGTGCGTTACCAAGAATATCAAATTAGGTACTTTTTATCTGGATACCGTGCAAGCGACGCCGTGGGCAGAAGATAGTTACTTATATGCTTTGATCTAGGTATTTCTTTATTTAATACATTATTAATCTCAATTTTGTGAGTTACATGATAATTCTATAATTTTTGTTATTTGTCGAGGTGCCAAATGCGGACGAGTTTTTTTGACTTCGTAGAATCTTCGTTACTGTTCTTAGCACTCTTGAAGTAAAATTGTAACAGTTTTTCTTATCCAGAGAAATCAAGCTGTTACCTCATAAGCTACGGTACATCGTTCCATTTGATGGATTACACGGCGATTACGGGCAGCAGGAAATACGCGTATTTTTCATTTAGCAATCGTAACGGTACGAGTTTATCAAAATATCGTTCAACACGGCACCGATTAGATTAACAGCACACAATTGGCTTACATGGAAACTTTGCTCCATTAGCTTTTCCAACCTCTTATTAGACCCGTAGCTTGCGATGAGTTTCTTATGTTATATACCAATTTTGAGGTGCAATTTTAAATAAGATAAGGTAAAGATAAGAATATTTTATTTTGTGTCACATAAAGGTACACATACGAATTATTAAGAAAATAAGATTGACAACAAAAACGGCCGCCACTCAGCACTATGTTATAGAAGCACTTTGTGCCACTAAAACGCTGATCTTCCGTGCCGCCTCCGTGATTTTCTGGGCGTGGAGTAGATTTCTGAACTCAATATTAAGTATGCTCCTTGCCTCCACTTTAGATAATACACCACATTATGAAACAAAATGAAACAACAAAATATCAGCTAATCACGTTAGTACAATGGGCGGCAATGCAATTTCTTCCAGATAACCTTTACGTTGAAGGACAATTAATATTTATTTATTTATTAGAACGAGACAGACCCAATTACGTTGGTATAGGCAACTCAAATATAGTAATTTAGTAGTATATTTAATATATTAAAAAAAGAAATAGTTATAATATTTCACTATTATTTTATTATATGAAACAAATATACTTTAACAATATATTTTTATACGAGATATATACGAAAATTATAATGTGTTTTATAATAAAGTTATTATCTACTTATTATCAGTGGCTAAAGTATGATGTTAAAATATCACCGCTTGCTTTGTGTCTCTGTTCTGTGGATTGGATTAATTCGGAACGCGCCTTGTGGGTGGGTGTTCCGTGCTTATCGCCCCTGTCTCTCTAACAATAAAAGTACAAAGGAAAATATCTCACGTGAGCCCTAGTCCGTTATTCAGAGAATGGGATGAAAGTTGATAAAATTATTGTTTCTTAGTAACTCTTTCCGAGACCGGTTAGCAATTTATCAAAAAATGACGTTTTGATCAAATTCTTATTTGATATACGTTATAAATTTGAACACTATTTTGAAGTTCTGTGAGTTTTCATGAAATATGAGCAAGAACTTAACTTGTCAGTAATAACTATATATCCATTTTTGAGCGTTAGAAACATGTATCAGGAAACGTTGTTTGGAGCTGCTTTTATTTATTTTATATGTTTTGTTTAATCTGAGAACGCAACATCACATCTTTACGAAATTTATTAAAATGTATTAATACGATAATTTCCTTAAATTCAAACTAAAGCCAACTTTCCCGCTAATCTGATCCCCATTTCACGATAACATCCCATATCAAATCAAAAGTTTCCCCAGACAAATTGCAGCGTCCATAAAACCACAACTCATGTTGTTTGCTCAAACTGTTCTTGACCAGAATAATTCCATGTGATAGGATCTTGGACGTGCTGTGGTTTGTAACTTTTTTCTCTCCAGCTCCCTCTCCCCCAATGTTCCACCCTTACCTGACCAATGTAACCGTGCTCATGCTATAAAACAATTACCCCAATGAAATCGTGTTTTATACACGTAACTTTACAAAAACTGAAATAAATTATAATTCAAAAGGATTTCAATAGAAATGCCTCAGGACTAAGAATATTTTTTCCGCCTAACCTACTCATCAATTTACAAAGTAGTTTTCTACTTTGTAATCAGACAGTCGTGTTCAAGTATTGTTGTTGATATTTTAACGTAAATATTTTAAGTTAAGTCCTATAAAATAAATTTAGGTTTGTGTTATTTACAATTGAATTATTTTACTCATTCATAAAAATATAGAAGTAATTAATCATGAAACAGGATCTGTACTATTAGAAAATTGTACTAGATGGAGAGCAACCGTTGTATTTATTTTTGCCTGCCACTTCATACCCATCTACCTACAGTACTGCATGCAACCTTGTAATGGTTATGTACCAGTTCATCGATGGGTATCGTGTACCCGTCGATGGGACCCGAAGAAATGGACTGGAAGATGCAGTGTTAGATGGGCTGGAAAAAACCGGACCCCGCCTTTCCATACTGCGTCATCCTGTTCCTGATCGCTATTCAAGAACCTTTATTCCTTGTCTTTAGTGCAAGCTGGTCATGGTCTTCCTATTGCCACTTGAGTTCTCGTAAACAACAATACTGTACCGAAAATTATCAGATCTCGGCTACCCTGCTTGTCGTGTTAACGTCTAAACGAGTCGCGTGCTGGTTCCACAAGGATCTTGATACGCCTAAGGCCTCACTAATTATAGTTGTGCTTATTACCCGCGACCTCAAATAGTTGCTTTTCTTGTAATTACGCTTCTGACTAATTTGCAACCTTGTTGGCTTCGTGCAGACGAAGTATTTCGAGTTCTCGTGTGAGAAGACTCATAATAACAGCTTAAAACTCATCTGTTTGATGAGTTTTAAGTTGTTTTTGTGAGTCTTATTATATCCTAAACAAATCTGTGTATAGAAATAAATTCTACTCCATTTTTTACTGGGACGAAGAATGTACAATCAATTATATAGGTACCTAATAATAAGAAACCGTGTTGACCTAAAATGACGGTACACAATTTTCCGATTTTTGCACTGGAGAAAATTATAATGGCGAAGAAAATCATGACACCGGCACGTCCTAAACTGAAAGCTTCGGTCATCAAGTTGTGCCTTTGTTTTTGAATACTTATCATCACAAATCTGGGTATTAATTATAGAGCTGATAATGTCCATCATGGACGTTACGGTCATAATAGGTCGGATGGGTGACCGGTAGTGACATTTGTGCGCTTTCGCGCTTTGGAGGGCACGTTAACATAAAAGTAAGACTTTGTGTGGCCCAAAACCTCCAACAATTAAATTGGTTACTATCTACGATGAACGAACGAACAGTGGTGAGTAGGTTATGTTTTTTAAACAAGATAAAGTTACCATCCCGCGGGAGGAAAGTGTGTTTAAATAAAAACTGTAAACCGACAATTTTCGTTGCGGCGACAACTACATAGTTACAAAGTTGTGATTCACATAGGAGATTGAATGATGAAAAATGCACTGACACTGAATATGTGATACTGGCATGATTCGCAATGAAAGATCGTATGACAACCGGCGGAGTTGCACTAAAATATGTAGTGCTGTCAAATCCCTCAGAACAGAAAATATTCATGCGAGTGAGTACTTACTACCTATGCTGCCACTGTTTTTTTTATATTGTAAGTTGTTTGCTTGTGAGTGCAGAGGAGAAATTTGAAAGTTTTATAGCTTGAGAACGGAATTCGAAGGCATGTAGTATTTGAACCAAAAAAATATCGAAAAATATAAATTAATGGTAAAACAAGATAAGTTTTATGGGTCATTATTATAAGGGATCTAGGATGGAAAAATATTTTGAGATAAAACTTGATAGTTGTCAATAGTTAGTTTTATTTTACTTATTTTAAGTTTTACTTATTTTTATAAAATAAATAAATGATACTGAACATTTTCATAAGGATTATCTAGCCCCAAAGTAAGCAGGGCTTCTGTTATGGAAACAACCTGACTGATATACTACTTATATACCATTTTTTTTATATATTCATACATAGAAAACATCCATCCATACCCGAGACAAATATTTGCAGATCATCCAACCATTTTTCCTCCTGTTCTGTTTCTGCTTGTGCAAGCCATTATTTTGTGCTTCTGGGTTCAAATAAATATTTTTTCTTTTTTTTCTTTCTTCTTCTTTTGATACTCTGTGGCTCACGCCGATCGGCATTTTTTTATTTCATACCCGAGACAAATATTTGCAGATCATACCAACATTTTTCCTCCTGTTCTATTTCTGCTTGTGCAAGCCATTATTTTGTGCTTCTGGTTTCAAATAAATATATTTTCTTTCTTCTCCTTTTGATACGCTGTGGCTCACGCCAATCGGCATTTTTTTATTTCATGTCAAGGTGCGGACTTTGCTAGTTTTACTTCAAAATATATAACGTCGGATTGACGTGCATTGACTTTTAATTCGTTTTAAGGTGGGTATGCCTAATTGCATGGAAGAGGCAAGTTAAAAATGAAACATATTATATTGTGCACAAAACGATTAGCAGACGCAACCTACTGACCATTGCGTCGCCTTCATGTGGTTTCAGTATTCCTTCATGTGGTACAGCGTCGCTGTCGCGAGTCGCGGTAGTTATAATCCGAATGGGAATCCAAATCCGAATACACAGCATCGAACGAACTTACACGTTGCAATGTATGCAAATACAAAGTACAGTCCCGGCGGTGGCGCGTCTGCAAGCAATACTGATTTCTGAATCCGTTCACACCTGCCCAATTCCCTGCCGATGCCTTTACAAATTCAAACTCAGTTCTGGTGATGTGAAATGTCTAGCGCTATCCCATTGAATAACCGTTTTTAACTACTTCTTCTTTGTGTAAAAATACTTGTCTGTATATTTTTTAGCATTTTATTTGAAATAAAGTTTTCACAGAGGAAAGGCGTATCGTAATGAAATAAGATATTCTTAACCCAAAAACAAAATGCAAAAAATTAAATATATGAGTATTTTTTTTATTTAAAGCCCTTGTCCAGGCTCAGTAAATTATAAGTTTAACGGGTCTTTATCGCGTTTACTATATTTGTTACATTACCTTTTTTTAATTTAGTTAGACGAATAGTCAGTCGATAAAAACGGTCTAGCGTAAGCCACAACACGAAATATGCCATTCGAGGTTCTATATTCGTTTGGGAAAGATTGCATATAAGAGTGAACAGTGACGGCTGGCTTCGTGAAAAATGTATATATTCCATGAAGTGATAGACGCGCCTGACGCTGCCGCCTCCTGTAAAAATATTCTTAGTTGGACAGTTTGAAAAGACTTCCAGCCGAGTTGATCGCGCATCGCTCGAATACATTTTGCCTTTTATAAGCTTTTCGCATCGCACCCCGCGAATTTAGATACATATTTAATACACGCAATAAAATAAAACTCTGTAATGTTGCACAGTCACGTTTTGTTTACAATTTGTTCGCAATTTTCTGAATGTCGCAGTTTGTGCTGAAGCTCGTAATAATGTCGTCAATATAAAGGCTAAGAGCCTGAGGTCACATGAGAATATTATATTATGACACGTCTGAATTTAAAATAGATACGGCACTTTAGATCATGTTGGTGAGTAGTGTCTCGAGAGATCTTGTTTATTGTTCTAAGTAAACTGTCAATTTTAAGTTTCATCTTTTTTAATTCAAATTTTTAATGTCTTCTCAAAGAAACTATATTTTTTTACAAAAGTGCCTGGCTTCATCTAGCAAGTAGTCTGGCAATGCATGACCTCAAGGTATTAGTTTCTCAATGCCCACTGACTCTTGGTATATTCGGTGCGTGACTTGATCCCCACTTGCCCTTTTCCAACCTGTAGATACACGAAAGAAACAAGACGCACGCGAACCCAACTTGTTCTATCCTTACGAGTTTTCAAGTCAAATTACCAATAATGTCAACGATGTGATAAACAAATATGTTCTTTTTAGTTTTAAAGGTCGTCATCGTCTGATACCTACCAACTTTGCTAATAAGTCTGCACAAACATTTATATTGAGAATTTAAACTAAAATAAAATTTGAGAATAATTTTTATACAAAATAGTTTTTAATTTTTGACGACCTCTATTCTCAAAGTGGGCGAGGGCCCCTCTGTTACGCAGAAAGTTGCGGGTTCGATTCCCGCCGCGGGACAAATTTTTGTATGATCTTTAAATATTTGTCTCGGGTTTGGGTAAATAAATCAGTCATGTAGTTCCCACAACACAAGCTCTGCTTACTTTGGGGCTAGATGATGCTGTGTAAAAAATGTACAGCATTACCATTATTATTATTATTAAAATATGAATAAACAATGACAATTATCTCTAATGCATGTTGCAGGAATTATATTATCCCTAAGTATAATATAATTTGCCCCTATAACATATCACGCATCACACGATTGACATTTTAATGTTATCGTCTTTTATCTGAATCTTTAATTATATTGGGTGTTGTTCCATTAAAAATGAACCTTTTTATTGCTACTGTTACTTGAATTGCTCTAAAGTTTTAAATCGTTGTGTGTATGTATCAAATAAGTATCCATTAATGCACGACTGCACTAAAGTCGAAAAAGCTTAAGCAAAGTATTCGGAACAGTTTTTCTATGAAAAATAGAAATTCGGCATCAACTTAAAAAACTTGCAAAAACGCCTGGGAGGTTTTATAATTGTATGAAACACAAATGACCCGTTGTTTTCTGTGTCAATCGAATTAAATTTTAATTTGTGTTGTTACAGACCATGTTCGAGAATTCTCCTGTGGGACACTTTTCTACAGAACATTCTTCGTGGACTCCAAAAGAGATGCTCTCTACGTCGGAGCTATGTAAGTTGACTTCACATTTGTTTTACACGTATTGTATTTTACAATAATATCATTATAGTTTTCTAGCAACTTATTTGGATAATGTGTCCAATGCCAGCTTTTCCGTCATAATAAATAACAGAAAGGTTGAGAAAAGAATAACAGTGCTTAAAAGTATTTCGAATGGACCGTGTTATCGTAGACGATATCTCTGTAGACGATATTTCCAAGCAACTATTTATTTCTGTCTGGAATGCTATAACATCAAAGTGACCGCTACCGAATGATTCTTTATGCCTCATTAATCAGGCAGGTCAGCTTACATTGGTGGGCCGAAGCAAAAAGGTGATATAGGTCAATTGTATGTGTCACGAAGGTAGCTAATTCCGTTCCGGGAATAACAACCACCGCATTTTGATCTATAAAACGATTCTTCTATAAACATTATGGTAGCTTTACGCAACTTTGTAAGAATCCTTTATACAGCCCACAGTGGGTTTACTCAACTTTTTCATTCAAATAGCTAAAGTTAGAAGGGTTATATAACCTATTTTCTTATACTCTGATGTTTTTTCAGGGATCGGTTGTACCGGCTCAATATGAATAATATCAGCGCCACGCACTGTGAGGTAAGCAAAAAAGTTCTTACCACAAGCTTTTTTAAATAATCTTCTTCATCACTGTTTATTTCTTAGTCACACTGCGTTTGATCAGTGACTTGACCCGGTTGAAGTATGATAAAGATGCCTTGAAAATGGCTTAGTAATGAATAGTGAAACAACAAGTGTGGTGAAAAGGGTTCAGTGCATCTTATACAGGCTCCTTTCATGCACGTGTCATATTATCTTCTCTTTGGTTCTAGTTTATGCCAGTTTTATTACGATATTTTCTTTCACCGTTTGAGAGCCCGTGGTGTTGGTATTAAAAACATGCATTGAAAAATCAATTGGTGCAATATGTGATTTGATCAAACCAACGACCTACGGATCGAAAGTCGGGGGCTCTAGCTACTACACCACTAGCGTTCTGAGGTACCTAAAAACTTTTTTTAAACTTTACAGAGGGACTCGATAAATTTGGAGCCAAGCAACGTGGCGCAATGCGTTTCCAAAGGCAAATCTGAGGTGAGAAATTACCATAATTTGGTTTTAAGAACTCTATGTTTTGGTAGAAATACAGGAAAACAAAGTGATTTTAATTAATATATCAATATTTTGCAGACTTACAACTAGCACTATTTCCATCAAGGGTTAATCCCATTTTTAACTGTGAGCGGCGGGCGGCGAGCATATTTCATAGCGGGGGGCTTACAACCACGCTTGCTTCGCTATATTAAGGCCGTTAATTTTGATTTACAATCGCAACGTACAAGCAATATTTGTTTTATTTCTCGGCAGTCTAAGGCTGCTTTGAAAATCGGGGAACGATTATTGCTAGTTGCCGAGATACCTTACCGAATAATTCGATAATACCCACTCTAAGCGAGATGTTACACTTGAGTGCTTTCCTACATTTCGTACTCTATATCCGCCATGATATATTTATCACGAACCTATCTACTGGTTTCGTACAAATGTGTACTTTTACGATAAATTATGATGTTTTTACCGTAAATTGAGAACTTCGTCCGCTTATTTTTATTTCTTTGTTGACTCTACCTAGACACGTTTATATCTAATAAGAAAGTCATGAAACTCAGTACATACCAGGAAAACGCGTATGTCATACAAAATGTATAAAGCCTCAAAGTAAGTAGTAAAACCTCGCTGCGGGTCTAAAAGGCACACCGAACAGAAAGCAAAAACTGCCACAAGCAAATTCACAAGTTTAGTACAACCGAATATAGCGGTGCCATTCTCGTATAATCCAGGCGAATAAAAGGTCAAACTTCCGCAGTAGCGTAAAAAGAAAGGCAATAGACCACATGGTACCCTCTCCAACTCTTCCAATGAAAAAAAAAGGAAATTTGTTTTATTAGTATCAAAGAGGCCTATAAAAAGACATATCCTCAATTCTATCACCTCGATCGCGGACGGAACGGCCACTCGTGAAGGCTATAATCAAAGTTTCTTACTGTCGATGAGTTTTCTTTTCTCTAAACACGATGTCGTAACACAAAAAAGGCTGGGAGAATGCCGTCGGCGAATTCCTGAAGGCGCCTCTGCTCGCCTGTTGTTTTAAGTCCACTCCTCTTTGTGTCGCTATTAAGGAAAATTCACTGGCTTAGGTAAATCGGAGGACTCGAGATTTTTAAATAAAATATGCGCTAGAATCACGGCTACATATCTTTTTACGATGTGACCGACCGCAATTTTACTTCATAATATTTTAAGTAAGGGATGAGCCGGAAAGGGCATTTACTTGAACCCAAAAATTAAATTACCTTTATTATACGGTTATACTGCAGGGAGTATAATTATAAAATTTTGTTGACCCATAATCTAATTTAACAAAAATATTTTGGACATAACTGATAGATTTAACATTGTTTCAAAGAGTAATTTATGCAAGACTACTAACAGCTATTTTCCAATTTATACCTAAGTATTATAAGTACATCAAATGGCTAATTAAGGCACTCGCGGGTAAAATTCCCACGAAATTGTATCGAAAAAATAGTATCGTGGCTAAAGCAGTAAAATGTTCTGCCTTCGAAATGAAAATCAACCCTCTTTAAGTCTTATTAAAAACCGTTAGAAAAACAAGAAACGTGAACATCGAGCATAAGTTTCTTTCAGAGTACATTCGACTGGAAAGCAGAGGCAAATTAAAATTTCAACATAAATTATTATTTATTGTCCTGACAGATGGAGGCAATAATCTGATTTTTATAATTATTTTATACAAATTTGTGACTTTTTTAACCATTTTACCGTCAATTTGATAGACCCAGAGTATGCCAAAAAACGCGAACTGTCTCTAAATCTTACGAAGTGGCGAATAATTAACGGAATGGACCAATCGAAGGCATTAGTTGTGAAGCTATGCGAGAGCTTAGGCTAAGTGCCGTTAAAAGAAACTTAGACGTGAGTCTGATTGTTCTCTTGCTTAATTCAGATTGTTTCTGAGTGCAAAACAGTTCGTTGTTCACGTCAGTACTGTTCCGAGTATATTAATCCGATAATTACTTTAGAACAATCTCGGAAAGTTACCTCCGCAGGTCGAGCCAAAGAAACTGGGAAACTTTTTATTAACAAACACAGCACTTAGTTAATTGTTTGCGTACACGTGCCTATTCGCAGTAGGTTATTTTAGAACTAGGTATATTTAGACTTCTTGGAATAAGTAGAACATAATAATATGTATCGTCCAGTTTCTTAGAATACTTTTTGTGAGCCGCGCACAAAATAAATATAAAGACTAAATTTCTGCTGCCATGTTTGTCTTCTGCATTTCCAGTTTCTGCCCAAGGTTTTGCCCTCCTGGTGTCCGGATAAAGAGTAGCCTATGTGTTATTCTAGGTCACGAACAGGTTCGATTCCCGCCGCGGGACGTGTATAATCTGCTAATATTTGTCTTGGGACTTGGTTTTTTCTACGTATAATATATATGTTTTTATAATAAATATATATATATAAGTAGCATATCAGTCATGTAGTTTCCATAACACAAGCTCTGCTTACTTTGGGGCTAGATGCATTATTTATTTATTTTATTTATTTTTACTTATTCTAAATTTCATACCAATCGATTGAGCTGTTACGTAAATTATCAGCATAATCATCCAAACTTTCGCATTTTTAATATTAGTAGGATAGGATTGGATAATGCATCAGTAAACATCAAAATAAACAAGTTTTTTCCAACTTACATTATTAAAATTGTATGCACTTAAACCACATCAATATTGTATTTTGGATTGTGTGGTCATTTATTTACTGTAACTTTTATTTTTTAACCCATTTTGTGACTTCCATCATAAAACCGATAGTATACGTCCTCGTGTGAGGCTGCTTTGACGTACAGAAAATTAGTTTCAACCCGAGCTCTGACCGCTGTGACCGCATAGCAATCTATTGTTGAAATACACACTTGTTTCCAATCCGTGTGTAGTTCTTCGCCTTTTTTTCATTTGAATGAATAAAATTGTTAGATACTTCTAGCTAGTATCTATTCGGCTGTGATTTGTTTTATTTAAAATAATATTTGATAGAAGTACACTAAAACGCCGAGAAAGAATGTGATGAGGATGAATGAAGCGAAAGAGGTATGCCAGGATCGTAGCAAGTGGAAATCCTTGGTCTCTGCCTACTCCTCCGGGAAACAGACGTGACTATATGTATGTATGTATGTATATTTGATATTTAGGTGCTAAAAATGATATCATCCTTACCACTCTGAGTAGAATTGTAATATCTTATAGGATTGCTAAAATGTACTTACGAGCTTAAATATAAAAGTAAAATATTTTGTTCGCATTTCACAATTTTTAATGGAACTTTGATGAACTGAAATGGACCAATATACTGTTTTACCCAGTTAAGCGAGCAATGCATATTTCTGTCGCTCGGAATATTAATGTGCCGATTAATATTTATGTTGAACGCAAATTTGCATAATCACAGCCTGCGAACATTCATACACATCCACGATGTACTTTTGAACCTCTATTACCACAGTTGTGCTAGGAATCAGCTTGGTTACTCTACCACTGGTTGGTTCATGACAGAAAAAGTAAAATCAACAAAAAGGTCTCAAGTTTTGTTCGACTTTGCAGTCGATTTAATTGCTCAAGAACTGATGCCTAAGATGACATACTCGAAACTACCAGGTATTACACTAAAACATTTCAAAAAGTATGAAAGATAGAGAAGTGATTGATATTTTTTAAAAACGATTTGGGCACACAGGATGAATCAAAGAAATACAAGGCAAAGAAATATAGGACAGCTGGAAAAGAAAGACATCGGCAAACGTACTTCTACTGAATTAGAGCAGTTCAAGAGAGAAGCCAGGTCAAAAGTACCATAAACAGACGAGCGTGAATGGAGAATACGATAAGAATGAATGTAGCGACAGAGATATATCAGGATTTATAATATCCCAAAAATTCAACCATCGCGGCATTCGAACCCGCCGAGGTTGAATTTTTGGGATATTATAAATTCTTATAATTTCCCTCAAGTGTGGGTTAACACTTTAAAAATCAAATAACTCAGAAGATCCTATATCAGGATCTCTGTCTAGCCTTTTAGGAAACAGACGTGAAAGTTAATATGTATTTAATTACAAGAGAATAATATTTAAATAAAATAATATTCTCAGGTATAAAAACGTAACTGTCGAGTAAGTACCCTAAACCGGCGAACAGGCATAAATAATGTGATAAGAGTGAATAAAGCAAAAGAGGTACATATGTCAGATCACATTAAGTAAACAGGCGTGTGTTTATATATGTATTTTATATTATATTATAAGGCTAACTGTTAACGAACGCATTATAAGGCTTTATAATTGTTACGTTTATATGAGTGAGCCAATTATGAATTTCATAAGCTGCGCTATTATTCGCAATGAGTTTTACCCGAGGTATGTTCGAAATATGCACAATTTCGGTTAGTATGGGTGTTCCATTCTTTATTTTCGATTTAAAAAATACCCATCAATACAGATATTGAAAGTAAATTTTAGATAGAAAATTGTTTTCATTTTAAGTTAAATATAGAGGCTCTGCATGTTCCTCCACAATACAGCCGTGATTTTATGTTTTAACTTGGGAGACGCCCCACATTTTTTCAGTACAAAAAATAATCTTCGCACTCTCTAGGGGTGGAGTTTCAGTAAATTATTTCATAGTACACTTTTACACACTTAAATTTTAAGTCTCTAGGATTTTGGGCTCGCGTTGATCTCTTAAACAATTTATCAGTCAGGACTTATTATTTTATATAAACTGATGTTTATCTTATACTCGTATATACAGACTAGCCCAAGGCTTCGCTTGCTTAGTGGGTACTAATAGCTACATTTAATCCGGGTGGATTAAATGTAGCTATTCTGGGCCACGAACTAACTAGACTAACTGTTCCTTTCATCAAAATCGGTCCAGCCTTAATAGCGATTATTAGTTATAGCATCAACCATCCAAAAATCTAGACATTTGATATTTATAATATTAGAAGGATAAGTTAATATTTGACGATCAAGGTGGTACGACGGGCGGGTAGCCGGATGAGACGCAAAAAAGTTTGGGTATAGGATATAAGTGTCTGATACCCACGACACAGATAATCCTAGTGAGAAGTCAGGACTATTTATACGACTATTGGGTATAACTACTTTGTTTAATTTAATTGAGAGATGACTGTTTCTTGGGCCACAGCTCACATTTTTCCGGGAAACAGGGCCTCTACTATAACTATGAAACTACAATTTGGCTCAATAAATAATTTTATTACTATAATGAAAAATAAATCTAAAATTTGTTCTTTTTTTCCAGCACTTCGATTGCCGCAATCACATTCGCGTCATTCAGCCGATGGGTGATGGAGGCCGGCTCTACGTATGCGGCACAAATGCTCATAGCCCAAAAGATTGGGTGCTATACGTAAGTAATTCTCAATTTTTTGTGTTCCAAATGGCTAAAACTGAACTCTTCGTTGTCATTACCGTCTGCATATATGACATCCCGATTTCCCCCTCAGTTTAAAGCGTGTCCAGGAAAAAAATGTAGCTAAATGTGTTTTCCTTACCCAAAGGTAGAAACAATTAGAGTACCTATCAGTAAGAAGGTCAGCACACTCTGTTTCATCAAACATGGAGTTTTACGGTTTCAGGCTACAAAAACATTATCAAAAAAAAATACTAACTTTTTATATTTTTTTAAGGAAGTGTCTCTTTTATATATTCTATACCTAAATATTTTCTTTACTTTGTTTTGTGCTAAATAAACTTCGTTGTATTCTATTCTAAGGATTAAAATTTAAGTTAAGATTTTTTTTACCGTTTTGAGCACGTATAAATTCATAAACCTACGTGTTTACTAGAATGGACTAATTTTAAATACTTAAAATAAGAAGACACAATTTCTTGTCAGCCTTTCGTTCTCATCGGCGAAATCCAAAATCTTTTGTCTATTGTATAAGAGACGTAAAGTACCTACATACCTTACCCTAAAAGTTTATAGGAGCATCAATTTCACTAACACGAGTATCTTGGCGGCCCACCCTCAGCACTAGCCATTATATTTAAGAACCGCTCGAATAGATCCAAACATGAGCATTGGACTACGGCCAGATGCAACAGATCTCAACAAGTCTGTAAAACTTAGATAAAGAACTACACACAAATATATAACTTACAGGGTTTTCATATGCTGGCTTCAGTTAAGTAGATATACTAGTACTAGTAATTGATTTCATTGCAAAATTATTAAATAGTAATATTGGTACTTTAACGCTTTTACATAGATCTGTAAAAGTTCAAAAACAGCCGGTTTTCATCATTATCATCGATAAGTTTTATACCATCGATTGAGAGCATCGTCATATCTTTGACTTCAAGAAGTCTAGGTTTGCGATCAACAATCACATCTAATTAATAAGCCCATGATAGACTCCCTTGGCACTTTACCTAGTACGTAAATCCGTGGTGACACGATGCCAATATATTCGGCACATGCTTATGTTTTGCATAGTAGTTAGTATTCCACGTGACAGGTTGTAAACTGATCACTTATTTCAACATTAATTGTACGAAACAACAGTTATTAAATAAACACTTTCAAAACAAAGTTAGATATAATATTTGCAACTTGCAGGAAAGAAATGAATAAGTCCCCAAATACGAGAGTAAGACCGAATTTATTTAATATTTGCATAAGTAAGTGCTAAGCATAAGCATAAGCTAATAAAAAATTCGAATCTTGAATTTCCAAGAAGTAAGTAATAAAACGAAAATATTTAACTTACTTTAGCAAAATTTTTGAGTTCCCTTAAATCAATTAAAATCAGTCACAAACATCAAAACAGTCATAATAAAATTTAAAACTTTCGACGTATTCCCAACATCCATTGAGGCAATACTAAAACTATCAAAGAACCATCCTTGTAGTAGTCAGAGGCACGTCCAAACATTACATTTGGCATTGAAAGTAGATAGCGTTCCACGTGACTGGTTGCAAGCCCATCGCCGCCAAATAGATATATAATAACAGACAAACATAGAAACAAACATATTATAACCTCTTATGGCAAAAGCATATACAGGCTCCTTACGTCGCGGTTAAACAATACCGTCGCCAACGTCACGCTAACGTGAAAGACTGACGGTATTTCAAGTCCTCTAGTGCTTTTAGTTCAAAGTAATAAGTTTAAATAAATGTACAAGCATACTTCACAAAAATAACCACCATAAGCATTTTAATTGATTCCCATTTTACATTCCTTGCAGTCTAGTCGTTTTTGAGTTATTATCTCTTCATTTTATTTTTCCGTATTTTTTTTGTTTATATTTTCTGAGCTACACTCATAAAACTCAATATGCAACGTGTTCAACCAGACGTTTCTAAGCTGCTATTCTGCGTGCAGTAGTTAGGTTGCAGCCTCGGCCACAGAATAAATACAGTAGAAACAAAAATAATATGTTGAAGTAACGTTTTCTTAAAAAAAATTATACTCGTGGATCTTGTACGTTAAGGTCAATTTTGACATTTTGTCTGTTAGCGCGAAAATTAGGTCACAGGTTCTTTCAATATTATAAGGTAGCAGAGTAGATTCTACTTTTGAAACTAACATAATTTTCACGAACAACTCGCAAATCATGTAATATTCGAGATATTATATTTTACTAGCCAAATCATAAGAATTTTCATCTCTAGTTGTACTCTGCGTTCCTTCTATACAAGACTTCCTCCGCACCGCGACAAATTTCACGGATGCTGATTTCGAATGACGTCATAAGATGAGGGAAGATTTTTCCTTACTTTTTGAGAAATTTCTAACCGAACGACTCTGTGAAATCCAGCAATTGACGATTGTACGTACGAACGTATTTTTGCCGCAAATATTTTGGAATTCACGCGTCTCGCGTTCTTATATTTTGGTCGCAAATAAGGCAAGTTTTATTATGACTTTTTATTACCTAGTTATTAAAAAAACTACTGTCTTTAAAATATAAAACTTTATTTTCAGTAAAAACAAACGTACTCGTAAATTCTTCTGGTACGAGCACGTTCACATTTATCAATTTCTTTCAGTAACACAAGCTCACTAAATACTTCGTTCAAAAATAGCCCACTAGCATTTATCGCTTTCATGCCAATTTAAGATTTATTACTGTCTGGCCACTCACACATTCATTGTCACGATATGATGCGATGATAAGTGCCGTTATTTTCATAATATTATTTTAAAGGCCATAAAAGGAGTTTTTCACAATAGGTATCGAAAGCAGCCCGCAATAAATTTCGGCTTGCCCTGGTTCACCTCACACTTTCCCTGCTCTTGACTTTCATATAATTTTATGATGTATTGGCGGTCGTTTTGACCCTTCACACGTTTTATCGCAGTTCTGACACAAAGTATATAGGGTATTTTATGGACTTTTGTAAATTTTAGATTTAAAGTATGCATGAGACGTGTTTAGAGAGCATAAAATGAAATGGTGCATTATTCTTCTTATTTTCTGTTACCTTTTTATGGTTTATAAATATCAATTTCCAACGCTTATGAGGTCGGCTTTCAGGTTAATCGACGCTTGAGAAACTAAATCAAGTCGATTTAGTTTCTATCTAGCGTGCGTATACAAATTAGTTTTGTTTTTAAATGGCTCAGCCGAAGGAAACAATATGTATATATTTTTTATAATATTCAAAGAAAACAGACAACAACTTTTTTTTTTGTTTGCTTTTTGTAGCTTTAGTATCGTTGCGGCCGTCACAGGCCACACATTACAGGCCTAGTGATCGCCACTTACCTAAAAAAACTTACATATAGGACATGTACAAAGGCGAGTTTAACCCTTACAAGAGTTTTCTTCCAGCAAACCTTTGAGGATAGGTTAAATAGTTGTTGGCACATGTACACAAACAGAAAATGTATCTTACTTAATTTAAATACTAATCTTACTTAAACTTTATCGTTACATTTTTATCATGAAAATCAATCCGGTACTTTCCGATCTGAATGGAAATATTCGAAAATACGCTCTGCATGGTTATCATAAGGTGGACGTCGTAATCGCTAATAGCAAGAATAAAAAACCCCGTCACTGGTTTATTGCTCTTCTTAACATCCACTTAAGTTCAGATAGTATTATAAAAAAACACAAATAAATATGACATTACTATGTAGTTGAAAGATTAGGCTTTCAGAAGATGTAAACATATAAAAAACTATTATATGCAATTGAAGGTAAATAGATTAAGTTGCTTTAGTTGTAGTTAACTTTAAGAACCAATGAAATGAGTGTTGTCTGAACGGTCTCAAGTAATCAACACGTTCTTAGATTTCATCAATTCCTGCTATTGCTAGGCATTTCCCACATGTGTTTGAAAATGCAATTGTAAATGTTTCACATAAATCAATAAACCGAAACGTTCAGCAACATGTAGCGAGGGAACCAAAGATAAATCCAGCTATGATCCCAAAATTCAGACTAATAGGAAGCCAAAAATTGAAAATATATCATTCATCCTTATAGGTAGGGGACCGATCCATGCTGGCTGGCGTACTGGCACGCTGTCAAAACACTGATAGACGCTGATAGTTTTGGGCGTGTGCATAGTTGAAAATGCACATATATGTAAGGATATTTGACGTCTTAAAATATTTCATTTTTAAACGATTTCTTAATTATATAAAAACAGAAAAAGTCAATGAAACTATAGAATAGAATAGAATAAAAAGTGGTTTATTTGACAAAAAAACAAGTAACCACACGTCCAAATAAATAAAATAGACGCTTTTAAATAGATTTCTACAAAAACCCAGATACATTTGTGCTTAATAGTTCTATCTTCATCTAACTATCTATGTAATAACTAGCTAGGATAATAAGGTATTGCAAAGAAAATTATGAGTGACGTTGTAAAAGCACTCGATAGTTGTTTTTTTATTTCTACGAAATGCAGTGATGTCAGAACTTTTATATGAAAATAACTACTACTAAAATAACCTACTACTAACTGCAATAAAAAAAAGCAATAAAATAAGTCCATCGAGACTTTTCAGCTAAGAACTCAAATTTAATGCACTAATGTAGGTACATATATCATTCCATTGCAACACGTACAACCATCGATGCAGCAAAAAGCTTTTATTGATACCTACCTACAAATTGAAACCGTAATCTGTGATTTGAGTAATGCGTTCATCCCCTCGGGGACGGTTAGGGCGCGTCAGTTTCAAAAATTGAGTGAAATCACATGTACGCAATTGATAGGGCAGGATACTTTAGTCTCATGAACGGTTTGTGCTTATAGTTTGGTATGGTTTTGAAGTAAATTGACGCGCTAGTATTGTCATTTTTTTATTGCAATATAAAATAAAATTATTAAAGGTAATAAGTATAATTTATTTACTAAGTTTTTATATGATTCAATGTGTATGTTTTGAATATTAAGAATCTTGTGTATTTTCTATTTCAACATTTATATATATCATGATCCGCACTCAATTTCTCCACTTCAGAACTTATGCCCTAAAATAAAGTACGCAAGTTTGTGTGGCCTTACGAAGTTTTCAACGAATGTAAACTTAGAGGATCTTGTGTTTACGTATGGAAAGTACTCTTACCACCCTGTGAACACATTTTTAAGGGTCTTTATAGGGTGATATCTTTCAAAAATAAGATTGAATTTGTGTTTCTTACAATATTTGGCTGCCAGAGAAGTAATACATGTATATTACATACATTAATGTACATAGTATATTCATGATTACTTCTATTGATTGAAATACAGAATTGGTTTACCCATAAAACTTTTTAATTAGGACACGGTATTATTATGTAGGCAATTTACTGGTAGCGATATTGAATTCATGATACCACTACTGCATTTAAAATATAACAATATCGAGGGCACTTTATAAAATCACTTTAGTTAACTATGCAGCGCCGCACTGACCACGCCACTCTGTTTAGCTATTTTTATGGGCAAAATATTATCATGATATTTCATAGCCTACACTTAGTTTTAACATACTTTTAAACAAGCAATCATTTTATATAACTGAAAAGTGATTTTCGATGTAACCTGTAGGCTATTTCCAATGTTCCAAGGTTTTGGCACAAACCGTACCCATAACATGAAATTCTCACACTAATTTCACTCAGAACCACGTAATGTTCCACAATTCGAAAGTAATTACTGTCTGTTACCTCATACATGTCATGTCATTAGATTAGCTTTGTTTATTTATTAACTATCAAAACGATTGATTGATGTTTGAAATGAAGTTTTAGCGATTTTTTAAAGTTTATACGTGCGATTTCAAAGACACTTCCTTTCGAAAATACTCTGCAATGATCTTCCTGCTGAGGTTTTCCCGAAAGAATAAAGAATGAGAATCATCAAAAAGTGCGTTTTGAAATTTTGAAAGGGTTGGCAACGCGCGTTTTATGCTTCTGGTATTAAAAACATCCATGGCCTACGGTAACCGCTTACCGACATGTGGGCCGTATGTTTATTGGTACTTAGAAGTAAAAAAAAAAACAAAGTTATAGGTATCGCAAGTCTGTGTTTTTCATATTTCTACTTATACAATGCCTCAAACTATGTATTTTAGTATAAAAGGTAGAGCTGAAAAACAGTGTGGCCGAGTCATTTTGCTTCACATATTTATCTACAACTTTTAAAATATCATATCGATGTTATGTATGTTTTCCGTGGATGTAGTAAGTTGCGATATGAATGTATTATTTGTTACTAGCCTCTGCCCACAGCTTCGCCCGCATGGATAAAAAGTAGTATTTGTTATTCTGTTGTATAAGCTAAATTACTGTAAAGTTTCATCAAAATCCGTTCTGTAGTTTATGCGTTAAAGAGTAACAAACAACCATCCTCACAAATTTTCGCCTTTATAATAATAGTAGGATGTATGTATTTAAAAGAGCACGGATATGCATTTCAAACTCTTGTAAAGTACGAGACGATTCTGATTAAACGAACAATATTCAGTTTGGTATGAAACGCGTAACATTAGTGGCAATTATTTAGCTCCGAAACAAACAGCCGTATTTTGCAAAGCGCTAGTCGGTGCACAGGTGCAGGTCCCATTCAGAATTAGGAGCCAATATCGTTCAGGGTTTACGATAGCTGCGTCGCTTTGTTTGACATTCTTTTCGTATTACAAAGTGCTTCTACTTTGGTGCGATTTGCTGGTTCTTGTCTATTAGAGTATAATAATTATTGTATATCTCTAAAAGGTTTGCAATAGAATATATTTTTTTGCAAGTCTTTTATAGTTTTAGTTACTTTGAAATAAACAACAATATTATATACCACCAACAAAATATATATGAATAGACAGACTAATTGGATATGTTTATTTGTACGCTCGGTTTCAGGAAATAATTGATCACCTTTTGCCTTTCTTTGAAAAGATCCTTAAATTTTTTATTGTTTATAAAATAAATTTTAAGTTTTGGTCAAACCGAACTTTGCTTAGCAGGAACGGATGTAGCCATGGATGAATTTTATTCGCCCAAAATACAAAAGTCCAAAATACGTAGCTCTAAATACGAATGTGGCAATGGATAGCAATCGACATAAATGTATGTAGCTTGTATGCAGTTTAGCACTATTTGGAAGCATGATCCCATTTTGTTAGTTTATGAAAACATCAGTTTTAGCAGTAGTTTTAAAGTTTATAGAAATATTACCATAAAATATCATAGTAAACTCACCTACAAAGCTAAAGTCCATTATAAACTTTGCATATAACACTACAATACCGCAGATACGTAGGTGTGGCCTGCACGTAGCATTAAAATATAATCTTCCAAAGTGTCTGCCTGCGCCCGACGCGATGCAGCAGACTAAAATGTACGCAATATTTTTGTTTTCCACTTCACACTATTGTTTCAAAACAAGATAAAAGCTGGAGATTTAAATTAGACGAGAGACTTTTATAAATTGAACTAGCTGATCGCCCGTGACATCGTTCACGTTGATGTTTTTATCATAACGTTCAATCCTTCAGGGGTTTTGAAACCCAGGTTGGTAGTTATGTGTTATCAAATATTAATTCCCAAAAACATTCAAACAAGCCCATTTGTAAGCCTATATTTAATTTTGTTTATTTTATCTTTAAGATCTTTACAAATCTAAAAGAGTATTTTTTAAACCCTTAGAATGTGAATGTTCTAAATTCCTTTGCACACAGCTCTAGTCATTATTTATCTATTCTATCTGCACTCGCGGCCGCTTATGCATATAGTCGACCCTAAGCTACGCCTTACCCCACGTGGCGCTCCGCAAGTAAACTCCTCATGCTTATTTCTATTTTAGGCATGCGAAATGAGCTCAGGAACACACAGTATGCACGAATACTGCGCCTAGCTAGAGTTGTAAAGACGCTTCGAGTCTGAATCTGGAAAATATCCGATTTGCTTTGTCCACATAATCAAACTAGCGTTATGAAAAAGAGGTAAATTCACCTCTTTTTCATAACGCATGCAAGAAAGCTCTTGACCTGAAAAAATATTTTTTTACCTATCAGCGCCTACCTATGACTTCAAAAATTGCATGCCTAAGACGCAAATTACAAGAAGCAAGTTGAAGATGAAACCGCTCAAGTGTGGACACGCCTAATTGCCATACGCAAAGTGTACCTAGTGTAAATTTTCACCAAAACGGATTTGAGTGAAGATTAGTCCTCTTTAAATAATTTGCCCTATTCTTTCAAATTCCTTATAGAATACTAAATGTTGTCTATGAATACTGAACGTGTCAAGAAGACACGTAAGAGTTTTAATAGTGCGGTTCTTTAGCACAATTATGGTGTCAAAGCATATAGTCACCGATCGAATCTCCGATCTGTTTCAGCCATGCTCTACAAACATTGGTATCTCTAGAGCTGTATTATATATTGTATTATGTCAGTGATATGTGGTCCCGTGAACTTGCGAACCAACTTCGGTAGTGTACTGATTATGCAGACTCTAGGTAGGATGTGCTATCTGAAGTGAAAGACAGCAAGTTTTGAGTAAAGTTCGTATTAATATTTGGGGACTCATGATGTTTAAAATCAGAAAGTTTTACTGCGATGCAGTTCCACAACACCTTTCCTGCACAGATTGGGTGAAAGTTTCAATGGAATGCCACGTAGTCCTCGTGATCGACGACACCAGCAAGTTTCGCATGAGCACCAGACAACTGGTTTGTCTATGGTAACGAAGATAAAAAATACTTCAGGCACGGCCATTCTCAAAATCATATAGAATTCTCTCCCCTCAAAGGTGTCTGGAAGAAATCACTTTTACGCGATAAAACCGTCCATTATACTATTTTTTTTATATTTCATAAGCTGTACATGAACTTCTTTCCATCAGAATAAAGAGAGACACATAAATATGTTTCGCCTTTTCTCCTGTCAACCAAAACCGTTGTCTTGAATGCTCACTGCTTGCCCAGATAAAAAAAATTTGCTCCCTGCTTGCTTATGACTGGTGCAGTAATGTCATATTATTTTTATTGAAATACTCGTAGTAACCTTTAATAACATCACAGTTTTTGCAACTACTGCGGGCAACTTCAGTAACTTTTTTCAATCAAATAAATAAATAAAAAGGAAATGTATCAACTTGTAAGTACAGTAATAAATAAAGATAAAAGAGCTCTATTTTTCCTACACAATACCTACACTAATTACATACTTACGCATTATAAAAATACTAAATTTAAAAGTAAATGTCTAAGAAGGTGTGTACTAACTTAGATTTATTTCAAAATATTAATTAATGAATAAAAGAACTATTTCATGTAAGAACAGTAGTTTCAAAATAATAGAAACTTTGAACAGATATTCGCAATCATCTTCGCATAAATTCATAAAATTAGGCAAGCAAAAGCATCCTCACCAAAATTCCCGCTACTTCGACTCTTATACTTACTTGGCACCTGCAGATAGCGGTCGTGTGATATACGACAATGGCTTCCCGATACATTGTGAACGAGCGTAATATCTGAATAGTGGGAAACTTTCGAGACATCGTGTGCCCTCATATTTTAATGCAATACGAAAATGATAGCTACATTTTCATTATATCGTCAGTTTAAAGATTTTCCTCCGTTTTATTTATTTTATGAATACATAACCAACTAACTAAATGACCAAGGAATCGCTACCGAAGACCAACAATTTTAATATGATTTTTTGTCATTTAAATATTTGGTTATGCTTTAAATAAATGAATGAATGAAAATACTTTAGTGTACACCACAGCAAAATCACAAAAAAAGACAAACACAAAACAGCGGTCTAAGCGATAGATATAAGCGAGCTTTAACTATGAATACAAATGAAAAATGCCGAATAAAAATATTTTTTTTAATGTTCAAAGCAAATTAATTAAATGCAGGTTTTCTACGAAAGTTTTTAAAGACTATTAACCACTTAGTCAGTTATGTATTGAATCATCGTCTGCACAAAGTATAACACTGCGTTTAGTAAGTTAGAACCTGTCGTTACAAATTTAGATCATCCCCACATGCTATTAACTGATAGTGACGTGGTTGTCAAAACTTTCCTACCCCCTAAAATCTCGCATAATTTGAGGATCCCTTGTGCGTTTGAAAGTTACTTAACTCCTTCAGCGACAAAGACAAGTTTCCAAATAATGTACCTACATAATAATATTCGAGTGACACTTTCTAAAGTTTAACATCGGTAGGTGCTTCGAACATGCTTCCAAAGTTTAAGTTGTTTTAAGTACATTTTTGGCAGGTAAGATAATTCTTGAAATAAATAAAAATGCCATTTAATGTAAAAGGTAAACAGTACCTTAATAGCCTCTGCCCACGATTCTAGCCGTATTATTATACACGGATAAAATTGTAGCATAATATGGGTTATTCTCAGCAATTAACTACATGTTTTAAATTTCAACGAAATCGGTCCAGCCGTTTTTAAAATATCAAGCAATTAACATTAAAACATGTAAACATTCAGACTTTTGTGTTTTAATAATTAGTAGGATACAATTATTTACGTCAAATAATTCAGATGATCCACTAATTTACGACTAAGGCTGCGATTAAGATACACAATGAACACACATTGAGTGAACTTCAAAAATCTGTATTTTATGAAGTTGGAAATTTTTCACACGAAGGTTGACGAAATTGATACCTTCAAAACAAACACCTCACTAAAATGAACGAATAATTAAACGAAAACTTTTTACCCAAATTATACCCCTTACCCTAGTTCTCAGAATAAATAATGAAGCTGCCCGAATCCGGCTCTGTTTCAATTGTATCATTAGACTGTCAACGAACGGTCTATGAAAGCTTTCTAGATGCTAATTCGGTAAACAAACAAAAGGGAGGCCTAATGAGGGGCGTTTGCGGAAAACTTTCTTATTCGTCAACAGTGGTGTAATAAGGGACTGCAGCGGTCGTCACAGCCAATTTCCAGGGATAAGCAAACTACAGTGCTCATATCCAGTTCCGTATAGCATGTTGCCAACTCAGAGTTTCACAGGCCAGAAAAAAAGCTAACGATTAAGAACGCATAGAATTTAA
This sequence comes from Perizoma flavofasciatum, assembly GCA_958496245.1. Classification (NCBI taxonomy): domain Eukaryota; kingdom Metazoa; phylum Arthropoda; class Insecta; order Lepidoptera; family Geometridae; genus Perizoma; species Perizoma flavofasciatum. Next base: position 7,109,307 of record OY292433.1, read on the forward strand.
ATTATCGTCGTTTGGTAACATTTTAGGATATTTATTATGAGTATAGTCATATATATTCTCCTGCTGACGTTTCGTTGACCCTTTAGAGGTCCTTCTTCATGAGCACCGTTCGCTCAGCAGGAGTTGAACGTCAGCAGGAGACTAGTAAAGTACGTGGTATAGTCGTTATTCGTTATTTTTATAGCTATGAGTCAACGCTCAGTTCTTTATAATATCCATATGAATGTTGACCGTACTGTATATTGCTTTACCTAGTTGACCTGCTAAGAAAACGCAAGCTGGAGATTTTTATAAAATAATTTGACTTTTACTAAACACAATTTCTGACTGCAGGTGGGATCAGAATATTAAACTAAAGTTTTATTTTATGCAATTAAATACCTGTTAGTGTGAGTGAGCGCGCAATATACCTCGCTATGCTCACACGTTTTAGTCCTCCAAAAAAGGAGGAGGTACTCAATTAGTTTTTTTATTTATTTTTTATTTTCACCAATTGTTTACCGATTTTGATGATTATTTTGTTGTTGTAAAGAGAATGATCCCGAAGAGGTCCCATAAAAGTTTTATTGAGGGAGGGATTGCTACTTTTCCCGTAAAACTCAAAAACATCATCATCTTATGGTATCTCGACTAGCCAAAACATTTTTGTGGGTTATTTTACTTTTGTTTTTTAATCGAAAGTCTGTCATCCCGAGTGAGCAAAATAACGTAACCACGTGAGGAAGTTTATTTATGGACATAATGTCTTAAATTATAGTAGTATAGTGACGAACTTGGTGGTGCAATGGACGAGTAGCTGGCTGAGACGCAAGGTTTGATTCCCTACTGCGGGACATATGTTTGCATGTGCTGCAGATATTTGTTCCGGAACTGGGTGTTGTGGTACCATGTTACTCGTAGTTCTTGATACTCACGGCACAGAGAATCCTAATGTGGCGTCAGGGCTATGTATATGCCTGTTGGGTGTATTAACTTAGCTTTAACAATTTTCAATGTAATTTCAATCGAATCACTTTAAATAGTAAGAACAGACTGCCACTAAACTTAATTAAGTTTTGGATTCCATGTTGCTCTTGCGTGTTGAGTTCGTCTCAAATACGAATTTCAAGGGGAAACACTTCGTTTTGCCCTGGGCACGTTAAAGCCTTGCCACGACTCTGTTTTCAGGGCCAAGAGCTCTTCCATTCGGTCCATTTGCTTGTTTATCTGCGACTTAGTATCGGAGCTCGCGAGAAAATGATGTATTAGCAAAGGATCTCTATAGGTATACTTTAAACTCGAGGAAGTATAAAGTATACAAGCTTTTGAAAAGTATAAAATGGCTCTTCGTGTTAAAAGTTGAGAAAAATAACTTGCGCTATGTATTAATTTAAATATTTTAGGTTATACGAGTATATCCAATACCTCTTACTGAAACGTCACCAGAAAATGTACAGTCGTTATAACCTTGAGAGATACCAAGCCACGATAATTTAAACTGTTTACTTGTTTTTGTTTGATTAAAAAAAGGTTATTATTATGATATTCATCATCATCTTTGGGGAGGTCTATAGAAATTTTCCTATAGACCTCCCCAAAGAGTGGCATAACCATAGAGTAGACAGCCTCAAGAGACCAAATGTTTGACAATTTGCTAGGAAACAATTCTGTCAACTGTCGTGAGAGTCCCGCCACTACTACTGTACTCTGATTGTTCGAAACTGTAGTTTCAACCAATCAGAGCACAGCAAGCAACATGACACAATGTCAAAGTCAAAGTCAATAGGTTTTTATTCATTGAAATCACAAGGATCATATAGAAACGTCAACAATGAAAACGTCCGCATTTGCCAACATCAGTCCTAAAAGACTGATGTGTTGACAGAACAATGTGGTTCAATATGACGCCTTTCGGGGTTAACTGCTCGATGGGCATAACGAACGTTCTGAAAGTCACCTTCATGACTACCTGGATTACTCAAAGATGTCATCCATCCATCCGGTGGAGTCCTATGCTATGCCGGCCAATTCGTGATCGCTGTTCGAGAACCTTTGTGATAATACATTATTGTTCCCGTCTAACGACCGTCGAGGGTGGTCGCAGACGGTGCTCATGAGGAAGGACCTCAAAACGGTCAACGAAACGTCAGCAGGAGAATAGTGAAGTACGTGGTATAGTCATAATAATATTCTAAAATGATACATTATTGTTGTCTATCCTTTGACCTTAGTGTTTCAGATTATCAGTAGATCATCAATAGATCGTGAATGGTTCAAAAAACATTTTAAAAAAATAAAGTAGATAGTCTGTACTTTAAAGAAAAAAATAACCATGCCCTTGTATTAAAGTAATTCAAATTTTAGGCACTTTTAAAGAAAAAATAAACATGAACAGCTTACAAGAAAGTATGGAGAAAACCCTGAGGGTGGAGGCGGGTGCGTCTCTGCATGCCTAATTTAATCCTCAGCTTATTGAAATAAAAACGACATAGGTTTTCGACAGGTGCCGGGACGTGGGCCACGCGGTTGGCGAGGGGAGGTTCGGCACAGGTGGCCCCGATGGTCACAGCGTCGTTAAAATTTACATAAAGTCTCAATCCACGACGGCGGCCGACAGTGCCCACCCCACGTTTATGCTACATTTAGTAATTTTATGATAATTTCGAAAACCGTACCACCACCCATCGCATTATACTAATAGAGGAATTCTCCGGAGGACGCGCTGCGATGTCGAAAAATTTCAACCGCCTTCAAAATAAGTTCAGCTAATAAATCGAGTAAAACGTGAAACGGACGTAATTTTTTCCGAAATTAATAGCAGATGTGTTGTTGAGTTGCACAGGGGCTGTAGGGGCGGACAGTGTGCTGTTTGTGACTTTGAAACACATAAATTCACTCGTAACGTTTTGTTTTTTAGAAATATATTATAAGTTATTGCTCATAAAATTCAAGTGGTCACGCGGATATATTTTGGAAGGTTTTTTCCTTAAAAGGCCCTTTTTACGCCCATATGACAATAACTCAAAATGCTCCAATTTATATACGAAATTATTTACATAATTTTCACGGACAATAAAATACATGGAATACAAAATTTTAACACGTAAAACTTCGTTCGAGTGGAACAAAATAACCCGCACCTTACGTTTTAAGTACCGAGTCTCATTTCCATTAAAAGCTTCATTGTGACTATAAAATTGTTAAAACAAAACAGCGTCAAGTCTCTGTTTATTTTTTATTTGGGGAGGAGGAATGTCACTTTAGGGTGTAAACGCCTAAAACGGGCACTTAGAAAAATAAACAATGAATTCTTTTGTTGCAGTCGAACCTGACACATCTGCCGAGGCATGAGTTCGTCCCGGGGATCGGTATGGGTGTCGCGAAGTGTCCGTATGACCCGGCCGATAACTCTACAGCACTGTGGGTGGAGAGAGGCAACCCTGGTAGCCTACCAGCTTTGTACTCGGGAACGAATGCAGAGTTTACGAAGGCTGACACGGTTATCTTTAGAACGGATTTGCATAACCTGACGACGGGAAGGCGCGAATTCTCGTTCAAGCGGACCCTGAAGTATGACTCAAAGTGGCTTGACAGTAAGTATCCTGCTATCCTATCCTAATATTGTAAAAGTGAAAGTTTATATGTTTGCAACTGATTATTCCCGAAGCTGCTAAACCAATCTGATGTGGAATCAACATAGTTTCTGGAACCACAATATCACCTAGTCACATAGGCAAACCGGTTACCACGTAATCAAAGCCGTGAACTGAAGCTGATTTGTTATTATTCATTGAAACAAAAATATTAGAATTTTACGCTGGTTTTTATACTATTCAAAGTCATGAATAAGTTTATCTAGATTACGTTAAAAATTGTTCATGTGTTTGTTACGAAACAAATTATAAAACAATAAACTATTCCATCGCATGCGCGTGTCAGCACTAAAATTACTTTTGTTAAACACTCGCCTATTTGATTATACCAACTTCCTGTATAATTCGTGTACAAATTACAGCTAAGCTCACACAAATCAAATTATAACGAATGTCAACACAACCTATTCTTAAATAATCATTTGAACAAAACAAGTCATTCCACGCTATCTAGCCCTGTTAGCAATCAATAGGTCATCACAAAATCAGTATTGAATTTAACGCATACATTGCACAATCATCATGTATCCAATAACATCAATGAACGCCGATAATCATTAGGAAAATGTTACAATTATCGATGCTATACGATTTACACTGAATGGTTCGTTTTCAATGCTCCTATTTGCGATTAAACAATGGAAAATTAAACTGTTTACGCTCTAACGAACGCTAATGTCTCTCGGATTATACTCGGTTCACCCTGATATTTTTGTGTGAATTTTGCATGCGGAACGATGACATAAAATATTACGACACTGTATTTAGGTGAGCGATAAATTCCTCTCGCGGGTTTGTGTAGATGTTTTGTTGATCTGGATTAGGCGGTGTTTTTTTACTAGAGAGGTAAGAAGCCCGTTGCTTGTGAGGTAAGAGGTATAGGTGTTTGTTTATTTGTTGGTTTATCTATTCTGTCTCAAAAACGGCACAAACGTAATGCGACTTTTTGAAATTAGTTTGTACAACTTCAAGACTGTTTCGTAGAAAAGAAAAATTGTCGCCACAAGTCACTTAGAAGCGCTAAATTAAAAATATCCGTAAACTGTGTTATTTGTAATTATGGGATTACAACAAATTGCTAAAGTGACATATTTTTAGGATGAACATAAAGCACAGGATAACGATACCGCTATTGTTCGTTCTCCATTACCTGGTCATTTATAGTCCCATTATAATTCCACGTTCAACAAATACATCAACCAAGGCCGGTTTATCGACGGTATTAATTATATCAAAGCCGAATTTATAGCAGCAATAATTTCTAAAGACCCTGGAGCCTTATTAAACTGGAATACTCCTTTGCCTATTATTAATACGCAGCTTTAGTAAAAATTACAATAGAACACGGTATAATAAAGATATCGGCCGTGTGTCACGTTCCTATTCTGTAATCCCTAGCACGTGGCTATTTCATTTCGTGACCGGCAAATAAGCACTTATTAATACGATCTATAAAAGTGTGTGGATTAATCGACACCCAGCTCGTCTAATATTTCTAGCGCTCAGAGATAATAAATGTTATGTGATACAGAGGGATAACCAGCGCTGTAGTTGCAACGCCGTGAATATAAATGTGTTATTATAATTGAGTAAATTGCACTTTAACGCGCACCTATTTTTTATTATAATTTAGATGTTACTGTTATTACGTTTACCGTATGTTTTTGATGGTAGAGCACTATCAAATGTTTGAAACTTTGTATTTTCTTTGTATTAGAAGTAAGCGTAGGTAAGAGATTAAGCTCTTGTGGAGAGGCATCATCATCATCATCATCCACAGCCCGACTTCACCCACTGCTGGGTATAGACCTCCATCAGTTTGTGCAATCCACCACGATCCAGCGCCAATCTAAACCATCCACGGCCCGCGACGTTGACTATGTCGTCTGCCCATCTCGCTGCCGGACGTCCAATGTTTCTATATCTTCTCCTCGGCCACCATTCAGTCGTTGTCTTGCTCCACCTGTCATCACCACGTCTTGCAATATGTCCCGCCCAACTCCATTTCAGTTCCATAATCCTAAAGCCGATGTCTTTAACTTTGGTCCGTCTTCGTATGTCGACATTTGGAACACGGTCTGTAAGTCTGATGCCGAGCATGACATGCTCCATGGCTCTCTGCGCCACCCGCAACCTGTACACAGCCATTTGCGTTAGCGTCCATGTCTCGGCACCGTAGGTCATGGTGGGCAGAACACATTGATTATATAAGCGGGTCTTCAGACACTGTGTAGAATCGATCGACTTATCGGAGAGGCATATGTCATCTATATTCTATTTGTGATGATGATGATGATGATGATGAGGATAGATATAAAATTTAAAATTCTTTGTTGAATACTTACACAAATTTAAACTTTTTACCAGTGTATTGTATAACAAGCTACTGCCCACGGCTTCACCCGCATGGTACCGGGATAAAAAGTAGCCGATCAAAAATAGCTCTTACCGTTAAGCAGCGTTAGTAAGAAACGCATCCGCTCGACCGTTTTTTCGTCGACTTACGCTGCAAAATCGGTCTCTACGAAAACCTACAGCGTATATCCATCCTGAAGGTCCATTTTCACAAATATTTAGGAATCGGTTGAGTCATTTCAGAGATTACCACCTACATACAAACATACAAACTTAACCTCTTTAGTAATTGTTGTAATATTATAATATTTTGACGCAATATCTACGTCACATTATGCAGCTCATCACATGTCATGCGCATTTCGTATTTCCACAGTATCTAACATCACATAACGCAGTTTGTCACACATACAGTTCGTCAAATTGGACGAGAGATATTTTGTCAGTTCCTAGCTACATCACAAACATAACTCATCCAACAAGCATTTTGTCAAATAATTTCACTCACCTGTTCACCATCTACTTTGTTTCTGACTGGCGCCCCACTAGGTGGCGATGGAGCAATTATGCAGCCAAAACTCAATTTCACATTGTTTACAGAACCGAACTTCGTGGGTTCATTCGACGTCGGCGAATACGTCCTATTCTTCTTCCGAGAGACGGCAGTGGAGTACATCAACTGCGGCAAAGCGGTGTACTCACGAGTGGCTCGAGTTTGCAAGCGCGATACCGGCGGGAAGAACATTCTGAGCCAGAACTGGGCTACATATCTAAAGGCGAGGCTCAACTGCAGCATACCGGGGGAGTTCCCATTCTACTTCAACGAGATTCGTAAGTCATTGGCAATTGTAACTAAATGTAGTAACGGACTAGTATTGGTAGTGAAATACTTCTCCGACCTTTTTGAGCAAGCGAAGCAATTTAGATATCTGAGTCAATTTAGAATCGGTAAATTTAGAATGTATGTGTGTCCGACTAATTTTTAATGACATTTGATATAATTTTGGACATGAAATTTAAAAATAATTTTATTTTTGCGGGTTTTCAAATATGCCAGTTGTCGGAGGAAAATAAATAAATAAAATAATACTGGACATATTTCACACAGCATCTATCTAACCCCAAACTAAGCAGAACTTGTGTTATAGAAACTATATGACTAATATACTACTTTTTGTAACTAGATACATATAATACATAGAAAACACCCAAACCCGAGACAAATATTTGCATATATAAACATTTGCCCCGCAGCGGGAATTAAACCCGCAACCTTCTGCGTTTTAGGCGGGCCTTCGCCCACACGCCACAGAGGTTTTCAAAGTCAGAGGTTGTCATAATCCAATAACTAAAATTTTATTGAATTTCTGGCCTTATGGACTACGTTGATCTTATTATGTTTGTGCAAAGAATAAAATAAGGTAGTAAAAAAAACAAACTGAAGCTTTTACTATACGCTCGCTGGGGTGCTTACGTTGAAATAAAAATATTTGATGAGTCAGATAATATTTACAAATAAACATAAGAACAAAGCAGATTGAGTAAACAACAAGTATTTTGGGCTCTAAAAATATTTACTATAGATACAGTAAAATAACTACAAGAGCTCAATTCGTAGACGGCTACGAAATTCGTAGCAGCAATGTCTACGAAACTCAGTGAGGGCATTTCACCGAACTCACAAAGCTTTCATGTCAAGTCACAATTCCCTTACCTTTCCTCACATCTCCAAACACGCAAATATTGACTGTCAGTAAACATTTGGCAAATTCAAAAGTGCACAGCGATTTGGGCGCGTCTAGCCGATTTACGCTCAAGGCTCGGTCCTCCCAGACAAAGCTCATCTAATATTAAAACCTTCAGTTCAGGCTCGCCACGGTTTTTCACGCCCCCGCTACCTGTTCTGCATAACTTATGAGAGTGTAATAGGTGCTCAAGTACTCTGTATTTGCTATCGTAAGCGCGTTATTTACATTTCTTTGAGCGCTATTAGTCGCAGGAGTACTGAGCGCTAATTCCAGATAGGGCTGCAAATACCAGGGGTTACTACTTGTTATTTTTTCCTTATTTATATTTGAGTCTATTTTATTAAATCCAAAAAAGTACTCAAATTTTTACCAAAAAATAAGTTTTAAATAAATTCAATTTAGAAATAAAAAATCGTAGTTTCGTATAGAATATACTAGTATATTTGTGCTACAAAATAACAGTAGGTAGGTAAAATTATTACATTGAGATACGTATATTCAACCTTCCGTTTTCAACTTGAATCTACCCGACAAATTATCTAACGACTCTTTATTTAATAAAATTCCTATAAAATCTGCTCCTCAAGATGATTGATGAGTACAAAATGAATCATTAATATACAGTTCCGACATTCATTGCCCGAGGGAACAGTTTAATTGTTGTGCCAACTTTTGGTGACACCGAGATAAAGTTGGGCTCCCGCAATTATAACGATTTGATAGTCAGCTCCCATAAGTTGGGACAACTTAGAACCGATTAGACGTCCTAAGTAAGCTTGATATATTCCACCCTAAAGCTGCGTCTACGGATGCCAGTTGATGGCTTGCAAGTTTATCTATACTAGTTTAACCCAGTATTTTAGATCACTTAACATACACATCTTGACAAAGTTGATTGTATTTTTCTATGCCAGAAGCCTTATTGGTATATTGGTGTATATAGGTAACTGTCAATTATTGTCTTAGAAACTAAGGATTACTTGTGTACGTTCCTATATAACTCTTATAACTCCATCGAGTATTAAGCTTAAATAAAAATTAGTTTTATATTACTTAGATATTTTACACCTGAGCACCCGAATTTGATGATTGCTCAACAATGAGCGTTTCAAATTTTAAATTAAACTTGATTAAATGTTGTTCAGGTGATTCTAAAAGCTATCTGAGAATAAATTTGTATAAGATATTCTATTAACAAGTCTCCAGTTTTTATTAAGCTATAGACATATTTGAAGTGTCTTAGAATAATATTAACTAGGCTAAATCAGAATTGAAAAGCACAAATGGACCATTAAATAAAAATACACATTTTCAATTTTCTTTGTTCGGTGCAGCAAGTATTTTTTGCACCTATTCCATTATAATCATCAACATTTGGCAATAGTCATAAACTTACGCCAAAGAGAGCTACGACGAACCGTCTTAAGCTTCCTTCATCCATCCACTTCCCGCACCCCTTCAGATGTCATCGGTCTATTGGCTTCCTACATTGGCGCAGTTCGAATAGTCTTTCAAGAACCTTAATTTCCTAGTGGTTATTGGTTTTGTTAGATTTGCTAGATTTTTTGTTCATTAGTCAAAATGATGAAAATGAAAATGATGTCTAAACAGAAAGCATCTACAAAGTTCCTGGTGATGACAGCCGTTTCTACGGAGTCTTCACCACAGCCTCTACTGGACTTATGGGCTCGGCCATTTGTACCTTTACCATCGGAGACATCCAGAAGGCTTTTGAAGGGAAGTTCAAAGAGCAAGCCACATCCTCTTCAGCTTGGCTGCCAGTCATCACCAGTAAAGTCCCGGAGCCCAGACCTGGGACTTGCGTCAATGATACGGCATCGCTACCTGATACCGTGCTGAACTTTATAAGGTGAGATATTTTTGAACAGAAAATAAAGATATTTTGGTGGTAGATAGGTATACACTCGCGAGCTTTAAACTGGAATCGCTTCATCGCGAGATGATCAAGACAATTTTGTACAACTTCTGTTCAATGAACTAGGGATTGTGATATATCATTTGAAAGGTAATTTTGTTAGCTATCAAATCTTTTGATATCATAACCAAGGTTAGGATGTAGTAGGTATTTAAAATTCACCTATTTTTATACTTTGTGAAAAAATACATCGTGAGGAAAACCGGCAACCGGCATATTCATGTACAACCGGCAAAATTTGAGGACAGCGTGATAAGCGCCTTGAAATATTAATCCTTTCACCACACTGCATTTTTAACCAACTTTCTCTGAGCCCTTATTAGGTCCTGCATACCTAAACATGATCAACAAACTGACAAACAAACAAACGAATGTGGATAGATTATTAAGACAGTGGTAATCTATGTGTATTTCACATAGATTCATTCATTACATAGAGTCCATTGTGTATTTCTTTTATTTATTTATTTTTGTTCTTTTTATTATGTTTCTGTGTTTGTACTATAAATTAGTGGTATGCACAATAAAGAGTTTATCTATCTATCTATCTATGTGATTACTACTGTCTTAATAACACTGCATAAACATAACATAGTCTTTTTTTAGAACTTCCTATGCAATTATTTTACCCTCATTAAAAAGAAATAATTTATTTAAAACTTCCAAAGCAAAACAAAAACTCAGACTCACTGTAACGAGCGCTGGACGCAAACAAAGTAGAAAATCGTCACTTAAAAACGTGAAACACGATCCAACGGATGGCGGGTCTCCAGCGATTCCAGGATTCCACGCTCATTGAAATCTACAGGCACTTTTATCTGGCGACACGTCCTGTTAATTATCCGACGCTCTCAACCCGAGAGCGTTCAATTATTTTTTTCCCCGCTTTTCCATGATCCTCATGTGGAAACGTTGAGATTTTAACACTTCACCTGAACCTGTCTACTAAAAATGTTATATTTTTTTAAAGTTCATAACGAGAATGTAGATTTTAATTAAATGAATGAGTTATTTCATTGTTGCCTCAGAAGTAGATGTGTCATTGTGCGACGATGCTTGTAGCGCGTCCTTATTATCGTGTCGTGCGGCGCGACGGCACTGTCTCTCTGCTATCGAGTTGTACATAATGTTTCCGCTGTTACGCTCCGATAGATTTTTTTTTATTAGAATACCTTTATGATGCATAATAATAAAAGTCAAGTTTCATATTTATCATTACATTGCCGTGGGCTCTCGTTTAGAACACGTTTTGATGATGTCGTTTGCTGTCCATTAGCATTAGTGTTTTGTTTTTGCTTATTTCATTTTAAGAATCATAAATGTAATTGAAATCAAACATGGCTTGTGTAAGTTAATTCTCGTAACAGTTTTAATGGCAGCCCGAGTGCGCTAACAAAGTAGCTTTATATCCAATTTTCGCTACAATCAAAAACTTTGCGTAGTGAAAAGTGGTTCTGACCACGTACAGTTTCATGTATGCAAAGACTACAATATAATACTTGTATTGAGACATGTATTAAGAATACGTTATAGGTAAGAAATGGAGTAATCTATGAAAATATCCCTTCACTCCTAGTCCACTGTAATGGCCGGACGTTTTACGTGTCGACAGTATAGAGGTGACGTGTGTCTTGTCATCGAAGAAGATCTACATACGCGTGGAAATTCGTGATCTTAGTCCTATCCTTCGAGAAACCTGAACATTATTTAATAACTCTATATCTCTACCCACGGTATTGTTTTATTATATTTCACGAAAGTTGCAATCAAGGTTCTTCTGGATACTGTATAGAACATTTCCCAAATAACAAACAATAATAGTTTATTTTAGGAATTAATACGTAGATTTCTTAAAAACTGTGATTTTACTGTCTAATCATTAAAATAATTACACATAAGTGACATCGACACTGGCTTTAAGGCTATTTTTAAATTCACTAAGAAATGCTTGGCATTTTTTCGAATATGACGGGGTTTTGGTTACATAATATGTAATTTGTAAGTTCTCACATTAACTATACTTCTTTATGTAAATTAAAACATAATTTCATGAACAGGTCGCACCCGCTAATGGATAGTGCCGTTTCACACGAGAACGAAAAACCAATTTACTACAAGAGAGACCTGTTCTTCACTCGACTGGTCGTGGACAAGGTCAAAGTTGATATGTTGGGGCACCAGCTGGATTACACTGTTTACTACGCGGGCACAAGTAAGTACCTAGTCATATTGTAAACTCGGGAGTTTTTATGTAACGTACTATCCATATCTGGTGGGTTTCAGGACAAATCATATTTTGGGCGTAGCTTTAAGTTACGTTGAGCACCTCAATTTTTATCATAGATTGACTGGCATACGCCAGTCTACCTATGAAAAAAAAATTAGAAAATTGAAAAAAAATAACATTTTAGTTGATGCCTGGCAACTAAAATGTTAAACATTAAAATTTAAAATTAAATGATTAATATTTAACAACCAATTCTGATATAGTATTTCAACTTAGTTGCTTCGAAAATTATTTCAGCACTTCAATCCGTCTCATAAATTAACAGAGCGACGTTTAATTAATTTGCCTAAAATCTATTTTAAGACAGCATTTCGTTATCGCAACCTTTAGTAAAAGTTTTTGGCCTGAGCTCGTCGAACAAAGAAACATTCATGTAAAGATCACAAAACAAAGCAATCGAGCACTCCACCTGAAACAGTCGGCGAATTTCAAAACTCGGGTGAAACAATCAACGGGCGGACACGGGAGGACATAAAATTTCATAAAACGTTCACGGATTAAAAAATGCCTTCCCACTGGGAAATTAAAAAGTGGCGGACCAGTGAAAGTGGCATAAAGGCCATAATTCGTCTCATCCGTGACGTTTGGATTTTCGAACTCTCGTCGATATGTCACTGGGTGCGGCAGCTTAAGCACTTTTGAACATAACAGATTTACTACAAACATGAAAAACCGATTGAACTCATTGATTCCGTCAAAATGTCGAACGGAAATGCATTTTTCTATTACGAATTCTGCCTTTGGTTTTAAATTCAAAAGGAACATCACAATTTTCATAGTCCATTTTGTTGATTGGAAATTAACATTGAACGAGATAATCAGGTGTGATAGACTTCTGCCACAGTTTACAGAGTTGCTTTATCGTTCGACATGTCAAATTTTTTATTTGATAACAGCATCGTAAGGTCTTTTAGTTGTTTATATAATAACGCCTTTGAAATATCTACAAAGAACAATAAATGAACCAACATTGAAATTATAGGTATTTATTTACAAAAGACATGCAGGTCGGGACCGCAGAGTCTGCACGTCACATTGCGTCGCGCCGCATAAATTCACCGCCGCAGTCGCCGCCCGCCGCTCTAAACAACGCCTCCGAGTGGTAATTTTCACCGGTGTTGTTGCAATTTTCACCAATTTACCACGGAAATCGTTCCCGACCGAACCATCGCAGACTGGATAAAACTCACGTAGATATCTAACGAACGGGGGGTTAATTTTAAGAAGTTTTAATAAAGAAACGTTTGAGTTGCGTTTCGAATACTTGTGTGTGGAATATTAAATTGTTTAAACGTTACCTTCGGCGCTTCTCGCACGCCCCGCCATTATTACTAAAACTCGATACGGCTTAACTTTGTTTCTATGTTATGAGACTGTAATAAAACTTTTGTGCCGCTTCATAATACAACTCAAACTATAGTCCAATAAAATATTTCGTAAAACAGTCGTGTAACTGTTGACAATAAATGGTAACAGCGTATTCAAAACCGCTGACTAAAAGGAGGGAGCGTCCGAAAATCCGGAGTACTCTTCACTATTATTCACACTCGAGTACAAAATAAGTTGCACAAAATTTCGTCCCAAAGAGCTCGAGGCGTCCCATGAAAAAGGACAGTTTACTCTTTCAATAAAGAGTGCGCCGGCGTCGCGATATTACCTCCGCTTACCCCATTTTGGAGTGCTTACTGTATTATAATATGCATTAAACTGCAGCGGCAGAAAGTTGTACCGAGGTGCGGGCAGACAATGAGAAATGAGCGTGTGATGCTCCTGCATTGCGGCCCCGTCTCAACTCATTCCATTTGTTTTATCATGCCTAAATCACTGTTTCCATACAAGTTTTGAGCGCCCTTGCAATGTTGATTAAAGTTAGACAGTGACTGTCGTGCACACGCGTCGAGATCACGTCTGTCAATGAAAGGGAACCGAGGTATCAAAGACGTTTAGAGTATTTAGAAGTTAACGAAGTTAATTAAATTTTGCGAGTTAGACGCCACCGCTCTTTAGTACCTATGAAGGGCGTCTTTGTAAACAAACGAACATTCTAATGTTATATCGCGAGAGTACAGATTGTGTTAACAGCCAACTCGAAACGTAATTACTGCGAGTTTGTTGCGCAGACAAAGAAAACGTCCTCGTGTTTTAGCAGCGACAGCAATTGCGGTTAGGGCTGTTGCTGAAACGTAAGCTACTGATACAGAATGGTATAGGAAATCAAATTGTAGAGTAATGGTCAGCTTTGACGTTGCGTGCGCTATTAAAAACGATTTAAAATTCACAGAAGGCTCAACTGAACGGACGCTGGAAACATCACAGCGGTCTGATGACGTAATTATGTAAGCTCAGACTCGCAAAATGTTTAGTCCTTTGATGTTTTGAAATTCAGTTATGGATATGGGGTGCACTTGCTGAATATTTACTGAGTACCTCGACGTGGGATTTAAGGTTCAGAGCCAGCCACAAAGAGACAGACTTTTAACATAATTTTGTATGAAAGGACAAAAAATAATAACAAGTTATTATATATTTGTGCATAATAACAATCAATTATCTGAATGCTCGAGTAAGAAACGAAGCAGTAAAGTTTACATTGTGCTTTTAAAGCCTTATTTACGCCACGATCTAAATAATGCGAGCAATAATTTATAAACCTTCCTATCTTGCATAAAATGTATCGGCTCGGCTTATATGGCTTTTATAAGTATTGGAAAGCCATTTGCCTAAGTGCATGAAGTCCAAGTTTTGCCATAAACATGAAATGCGGTACATGCAAAATGATATGTTAAGGTTCAGGTGAGGTACGGAGCCGTTACTTTTGGGGGTTTATGTATAAACCATCTGAGTAGCCGCTGCAATCGTGATCTATCTGCACCGAGTGAGTATTTATATAGTGAACGGAATGTTGCAAACAATCCCCAACGTGGCATAGCTTCATCGACGTGCATGCCCAAAGGACGAAAATGAACAATATTTATTGCCGAGTAGCGATACGGCCGGAACGGAATTTACGAAGTAATTTATAGTTCAAAACACCTTACCTCCACCACTTCATATAATACACCTACTTCTTTAGCTACATATATATCGTCCATTTAAAAACGATGTTTAATTGCCAGACTTGCAAGCTGAAAGACCGGATTGCGTTTATTTGCCCGCGCATACCCTTTGGGGACGCCCAAAGAGGATAACCACCAATGAAATTAAAAATTCATTAATTATTCCGTTACGAAAATAACCCGGACAAGGGGAATATTTCAATCTGTATTCGTTATGCGGCATTCCAGAGCATTTATTAGCGATAGCACTTTCACACAAACATGTGGCAATTAGTTACCGAGAACCTTAATAATTTAGCATTCAAATCGCGTTCGACAGAAATAAACATTGATTTTTTTACTCCCCCAAAACTGGCTGGGGAGAGGCCACGGTTCCGGGCGAGATTTGGAATACTAATGTGTTCACTTTTGAACGGTTATTCGCTCCCTGCTAAAGGTGCCCAACGTTTTTTGCATAAAACATCTCATCAAAGGATTGCTTAGGTCCCGTAGTATATTGAATATCAAAAGGTGTTCTACGGAAAAGTTTTGGGGGGTTGGTGCGGTCGCGGCACTTCTAATACTGGCCACCGTAAAAGCCTTTTTAAAAATACATCTTTGGAACGTGTTGGGAATAAAAGATAAGTTTGCTTCTAGGACAGGGTATGTTTATGCCTTTTGGGTTTTCTATCTTCGTATTGATTTTGCTTGCATCTTCCATTTTAATTTATCAAAAAATACCACACAGTGTTCGAGTTTTCTGAATGACATTGCAGTTTTTTGTTCATTTAAAGGTACATAGATTACTTTATAAATTAAAATAGAAAGGAAATTCATAGGAAATTCAGAGTATTTTTTGAAGAATTACAAAGCTTGGAACAAAATTATTACTTTCCGAATTATTTAGAAACTTTTCAGTACATACTTTCTAAAGACATAATTATGCATACGGTATTCGAATGAAGGTCACCGAAAAGGGGTCAAAGGCTGATTCTTTGATAGTCACATAAAATCTTTCGCATCGAATCTCATAAAAGTCAGTCGAGCGCTCGTAAGCAAACGTTAAAAACCCACGTTTTCCGATTTACGGCACCTATAAAATACATATTGCGATTTGTGATAAAAATCCTTTCTGCCCGAATTTGTTCATACTGACAATTGAGGAATTTATCTAATCCATTCAGGGATAAAAGCTTTAACTACATCAAATAATATTTACACGCATGTAATTAAATAAGTTACATAAGAATAAATTAATGAAACCATCTCGTCATTAGAAAATAAATGCACAACTAACTTAAACATAATAACTTATTTAGTATTTAGGCGACTACGAGTAAGTTATGATTAAAACTTACTTTTCACATTACACATATTGCCACGAGTAAATAAATTTTCGGCATTGTAATGAAACGTCCAAATAGCGTAAGATAAAAAAATGTCACAGTGCGAACATTAAAATGAGGGAGATTCCATTCGAACTGGAACTTCCAAATCTATACGCTAAAGCAGACTTTTTTATGAAAAGCAATAAAGACGTTACAGTTACTTTATGTTTGGGAATTTATACTACTTGGAGGAATAAAACTTATATTGTTCGGGGATCGCAAAAAAGTTTCACTTAGGCCTGTCGAAGCGAAATTTTATTGGATTGTTGGATTATTTCTTTTCAGACCACCGGCATACCGTCGATAGCTTTAATTATTGAAAGAAAAAAACTTAAATGAAAATAAATTTGAATTTGTAGATGGTTCTGTCATACTCTAATTTTGTCTGAAGCCCTCAATTTGTGAAATATAAAATAATTAAAAATAAATAACGAAACACCAAAAGCTTATTTTTATTTACTTTTTTATATAAACACAAATTAATACTTGTGTTTATTTATCTAATGAATAGCCTTAGACTAGATAAATATCTCAGACACCAATCTACAGCAACTTAGTTCAGAATTATGACACTGAGTCTAAAAAAAACAATTATGTCCATCCGTAGACTTTCTACAGTGGTTAACGAGAACGTTCAATAGAAACCTAAAATGTATGAGATTGACATAAAGCAATAGAAATTGTTATGTCAACAGTATATTCTTTTACTTTTCTTCTGGATTTTTTCTAATGAATAGTAGCTGAATAAAATGTTACTTTGACAAACCCCGTTGGCCTAGTGGCTATACTACAAAACCTCGGCACTGTCAAGAGTTATTGGCGACTTGGTTTATGACTCGGTTAGACATTTTTCCATATAAAAGTTTATCATTCCAAAAAGCACGTAGTTGCAATTTACTCATATTTTGTCTTCTAAGCAAAAGATAAACTAATTCATCCACAGTCACCAAGAGCGTCACGGTATACGTAGTTTTTTTAACGTTACAAATAAGATTTCCTTGTTGTCTGTTTGCGTGGATATTTCCTTATGAAATTTGTTATTGTTTAGGGGAGGCAAAGAGGTCCACGGGGAGACTTCCACGTCAGATGTAGGATTGTTTAATTATTTCGCTCGGACCGGCAGTGATCGCCAATAATAGCTCCAACTAAATTTATTTATAAGCTCGTAGCGAACGTATTTCTCCAGTGTAGTTAAATTTTAGTGACATAGACACTTACATCTAACTGCACTAGATGAATGCTAATTTATATTCTTTAAATTAGTTTGATAATTCAAATGAAAACGAGTCCACATTTATTTCATTTCAATGGGCATTATTCCGTGACTGTGGCAAGAAGTGTGAACGGTTTTGTCTCACAAACAAAATATCATCGTGTCAAAATAATACAAAATACTATCGTGGCATGTCACGGAGTACAAGATATTTAAATGTGACAAATGACGTTGTAAGATGATCAATTTTGAACATAAACCAAGTCACTTCTAATCATTCCACTGTTAAGAGTCATCAACATGATGTCTCTTGACACTAAAGTGTTAGGTGTTGAACGAATTATTTTATAACCACATCACTCAAAATCTTTCACAACCCACTCAACACTACCAAGTACCTACCGTTACAAAATATGTCACCTCCTAAAGCTTAAAACATGTAGCGGGGTTCTGTAAACAGATTCCAGTTGGGACTTGCTTCTAGCGAGTTTGTTGAACGCTTTCCCGTGTACCTATTATCGTATCAAAGACTCACCTGTCAAAATGTACGGAACCATTAAGTAGTGTGTCATCGTAATACAACCTGCTTGACATATTAATAAAAAGGGTCTTGAAAGGATGTGATTTTCAGTTTAAATTCCTATGTGCAAGTTTTGTGTTCCAGTAGCCATGTTTTTGCAAAACTTAAATATAATAAAATAAGATACCTATCAATATCGAATGACAATGCGATGTAATACCTAGTAATCATTTCAATCAAGTCAAAAAATCTGAATTAATTTGGTTTTCCGAAGATTTAACTTGTAAATTTAGTTTAACATGAAAATCAATCGTCATCGTAAAAAAAATATTATATGTATATACATAACAGACAAAATAAAACAACTAATATTATAACAGCACAAACATTCATGCATCTACTTTATTCTAAACATAATTTTGGCGCCACCTCTAGGTATAAACGTTTTTGATGTTTGAGAAATAAAAGAAAACTATATTTACCGTAACTGTTCTACTAGCTTTTATATCTTCGTATTTTTTCCAAAGTTATCCTTCACTTTAATTCAAACAAACAAAACAAATCAAGTTTGAAAGCAATCCCAGCTAACTCAAAGACGTAAAGACTTGGATATACCTAGTTATCACACCAATCCGTGTAGCGTTCTAATTACCAAGTTAAGGTTTACTTTGCACGGCTTTCAGGAAACATAATTACTCGCACTTGTTTGCGTCAATCACGCTGGGAACTAATGGGTCGTTGCAGCGTAGTGTCAAGCTATATCACACGTATTTATATAGACCTACTAGTATATCTTACCTACTCTGTAATATCAACATGTAGTTTTGTGGACGTAGTTTTAAGAGGACCGTATTAAATAAATGGAAACAGACATACTCACTCAACAAAACACATCAAAAGTTCAAATTCTGTCTCAAAAT
The DNA here is from genome assembly GCA_958496245.1 of Perizoma flavofasciatum. Lineage (NCBI taxonomy): Eukaryota > Metazoa > Arthropoda > Insecta > Lepidoptera > Geometridae > Perizoma > Perizoma flavofasciatum. The sequence continues at coordinate 7,128,341 of OY292433.1, forward strand.
CGAAGATGATCTGTTTTTGAGGAAAAGCCAAACAGTCTCAAATGTGTGTGTATTATTTCTCATTTGATTACTTATTGAATACCAAAACGCATGCAATAAGTTATGAACTAGTTGGGAGAATTATATAGAACTATAAGAACATCGCACGCCTTTAGCGCATTCCAACCCCGCATCATATATTTTGCAGAGCTTATGAAAATTACAGCATCATGAAATAAAAATACCTATATGCCGATAGGCAGATCTGTGCCGCCGCAGAGAATAACCTATATGCAAAATAAATTGCAAGTTGAAAAAGGCAAATTAGCATCAAGCTGGTGGTGGTGGCCTTTGAATATACTTATTTATTCGTTTCTGTTTTTGGTCTATTTGCTTCAGAAATAGAAGAATTGAGTTTCATAAATGGATTTCCTAGATCCTCATTGGTACGGACTGTTCATTAGCAACAAAGGGCATAATATAATTACTGATTTATAGCTGCAGCTATAACTTAACGAACACAATTATACGAGGTTATGCCGCCATTTCGAGTTAGGGTCGGGACACATCAAAGGACGGGTGTGAAACTATAATGTTATTATGATTTTGATAATGGAATAAGTTATTTTCTGCTCATAACAGTACAGTCAATAAAATAAATAAAATAGTCAAATCAGCCTTTTAGCGTAAAGGCTTGTAACGTATAGTTACAATACAAAGAAGATCTAAGTGTTTTGTACGAAAATGTGATATTTTAGTCCTTACTCTTCTTTATCGGCGGGAAAATGTCCAAACTCTTGAAGTCATAACATGGATTTTGTACGCGTTTTCATGTACCTTTAAATTAACAGTGATGTCCGATGATTGAAACGAATTGTTTTCTGACTTTGAACTTTATTACTGGCCCTAATGCAATGATAACTGAATGAACAAAATATTTACTTTATTTCCGGGCCACCTGGATTTGTGTATTTGCCCGTTATTTCTCCAGCCTTCGGCGTTTAGACCACAACACAGCAGTGCATTCTATGAATCCTAACTCTCACTTAGGGTTGCCTGATTTTTTTTTGCATAAGTACCAGTTAAGATAAAGAATTTAGTCAAAAAAAAATAAACATTAAGGTAATGTAAAAAAAATATTTAAAATGGCATCAAACCAAAGGCGAGCTTAAGCCTAACAATAGTTGAGTCTTACTTCTACACTTCGTGTAATTTTTTCCATTTTCATTCTTAAAATGTTTGATTTGATCGTTAAAATATTGTGTTGGTACTAGTTCAAATAACAATAGGTATTATGTTTCACTCGCTATAGTTACAAAATAGGCGTATAAATCCAAACTGATACTAGCGCGAGTAAACTTAAATGAACTTACTATTTACGGGATGAGCCGAATGAGATGCCGTATCACAGACTACTAGGATGCATCGCGGTATTCTAGACGAGTTGGCGTGATCGGTATGTTTCTTTAAAAAACTTTTTCACAAATTTTATTGTGGAATAGCCAACCCTACTCCCGTATAACGTTAGCCTACGATTTCAAATTTCCCTGAATATTAAAGGCATCTCAAAATACCTGACAGTCGTTTGCCTACACATTCGATGCGGCCGATCCTGATAAATAATGTGGTTAGTTTGGCTTTTGAGTTCATCTACTTATGATGCATATATTTCGTTCCCTCGTGACCCGTTATTATTTTTTGTTGATGAAAGGATAGGCATGAATATTTAAGGAATATTTTTATGTGATTGTTGGTCGCTGTTTTTTACCTGGCTGATACTACGGCTCGCTTAATATGCGGTGGCGCAGGCGATCAATACTCGTAGAATATGGAACGATCCTCATGGACACGAACTTTGATAACCACACCACACTGCGCCAATTCGCACGAGTCTTTATTCCAACTTTGTACTTGAAGATAAATATCAATATATCCTACTACTATTATAAACGCGAAAGTTGTTGAGGACGGATGTTTGTTACTCTTTCACGCAAAAACTTCTGAACAGATTTTGATCAGCTTTTACATCAGAATAAAACACAGATTACTTTTTATCCGGGTACCACGCGGGCGAAGCCATGGGCAGAAGCTAGTATGTAATATATCTTCAATATATGCATATTGTGTCTTCACATAATATTTTATAATCTATAAAATAATAAAATATTTTATTAACTGTAATAGTGCAATTTTATGCAGTGGAGTCATCATTGAGAGCTTCTGACAAATTGTAGTAGCTCTTTTTGGTCAATATTGATTTCAATTTACTTTTATACATGTCCACATTCATTTTTCTTAAAGCTTTTTCTTATTTGCCAGACATAATGCACTTAGTAGTACGTGTTGTGTTCGTCATAATCGTAACTGAACGCATTCCGACCCAGCATTGAATAAGATGGGCATCTGAATACATACACCACGGCTTTTAGGTAGTGTGCTTCTGTAGCGACACACAGTGACACGTTCGTTATTGTACATTACTGAGTTAGGTAATTTCGGTACATGCCTCTAATCCAATTAGCTATTAAGATCCGTGGGTCGAATATTAATTCGCTTCCGATTTCGCTTTGTAAGGATGCAGGGTGCCGTGACCTTTACGTATATATGCCTCCGATGTGGACACGGTACGTACGTTCGTGACTCCAATTATGTTTGTGTTGTGTTCGTTTTGTAAATGATTTCATTGAATTTTTCGTGACGTTAATAAAATCGAATTACTATTCGCTATAATAATATGTGGATGACCAAAAATGTATATCAATGCTATTATGTAATTTCATATTGAAATATCCATAAGAAAATAATTTCTAAAACACCGTAGCTTTATTAGGAAAAATCTTACTTACGTGTTTTTATGTACAAATATTTTTTGCACCAACCGTAGGTACCTTTTTCACTATAACAAGGTAAATTATAATGTTCAGACATCAAAGGAAAATAATTGGATTACCAGAAACGTTACACGTTATAACCTAAAACTTAAAGTACTCATCCTCGCAAATTTTGCTAATAAACATGATACTACGTTCTTCACATAATTAGGTTAATTAACAAATCATTAGCACTCAATTAAATTATTAATACGGATTGAGAGACGCACAACCCTCCGAGGATTTCCTAATTGATTCCGGAACGCAATGAACTGATGGTATTCGTGGATTGTATAAGGATATATTAATCATATGTATACAATACATACTACCTTTCTCTAATACAAGTAACACACGATTAATGCATCGAGCGTAGATACGTATAATGTGTTTTGCATATAAGTTGCGATTGGTTTAAAATCGTGGTAGATTTGAAAAGACAGTGTACCATTTTTTTAGCTCTACAGTTTTACTTAGCTAGCATAGTAGGCTTGTGTTTCAATAGAGATACGGCATCAATAGTAATGTGTAGAAAAAACTGATTTTTCAACCAATTTTGTGATTGAATTTAATTGAATAAATAACACCCAACCGTAATTAAAAAATCCTGTTCTAACATAAGGATTACCTGAGTAGTGGGTATGAGAAACGAGTACCATGGTACCATAGATACGGCCCAAATATTTGTAGATCATGTAAACATTTGACCCGCAGCGTAGATCAAACCCGCATCTAAACTTGCCACACACCCACTTAACTAAAGAGGTCATCTCAGATATTTTATTCGCCTATACCTATTATATTCTTGGAAATCAAATAATATAGCAAATCAATAAAATTTATAAACTATGTAATATATGTGTAGGATAAGTGGATACATAATTCGAGCAAATTACCTTTTCTGAGTAAATTTGGGACTTTCTTAGGGTCAATGTTTTAGGCCTAACGCCATCTTTCTTTGTTTCAGACGAAGGGAAAATCCACAAAATAGTCCAATGGACCCGCAACGGAGACAGCCAATCAGCTTTGCTCGACATCTTTGACGTCACTCCCGGGGAACCAATCCAAGTAAATTAATTGTTTTACCTAACTTATATAGTTAATTCATTTATTTACAGTGAGCATATTTAATGATTGAAACTATAGCACTGTGCTAAATGACTGCGCAGTACTAAATAGGCATTTTTTTATTATTTCCTATATTATTGTTTGTGTAATGAGAGTTGTACACAATCATCATATATAATTATGTGTATGAAACACAATCATTCAGTAGAGTCCAAATACAAAAAATCTTTATTAGTTGAAAAATCATTCAAACTAGAAAATTCGTAATATAATGACAATCTAATCATTAGAATAATAAAATTTAATAATTATACTTTAACTTGTAAAAAAAAAAAGTTTTAATTTGTCCTTTTATAAAGCTGAGGTACTTATAATTTATTTATTTATTCATCAGGCAATGGCAATATCTCGAATGCATGGCTCCCTCTACGCAGCATCAGACAGAAGAGTGCTCCAGCTTCGCCTAGCGCTGTGCGCACGTCGCTACGACGCATGCGTGAGGTGCGCACGCGACCCTTACTGCGGCTGGGACAGAGACGCTGGCGTTTGTCGGGAGTACATGCCTGGGTATGTGGAAATAAATGAGCATTTTTGTGTACCATACTATCAGGGTTTTTCAGAACATCTATACTAACCAAAAAGGCTATGATTTGGCTCAATAAAGTTAACAGATCTTAAAGTATAATTTAATTATAAGGACAATATTTGCAATTGTTTACTGGAAACAGCAGTGTAGAAAAGTTCCCACACAATGGACAATGACATCTTATAAGTTTCGGGAAGTCGATGGATGAAGGTAGCCCAAGATCGTTCGTGATGGCACTCTTTGGGGAAGGCTTATACGTCCGCATTAGACTTCTATAGGTTGTTGTTCTTGATGATGATGTGACAATACCAAACTGCTGTAGGTACCTTCTCGTAATAAATATTACATGACATGTTTTAATTAAATTGCTTAATTCTTTAGATTTATTGTACGTAGATTTTCATATAAAGTTTTAGATAGATTTTCGTCTGCCTAGAAGTCTACAGACATTATTATTATAATAATCACTTGTAACGAGAGTCCTAGATGTTTGCCTTGAAATTCTGAGAATTCATAATACTTAAATGACAGGCCTTTGATCTATGAAAATAGATTAATATTGTGAGGGAAAATTAATTAATTTGCTCGTATTATATTCAGTACCAGATTTTTGTATTTATATCAACTTAGTTAAAAATTATATGATAATTACAATGAAAATAAATACACTAAGACATCAAAATAATAAACAGTAGTGGAATTCCTGCTATAATTTAACCAGGAGAATGAGCAAAGTCAAAGTCAAAGTCAAAGTCAAAGTCAAAGTCAAAGTCAAAGTCAAAATTCATTTATTCAATAAAATCACAAGGACCACTTTGAAACGTCGGTTTTTATCTAGGTGCCTGTTCCTCCGCGACCAAGCCAGGAAAGAAAGGCAAGAAAACAAGGCTGGTTATTCTTTTTAATGATCCTTTTACAAAACAATAGGTTCGAGTTGGAGCATTTTCAATCCCAAGAGTTTTTGTCATCTAAATAATCAGATATTTTATAGTATGCCTTTTTATAAAGCTTTTGTTTAATTACGTTTTTAAATTTGTTAATCGATAATTTTTGAATATCTCTTGGGAGTTTGTTATAAAAGCGTACATCGTGCCCTTTAAACGATTTACTAACTTTATGGAGTCTACAAGTGGCAACAGCGAGTTTATCTTTATTTCTAGTATTAACATTGTGATTATCGCTTTTTTTCTTAAACAAATTAATATTTTTGTGAACATACATCAGATTTTCATAAATGTATTGACAAGGGAATGTCATTATATTTATTTCTTTAAACTTTTCGCGAAGTGATTCTCTGGGGCCCATATTATAAATTGCTCGAACAGCCCTCTTCTGCAGCACAAAAATGGTATTGATATCAGCAGCACTCCCCCACAGCAGTATACCGTACGACATAATGCTGTGGAAGTAGCTGAAGTAAACTAGTCTAGCTGTGTCAACGTCTGTATAAAGACGGATCTTTTTGACTGCATATGCCGCAGAACTAAGTCTCTTCGATAACCCATCAATATGAGGACCCCATTGAAGCTTATTATCTAGGGTGATACCTAAGAATACGGTGGTGTCCACAAGAGCCAACTGTTCATCTTTGATTTTGATATTTGCTTTAACTTGTGTAACATTGGGTAGTATAAATCTAATACGCTTTGTTTTATTTTCATTAAGTAGGAGATTGTTAACGTTGAACCATTTTACAACCTTAGATATTGCATTGTTTACATTGTCAAAATCGGTTTGTCGTCGCTTTAATTTAAATAAAAGTGACGTGTCATCTGCAAACAATACAACCTCATGATCGTCCCTTACAAGGTGGGGTAGATCATTAATGTATACTAAGAACAAAAATGGTCCAAGAATTGATCCCTGCGGTACACCGATAGTAACCAGAGACCCCGGAGACCGTTTTCCATTCACGTCAACTCTTTGTACTCTGTCACTTAAATAGGAAGTGAGAAAGTCTAGAGCACCGCCCCTAATACCATAATGGTGTAGTTTCCTGATCAATGTGTCATGGTCTACGCAATCAAATGCCTTTGACAAATCACAAAAAACACCTAAAGCGTCATGAGATTCCTCCCAGGCATCAAATATGTGCGATATTAACTCAATACCAGCATCAGTGGTTGAGCGACCCTTACTAAATCCGAATTGCTTATTATGCAGTAAATTATTTAATTTAAAATGTCCTTACAATTGATTTAAAATTAGTTTTTCAAAAATTTTACTAAATGTAGGAAGTACTGATATAGGTCTAAAATTACTAGGGTCAGAACATGTACCCGATTTGAAAAGTGGAGTAATTTTACTTGTGGTAGAGACTGGAATGTCGGTAAAAAAGTTTTCGAACGCATTAGCTACATCACTATCCTGATTGACGGTGGCATTGTCAATTTTCAAATTAAACTTATTGTTCTTAGTTGTGACTCTTCCAGTCTCACTGTTGATTACTTTCCAAGTGGCTTTTACTTTATCTTGGCTATTTTTAATTTTTGAACTCAAATGACGAGCTTTTGCTTCACGACAAACATTTTTAAAAATTTTAGAATACTTTTTGACTTGTTCTTTAAACTCCTCATTAAAATTATATTGTTTTTCAGCATAAAGATCATACAATTTCTTCCTGCTTTTATGTATTCCCGCTGTTGCCCAGTCACTGAACTTTTTACCGTCAGAGACCATGATCGATTTCGATGTAAAAATTGAATTGAACACATCACTAAATTTCTTAAAAAATGTGTTGTATAAATTATTTGGATTAAAATTACCATATAAACATGGAAATACAGAAGTTAAATTCAATTTTAGTTTGTCCAATCGATCTTTGGTCATAGGTATACAAGTAATATTTCTTTTTTCAAGTTTTTTTGTTTGAACCTCTATTTTAATTATTTGACCAAGATGATCCGACTTAATATTACTAATTAAACACTTATTTAAAATTTTAATGTTGGCAAAGATATTGTCTATACATGTGGCCGAAGTATCGGTTATTCGAGTAGGCTCCATAAATTGAGGTTTTAAATCAAATGATTGAAATAAACTAATTATTCTAGTATTTAAGGAGTTAATTTCTAGCAAATTAACATTAAAATCTCCGCACGTAATAATATATTTATTTGATTTAGATAATTTAAACAACATTTCTTCCATAACTTTTTCAAAAATGTCAAATGAGGCAGATGGTGGGCTGTAAACGCTTATAACTATGAATTGCTCCAACTCTATGCAAGCAACTTCAATGTGTCTTTCTACAGAGAGGTGGACTATATCTAAACGTTCTCAAAATTTTATCTGTTTATTAAGTAGGATTAATGAGCCACCACGTATAGCATGTAATCTGCAGAAAGAACTACCAACTTGGTGATTACTGAAACTGAACATGACCTCATGGCTTCGCAGCCAATGTTCTGTAATGCAAATAATGTCAATGTCATTTGAGTTCATGTACAGTTCCAGTTCTAATTCTTTACAACGAATTCCTTCAATATTTTGGTGCATCAAGTTGGTATATTTCACATTTTTATTATTTAACAACTGTTTGTTTTGTTTATTTTTTAAAAAAATATTATTTGACTTTTTAGTGCTAGAGATTTACTCTATTGTCGTGTCTGGTAATTTAAATGACATGGAATAATTTCCAATGTCTGGTTTTCAATTTTAGGACAATGCTCAAAAAAAGCATTTTGGTTAGCCAAGTTTTTGGCTGTTATACTAAAATAATAAGATAGCGAAACAGCTATCTGTCGTTTGTAAAAGTTAGAAAGGTAGTATCTACCTTTGGTCAAATAATATGTTTTACTAACAACACTGTTAGAATCAATTAAATGAATTAATTTATTATTGCATGATATTGTATGCAGAGTCATATTTAACTTATATCTAAGATCATTTTCTGCTTGTGGCAAGCTGTTGCTATAAGGGAATGTGAACATTACAATTTTATTAATTTGTAGTGAACACAGAGTATCAAAGTATTTTATAAGTTCTGATTTGTTCACATTACCCCTATTTCCAAGCCAAATAATCAGATTTGATTCACTGTCAAATTCATACTTTGAAATTATTGGCATAATTTCATGAAGGCTAGAATTAGGTACACAATGATTTATGACTGAATGTCCCTATTTCATAGTCAATATCTGGCCCATGTTTTTTCCAATTTCATCGCTGAACATAATAGTTTTATTAGCAATTCTATTCAAAGTTTCAGAAGTTTTGGCACTGACATACAGCTGGGAAGCGGATGAGGCAGGATACACTGGTTCTGGAATGTCAGAGCGCTGGCAATCACATGTGTGATTGGCCACTAATGAATCATAACGCTCCTTGTTGCTATATGATAATTTGAGTAATTCATCCATCGCCAGTGAGTACTCCCTTATTGCTTCCTGAGACTTCTCATAGCGACTAGTAATGGAGCCCAAGGACTCCTCAACGCTGGCAAGTTCTGACTGTAGTTGCTGTATGTCAGATTCATACTTTATTTTATTATTTTCTAATTTAATTGTGTACATTTGCAACTCATCGAGTATTTCTAATTTTTGTCTCTTATTTTTAATCTTACTTACTAAACATTTTTGATTTTTCAACATTTTTTTAGTTTTGTTAATATATTTATTGATTTTAACATATTTTTTAAGTTTGTTTTTACTTGTGTTACTCCTGTTGCATGCTGAAATACCCACTGAGTCATCATTTGTCAAGTCAATTGTTACAGTAGGAATATGACAGCTTGCATCAAGAATTTGGCCGGGTACCCTATCAGCTGTTACTAATTCGTTGAATTAACTCTGGGTTTTCAGTGTGGCGGAGCATTGAGAGGCTTCTTCCAGGAGTGTGATTTGTTTGTGAGCATCACATAACTCCTTCTCCAAGACAGATGTTCGCTTTAGGGCCTGGTCGTACTCTACACCACACTGGTCGAACCCTAAAATTATATTTTCTAACTTGTCCCGTTCTTCATTAACTAAGGTGTACTGTAAATGCAGTACGGACAGCTCATTTTTTTAACTTTTTATTGTTATCTAACGCGTCCAAAACAAGTTTTTCATTGTCTTCTCTCTCCAACGACAACTGAGAACACAATTCTTTGGCAGTTTCAATTCCAGCAAAACCTGGTAAAGTTTGGACTCCTCCTGGCGTGAGAGGGCCTTACGGGTGTTCATTTTTAATAAATTAACTTGGTTCTTCAAAACGAAGAATCAATCAACGCGAAAATACCAAAGAAATGTAAACACAAGTTGAGGTTATAAAATTTGAAATTTTGTGTACTTACGTGCTTTGTGTATACTTATTTGATGGGAAATTGTATTCCAACGTTTGTAATCTACACAAAACGAGCAACAAACACTTCCAAACTGGTAAAAAACAATGAAAATATTCAAACTTCCTAACCGTTAGTGTTTGGCCAATTTCACTTTATTTTCACAATGTACACTACTAATAACATTTGTACACGTAATTACGATTGTTTCAAAGCGATAAATTCGGAAAGGGCTACGTAAAAACACCTAAATATATTTAAAATCGAGTAAATAAAATCGGGACAATATCAACAGCTGTTACTCATAGGGATGCCACAAGCAAAAAAAAGCACCCAATTTAATCGTTTTGACTTGGGAAGAGACAGGAAAAAATATTTATATCTGTAGTATTTTTTGTCTTCCGTAAATAGAAGTCTGTCTGTGCTACATGCTTAGCCTGAAACTTACAACTAGTATCTGAGATAATAGAGCCAGTCAGGTTTTTTTTTTTAATAATGCTGGTCATTTTACACACAGTATCATCTAGCATCAAAGTAAGCAGAGCTTGTGTTATGAGAACTACATGACTGATATACTACTTATATTTTTTTTTTTAATTCATACTATACATAGAAAACATCCAGACCAGAGACAAATATTTGCAGATCATACAAACATTTGTTCCGCGGCGGGAATCGAACCCGAATTAATCCAACAATTAATTTACAACAGATTAATCCAAGACGTCGCAAACGAAACAGCGGACATATGCGACTCCTCCATATCCCGCAAGGCTGTGTCAGCGACTTGGGGCCAGAGCCTGCATCTCGGCAGTTTTGTGAAGATGCCTGAAGTGCTGCATCCAAGAGCGGTGACCTGGTACCACTATTCGAGGGAGAAAGGACGGCATCCGATTACTTTCAAGTGAGTTGAAGTGGTTTAAAGATTGACAAATGGTGATCATAAACAGGTTTTAATTAAAAAACCTGTATATGTTAAATAAATACATAATTATTTATTTAACATACAATATGTTACATAATTATATGTTAAATAAATAAATGCCATATATTACACAATTTTACATAATTTTATTTTTTTCTATATACATTTGATGAAATATAACAATTATTACATCATAAAAAAAATTATTATCGCTTGCTAGAGTGCGTAAACCCATATTCTTAATTAAAACAATTTTGTGTCAATATATCCAGCAATTTCTTTACTAATTCTTTATTTATGGTCTCTTTAAACGATAGTAAACGATATACTTCTACCTTCGGGTTTGCTTGCATGGTGCCCAGTCACGATTTTCATTTTAATCTCCTAATTAAACTTGAAAAATTGCTATGGAATGTGATAGTGTAGTTCGTTTTGTCTGACTTTGCAATTACCAAAACTTACTAAACTGAAAAATGTGAAAGATTAGGTCCTACGCAATTAATTGTTAATAAAGCTATTATTCATATTAAACCTCATAAGAATATGTCTTTTCATTTAAAGACAAGCTATTTAATAATACATATTAATAGAAAGTAGCATGACAACACAATAATAATACTTTAGAAAGTCAAATTTGAACCCCAAAAGCAATATCACTGTCACTGCCACCCTTCGGGAATGTCTCGTACGATATGCGACGCACCCACAAATTATATTAACAGGCACCTGGTAGATATACTCTGCAAGACTGAATGTCTATTACAGCAACAGGGGTAATTGTTAATAGCACAAAAATGTACATATAACCTTCACGCTTATCTCGAAGTAGTAGGCAGAGACCACAAAATTTCCATTTGTTGCACGATCCTGGCGTACCTCGTTTGCGCACTCTAATCGCATTTGTATACACACTCGTCGGCTTAGGGTACTACTTGACCTGACCTTTCTCCAGATTTAATTTGGTCTGTAACACATAATTTGTCAAGGTCTACTTCAATTTATTAACGTGATCACCATAAAATTATTAAATATTGACTGATCTAGATTTTCACGGTTTACGCAATTTATCGTCTTTATTTTCAAAATATCATTTATCCTTCTTTATTAAAATCTTACAAGTTAATAGCATAAATTTTAAAACAATAGTTATTTACGACCTAAAACAAACACAAGAAACCATTTCAGACAAAAAAAACACCAACTAACTGAATTTAACTGCTAATTTATTTCAATTTAAGAGATAATTGCTCCCACCAGCTTTGAAGTTCAGAAAACAGTCGAACGGAACACGCATGCAACAACATTAATTAAAGGGTTCCCAAATCTTCCGTTATCGCACTTCCGACTGACGGTCATAGCTCATAAATAATCCAGCTGTTCACTTGATATAACTTAATTGTTTTTTTAATTCTAAACCTGTTAGACTAGTAAGTTGTGGCGATAAAATCTATCTGATAATCTTTGAAGACATACAAATTGATTGCAAAAAACCGCATTTCAATCGAACAAGCCAAGTGGTTATTATGTAACGTACCTATTTCTAGTTTTTAAGTAAATAAGTAGGAACGTCTCTTTTGAAATTTTTGTTTCAAATTTGTCAAGATAAATAAACGATTTTTGATGATGTTATTTCTAATTTCAGCATATAATAAACGCATATTGGGGTTGCCGGTAAAAATGTTGCTCACGTTGCCGGTAAAAAGGGAATGGATTTTACCACTTTAAAAAAATATTCTATGCCATTATAAAAATAGCAAAATGGTTGACAATTCATAAAAAATAGCACGCTAAAATTACTTTTCATTATCGATATGAAAATCAAATCTATACACAAGGGCCACCCCAACCAAGATTAAAATTGAACTGAAATGTCGTAAACCAGATTTTTGGCTTACAAGTATCTCAGTTCATCTCAAGCACTGACTTAAATAGGTTTTCTAAAGTATGAATTGGTAAAGATAATAAAATACCTATATAATAGAATGAGTCAGTTGTATCTTCATGAGCTATGAAACAATTAAAATGCAAGGGAAAACTTTAGAATTAAGTTTTATCGTACTCCTAACGCTTTGAAATCGTATTTTTCTTTGTTTCTGACACTGCCGGTTTTGATGGTATTTTGGCCTTTCTTCACTTTATAGTCGTGTAGCTGTTTAACTTATTGCATTATTTATTTAGGTACGGTAGGTATTTACCTAGGCTTAAGTATGTTTGGTTATTTTAAAAATAAAATAACCAAACGCACTTAAGCCTGCGTTCATCTCGAATTAAATAACAGAAATATTACAAACATATGGCACCGCAATAACTTAAAAGCAAGTCTGCACTTACAACATATGCCTGCGATTTAATTACTTTCGATCAATAGAAAGTATAATTGCAAGTTGATTCTTCGACGTCCTTACACACAGAAACTAATCTCTTTAGATAGTGAATATGAATATTGAAATATAATCATCAAACCCCAATACCTATTAAGAGTTAAAATTATTTAAAAACATCAAACCCTGCTATTGCAATATTATTTACGTTATAGCCAAACGAAGCCGTCTTGATCGTTGAATTTTATTTTACAGTAAACCAGAGAAATACATCGAGACGTCTGAGCACGGACTGCTGATCATATCTGTGAATGAAGGCGATGCTGGGAGATATGATTGCTGGCTTGGAGGTTCATTGCTCTGCTCTTACAATATTACCGTCGATACGCATAGGTAAACTCTTAAAAAATACTACATAAGTTTGATAATAAAACCTAACGAGAATTATACGAATGTTTCTCCCATTTCAGATGCTCGCCGCCAGAGAGGAGCAATGAATACCAGAAGATTTATTCCAATTGGTGTCATGAATTTGAAAAGTATAAAAGTGCTATGAAGACTTGGGAGCGCAAGCAAGAGGTAAGGAACACTTATTTTTGACAGTTTTACGGAATGATTAATGTAAGTTTAAACTGCAATTGAATATTTTATTTAAACTATCTTGTTTTTTTTTGTTTCAGCAATGTGCTCGGCAAAATGACTCAAATCAGAACACACATCCAAACGAAATCGTGTGATAGCTCCTACAGATCGCCTATCTCATGTTTCAATCAGTGAATTATTACGGTGGAGCAATTCCAATTCCATACGTATCAGCTGGCCTCCAGTACTTAAACATACTCTCTTGAAAAAAAAAAAAATTAAATAGAGACTTCATTAGATGCACATTTTTCAAGACTAATAATACCTACCAACTACAGGTTGTGGAAACCGATTACCAATTGTGACTTCCTTTATAGCTTTTATAGACAAAGTGTAGTGATAAAAAATAGTTGTGTGGTGCGAAAGTGACGTTATAACATGAGAAGGTGATTGGACTTCGAAATTTTTATAGACTCTTTCTAGGTAATAATGAAACGAAACGTTGTGCATTGCATGTTGGAAATTGGAATGTAAAATGATTAACCCATTATTGAAAGTATGCTTTTATTTAAGAATAGACAACGTTGTACGTGATGGAATGTAATTTAATATTTGTATTTGCCTGAAAATGTATTATCGATAAACTTGCCGTTTTATAAATTGTAGTTTTTCCGAATTCATTTTTATTGTTTCTTTATCTCGAGTTAAATACTCGATCGAAAGATCAAAACATGTTAGTCGTAGTATAAACGATTCAAATACAAAGATAGGTATTGCCGTGCGTTACACCGCGCAGTAATTTGAAATCTCCGAGGGTTGTGGGAGGGTTCACCTCATTATTTTTCCCCTATTTGTGTAAATAGTTATCTAATTTCGTTTAACTGTACCTATTATAAGTGTATGTATAGTATGCACGTCCTTTAACGTAATAAATATATTTTAAGCCTGTGATATATAAGAAACACTCATTTAGGAAATTGTGTTTAAGTATTTGGACGTATCTATTAAATTCCTTAATTTTGATGAAGGTTTTCACTGTCCAGTTGTCTCACTCCATTGATTGTAAAAGTAATATAATGAATTGATTGTAAAAATAATATAATGAAATGTGGTTTCAGAAGTGATAACCCTATTTCAGCTAGTATTTAAATCGCTAAAATAACTATTTTACAACGCAGCACGAATAACACTTTAATTCAAATATAATAATGAAATTTTATACAAGTTTAATACAAACCTGAGCACGGTAAGTAGGTACCATTTATTTTTAGTGTGCACTATGTTCAAATAATTCATAATATTGTCAGGTTTAAAAGGTCTGTTTTCTTACTATAAACATAAAACAACATAAATCAGATAATTCTACAAAACATTCACCCACATTTTTGGTACAAACACACGTATCATCTAGAACCTATTCAATTTTCATATCATATTGTACGTAAGCTTGTACATATTTTAAAAGTAATAGAAACATAACACATTTCGATTATTTACAAATTCAATTAAAATTAGATCATTACATAATCCTTCATAAAATTAGTATCTATTTTTCTAGGAATTTATTAAAATGCCACTCGTATAGCCAGCCTATTCATTTATCTTGCCAACAATAATTTTATTTTAATAGATTTTTATTTCTGAAATAGTTTTTTATGATTTATGTGCTTAAACAAAGTCTTATTTAAAAAAACTAAACTCACGCAGGTCCAGGATACCGTAACGTTGTAATTGTTTTTATTTAGTGAATCAATTATACAGACAATTTGTAGTAAGTACATACCTACTGTAGTATATATTTTTAATTTTGTACCTACATCCCAAAAATTATTATAAGATATGAAACATGAATTGCTTATTGTCTTAAGACATGTTTAATAGTATTTAAACTACCCAATGTACTATTTCACATTAGACCATAATCATCATTTTACTATTCGTGAAACATCTGTCAGCAAGCTTTTAAAGTAGAGATTATAGTAAATAGGTGCTTTTCTATGCTTTGATTTTGCAAATATGATATTTTCTCATATCATACTGTAAATAATATTACCGTAAATAGATATAAATTCTTAAGAAAATATCTGAGCTTCGAAGTTTGAAATGTAATATTTAGCGTATTTAAGTATTTTAGTGATAATCTAAAGACTTCCCACCTTCTGGGATGATCTTGCGCAATAATTATAATTACTATTATCTATACTTAACAACATAGCTCTGTAAATTTCACATGTTACTAAGGTAAGTAAAATTTCGAATGTAGTGTTAAGATTTTATATAATAAATCTATGAAATGTATATTTGGCTTTGTTTGGTGTTATCCTTTCCCTCAAAAATGTTGACACTAATAATTTTAAGACGGGTTTAAACCGAATTCAAAAAGCATTTTATGACGCAGTCAGTTCTAACTATTGTGATAGAACATTTCAAATCAGCTTACTCATAAAATGTCAGTCATGATGACATGACTACTAGACATCAAATAGTGCTTGGAAAAATCTCTAGTATTTGTGGGTGTGTTATTTCGATTTCTCGATATAGTAACTCAATTTAAAAACTACATTATTATTGATATGTCAATTTGTGCTATCATTTTGCATTATCAATAACACAAAATGATAGCATAGCTAAATAATTGGTAGCTTAAATTATGCTAACGACGAATCATTGACATTTTTGATACTTATGTGATATTTTTTTGAGGATATCAAGCCTAAGAGGCCTAGGAATACGCTATATATTCTTTAGCAGATTATTCATTTCGGTTTTATAATATTGTTTACTAAGACACACAAAGTGATGAAAGATCACACTATTCGGTTGGTGTACTCCACCTACCTAAACGCGTATCTAAATGATTGTATCCCAGAATACGTATACTAACTAACAGAAGATGGTGTCAAAAATCTGCGGTTTTTGGTAATTATCGAATAAATCAGCTATACTATGTGCAGTGAGCGCTGCCAACATCTTGAATAAATAAATAATTAAATACTAGCTTGTTGAGCTTATTGTAGCTTGTTAGAGGGTATAAAAAACTAATATTGAGTTTTCGGAAAGTTTTCACGCGTTTTACAATAAGTTTAAGCAAATTTACGATAGATTTTGGAATAAAACTAATGTTACGTTTAAATAATTAATTACTAAACCCAAATACATCAAGCTCAATCCAAATATGCTTGCAGTGGAAAAACAAGCTTGGATTTTTACTGATAGGTAGAGCCAAAACAGTGAGAGTGATTTTTTAAAATAGTGTCGATTCATCAAGTCGCACACTGGGTTGACATTTTCGTCATAACATGCTTGGGGCCGGCGCCCGCCCTCGGCAGCACTGCCATTTATTCTGTGTCGAAGGGACTGTTAGGGACCATAAAAAGTAAGGGCACGTAATTATATAGTGCCACTAAACTAATTTCACGATACATTGCCAACGAAATCTGCGCTTGGCACCGCCCCGCCCACAGAAATGTGATTTTTCTTTCATAACCAAACTCATGATTACTATTGTTATGTGTTATTTCGTATGAATTGCTAATGTTGGTGGCTACGTGTTTACGACGAAATTGCTCGCAATATTAATGAAAAGCTGATGACGGCTCTTAAACTGTTACGACCTTCTATTTTTCAAGGTTTGTATTGCGTGTTGAGTGAACTCGGCAACTTTTGATAATTATAGTTTTAATGTTAGCGACTGTTGTTTGTAATCTTGATCATCAAGTACTAGTATAGTTTAGTATAAATAGTTTAGGGACAGTCCTTTTGGTTAGTTTGTGTGACATACAAAATGCAAAAGAGCTATTACTATAGCTCTTATAGTACCTACTGGTACGATTAAAGTTTTTTATAAAGCTGAGCAGGTACATGATATGTATTTTTTGATACCTTTCTATGATTACTACAAGCTGTGCACAAAAACATGTACATTGTACACTACTTAATGTGTGTGGCGTGAAAAGCCTCTCTTGGATCAGACAAAAAGCACTGAGAACATTCAGAAGGTAAAAGCGTGATCCTAAGATTTATAACTAATAGATAATAATAATGCTGGATATTTACAGACAGAATCATCAAGCCCCAAAGTACGCAGAGCTTGTGTTATGGAAACTACATGACTGATACACTACCAATATTATTTTTTACTAAATACGTACATATTATACAAAGAAAACACATATTTGACCCGAGAGAAATATTTGCAGATCATAAAAAAATATGTCCCGCGGCAGGAATCGAATTGCGGGTTCGATTCCCGCCGCGGGACCTTATATGTCTTAGGCGGGAGTATATGCACTTTTCCACAGAAGTAAAAAAACTGGAAAAGTTTGAATGTGCCTCTTAACTACCTATACGTAATTAGTCCAAATAAACTGGCAGACAATATCTCAAAGAGAACTGGATAGGTTTCTAACCTTAACTTTGGTTAACTTTGATTGCAAATCAGAGAGTGTGTTAAATTATCCCTAAAATATCTGGATGGAGATATCACCACACTATACTATACATCAACCCTACCTAACAGGCTATATCGACATAACAACTTCGACGTTTAAAACCTAATCGTATACCTATGTACTGACTATTAAATACAAGGACACGCTACTTGTGGTTTAAACAGACACTATAATACGAATTTCCCGTGCGTGCATTGTAAGTGAGAACTACGCTTGACAAGTTACAAGTAGTTCGTCCCAAGAAGCGGTCCGAAGATTAGATTCCAGATTGTACCATAAACTCGTGGCTAGGAGTAAGGGGATTTATCAAAATGTAGGTGCAACTTGGAACTAACTTGACAATACTGCTTGAATAATAAGATACTCTGATGCAATCTACATTGTTTTAGTCGTTCTGTTGAATAAATTTGTATTTAATTAAATTATTATTATCAAACACCCGACAGTCACATACATAGTAACCTCACACTAGGATTACCTGTATCGTGAACTACGAGTACCATAGTACTACAACATGCAAAAAAATCCCGCAGCGGGGAATCGAACCCGCATCTCGTGCATCGCACACCGTAGTCATAGTGTGACTTTAGTTCTGAGTAGTCGGCGTCTCAGCCGCCTACTTGCCCGCTTTGCCACTAAGGTCGTCTCTACAAAAATATTGAACTCTACAAAGCTTACTAAAGCAAACAGATTACTTTTCAAATTATTCGTTACTTGCAAAAATGGGTAACTTGAAAATAAAATAAAGTAACTGTGAATATTGGCCCTGTCATTACAATAAAAATATGGAATGAAGAATTGACTCAACAGGCAAAACGGACACAAACGTTATCATTTTCAAGTTTTGAAAGTTTTGAACATTGCTATGTCTGGCAAAATGAGTGCCAATGTCTCGTTCCCATAAACCACAAGACGCTAGTGTAATTAGGGGGCTAGTTCTTTATTGCCAATGATTCAGGCCCAATCCACTCAATGCTGGGCATCCTTCAATAAATTTTGTAAATGTATATTATTATAATCCGATCATACTAACGTTAAACTTAGGTTTTCCGCGACGAACCTAGAAATGTCCAAGATGTTTGAGTAAAGTCCGAATATTGCTAAAATAAATTGTAATTTGACTATCTACCATAAATAAAATGAATGCTTGGGAGAGCTAGTCGGCCTTAAAAGCCCTACTGGTAATTCGATTTATTTTTATAACAACCCAAAAAGGGTTTGTTATTCGAACTTTACCCTAACTTGGATCATGCTAAGCAAACCCAGGGTAAACCTAGGTTGAATTTTTCTTCTGGCAATATATGTGGTTTAATTATTTTTTATGATTTTTGTTTTACAAAAAGTTTTTTTATAAAACTCCAGAACTTCATTAAAAATATCGAACAAACATTAAAATCAACACCCCAATTTAACAACGGGGGAGTGGAAAAATGTAGCTTCAAACTCATGATCATCGGTGCATGTAATGTCTCATTTCACGGGACCACCGCCGGACTTCGTCTCCATTAAATAATTACTCATGAAGGAAAACTTGGATAGGGCTGATGGAATTGTTGGGGGTACGGAACAAGTTTTTTGGAAATGGATTAGTTAGGTCAACTTGAAGCCAAAAGAGATTAAATATGAAAAAAGCAACTACTGGTACAATAAGGGAAAATACATTTACAAACTCAAATCAAAAATCCGCGAATAAAAAGACGGACACGTAATGCAATGTGATTACGCTATTTGACTTCGGAAGGTACCCTGAAAAAGTAGCAATGTGTAAGACAGACAGATAGGCGCTAGGTACGATATTGATTGTTTGGTGCTGATTGTAAATTAACTAAGGATCCCACATAATACTAAAGACTCAATTCTCCTTGTTAGTGAAGACTGACTAAAAGCATGGCTTTGACTAGGTCAGACTTAATCCTTTATTAGCCTGACATGGGCCGCGGCACGCCACTCTGGTAAGCGCATTTAGAATAAGGGCACGCTATTTCACACGCTTAGCATGTAGCTATATCATAAATATAAATATACTAACTAAAACTATCATAGATTTCATATCAATATAACTAGCTTCATAGCTCTAAAACTAATTTTAAGAATGAAAGGAAGCATGATTGTGGAAACGATTGTAACGCAACGTAGATCTACAAACGTATACTCGTAGATCATACTAAATATGAGGTCTAAGACTAACGTGCGCAAATATTAGGTACGAAAACTGTATACGGATAACTATAGAGGTATAAGCGATACGGAAAATATTTGAGCAAACCATCTCAAATTATTATTTTTCTTATCGTTTCGTTTGAGTTTTGAGATGTTTTTTTAGTAAGGAAATGGTAACTTTACATTGCAAACAATCAAGGACTATGGTGAATCTTCAAAAAAATATTATATGAAATATTATAAAAATAGAATTGTTCATCTAGTTTTGTCAATTTTCCGCTCCACTTTTGAATCGATATAGCCTTATGCGAATTACTCCGTATTAACAATTAGTCATGCCTACGTCTGTCCACAAAGTTGGCACAAATTTACATAACAATATAGCCCTTCTACGCGGATTCGGTTGGTTATGGCTATTTTTTAAATTAATTGGATCGGGAACCGTAGCTAATTTTATCTCATCCGCCTCCCCTTTGTTGTGGTCAGCGAGTAGATGAACAGGAATGGGTATTTACCAGGCCATTTTTAGGCCGACGAATAAAAATGGCACCAAGGTTCAAAGTTCTTCAAAAAAATAATATTTTTTGGCTTTGGGGTACCGACTAACATGTAGTCGACTGCGGCTAAGCAAATATAGCTATTTTCTGAGCGCTAAATGAACAAGAACGATAATTAGTGAGGACTGCCTGCCATATGTGATATCTATATTTCAATTATTATAACGCAAATGCAGCTGCACACACAAACAAGTGTGCGAGCCTATTCTTAATGAATAAAATGAAAAAACTACAATGAACTTGAATTTGAAAATACTTCATTCCCAAGAAACTTGATATATTCCCACATTACGCTAGTTTTTTCACCATCGGCAACTAACCCCCTTTAAGTACAAGCATACCTCATTCTGGTAAGATAACTGACCTATAGCAGGGTGACCACAAAAATACAAATGACATGACAAAGAAGAACAAACTTGAGTCAAAACTATACTTAAATCACATTACATGAAACAAGCTAACACTAGAATTGTTTTTACTATAAGTAAAAAGGTTTTACCAGCACACATACGAATGATTACGTCACGTGTTTAATAAGGTCATGACAGCGGGTGTCCCGTCCCACGATTAAAAGGACAACGACAAAAGCAAAACTATATCGAGGCCAAATGAGCAAGTACAATGGGTAAGTTTAAATTGTCGCATTGTACGCTGTCGACACGTACAAAGAATAGAGTCATTTA
Organism: Perizoma flavofasciatum; assembly: GCA_958496245.1. Taxonomy (NCBI): domain Eukaryota; kingdom Metazoa; phylum Arthropoda; class Insecta; order Lepidoptera; family Geometridae; genus Perizoma; species Perizoma flavofasciatum. Next base: position 7,149,786 of record OY292433.1, read on the forward strand.
CTTTTAACAACATTAATGTCTGGCCCTCGGCACAGTTCAAACGAAGAAAGCTAGTAACTTTATCGTAACTGAGTGATTACGATTGATCTTTGCCGATCGCAAACCAATTATTTCAATAAATTCATCCAATCCAGCTTCTTTACAATCCATTTTGGTTTTACTAAAGGGCAAAAAGTTAGATAATTGATTGTTTTTTTATACGTTAAGCATAGGACCGTAAAAATGCATACACAAAGGGAAGGCTACCCAGCATACTATGATACGTAGATGTTGACGATGAAGCAGAAAGTAAGTTAGCACTGCTGCTACTAAAGCATAGACAATTTTGACCAAACAGTCAATATATATCTCTTCGGCTGTTTGACGACTTTTACTTTATCAACTGAGCCAGATGAGCCTCCTTCTAAGCTGTTCCCTGACCCTTATGCCATCAGTTTTTGTTTGTTAATCCACAGAAAAGGGCGTAACTCATTTTGTCAACTCGTAATTTAATTTCACTTGAACCCCAAGTCCTGGGCTGTGAGCCGTGGACATGGGTTTGTAGCAATTTGTTTAGTTAATTTATGGTCTGTTTTGGGTCTTGCACAGATTTACAAGCCGATTATGAATGACATTTCAACCGATTTTCTGATGACCATCAGCAGAGATGGCATAGAAATTGGTGACTTTGCGTGAGCTTAATCAAGATCAGGTCTTAATTTTTCTTTATTTTAACCATAACAAAATTACAACACTATAACGTCAGTGTTGCACATAATTTTATAATAAAAACAAAACATATTTACTTATTAAAATAAAAAACTGAACCATTAACCGTTTTTTAGTGGCTAGTTCGAACGAAGGTCGTAGTTTCGGATCCCTTGGAACACCAATGGATTTTTCCTCTTGAAAAAAATATGTATAAATTTCATATTGTGCTCTCAAACGGTAAAATAAAATATCATGATGAAACATGCATGTCCTAAGAACTAAAAAATAGAATAAATGTGATACGTTCATGAAAAGAGCCTAATGTGATGCTCACTCCTCAATCTTCTTAACTAACACAGGGTGGCTATGAAAGTACCATTGACAAGACGAGAGAACGAACAGGTGCTTTTTTAAAAATATTAAATAAAAGTCAACCCCGTTGAAATACGCTCAAAATGCAATTTTATCCGAGCACCTTTATTTATGGCCCCCAAAAATGTAAAATGTTAACGTTTTATTGCTGGGCTTTATAAAAATACGAGGAACAAACAATGGGCCTATTATTCCACGACGGGGGATGTCAAGACATATTTGCCTGAAGAAGGGATACATCGGTCCCCGATCCAGTTTTAATACCTGCAGGTAAATATTTTGCGGAACATCTTTTGAAACTTTTACCTTCCGTTTGTAATGTGTGTTTACTTTTTCGGTTGTTCTTTGAATTATACTATTTTAAGGTTGACTTCTTTGCTTCGCCCGTGCCTAAGAAAAAAAAGCATATGAGGGTTTTCTAGGTCACGACTATACTGCTATATCAAAATAGTTGAGCCATTACGAAGCAACAATTACAAAACTTCTAAACATCCATATTTCGCACATAAAATAATTATTAGGAGTAGGATAGAAAGAAGGATACGATAGAATAGGATAGTAGGATTTCTACTACTAGTAATAGTGGATCTAATAATAGTAGAAGAAATCAACAGTGAATATTACAGAAAGAGCCCCTTGAAATGAATTGGAGATTCAAATGAGCGATAAATTTGATTGCTCTTGACAAAGAGATTTCATTTGGATAAATCAACGTTCATTGTTGTATGGCTTTATTATTATTTGCTTTTGAGACATGACGGCTCTTTAAACGGAATTAATCTTCAACTAATCAAGTAGCGAAATGGTGATTATATTTTTTCGGACAGCTTTGATCAGGCTTTACTTTCAGAAAAGTCAAAGATTTAATGTTAACTATAATTTTCTGTAGGCATTTCACAACAACATGTGCGAATAACACTGAAATTATACGTCATGTAATTAATTTTCGCATCTTAGTTGAGCATGGCTGTACAACACTAATAATATGATATTATCTATACTTTAACCCATGTATAGCAAAATTAATTTAAATTGAAATACGCTTAAACAGACATCGTAGTTCAAATACACTTTTCAACTTTTTAAATATTAACTTAAAATAAAGCTGGGCTTGCGTTAGACTGTCTCACAAAAAAGTCAACTTTTCCCCTCATTCAAAAAGCGCACGGAGCGGGAATTGGGCTGTTGAAAAATGTGAAATATTTAAGATGCAAAATTTTATAATAAGAATAGCCGAGATTACACCTTGTTCTCATCTATTTTTAAAACGAGAAGGCAAGTGGGACATTTTTATTGCCCCCAAGCTCTACCTCTAGATTAGTTTTGTTTTGCTTTGATGCATATAAAATGAGCACGATGATTCACAATCCTGTGCTACTTGACTCTGACAGTCTATGAATTTAGAAACTACGCTGTCACATCCAGAATTAATGAAATAGATTTTATGTAAATTTACGAAGATCGTTCCCAGATAGACAGAGATCGTAGCTGTATTATAGATTTTAATGAAGGGTTTATAAATACTATCTCGCTTAAATATACAGTGCGTGTTGGGAGAAACCAGCAATGCCTTCCCTACTTTTTAAGCAAAACGATAGCAACGAACGACCTATGCGGCGCAGTGGGCCAAAACCTGCCTTACGGTTAATTACGCAAAAGGTTGCGGGTTTGATTCCCGCCGCGGGACAAATGTTTGTATGATCTGCAAATATATGTCTCGGGTCTGGGTGTTTTCTGGTATAATATGTATGTATATACAAAAAAATGAAACAAGTAGTATATCAGTCATGTAGTTTCCATAATACAAGCTCTGCTTAGTTTGGGGCTAGATGATGCTGTGTGAAATATGTCCAGCATTATTTAATTATTTATTTATTATTTATTAAAAAGCAAAAAAAATATTAAGAATCGGAACGCCAAGCACACCATTCTGTATCGAAATGGGAACAAAAGAGAGAATTTGAACATGTGCAAAAAATATCTGGCGTATACATTTGGGAATTTCGCGTGACAGAAAATTTAATACGAGGGGAGTCTAATATTAAACCTCGGGGACCCATCACTTTTAATATTTGGCTGTAGTCCTCTAGGGCTACTAAATTATTTACCAAATGGAAAGGTAATGGTCGAGGAAGAGTGTGAATGAGTATGCAAATTTTATAAGCTCTGTATCGACCATAAAACGTAAAGCCCACTCCAAATCTCTGCATGAAGAATACGCGGTTCATACCTAAGGGCACATACCTTCACCACAAAAAGTGAATCTGGTTGTAATGTATGCCGTAATTGTTGTTTATGGTATCATAAAATAAACCACAAATTCTCATTGCGGCCCTTACCCTTTTCCGTGTGAATGTTCCTTCATAAAATAATACCAGTGTTTTATTGAAACTAATATCATTCCGGTGAATAGAGATAATTATTATTTTAGTGTAGCAAATTGTTCTGATTTTTTCCAACTCACTTACACCGTTTTCAGGAGGGGTAGGCAGAGGCCATGGATTTCCACTTGCTACGATCCTGACATACCTATTTTGCTTTATTCACTCTCATCACATTCTTTATGCATGCTTGAATAATTCGTTTTGCCCTGTACAATCTTTTTTTTTACAATTAACTAAACACATACAGCAAACTATACAGTTTTTTAATTCAAAATATTTATTTTTCATGTTTATAGTTTTAGCCAGTACACAAAATACCAACCAAAAGAAAAGGGATACTCAAATCCTTTGTTATATGATTACGTCCATATAACACATAATATCGTATATACCTAACAAGGATCTTGAAAGGCCTACTGCCTACAAAAACTGAAGAACCCAAACACCAATTCAATTTGCGCGAATAGAAAGCTATGAGGCTAAATTGAATTGTATAACAATCGTTCCAAGCTCTTAGTCAGAAAAGATTTATCGAAAAAACAGCTACGTGCGTGTTGAGTTAGTCTTGAGACAAATTAAGTCTTTTTGGATGATCTTGATGATCCCTGGGGACCAAGAATAATCAGTGACACGATTCACATTCACATTGAATTTAACAGAAATAATAAAACTCCTTAAATGCACTCATACTAAACTTATTATGAACATGAAATAAACAAGTTGCGCCATCTAAAGACCGTTGTACAGTAATCGGTCACAACAATCTTTAAAGATAGCATAACTGATCGGAATCAGTACCAGGAACCCTTGCAATGGCAATTCTTTATATTTATAATAGGAGCATTTCCACATTTGTGCAAAATTTCATTGCATAATAAATTTCGTTAATTTTTAGTGCTCCTTTCCATCCAAAATTGCTGGAACGGAACACATATGAACATAAAATATTAACTTATAAAATATTTTTTCCTTATTAGATCTGCCTAAAACACAAAATGTAGTGAGAATGTGCCAAGTAAGCTGAAAAATACGACGAATAATGTAAGATAGAGTTTTGTTTTTAGATAGGCCAAATTACGAAACCCTAAAAATCGGGTTGAATTCGCGCACGTGTCCGCGTTTAGGGATGAAGGGGGTGAGAGGAGTCACGGGCCATAAAGAGTCACGCATCGGGGCTGTCCGCTAATGACTGCAAGTTACACCATTACAGAGCTAGCTGGAATGAGTTACATAGTACACGGGAATTTTCACGTACCATACTATCGGTTAAGGCACCGACTAACTTTCAACAAGTAATCGCGAACTTCGCGATGCATAGGTACCTACGTCAAAAAATCCGTTTTACAATCTGAATGATCTTATTCACGATAGTTTTTAGCTTAGTATATTTTTTGTAACGTTTCTTGGATTACTGGTGCAAAATAAAGATTTACACAGAAGACACAGAAGGTTGCGGGGTCAATTCCTGCCGCGGGACAAATGTTTGTATGATCGGCAAATATTTGTCTCGGGTCTGGGTGTTTTCTATGTATGTATTTACGAAAAATATATATATAAGCAGTATATCAGTCATTTAGTTCCCATAATACAAGCTCTGCTTAGTTTGGGGCTAAATTATGCTGTGTGAAAAATGTCGAGCATTATTTATTCATTTATTTAATATGTGTATATATCTATAAAATATGATAAAAACAATGAATACAAGGTAATACCTTTCTAGAGATTATTCGGACAAAACCCGCTATCAAGTAAACAATCTGGATTAAAATAGTTTCACCCTTTTGAGAGCAACTACAGACAGGTACAGAAATAAAACTCACAATTTATAACAGTCCTTTTTTGCGTCGAGTGTCAAAATTAATTACACAAGCCTAGCAAAAGCAAAAAAATAAATTCTGTTGAGGAAAAGTTTCAGTGGAAAAAAGTCACCATAACTTTCACCGTCATTGGCTATTTGCAGCAAGACAATAATTAAAATGTAATCCTGTTACCGCGGCTCAGCGTTCCGTGGGTAGGTTAATCAGCGCAGGGTTGGAATGGAAAATTTTGTTTATATGACTGTTGGACCAGATTTAGTGCGAAGGTGCCCAACAAGCGAGACCAAGGGGGGAATTGGTATTCTCAGATTTGAAGGTGCTATAAAATAAATTGGCTAGAACAGGTGGTTAGGCGAGAAAATACGATGTTCTTTAAAAAAATCTGGATATTTTCCTGCTCTTGATCATAACATTTTTTGTGGATCAGGTACATACCTAATGCTTGAAAACTGGTAGGGAAACTTCATTGTTGACTAGGTAGCTACGCATTACATTAATTATGTAACTCTAATAAATTCATGCCCTAGTTAATGTTCCACAGTTCAATTGAAGCTAATTTACCACACATACACAGGACATTAGGGTAAGATTATGGTCAACGTGCTAGGCATAATTCCACCACTAGCTATCTACATACCTATCAGTTGTTAATACACGTACACATGAACATTGGCTATATCATAGAACCAACTGTAAAGCAATATAAATATCAATAAGAATGCTACTTTATATATAGGCACTGACAAGATTTACCTGTCAGACTAGACTCGAGTTTATTTTATTTAGATTCGTGCCTCATATAAAAGTAATTACAGTGGTTATTTTTAATCTAATCCTAAAATGATGAATGAATCAAAAATGTATATTTGGTGGATTTTTACGCCAAGAAACATTAGGATTGCACCTAATTTTCGCAACCCTTTCATGCATTCAATCAAAAAACAGTACCAAGACAAGTAATTTGTTCTGCTACATCCATCAAATGAACTCGAGGGGCAGAGACAACCCCTTACAGAATGAAACGATTCGGTAGAATTTAGGAGTTTGACGGTTGTGAAATTGGAGATGTGAGCTTGTCATTTTATCAGGAAAAATTGTAAATTATGCGTTATATGGAATCAGATCTACATTCATACTCATCTACGTACTAATGACGCATTACTTTGATACCAAATGGATAGGTATGATCATTGCAGGTGTTGTGCCATTTGCAATAACAATTGATCCATCCTTGATCATTTGACAGATATACAATCTTGGAAATAGCCGCAACATTTTGATTTTAATATACCAAAGCGATACACATAAATTCAATAGCAAACTCAACAATCCAATGTAGAGAAATACTGTGGGCTAGTGTAATGGCATTGATTCAAGGCTCGGTGGAACGCAGGCGGGCGCCGCCGCCCCGCATCGCTCAGCGACCGCAGCAACCTGTCTCCCACGACCACAGTCGTGTGCCTGATGTGACACAACTATGATTGTACAGTATATAATGTGTGACCAATGTCTTCACTATTAGCACCGTATATGCTCTAACAAAAGGATAATCAAATGAAAAAAAAAACCTGTTTCCTGATTCTCCAGCTTGGCCAAGGTAAAAAAGTTTAATAAAAACATGCCTACGTATTTATTCCTAGTAATGCACATCCTCAGATCTATACTCAGTACGCAGTTCCGTGAGGATACTTAGTAAGTAGGGGGTAGTCAGACGCAAGTCAGAATATATACATCGTCATACTTCACTTCACTTCTTATGGCTTTTGTAACTATTTACATCGTCATACTATGCTCACGTTTTACGTTATCCACGACAGGTTTCAAAACCATCGACTTTATTTTTTCGATGCAGCGAATCTACGTAAATCTTAGACAACAGACAGGATCTCTGCTATAATATATTTCAATAAACAACTAGAATTGCGACAGACTAAAAGCTTCTATACATAATCTGGCAATGGCCGGTGCGGTATTCAAAAGCATTTCGCAATGTTTGTTAATTCCCAGCCAGAAAAGAACAATCGCACCGCGAGTGCTATGTGTTGTGCATTACGCCTGGCAGTGGTGCATATCACTACCTTTCAGACCTTTTAGGCAGTTTATAATTTAAGCTGATTAGCCATCTTTGGATGAAATTTTCTCTCTGTAGTATCAATATAAGTTCGAAATAAATTCTAAATTACTATTTGGCATTTTATCTAGAAACTATTCGTTTTATAATATAATACTTGAAAATATAACTTGAATGTATAAAAGCCGATTTAGGCAGAACATTTGATTCTACTCTTATAAAACATCACAGCTTGATATTAACTATAGTTAAAATCTCTACCAAACAAACGAACAGCTTCTAGCTTATAAGCTATAAGCTGTTCGTTTGTTTTTTTTTTTAAATGTTTCGGTTATTTTGAAAAATGTCCGTGCTTATATTTTTTTTTCAGCGCGGATGTCGTAATCGCCATTTGCATTATTCTGATATGATGCATTTGTTTGTATTGCTACTTCCTGACGTGATAATCTGGGTATGAGGAAACCCGTAAATAAATGAATACACTTAATAATAACAATAATTTATTAAACGACAAACGTTACCAATCTTATTCTCTAACAATGGTTTTACTAATTTAAACAATTCAGATTGGCGAAACATAGGTACCCAAACTAGGTTAGAACCTGTATGATGGCATACCTATACCTCCCTCCACAATGTAAAAGGAGCCTCTACAAGGCATGCTGAATCTTTTCACTGCAGGCAATAGTTCTTTAATTATCGGTCATAGTGATTGACGTGTGAATTAACGTACTCTATTCTTAATAGAAGAACCACCCATTCCTATCTTGTCTGGTCTAGACTACACAATATATAAATAAAAATCCACAAATTTAAGTTGTAAAAACCAGGACTTAGGCAGTTTGTTGAATATTATATTTCAATAAATATTACCAGACCATGCAAACTTTTGTCTTTAATGGCAAATGGTATATTATCGCTATTATCTTGTGGCCTGGACAGTCTACAATTAAAACAGTAGAGAGATTAGTGGAATAGACTTGCTGCGAGGAGGTAGTACACAACATGAGCCGGGATTTTAATACTGCTTTCTCCATTAACTTTTTTCTCTAACTCTGTACACCTACGGTCAAAGGCTCTGTTCTTAGAGGCTTCCATTACTGAGAGGTTTTTTAATTGGTTAAAGTATACAGTATCAGGCTTTTCAATTAAACCTAAACAAATTTGTATTTTGTTAAGGTTGCGAAAAATTTTGTATGGGTAAACAAAGCCGCTATCTATCCAAAATGAATGACGACTGGCCGATGACGTCATTCATAGTGAATCAAATTCTTGGAAACGAATCAGTTCTAAGGATACACTTCATATATTTCCTTAATTCATAATATGGAATGGTTTCTCAAGATTCAATGAGTCATAGTGCAAACATTACTTAACTAATGCACATAGATAATTTTCATTTCAATCAAGGCGTGCAATGTCCGGTGGCGTCCCCTAGCCCAACAGATCTCATCTCGTTTTGTCATCTGACATCGCGATGTTTACAAAACAAGATAAGCGTGACCGATCTCTGATGCCCTTCGCAGGATGTGATGGTGGAAAGACGAACAGAAGATGTATGGAGCATGCAAAAGTGTGAAATTCTAGACAGAAATGAACTGAAACTGAAATTCTAGAGAATATAGCAAAAAGTTTTTCTCTGAACAAAATATCCTGTTGATAACTGAAAGCTATGAGCCATAAATATTACAAAACGCATACAAGCACTATAACCTTTGACCTATAGTTCTGTTGTAAAACCAAATTTTTTGGGTTTGATGGAATGAATTATGATTCAAGAAATTTTGCGTGATTCACAACTAACCCTGCATTTGATAAATAAAATTACCCTGGTAAAATTCACCATACTTCACTTTTAAGAACTTTATCAATTTTGATTTAGTAAGTATCACTTAACTCAAGTGGTTTAGTGTCATCGTTAGAGTCGCGATGCATATGATGCAAAATGCACAGAACAAAGGAGGCTGGTGGCTTACCCTACAGTGGGTGATACTGGGCTAAAATTATGATTATGATGAAGAAAGTGACAAAATAATTAAGAGATCCAATGAAATATAATTTAACCAAGTTCATATTAAATAGGTACATCGTGATACTTACTAATGTTCGTGTATGAATTAAGGATAATATACTGACGAATAATTTTCCAAGCCCAGCCAAATTAGGCAAGCGGGAAAACCGTCAATTTAGAACATCGCGTGGTAACTTCCACGCCATTGTTGTCCTTAACGGAAGCGGCTCCCCGGTCAGTAATGCGTTGACCTAGGTCGGTTCCTTGCGCCTCCTGCAGTCATTACTCATTGAAAATTATACCAAACTAAGTGGCGTTTCGGGTACATTCAGTCGAGCGAAAAGCGAACTCGCATCCACCAGAACTTTCAGAATGGTTCCGAATACGTGTATCGATTTTATAGTACACCCGACAACGATTTATTGCAAGGAATTTTTGCTGATGCATTTCCTTAAGGATCGGTAACTTATGTTTGGGCACTTTGATTTTTATCGGTAGTTTAATATTATGTTGTTAAATGCATATGAGTAAAGCAAAACGATTTTGAGGATTTATTTTTATTTTATGCAGCAGCCTCATTGAGTTTATTGGAGAGGTACATACATAACTACATAATAGCTTACCAGTGAAATACCAAATGAAAAAACATCTCATGGGTGTTTTCTAGGCTGGGCCTGCAAACCATAAGGGTGGATTTACATTTTGACGGGTTAAATTGGGTTCGAATAATCTTTGTATTTCTGAAGCCTACAATGCCGAGATAAGCATTGATCCTTACCTCAAATACCTGACAGAACTATTTATCATCATTTATTAGTGCCCCTCGGATCAGTCTCGTAAGCATGCGGCTGTCTCCAGCGGCCAAGATTAGCGAAGGGTTGGAGAACTTTAGTGAGTCTTATCTTTGTTGCTCTTGTGTTTTGACTAGTGTAATAAGTAAGTACTTACAAGTAACAATAATTAGGTCGATTAAATCAATTTTACGCCATCGTAGGTACAAATAATATATGATGAATGATGCTGTCAATTGGCATCAATAGGATAACTCTACCAGATAAAAAAATCAATTTTTCAAAATTTTTCACTTCACTTCTTGATTATGGCTTTTGTAACTATTTGTCACAATTCTTCAAAATTTTTACAAAATACCTTTTTCAGTCACTTCACTTCACTTCTTGATTATGGCTTTTGTAACAGTCTGTTTCATAGAAACTTGTCAAGTGTCAAAAAACTGACCACAGACTGTATCTGCCACCAGTGTACAGCGCGCTAAATTATATTTGCAACAAATGGGAAAATCATGTTTGTTTTGAGTATGAATATATCATGTGTATATATTTATGTATTATAAATAGGTTATTATTATTATCATAATTATATATAGGTATCGATTATTTTGCACCCAGTTGTCCAGCGATCTTCGTGGCATCATGAAGGCCCCGTCTGAAAACCAGCGCTGCACCTGACCCTTAGGTTCTGGCGCAGCATAATGCTGAGACGGGGACCTATTTGACCCCACGCAACACAAAATGACGTACCTACTTTCTCTGTTTTTCGTTTCGTATTAAATGTTAAGTACCTGTTTTGTGTTTATCTGTTACTATTTGTTGTTTCTTTTGTGTTGTTTGGGGAAAAATAAATGTATTTTCTTTCTTTCTTTCTTCTTTCTGTCGTCAGCTAAATCTGTTTCTGCCGTTATAGGTTTAGGTTTAAAGATATTTATTCTCAAAAAGACACAGTCACTTACATGAGAATAGCTATTTAGCTTAAAGTATACAATTAATAAAGGAAATATTTTTGTCGTTCGATCTGTTGGTAGTAATTATTACAGTTTTGCACAAATGAAAAGATAGGTAGGTACATATTAATACAAATTAGTTAACCCTTAAAGTAATTTTGCTGACTATACTATACATAAAATTTAAAAAAATCTTGCAGAAAATCTAGGCTTGATACAACTTTAAGTTTTTTTGAAAATGGTTTCCGAACGTATCTTTATTTTAAAGAAAAAAAACCACGTTCTTTATTTTGGCAGTTTAGAAGCATTTGACAAATTTTGAATACCAACGGCGGAGCTTCACTATGTTCAAGGTAAATTATTCTGTTTTTATTGTTTTAACAGTAAAATACGGTTTTCTAACATTTAAAAGTTGATTACAAGTATTTGACATTTATATCTTAGCGTGAAATAACTTTTGGGGACAACTAATTTTGCATGATTTTTGGTGTTTTTGTATAGTGTAAAGCATACCATACAACGCTACTCCTTAGCAGAACTAGCCCTGGTTTGTTATGTATAGTATATTATACATTGCGACATTTCAGGTTTTGAGTGTTCTATGGCTAACATGGGTTTTGGCCATTTTTTTTTAGAGTTTGCTTTAGTAATGTACATACCTACCTTACTTATTATTCAACCTGGCTTGTTCAGTATGTTTGTATGAAGGAATCTAAGTTTGCTTGGTTCAAATCTTAGCTTACGGTAACTTGGCACTCATTTCTGCTTTGTGGGTTTGGTTTGGCTGCATGGGTTTTTTTTGGTTGTTGTAGAAATATGCTGCTAGTAGACGAGCAAAGCAAATTTTATCGCTTGTTCCTAAAGAAAATGCGAGTTCTGATGCTAGTGATGAAAGGAGTAGTGAAGATGAAATCTGGGGATCTATGGAGACCTCACCAGCACCATCTCTAGATTCATCCTTCGAACGGCTTAATCTACTTGATAGTCCGGTTCAAACCACCATTTATTCTGACGAGGATAATCTCGACGTAACTGCAGCTGACGAAGAGCCTCCGGAAGCGAGAGTCCAGCAGGAGTCTTCTGGTGAAAACTTACCGCCACTCACACCAGTCTTTGAAGAAGTTTTTCCGAGTCCTACGCAATGCAATTTATTCGCTATTCCGTCGGTAGCTTCATTACCTTCATTGTCGTCCAATCAAAACTCTCCATGCCCATCTTCTGCTACAAAAACACGTTACCAAAGAAAACGTAAAGCGCCAACAGTTCGCACGAACACTCTTAAGAAGCGTAATAGCAAATATAAATTAGCATGCCAATGGAAAAAAGGACGACTGCAAAGTAAAGCCGAGATACCTGAAGCAGTATTTCAAGAGCCTGTTCCTGATGATTGGTCACCACTTGACTATTTTTACCACTTTTTTACGGAAGAAATCGTAAAAAATATTGTCATGCACACCAACTTGTACAGTTTACAAGAAAAAGATAAATCCATCAAAGTGACCAAAGAGGAAATCTTAGATTTCTTGGCAATCAACATACTTATGGGCATTGTTGTTATGCCGTCGTATAAAGATTATTGGAAAACTTGTTTTAGATACGCCCAAGTAGCAGACGTTATGCCCCTAAAAAGGTTTCAACAAATCAGACGGTTCGTACACTTCGCAGACAACAATGAGGCAGACACTGATGATAGATATTATAAATTGCGTCCCATAGTTGACCGAATAAGAGCCCAGTGTCTATCAGTTGAAGAAGAAAATGCGTTTAGCATCGATGAAATGGTGGTACCATACAAAGGGAAAAAAGCAGGGAGTCGACGGCAATATAATCCCCAAAAACCACGAAAATGGGGGTTCAAGAATTTGGTGAGAGCTGGCGTGTCTGGTATAATTTACGATTTTATGCTGTATGCTGGCGATGACACATTCCGCGGCGTTCATTTCACACCTAAGGAAGAGACTATGGGGGTTGGAGCCAAGGTTGTACTGGCGTTGTGTAAGACCATCAAGACGCCAGCATGTGTTGTCTATTTTGACAACTATTTCACATCATTGGAGCTGGTGTATTTGCTGCGAGAAAACTACGGAATATTCAGTCTGGGTACTGTACGACCAAACAGACTTCAAGGAGCACAAAATATGTTGATGGCGGACAAACTGCTTGAGAAGAAAGGAAGAGGGTCGTTTTCTCAGATGGTTTGCAACAAAAACAAGCTGAGCGTAGTGAAATGGTTCGACAACAAAAAAGTCACACTCGTCAGCTCCTATTGCGACGCGTATCCAGTCGATATCACCAAACGCTATAGCAAAAAAAGTAAACAGTATGTCGAAGTGCATTGCCCCCAAATTGTAAAGCACTACAATCGTCACATGGGTGGAGTAGATTTGGCTGACATGCTCATTGCCTTGTACCGCACTGGTATGAAATCTCACAGATGGTACATCAACATCTTCTCTCAGCTGCTGGACATCTGCGTCAACAATGCATGGCTTCTACGCCGACGACACTACCAAATGAAAAATATCAAGAAAAAGTCAGACCTTCTGAAGGTTTTCAGATATGAAATATATGCTGAGTTGCTAAAAAAAAACAGATCTGTGTCAGTCCAAAACAAAGAAAGCGTACCCGAGGGAAATAAAATCCGAAAGCCAGTTGCAGTAAGGCCCACTGATGATGTGAGGTATGATCAGTTTGATCACTGGCCTCAAGTAGCGGGATACCAGAGGTGCAAAAACTGCAAAAGAGGACAAGCGAGCACAGTTTGCACTAAGTGTGAAGTGCATTTATGCTATGTCAAGGGCAGAAACTGCTTCATGGCTTATCACCAAAGGAACATCAAAGGATAAGCCATTTAACAGTTTTAACTGAGACTCAAGCTCAGTGGCAATGTACATTATGTTATACATACCTATGTTAATATTGTCCGCATTCAATGTGGCAATGTATATGATGTCATACATGCCTATGTTCATGTTGTCTGCATGCAATGTGGCAATGTATGTTATATTATACATGGCTTTTTCCAAAAACGTTAAGATATAGATTTTTTTTTAAAATTTTATTATGTGTCTCATATGCTAAATAAACGAATTTTAATATTTGTTTTGTTTTAATTCACAAAAAAATATCTTGCTACCATAAGGGTTAAGTACTAGAAATGAAAAATCTTATTAAATTGGCCAATTTTCCATAATAAAACAAGCAAGTTAAGCAAATTTATGAATCAAGCTAACATTTTTTAAAATTATGCCGCGAGAAATAAATACAATTGGTATCTTTTTTACGAAAAACTGTGAATATTTCGATATTATTTCGATTATCAAAAAAATCAAAAACAAAAACAAAATGTTTTTATTTTCTGTAACCATTGACAGTACTAAAGAGTGTTTACTTACTAGTTTCTGTATCCAAATAAATTTTACCACCCTGCTTAATGCCCTTAGGGGATGATTTTCGAAAATTAGATTAGCCTATGTGTTATTCCAGAACCTAAACTATTAACGTTCTAAATTTCAACAAAACCGGTTTAGTAATTACTGAGATACGTGGTAACAATCATTCACACACTTTCGCATTTATTATATTAGTAGGAAGTAGGATAAAGTTATAACTGCTTGAAGTTACTTAACTTTAAACATTGTATGGTTGCAATATTTAGCTAATTTAATAATTACCAATCTTAATGATAGGTAGGTATAATGTGAATATTCTGAAGATTAAATCAACTTACAGAACAAATAGAAAAATGCAATGCAACGTCCATAATCAAATACTACTTGATTATAAATACCTACTAGGTAATGAAATAAATTGCGACCCAACATAAATCCTGGTATGTATAACACGAGTAAAGCCACGGGCGAACACTAGAACTGACGCTTACTTGTATCTAGCAGAGCTTTTCAACAAAAGCAATCAGTCAAGAAAAGGATGCACTATCCTAATGCCGGGTTATTCGATAGATGAAGAGTCCCGCAGGAATAATGCTCTTATGGCCAGTCTATATTAGTTCGAGCCGAGCCATTAGCGGAGTTAAGCCGGGTGGTTAGACTTGGCTCACTCTTGGGAAAAGGTAGGTAGGGTTAGTAGAATGTATTTTCTTTGGCATTGTTCTTTATAAGTGGCGAGATGTACTTGATGCCTATTTTCTTGATCAAGTACAATAACTAGTCAATGGTTTGACGACCTTTGTGCCTCAGTGGGCGAAAGCCCGCCTGAGACGCAGAAGGTTCCCGACGTGGGCGCGGGTTAAATTTTTGTATGACCTGCAAATATTTTTCTCGATTCTGGGTGTTTTCTATGTATAATATATATGTATTTACAAAAAGTATAAAAGTAACTACTTATATACTTTTTGTAAATACAAAACTAAGCAAAACTAAGCTGATATACTTATCAGTCATGTAGTTCCCAAATTACAAGCTCTGCTTAGTTTGAGGCTAGATGATGTTGTGTAAAAAATGACCAGCATTATTTATTTATATAATGGTTACTAAAATTCTATCAAATACAAGTTACCAATGATTGAGAACTTTTCTTTTCACTTCTTCCGTTCGCTATGACAGAGTATAATCAGCACTAGAAAAAAAAATGTATTACCTACTTTTAATCATAGTAGGTAGACTCAAGCTGCTAGAGCCTCATGAAGCAGCTAGGTACCTAGACGCCTGCCTAATTTAACCGATTTCTGTGCCATCGGCAGAGTGGTCCTAACTTCTCTACTTCCTACCACGACAACTGAATTAAATAGTTTCTCCTGAAAACTGGGTTACCGTACGCTGCCGTAAACAATTTGTCTGACTTGCATGGACCGTTACTGCGGACCCACGGACGGTGGTGGTTAGAATATAGCGCTAGTTTGCCTACAGTAGTTCTACGGTCAATGTCTTGCTAACTTTCGACAGTTAGAAAAAAACTTTAACTCAATCTAAACTCAGGTACATAGTGTTTGTGGCACAGCTGTTTATCACATATTATCTATGCTTGAGTCTAGATTCTACAGCTACCCCTACCACATTTACCATACCCCTTTCATAGGGCATAGGTAAAATCAAAATCCCTTCGTTCTGAAGTTTCGTTCAGTGTTCAAATAATTTATGACAAAGTTTTGCATAGTCCTACTTCCAGAAATACCACATTTGCAGAAATCTATCTTTTCCTGGAAAGTCCAAATTGGTACTATTAGGATTTATGATAAGTTACAGTGATAAAACTAAACACTTCTTACTTTAATTCCTATGTTTATGTTAACAAGTTATCCCTATATTTTGTAAAAATTAAGAAATATTGCGTTAATGTCGCCAATTAAATGGCAAAAAAGTCAAAAATGAGGATTATTCTTGTATAGAATAAAAAAATATAATCTGTGTTTCTACCATTGACACGAATCACACAATCACAGCGATTTGGCATGCTTAAAATCAGTTTATCCAAATCATTTTGAGGTCCTACGATTGCGGGGTGCTAAAGGTGTACCTCTGCGGCCTTCGGGAACGCAAACCCACTTCTCGTAAACGATTTCGGATAGTTTGGTCGCTTATCAGCAAGCCTGAAGAGCTGTGAAGCCTCGTAGCCAACATCATGGCGGTCATGGTATGATTCCGTCGAGCTGTATTTTGGATGTACCGGTCCTGTCTACGAATGGTGATGCGAGATCGTCCTCCATGTCGCTCGGCCACGCTGCCTGTGATACAATAGCGTGACCAGAGGCGGCTTATGACACTCTGTGTAGTGCCAAGAGTGACAGCCACAGTACGTTGCCTGGAACCAGCTTGCAACATTCTGACGGCTCTCATCATCTCTTCTCGTGTGAAATGATGTCGTCGCTCCATAAGGATGCAATTTTTTCAGTTCCGACGCTGAAATTGTAATGGTTTTGTAAAAACGCTAATACTCATTTTTATAGGAATCCTGATTGATAGTTGATTTCTATTTTTAATCAAAATTTAAAGAAAATTCTTTATGTATATAGTGAAATTCACTAAAAAGCATCAATAACGATACAAAAAAGTTAAAATAATAATTCTTAATTGCGGCGATACTCTAAAAGGTACTTGATCCCTAGACACTTTTAATGTCTGTAGATGAAAATGGTTTTTATTTTACACAGTCACCGAATGATTGTCTTAATTATTTTTTCTGATATTGATTATAATTTTAAACTATTGTAATTTTAGTTTCAATATCAACAATCAGAATTGCGTGTAGGAAATATTAGGTTACGCACACGCGAAATCAATTGTTTACTATTTTCTCCGTAAGAGTTAAATCAGGGTAAAATTAACGTGTATACAAATTGATTGACTCATTTATCCACTGCCAATTTAAAGTATTATTGTATGAAGCGACACTAACCAGCTTACTGGTCCAAGCAAAACATAACCGCTTGCACATTTTTATGCCGCTAACATAATAACGGACGTAAGAAGTCGGTGGACGGTGGCAGTGCGAGTAAATTCAACGTGGCGGTGGTGTACAGCAATTCACAATGGATGGTTTAATATGATTAAATAAAATAATGTTTATTGAGTCGTAAACAATGGTCTTGTAGGAACAGTGGTGATTTATTATATATGGTACATAGTATTTTTTTTATATTTTTGTTGTTATATAATATGATAATTATGATAAATTTTCACTGCAGAATCGTCCGTTGTCTGACGTGACTCTTTACTGAATCGTAAGTTTGTAAAGCTGTGGCCAAGTTTCAATATTAGGATATTAATCCTAGTGAAAAAACATAATATTCCTCAACCTTACTTTAAAACTTAAGTTTTCAACAAAACAAGTGATTCGAATTGACGTTCGTTGCCTGCCATAATGTACTCGTTTTTTAAATCGTGTTGTATTCTTGCGAAAAAAAATTTTTTAACTAGTTAGTTAGTTAAAAATGCCTACCTAGATGACAAAAACTCTTGGGATTGAAAATGCTCCAACTCGAACCTATTGTTTTGTAAAAGGATCATTAAAAAGAATAACCAGCCTTGTTTTCTTGCCTTTCTTTCCTGGCTTGGTCGCGGAGGAACAGGCACCTAGATAAAAACCGACGTTTCAAAGTGGTCCTTGTGATTTTATTGAATAAATGAATTTTGACTTTGACTTTGACTATTTTATAGTAGATCAGCTAGTAACTTCATGAGCTGTGTCTTAGTGTTGTTGCAGATAATGACAATGAAATATTGCGGGCTCTTTTAAAAAAATAAATAAAGTTTGCGTGTGTGGTAGACAAAGCACTGCATAATATTCAGTAGGTACGAGTATCACTCATTATTATGACAACTAATTAATTTTAAACGTCTTTTCATATTATACTTTTTTAAAACGTTACTTGGCTTGACTTTACCAAACAATAAAGTACAACGCTTTCGAGAGCTTAGACGTAATAAATAGCTATTTGCTTAGAACTAATATTTCCAGTTGTGACATCTATCCTAGTGATCTGGTACATTTTCTCGTCATATTCAACAAAATAAAAATGACTATGCACACTGAAAATTTACTAAAATATTAAAAACACGATCAGAAAAACATTTCGAATCAGCAATTCCGCTGCAAGCCCATTAGTGCTGCACGCCGACAATGAAAAAATAAACAGGCAGATTCGAAAATCATCGGTCCAGAGTGTCGGAAGGGCGTCCAGCTTGATTGATGCTTTAAACTCTGTCGCCCGTAGCTAAATCCGGATGAAAACTTTAAAACGGCCCGACATTTTAACCGGCCAGCCATTTTGCCCGGCCCGCCGAGCGTAATTGCAGTAACAAGGGTGCTCTAACGTTATTTAGTCCGTGGCATTAACGTCCCGCCGCTGTCACGTACCGAACACTTCATGTTTAATTATATTCTATTTATCAATCTACGCTTTTGTTGCGTTTTATTATTGTTGGCTGATGGTGAAGTTTATTGCGGAAAGCATAACGTGAAGTTTATTGTAATTCATTATTATGGTAACAAATAATTCCATGTTCATTGCAATAGCAGTGCCAACTCATTCACTAGCATAAACTCTTTTTTTCTTTTTCGACTCGATTAAGCGATATAATAAGAACCTTATCATAATTATGAATATACACGGATAACCAGATAATGAAATAAATTCAACATAGGATCATAATTTTAGAAATAAGCACTAACATTATTATGAGACCAGGAATTTACTGCACCTGTAGCAAAGTTAACTTTTTACACTTGTTATCGCATTTAAACCTTTCTAGGTTTATGCGACTTAAAACAATCGAAAGATTTTGCAACATTTTCTTAGCCTAAGACAATCCAATTTTTATATTTATTTTCTATTGCCGACATTGCTTATCGCTAAATAGAATGCTAACCTCACTGCACAACAGCAGATATAGTATTTTTTATTATAACAAATCAAGCTTGGTATTATGTGGCTAGATGAACATCCAACATCATTCTCACATCATTTTCCTAATCTCCTGTCACAATTTCTGACGCTGCACACATATCTCCAAATAACTGATCCGTGATTCTGACAACACTTTGGGCATATCACTAGACACATTTATCAGCGACATGTCCAGTATGGCTGCTGTAATGGCACATCATGATATTATGAAACAGATGCTTGGTTTTTATCAGTTATTCTATCGCTTACTTTGAATCGTGGTTCCAACAAGTTAATATTTGTAAATTTTTGATACACTCGACGTGTTTTCTATCATCTATTGCAGCGCCCCTTACTGAATTTTTGCAATAAAACTTTGTATCATTGAAACGGCTTATCGGATCGCCACTAGTCAATAGTGGGCGAACGATAATGGAAATAAATACGAAAGGTTTTCAAATTCTGTCAAAACTTGGGTTATTTAGTTGTTCGTTAGTGTATTTGATAATTTCATTTTTATAATAACTTTTTTCAAAATGGGGCCAACTGTGTTTGAAGATAAGATAAGTAATGCGATGTATTGTGAGTTGAAAAAATGTAGGAAAAGTTTACTACATTTATATAGAGGTATATTTAAAACCATTGAATTTAAATAAATTCAATGGTTTTAAATAAAATATAAAATTAACTCGTTACTGAACATATTTTCTAGAATTCATATTAAAGTAGGAACATGCCTACTTAAGTAGGCAAGTAGGCCTGTCTGATCTCATACATGTCATGCATGGGATCAGACAGGATTTTTATTGTAACTATAAATCGATAAAATTATCTTTGATGGTCATCTCTGTCAGCACATGCAGCGTGTGTCTGACACATCTGAATACATAAATAAGACTTAGTTTCTTTTACAACCAAACCTGGCCTCAATGTGTCATTTTAACAGCCGGAAAATGTACATCGCATAAAGTCCCCTCACTGTCAATCACGCGATCGATCGGCTAGTTATGTGTAAACTTCAGTTAAGCCGGGCTTGCGACGCGCTGTAATCTTTCCGACGACAACAACGGCACGCACATCGTTCTTATGATGCTTTTTGATTCAGTACTGATTGTGTTTTTAACTTAAAAAGTGATGTGATTCAATGTGAGAGCTTTTGTGAGCGTCGAAACAAGTATTCGTTTGTCTACTCTAGAATTCAATCTGCGGCAGCAAAACTAAAATCTACGTAACAGTTTAAATTTGGCGTGAGTAAGCTTACTGAAATACTAAAATTTTACTTGGCAGTTAGAGCAACTCAGTTGCCATGTCGTTTCTACATCCCATAAAAATCTTCATTTCAGTCAAAATTTCCCTTGGCGCACGCGAATCTCTACATGCTTGCGTCTAATTATCTCTAATGTAGCTATTTACCACAAGAAACGAGGTGAAATGTTTTAACCTCCTAATGGACATCCCTCCCGACACATTAATAGGTTTTAAAATTTCTCCAAAGTGGTGGTAAGTGCACATTAATGCAAAATCTTCTCGAAGCCTCTCTGGAAAACAAGCGTAGAAGGTATATTTAATCGTTAAAACATTTGATTCCTATCAACTATGTGTACAACCAAGTTGATATGAGGTATAATTCTTCTATTACGCAAAAAAAGCTGCATGTATCTGAATTTCCGTTTCAAAGAAAACACATTTATTTGCACGAAGTTGAAATAGGTGTTTTCTTTTCAGTACTAAAAACCATTTTCGTTCAAAATAATGTGATGGCCACCCAGATAATTTCAGTTTATTTTTCTCCAAGTAGAAAACGCTCATGAAGAGCGTTTTCGCCTTTTCACATCTTTTTAACGACAGCTATGAATTTTTCGCCTGATAGCCCGAAAAAATAAATTAAACCCGTCCAAATTCTCATCAGCTCTTTTGTCTAGCGTGTCTTTTCAGGTTTTTTCATCTGTCTGCCGGATTGGTCTTTTTAATATTTCACCATCAGCAGTTATTTGCTGAAACTCATGTAATAAGCGAAATCTTCCCGGCAGCGGTGTCAGTTAATAAGTAACTACTCTGAATTGAGCATTGAAAATTGGGGGTGGTAACACAGGAACGTCTTTCGAACTATCATACATTTTCAGAGACAACATGTACTTAGCAAAAACATGGCTTTCAAGAATATTCAATACCAATAGTCTCTGTTCAACGTTAGAGATAGTTATCTCAGAATTCCATTCTATTGTTATACAGAAACAGAATTCGGCTCGAGCTTAACGTTATCGCATGACATTCCAATCCAACTATGACCATGCTGTATTGAAAATGAAGCGAATGCTTCCAAACTACGTTGATTCGCATGCACTGATTCTCCGTCACGGCCCTCGACTCACTGCAATCACTTGAGGCAGCTGACATCTCTAGACCATATCGTATAACGAACACTCGAGTGAGTATTGAGTGAGACTCTAGAGGCCTGGTAATGTGAACTAACGCATACTTGATCGTCCGCCTGGTGAAGACCGAAATTCGATTAATGTTTGAACCCGCCACTATTCCTCCGTTTCAAGTTCGCATCGACTAATCGAATCTCTATTTGACACACGGTTTTCGGAAGCACGTCTATTGCTATCTAGGAAATCTGGATGTTATTAAATGCTCTCTTTTTGCACTATAAGTCCATAGACATGAAAAAGATAGGCGGACGACCTACTTGTACATTACGGCCTTATCTCGGTAACCACTTTATAGTATATACAAAATCTAATGTATATATAATATCTAAATACTGTCTAATGTATATACAATATTTAAAGGATTTTTTTCTCCAAAAATTAATTCTCTTAATAATTCTGCTCATCAATTATATTTTTTTAATCACTATTTTTCGGTAAGAATGTTTAAATTAGCGTCATTTTTTTCCTTCAATAATTAGCCTAAAGATTGGCACAAAGTTCGTCTTTGAAAATTCATCTTTTTTTTTAAGAGAACTTATCATTGAAGGATCAACCTCTTAGGTATATATCCTCGGGATATCTTGTATAAAGTAAACAAACAGATTGAGTTTAAGTACTTATTCTATAGTAACCACCGTCCGTTATTGGTGTAAACTTGGTTTGATAGAAAGGATTTATTTATCTGAATTTATTTAAAGAATAAACATAAATGTAAATCTAAAATCATCTAAGTACTCCATTATATTGTTGTATATACCTACATACGTCACTAACAAAAACGAAAGCTAACCAAACTGTCACGGGAGTATGCGAATTAAATCTGAATACAGTCAGCATAACTAAAAACTGACTTCAAACTACACAGACGGGCCAACATACATTGATCCATCTCGGGCCCCACTCAGTTCCGTCCATAGTCACAGGAGAGGTAGAAGGTAAGAAGAGTAGGGGTCTGTACTAAATGGCTAGCTAATATCAGTGGGTTGTTCCGCGTGAGAGCTTGAGTGACAGTCCCCTGTGCGAGGCACAGAACGAAAATTGTTTGCAGAAACGCATTGCAGTAACCGGGCCTTCGACCACGATTCTTGTCGTTCATATAGCTACTTTACTCGAACTTTTAATGATAGCTGGAAACTGAAATCTGAAATTGACTGAAATCGTAATGTTGCAGTATTTCAAATTATTATTTACCTTTAAAATTGTACCTGTTACGCACAAAAACTTCTTAAGTTATCAATTTATTTATTGATAATATTTTGTCTTCGAAAAAAAATTATAACAATCATTGTTTTTTCAAGACAGTTTTGTATGAACGAATCCATCATGCGGTTGTGCTTCGCAGTTGAACTTTTTGCAATAATTGCTTGGGCTGATAGAATGTAGATGGCAACACCTACCACTGCCTATGGCTACTTGAAAAACTTCAGTATACCGAGAGCTGAGGAAATCCGTAAAACTGAGGAGCAACTCGCTCAATCAAAGATTATTGATGGACTACCAGCCAGCCTTGGTCAAAAGTTTTAATGTTAAGTATTTATACTATTTTTCTTCTTTATTAAAGAATGAATTTGTCGGTATATTATTTATTTATATTATCGATCAGGCTGGTGCTATTGGTGACATCATCGGCCTTGACGCCAGTGAGTGGTGGCTCTCTCGTCAGCGCTAACAGAGTAGTTACCGCTGCCCACTGCTGGAATGACGGCATCCACCAAGCTTGCAGATTCACTGTGGCACTCGACTCCACTTTAATCTTCAGTGGTGGCAACAGGGTTGAGTCCAGCATCGTGGCTATACATCCTAACTGAAACCCATTTCTTGCACAGAATGATATTGCTGTAATTTACTTACCATCCGTGCTTCCGCTCTCTGGTACTCGCTCCATAATCTCACAATTTTATTCGTAAGCCGTTTTGTAACTTTAACTATATTTGCACTAATAGATACTTATTGATGATCAGATATCATTAGCCCTGTAGCACTGCCTACTGGTACACAAATATTCGAAGATTTTTTGTCGGTGAAGGAGCTATTGTGGTTGGCTTTGGAATCACTGGAGATAGTAAGACAAGCTTTTAAAAATACTTATTACTTGCACAACACCTTAAATAACATGGCCGAGAACCTCCTCTTCACTATTATTTGGCATGAGGAAACATCGTAAGGGTTATACTCGTTGCATGAACTCAATAGTACAAAATATTAGTCACTCTGGAGCGGCAGATTATAGCTGTTATAAGTTGGACCATATAATGTAAGATAGCATACGAAACCTTAGCTATCAAAGATTTTAATTTAATTTGTATCAAATCATACAAACTTTTTTCCTAGGTGCTGGCATAAGCCCCGGGCAGTCCTTGAGCCATGTGAGGTTAAATGTCATCACCAACAGTGATTGCACCATTGGCTATCCTCTCATCATCCAGTCCTCTAACATCTATACTAGCGGTTTTGGAGGAGTCAGCAGCGGTGATTCTGGCGGTCCTCTGCTCGCTACTAGGGATGGCAGACCCGTCTTGGTAAGACTTAACATTGTTATCTTGATATAATGAAATCCCTAGTAAAAATTTATCAAGTACCTATCTATCACAAAACTATGCAGGAAAAGAAAACTATGCGGAAGCTAGAAATGTCAGTACTCGTAGTTCGCCAGATATAGTCAGGAGAGAGGGAAGTGGGGTGGGTAAAAAATATATCAGGTCTTCAATAATACAATAACACTTCGCTCAACCAATAACACATATTTTAAAAAGAAATGCGTTAGAATTAAAATGTCCATTTTGGAAATAAGCAATTAAAGTTCTTTGCATGACCTGATTTCACCCTATTATCTCTAACATTATATTTGCTCCCTATTATCTCTAAAACTATCCCACTTAGAACCCTCGCCATAATCAAATTCTAGTTGTGTGTTAAAATTTTAAAATTTTATTAAGGTCGGACCTAGGTACAGCACAAGTCAGACTGACTTAGTGTGGGTCCTGCCTGAAGTACTATCTATGTAGTTGAAAATAAGCTAACAAAATATAATTTTATTGAAATCAATACAAGCATTCCAGCTCACTTCGAAGATATTCTTTCCTCTTTTGATAGTAAACTTATTGACGCGATATTAATTTCAGAATCCTTTTTAAAGCCTGCTGTGCCATCTACTCAATACCCTGGTTTTAAGCTCATTAGAAATGACAGAGTGGGTAAGGGATGCGGCGGTGTGGCAATCTACCTCAGAGCTGATATTCCTTCTAAAGTCATTGATTACTCGCCTAGTCAGTATTGCAATTTTGCGGAGCACCTCTTTATAGAAATCTCAGTAAATCATTCAAAAATACTGCTTGGTGTGTATTACCCCCCCTCAAGTAAGATAGATTATTTTTCTTCCTCGAAACTAAACTTGAACTCTATTCCTCCTTATATGATCATACTATTATCCTTGGGGATTTTAATACCTGTTTTGTCAAAGATGATATCCACTCTAGTCAACTTACTTCTATTGTCTCCTCTGTCAACATGCACATTCTTCCTTTGTCTGCAACTCACCATGCTCCCCATTCAAATCCGTCTCTTCTTGATTTAATTTTGGTTTCCGACATTGACCGTGTGGCAACTCATGGTCAATTGTCAGCCTCTTTCTCTTATCATGATCTTCTGTTTCTCTCTTACAAAATCCGCTGCCCTAGACGCAAGTCCAAATCTCTTCGCCTTCGTAGTTTCAAAGATATTAACCTGGAGCGCTTGAGGATAGATGCGAGTAATATCGACTGGTCGCCGGTTGTAAATGTTCATAATGTTGATGATAAGGTCTCCGCTTTTAACACAATAGTCACTACTCTCTTTAATATTCATGCCCCATTAAAAAGTGTTAAAATTAAACACCCTCCAGCGCCCTGGCTTACGAAAGCTATCAAACGGTTCATGTCAAAAAGGGATAAGGCACAAAGGATTTACAAAAAGTACCCTACGGAGGTGAACTTGGCTAACTACAAGAAGCTTCGAAATCGGTGTAGCAAGATGTGTAGAGATGCGAAGAGACACCACATACATAACTCCATTTTAAATAGTAGCCCCGCTCAAATGTGGAAATTCTTAAACTCCCTCGGACTAGGTAAAGGGTCTCATGAATCTTCTTTTTCTTTTGATCTTAACACTATCAATTCTCACTTTTCCAAATCCCCTATTTCTATAGACAATGCTATAAAACTTTCCACCATTGATTATTTATCTTGCCGTCCCAAGCCTGAGTGCTCTTCTCTTACTTTTGTAGAGGTTACTGAGAGTGTAGTTTTGAAACTGCTTCGATCCATCTCCACCAAAGCTGTTGGTATGGATGGTATTCATGTCCATATGCTCCAACTCCTTTCCTCTGAGCTCGTTTCAGCTATCACCCACATTATTAATCATTCACTTGAAACGAGCTCATTTCCCTCTTTATGGAAAAAAGCATTTGTTATCCCTCTTCCTAAAACATCAAATCCCACCTTAGTATCCGAATTCCGCCCAATTTCCATTTTACCGGTCCTATCTAAAATTTTAGAACATGTTGTCCAGAATCAATTATCCAACTTCCTCTCCCGTAATAGCCTACTGAGTCCATTCCAATCCGGTTTTCGTCCTGGCCACAGCACTGTAAGTGCTCTGGCTAAAGTATCTGATGATATACGATGGGCCATGGAAAATAAACAACTCACAGTCCTCGTTTTATTAGACTTTAGTAGTGCTTTTAATTCTGTGGATCACGATATCCTTCTTTCTATCCTTTCCTCCCTCAATATTTCCTCCTCGGTAACCTCTTGGTTCTCTTCCTATCTTTCAGGTCGCTCGCAGTGTGTACGCTCGGAAGAGTCCTGCTCCGACTGGTGTGATATCACTGCTGGCGTACCTCAAGGCGGTGTTCTCTCTCCTCTTCTTTTTTCTATTTTCATTAACGCCATCACTCAAGTTATTTCTTCTCACTACCATCTCTACGCCGATGATCTACAAATATACCGCCAGTTCAAAGTTGATGAGATCTCGGAAGGCATTCACCTAATCAACACTGACCTTAACAGGATTAAAACGTGGGCTAAATCTTTTGGGCTGCTGGTTAATCCTTTGAAGTCTCAGGCGTTGATTTTCGGGAGTCCCTATATGTTGAATCTTATGAGTCAGTCTGCTCTTCCTCCAGTCTTATATGATGGCGCACTAATTTGCTACTCGACCAAAGCTAAAAACCTGGGGGTAATTTTTGACAGCCGTTTATCCTGGGTAAGTCACGTTAACGCGGTTAGCAAACGTGTTAACTTCTCATTCCAATCCCTCAAGCGTCTCCAAAAGTTTTTACCTTATGAAACGAAAGTCATGCTTGCTCAAACTCTCTTGTTACCTCTTCTAGACTATGCTGACGTCTGCTTCCTTGATGCCACGGAGGAACTCCTGAACAAATTAGAGCGCCTTCAGAACTTGTGTATCCGATTTATTTTCGGCTTGCGCAAGTTCGATCACGTTTCCGAATTCAGAATTAAATTAAAATGGCTCCCTATTCGTCGCCGACGTGATTTTCACGTCCTTACTTTTCTCTTTAATGTTCTCTACAATCCTCTGTCTCCTTCTTACCTCCGTGAGCGCTTTGCATTTTTAATCCCGCGTGATGTGCCTTGCAGGACAGCTATATCCCTTCTTCTTAATACTCCTTCTCATTCTTCCAGCTGTTATGGTGGTTCTTTCACTGTACACGCTGTAAAACTGTGGAATGCTCTTCCCCACTCTGTCCGCGCCAGTCCATCGCTGAGCATCTTCAAGCTTAGAGTTAAAGAGTACTACCTCTCCTTGTGAATATTTAATATGTATATATTGTATGTATATATATATATATATATATATATATATATATATTTATTTATGTATTTGTATATATTTATACTATGTACCTATTTATGTATTATATTATATGAAAATGTGTGCTATTATTGTATATTTTTCCCCCATTTGTGTACACGTACCCACCGCTATTTATCAGCTGTCCCTATCCTCAAAGGTTTGTTGGAAGAAAACTCTTGTTAGGGTTAAGCTCGCCTTTGTACATGTCCTATATGTAAGTCTTTTGTCTGTATTATCTGTGTGTACAATAAAGAATAAGAATAAGAATAAGAATACATGTTTGTACCTACGGCTGAAATGAAATATACTTATATCTATCTTATCTATACTCAATGCTTATCAAATCGTTTGTCCTAACTGACTGAGTGACCTTAGTCTAGAAATCTGAAATTTTGAACACAGGTTCATTAAGAAAGGATTTTTGAAAATTTCAAAAAGGGGTTTGGAAGTTTGTATGTTTGGGAGTATCAGTTTTTACTAACGGTACGAACTTTGAAATTGAAATTGTAGCTACTCATAATAATGTTTCATCATTTGTTTCTGCCCTTGGCTGTGAGTTCAATATGCTAGCTGCTTTTGCTCGTGTCACTTCTTACTTGGACTTCTTGAATTCACATTTGTAATAATAATAATAATCCTTTTACAAAATTACCAATGTTTTTGCTTAATCTGACCTTGTACATTGATTTACAAAATAACACCTTAATCAAAGATAGGTAATCCTATGATATCAGTAATCCGAATACAATCTTCAATCAATAAATAAGTAAGCAGTAAGCCAGATTTAAAAACCAATCTATTTTAGATTTTTTTAACTCTAGGTACCTACGTGACTTAGTCTATTTATAATAAAAAAAACAGGTAGTAGGTAATCAATTTGCTGTTAGAATGGATCGAGAAAAATGGTAACATACAAAACAACAACCTCTACAAGCATGTTCCAGGAAGACCTCTGCGGGTTCGATTCCTACCGCGGGACAACTGTTCGTACAATCTGCAAATATTTGTCTCGGGTCACACGGGGTGCACAGTATCATCTAGCCCAAAAGTAAGCATAACTTGTGCTATGGGAACATCATGACTGATATACTATTTACATACATTTTATTTTATGAATAATACGAGTACATACGTATAATACATAGAAGGTACCCAGACCCGAGGCAAATATCACACAAACATTTGCCCCAGAATTATTGTCCATAATTTTGTTTTTTGCCATAAATCTAATCATTAAATCTATTTTATTAGAACGCAAGCTCACCTAAGCGTTCTTTAAAGTTAACTCATTAATGTACCTAAAACAGTAAACACCTATTCCTGTCTGACTCTACCCATATCGCACGACATTTACCTACCAAAATAACTTGAGACTGTGAAATCACGGTGAAGGATGCACCAATCTAAATACAATCAGTGGTCTGCGTTATTCTGATTAACCTTATCAATCACGTCATAAAACTTTCTGTGCATTTATCTATAAATACGAGACACTACCTAATTACATTACCCAGTCGGCAAAATGAAGACCTTTTTTGTGGTAGCCCTTCTTGCATTAGCAAGCGTTGCTTGCGCCTATGAAGGCAGTAGTCCTGGTAACACTGCCTATGGCTATCTGGCAAACATCGGGATCCCAGAAGCAGAAAGGATCCGTCAAGCTGAGGAAAAGGAAAAGGCATCCAGAATAGTCGGTGGTGTCCCTGCAGGTCTTGGACAGTATCCTTACCAGGTAATACACATTCCATTATATTTAACTATGCACACTCATGCATTTGCCATGACTACGAGAGGTATAATCCCGTTTCTAGAGAAAACCATGTCCATAATAGTTTCAAAAGTGCTTCCTCAAAGTCAACTTATAAGAGCTCACATATTTAAAGCTACCTACCTTAGTCAGCACGTATTGTTAATATCCATTACAGGCTGGTCTCCTCATCAGCATCATCGGGTTTGACGGCAATGGTGTTTGCGGTGGTTCCTTGATCAGCCCAAACAGAGTTGTCACCGCTGCTCACTGCTGGTTCGACGGTGTACACCAAGGATGGAAGATCACAGTTGTCCTTGGCTCTACCACCCTCTTCTCTGGTGGTACAAGGCTGGATACAAGTGTTGTTGCTGTCCATCCTACCTGGATTCCTACTTTAATTCGCAATGATGTTGGCGTCATCTACCTGCCAAATGACGTTGTGATTTCAAGTAAGTAACTGTATGACACAAATTTAGCAAATACCTTTATTGCAACATGATGAAACGCACAGTAAAAGTTTAGTCCACGCTCTTTTATAGGTCCCTTTTATCAATAACAAAAAGTAGGTCGATACCTTATGAAAATTATTTCTACAATTTCACCTTTGGTAATAACTTGTCAAGGAACCAAGGTCATCTTTACTTAGCTTGTAAATAGCTATCGGTATCTCATTTGCTTCTTCTTCTCATGATTGCATTAAGATGGAAGGATTCTTCTTAATGCAATCATGAACTTTTAAAATATGCCCTTGATATATATACATTTTCGTCATATAAAATCATATTGAAAATAATTTTAAAGTAACTATGTCACTGAATTTGCTTTCAGACTCCATTGCACCTATTGCTCTGCCCTCTGGATCAATGCTCAATGAAGACTTCGCCGGCCAATCTGCAATCGCTTCTGGCTTTGGAATCACCGCTGATGGTAGATACCTTGAAATCAATGTTTAACTAAAAATCTATTTTACCCGTACCAATAACATTATCGAATGCGTATGATAATAATTACTAAAAAGGTATCGGTATGCATGCTTAAAATGTTCATGGGATTTAAAAAAGGTTTCTATTATCAGTAATAAAATAAAAACGAACACACTCACGACTTTATAACCCATGATGGGCATTCTCAGATACATAATTAGTGCGTAGATATTTGAGAATACCTAGTGGGGGTAGTCAAAGACACGTCCTAGCATTATATTTGGCACTACCGAAATTCTACATTCGAAACCCGCGTTTCGAATGTAGTTAACCACGTGACAAGTTGCAAGCCCATCGCCGCTTATCGGAACACTAATCGATAGCCTTCGAATTTTAGATTATATGGCATACCTACCGGTTTTTTTTTCATTTATTTATAGGGTTTGTTCATAATAGAACATGCCACCCTGAAAGGTTTACAAAAAATTATAAAAACAACAAAAATAATATTAATATAAAAATGTTCTAACAATGAACTTAATCAACCAGATAAACACTAGTTAAGTAATCAAAATAAGAAGCCAATTTACACCTAATCACGGTCTTTGATGGCTTGGTAATAAAGCCTGTATAATTTCCCAGCTTCATCTGATCGAGGATGAGCTAGGAAAGTATTACAGCCTCCTACCTGCCAGAATGTAGGATCCGGTTACCGGTTTCTTGACGATGTTGTCCTTCACCATTTCAAGTAGGTACGTGTTATAGCGACCGCTCGACCGGGTTCGAACCCACGACCTGCGAATCGAAATTGACTGCCCACTAGGCCAACACGGCTGTAAAAACTAAATAGATATATTAGAATATTCAAGTCGGACGAAATACAGAGTAATTAGTTTTCACAATTAATAATAAGGTACCTTTTTATTCATAATCACACCATAACTTTATCGTCTCGATCCTGAATACGTCCTTTCCTTTTCTAAGACTGCACCAAAAATAGTACAATAGTACATACTGTTATCTGCTCGATAAAGTTTTTATATCTATTTGCAGTTACCATCGTTTTCTTTGTTTAATGTACCTACTTTTACTTATTATAAAATAAAAATTATTGATTTCAAGCCACAGAGCTCATACAAAATAAAAATTACTAAAATGAAATTATCATGAAATTTAAATTAAAATAAACACACACAGAGACAACACAGATAACATGCAAGCCCGTACATGGACAGTTAGGACCGTCCGTGACAGAGGCAACAGCGCCTGCACATTTACGAGCCTGTGTGCAGGCTTATCCAGTACCTAATAAATGGAGAGTCCCACCTATCCTCCAGTGTGCTTAGAATGGTGTTGGGACTGCCGGCTGCCGCGCAAGCGTTTCAAAAGCGACGCACAACGCTTTCTCATGATGGCATGGAAGCCGTCAGTATGCGCTTCGCAGAACATGCCTGACGCGCTGCAGAAACGCGGCAACCCCATCAGCACTCTTAAGGCCCGAATTCATAGTCGAATAGGGGCTCCTCTAGGGGACTGTTCAGGCGCTAAGTAAAAATTCAAGTGCGAATTCAACCTTTATGCACCCAGCCCTATGGCATTCGCCTTATGGCTGGGTGCACAAAGCTGAATGATGGATTTTGGGGGACTGTTCAAGTGTTCAACCCCCGACTATGAATTCAGGCTTAATTATGTTTCAATATTTTTTATTTTTTTTATTTTGAAAGTTATGGGATAATGATTAATTATAAATCATAGAGTTTAGTTATAAACGATATAGATAACCTCTTTTAAAGTACGTAAATATGCATCTTTGTTTTTCTCTAGGTGTGGGCATCTCCGTCAACCAAGTTCTAAGTCACGTGAACCTAAATATAATCACGAACAGCGCCTGCTCCCTGGCTTTCCCATTGATTGTTCAGAGTTCTAACATATGCACCAGCGGAATTGGTGGCGTTGGAACCTGCGGGGGAGACTCTGGTGGTCCTCTTGTTGTCTCTAGGAATGACGAGCCTGTCTTGGTAAGGAACTTTCGCTTTATTATTCACTATCCTCTGCACACGGCTTCGCCCGCGTGGAACTCCAATAAAAAGTAACCTATGTGTTATCCTGATGTATAAGCTATATTACTGTAAGTTCAAAAAATCCGTTCTGTAGTTTTTGCGTGAAAAAGTAACAAACATACATCCACACTCACAAACTTTTGCATTTATAATAGTAGTAGGACTAGCTGGTAACCATTTTTGCCTGACCGTTGAATGATGGCTATGTTATCACGCGAAGGTATGTATGTATTAACTTATGTAATTGCTTGAATGTATATGCTCTTCTTCTTGTTGCATCCAAACGTCTTGATAAATCAAGACTGGAGTTTTTTATGTATATATGTATGTATTTACAAAAAATGTATTAAAGTAGTATATATTAGTCATGTAGTTCAAATAACACAAAGCTCTGCTTACTTTGGGGGTGTTTTAATATCTGTGCTTTGGGGCTAGATGAGTGTGAAAAATGTTAATAATATTATTTTTATTTTTAATCAACTTATTTCTATCAGAAAACAAAAACAAACACGCTCACGACTTTATTCCCTATGATGGACATCCTCAGATACATACTCAGTGAGTAGATCTTTGAGGATACCAAATAGGGGGTAGTCAGAGGCACGTCCAACATTACATTTGGCAAATGCTCGCGTTTTTGCAAGTAGTTAGCATTCCTCATGACAGGTTGCACGCCCATCGCCGCTTATTGGAACACTAACTAATGGCACGTGCCTAAGAACTATGGCATGCCGGTTTCCTCACGATGTTTTCCTTCACCGTTTTGAGCACGTGTTAATGTGCACATTATTTTTTCCTGTTGAAAAATCCATAGGTGCACGATCAGATTTAAACCTTCGTCCGGATCATAAGTCGGGGTACAGCCCACTAGGCCAACACGGATCCTTTTTCAATCATTGAAACTCGCTCCACTTTGATAAATAACTGTCTTGTTTACAGGTTGGTATTGTGTCTTTTGGCACTGCTCTCGGGTGCCAGGTCAGCTTCCCTGCTGTCTACGCCCGTGTCACTTCCTACATAAACTTCCTTAACCAACACATATAAACTGCCTGCTCTTGAAAACTACTCATTCCGTGAATCAATAGTGGAATACCCCGTGACGCGATCTGTTTTTCCATACAAACTGCTGCACGGGATTTCGGGCTATCCCTTCTTAGTGCATCCCTACACAGCTATAAGAACATACCCTCCAAATTTTTCTCTAGGACTTACAGTTTAGGCTGTGTGTTGATTGTCAATCAGTGAGTCCGTCAGTTTGTCACGCAACGATTTTATATAATGTACTGGTTATAACAAAGTTTGAAAAATCTTTTGTTTTATTTATGTCACAACTCCTCAAATTATAGGAACTTAATAAGGAAAAGATACCTAGGAGAAAAGTTAGCATATGCATAATAAATATGTCAGTTTATTCGTGCCCCAATTATGTCACTGTGCCCGTTAAACGCAATTACTTTATCAATATTGAAATAACACAATTGATACTGGTTTTTAATCAGTTATTACCTAATATAAACCAAGCAAATTTTTTCAAGAACATATATAAGTAAAAATATGCTGAGAATTGAAAACATTTTAACCCAACAGTTAGTATGAAGTCTATTCAACTTTTAATGGTCACAGTGCTCATAAACTTTTCATACGCACAAAACAGTATTCGATGGAATAATAAAGTGCTAGGCCACAATGCCTATGGGTATCTAAAAAATATCGGCATTCCTGAAGCAGAAAAAATCTTTACGGAAGAAGATACTGAATATTTGATGCCAAGGATTGTAGGAGGTGAAACTGCTGATATTGTTCACCACAACTATCAGGTAAGTACCTACTGGTCTTACGACCTAGGGGTCGTAAGTATATAAACCATGCCGAAAAACAGTGGCCACACCATAAGGATAACTTATGTTTTCTTCTTTAGAGGAATAATATTTATAAAATAAAACTTCCTATGCGACCTTTCTGACCCTGTGGGTTGACTAGGGTAGGATATCTGTTAAATCAGGCCAGCGTATGATTTATGTTAAAAACCGAATTCAAATAATGGAAGATTTATAAAAAGACCAATATAAAATTTC
Organism: Perizoma flavofasciatum; assembly: GCA_958496245.1. Taxonomy (NCBI): domain Eukaryota; kingdom Metazoa; phylum Arthropoda; class Insecta; order Lepidoptera; family Geometridae; genus Perizoma; species Perizoma flavofasciatum. Next base: position 7,184,306 of record OY292433.1, read on the forward strand.
ATCGACCAATTTTTCACCCTTAGAAGTAGGATTTTTTCATAAAATTTATATAGGACCACCCTTGAAATATACCGTCCTACCCATTAAAAAATAATCATTAAAATCGGTTCACGATTGGCAAAAATAACACGTAACAAAGAATGCATACAGACGACATTATTTAAATCTAAAATATCTACTTGATAAACCTACAAGGGTGACGCTGACTTCCGCCACCAGTATATATAATATTTATTGCAGTAATAATCCAATTAATAAATCAGTAATTAAACGTTTACGTTCAGATCATTACGGTCATAGTGCCTTATTTACTTGTAAGTTAGTAAATGATCCCCAAGAATTCACTTACCGGCCTATCACCGAGCCGAGCCGTAGAAATTCCAGGCCAGTATTTTGATTTAGAGATTCACTCAAATGTCTCTAGTTCCATGCTTGGAAGGTTTTATTAAAATGTTAAAATTAGAAATATTACATTTAAGCAATATTTAAGAATAAAATTGCTAAATGTGCTAATAAAATTAAGGCTACTTGGAAACTGATAATGAAACAGGAAAATCAAAAACTCGGATTAAAGAGATAAATTTAAACGTCGAAAATATAATACTGACAAATAATATTGATATCGCAAAAGCATTTGATAGTTTTTTCTCTAGTGTATCTAAAATTGTAACCCAGGTGTTAAACTCTTCAGCCGCTAGAGAGGCTTCTTTATTAGAGTCAAGTATTGAAAAATGTGAAGTCGTGTTTAGCTTTAGATACGTTAATGCATATAGTATTGTAAAAACTTTTAAGTCACATAAAAAATACGGAAGACCAATGGGGGATATCGACAAAAGTGTTAGGTGTCGAGAGTTCTTGATTACTAAATGCCAAAAAAAATTAGTGTACCTAATTCACTTTGCCTTATATTATTCAGTATGATACCTACATCAAATTAAATGGAGAAACACTGGATCTTGTAGATTCTACTATAATTTTAGGACTCCATAATGATTCGAAATTGCAATGGAGTCCGCATATAATAAATAAAAGCACTTGCAGATAGACTTAGTTCTGCTACATAAGCAGTTACAACAATAAGACATCTTATTGATGAAGCCACAGCTAAGTTAGTATATTTCAGCTACTTTCATAGTGTCATGTCATATGCATGGGCGCCGCCATGCATATGACGCCGTCATAGGATTACTTTCAGGGAGGTGCACCGGCATCTACACATTATACTATTTGCTAAGATAAAATATAGACTTATACATGTATATTATGTAGATAAATGTAATATCAATGTGTAATGTAATGAACGTACATTTAGCACGTTACTACGCGTCAAGACGTGGAATCACTCAAGGATAGGAGATGCGAGGCTAAGTGGCCTGTGCATGCTCAGTCTTCACAGGAAAAGAGTAGAGGATTTTGAATTTATTGTCAATTGTCAACAAATTTGGAAAGCAACCCAGACGCCTTCAGTTTTTATTCATACAGTAACTTAATAAAAAAAAAACTAATTTCTTCTCTGTATTTTCTTACTCTGCTGCCGTCGCCCATGGTCGTTTGGTGTCTTACTGTGGGTGAAGGCAGCAGATATGCAAACAAAAAAAAATGCACCGATAACATTTCAAAGGTTGCGGGCAGTCGGTGGATAAAACTCTATCCGGGTCGATGGATAGGTTTGTTTGTCATGACACTCTTTGGAGGCAGCCTATGTCCGGCAGTAGACTTCTACAGGATGTTGTTGATGATGATGAAAATGATAATTAAATTAATTAATATTTTCTGAATACTTACGAAGCATTAAACTTTCCAGGCTGGACTAATAATATCTATATCAAACATCACTGGCGTCGGGTTGTGTGGGGGAAGCCTCATCAGTAACAACAGAGTAGCCACAGCAGCCCACTGCTGGTATGATGGCTTATATCAGGGCACGTGCATGACTGTCGTACTTGGGTCAGCAAAAGTATTCTCTGGTGGTACGAGGATTAAAACTTGTAAAGTCTACACACACCTTCGCTGGAATCCGGTGCAGGCCTCAAATGATGTGGCCGTTGTCTATTTGCCTAGCCCTGTAACTTTCTCTAGTAAGTGAATAATCTCTGATTGTTAGTGCGCGTACGACAGCAAACCTAGATTTTCATCTAATGCCCGTCCGCGTTAAGCCTATGCATAGAGTCTCTTACCATTTTTTTTGTCAGAATTCTATCTTTACGACTTGCCTTAATCTTTGTCTAAACTTAGTGTATGACAATGTCGAGCTTATGAACGTAGGTACCTACATAATACAAAAAGTGAAACATTAGTACAATGAAAATTCATAAGTATGATTAATAACATAAGTTTTTGTTTTAGAAACGATTGCTCCCATCGCTTTGGCGTGCAAATGTGCCCACAAAGATTTAGTCGGTAAAACTGTCACTGTTTCTGGTTTTGGTAAAACTGGTGAACGTAAGTTTATTATCTTTTTTTAACACCCTTGTTAACCCAATAGTTCATTAAACGTAAGCAAGATATTCCATTATGTATAAAACTGCAAATGCCAAGTGCAAGCGTACTCGTGTACTAAGGGTACATTACAGCCACGTAATGTAGACGCGAATTCATTGGTAAAGAACTAAACAAGATAATTTATTTCAACATTCCGTTTTTATTAACTTCTTAATTTTTTTTCCAGTATGTGAATAAATGAGTGAATGTCATTCATTCATTCATTTGTTGGTACAGGGATTGTCTTGATATCATTATTTGTCCTAATAGAGGCCATTAGTAACAATATCCAATCAACATTTTGATTATAGTTATAAACTACTATGAATTAGGCTCCCGTCGCAGCACTCTTTCTGTGTATGGAATCAATACTCAATACTCAATACATTTATTGCTTTCACATGGTAGGTACATAGATGGTGTTTATAGGTAGGTATCTCACATGAACCCTGTCTAAGGGTATAGCAATAGATAGGTAGGCAGGCCGAAGTTTTGTGTAAACAAAAAAACTAGTAGGTACAATAAAATAAAGTCAAGGTAGGCAAAGTATCAAGCATTTGCAATAGCACAATTAGGTAAGTAGGTTTAGTCATTTTTTCTTTTGTTATAATTTTCATTAGTCAAAAATAGGTACGTCACTTTTTATTTATTTTTAAGGTTTGCTAGCTTTCTTGTCTAAATAATATTTAATGTCATAGTACCATTTGTCAATTAAGAATGATTTTAGTCTTTTAATGAAAAGCGAATCTTTTTGTAATTCTGTGATTTGTTTTGGAAGTTTGTTGTAGATTTTAATTGACATTATGTATGGGCCATCGCTGTGCAATTTTAGGTGTGATCTTGGTTGTATAATTTTGTTTCTACCTGGCCTAATCCTAAAAAGGGGCAATAACTCTTTCGCAATTTATCCACACCAGCTCAACCGAAGCTAGACTAAGTAGCGGACTTCATTTAGGCGTAGTCCAGGGATAAAAATTACAATTTCTGAACAGAAATCTCAGTCGCAGACGACCAGGTCCTGAGTAAAGTGAACCTGATCGTGATCTCAAACGAAGAGTGCTCCGTGACATACCCTCAGATCATTCTCCCGAGCAACATTTGCACCAACGGCAACGGCACCTTTGGACAAGTGGCGACCTGCAGTGGAGATTCGGGCGGGCCTCTTACGATCACGAGAAAAGGGAAAAACATCCTGGTAATAGTTATTTTAGTAACGGCTCGTTCCCACGGCAACATCCCGTTTTTAGCAGACACGGTTTCTTTGCAGGATCCCGTTTATTGGCGGGCGGGTTTCAATAGTAGCTTTTACACTAGCATCCCGTTTTCAGTATCCTGCAAAAAACAGATCCGATCGAATTATGCTATAAGGTTTTGTCACTGCAAATTGTATGTCTCTGTTCAGGACTCAGTTTAATGACACATTTTAATGGAAGTACCTATTGACACCATGCGCCCTGCATATGGTTTTTTGCTGGATCGATGACGATTATTACCAATTCAATATCACAAGAGTATCTACCTCTTCACGTCCATCGCCTCTGAATTTTTGTAACCAAATGGACGCTCTACAGAAAAGGACGTAAACTGCTGTGCGTGTGAACATGCCAGAACATGCGGGTTACGGTTTTTACCGGATCCCGCAAAACGAACTGGTATACTGGCATACTGGAACAGAACTGCCATGGAAACGAGCCCATGCCATAAAGTCATGCGTTTCGGGAATGCGCGACTTCATCGCGTAGTCGCTTGTCGCATTTACAATGCGCAACAGATGCGATGCAGTCGGCACCACTTTGACACTATGACACTAGCGACAATCGTAGAGGTTAATCTTTTAGAATGAATTAATAAAAACACAATATTTTACCTACACCCCAAGAAAATTATGATAACCTTTGCATGAGAGATATCTATGAGATTGTGAAAATCTTGAATGGTTTTTGAGTTACTTATAAAAGTAGAGACGCTACTTATGTCACTGAGTGTGCCTACAAATGAATAATTAGAACATAAGTCACAGTATGCAGATTTTTATGGATTATTATCAAGCGAAGAAGTCAATATTTATTTGTCAGTTTAGCTGTATAAAAAAAAATTGGCACATGCTCCGATTTTTCATCGTAAACATTCCACGTGATACGTGATGTAGGTTGCAAGCCTATCGCAACTTTATTAAAACACTTTAACCACCTTTGTTCGGTTCGAAGCACGATTCCCCCATGTGTTCCTTTACCATTTTGAGCCTTACCACATTAACCAACAAATCGATTGAAACAAATTATTAGTTCAAAAATTTAATTCAAGGTACCTACGATTGAACACTAAACACCAACGTCTTACTAAAAACAAAAAGCGCATCAAACTTTATTTCATTTTAAATGGTGTGTATGAAATGCTAGCAATTCTTTTTTAAGTTTATCATTTTAATTATGTTAAATTGAGTTGTCAACGCATTAACATTGCCCTTCAGCTTGGCAATGCTAATGCGTTGACAACTCAATTTTACAGGGACACTTCCTTCTGATAGGCACTTTATAAAGTTATTTTCTTGCAGATTGGCATAGCATCATTTGGGTCGCCGCGTGGATGCGATGTAAGCTTACCAAACGGCTATTCTCGAGTCTGTTCTTTCCGAGACTTCTTCGAAAAACACATAATTTAATAATCATTAATTAGTAGGTATTACCTTCATTATTATACATACATAATATATTTCAGAATAAGTCACATAAATTCTGTATTTTTTTTGTAAGTAGTTACCATGTACTATTCAGTCGTTACTGGATTATTTACATTGAACCTATTTACTTCTGACAATTTATTGTGGTCTGTGGCTAGTGTAGAAAAGGCGCTTAACCTGCAGAAAGAGCTCATGGAATTGTTGAAAACTGGTCATACCACGAGTTTGAAGCAACTAGATGAAGCTAATCGTGAAACACGAGTTGCATTCGACGATGAAACAAATATGTCAAATTGCCAGTTTTGGATGCACCTTCTTTCGCCCAATCCATTTATCATAAAAAAGTTATCAAACTAATGAAACTTGAATAGAAATTATGTGTGATTTCCAAAAATGTATCCGCTGACCGAATTGATGGATGAAAAAAATATAGGAAAACATTAAAAACACATAAATTTAAACATAAACCTACTATTACCTATCTACTAGGGACCTACTGGATAGGTAAACTAGTAGATAAGACCCAATACAGGCTAAATCATAGGTATTTACCTAATAACCATAATAGAACATAATAGGTGTAAGTGTAACTACTCATGGAAGTGATTTCATGATCGAGTCATACTAACGCTTGCCATTATTTACAACTAGTGCGATAAGGTGAGGGCTTAAGGCGCATAATTGAAGAGATTGGTAATCTTTAGGTAAGTTTTCTCTATGTAGAGTCAATATCAATGTTTGAAATCTGTTATTAATTAAAATCATAGCTATACTAAATAAACTGTTGATTTAATAACATTCTACTTATCAGATAGAAGTAAAAAATATCTTAAAAACAAGCTGTTGTGGGCTTGGAAAAATTGGAATTGGTTGTACGATATTGGCCTCGACTCTGTAGTACACTAACTAAACTAAATTTAAACTATCGCTACTAGTACTTTCTTTATTTAAGTTCCATTGATACCTTGAATTTTTCAAACTTTCGCGATTAGATAACATAATTATTATAAGTTAAACAAAAAAAATAACGCAAATAAACAAACAAACGCATAACCTTTTACTTCAAAGTATTAATCTTCCCGTAAGTCTTGACGTCGCTCGCTGGTAATAATAGTTGCTACATATAACTATGATCATATTATTAAGCAACAGGTATCAATGGGTCTTTATCGCGTTTACCTTTTTTATTATTTTCTCGATGTTTCAACTGTATTGCAACAGCCGTGGTCAGAAACGGCTGATAACCAATTGCAAAAAAATACATTACAATCCTATCGGATTATAATGTATTTTTATCTTATTTTTTTGCAATTGGTTTGTACTACTTTAAGAAAGACTCTTAGATTCACAACAAGGCAACTTATAAGGCGCTGCAAAAAAGGTGGAAAATAAGTCAAAAGTTTTAAAAATTAGCAAAAAAAAACTTGTTATAAAGGTAACTGTGCAATTTAGTTTATAGAAAAAAATAATTAAATTGGGTTTTGGAAACTAGGTACAAGATTATTGGCACCTAACATGACGAATTATATCATCAGGTCCTTCCTACAAACTAACCGAATTTAGTTGGTGTATGCTAATCTGGGTCTTGTATACGCCTTAACATGAGTTTGTCATCCTGAGTGATACTTAATTGATAATAAAATGATGATAAAATTATGAATTTATGACAGATAATTAATTGATCGATAGTAAGTTGGGTAATTAGTGAAATACGTTCAGGAAAATCCAATCCATTTAGTGGGTTTTTGTATGTACGTAATTATAAGTCTTAAACCCGATATGTAGGTGTTTAACAATCGTCTCGTACGACTTCAAGACAGGTTTTATAGCCACATGTATGCGGGGGGCATTGCCCATTGTTTCATTCTTATATAGCAAAATCTGAGCATAATATCGATGTGTTGGTACTTAACTAATACATTTAACAACATCATCATCTATTTATTTAGCTTCCTGCAACCTTGAGATGTCATCAGTCCATCCAGAAGGGGGCTTCCTTCACTTCAAAATACATTACACTACTTTAAGTTATAATTAGCTTCTGCCCACGGCTTCGCCCGCGTGGTACCCGGATAAAAAGTAGCCTATTCTGATGTATAAGCTATACTTTAAAGTTTCATCAAAATCCGTTTAGTTGTTTTTGCGTGAAAGAGTAACAAACATCCATCCTCATTTATAATATTAGTAGAATACGTATCATCCTCGAGGAAGTAGTTAGTATTTAGTTAGAATAATTTGGGTACTAGAAACACACTAGCGGAGGGTGAACACACGCTCGACAAATATTAACTTACTGTAACTTATTCCACTAATGCAGAATTTAAGGAATCAGATAAACCAGATTTGAAACTTTTCGAAGACAGTGCTGCATGAAAGGAGTCGCTACTCTATATGGCACTTTCACCACTTAAGTTTTTTCAACATTGGTTGTTATAATAAGACTCTTTTCAGGGTCACCATTCCTCAACCTAGATTGGGGGTAAAAAATAAGATCAAACGAACAATGACACCATGCAAAAGGTGTCTTTTTACAACTTTTTGTACTACGAAAGAGGCAAACAAACATACGGCCTACATGTTGGTAAGCGGTTATCGTAGCCTATATGCTTGCAATATCAGAGGTATCACTCACGCGATGCCTCCTACCCTTATACCTACCCTTCAAACCGGCACACAGCAATGAGAGGATTACTGCTTGGCAGTAGAAATAGGCATGGTGGTAGTACTTCCCCAGACGAGCCCTTCCACAGAAGCTCTACTGCTAAAAGCCTAAGTCAGTATGATTCTGCTTGTATTTCTCGAGAAAAATAATGTTATGGTATTGGTAATTGTATTTGAAAGTGACACACAACCACCAAACAGATATCCACGATACAGGGAATCCTATTAGGTATGGAATTAGAGCTATAGTATAGTAACTGTTGGGTGTTTTTTTACAATGTTAAGTTTGTACCTACCAGTTTTGGCCTTTGAACAGGATGTAGGTAATGTTTCTGAGAGACACGTGGCAGATGGTATCAAGAGCGCTTGTGCCCAATAAATCCTGCCCCGACGTCAGCTCGATCTATGGTAAAATTATCAAAGCAAACCCAAATTAAAGACAAAGATTTTTTTTTTTTTGGTTGTTATTGATAGATTTTGTTTTGTTTGGTAGCTTCAACCTAGCCCGGTTTTCCGCAACAATCACTAGACATTGATAAGACAAAATTAAATCCTTTAATCACTATTTACGTTATCTCATATCAGATGGACGTCTTGTATAAAATAGGCACGATTACTTCCGTTTCATTACATTCCTCCAAGTTTCATTATGAAGTTCGCGCTGACCCTTCTCGCCCTCGTGGCCGTGGCCCAGGCTAAAAATATTCAGATTGATCTTGAGGATATCACCGCCTACAACTACCTGGCCAAGTATGGTCTGCCCCGAGCTGAGGAGATACGTGCCGCTGAGGAATCCAACGGCCAGAACAGGATTGTCGGAGGATCACTTGCAAGCCAAGCCCAGCACCCGTACCAGGTGTTTAATTTTTTTAATACATTGCCTTACATATGTACTAGGTATCTAGCTACTGACTTACATATATCACAGATATTATAATACTATACTACATAGTTCGAAAGACGAGAAACCCTTAGGTACTTATAGTTTCGCTATCCGTCTATCTGTCTATAGTTGGAACTATTTTATTAGCAGACTTTACTTTCCTCTTACCTACTCTGGCACCTTTACCAATTTATTTATAAAATTTGTATCTTGACTCAGGCTGGACTTCTAGCGCAATTCGGTCAAGGGCAGGGTGTCTGCGGCGGATCCCTCATCGCTACGAAAAAAGTGCTGACGGCTGCCCACTGCTGGTTCGATGGTGTAAACCAGGCCTGGTCGTTCACTGTAGTCCTTGGCTCCAACACTCTGTTCTCAGGTGGCACCAGACAAAACACAAACCAAGTTGTAATGCACGGCAGCTGGAACCCTAACTTGATCCGCAACGATATTGCCATGATTACTTTACCCAATTCTGTCAGCGTTACTAGTAAGTATGATTATTTGCTAAAAAGTCAGAAGCGATCGTGTCGCAGCTTTTTTTCTAAAATCAAAAACCCCTGATTAGCCTATAAAAAAATACGCGATTGGAGCGACTTTCCCGGAGCTACGAGGCTAACAGACAGATAGGTAATTAAATATTACTATGAAAAAAAACGGGCAAACACACTATGCCATACTGACAATTAACAACTTACAACAACAACAAAAACAACAAAAATGTACAGTTATATCACAATGCACCTACATACAACAATATTATTTAAAAAACTTTTCTTGTGCCTTTAATGTGCACTGTAGCTGAAAGTGCTCGTAAATAAATTCAAATATATGTATATATTTAAAACAATTATATCTATACAAAATCTGTTTTAATTATGGCATGAATATCATTCATAATTTATCCTTTAAGCATAATTCATTCATAACAATAATTATTTTTTTTAATCTCTGATGTTAACCAGCAGATAAAATATTGAGATAATTTAGATAACATCATCATATTACTTTAATAAAGAACTTCGTTGTTTTTTATACGAATTCGAAAAGAATCCCACAACCTAAAGGTAGATAGGAGAAGATTAAAACCTTCATCATTCTGATGAGCTAGTTTAAACTTCAAGCGCTTTTACAGGCATGGACTTGCCTACCTGAATTTGTTAAAAAGGATTGTCAATATCAACCTTTTTTTTATAAACGTCAATATAAAATTTAATGACACTATTGTAATTATACTTTTTTTTTACCTATACCTACTTATTATTTCCAGATTCCATCACACCTATTGCGCTGCCTTCCGGTAGCCAAATATCGCAAAACTTCGCTGGAGAAACTGGTACTGCTTCTGGCTTCGGTCTCACCAGCGACGGTAAGATTTAAGATTCCCTACTAGTTACCTATCCTGATTCTGAACTCAAATCACAGTTAAATTATCTGTCTACTTACTTTGTTAGCGTAGAACGTGAGTTAGTGTGATGAAAAGCGTGCTATGAATTAAGGAGCGCTGTAATGTACCCCGACTTCTGATCCGGAGGACGTGGGTTTGAACTCGTGCTCCAATGGAATTTTCCACTCGAAAAAATTATGTGCGCATTATCACGTGCTCAAAATGGTGAAGGAAAACATCGTAAGAGTTTCCTTACCCGGCATGCCCTAAAACCAAAAATTTGAAGGTGTATGCCAACAGTTTTCTAATAAGCGGCGATGGGCTTGCAACCTGTCACGTGGAATGCTAACTTGCAAAACGCGGGCATGTGCCAAATATAATGTTTGGACGTACCTCTGACTACCCTCTACTAAGTATCCTCAAAGATCTACTCACTGAATATGTACCTGAGGATGTGCATCGTGCAGCCGTGATTGTGTTTGCAAGTTTCACCGCGCAATACAAGATACAAAACAGGGCTAACTTGGTAACAGAAAATATAACTTGTATTTATTCTATATAACCTATGTTAACCTGGCATATTTTCATCAGGTGGCTCCATCGGCGTTTCCCAATCGCTTAGTTTCGTCAACCTCCCCATAATCACCAACACAGTCTGCTCTCGGTCCTTCCCCGCGATCATCCAGTCTTCCAACATCTGCACCAGCGGAGCCAATGGTAGGAGTACCTGCAGTGGAGACTCTGGTGGACCCCTGACTGTTTTCAGTAATGGCGCGCGCCTTCTTGTAAGTATTACTTCCTCATCAACAGCCTGATAGAAGTCCAATGCTAGACAATATAGTTTTTAAGCCTCCCCTAGTTTTTAAGCAGAACTAGCAAGGTGTTAGTTAAGTTGGGTGCAGCTTCTTTCACATTACATATTTGTGTAATTTGACGAGTAATTTGGCAAAACATAATTTACCTAACTAAATCATCATCTATTTAATTTGCCTATTTGAACCTTGGCCAGGCCAACCAAGTGCCGTACAATTTTGTCCATTATCATAGTTTGTTGTCACACTATTCAAAAACAGGGGTTCTATTTATATTTTTGTTGTGGTATTTCAACGGGCACGCCCTTATAGCCATTTTCGGTCGCAGAATCATCAAAGAAGTTGGCAAGTGGTAGTAACCAGTCGCAGGTGTTGTGACTGCTACGACATTATGGAGACTGTGTTTGTTTTTGAGCGTATCTCAAGTTTTTTTCAACTATTCATTAACAATGCGACCAATTTTTTTTTCAGTAATCATGGGTATGTCGCTGTGTCGTACAGTACAGTTATAATTTGGGTACGCTCATCTTTTACACTTTATTTTGACATTGCAACTAGTGTACACTTTAGTAAAAATTATGTTTACATAAAAAAGTAGAATCATCATCAACATCATCAACTGAAATCCACTCCTGGATCCCAAATTGAGATTTGAGAGTCCCCAAAGAGTGTCATGACGAACGATAGTAGACTTCCTGCAACCTTTACGATGTCATCGATCCATAGGGTAGGAGCCTTCCTACACTGCGTCGTGCAATTCGTGATTGCTGTTCAAGAAACATTTCTTCCCCTGCGGTTGTCGGTTCTTTTTCATTTTAAGTACATATTTTAAATTAATAACTAGGCAGCCAATCTTTTAAGTATTGTAGGTAGATACCCTTTATTATTTTTTCAGGGCATTACTAAACGCACTATCTTCATTGAATACCAGTGTTACCAGCCGGGTCTTGTCAAAAGTTACCTTAAATAGAGAAAATTTTCCATATAGATATTTGTCACAAATGCCACCTACATGAATGTATTTTTTTCTTATTTATTAACACTTTATTGCACTTGATTGCCGGGGCGTCTGGTAGGTAGATACCTACCTACCTATATGCTGACATTTGTCTTTCCAATCGCCTTGGGTATTAGAAAGTGCTGACATTCACACAGATAAATAAACATCTGAGCGAGAGAAATAGGTCCCGTTTCCGAAGGTAGGTACGGAACCACGGAACCATTGAAAATCTTATGTAGACAAAACCCATCCAATTGGTTCAACCCGAACCTACTAACTAGAAACTGACTTACGGCTTTACTGATAAAGATGTTTAAATAGTTGTCTAGCTAAACAGTGATTTGTTTACTATTGTTGGATTTGAAATGATACCTACTTGAGATTTGAAAGTAGATACCTATCAGAAGTTTTTTTTATAGGTAGGTACGTAGTTCACCTACCTAATGCCTAATGCCTTTAGTTTAACGAAAACTTTGTCATCAACAGGTTGGCGTAACCTCCTTCGGATCGGCCCGTGGTTGTCAAGTTGGCCTCCCTGCAGCCTTCGCCAGGGTCTCGTCCTTTTCATCCTGGATCAACAGCAACTTGTAAATGGAATAACTACGAGAGCCAAATTAGAACTTTCTACCGGATCCTACCGGACCAGAACACCAATTAAAAATAAAAAAAATCGTTCTAACTGTCGACCTATTTAATTCCTTCTTTAGCTAAAACAGTAGGTAGGTACCTACCTATATATACTTAGTTTATTACTTACTACAGTAGAACTTATGCCCTTCATAAATCTTCATCTTTGGAAATGGTAAACAAGGGACGTTTAAACCTCTAGGTATTCTTTTACAAATTGTACTCCAACTGCACGTGTTAGGTATGCGGTTCAAGTAGGTAGGTAAGGAACCCCTGGTTATGCTAACTTAGGGCAATATTTAAGAAGGTATAACTTAAGTTATACTTACCTTATTATTGTATAGATATATATTTAGTTATTAGTAGCTAACTATATATTATGATATCCGTCATAGCCAAAACGCAAAAACCGCTCTTTTACATAACCGTTTTACAAAACCGCACTGTTTTCTAATTCGGCGTATTGAAGTCCAGCTGGATTTTAATTCTGATAAACAAAGCGTTTTGCGTTTTCCAATGCGGCTGACAATGTGTAGCCGTATTACAAAACAGTGTGGTTTGTAAAACAGCTAGCGGCTATGTAAAACAACTAAGTAATTAAGCAATCCATCTGCGACATATCTATTATCTATAACGACAACAGTCATGTCTCATAGGCTTTGATTTATTTGATTAGGTAGTCATAATATCATAGACAAGCTAGGATACTTCAAAGTAAATTTTCACATGACCATCTCGACAATCTCACAGATATTATACCTAATACTAAACTATGTCTTATTATCTATAGGTACCTGATTGACGACTTCTGTGGCGCAGTGGGCGCAGGCTCACCTGAGATGCAGAAGGTTGCGGTTTGATATCCGACATGCATGGTGCTTTTTCAAATCAAAATTTAACCTAGCCTGAAACTTCTGCAAAAATATTACCCCCTATTAATTGGCATAGATGGATTGTAAACAAAATACTCGTGAACGCATTCAGTCGAGCCGAGCGACCGACGACCAACCAACACGACGCGACACGGCTCGGTCGTTGAAAGCAAACTCGCGCATCACACAGCTCAACGCGGCCGAACAAAGCGGCGCCAATTAGAATCAACTCATGAACTCATGAAGCGTCATCATTCTACATTCCACCTCGCGAGCATTGGGGCCTAAAATGTCCTCTACTTCATTTAAGGTCCTTCGTAGTACCTACAGTTCTAACTTTGGACACATATATTATCTTTGGATAAAATATCTGAAAGTTCTAAATGTAGGTAGGTACCTACCTCTTAAGACAGTCACTGCACTGGCGATAGGTCTAAAAGCACGATGCCCGCGCCGCACTGCCGTCGTCAGCCGCACCGTGCGGGTATAAAATATGAATGTATCATTCAGTGCTGGTAACCGCACTGAATGATTTTTTTCTGAGATAAATAAACAACCAAGAAATTTAAAAAGAAGTTCATAGGCGCCTAGGAAATAAAATTTTCACGTCAAAAAGTCAGTGAGATACATTCCAGAGTAGTACACTGACTAAACTAAATTTAAACTGTCGCTCTCTTTTACTGATAGTGCAAGCAAGAAAGAGATAGCTATAATTTTAGTGCTGTCAAATTAGTCAGATTAAAGTTGTCCATACAAATTTATTCGTGATATCAAAACATGCTGACTATAAACACGAAGAAAAGCGGCACGTATACTGATTTTACAGCAGCACACGGCACTAAAATTGTAGCTATCTCTTTCTTGCGTACACTATCAGTAAAAGAGAGCGATAGTTTAAATTTAGTTTAGTCAGTGTACTACAGAATCGAGGCCAATGCCACACTAGACATGCACAACACTACAGTGACAACTATACAAACACTGCATAGTGTAGTGCGTCCTGTTTAGGATGGTACCGTGTGCAACCAGCCTTATGCATCAGATATATCACATTAACATTAATTATTGTCTATTATAGGTTGTCCTGGAAACAAATTATTATTTTATTCGCTAAATTAAAAAATTGAGTCTTTTGTATCCAACACCATTTCATTATGCTTGCTTTATTTAAACGAGTCGCAACGGTTGAACCTAGGATGGTAGGACCTTGGTGTATTTAAGGGCCGAATTAGTTAAATAGGGGCTCCCCTAGTAGGGGACTGTTCAGGCGATAAGTTAAAACTCAAGTGCTAATTTAACCTTTATGCACCCAGCCATAAGACGAATGCTGAATGATGGATTTTTGGGATTGTTCAACCCCCGACTATGAATTCAGGCTTAAGAGTGCGAGGGCTTATGTAGGTAGGTACTAGATTACATATACTACCTACATATAGGAACCAACCACTTCAATATAGACCTTTGATAACCTCTTTGGTATTCTAGGTAACTGTTTAGTGTATTTACGATCCTATCTATATATTGTATAATATCAGCTAACCTAATAAAGATTTAACAACAAGTTTTGTAGTATTTTAATTTTATATTGGATGTATATTCATGGTTATATAGAGCTGTTATTGCCTGTACGTATTTTTGAACGAACTGTATTATTAGGTTCAAGAGGAACTAATCAGTAATAATCACTACTGTTTTACTTAGATTATTTTATTACGCAGATAGAAATATGGATGGCTTGTAGGAACGCCACGACCGGCGGGAATTTAAAACGGAAAACGTCACATATTAATTTGACGTCACGGTATTTATTTATTCAGCAAGTGTAACAATTTTACCTATGGTAAATCGTACATACATCCGTTGTGCGACACGAAATTAAAAACAAATACTAAAGATAGGAGCAAAAAAAATTTAATCTGTGCAATATGTACTCTGTGCGTAAAACACAGACTAAAAAAAATTGCGTACAATAATTCAACCAACAATAATTTTATTGTTTGTGTTTTAGAAATGAAATAATTATTTATTATAATTTACTGTAAAATGAATGAAAATGATGATGAACTTACTACGTTTTGTGATTCTACGGTGATAATTTTATCAAAATTCCTTTAGTTTGTCTAAGATGATACGCAAATTACCTATGATTTTCACAACTTGTTATAGGCCTCTCTTGTTGAAGGATGCCGTTTACCAGTTCGGATGCAAGGAGGTGATGATTGGCCTCTAGCCGAAATTATCAGCATCAAGGAAGTCCGCGGGCAACGGGGATATTATGTGCACTATGTTGATTGTAAGTTTAGCTACACTTGGTTCGATGTTTGTTTCTTTGTAATTTATTAAATAACCAAAGTAACTAAGGCCTCTTAAAACTAGGTGTTCAGCTCTACTTAAGATCATTAGAACCTTTGTATCTGCTGATTCATTCACTTCTGTACAGCCCGGCACCTACTCCATATAACTGTTTAGATAACAACAAAGGATGTTATTTATGCTGCATTTGTTCTTCATCCATTAGCCTCAGCTGCTGTCACGGTGAATTACCATGTAATCTACTGTATCAGGAAGACATTTTGACAGCTAGTCTTGTTCTTAGCCAGTAATAATAAGGAATGGTCATTATAAAAGAGATTAATCTACTGTGAAATGTTTGGTGCATAAATTATGGAATTTATTCAGCAGTACCTGCAGAAATTATTAGCAGTTTCTCACTTTTTTCTTTAAGGGGGTTTTTAATAAATATTCCCCTGGCTCAAAAGCTTGAGCCATCGTTTAACATTCCATTAAACAGCAATGACCAGTGGGCATGGCATGATTTAGAATTACTGTAGTTTGGCTTTTTACCACCAATGACAGGTGACAGGTAAGAGTTGGTTTACCTGTTACCATTTATCCACATAATGATTTATTGGATTGTAATGCAGTTTTTGTGAATTGATTGGTGAATATATAAGTTTTATCGGCATATGCTAATATGAAACACTTCAATCGATGATTGCAAAACACATTGAGAGTTTTAAAATGTTGTACTCACATAGATTGTCATTTTAAATTTATGTTTCCAGTCAACAAGCGGCTGGACGAGTGGGTGGGAGAGTCATGGCTGGACACACGAAAGGTGCAGTTCCCACGACGGGACGGCACAGCCACCGGAGGCAATACCACACCGAAGAAGACTCACATCGGATCAGGAGGTGGAATGATGCCTAATTTTATTAGTATGTGTTTCGGTGTTCATATTATTTTGCTTTTATTCTATTCAGTTTTATCCTCGCCTGCGGCTCGGCCTTCAAACTGATATACTCAACCTGCAATTGCTTATTTCGCGGCCTCTGCAATGATGTACTAATACATGACTAGCCCTGCATACAGCATCCCATGTATGTACTTTGGTAAAAAGTATCCATAAAAAAAAGTAGCCGTAAAAGTAGTATTGTGCTAAGTCAGGCATAATGTTATAATGAGATCTAAATCTCTATCAGATGTTAAGGTGTGATTGAGTATCAAAAAAACTTGGACTCTACTGCATCTCTATTAAGTTAAATTTAGATTTTGAATATTCTTAAGGCTTTTTCTTATTACAGCGCTGTCTACTAGTCTTTTGACTCTGACTAGGACATTGGACGATCGCCTTGGTAAACTGAGAAAAACTGAACTCTCTATGCTTATATTTTCTTTGCCTTTAAACCTAGCTTCATTTTCACCAACCAACTTCAAAACACCTTGGACTGATGACATCTGAAAGGTTACCGAAGGTCGGTGAATGGAAGAGGCCTAAAAGCGTTCACTCTTTGGGGAGGCCTATTTCCGACGGGATGTTGATGATCATGATTATATATCATGATCATCAACTGTATATAATTTACAGTTGTACACTGTATTTAAATATACAGATTTTTAATTAGTCATCAGTTAGACATGCTTTAGTCATTACCTAAGCTTATTGCAGAGGGCATAGTTCACAAAAATCAAGCAAATACTGAGACATGTCTTTGTCCTTGAATTCTATAAAAAAATTAAACTAAGCTGTGTGTTGTCAGTTGGTGAAACCTTTTTTCTCTAAGTTTCAGTGAATTCTCAGTTTAGCATAATCAAAGCATCACATAGCATCGTCAATAATTGGCTTCTATAACCAAAATTTTGTCTGCAGATGAAACGGTCTGCAATGAAAGTCGCAATGAAAGTCGCAATGAAAGTCAGAAGTCTAGTACAAATAGTAGAACTTCTAACGTGAACCCACCATCCCAACATAGGTCTGAAAAGACCTACTTAGTTAACACCCCGCAAAATGGCGCCACCCATAGAAATTCAATTGGTATGTTACTGTTTTTATTATTTTTGTGTGTTTGTCGCTTAATTTATCTGTGTTCATTTTATGGCAGCACTGTACTGACCACAAAACCTAGGTACCCTATTATATTATAGGGTACCTAGTTACAGTAAGTATATGTACCTACTAGCATTAATGTGTGGTCAGGAAATGCTTCGATATCCGAAGGTCTGATATATACATTTTCTGTGCAAAATCTATCTATGGAACATGCAGCCAAATAATTAGTTTACCACATTTGGACAAAAGTAATGCTACTAATATAATAAATGCGAAAGTCTGTGTGTGTGAATGTTTGTTACCACGTATCTCTGTAACTACTAAACCGGTTTTGATGAAATTTGGAATGTAGCTAGTTTAGGTTCTGGAATAACACTAAAATCAACCCCTAAGGAGGTTACACAGGGTGGTAAAGTTTCTATGGAAAAATATATTCCTTGGTTTTATTCACTCAAAACTTTAAAATAAATAATGAAACACGTATTTTTTATTTTTTCAAAATTACCCTTTGGGGGTGTGCAATTGAGTTCTAAACTTTGTATAAATTGTAATCCTTGGTTCGATTCATTCAAAAGTTGGTGGACATCGTTTGAAACCTGGAGACGGTCATATGCTACTTTTATTAACATACCACGCGGGCGAAGCCGTGGGCAACAACTAGTTTTTCAATAAAAATGTCAACAAAGATGCACACTAAAATGGGAGACCGTATTGTACATCCATGGAAAGCACAACCATGGATTGCTCACCCCTGGAAAGTACAGCCATTGTTGTAAACAATTTGGTTTGAATTATCTGGGTGTGCTTTCCATGGTCGTACAAAACGCTCCGTACAAACTAAACTAATGACGGTATTGCACACCCCTGGAATGTACGAGTTCATCATAACCTTGAGCCCTCATTGGTCGATGCGAAGTAGTCGCATGACGAGAACGAGGCTCGTTTGTACTGAACAAGTTCTAATATGTTCAACCAATAGTTTCCATTGATAAGTATAATAAAGTAATGATCGTATTCCACGGCTATGTGTTCCAGGGTCGTACAAAACTGGCCGTACAAGGTCAACACGTTTAGGGAATGCACGCCCAGTATTACAAACCAAGTATTTGAAACCGTTGGTTTGTAGTACTTGCTGTACTTTCCATGGTTGTGCATTCCATGGGCGTACAATACGGGACTCACTAAAATAACTTATTGCAACGCTGTGTGAAAATTCGACGGTGGTCAAATTTGTTGCCAACCTAGTTGTGTACAGTATCTGTCAAAATAATTGTGCTAATTATCTGACTGCTTCATCAATTTTGAGATTTGGTGAGCAGCCTGTGGCCATATTGTGACCAGAACGCCTAGGCCAATCTATGCCACTACTTAATGACCTTGGCGGCGCGGTAGGCGAGTTGAAGGCTAAGACTGAGACTCATGAGGTGCAGGTTTGATTCCCGCTGTCAGAAAAATATCTGCATCATCTAGTTCCGTGTCTGGGTGGTTTTAGTACTACTGTGTACTCGTTCTCATATCAACGATACAGGGAAGTTCTGTGAAAACATTGAATCTGAAATCTAGAATTCAGGTCGAATTAAAACACAAATTTTCCATAATTTTCATTGTAATTCTCCTCAATTGATTTTACTGCCATCGTGGTTTCTAAAAATAATAATAACACTACCTACAGATAGTTTTCTCTCGCGAGCATTATTTTCATACTATGCCAATGTCTTCAATTAAACTACGATACAAGTAGGTTGATACAAAAGATTTTGGACTGCCGCCTCGCTAGTTGATACCCGCTGTTTCAATGAGGTCTCATATCTGCGAGACCCGTTAACAATGTATGTTTTCCTGACATAGTACAAGCCATGGCGATCGAGCCTCGCCTCCTGGTTTCCCGACCAGCCAGTCCGACGCTCAGCAACGAACCTGCGTCCCTCGTCAACGGCGGCGCCGTTCTCGCTGCGGCGCTGCAGAAGAAAATGAACAGGAAACGAAAAGCTAACTCCTTGGAGAGCGAGGTATATCATCTTCGTAACTATCTTGCTTGGTTTAGATTGAAAGCGACTTCTCGTCTCCTGTTTCGAGGTTCACCTTGAGAAAAGCAACGCATGCTGGACGAGACTCGCCGCGCTGCACGCCCCGTGCTTATGTAAGAGTGTGCACTAGTTTTTCTCTCGAAATAAGTCAAGCTAGGCGCTTATGCGACCACCATAGCAAAGCATCTAGCTAGATGCCTGCACTTCATTGCCATTTGACCACCCATGCCGCCGCCTAGACTCCTAGATCCACAATAGACCTTGAAGAAGCCTATAATTATTATGCTTCTGTCTTTTCCATTCACAGCCAGACATATCGACAACAGACCTTGAAGAATCCTATAATTATTATGCTTCTGTCTTTCTCATTCACAGCCAGACATATCCACAACAGAACTTGAAGAATCCTATAATTATTATGCTTCTGTCTTTTTCATTCACAGCCAGACTTATCCACAATAGACCTTGAAAAATCCTTTAACATTATGCTTCTGTCTTTCTCATTCACAGCCAGACGTATCTACGATAGATCTTGGAGAAGACACCTTGCCGAGCGGAGCGGCCACGCCTACTGCAGCCCGACCGCGCACGTCCGGCAGTATGGTCGCACACGGTCACGACGACCTGGTGACTCGCATGAAGAATATAGAGATGATAGAACTGGGCCGGAATCGGATACGGCCTTGGTACTTTGCGCCTTATCCTCAGGTAATTAGTACTAAGGACCTGATTTGTACAGATTTGGAAACAGTAACAATTTTATTGATTAATTTTATTAAACACTACTTTGTCTAGTTTTAATGTGTCATTTTAAATTGAACAATCAGAAAATAACTATACTGTTTAAAATAACTATGTAAGAATATTTACAACTAGCTTCTGCTCACGGCTCAGCCCGCGTGGTACCCGGATAAAAAGTAGCCTATGTGTTATTCTGATGTATAAGCTATATTACTGTAAAGTTTCATCAAAATCCGTTAATCCGTTTTTGCGTGAAAGAGACCAACATCTATCCATCCTCACAAACTTTCACGTTTATAATAGTTATAGGATTGATTTCATATATTTTAGAGATTAGTAATCATTATTCAATCTCAAAAACTAAGAAATAGGCGATTTTGAGGGAAATTCCTCGAATCAGCGGAAATTCATCAATGTAGTGTTTTAATTATTTCAGGAAATGGTGAATCTGCCTTGCATTTACATCTGTGAATTCTGCCTGAAGTACAGAAAAAGTAAAAAGTGCTTAGAAAGACATTTGGTGAGTGTTTTATTAGATGATGTAAAAAATATTACTTCTTTCTAGAAACGAATTGATATAAGATATTATTTAAATATTAAAATTATTTTTCATGAATTTTTTTTAATAATCGTCACTTTTAATAAATATAAATTAATGCTGGACAGTTTTTCGCACAGCATCATCTAGCTCCAAACTAAACAGAGCTTGTATTATGGGAACTACATGACTGATATACTATGTAAAAACATTCATATTATACATAGAAATACCCGGATACGAGACATATTATATTTGCAGATCATACAAACAAACATTTGTCCCGCGCCGGATATCGGACCGGCAACCTTCTTTGTCTCATAGTGTCATTTGAAGTTCAAAAAACACTGTTACTAAACAATATCCTGTCTATCATCTGTCTCTAAAAGCAAGCTTGTTGGTTTATATTTATAGATTTCTCAATTATCCATATGGTTTCAATGATTAAAAACTTATAACATTGAATTCGACTACAGGGTACAGCGAGAAAAATTAACTTTGTTAAATAAAATATAACAAACAAAGTCATTGAATTAATTTTAAATATATTTATGTATATTAAATGGGTAGTATGTATATTAATAATTTGGAGTTCATATATAGTCAGCTGTTTCCACTAATGGTATTAAATACCTATCTTTAACTTTTGATCTTATTCTTTTTTGTTGGTGTATTGTATGGTAACCGTTTTTATTTTTGTTACTTTAAAGGTAGCACTCCAACCCTCTTTGTATATCTGTGAGGTTGGCAGGTAGAAAATGCTTTTAGCATTAAGCCCACCTTTTGTACACTTTTATTTCTTGTGCAATAAATAATTTAATAATAATAAGGCAAGTCATCACCTGTCTATGATTTGATTTGAATTTGAGTCAAAATTGGCAAGTGCCGTTTCATCCTACATAGCCCAGCAACCATTCCTTAAGCATATACTCGTGCAATAGCCCAATTTATCACCCAATATTTCCAATAGTTTCATTAGTCGCCATCCACAAAATATTGTGTTTTATATATTGTATTGTACAAAAAGGCCTCTTAGTGTTGGCTCTACTAATGCCTGTTAAGGCTGCAGGCACAAGCCTGAGATTTGAAATAAATAAAGAGGAATAATAATAATATACTACCGTGACTTTATTAGTTAACTAGCTGCGCCCCGCGGTTTCACCCGCGTAAATTTCGATTCCTCGGGAATATCGGGATAAAAAGTAACAGTAAAGTATTTTACTCCTACATAAATACCCTTGATGATAAAACTATCTATTTGAATACGAGTTGATACTACGATACGAATGTAACCAACATTTGTTTCTACCCGCGATCTAATTAAATTTTAGAATACAAAAGCTGCTATTTTGACTTAACTATGATAGTTAGATATATTCCTTCGAGGACTTTTTTGTAAGTAATAATGAGTACTTTAATCATGTAGTACATAATTTTTATGTATCAATAGTTTTCTCAGCGCACGCCAAATAATGAATTTTATAGGCAAAATTTTGCTACTTTGGGTTACATTATTGAAATTTTCTTAAGGATCAGTCTTATAGTATTATAGGATAAGTCTCAAGTTTATCTATTTCCAGATTAAATGCAAACTGAAACACCCACCGGGAAACGAAATCTACCGCAAAGGAAGCATTTCGTTCTTCGAGATCGACGGGCGCAAGAATAAATGCTACGCGCAAAACCTGTGCTTGGTGGCGAAGCTGTTCCTCGACCATAAGACGTTATACTACGATACTGATCCGTTCCTGTTTTATGTTATGACGGAATTTGATTCTAGAGGTGAGTGTACATCCTTGTATCATTATCTAAAAATATAAAGACTTATATACAAAAAAAATGCTACATACAATACAACCCATACTAGGGTTCTCTGTGTGGTCGGTATTAGGGACTACGAAAACCGTGGTACCACAACACCGTGGACCCAGGACAAATATCTACGGAACATGCACAAATGTGTCCCGCGACAAGAATCGAACCCGCACCTCTTGTGTCTCAGCCGGCTACTCGGCCGTCGCACCACTGTTGTCGATTAACCACCTTCATACACCGACTTAAGCGTGAATTCATAGTCGTGGGTTGAACAGTCCCCCAAAATCCATCATTCAGCATTCGTCTTATGGCTGGGTGAATAAAGGTTGAATTTGCACTTGAATTTTTACTTAGCGCCTGAACAGTCCCCTAGGGGAGCCCCTATTTGACTATGAATTCGGGCCTTAATGCACTAGTGACTAGTTTGTCTACGGATTTCTTCTTCTTCGGATTTTAGTAAGTAATGAAGTTCCGGGTAAATAAAAAAAACAAATTCAAATTCAAATTCTTTATTTGTAAACACAGGAAATTGGAGTTCTTACAGAGTATTTTTGTGCACTGTGATTTGCTCTTAGGCGTACAAAATTTTAACTTTAAATTTAATGATTAATGCCTATTTTAATATCATGCAAAAAATAAAATTTAATTTACAATATAATTAAAATAATGTCAAATAATCAAACGATAAAATATATGTAATGTCAAAATAATAGTAATTTAGTCGTTGTGGTAAAAAAAATATTTCATTGAATAAAATATCTTGTCTATCAGATAATTAAAAAGTTTTGTCTTAAAAGTTATACAAACGCGCAAAAAGTTATAAAAACGTGTAACAAACGCTCACAACTTTTCCCACGATGGACATACTCAGTGCGTAGATCTATGAGGATGCCAAGTAGGGAGTTAGTCAGAGGCACGTCCAAACATCACATTTGGCACATGCACGCGTTTCGATAGTAGTTGGCATTCCACATGACAGGTTGCAAGTCAATCGCCAATTATTAGAATACTAACTGATGGCACATGCTTTCCTTCACCGTTTTTAGCACGTGTTAATACACACATACGTTGGTGTTATACCGGGATCGAACCCGCGACCTCCGGTTCGGAAGTCGGGGCACCGCCCACTAGGCCAACATGGCTCCAAAGTAAACATCCCATTTCTACTGAAACTTGACTAGTTATGACGACCTCTGTCGCGCTGTGGGCGAAGACCCGCCTGAGGCGAAGAAGGTTACGGGTTCGATTCTCGCTGCGGGACAAATATTTGTATGATCTGCAAATATTTGTATCAGGGCTTGGTGGTTACTATGTATATTATGTATGTATTTACAAGAAAAAGTATATAAGTAGTATATCAATCATGCAGTTCCCATAATACAAGTTCTGCTTAGTTTGGGGCTAAAATGATACTGTGTAAAAAAACTACATATCTTTATGTTTCCTTTACAGGGTTTCACATAGTGGGCTATTTCTCAAAAGAGAAAGAAAGTACAGAAGATTACAACGTGGCTTGTATACTGACGCTACCTCCGTATCAGAGGAAGGGTTATGGGAAGCTGCTTATCGAATTTAGTAAGTACCGGGGTCTAGACAAATACCTCACGCTTAGTTTCCCTTTCACGCTTACGCAAATTTGTTAAGGTAAAACTTCAGCAGAAGCTGCTCATCGAATTTAGTGAGACCGGGGGTCTAGACAAATACCTCACCCTTAGTTTCCTTTTCACGCTAACGCAAATTTGTCAAGGTAAAACTTCAGAGGAAGCTGCTCATCGAATTTAGTGAGACCGGGGGTCTAGTCAAATACCTCACCCTTAGTTTCCTTTTCATGCTAACGCAAATTTGTCAAGGTAAAACTTCAGAGGAAGCTGCTCATCGAATTTAGTGAGACCGGGGGTCTAGTCAAATACCTCACCCTTAGTTTCCTTTTCACGCTAACGCAAATTTGTCAAGGTAAGACTTCAGAGGAAGCTGCTCATCGAATTTAGTGAGACCGGGGGTCTAGTCAAATACCTCACCCTTAGTTTCCTTTTCACGCTAACGCAAATTTGTCAAGGTAAAACTTCAGAGGAAGCTGCTCATCGAATTTAGTGAGACCGGGGTCTAGACAAATACCTCACGCTTAGTTTCCCTTTCACGCTAACGCAAATTTGTCAAGGTAAAACTTGGCAGCAGTCACGTCACATTTCCTCAGCTAATGTCGCTTCCATACAATTTAATCTTTCCGCAGGCGTTAACGCCAACAGAAAGTGGTGTTTGTCTAGACAATCAGATTATCGTGCCGCTACCTAATGTGCAGTTCTTTCTTGGCCATCCTGCGCTAGGTGTGGTCAGAACCGTGAGGATGGCGGGATCGGCTTCCAGCTGCTTTTTCATATACATTAATGTATACCAATAATAAAGAAAATACTTTTTATTACGTGAATTTGATTATTCATATTGTGAAAATGGGAATTTTCACGTACCGAACGATTTTATAATACTAGCTATCGGTGAAGGCACCGACTAAGTTTCGACTTATTACGAGAGTCTTCATCAGGGTGGGCGATCGCGACCCTCTCTCTCAATCTCTGCTTAGAAATTTGTTTGTTTTTTTTTTGAACGCCCTAATCTCTGGAAGTACCAGTCGGATTTGAAAAAATATTGCATTTTATAGCTCAATTCTTGAGGAAGTTTATAGGCTATTTAACATCACGCTACGACCCTTAGGACCTGAGCAAAAGAAGTAATAGCGCGGACGGCCGTAACATAGTTAGTAAATAAACCCCGACACATCTAGTTAATAAATTACCTGTATCGTGTGTATCAGGAACAGGAACTACAAGCACCGTGGTACCACTGCACCCAGACACGGAACAATTGTCTTCCGAACATGCAAACAATTGTACCGTAGCGGGAATCGAACCAGCGCCTCTTGCGTAGCCCGCAACGCCACCGTACTCGTCAAAGGTCATACTGGACCCCCCACACTAGAATTACCTGCATCGTTGGTATCAGGAACTACGAGTACCGTGGAAACAATACACCCAGACAAGGAACAAATATCTGTGGAACATTCAAACATTTGTACCGTAGCGGGCCAGCACCTCTTGCCTAGCAGCCTACTCGCCTGCAGCGCCACCGAGCTCGTTAAATACCTGTCTGGAAGAGATCGCTGTCAGCGATAAGACCGCCATTTGTAGGACCACGTACATTGTGTCCCTCAATAAAGTGAACCATTTAATTTAATTTCAAGACCATAAAGTAATTTTGTCTCTATGATCGGAACACTAAATTGAAGTATTGATTGAAGATGTTTTACAAGTGAATAATTTCATTTCTTTTCAAGACCATAAAGTAATTTTGTCTCTATGATCGGAACACTAAATTGAAGTATTGACTGAAGATGTTTTACAAGTGAATCATTTCATTTCAAGACCATAAAGTTATTTTGTCTTTGTGCTCAATTTTTTTTTTACTGAAGATGTTTTTTAAAGGTTACGAGTTATCAAAGTTCGAAGGCAAGACTGGCTCCCCGGAAAAGCCACTGTCAGATTTGGGCCTGCTCTCGTACCGGAGTTACTGGGCGCAGACTATACTGGACATACTGATGCACGCCAAACCCTTCGGGGACAATGAGAAACCGATCATAACTATCAAGTAAGGAACTGTCGTGAATTAAACTCATGTTTATTTCACTATTACACGGTACGCAAAAATCCTAACAGCTACATTGCTATGCTTAAAGTAAGGCACTTCGTAACTAAATAAATAGTGCTGGACATTTTTCACACAGCATCATCTTAGCCCCAAAATAAGCAGAGCTACATGACTGATATATTACTTAAATACATATTTTTTTTCGTAAATACATACATATTATGCATAGAAAACACCCAGACCCGAAACAAATATTTGCAGATCATACAAAAATTTCTCCCGCGGCGGGAATCGAACCCGCTACCTTCTGTGTCTCAGAAGGGCTTTCGTCCACTGCGCCACCGAGATCGGTGGTGTCATATCATCTTAAAGTGTTAATTTATACCAATGTTTTTCTTAAACAGCGAGATTTGCGAACTGACCAGCATAAAGAAAGAAGACGTGATAAGCACGCTCCAAAATCTGAACCTGATCAACTACTACAAAGGGCAGTACATCATATCCGTCAATCAGGTGACTTATAATCCCATGTCTGTGAAGTTTAAAGTTCCTTGTTATTCCCATGAATTGATTATGCTCTGCAATTGCAGGAATTTAAACAGCAACACGAGAAAACGATGGAAAGGAGAACGTTGCGGATAGATCCTAAGTGCTTGCATTGGACGCCTAAAGACTGGTCGAAACGATCCAAATGGTATGTTACACTGCGTGATAGAATCACGGGGTCTAGACAAATACCACTTTCTGTTGGCGTTAACGCCTGCGGAAAGATTGAATTGTATGGCAATGACATTAGCTGTGGAAATGTCACGTGATAGCTGCCAAGTTTTACCTTGACAAATTTGCGTTAACGTGAAAGGAAAAGTAAGCATGAGTATTTGTCTATACCCCAGTTCACAGAAACTTTAATCCTATTCAAGACTAGTACCTTACATGAGAGCACAAATAAATCCGAGACAAGATAGGAAGGCCCCCGCCCAATGATAGATGACATCTTAATGTTTAAGATAGAGCTAGAGGTAGCCCAACATCGTTCGTCGTAGCACTTTTTGTGGGAGGGCTATGTCTAGTGCACTTCAGTGGACTTTTACAGGCTGTTTGCGATGATGATGAAATAAAAAAACAATGTCTCGTTCCCATAGCCATTTTGCTAGTGTAAATATCCTAACGAAATTACGAATAACGTAACGTAACGACTACGTAATATTTATAATACGTTGCCATGTACTATTCTTCTGAAAGTACAAAAATATCATTTTAATTAAAATGATGTGTAAAATATTTTTAAAGACCTTTTAACAGTCGCGATGAATTCATTTCGTAGCTTTTAAGCTCTTCGCTCAAGTGACCATAAGGGGCCTGACATTGATATGGCAATATGCTCGAATTCAGGTGCTTTTTGCCAGAAATGTTGCTATATGACTTTTTCATTGTTATCTCCAGCGATAACAAATGTCCAATGTGTTTCCAGTGTCAGCATAGGTGCAAACTATCTAACAAAGCTTGCATGTTAAAATGTTCTAACGGTAATTTTTGTTTCTATATTCAGTCCTTATCCTTAGGTTTATAATTATAAAGCACCCTCGAATATTGCAGTAAGCTTAGCATTAAGACAACTGTTTTGTCTACGGAAAAGACGACAAAAATCACTTCTGATTCTCTTTCCGTCAGACAAAAAAGAGAGAAAAATATTCTTGTCTTCTCTTCAGTCGACGAAATCGTTGTCTTCATTGCTCATGCTACTACTGCTGGAAAACTTTTAATTCTTGTGCTCAAAATGTGGTACTAAAATTACTGTTCTTTTGAGTTGAGTTTATTCTATTGTGGATAACGGAAAATGCACTAACTTGCCGACAATTTGCTTTCAAGTCCTTATTTCTAGAAGTAAATATTAGAGTTAAAATATTGAAGCATATAATAAGTATGCATTGAAAATATTTATTCACAAAACGGGTACCAAAAGTCAACTGCCGGCAAAAGGAAACGTGGAGACAGCGTTGTTCTAGTGACGTTCCTTTTCTGTTCACAAATAATAATATGACATTATCAACTAAAACTATACAATAGTGTGGGAGTACTCCTGCCAAGCATAGAGTTTGGGTAATTTTTTTACCAAAACCGCCAATATAAAAGTATATTGCTGTTTATTTATAAAATACTGGCCCTATAATTTGAAGTAGACATGGATTATGTTCAGAAATCTTCAATAATGTATTAAGTGTACTTTTCTTTTGTCACCAGCGTTTGAAGTGTATAAAGGAGATGCGAGTATCTAACGGCTTCTGAAACGTACGCAACTTTACCATTTTGTATCTAACATTATGTTATTTAATACATTACATATTTTATCATCCTCATTTGGATTAATTTAACCCAATTTTTACCAGCTCTCTAACTTATAAACACTACTAGCTTCTGCTAACAGCTTCGCTTGCGTAGTACCCAGTTAAAAATAACTAATTTGGTTTCTAAAATGTAAAAAATGGTGACTTACTGCCTTACTTATAAAGTTTTTCAAATAGCTGAACAGTGTTTGGTTTACTTCTGTTGAATTTGAAATTACACAATATATCACAAAGATAATTAAATAGTGTTTAATTATTCAACTGTTTAAATTTCTTTATAAATCTGTTCTTATGTTATTCTACAACACGAAACATTACTATAAACTTTCATTAACTAACGGAATTCATGGTACGAAACACAATAAAATACGGTGTGGCAAGATATCTCAAGTAACATACCTTATCATTTTTAGTTTGAAAGTTTTTTGTTTTTAGGAAAATTAGGTCAATTAAAAAAAACAATATTTATGTCATTTGACTACTTATATTATAATATTTAAAAGCAGAACAAAATGCACCTAATGTTTTTTAATGGACTGATTTGTCTTATTTTTTAAAATTTATTATTTTTATTAAAAACAAAACATTCAAACAAATGTCATTTGACTAATAATACTAATAAGGTTTAGAATTAAACTGCCCAAAATGCCACATGTCTTGGGCAATTTATGTTAGCGTCCCGAAATTTAGCATGCCTCACACCATGCCCTCAAATTAAAATTATAATCCAAACATACTTTATTTGAGGGTCCTATGATCTGGCCATACATTGTTCATATACACTACATAATTAGGTATAAATAGTAAATATTTAGTCACGGCTAAAGTATATTTCATGCTTATGCTAATTTCTTTGGACATGACTAAAATAATGTTATTATTGAATGCACTTCGGTTCTGGCTATGTTTTATGATGTCTAGTAAGCTTAATAGTGTTGGACTAAAATTTGTAATATTTATAACTTCGCTGTAGATATTTTAACAAAACTTATTTTACAATATCTCTGCGACACTAAACAAAATAAGTTTTAATGGTACTGGCTGTTAAGTCATTACTGCACTACATTAATACGATTTTATATTTTAGGTAGATGAAACAAAGCATCTGTACCATGCGAAGGTATTATCGACAGTGGATCCTGGAAAATTCATTAGGTATACTATTTACTTGTAATAATGTGTTCAAGTAGTGACCTTGGTCTGCTTAGATCTACTTTATGTAACGTTATGACCGTTTAATAAAAAGGCATTGCGTATAATTCCGTAAAAAGTTTTTTTTTTCTAACCTATTGTGTCCCACTGTTGGCCATCTGCCTCTATTATTGGCGGTCTCCTATCATTCCGTTTCGAACGCATCGAGAACGTCAAGCCAACGCTTTCGCGCCTTCTTCCATCATCAGGCACCCAAGGTGTTACTGCATTTGCCGACTTCTCAGTTTGCATCCGGTTTACGTGGCCTGCCTACTGCCACTTGAGTCCAGCTGTTTTACTTCTGAAATCATAAATTCCAGTTATCGAACGCAGCGTGGTGTTCCGTACTCGATAGATGCATTTTAAGCCAAGAAAAGTATTTTTATTCATCGTATATACTTCAAAAGTTCCTATTTTCTCACTAATATGAATAAATACTAATAATACTAATAAAATAGACTATTCTACAGTAGCCATTCTTATAACATGTACCTATCATCCCATTACCTGTGTTTTGCAATAAATATAGGTATTATGAATTATGATATAGTAAATTTTCTTCAATTTCATGCCACTCTCTGCGGTAGATCAAATATCAGATGTCATATTTTATCGAGTTCTGCTCTTGATTTTTACCATGTATGTTTTTTTAACCTGTATTTTCTCACTGCTGGGCAATAGTCTCCCCCGAATCCTTCCAAACCGCGCGGTCTTCTGCCATCTCTCACCAGCTCTCCTGGAAAGCATCTTGATACTTCGTCACGCCAACGCTTCCTAGGCCGACCCCGTCGACGACGTCCATCGACAACGTCGCAGATGGACAAAGTCGACGGATGTAGGACATATAAAATATTATTGTACCTAACTTATATAACTTTCGCTTGTAACTATAAAGTTATATAACTTTCCCTTCAATTGGGCAACACTTGTGTTGAACTGATGATGAAGTTCAATAGTAGGTAATGCGACTTATATCATTGTGGTTGATAAAAGATTGATCAGTTTCGCGATTCACTTTTGTCTGATAACTTTCCTACGTTGCCTGACTCTTTCGATGGATTCTAGGGGTTATAAATCAAACAAATTGTATGCAATATAATGATTTATTCTTCGATATATAAGCGCAATAATTTTGCTTTGATTGTCAAAATATTTATATTCAAGCAGGTACAAGTGATGTTTACAACACTTAAAACTTATTTTATACACAGTTCAATCAATTTCATTCATAATAATATTAAGTATGATAAAAAGCGAAATGTAATAAAAATATATCACGTTGTGACCTGAATCTAGATCTAGATGGAATTATAAAATTAAATCGAAGTAGAAAACTTTAGTAAGAAAGCATTAGTACCTAATAGTACCTATTGTAACACATGCTTACATATAAAAAAGATAACAATATGTAATATTGTTTGCGGTAAATCTATTAGAAATATAAATCACAAAGTTAAATCTTATGTAAACAACAACAATTTAAAAAAATGTAATACTAGGCGTTATAACAAAAAAAAATGTACATACAGCCTTCCCAGCTTTGGGAAGTGGCGAAGTATCAAGCAAACACAATTCATAACAAGTTGATCACTATAATACTCAGATAGTTAAGCATTCCAATTTTTACTTTATCCACTACCCAATATGTGTATTTTGGTCAACTATCTGTAACTATTTGATCAAAATGTAACGAAGACGAACTGCAAACTGAAATCTCAATGCTATACCTTCTTAAGTTAATCTTACATTCAAGATTACTATGATGGTACATTCACACTACAAAGCGACTTTGGCTTAATACGATAAACTTCGAAATTTGTTATAAATACCTCAAGTAGACTATTCTTTTACATTATCAAAGACAAAGGATTTTTTTCGATTGCTGATAAAACTAGGCATATGAGTACTAATGTTTGTCAGTTTACAACACATCTATGTTATGCCCTCCATATTACATAATTTACAATCAGCTAAAATAAGATACAAATCGAAGTTCATTGTATTCCCTCAAGTCAATCTACAAACGAATAATAAAGACTTGCTTTTGTCATACGGGACAACAATATTACGTCAACTGTGCTCTGTAATAAATAACATCTATCTCAGTATGAATTATCAACAATATAAAAATAAATGCTCACGCGACTGACTGGACTCCCTAGAGTCATCAGTTAAGGACTAGGCTCACTGGCACGCAGAAGGCACAATCATTTAGTCTGGTCTACTATCGCAGTGGTAATCGTATTGCACATTACGGGTTACCAAAATACCATACCGAGTGACGCCACCTCTTATTCCATAATGTAATTTGTAATTTTAGACTTTTGATGAAAGTGTAAATACTGAAATGTTTTCATTGAATAAAACATTGAATGTTTTTGGACGTCGGATATCTTTCCTTACTATTTTGTAACAGGTAACTTGAGGCAGCTTATTTCTTATTAAGGTAACATTTGGCTGGACAAAATTTTTCATTAATTTTGCAATAGCATCATATTTTTATTGCTATGTAACAGTACAACTCCAGTTGTTACATAACGAAATATTATGCTTTCTTATATAGATGCTAAACACAAGCTCTAATTTGTACAGGTAATTATATTTGTTATCCGTTAATTAGGTTATCAGAAAAACGTTGCAGTCCAGACATGGGTACATTATAATTATCCTTATTAAACTCCATTATTATAAAAATATTAACAGGATAATTTTACATTCTGAAACAGAGGCACTTAATTGGTGTTTTAAGCTGCAACCTGCGTATTTGTAAGCGGTAACATTATTATGACAAGATGAATTCACACGCTAGCTGGAACATAGGTTTATTAAAAACAATTGGCCAGCTATACACAACAATACTTGAGAATTACAATAATAATTCAAATAAATATTAACTAAATGTCATATTATTATCAAAATGTATGAATCTTCAAACGCAGTTTGCGTTTTATGGTCTTAAATAATGTTATATCACGACTTAATCTGAGTATAAGCACCTTAAATCTATCTTAATGCATATTTAACACCATTATATATCTAGCGAATATATCTCTTTATAATCTGAATATAATTCTGTAATAAAATATGGTTATGGAATATTATAACAGGAGGTAATAGATAATAAATTGTACTGGAAGATATTTATTATGTGATGTATTTGGACTTCGGTGAATTAGGTGTTTATAAATGAAGACTGCTATCGACTAGTGGTTACGACAATACTAAGCAAAAAATATTAAATGTTGTACGATCAAAACTAATCAGATCTCAAATCTTAAACTAAATATTAAGAACAGATCAAAGCAAAATCATAGAACTTAAAATTAAAACGAACGTGGTAATTGTTAGACAACTAATTAAAATAAAATATTGTGAAATACCTACCTATAAAACTGTTACACAGTTTTTGATGTTACTCTAATAACAAATAATATGGTGACTCAAATTTATTATTTCACAACACATGAAAAAGTTCTAAACAAATTTTTAAGTTTTGTTTATGTTAAATCTTATTTTTATATTTTTCCGACAAATTCTTTTTTTCTCAAAATGCAAAACGTAATTATGTATATATCAGACACCATACTACGAGTTACTTACGTTGTTGTTCTACACAGTAGACATACGATTTCGTTTCGAAATAAATTCCCCGTCCTCTGTCGATTTCTGCCACTCCCAATCTTTCTATTATTATGTTTCATCCGAGTTTATTTCTACAATATGTTAGTAAATTTATATCAGCTGTAAATATTATTTTGACCAACGGTAATCCACTATTTTATTTGAACGCATATTGTTTGTGCATCAGATACCCAAGCAAATGGTATAATTTTATCATGAACCTTTGTAACGGTGATACTATTTCGAATTTATCAAATTTTAATTGCTAAAGACGTATACAATTTCAAAAATAACTTTGGACCCGCCAAAATATATTTGTAACGGTTGCTAAACAAGGCATCCATCGTTGATTCCATTATTGTGTTTTGATTGGCCGTCTGGGATAGTCCCTTGGTAGT
This sequence comes from Perizoma flavofasciatum, assembly GCA_958496245.1. Lineage (NCBI taxonomy): Eukaryota > Metazoa > Arthropoda > Insecta > Lepidoptera > Geometridae > Perizoma > Perizoma flavofasciatum. The sequence continues at coordinate 7,218,351 of OY292433.1, forward strand.
TATGACACTGTTGGTTAGGGATCATGGTATAGTTTACTTCAGGATCATAATATTCATGTTCTGCGTCGATAGGGACGAGTAGATTAGTCGATTTTGGGAGATATCCGTCTGTCGAGACGTAGTTTCCTTCGGCAGTGACTGGCAGGCTGAGAACGCTGTCGGGTCGGCTATAATCATTCTCTATGAGTTGAGGTGCGACGTAAACTGCGTCGAAAGATGACATAGTGTCGATGGAAGAGTCTCCATTCAGCGGAGTTACACAGGTATAGCTCGAAGCTAGGATATTCGCTGACTCTGGCCGGATGTACGGCGAATGAGCTTCGTAACTGTTAGGGAATGCTGTTGGAGATTCGAAGGATCGAATCATATTGTAAGTGGTTGTTGGGGAACCTCTGTTGTTTGAGTTGTTCTTGACGCAGGAGGCTGAGTGTACAGATAACATGTCCATGAGCTGCCTCTTTTGTACTTCAAGGTCCTGAAATAGAAACAAAACTATTTAGACAAAGTTTTAAAACACCGCCAATTACATAGGTCTTTATCTACATATTTTTGTTTACCAAAGGTGACAAGCCAAAAGCCTTATCGGTCTTGTCGACGCTATAATTAAGACTAATGAGTGGTAAGTTAACTTCAATTGTTATTATCACACGCGGCGTTAAAACTGATAGCGAAATAACTTTGTTGAAATGTTTGAGAAAGTCTGAAGAAACTGACGTTGTCTAGCTTTATGATTGTGTTTGTTTACCATAAATTGAGCTGGTCAAATATTTTGCCTCGAGTCGACCATTGTATAATCATAGCCTGACAACAGTGTTAAGGCACCAAAGGAATTTCTAAATAAAATGATGAACTGACAGTTGTATTATTTTGAGAAGCTTTGGTGATAAAATATTAACCTTGAGTTGTGCCTTTAAATCAATGTTCTGGTTCTCCAAAACCTCGCTCTCTGTGACCAAGTTGACTGTTCGCTCCCGTTTCTTCATCCTACACTTGGTTGCTGCTATTTTGTTCCGTTCTCTTCTCCGCCTTCTGCGTTCTTCGTCTTCTGGTGTCAGCTGTGGAAAGAAATAAATAAATATTTTTGAATAAATAAATTAAAACCATTGTGTGAAATAGTATATGGAATCAATGACTTTATCACTTCTAACGTACATTACAGTTCCTTCGTAACAATTTTAAGTAGTAGAGCTATTTGGTTTGCGACTGTATGAATTTTAATGTGGTGTAATTAACGTACTTTTTAACTTTTCCTTCTTCCAACTTTCTAATGATTCATATGAATGTATCACGTTGTTCAATTTTGCCTTCCTATATTTAGCTCAGTAAAACACTCCTATATAAAATATTTTACATTGTACGCTCCAAACAATGTCCTCTCTCTATCGCTAAGACTATTCCTAGCCCCCAATAACCTAGAAGTCTTAAACTTAACATATAGCCTCGAGTGTAGTCCTACTCTATCATTTCTCATTGCCATATCGTCGCCTTTTGAATTCAGGAAGTGAAGTCAAGACAGCGCATTTGCAATGCCTTCTTCGTAAGCTCATAAAATCATCAATGAAACCGTTCAATTATAATGCACACAGCCGCCTCTATAAAAGCTAGTTTAGATACAATTCGCAATCTTCCGTGCCTATCTTTATATTATTCCTTGAACACTTGCCGGGTGGCATGTAGGACTGAATCTAATCACATGTTTTCATGATCTTCATACTAATGTGTCCGAGCACTATTCAAACTTTATTTACTTGGTGAATATTTTACTAGAGTCATATTTATGTTAACAGGTTATAATCATTGTTTCATAATTAAGTTAAGGTGCAATGCACATGGTAATATCTAAAAAATATAAACACGTGTTCAAAACTATAAAGGCACGTAATTCATTAAAAATAACATGTGCGCTTAGTAAATAACTATTCATATCATATTAATGAAAATACGTGACTATTCTTAGGTTAGAATTACCGCAGCATATCAATTTAGTTAGAATGTTGCGGTCACAAATTAGTGTGCCAAGAGCAAAGCTAACAGGAAAACAAAAAGGCTCTCAATCAAAGATCACCCTTTGCGTAAATAAACCTATCCGATCCACTTATCTTATTATTCTAAGAAAGGTTTTGAAGTAGGTATAGGAAGGTGTTATTTTCGTGAATCAGAAGCGACAGTTCGACGAATCATAAAATAAGTTAAACACAGTTAGTATGCCTATTTTACATTCAGAGCCACGACTAGTCCATTTATGACTATTCAGTATCCAACTGATCTTTTCTTAGTATTTTTATTAATTAATATGCAAACATGTCACCTACCTACTTTAATGTATTATGTCGTCTGTGGGTTATTTGTAATATTTAACGTATTAATTGAACTAGCTAAAAAGTTGATTGCTCTGATTTAGAAAGATAAGTAATAATAATAATGCAGGACATTTTCACACATTATTATCTAGCCCCAAACTAAGCAGAGCTTGTATTATGGGAACTACATGACTGATATACTACTTATATAATTTTTTTTGTAAATACATACATATTATACATAGAAAAAACCCAGACCCGAGATAAATATTTGCAGATACAAACATTTGTCCCGCGGCGGGAATCGAACCCGCAACCTTCTGCGTCTCGTGCAAGCCTTCGCTCACTGCGCCACAGAGGTCGTCATAATGTATGGACCTATTACCATTTTTATTGTAAATTAGTTTCCTTGTCATAAAGTGAGATCTGCTGAAAAAACTATACATGGTAGGTAATTCAAAGCTTGTTGTTCTAAAATGTCCTGTACATTGACGGAGGATATTGTGTTTCATTCGAATCACCCCCCTTTTTGTCAGATTTACCTCGTGTGTTCATAAGTCTTGAGACACAGTAAAACTAAAATATTTTTGGAGCTAAGTTGAGTATTCATTTATTGGATATTAAAATTAAAACTACTGACATCTAGATCTGTATTTAAAAATAAATCATTCAAAATGGCCGCCTTTGCATTCAATGCAGGCCTTCAAACGCGTGCGCCATTCTTCTATGGCGGCACGAATCTTTTCAATGGGAATCCGTTTCGATTCTTTAATAAGGGCTCGCTTGAGAGAATCCAGGTTTGGGTGAGACTTTCTGCATGCCCTCAGCTCCAATTCCGTCCATAAAGAATAATCCAAAGGATTCAAGTCAGGGCTTGACGAGGGCCAATCTTCGCTCCGAATGAAGCCTGGCAAATTGGCCTCCAGCCAACGTTGGGTAGTCTTAGCTTTATGGGAGGGAGCAGAGTCCTGTTGGAAAACCCAGTATTTTTCAGCGAATAGCGTATCATTTAATGGTTTAACCACCGCTTCCAATATGTCGGTTTGGTAATTTTGTGCCTTCATCTTGACGCCTTGCTGGCAAAAATGAAGCGAAGTGACCCCCTTGTAGGAAACACCCCACCAAACTATCACACTTGCTGGATGATGAGTGCGCTGGACATTGCGTACAGATGGCTGGACGTCCTTTGAACTTCTGGCGTAAACCTTATTGTTCTGCCGGTTAAACTTTTCTTCCACCGTGAAGATCTTTTCATCGGTAAACAGGATATTTTTTGGATCGTGTCTCTTCAATAGGTTCCGACATCGTTCCAGTCGCAATTTACGAAGACGCTCGTTTAAATAATGCACTTTCCTTCGACTGTAGGCCTTTAGTTTAAGATCATATTTAAGTATCCTGTTCACCGATATTCGCGAAATGTTGGTCTGCAGAGCTAATTTCTTTTGAGTCCGGCAAGGGTTGCGACGAATTCGCTCTCTGATTACTTTGATGTTGGCGGGCGTCCTTACAGACCGCGGGCGGCCACATCTTCCACGGTCTTCTAAAGAGCCGGTCTCCTTGTACCTCTTTATGGTATAATACACAAAGTTTCGACTACATCCCAAACTTTGGATTTCACTAAAAACTTGCATTGGTTTTTTTCCTGCTTGAAACAGTGAAATTACAGTCGCACGCAAATCTTTTGTTGGCGCCATTTTCACGGAGAATGAAACAAATATTCAAATGTATATTTTTTCTGATTCAAAACATTCGAAATTTAAAATTTTAAAAGTTTAAAAAAGGTTGCATGAATTACTTTCTTTTTAAATTAAGTAAATAAGTTCGTCTCAAAACTTATGAACACACGAGGTAGAGCTATACCTATTTTAGTGCGTAAATTTTAACATTTCCTTACACTAAGAAACAGGGTTTACTTGTCACCTAGCTTTAGTGATGAATCGTTGAAATTTTCAAGGAAGGTTAAAACATGGGGGTTTTAGAAGTTGACTAAAAAATGTACTTGTAGTACATTTTTTTTATTATAAAAATAAAAATAAACGAATCGAAATTTATGTCACCTCGTATTAAGCTTAAATTTGTGATCATTTATTGGTTGTGTTACAGAGAGTATTGAAAGGTGATTCGAATGGAGCACGAGGTTTTCTAGCACTGTTAGTTATGGACTGCCTTGCTCCATAACCTGACTGTCATGGAGGTGAACGCCTGTTTAGCCATGTGAATAGAATAAATGTCTTACCCCGTCCGACTTGGTATGAGTAGTATGACTGCTATCATAGTCGTCGTCACTGTCTTCTCTCTTCATTCTCTTCACTCCTATGTCGGTGTCGCTGCCAGACAATTTCCGTTTCGACTCGATGGATAGCTTCAGGCCGGCCTTGATTAGTTCCGAACACGTCTGAAAATAAAGCGAAATTCCCAACTGCTAAACATATAATACAGTTTGGTACTAGGCTTGCCCATTTTTTAACATCGTCGGTTTTAGTTAGACGTATATTTTTCTACCGAACTACATAACATATTTCTTTCGAATTCAACTAGCCGCTTTAAAAGGGTATTTATTTACTAGGCATCTATAACCGCATGATTATAGATGCCCGCTCATCTTTCAAAACAGGGCAAAATCTTTTTAAATTCCAATAAGTCTGCTATATATTTTCGCCAATAATTCAGACCAAATCCTAAATTCAAAGTAGTATTTATAAAAATATCGACATTTGATTGGGCGTAAATTGTAGGTTATAAGTGATTTTTACATCAAGCATATTTTACTCCCATTCAATTGATCAGGAGTGTACCTAAAGTCTTCATTCACAATCCATTCTTTAATAGGAATATTGCATTGATTTGATTAAATCTGCCAAATGATCGTGTGGTGTGGGCTGATGCTGACACGGATGTTTGCAATAAATATATTTTCTTAGTCGTGCGTTAATTTTTTATACCTTGCAGTGATTCACGGCCACCTCACCTTGATGGGATAATTTCAACAAGGTTACATTGAAGTCTAATGTACGAATGTAATACATGCGATGCAGTACCTAGCAATGCAAAAAATAAACACATCATTGATAATAGGATTGATATCAATGAAGTTTGTTTTTCTCACTATTTTATACGTCCGTCCATTGTCTAGTGCAGTTTACATTTAAATCTGTTGTAGAATAATAGCCTAGACAAAAAGTGGTAGTTTTATTCAATGGGTAGGTAATAATGATGATTTGAATATGAGGTCAAAGGAAATTAACTGTGCATCTGCATTTACTTACTGTTCTAGTATCGTCAACCTAAGATGTGGTAAGTAATATTTACTTGTTTTTACATTGAAAATACTCATAACTTAAAGAGTTTTAAACTAAATTGCTCATGAAATGGATGCCCTAGAGTAGAATTATGTTATTTACCTTCGGAAGCTTTTTATTATGACCCATTCAGTACAGTACTTCTAAAGTTTCAGTGAATGAATTACTACAATTATAACTATTCACGCTATTACACAGTCATAGTCATAGTGTTGGCGGATTTACTGCCAATATTCGGGAATTTTATAAGATACCTTTTCAAAATTTAAAATAGTCTACGGCTAATTTCCACTTCATCATGAGAATCGCCGGCGACCGCTTTCGACGCTAGACCAGTGAATACTACGATACTTACAGTATTTTATCAAGATTTTTCTTAATTACTTTGTCGGCGTGATTAATATGTATACCCATGCCAAATTACAGCTTTCTAGTACTTAGAGTCTCTGAACTAAGCCTTGGACAGACATTCAGACGGACTGACATGGCGAAACTATAAGGGTTCCTTCTTGACTACTAAACCCTAAAAATGGTCTGTGACCACTACTCTTAGTTAAAATTTTGTAGTCACCTTTTGAATGCTGGGTGGATTGCTCGAGGCTGGCGACGTAGCTGACGAGCCGTTAGAAATCGAAGAGTTGGAGTCATTTCCGCTTCCGGGCTGAAACGAGAAGGAAATGGTTAAAACCGGTCACCGCGACTAATGGTACTTTTACACCTGGCTGCCTTTATTATAAGGGTCATGTGAAAATGTAGCCACGTCTACCGAGACTTCCAACATACCTCATGACTTGCCTAAAAAATATATTCCTAATATTTTAAGAAACAGGTAATTGGCTGTTTTGGTCACTATAAAATTTATGCACTCCTTTTCATTCCATAAGATTTCATAAAACCTGAATAGTACCTAGGTAACTACTAAGATTTGTCTATTTTCACCGTTATAATTTCTTTATTCGAGTCACAGTTCTCTGGTTATTCTTTGCAATCAACATTTCAGACATTTCGTATGTTAGAAAATTAACGAAAATATCTTCCATCAATTTAATTGCTCGTAGAACGCATCTGACAAAACTCATTATGGATGTGTGTGACGCTTTAACCCTACACAATTTGATTACACCGGCACATTAGCATTTCATATCAGATAATTAAGCATTGTTTTGTCACGCTCTGAATTTCCCGTCATTCATATTCCGGGGTAATAAAACTCATTCACATTACGACCTACAGATACGTACAGAGGACTACAAATGTACCTGCACTACAAATAGGATACGTTGTTTGGTAGGTAGGTTTGTTTCTAACTGCGATAACTAAATATAGGTAATAGGATAATAAATGCAAGTGTACTGGATACTGTACGGCGCCATCGAGTCTGGCTCTTGTTGTAAATATGGAGTCTGCATAAGGTGCATGACCTCATGCAAGCTGGCAACTGTTATCCAATGTTTATACAGGTTGGGTCACGTGATATTACGTGGTCAGCACTTGGCAGACGTTCAATACAGTGTAACACTTATTTTACATGCTAGGCGGTGTGCATCGATGTGACCCAACTACTGTAAGGATACGTGCAGTGCTGTGAAAGCGAATAGCAATGAGAACTGCAAATATCGCCGGCGAACATTTGCATGCAGACTATTTTAGCGCTATTTTTAGACTAAAAGTCCATTTGCTTAGTTAGTATTATGGTTGAATTCACGCAACCTGTCACAATTCTACCTACTAGCTTATAAAATGTACTTCATCGATGTTTTCTCTGCGTCGCTAGTAGATACAACCAATCGCAAATGTCACTATAGTATCTTTACACTTGTTGACCTCATTGATTGTGTCTTTTATAAGCTATCTCTATGAAATGTGTGATTTTTACCTTGAAACTGGAAGGTTTGTCGTAATTATACTGGTCCAACTGGTCCAGGGGGTTGGTCATGGTGATGACATCGTTCACGATCTCTGGTGTCCTCAGAGTCGTGGTGCCCGCGTTCTCCGCGGCCAAAAGGTTGATCATCGCTGAGCTGAGGTTCACGTTAACACTCAGATTGTATGTCCCACCTTCGCCGTCCGTGCCCACGGCCGCCGCGGGCGATGGAGATGTGTCCTCGCACTTTATAGTGGGCACGGTAGAGCTCATGCTCGAAGAATTCATTATATCCTTGTAAGGAGCCAGTTTCGCTTCTTTTTGGTAACGGTTCAATAAAAAACTATAGCACCCTATTCTAAGATCACGGTTACACTATCACTAGTTACAACTAAATATCACTGCTTGTGGTAAACTGGTTACGAATGGCACTTAATACTTCCAAGAGAAGTCTTCACGGGTAGCGTCCGTTCACTCTGTTTTTCACCTGTAAAGAAGAAAACATTATATTAGTTGCGCAATGACAATGATAAAATATTTAATAAAGAACTTGTGAATACCTATGCATTTTAGAATATAATTACGACTATACCACGTACTTTACTATTCTCCTGCTGACGGTTCCCGTCTCACGACCGTCGAGCGTGGTCGCGGACGGTGCTCATGAGGAAGGACCTCTAAACGGTCAACGAAACGTCAGCAGGAGAATAGTAAAGTACGTGGTATAGTCGTAATTATATTCTAAAATGATACCAAACCACGATAATTTTAATTCTATGAATACCTATGCACTTGACAGCTGGGTGCAGTTTCTAAGAACTCTTTATTGATCGTTAATCATATCACATTAAAATAAATGATAAACTTAGCTGGTTATGTGAACAATTCTACAGAAATCTAAAGATAACTCTTATAAGATTGTCCCAAAATCTGGTAAACATCCGAAGGGCGCGCGGTTTTGCAACTGTCCAATTCGGCGGACCCCGCTTTCGCAAGAGTGCACGCGGCTGGATTTTAATTAGAGCTATCCGAACGTTCTCGCCGCGACCTCGCAGCCAGGATGCTACTCCAATAAAACGCTTTTTTACAGGCCCCAATTGAACGCGCATCATAAAATTTAAACTACGCGTTTTTAACGACGTATTTTAACGCTCTTCCGTGTGCCGTGTCGCCTCTATTGTTCGGCGACAGCCGACGCGGCGCGGAGTTGCGGGATTAGCAGACGCACCGAGGACATGCATGGATTAAGTAGGTAATCACCGAGCATCACGATATCGATGTAGCTCGAGACAACATTATGTGGAAATTAGGGTGTCAAGCATAATCAGGACACGACGCATTCGTCAGCCATTCAAACAGGAGCTAAATCCGCTAGTTCCATATATAGACAGCAGACTCGAAAGCTGTTGCACGCCTTGACCTGGCGTATATCTGTGTATCTCATATCTGTCGCACGTAAACACAATAAAACACCGAGTCGAACTAACCTACTTCTGAGGTTTGCTCATTCCACTCGCGGTCCGTGAGGAAAATGTACCGCGGAGCCAGAAATATGGAGCCCGATACGGCCAGGCATTCCCAAGGTTAAAGTGCTCTAGGAAAATAACATTCCAGCAAGATAGCAACTAACCGCATTCAATGCTCATTGTATTTGGACGCGAAATAATAAGAATTATCCTTTAATGTGGTAGGTACCTACTGTTATCTAAAATTTTTTACCAACTTTTCAAACCCAAACAGGTGGTAAAGTGAAGTGGTTGGCCTACTTATATCTAGCCATAAATAATCTCATTGAATAAAATGTGTTAAGAAAATAATTTCTTAAACGACGATTTTCCTTATGACGATCTCGAAAGAGCTCTATAGTTGTATTATCTGCAAATATTTACAAGAAGTATATAAATAGTATATCAGTCATGTAGTTCCCATAATACAAGCTCTGCTTAGTTTGGGGCTAAATGATGCTGTGTGAAAAATGGCCAGCATTTATTTATTATAATTTATATTATTCAATCTTGGAAGAAATTAACACCCCTAAAAAATTACAATGCCAAAAAAAAATGGAAAAAATACATCATAAGAGCAGCCACTGCGGTGATGTTTGAAGTCAAACAAGTCGGCTGGCTATTTATCTTTCTAAGCACTTCATCGTTCATACAAATGTCCACGACTAACACACCTACTTCTAGCGCAATCATGCAAAAACCAGAGACCTGTGTAGAACGTTTTACGCAATGTTAAAATCGGTAGGTTGTTTGGTGAGTAAACGAGACATCTGTTCAAACAGGCCATGAACCGAAGATGTGGCGACTGCGATAAAGATCAAAAAAGTGTAATCAAAAATTAAAAAGTGTATGTATGAAGTAAAAGAGAAAACTTTAGTGTTGAGCTAGTAAACGAGAGTCGGCATAGACTTGTTACCAAAGCGAAACTGAAGCGAGACTTCGCGCCACGGAACTTTTCTTGTGGCCATTTGAACTAACAAAATTTATTTCCCATGATGGACATCCTTAGATACATGCTCAGAAGATCTTTGAGGATACAAAGTAGAGTAACAGAGGCACGTCCAAACATTACATTTAGTAAATGCCCGCGTTTTGCAGGTAGTAAGCATTCTAAGTGATAGGTTGCAATCGGATGGGAAGTCCGGGTACAGCCCACTAGGCCAATACGGCTCCCACTGAGAAACTAACGATGCTAAAAATGTCGCACAAAAATACCCACAGCTTTAAAGCTGTCCAAAATTGTAGAACATGCAGAGGTGATTGATTTGATTTGATATAGTGCGAAACAATTACGGGCTACTACTTATGTGACTACGTAACTATCACTCAAAAATCTTCACCTTTTTTGCGCATTATGAGATTACATAATTACTTTACCTACATTGTCACATTATTATCTCAATGTAAGTACTATGCTAGGTAAAACTTTTCTTTCAAAAGGAAGATTTTCAAGCGCTTTGCACTGCCAAGGTCTATTGACACGAGTGAATAAACCGGGCTGACACCGTGTGGGCGCCAATAACTGCCTTATATCGATATGCAAATCACATTAGGTAGGACATCCGTGCCCCAAAAGGGAGAAGAAATAACACTAATGTATCCGCGCTCGGCGGTGCGTGGGCTTTGGATTAGTTTTTGAAATACCTAAAGCGCTTATTGCAACGGTCTTTCTTCTTGTTTTCTAGCGTTATTTGATCCTCTGTTTATGTTGGTTTGTTTGTCATGCTAAGCTTACCCTTGAGTAAAATGTCATCGATGTAAACTTACCTTGGTACATGTAAACAAGCATACTGGGTGTTGTCAGTATTATATTATATTTTATACTGGGTGTAGAGTAGACTAATCTCGTAAACTGAAAGCACATATACCTATTACCCCTAGATCATAACAAAAATCACTATAATCCGAAGGATGAATGAAACTGTTACGTGTTTTAGGAGGAAAGTATTAAAAAGGTATCTTTGATACTTTAGACAGAGTTGAAAAATCTCATGTGCCTGTAATTTCACCTTGCCCTTCAAACCAGAACACAGAATGCATTACCTACTGTTTGGCGGCCGAAATGTCAGTTTTTATGCGAGTGCATAAAAACTGGACTCCCGTGTTGGTAGGTGAGAAGAAATTACGCGATTGTAACTCCATTTTCGTGATGTTCGTAGAGTCCATTAAAATTTTGTCATACTGCCCCACTTCCTTCCAACTTATGGAAATACTGCGCGTTTCGCCATGAGCATCAAAAGGGGTCAGGCTATTTCGTTTTAAAAGGACATAAAAGTGCAGTAAAACCGGCACCGTTACGTCCTTTTGTCTTTAAGGTGGCGAGAAATGGGTGACCTAGTTTGGGGCGCACCCGCTGCGTAGTACGGTTTAATGCGTCTCTTAATTGCACTTTTATGAGTAGATCTATATAATGAAATTTAATTTGTATTTATTAGATTTCAGAAATTTCAGACTTTATTTGTACCTAGTAGGTACTTTATTTGTAGTTAGTATGAGCTTGTTTTCAAGGATTTGCGTCGGAGTTTTAAGGCCGCTCGAACGCCTCTGACTGGTACAGCCGGGGCTGACAATTAAAAATGCCCTGCCGGTCATGCATCCAACCAAATGGTAAAGTTACTTAACCTAGCTGATTTTAAGAACGACTAGGCAAGTTAAACCACTAGCGCTTCTCTTTATTTGAGTAAACCCTCAAAATAGGTACTCGTAATAGAACTCTGTGAAAGAGCTCGTTCGGGGAAATACTGCCACCGTACCTATATACCTTACCTACCGCCAATCAGTTATGCTCGCCTTGCTGTGTGTTCCGGTTTAAAGGGTATGGGTGCCGGTGTAAGTTTAAACGGGCGCATAATACTTTCACCATTATGTTTAAGAGTCAGCAACATACTAGTGATACTGTTGTGTTGCAAGCGTCCATAGGATTCGGTAATCGCTTACTAACAAGTAGGGTGTATACCTACTTGTTCGCCACTTTAGTTATATAAAAAAGGACGTTGTTGTATCAGGTGGTTCGCAACTTAGGTACCTACGCCTAATAAAATTCAGAAAAGTAAACAAATGACTAATGAAAGACGGCAGTCATGATGCTCTACAATTTGAACTTGACAAATCAATGCTTTAGTAAAAAGGCATGATTAATTATTTTTTATCAATAAGTAGGTACTGTAAAAACTATAAATCATTTTATGACAGGCAACGTAACAAATGTTTTGTACTCACACAATGGATAATAATATAAATCTCAGTGCATGTTTAGACTCATTGTTATTCACATGTAGAGGACGTAATTTTTTACTGACCAAGTCTGGCTAGCATTAACGAAACAATACAACAACCATTTTGTTGTGGAACGGAAACAACAAATTTTAAACGTACTAAGATGTTTATCCGAACCGGGGAAATAAGTCAAGCGCAGGCTCAATTATTGGAGTAGAGTTTAGTACAGTAATTCTTAAGACTTCAAATTATATTAAATTTGAAAGTGTCTCTAGGGCCCGCAGTCCATTTTATTCGCAGTCCCTAACAGTAGGTAATGACCCAAGTTTGTTTATTCAGGTAAGTACCAATGTGTAGGTATCATGATCATGATTGGATGATTTTAGATTGCCAAAATTAGGAATGAGTAGGAGAACTATATAACCAGATAGAACAAAATATGTTTCCTGTAGAGGATTTTGTCAACAAAATCCTATGAGTACCTAGGTATTTAAATTATTAATTAAATCTGACTGTAGACCTACCTACTATTGCGTGACTATAAAAAAAACAATAATGTTACTATTTCAATTATTTTACCTGTGAGGAATTTAATGTTTGTTTTTTTATTTTATTGTACATAGTACTTATTGTTTACGTTAATATTATTATAATTATTTGACTGACGTGTAAATTGTATTTACCAATAAATTGATTATTCTGATTATCCTATAAAATCCTAAATACCCACTTATTAGAAAAACGCTTGCAAATCTGTCCCTATTAAGTTTTTTCCATACAAACTCTCACCAGGGATTGAATATCATAAAATTCCTTATGTAATTCACCTACACTCCTACTTACCAAAAGAAACAAACCCTCTAATATGCATTAATAGTCAGTCCAGTAGTGAGTCGGTCACGCAAATATTCTATGTCGGCTTATTCAGCAGATTTTTTAATTCACACTTAGGTAAGTAGTTTTTAGGCAACAGTTTGCCTCTCAAAAAACTGCTCCTAAAAACTGCTTGTTTATTATTTTGTTAGTTTACTTATTTTTTGCTACGGAACTCTAATTTCGTAATATCTAATGGAAACAAGAGGCGTTGTCCCACAATAGTTTCTATTAATTCAATATTCTTATGCCAGCGGGCAACAATTAGGCTATCAATAAAACTGGGTAGCCACGATATCTTACTTGCTGGAAGCTTGGCACGCATTAACTAATCCTTACAGAAATAATCTTTTTAGGCAAAATCAATTATGAAGTTAGAAAAATCTGCACTGCATAATGTCCGATGATAAAATTCTGGAGGTTCCGATCTGCATGAGTGTTTAGAGAGCTATAAACCATTGTATCACTACAACCTTGTTTGTAAGATTCTGTGTAAAATATTTCTTTTATTCTGTTGTATGCAATAAAGAGTAATTATCTATCTATCTCTACCTACCTTATTATTCTTAGTAAATAATTATTGCGGGGTGTTTTGATCAAGCAATGGCTTTGATTGTCAATTAAGAAAAATAAAAGGGCAACTGTTATGTTTACTTACATTTTATGATGTAAGTGCTTCCTGTAAGAATTAAAATACTTTATAGGACCAGTGCGGATCAAGCTCTGTTTTATATTTAAGTGTTTAGTTATATATTATATAAAAGTCCCTCTATCTGCTAAAAATAAAACCTGCAATAGACTTCGCAAGTGTACCTACCAATCGATTACTTACTGATGCGTCACAACAATCCAATTGGAATTTTAATCGTTCTTCATTCTCTACATAAACTTGAAAGGATTTTAATTAACAGATTAACTTCTCCAGCGATTACATAATTTGGCTTGATTGCTGCCCGATTAAGGTCAATGACAATTAATTTTATAGTATAACGATATTAGGAAGTATTTAGCTACAATTCTTTGTTCTCTAAAAAACTGTTAGTTCATTTTAATGTTGACTGATTGAGAATAATTTTAGATTTCCTTTTGCATAGCTCACGGAACTTTTGAAAGTCAAAAGATGCTCGCATGATGATCTCAACCGCTCAATTCTTTTTTTCAAAATCAAGTCCAAGAAAGCACGTTCAGTGCCTGGCAACAACATCAAAAGCGTGCGTCCTTGACACTCAGCAGCGGACAAAAACTATCGGTCGTAATTTCGGAGCGACTGGTGGGTGTGTTCCACCCGAATGCACGCACACATGCGCGAATTCCATGCCACAGAGTATAAAACGTACAGAAGTTACAAGCGTATTTTAATTCCACGCGCACTGCTTCTGAGAGTCAAGCTGGAGGTCAACAATTTAGGTTCCCAAATTGCTTGACTACTGGAATGCTTGGGACGCCTACGCGTAGTCTAAAATTAAACCTTTGATAGTTGTGTTGCCTATTGTAAAATTGATTCATACCTACTTATTGTAAAGTCGTGTTTTATGTAATAATTTTAAGTATCTATGTTAATGACAAATAAAGTTAGATGATCATCACTTATTAAAGTAAAGGACAGTAAATAATAGTACTCAGGCAATAATAATAAAATTCAGTCAGTTATTATTTTTGCCACACAACTGAGAACCTTGAATAAAATTATCGCAAGCCCATAACTTTACCATTTATTTAATAAGTTACCTACACGCTGATTGTGAATCAATGATTTTCAATGCCTGAAGGCAAAGATACTCGATAAAGTTATTGCAAACTTTAGTGCTTATTGTCTTTCTCGGTAAGTAGGTTAATATTAATCATTTTCACAGCAAACGATACGATATTCTAAAGGACGACATTTTCGGTGGCCAGTATTGCAACATATATAGTTAAATGACATATAATAATAAATTATATTATAATAGCTTCTGCCCACGGCTTCGCCCGCGTGGTACCCGGATAAAAAGTAGCTTATGTGTTATTCTGATGTATAAGCTATATTACTGTAAAGTTTCATCAGTTCAGTAGTTTTTGCGTGAAAGAGTAACAAACATTCCTTCCTCACAAATTTCGCGTTTATAATATTAGTGGGATAAGGGTTGTGTTAACATTTTTACAAAATTTATTTCAGTCAATCTTTAAATATGATTCTATGATAGTTGCATTATCTTAACGTTTTATGTACAAGTCAAAGCCTTAAAGAGAGCCTTGGAGAGATTTTATTTTGACTGTTATTATAAATACTCAAATTGGTTTTCAGGGATCGGTCTTTAACAGAAACTTGTCTGAAAACTGCTTAAAGTCCTGTCTAGCACCATCAAATTTTCTATAGCGTAACACCGGGGCGCCACAATACGTAAGTATTTGTATGCTATACCTATTATGTAGTTGTACGTAATCTATGGGTAGAGAACAAAGGAAGTTTCGTCGCAGATTATCGAATAGTATGTATTATTTTGTCATGTTGGTGTTGTTCATTCGAAGTTTTGAACTGCCGATATGTAGTTGAATTTGTAATGTAAACCTGTACGAATTTATCGCCCACAGTCACATGAAAATCGTATTCGTTATCTTCTTCATCGGTTGTGGAACAATGTAAATTAAGCAAGCATCTACTATATTATTCTCCTCCAGCAGTGAGGCAAATAATGCAGTTACAGCATAGTTTTCCATATTTTACAGCTCACGTTTTGTTCGCGGAAAACTGCAACTATAGATCACTAGGCACTTTGTTGTGCGACCTCGTACATTTTACGACAGGAAACCTATAAAACGATACCTCCACTCACAAAGCTTAGTTAATTATAATGAACAAGCCCATACAACCGGCGACAGAGGTCACTAGAGACTACATAATATTCTTTTCCATAATTCCATAAGTATTAGCATAATATTTGGTATTTGGCTTGTACCATTTTGTTTTCTTGTGAAAATACGAAACATTACCTACGATCAGACATCTTTTGATACCTACATCTAAATAGAAAAGCAATAACATTAAGTTTTTTTTTCAATATTTATTTATATATAATTGTTTTTTTTTTTCGATTCTATAAACCCCTTGTTTATAGAATCGATTGCAAAAAAGAATTACAATCAGTTTAGCTGAGAGAAAATGGTAATACAACACACTATCCATCGATATACTTTTTACCCTAAACACATATTATACCTAGCTACTGGCTTCTTGAATCGCGGGTAAAATAGGGTAAGAGACAGTAATTTGCTTTGTGTGGCATCCATTGTGTGAAGTAAGCTGAATTAAAAAGCGAATCGGAAGACGTAGAGGCAGCTTAAACCTTAAGAACTTTTCGACTTGGCATTCTTTTGGAAGGCTTGGTACTTAAGTGAATCTTCCCGAATAATGCCTTAAACACCCAACAATCACATACATTGATTACCTACTTGTTATACACTTGTGTACCTCACACTTGGTAAACTTAACTTTAGTAAACTTAATATCTTAGGTAAGTACAGAGATTTCATGAAAACTAACTCTGACTTGTGTTGTTGACTGTACCCGTAGGCAATTAGAATTGGTATTGTAGTCTTCATGCACAACTAAAGTTAATCATCATCATGTGGAAAGGCGTTATGGTGCAACTAATCTGTTTTAAATTAGTTTCGTGCTAGGAGGAGATAAAACTTTGTTATGATGAAAAATACATTCAAAGACTTGATATTACAAGTCTTTTTTAAAATTATAGGAATATTTCCTTTTATTCAGGAAGTTTTTATTGTAATCCGAAAAAAAATGATGATTCCATCCTAAAAGCCTGGAAGAAAGAGATTATTTTAGTATACAATAAGGTTTTCATATATTCATTAATAGCTTTCATCTGAAAAAAATAACTAAACCGTTTTGACAGTTTTCATATAAACTTAATATATCTGTTCATAAAAAAGATATTTTCGGGTCAAATAAATTGTTGTGAAATTTTTAAAAATCTCTATACCAAGCGATGAGCTTCAACTTGGTATGTCCTAACGGGACATTCTTGTAAGGCTTGAGTAGGACGTGAGCCTGGAAAAGAGTCGTTACTTAGTCTTGTTTACGGCGCTTTACTGCAAAAAATATGCAAGAGACATTTTGAGGACATTGCGCAAACAATGAAAGATCATACCGACTTTGAAACGGTCAGGTGATACCCTCATAAGTACCTACAACAGCAGTAAGTTTCAAGACTCGGATTTCAACATTTGGTTTGAAGGTATCATGAGATTGTCTACTCATGTTTTTTTATGTCAGTAAGATTTGGTACTTAGGTAAGATAAACATTGTACCTACTCTTAGCAGTTTCATAGTGTTATTTATCAAGCTGTCATACTAAATATCAATTGCTTGCTTCTGCCCATGGCTCTTCTCGCGTTTCTTGATAAAATTAGAGTAATGTGTATTCTAGGTCCTGAATACACATTACTCTATTCCTTAATCAATTCCAAATACCATCCAAATCGGTTCAACTTATTGGTACAAAGATCCAGACTCACGCATTTATCATATTAGTACAAGTAGGTACCTACCTATAGGAGAAAATTGTATATTATGCAATTCATAATTTCAGTACAAACAATGCCTTTATGACTATTCCCAATGATTTAAAGTCGCTATATCTACTGATTTATAGGTGCCGTAGGTCACGGACTATCTAATAGTAGTATCTAATAGTAATAGATGTTAGGTAGGTAATATTTCGTAATATCTACTTGATCACAAAAACTTGTTTCTAGTAACATGATTGCCAAATAAAGTCTGAGATCACTGACAAATTTAAGTCTTATTTCTTAATTCTATATCCGGTATTAGATGCCATGAGATGGATGGTGGCCTTATGCAGTCACTAAGGAAATTTTATCAAAAAATGCGTAAAATTCATGGGTGCAAGCAATTTCTCTCCGTTCTTCAAACTAAACTTTATAATTTATTCGTTTTCATCTTAAGAATTTTAAGGGTATGGAACCAGTTCTGATAAAAAGTATTTTAAAAACGAGAAATCTCAATAAATCCGATAAAATAAGTTAAAAAATTAATCCAGTATATTTTACCCTATGTATATTTTTTCTTATTCGATAAATATTTTTGCATGCTTCTAATGTAAATATTGCTTCGAGCGTATGATTTATAGATTATTTAACTTGCTATGCTTGTTTAGTATCGGGCGCCTAGTTTCTTTATCGTTAGAGATATCGAACCGTTTTAACAGAATTAGCCTACATTGGTATCAATGTGGATTTTCATAATTACACGCTAGAGTCTACGTTGCCCATGAGGTCACATGAGGCCACGTCTGCCTCATCAGTACCTAGGTGAGGTAGCATATAGCTCTTTCGTTCTTGTGCTTCCAATTTGTGGTCTCTACTATTCCAAGTAGATATTTTCAGATGTCATGATTGCAGATTTATCTCAAATTGTGAAAGTTGTTTGTATTATATGAGACTTTATTGTTATTTTCTTGTCTAGAAAGTTCGTGCAACTAGTGAATCGCGTCACGTCTTAATCCACGTTGCGTTTTTTCCATAACTTAACCTTGCTCTACACCCTTGAAATATCCTTTCTTAGCCCTAAAGGAACAAACCTACCCTCTGAATTTCAGGACTCTAGGAATACGGGTAATAAGTATTGACTGTCAGTAAGTCAGGCAACGATTTCTTGTTCTTAGATAAAAGCTAATCTAAAGGTAGATAGGTAAATGAACTCCAAGACGTGACATTTCATATCAACCAACTATACCTACAGACTAGTTTGATAAGTATTCACGTAGAAGCACTAAAAGGGTGACCTATATCTTAGCTATGTCCTAATCTATGCTGCCCACACTGGAACGTGCCTCTGAGTCGAATACCACTCTCAGATAAAAACTACCTACTAACTTCATGTATAATCTACTAAAGGAATAAAATTTTAGTCTTCACTTTTTATGTAGCACAACTTTTATGGATTTGTGTAATTAAATAAATGATATCTAACAATCTAAATAATGCTATGCTGAGTTTAAGTTTATGATTTGATGAGTCTCCAATCTTTCTTGATAGCGATGGCTAACATCAATAGTCTTCAATCTAAAATCGTCGCTTAGTAGTCCACAGTCTAACTAGCAGTCATACAAACACCAATTCCGCTAGGCTAAATTAGTATTATTTAAATCGGAAGCTAAGCTCCTTTAAGTTCACCTACCTACTTCGAATTAGGTAGGTGCAACAAAGCTCTTTTTCTTTTTCATTAAAATACCTACATTCAGGCTTCACGCCAAAATAACTACCGTCAAACAAAGAATGTTTGTTGTATGTTTAGGCTAAACGTCATTTAAATGCCGCTGATGAAAAGACAAACAGTTCACATGCTTATGACCTTGTGCAGGCACAGTAATTGCAATCCTCTGATTAAGGCTTTTACGATCACGATACACGAAGGCTTCGTTTGGTGCCGTAGCTAATGCCTACTCTGTATGTTAGACCTACATAATTATGATTTAAATACTAGCTTGTATTCGCTTGAGCCCACACTTATATTTTTTTCTGGGAGCCTCATCGTTGTCGGAATGCGTATTTTGTCAATGGTTTCAAAATATTTAAATGGACCAAATTTTAACTATGCAAAGTAAGCACTTTGGTATTCTCTAGGCGATTCTATTCACCAAACGCAACGAAAGTGAGTTCTATTCCATCTGAGTTCGTATCATAGTAGTAGAGACAACTAGTTCGGCTAATATTTACAGCTTTATTCTGATAGAACAAAGTCATCACTACCTAGTCAGAATCACTTAGTAATTTTTTCAACACTAAACTTATTCCACATTTTATTAAAATACAGTCTTAGATCTTAAATATAGCGGGAGGGTAGGGTAGGGTATTAAGTTTCGCACATAACACCCCTGAAAGCAATAAAACGACATGGCGTGAGTGTCGTACGTGTCTGCAAGATTTGCTTTGCTTGTAGTTATTGATCTTATGATTACAGTATGTTACAGAAATTTGATTATTCAAATAAGCTAATGGCATTTATCTTATCCTTATTATTTTTTAGATACTTTGTATACATTTTTCTATGATCTCAGAAATGTTTTAAGTATAATCTTTATTGTATCTACCAATATGGCACCAACGTGGTACAAAAATTTGCGCAGTACCACGTTGGGGCGCCCGCCACACAAGTGTTACGTGTTTTTTAATTTAATGTGTCACAAAAATGCGGCGAAACGTAAAGCTACTTCAAACAAAGTATTTTTTACGGAATCGGAAAACCCCCAACGTATATTTCTATTATCGATTGCAACGCCTTCTAGTGATTTGTGGATCTACCTAAGAACCATCCTATCGATCGAAAAAAACCGCATTATTCAAATTCAGATTCAAGTGTCAAGTGTCCTTCATCAACTTTAGAAAAGCTGATGATCTTCAAACAGCTAAAATATTTTCCTTCAACTATGGCAAATAAAACTCTCGATCAATTCACCTTTCAAACAAAACTAGATCAAAATCGGTTCATCCGTTTAGGAAATTCGAAGCCACAGACAGATACCGTCTTTGCGTCGGGGGTTAAAAACTAGTCTTGTTGTGGTTGAGTAATGTTCTGATACTGCATAGCGTAAAATATATATCTGAGAGGTGCCTGCGAAATCTTAGTCGCCTTAAACTTAAACATACACACGTGGTTTCCTTTTATAATAATCATGTAAAAGTAAAGTCTGTTATCCTTGATCTAGTTTAGTTGATGGTAATTCAGGTTGTTGAACTTAACCCGATTTGCTTAATATTTTAATGATGCTATTAAAATTACTTCTAGATCATTTCTGGCTAAGTATATTTTACTAGCACCTGTCGTACTAAACTTGTTTAGTCTGCAAACAAAATAATAAGTATAAAGAGTATTTTTAAAACTTTCGCGATCTGTAAACTTAATTAGAAGTTTTATTCGTCGCGATTCGATTTTGCAGTCCGGTGATACGGTCAGTGTTGTGTGTCGTATTATGAACATGGACTTTTCTGAATTTGAAGATGAGACGAAGGTGGGTTTCTGCCTTTATTTCTTGACGATAGCTCCATATACTCAATCAGTCAACCCGTGACCACGGCTATTGCAACACAGTCGAAACGTCAAAAAACAATAAGAACGGTTAACGCGATAAAGACACGTATAAACTTAAAATGAAGTATAAAAAGTATCAAGATAATTGAACGCTCAATGAAAATATCTTCTCTTTTATAGATAGAGTTGTGTTGTGATGAAAATAAATAGAAATGTATTTCCACTATTCACAATATTCATCCCATCGTATCATATTTAATATTAAATCAAGTTAACTTAAGCGTGAATATCCTTTATATAGTTCAATGTATAATCTTACATTCAATCAAATGTTAATGAGATAGCATAAACCAGGCTGTGATTGATAAACGTTAGGTATGAGAATACAGGCGTTATCGAGCTGACAATGAGTAGGTACGTAAATTGCATAAAATATATTGATATGTTGATTTCACACCATAAATAATACGAGGTACGACGAGGCTGTATTATAATTTCATACTTTCGGTAAATAATAAAAAACTTGTATATGTATTACAAATCTATAGTCAGCTTTAAAATAAGTGGCAAGAGAAAGTATATTTTCTTTTGTGGTAAGAAAGTTTTGTTCAGCGGAACCAGTGAATTTTATAAATAATAAAACGCATTTTTTTGTCTCATTATCTTGCTACTTTTAGTCTGCACATACCTACAGGGTGTCGCTGAACATGTATGTTATTCTAAAGGGGGTGATTTGAAATAAATAGTTCTGTTACGACTTATTCCTACTATGACTCATATGTCAAGAAGCAGTCGATTTTAGGCTGAAGTGTCAAGTGCTTGCTCATATTCCTTGAAAACGTATACATAAAAACCTACTAATATAATAAATGCGAAAGTCTGTGTGTGTGTGTGTGTGAATGTTTGTTACCACGTATATCCGTAACTACTAAACCGATTTTGATGAAATTTGGAATGTAGATAGTTTAGGATCTGGAATAACACATACTTATGCTAATTTTCGAAAACCGATAAATAGGGCGGTAAAGTTTCTATGAATCGGAAAACCCCCAACGTATATTTCTATTATCGATTGCAACGCCTTCTAGTGATTTGTGGATCTACCTAAGAACCATCCTATCGATCGAAAAAAACCGCATTATTCAAATTCAGATTCAAGTGTCAAGTGTCCTTCATCAACTTTAGAAAAGCTGATGATCTTCAAACAGCTAAAATATTTTCCTTCAACTATGGCAAATAAAACTCTCGATCAATTCACCTTTCAAACAAAACTAGATCAAAATCGGTTCATCCGTTTAGGAGATTCGAAGCCACAGACAGATACCGTCTTTGCGTCGGGGGTTAAAAACTAGTCTTGTTGTGGTTGAGTAATGTTCTGATACTGCATAGCGTAAAATATATATCTGAGAGGTGCCTGCGAAATCTTAGTCGCCTTAAACTTAAACATACACACGTGGTTTCCTTTTATAATAATCATGTAAAAGTAAAGTCTGTTATCCTTGATCTAGTTTAGTTGATGGTAATTCAGGTTGTTGAACTTAACCCGATTTGCTTAATATTTTAATGATGCTATTAAAATTACTTCTAGATCATTTCTGGCTAAGTATATTTTACTAGCACCTGTCGTACTAAACTTGTTTAGTCTGCAAACAAAATAATAAGTATAAAGAGTATTTTTAAAACTTTCGCGATCTGTAAACTTAATTAGAAGTTTTATTCGTCGCGATTCGATTTTGCAGTCCGGTGATACGGTCAGTGTTGTGTGTCGTATTATGAACATGGACTTTTCTGAATTTGAAGATGAGACGAAGGTGGGTTTCTGCCTTTATTTCTTGACGATAGCTCCATATACTCAATCAGTCAACCCGTGACCACGGCTATTGCAACACAGTCGAAACGTCAAAAAACAATAAGAACGGTTAACGCGATAAAGACACGTATAAACTTAAAATGAAGTATAAAAAGTATCAAGATAATTGAACGCTCAATGAAAATATCTTCTCTTTTATAGATAGAGTTGTGTTGTGATGAAAATAAATAGAAATGTATTTCCACTATTCACAATATTCATCCCATCGTATCATATTTAATATTAAATCAAGTTAACTTAAGCGTGAATATCCTTTATATAGTTCAATGTATAATCTTACATTCAATCAAATGTTAATGAGATAGCATAAACCAGGCTGTGATTGATAAACGTTAGGTATGAGAATACAGGCGTTATCGAGCTGACAATGAGTAGGTACGTAAATTGCATAAAATATATTGATATGTTGATTTCACACCATAAATAATACGAGGTACGACGAGGCTGTATTATAATTTCATACTTTCGGTAAATAATAAAAAACTTGTATATGTATTACAAATCTATAGTCAGCTTTAAAATAAGTGGCAAGAGAAAGTATATTTTCTTTTGTGGTAAGAAAGTTTTGTTCAGCGGAACCAGTGAATTTTATAAATAATAAAACGCATTTTTTTGTCTCATTATCTTGCTACTTTTAGTCTGCACATACCTACAGGGTGTCGCTGAACATGTATGTTATTCTAAAGGGGGTGATTTGAAATAAATAGTTCTGTTACGACTTATTCCTACTATGACTCATATGTCAAGAAGCAGTCGATTTTAGGCTGAAGTGTCAAGTGCTTGCTCATATTCCTTGAAAACGTATACATAAAAACCTACTAATATAATAAATGCGAAAGTCTGTGTGTGTGTGTGTGTGAATGTTTGTTACCACGTATATCCGTAACTACTAAACCGATTTTGATGAAATTTGGAATGTAGATAGTTTAGGATCTGGAATAACACATACTTATGCTAATTTTCGAAAACCGATAAATAGGGCGGTAAAGTTTCTATGAAAAAAAATTGTTTGATTCGCTCAAAACTCTGTACAAATAAACTTTAAAGTTTAAATTGTAATCCTTGGTTCGATTCATTCAAAAGTTGGTGGACATATGTAGTTTGAAGCCTGGAGACGGTCATATGCTACTTTTATTAACATACCACCAGATAATGATCTGGTGGTATGCCCGACCCTAATGATCTGGATGGAGGATGTGACCTACACCAACCCGCATTGCTAGTCGCTCTTCGAGTATAGGTTTCGAGACGAGACCCAGTTGTGAGAATAGTATGGCCCACAGCATGACTTCAAGCAAGCTATTCCTAGAACATAGCTTATAAACTTTGCAACATTGTGTAGAGCAATATATTACAAACATAATGACTTTTTGGTCAAAGATAAATTGCGTTTTCTTGTATACTGATTGTGAGTTCATGACAATGTTTATAATTTAACAAATAATCACACTTTTGATTTATCTGACTTTGGGGTCAAACTGATCCCAAAATTATACCTACTTACTTATTTTATCGTTTTGTTTTATGGCTTCATAATTAGTTGCAAATACTAATATCTACAAACAATATACTTGCTTGTTAGTAATACATCAGACGTTTCGTTATAATATATTTCTAACGACTCTATCACGAATAATGTGCGAGAAAAAAATGTTTAAACAAACTGTAGTAACAAAACATTTTTAACGAATATTGAATATTCCGTCACCTCAATGCGGGAAGACCTTGTGTAAGAAAATACACTCTTTTAATATTTAACACACATGTTTGTTTATGTCTGCGGCTAATGGAGTTCGAACAGAAAATCTAGTGATGAAAAAGTTATATATTTTGAAATGAATAGATTGAAGACATTTCTTATGCACTAAGTATGGTAATCTTTTACCCTACAACACTAGACACCAATTAAATTAATTTATGCCCGTTTAGGTCCGCGCGCATAAAAGGCTAATGAAATAAGACTTATGCTCACATGATTACGATGGAAATTATAATCCAGAAATCGGTATTAGCTTGTTATTATGATGGAAATCCATTAGCTACGCGCGCCGCCTACGTAGCGCTACGCGGCTACACATCGCAACTAGGTCACTAAAGCTCATTTATTGTGATTGTGAATTCTTCTTTTGTATCACGAATAAAGCTTAGTTGTCACATGCCATCGGTAAGTATAGATACCAATAAGCGACATTCTTGCGACATTCATCCCTTGGAATAATAAGGAACTATTATTCATAACTTGTGTATATGCAAATGTATTGTTCTGACGTGTCTTAACTACCCCCTACTTGGTATCTGTAGAATCCTCACATTTGTTCCCATACCAGTATGCTCAGATATAAAAATATATGAACTAAGTACTTAAAATATTTTATTTACTCATGCATGGCTAGTTTAAAAAAAGTCTGGTTTAGTGTCAATTTAATTTGTATTCAGGCAGATAGCATTATCAGACAGGATTTCGGTTTTATTTTCACTAGAAACGAGTTACTCACTATACTATTTTGTGAGTTGTGTTGTTTAATTTTACAAATCATGTTACATATCCCGCTGCAAGTGAAAATTTGGCTTTAGGTTAATCAACTAGACGAATTAATTGCCACATATTGCGTAAAATGCGCATAAATCATGAGAGGAAACATCAAATTATTTATATCTCGAAACTCCAGACTATTATTATTTACGATTAATTTCATCTCAACACGATCCGCTCATATAAAACAATCAAGGTGACGCTAACCTTGCATGGTATTGATTAATGACGTTCTCGACTCGTGAGAATAACTTAGTTTTTTTTCTATTCAAAAACATTACAGACTGATATTAATTACTATAGATAAAACTTATTCAAATTGTTACAAAATACCTGCGCAATTTTTCGTAAAGTATTTATTTAATTCCAATGTCAAATAACCTTGCAAGTTCAACATTTTGAGCTATAAAATTGTATTTATTTGTAAATTGAGTAATAGTTGCGCAGTCAGTAGGTTTACCTGAGACACAATTACTTCTCGGAAATCGCAATTAGGTGTGAAATTCGAATCCGTTTCAATTACGTTCTTTCATAAATTATTCTTTAGTTTTAGTGCTATGCCAACGTAGTTCCCATTAGCCACTCTTATTTATTCTATCATTACCTCGAAACTTTATAGACTGGTTGTCTATGGCAGATTAACAATAAGTTAGTAAGTGTGGTCAGCGCAGTGTAGGCGGGGCCTCGGTTCGCAAGGCAACCCACCGATTGGCGGAATCAAGAAGGCAGTTGCATTTCATGTACTTAGTGAGAATGCTAATGTGGGATTTTTCGCTATTCTAAAGCGGGTTAACCTCAAGTTTCATACTTGCATAATGGAACCTTTAGTACACATACCATCTTGGATTAGGCTCTACCTTGTGTACAACCACAAAATTAATACCAACAGTTATTTCCACTGGTAGAGTCTGCCTCTACTTATCGGACTGTGATGTAATTTTATGAAAAACAATATGGAAAATTACCAAAATATATTTAAGACCGTGATATAGCATTGCTTTAATATCACGAATTCAATTCCTTCAGCCATGCAGTAAGATATATATTTTTATAAATGAAATATAAGGTAAAAAAAGCAAAATATTATGTTCAAAATCCAAATGGGTTTATTACTAGATAAAAAAATATACTGTGTATGTGGATTCTCTTAGAAATATCTTTATGCATAATGATCAAAGATGTAGATCAATAGATACCATTTTCTGCATCACACAGGAATGAAATATTAAGGGCTAATATTCATACAAGCGTGCCAAAACAAAAATGTACTTCTCAGAACAGCGTCGAACGAAGAGGAATGTTTTCCAATGACAATGAGGCAGATCATAGACGAACAAAGGGTTTCAATAGATAATAGAACAAATGAAAACAAACACGCGCTACGAATATTTTTCAGATGTTTCTAAACAACGTTCTTGACACTAAGGACTTGAATAGCAATCACTCAAAACACTGAACGATGTATTTAGGCCTGGTAGGCTACCCTTGACGCTCGCTTCTAATCGCTATTGGGATTAAGATCGAATTCGTTCAATTTGGTACACTTGAATGCAATACTAGCGCACGATTGGAATTAGTAATTGGTGGAATTTTATGGAACAAAATGAAATCGACTTTATTGGTAGGTACTTTTGATGTGACTTTGACGTTGACATTCGAGATTGAAGTAGAGTTTGCGATAGAAATTTCACAGGCTGGAAAAAAAAACTGGATTGGATTAGAATTGAATTGAGATTTTATCGAGTGTTAGCCCTGCAGTGATACAATACATATCCGTTTGGGATACTGATAACGGGCTTCATGAAGGTATACCTCAGAGGGCTTACTCTGCTAAATCATAGAAATGATAATGATATCATTACCACATATTCTTATTTGCTGAACCATAAATTAGTGATTATCTGCGTGTCAAAAGCAAATCCAGCCTCCGCCCCTTCAGTATATTTTTTTAGTTAACCTGTTTCGTCCCACTGCTTGGTTTAAAGTACGAATGGATATATTGCTATCAGTAAACTTCCGACATGGAGTAAAATTAGAATATATTTATACTATGTTTGTGGCCCGCAATAACACATATTTAGGATACTTTGAATCGAAAACTACACGAGCTGAGTTTTGGGCAGAAGATGCTTGTTTCAGATAATATTAGTAACGGCTTAACAAATTTATAAAAAAATATCTAGACTAGAAAAACACTTACAGGCTACTTTGTATCCTTTATGCAATTGGCGCAGTGGTCAGATGCTAGTTTGTGATATCCAACTATGTAGGTATAAGCTTATCCATGTTGCTTTTGTTTATACTCATTTTATTCTAATGCACGACTAGAAAGCGTATATCGTATACAAAATAATATTACCTAAATAATTATCAACTTTTCAATGAATCCAAGAATAACGTAGTTAAACTGTTTCAAGGTTACGGTTACAGGAAAAATGACTTTGAAAATGGTAGTGGAATATGAATCGCATGCGATGTTTATTGGGAATTGATGACCAGTTCCAGAATGCAGATGCTTGCGTGAATGCTTTTTGTTTTAATGCAGTTATGTACAAGAAAACATTGATAAAATAACCGATACAGCACATTCTTATAACCTTTATTATTTATTTATTTATTTATTTACCTCTTTGGTGCAGTGGGTGAAGGCCCATGCAGAAGGCTGCGGGTTAGATTCACGCACGGGACAAATGTTTGTATGTTCTGCAAATATTTGTACTGGGTTTGGGTGTTTTTTTGTATAAATATAATAATTTACAAAAAAATATGTATATAGTAGTATATCAGTCATGTAGTTCCCATAACACAAGCACTGCTTACTTTGGGGCTAGATGATGCTGTGCGGAAAATGACCAGCATTATTATTCATTTATAACCGCGGGCTGAATTGGAAAAATAAGTTAAATATACCTAAATGGCTGGTCTTCGTTATGATAACCTTCAGTTGTATTATAAACTAGTGGAAGGCCTCGCGAATCCATCCATCTAGCTAGTCGAAGGCCTTCCTACAGTGCATCGATCGGTTTGTAGTCGCCATCCGCGAAAATTTTATCTGTCCAGTTTTCGGTTCTGTGTGATATATGGCCTATGCATTGCTATTTAAACTTTATAATTCTAAGAGCTATGTTGGCCGATAGTTCATAAACACAGCTGCAAAATCGCGCTCTCAGCAATGTGAGTTTGTTTTCGTAAGTAGCTCGCATTATGACAGATGATAGATCAATTTGTCAACGCAACGTGATGATTCGACAGGGCGTTCCCCTTTGAGATCGATCCTAGCTTTCGTTTCATAGAATGCAAATTAAACGATGCAAGTTGACAGAAATATGAGTTTGTTTACAAAATGTTTCTTGTTATAATACCGAGCTAACTAATCAAGCTTAGGTAGTTATAATACTTATAATATCGCAGGATATTTGCCTTTTTGCTGACACCTGTATTATGTTTAGCCTTGCCTCTGACTACCCTTCTTGGTATTCTCGCAGATCTGTATACTGAGTATGGATCTTGAGTATGTATATTCCGTACACTATACAGTCATGAGCTGGTTTTTTCAGTAAGTATCATCAAAAGGCATGTCATGATTTCAGTCAAAAGTTAATTTAAAATAACTCACGTGTATACTAGCCTTGCCCTCTTCCTCTCCCTGTTCTTCCCCGCCCCATCAGCATTTTTTTAATGTTACCTTAGTCGAAGCATGTTTGCCGTATTGCTGTTGCAAAACGGCCCACGTGATGGAAAGCTGTTACCGTCGCCTATTGACACCTGGGGCATTGCTGATGTGTTACCACTTGTTCAGAGCACTGAAGGACTGTCTTACTAAAACATAATGTATGTTACCTACTGTAGTTTATGTCCTTATTTTGTATAAAAAACGTAATAACGTTAAATAATAGATAACTAGCCTCTGCCCACGGCTTCGCCCGCGTGATACCCGGATAAAAAGTAGCCTGTGTGATCTTCTGATGTATTAGCTATATTACTGTAAAGTTTCATCAAAATACGTTTGGTGGTTAATGCGTGAAAGAGTAACAAACATCCATCCATCCTCATAAACTTTCGTGTTCATAACAGTAGTAGGATTAATGAAGCAGTGAAAATTAGCTACCAATGAAATAAATAAAAAGGCCAGTATTACGGGCGATATTTTACAATGTATTTGTAATTTTTGAATTTGGCAGAGCGCCCGTGTTGACTTATGTTTCTAACAGACAACATGGTTCATTTCACCACACGTTTAAATAATTTTTCATGTCAAATACCGTCTTCAATTTGATGTTATAAGCATCTTCGACAAATTCACAAATATAGTATTTCAAGATATTTTGAAAACTGCTTACTCGATTTCAGTCATGCTTTCATATGAACACATAGGGATTATCTTCTGCATAGCAGTAGGAAAAACGCCATTCCAATTAGAACCAACCAGAATGGAATGAAATTGAAAAATATCAGTTTAATTTTCTGGTGAATAAAAATATATAATAATAATACTAGACATTTTCACACAGCATCATCTAGCCCCAAAGTAAGCAGAGCTTGTCTTATGGGAACTACATAACTACTACTTATATACATATTTTTGTAAATACATACATATTATACATATAAAAAGCCCAGACCCGATACAAATATTTGCAGATCATATAAATATTTGTCCCGCGGCGGGGATCGAATCCGCAACCTTCTGCATCTCAGGCGGTCGTCAAAAAATATCCTCAATTTTTATTATTTTTAATTCAGTTTATTTATCAGATTAAATTTAATTATATTAATATTATGTGCAAATTCTTGAATTCATTTAACTTTTTAAGTTATCTAGGTAAAATGATTAATTTTATTTTTGGGTTTATTGACATGACAGTTTAATACTTACGCTAAGTTATGATTAATGATTCATGAAACATTTAACTTTTAATTAAAACTTTGCCATTATTAA
This sequence comes from Perizoma flavofasciatum, assembly GCA_958496245.1. Lineage (NCBI taxonomy): Eukaryota > Metazoa > Arthropoda > Insecta > Lepidoptera > Geometridae > Perizoma > Perizoma flavofasciatum. Next base: position 7,248,800 of record OY292433.1, read on the forward strand.
TATAGCCCCTACTAAACCTCTACCATCTGTTTAGCTGAAATAAGCTGAAATATATTTCTTTACTCGTTGCTCCAAATTATTTTATGTTTAACTTTGCGGCCATTGTTATCTTCAGCTTTCGTTTACATTAGCAGTCAGAGCTATTTATTATTCCTAGAATTTCGAATTCTGTCTAAGCTTGACCTAATTTAGATTCATACCAGCCGCTGGTTTGCTATTTGAGGACTGAATTAAAATTTATTACACGTCAATTTTATAGCGCCGTTGTCCTTCCAACGTCCATAAAAATGAAACTTTCCTTGGCTGCCAAAATGACACATCATTTTCTATTCTTGCATTATTGTCCACAGAAATAGATGCCTCAGAAGTTTTAAGCATCATAGATTAATTCGTTAAGGCTAGTTATCAAAGTCGTAAAAATTGGGCCAACTACAATGTCCTACCCGTCATTTCTATTAGACATGGCCTATTTATCACCGCGAGTAGAAATTTCAAAATGATTAAATTCTATCTGTCCGGAGCGACGACGCCGACACCGATCTGGGATGGTTGTACGTCGACGTCTGTTTCTTCATTCTCACCTTTGCTGTTTGGAACAAAATAAAACCATGAAAAAACCTATCTGACGTTTATAATTATTAACCGATCGATAATCTTCTAAACAATCTGCATAACCTATAGTAGATAACATCAAGACTACTAAAAAAAATGGGGTTCCGTTTGGCTACACCGTGCGCAATGGTAAACGCAATTGTAACCTATGTTAAACACGCTCAGCCAGTATATGCTTATTAACTCTTATTTTGAAGATACTCAAGTCATATCTTTATGTATAGGGTAATGTGCCAGTATGTCTTGATCTATAGTATATAAATAGTTTGAAAGTTGTAGATTGAGGAGGTTAAAAAGTCAGCTTTCATACAACTGTTTAACGTGACTCTACTACACATTGACGGTTTTATTTTGATTGTGAATTTATAGTATGGCAAATTGCCAATATATGATCTCAGGACGAAGCAGGAATAGGTGAAGAGTCAAATCAGCCAAGTATTTGACTTCCAAGTAGAAGACAAACAGCAGATATTGCTTATTCAAACGAAATCTGTAAAAACTATTTATTATTAGAGAACCTTACAAAAAGAGAGACCATAACATATGGGATTACGGAACATTCAACTCGATCTGCTCAAGGCCTGACTTTGTTATTTTAGTTTATACAACAGTGGCTTACCGGCGCGTCACATCGTTTTATTCATTTAACAGCATTTTTCCATTAGTTATACAATAATATTGCATCCTTGGTAGAGGTTTTTTGTTGGTCAAACATTTTCAAAGAAACTGTCTAAGACATTTCAAGTCTCATCTATGTTGTTTCAAGTCAAAGATTAATGTCGACGCATTTATTCACATTGAACTTTTACGATACGATTAATGGTGATAGCTCTAGTTATTATGAAAAGTGTTAAAATCGATTACGATTTTAACTAAAACTAAGCGTATTTTTACTGTATCTCAATAGTCACGCATCAGTATTTTATTACCTCGCCTCATGGAGTCTTTAACAAAAATACTTACCTTCATAGTTTCACCGTTAAAACCGACCAAGACGTGTCGAAACACTCTACGTTGGAGCCCTGAAGTTGTCATATATCTAAAAGGAACCCTAAAAACCTAGGACTTGTGATGTTTCAATGTTTTACGGGAAATTTTGGATAAATTATTTTGATATCGCTTTTGTTTTCTTTTAATCTTTCATTTTGATGTCTGATAATAAAAAAAAGTATACCTATATAGAATATAAAAAATATATATTCCGTAATGAGGTATGAATTCAGTATTAGTTATCCTACTACTATTACAAACATGAAAGTTTGTGAGGATGGATGTACTCTTTCACGTAAAAACTACTGAACGTATTTTAATGAAACTTTACAGTAATATAGCTAATACATCAGTATAAATCATAGGCTACTTTTTGGTCAACATGGTTTAATCAAGCCATCGATTTGTCACATTAATTTCCGTGAAAAATAAATAATTTATAACACCGACGAAAATTATAGAAAGTAATTAGGTACGAGTGGCGTGCCTTTGTGTGCTTAGTTACCGACGCGCCCTCTGGAGGCAGATAATGTTAATAAATTAGGCCCGTCTGTCATAACGAAGCACGAAAAAAATTGAATTGACCTCGATGTTACCGCAAAATGCTAAGTAAATAAAAGCTAGAGTTCTAGCTCTAAATATGTACCAAAATACAGTGGTATAATAACCTATGATTTATCGAAGTTTTTAGGAGTTTGTTTTACTCTATAATAAGCAAAGGTACACGTAATATTGAGTAGTATAAATTTAAATACTTAGATAACTACATTTAAACTATACATGGTAAGAATTAAGTATCGACAAATGTGCCAAGGACGAGTAAGTCTCGTACAAAGGCCCCCATACCATCGGTATCGTTAGGTTTGCCAGCGGCATTTAGAAGCGAATTTGGTTGGTACCTACTAGAGTAAATTTTCCATTGAAAATCCCTATTATAAGGGAAATTTTAGCTTAATATCTGATGAGTCTTGACAGACGCACCGCATCGTTTGCGCGAAGATAATGAAGTGATCTTAAAAGATTTCGGTTCGGAATCCTAAAAATCAATAACAGAAATGGATCCTATGTATGTTGATATTCTGCCTTATTATAGAAAATATGGGCATGATCAGATCAAGATAGTATAGAGATTTCATTACGGAACCCTAAAAATCAAGACTATTATATGCAGCTCGCTATGACACATTGATACTATATTATAAAATTCCGTCATATTATGATGAATCCGGACATGATCAGATCAAGTTAAAGATGATCTTCAGGCAATAAAATCTTTAAAAAAAAAATTCATATTATTAACTGAATTATCATAATAATAAATCACGTTTAAGACGCCTCGCAGTCGCCTTCAAATGTTAGTTCAATAACTAAGATTTTGGATTTACATTAATTGACTATAGGAATAAATTTAAGGTCTCAGTCTTATTATTACGGCTATTATTTTGGACTTAATAACGCATTATTAAAGTATGATTAAATTTACGATAAGGACCGTTACAAAAAACAAATTGTTTATTAATTACTAAATAGATGTACTCGTTTTAGGGCTCTTTACCTATAAAGAAAAAAACGGAACCCTTTTAGGATCACTTCGTTGTTCGTCCGTCCGTCTGTCTGTCTGTCAAGACCCTTTTTCTCAGGAACACGTGGAGGTATCAAGTTGAAATTAATAACAAATACATAGTTCTATGGTCCCTTGGAGTTTTAAAAAATTCAAGCTCGTAAAAATAATTTTCCTTATCATAATAGTTTCAAAAGTTATAGCTGTAGGTTATGTAGAAAAGTTAGATCTCATATTTATAGTGATTGGCATAATTTTTTATATAAGTGACGATTTTAACATTATAAAGCTGACATGCCTAAATAAACATAATAAATTGATGGGTTTAAAATGCAAATATTTTCCATTGATTGCACAACGCGTAAGTGGAATGCTCAAAATGACAAATTCTTATAGAAAGCAAACAAGCCCTTATTATACGGCGAATATGGTTGAAGCATCAACAAATTGCGTACGTAATATGAGAGATTCACTTGTATGATTAGAAACTAGAAAGACATACTCACTCACAACCTTCATTCGCTATTGAGACCTAGGCGATTAACTTTCAAAAAAGCTTAGTGCGTGCTGCATAAAACCTTCATATAAATCAGCCAGAAATTATATGCATGTCAAAAATATTAAACATTTATGACAAGTTGTTTTTTAGGGTTTCGTACCCAAAAGTGCCAACTGGAGCCTATTTTTCGTCTGTTACTTTTGACCCTCAATACGATATTATGAATACCTAGTAACCAGTTGACATTTTCAAACAATACGAACACGACGTATTCTTTGGCAAATAAAACTCGAATAAAATAAAGTCAAAGCGCAAAGGGTTTTGAAAAGACGTAGATTTTTTTTTGTAAAGGATTTGTGTTGAAATGTCTGACGATACGGAACCCTTTTTGCGCTGGTCGAAATTGTGTTGGCCAAATTTATTTCATTTATTTATTTGGAAGAGGCAGGCCGTGGCCTGTGCTGGGCCACACCTGTTGGGTGAAGGACCATCACGCTTTAAAATATTTCCTCATTTATGAGCTTATTTTTGAATATGCAGTAGGTGATAAACTGCTTATGAATTTTGACCTCTCTGATGATTTGATAGCTTTACCTTAACTATAAAATATAAAAGATTTATTTTTGCATCAGATTGCTGAATTCAATACAGTCCGAACAAAACTCTATAACTCTGGATTTTTGGATCGTTATCACTATCAATTGATATCAAGAGGCACCAATTAAGATTTAAAATTTTTAGTTTTTGTTTATTCTTATATCTGCGTTATTATATTTTTCTGGATTGAGGAGATTTGATACTAAGAATGTAGCTTGTATTCGTTACTGAAAGTCCTAGTTAGTATACACTATCAGTGAGCAATGCCGACAAATTGTTGTTGAACTGTGAACGATACCGCGACCCCTCGGTCAGTATAGGAGCTTTGTTATCAACAGCATTATCAGACAGCTAGTTATAAGGAGTGCTTGGAATAATACCCAGCACAGCGTGAAACCTTGCACCTTCGACGAAGTGACTGTATCTACTTTACGTATAGCCAACTTAGAAACAACTTAGTTACAATGTAATTTGAAACAGCAAACCAGCCTGCGCGAATGCTTGTCAACATTAAAAGCCTTTTAATGGGTAGCTATTAGGGGGACTTATATATAAAGCTAGGGACAACTTAACTTTTTTTAAAGAGAGCACAAGTTTTGTATAGAATGTGAAGATAAATGCAAGAACACATGCCTACTTGAGATTATCCCAACTGGCTCATTCAAAAAGTAAGTAACGAGCGGTTAGAAGAAGTGAGTATACCAAAACAGATACAAGTATACATTGGTATACTATTACATGCATTGGCATGTAGAATAATCACTGTATGAATAAAGTTCAAGGTGCTGTACATACATTTGCTCTATCAAACAAGCTATAAAGTAAAGGCAATGAGAGATTCTTGGACAATGTGTATAAATTTACTCCTAGCGCGGCGCTTTGATGTGCGCCGCGCGATAATTACACTATTTATGGTATAGAATCTGTTTTTATCAAGAATATGTTATCAAGCAACGCTAGCCGCCTGCTCTAATTTACAACTCCAGTGTGCACTAATTCACAAGTTCCCGACCTTGAGAGACGATGAAACCGCTTGGTTTTAGCGAGAGCCAAATGAACGAGCGGGGTCAGCTGAAATTTTAGGAAGTACAATAAATTATATCTGTTGAATGCAAGGTTTTTTAGACAAAACAATGAACATTGTAAACACTAATATTGATTGTGTGGAGCCTTAATCTATAAAATGAACTCTCTAGATATCTAACTGCAGCGCAGGCCTATTGAACAGGTAGGAATGCTTTAAGCCTTGTTTTGACGATTAGAATAGCAGAAAAATAAGATAGTCTGTTAGCTAAAAGCCTAAATAGCACGCAAGGCTAATGCTAATGGATTGCGGAGCAGACGTGTCAATAAGGAGTTCGCATTCTCGACGCGACCTGTGACCTGATTACTCGGACGAATAGATTTTTCCATCAAGTGGTTTTTTTTCTACATCGGAACTTGAGCAATCTTATCGAAAAACTGGTTCCTTTTTTACGCTCAATCAAAAGCCATATTCATCGTCATTATGTAATTAGATACAAAGGTGATCAGGGTTGGTTACCAACTCGTATGTTTTCATTTAATCAGAAAAGCAATGTTTATAATTATGTAAAAAAAATTATGAAAAATTATAAATGATTCTCACTAGCACTGAAAATACCTTCCTACGCCTACCTATATTGTAAATCCATGTTTCAATTTCTGTTCAGCAATTTATGCCGCATGAGTCGCTAGATGGTGCGCAAAAGTCTTTTAGTTCAGCATTTACTTGCTATAACAGAGCTTGTAACATTTTTAGAGTAAATAAAAAGTGAGTGTTGCGTAAGTTTACTATAGGTAGTTGTAACTCGTGTATGTTTTCGTTCGTCAATCGTTAGCGAGGAAATCCGCGTGGTTTTCTGTGAAAACGTTTAACGCTTTACGCTATTGCGAGATCTGAACGTAAATAATGATAATAGATGAAAAATTTGAGCCAACTCTGTTGCAACGGCCCAAACACCAACGTAGTTTGTTTAATAAATTATATTCAAACTCTTTATTAAGAGCAATTGTTCTTATTTCCAGCGTTTATAAAATTATAGTGTTTTAAGACTACAAAATACATTACCTCTATAGACTACTTTATGCAGCTAATCTACGATATCTAAACGAAGATGGAAACTAATTTATTACTCCGTTATCACTATCACTAAGCCTTAAGATTAATTTTATCTCGGAAAATTTGCACTTGCAAATGGCCGTTCCGAGACGGTCTCCGCCTGACCCGTTTTGTGAGCTGTAAATATTGACTTTGAGCTAACAATCTTATCCGTGCGTCCGTTTTATACTCGTAGGGGTGGCTTGGTGCTGAGAATGTGGTTGAACTTAAATTTAATTCGTAAGGATCTTTCAAAAGAACGGTGGATCACAATACGATACCATTCGAGTAATGGTAAGTATAAAATATGTGAATAATACCTACATCCAATCCAAATACTCAAAAAGAAGAAGAGTTTCTCGTACCTACATCCAATTTACATGTTAGAGAAACACTGAAAAAGGAATAATTCAACATTCTGAACATTCTCGGATAGATTATACAAGCGCTGTGTTTATCCTACACAAGTAACGAATTTAAATGGAGAACTTTAATTTATGCCTGTGGCAATTGAATTTAAATTACAGCCAATTATTAAAATAAATAACAGATTAACAAGACACTGCCAATGGCTTATGACACGATTAGCTATTAAGCCTATTGAGTTTACTATCTCAGGGTATTTTCATTAGGTTGAACGAGTCTTTTCATTATACCTACCTACTGCCTATCAAAAGTTAGGCGATCCTTCAAAAAATGAACGGACCTTACGTTTATTAGTCCCTTTATATAATTCATCAGAAAATACGAGCTACAGCTAACCTTTCTTACTGTGTAGGTAATAAGTATTTAGTAGGGAAACGGTTCATATACGAGTTTTAGCCTTGGCAGCTGTTATTTCCTAATAACAGTTGCTCTTACCCACGTCTAAAAAATCTTTTAATTTCATTCAAGATGGCTTAAAATATGTTTGTTGGTTCTGAATATTATAGTGATTGGAAATAAGTACCTATAACACTGTGGAACGCTAGCGCACTTCCTCTATATTGTTTTTTTTTTTTCATTTACACTTTCGTGCCGCTTTCTTGAACCTTTCATCTTCACACCACAAAGTTTATTGTAAGTCAGATCAGATGTCAGCGAAGTCAGTCTTAGAACGGTTTTATGTTAACCTTCTGACATCTGAAATTTATGACCTTGATGGCGCGGCGGGCGAGTAGGTAGATGTAAGAAGTGCTGGTTCGAGTACCGCTGCGAGACATTTTTTTGTTTGTTTTGCAGATATTTTTAATTCCGAGTTTGGGTGTTGTGGTACCACGGTAGGTACTCGTAGTTCCTGATACCCACGACAAAAGGAATCCTAGTGTACGGTTAGGACTATGGTGTATGTTGGGTGTGTTTATATTTATATGTATTCGGTGTTTATGTCGCAGTTAAAAAGAATAATCCGCTCTTTTAATAACGGCTAGACGCTTTACAAAACAGCACTGTTTTGCAGCTGGATTGTCATTGCAATACGTTTAACAAAAGGCCTGCCAATGTTTAGCAGCATCTATTACCATCATTATCTATATCTATTATGAAACATGTACTATCTATTTTTGACGTCTATTACGAACGAAGTCGTCTTTCCCCAATTCTGTTAACTTACGGAAATGTCCACATTACGATCTTCAAATAGAATACATCAAATATATCGATTCCTACCTGATAATTACCGTGAATTATTTATTTATAAATATGTTTTCAAAGACTGATTATAACCTTTGAAAACATTGCTTTATTGTGTACCAATAACCAACCGTGCGTAGGAGTTGAGTATCGTCCTTACTTGCCCACTTGAAATGATCGACAAGCTCTCGAAAATTACCGAATACACATTATAAAAACAAACACCCGCTTTGTTAACGCTATAAAGCGTGTCGTAACAGAGTTCCTATCATACTGACACAACGAATCGACCTTTTGCCAAGGGCATTACAGGTACTAAACTATTGAAATACCTACCACAATTAGTTAACTTATTATTTCTATAAACCCAAACCTTCCGCCCTTTTGAGAAGTCTGTAGGAAGTGATTAAGTGCGGGTTCGATAAAAAATAACAAAAGCTCGAACATTATAATTCTCACGTTCGACTAACACCTACCAAATTCGTATGTGTGAAGGTGTACACTGTGTATTGTCTACTTTATTGCAGTTTGGTCGGAATATGTTGTTTTGTATCGTTACGTCGCCTACGAACGTAATGTGTGGGCACGATGGTACTTTGATTTTTGAATGTCCAATTTGTCCCATTTATTTATGAGGTTTTACAGTCTAAATGTGAAGGTTCGTAGCACACACTCGCAGGCATGTGTGTATAAGTATAAAACAAACGTACTAATTAACATCTATTCGTATGTGTGGAGGCCGAGTTGATTCATGTGCGAGTGCTTGACTGTTCTTATCGCGGATGTGTGCACTCTTAGCGACAACGATGCTATTCAGGCAGCCACTTATTTGAATACTTACTTTAAATAAGTCTCTGGAAGATTTTGACTGCTTGTAGTGTTTCTGGTGAACACATTAATCTGTCAAAATGTTCTGGACTAGACTGGTTTTGTTACTAGAACTTCTGAAATGCCAATATTTTGTTGCTTCGTACTCTACAATTGTCAAATCGACACGTACGTTACTAAAGAGGTGTTCGAAGCAGCTGGCAATATTTTGTGAAACCATGATTACAGAAAAAAATATGGTTCAGCGAATTAGATTAATTCTAGTCGACATAATCGGATACTTTGATATCTTTCAAGCGTTTGATATCAAATCTATTGCACCAATAAAGTTTTTATCCATTTCAAATAATTGAATTTAATCTACACCTACTCATATGCGGGTGTGTCTTCCGTCTTCGTGACTCTATATTGTATGCTTATTGATCAATCAATATTCATTTTCTGTATTCACTTTTTTCTTCTCCATAAATAAGTGGTTAGGTTATCTAATTTTGATAGTAATCATCATCGCCATTAGCAGCCTGAAGAAGTTCACTGCGTGACTGTTAGGCCTCCCCTGAAAAGTGCCTTATGAGGACGATCCTGCCTCCGTTCACCCCTTCTCGCAAGTGTCATATGAGAAACGATCCTCGCCTCCTCCGTTCACCCCTTTCTCGCAAATTCTCAAATACTTTTCCGTCGTTTTTCAGTTTGCGACCTAACTTGGCTGCCCAACACTTCAACTTGTTCTTCTTTTCCTTCCTCGCCCTCAAAGATTATCTTTATATCACATAGGTTATTTAATTTGACTTGCGATGTCCCACATGATACACGGCTTCCATAGAAACAAAGCTACATTGGTAAAACGATTAATTTTCGTCAGAGTTATAAAAACCATGCTGTTCGGAACTTGTTGTTATTCTGCGTTAGCGTGGGCGAGAGCCCATTCATGATCCGACAGTTTTGTAATAACTTGCACATGTTCATTTATCATGTGATTGTTTTATTGAATTTACATAATATAACGATATCTATGGGACTAGACAGTCAGGTTACTTTTGATTTGTACCTAGTCTGTGACTTAACACTTTTTTGAGCAGCATTTTTTCTCACGGTCGTTTCCGAATTTGGGAAAATATAAAACTTACTGACAGGTATAATGTTAAATTTGTTGCTTTTTTGATTTTACTTACTTACTGTTACAAATTCTTTAGTCCTGTATATAATACCTATGTAAAGTGTTTCATGATATCATCAATTTGTATGGTTAATACTAATTATAAAGTTAGCTTTCCCTTTTTTTGACAGCAATTCTTATTCAAATTCTCGATTACCTATTTATGTGACTGACCTCTACCCACGGCTTCGCCCGCGTATAACCTGGACGTATGAATTATTTTAAGTCACGAACTATACTCGTTTCTAATTTCATATAAATCGGTTCAGCTGTTACGGAGATATTTAGCAATAAACATCCATAAGGATAGAATTATTACGAATATTGTTTATTTCATTTACAATGTTTTATTCACTTATATTCGTGTTTCACATATTTCTGCTATGCATATTTTATTTGTGACAATGCAAGGTAACATTGCCTTCATCGAAACAACTTATTATAATTTCATTTGTCTCTTCAAGCCTGTCTCTTCAACATTCAAGTCCTGTTCAATTCAATTCAATTCAAGCCTGTTTCTCTAGTTATGTTACACTCATTTACAATAAGGCACTTATCTACAATTTATCGCATTGTAGACCTGAAAAGTTATCTTAAATGTAGAATAGGTAATTACCTTGATATGATTTGGTCTAATCAAAATCCTTTTTTCTAGAAGTATTTAAAATACGTATGTTACATTTACCCAGTTAGTGCAATAGGTCTAACTACCTACCTAGTTGCTTGTGACAAACAAAAATAAGATTATGTTTAGGGCTAACCAATCGCCAAAAATTAGGCAGAAGTTACTTATGTATGAAATCGGAACCGTACCTAGGTACCTTTTTGAATTATTGGTTTTATCTACCCCTAAATTAAATAAGTTATAATACTTAAGCACTGACATTCAGCATGGCAGCTAGCATTTTGGGGACGCTAGCGTCTGAGTCTGGATCATTTGAGCTAACTATAGATTATCTTCAGATGGCTAGACGGTTTCATCTGTGTATTTTTTGTGATAACTATTTACCAGAGTTGTATTATTATTTTTGATATAAGCGTGGGTAGGTACTTACATCCTTATAAACTTATTTACAATTTAAGTATACAACTAAAAGTTAAAAGAAAGTTGAAAGATTTGCTCACACAAGCCATTATTACAAACCAAATCTTAGTGCATTGATGTTTGAAAAATGTGCGTCGGCATTAGATATCATTAAGTACAGTATTTTGGGAACGTTTCCGTCTGGTAGTGATCTGGATCAGTTGAGCTATCGATAGATCGTTTGCAATGGTCTTTAGATGGTTAGCTGTTTCATCTGTATTTTTTGTATATACCTACTTGTAAATAGTTGCATGAATAAATGTATTTCAAACTAAATTAAGTACATGGGTAGTTACTAATAGGTAATTTGCTTGTAAAAAGTAACATCTGCAAAATACGGAAGCAAAAGCAAAGGCACGACAAAAACCTAGGTAGGTATAAGCAGTAGGTACCTAGGTATAAAAGTAGATGTACATATTTCATGTAATTAAATTTATGCAAAGCAGAACTGAAACAATTCGTTTTGGAAATGTATAAGTAGGTTTTGTAGGTACCTACCTACCTTACTTGTTAGTTTTAACGAAGAAGTAAAGGTATTATTATGATAACACGTCGGATATTTTCAGAGTTTTAAGGAATAAGAAATAAAAATGAATTAAAACATACTATATCATTCATGCAATGCGAAAATGCTTGACCATATTGCAATATGAAAATTAAACAAATTTGCCAAATTGTTAGCGAGATATACCAGGAGATAAGAAAAGCAAGGATGCCAAGGTCACGAGAACGAGTTTTACCTCAGCACGTGCGAGACGCGGCGCGCCCGGCGGCGTCCAGCGAGCCCAAATCCTTCCAGCACAGCGACCGAGCAAGGACCGGCGGCAGCGCCAATACCTCGCACAGACTCAATTCCACACAAATCAGGCCAGAGACAGCGAGCCCAATCGCATCCACACCCGGCACTTCCACTAAACGCCGGCAGATCAAAACATTGCTCTCACTACAAACATTTTCGACACACAGACTCGATTTGCAAAATTTATTCATCGCATCCGCCGAAAACAACTATTTTTTTTATGAGCCGCACCGAAAGCACGCTCCGAACCGACTGTCGCTACGGTCGACCAGTGTTTTAGTTGCGCCCGACACGTAATTAGCACCGATAAACAGCTATGAAAACACCATGGACGATATTGCACCTCGGAAACCGCCGGAAAATTCAGTTTAGCGCGATACCGCCTCGAATGCGTGCGCTCGCCGGCCACATCGCCGCGCTGTAAACAGAGATCGCGCCTCAACAACACACGCACACATCGATACGTCACGTATCGCTCGCACACTTGCGCACCCGGCACGGCGCGCGCATTCTGGCTCTGGTTGAAAATAGATATCACGTAATTTTCCACCAATCACCTTTGAGCTCCATCACGACATGCTGGCTTGTGATCGGTGGAGACTTCATTGATAGATTGGCTTCCACAAGGCGTTTCAATTTGCGATTAACTGAAAGTTTTCGATAAAACTTTACTGATATGAAATCTTAACAGATGAATACTTTGATATTGTCCATAAAGATCGTTATTAAAGCTATAGCAGCAAACAGGCATAAACTTGAAAGTACCTAGGTAGGTACTTACCACGCCGCAATTCACGACATTCGGCGCGAATTTTAATCACAAGAATCATTAACTACCTGTTGGTACAAACTTCATAGAGCGATCTTCTAGTAGTTAATTTGCTATAGGTAGGTACCTACTCTCATAGTCCGTCGACTTGTTTTAGAAGATTATGTTCTATTGAATTGTACCTTGATGGGTAAAGTAAAACATAATTATAATCTTGGGTACCTACCGATCCGAGGTAGAACCTCGGTAGAGTTCGGAAAGGTTTTTTCAAAGCTAAAGAGTTTTGCAGATTTCTTCATCCTATGCGATATTCTCTCATCAAACATGTTTTTAAGGTTCCGTACTGAAATGTATACACCTATTACTAAGCTTAGGTACGCGTTGTCGTCTTTCTGTCTACCTGTCACAGGGCTGTATCTATACGAGTATGAAATTGAAATTTTTACACTGAATATAAGAGTGCATCTATCATGGGCATTTTGTGATCTTTATTATCTATGTGATAATAAATATCACAAAATCAAAATCCAAGGAGACTGTCTGTCAGAAGGCTGTACAGTGCTTCGATAAAAGTTATCCGCTTCAGAAATCTTCATCTATCTTCGGAAATGGAAAACTGAGGGGTTTAAAACTCTATGCATTTCCAACTTGTACTCAAACTGCTATCACTAGTTTCCCATTTCCAAAGGTAGATAAAGATTTCCGAAGCGCATAACTTTTAGGTAGTATAGTTTTACCATAATAAAAAAGCCAGATTAAATTCTTACAAATTAAGTGTTGGCCTTTATTATTATTATGTGCTGTGTGATGGTACGGACCTATTTGTGCGTAAGTCCCACTCAGACTTAGCTAATTCTTACGGACTAACCGTAAGCTAATCGCAATAAAATCCACCTGCTTATGATTTTTGCCATTTAAAAGTTTCAGTGCGAATCAAGTTTAAGTTAATAACACACACAAACACACTTTTTTTTTAGTGGATACATCATTGAAGTAATAGGTCACGATCTTACGCTATCAAATTAATTTACAGCTGTACCTTAATTCAAAGATATACAACTGGTTTTGGAATAGCAACTTTGGAATAGCAAAAAACGACTTAGGTAATGGTTAGCTAATAGATTTTACTGTGGGTGTTCAACGTGGATGTGTGCGAAAGTTTTGGCCGCAGGCAAATAATCTTTGTTAAAAGTCTAAGTTAGTTTTCCAAACAAAATAAAAATATTTTGTAATTTATACAGTCGGTCTCAAAAATACAAATTAACAAGACTTTCATCAGTTTAGTACTCTAGACTGTGCCCTGGCTATTAAGCCAGGGGTACAAAACTACAAACAGGGATAAGAAGACTTTAATTTTTTTTAAAGAAAGTCTTCTGAAATTCAGTAATATAAGTACCTACCACCATATTTCCTGTGTTTTCGCGTAGTCACTTTTTTAACAAAATATAGGACTAATAGAAATATTATATTCTCAGCACAAATCGAAGATGGCCAAAAGCTCTTTATTTTAATTCGTTTGATTTGAAAATAGGTACTTACATAAAGTCCTACAATGTATTTAAAAGGGTGCATTTTGTTTCAACTTCTTATTGTATTTTGTTAATGAAATATATATATTTGAATTGAAATAGTTTGTAAGCCTACTAGCGAAACGCCCACGGCTTCATTTGCGTAAAGTTTTTCATAATAGACTAGACCCTGGTTGCTATTTTCTGGCAGCTCACAAAACCTGTTCAAAAGATTCGAAAAGATCCAAAAGCCATCTTCCTTCTTTGACCATCTTCTCAGATCAGACCCTGGTAGTTATCATTAAACAGCTCACAAAAACAATGTAAATGAGCTCAATTATTAACTTCAACTGTTGTAGGTAGGTATCAAGTTACCAACTTATAATTAAGTAAACCGCGCGAGGAGGACGAATATTCAGAGATACAGTTAAAAACTAGTTCGGAGTGTGTAGAACTAATCTTAATCAGCCACCAATTAACATTGAATAATAACTTTTAAAGTTAGTAACTACAATAAGTTAACCTACGATGTGTGCAAGGTTGTTAACATTGATAGGCTCCTACCTACTTAATGTGCGAAATAATCATAAGATGGGTAACATCGAGGTACGAATGAACATAGGTTAGTACTAGTATAGTATTATAATATCTGTCACGTAGGTTACGTGGGTTAAGTTTTAATAACAATATCTAGATTACTCCTAAAAACTTTTTTAATAAACAAATTGAAATTGATAGTCCGGTGACGCTGAACAAGGCCATCTGCGGCCCTGCAGCATTAAAGTCCAAGGAAAAAAGTCATTGCTGAAAATTTAATGTAACGTTAAAACATGTGCGTGCTTATTTTTATTTATGGAATCTCCCTGTCAACTTGGAAATGCCTTGTGTGTACGGTTTCTGAGAAATTATTCAATTTTTGACACCCTTTTGGGCATCATGCTAAAAGGAACGTAAGGAGGCTACAAAATTAAGGGGCTGAAACCAAAAATAGACTTCATAAATTTTAATCATATCTGAATTTTGATATTTCCTCCTCGTGATTTCAAAAAGTTTTCGTACAAAAAAAAACAAAATTCCTCTAAAATACTCCGATAAAAAAAAAACTCTGATATTAACCAACAGATAAACATTTAAAGATATATCTTTAAAATGATATATCTTTAAAATGAGAAGATAAGCTATAGCTTATCTTCTCATTTTACCGAATTAAAGAACCTTGTTGTTTTATATTTTCTAAAAGTAATAGTCTGAGTAAAAAAGCCAAAATGTGTTTTTTGCTTTTGCGATTTTTTTATCAGCCTTTGTTTTAACCATACTGGTACGGCCTTTCATTCAATATTTTGATGAACTAATTCGGCACTTGTCTTTGCCTTAATGTTTCTAGAACTCAGGCTCTGTGGTGTCTTTCTGTTTTAATCTCCTCTATATTATATACTTACTAGTATTTAGCTTTTTAAAGTACCTAACAGCCTGTTAGAGATAAGATAAACAAGGGATTATTCGTAATTTCATAATATTCATTCTATTTTTTTTTGGCGAGTGAGAAACTCTTCGGTGAAAAATAGCCAACTTACAAATTTCCTTGTACAAATAATCTGCTAATAAGTACGTAAGCGTCCATTGGTTACGGTAACCGCTCAACAACAGGTGAGTCGTATACATGTTTGCCACTTTAGTAGTATTAAAAAAACTTCAATTATTGACGACTTCTGTGGCGCAGTGGGCGAAGACGCAGATACGCAGAAGGTTGCGGGTTCGATTCCGCGGGACAAATGTAGATGTCTGCAAATATTTGTCTCGGGTCTGGATGTTTTCTATGTATAATATGTATGTATTTCCAATAAAAAAATATATAAGTAGTATATAATCAAGTAGTTCCCATGGGTTATGAGCTTTGCTTACCAAAGTAAAGCACGATGCTGTGTGAAAATGTCCAGCATTATTATCATTATTTAGAAAAAAATAAGTTTTTTTTTATACCGCGACCCTCCCTAAATTTGAAGGCACATACCCCCTAGTATTATAATATATGTGCCCCTACATAGGCTCAGTGAAAACAGGATCTCTACATTCCGAAGGATGTTTAATAAACAAGTATTTTTTTTGTAAAATCCCTGAAATACCTTATTCGCAAAGATGACGCCTGATATACCTATAATTATAGTATGGAGGAAGTATAGTTATGTACTTTTGTGAACAAACATTTTGACCAGTACACACTCAAGTACCGTCGGAAATGTCAAGAATGTTTTAAGATAGTGTTCGAAGTTAATCCTGTGATTAACTTTGGATGGTCGGGTTTCTGGCGCATTCTTTATCTAGACAGGGTGTCTAGACAAATACCTCACACTTACTTTTCCTTTCACGCTAACGCAAATTTGTCAAGGTAAATCTTGGCAGCTGTCACTTGACATTTCCGTAGCTAATGTTATTTCCATACAATTCAATCTTTCCGCAGGCGTTAATGCCAACAGAAAGTGGTATTTGTCACCAGGTCGTTTTCTAAAACAAAAGAACACAATAAAATATTTAGATACTGCATAGAAATGCCAGGGCCCTCTCCTCCCAAACATAAAATCAGAGAATCTTACGAATCTTATTAATAAAAAGTATTATAATGATAAAAACATATTACAGAGGTATTAGAATTCTTATCAATTGTGATTTGGTATGTGGTGTGTTTTATGTGTTATGTTTGCGTAAAAGTAAGGTAATAGGGTGTGTGTGTGTGTGTGTGTAGATTATCTAGCTAGTGGGTAGCTCATAAAGATAATTAACTTTAAAATGAACATGACTACACCCTGGTTGTCAAAAGTTTATAGAACATGAAGCTCCATTGTTCCTATTCGGTCATTTCAGAAGACCGAATCAAATTTGATTGTGATTTCTGAAGGTAACTTACCCATTTGTAAAAACTATAAAGAAAATTAATAGGTTTAGGTAGCTACATCAAAAGTTTCATAATATGAAGTAGTAATAATGTGGCCCCCCCACTGACGTATTGGCGGGACAAAGGAAACGCATGCGTCCACGATAAATATACGGCATCGGTATCTCACTAACGATAGAATAGTGTAGATACGCTTCCGTGTTTATTAATCAGTCAAAAATTAATAAAACCTCTGCTTAACTAACTCTAAAACATGATGTTTTATTACCATTTTATCCATTACGCTGTGGGCAAGCGGAAGTTGCTAGATGTAGACAATGGCCACGTCTAGGTACCTACAAAAACGCGTTCAACGATACTTACTGATAGCTACGTAATGATAGATAATAAATTACAAATAGATACATTATAATCTTTATGGATAAAGGCATTCTTATCTAGAATGGTTGGTGGTTGGTCTATACAAGCATAAGTGGAACTGTTGGGTATTCGGGTACTAGCTTATTCGTCAGGAAGATCTATTACCTACTGCCAATAAGTTTTCATGCACTGTTTGAAAGTGCTCTATATAGAAGAAAGCCCTTTCATTGTCATTAAATAATACATGTTTGTTTTAGTTTTTTTTTCTGTTCTGAGAATTCCGCATGATTTTCAACAATATCTTAGCTATTTTAGACGAAATCTTCAATCTTTAGACTGTAGACGACTTGAGTCACATATTTCTTATATCTTCTTAACGTAACACTGTAATAAAATAAATACTTTAATATTTCGTTCTATTACGTTATCATATGATAACATAATATTTTTATCTTATGGCTTCATCTTATGCCATAAAAGCGTTTTTTAAATTGCAACTACGCCCAATCATTATATTTTTTATTACAAAGGCATAAAATATTAAATCTCAAACTGATCCGTAGCAATTTATATTTACAGTAGAGTAGAAGAAAAAATCGCTTCCATAGTTCGCATGTCAGCGCAGTAATTGATGTCCTTTGTTCTAAGTTGTAAATCTAGAGAGGGTGTTTACTGTCTATCGTTAATAACCGGGTGCCAGGAATCTTGGTCTAAAAGTTGAAAGCATGCGTTTGGGATTTTGAGGACAAATTCGCTTAGTATGCTTTAATTAAGGCAGTGCACAGTGTTTTGTTTTGAAGATGCTATGATGATGGACGCTGAAGATGATTTTAACGGCTCCTCATCCGATAGGCATTGTAGGTACCTACCTTCAAGTTGGTTACAGGAAGCCGTTGGATTTTAGGTGGCACAAAATCGTTTGTCATCATGACATTTAATTAGCCTTATGTTATACCTAGTCTTGATCGTGCTACGAGTAGCTCCGATTGACAAATATAGTGTCTCGTACAACTATAAATTGAAAGTACGGCTCATTACCACTGTTTTTCGTCGGTTTGCTGTGTTCCAATAATTCCGATTCAGCGGTATTCAAACTCAACATTCCTGCTCAAAATCTGATTTTTTTTTATCGCAAATTTACAAAAAGTAGATAACTACATTTACTTTTAAAATAAAGATCTGTCGTTTCTGTATGAAATTTGAAAACCCCCAACGTATTTCTTTTATTGATTGCAGGGGCGATATATAGGTATACGACGACGTACGCTCCGTACGTCGTCGCGGGTAAAAATATACAAAATGTCTACATTTACTTGTTATGATAAAATGCAGCCAAAATCTTTAGACAAAAGGTCATAAGTGGTTTTGTGATGCGGATACTTATAATCTTCGATAATTTAATAACCAGCAAAGCTTACGTAATGTGATTTTATTTATTTTTTTGTTAAATGGTTAGGTACTCAATAGTGAGAACTCTTGATTTAATATGATATCATTAATACATTAAAAAAGTGTTGAATGTAATTATGAGCAATTTATAGCTAAGGAAATTAAAAAGATAATTATGTTTGGTAATCTAGTAAAAATGATTTTATTGAGTTTCCAAAAGATACTTAATTTTCACAATGATGAAATCTCCTTTTAATTATAAAGTACATGTCTTAGAAAATTTCGCTCTTGTTTAGTAAAATTTCAAGTATTTATCTGGGGCCTTATTCGCTATGACCATATAAACTCGTAACGCGGCGCGTTACGTTAAAGTCGTGGAATTCGCATGGAATGGTATTCTCTATGCCAATGTCAAATTTGAAAACGCGGTGAGGTGCGTTACGTGCGTGTTTTGAACTGTCAAAATAACGTGTGTCGAGCTAACGCGTTACAAGCGCGTTTTCAATACGTTTTTATATTTTTGTTGTGATAATTGATAGGTTTGGTTTACGTGAAATCAATAAGAAGGTAAATAAAAAATATACATATTTTAAGTGTTTTAATTCAATAAATACTAGTTTGTTTGTGGTAAAATTGTTGTTTAGTTTGGTTTGATTTTTGAAATGAACTTTTACATACATATTTTACACTATTGTTGTGTAGGTATCTCATATTTTAATGCTTTCACTTTTAGAGAAAATGCAACAAAATATTCGGTCCAAGGCCAGCCCAGCCCAGCTCAGTTATTTAACTGAGTATATGAAGAGCCATTGTAACATGGCTTCAGGGCTCAGCCAAACTCTGCAAGGGCGGGCTAACTTGGAGTCCATGTGGCAGGAACTCACCACTAAGCTCAACTCTTTGGGGGGCCCAATAAAGACTGTGGCCAAATGGAAACAGGTAAATAGTGCTCTTTTATTTGCATGAAGATAGTGCACTACCTTCACAGGTACCTTCATGGTAGGTACAATAATATATGTACTAAGTTCTCATGTTTGACATTCATTATTTTAGGCATGGCGTGACTTAAAAAATAATGTAAAAAAAAAAGCATCCCATAACCACAATGAATTCCGGGGATATGGTCCTGGTAGCACCGGCAATGGTCCCCCAACAATAAAAGAGCTGACACAGGTGGAAGAGCAGGTGCTCTCGGTGATGGGTCCTGTGGCTGTCTACGGTATGGAGGAGATCATGTGTACCGAGGTATGTATATTTTAAATGTTTTGTATGTATTTACAAAATTGAACAATACAGTATGGTAACTGCTTAAATTGTTTTTGTGAAGATCACACATCACCCAGAAAGCCAAGGACCCTCACAGAGTCTAGCACCTGTACCACCAGCACCCGACCCTAATAGTGAAATGGGTCCATTGCCGGTGCTGCCTGGACCATCGTCAAAAGAGCCCAGACCACACCATGCACCATCTCAAAGCAGAAAGCGCAGACGTGTTGTGACCAGAAATGGTAAGATGCACAAGATGATACATTACTTAGAAAGTTTTAGTCTTTTATATATTTACTGTTATGTAATTATAGTGTAATATTACATTGTATGGATTGATGGTACCTTTTTTATTCGATAACTTCACACTGAGAGTTTAAGCAATGCAGGCATTAAATACATGCTTTTACTCATCTACCAAATTCAACTGAAATCAAACATTTTCTATTTTCAGATAGCTTTGATAATAAATTACTTCAAATTGAAGAAGAAAAGATAAAAATTAAAAGGGAGCGGAACTCCATTGAACAAGAAAGAAATATTATTTTGAAAAGGTAACATTGCAAATATGTAGAAGCTAGGTTTGTGTTCAGAATCAATTGATATGGTTGTTTTTCCATGAAATGTGTAATAAATTGAATTTTAGGTCAGTCAGCAGCAGAAATATAATAGATAATTGAACAAGAAGAACAAGAACCATCATGTGCAATCACCTCATCTTCAAGGAATAAAGGCACAATGGAATTTATATACGTAAAGTACAATTATAATAGCAGCATCCATGGCATGGTATCTATTGCTGCTGAAAAATGCTGCTTCACTTTGGTTTTGGGTTTTTTGGTCATTGGCTATTAGTGTCCTACCTAAAAACCAGACTACAGACTGGGCATGCTAAATTATGTTTACAATCTGTGTGGGGGTGTGTGGGTGTGTGTGACACTGGAAGACTAACAGCATGTTACATTAAGCACTAATACTAAATAAAATACAGCAATAGAATGTTTCTTTTACAGGTTGGTGGATGTTCTACAGGACATAACAAATAAATAAAATTTTAAATTTAGATACAAATTAATTTTGTTTTATTTTGTTTCTTTCTTGTTCAGTGAAAATTTATTGAAAGAAATACTGTATTTATCAGATAACAATAAATTTATTTAAAAAAATATATCAAAATTTATCGATTTTGCCACAAAATGTCAATCAATTGCTGCCTAGCATGTTCATCAGCAAAAGAACCAATTGGTACTGAACCAATTGGATCATCAGTTGAGCTTGAATCATCACCATCAGAGTCAATTGTGATGCCATCATTCAAGCACATATTATGCAATACTGCACATGCATTAATAATTTTTGCACATTTTGTGGGCTCGTAATGTAAAACTCGATGGCGCAATAAACATCGCCATCGAGCTTTAAGCAGTCCTATGCACTGTTCAACACAGACCCGTGTACGAACATGCACATTAGTGTAATAAGCCTCTGGGGTATTTTCACTTGCATGTAGCACAGGTGTCATTAACCAAGGCTTTTGAGCATAACCTGAATCCCCTAAAAGCCACCCAATTTTGCCATTGTTGTGTTCTTCTTCGAGATACCGGTTTATGCTCCATGAGCGCCAAACAAAGCTATCATGAGCTGCCCCTCCAAATTTTGCACATATGCCGATTATTTTTGAGTCACTGTCACATATCTGAAACAATCAAGGTTTTTTTTACATAGGAATTATTACCATTATTGGCTGATTCACCCCCTTATCAGGATATCAGTGCAGGCAAGAAGATAGAAACCTTCATCAGTGAAATACAACTGCCTAACCAGTGAGAAATGCAGGCATGATGGAATTTATATACATTTGTAAAGTACACTCACAATAGCAGCATTGATGGCATGGTATCCTTTACGGCTGAAAAATGCTGCTTCACTTGGGTGATTTCTGGGTGCAAGTATGGCAACTAATGTACCATCTACACAACCCATGACTCCTGGCATGCCAAATTTTTCATAGAATCTGTAATATCAATGCACATATTGCAATTTCAGAAAACATTAACGAGATTGCTGATGATCTTCTTTCCTCTACAGAGATAAACTGTTACCCTTGTTTAATTTTGTTTTTATCTTGCTCTGTTACTGGAAATTGTATATAAGTAGGAAGGAGTCCATTTAGTGCTTCCACAACCTCCTGTATACATCGACTTGCAGTTGGCTGGCTAACAGGTGCTAACCAATCCATTCCCACTGGCTTTTGGTAACTCCCTGTGGCCAGAAAGTTCAAGGTTGTAAGTATCTAGAAAAATAGAAACAATTATTGTCATAGTAGTCAAATTATCAATAGTAATTTGCAGCTAAGCTATGCAAATTTGTTTGGTAGCAATTCTAAATAAAACAATGTACACTTACTTTAATTTCTGTTGTAATGCTGGTACACCTCTGAGGAGAAGTTAGCCTCTCTGCGAGGGTCGCGCATAGAAATGTAAACAAATCTTTTGTAACTCTATAACAACGCACAAATAATCCAGGATCTAATGATAATGGATCCGCAGCATCCCTGAGTATCCTCCTGGTAATATTCGTGCGTTGTTGGCGCCAACGTCTTTCAATGCGTCTGAGCACAACAACATTCATTTTTCGTTATTTATTTTGTAACTTTAGTAAAAATTGTTCGGCAGTAATTTCGAGGTTATTATGTTGACATTGAAGTCAAGTGTTCATTTCGTTCCGAAACTTAACTATCCGTATCTTTAATAAACATTAAATATGACTTCAGAATTCATTTGAGGTTCACTACTTTTAAAATTAAACGAAAGTATTATAATAAAAGATTAAGCAGTCCTTCATTGCAGATAAATCAACTTGAGATGAAGATACGAAACTAATAATTGAAATCTAAAAAAACCGCTTAATTTCCGATACGAACGCATGTAAAATTTATGAACGAATCGTGTGAAATCGAAAAATAGAAAACACTGGCCATAGACAATCTATCGTGCGGCATACAGAATACAATTTTTCAATTCCTTGGGCCTTATTCGCTATGCCACATGAGATTCCTTACCAATAACGCGCGTAATCGTAACGTGATCATAACTCAAACGCGTTTCCTAAACGTGCCACGACAAGGAATTGAATGGTGCATGGTGTGGTCTGGGCTCTTTTGACGATGGTCCAGGCAGCACCGGCAATGGACCCATTTCACTATTAGGGTCGGGTGCTGGTGGTACAGGTGCTAGACTCTGTGAGGGTCCTTGGCTTTCTGGGTGATGTGTGATCTTCACAAAAACAATTTAAGCAGTTACCATACTGTATTGTTCAATTTTGTAAATACATACAAAACATTTAAAATATACATACCTCGGTACACATGATCTCCTCCATACCGTAGACAGCCACAGGACCCATCACCGAGAGCACCTGCTCTTCCACCTGTGTCAGCTCTTTTATTGTTGGGGGACCATTGCCGGTGCTACCAGGACCATATCCCCGGAATTCATTGTGGTTATGGGATGCTTTTTTTTTTACATTATTTTTTAAGTCACGCCATGCCTAAAATAATGAATGTCAAACATGAGAACTTAGTACATATATTATTGTACCTACCATGAAGGTACCTGTGAAGGTAGTGCACTATCTTCATGCAAATAAAAGAGCACTATTTACCTGTTTCCATTTGGCCACAGTCTTTATTGGGCCCCCCAAAGAGTTGAGCTTAGTGGTGAGTTCCTGCCACATGGACTCCAAGTTAGCCCGCCCTTGCAGAGTTTGGCTGAGCCCTGAAGCCATGTTACAATGGCTCTTCATATACTCAGTTAAATAACTGAGCTGGGCTGGGCTGGCCTTGGACCGAATATTTTGTTGCATTTTCTCTAAAAGTGAAAGCATTAAAATATGAGATACCTACACAACAATAGTGTAAAATATGTATGTAAAAGTTCATTTCAAAAATCAAACCAAACTAAACAACAATTTTACCACAAACAAACTAGTATTTATTGAATTAAAACACTTAAAATATGTATATTTTTTATTTACCTTCTTATTGATTTCACGTAAACCAAACCTATCAATTATCACAACAAAAATATAAAAACGTATTGAAAACGCGCTTGTAACGCGTTAGCTCGACACACGTTATTTTGACAGTTCAAAACACGCACGTAACGCACCTCACCGCGTTTTCAAATTTGACATTGGCATAGAGAATACCATTCCATGCGAATTCCACGACTTTAACGTAACGCGCCGCGTTACGAGTTTATATGGTCATAGCGAATAAGGCCCCTTGTCGTGGCACGTTTAGGAAACGCGTTTGAGTTATGATCACGTTACGATTACGCGCGTTATTGGTAAGGAATCTCATGTGGCATAGCGAATAAGGCCCCAGGGGCCTTATTCGCTATGCCACATAGTGTTTGCAAGTAAGTAAATATTCATTTAAATATTATATATTTTAAATTACAATCACATCGCCTTAACAGGGACACCAAAACGACAAAAATGAATAAATAAATCAAATAATAATCATAAATAAATATATATAAAGGAGACGTAAGAGCGGGATCCAATTTCAGTCGCAAAATGATGACGCCTCGTTTGCCATTGTCAACTGGAAAACTGACAGTTTTTTACAGACACACGAGACGTTATTCATCCACGACTATAATTGGAATTTGATGCAAGTAAGTCATAATTTCGCTACAAAATTTTATCATGAATCTTATGTTTCGTTTTGTAGCTGAGGTATAGGTATATGGTTAGCTACTACCTAGATAGAGATCTCTTATCTGTACCAAGAAAAACAATTTCTTCGGGAAAAGGACAAGTGTGAACTAAATTCAGACAGGGTTATCGGATTATCAGTTCATAAAATTATTCCCTGTGATTTTAATGTTTGCATAAATAAAAATTGCCCTGTAAGTATAGATAGGTAGGTAAGGTACACATCTTATCTAGTGCCTGCAGTATACCCCGGCCACTCTCGATAAAATGTATCAAACAAACGCGTCGTAATCACCATATGCGTATGTTTGTGACATGAACGAAGCCGGTGTATGTGAGGGAATAAGAAATAAATGCATTATATAATTTGACTTATCGCCAGAGCGTGATGGCATGATTTAAAGCGCTTCTTGCTCACCTCTCGTTGTAGAGTCAATAATGTCCGTGACCATTCAATTTGTAAACAATTTTGTTACGTAGCACGTATAACGTATGTCAGTATATCTCTGCTTAAACAAATGAAGTAACTATTAAAATTCGGGTGAGATAAAGTAAGTCGGATCGGCAGGGGGTGAGTGTCCAATTTGTACATAAGTAGCTACTTATGTATTCTGTGACGTGCTTGGAGGTGTCAAAATGACTGCTGAATGTCCTGAAATATAATAATGAGTAGTCACCCCAATTGAAAGAATAACACGTGGCCGCGGTTTGGGACCCGGTGTTATAAATAAGACTCCTTTGAGTAACGATCGACGGCTGAAATTATAAATGGTTTAATTAACTATTTTGACGCATACCGAACTTTGTTTCTATGAACACAAGAATTTTCACAAAAACTATGAAGCCTTAAAGATAATCAGATAAAAGTTATATTTAAAATTCTAGAGTATTTAATAATTTATTTTTAAACCCAAAAGTCACATACATAGTCGTCAACCCCACAATAAGTAGAACTACCAGTATTGTGGGTATCAGGAATTACGAGTACCATATGGTATTACAACACCTAGACCCGAGAGTATAGGTATCTAGCTTCTGCCCACGGCTTCGCCCGCGTTGTACCCGGATAAAAGTAGCCTATGTGTTATTCTGATGTATAAGTTATATTACTGTAAAGTTTCATCAAAATCTGTTCAGTAGTTTTTGCGCGAAAAAGTAACAAACATCCGTCCTCACAAACTTTCACGTTTATAATATTAATAGGAAGGATAGAATAAGTACTTTCACCTTGGAATGGTAAAAATACACAACATACTTTAAACATAATACATACCTTAGTAACATAGTTTAAAGGTACATCATTCATAAAATACGTAAATTATATGTAACTGCCTTTTGGCTAAGTTTGTCTAGAATATTGATAAAGCCATAAAAACGCTAATCGTTAAAAATCTGATAAGTATAGAGGGTTTCTAAATATTTTATTGTATTCTTTTGTTTTAGAAAACGACATGGGTTGCCAGACAAATTATACCATTTTCTGTTGGTGATAACACCTGTGGAAAGGTTGAATTGTATGGAAATGACATTAGCTATGGAAATGCTACGTGACAGCTGCTAAGTTTTGCCTTAACGAATTTGCGTTAGCGTGAAAGGAAAGGTAAGCGTGAGGTACTTGTCTAGACCCTGGCTAGCTACCTTTAATTATTGAGATAATTAATTACGTAAGCAATTTAATGTTTTCTCCATCATTCATTAATTCATTCACCCATGTAAGGATGTGCGATAAATTGATTTATTTATAAAATCAAATGTCATGGGAATATTCTTGAATACCACGTTTACAGGGTGTCCCAGAACATGTATATGATCCTGATAAGATCTTGTCAGGATCACATGTATGTTCTGTCATCTACCATTGCATTATTCAAAGAAAAAGATAAATTTCGAAAAAGTTGTAAAACAATATAAATATTGTCGTACTTTACATAGGTAGGTATCTATTGTGTGCAGGAAGGCCCCTTTCGAGATAGTTTTTAAATTCTGTGACACCCTGTATATAAGTACCAACTATAAGTATTAGTTATTGTGAATACCTACTTACATACACGTGTGTCTATGAATGGCCTATTGTGTCGATTACCGACATAAAAATAATACGAACGTGTTGATTCACTAAGTAATTCACGTATCTATGTACATACAAATAGATAAAAGCATTGAAATGTCTATAAGTATACACAACAACGTTATGGTGGCTTCCAACGGTCCGTAATTTTACAGACGTCTTCGCACGAGCTCACACCGAGCGCACCATGGAAAGAGGTTCTTCCGTGGTAACACAGACGCACTACTCTACTACTATGCGGAGCAGTCTATGCGTCTATGTGTCTTTTGTAAAATACAGATTTTTTTAAGATTTTAACACAGGTTAAAATCTTACCAACCTACATATGTATATGTATAAAGTTATTTAATTATTTATTTTGTTATTTTATTTAATTATTTTTGTAACTGTGGTTTTCTGTGCTTTGTTGTTGTCAAAAAAACTATTTTCTATTCTATTCTATTTAGACGCTTCCGTAGCAGTGCGTCCTTCAGATCCGCTAAGGTGGCTTCGCAGAGTCCGCCACGGTCCGTGGTTTTACGGATCAACAGACAACCACGGACAGCCACGCACCGCACCGAGGCTTTCCCACAATGTGCGACTTTACGGATCCATAGATTCCAAGTTTTGGCTTTGTTATTCAAGAATACCAAGTGAAACCACGGTGCGCCGCTGCGGGCTTGTGCGGGGTAATCCATTAAATCACAGTTCTTGGGAATCCACCCATACATTCTCTTTCAATTGGCATTCTGGAATGACTAAAATAAAGCTTGTAATTTCTGGATCCGTAAAATCACGGACCGTAGGAAGCCACCATCAGTCGGTCATTTATTGGTGGACCGTCCTATGTAAAAGATCCTACTGGCGATTTCAAATCGCAAACAATTTGTCGATTTCTTCTTCTTCGCCATGCCACCGTTCCTTTCTTGATCATTCTAAGATAGGTCGGTGATCTGATCACGTTGAGCTATGATGGCCCTCAAAAGAGACCAACTGTGAAATAACCTGTGTTGTAAAATGATTCAGTGCACCTCGCAGAGGCTTCTTTTATGTTTGTATCACGATTTCATGTCTTAGCACTCTAGATTTTTGGGAACAAAATGTTCCCGAAGTGGTTCACAAATTAAAGACCACAAAATTAAATATGCCAAGACCAGCTTATCTCTAAGTAGCTTTGACAAATTAGACATTTAAAGCCTTCACAGTAAGGCGTTAATTTGTCTACTCAAGGTCCAGTGTAGATGTGATTAATGTGATCAAAACTGCTTTACCAAAATATTTTGTTGATCTTAAACAAATTACTTTATTGATTTTGAAATGGAGTGACGACATAAAAATATCTGGTTACTTAAATTCCAACCTCAGTAGCTTATGGTTAAAATAACAGAAACAGTGTTGCCTATTTACTGTTTTGGTGTTTAGATCTAGCACTATTTTTTGTAGCACAGTAAATTTTATAATTTTACTGATACAATATAATTGTTGCACTGGTATTATCTTTATTATTCTAATAGCAACACAGCTACGCCCAATTAATACACTTATCTATAAAGTATGGAAGCATACACATAAAGAAATAAATAAAAAAAGTAGGACAATTTCGCACAGCATCATTCAGACCCAAACTAAGCAGAGCTTGTGTTATGGGAACTGACTGATATTCTACTTATATAAATTTTTTACATGTAAATTATATATTAAAGACGGCGAAGGAAAACATCGTAAGGAAACTGACATGCACAATAATGCAATGTCGTCTAGTGTTGCAATAAGCGGCAATGGTATCACAACCTGTCATGTAGAATGCTAACTTCTATGCAAAAATGAATAAATGAATTCTGAATTTCGGAATTCAGTCGTGAGCATGTTTATCACAAAGCCTAGTCGTTTATCTTCCGAGAACTAACAGGTACGTACTTACTTAGATCAAATATTTTCACTTTAGTTAACAGACTCGGGTGGACTCTGAACTAATGTCGGTACGTGAAAATTCCCGTTTTTACAATATGAATAAACATAGACTCTACCTCAGATAAATCGTAGTCATACTAAGGAACCTTCCTTACGCATGATCTGACACGCACTTGGTCGATATATTTATTAATAACCACAACCAGCCTATGTAAAGCTTTTACTTTCAATAGCCGATTTACCTTGCACAGGCGATTCTTAACTTAAGCCTTGACTTTTAAAACTATTAAAAAGACGACACATTCAGTTTTTGCTACACACAACCAGGATTAAACATTGAATTGCAAAAGCAATTTAGTCTTCAATAATAAAATTACTCTTTTGCACTGAGCTAGCCAAAAACATCGGTCTCATTACGAAACGTGGTTTAAATCGGTGGTTTATCTCTCAAAGTTAGACCAGGCTTTTGAATCCTGATTTTTAAAGACAAATTGTTATTCATATTGTAAAAACGGGAATTTTCACGTACTGCACTATCGGTAAAGGCACCGACTAAGTTTCGACTCATTCCGAGAGTCTTAATCAGGTGGTTGCGACTTTCTCCTTCCGCGTCGCGCCGTGCACTACGCGCTGCCGCATGTTGTGCGCGGTTATAAAGGCGCGCGAGTGGAGGGGGCGATTGTGTTCGTAGCGTTGTTGTAACTACTGGTGGTAGGGGTGCTACATCGTCTACGCTACTGCTCACATCGATGCAATAACCTATTCCTGGAGGAGTCAGACAGGCTACGCTCACTGTGGCAATGTCAGATTCGACTCCCCCGTTATCATGCAGTCCATACTGACATGACTTCCAGGCGGGGGGTAAAGCCCATCCACGGTCTCTGTTAAAGTTTGGTAGACGACCTATCTCGATAGCTTCGCGGATCTTGCGAGGAACGAAAAACTTTTCTCTTGCCAAGACCCGGGCTTTATCAAAACGGATATAGTGCGGCGTACCAGTGACCAGCGAATGCTCTGCTATGGCGGAACTGTTGATATCTAAGTTCTTCACAGCGCGTATGTGTTCGGTGAGCCTTGTAGAAATGTTGCGTTTTGTCTCGCCGATGTAGCATTTACCGCAGTCACAAGGAATCTTGTAGACACCGGGGACACCTAATGGGTCTCTATCCTTGGGAGAACGTAGCAATTGTCTCAATTGTGTCAGGGGTCGGAATATCGTTTTTATGCTGTACTTTCGACGTAAGACGTGCCCGATTTTATCTGTTATTCCCTTAACAAATGGTAAGTATGCTACAGCTCTCTCTACCGATGCCTTGCGTGACCTCATAAACGTGTTTGCGATTCGAAAACTTTGTCTCCAACCATAGCCGTTTCTCTCTAACACCTCTTTCACATGTGACAGTTCAGCGTCCACGTATTGTGGGTCACACAACCTAAGAGCTCTATTTATTAGAGTGCGTGGTACAGAGGCGAGGTGTGCTGGATGGTGGTGACAGTCAGCTCTAAGGTATCTGTCTGTATGTGTTGGTTTGCGGTATATCGAATGTGAGAGGCGTCCTGAAGTTTCTCGCTTGTTTGATGATAAATAACTGCTAAAAAATAAACCAGGCGGTTACCTAGTTTATTTCTATCATAACTCAACCTCTTTTTGACAACCTACTTTCTTTTGGTAGGCAATGAAAATTATGTGTTTCCTTTTTATTTTGGTTTAGAAGTATTTTTTAAATCAAATGCTCATCCCGCGGTTTTATTTTATCTTTAAACTGTAGACCTTAGTAACTTTGCTATAGTACTCTTTTTTCGATAAGGTATATTTAAACCTTGGTTTAGTGCATCTGACAGGACTTGAGTTCAACTCGAGTTTAGACCACGTTTCGTAATGAGACCGAAAGTGTCTTAGGACTTTTTTTTCAATTCAAGAAAATCCTTTATTGCACAAAATAAAACAAGTGCAGGGCGAACTTAATGCTAATTAGCATTTTCTTTTAGCTAAGCTTTGTTTAATAAAGAGTGGGGCGGTAGTTTAGTGCAGGCGGGCATAGGCTTAACTTTTCTGAAATAGGCTGCTTTTTAATAACGGCTATCATAAAATTCAAACTCTTGGTTTTAAATAATTTGAAATAAAAATACATTAATAAAAAATATTTAAATTAATTTACCGCCAAATCATCATGTTTAATTGCATTTTATTTGTTTGAGGCTTGAGTTCAATAACAAAATAAACAGACGATCAAGTATAACCATTAATTATGATGACAGATTTCTAAGAAAACATGTGTCAAAAGGATTCGATTAGGACCTAACCATCCGTTATTGTTGTGTTAAACTCGGGCCTAAACCTACACGATATGACTTAAACCCCTTTAGGTGCCGCTGTATAAAACTCGGTATACATGCTTTACCTACTAACCTACGATTGGTTTCTTATTTGAAATTCTCACAAGACACGACCTGGGTAGGGGTATTTCCATCTAGAAGCCGTTTACATAATTTTGCGTTGAAATAGACGCAGGCAGGCACCAAAATTAACAGTCATTCCTAGGCATACTTCGGATTATTTATGAGGGGGTCAAATTAAACTAACAAGCGTGCAATAGGAGCTTTCTTTGATACCTATAATTTATGATGGGGTCAAATAAACAAACGTACAATAGGAGCTTTCTTTGATACCTACTATCTTACTATCCTAATTGATCGAGCGAACAAAGCGAGTGAGAAGTTCACAAAGTGTAGAAGACACATCTGTAAATCTAGGTCACCTAAATTACTAATTACATACCCTACAAAGACTAGATTGTAATGTTACGTATACAACGTCCAACGCAAAATCTGAAAATCGTATGATCAGAATCAAAAGTGAAATCGTTGTAGCCACTTTTTGGGTAGATTTTTTATTTTGTTTACAAAACAATGTCTAAAAATTAGCCATCACAGCCATCATATCTTGGCTGTGACTCGAAATGCAGCGTGCACGTTACAGATAAGATGAAGAGTTATGAAGCGATAAAACTTTTCACTACAACATGAATACGAATAGCTTCTACAATATTATAATAATCTGAAACTTATTGATACATAAATTTATCATAATAAAAATCATTTGGGGTGCCTGAGGTCTTAGAGAGAGGCGTTATTTCATTAAGACCCTGATACATACTAAGTTGAATATACTTAGTAGGTATTCATTAATTACAATAAAAATATTTGTAATTTTCTAAGATGGTCGACAAAAATTTTATAGGTCTCTTTTTGTGACTATGTATGTCCTACGATAATTATCACAGTTTTGAATCCTCGACTTTGCCCCCTGATTACTCTACCTTACTCTACTGCCCTAGTTCAGGATGATAAAAACATTATCCTCATGAGTTGTGGAGGCGACAGAATTGCAACGTCCTAACTAGAATAGTGCACGGCATTATTTGTCATCATAAACGTCAGAACTTGACAACATAGACCAAGCGGATACTGTTAAAAGCCTAACCTAGTCGTTTACCAGCGTCAAAAGTTGAAAGAGGTTACAAAATAACGAAAAACATCATTGGGAGCTAGGTACAGTCACAATAACGAATGCACGAACGTAGTATTCTTTATAAAGTATATATTACAATATATTCATATTGTAAAACGGGAATTGTCATGTACCCGTACCATCGGTGAAGGCACCGACTAAGTTTCGACTCATTCCGAGAGTCTTCATCAGGGTGAGCGATCGCGACGCTCTCCCTACGCTTCGCGTCATGCACTGACGAATATTGAAAGAAATATATTAGGGGCAAAGAAAATACAAGAGGTAGGTAATTACAAAAAGCATGGCAAGGCCGCAGTGATAAAATTTGCCGCAGTCAGCCTGTTCATCTCTATCTCCTTATGTTCTAAGCTTGCCCGGCTGCGCCTATTTTTTCAATCAAATAAGAAGTGTTTCTTAAACCCTGCAAACTGCGCCTAACCCAAGTTATTTTGTCTTATTTCACCTTCTGTAATGTCGCGTAAACTCGTAATGAGGTCAGGAATTTAGTTTGTATGAAGATAGTAGGTGTTCGTGGGCATCTAATACAATATTGCGGTCAGTAGTGAGTGATCAGTACGTAGGTCCATTATGTGTGACTAAAAGGATACCAACCCACAGAAGGACTCAGCTCAGGTCGTGACCGTGACTCAAACCTATGATGTAATCCTAAGAAATTAAATCGATGAATCGCTAAATTAGTGCTGAACGTTTTATCGATATTTTACTGTACTAGATATATTTTAATACTAAACTAGTACTACTCGTAGGTAAGATACCCCTATACAGTTCATTTCAGAATTTACGATGCAGTTCGAACGTTAGGTACCGTCTTATCGAATCGATTTTTCTAGCGCTTGTGGCGTCCATTAGATTCCTTCAGTCTTTTGTTTTTTCTTGATTTTCAGTTTTTTTTTTCTAATTACCAATTTAAATTATTGATTCTATTTGAAAAAGTATCCAATGCACTGGTTTCAATGGACCCTATCACCAGCCTCTGTATGTCATCAGGCCTCAGCCACATGGCTGAATCTTTTTAACCAATATAATTTAGGTCCAGTAGAAATCTTCACAGAATAGTTACTTGTTATTCACCAATAAGTTTGTGATAATATTATTTGGTGATACAAAACCAATCATCATTCGCGAGTCTGATTTACACTTGGCCGGTTCTTTGATATCGTTTTTATGAACGTTTTGCCCCTAAGTCAGCAAGTATTGTTTGGTAAATAAATAAATAAATCATACAAATATTACGATACAATGCAAGTACCTAAACGATTTACCCTTAAAACTAGCAATAATTCAACCTTGCACGAGATTTGAGATAAAGAGAAGGTTAGGTAAGCAAAATGACTCACTCGAAATATGAAACCACGCGATCATGGAGTTGAGACTGGATTACGAGCAATATTAGATGATTTGATTGACCTACACTTGCAATAAAGGGAAAACATCATCTAGGTACTAGGAATCTTCGAGTCCAATTAATGTCTCCGCGAGAGTCAACGCGAGGGTGGACTCTGACTAGGTACTTACTTAATTTGATTTTAGCACGTCTTTAGCAGTAACGTAGGCAAGACAGGCTGAAGCGATTGCAAGAGATTTAAATAGCACTCTATGTGTTATTTTATGTAAGGAACAATACCTGTTCCGAATGTTATCAAAATCGGTGCTGCAGCTAGGTAGCTAGATGATTATTATTAACAAACATGCAAACATCGAAACTTTCGCATTTATAATATTAGGAGGTATTATAATATTTAAAAAATTTACATATTCCAATGGGGATCGAACCCACACTACTCCGCATAACTAGTAAACAGTGCTTTGAATAAGTCGATCTAGTAA
Organism: Perizoma flavofasciatum; assembly: GCA_958496245.1. NCBI lineage: Eukaryota > Metazoa > Arthropoda > Insecta > Lepidoptera > Geometridae > Perizoma > Perizoma flavofasciatum. The sequence continues at coordinate 7,282,877 of OY292433.1, forward strand.
TCACCTATATAGAAATTCGCTAATTCAAGCTGTACCTAGATACAGTTTTTGCTGTTCTTTGCATGTAAGTAAGTAAGCTACTTACATAATAATGTTTTTAATCGACATCGATGTTTCATAAGGAACATCCTTAATAGAAACCGCAATTATAGTCGTCATACAATCGAGATGCTACGTCACTACTGACATCACAACTCGAATGAGTATGACAACGAAAGTGGCATACCACACGCATAATGTATAAAATTACGTAATGAATTATAATATCTGTGGTAATGATAAACTTGGGGTAAGATATCGGATTTTATGCATTCATTCATCAGGGTTCATTCATTTTGCGTAGAGGAAATTTGTGACATAACTTTAATTTCAATGAAGTTTTGATGCAAGTTCGTCATTGATTTTGGAGCTTTACCGCTAATAAACTACCTATATATCCTACTTCCTTCCTACCTACTAGTATAAGGTGTATAAATGCGAAAGTTTGGATGTCTGAAGTATAGATGTTTGGAATGTTTGTTGCGTAATTGCCGTATCGGCTGAACTGATTTAGATAAAATTTGTTACCTGCTTAGTTTGTGAAGTAAAGGGGCGGGCGGGCGATGCAAAGCGGTGGGTGGGAGACCGAGGCGGCCGTTGCTCAGCTGGTTCATAATAAAGGCGACCGAGTAAACCTGAATACATGAGACTTTTCGAAAACTATTTTATGACAACTTTTGAGTATATTAACTAACAAAAAAAAGTGTTAGTAAAATAAATATTGCAGTTTTCTTTCTGGATGAAAATAAGGTCCAGTAGTAAAAAATCCTATTAATAAAGCCTATACTTTTCTTTCTTTGAAAGCATTTACTTTCAGACATTGAATTCGAATGTAATAGGTACTTTACCTCAATGATTTCAGGAATTATTTTGAAAGGTTAAGCGCAGTGTCACTGTGAACGGGAAATTCAGCAAGATGACTTCTTTTGCTTCCATTTGTAGAACATTACTAATGACGATAATATTGTAACAATATTTGTTCGATTAATCATAGGTATCTGTCGAACCTATCTAACTGAGAGCCACACCTTTGAATCAACGGCCAGACAAGCCAACGGACCTTGACTTTAAACACCGAAGAATAATTTAAAAAATTAAATTTGTCTTATAACAATCTAGTAAAATATAAAGTAGGTAAGTTACTTATTGGGTTTGTATTTTTCTTATTAATAGGTAGTATTGTAGCACAATAGAATCGGAATTCGGAACCGCTATACGTCCTATAACCAATGTAGCAAAAAAAATGAAAACGATATGAACTTTATCTTAAAATCATTATACTTAATATCTACATATCTAGGTACCTACCTAGCTTTATTTTATTTAAAGCTATGCGTAAGCTATCGACATTTAGGTACAAATCTATAATAATTATTATGTGATCTGGGTAAAGTCTACAACGTGCCCCAGAACAGGAATACCTACCGGTGTTATGATTCTGTCAATGAAAGTAAACATTTTCAGAAGTTGTAGAACAAAAGTTGTTACATACCTACCTAAAGTAAAATGCCTTACTATACATAACTCTGGAACACCCTGTATATGGTGAATTAAGACAATACTCCTTATTCCAAATGATTTTTTTATGAATCCTGGTGCCTAACCATGAAGTCTTATAGCGATTAAGTTGAGGCAAAGATGTCACTTTCCGCTTCGCGATTGAGGACGTTATGGCGTTGTTAAAGCTTTGTCATTCGCAAAGCGAGATTTGACATCTTTGCCTGAATTAAATCGCAATAAGACTTGATGGTTAGGCCCCTGCTCGTAACATCGTATTCTTGAAATGCAAAGAGCTATGAAGGAGTTTACCTTATTTACGAGTGTAGACAGAAAATATGATCTGTGCCTTAGGTGTCTTGATATGATTATTTAAATAAAGATGGATTTGTACACCCATAACCAAAGTATCAGAACTTTTATTCATAAATCGGAATTTTGAATTAAATATCGTGGCCAGGCGAGCATGCGCCTGCGACGCAGAGATGCGGGTTCGGATCCCACTGCGAGACAAATGCTTGCATGTTCTGCAGATATTTGTTCTGGGTCTGGGTGTTATTGTACCACGATTCTCATAGTTCCAGATACCCACGACACAGGGAAAGTTGACTACATAAAAATATTGTTATTTAAGTGTTAGAAAGTTTAAAAGGGTTAAGTTTTCGAGAATCTTCTGACATAATACCCAGTACCAGGTCGAGCTAGTAAAGGGCGCTAAGGCACATTAAGTTTAATTGAAAACAGATAAATTAAATTCCGTAGAGCACTTTGCCGCCTTAAACGATCCAAGTAGAGCTTTACATAAAGTTCACGCGTAGATAATGTATTCCACGCCTGGTGAGCTCATAGCTTAGAATAGACTTTACGTAGTGAAACTGAGAAAAAATCTAATTGGTACGTTTGACAGTGATGTGTTTGGATACAGTATGTATCCATTTGTACTTTTTAACCACTTAGATTTCCAACATCACAATAATTTACAGGTAACTAGGAAAGATAGAAAAACAATCATTTATGAAGGAAGGTTGAAATAAAGGTATGCTATGTACCACTAGGTACCGATCGTGCATTCCACGAAAACACGTCCCACCACAGATAGGGCAAGAAGATTTTTTAAGAATAGACTGGGCTGGGCTTTCTCTTCTTTACATCCAAATATAGTATAGGTTAAAATAAACGTATATATTTGGATTAGGATGGATGGATGTAGGTATTTAGTATGAATTATTTTCATATATGTATGTAGTTTACTTCTATTCTTGTAGCTTGTTATTTACATGCGTAGATATCTGTTGAACTGAATTGAATGAATAAACCTGACTTTTATTCACTCAATCCCAAACTGCTCTATTCGCTACTATATACGTAGTTACCTTTAATATAATCAACTCTATCTACGCAACTGGTTGAGGTATAGCACAAAGAAACTTCCAAGCCGAACCTAGGCTCGTGCTGACTACATAATGAAAGGTGTGTCGCTGTGGAATTTAAAATCAGCAATCTGTGGCTAATTAGTGCGTCAGTCTATGGGTAGAGATTGGAATACACTTTTTAAATTATAAGTTACCTACTAAGTAGGTATACCATAGTAGGTATAAGTTATCCTGACCGGTAGCTAATTATATGTAAAATGTTGTAGTCGACCTGTAGTAGACGTACCTATAAGTTTATGACTTGAAGGAAACCTATTTAAAGATAGATAGGTACTTACCTGAAGTAGGTAGGTACCTACCTATCTACAGAAATAGCGAAATGGTGTGAATGAAACTGCAATTCTTTCGTAAGAAAAGTGGGGCGGTTTCAAATAACTTTTCTGAGAATGATGTGCACGATTGCCAAGTGCTCTGTGCACCACTGTCAATGCCAGATAGACAAGCTAGTGTCCTTTATTTAGGTATATTAAATCATAAATAAAATACCTAATAGGTACCTGAGCTAATAATATTAGGTAGGTAGGCAACTACCTACCTATCTAACGTAGAATAACACATCATACACTATTCTATCCTGCTAGTATCAGTGGTGTATTTTACGATTTACCTCCCCTGAGTGCGAATTCAGTTGGGGGATAGTCTAAATAATATATTTGTTAAGAGTCTGTACTAGTACCAGTGTTGTTTTTTTTACGATATACCTCCCCTGAGTGCGGTTTCAGTTGGGGGATAGTCTAACTAATGCATTTGTTAAGAGTCCGCCCACCTACCTACGAGATGCGTTGCGACGCGGTGCGTAGATGCTTAAGAAAGCTTGAGCATCCCTTAGGAGGCCAGCGGAGGATGAATTGCCCATACAAACCAAAATCATTTGTATTGCGAGCTTATTTCCACCATATTACTCAAGCTATTATTTTTAATCGAATAGTATTTATCTAGGTACCTACCTACATGGATATAGGTATATTTTTTCAAACTATTTACCCCAAATTAATGTAAACGAATAGCATTTTGAATATTTTTACGTCATAAGTACATGACATGTTTTCATCTTATTTGTTTCGTAAGTACTAAAAACAACAATATCTTACTTTTTGTTTGATAATGTAGGAACATAGCTTATATTGTATAGTTACAGGATAACAACACGATGTTATCATGTAACTAGATCGACGATCATATATTTTGGTACCTATTACGGATTACCACCTTTATAACAAATTCTGAAAAGCTAATATTGCAATCGCGGAAGCACGGGTGGGCCTGCATCAGCCAAAAAGAGATAGCGATATACGAGCCGATTTAGGACGCGCCTCGAATTGAAGTTGCGAGCTGCGTTCGCCGCATCTTTAAGTAAGTCTATAAGCTTGCGAACCACAGTGGATCGAAACTGCTAAAAAGCGGACATTGGATTTTTTTTCAATAATTGAAAGGTTTTTTATGCCAATCGGTGGTGCTACCACCGATTGTTTTTAACCTATAATATATAGACATTATAGGTTACAAACATGTTTACTCATTTCTTTGAAACAATAATCGATATTATATTTTTTTTATCAAAAATCTTACAACTTAAATCAAATATTTTGGTGCCTTTCATGAAATTAAGGAACCAACTAATGGATTTTGTTTATATTACCTAACAAACGCGTGCAACAATACACATTACATACATCATTTAGTTGCAAAATAATAAAAAGGACTCATTTTCAATGGTATTTATCGGAAAAGGGGGCAAGTGGATGCACTTGTGTGTGGTATCATACGATATGTAATAACCTATTCTATAACACCTACGTGTTTTCAAAGCTGTATCGGTAAGTATTTCGTAGAAATCGACCTTGATAGATGTCATTCTATACATTTTTTTTTTACTTTATTTTTTTTCTCGGTGAGTATTAGTTTTATGACAAAATATCATAGAATCGTTTCTGATAGGGTTATTGAGCTCCACCGATTGGCATTAAAAAATCTATCAATTATTGAAAAAAAATCCAAACACGCTTTTTAGCAGTTTCGACCCACTGTGCGGCGACGCCGCAGGCCGCGGGGTACATCGCGACACGCGGCGAAGCGCATCTTTGCGGCTTTGTGCGTTGTATGTATGTATAGTATTTGGAGGTAGCGCTGCTCAGCGCAGGGTGTTGCGGAACGCGTCTTCGCATCGGTCTCGTCGATTATCTTCCACCCTGCTCCGCGTCAAAGCTACACTGCGTCTGGACTGGAATGGTGGGTAGGTGGAGACAAACCATGTCGCGGCAGCTACGGCTTAGCGATGCGCTTCGCGATGCTGCTTAAAACAGCGCGTGTTCTCCAAAGTATCTCGTCGCGTCTCGGTGCTTAAGGTGACAGGCCGAGCGAAACGTTTCGCAGCGTAGCGTGGCGCGGTGTAACCAGGCGATAGGCGTACTTTAACAGGCAAACAGTTCGCACTAAAATTTGCACCTACCGTATTTTGTAATCTATCAATAAACTGTACATTGTAATATATTTTAACGCTACACTTCAAAAAGTGCGCTCCTTGTTGCGTCTCGGTGTGAGCCGACCCTAATTACGAGTAATTTTCCTACATAATAATAAAAATAAAAACTTTTCAATTTTCGTTTTCATGACATCATTCTCGGTAGCTGTACTAAAAAGCGAATTTGAATGCAAAATTTTGTGATACTCTAGGACTTGTGTCATCATCAATTTCTAAAGTCAGAAATTAAACTATCAGATGATATGTCACATCATGGCTCACGTCACTTTCGTCGCAGTGTTGATTGCTACTCATATGGCAATTGCCGTAATCATAATCATAATCATAATTTTTATTTATCTTTTGACATGTTACATGTACTTAGAAACGTCAAACACAAAATTACAAAGTAGGTACTTAAGGTAGGTAACAAATGTAACAAATCAATGTATGAATACGATTATCAGTTAACATCACAAAACAAATGTTTATCAGCAAAAGCTTCGTCAATTTTATAATAGCTTTTAAATAATAATTTATTTTTTACATACTTGTAAAATTCAATGTCACTCTTATTTCTTATGTCAATAGGAATAAAGTTATACAATTTAATAGACATAGAAATAAAACTTTTCCCTGTTTTTGCAAGTCTAGTACGTGGCACTACAATGTTTTTCTTGCGTCTCGTGTTATAACTATGAGTGTCCTCTTTTAATGTCATATGGCTTAGGTTTTCTCTTACGTATACTATATTTTGGTATATAAATTCACATGTCATGGTCATAATACCCAACTCTCTAAATCGATCTCTACAGGAGTCCATTCTTTTCAAACCTAATATGTACCTAATTGAGCGCTTTTGGAGTACAAATATTTTATTTGACTCAGCGGCTGTACCCCAAAACATTATACCATAGGTCATTAAGGAATGAAAGTAGGCGAAATATACATCTCTCGCAGCTTTAACACCACCAAGTTCCTTATTTTTTTTGATAGCATATGTTGCTGATCCCAATTTCTTTGTCAACTCCTCTATATGTACCACCCATGTCAATTTCGAATCTAGCCAGACTCCTAAAAACTTTATACGATCGGTACTAGGCAAAGACAAATCAATTAGTGTATTTTTTATCGATGTATGTGGCGTTATGCTAGTACCTAACCAGAATTCTATTACATGTGTTTTATCAATGTTCAACAATAAATTATTAACAGAAAACCATTTTTCTATATTGGGCATAACATTCCTAAACTTATGACTAAGACCATCATTTGTTTTGTCCTTAATAATTAAACTAGTGTCGTCAGCAAATAATATCATGTCAATATCCTTACAAACTACAGAAACATCATTTACATAAATCAAAAATAAAAGAGGACCCAATATTGATCCTTGTGGAACGCCTAATTTAATGTGACATTTATTTGATCTTACTCCGTTCAATTCAGTGACTTGTTCTCTTTCATACAAATATGATTCAAATATTTGCAATTCTTTGTTACGAACGCCGTAGTGCTCCAGCTTACTAAGTAATATTTTATGAGAAACACAGTCGAAGGCTTTTGAGAGATCACAAAAAACTCCATAAGTTTTCTGTTATATCTCGAGCCCTAGAAGAATATCTTGCATAAGTCTTGTTATGGCATGTCTAGTGGATTTTTTCTTCTGAAATCCAAACTGTCTATTATTCAAAAAATCATTATCTAACATAAAAGTTATTAGTTCTTCAGCTACATATTTTTCGAATATTTTACTTATACTAGGAAGCACGGATACCGGTCTATAATTATTACATAAAGAAGTCTTGCCTTTCTTGTGAAGTGGCACAACTTTTGCCATTTTCATTTTGTCAGGGAAAACCCCTTTTTGGATACATTCATTTATAATGCGCATAAGTGGTACAGCAATTACACATTCCAACTGTTTCAACAAATAAGGCGAGATATACCAAAAATCGTTAGATTTTTTAGATTTAATGTTACGAATTATTTTTATGACTTGACTTATATTTATGGGTTTTAATACAAAATTATTATTAGAGGGTGGAATATATTTGGATAGAAAACTTAAAGAATTATCAATAGAACAATTTAGATCACATGTCAGGTCATTTGCTATATTCACGAAATAATTATTAAAACAATTGGAAATGTCAAATTTATCGTACACTTCTCGGTTATTTTCATCATTTCTTACTTTATTACAGATATTGCTGTTATTACCACACATTTTTCCAGTTTCTTGTTTAATTATTTGCCAGACACATTTAATTTTATTTCTAGAATTTTCGATCTTGTGCGCTATATGTATTTTTTTTGCATTTAAACATACATTCTTAAAAATTTTACTATACTTACTCACATATGAATTTAAAATATCGTTCTGATTTATGTTTCTGAGTGCATACAAATTAAACAATCTTTTTCTAGATATGAGAATTCCTTTCGTGGCCCATTTATAAAAATAAGTAGAAGAAGATTGACTCATTTCTACAACAGGCAAGTATTGATCCAGGTTTCCTAACAAGTGATTAAAATAAGTATCATAGTCAGTGTAAAGCAATGGATTTGACAGGGAATGCCTTAAACTATCTTTTAATTTTCCTAAATTATAATTACTTATTTTTCTAAACTTAACATTATCTGGCTTTACTACGTCTAAATTCAATGTCACATCAATGGATTGAGCATAGTGGTCAGATTCAACACCAGGCAATACTCTAACATTTTTAGTAGTACACGAATCAGTAAAAAAATTGTCCAAACATGACATGGTAGTAGATGTTACTCTGGTGTAATCATTTACTTGCTGCTTCATTAGAAAACTATTCATAACATTATTCACGTCACTCACATCTTTGTTATTTTCACTTAGAAAGTTAACATTAAAATCACCACAGATTATCAAAGTCTTATTATTATGAGATGTCAATTTATCCAGGCACTGCTCTAATTTTGACAAGTATATATGTAAGTCAGCTGAAGGTGATCTATAAATTACGGCAATAATCGCATCATTAAGTTCTACACAAGCTATTTCAAATACTAGTTCTTCAGACATCTTGGAAATGTCATTTCTTACTTTATATTTTAAGTTTTGTCTAACTAGTATAAGACACTCACCACGGTTGTGCACAGTTCTACAAAATGATGAGGTTTTCTTGTAACCTTCTATATTAAACACATCAATATTATAATTGTCTAGCCAAGTTTCAGTCATGCACATAACATCTTCTCGATCTTCTCATTCATTAAGAATAGTCCTAGTCCTAATGTATGGCAGTTCACGTTTTTTATTAGATCATTTTAGTATAATTTTTTTATTAGATCATTAAGTGGATATTTAGATATTTAATTTTACTTTTATTAAATTAAATGAATTTATTTGACCCTAACACTTCCCAAATCAAGAGCTTGTCTGTTTTAATGGCTTATAAACCGACCAGAGTTTTTAGATTTATTCTAAGCAACTTGTCAAAACCTAATAAACTATGTAGGTAGTTCCTACGGTGAATAAATAGGTATGAGAATGAATTTACATGTATACTCTATGACCTAGAATTATACCGATTCACGTGGTCCGTTCTAATTTTTAGGAGTTTGTAATCGTTCATCATTGATTGGTCATATTTTTTTAAGCAGTCGAGTGAGTGAGATTGTGCCCTAACAATGAGCCTTTTGCTCCATTATTTATTTCATTACTTGACTAGTTATTTAACTCTTAAAATAATTTATCAAAAATACATAAACTTTGTGAAATTATGATAATTTATTATGTACGGATTGTACGGCAATTTAAGGTGTTCTCCGAGTTGTATAATACAACGCTATTTCATCTAACGCGCATCGTGCTGTCAACTTCAGTCACTAAAAAGTACTCTGTGACATCAGTCAATCTTGGTATAATAATATAAGTCTATGGTTCCTTCAGTCAATTTAATTTCGATCAGTTCAAGCAAAGCAAAATCAAAACATTTCAAAATTTTTGGATTCCTATTTTTAACTATTCCCACGTTACCGTTAGATAAAGATTAAATTACATTGGTACGTATAGGTACCTCGCTTTCCATTTCATTTTAGTAGTTCTGCGTAATTATATTTCATAATGGGTCGCAAATCACAATCAAAACAGATACCCAAGAACTCCGGGAAAGAGAACAACAGGTTTTTCCAACAAAAACGAAAGGAACTCGCTATTCTTGTTGATAAAGTGCTAAGATTGACTAGTGTCTTCCAAGCTTCAACCAACGTGACAAAGAGTTGGGAGCATCATTTAGAAATCGATGCCATTCTTAAGGAAACCACAAACATTGAAGTTCAGCATCAGCCTAAATGTTTCCTGAAGCACCGCAAGTCGGGCCTTGACAAGTTCCTGAAATGGCTGAATGAAAACGGGGTCCATTATGAAGGTACCCTCTAATAATGCTTACACAACATTTTTGACATCATCAAGGTTCATTTTAATGAATAAATGGACTTTCACATTGACTAGGAATTATGAGTACCACAACAAAACACCCACCAGACCCAATATCTGCAGAAAATGCAAACATTTGCCTGGCTGCAGGTATAGAACCCAGTTGTCTTTAAAACCTATTAAAGAACCATACTTGGAGTCATACAAATTTATTGATAAAACCACCGTTTTAGAGATAAATGGTAACAGACAAACAAACACAAATGAACAGCATATTACCCTAAATGGATAATGGACCATTGTTGCAGTAAACAATGGGTCACTGTCATGTGACTATTCACATTTACAAATTGCAATCTCCATTGAGGGTTCACTATGCTCCCTTTAATCTAGTGCCATTATTGATTTCAGGAGTGGATATATCTGAATTTAAAGGCTACGAGCTTGGCCTTAAAGCAACAAAAGACTTTTCCGAGGGCTCCCTTATCCTCACAATACCTTCAAAGGTCATGATGACGGAGAACGATGTTAAGCAATCGGCTCTATCTGAATTTATAGATATAGATCCATTGCTCCAAAACATGCCGAATATAACATTAGCTCTATTCTTGTTACTTGAGAAAAATAACCCAGGTAAGTTCAATAATACAACCTGTATTATGTACACAATAATAAGTTAAATAAATAAATAATATCAACCAACAGACACATACATAGTCCTGACCAAACACTTGGGTTCCCTGTGTCTTGTGTATCAGGAACTGAGAGTACTGTGGTACCACAACATTCAGACCTGAAACAAATATATATGCAGAACATGCAAACATTTGTCCCATAGTGGGAATGAAACCTGCACCTCTTGCGTCACAGCTGGCTACTTGCCGGCTGCCCCACCAAGTTGTCAAAGAAAAGGTTTTACTCCTCATTTCCTTTTGAGTATGTGATCTGCTATTCAGCCATAATCAGATACAATCTATATTTGATTGCAATTCCTCTAAACATCGGTCAGAAATTTACTTTTGTTAAATCCTGATTTCTTAATTGATTTTTTTAAAACATTTTCAGATTCTTTTTGGAAACCATATATTGATATCCTGCCTGACAAATACTCTACTGTTTTGTATTTCACTTGTGAAGATTTGGCTGAGTTACGGGTTAGTAAATTACTATAGGTACCCAATTATATTATTCATTAACCTTTCTAACTATTACAATACATAAACATACTAAAATTAGATTGGCTTTTAAATTCTCCTAAAGTATAAATACATAGATGCAGGAAGGTTCTTAGTTTTTTCTTGTACCATTTTTGTCCAGTAGGTTGGTATACTCACTTCCCATCCGAAAATGAACCAATGGTTTCTTACACTAAAAAAGTGTATGTATGCATAAAGTAAAACATTGTGAAGAAATACATGGCAACATGCCCTAGAACCAAAATTTTTAAGTCTTGTGCCATTGGTTAGTGTTTCAATAAGTGTTGATGAGCCTATTATGCAACCTATCATAACAATCTATTTTGCTAACTACTGTTTCACATGACATCTGTTGTGTGCCTGCCATTTTTTTTTAGGTGCCTCTGACTACAATAATTAAAGTTGTGATTGTGTTAGTTTGTTCTTTCCAATCTTGCCTATACTGAGATCATATTAAAAAAAAACATTCAGAGCACTACATAGAGATTTTTTCATATTTCAGCCATCACCTGTCTTTGAGTCTTCACTCAAGCTTTACCGAAGCATCGCAAGGCAGTATGCCTATTTTTTCAACAAAATAAACACCCTGGATCTACCTGTTTTGAAATGTCTTCAAGATGTCTTTACGTTTAACAACTATAGGTATGTCATCACTGATTTTTTCTCTGTCACTCTACATTATGCCAGTAAAGGTTGAAATATGGTCACCAATAGAAAAGTTAATTAACTGGTGTTCAAAATACAAGATAATGAAAAGTTCCTATGATGCACAGGTAAATAAAATAAACATAATAATCGAAGATGTATTTTCCGTACAAGGCTATTATGTTAAGTTACAGATTGCACTTGCCTCTTAATACTGGGATTACCAATCTATAAAATTAAACAATAATGTTACAAATGCAGTTCATTTTGTTACTGCTATGCTAAACTATTATATTCAACGCAATTTAAATATCAGGTCACTAGAGTAATATACCTAAAGTACCTATTTTGCATATTATTGAGTCTGAATAAAGGCAACATTCTTAGACATATCTCCAAGCTTGCATACGAATTGATCCAAAAGCCTGTCTGAAATAATTTATTTATTAATTAAGTTATGTCTTAGTTAAGAGTCAAGAGGACTTTTTATTTTATTACATTAAAATTAAAATCACCTAAAATGTAAGAAAAACCTATGTCATTTATAAACACTCAACTTCCCTTTAACAATTTGAGCGCAAAACCTTTTATCTCATTAGTTTTTTTTATTTATTGAAATGGTTTTCGTAACGAGTCCCACATGTAATCAGGCGATTCCTTACCGTTTTGAGAATCTAATGTGCTAAGCGTATAAATATTTGACGAAAGCATTGGGCTTATACTTCTAGTACTGCTGTTGTTCTTATGGCCTTTTCTATTCTCAAATACAGGAGTTGGAATACGCTCATCTGGGAAATTATTCTTATCAATTAGAGCTCTCTGCTGTCTCCATCTACACCCAATATACGTAAGTAAGAACAGCACCATTGCCAAACCAACAATACTTGCTGTTGCCAGCGTCACTGATTTGGTGTTGATTGACTGATTTGGTTTGTCGAATGTACCCGGTGAATTCGTTGGCGCTTCAATTTTCCCGTTTGAGTGTACGTTATTTTCGTCTAATCCAATTTTGCTAGATACCTCATTGATTCGCTGCAAATCTTCCAATACAATCAAGCCATCGCCATCCAAATCCTCTGCTAAAGAAGATTTCCTTATCGATTCAGCTTGAATCAACCCTGAAATAAAGAAAACATTGTCGTTTTATTGATTAAAATGAAAAGTAAAACGCACCTTACATTCTTACCATCTAAGTACGTGCCTGTTAATTCCTTGGTTTTGTTTTCATAGTTTCTTCTCATTAGTGAAAATATTTCGTTCCAGCCAACTATATCATCTGGATTTTCACTAACTGAATTCATTACTCTGCTCTCTCTTACAGTTTCGGTTTCATTTCGATCATCGGTTGTATTTACCACGATAATAGATGCGCTATAAGGGGTGCCTTGTGAATCTTTCATCAGCGTACTTGCATCAGCTTCTGAGTTGGGCCTTGTAAAATTATGAAACAGCGACATTATACCCATGTTTTCTGCGTTCTCGTTGACGTTATTACCAAAGTCCATTTTCATTGGGATATGGATGTAATCGTCCTGTACTGGTTCTATTGTCGTCGCTTTAGTCGTGGTGTCGTGAGCATCCAAGAGAGCTCTCAGTGGATATGTTTCTTTAGAAATTGGTTCTATCGCTGATTTTGATAAAAATGGTTCTGGTGGATTGGGCTCTTTGGACGCATTGTGAAATATGTCGGCCAAGTGAACGTAACTGGACCCGCGCTCCCTGTGCTCTACTAATTCGCTTAGCGTCATGTTTCTTTCCATTAGTATTTTAGAAAGCCTAGCGTTTGCTGAAATTAAAAAAAAGCAAAGATGGTTATGACCTGTGAATATTTATTAGAGTTACTTAATTTATAATTCATACCCCGTGTATCGTTCAGAATCTCTTCTATTTCTATTTTGGCGGACTCTTCTGTTGAGCTTGGTACGAATGTTTGTCTGTGAACGTAAGTCGTCGGTGATCTAGTTGAATATCTTAGTTTCCTCGATTTATTTCCAGTCTTGCTAGATTTATCCTCAAAGTATTTGGGTTTATTATCAAACTCGTTTGGTTGACTTTCTAAGTTGCTGGGCATCTCAGTAGTTATAAAGTCCTCTAGCATAGTAACATCGTCTAAATTTGTCTTTGGTCCTTGGGTTCTCGCGATAAATTCCGAAGATGATACTAAATTGGGCATGCCGAAAAGGTTCTTCATGAAATCGTCTTGAGGTAGAGGTTCAGCTGTTGAATACTTTTGTTTCCTACGCTTCTTTTTGAGAATGTTATTGAAAGCCTGTCGCCGCAATCCTGATGTATTCATATCTTGGGGTATCGATTTAGGTTTATCTATTTCATTTACAATAGGTTTGGTTAAATCTTCTGATTTAGTTATTTGTGTATAATTCTGAAAAACTTCTTTATCAGAGTCATCATGCGTCGTCTCATTTACAGTGTTGCTTTGTTTTGGTGAAATAGTTGTTGTGATAATTTCCTCGTACACTGTAGTGACTTCTGTGTCTAAATTTAAGGTTGTTGTTTCTACTTTAGGCTTTTCGTTTAAGATTTCAGTTACGTTCTTCATCAAAGGAATAACGTCCCTCCATTGCTGGGATTTAGTTGCATTTCTCCTTCTAACATTGTTATGAAAGTATTTTCTTGCAGAAAGCGCTACCATATCTCTATTTAGCTGACTCTTGTAATTGTTATTGGTCACAGGTCTTATACGTTGTTTTCTACGAATACCAGTTGGAAACCGACGAACGCTAGTCCGTTTATCTTCTTCTATCGGTTTCACAGTTGTAGTTATTTCTGCAACGTCTACTGTGGTCATATCTTGTTCGTCATATTGTGTTGCTAGCGTTGTTGTAGGTTTTTCAGTTATGGGTTCTGTTACATATTTTGTTTCCGAATTTACTAATAATTTCTCTTCTCTTGATTGCTTCTCTTCAGAGTTAACTCGAATCGGCTTATTTATCAGACTATTCTCAGATGGTTTATGTGTTGATGATTGTTGGTTATTTACAGTATTTTCTGGTTTTAATATTGATAAAGCCAATTCTTTCCCATGAAGTAGATCCGTCAGTGAAAGATTGTGCTGTTGCAATATTTCGCTCAAGCTTGTGCCGTTTGACTTCTTTAGGATATCTTTTAGAGTAAATGGGTCTATAGGGCTACTAACCTGAAATAAAAATCATTAAGTAATAATCCATTGTCTGTTAGGGCAATAACACATTGACTAGAGCTAAGTTACGCTATTCTACGAAGATATTATTCTCACAAACACTCATGGTTAGGTATGTGAGTGAGTAATTGTTAAATTCTAATATGGTAAAATATTGTTATTTTAAATGATTTGAAACATAATGCTACCATTTTAATAATTTTGTTTTATTTCTTAATTGATTTTCTCCCCACTGACTTGCATTTGCACTTCGTTTGGTATTTTCCGACAAACTGTAATAGTTTGTCGTCAAACCAATGTTATTACAACTTTTAACTAGAGTTGAAATTTTATGAGGATCAATCTTCTGCCGCCTCAAGCATTTCTCCTAAAAAATATAGAATACAATGATCCAAGAAAAGTAGGTATGAAAAATCTTCTCAAAATACAAATTGATTCCGAAAATCATGTACCTACGTAGTTACAATATGTTATTTTTCATACCTGAGATTTATCGATTTCTTCATAATATCCTGGTGACTTATCCCTCATCTTTTCGAGTATATTTCGTTTTTCGTCTTCAGTCTTGAGCTCTGCGATAGTTGCCAAATCTTCTAGTGAGAATTCTGATAAAGATTTATCCGTTTCAGGAATGTTTTTAAGGAAACCGTCGTCTTTCTCCACAGCACGGTATATTGCTTCAGCTTGATTGTAATCAGTCGGGTACTTCTCGTAATGTTTGCTTTGGAATCTGTCGTCTATTTCAGAAACTTTTTCTCTAGATTCTAAAATACCTTCCGATTGTTTTTGAGTAAAATGCTTAGTGCTGTCGAAGTTATCGCCGTGTTCGTCTTCGTTCATTGTCATAACTTGGTCAGTGGTCATTTCCTCGTCTACATTTCGAGGGGCTGGTTTAGGCCGGTAGTCATTAAACTCACTTAGTTCAGGCCAAGTCTCTATTGTAGGTCGCTTTCTTCTATGCCCTCGCCTTCGTATGGGTCTGTCCTCTTCTAGGGAATCCGTCCATTTGAGCCGCCGCTCAATTTTTTTCCTCCTCCGTTTTGGCATCTCAGATGTTTGGCGTTCGTTGCTAAAATCGTCAAAGTGCGGTCTCATTTGATCTTCTGAGTATGTGAACCTTTCATTTGAGCTAACTTCTTCTGCTGAGATCGGTTCAGGTCGACGTTTTCGTTTGCGCCCGAGTCTTTTGCGCCTAGGCGGTTCTTCAGACGACGTGTCATCTAATTCTGCCCGCGACGTTGACTGCTGCATTACTGGCTCCACTTCAAGTGTCCTCCATGGCTGAAAACATTGCAAATTGGCTTTAACAATAAGATTTATCTCTTTAATACCTATAGGGCTGATTCGATAAATTCTTAGTAAACACGAGTACCTTAGCGTAACTATAGCAGATTAAAACAGTTTAATTTGACGCTGTACTTTTTGTGTTGTAATGATCGTGTTTAGTAAACAGAAGCCTGATTATTATGCGAAGATATGCGATTTATGTTTCTTTAACAAAAAATAAATAACTCATGACTTTGGCAAATATCCGTTATACTCGTATAACTTTGATAGTTAGCTTTTCTTTTTAATATTTTAGTATAGCATGATGAAGAGATGTGATCACATTTCGATTAAGTAAATCACAAAATGCGTTTCGATACCCGCCCTCTTATTACACAATCAGAATGGATGGCCATAGAAACGCGTCATGCACTTTTGAAATGGTAATGTTTAGTTCGAGAAGTGTCCCTAAATTTTTGAAGGTCTAGTCATCGCTAAGCTTGTCAAAATGAATCCATCCTCATTGTCATTTTACTAGTCAGTTAAGGGCCGGGTTACAGACTTACTTAAATTAAAGCTCGTCATATACCCTATAAAGTAGACACACACATACTCGCAGACTTAACCAAATTACATACTTTAATAGTAAGAATTTAGAGATTATGATAATAATTAACCGTTAATAATGATATAGTTTGCTGTGTAGCAAGCGAGCGTGACGCTATTATTCTTGGATACATAGTTTATCAACACATTTTTCTTGTTCATCATTCGTAAAGAGAACCACGTGTTACGTAAAATCTCATTTATACGACGTTTCATGCTCTACATACTCCTGATTATTGTTTGTTAATTCGCTAGAAAAAATCTCTACATGTCCCGTGTGAAAGAGTTACAATGTAACGAATATTGGGTAAAAACGTTTATATGACACGACGATTATTGTCGTGATTGCGCGTATGAGTGGATCGATGAGTAGTTATCATTGCGTGCCACTGAGCTGTTATGTGTTTGAACGGTTCGTGATCTTGTCAGTATGGATTTAAGACTGAAATATGGTTGGAAGTTTCGGGTTACGTTCAAGCAATAATTCATTTTGTAAAGAAAGTGTTTGGTAGCTGTGGAAATGTTTTGTCAGTTAACTTCTTCCTTCTACAAAATAAAAAATAAACAATATGGTCTATATAATCAAGAATGCATAGTAATTTAGTTACAGTGCGTTCTGTGATAGGTACGTACATCGTACATACCTACCTACTAGTGAGCCAAGACAAGTATGTAGGGAACGATTTTATCCAGTTAACACTATTTCGTAGATCGTAGGTATTAGAACATCGCATAAGACTCGTGACTCTAGTGTACGGGTTTTATGTTATCAGCAGCCTAAAGACGTAAACTCTAACTAGGTTGCGGGTTCGATTCCTGCCGCGGGACAAATGTTTATATGATCTACAAATATTTGTCTCGGGTCTGGGTGTTTTCTATGTATAATATGTATGTATGTATTTACAAAAAAAATGTATATAAGTAGTATATCAGTAATTTAGTTCCCATAAAACATGCTCTCCTTACTTAGTAACTTAGTTTAAACTTAGTCGGTGCCTTCACCGTTGTGCGGTACGTAAAATTCCCGTTTTTACAATATGAATAAGCTCTGCTTACTTTGGGGCTAGATGATGTTGTTTGAATAATATCCAGCATTATTTATTTTATTTAAATAAAAACATATGGTTTAAACATACCTTTAATAATAATCTCATCGATAGTGAAGAAAGCTGTTACGGCACAGATGGCATAACAAACAGAGATGGCAGGAAAAGTCGAAAGCGGTAACCGGTTTCGCGAACTTGATCTGCCAAGACTCACGGTAAGGAAGGTCGTTCTTATGGATTGAAGGAACGAGCCAATCATTATTTAATTTAATTTTGTGCAGCAAATAATTTGCGATACTTGGTTCAGTTATATATCATAGTAATAATAATGCTGGCCACTTTCACACAGCATCTCTAGTAATGTGTTATGGCAACTGAATCACTGATAATTATACTAATATATATTTTTGTTGGTATATACATATTATATAAAGAGTCCCGAGACAAATATTTGCAGACCGAAACCGTCTGCGTCTCAGGCGGGTCTTCGCCCACTGCGCCACAGAGCAGAAGACGTCAGTTGTATCTCGGATTTCTCTGCAATGTGAAACTCATAAATTTCGATACTTGACTTCGATCTAAGACGGACTACTTAGGTGTTTGTTTTCTTTAAAGACAAAGATTATGGAAGAAGTCCCTTCATTCACCCTACACAACTGTTTTCCCAAAGCTACTTTGGCTAGGTAGAGTTTCGAGTTAATTGGGAGCCTTAGGTTCAGTTAGCGCGGAGCGGAGGTGATGTGATCTTTGCAATTAGACCTACAAATAATATCTTGTTACATGATTTTATGATACTATGAACGTGATGCCATTTTTATGCGAGCATACGCCTCAGCGGGGAGGAGATTAAAACTATCTCCTCTCCGCCGAGGCGGATGACTGTTGCTCTCGTAAGCAATATATTTAAAAAAAAGTTTTTTGAATTTTTTCATTATCGATCGCAGCGCCCCCAGGGACTTGTGGTGATTAAACCTGTGTAATAATTATTCGCGAAGATATATACAAATAGCAAAAATCCGGCTACAATCCGATCAGCCGTTCCGTACATAAATTGTAACAGATAATAAACAAAAAGTTTACCTTTTAAGGCAAACGCATATATCAGTTCCTGTCGTAGCGGGCATAAATTATGGTCTTTTGTCAGATAAATAAATAACTAATCTTCTAATCAAATGTGAAAATTGTTATTATAAAATATGTCTATGTATTAAAATTTGTATGTTACTAAATCACGCTGTAGCGGCTGAATCGATTTTGATGATGGGATAGTGATCATGATCAATAGTATAATTCGAGACAAAGACGAGCGAAGCAATAAAACCATATTTTATTCTCTCATTCAATGCTATACATGCGATTGTGTAATTACATATATCGAGCAAAGAAACTGCAACCCATAGTTTGAGCGCTCCATTTACCATTCGACTCCACCCCTGATTTCTAGACTAGTTTCTAGACAAGAATTGATGTAATGTCAAGTTCCTGTGCCATCTTTCTAACTGGTTTTTATGAAGAATCTGGAGAAAACGATTTATACATTCTTTACCTCACTATTCACCTATAAAGGTAGTTTTGTTGTTGTAGGTCATTTAGCTAGATGAAACTCATTCTGATGAGAAATCCATTTTTAATGTCCTCTGTTTATGGCAAAATCGATGAGCTTTTGCATAGGTGTCGGTACTACACTTTCTTTTACGTATTTATCGTTTCTTGTGGTGAAATTTCAGGCGTGCCTATATGTATGTAGGTTTTAAAACCAAAAACTTCAGGAAACTCGGTCAGAGTATGTATTTGTTTCGTGTTTATCAATCATAGTTATTATTGTTGGGTTTTTGTACATTTTGTAAAGTATTGCTATATTTTACCATTCTATATACGAGCAACATATGTTTGTTCGTCTGTATGTATATGCCGAAAATCCCTTAAACTATATTAATTTACGTGATAGGTTTTTCCGACGGAGATAACGATATAACTAGGCACTTTTACGATCATTTAGCATTGTTTTCGTTTTTATTCGGGTATTTAGGTAGAAAGTCGATAAGTACCTCTATACGCTGTTTAAAACGTACTTAATACTATTGCAATAATTTTTTGTCACTTTATGCGACTTCTGAAACAATTTCAGAAGTGACAATTATATAAACCTCAGCTGCAAGTTATATCAGAGAATAGCCAACTCAGAGTAAATTAGCCTATCATTTACACGAACAATGTGAAAAATAAAAGCCGTCGATGAAAGGAAAACTTCCATTGTTATGAAATAAACCGCAAAAAGACTGCCAAAGAAAATCAAACAATTTCCGCTTGATAAAAGAAGTGGCCTGGGTGCTGTCAGTGCTTTATTTATGTGGTTTAGATGTATTTTTTTAAGCAAAAATATACATAAATATTGTAGGTTTGTTTTTCATTTTATGATGTAACGAAAGGTATAACGCTTATTTATTTTATTTTATACGGAAAACAAACAGTATTTATGACTAAATAGACAAACTCTTACCATTAAGATGTTTTCGCATATAATATAAGAAATAAGCTTATTTGTCTGAGTTAGCTATGTAAGTACTTAATTAAATTAGTAGAAACATTTAAATACAATTTTTCGAAAAAAAACACAATCAAGCAAAAAAAGACAGTTATTGAACCGATTTAAACCAGTGATTAGAAAGGACGCGCTTATGTTATAAGTATGCTCTCTTCCGATTTATTTATACATATTTTACTATAAAATACTGAATCATAAATGATATCTAGAGCCGCCCATGTGCTTCGTACGACCTTAATACACAGGGATGTTCGTCTTTTGCATAATCATTAAGGTGACCCTTCCTTCTCTGTTTAATAGGCCAAGGAACGCATGAATGGCAATACTATTGATATAATTAATAATTTCACAAAACTTAATATAAACTTGCAAAGGATGACACTTCTCTTACCAAACTTTCCCATTTTCTGCTGTGATTACTGTACGTACTCGTTACTTATAATCACATCAAATCTTTACCTGTTCAAATCGTCGTGTCCCAGTATCCAAAGCTCTAGGCCTCAGCCCCCTCCTGTACTGATTATCGTATTCCTCCTCGGCAGAATGCACGATTATCACCAAAGCAGCCAGCGTGCTCAATAAAACCATGGTGAATCTCCAAGTAATACCCATAGTACACGGAATCAACAGTTACTTATATTCAGAACGCCAAACTTATACACTATCACTGCACTAACACGCACTTGGACTTATGTAGATTGTTACAGAAGTAACTAGACTAGAAGAAGATCGAGGAATAGGAAGAAAGAATAAGAAAGGGAAAGAAACCCTCGCGGGAAAAAATGCTTTATTAAACGTCGTTGAAAAATCCGCTGGTTTATTATTTTAAAACATGTTAGTTTGTGAAAATTAGATAATGTTTTACTCTCAAGTTTTTCTCATGAAGATTCTCGCGTGTTATTTTTAAAATGTTTTTTTCGCTCGATATGAAAGTGTTTTGCGGCACACGTTGGTACGCGGCGGCTCTTTGCGTCGGAGTAGCAGCGAAACATGGGACCAACACAATCGACGTGTTTTGCTTCGATTGCATATTATTTTGAATTTATGAGTCGTGATTTTACTTGTAATTCGGAATTACTTCTGATATGTGAAAGCTTCCGAGTATCGCCTAAGATATTCTAGAATGTAATGATGTAAATAAAATTATAAGTTTTATTTTAATCAGATTACATTATGCGAGTTAACGCGATAAAGACCCGTATAAGACTTATAATAATGTTTACTGATCGCGAAAGTTTTTAAATACTTACTATAAATAATTTTGAAATAAGTACATAAATCTGAAATAATTCTTAGAAATTAAATCCGTTGAAATGTAGAGACAGTTAAGTCATAGAGCAGAGAACTATTAAATCATTTATAAAAATGCTTATACCACTAAATTACTTATTTAAGCCTAGTCAGTCTCAGCAAATATCACGCGCAAAGTTAACCGAACCTTATCTCATCTCATTCATTACAAAATTCTGTCTTGTAATTGACTTTCATTATTTTCGAATTTTCATTCTGGCAATAACGCATCTGGAATATTCAAGCTCGATTACGATTTCAAAGATGGTAGATGCAGCGTAATGTGAAACGGAATGTGCGCACGCGTCGCCTCACCCGCGGTATGCCTGTCCGTGCCGCATACATGCGCGAATTATCATCGTTTATTGATCGATATAGCCATATAGCTCGCAGAACCGACTACCGCTGGGAAAGAAGGGTTCTCGAATAGCAATGTAGGAAGTCGAAGGTGGAGATGGCCTAAGATAATGAAGATTGATCGATGTATCTTAACCCTATCCTAAGTTATATTATAAATGCGTGAGTTTTAATGTCTTCTCGATTTTGAAGAAATAGGTTGGTAGTTCGTTTTCGTAAAGTAGCAGTATAGAGATGGTCCAAGATCTTTCCGGGCAGTTCGTATGAAATTCTTCATTTTGTTCGTTATGAAACTCTTTGCCTGTCTAGCAATGGATTTCTACTGGCTGTTGTTGGTGATGAATATTTGTGACCCAGAATAACACAGGCTCATACGAGCGATGCCGTGGGCAAGTACCCTAGGAATAAGCTAGACACCGATCTGTTCCATAGAAAGTTCATACTATTATGTTAATGTCACTGTTAATTAAACTGTTAATACTGTTAACTGTTAATACATTGTTAATAAGCTGTAACAATGTACAAGTATCATTGCTTTGAGTGGAAGTGAAACGACGCCCTGCCGTCATACAGTGAAAACTAGTTTGGAGGGTAGTCACTAGACTGTGCATTGCATACAGTCTTGTTATAGACATAACAACTACTCGATAAATAAATAATGCAGGACATTTTCACACAGCATCATCTAGCCCCAAACTAAGCAGAACTTGTGTTATAGTAACTACATGACTGATATACTACTTATATTTTTTTTTGTTAATACATACATATTATACATAGAAAAAACCCAGATCCGAGACAAATATTTGCAGATACAAACAAAGCCGTTAGACAACAGCGGGAATCGAACCCGCAACCTTCTGCGTCTCAGGCGAGCCTTCGCCCACTGCGCCACAGAGGTCGTCAACCTTAGAATAAGTAGATAATTTTGCAAGTGTATACTACTTTTTCCTATTCATAAGGTAAAATAATAACTTGAACTTTCTATAGTATATTGTAAGATAGGTGGTAAGTTTGTCAACATAATTTTTTTCTAAATAAATATTTACTTTATAGGTCGTATGTTTACCGGCATACCAGCACCAGCGCGGCGTAAATCTTAAGTTCTACCTACACTTATGGTACATTTATTGGTAGAGTAGGTTAAGTCCCAAGCTCATAAATGATAGTGTTGATTTATCGCAACAAGATTATTACCTATCGTGTAACATGCTAATGTGGGTAATTGGAGCATTTCTCTCGTGTACATCGTAATAGAATATACGAGAGAAAATAAATCGGTTTCACTCGGGGATGTGCATTAGTGTGCATGTCATTAGAGTTTTCTTTAAATAACATTAATAGTTATTCTCATTTTGCAAATTACAAAGTGGCTCTTTCCTTTATATTTTTTATCTAAGATTAAAGTGCGATCAGTTTTTTTTTTATTATGGACAAACTGTGGGTTTTGTACCGAGCAGAGTATCTTGTTCACTCATATTTTCTATCTTATACATTTAAATTGTGTGTTAATATTTTTCAGTATTTAGGTTTGAATACAATTCCGTTTTTTGCAAAGCATTCGGCGGTTAATCGTAATCGTTCAATGACCATAGCAGGAATGAATCGTGTCCACAAATATAATCTTCGTTTGTTTTCGTTAGTTATCGTCAATTTCCTCGTCATTATATTTTTTTTACCTGCAAACTACCGTAGTATGCCTTTGAGTTTCTTTAGTCTTGAAGAAATGTTTTCGACTAATCACAGCGGTTCCGCGTAAGTCGTCGTGACAAGCAAAATTAAAATTTTCACGCCTACTTGCGCGTAGGCATTTCTCTTGATCTTCGTTTTCTAGTAATACTACGCCAAATTACGTGTTGCGTAACAGTTTAGTAAAAGGCTGACAAATTATAGTTATTGCATAACCGCGTCTCGGCATTATGCGAAAATGAAGACGAAAACAATACAATTAGCATATTTTGTTTTATTTATTTGCCTTCAACTTTTCGACTTATGTCGGCTCTACCTGATTCAGATGCTCATAAAATGAAGCCTTACTAATTATTTAAATTAAGCTTATTTCGAAAGAATGGAACCTATAGCATTCATGACAGATTGATATTTTCGAAGTTGCTCATTCCGATCCGCTTATTTCGATCCACAATCCGTCGTAGGCACTCATGATTTCATCTAGTATATTGTATGGGCGGGTCATTGTTACGTAGATTTCTCACGCGTCCTCACTTTCTTCAGCTAACAGGCGTAATAACTCGTAGATACATTTAGCGAGAAGCGAGATCGCTGTGATGACAAAAAGCTCGTTACAGCAAATAACATGCACGATCGATATAGATCATGGCATTTCGTCGCGACATGTCCTCCATTAAATTATTGTGAAAACTTCTGATCTTATTTCTTGAGTAATATTGTATGCATAATTTATCATTGTTGGCAGACGATGCTGCAACCGCTTTCATATTTCTACTTTATTTCCTATTATTAGTAAACCGCAACTCGTTTAAGCTAATTTGCTATCTCACCACCGTTACTCAACTGTCGAACTGCATGTCATACTGTTACTATAATATCAGGGCACACCGATTTCATTTTCATTAGTCACAGCATCATGCGAAGTAATGGATATAGCATGGAAGCTCATTCCAATTCGGTTTTATTGAACTTTGTAACTTGATTCATTATAATCTCTTTAAATGAAATACGCATTGTTGATGCTCGCGTATGTTATGCTCATAATTTGGTAGTTACGTGCACCGTTCCATTTACCGTTTTATTGAAGTAACTCTACCGAATGTTTTATTTATTACTTCCACTTTGTCTATACGTGACGTAGGTATGATGTCTATGTTTGTAAATAATACCAGTAACAATGTTTGTTGTGACTTGTGAAAGCAAGAATAACAAGCAAAACGCCATCCGTTGATAGGCTGCGTGTATGCAAAAGGCAGGAAACTGCGAGAGCATGGCGCGGCGTGCCCAAGCCTATATATCAATAGATATTTATACAAAATGTCAATCATATAGTTTCCATTCTGACGCGAAAATTGTATTTACCAATAAATTAATTATTCTGTAATAGTATAGTCATTAATATCTAATAGGCTTATCGATACGAAACCACATTTTACCTAGAATTGATCTAGTAGTATTTAATTGTGTTCTTACATAAAACGTTGCTGATTTGATGATATTGCTTTTATTTTACTGCATCCTAAAAATTGTGTATTCATACCGGTAAGCATTGCAAGTAGGCGACTGTAACCTTCTTTCTAACTCAGCCTTATATGCCTCTGAATCACGTCTCACGTTTATTATCCACATGTAATTATTAGATAATGAAGTCGAAAGTACATAATCTCGTGAGATTTTCATTGGACACAATAGGCTTATAGCAGCGAACAATTAAATTAAACGAAAGTAAAAGCTTACTTTAGTTGACAAGCTTGGTCTATCTCTGACTTAACTTTGCGAATGGTACTTGAACACACAATAGTGTCGAGTTTGTTGCCTGATTATTCTAGGCGCAATGAAAAATCGGCGTGAATTCACTTGTAAAAAAATATATTCAATTATATTAGTGTATTCAATTAATTAATACTCCTATTGGAGTACACTTGACTAAGTAAGAATGTATAGGATATGATCGCACAATAATGCAACTAAGTATTCAATAGAGAAATTTTATTTTATGCTGAATTGGAGCGTTCTTAAAGATACAGCATCGCTAAAATTCGCTTTTAATCTTGACTTTTCATGGTGATAGTAGCGTGACCTGTAACCCGAAATACGACAGATATAAAAATACTTAAAGCGTTCAGTAGTAGTAGAAAGTGTTCGTATGATGGTAGACGTATCTATTTCTGCAACCAGCAATGCTCACATTGTTATGATCCAGTTTGAAGTGTGTATGTTCAACGGCACTTAGGTTAGGTTACAGGCACATTTCAACTTTGTCTTAGTGGCAGCCAACGCACCAGCAATGCCCAGATGTCAATAGGTGACAGTAACCGCTTACCATCACCTATTGGACCGTACCTTGAAGTAACAAAAAACTGGCCTACTCTCCGAAACACAATCAAAATTTTCGGCTTTGTCCAGCATTTTTTTCTATTACACTAGCTATGCCACGGCCGCCCTCGGCCCCCGATCGACCCACTGCGTCGCATCTCCCATCCGTGCTATTACTTCTTATGGGTCGTAGGGTGATTTTAAATAACCTATAACCTTCCTTATGAATTAGGTTACTGGTAGTTCCAGAGATTAGCGCGTACAAACAAAAAACAAAGAAACAAACGCTTCAGCTTTATAGATATTAGAAGCAAGATTTTGGTATGCAAGGCATATCTGCAAGGTCTTTTTCCCATTCATCATTAATCTATCGCAGTCCATTGCTGGGCATAGAGCTAAATGTTTAAAGTTTCCTGCTTTTGTCTGATCTACAGATGGGCGGTTTCCACCGTCATGACGAGGCAGAACAATATCCAGTTGGCGAACTCTGACGTCACGGCATTCATACCGCTCTGGGACATGTGCAACCATGAACATGGAAAGGTAAATTCCTATACTTTGATGAAGTAATATTCCTTTGCGTGTTGTCAGACCTTTATTTCTCTTTGTAATCACTGGTATAGACGGACAGTGAGAACTTTATGTGCGCTTCACGTGCTCTCAAACGGCAAAGGAAAACTTCGTGAGATACCGATATATCGTAGAACCAACAATTCAAAGACTTGTGGTTTGTGTTTGAATGGAGCCTCAGCGAGGCGCACTAAATCACCAGACTGGTCACAAGGCCAAGGGCCTTTAAACCATTTGAAGTCTGTTTTGAAGTCTATTTTACCATGAAAAAACTTATTTACTCACACCTCGGTATATCAAAAGTTCAATAATTTTGGCAGATATAAAATGTAAGAAGGTAAGTTAAAAGCTCGAGGACTCAGCCTAGCTGTTTTGCAACCTTGCCTTACAAATGTAGCTTCTGACATACTGTAGCATAACGTATGGATTACATTACGTTATTGCAGATAACAACGGACTTCAACAAGGATTTGGATCGAGGAGAATGCTACGCCCTCCGCAACTTCAAACCAAACGAGCAGATTTTCATATTCTACGGCTCAAGACCAAATGCTGATCTGTTCCTGCATAATGGGTAAATTGGTATAGCACCTTGTGTTTTGTTGCTTTCTCCACTGATAGCTTCGATATTGAATCGCTCGTGGCGTAATTTGCCTAGTCGTTCTTAACAGATCAGCTAGGTAAAGGAACTTTAACACGATGAAGCATTAGTGCACATTAGCGCTTTCGTGTTTCGGAGGGAGACGTGCCCACCGAAGCACGAATGCGCTAATGACAATGTTGGTCTGTCTGTCTGTTGTGACTTGTGGAAAAAGATGCTTCGATAGTGCAAAGAATAGGAATCGAGGTTTAGAGAAAATCAGTAGCCAAAAGTATTCAAAATTTGTTGTTTAGCAAGAAGCCTACAAAACAACACAAACTAAAAATATATTGTTTCAATAAGAATGACAATAAATGTCTAAAAATCAAATAACTCACTCCTTCTCACAAAAAAAGTTTAAAATTCATTTAGTTCCCATAATACTAGCTCTGCTTAGTTTGGGGCTAGATGATGCTTTGTGAAAAATTACCAGCATTATTTATTTATTATTGTTCCACCGAGGAAGTGATTAAAAACTATGATATTTCTCTTGCCCCATAAATTAACTGAACCCAATAGCGTTTTTGCCATGTGAATACTATAGCGTGACTTATAAACCTTACAAATTAAGAGTTATCACTTAATTAGAATAATACCTGCGTGCGCCATTGTCTATACACTGTACACAACAGGTGAAGTAACTTCATTAGCCAACAGATTACGTTCTGTTGCATCATATCACACTAATGTATGACTTCGCAGTGCTTAAAGTGTTGAGTAGTGTTCATAGGTGTGTAAAATTGAGCGTTAGGCACTGCTTTCATTCGTCAAAACGATAATTATTTTGCTATAATTTATACATTTAATAAAAACTCACCTTCCCGCAACCAGTATTTAAAATGCTGGCGTTGCTTGGCGGTTTCTTGACTCAAAATCAGCTTTGAGAGTAGTCTGTTATACACGTATTGTACATATTGATAAAAAGTCTAAGTATTGTAAAATCAGCAATATTATATTATTTCTAGCGTCATTGTGAATAGTATACATATATCTTTCAGTCTTCCTGAAAAAGACGATATTTTAAAGAATATAAAATTTATTATTATATAATATAAGAATGTAAAATTTCATTATTTTGGTCTTATTGTCTGACTAAAGTTGATGTTGGGCTTTGTACGGTAAGCGTCGACAACTGCTTACCCCTTTAGTGTTTAAAGAATGAGTAGGTTATTCATTCAAAGATTTTTTTTCACCATAGTCTACTAAACAAAAAGTACCTCTACGATATTAATATACCTCTGAAGTCGTGGTTTCTCTATAAATAACTTAAACATTTTTTTTAGGAGAATTTAAAAAAAAATCTTGTTATTTTTTCAAAAAAAAATATTCGTCGTCCGTCTGTCGTCATTCCCAGAAACTATATTTTTAATATAGTATTAGGAAACATAACTAGAGTTTTTAAAGACTGTGTTATGTTGATTTGTATAGAACTGCCACAAAATAGTTAGGTACTTGTCTAGTATGGACAGTGTAAATTGTTATGATTGTTATAAATCCTACTACTATTATAAATGAGAAAGTTTGTGAGGATTGATGTTTGTTACTCTTTCACGCAAAAACTACTATAGCTTATACATCAGAATAACACATAGGCTACTTTTTTTCGGGTACCATGCGGGCAAAGCCGTGGGCAGAAGCTAGTAAACATGTAGCGACGATTTTAGCTATAACGTGAGAGATATATCTTTTAATTCACAGTTTCTCTATAATTCAGTTATAATATCGCTGTGGAACATAGACACTTGCCTCGATTTGACTATTACATGTCATAAATTGCTGATTCTTTGGAATTTACAATTTACTCCACTGTGTTTGCCTTCCCAGTTTTTAATATAAGGAAATTCATAAGATGAAGTCTCATTATTACAATCATAAAACCCTACGTAACAAAGTCACATAACATTTTTATAGTCACATAATCTTGATTGCAGTAATTAATTTACAAATGTCAGACATAATGCTGAAACAACCTTTTATGACTGTCATAGAATTGTTTTCGATGGCAACTTTTACCGACTCCAAAATCGCTTTTCTCTCGGCTACTCCGTGGTGTATGAGTATAATGGTGTATGAGTCGAATTTGAAATATGTTTTTTTATTGTTTCCATAATTTCTTAGATTTTTTTAAGTTATGCTAACTTCCTAATGATGAGAGTACATCTCTTTTTGTTAGGTGCACCTCGGCCAGTTTGCCCGATCTAAATAGACGAATAATAATTACCATGGGGTACCGTCATGATATAATGTCTATTACATTTTTTTTATTAAATTATAAAAATAAATACATTTATTTATACAACTATTTACAAGTAGGTATATACAAAAAATACAGATGAAACAGCTAGTCATCTAAAGACCGTTGCAAACGATCTATACATAGCTCAACTGATCCAGATCACTACCAGACGGAAGCGTTCCCAAAACACTGGTCGCATTGCTACGCTGAATGGCAATGCTAATGCGTTGACCCAGATAAGAGCCAGCTCTCTGGCTCTATTATTTAATTTATATAATTTTCTATGATTTGTTTTATTATTATTTGTGTTTTTATTTTTAAGTACTATGGATTTTAATCTGAAAAATAGTTACAATAGGTTGGCGACTAGTATGAGTTTCAGAATAGCTAAATAATAGCAACGTCCGGTGTACCTAATGTTGTTCATTTTAATTTCCAGTTTCGTATACCCGAAGAATCAACACGACAGTCTATCCTTAACTCTCGGAGTGAGTTCGAGCGATCCTCTCCGTGATACCAAACTGGACTTGCTGACCAAGCTGGGCCTGGCTAGCGTCACCCAATACCACCTGTACCGGGGGGAGAGTCCTATCAGCGCTGAACTGCTGGCTTTCATAAGGATATTCAACATGAACCAAGGTAAACTGAAAAGAAAGAAAGAAAGAAAAACATTTATTTAGCACGACATAAAAAAGACAACATATTTTGCAACAAAGTTAAAATGGTGGGATAAGTTATGAAAAAAAGCGGTAGTTAGAATGGCCTACTTTTTTTTTTATTATACATAATAAAGTTTACAGTTACATGGTTATGTACACCTAAAAAACCTAATACCTAAAAGTATAACTGAAACAGAAATGCCCCACACCTTAATCCATCTACCTAGACTGTTCAAGGTCGCACCAAAAAGGTATCAGCTCAGCCGCTCAGCATAATGCTAGGTAGGCTATCTACTCAGCGCTTTAAGTGTATGTGGTATTCTTCTAACTGGTCCATATTCCTTAGTAATTTGAGGCTTTCGATGCCTGATTATGTAATTTTAGCAATCAGCAACATGCGTAATGGATACATGGACTCAAAACATATACGGTAGTTAGAAACACGTTAAAACATTACATTGGGCACGTGCCCGCGTTTTGCTATTAGTTAGCATTCCACATGATAGGTTAAAAGTCCATCGCCGTATAAAGGGTGATGGTTAAAATTGTATCGCGCTTACACCAAGGGTCAAGAAGTCGTACCCAGGGTTGACACACAAGGGCATTCAAAGATCTCCATTTAATTGTATGAGCTAGAAAATCGGCCTTCTGCAGCAATCGACTTATGAAATTTAAATTAAATTAAATTCATTTATTAATTCAGACAATAATAGGTCTATGTGTTGTAATTTAGTGTTGTAACTATGTAAGTGGGTAGGTAGGTCCCATCCCAGTCAAGCAGTCTCTCCGAGACTAATTGATTAGGACTCGAATGAAAGCCTTCTTGACAGGCACGTCATATCTATCAGGTATGACCTATAAACAAGTATACAAGGCGAGCGTTGGAAGAGGAAGACCTTGGCGAAAGTATTCTGACTAAATTGGAGACATTCTAGAGAAAGGTCAGGTCAGAAGTACACTAAACCGCCGCCGAGCTTGTATCAAGAATTTGATGAGGATGAATGAAGCGAAAAAAGTATGCCAGGATCGTAGCAAATGGAAATTCTTGGTTTCTGCCTACCCCTCCGGGAAACAGGCTACACTATACATACGTATGTATGTATGACCATGCCATATAGCACGCTATTGGTGCTACCCCGAAGTCTGCTGAGCAATTATGTAGTTTTTTTGTGGATGATGGCATGGAAACCATCAACTCGCGCCTTCGCAAACGTGGTAAATGCACTGCAGAATCGAAGTATCCCCATCAGCATCCTGAATCCATAAGGATGTATCGGATGCGTAGGGCGTTCTTTAAACGCCCTACGCATCCGATACCTTTGAGTATATATCTCAAGCACAGGCTACTCGTACAAAAAGATTAGCAGGATTGTGAAAACTACTTTCCATTTCCCCAGTTTTCCTTGACATACAATACTAGCCTCTGCCCACGGCTTCGTCCGCGTGGTACCCGGATACAAGTAGCCTATGTGTTATTCTGATGTATAAGCTATATTACTGTAAAGTTTCATAGAAATTAAACTCTTGATATAAAAAAGTACTTTAATGTACCTCATCAAAGTACTCGCCCGCCTCGGAATCGATGTCGTCAACTGGAGGTAAAATATGTCTCAGTTTTTTACTGAAGTAGCGGTTGTTAATGTATTTGCAGAGGAACTCACGAGGTGGTCGACTGAAGGCTCCACGGGGGACCTCGTCTCCTCGGACGAAGCTAGCTCGCAAGCTGTCGGCGTAGACATCGATACACGCGCCAACACCTACCTGCTGACCCGGTGCAAGCTTCTACTGGCCTCCTATAAGAAGACTGACGAAGAACCTGCGAACATTCACAGGTGAGACTATGAGAATACTAGTGGTCACTGAAATAAACAAAGAATAAAATATACACCCACAACACGGAATCCTAGTGGGTAGTGGGGGGGGGGGGGGGGGGGGGGGGGGAGCTAGTAAAGCTAACTGATTTGACAAGTACTGAGGTGATGAAAACTGTGTGGCACCTATTAACCTGCTACCTATTAAGTGATTGTTATTTTTTGTTTTCGTAACTTGTAAATAAGTGATCATGATTATGATATAGTTGATGTTAAAATGCTATGATTTATAAAGTGCGGTTTGCAAGAGCCTGTTTGATGTAACGCTGATCTTTCGCTGAAACCAAGCACTTGGTTAAATCTCTGGGTTCTTTCACCATCGGTCACTAGTCCCATTTTGGAGACCACCACACCTTAACCTGAACACCTCACGCTCAGTTTTCCTTTCACGCTAACGCAAATGCGTCAAGAAAAAACATGGCAGCAGTCACGTGACATTTACAGCTAATGTAATATAATTGAATCTTTCCGCAGGCATTTACGCCAACAAAAAGTGTATTTGTCTAGACACCCTGGTCAGATTACTTACTTAACGCAGAGTGATTATAAAAGAATCGGTGACGCGGCAAAGATGTCGTGTGCCCGCGACTTTGACTGCGTAATATTCAGTGCTTACCGTCGCTCTTCATCGTCAACATCTTCAACGCAACTGATCAAAAAGGTCTACATTAATTATTTAAAGTTCAAAAGAGTTCAGAGTTTGATTATACATATACACAACTATAGAAATAAAGATCGAAAAAGTGATATTATACAGTACTGTACCGTTATTATAAACCTATATATTATTTATGAGAGTTGGTTTCTTGACTTTTTAACTAGTACTTAGCCGTGTTCCTGTATTGGTCCATCCGCTTTTACACCTCACTTCCGCTTTAACAGTAATTCCCCCCACCATCAACCGCCGGCAGTTCGTGCGTTGAGCGCGATTTCTGATCATTGGCGTTTTGATTTTCGACCGAAGCGGTCGCTAGTAATGTTGAGCTTGGCTCCTCAGACCAAGTTTCAATATTCTTTAGCCGTGGCAGCATAGTGGAAAGAGCTCGAAAAAGTGTAAACGGAATACTTATTGGTAATCGTAAGTACCTATATTAAAAGATCGAGGTCTGATAATTTCGATTTTTCGCTAGCGACGGCACTACCGTCGAAAGTATCGATTTTTGTTTCTTTTTAATCGCTTTATTACTTTCACGTTCAAATCTTTTTGTCAAAAGCGATTTGAGGGTAGAAACCAGTTTTACATCATTTTCACTGGTATTACCGTTCATTTTGTAGTTTTTCGACTCTTTTTACAACGAAATTAATAAATGTAATATTCAAAGATTATTATTGAGGGTAAGAACCCTATATATTAAACGGTGTTGCCGTTCGTTTTTTATCTTAATTACACCAATGAAAAATTGGTTTTGAACATAACGTCTTTTTTAGAAGTATGGAGGAAGGTGTCGGTCCATCGAATCTAGAAGAAGCGGGTCCTTCTGATCAAGGACAAGCTGTTTCGGGGACTAAAACGAAAAAACGAAAAGCAGCAAGAGACTCGAGCTCCGAGTCCAGTTCCAGCTCTAGCTCCAGTTCTAGCTCAAGTCATGATTATAAACGGAGAAAGCGACGCAAGTACAAGCGCCGTCGTGAGCATAAAAGTAAGTGGGACATCTTATTGAACAAGATATCTAATCTAGAAAGACAGCAGTTTCAAGGCCCGGTAGGTCAATCAGGACAGTTCGAAAATAATTGCAGTGACTGCAATCTAGACCCAAACATTAGTGGGGAATTATACGACGAACCCGTCGGTATGTCAACTCCAGGACTCTCTGCCCCTACTGATACTGCCGGACCTGATGACCCCCAGTTTAATTTCTTGGTCAGTACCAAAATTAAAGAACCTTCTGTGCCACCTACTTCCTCAATATATCTCGAACATTTGAAGGCACTGCAACATTTCGAACAACCTGAATGGAATAGTGTACGTTACGCTGAAGTACAGAAACAATATCTACATAAACCTGGCTTCACCAGCCTTGAGGTTAATGCAGAGATAAAAAAATATGATATGTCCAAGTTTACAGCACATATGGAAACAGCGTTTTCAGGTTTAACGTTCGGCCTGCTTAAGCAAAGTGAGACAATCCGAGATGAAATGAGTGAATTCCTCAACTGGGCTCAGCATCAGAAACAGCTTAATTATGCGGATATCTTTCAGAAAATCAACAAGATATTTTCTGACAGCGAGTACCCTAAAATCACGAGTGATTTGTTCCAACTAACGTGCGGCCACAGAGCCGAGTTAGTCAAATACCGAAGGGACTCCATACTGAACGCAACTAAAGACCCAGTTTACAAAGAGGCGTTGAAGAAAATTCCGCCCTCCTGCGACATGCTGTTTTCTGAGGAAAAATTCACTGCAGTATTAGATAAAGCAGGAGGTATCAAAAACATTTTCTGGTCGAAAAACAGGGGACGACCGACCGCGGCACCCCAAAATAATCCTGGTCCATCTACGCAACCGCAAGGTACATATGAGTATAACTCGAAAAAATTTCAAAGATATAAGGACGGGCAATCGATGCCATCCAAAGCTGGACCAAGGCAACAGCCATTTCGTGGAAAAGAGGGCAGACCCCAAAAACAATACCCACAAAACGAACAGCAAAAAGGTCGCAAGACCGGCTCTCCCTCATCCCGTCGGGAAAGGAGAAGCCATTATAAACAAAAATATTGACTGGATGGAGCCTTTTCGTGCCGGGCAACTGCAAAATTACCACAGTCGGTGGAAAATACTTGGGGCCCCGCCCTACATCATCAAAATAATTATGGG
The DNA here is from genome assembly GCA_958496245.1 of Perizoma flavofasciatum. Lineage (NCBI taxonomy): Eukaryota > Metazoa > Arthropoda > Insecta > Lepidoptera > Geometridae > Perizoma > Perizoma flavofasciatum. Next base: position 7,317,628 of record OY292433.1, read on the forward strand.
TTACCGTATTCCCTTCATAATGAAACCACCCTTGCAGATGCCAACGCTAAACAACATGCAAACGGCATACTCGGCAGAAATGTCGAAAATAATTTTGGAAATGAAGTCTACCGGTGTAATAAGATTGGCAAGAAAATCTCCAAGCTTCATTTCCACAATTTTTTTTGAGGCCAAAAAGCAATGGCACGTTGAGGCCGCTATTCAACTTGAAAAACTTAAACAGATATGTTCGCACGAACAAGTTCAGGCTAATAAACACTCACAAAGTATCTGAGTTCCTCCAGCCACAAGACTGGATGACAAAAATAGACCTTCACCAAGCGTACTTTCATCTGCCAATAGCATCAAGCCATCGATGTTATCTACGGCTAGTATACGAAGAAAAATTGTACGAAATGACTTGCCTACCATTCGGCTTGAGTACCTCCCCCAAGACTTTTGCGACGTTAACAAACTGGGTGGCCGAGCTACTACGACGAAGAGGCCTTCGCATATTAGTTTACTTAGACGATTTTCTCCTAGTACATCAGAACCAAGCAGCACTGCAGAATCACACAGAAAAGGCAGTAAACTTGTTGGAATACCTTGGTTGGAGATTAAACAAGCAGAAATCGATTCTAACTGCGCAGAAGTCCATAGAATTTCTCGGCATCGTATGGGACACATGGCAGAATATCAAATATCTCCCAGACCGTTTAGTTTCCAAACTGAAGTTTGGAAACTAAACGGTCCAAAAGTCAAATTCAGGAAATAACGAAGAAAACTATGGTGGATCTCAAAAACATTCAAAGACTTGTCGGAATGATGAACTTTGCCAGTTTTGCGATCACAAGAGGAAGACTAAATTATCGGGCTATACAAAGACATGCCAATGTACTGTTAAAAGCCCCGCCAGAAACCAAAACTCGCCTAAACCCGAAAGCGAAAAGCGAACTGCTTTGGTGGCTAACCAACCACGATACGGGGTCTCCGATACACAACCCTCTACCATCGCACTATTTGACGACGGATGCCAGCGACATTGGATGGGGCGCAAAGTTGAACGGCATGAGCCTACAGGGAACCTGGTCCGCTGCAGAAAAAAGCCTGCATTGCAACCAAAAAGAAATGATTGCCATCATAAAAGTTTTACACGAGCACGGTCATCATTTGAGCTCGAGTGCCCTGTTGATCCAGTGCGACAACCGAACAGTGGTCTCATATTTGCGCAACGAGGGAGGAACTCATTCGCAGGTACTCGTCGATCTTGCAACAGAAGCCTTTCTTATCCTGGATCGGTTCAACATTCACATGGCGATTTATCACCTCCCAGGAAAATACAATTTCGACGCGGATTGCTTGTCACGTCAGCGAGAGCCACCAGAATGGCATTTGCTCCCAACAGGGACGGAGATCGTATTTACAAAGTGGGGCATACCCAAAGTAGATCTCTTTGCCTCCCGGAGAGCACATGTTGTTCAGAAATACTGCACTTTGGACGCGAACGATCCCTAGGCTTGGCATCACGACGCCTTGGGGATAATATGGAACTTCACGTTAGCATGGGTGTTCCCACCACCATACCTTATACCGAAAGTATTAGCACCTACTAGTGGTACCGCGATGGGAAAAGGTGTTTTGGCGAGCAGACCTGAAGAACAGAGCAATAGGACCACCATTCACTCTAGAGAACCTTCCGAAAGTCCTAGTAGACATATCAACAGGTCTCCCGCCACCCAAAGTAACAGAAATGACATTGGAGATATGGAGATGTGGGGGTGGGATCTATGCTTAAGTGAGTGGTCAGACGAACAGAAAGCTCTACTTTTGTCAAGCTGGCGCCAGTCTACGTTAAATACGTACAAACCAGCGTGGAAGAAATGGCTAATGTGGGCTACTCATAATGGAATTGTCGTACGAAACCCAACTGGGTCTCAACTTGCAAGGTACATAGCTGATCTACACCAAAAAGAAGGTCTTTCCTTAAACACAATAATGGTTCATAAGTCGGCAATATCCACTCTCTGTGACCCCAACAATCACACAAAGCTTAGTTCACATACGCTGGTCAAACAAGTTTTGAAATCGATATCTATAGCCAAACCCAGACAACATAAGGCTCCAATCTGGGATATTGATACACTTACCTCGCACCTAAATCAAAAGAATGCGGAGACTACAAGCTTTTATGAAGCTTCAAGACACACGGCGGTACTACTACTTCTTTGTTCGGGCCGTCGAGTGCATGACCTAACCTTGCTGAAAATTTCCCCAGAACACCTTGTTCTCTCAGACGACAGCGTTATTCTCTGGCCAGCTTACGGATCAAAAACAGACACAGCAAATCGACGGCAGTCTAGATGGAAATTAATTCACAACAGAGACAACAAGAATCTAGATCCAGCCTACTGGGTAAAGCATCTGATCCAGTTATCTCAATCAAAAAGGACTGATACAACGATGGATCACTTATTCCTTAGCACGTTCGGTAAACCAAAACCAGCCACTAGAACGATAATCTCCGGTTGGATTAAAAAGCTACTACAAGAAGCAGGCATTGAAGCCACGCCGGGCAGTGTCAGGTTTGCCGTGGCTTCGAAGAACTGGACAGAACACTTTCCGTTGGATGACATTCTTTCTAGAGGAAATTGGAAATCAGCAAATACATTTAAGAAGTTTTACTGTAGAGAAATAATGCCTACTATAAAAACACCAGGTCTGATTACTTCATATTTTGAACCGATAGATTAATATCTGTGTTGAAATTTTAATGTAATATTTTTGATTATGTATACTAAGAGCTAAGGATGGCTATCGTTACGTGAATAATTCATGATCCAATACATTATTTAATTATATGTAAGAACTTAGGGTACTATTACTCTTGCAATAAATGATTTTGTTGTTTAGACATCTACTTGTTTATCTGAAATAAACCTTGAACTATCGAATCACATTGGCGTCACCATCACCACCAGACGATAACAAACATGTCTCTCATAAATAATATATAGGTTTATAATAACGGTACAGTACTGTATAATAGCGACGTTTTACCTGCAATTAAAACGTTTATTATACATACTTACCTTATTATAAACCTATATATTTTAAATCCCTGCCTGGTGGCATAACCCTGAGAGAACCAATGATCAGAAATCGCGCTCAACGCACGAACTGCCGGCGGTTGATGGTGGGGGGAATTACTGTTAAAGCGGAAGTGAGGTGTAAAAGCGGATGGACCAATACAGGAACACGGCTAAGTACTAGTTAAAAAGTCAAGAAACCAACTCTCATAAATAATATATAGGTTTATAATAAGGTAAGTATGTATAATAAACGTTTTAATTGCAGGTAAAACGTCGCTATTATCTGATCATGTGGAGTATCGATTGAAAGGAAAAAATATAAAATGTAAATAAATAATAATATAAATAAGAGTTTTTGATTTAGAGAATAGTTTTTAATAATCATTTTATCATTATAATATCCTAAATATTTAAACTTGGGGCTCAAACCTGCGAACTCTCCCTTGGTATGCGGGGGCTATACCAACTAAACCAAATAACAATTGGATAGTTATTAATTTAGTAAAAAAAACTATTTAGATGTCGGTAGTCGAAAGTAAAAAAAAACTGTTCTGAATCCATTGATCTATAAAATAAATCATCATTATTTTGTTTCAGGACAAACATAAAGCTTCTAAAAGATTGTGAAGTACAAACATTGGACGGTGCCATAAACTATTTAACAAAAGCTTTAGAAAAACCAACCACCGCTCAAAAGTAAATGACCTGCGTTAGTATGTAAGTATTTAATTTATACTAATTTTATTTCACTTTGAACAAATCATGACAGTATTTTTCAGTAATTTACTTTATAACCTCTAGTGTTTGATTCTTTTATTATTTAATACAACGAATTTACATATTGTTCTGTTATACATAGTTCCTAAGTGTGGTTTGTATTGTTTTAGATTATGTTTACTTACTAAAGTTGTTTGTGTGCAATTTTTAATACGTATTGTTTTTATTTTATTTGAGATAAGTAAAATAAAGAAAATCATGTTTTATGGATTTTATTATTATAAATAGGCAGATCCTAGACGAAATATAAATACATTGGCTGAACTTACGCTACAATCTAAGGGTCGTTTCATTGTATTGTGCTTATTATCGACACAAACATTCTTATAATTACCTACTTAAATTATTTAGGCTATTATTTACACAATTTAATATTAAATTTAACATACAAACTCTATTGCTTAGCTTGATACCTTTACTATATTTTTTTACTAAATCATTTAGGTACAAAATTAAAAAAAATATTTCATCACATATCAAAACGTTATTCAGGAAATAAACAGACAGACAAACGGAGGAAAAATATTTTTGCTATAAAATAAAAGTCCTCTCAAGTTGTCTATGCATTTAAGATTCAGTGAGATAATTATTCTGTTCAGTATTCAATTGCTGAAGTTAAAAAATATACAATTTGAGTAAATGTTTAAAATTTATTCTAGCCTGTAAGATAAAAAGAAGTTGTTTTAGTAAATGTACTCGTATATGTAGTACCTAGTTTTCTTCCGTATAATCATAACTACACAAATTAAATAGCTTACTCAACCTCTCCTAAATAACCTAGTCCTATCGAAATGTTTTCTAATGTTTAATAGTAAGTGTCAACTTTCTTGATAATCCGCCCCTCATAGTGACAAATGCCACAGATGCGTAAGGCCAAACATATTTTTGAGCTAATTCGAAGGGGCACTAATATTATAATACGGTATGCGACATAACAGCCTCTCAAAAACAGCAAGACGTCATCAGTTTAATAATAAACACTAGTAAACTAATGAAGACTATTTGATCCGTCTCCTGTGCGTCACGCACGGCCATTTCTGATGTCATAATAGCTGACAGAGATATCTAATAAATAAATACACTGATGAGAACCATCTATCTGATCCGCCTCTTGCGCGATGCGTTGTGGCCTCCCCGCAGCAGCTGCGTGCGGCCATTTCTGACGTCATAACATCTCATAGATACACCTAATCATTAACTACGCTTGGGAGTACCATATATCTATTTTATGCGTCCCCTGTGCGGTACGTAGGCATTATGCGTCAGTGGCCTACCCTCGCCAGCTACGCGCGACCATTTCATCATAGCTGATAGAGATATCTAATAAATAACTACGCTAGTGAGTACAATCTATTTGATCCGCCTCTTGCGGTACATAGTGGCTTACCTTACGGTAGCTGCACGCGGCCACTTCTGACGTCGTTATCGCTGATAGATTTATCTAATAAATAACTACGCTAGTGAGTACTGTCTATTTGATCCGTCCCTTGTGCGGTACGTAGGCATTATGCGACGCTGTAGCCTCCCGCCGGCAACCGCGCGCGGCCACTAGTATCGCGCCGAATAGCGCTGCTATGAGAACGCCACAGGACGCCACTATAGCTGATAGCGCTGATGTCTTCATGCATGTCTGTCCTTCTTTTGGTGCTGAAAAAAGAAAGAGCAAATATAAATTTTACTATTAGGGTTGCCCAATGATACCCGATATCAAAGGTTCCAAAGTCTGGCTCTGGAATAAACTACCATTTGAAATTAAAAAGGTAGACTCTAAAGAATGCTTCAAAAGATTAACTCGCAAACACTTCCTGGATGATTTGTATTCATAGTTTATTTACCCTACCTTCTAACTATTATTTTTATGTATAAGTGCCTATAAATATATATATTAAGTAAGTATATTATGTAATAAGATATAAGTATAATATAATATTGTAGTTAAAATTTTGTAGCACGCTTACCGCCAATCAATACAAATTGGGTTGGCTGGTAGAAAATGCTTTAGCATTAAGTCCGCCTATAGTTCACTTTTTTTTAAATGTGCAATAAAGTGTTAATAAATAAATAAATAAATAAAGGTTGCACGAAATTAATTATTTGACAGTTTAAGATCACTAAGGTAAGATGCTAAAATGGACTTTATGTGTAAAAGTCCATTTTATAATACAAAAATAAGTCTTTAAAATAGACGTCAATCTATTTAGGTACAACACAGCATTATATATAGAGCACACTGCAACGGTTCTTAAAAAAATGTTGGACCAAAATACCAATGGATGATAAATCATTGTTACGGCTACAGCTATTACGGTCCTAAAAATGGACCATCGCTAATTCCGTTGGGCACACCGTAACATGTGAAATAGCTTGTTTAATTGGTATATCAAAATAGCTCATGTCCAACCTAAATTCTTTGCCTTTTAAGGCTGTGTTTAGAGGTGAGTAATACATAACGTCACGATGAAAAAATCACAGTGATCTGAAGTCAAATAGTATCACTGTGATTTGTCGAAAAGGAACAACGTTACGTATGTCGTTTCTTCGTGCTCCAATCGCTCACCGTTCCAAGATATATTATCGTTCCTTCCTACTAATGACGCACGACTAGCGGTAACTTCGGTTAGTTTCGCGCTTCCTCGGCTCTTTATAGAGTTAGAGGCTAAGTAGGTACCTGTTTTCTAGAAATGGCAGATGAGAACAATCTAAATCAACTTTTACGTTATACACTCATTGTGTATATTTTTTTGTAAATAAAAAAAATAAGAATAAGAAAAAAAAATCTATTAAAAAAAATTAAATCATCTTTATGATCCTCTACCTACCTATCAAAACTAATACTTATTAATATTTATTTTAATAAGTAGATAAGAAATAGTTATATAGAAATAGTTAACTACATACGGCTTATATTATAATGTTTGTGAAACAGTGCCAATATTCAATTTGTGCAACTCAGTCCTGAGCCTGTGAGCCTGGTATTTCGGATCATTTAAAACAATTATAAACATCTCGTTTCTCGTGACCTGAGTGATCGACGTGACAAAGTCACGTTGACTTTTTTGGAACTGGAACGACAATCACGGTGATACGAAAATAACGCTTTTCTCCACCTCTAGCTGTGATAAATGTATCGAGATGATCAATATCTATGTCAATAGTTTGTGATAACCAAGGCATCGTGTGATCAGCCATTGAAGATGATTTATTTGGGTCTGGAAGTTACGTTCGCTTTCAGCTTAGTTTCAAAGGATTATAATATCTGTGGTTTCAATTAGTGAGGCAGGAAGTAGTAGGAACGGCTGTTTCCACTGTTACACGTGCTCTCAAACGGTGAAAGTTGAAGTATCATTCTAGCGGACATGTCGATATCATGACATGGTTCCCTCAAGATGGTTACCGTCACCATAAGAACGAGGCGTCATTGTTTTAAGACTGTGATTGGAACCCGTCTTAGAAAAACTAGACAAGTTACGTCACGAGACTACTCTACAGAAATACGAACCAGTGTTAGCTGATGTCTCTGCATCCTCCTCGCCTTCCTGCAACACCCTCAACGATTGGAAGAGGGAAATGTTTTCCGAGAGGCGAGCTGGCGTTTTCGCCGTCGGTGGTAGCGAGTCTACTGATCGACGTCGCACACTCTTCATGTTGCGCCAGTGGCAAGGTTGCGACTGAAAAAGAAAAAAGTTAATTTTTAAGCTTTTTAAAACCATTATCTTCCACGGTAGGAGACTGTATATGCGTTTGCCATAATAGGTTGTTTTGGTAGGAGCTTGTATCGGATTGTATTGCTGTTTATTTCAATCGATTTGTATGTCTTGTCACGGATGGCTCTTAAATAGATTTTATCGCCACAACTCACTAGTAATCAATAATTTAAAAAACAGGAGTTTTTAAATTTTGTAAAAATTTACCTGATTTATCTTGTACAGCACACCTTCCCACCCTCTGGTGACGTTTGGTGATAATCTAATAACGTTTTTTAAAGTATAACAAATCGATTAATATAAAACAGCATACCAAACAGTTATTTTAACATTCCATCATCTATTGGCTGTGGAGGTCACCCTCCAACCTCCCGTGATACAACCAACCTTACGGTTATATACGTACCGAAGCTCCAGCAGATGCGCATACGTCCGCATACGCATCCCTCTACAAATATGCTGTCCTAGCTGTAAAGTCCCGTCCACACTTCCCCTCCTGGGGCTTGTTTACACAAAAACAAATCCACTCGTCCCCGGGCTGTCCTAAGCCTGTAATGTTGCCCTGTGGGGGACAATAGTGCCTACATATTGACACTGTAGATTACTCACTGGACATCTGCCATGGCACATTCTGACATCGCACTCGATATAAAGCGCCGGGGAGCCGGTGAAACGGAACGTTTTCATGTATGCATACACCTGCGTCTCGAACACGCCTGACTCAGACCAGGACCCACGAAACCGAGAGATGAGCTTGTCGTCCACTGGACACCTGAAAATGAGAAGGTGGTTCTCAGTTTTGGTGAAAGTATTCCAATGTTCACGATTAGGGTCACCGAGACCCAAATCTCATAACAAAAATAGTCAAATTAAAGTTCAGATCAAGACTCGATCTCATAAACGTCAAAATTGCCATTCTGCTCATAAAATCATAGCAAAAGAAACGTCCCCATTTGAGATTAATAACTTACCGACAGTGGCGATAGTAGATCAAAGTTAAATAATAGCGAAACTAGATTGTGTAATAATTACGAGAGTTAAGCTTGAGGAAACGGAAGGCGGACTGGTGGAGTACCGTGGTACCACATTACCCAGACCAGGAACAAATATCTACAGAACATTTGTCCCGCAGCGGGAATATAGCCCGCACCTCTTGCATTGCAGCCGGCTACTCGTCCGCCGCGCCGTAGTCCTGTTTTATCTTATTTCATTTTTCGACAGTTTTACCGAAGGACCCAAATGAAAATGGAATAAAGTCATCATTATTTTTTTAACCCGCGAAGCAAGGAGGTTATATTATATGCATTTGGGATAAGAGGTTCTTTGTTTATTTATATATCTATATGTATATTTACAATTCATCTTACCCATATTCATCGATGAGCTGTATTCTCTTCGTTGCACCATTATGAGCGAAGCAGTCGTTAACGACAATGTCAAACCCATCTGAAATACAGAACACCTGATTTTGTTAGGAATTTAAATTGAGTCGTTTAGTTTAGTTTTAATTTTGCTTGAGACTTTTAAAAAATCGCCTTTTTGATAATATGAAAATGCAACTATTTCCGATCCAAGGATTTGATAGGGCGTACCCAATAGGTACTTTCATTTTTTACCCGCAACGACGGAGCTTATAGGCTTGCTTATCGGATTATATATAATGGCAAAACACATAGGTTTTCAAACAGCCTGTAGAAGTCTACTGCTGAACATAGGCCTGCGATCTGGACGAGATCCAATATGGGTAGAGATCCCTGTTTGCTATTTTGTCTGAAATTCCATCAGTCCGAAGATTAAGAGTGCTATGACGAACGAGTTTAGTCTATCTCTATCCACGAATAGAGATAGTCTAAACACACGGCCCGGAACCTTCAGGATGTCATAGTTTAATATTAGTAGAATTGTATTATTTCGCCTTGATCAATATTTTTTGGGAATTTATCAAAAATCAGGACACTGGTTTCTAGATACCTACATATCTATCATTATGTAAAGTTTTATTTTATAAACATGTGTTTTCATGGTACCATAACATCATATTCGCAAAACATTTACAAATCAGCGAATCCCAATAAAATGAAGATCAACGACCTTGCAGCCATCAGAAATGTTCATAATCAAAATGGAAGTATTTCTGGATGGATGGAAATCACGCGATGAGCGCTTGCACCGTTACAGCCCTTAGTCACGGCATAAATAGATATGTGTATAGATGCAAAACTCCTATCCATTCATCGCACCACGCCCGCCGTCAGCATGAAGGCCTCCTCAATAAATACCTTTTTACAGGTCATCCTGACGCGTGTAGTGCATTAAAATACTAGTTCCTTTAATCTACTTGTGTCGGAGCATTTATAATACCTATTTGTAGGAAATAGGATAGAATATGAAGGTATCTTACCTTACCCTCATTATTCTATCCTTCTTCCTACAAATATTATTACTGCGTAATGGATATTATAATTAATTGTTTGTTAGTAATAATCTTCGTAACGGCTGAATCGATTGAGATGAAATTTAGACTTTACGTTCAAATTCCGTGACTTTGAATATACGTTATATAATTGACAGTTAGGTATATTATTTATGTATAAGAAAATTATATAAAAATATTATTATTATATTATTTATAGTACTAACTAACTAACTAACATTAACTCTAACTAAAAGAAAGTAATGATTAATCATTACTTTCTTTTGGATGACATCTTTTGGACCAAAGAACGTCATTTATGAGAAGGTAAGTAAGTAATGTGAGGGACCTAATGCAAATTGATATTGGCAAAGTTATGAATTGCAAGTGGGAAGTTCAGCCACGTTTTTACCCGCGACGTATACGCGTATGTTGTAAAAGGTTTTTTGTTTGTATGCAATTTAACTGCAAAACGGCTTGATGCGGTTTATGTTACTAGGAGCGCTGAGAGACGATGGAAAACATAGGGGATTTTAAAACCTAAAAAAATAACTTCTCTTTCCTAAAAAAGTCATGTGATTTTGGCTGGTTCTGCAGTATCACTTCTATAATAACCGTTGCAGCCCTTAGTTCCGGTTCAATAGCAATAATTACAAGTACGTCACGGGCCTGTTTCAATTGAAACATGTAGTTCAGTGAGCCGGTGCTTTAATCGTTTAACAATTTGGGCAAAACGCAAAGGGTACTGTTACATTTCAATCTAAGGCGATTTGTTATGCCCTTAAATTTTATACACTCTATGCAGATTGGCAAAATCTAATCGTAATTTTACCAGTCAGACAGTAAAATAATTCAATTGAGTGAACTTTTTCGTTTGAATGATTAAATTTGAAATCAATTTGAACGAAAATGTTTACCATGCTACAATTACCTACACACTTGACTGCGGAGGCTTATGTCGCGCATATCTACTCATGTAAGTAGGTATGTCTGTGAGTCTGTTCATGACTACGTAACGCCCAAACGGCTCAACGATTGAATGAATAAGGTATCGTTAGGATCGTCATGATCCCGAGAGTGACATAGGCTACATAAACTGTCAAAAACATATATTATGATACTTTTAGTTATTTTATATAAACGCATGGCCGCGAGTGATAACAGCTCCAGGTGCATCCACAAAGATCTTAGACATAACCCAGTTTGTTGTTGAACCAGTTTGTGGTTTAGTCTAATTTCAGACTGGGTGTCATTAAAGCCTGAATTCATAGTCGGGGGTCGAATAGTCCCCCAAAATCCATGATTCAGCGTTTGCCTGAAGGCTGGGCGCATAAAGGTTAGATTCGCACTTGAATTTTTACTTAGCACCTGAACAGTCCCCTAGGCGAGCCCCTATTTGACTATGAATTTGGGCCTAAAAGTCTTGAAAACAGGCGCACTTAGGTAATCTATCTATACTAATTATAAAGCTGAAGAGTTTGTTTGTTTTTGTCTTTTTGTTTGAACGCACTAATCTCTGGAACTAACAGTCGGATTTAATCATTTTATAGGCCTTTTTTTAAGGAGGAAGAAGACTACTTATCATCACGCTAAAACCACAACGAGCCGAGCAACGCGCTATTACTTGCGCGGACAGGCGATGCGATGCGTTGAGTCTAGGGCCGAGGGCGGCCGTGGCAGCAAGTCACTTATAACGAGCAAAGTGTCTGGTGGATGGCTATGCATTTTTACCATAAGCACTCCTCATGTAAATCAGCAATGTGAGTGGATCGCCTACACGGACGGGGCCCGAAACCCGGGCACCACCCGCGCCATAGCCCGATCGAATCTCCATGTAGCATTCAGGAGGCTGAAGGGTGAACACCACCGGATTTCCGGTCGCTACCCTGGAAAATAACAAAAGAAGACTTAAGGATAGGAAGGAAGATAATTTAAGGATATTATTGCGACGTATAAAGTACGTGGTATACACGTACTTTACTATTCTCCTGCTGACGTTTCGTTTAGAGGTCCTTCCTAATGAGCACCGTCCGCGACCACGGTTGAGACAGAAACACGAAGTCATGCTTACCCATGACAACCTCGGTCGGGCGTGACGTACGTTGCCAGCTGAGACTCAAGAGGCGCGTAATGCATAGGAAGCTGGGTTCTGCGTAATGCATAGGAAGCTGAGGACATTAACTTAGTAAAGACAGTCGTGGGCATTTTTTTTGTTTTTTTGTAAATTTCAAGTTTAAAATATGTTAAAAAAATTCTCTATCATCTAGTTCTTCTTTATCTCCTAGCACAGGTGCCACAGAGCCCAGAAACAAACGTTCACTTGAGTTTTCTAAGCACGAGCTAAGCAACGGCTATTAATCTCAGGCATTCTTTTCCCATTTAACTTAGTAAATTGTAATCAAAGTCCGTTAAGTTCGAGGGAAAAATCCATCTCATTTCCCACGGCCGGTGATTGATTGAACACCTTCACTTTCAATTGTCGGTGTAAAAATAAAATTGTTGCTGCAGTAATTACAGTTCTGTATTATCAGCTACGTTAGTCTAGTTCATGATTGTGGGTCTAAACTAAACCAACCTTAACAAGGTGTTAAGATGACGCTGTTAAATTTATAAATGCTGGTTGAACAGTGTAAGTTCACCTTAGGCCAGTTTAAATTTCTACAGTTGATACCTAATGTCAAGTTTCTATGGACTTAGATATGCCTAAGTTTTTGCTTAGTAAAGAGATGAACATAAACCAATTGGCCTTACTGGTGAGAGATCTGATTTGTGCATACATGTATGTCCATGTGTATATGTGGTTGAATGAGGTATCTATCATTAGACGCCTTTATCCTCAGAGTAATATTACAATGCCCAATAACTATTTTTTACTAACATGTTTTCATACAAATCTGCCACGGTTTAATTTTCTTAATATTTTGCAGACGAAAATCAATGTCAAACCTCAAAACGACGGCCTTAATTGTCTAGTCTAGTGTAAAGCTTTTTATCCCCTCCGATAAAAATATTTTTTAAAAAGTCGATAAGACGATATAAATGAGGTATAGGAAAAAACTACTCAGTACGTAGATACTTGATATTGATTGCAAGCCAAGCTATGCCGTTTTTGAAATTTAATAAGCATCAACGTGTTTAACGATGTGACTTACTCGACATCCAGAAAGGGGAACGTGACAGTCTTCCAGAAGTCGTATCCGTACTCGCAAGTGACCTTGAAGTGTTCGTCCAGCTCCTCCTCAATCAGCGAATTGTACTGCACCGTTATTGTATTCCACATTAGGTTCTTCTGTCGAAAAGAACGTTAACACAGTGAACAGACACCAGAAAACCAGGATCCAGGTTACTTATTATCAGAAGACGACATCCTTAAAATGACGTCTCATCTCAAATAACGCCCATACAAAATAATGAGGATCGTTCGAGTTTTGAGGTCACAATATTTTTATGAAAATAAACCCTGCATAACAAAACTGAAATTATTTGAATATGAGGCAACTATTGTTTAAAACCGCGCCCGAAGTTAAGTAAAGAGGGTTAGCGCACACCCAGTCCAGATCATCTCTTACTAGGTTTAAGCTTCACAGTAGCTAAAATAAAACCTATTTTACTTTCCACCTTGTATATACCCTACCTCTAGAACCGCCTCTCACTAGCCACAAAAATTTGAAGGAAGAAAACTCTTGTTAGGGCCCTTTTACTCTCATTCTTGTCGTATGTTAATGTGTTTATATTAAACTCAGTCTGAGTCGATTAACAAAATTAGATCTATCTTTTACTACAATGACCTCTCAAGTTAAATTTATGAAGCTTTATCTTGAGATTGATCAAAGGGAAGTTAAGAACCTTATGAAACGCGGACTTATCATTGAAGAAAAATATAATTACTCACGGTAGGGTGCTTCCTAGTGTCCTCTTGCTGCCCGTTTCTGCCGAGCGTGCCGCATCTGTTCAGCTGGATGTAGAATTCGTAGTAATCCCGTCCCGTGCCGTTTATGTACATACAGTCGGGGTCATACGAATATCCTGCAACAAATCGACAAAAGAAACTTAATAAAGAAGCTGGCTGCTAATAACTTTGACTCTCTAGGCTCTAGTGTGAGCTGAATAGTGAGTGTAGCTGAATGAAGAATTAAAAAAAAAACAAGCAGAGTTTGTTGCCTGATTCTTCTAGGCTTAATCGCGAATGGATAAAAACCTATTGACTTAACTTCACTTGCTGTCGTTGTTTCGTTTTTCTCAAAATTAATGACATAATAGGTTTCAGAACACAGTAGACTGGGAGTTTTATCGAAATCCGTCTGTCTTATTCGTAGGAGTTTAATTGACTTTTACTTATAAGCTCTAACGGTCAAAACGTGTAACATTTAGGACAAAATCAAAATTGGCCATGTAAAAGTCCTAGAATACGGGTTTGTTTCTCTCCATCTCCCTCTTGCATCAATCACAATGAAAGTTATTAGGAAATTACTAAAATTGTTTTATAGTGATTATTTGTGATACTTAATGCTCCTAAATTCGAATCCAAAACCGGGCCCTAACACGATAGGTATATTCAAGTAACAAGGTCGCCCGATTCGATGCACCAATCAACCATCATCCCAGCCAGAGCCATAACACTCTGCCAATGGTTATTTAATTGATTGATTTTACCATGCGTTTTACAGGGAATGGAGATGATTATAGCAATTATCATCCAAAGTGTCATACCCTTCTGAAAAATAGTTGTGTTAAAGGCTAAGTTAGCTCATTAGTATTTTGGGCAACAATCATGCATTTACGTTCTGATTAGTACTATCAGCGAAGTTCATCAAAACTATTTAATTTACACACACAAATAAAATATTACAGTTAAATAAAACAAACACGATCACGGCTATATTCCCATAATGGTCATACTCAGTACTACAGTACTCAGTCCATACGCTACTATAAAGAAATACGCAAAATATGTGAATACTACTCAGACGACTAACTTAACAGCATTTTAACAAATACCACTTTCTGCTCGCGTTTACGCCTGCGGAAAGATGGAATTGTATGGGAATGACATTAGCTGTGGAAACGTCACGTGACTGCTGACATGTTTTACCTTGACAAATTTGCGTTAGCGTGAAAGGAAAATTAAGCGTGAGGTATTTCTCTAGCCAGACCCCCTGAACACGTTTTCAGACAAGTACATACAGACATACTTCCAATAAAATGCCACTGGATGCACATACATACGCACAAGGGTTAAATAAACGTCTGGTGTACCTATATCTAGTAATTGTTTTTAAGTGTACTATCACTAACAATAGCTTTTTTTAATTATACTTACTAACAAATATTATGGAATTATAAAATAAATATATTGAATGAATGAATATAAGATTCAATCGCAACAAACCATGCTTTTAACGGCATCTTGTGAATAATCGCTTGTCTCACGAATCACTAAACAATGTAGACCTTAATCTCACAATCTAATCATAATTGACGGGGAAAATGTACACTTACGTACAGTACGCTTAATATCTGGTAATCTACTAATTGAGTCAAGGGAGAGGCGAAGTATGTATTTATAGACAGACGTAGCGGATATTTTTTTGAATAGCTTTAGGTAAGAAATCACAACTAGGCAAGTTAGCTAGACCTTTGTGTAAAATCGTTCATTATGGCTCTCGTTGAGAGATGCTTAGGTCGATCAGTGGACTTTTACGGACTGTGTTGATGATGATGATGATCTTAACATTATTTTTAATCCAGTCCTTCATAAGGTTGCCGGGAAGAGATCGCACTTAGCGATAAGTCCGCCCACCCTACCGCCGCGATTCAGCATGATAGATTTTATGTTTAGTACAATATTTGAATTTAGCATTATAGGGTAATGTATCTACGAGTATCTAAGGTGGTGAAGTCAGGTACACTAGGTCAGTTCCCATTCAAGAAACTTCTCACACCTTACATCAAATACAGATAACATAATCTAATTGAAAGCTGTAACTTGCGATAGCCATCAGGGCCGCTACTGTGCATTGTGCACCTACAAGTGCATAATACGTTCTTCAGCCCAGTGGGAGCAGGGTCATAGAAGACATAATTACCCATTAGAGTACAAATTACACCTTAGTACTGGCGCCAGTACGTAATAATAGCTATCCTTAACGAACAGTTATTTTATCAACTGTACGGGCTTATGATGGATGGGCAACTGTCTGTCTGTTTGTTTTATTGAGTGTTTAGAGAGTTATTAGCTTAGTTATTCACTCTTAGCCTCTTTTAGCTTAGTTTAAAACTATGCAAATTCAAAGGTTGTCTGGAAGAGATCGCTTCTAAGCGATACGACCGCCCATTGTACTTTCTTGAGAATAAGATTTTGTTTATTATGTTATTTTGTTTAAGGTGTATAATAAAGTATTTTCATTCATTTATTCATTCATTGATAACAATAATAAATGACCTTGCTTTGTGGTGCGGTGGCAAGTAGCTGGCTGAAAAGAAAGAGTCCATTCGTTATGTTGGACAATTCAAGTTGGACATTCGTTATGTTATGTGTCCATGATCAGTAAATATTTGTACCTGGTCTGGGTATTGTGGTACCATGGTATTCGTAGTTCCTCTACACAGGACTATGTGTGTAACTGTAAGGTATTCTTTCCTGGCTTTATAAAAAAAAAATAGTTGAAAATTACTAGTTGCTTCAATTTTTGTTCACGAAGAGTGTCATAAATGGTTTATGTGGTTTTTGTTAATTGTTGAAAAGGATTTATTTCATTTTATTTTTGAATTTTAAGAAAACTTACAGTATACACAAGAAATAGCTTAATTAAATACTTACATGCAAAGTGCATGTAGGTAGGCTGAGGGGTAACTAAAAGGTAAATTAATTAATTAATTGGTAAGTAGAAACATACCTGCTGAATAAACCAATCCTGCAAATGAGCCGTTGAAGCCCACTCTGATCTTCATGAAGTCATCTTGGCACTCCGCTTCGATATCTGTAACAGCACAAAGATAGGATAAAACGAAGGTCATTGGACCTACAAGTGGAAGGTCAAGGTCTCTTTCATACCGTGAAGGAAATCATCATTTCCAATGTTACCAACCAATGTAGAACCAACCCAGATTGACAATGTTTGATGGATCTCTGATAAAAGCAAACACAGAGGAAGTCTAGTAGTTATTGCAAAGATAAACCGCACATAATCTTCGTATCCTGGCAGGTAAATACCTACATGAACAGTTTCATAAAAACTTAAAAGCCAAACAAAGGGTTGCAAAAGCGGCGCCATGCGGTCAAACCACATTCACGTAGAAGACATAATGTCGGCGCCTGTGTACCGGTAAGATCCCGTCCAATGCATACATTTTTTACAGTGATAATATACGAAGATCTGCAAATCTGTACGTAACTGTGCTAGTAACCTGTTTCTAACATAAATGCAATGTAAATTGATAACATCAAAATGCACAGTTTCACAACACCTATTCAGATTTTGAGCAGGAACAGTGTTTGACAATATACGTTTTGTATGGCTGGCAAAAAGCAAATATCCAGTGAATAGTTAATTAAACTGATAAAACTTTTGAAACGAATGACAGTTAAATTTGAAATTATGTTTACAGCCATGAATTTCCAAACATAGCAACACAAGACACGGATTTCTTATTTTATTTGTTATTCTAAGTAAATGAGTGTCCAGATGTTTTGACAGGGAGAGATTAACATTTAATTGTGCATCATATCACCAGTGTCAGTACAAAATACAAAAACAACAAGCGGTCGCAGCATACAACGATTGGCGAGTTTTATTGTTAAAAAAACATGATAATAATCACGCTTGTATTAAACATTAATAAAAAAATCTTTCAATTTCTACGAGTTTACTGAACAAAAAAGACGTGCTATTTTCAGTTTCTGGTTTACCATGAGCTTTGAAGTTACTCCTGTATTAAAAGATAACTTGCTACGTATGTAATAAAAGAATGAACAAAATGTAACGTTTATCGTATATGTTGCAGTTCGTGCGTCGTCATTTTGGAGTAAACAACAAGTTGCAGTACGTGCGTTCTGCTACGCGGCGAAAAAAATACCTAAAGGTATGTCATAATTTGTTCTATATTTGAGTGATTCAATAAAAAACTAGAATTGATGTAATGTATATATGTATTTTAAATAGATCTGTTTATGTTACATTGTTTTCCTTATGATAACAAGTAAGGTAGTCAATATTTTGGGATAAAAAGAAAGTGATGGCGTCCATAGTTAACTTTACTGGTCTATCTTTAACATAATTAATTTACTTCTATTCTACAGGTTGGCTTTCTTATTTATATATTAGTAGGGCCCATTGGTACAATGTAACTTATGTTTGGATACATTATACTTAACTTATGTGTTAGTATAGACCAGCTTGCTTTTACAATGAAAAAAGAAAGTGACAGAGTAAGTACTCACATTGAACTCTGCTTCCATTCGTCCGATGTCTCCTGTATTCTCTCTCCCACGCGGGTGGTTCTCTCCAACTGCTGTCTGTGGGTGGAGATCGTGGCTTGATGCTGACTGGAATATAGCTGTTCTTATCAGATAAGAACACAACCTGGAGAATATAAAATTGCTGATAATTTGTCTTTACTCATTCTCGATGAACTTATGCAGTTCACCTTGTTCAATAAGCACCAATCTGAAGCTGAAAAACATGTCATGTTGATAAAAAAACATGTCATGTTTGTTGCTTGATTCTTCTAGACTTGGACAGGAAGAGACGACGTAAATTCACTTACTTATATCTAAAATCGTATATTCTACTTTGATAGCTGAAAAGACTGTTTGACCATACGATTTCATTTGTAGAGCTTGAAAAGCGATTAGAAACATTTTCATCCTCATTTCTAATTATATAGTAGTAACTAGAATGAAGCCTTGCAATCTATTAGTGATCTAGGTACATAATCTAATTTAGATACGGCATTGTCGGATTAACCACCGTGAAATTCGTGTTCAAACAATTATGACATCAAATTATAGCGAGTTGCTTTGTTTACAAAATCCTGTACAAGCTGAACATGGCATCTTTATAACAGGTAGCAGTATGTTGCGGAGATTGCCCAACTTGTGATAGCCCTGGGATAATATGAGTCTAACTACCTCCTTCCGGCACACGCGACTTTTGATGCCTTATGAGTTTTACAACCTCCGCTAATTACCACCGACAGTTTATTTCAACTTAACAAATACACGCTGACCTATATAACCTTACGTTATTGAAACATGAAAGTGAGCGAAGACCTGAATCTATTAAGTTGCGGTCGATAAAAGCGATCTAGATTGTATCCATTATCGAGAAATGAAAAAAGTTCAAAACAAACTATCGAATTACGGTGACGAGCTCCGGTAATGCACCATTTCACAGTCACGACCCCTTGAAAGTTTTTTAGAAAAAGTCATAAATGGACAGTAAAGTGTGTCAGGGCGGTTCGCACGGAGGCCGGCGCGCCGTCGTCGCCAACGACGCCAGCCGCGTCTACGCAGCATTATAAAATTAGGCTAGTGGAGTACCGGCAGCCACTCATTGTCGCCATAGCACTTGTACAAATTGATTCTGATGTAAATTTTTAAAATAGTTTTGAATTACATGGCAGTCAATGGATTGAATATAGAAAGTCGTGGTTCTACAGATGCTACTACTGATTTTTAAATGACTCCTAAAAACGCGGAGGGCTGCTTTTAGTGTGTTTCTACGTTGATTACTTTGTGATACTTGGTTGGTACTATTTGAATGGTTATTTTCATTTTTGCGTATCGTTGATATGCATCTCGGGCGGTTGAAACACCAAACAAACTATAGTGGGTTTGATGACTTGAAAAAATATAGTTTTTATTTTGGCTCAATCAATGTTACAATTGTTTACTTACTCGTGCGTCTCCCTACATAAAAAAAGATAAATTAACCTACTACACGTACCTAATAAAGACACGGTCAAGTTAGTCACACACCGTACATTACCTGAGTGATTAGTTCAGTTGCCCATTGCCCTGATAAACTTTCAAAATATGCGGTGGTAATTTGCTTCTTTAATTAACCGACTTTACTTTTAGTGTTATTGGGACAGACCCCGAATGACACAAAAAATGGCAATGAGGAATTCTAAACTTATTTTTCTAATGTCCAAAACTTGTAACTTTTCGACCTATCTCCATTTTAAAGTTTTTAAAGTTTTAGTCATTCCTGTAAGGCTGGCAAAATGTGTGCTTTTGTCTCGTTTCCATAGCCATTTTGCTAGTGTAATAAGGAGGACAGATATCTGAATACAATTTGTGTGAAAGTGAAAGCTAGTTTTTAGTTGACATTTAAATAACTCTACTTCGATAAAGATCAGTACATATACTCGTAGCTATTGTAGGTAGCCTATGTGTTATTCTGATGTATAAGCTATATTACTGTAAAGTTTCGTCAAAATTCTTTCAGTATTTTTTGCGTAAAAGAGTAACAAAAATCCATCCTCACAAACTTTCACTTTTATTAATATTAGTAGGTATTAGGAAGATGCAAATAATTAGCATAATTAAGCCAAATGTAATATTAGACATTTGATCTGTGTGGGTCTGAATAGGTATGTAACCCTTGGGGTTTAAAGCAAATAAAACGAGAGCCCGTTTTTTTTAGATATCTATTTTCCAAACCCCTTATTAATAGGGCATGCGAATAGTTCATGGTGTGTGTGCAATGTGAGTCGAACTACAGCTATTTCATCACACGCCACAGACGCGCCGCGCCGCGCCGACCGGGTCAGATGGTATCACATGTGTATACCTACAACCTACGTACTAACACTGAACTTGAAAACTGACATTCACACGTTATCTGTTGCGTTAATTCTGTAATCGTTACATCGTAATTGTGAAGGTTTGTAAACTGATAATGATAGTAAATAAAGATTATATCTGTTTGTTATTTAGCATAGATTTTACTATAACAAAATATCGTGATGAAACCGATAGGTATGTCCTAGAACCAAAATTTCTAAGATCACCTGTTTTTGTTCCGATAAGCAGATTGCAATCTGTCACGAGGAAGACTAAATAAAATTTGAAAATGTGGAGATTTGCTCCGCGGAAGAATAAATATAATTCGAAAATGTGTATATACCTACCTATCTACCTAATTTTTTGTCTAGTTTAGGATGGCCCTAAAGAAAAACCCACTCTGTATCTGTTTTAAGTTATATAAATAGGTATAGAAGACATGCAAAAGTCATCAATAAATATTGTGAATAGTGTAACTCGATATTTGATTCCAATGAAATTTTGGTACCTTCTCATGTTAGAACCTATGTATAAATAAATAAATAATAAATAAATAATGCTGGACATTTTCACACAGCATCATCTAGCCCCAAAGTAAGCAGAGCTTGTATTATGGGAACTACATGACTGATATACTATATATAGTATATCAGTCATGTAGTTCCCATATATATATATACTTTTTTGTAAATACATACATATTATACATAGAAAACAAACATTTAGATTATACAAACATTTGTACCGCGGCAGGAATTGAACCCGCAACCTTCTGCGTCTCAGGCGGACCTTCGCCCACTGCGCCACAGAGGTCGTCAATCGTATGAATGAGAAGTTCAACATAAACATGTTTTTGCTATAAGAATCGAATGGAGTTATTGAACTGAACATCCAGTTACGTTATGCAAATTCGATAAAAACTTTCAACATAAACTTACTGTACATTAAAATTCCTTTATTATTGAAATTATAGGAAGTGAAACGCTTTTCTAGTGTTTCAGTATGCAAGTGTTTGTTCACAGTTTTTTGTCGCCAGATAGTTACTAATGAGTCGATGAGAAACAATGAATTAATTATAAGCTCGCTTTGTTTCCGACATTCCATAAACACGCAAACAAATGAGACACCATGAAAGTGAACAACAAACGGAATGCAACAGGAAAAAATAAAAAACCGACTTCAAATAATGGGAAGTTGAAAAAAATCCAAAGGAAGTTGAGAAATTTCATCGCCCATTTTTTCGCGATTACTATTTTTCATAAAAATTCTATGGGACCAGTGAATTATACTTTTTATTAAAATAATGATTAAAATCGGTTCACAATTGGTGAAGATATCGCGTAACATATACACAAAAAACATACCGACGAATTGAGAACCTCTTTTTTTAATGCGTGATAATTTCAGCTGCAGATATATTGCAGGTTTGCTTGCTGCTCAAGGGAAGTTAAATCACACTGTTCCAGGCTGCTAGTCATTCTTCTCGTGTAACCTCTGGATAAACCGGGTAACGCCAGCTCCCTGTGGGTCCAGTATAACAAATCTTCTGGATGCTGATGCGGCTGCCTTGGCCAGAGCCTAGGCTCTGGTATCAAGCTACAACGGTTAAAAAAACAGCCGTAGACACAGCGCTGCTGGCACAAATAAATACTAAAGTATGGAAAGTTTACAAAACGAAAAGTTTAATCGGACATAGACAGATGTAGAGGAGAGCTATGTGTAGATTCATTCATTTGTCGTGTCTTGTCTCTGAAAAGAACCGTGTTATCAACACGGAAGAAAGCCAGTGTGGTGATATTAAAGTTCGATTCATCGGGTCGGAGGCCTCCCTACATTTCGTCGTCCAGTTTGTGATCGCCATTCATGAACCTTTCATCCTAAGCAGTAGACAGTTCTCCGGCCTGATCATTGCCAACTTAACTCGCTAGCTAAGAGCTATTTGAAATGAGCTACGAGAAAACCGGTAGAAGAACTAACGTTACCGGACTTTATTAAAATGATTCTGCCGAAACCTTATCATGGAATTTATCACAAAATGAAACATTACTCACAGCATATGGAAAATACATCTAAATAAGGTTAGTAGTAGGTAGGGTACAATATGATGGTGCATTACACAAGGGCCCCATTGAAACGGTAAGCCGAGAGTTGAGCAACGCCATGCGTACGCGCCACCTTGCCCCGGCGTTTTCACGCGTGAAAAGATAGTTTGGTAACTATTGTACGATTAGAGTAAGTATTTACTTTGAATGTACATACACGATTAAACCTTGAAGTACTTCATTAAAATAAGAATAAGATAGGTATCTACTCATTTTTTGTGGTAGCTGTGTCGTCAGCAGCTACATCGGTAGGCGAGACTGAAAAACAGCACGGCTGAGTACTCGACCTTTTCACTTACATACAGACATACCTTCTCACTATACCTACTATTTTAAATACCTACTTATTATGTTGTACTTAGGCTAGGTAGTTTGTTTAAGTGTAAGTAAATAAATGCCCTTTTACTTTATTTATTTAAAATTTGTTTAAATACATTACCTCTTCTCGAGTCTTCTTTAAGTAGTTGGTTTAAAAATTAAGATAATACATTATCACATACAACTCATGTTTGGGTTTTTAGAAGTTAAATAGGTCTAATACAATAGCCTTCTCGAGTGTGAGCTGATCGCTACGTAGTAACTTGTCGCACACTGTACTTTCTCGCACGCCACACGATGCCATCATGAATCAGACTGTCCTCCAGCTCACTGAGTCGCACTGCTGGCTCAGCTGTAAAGCTGTCACATACTCGTCGATACTAGAACTATCTTCTTGGTTCCTTGTAAAGAATTGAAATCTCACCATATTGCACCGTAGTATTGGGTTTGGTTCCAAAATGGCCGTTGTATTTTTCTATATTGTTTTCGACGTCATCGCGGTCAATTTCCTTTTCAAATTTGAGTGAAGAAAACTTCGTTACCAATAGATTAGGTTAACCAATAAACTGGCCTTCATATCCTTCGGTTCTTTACAAACTCCTGACGCCCTGATTAATACTTGAAATGCTTGAGCCATTTTCGCCACGCGTCTGCGCGATTCGCCGGACCTTCATCCAGCAATAATTTAGCCATATTCCATGGTTTACTTATATTTCGGACACTTGTTACCGTAATTTGCGTATTATACTGTCACTATGCACTTTTTTATATTGCCTGTACCCGAATGGGGCCTTGATTAAATCTAGTTTTAAATAGTATTTATTTATTTAGATCATAAGAATATTTAGCCTAGGAAATAAAAAAGGTTTATTATTATGCACTTTTTACTATTAAAATAATTCCGATTCACCGCTTTCACCACTAACTGAAATGACCATATGGCTCCTAAAATACTGATTTATTGAAACATGCTTACTAACATAATTTATGAGTACTGACCTAGTATACGACAGATGAGGTGTCAACGAATAACATATATTTTTACGGTACAAACAGAAGAATTAATCCAAAAAGGACCAATTATCTCAAGAAAAAGCGCCTTATTTTGTAGTCTATTGTAGAATAATATGTTTTTATCAGAGCTGAACTTACGCTATTCAATATCAAAAGAAAGTAAAACCAACGGCTTCGAGTACAAGCAAATACTCCACCGCGTCTTTATCGAAGAAATCAATCAACCACCTTTTCATTGGTCACACTAATGGGTGTAAATTGGTGCTATTACTGCCTTTCACCCAATTCCCTACAAATGTGTAAAGCCTGATACATACCGCATATTTTTTCAGTTTCGAATATAGTTTTGTGTACAATCACAAGCAGCAATATTGTAATGTTGTATTTTTTTTTCAATTTGTTACTTTTCCTCTTCGGATTTTTTACGAGGATGAACTAGCATAGTTGCTATTATTGATAATTTTACGCCTGATTTGAACGAGTTCTTAGTTGATATTTGATTAGAGAAGTCACATTTCAACCGCGAATCAATTTTATCAACCAACATTTTGTTTATTTACTAGGTCAGTGGAACGCTTAACTTTTTATTATTTATGCTAATCCTGGTAAATATACTTGACGAACTATGATTATGCCAACATTATACAATGGTTCATTTTTGGTTTTGTTTGAATTCTATTTTGGGAATTATGTGTATGTCACACTTACTTACTTACACTGGCTTTTAGATTTTTCTCAAAATCATACGATTTTATTGAATAAGTTGTTTTAAGCCAATCATTCCGTATAAAAAAAGTATATTGAGCCCTATTTCATTATTTCGGGAGACTACTTTTAAGGCTAACAATACAGTTTTTTTTAAACCTAACATTGCTTTTTATTTTGATCAAAATTTCAAGAACAAAACTTTCAAACTACTTAAGAAACTGTACTTTACTTGAGAAGCTTATTATTTTGGCACAACCTGTATCAGTGAATTTACATCAATTCGTCTAGGCTTGACTAGAGCAACAGGCAACAAACAATGCTCAAAAGAAAAAATACTCACAGGATCTTGTTCACTTCCATCTGTTTTCAGGGCTTCTCTTGTTTCATTCTGAAAAAAGTAAAATGTTTAACATTAATCTACTTCATTTTGAAAAAAGTAAAGTGTTTCATATTAATTTACCTATTTTACTAAAATTAAGTTGCGAAAAGGGCTCCTACGGCGTAGGAACCATGTTCTACGCCGTAGGGTCTACGATATAACCCGCTCTGGTACAATAATACGTAACTATAACTCCACTGCTGGACATAGTTAGGCCTCCCCTAAAGAGTGCGATAATGAACGAAAAGATCTTGGGTCATCTCCAGCCACCGACTTCCGGCAACCTTTAAGGTGTCATCGTTTCATTGGCCATGTCTATTGTCTATGTTAATCAATAATCAAATATCATAAACAGCGTAGTCTTTGCGAATTCTCCGCAACTAAATTGAGCATAGGCAAGGTCAGAGACGCTTTGCTCAGCACGTTGGTACCGCAAGGCACCACGCGAGCAGACGTACTCTTTTTTGGATAAATAGAGTTTTATATAATTAAATTTGTACTCTTTTTTTAGATAAATGTGTTCACCTTGTTCGATTAGCACCATACTATAGCCGAATGAAGGATCATCAATAAAAAACCAAGCAGAGTTTGTTGCCTGATTCTTCTAAGCTTGGTCGCGCGCGAGGAATCAGCGTAAATACACTTTATCATTTTAAATTAACGTAGTAGTTTTTAAGCTGACGTTTCTATATGACCCTTGTGATTTCGAGGAATAAAAACCTTTTTGACTTTGACACTAACTCTCCAAAATGACCGGGTCGGTAATCTTACCTCGCAACACCCTTATCACATAAAGAGTGAGTGCCAAATCCCTCCTAGTTTCCAGCTTATATATTATATACAATTTATTTACCTTAATTTTTGAACTCGGTAAAGGGTCAGGCGGGTCATCTCCGGACCCTTCTTGTAACTCCGCGGATGATGAAGAGGAACTTGACACTGATACCACGGATAGCTCGGTCGAGTCTGGCTCTGCTTCCAATGATATGTCCAAATGGGGAACTGCTGATTTTGTTGACTGGAGACAAAATAAATAGTGGAATATAGAATTAATTACTCAACAGTCACGTACATCATCCTGACCCGCTGTCCCTGCGGCTATGTGATCCTACAAGTGGACGTAATGGTTCTGAAGGCATGAGTATCAGGATACGAAAATATCTGCAAAACATGCAATTCTCCTGCAACGAGAATCGAATCCGTAACTCATGCGACTCGGTTGACTGTTAGCCCACTGCACCATCGCACCAGCAAAAACATTAAAAGACCAATACTGTAAACTACAACACCAGCTAAGTTATTAAATGTCCTTTCTGCGGAAGTATTTTCTGTTAATTTTAATGTTGTTATTTTTATACGATATCTATAGTAGAATATAAAACACTTACTTTTAAGACCAGAAGCAAACTGCATACAAAGATTAATCTGAAACAAATATACCAAGATAGGTAAGAGCATTAATGTATTAGGAAAATGATCCACCTTCTTCTACAAAGTTCAACAACAATCTACAATTTCACTTGTTTAGTGGAATAAAGAAATTTATCAAATAACATGTTACCAAAGCAAATCAAATATAAATCGTGATGCATCCTATTGTTTGATGTAATCATTGAATAAATGCGAATAAACGTAGTCAAATCCATGACCTGTTCGTGACCAATAATATTACTCTACCTTTGTCCTATTACACCACGAAGAAAGTCCTTATAGTAAAGTAGCAAGGTACTATATTAGGAAAGCAATTTTTCTCCCGTATCTAACTAGTGGAACGTCCCGTGACTTCGTTCGCACGTTAAGTTTTTTTCCATACAAAATCTTCCTAAACTTCCCACTGTATTCTTTTATCGTGGGATTTCGGAAAATTAGAACACCCCTACAATTAACATGCTAAAAGAAATATAACCTCCGAATCTCTGATCTCTATGATCTTATATGGCTTAGGCTATACGTTGATTGTCAGTCAGCCAGTGAGTCAGGCAACGATTTTATATGTTTAGAACAATGAAGATGTAGGGTCAAAAATACGGTGAAGTAATGACAGGGCACAGAATTGAATCATGCCCCCGGAATCGATACCAATTATTGACCGTCTACTGTTTCTATTATATCAGGTGTATGACCCATTGTTTTGATTTCTGATCGATATTTTATTATTTGAATTCATTTTTAACGGGACCTAAACATTGAGGTGAACGTTTCCCAAAAGTCGTTTACCTTTTAGGGGTTCTTGGTAAAATTATAACAGAGTTATTACGACTTTGTTACGTACATCAGCAGGAAAATAATAAAAATTTACTAAAATTTGGAATTTTGATATATGTACCCTTAGGAATATGATGTTAGTATGGAAAAGTCTGTAAAATGCTTCATTTCAAACGATGTGAAAGACTCATCGCGCGTATCTTACTTTACACCCTTGTCCATATATACATACATCGAGGACTGATTGAAATTTGGGCATTCATTGATTTGAAATATTTATCAAGCTTTGTTGAATTAACGTTAATTTGTTTTTGTTTTTATGTGTTAATTTTTAAATCATAGGAGGTAATTCATTTTAAATAATGTTAACGCATCATAGCGTAAACATGTCTTTTACCTTATTAAATAAAGTGTACTTATTGCTTTAAACATTAATAAGTGTAAGATAATTATTTAATCAATTCCGTCAATCAGTTAATTGTGAATAAAGTTCGGAAGTCGTTGACCTTCCAAAGGCTACCGTCAGAGCGTGACCTAGCATCCTTAGTGCAAGACTGACTAATTACCATCGATAGTAAAGAGTTACAGCTAAAGTTTAAAGCAGAAAACTAACATCAAGTGGCGAACCAAGTATAATTAACTGACGTTAAAACCTAAACATTAAACATTAAGAAGTTAACTTGCATAAGTGACATGGAACTACCATTACTCCATAACTTTTAGACTCCATGCATTTTAATTTTATGCAATCTTTATCAGAACAGACGCAATCAGAAGGTGAACAGATGAAACGGTAGACCTGTTTCCAATCAATCCTATCGCAGTCAAGTAGTATAAGAGATCACATTTGTGCTTGTAGATAACGCATATTAGTGCAATATAGTGTTTATTTCCAAGGCAGCCCTTACTAGTTTTAGACGCTATTGCCGTATTATTTTGTTTCCTTTTCAAACTTTGACTCAGTGGTCAATTCGTGATAGATATCGCAATTAAAGGACTTCAAGTCGATTTATTCAAAGTATGGTCTAAGTTTCAGAGAGAAGTTTATCATTTGTGTTTCGATTTTTAATCGATTTGAGACCTAACTAGTAACAACTACCTACATAGCGTGTTGATTTACAAACGCAGAATCATGCATGCATTGATGCAATCATCAAATGCATAAAGATATTACAGATAAAAAATAGACTGATGAAGATGACATTCAAATGGTAAGTAATATTTTTCCAGGTGCAACAAAGGCTTTAATTTCTATCAAAGGCCGAAACATATTGGAACTGGAAATAGAACTGGATGATCCCTGGTAGAATATCTAGAAGGAGACATAAGACCACATATGTTGCACGAGGATATGGTGGCATGCAATGTTTCTGAGGATACAACGTTTTGTATTAAAAACAAAAAGAACACCAGAAAGAGATAGAGGAAATATGTCGAGACTCCTGCAGCAGATATCCTCGCTTCTATCACACGGTCTGACTATACCCTTCTAATCGCGACTCGTGGTAAGACCCGTTACTCGTGTACATCCAGCGGGGACATGGCGTAACTTCGATTCGGTTACGTCGCCGGAGGTCACAGTTTACGGGAACCACTAGTTAGGGCCACGACTAGTCTGACTTCTGTTAGATCAGTCTGAGAAACAATTGAAATGGAACTGTAATCTGAATCGGCATGATTGGTGGCTGAGTATACGGCGCCGTTATTTTTTTTTTATTCTGAACAGCCTTTGGTGTTTTTGTTCATAACCAATTTTAGCCCCGACTGGACGCGATTTTTTTCTGTCTGCTATCACTGGGGACAGTTGGAAACCTTTGTAGGGTTTTTTTTCTGCAACACAGTGTCAAACTAACGCCGAAGACGGTGCCGCACTTAATTCTGTCATGTATTTCTGCATTATACGTATGTGCATTTTTTGTTTTTTCGTTCCCATTTGTCATGTCTGGGGACAATAGAGTTTTGACAAATGATAATAACATTTTTTTACACTCTCTATAAAAGTATTTAACTTTTCACTCAGACACACAAAAAATGTTGAGTGGCAAGCTAAATGCTCTCTGCTCTAAATGGACTAATGAATGTACTCTGCAAGTAAATGGAATTATGCTTAATTTCTCGTAGCACTGTGAGCGCGTTTATGTCTTTTCCTTGCGCATTCAGACTGACTGAGTGATAAATTGCAAAAACTATAACAGAACATTATTTATTTGAGACACATGGACCGAGCATAATTGAATTATAATATGTAGATAAAAAAATACTGACATTCAGGTAATTTCATCTGACGTCACCATTATGCATAGATCATCAAAGAGGCTACACGCAAATGCAACAAAAGATTCGAACGTATTTAGATAAAAGTTCGTTGGACGTACGTACCTACCTACGTTTAAATAGGTACATACTTTGTCTGTCGGATGACTATTGGAACCGAAGCTGCTTTGAATAATTGCTAATAGTCGGACTGCAAACTTTGCTAAGAGTTGGGACGCAGAATACGAAAGAGCGAGAGAATGGTATATTTTTTATACTGAAAATATATTTTTTGCGGATCATTTCTTGATCCTCCTACTATTATAAATGCGAAAATTTGTGAGGATGGATGTTTGTTACTCTTTCACGCAAAAATTATTGAAAGGATTTTGATGAAAATTTACAGTAATATAGCTTATACATCAGAATAACACATAGGCTACTTTTTAACCGGATAACACGCGGGCGATGCCGTGAGCAGAAGCTAGTATGAAATATCCTATTAAATATTATCAAAATAAATTTTGCAGGCCTGTTTAATGGTAGACAAAGCTGACAGAAAAAACATTAACGTACTGTAAAAGTTGCGCGAAAAACTTTAATATTTAATTTCTATTCTCACTTTAGTTTTTGTGTTTTGCACGTTTGGCATAGTAGTTACTACTCTACGTGACAGGCAAGCCCATCGCCGCTTTATCGAAACACTAACCTATGGCACTGCACTCAACTTTTGGTTCTTGGGCAAATCAGTTTCCCGACGATGTTTTCCTTAACCGTTTTGAACACATGCTTATGTGCACATATTTTTTTTCCAATGGTATGGAGCAGACCGGGTTTGAACTCAAGACTTTCGGATCGGAATTCGAAGTAAAATCTACTTGACGAACACAGCTCAGCTAATCTTCATGCGCGTAAATTACATAATTTGGTTAATCTACAATCTCGTGGAGAGAGGTCTTATCGGTCCGTCTAGTCGGAACTGCCCGGTGCGGCCTCGCGGCTTCCTATATCTCCACTCATTACTACTTCCTTCCACACGTTCATAACTAGGTCATAATCATTCAAGGACGGCGGTTCATCACATACGCTTGTTTACTTTTTACTTGTTCGTTGTATCTACATGCATTGATTTAAGCTGAGGAGTGGACTGGATACGGTTTATCAATAGGAATTTTATGAGCTGGGTACGTTGTAATTCTACTGCAAGCAGTGACTATTATGAAACTATCAACATATTATATACACAAAAATATTTAAAGTAATAAATTGTACAGAAGACTGTAATAAACTACAACTGGATTTGGAATCATTGTTGGGGTATTGTGGAAACAATCAGCTTTTTCTTAATGCAGACAAGTGCTATTTGATGACATACACTCGCAAAACTTCTCCAATATTATATAACTATAACATTGACGGTAATGATCTTAAACGAGCCAAGATTCATATGATGATACCTAAGTCAATATTCGTGACTTAGGTATCATCATGGATGACCAAGTCACCTTCAATGCGCACATAGATAGTATCATTAAACGGGCGTTCAGAAATTTAGGCTTTATTAATAGAATAACTCAACCTTTTAAGCAGGTTATAACACTAAAAATATTATATTTTAGCTATGTACGCTCTATCTTAGATTTTGCATGTTCTGTGTGGAGTCCCCATTTCAAAATCCATATTAACCGAATAGAAAAAGTTCAAACCAAATTCATCAAAATCTTAAATTATCGCTCCCATCTTTCTCATAAATCTTATGCAGATTCTTTATCTCATTACAATCTCTTGAAAATCGTCGTAAACAATTTGATATAGTCACCCTTTATATTATCAATAATCAAATAGACTCTTCTACACTTTTATCCAAACTCAATTTTATTTCAAAAGCTCGCCTTCCACTTCGTGCCTCACGTAAATTAAATATATTTGTACCACCAAGATTGAACAAAAAATATACTTGTAATAACTTTTTTTATCGCTGTATCGATACCTATAACAAAGAATTTCATGACCTCGATCTGTTTCATAATTCATTGAATAGTATTAAAAGTGAAATAATCAAAGTATGTACAAAAGATGTAGGTAATTAAGTAGGTATCTGCTATGATGGAATAATCTGATATACACATACATACATCAGATTGAAAGTTTTATTACTGTCTAGTACCTATAGCATTATATAATAATAGATTAATGTTTGTACCTACCTATTTGCTTTCCACCTTGTATATGGATACATTTATAATATTCCGCGGATAGATAGGTGCATAATTAAAGTGCGCATTGCACCTCTTTTTTTTATTTTTTTTTGTTATGTTATCTTCGGATGATTACTAATTAGTTTAGAAGATAAGCTAACTTATTCCATTGTTAGTAAGACTAGTTCTGTTTTTACTTTACGCCATGTAACACTAATTTTTATAGACAGGTATGTTTAGCTCACAAAGATCAAGGTCACAATATTGTTATTAATGAAATCCCATCAGGTAGGTCACCTTAATACCTTACCTACTTACATAATATGTTCACTGTAAGTCCTAGCTAACGCTCAAATTGTACCTACAATATTGAATTATTCCTTTTGGGCACGCCTTGTCTTTTGTAAATGTTACCATTAGTTAAAAAGCAATGTATATTTCTATGTGACTGTTTGTGCCAAAATACAAATAAAAAAATAAATAAAAAAAACATATTAAATATGTTTGTCATTTTATACTGAACAGCAATCCTACTACTATTATAAACGTGAAAGTTTGTGAGGATGGATGTTTGTTACTCTTCCACGCAAAAACTACTGAATGTATTTTGATGAAACTTTACAGTAATATAGCGTATACATCAGAATAACACTTTTTATCCGGGTTTCACGCGGGCGAAGCCGTGGACAGAGGCTAGTAATTAATAAAATAATTATTCGGCTGTGTAGCAATGTATTCAGAAATACACTTACACTTAAATATTTTTTATGTTTAAGAGTATAACTTAAAGGAACTTCTGTTCACCTTTAATTTACCAATAGTATTAGAAGTAGAGCTTCTTAGTGATTAGGTACGTATAAAAGACTAAATCTTGAGATACATAACTTACCATAATTCAATGTGAAAAGTTCAAGCGAGAGTAAAAATCAATCACACTTACAAATTAACTAACCGCATTCTTCACAATCCGCACTACAAACGAAAGGTACAATTACTTGGAAAATCAGAACTAGTCTCGCTTTAGACACAGATAGAAAAATACTTATTTTCTTCCTCATTCCAAAGCGCGGGTTGTTCATCATACTTCAACGAGATGTCTTCGACCTTAGCTCTTAGGCTGATTCTATCTCTGCCTTTGAAAGGTAGGTACAAAGTTCGTATAGATTAAACCAAAGTTAAGGCGACATTCGTGAGACAGTTTATAAAACTGATACCTAAACAAAAAATGTTTGGTAAAAAAATCATTTCATGCTTCTTTTGCATGCATTGTTTATAAAAAGTGTACAAGTAGTTTAAAGATTCGTTATTTTATCTAGAAGTAACACTGACACTGGCACAACGTTGCCAAATGTGTATCTGAATTTGTCCTGTAAAGACTGGAAAAGAAAGCCTAAATTCTGCAGTAATTTAATGACGCATGATATTAAGAAACATCGTCAAAAACAAGGAGTTTGTGATGAATACCAATTTGTGCCTATTTAGAAACACATTACAAGTATTTTTCGAATACTTTTTACGACAGATTATTTGGCAAGAGTGATTCACGCTCATGGCCAAGTGTAAAATCAAAATGCGCACATACACCAACTCATCAGCATCCATTCAATTAGCAAGGGTGTGGTCTGTAGGCAACAAGCTGCGGAACGCACCGTTAGCACGCGCCACGGCCGGCGCGCATCGCGGGTGTCTCGCGATAATGTGCGCTGTGACCTGACATGTAGGATACCGAGAATGGGATGCTGATGCTGAGGCGCAAACAATACGTACACGCAATCAAACAAGGGTATATCACCTGTGAGGTCTACAGAGATTGGCTATGGAGAAAGGGTGTCCACTTGAGGTCTAAAGAGATCGACTAAGGAAAAAGATTAAATACCACCTGAAGTCTGAAGAGATTGACTACGTAGAGAGTGGTATAAGGAACTGTTAACAACACGTCAGAGCGTATCTCTTGAATTTTGAGTTTTCCAGAGTGATAAAGATAAATACAAAAAAAAATCTTATTGCATGGGATAGAGCAGGCAAATCAGATGATCTGATTGACGAGAAGAATCTTAAATCAGCTTTTGTTCAGCCATAACTAGAACACCATAACATTACTTCAGTTAGTAATGCTGATACAGAAGTAAATCGACGGGCTTTTCCAAACAAACATAACATCTATAAGCACGTCCACAAACCATCCTTTTAGTGCAGCGACTTTAAGTGACTATCCTAATTATGGAATTATATTTTCCAAAAGCTAATACTCATATTTTGCGTCAGTATAACTTATTTCAATAAATATAGTAGAAACAAATTCTGAATTTATCTCTTTCTAAAATGGAAAAGTTTAGCAGCTGTTCAAATAGTTAACTCTTAAAGCGTAGAGGCGGATAAAGCACGCCTTTTACAGCGTTCAAGCGTAGCGGGGTCACAGAACTAGTACAAATATAATTTACTGTCTACCGATTCGCATTTATTTTTCTTCAATTGAAATGTGACTCAACAATATTTCAATAGGTATCTTGAAATAAAAAACGTAATAAAACATTTTTTTTGATACTTGTTAATAAAAAAATGTTGCAAAGTATTTCTTGACCTTCAAGATAGCTAAATAAAGACAGAATATATTAACATTAGACCATTATTAAAATTAAATCGTCCTGCTTGGTAGGAAGGCATGCTTAACTAGATTACTAACCATAAGAAACAACATAGAAACATAAACGTATTAAGTAATGTAACTTATTTTCCTTCAAGAAAGCTAAACAAAGATATAATTTATTTAAACCTAGACCATTATTAATAAAATAAAAATCATTAATTTATTATGAATCAAACTTCTTTGGTTAGCAGTTCAAGTAAAGAAGGTTGGAAATGTACCTGAGTATTTCACGAACCACTAAACTTTAGCTGAAAAAAGATTTTGAAACAGTTCTTTATATTTACCAATATTGATTTGCTTTGCTCATAACATAGCATAATTACACATAATTACCAATTTTTTACTCTTATCTAGCATTTTAATGTTCATCTTAAACCAAAACAATTGTCTCCACTTACTTACCTCACAGTAAGCACCATTTTCACGATGCACTATGCCGTTCACAATAGTTCATTCAACAACACTAGCACTTTAGTTTTACGAAGAAAAAATGTACACACACAGTAAACGCGCGAAAGAAAAACCAACAGCAATATAGGAGCGCGCGCGACCTCCCCGACGTCTGACCATCAAGTGTTGAGACTCCGCCGCGGTTCTTCATCCGAGAAATGCTAAGAGCTCTTTGCCTGCGCGGGGGCAAATCACTTTACTTCCTAACTCGCAGCAACAATGTCCAGGTGTTCCGCGGTCGTTACAGCAAATCCGTTGCGGTTCAAGTTCAAACGCGATTAGCTACTAATGGAGTTCGAGGTGTGAAAGAAAATAATTTGTTTTCCGAACAGATTTTTAATGACTTGACGATTTACATTTGAGCGTTTTTGGGATTTCAAAACGTTAAATTAAACAATAGAAAATATTTTTCTAGCAGTTTCCACGGCACAGAATTGCAAATGAAAAACCTGGGATTTTCCGAAACGGCAATTTCAGAAGACTATTCCGATAAGCCTTTCCATCCGTAGCAGTAAATTGAATCCTACCACCAATGACGTCACTGTGACCACACCAATCGTAATTTTCATTGGCCTGTGTAACAAAAAACTAATTTCATTACATTTCTGATTAGGCTATAAGCTTTAGAAAATCTACGTTATCCATCCCGTTTCACTATTATATTTATAAAACTAATTGGAAAACAAGCATACGGTCCACCTGGTGGTAAGCAGTTACAACACCAGAGGTATCACTCGCGCGTTGCCGATCCCGAGACCACGGGTGAAAAGTCTCATAAGCCTGTGATTTCACCAGCATCCATGTATACTATTCGACCCGAATTGATATTTATATCCAAAGATATTTCTTTAGCCATTCGAAGTGTGTGGTAAGGATGGGCGCGGCAGCTTAACTCTCCGAAACTCTCAATTGTTAATGCTACCAACATCAATTACTATTCAATTAACAACCGTGCTAAACGTTGCTCTATTAAGAACGACTATATAAGCTACGTCGCTATTTCTTCCCAATTTATCGATAAATTTGCATGCGCCGTGATCATGAATGAACACTTTGTTGTACACCAGGATATACTCATAGTGTGCTCCATCATGAAATACCTAATAGACTTAATAGAGTTTTAAAAGTAGACTCACCCATCTGCATTGTGGAAGTACATAGCGCCACTTAGCGTGTAGTATATCAACTGCATATAGCAGTAGATGAGATAGTACAGAGCTAAGGCAGTCGCTGTCACAGAGAGCTGCACCAATTGCACAAGTTCTAACAGCATACGCTGCACTCTGCTTTGCTGAAAGTAAATTAATTATGAAAAGCTGATAGAGACATATAAGGAAAAAGTGACAATTGGAGGATAGACCCCGGCCAACGTACTCTGACCAAATTGGAGACGATCAGATCAAGAGTACTCTAAACAGGCGAGAATGCACCAAGAATGTAATGAGAATGTATGAAGCAAGACATACTTCATGTCAGAATCGTAGCTTATGGAAATCCGTTGATATGAATCCATAAATATGTTAGATATAGTCCACGCCATACTTTTACCATGATCATTTGAAGAAATCATGCATATTTGTTGAAAAGAAAGGTGTTTTTATAGACATTAGTGCAGCGTCGTCTTAGGAACAAGTATGGATGCACGAACTCTACATAGCTTGTAATAAGCTAAAGCTAATAAGTCAATTCAGTACGATCTCGATGGCGCGGCGGGCGATGCAAAAAGTGCGTATTCGATTCCCGCTACGGAAAAAAAAGTTGCATGTTCTGCAGATTTGTTCCGATTCTGGGTTAATCGTAGTGTGGAGTCGCTATGTATGTATCAGTTGGGTGTTTAGTTCGTCAATTCGGTAATTTTGTTTTAAGATGTATCACAAGGATCATTTTATTTGATTAAGTTTCTCGTGATTAAGTCTAGACGATTCAGACAAAAACATGGTTTGGGTTATTGTTTTGATGATCCTTCATAATCCTGCCTAGAAAAATAATATTGTCACTTTTGTAGATAGATTTTATTAAAATAGATTCTGTAAAAAAATATATGTGAAACACGGAAATTATATGAATTATAGCAAAGCGACTTCGCAAAATTTATAAACAATATATTAATAAATAAATACCCAACAGATAGTCCTGGTCCTGGCTCCATACTAGGACTTCCTATGTCGTGGGTATCAAGAATCATTAGTACTGAGATACCACAGCACCCAGACCCGTAACAAATATCTGCAGAACATACATTTGTCCCGCAGCAGGAATCGAACTATTATAACTATTCTCATCGTGTCATCGGTTTTCTTCGTCACCCTACGTTAGATCAGTCGGCTCGGTCAGATTACGATCTGGTAACCGATCGATGGAGAGAGTACCAGTGTGATGAATAGATTCAGTTTACTTCGCAAAACTTTCTTTGATGCACAACACATGTGGGAAATACGGAAAAAGTTTCATGCATAACTAACTATAGTTATATCTCTTTGAACAGCAACCCAAAAACTAATTAGATATTTTGATAACTAGCACTGAACTTCTTACAAATGTTATTAGGTATTAAATTCTTAACACTGTACACGGTCTTAACCTAGAGAGATCTCTATCTAAATAAGCTAATTACAACATTAACACGTAAGGAGCCTCATTTGCGTTTTTAAATTGTTTTTTTATTCAATAAAATAAACATCCAATAAAATAAGTAGGTAATTGCAAGTTTCCTCAATGTAAATAGGTACTTACCTAGAGATACAACATACGTGGAACAATGCATGTAACAGTACGAAGGACAAGAGGTTTCTAGACAGAATGTTTCATAAAATTTGGCTGTAGAGACGAGACCAAGTCGCGGTTTAGTCACAAAAAGAAATTCCATAAAATGATGTCTAAATCGGTTTTGAAAAGCGAATAATAATAAAAACACTCTTTATTGCAATAGTAAATAACATTTTTACTCATTGTGTTGTGTTAAGAGGTTGTTTATTTGTTCGTTTTTCTGTCATTTTTTTCCCAAATCGACTAATCGGATTGAAATACGTTTTTTAGGGATACTTCACATATCAATAGTTTTGTATGATTTCAAGGAATGTTTTTAGCGCCATATGCCTGTTCATATGTACAGATGCAATAGGATAGAATCCACAAGTCAGGATTTGTTTTTGGTACAAATAACGTGACTAAAGAACGTCGTTATCGTTTAGGTTGTTACACAAGGAACGTGATTGGGCTTTTCAAATCTTCCCCTTGTTACCGATCCCCTGATTGATAAAAACTGTTTCTCCGAGTATCTTATTGATGTTTTAGAGGTAATACCTATCAAAGCCCCGCTGACACCATAAATATTGTAGAAAGTCAGTAGATATGGTGGCTGGATAGGTAACTCGAGACCTCTGATGATAAAATTATTTGGGAAACTTTGTCCTTAAATGGCCTTATGATGATCATTTTAAGAAACCCGATATCAGTATTAAGTTGTAATTGGCAGCCGATATCATCATTTAGCATTAGTTGGGTCGTGACCAATGACGGAGGGGTCGTGTCTTGTAGCCTGGACTATCGGGCATCGTCGGCGCTTCCTTGATGCATTGCTTGTCGTTATCCCACACCCTGCGCCCGCGCCGGCATAATGGCCAGCACCCGTAGATCTACTGGTTGCCACGACTTTAATTTTGTGTTTCGAATTGGCTTTTGTATTTCTGTATTTGAAGACGAATATTCTACAACGACTTCGTCAGTTTAATCGCCAAGTCTAGTTAAGAAGGAATATCTTCATACATTTAAATTTTGTTCGATTGTGATATTTGATTTTCAGTTCTTTTATAGGCGTTTGGATATTTTAGCTTAAAGTTCTTAAGAAACTTCAGACTTATTAAAATTTTCCTTGTTAGAGATATAATAGTTTTTTACCCTGGTTTTTATGGGGCGATAAAAAAATCATAAAGAAACCGATTCACCTGTAAGAACTCGTAGGAGTGAGATGACTGACTTTAGGGATATTTCACACTGCGTAAAAAAAAAGAATGGATTGAAAATATTATTTGCAACATACGAATATTTTGATTTTAATTTAACGTGATGGCATAACGTTTGTTATTGTATAGTAGCGAGCGGGTGTTGTTATAATATCACGATCCAGCCTGTTTGAGCCGTGTTATGAGAAATAGACAGATATGGGAGGTACAAATAACTAGCTATAAGTACATTGTAATGCTCATACCTAGTATGAGATGAGTGTGTTGTTGTGTAAGATCGAGCTCTATGTGAAGTATCCCTAACGGAGGCTCGTGAAGCGATTGCATCGAGCTAGGATCGAGTCGTGACGCTGGCCGCGCCCTGTGACACGACGTTCCCAGAACAGGGTGAAGTCCAGACATGCGGTTACGCAATACCGCATATTTTCTCCACGTTGCTATTAGAGTGTGTAAAATA
The DNA here is from genome assembly GCA_958496245.1 of Perizoma flavofasciatum. Classification (NCBI taxonomy): domain Eukaryota; kingdom Metazoa; phylum Arthropoda; class Insecta; order Lepidoptera; family Geometridae; genus Perizoma; species Perizoma flavofasciatum. The sequence continues at coordinate 7,357,072 of OY292433.1, forward strand.
AGAAAAACTAAAAACTATGTAATTATATTGACACTCTGGCACGTCGCACATGGTCCATGGTTCATAACGGGAGAAATGAATAGTATCTACAGTTTGTAACTAACCTTTTGTGTTGCGTCTGCTTCACTTGGTTTTTCCGACAGTGGTCGGTATCCCGCATCGGGCATGGTGAGTTGATGCAGTCGTGTGCAGTACGCAGAAATACATGTGTTTTCAAACTGCGAAATAAAAAATTCAGTCCAACTCTCAGATAGGTAAGTTACTTATAAAATAAACCTGAGAATTTTTAAAAGATATGTAAACAAAAACACACAGCCTGAGATCCATGCTCAGTAGGTAAGTATAGATCCGTGAAGTACCAAGTCGGGGTCAGAAGCTAGTCGTATTATTAATTAGGTAGGTAGGTACATGCCCACATTGTGTATAGTTGCTATTCCAGTGAAAAGCAACTTTAGAAGCCTATCGCCGCTTATAAAACACATATACATAAAGCACTTGCAATCTATTTTTGGTTCTAAGGCTTGCCAGTTTCTTCACGATGTTTTCCTTAACCGTATCTGGTGGAAAATTATCGAAGGACTTCACAGCCCTTGCTAAATATATGCAGAAACCTTTGTGGCCAAAATATTTTAACAACGCAACGTTGCAATATATCGCTGCCTTCATTGAGTCCTCAGTCCGCTGTTTCAGCAAATTTTGCTGGTGATATTCCTGAAAAGCTGGGTCTGCTATTGGAAATATCGGTGCACTAAAATACTAACAGTGGCATTTGGAGGCGTGGCAGTCGAGGTAGGCGACGGCGGTGGCGGCGACGGAAAGCACTGTAGTATACGCTTCAGCTTCTCACTAGTAATTATTAATGTTTGTTTATTTATTAAACTGCAAGCACATAGATTATAGCTTAACCATTTAACTCAGCCCGCACCTGGCGAATTTACATGAGTTTCGGTTATAGAGTGATTTCGGACAATACACTATATGTGAAATATCTAAAGACAGTCCCAGAGATATTTGAAGTCATTGCAGGTTAATGACTTGATCGTTTAACGAAATTATTTTAATTATTCATTATTTTTCTTCTCAGTAATATATCTACCTTTCTTATTCATAAGGAAGAATATTTGTACTGGACTTAGGCATTAAGTCCAGTACAAATATTCTTATTCAGAATATTTGTACTGGACTTAATGCCTCCTCAAAACGAAATGAATAAATTCGTAGAAGAACTGAGTCACCGACAAGTTTTCGGAATGACAAAATTTTAAGTAGAAATGGGCGGGCCATCAACTTGCAGATCCAACAACCACTTTGGAATAAGGTTCTCAAGTTTTAAACAACAAACCGGACTACGCAGAGAAATGCTAATGAACCGATGATGAATTAAATGTCGCTGGAAATCCGTGAATGACGGTAGCCCAAACCTGTTTGTCATAGAACTCTTTGAAGCCTATATGTAACATTAAATCTGTAGAAGTCCACTGCAGGACACTGGCCCAAAGGCGCCTCAATTCATAAACCTTGTACCACTTCCATTCACCGAAGAAAAACGTAGGTAGGACACTGGCCCAAAGGCGCCTCAATTCATAAACCTTCATTTACCGATACCACTTCCATTTACCGAAGAAAAACGTAGGTACCTGGTCCTCAGACATCCGCACTGCCTGCGCCAGGAACACTCCTTGTCAGACTCATCCGAGCCTCGGCGAGAGTGTAATGCGTCACTTTGTGCAGTAGCCGGGTACGTCTCCAACGGTAGGTGTTTGAACGGTCCCTTGCTCGAGGAAGGGAGAGGGTCGGATTCGTTGTTCACTTTGGAAAAACGCAGCGTTTGTATAGAACAAGCGAGCATTCAACATAGCTCCCGCCTAACATAGATAAACAAATAACAAAATACCTAATGTTTTATGTTCCTATTTTTATGAGATTGTTTGTTTTGTCTCGAAAACTGCTCGTGCGATTCTGATGTACAGGATAGGGGGTTTTTAACTAACTAGCAAGGTCCCACCTTGGAAGTTCAAAAACTAAGTACCAAGGTGGGACCTTGCTACTTAGTTTTTTCCGCTGAAAAAACACCCAGCAGCCGGACAAACCTAAATGGTGAAAATTCTTGAACGGTGTCAGTATATATAGTCAATTGAATCAGTCGCCGCCATTATATTGTGATCTTGGACGGTGAAGGAAAACATGCGAGATTCCGAAGACAGAAGCGTGCGAAAAAGGGAGGTACACTGAATCCTTTTACGCCACTGCTTCTTTCACTATCGGTCACTAGACACAACCTAATCAGATCATTGACCCGCCAGGGTGACCATGAAATGATCGGTGCAACGTAAGATGAACTAGGTTTTTAACCATATTTGGCATAACTAGGCTCTTTTCATGTCCAACCTCAACCAGATAATAATTCACTGATATTATCAGTAAATTGTGATCTGTTTCAGTAGCAAATTATAATCAGATATAAACGCTAAAGTTTGTGAGGATGGATGTTTGTTACTCTTTCACGCAAAAACTACTGAACGGATTTTGATGGAACTTTAAGGTAATATAGCTTATACATCAGAATCACACATAGATTAGCGGGCAAAACCGTGGGCAGAAGCTAGTAAACTAATAACTGTAGATCTGTAAAGACAAGCAGGTAGGATAGGCGTTGTAAAATTCAATTAGTAACTTACTTGGATATGACTTCTTTTAAGTTCTTTTTACTTGCTATATAGGTACCTGTGGTTTAGCCTTAATGTTAAGATTTAAAATGGTATATAACACAAGTGATTTGGTAAAATGAACTAAAAATTGTCATTGAAGCAGAAAACTAAAACTAAAGAAACGGCCCCAGTAAACGTAGTGCACAGATTTAAAATGTTTTGACATAGTAGTTATTTCCTCTATGGGCGCCAGTAGCTGCAATATTTTCTTAATTGACATGACAGTGTTTAAAACCTTTAGTACCTACACTTAAAACCTTATTGGTATTAAATAGATCTTGGTGCTTAGACAAATACCGCACACTTAGTTTTCCTTTCACGCTATCGCAATTTATTCAAGGAAAAACTTGGCAGTCACGTGACATTTCCGTAGCGAACATAATTTCCATACAATTTAAATCCTTCCGCAGGCGCAGGCACACCGACAGAAATATATTTGGTAGAGCTGGTCTCAATGTACTTTGTTATTATTATACTCTTGAACTTCTTGGAGAGGAACAGAGAAAGGCTGCTCTAACTGAATGTTTGCAAAAACGTGAGCCATGTTTTTCCAAACATTCAGTTTGAGCATTCAGTCATCTCGAGATTTTATAAAATTCTAAAAATATCAACTTCGGCAAGGATCAAACCTGCAACTTCCCGCTTGATACGCGGGTGTTGTAACCAATAAGCCGCGTTATTATGTTATTACACTAACAAAATGGCAATGGGGAACGACTCATTTTGTCATGCTTAGCAATGTCCAAAACTTCTTAAACTTAAAAAAGAACACTTCTCGATTTAAGCTTTTTCATCCAAGTTTTTGATGTTTTCATACCCCCAGAACATCCCGATGTTAATGATTATGTAGGTATCACAGGTAACAGGCACAGTAACAAAGCACGTATCTAGGTACAATTACGAGTATCTGTCGGCGCACACCGTGCGAATCCTTTCTACTTATAATTCACACCTTATCTTATTTAGCGAGCCAAATATTAAGGCTATTGCACCTGTCTCAACTAAAGGTTTAATAAACTGGAAGTTTTCGAGTTCCAGTGAGAATACCTTCGTTAATAGATGTAAAACACATTAGCGTAAATAAAGCCATCGCATAACAATTACCGGTGCGTGACTCGCCCTTCCTCCTACTTATGTTACCGTACTTTCTTAAACCATAATTCTGTTCTGTACCGTTCTGGTGTGGTTCCTGGCATATATCAGTTATAGTTTCTCTGACGTAGGTTGAGGTATTGTCATTACGGCAGACTAGTTTGGATCGTAATGTATTTTAGTAATGAGTTTCCATTGTCATCAGTGATTCCGGGCCGTTATCCATTCTTAGGTGACCACCACAGAACACTATAAGTCATAGTCACTTAGTCACAATGGCTTACTGACAGCAATGGCGTGAAAGAGATAAAACAAAAATTTAATAGTTACGACAAACTAATGCCTCTTTTTATTAGGCAATATAGATAGGTTTTCCCTGGTAAACGATTTCTATGAAATAATGCCCTTTATGAGACTCCGGAGTCTTTGCCTAAGCTCAGTGCAAACGGACATGTTGGTACAAACCCTGATGAGATCCGGGAAAAACGTAATTAAGTACCTACCAATCGTTTCATTATCCAATGGCTGCTATAGATAGGAAGCTCTTATTTCTTATTGGAACGTGAAAATGGGAAGGTCGTACGAATTGACCAATATAATATGCATTTAAAGAATAAAATCGTTTACATCATCACAGTGAACAAACACACTGAGAGCCATACACCGATTAAGCGTTTGCGCGGCGTACGTGATTTTGAGTTGTTGTGAATTTGACTAATTTCCATTTTATAGCGTACAGTTATTCAGAGATAGCGGTAAATATTCCATACATTTTGATCTTTGTCACATGTCGCGCAACGTTGCATAGCTGCCGTGAGAAGGAGCCCCAAAACATAGCGAATGTTCGTGAAAAATTCACTCGGATTACACACATAATTGCCATTACATACGTATACCTAACTGTCGACTTCACGTGCTTTACAAATTGATCACTTCATGCAACAAAATGTAGCACTGTAGCCATACGTACACGGTTTACAGCGATTTCATCTGTTTGATCGTCAGATCCAGTTAGCAGTTTTCGCAAAATATCTTCCATCTGAGTCATGAGCCTGTCACGAATTTCCAGATTATGGTGCTCTAATGTTTTTATAGAACGGTGTTATTGTGATTTGTCTCTCTTTAATCGTGAACAATATTAAGTATTTCTTTGTTAGATCACTGAGCTTAATGCCCAAGTTGTGGTCATTAACATTTTATCGAGTCTCCGTGAAATCCCTGGCCGTTGGATAAAACCACTTTGATTAGATTTATTCGACGCTCAGGTTGGTTCTAACAAAGGGAGCAATTACCCGGTGTATTCAATGACTCGCTTCAGGCATTGCGAGCGAGGGGTAAAGGGACCTTTGACCGATTTATAAGTATCAACCGCTGATAGGTATCAATCAGCGAGTTTCCTTAAAAACAATGCCCCGGTCGACCACATTTTCGAGATTGAGCAATCATCTCCCTAGCACGGTCGGCAATACTTTGATTTTGTGTTGAGTGCGATAGAGTTCATGCTTAGTGAAATTCAAACTGAGCGATAGTCCAAGACACAGTATTCCTTCTGGAAGCGACCGCGATGAAGTGGGGGGGGGGATACATGGCGTTATGCGAATTCTCAATAAATTATCTCTTCCACTAAAACGTTATCAACCTGCTCACTACGCTTTTTTCCAACTAGCATCCCTTGTTGGATAGTTATCTATCCAGAGATCAACATTTAATTGAACAACGTGGATTTATTTCAGCAGACTCCTTAACATTATTGAAAGCTCTACTCAAACTGAAAACCTAAACTGGGCTTTTCTAAAACCGTGCAATGAGCCCAGAAAAAATACCCGCTAACTAGCTTAGCTCAACGTTTCAAGCATTATAAGAAGGTAACAGTGTTTTTAGACTATACGATAAAGAAATTGGATAGCGTAAGAACGTTTTTCATAAACGTACAAGGTATATCTTTCGTATAAAGTGTAGAGTGGATGGAGATCCCAAGAATCCCAGAGAAAAATGAAGTTTCACAGGTTATTGTGAAACTTCATTTTGTCGTAACATTACCCTGCGGCCACTAGCAACTACTAGCTAGCTTGATGGTGGTAAGCATGTTCCTTGGTGTCGTCGTAGAGCTGATGGCCACCAAGCGAGTGTCGCGAATTGCGGTCGTTCACTCACAATGGCGCATGGCGGGTTACCTCATCTTTCATTAATGCGTCTGGGCCGTGGAATATTGGAGACATTACTAAAGGAATGATTAACGAGTAGAATAATGACGAAGCAAGTAAGAAGGTAAATCATATCTAATGGTGTGACTGCCATCAAGGAAAATTCTTTCGACGGTTAAAGCTTTTTTTATCTGCTATAGTACGTAATAATAAATGTGATCGGTTGATCCGTATTAATTAGTTCAAATAAATAAGTAGTCTGTTTATTATGACTGATACAGAAGAACTAAGTAGTTTGTAGGTAACGTCTTTCTCGAAATTTTAGTACTATATACATTCCAAGCGCCGTTGTCATTTAGGAGTAGAATCCTGTAATTTTTTTACATATTTTAATTATTAATAACATGTACTATTTTCAAACCATTTATACTTACGAGAATAATTCATCCAAAGGTGACCAATCAGCCCCTACATGCGCCTTAAGAGATAACATGAGGAACCACCAACTAAATTACCAAACCTAGTTAGGTAATGCGCGTTTTGTTTAATAGATCTTTATGGTCACAAAGAATAAACAAAACGCGCATCACCTTATTAAAAAACGCTTAGGTATATGTATCAAAATATCGTACATAGATACTACGTAGGCCTACAGCACAGGTTCTCAAACTTATTTTTCCCACCGCCCACTTTGAGAATCAAATTCCTAGCGCCCCCTAAAGTCTTTAAACATAACAACCTATGCTTTCCCCTCTAGACCGCCTTAGCGCTCCCAATATCTTCTAGAGCCTTCTACCACCCCCTGAAGGCCTTCAGCGCTCACAAGCAACTCAGCGCTTTTTAAACACACGTATTAAAATAAAACAATAATTGTCACCCCTTTACCGAAAAACAAAGCTCGAATAGCGAAACTAGGCCACTACATCATACGCAAATTCCACCAACATACCAGTAATGAAGGCATAAAATGCGATAAAAAATATACAATTGCGCTTGTTAATAATCATCCAAGGTAGAATTTCGTGTATCGAAATTGAACTCCTCGAACAATGGGTGGACAATACAAGGTCATGTACACAATGGACTTTTATGGTGATTTTGGAAATGTGAAGGTCAGGACTCTTCGATGGAAGATTGATGATAAGCCCTTCCTTGTTAAGAGTTGCTAACTTGTTACGTTATTTCACGGTGGTGAACACCTCGCTTGACGATACGCAGGTGTCGTAAATTGGATTGGGTTTAGGAAGGGTTTGATACGCAATCAAAGTTTAACGCAACTTAATTTTGACATCAAAATTACTCGTGTGTTTCCATTATCTATTAACGTGCTAGACGTTAATAGATAATGGCGACGAGCCCATACAACTTCCTTATAATCGTTTCTCGTACATGCCGGTTTTACAAAATGAAAGTTACGAAATAGATCCAATTGAGGATCTCAAATGTTTGAGATCATGATGGATTGTAAAACAAACTTATTTAAGGTTGATGAAGATATCCTATACCTATATTAAAATTATAAATGAAAGGTACCTAACCTAATAGCAAGGTATTAATTTACTAGGGGCTTAGCTTATAATGATTTTTAAACTGTTGATTTACTAAATACTGCTTCGTCTCTTTCTTATAAGTGTAAAAGATTAAATAAAACGTATATGTTTCACAAGTAATACATTTAATAAATAAAACACGTATTACATTATACGCTGCTTAAGCTTGTAGTCAGTGATTCTGCCCTAGCGTTGTGAATATTTCTAAAAACACCTAATTTTAAACTTAATCTAGGTCAGCGTAAGAGAAACATTTTGGAAAGAATAAACCTAATTTGTACATAAATGAGCAATTTTTTATATAAACAAATACATAAGTAATAAAACTTGAAACAGGATTGTTTGTTGAATGCTACTGGTACAATGCAATGTATTATTTTCCTATCAAATCTGGAAATATCAAATAATCTGGGATATCTTGGGAGAAGCTAGACAAACTATCATTTTCGTGAACTACATTATTTGGTTCAATGTAATAAACGTTGACTATGTTCGTGAGGATACTCTATATGACCATACATTTTAGTCTTCAAAATTCACCCCTGTTTCAACGGACACTAAATCCTCATGTACTTACCAAAAAATAATATAAATTCAAAAACCTAACGTAAAAATTAAGTCAGCCGGTTACAAATGCATTCGATTTCCTGAACATACACGACGCTAACACGTAAAGACATCAAAATTGTGCTCAATAACTAATCTACACTCCGTTTCTAGGAAATGTTACCATCATTGCGACTACCGCCTATTCATTCTTCATTATTCCTAGCTACAGTATATCGCTCGAGTCATCTACATTTCAAAAATATACTTTATTTGATTAGGAAAATATGCACAAAAGATGTTTGTATAAATTATCCATACTCATATATACTCATAGATACTGTACAGGCGGAGAGGCATGATACATAATGTGATTTGAGAAAATGGATACATACTATTTGGTGCTCATATTATAAGATCCTTATTGTGTTTAAATGCGTGAGGAAGGAATAATGTATTTCTGTTATAGTATAGTAAATCTATCGACGGATTGGATTCAGTATTATAATCACCCTTATCTTTGGTAATTTAGCGACCTAAACATGCGTATAATTATTTCTCTGATTATAATTCCACAGCTAGAGTTTGTACATTCGACAAATACGTAATACATAGGTCCATGCCGTTTTCGCGTTCCGCTCAAGAAAAATTTTAAACCCTATGGAGATGTTATCAGATTGTTCGCATCCACGAAACACGCTAACGGCAAGGGCACGCCAATACAATATTAATTTTATCACATTTTTACGAAGCACATCGAGAATTATAACGTTTCCGACAACGACTATACAACACATTGAATACGACAATAACTGCTAGGTACTACTAAAATAAGAATATCAAACGTATTTTTTTATTTTTAAAATATAGCTAACTAGTTTTAATCTTGGCAATACTTTTGTTTTCTACAATTAATCTAGAAGACAGCAGCCTTGATTTTGACAATTTATAATTTAACATAGCTAACACTGACATATTTTTACATTTCTTAAGCCCAAACGATATTTTGTGCCAGCCTTTCATTCATATCTAAATATAGAAGTGCCAATATTTGTGAACTTTATTGCCAATTTAATTACATATTCAACCACCTTTTATAAGCCAAGGTGATAAAAACTTACATGTATGCACTATCTTTAGTGTCAAGACAATTAAACTGCCAGAAATTCACGATTCTTGCCATATATTATTTCGGCACATGAACAATTTGTTAGTAGAATATTAAAATTATAACAACCGAGAAAAAGACTAGCATGAATAAATCCGTAAAATAAAAGTCAATACGTTCTTTAGTTAGGAACATGCGTTTCAAAATATACACCCAATAATGGAATAATCTCAAACAAATCGGAATGCTTCAAGTTATTAGACGAATTTACATTGATAAACACGACTTAGACAGGAGGTCGGGTCGCCGTTATTAGATTTGTTATGACAGAGATTTATAATGTTTTCACCTTGCGTTTGAAACTGCACCCTCCGGAGCAAAGAATAACTTACAGAAGCGCAAGAATGGTAGCGTCGGGCGGGGAAGGCCGCGCCTGTTTGCTTTGTGTCACTTTTGCATGTTTTGTAACAAAGGACTTGGTAGGGACGCAGCGCCTCGCCATCGAAATTCCGTCTGAGACAGACAGTGCTATTTCAACGCGAAATGCCATGTTCAGCACCGTAAAAGCGCCCTTTGTATAGTATTATCAGCCAACGGAATGTAGGCTAAGGGATTATACATCAGTCTCGGTTTTACTACTAGTGCGGCGGCTCCTGCTCGCTGACCCCGGGTTGGCCCACTGAGGGCCACTGAGCAGAAACTTCTTCACGTTGTACTCCATCCTAGCTAAATCCTCCGGTGATATTTCTTTATCACTCTTCCCATTGAAGGCATCTCGGAAAACTTGCGCTGCTTTGTACGCTGCGGCGTTACTACCGCTCGCGTTGTCGTTGGATATCTCTGTGACGGTAGCGTCACCGGATTCCACGGGAAAAATCGTCTCCTTGATGACGTTAGTAGCAATTTTAGTGATTGGTGCTTGCTTTGCCGCTTTATCTAGATTCTGGCTCGCAATATGCACCCATGACTTCTGAACTTCTTTCGAGTAAAGTTTGGAGAATTTACTAACTGGATGCGGCATGTTGAGCGCCAGTTCGTTGAGAGTCTCGGTGAGTCTGGATAGCTTACTGTCTCTTCTAGCTGCTCTGTTTGCAAAGTTGACATCCTCTTCTGAAGGATCGTTGTAGTTATTATGCTGCTCCAAGTTTTTCTCAACCCACTCCGCCACTCTGAGCAATTGCTGTTTTTGCAACAATGCAGCGCTGTCATCACTCGACAATGAACTCGTACTTTGTTCATTCGTAAACGCCTTCTTGGTTTCGTTCACCTTCAAATGCGTCTGAGTCAAGTTCGGGTAAACATTGACTATTGGCGGCAATGTTGGTTTCGCTGTCGATGCTTTGTTATCTAATTTTGCCAGATTGCAATGCGGTGGTAAATCTTTGGAAATTCGAGTGTTTTCAAGGGAATGCAGTTGCGCCATTTCGATTTTACGTAAAGGCTTGCTGTATTGACTGGAGAGCTTGTTTTGCTCGTAGCGATCGAAGTTGAATATTTTGACATCATGGCTATCTGTGGGAGTTGTGACAGCAGTTGTGTCCAGTACATCAGGCACTGGACCATTGTTATTATTCTGTGCGTTTGTGATATCAGCGTTGAATTCGCGGAGCAGGTTGTCGATTTCGGAAGTGTTGTGATGACTTCCAATGCTCTGAGATTTATTGTTATTATTTTCTGAACAGTTAGAGAAATTATGCGTTTTTAGAGGTTGAAGTGGCGAGGAAGAGACGTTTAACAACACAGGGTTGATAGCCACATTCTTAATACTGGAGGTAGGTTCCTTATAGCTATTATCTACATGTACATCAATAAGAGTGCTTTCTACTACTATGTTATCATTTTTTATGTCATCCTTCAGATCATTTTCGTGTTTTTCCACTGCAAAGTTGTCAATATCATCAGTGAGTTCTTTGAAAAGGGAACAGGCTCGTCGATACAAAACTGGCGGAACGTCTGGTTCGGCATTATCAAGCAGTATGTTCTTAGAGCCAGCTTGGAGACGTAAATGACAGAACCTAGGTCCTGGCCCCACTGCAGTGTTATTTTTATGATTGCTTACGGTAGATTTTGCTATAGAAGAAGTCCTGCTAATCGCTCCTATGGAACTGTGCGAGTTCTTTCGTAAGCTTGCGTTGTCTTCACACTTTTCGCTTTTCCACTTAGTTTCTTTAGTAATCGGTAGCATATCTTTGGCCGTAAGCAAATCTTCTTGTCCTGCGCTGAGAACGCTACCCTTGTGACTCGATAGGGGTGTTCGTGTTCGGTCGCAAAGTTTATGATGCACCGCCGGCTCCATACTCATGCCGTTACTCTTTCTAATATGTTTTAGATCTTCAATATTGATCACATCTTTTGGAATAGGTTGTGGCGCAACAATAGCATCCAAGCACATACTTTTTTCATCTAGTTCCAAGTCATCTTTCACTAAAACACTAGCATTGACGGATTTATCAATGGGAGCCACGTAAACCTCTTTAGGGGGTTCAGCAGATGTTTGGGGAATGATATAAAGGGGTCTTATTATGTGGTTTGGAGATTTTTCGTTGATGATTCTAATCCCGTGCGGGGATACACTTCCGATACTCATGTTAGAATTCAATGACTTCATTTCGGAGTTGCAACTGAGGCATAGCGAAGCCTTCATCTCCCCACTCAGGAATGTTTGCGTCGCGGTTGAATAGTAGCTTTCATTGTAGCAGAAAGGTTTGTTCTGTGACTTGTTACATGTACAAGTGTCACAATGTTTGGTCACAGTGTCCTGAATGCTGTCTTCTAGTATTTTGGACATAAGGGAAGCAGATATATTGAATTCGTACTCACTGGCGTCGAACGTTCCAAGATCGCTGTTGCCATTTTTCGACTGAGCAGTGCTGGATGGCTTGGAAGTCTTAGACATCACATACTGAGATACTCTTGTCTGCGTGTCCACAGGAAGCTGAAAAAATGGTTACTTTTTTCAGATTATTTTGATAAGATCGTTTTACCTACAAGCCAAAAGTAGGTTGGTACCTTGTATATATTTAAGTTTTGCTTGTATGATACCTACTCGAATAAACCCATAACATTGATCCATAGAGGTTTGACGTTTTTTTTAGATCCCTGATATTTTTAATCAGCTTTCAAATTCCTGTTTTATCCCTGATCAGAGTGGTTAATCCTAAAAAGCTGTGTTTTTTACATATAAGAATTGTGTGTAGGACACACAATTCTTATATGTACATATGTACATGAAATAACAGGGTGAACCTAGAAGTCTTAAGTCAATGGAAGCAGTCAGCTGAACAAACAATAAAACTGACCAAGTAAGAGTTGCACACTTGGGGTTCTTTTGATCAGTTGGAATCTTCCCACATATTCTGGGTACATATTACCGTTAAAACGATAAAGCTCCGTTACGAAATTCAGATAGACAGCATAGGCTTAGGTTCCCGTTGCCACCCTTTCAATACGAAACTATAAAACATTTTATTATATCATTATGTAACTTACACTATCCAATTTCTGTGACACAAAGTTATCTGGCTTACACTGCAACAGCTGAATTGCCAAGTTCATGTCATTCTTGTATCTTTCCTGAAATTGAAAGCATAACGGTATTAAACTTATCAATATCTCAAACATTAAACAGCTACTACCAAGGTCCATACTTAAAATCAGCGCTGCAGTTATCTGCAGCACAGATCTGTTTCAACAACACTATAAACATCACTTTATTAATATAGGTTAGTGTATTTAAGTAAACTAGATAAGTACATATAGTAAACTTTTAAAAAAAAACTTTTACTTAACTTTACTTGCTTTTAATATACCATATTCAATGTGCCTACATTACATTCTCATACCACCCACCTTCACCTACATTCTGCACAATTAAAAGCTACTTATATTAGTGTAGCTGAACTATAAGGTATGTAGGTTATGTAAAGTCACATACATTTTCTTTCTGCAGCATACTGTAGTTATGCTTAGACTCGGCAAGCCTCACTGACAATGTGGCTATGTCCTTAGTCAGTTGACTCTTTTCGCCTTTCATTTTGTCTACCATTTGCAGCAATTTATCTTCTAGAACCTGATTTAATCTCTGCACTCTTTTGTGAGAGTCATATAATCTGAAAAAACAAACAAACATTTTATGTCTATTCATTTGAAGGATCATTAGTTTGCAAACCCTCAACAGCAAATGACAGCAAACAAGAAAGGTTGTTTTCTTGGCACTAAATAGGAAATGGAAATAAAGTTTTGTTCCGAGAGCCAAGCATAAAATATATACAGTGGTGGTCATATAATTAGAAACACTTAGTCACTTGGTAGTCTTTTAATGTAACCAACATTATTAATTCAATTAATTGGAGGTAATAATTTAATTTACGAAATCACAATGTACATTTATATCTCTGGGATAATAATAAGCAATAACACTCAGACAACCAATACAATAAATATATAAAAAAAAAAAAAAAAAAAAAAAAAAGTATCAATCAATATTCTTAGTACTGGCAGTTGGACAACTAATTAGAAACAAAGTATGACTAGGTTCTAAAATTGAATTTTAAAACTAAAATTCACCTTTCGGAATGTCACCGCATTACGCATTTTGCCGCCTTTTCTTACTCATTCGGATTTGTTACCTTTTGTCAGATTTAATTATTAAAAATGGGTAAATTATTAAAAATGGTAACAAGAGCTGTGATGCAGCAACAAGAAAAATTATAGTAAACTTTCATTTTAAACGAAAATGGTCTTACAGAAAGATCGCCGATAATTTAGAGTGTTCCGTAAAGATGGTATTTAACGCCATTGCACATCACAAAAAACATGGAATATCCGATAAGTTGCCTAGAAAAGTTCGGCCAAGGAAGACCACCGTTCAAGAAGACAGGCTTATGATTCGTTTGGCTAAGACAGATCCCTTTAAAGGTTCTAATGTTATACGAAAAGAAGTATTTTCACAAGACGACCCTCGAAACGTGTCCGCAAGACTAGTCCGTAGGCGGTTGGTTGAAGGAAATTTGTATGGAAGACTTGCTAGGAAAGTGCCACTTCTCACCAGGCAACACAGAGAAAATCGTATAGCCTTCGCTAGAAAATATGCCAGTTGGACTGTTCATCAATGGAGAAAAGTTTTGTTTTCAGATGAAACTAAAGTAAATTTGGTAAATTCCGACGGAAAACGATACGTACGGCGACCAATCAACGAGGCTTTGAATAACAAGTACACTATAAAAACAGTTAAGCACGGCGGTGGAAATGTTAAAGTATGGGGATGCTTTTCCGGATACGGAGTTGGTCCCGTGAGAAAGATTGAAGGGCTGATGGATCAATTTCAATACAAAAAAATCTTGGAGGAGACAATGATCCCATATTCAGATGATTTGCCAGTGAATTGGATTTTTCAGCACTATAATGAACCAAAGCATACAGCAAACAGCGTTAAAGCGTTTCTCAGACAACAATTGGTGACAGTGTTAGAGTGGCCTGCTAATAGTCCGGATTTAAATCCGATAGAGAATTTGTGGCACACTGTGAAGAAAACATTGTCGGATGAGCATATCACCAATATCAACCAACTTTACAACGCATTTGTAGAAGCTTGGAGATGTATTCCTTTGGAAACGTGTGAAAAACTGATAGAATCAATGCCACGTCGTTGTAAAGCTGTAATTGACAACAGAGGGTACCCTACCAAGTACTAACAGTACTAATCGGTTTTGGATGTAGTATTCATAGTATTATTCAAATTAAATGTGGTTTTGTTCAGTTAATGTTTATATTGTTGTTTTTTAATGACAACTAATTAGAAAGTGGTCCATGTATTTTAATAGACTTTTTATTAAAATATTATATTTTTATATCAAAATTGTTGTTTGTTATTACTAAACTCGTATAGTAATACTTTAAAAGAACCGATACATCCATATAAATACGTAGGAGCCCTCTATGGCACGTAAAAAAATAGTTATGATGTTAATTTGTACTGAAAATAGAAGACAGGGTTGGTGTTTCTAATTATATGACCACCACTGTATATACACTAAAAAGAATTCGAATAAAACTAAAAATATTTCAAGCAGATGTTGGCTAACACTTAAATTTGGTATTTAATTTCAGACATAATGTTAACTTAAATGTTTCATGCTTTACTTTCTTGTCTAAGCATGACTCATGAGCATAAGGAGTATGGTATAAGTAGTAGGCTAGCATCTACTTCTGGCTTTGCTTGTGCTCAGATAAAAATATATTATTTTGCATCACAAAAATTAAAATATTTCTACATTCATATTGGTTGAATCACAACTTTGGTAACAAACATCTTGCCTCAAAAAGTAAGAATTGATCAATCAAATCATCCATCTAAGGTTGTCTGGAAGGAATTCCTTCCAGCTATAAGACTGCCCTTTGTGTATTTCTTTTGTTTTAGAGTTTTGTACTGTAAAATGGTGTTATTCACAATAAAGAGTTTATTTATCTATCTATCTATGTGACAGTTGAACTAATCAAATCTATACTTATAAAATCATTTGTCCTGGCTGACAGACTGATCTATCGATGCACAGCCAAACACTTTAAAGGGAGGAAATAGGAGATGAACTTTGTATAAGTCTTTTTTGTATGAAGTAGGAATCACGAAAATTTGAATAACATCTGCTGAGCATAAATAAATATTGATGTATTTCAGGGTTTTTGGATTTTGTCATTTTTAGGGGGGAAAATGGAAGGTGAAAGTTTGTATAGGAAAATCTTTTTTTTTTTTAATGACTCACTCATGCTCTAGATGTTTATAACAAATGCAGTTCATGACCTAAAATAACACAATCCAGGTTAATAATGAGGGAAGTATAGCTTACCTCTCGTATTTCTCTCTCCAAGTGGATACTTGCTCTTGGAGGTCGTTGGCCCGAGAAGTACTCTTGATGTACTCTCCCTCGAGGGCAACTATGTGTGAGTCTCGTTCTGCAAGATGCTGTCTCAAGTGATCTACCTCTGCATGAAGATGAACATCTTCCCCTCCGTCACACTCCTACACAATTTGTGCAAATCGTAAAAAAACAAGCTGTGTCAAAAATATTGATGCAAATTACAGTGATAGAATAGTAAAATAGTTTAAAAATTGTTGCAATGTGGAAATCATAAGTTGCAAACAAGACATTAAAAGCATAGTGCATTCTGTAAGGCATGTAGTAACATATTCAAAATATTTTTAGTTCACCACTTTATTGTACACCATCTAAACAGAAGCATTATCATCTGCCATAATTATTTAGCTTGTGTTCTAAAACAAGCAAACTAAAAATGGCAGAGGATCTCCCCTTGAAGTGATCAACAAGGTAAAAATAAATAACAAATTAAAGGACAAGGGAAAGACATTAGGTGAAAGTGATAAGTAGGTATCACTTTCACCTAATGTCAAGGAATCATGAGAAATTATAGGAAGTTTAAAGGGTTTCAAGCATTCTATGAAACTTAATTACAGAGCCTAATAGTAGAAATTATTAAGAAATAAGGCTCAACAACCCTTCTACAAATATATGTGATGAAAATGTAACAAAACATCGCCAGGGATTTACCTTACAAGGGGAGTTCTTATTGCTTTCATCCATAGCTCAATAAGCTATAGGCTACTTCACAATTCACATAATGGGAAGTCTGATCGCAAACGACGGCACACAAAGTGAATTCATTAGCTATTATTATCAATAAGCCACTGTTGAAACCAAATAAAATAAAAAATCAATCTCGACACAATGTGAAATATTTACTTATTTATTTTTCTAGGCTTTTGCCAACTGCCAATTACTGATACAACTCATTCGTAAAGTACTATTTAGGCATTTTGCTTTATACGCTATTTCCTGAAAAATGGGTCAGAAAAACTGGAATTTCCCAAAATGTTACAATAATCAAATTCACTGAATTTCACTGCTTGTGCTTGCGATTCTGATGTGGCCGAATGACGTTTGACGTTGACGTTTATTCAATATTGCCATCGTAAAAAAAAATGCAGCATTGAACCAAACTAGGCGTCACTAATGTCAGCGCCAGAATTAAGGACAGATCTCTAAAATCAAAGATTTTGAACAACGCTTACAAACGACACAACCCATGCAGAGCGATGATTCTTATGTGTACTTAATTGTGAACACGCGGAACACCTTGCAAAGCACTAGGTACTAGAACAAGTACAGTAGGTAGTGGCTTATGCCCCGGCATCATCCGCTCTTGTGTACCTGGATAAAAAGTAGCTTTGGTGTTATTCCCTTCAAGATCTTGGTTTATCTATTCTTAATTTTATCCAAATGGGTTGAGATATTACCTACGTTTACAAATAATATCGGTTGGTATGGTAGTATTTTTGGTATTATATTAGGTATGTATCTGTAACAAGCGTTCAAGCTTGAATAAATAGGTTACTTAGTTTGAGGCAAGATGATGCTGTGTGAAAAATGTCTAGCAAGCATTATTTATTTATTTAGGCATCAATACATGCTCATACCTGCTTTAGTATATAGTAGTATATATTTACCTAACCTAGCTGCTAGGTACTCTATGGAGA
This sequence comes from Perizoma flavofasciatum, assembly GCA_958496245.1. Taxonomy (NCBI): domain Eukaryota; kingdom Metazoa; phylum Arthropoda; class Insecta; order Lepidoptera; family Geometridae; genus Perizoma; species Perizoma flavofasciatum. Next base: position 7,374,771 of record OY292433.1, read on the forward strand.
ATGCGTCAAAGAAGCATCTGAAAATCCGTTCAATACGCTAGACCTTTCACTAAAGCCAAAAGCGCTTTTCTGGGTCACAATAGGAAATAAAGATCAGTAGGTAGGTACGTATCTAATTAGGTAGGTAGATGTGTATATTCCTATAGTACCTACTTACTTTAATACTTATACTTAGGTATATTTATGTACTTGCCTACCTAGTTTCTGGTTCAGCTCTTCATTGCCTTACGCAAGGTGACCAATATAGAACCAGGAGGATCCCAAACCCATCTTACTATTTATCTTATTGCACGATACCTACGAATCCTGGCTATGTAGGTAGGAACACGAGATTATGAAATTTAGCGTAGATACAACAAGAACTACATAGATACGTAGGTATAACGCAAGTTTCATGTTTCTTCAGTTTTCAAAATGTGACAGGCTTAAGTAAATAACGCGGAGGGACTCTCGGAATGTGTCGAAACTTAGTCGGTGCCGCGCCGGTGAAAATTCCTATTTTACAATGTGAATGATGGTCACCATATTTTTTTATATAAAACTATAAGGAACTATAAGTGCTAAATGAATTAATCTATACCGTTCTCGGTACACAGGTAAGTATTAGTAGGTACTATGTACGGTACCTACTAGCTATACCGCAGCGTAGCTTATACATATGTATACCTAGATATTTATTTACCTACCTACCCACCGTAATCCGATAAAATTAACAAATCATATAGTCATTATTGTAACTGAGTAGTTACCTATTTTTTTATACTAGCCCATGTCTTTGCACACGTGCCCGGATGAAATGTTATCTATGTGTTATAATAATAGGCAGCAGCTGTTACGGGACCCTTAGTAACAAACATCCAAACTACGGCTGATTAATTTTCGAATATATAATACCTATTAAGAAAGGATGTACCAAATAGGTAGGTACAATATAAGTACAATTAGGTACCTAACTATCCACTCAGGTAGGTCTATACCTACCAACTTTATCCCAGTTACCTACTGAAAAGAAAGCTTTGAATGTACACGACCCTTTGCTACTCTAAACAAGCGTGAATTTATATTTCGCAACCAATTCACGTCCAAAATAACCTGGTAAAAATAAAATATTGACAGAGATTCGTCGAAAAGTGCCTGCGTACGCCGAGCAGCAATCCCGAAGATTCATAGCTGTACGTAACACACTATGCGCCCGCGCACGTCTGGTGCTGACGAGGGGCTATTTCGGGACTCTGCTTCACGCTTATGCCGAACCAAGTCGGCAATCCTTTGTCTTATTAAAAAGTTATCGGTCGTTGATTTTTAAATCGTGTATCCTCGTTTTGTTTTGCGCGGATGAAAGTGCGCCTTGTTTATAAAAGTATTTCAAAATGGGAAGCGCACTCAGTAGTTCCGCAGAACCGGTGCGAGGACGCGACGCGGAAAACTTTACAAGTGAAAGTGAAATAATGAACACAGACGCTATTCATGAAACCGATAACAACGAAGAGTTCCATGATGCAGCGGACGAAGATGAAACTCGAGCAAAGGCCAAAGAAGAAGAAATGAACGAATTCAGAAAACAACTGAGCATAAAACGCGAACAAAGGAAAGAGATATTGACGCGACACAGAACCGAAAAGGAAGCTTTGGAAAAGTCCCTACAGGATGAAAGAGCTTACAAGAATAAACTCTATGAGAATAATCAACAGCTGCGTGAACTACTGAGAGCAAATAACATCGATATCCCTGAAAATAATAAATCCGCCAGAGATACTTCAGAATTCACAGGTGTTATTCATGAAATGCGAGAAGGATTTGAGAAGCTGAAATCTGATAATAATAAGTTGCGTCAAGATCTTGTTGAAGCCAACAGCTCATTGCAAAATGCATATTCTGATATGGCTGATCTGACTGCACAAAACACGGAATCTATCAAACATATCAATGCTCTTAAGGACGTGGTAGCGGTCAGTAAAACCATGATTAGCCTACGTGAAGGACAGCTCAATGAGGTACGTTAAAACATTTTGTATAAAAATATTACTAACTTACCAAACTAAAACAATCTCTAAAATATTATTACCACCAAGCAAGGTAATGGTTAGGAATAAAATTTAAACAGAAGCATTGCAAATCACTTGTCAGGTACTAAAGTTAAAAAAATGTATTAAGATTCTGAAGAAACAGCAAAATGTTGTTTTGTAGTGCCAACAACCTGCAGTAAACATTGTCTTTTCCGGTCAGGGACCGACAGACACACCAGGAACACATTTCCTTAATCTATTAGCTCTGAAACTTGACCGTTTGCCAACTTTAGACTCAGATTTGATAGCGGTAATACTTCCAGAAAGTATACCCAGTGCACGCACCTGTAATATGAAACAACGTGGTCTGATAATGACGCAATAAACGTAGCAATGCGACATAACACCAGAAACCGTGGCTTATAAAATATTCCGTAAGATTCCAAATTATCATGTGTATTTTATTCTAGCTGAAAAACAAGCTTAATGAAATTGAAAGATCTCTAAGTGATCGAGAAGCAAACATGCTTTCAAATGAACTAAGACAAGAGTACGAGCGACAGCTTCAGAATATTCGTACACTAAGGGGACTTTATGAAGAGAGGGCCAGGATCGCAGAAGTGACCCGACAAGGTCTAGTTCGAAACCTTGCAGACCAAAAAGTTGTGCTGCAAGCTGAGGTACAGAAGTGAGTAACTAGCACAATAAATATAGATAAATTTTAGAAATAATGACGTTCATCTTATTAATAATAATATTATGTAGCTTTATTTCAGACACGAGGTCCATTTCATACTAACAAATCATTAATCAAAACATTGGTATTGACTATATCATGTACTAGCCGATGCCCATGGTTTTACTCGCGTAGGATAAATAATTAATAGGTGCATCAAAAATAATTGCATGCCTTTGAATACCCTGATAAGTATTCAGTTCTTTTGTATTTTAAGTATCCAAACTAAGTTTACAGCAAATCACACCATGCGTTAAACATTTCTTAAACAAACTTAACATACCATCCTATCCTTTAAGGGGTAGTTAAGATAAAAATATATTTGTCTTTTATCATTTGTAATAAATAATATTTAAGACGAGTTTCAAACAAATTGAATCACTCGTTACCGTATACTAGTTCCCATACAAACTTGGACACCCTCTACAACCTCATAGATGGGTAGTTTGTGGAGATAATTATATTAGAGGTAGTATTTCATCATTTGTATTAAAAAATATTTATTTAAAGGTTTAAGACTGTAAGTTCAAGGAATACGATTTTTCATACAAAGGTTTTCAGCTCTTTTCACCCCCTTAGGGATAGAATTTTCTAAATTCCTTTCTTAGTGCGCCTTACCTACACCATAAGAGGAATATCCCCTCCAAGTTTCATGCTTCTAGGACTTATGGTTTAGGCTGTGAGTTGATCCGCCAATCAGTAACGGGACAGTTTTATATATATTGATTATAATGATATAAGATATCATTAATCACATGTTTGTTTGACTATTACAGAAGCAGAGACCTAGCTGATAAGGTGGAAGCACTTGAAGAAAAAGTGGACAAATTGGAAGATATCATTGACAATAAAAATATTGAAATATCTACGTTACAAGATGAAACAAATGGTACTAAAGCGGAGATGGCCGTTGTAAACAAGGTGTGTAACAATTCGCTCAAGTACCTACATAGCTACATTAATATCCTTAAGTATCAGAAACCTTCTGAAAAGATTAAGTTAACTAGGTACTATAGTAATAGGTAATTAACATATTATTATAGGTACATAGGATAAGCGTATTAATTTAATTTTACTGATTATTATTATTTACACATATTGACTATGTCGCACATGTACAGCGCAGACTTAAGATATCAAATACCTATCATGTTTATTACGAAGTAGAGAAAGTCAACGAAGACGCCTTTTTACAGCGTTTGTCTATTTTATACTTACTTATTTAATTTAGTTCCAAAATGTTTGACGAGTCAAGGATTGTTATGCTTTCCATTAAGTAAATCTTAATAATTAATGTTAGTAATGAGTATCATCGTTGCCAATAAATAATTCTAATTCTAATTCTTCTTATTCTAATGTTTTATTTTATTTTAGCTGTTCTCTCAAGTATTACTGGGATATAAAACCAAACAAGATTTAGACAAGTTGGTACATCGCCTTGAAGAAAATCATGGTCTTCTAACGCACATGGCCGAGAATGAAAATGATTCGGGATCATCTTCAGCTTTGCCTAAACTTCTACTTGAATTAGTGAGCGAAGTTGATGAAATAGAAGACAATGAATCTAAAAAGGTTGAAGAATCTGAAAAGAAAGGCGAAATTGTTCAGACATTAGGTAAAATCAATCAACTGAGAGCTAAATAAAAAAAACATAACGGTTTATGAATTTGCTTGTATATTATCAATATAAAATATAATGAATAGATATTACCATTATGGTTAATGCATTATGGTTTATTAATAGTTTATGAATTTATTTTTTTATTATTTATATTAAAATAAATTAGGTAAAACTATATATTATTATTGCCATGATTTCAGAAATAACACCCTCAACATCAACAGCCGAAGAGATAGTTGAGAACTTACCTAAGGTTTGGCGCGTGCTCATGGAACTTTTGAGCCACCAAGCTGTGGTTGAAGATTCAGCAGAAAAGATAACAACATGTTACAAATTAGTACAGACAAAATCAGGACCTGTTGAAGTGCCTAGCGTTAGTCAGACTTATATCAGACTAAAAGTAAGTATCTGCCTAAGAACATACCTACATATAATAATAAGGTAGGTACCTATAAAGTCATTATTGTAACCCTCGCAAAATTCAAGTATTTAAATAAAATTAGTCAGAAGACTCAGGGGATGTTCTAAAAGTTTTTACGGATTCCACAAATATAGCCGATACTTAGATGATTTCATGAACTATATGTAGCTGAAATTGACAGTAATATAATTATTGGACAGCGCCAATTTTTTTTACGCAGTTAAAAAATAATGATGTCCCAAGAGTTATTGCGAAACGTGCTGGTAGAATTGACATTGAAAATGACAACTAATAAAATACAATTTTATGTTTTTTTTTAGGATCTCATCGTAGAGAAATTGGGTTTAGTCAAAGAAGTGAATCAGATGAAACAGCTTAATTCTCACTTAGAAAATCGTTTACAAGAACAAGAAAAGAGACTTTGTTTAGTAACAACAGAGCTTGGTAAAACCTGGCACGTCGTTGGTAAGCTTAGGAGACACCATTATCAATTACACACCCATGAAAAAATACTGAAGTATGAACTGCAACAAAAAAGGAAACTTCTTAATGAACTCAAAGAAGAACTAGAATATTGCCGAGAAAAATGGGATGAAGCTCGGAAAAAAAATTCTCAATCCGAAAGAGACTGGAAAGAGCTTAGGGCTGAATTCACAAGCAGAAAAACTAAATCTGGGTCACCGTTATTTAACAACTCTGGAGAAAGTGGCTACAGTGATGACCGACCGTCTGATGAATCATCAGAATCTAACGACGAAAGTGAATATGTTTCAGAACATCCTATTAGATATAAGAAAAAGATGAAGAAATCATTTGAAACTATTTTAGATTCAAGCACCGATTTGAATTGTGCAGCAGAACGAGAAGATCCTGTCAGTGATTTACTAGATATCGCTGAACTGCCACTAGACACACATGATGGTGATAGCCATGGAGCTGCGACTTCAGAGTGCAGTAAAAATGAAAATTTACTTAAACATGACAAGACTTGTGAGACAGAAGATGAAATTTGTGAAATAACTCACGACGATTCGTTATTTGAAGAACCTGCTAATGAAGATCAGTTATCCAATCATAGTATTTCTGAAAATGTCACAAGCGATACAGAAACTTCTACATTGAATTCAAAATCTAATACTTTATCTATTAAAACCCCATCAGAAAATACACCACTTATCGACCCTGCGGTTATTTTGGAGAATATTCGGAAGCAAAATGAGAGGTTGGTTAAAAAAGACGAAACATTACAGAACTTAGAGAAAAACAGCGCAACACTATTGAAGAAAACTCAAGCAACCACGAAAATCAGCCAGAAAATTATTAATACATTAGATCATCTGCTTAGCCGACCAACATCTAGTTTCAGTAAACCAACCACTGATATAGAAACGAAAACTGATGGTCAAATATTAGCAGCAACAGGGAATAGTGATCTACAAATTGATTCTCTAAACCTAAAATTAGAACAAAACAATGAAGAAAATACTGTATTGACAAATGAAGAAGTAATGAATTCAAATATTAAAATTGGATCAATCGATTTAAGTGATGCCCAACCTGATAAAAACACAGTTGCATCTATTTCGGAGGCATCGATACTTGATGTCAAAATAAATTCGGAAAATGATGAACGACAGAATGTGGTACTGGCCGAAAAAGGCAAAATGCTTGAGAATTTAGAAATGGATTGTTCTGAAGTCTTTAAAAATATTGCTTTCACACTGAATAATAGTCAAGATATGACAGATAAACAAGATTCTGACCACAAAGATGATACTGTTGAAACATCAGGTTCAAATTACTTGACAGATATTGATGACAGCATTGACAAAGAAAGTGAACCATCGACTTCCTCAGAAGTTGACCATGAAGCGAGATTTGCAGCCCGAGACATTCGCCTGAAAAGACTTGAAGAGCAAACCAAATCACTTGTGAACAAAATGAATAAGACCAGCTCGAAAGGGGTTAAGATACACTATAAGCTTCAGGAACTGCATAATATCTACGGATCTGAAAGCTCTCGAGCTGGCACGCCTTCGGAAGAAAATGCTGACCGAAGCAATGATGAAGATAATGATAACAGCGAAAGTATCGACGATGATCCTGATATAAATGATGACTAAGAAATAAGAATGCAATGTCATTGTTCAATAAATTAAAAACATTACTTATTTAGGATTGTTTATTTACAAGTGCTTACACCGATATAAGATTGCAATTATGTAGTTTAATCAGGTACATCAAATCACTTGCAAGTACTGCTAAACGATTGACGCTAGATATCCTAGTTGTGTATTATACTAACATTAATATACTTTTCCTACTCAAACATCCATCCATCTATTAATTTGCACAACGTTATTTTTATTAAAATAGATTAACAATAAAATTATAATCAGTACTCAGAACACAACTTTTGGACATCGATTCTGTCATTCAGTTTAAACTGCTGTAAATATATTATAAAATTGAAATCAATGTTTGTAGCTTTATTTACTTTTCTCGAACATGCGCGGAAATGTTGTCATTACTTTCGAAAGAGAACACGCCAAGTATTGTCTTTACGTACACAGCATCAGTTTTGAATTTGGAATAAAAAACGCGTCAGCAATGTTGTATGCAAATCCATTAAATAAGTAATAATAACTAAGTAAATCTTTTTCTTTGTTTTTCTCATTTGAATTTGGTTAGCGGCCTCTGCAATAATTTAGCTACTATTATTGCAATGTGCCAAAGATCAAAACCGTAAATATTATTCACTCTTTATTCTTAGATAAGATTCAATACTCCTTACTTTAATTTCTACAACTATAAGCTTCGTGTAGCTACACGACACTTATTGTGAAAGCAGATTACAAGCATAACTTTTCTCAGATCATATTTTGTAAGATTGGTTCTCTACACCCTCCTTTGCAGCCTTGATCTCGAATGTTCTAGAGCAGCTGTCTTCCATAACAGCCACGGACACTTGCCTCACCTTCCCCAAGTCTTTACCTGGTGGCGTCCTATATAGGAACAGTGCCCATATCGATAGGAAGAGCATTTCAATCATCACCACGCAGTTTTGGATCACTGGAAATTAAAAAAAAACACATTTATACTCTGATTTTGTGGAGTCTTATCCCCGAAATGGCAGCGATGAGAACCAGATAATGACACACATTTTACCAGGCTTAGCAATGTGCAAAACTTAGAAAACTTGAAAATGGGAAATATAGGTCAAGAAATGACCGCTTTTCCAAGTTATAAGTGTTGGACATTGCTAAGCCTGGCAAAATGAGATGTTTCCTAATATAGCTGGTCATAATAGAACCAGCCAAAACTTCCAGTGCGAGTCAAGGTTAGCACAGTAGGGGTGCCAATAAATCCATTTTGAGGCTGACCTTATTAATTCTATTCGGTAGGTAAGGTAACATTGAAGTATCGAATCAGCAGTATTTTGATTTTCTGGTATCCTTAGACGCCTGGGTCCGTAAAGTAAATAGCCTATAGGGATTTGTGTCACCTCATCATTTTGGCACGGCCTAAGTAGTAAACAACCTCTGTGTAAGATAGGTTCTCGAATGGCGACCACGAATCTGACGACGCAGTGTAGGAAGGCCTGATGGACCGATGACGTTTTAAACTTCTTAAAAAATGCGGGATGTCAGTTGACATCCCGCGGTTGGAGGTAGCCCAAGATCGTTTGTCATGGCACTCTTTGCAAGAGGTCTGTGTCCAGCAGTGGACCTCTACAGATGATGATGATAAACTATAAAGTAGGATACTAGATCTGTCCATTTCAGTCAAGCTAAAAACAGAATCCAAAAAAAACCAATGCCAAATTGTGGCTTCCAAAAGAAATGTGACTATCAAGGTAGGTCTTCATCGTACAAAATAAAGCGCTGCGTAGAACTTACTGTTAGTAAATACTGAAGGGTTTAGCGGCAAGATACAAGGGAAGTGTGCGATCTCCGGTATCACTTTAGCCAAGCCGCACTGCAGTTTGACTATCACGAGCACGAGCTGCACAGCAAAGAAACGTGGTCGAATGTTGTGACCGGCCGTTGCCGCAGCGCGGACCGTCATTATCACGCCCCACATGCCTGATAATATAGAGGCGGCAATAAAAGGCTGGATGTAGGCGAAACACGCCAGGTATAAACGCTGAAACGACAAAAATGTCGTGGTCAGTAATAAATACAAAAAAGGTGACATAAGAATTTTATAGGTCAAGGGTCAAGCTTTAAAGAAAGGTCAGGGTAGTCATGAAGCATGTAAACTGGTAGAGCAGATGTAATCTTTAGAAACCACAGATATCTATCAATTTCAGGTATGTTCCAATGTCTTACCATGTCTTCAGTTGATAGAATTAGAATGAGAGTGTAGAGTATGCCTTGGACCACAGGCATCTGTAGAACCAGATATCGCAACCAAGTGAGATGTCGTCTAAAACAAACAGAACAACATTTTAGTAGAAGTAGAGCTCTTTTTTGAGAAAGAACTACTACCAAGGGTACTCAAATTGAAGACACCATTCATTAAAAAAAACACACATATTTTGCGCTGGCGGTGTGATTAAGCACCATGGCCTTGCATGGATGGTGATATTATAAGCTTTAATTACCTACCTAAATGTTCTTGCGTTCGAAAGTTTAGATAGATAGATAGATAGAAAATACTTTATTGTACACCAAATAACATATCAGCTTAGTTAAGTACTATTAACTTTAACAATGTTGTACAATGGGCGGTATTATCGCTAAATAGCGATCTCTACCAGACAACCTTTGGATGGAACGGACTGTAAGAAAGTTTAAAAGGGGTTTAATTGGTGTACTTACCACATATGAATATATTATAATACACATAATTTATTATATACAATATACCTACATATTTACATATTATATACGTCATAACTTTTGTATGATCCAAAACATAGATAAACCAGAAACAGGCAACAGTTAGTGACTCGAGGACAAGTAGTGTTCCTTGACCAAAGATTTAAAAATAGGTAATGATTTAGCACGTCTGATGGTAACAGGTAGTTCATTCCACAAACGGACAGCCTGCACTGTAAAGGAGTTATCATAGTAGGAGGAGGTTAAGTTTAGTGACTTTTTCATAGACATGTTCTGAATAATTAAGTATATCATACCTATACCTATACCTACTTAATCAGATCATGTCTATGATTTAAATTTAATTAAGTAAGTTTTATATTTTTTGTCAATGTCTGTTATAATTATCAGCCATATTTTTTCTCAATTATAGACGTAACTTTGCCATTTTTTAATCGAGACAATTATGGTAAAGCAACCAGATTCTTGGTTATATAATATGATAAAAGTTTTAAACTTTAATTACTTATAACATTAAATTTTCCTACATCCACATAATAAACCGAAAAAAAAACGTTTAGTACCTTTAGCGTAGTTTCGGCTGATGTATTAATAACATTTTAACCTTAATGTCATAATCAAATAACAAGGCTATCCTTCGCAAATAATATAGTAAGAGCTTCGGCTTGGTAATTATTTCATCGTCAACAGTTACAACATGTCATTTTCAGATTACCATGTCTATTATTACTACTACATAGTCACACGATACGATATCTTTTACGATCTAAATGGGGTCATTAGAAAGGGCGCAGTCGCAATTATCTCTATTGTATGAAATGGTGCAAATGATATTAATCTTTCCTTTATGTTGTCTGGAAGAAATCGCTTTCAGTAAACAGACCGCCCATAATTCATTGCTTTTTTTTTTGTTATTATGTTTTTGTATGTTGTATTATAAAAAAGGGTTTATGCATAATAAAGAGTTTATCTATCTATCATCTCAAGACGACAAAAGGCGCAAAGAAAACAAGCACATGAGGCTTTTCACCCGTCATGTCTAGAGTTGGCAACACGCAAGTGATACCTCTGGGTGTCTATACATATACCACTTCCAGTTGGCGTTAACGCCTGCGGAAAGATTGAATTTGCTAATGACATTAGCGTGAAAGGAAAACTAAGCGTGATATATTTTATCCAGACCCGAGGTGTTGCAAGCGTCCAGGTTACGGTAGCCGCTTTACAACAAGACAATACAATAACATTATTTGTTCGAAACATTATTATTTGTACAGACAGTTACATACAGTTATATAATAGTTACGGACAGGTCTAAATATCTAGATTAAGATCGGCCATGTTTCACCGTTTAACTGGTGTACAAATACTTTACTAAATACTATATACAACCAACACATGGGCCGTACGCTTATTTGTCACTTTAGTTGTATAAAAAACTAAGGAGCTTTCAAAGTTTAGTACCGACAACCATTAGGAGCCATTATCGAAATTCTGAATCTAAACGGGTCCTTCGCGTTTTTGAATATTTATCGAGGCGGTAAAAGCGAGGAGCGTGACCCGAATACTAGCTTTTATCTAGATCAACAAATTAGCAATCCCATTCACTGTGGTAGTACAGCCAGCATTTTGGGGAAGCAGTCCCAGTTCAGTCTGTAGTGTCATCTGTTAGTTGAGCTGTCTATAGATCGTTTGCAACTGTCTCTAGGTGGCTCACTAAATTATCTATGTACTCTCTCAAAGAAAATACATTGTACGTAATGTACTATATTCTTTGAGAGAATGTTTGTATTTATGAAGGGACGGGATAAGCTCAAATACAAGGCCGTTCGTGTAAGTTCTGTGAAAGCCTAAACAAAAACCAGCCATTAGGTACCTACCGTTACCTACCCGTTTATTTATCTACCCAATGCGATAGGGATCAATGGAATACAGTCGATGTATTTGTTTACACATGGCGTGCAGTCTTTTGCATCTTGGGACTTGGAGAAAATGGCACATGAAGAAGACTTGAAGTAGGAAACTTGTAAAAATAGGAAAGGTGCCATTCGTGCTATTATCATTTCTGCCAATTGGTGCATTTCGTGGAAAACCCCGTACGGCCTCTGTTCATTATGTTCTGGGTGAATTAAAATTGATTGTTTATATAGGTAGGTACTTATATCTTAGCCATAATATTGTTACGAGCTAGGGTTCGGGATAAAATAATTAAGTTCAATTAAACACTAAAATTAACACTGTATTAATAAATCACTCGATACAAATGACAACGAAACTACACCATTAAAATAAACACACTAAATCACTGTATCACTTGGTACAACACTAGCGCAACTGTTACTTCACTAGTCACTGCGTATCGCTCTCGAATCACTTCCAATAATTTACTTTCCAATCTTGAAAAGAAAACTGACTCTACCGGCCGCTTGCCGCGCTTATATATCTCGTAAGACGTCTCTTCCAGAACAATCTAGTCGGAGGTGTGGCCATCACACTGTCTCACTTCGCTCCGCCCTGTCTCGTACCGTCTCGAACGTTCTGGAAACTACCGTCCTTTTCTAGCGCGGTTTATGCCAGTCGATACTAGATGGTGGTAATAAGTAGTGCGTCTATTTGATAAGAGATGGCGCTAGCGTACCGTAGTTAGCTAGGCCGCGCTCGTCACAATATTATTGGGATGTAAGTTGTTCATTATCAGTTTATCTCATTTTAATAACAAAGAGTGAGCCTTAAAGCTTATCAAGATAGGTACTATCGACGATAACACCCACTATCCTTCCTACCTTAATGATTCATGTCTTAGTACTACTGGTTCGGCCGCACAAAAAACCCACAGAACTGTGGCATCAATCTTGCAGTGCGCCGCATGAGCATTATAAAAAAGCAAAGCACTTTCTGCTTTAGCCTCTTAATTAATTATTAAGAGTATAAAGCATCTACCTACCTACCTTCATTCTTTTAAGGTGCCTACCTTAGCACAAAATCTTGCATGTTAAGGCAAACAGAAACAATGCAACAGGGCTCGACAGTGAAGGCCAATTCCTGATCAAATCATCTAAATGCAATATTCATTTGCAAATGATTACAAGGTGTGTAGCTTTTTATCAAATTAAAGTTATTTCAGCTCAGTAACTAAGCCAATAATACAGCCAATAATAAGCATCCAGAGCAGTATCCCACGATAATAGAGATAGCCCACATTCGTTCACTATTTGGGGACGCTTTTGTTCGGCTCAACTGTTCTCATTTTATATAAGTGACATATTTTGAATAAGTGTTTTATTGTCCTTGATCTTCTAATAATTAAAAATGAACAAAACATTCAGGAAACAACTCTACCATTACCATGTACCGTTACCATTTAGATAACTCATAAATTAACTACCGATTGTTATTATAAATTGTTATTTAAAATAAGCATGGTATGGGAAGTCTATAATTATAATAATGAAAAACTTATCCTGAGGGATGACTGTGTAATATGGTATGTCCAAGGGCCCAAGATAACGTGATTCGTGGATAGCTTGTAAAGGAAAAGATACCTATTAGCTGTGTTACTAGTCCAAACCTCGAACCATTTGCCCTCGCATGACCAGAAATCCATTCATTTTCTTATTTGGCTTATTTCCCGTTTTATGGAACAAAATGTGAAATTACTCACCTACCTCTTAGCTAAAATGCTTTTGCCCAAAATTATTTTAGAGTAAAAAGTCTAATACCTAGAAGCAGTAATGCTAACTCCCAGTTTTCTAAAGTTCTCTACATAAATTGAGGACAATTTTACGAAACCTCACGTGAATTCGGCTTCAACTCAAGACATTTATTATGCGGTCCACCTAAATACCGGTCCAAAAACCATTGTCCATGTTGTGGTTATGAAATACAATTTTGACAGTAGAGAACTTTAGAAAACTTCACTGGAAGTTAGCATTACTGCTTCTAGGTATTAGACTTTTTACTCTAAAATAATTTTGGAGTTTAGTTAGATAAAAAATGTCGCAGAACAAAAGGTTCAGCCTACCTATTGTCATTGACAAAAGTAGATAAAAATTAAGTTTTTAAATATCTGTCAGAGTTTTTAAATCTTTAGATCATACGGAACTTCTTTAGTCCCATAAATTGAACTAAAGTCTACCGGGAATTTTCACGTACCGTCTACTATCGGTGAAGGCACCAAAATTTTATTCCAATATACCTTCACCGATAGTACCTACGGTACATGAAAATTCCCGTTTTTACAATATGAATAGTCAAGTTCACGATAGTTTTTGGAATAAAAAGTCTACCGGGTTCCAGAAATATTTGAGCTATTTGAAAACGCAACGGTTAATTGACTTTGGACAAACGGTCGCTGACTGTTCCTACCTAGGTATAGATGGAGATAGTTGAGTACCTAGGTAAGTATAAAGGTACTTACTTTTGTAGAATGGGCCTCGGGATGACGCAACACGGCCAACAACAGCAAGGCACGACTCTCGTCTCCAACCGAGCACCAGCTGATGTTCTGAAATAGTCAAACAAAGGAATAAGTAGGTATATCATAATCATACCTAGAACCATTCAATGATTCAAAGAACAAATAAAACAGAGCTTTGAAAACAGCAATAAACATTCCTCTTAAATTGATGGAACTCTGTAAACATTGTGTTTTTTTGGGTTAGGTAATACGCAGTCCACTAAAGCTTGTCTTTTACCGGCGACAATAGGAGTCCGTACCTAAGCCATAAGAAGTTGTTTATTTGTGTGTTTTGTCTTTTAAAATTTTAATAGTTTTTTAAATAATAAGCCGTTTCGGAGATAAGATTTTTCCCGGCTCTGGGATTTCTCAGCAGTAGGACCTAGCTAGATCGCATTTAGTCCCCAAAACCTCTACATTTAATTTAATTTACTTAATTTGAGTAAATTTACAGGAAAATTTTATAAAAATCGTTCAATCTGTTCTTGAGATTTCTTGAGCTGAGCGCGGACAAACGCGGAATACTGCGTTACCTATATAGCGTCACTCGTTATTATTAGTGCATTTATCTAAATCATAAAAAGTTGCATGACAGTCTGTATAAATTCATTTATTTACAGAAATTACGATAGAACTGGGTATTTACATACTTACATTACGTGTAAATATTTCCTTGTTTCGAGACTACGGGTCTTGCAAAATAAAGCGATTTTTTTGCAGTCCTTCTAAGGAAGGAACTTGGCATATGTTCTCTTTGGTGTATGGTGGTGGCAGTGGACTAAGGATTCTATGAAATTGCGACTTTAGAGAGTACATATTGGAATAAAATTATGAGTTCGGTATCTGTTTACACTATTGCAGTCTGTTCACACTCAGCCTTAGCTTACCTAACAAACTGGTCAGCTCCCCCACACTCTGCGACCACCAAGGAGTAAAGGTGGTACATGGCTATCATCACTACCTCTTGCGCGATCGCCTCAGACAGTAGTCTCGCTCGCGGCAGGATTACTGCGAGGAACGCAGCTGATGATACAAGCTGGAACAAGTGGATTCTCATATTGATTTCTTATAGGAATTTTAGAATTTCATGCTAGCACTAAGTAGAACTTTTTGATATAAATGCATTCAAAACAGAACCGGTCATGGCTATGATTGCCTAGTCGTCATAACAGATCTGGGTCATAACTCATCATGACCTAACTCAGGGATCGCTGATAGCGATTGGCTATCATGGCGACCAAGTAAGAATTGGTAACATAAACGAAAGAACGTTGGGTAGCATACAATAAAATTGCAGTAAATTACGAATTAGAAAACTGCGCTACAAGCTCTTTTCTTACTTAAAACTAGGCCGGGTTTTTACGGGCAATGATTAAACCGTATTTTACCAATGATTGAAAAAATCGTACCATGACAATGCTAATTCAGACGATGATTCAGATACCTACAGGGAAATTAAGAATGGGACAAACCGTGCCGTTCGCAATTAACTTCTTTGATTGGAGTCAACTCGTTTGATTCATATTTTCTGCTAGATTCACTCTCAAAATTACCTATCTGGTGATTGGATGTAGTTTATGAAAATAATTTTCACTAAAAACAGGATCAGCGCCTAATATCTTGATGAATTGAGCTTTTTAAAAAATCTATTGTTAAACGAAGTTTGAGGATTTAATGGATGACTGAATCGACATTCATTATGACTAATTTTAATGACGGCGAGATAAACAGAAAATCCCAATCTCACGGTAAGTCAATTTGGTCAAGAACAAAGTATTATGAAGGTATACCTTCTTAATTAGCGTGCTAAATGCTTACATGTAACGATAGACATACATTTATTCAATGTGGTTATAACGAAATTATACAGCATCGTAACATTTTCTTGTTTTCTAGCAATACACACGACGTTTCGACGTACTGGTGGTGGACTAGACTATGGGCATATTAGGTACCTGAGTAGGAAACATGGTGACCATTGGGACCAACCCTTTTTCAATGAATGAGTTCACTTTGTTCGAATTAATTCCAAATCGTTTTTGTTACTAATCTTTCTAGGCTTGGAGCCTGGTTTCCGGGAATTGATTTAGTTCACTGTAAAACTCCGATTTTAAATTATTATAAAGATCATTCTGGTTTTTATTTATTGGGAAAAGCTATTTACAGAATCGCTTAGGTACCTACAAAATGTTATTCTGTGATTTCTACAGAATCATATAAAACAGACGAGTTTGGCCTTGTAATACCTACTAACTGTGTTTGTGTAGGTAGGTACTCTTGGGAATGTGCCCTGACTGAAATAGCTGCAAGTACACCAATTACTAAAGTAAAGAAACGTGACAGTGTGATAGCGACATCCGTTTTATTATATTTTTATAATGAGTGAATTAGTTCATCGGAAATTCTCAATTAATTCATCAGTTTTTCAGGGTACAGAAACCTTTCTGAAAAGGTTCAGGTCTTTGTCTGGTACCTAGGTACATTTTCTGTACCTAGGGTGGTGGGTAGGCCCGCCATCTAATTAGGGAATTGAAATTATGTCGTTTGGTATTATTTTAGGATATTATTACGACTATACCATGTAGGTGGTTAGGTACTTTACTTTTCTCCTGCTGACGTTTCGTTGGCCGTTTAGAAGGAACCGTTGGCGACTCGACCGTGTCGCGTCGTGAGACTGACACTAACAAACTTGGGGGAAAGGTTAGCAGCAGAATAGTAAAGAACGTGGATACAGTCGTAAGAATATCCTAAACTAATAGGAAATACATTATTTTTAGTTGGGAATTATAAGAATTGGTAACAAGAAAATTTTAGTACTTTTTTGTGATTGATTAACATAAAGTCAAATTCAGCAAAAAGATAAATGTGGATAAGATAACCAAATAGGTACTAAACTAACTACCTAGTTGGTCAAAAAGAAGGTGTTTATTAGGTAAATGCACTTTCATAGGTCTATAATTCAATTATATCTATTTCACCTCGCATAATCCACACAGCAGGTACCTAATTGAAATCCGGTATGTACCTAACTAAAAAGACAATCGCTATAATGGTAAAATTACTTTTTATCCCGTACCTAGTTAAATTCTGTTGTAGAAAATTTCAATAACAAGACGGAATATCGCTAGAGTTATAAATAAAACATGACTTCCTTCAAGAACTTTTAAACGAACTACCTATAATAGCCCAGAACACGGAAGAAATTAAAGACATACTTACATTCCATGAAATATTTGGTTACGTTCAAATATGAATGGTTTATTGCGTGTATTCATAACCTACTGATTGATGAATAGGAGGTAAGTAGGTGTCTATAGCTACGACAACGTGGCATTCTTTTCCTCTCTTATAAAACACGTTGTTTGTTAGAGATCGCTACTTGGAGAAAATACAATAATTTGTATAATGTAAAAAATAAGAATGTTCTGATACTTTTAATGGTGTGAAACATAGGTAGTATTTTCTATTTAATTATCTAGTAAAATACAACACCTTTGCTCGTGTTTTTTATATTCATCTGTGTTTTGTAATCACTATGAATATCCATAATGACAGTATGAAGTAATCATTTCAGATTAATCTGACCATCATCCTGACATTTGAAGTTACTATCAAATATCTTTGTCATCCGTATGTACGGTAGGGACATCCTTTACTCATCTTTGTTCGACAACGGGCCTTAAATCTTCAGTCATCATCATACTAAGGTACTTGCCTGTAACTAAGTTGGTAAGTACCTGAGTAATACAATGAGAAACCATCACTTTGTCGCTAAAAACTGTTGCTCTATAAAATATATCTTCGAAAAAGTATAGTTTATTAGTGCTCTTCTCAACTATACAAATAATATAGAATAGGACAACTCTTCTCACAATTCTACTAAATATAAAAGTGCTGAGCATATTATGAAAGTGGATGTCATAAAGTCCACAGGCACCATAGCGCCTTGGACATTCTCGGCTAAGTATAGTGGGGCGAGGTGCTGCATTCGTCGTCGTCGTCGTATTGCATCACGATTCGAGCTCTGTTTGCGTAATAATGACCCACGTAACTTCGCTGCTTGCTTACTTCAAGTAAGACTTGTACTAAAGACAAACAAAATAACATGTTGGCCAGAAGTTTGACCTGAAATTCTTGTGAAGACTGGTGTAAAAATTCAATAGGTCGTTCATTCAAGACGCAGAGACGGTAACTTTAAGATCATCGTTGAAAACGTTGACATAGATCATGCAACGCACTAGATCCAACCAAATGGCCTGACCAGCTCCAAGAGGGAAAAATGAACCTCCAGGTAGTGCAACAACACTACCGCCAACAGCTACCAACAGGAATCGCTGGAGACAAGCCGCCCTGATCACCATCTTCATAAAGTTACCGACCACAGAGAACGACGGGGTATGGATGTTTATTTCACAAATAACGTGGTAACGCTAACACTAGTTTACTTTTCGAATAACTCATAGGCTTCTATTTAACACGGGAGCGAGAAGTTATAAGCTAGTACCTACCTGATATAATAGCAGTGTTTTATCATCAAGGAAACAAAGATGAAACTAAAATTTATAAACAAGAAAATATTTACCTTTCTTAAAATAAATCATGTAGGTATTTAACAAATACCGGTGCATTATGGGTGCATTACCCGTAACTATTGAATATCTGTGCTATCGGTTAAGATTATATATATATATATATAGTCCAATGGTAGTAGAACCGACTGTCGAAGTATGGTGACCCTGAAACCACCTTCGTGACCAACTATTGCGAAATTACCGGGTTGGTGAAAAAGCATCTAGGCTACTGACGCAGGTTTATCAAGAAATTCACCCCACTCCTCATTTATCACAACTCTCATACTTATTATATGGTATAGGTTGGTAACTATAGAAAGATCACAGAGACCCGCACACATATAAAATGGAATGTTTCAACATCTGTTCCGCATTTGTAAGAGCTGGCTAGAATGAAGAGAAATAAACATAAATTCTGTGGATTGTTCCTAAACAAATTTATTTTCAGAATTCCGTACCTAAAAGTTGCCGACTGGACCCCATTACTAATCTACGCCGTTCGTCTGTCTGTCTGTACAGGGTTGTATTTTTACCCGTAATATAATGTCAAAATTTTCACAGAATACCTACGTACCTATGATTTCTAACATCACAAATAATAAAAACAAATCATAAATCAAAACCCACTCCCCCTACAAAAGGTAGGCCAAATTGATGAGCTAGTGACCAACCCAGGTGTCGGAGTAGGATCGCCCCATGGACTTAGCTATACGTTTTAGCTATATACGGCCGTCCGTGACCTCAGAAGTACGGAAGCACTCGGATTCATTTCATTAACGGGCACCCATCGATACCCAGTTCGTGCCGAACGATGCTAACACGCTGATTCTTCTTCATTACTTACAGGGTAAACTGCCAACACAACGCCAACATTAACGGAGCATTGCCTCCAATGCCGGAGTGCTGATCGCAGAGTGAAGATGTACAGCACATACGTGACCAGAAGAACCAGTAGCTCGACGGACCATAATGCCCAGGCGTATGACTGAAGAGCTGAGAACAAAGTAAGAAGCATTAGCTGAAATGTTCATACTTGGGAGTTGGGCAGCGGTATAGGATCGTTAGTGACATCAAAGTATTACGTTCCTATTTGTAGGTAATTCACATTTTGACTGTATTTGGTTTGCCTGTTTATTTTATTCAAGGCTCATAGCTTTCAAGAAATCTAAGGAACTGAAGCGGGAAATACCCTGCATGTACAAAAATACTTTGTATAAAATCGGTTCAGCCGTTATGAAGATTATGGAAACATCATAACATCTATGCTTACGCATTTTTTATATTCGTTAGTAGGACGGGATTCGTAGTATTAGACATGTTGAGTCATCATGAGTCATGACACATTCCATGTAATTCACTGGAAGCTATGGTTGCTTAGAGCTCATTGTTTCCCATGTCCAACCTTGCTGTTCTTTATTTTCTGCCCCTAGTAGCGAGCCTCTAATTACCTAAGTACAGCTTAGACCTCCCTTATGTCATCTCATCATGCCAAACTAGCACACGTTCCATCGATCTTTGAAAATATCGTAGTCCCGCGTTCCCTGTAGACAAGACGTCCAAAATAAATAGATGCCAATCGTCAAATACATACAGGGAGTATGTATGTAATACTCCCTGTATGTATGTCTAGTAATAATCCATCTGTATGTCTGTAAATTATAAAAGAACAAAGGAAAGGTCTGCAATAGGGTAGTAAAGTTTGATACGCGTAAAACCATAATAAGGTGAATTATTTTACCATAATAATTATGTAGGTAACAAGAATACCCAGAATACAAAATCCACGCAAACAAACTTGCGAGCGGATCAGAGTTATGAATGGGAGGTGTGTACCTAAGTCTAGGTATGTATCTAGGTAGTGTATGTGCCTACCTATTATCACCTTCAGGAAGTTCACGGAGTCAAACGATTAATAATGCTCGATGGCTTCTTTAATTACCTCAGTAATGCTTAATTGAAACTACCGCCCCGCATGTAGAAAAAATATCCTAGATAAAGATAGGTATCTACTTGTCTCTAACTAGTAACATGCTACCCTGGATTGGACGTCATTGTATTATTATTCTCCAGTGGCATACACACTATACAGATCATTAGGACCCCGTACGGGCCGGCATACATCCATGCCTGCCTCCGTGTATTTCAATGTGGACATTTAGGCAATCAGCGCTCATGGCGTAACTTACATATATCAGCAAGGCTGATTATTTTATTTGGATGGACTATCAAAAAAAAATAGGTAGTGTCAAAGCCAAAGTCAAAGGTTTTCATTGAAATCACAAGGATCATACTATAGAGCATAGAACTCAGCGCTTCCGTCATTCTATCTCATTCCCGGTTATCACAGGAGTGCCATGTAGAAGGCCTTCACAAGCCTATACCAAACAAACAAAACTGTGACCCCTCAATTTGATACAAAGCTAATTTAAACTTACTACTTTTAAGTAGTCCGTATTATCTGGGTGCATTGAATTCGGTAGCCACCACAGACTTACTAGGGATAAGCCAACACAATGAGATAATAGATATAGAGAAGGTATAGGTATGTATATTATGTTACGCTAAATGTACAGTAATTTAGACACCACCCTTTTAACCACAAGGTAAAATTTATGCGAATGAAAATACTTAAATCATAAAAAAACATAAAGGAGTGCAAAGTGAAAATTGGATATGACAGAATAAACATCAAAGTCGAGTGAATGCAGTGGAGATGAGAGCTTTGAGAAGTATGTGTGGTGTAACTTTGAGTGATAGAGTGAGGAACAGCGTGTTAAGAGAGCAGTGTGGAATGAATGAATAAGTAACGAGAGTTGAGAAAGGTATGTTGAGATGGTTTGGGCATATAGAAAGGATGGACGTAGAAGAAAGTAGATTAACAAAATAAGTATAAAAGGCGAGCGTGAAGGCCTTCCTCTTCCAACTATCCCATAGTTGGAAGAGGAAGGCCTCGGCGAACGTACTCTGACCAAATTTTTGACATTCTAGAAAAAGGCCAGGTCAGAAGTACACTAAACCGCCGAGATTGTATGAAGAATGTGATGAGGATGAATGAAGCGAAAGAGTATGCCAGGATCGTAGCAAATGGAAATCCTTGATCTCTGCCTACCCTCCGGGAAACAGGCGTGACTATATGTATGTATAAAATAACACGCGTGTGACATATTATAGAGTTATAAGGTTGACCTAAATTAGTAAGTAGGTAGTTATAAGCCTATTAACTCTTCGTAGCAAGTCATTAACCTAGCAAAATCAGGATAGCGATAGGTGAGGTACGGTAAATCTGCTAGACGGATTTGAATGCGTTTTATTATTTTCTTGCATGAAGATAGGTAGTTATTAGGTTCCAACCCTTTTTTTCCATTTTCATATACTTACAAAATATTTGTCTTAGATATTTGTATAAAAAAACAACCGATAAAAATATTATGGATAACCTATAGGTACCTAATTAGATTGCGTTCGATATTATACCACTTCTGTGTAAAGAAGTAGAGCTTGAAAATATGCAATAAGAATGCATGAATGAGTATTAGGCACTTCGTTAAATAGAAGTTAGAACATCTGAACACAATTTTCTTTCTTGGTTTTCAGGGTTCCGTACCCCAAAAGAAAAACGGAACCCTTATAGGATCACTTCGTTGTCCGTCCTCCCGTCCGTTCTTCCGTCTGTCTGTCAAGACCCTTTTTCTCAGGAACGCGTGGAGGTTTCATGTTGAAATTAATATCAAATACGTAATTCTACGGTCACAAATCAAGCTTCTAAGTCGCAATACAATAAAAAATACGACCATTTATGCGACATATTTTGATACTCGCAAATAAATCAAAAGCAAAAAGCAAGATTTTCAAAAAGACACAAATTAAGGAAATTGTTTATTTATAGTTTTATCATATATATTTGCGATTATAAACTTACATTTGCAGTAGGAAAATTGACCGTGACGTATACCGATGTATGGGAGAACATTTTTTTAACTAAAAAGTTAAGGGAGTAAAGCAAGGAGCCCCGCTTTCCCCAAAGCTTTTTTCAGCCACTCTCGAAGAAGTTTTTAGGAAATTGGCGGACGGTTTGGAAGACAAAAGCATTGTCGTCGGCAAGAAAATACTTACAAACCTCCTCCATTTCGCCGACGTCTTTCTGTTCTCTGCTACAGCTGTGGGATTACACCAAATGCTGAGCCTTTAGATTGGACTCGCGATGAACCAATCAAAGACCGAACCCATGACTAACCACCATGCACCAAACATAAACTACAAGTGGGAGGTGGAGAGATTGCATATGTCGATGAAAATACCTTGGTCTCTTTCCAGGCGGGACAATAGAAATAAATTTCTCGACATACTTAAAACGCCTGGAAAGATTGGGCCATGGAAGACAAGATGAAAGGTAATCTTCCAATATGCCTCTCCTATGCATTCTCCTCTACCTGACCTACGGTGCACAAATCTGGTTTGTGACGGCTCTACAAAGGTACAAACTCGAGGTTCGCAAGCGAGTGGTGGTGCGCAGCATTTTCAGCGTCAAACTTACCGATCGCATTCGTAACACCACGCTGCGCTCCTAGACTAAAATCGACGATGTAATCCATAAGTCCGACAAACTGAAAGGGGACTGGGCTGGACATGCGTGCCGTATGCCGGAAGAGTGGGTCCCACAGGGTGGCCACGGGGTCGGCCCAAGCGGTGGTGGCGCGACGAACTTGACACATTTTTGGTATCCTAGCCAATCGATGCACATGACCACGAAGAGTGAAAAAAGAGCCTTACAGCGGGATCAGGCAGGCTAATTAGATTAGATTAGATATTTTATAATATTCTATTCTCTTCAATTATATTCATAAAGTGTACTTTTTAGTTTTAATAAAGCGTGACGTAATTGTATGAATTCATCAAAAGATGTCTGCATGGGCTAAACAGGAATATCCATAAATCAATGGCAATATTGTTACTCACACCTAATAAGTATACTAATAATATAGGCACGTAAATAGTTTCCTTCCTTATTGTTGACGAAGGTACCTACGAACCTACGGACATAGAAAATTTTCTCTATGTCCGTAGGTTCGTAGGCAATATTTGGGATAAAACACCCTACGTCCAATCTTAAATTTGCATATAGGTTTATTATGAGACCACCAAATGATCAAATAGTTAAATCCGGATAAAAGGTTACTTTTTTATCCATTTTAGGTAATTTTATCATGACCCGGCTTGCAACACTAGTTTAGCCTGAATCCTCAACTAGATAAAGCAATGTATTTATTTATTTTTGAATTTTAAGAAAACTTACAGCTAGGTACATATGAAATTACATAATTAAATACTTACATGCAAAGTGCATGTAGGTAGGCTAAGGGCCAATTAAAAGTTTCCATTAATAGAAAAAAAATATGCTAAAACTACAGATATGAGGACAACGGATCAGAGATAAAAAAAGATAAGAAGTTACATAGTTTACAATGACAAAAATAATAATAACTTAACTGTCTAAAAAGAATAACATAATATTTTTTTATGTGAAATTTTTAATTTATGTTATCTAGGCGGCTGTCGATATCCTCAAATTTAGAGTCTAAAATGTGAAGTTCACAATACATAATTAGTATTAAGTTTTATACGGATCTGTATCGCAAAAAAGCCAGTGTAAACCTGTTCTATTTCTGTCACAGCAAAGCTACAAGAGTAAAAAGTCCCGATCACTCAAAGCTTGGAAAGCTTGCTCGCCCTTGACTTTATCGGATGAGTTGAGTAACCCGTCGAGTTTCCGGAGTATGAGGTCAAGACAACTGACAAGGGAGATAACTTGAGAAACTGAAATAGGTAGGACGTGATTGGTCCTCACAGTCGAACTGTCACGAAATTATATTATCTTGTGCCCATAAAATAAATGCCATTGCAAATGGCTTGACCTACTTAAAACATTTTTCGTGTATAGGTTTACGGAGAAAGTTACATCATTAAAAGACGGGTTGATGTAGGTTTTATTTCTTCTATTTATTCAAATACCTAGGTAGGTATCATACCTAGTAAACTTCGACGACACGGAAGTATAGCTAACTTTTCTTTTATACCTAAATAATGCGGTAGTACATATGGATGTTGGTGTTGCTTAGAATCTTCGTACCTAACGACTGAACCGATTTAGATGTAATTTGAAATAGGTGAGGTGCATAATATATATTTTATTCTAGGTCATAGGTACATGACCTAGAATAAAAATAGAAAATTAGGTAAGTATCTACTTTTTATCCGGATTCCAAGAGTGAAGCAGTTTGTTTAGGTAAAATCTTGCAAGCTGAATTTGAACCACTTCCTCTACCTTCCTACGGAGTTAAATTTTTACATGTTGGTTCAGTTCCGATGACAATGCACTTTTATGCAACTAGCTGGTTTTAAGTTTTACCATGACACGGTTGCTAACTCGGTGTTAAAAGCTTGTTTTTAATTTAATTTATTTAATACTAAACAAGATGTGAAAAAACATTACCTTCCAAATATGTCCCGAAATCTGGTTGAATGGTGTAGCTATGGCACAACTCTGTTGTATTTATTGCGATACCCATTTTAGGCATGGGCTTTTCTACATTTATGTGGCGATAAGTTAGGATCTTGCTGCGATTGCTTGCTTCACTGAATATATCCATTTTCACAGAATATGTTATTCAGCGGTCGAAAAATAAAATTATAACATCGCGGAAAATTCAACACGTTAACGAGATTTATTTTTAATGTTCGCGCGCATTCCAACTCTGTCTGCCACCGTCTACCGAGGCCAAGGCATCTGTGTATACTGCCCGCTGTCTGCCAGCAATGAGCGAAGCTAGCACAGCTGCGTAATGTAGCGTCAAGCGTGCCGTTTTAGTTTGCGTTCACTTTCTTTCGACATTTAAAATGGTTTGCTGCGAAGACCCACTCATGGCAAACTTCTTGGTAGGTATAAAGTAGTGTTTATTGAAAGGTACAAACTAGTAATATTATTTCGTGTAATCCTCGAGGACTACATACACCTACGTAGCGTCAATTGCTCTATGGGCAGTTATCGTGTGTTATCTTATCAATTTTCGTAGGAAGTAAGCACCTAGGTAGGTAGGTACCTACCATCTTGATAATAATCTCGTTTCACTATTTATCCAAGTTAGGTACTAACTTACATGTAGGTAGGTACTCGTATATTAACTGGCTACTGGATGGATAGAAAAATAAACAAGGCCCCGATTTATGAAACTCCTAAGACTCATTTTTTGAATGCGGTTAGTAGGTATTCTGTGCCTACAGGCTCGATTCATAAGATTTGTTTTATTCATATACAACTTTGTACCTAGGCATAAGTAAATTATCCTACGTACTGATCAGTAAGAAGATAGGTGATTTAAAAAAAAACTATTAAATAAATAGGTACCTAGATAAATGTAAGCATAAAGTTTCTAGTAGACACAGAGTACCTAGGTAGGTATGTAGGTACTCGATGGGGATGTATAACTAACTACCATGGTAAACCCATTTAATAATAAAATAATGTAGGTACCTAATAAGTAGGTAATAGGTATTAACTAAGTAGGAAAAATATTTTGGAAAAAAAGATGTACCTACCTTCCTTATTTCTAATAAGCAGGTAGGTAGAAAGGTTTTAAATACAATAGAATTTAATACCCGATTGGAGTGGTGTTGACCTAGTGGGCGGTTCCCCGACTTCCATTCTGGAATTCGTGAGTTCGAACTCGGTCGTGCACCAATGAATACTTGTACCTATTTCTTTGTATGGAAATCGGTGAAGGAAAACATCGTGAGGAAACCAGCATGCCCTATAGTTTAAAATTCAGAGGCATGTGCCATAAGCTAGTGTTCCAATAAGCGGCGATGGCTTGTTAGGTGGAATGTTTGGACATACCTCTGACAGCCCTCTACTTGATATCTTCAAAGATCTACTCACTGAGTACATACCATAACAGAATGTCCATAACAGAAAAAAAAATCGTAAACGTGTTTTTTTTATTAATTTCAGTTAACAAATTATGTACCTACTTGTATTATATTATCTGTGGTTCGGTGTATAATAAGAAGCTGATTTATTATTATATGCGATATCCCGGGAGTTAAGTACCTACCTACCTAGTTGCTAGAGATAGCCTATTCTAGAGATTCAAGTGGCAACACACTCTTGAACTGTTAATGACCTTTAAAATATGGCGATGTAAGCGCCCTTAACTTCGAGATAAGTTTAATCAGTAGAGTGGTTTCGGTAGTCTGGTAAAACTGTACTTCGCGTAATCTCTGTTAGTATCGAACTAATTCGATATTTCGGTTTCTGGTGGGCATTTAAAACCAAGTTTCAATGCTTGCAGTCGTACTATAGGGGGACACCCTATAAATCATCGAGTACTGGAACAAGAACTTAGTTATGCTACTCCACGCTAGATGTCGCCATTAGACATTGTTAATTGTGCCAATTTGTTGTAAGGTTCCCCCGTTAATAATTAGAACCTTTTATTTTTTCGTGTATAATTTTCCTTTGATTAATTGACAGCACCTTTCGTTTTTATTAAGATACGTTGATCATACCTAATAGCATTTTATTTTTAACCTAAAATCAGATACCTGGGTACCAATTGCGGGTAGGCAATTAGAGTAGAGTTTACCTAAATAATTTGTTAGTTACTAGGTATTTAGATTAACATATAATAAAAAAATTCTGATGATAGGTATTAGATACACATAGGTGTACCTACCTACTTCATGAAAATTACCTAATGCTTACGACATAGTTGTCTGGCCCTGAGTTGATTCTTATACCTAGGTACATGCCTACAATCCTTCTAAATTTAACAAAAAACGATTAGGTTAGGCACTTTCACTCAGTTTCTAAGTATTTGATACCTACATAGATAGGTAAGTCATATTTTCGTGTATTTTTGAAACCTTGTTTATTATCTTAGCTCATTATTTTATCACTTACTTACTTATACCACGCAAATGTGTTATCTTGGTTTCAATTCAAGGCCAGTTTTACAGAGGAAATCAGCGGCCTATACCTAGTTACTTTTGAATTCAATCTACTCGGGCGCACCGTAAAAATCTTTACTAAATAGTTAGGCAGGTTATGTACCTACTCAATGTTGAAAACGCACGCACACGTGGTGACTATGCATACCAAGTACTTACCTAGTTACTTCATTAATATTGTAGACATAATGTTAACACTTGTCAAAGCTTGTCACTGATCACTTATCTTAGAATTTTATAGTTGCCGAGAAAAAATATTTTACTTGTTATACGTATGTACTGCAAAATTTCAATACGAGCAAACTCTGAATTAAGCATAAAACCTAGTTTTTTATTATTGCAGAGGGCGCAAAACAGGCAATTGCCATTTCCAACGAGGCATAGGTATATAGTGATTTTCTAAAAAAAAATGCAAGGAAATAAAAACATACTTTTAAGTACCTACGTATTTTTTCTTTTGACTTCGCTGGAAGCAGGTGAAGTGCAGTCAATATCCATTTTACTTTCGGAACCTTTGGAAGGTTTGCTTTATGAGCTAACTTGAAATATATTTTTTTTATTTTTCATTTAGCCATACCTACCAATTTGCAGAAGGTTGCGGGTTCAATTCCCGCCGCGGGACAAACTTTTGCGTGATCTGCTAATATTTGTCTCGGGTCTGGGTGTTTTCTGTGTATAATAATGTATGTACAAAAAATGAATATACCTAGGTAAGTAGTAGGTATATCAGTCATGTAGTTCCCATAACACAAGCTCTGCTTACTTTGGGGCTAGATGATGCTGTGTGAAAAATTACCAGCATTATTATTTTTTATTAAAGAGTAGGTATATTTATTTAAGGTAAGCTATGTACTTAAAGTAACCTAGTTATGTACTAATTATGTCAAATCTTTGTTATTACTTTCTGCTTTAAATTAATATGTAGGTACTAACATAGCTACTAGGTATGTACTTTGATAAAAACAAAACATCTAGGCACAGATATTATAAAAGGTACCTACTAGACCTAGGTAAGTTAGATACATACCTTTCAAATTATGAATACATCAAGAATACAACTAGGTAGCTACCTACCTAGGAAAGATAGAACAGACTTATTCATAGACTGGAAAAAAACAGAGGGCAATGTCCGTTTTGGTTGAACTGGTTCAACGAAACTTACACATAGGTGGGTACCTACTTAGGTACTTCTTTTTACATGCATCGCAATTTTTATGAGTTCATTGGATAGATAGGTAGGTACCTCATGCCTATAAAATATTTGTGCAGATTAGTAGGTTACCGTAGCAGTAGGTACTTACTCAGATGATTAATTTATAAAGGTACCTAAGTACATATACCTATAGATAGGTAGATTTAATCTTTTGTAAGTAACAAAACTTATGTCTCATGTCGTAAAAAATATTCGGTAAAATAATCCTATCCTAGGTAGGTAGGTACCTCGTAATCCTACACGTCTTTTAAGTGTTAGCACCTCTCTCTAATATAAGTCTGAGGTTTGTTTCAGTCCAATCGATAAATAAATGAATTTGATCGCAAGTAGGGATTATTTACAGCAAAAAATATTATTATGTTCATCTTTTTTGCATGTGCGAATACCAAAGAAGACAGTCGCCGTCAGGCAAATCAAACTACCTACCACAAGCAAAGATAAAACCGTTGGCCTGTCGCGTTTTTGTGTTTATTTACGTCCACCGTATTGTTTGTATACAGCCCGGCACGACTGCGCATCTGAGTACGTCATTGCCCCTCCCCTGTACCCCCGCGGAGACCCGTATTTCCTACGCGCTGGATCGAGCTGCCACTCGCTCATTCATTCGGCATTCGCAAAAGTTGTTGCGCGCAGTCAGCTTGCCCTTGTCACCGGTGAGACATTCAGTCTATCTGTAAAATTATCTAACAACAAGACACGCGTGTGATCGTCCGCGATGTTGAAAGAAAAATCAAAATACGAGCAACGCCACAAATCACAAGGAGATGGACGACCATTAGCCTCAAGCAGGCTACCTGCTGTTGAAGAACTCACCCTTAGCTTAAAACAAAAGCTTCACCTTCAGGCTCGTGCTAGAGCTGCACCTTACTACAACATAAGAAAGCAAGAACCAGTTGATCTTGTAGAAAGGTTGCTGGAAGAGCGTGCCCTTGTTGCTGAGGCTGTGCGAAGGTTGCAAGAAAAGAAACAGGCCTGTCATGAAATATCTGTAGATTCATAATTTATAAACAAAACATTTAGTTGTGAAAGTGCGGATTGTGTTGTGAAATCGCCTGTGTGTAAGAAACGTGTCAAATTACAATGGAATGGTGCTATATGCGGAGAGTGGGCAAGAAAGAGACGGCTAGATATGACGTGTCCAGCCAGACGATACGAGTCACGAGAACAAATCAAAATGGCCGCTCATACTCTACAATCATAATATTATTCTTCGTTTTATAGTGACCTTAACAGATCATGATCAAAGTACTGAATGATGTAACAAACAAGCCTTCGCCTATAGTGTTTCACATATTCCACTGGGATATATGTTATTTTATATCATAAGTTTCTATGTTAATAGTCAGTTAGGTAGGTACTGTAATTCCATATTCAACTTCAAAGTGATGTAACTGCGATGTTTAATCAATAAAATGACTCCATTTTACTTATTTTAGGTACCTACCTGTTTAAAAAGGTAACTAAAATAAATAATTAGCATTAAAGTAAAGTGAAAAACGCTCCTTAACATTCAACTTACTATTGTGTTCAATCTACATAATATTGTAAACAGTTCCATAAATATACCTAATCTTAATGTAACCACTATTCTACCTACATTATCTTGTGGTAATGCTGATTAATATTATCTCTATAATTAATTCCTAGCCAATTGATTGTATTACTTACTACAAGTTCAAAGTGATTGTAGAGCTAACAGTATTTAGACTGTATGAAGTACAGTTACTTCCTCGCGTGTAGTAAGGAAAAATCCATTAGAGCGTAGGTACGCACAATGCGATTTCAGCAAGTAGGTATACTAGTTACCTACTTGTCGTGCTTTATTTTAAGCGACGACGTAGACAATTTTTAGGCTTTAGTTTAATTTATACTTTTAAAATAATTACTTAATTCCTACTACCTACTTAATAAATTCTTTGATTTATAAATCAATGTAGCACTTATGTACAATAGTACCAAAATTGGTATAAAAAATCGATGTGAGTAGGTAATAATAATACATGTGTGCATGTTTTAGTGCATTTTGTGATTGTTAAATTTAGTTAATTTTACTGTCAATCTTGTGATTTAGATAAGAATTAAATGGAATAACATGTAAACATTTTAATTTTATTTAGATTATAAAAATTTACAGAACCATTATTATGGTTAACAAGGAACCCTTATAGTTTCGCCAAGTCCATTAGTCTGTCTGTCTATCCGTCCGTGGCTTAGCTAAGAGACTCTTGGTTCTAGAAACGCAGTAATTTAGCATGGGTACCCACTACATCATCATACATCCAAACCAAGCCTATAAAGTGGTAAAAAAACTATTTTTTTAGGGTACCTACCCTTCTGGTAAAGTGAAGATGTTTTCCTCGTCCAATGACAGTAGGTCATTCAAAAATATTGCGGTTTTGTGAAAGCCATTTTGCGATTCAGGAATCCGTTGACGAAATATAAAGCTTTGAAGTGCTATTTTTTTATTAGAGTCAAGTGTCCCTTTCCCTCCCCTTGCCAGCTTAATGATTGTTTTTGAATAACTTAAAAATCACGGCAGTAGTATATAATAACGAAGTTCGAAGTTCAGAAACTATCACAGCTAAGTAGGCTTTACAAGTTAACGAGTCTACCAACTTATGAAATATAAAAACCCCCTTCTAAGTCCGCATTATAATGACAACTACGGGCAACTACGGAACCTTACGCTGCGCGTGATCCGACACGCACTTAGTCGGTTTTTATACTTTTACAGTTTTACATAATTATGCAGGTAGGTACCTACTATATCCGGTTCTTCGAATGAATATGAACGTTTGACGTAAACATAGAAATATATATATATATAGGATAGGTATACCTTATGATTTAGATTGGTTTGAAGATATTTGGCAGTCTTTGGCCCGATTGCAGTTCCTTCAGGAGTCAAAGGATTTTTAGTACCTAATATCTAATGGCAAGTCCTATGTGTTGATAATATAATATGTTTTTCGTCTGCTGAAACGAGCCGAGATTGTTTTAATAAAAAGCCATCTAGTGGGGAATAGCTAACATTTCTTGATTGCGAAAGAGCACAAATATTAGTTAGGGCACAGATAATATAATACAAGTAGTTAGGGCTTTACGTAATGAGCTGTCAGTTATTTGTTTTTAATCGTAGTTTGCAATCAATTCAATTCGATTCTTTGATTATGGGTCCGCAATTTCGCCAATGTCATGTTGCAAGTTGGGCCTTTACACAAAAGAGAATGACCGGTAATGAGAAGAAAGAACAATGGTGTAAAAGATTCAATACATTGATTGCATCCAAGCAAAATAATCCAAACCATCATCTGATAATTTGCAGTCGTACATACTAACTGCCGTAATTTTCACGCATTGTCAGTGTCAGTTATATTTCGAAATTTTCGAGGTAGGATGTTGTAAGTAGCTCTACTGTTACTCGCCCCACGACCAATCACCGTCGGTGTACCGGTGTATTTATTGAATCCTACTAATATCCTTCCTACTATAATATAATAAATGCGAAAGTCTGGTGTGTGAATGTTTGTTACCACGTATCTCAGTAACTACTTAACCGGTCTTGATTAAATTTGGAATGTAGATAGTTTAGGTTCTGGAACACATAGGCTAATGTTATTTTCGAAAATCAACCCCTAAGGGGGTTAAACAGGGTGGTAAAGTTTCTATGGAAAAATATATTCCTTGGTTTTATTCACTCAAAACTCGGTACGCATAAACTTTAAAATAAATAATGAAATACGTATTTTTTTTTTTCAAAATTACCCTTTGGGGGTGTGCAAACTGTGCAATTGAGTTCTAAACTTTGTATAAATTGTAATCCTTGGTTCGATTCATTCAAAAGTTGTTGTACATAGTTTGAAGCCTGAAGACGGTCATATGCTACTTTTATTAACATACCATGCGGGCGAAGTAGAGGGCATCAACTAGTAAGAATTAATACTACGATATGAATGTAACCAACTTTTGTTTCTATCTGCGAACTAATTACATATAAGAACACAAAAGCTGCTATTGTGCCGTAGGTAATTATGATAGTTAAATAATATTCCTTCGAGGATTTTTTTTAGTTAATAATTAGTACTTAAGTACATAATTTTTATGTATCATCAATAGTTTTCTCAGCGCACGCCAAATATTAAATATTATAGGCTACATTTTGCTACTTTGGGTTACATTATTGCAATTTTCTTAAGGATCTCTTTTGAAAATAACTTATAGAATATGTTACTTTCAGATAATTTAGTCTTTCTATTAGTGAAAAAATGGTTAAAATCGGCCCAGTAGTTTCGGAGCCTATACGGTACAAACAAACAAAAAAATCCTCTTTATAATATTAGTATAGTACTATGTTCACGCATCGTCTCGTCGCGTTGCCCGATATGAACGTTGTGGAGTCTCATTTTAGCCGTCTACGAATTCGACTAGTCGATTGAGTGAACCGTATCGATGCGTTCAACATGAACGGTCGATTCAACTAGTTCGTTTATTCAACGCTCATGGCTCGCTACACTACGCACGCTATGGTAACGCAGGAACTTCTTGTAGGAACGCTTAGTCCAAGGAGGTTCTCAGCAAAGAGGTCAATTTCGTAACTTCAAAATTGCCAATCGAATATGTACCCTATTGCAATGCTTGTACTCTGTTAAAGAGATGAATTTCCCCCAAACATATCGCCCCGCGAAACGCGATTGTAATTGTTTTGACTGAAGCCATAATTTTCGATGTATGTACTACTGACAAATTTAGCTTAAACATGTCGAGGATGTTATTTTCTGTCAAACTTGTACATGCCAGTCGTTTTATAAAGCCTTTTCCTCACTTATAAAAATATTAAATCAATATTTATTAGTGGTTAAGTAGTAGGTACAAGCCTACGCTAGCGTTTAGTAAACTTTTAAGTTAAAGCATGTTTATAGGTGAGAGAGAAATAAACTACCAAGAAATTTAAAAATAATCATAAAGAAGTTCGAAGGTGCTTATGAAGTACAATTTTTGCGTCAAAAAGTCTGTTAGATACATTCCAGAGATTTGTAAAACATTACTTTTCAACTTGGTATATCTATTGGGCTGACTCACTGAGCATTTCGTGCCCGCCGCGAAGAATTATTTACATCAACATTTTCATGCTAGATCTGATGAGCCCTCTAGTTAATTTCACACTAGACATGCACTACACTAAACAGTGACCACTATACAAACATTGCACAGTACCGTGTGCAGTTAGCCTTATGCAATCGTTTCCCATCTGTCTCAAAGATATTTTTTTTTTAAATCTGTGACACTACGTTTTATCTATTTTATCTGTGAGAGCAAATAATAATTATGTGACTGCGTTACGTTTAGTTTAGTCTGTTGACTTTGTTGATTTGTTCTTTCTTGAGAGAGAACTGAGTGTATGGGTTCTATGCTCTTCTCTTCTTAGAGGAAATAACTACTGTCATTCTTGTATTCTCTTCTAGAAAGCAATAGCACATGTTTTTTTTTTAGATGTTTTCTTTATGTTTTACAAAATACAACGTAAGTCTAAAGTGTCTACAGACATACATTTCATACAACCGATGTACTATTCGGTATCTTTGTGCCACCGTAGCTCTCTCAGTGCGTCGTAATCATTATCAATTTCTCTTATCACTTTCAAAGAATAAATACCTGTTGAAGCCCACACAATCGTGTATTATAACGGAAAAAATGGCAGCGACATGGTGTATGGGTCCTGGGACGTTCAAAGTTCCCCTATCTTTATTTGCTAAGAATCGAGAGAGATTGGCCGGGAGTTTGAAGAGTGGCCAAGTTGTGGTTTTGCAAGGGGGTGATGAAGTTAGCTTCTATGACACTGATGTGCAATACAATACATTTAGACAGGTAAGACTGTTTACGTTATTCTATTAGGTAGCAACTGTAGTACCTAAGTTAGGCCGAGCTGCAGGTAGTTCGTCTTGCGTCTTCCCCTATAAAAATGTTAATTAATAGACGCACTGTGCGTTTGGTTGGATGCCACCGCGAGTCGCCTGACTTGTAGGGAATTAACAAAATTCTTTGTCTGTTTTCTATCGAAACTCACTTATGTGGCCACCATGCACCATAGCAAGCCACAAAAAGGAAGGCGTGAGTTGCAAAGCTAAGAATTTCCTTGAAGCTGACTATTTAAAATGTACTTTTCTCACTTAACATTTTATTGTAACTATTTTTAAGCTGCTTAGATGTAGATCAAGTGGGCAACATTCAGCACACCCACCAATCAGAGGTAACTCTTGGTGCTTTGGAAGCAAAGCTAATAGTCTTGGCTAAGCCCAGGTTCCAATTACAGTCTTAACTAGATGAAGTCTTGTTTTTCCTTCAAAGAATAATAAAGATTGTTGGTTGTTCAAAGAGGCAAAAATTTTAAATTGGAACCTGTAGTAAGCCATGTTAAAGCTCTTCAAGCAGTGTGTACACCGGGCTGGCCCCTAGCTCATGTGGACTAGCTAACTATTTGTTAGTTCAGGAACTTATTGTCATTTTCAGGAATCCTACTTCACTTGGGTGTGTGGAGTTCGAGAACCAGGCTGCTATTTTGCGCTGGATGTGGCCAATCAGAAGGGACACCTATTCGTGCCACGTCTCCCTGAAGAGTATGAAGTCTGGATGGGAAAACTGCTCAGTTGTGAAGATTTCAAAAAGATTTATGCTATTGATGAAGTGCATTATGTTGATGAGGTTAGATGAATTCTTACTTGAAAATATGGGTGAGGTTTTTAATGATTTGAATAAAACTCACAAAAAAACCTTGCAAGCTTGCAAGGTTTTTAGACAAGGACTGGAAGACTTTTCACCTTTTATGTCTCAGGGTCGGCAACGGATGAGTGATACCTCTGGTGTCGCACATATCCAAGGTAACTGCTTACCAACAGGTGGATTGCATGCTTGTTTACCACTTAGTTGTATAATAAAAATGAAATGAGAACTAAATTCTATAAACCCCTTTCTGCAAAGAAACCTTTCATCAATTTTAATTAAGTAGGTAAGTCTCTGTGACATTAATTTGGTTTTCTTAATAGAATGAATTACTTGAAATACAAATAACTACAAATACCTACTAGTTTTGTAACTTTATTTACATACTTATATAATATGGTATTTCAAATACATATTTGCTGCACACGGTTACAGCATTACTGAATTATAATGATAAGATACTAGTGATTACTTTGACCAACTATACATACCCACTATCTGTGAAACCAATTAATAATGATTACTATGTTATGAATGGGTGATAATTGAGAATAAAATTTAATATATTTGTTTTTTTCAGCTCCAACATGTACTGACAAGCTTGAAACCTGAATCTCTTCTGACATTGGTGATATTTTTTTCCTTGTTTCTAATTATTAAACAACTTGCACATTAAATATTCACATACCTACATAGTCCTGACTCAACACTAGGATTGCTGGTGTCATGAGTACCAGGAATGATGAGTACCATGGTCTGTGTGCACTTCACTAACTTCCTCAGTTTGGTTATTTTGGTTCTTAAAAATATTTGCAGATCATGCAATCATATTTTTGCAGCAGGAGTTGTATACTCTTTTACACCTCTTGCATCTCAGCTGACTACTTGCCCACCAAGCCATGGGGGTCATTGTTGTGATATCTTTTTTCTAAATACTGGACAAAAAACAATAAATATTTATCAGTTTAGGTTCTGCTTACCACTGAATATCTTTGTATAGGTGTGAATTTCTTTGTAACTAAGATTTTTTGTTTAATAGAGTGGTTCAAACACAGACAGTGGTCTGACTGCCAGAGAAGCTGTTTTTGAAGGAATTAATGAGTAAGTCAAAACTTTACTTTCATTTGTCTCTTTATCATGTCAGCTGTTCTTTGTCACTCTGCATTAGGTCAGACAGCAGTCCCCTAATAACACTAACAAAATGGCAATGGGAAACGACTCATTTTGACAGTTTGAGCAAGGTCCAATATTTCAAAAACTTTATAAGGCGACACTGTTCAAACTGAAAATTTTATGTTTTAGATGTCATTGCTACATAATGCCAGCAAAAATGAGTGATTGTCTTGTTTCCATAGATAGAAAATACTTAATAATACATCAGCTTAAATAAATAATACAAACTTTGATAAAGTTATTTAATGGGTGTTCTTATCGCTAATAAGCTATCTCTACCAGACAACCTTTAACATTTCGTAAGTGTAGTTAGGGTCAAATTGTGGTGAAAGGGATCAATGGTTAAAGAACTAGTGTGGTGAATGTACCTCATGTGTTCATAAGTTTTGAGACGAACTTATTTAATTAATTTAAAAAGAAAGTAATTCATGCAACCTCTTTTAAACTTTTAAAATTTTAAATTTCTGTGTTGTTTTGAATCAGAAAAAATATACATTTGAATATTTGTTTCATTCTCCGTGAAAATGGCGCCAACAAAAGATTTGCGTGCGACTGTAATTTCACTGTTTCAAGCAGGAAAAAACCAATGCAAGTTTTTAGTGAAATCCAAAGTTTGGGATGTAGTCGGAACTTTGTGTATTATACCATAAAGAGGTACAAGGAGACCGGCTCTTTAGAAGACCGTGGAAGATGTGGCCGCCCGCGGTCTGTAAGGACGTCCGCCAACATCAAAGTAATCAGAGAGCGAATTCGTCGCAACCCTTGCCGGACTCAAAAGAAATTAGCTCTGCAGACCAACATTTCGCGAATATCGGTGAACAGGATACTTAAATATGATCTTAAACTAAAGGCCTACAGTCGAAGGAAAGTGCATTATTTAAACGAGCGTCTTCGTAAATTGCGACTGGAACGATATCGGAACCTATTGAAGAGACACGATCCAAAAAATATCCTGTTTACCGATGAAAAGATCTTCACGGTGGAAGAAAAGTTTAACCGGCAGAACAATAAGGTTTACGCCAGAAGTTCAAAGGACGTCCAGCCATCTGTACGCAATGTCCAGCGCACTCATCATCCAGCAAGTGTGATGGTTTGGTGGGGTGTTTCCTACGAGGGGGTCACTTCGCTTCATTTTTGCCAGCAAGGCGTCAAGGTGAAGGCACAAAATTACCAAACCGACATATTGGAAGCGGTGGTTAAACCATTAAATGATACGCTATTCGCTGGAAAATACTGGGTTTTCCAACAGGACTCTGCTCCCTCCCATAAAGCTAAGACTACCCAACGTTGGCTGGAGGCCAATTTGCCAGGCTTCATTCGGAGCGAAGATTGGCCCTCGTCAAGCCCTGACTTGAATCCTTTGGATTATTCTTTATGGACGGAATTGGAGCTGAGGGCATGCAGAAAGTCTCACCCAAACCTGGATTCTCTCAAGCGAGCCCTTATTAAAGAATCGAAACGGATTCCCATTGAAAAGATTCGTGCCGCCATAGATGAATGGCGCACGCGTTTGAAGGCCTGCAATGAATGCAAAGATTTATTTTTAAATACAGATCTAGATGTCAGTAGTTTTAATTTTAATATCCAATAAATGAATACTCAACTTAGCTCCAAAAATATTTTAGTTTTACTGTGTCTCAAGACTTATGAACACACGAGGTATAGTGCACATCACAAATGTTCTTTTCATGTTTTTTTTATTTGTGTCCAGGATAGGCCGGTATCCTTGCTATTTTTTTTCACCGTTTAAGAGTACAGTACTTTGTCAAAAGTATTGTTAGCTCAGTACCTACAAATCAATATTATTTAAATGATAATAGGATATTTGATTCATTAATCATTGTTGTTTTATGCTTATTGCTAAAATTATTGTTTCAGTTTCAAGGTTGATAATGAAACATTATTCCCCATCATTGCTGAACTGTAAGTATTTCCTTCTATTATTATGATGTAATTCAACAAAAACTTTATAAAAGGCATGCAGACCACAAAATATCTGATTATTTAGATGATAAATACATCAAATTCCTCAAATTCCAATTCAAATTCTGATGACCTCTGTGGCGCAGTGGGCGAAGGCCTGCCTGAGATGCAGAAGGTTGCGGGTCCGATTCCCGCCGCGAGATAAATGTTTGTAAGATCTACAAATATTTGTCTCGGGGTCTGGGTGTTTTTCATGTATAATATGTATGTATTTACAAAAAAAAAAGTTTATAAGTAGTATATCAGTCATGTAGTTCCCATAAGTTCTGCTTAGTATGAGGCTAGATGATGCTGTGTGATAAATGTCCAGCAATATTTATTTATTTTATTATAAACAGAACTTAAATGATACAACTTATAAACAAAATATAATTTAACTGATTACAATGGTAGGTATACAAAACGATGTCAATATTCATACAAAATGTCCAGAATGAATTATATTTGACACATGCCCTTTTTGCTAGTTATTCCACGTGACAGGTTGCAAACCCATCGCGCCTTCTTCTACATGCCATCATTATAACTATTCTTAAATATGGAAGAGCGAGGTCCTCTAATACAGGTCACACTTAAAGGTCCTCAGCACACATTTATTACAGAACTAATTAAGTAATAGAAATAAACTTTTTTTTTTTTACAGTCGCGTGGTCAAAACGCCGGAGGAAATAGAAGTTATGAAATACGTTTGTAAAGTGTCTTCAGAGGCGCACAAAAAGGTATGATGATGATTGCGTAAACATTGTGGGCTACTGTTCTTAATATTGCAATAAATAAGATTTGCAAACTTATACTGATCAGCGCCATCTAGCGTTGAGTAGCAACCAGTTGTGAAAACTACTTCTTTTAATAACACGTGTCGGTAGCTCTACTAAGTAGTGTTCTGTATTATTATGTTAATCAACATTAACAGCCCATATAAATTCACTGCTGGACACAGTATTATTAGTTCTTCATCATTGTCAACATCCCCTGTAGAAGTCCACTACAGGTGAATAATATACCTAGTATAGTTTGTGACTTAGAGGCGTAGGCTACTTTGTATCCCAGTATCACGTGGGCAGAGGCTCGTTTACAAAAAAGAGTTTCTGATTTCAGGTGATGCTATTCACGAAGCCTGGTCGCATGGAATACCAATGCGAGTCGATATTCCTCGACCACTGCTACCGCGTCGGCGGCTGTCGCCACGTGTCCTACACTTGTATCTGCGGCTCAGGGGATAACTGTGCTACCCTTCATTATGGGCACGCCGCCGCGCCCAACGCAAAGCTTGTTAATGACGGCGATATGTGGTGAGTTCATGGTGTTTACTCGTGTTTATTATAGAAGTTCAGGGCAATCTTACCAATTGGACATTTAATGAATGGTAATGCTTGCGACAGTAGTAGCGGTCTTCATTGCATGTAGGACGTACTATACTATAATTCCAAATTCCTGGGAAACCCCAGGAATTTGGAATTTATTGTAGAATCTAAAATAAATTATTGGGAATTATAATAAAACTAGGTTGTTCAGCAAACTTCAAACTACAGACTAGATAAAAATTGCTAATTTTCTTACTCTGTTTTTATCCTATTTCGATCTTGATCTTGCTGGGAAGTTAATATACTTCTGTCTCATCTGCTCAGAGTTAAGGCAAGCAGTAACTTGTGCAATAACAGAAGAGACTGTCTGCTGAGCCATGAAATGCCCTTCAATGCTGCCTGTAGGACGTTGATACGAGCCAGTTGCATAAAATGACAATGTAGTCAGTACCTAAAAAAATTTGACATTAAGTATGTTATGTGGATCATACCTATTTCATAATATAACATATTTACTTATGTAGGTACCTTAGTTTCTACGGATAAATCTGTAGATTTTAAGGGGTTCTTCATCAGAGGCTTAAGCTCGTCACACAGGTTATGTGCAAGATCTTTCGTCAATCTGTAACGTTTGACGAACTCCGCTTCATCGAAGTTGAAGGGATCGCATTCGTTACGCAATTGTCTTCGACGTTGCTTCTTCAAAGAGTTTCTTTCGTTATCTGCTTCCAAAAACTCGAATAATTCGTATTCGTTGGCCATCTACAAGAACATCAAATATTTTTGTATAACTGATGCTTTCTATCGATACACCACATTTAGTATAAAGAAATACGAAAATAAACACTTTATACTCACGTTTTAGAACAATTTAACACTTATTTATACTGTAATGTGATAAACAATATTGTTTCCGTCGCGAAAGAGTAACTTTTCTATGATTGCTAGATTTGACGTAAGAACAATATTACTTGCTGTCAAAAGTCACCTCATGGTACGCTTTGAGTGAACAAATCATGGTGACGTCACCAAAACTGCTTCGCCTCTACAATATTAAAGTAAGCTTACTTATTGAAGGTCATGGTACGAAATTGAAGTGTAATATTGTTTTAATATTGCTCTAAGAGATCATGGTTAGGCCCCTGACCCAACTGATGCTACATTACTTTATTCCTTGATCGTCATCACTATCATCAACGTGAAGAAGTCCACATAGGCCTCCCTAGACATAAAGAGTGGATTTGTAAGAAATACAAGATTAGGTACTTATTTTTTCCCTACAAGAGAATGTTACAACTCGGAACCTACCTAGGTACCTACTTTAAAACGAGAAAAAAAAACAATTAATCTATCTATGTAGGTACCTACCCACATAATATTCAACTAGGTAAAGAAGACGGTTTTCTACTTGCAGTAATAAAATATACCTAATTATACGAGTAGAAAAAGAAAATGAATTGAAATAAAACACAGTAGGTAGGTATTTAAGCCAAATAATAAATATATTTTTTTCAATACAATTGCTTGAAAACAGAAGTCTGTAAATACGTAGGTATAAGTAGGTAGCCTACCTAACGAAAGTACCTATTAAGTAGTACCTACTGATGTTGGGGTAGGTACCATAACATACGTACCTATGTTTGGTGTGGTTGGGTGTGTATGTAGATAATATGTTTTGATATTGGCACAGATTTTATAATACCTACTGTATTGGTATGTTTATTATTAACTAGCTTCTGCACGCGTTTTCGCCCGCGTGGTATTCGGATAAAAAGTAGCCTGTGTTATTCTGATGTATGAACAATATTACTGTAAAGTTTCATCAAAAACCGTTCAGTAGTTTTTGCGTGAAAGAGGAACAAACATCCATCCTCACAATTTGAAACATCCATCCTCACGAAAGATTGTGAGAACCTAGGAGTGTATTGAATTAGGTAGGTATGTTTGACTCATTGAAAAAAAAAACAGTAATAACTGAATGTTCAGAATCTGTTTGCCAATTTTCATACAATTGAATACCTAGGTACCTTACAATAACAAGCAAAATCGTGCCGCCGCCGATGGTAAAGCCGCCGCGACGTTTCCTGCTTTATAGAGCGGGCGTTGCTGAGGCGCGGGAGGGGTTACGACTATGAGTAAGGTACCTGCGCGGCTCAGACGCACAGTAACTAGGTATGTAGGTACATAATATGTTTGTTGACAACCTCTGTGGCGCAGTGGGTGAAGGTCCGCCCGAGACGCAAAAGGTTGCTGGTTCGATTCCCGCTGCGGGACAATTGTTTGTATGATCTGCATTCATTTGTCTCGGGTCTGGGTGTCTTCTATGTATAATAATGTATTTACAAAAAAAAAATAGTATATCAGTCATGTAGTTCACATAACACAAGCTCTGCTTACTTTGGGGCTAGATGATGCTGTGTGAAAATGTCCAGCATTATTTATTTATTTACTTCTTCACGCAAAAACTAATGAACCGATTGCGATCAAACATGATAGCTGTTACGTTTTATCCC
The DNA here is from genome assembly GCA_958496245.1 of Perizoma flavofasciatum. Lineage (NCBI taxonomy): Eukaryota > Metazoa > Arthropoda > Insecta > Lepidoptera > Geometridae > Perizoma > Perizoma flavofasciatum. The sequence continues at coordinate 7,417,329 of OY292433.1, forward strand.
GATATTCCCACGGAATCGAAACTTACGCGGTTGAAACCGCGGAGTGCAGCTAGTTTATTAATAAAAAGCAGATAACATTCAAATTTTAGGGTTCCTACTTTAAAAAAAACCAAAACTACTAGGTATACAAAGTTTACACCCCCACACCCTCATTCCGCCCCGTAAAGTGGAAATATCAATAAATCCTTTCTTAGCACATACCTATATCATTATAATAAACTTATATTCTAAATTTCAGCTTTCTAGACTTTGGCTGAGCCTTGTATTATAATATCATCTGTGGCTGAGGATTGATAGTCAGTCAGTCAGGATATATGATTTTATAAGTAAAGATAGATTTCCTACGTTAGATTGTGTGATACAAAACAACACGCAAACGTTTGCAAATAGTGTCATCTATCACTATGCAGCACAAACTAAACAAAACAAATCTTGCCAAACTCAAAGTAGTATAAATGATTTTCGCTTGAAGAATGACGACAACATCGAATTTTGAGAAAATAAGAAAATGTGATTTATGAGCTCATTATTTCATTTTCTAATACAAAAGACATTTTTTTTAAATATGAACACACCATTTATTTTATGTTTTAGGACCTAATTTCGAGTTATTCTAAAACTTCAATAACAAAGCGATACCTATAACACCATCTATTGAGATTTTTTCGAACTATTTTTTTTTACTTAGAGATGAGTCCGTGCCACGGAGCATCTCAGAATCAGCGGCCCCGCTAAACCGGTTTTTATGTCTGAAAACCTAACCATCAAAACGAAGAGGATATTTTTTCTTGCTCGTGACTATGCAAAGGTTAATGACTATAAGTTCTGTGTTTCGAGTGGGAGGATCTTCCTCCGCAGGGTGGAGGGGGGGGGGGGGGGGCTTGTGCATGCTACAAGCGAGGCTGACCTCTCTAAATCAGCTGAAAAAAAGTAACTTATCCTCCGAAACAGATATTACGCCTTATTCTCTCGCATGTTTAGTTATAAATTTTCTAGTATCTTTATGGTATTTAAAGAATGTCTTAGTTCCATATCAAATTACACTTACACACAACCATTCTCATCCACACACAAACTCATATCCAGACTCTCACTCAAGCGCTGGGCTTCACATACCTCTCCGTTTTTAGTTGGCAGATTACAAATCGCAGTTTTTGGCGTCTACACAATTTGGGATTACATTCTTAAGGTCTTTTGATGGCATTGATGTTCTATATCTATGATAATTATCTATTTCACCTCTATTTTTGATGCCCCCTTCTTTCACTACTTTCTACATAATACTACATAAAATGCTTCTAAAGATTCAATGGCATTATTCTGTGCTGATAATAAAGAAGTTGAGCTCATTATACTTAACCTTAAGGATAAATACTACTACTACTACTTTAAATGCCTACTTATTACATTGTACTTTGGCTAGGTATGTTTGTTTAAGTGTAAGTAAATAAATGCCCTTTTATTTATTTATTTATTTAAATGCGCAGTGGGATCGGACAACATACCAACTTATCAAAATTATCTACTTCGCCTTGGCGCAGTCTGATCTCACCTACTGTATTACAGCTTGGGGTGGATCAGTCAAAACCAACATGCTTAGAATAGAAAGAGCTCAAAGAGCAGTCCTGAAGGTGATAACTCGCAAACTTTTTCGATTTCCTACAACCGAACTCTACTCGTTCTGCGGTGTTCTCACAGTTAGAAAACTATTCATCATAAACACAGTTCTACGCAAGCATTCTCAACTTACTTATGATCCACTTAAAAGTCAAAAGCGCAGATCTGATAGTGTGCAAGATTGAACCCCGCAGAACTGCTGTGGCAAGCCGTCGTTATCACTACATTAGTTCGATGTTGTACAAGAGAAGCAATAAGGTAAATAACATTTACTCACTCACATCACACAAATGTAAAACAAAAATGCTAGCATGGCTGCAAACCCTCTCATATGACGAGACTGAAGAGCTATTGAGAGTTATTAAATAATTAACGCATACACCACCCTCACACACTACACACGCTTACACGATGTTCTCCTATGTAACCATGGCTCTTACGAGATTTGTGTTATCAGGAGAACATCCACACTCAAATCTCACACATACATACCTACTCTTACACTCACAAACATTAAACTTTATATTATATTATTAACATTTACTCTAAATATCTTTCCCTAAACCTACTGATGTAAAAAAATAATAATAATATTTGCTTTCTTTAACCAAATTGTTTTCAATTAGGAACATGCTGTACCTAACATTAGGAGGTGGGCGTTGGTGACTGCGCCACAGTTTTTATAACTATTTGTAGTCACCTTCGTTTTCTTTGTATTTATGTACCTACTTTTTATTATGTTCCAATAAACATTTTTTTTTTAATCCAACGCTTTGATAGTTAACGACATCGATATGTGTCGAGTTCAGAGTGTTTACTCGTGAATCCAACGCTAAGATAGTCAACGATATTGATGTGTAATGAGTTCAGTGTTGACTCGTGAATCCAACGCTAAGATAGTCAACGACATCGATGTGTAATGAGTTCAGAGTGTTTACCCGTGAATCTAACGCTAAGATAGTCAACGACATCAATGTGTAGTGAGTTCAGTGTTTACTCGTGAATCCGATGCTAAGATAGTCAACGACATCGATGTGTAGTGTGTTCAAAGTGTTAACTCGTGAATCTAACGCTAAGATAGTCAACGACATCAATGTGTAGTGAGTTCAGTGTTTACTCGTGAATCCGATGCTAAGATAGTCAACGACATCGATGTGTAGTGTGTTCAAAGTGTTAACTCGTGAATCTAACGCTAAGATAGTCAACGATAACAATGTGTAGTGAGTTCAGAGTATTTACTCGTGAATCTAACGCTAAGATAGTCAACGACATCAACTCTCCATAATCGTTTGTGTGAATATTTTTATAGTGGGCTGCCTCAAGTATCGTAGCTATCCGCCCCGTAGCTGCCTTGTTGCAGAGACGTTAAACTCGTGCGGCCGCAGTCTTATTGTTCCTTACTGTTAGATCTGTTCCTACGTCGTCGGGTTAGTGCACCATGAAATACAATAACTGTTATTTTATAAGCGTTTTATTTAGTTTCTAAAATAACTGTCATTACTTATTATTATGTAATAAACTACACATCAGCACTGCACAATGTTGTTCACCCTGAAAAAAAGGAGAGAAGGGATAATGGATGCCGGAAGGCCTTTTACAGTCGATGGTCTTCAGAGATCCTGTAGTGATGGGACACTTCCCTAGTGCTGTGCTCGTGCCAGACCAACACTTACATTAAATTAGGCCTTTTTATCTTGCAGTCTGTACGACATGGGAGGTAACTACGCAGGCTACGCAGCTGATATTACTTGCTCGTTTCCAGCCAACGGAAAGTTCTCTGAAGATCAGCGGCTCATATACGAAGCCGTGTTGGCGGCTAGAGACGCTGTCATCAGGTAGAAACTTAAATTACAAGCTAAGGAGGTAATACCACCGCCGTATCTTTTTCTGCTAACAAGCAGTAATGCTTGCTCTGCTGTTTTGTGGTTTTAAAAGTGTTGATACGGGTGAAATCCGATTGGGTGATAACGAGTGGAGCCCAACAGGAATTGATTTTTCGCGTTTTTTATTAACTTTTGCCAACTGGCGAACACGATTTTTTATTAATAAAATTCGTTAATACGGCTGATTATGAAATTGAAGTTAATTTAAAAATCAAAAATGGCAGACAACATTTAGTATGTATTTCAGAGAGGCGAAACCTGGAGTGCTGTGGACCGATATGCATTTGACCGCGAATCGAGTGATGCTGGAGCATCTGAAGAAAGGCGGCCTTTTGCAAGGCGACGTCGAACAGATGATCGAGGTGAGATAATAGCCGGATTTAAATGCCTGTTTACACTAAAGTAGACAAAATCTTCAGAAGACAGAATAAATTTAATAAATATGCCATTTGATAAAGTGGAAAATTTCAGCCATACTAATTTTCGACTTAATTCTTGTATTTTTCTGGTACTTGTTCAATGTCTGTATTGATCTGTATGTTCTGTGTTCAAAAGTGAAATGTAGTGTTGTTGTCCAGCACGGCGTGAACGGAATCCTCCAGCCGCACGGACTCGGCCATCTCCTGGGTCTGGACGTGCACGACGTGGGCGGGTATCTGCCGCACTGCCCCGCGCGCGCCGCCACTGGCGCCCTGGCGCGACTCCGCACCGCGCGGCCCCTGCTGCCGCGAATGGCGCTCACTATCGAGCCCGGCTGCTACTTTATACCAAGGGTACATACAGTACACTCACAAGACGCACTCACGTGCTGCCGCACCTATTATAGGTTCTTCTAGGTTTATCCACATACAAGAATAATTGAACAGTACTCGCTTGGCTTGTCTGTGGTGAGTTATTGATTGAGTGAAGCTAACTAACTGCCGTACCGTTTACCTATTCAATCTTAATGTAATTTGTTAGGTAGGCAGGTTAAACTAAATAAAATTATGGAGCTCGAAGATGAGCTCGATCTATTTTTTGCAGGGGGGTTTCGGCTTTGATTGTCGGGTATGGTACTTCGCGAGATTTCAGTTCTTGGCGAACTACTGGGTTTCGAAATCACAGAGGTTGCATCTTCTTATTTGCTAATGAAATGTTATTTCTGTGACAGCTGATGGACGCTGCTAAGAAAAATCCAACGCAGTCGCAGTTCTTCAACTGGGAGCGAGTGGATCAGTTCCGTGGCTTCGGAGGCGTGCGAATAGAGGATGACGTGCTCATCACAGAGGATGGCGTTGAGAACATGACCTTCGTACCCAGAACGTAAGTATCATAGTTCCATAACAGGGTGCTAACAGGCCATCAAGAACATGATATTAATAAGAAAGGTAAGCTTCATAGATTAATCACAGATGCTATCAAATATAGTAACCATATTCAGCCTTATCTTGAGAAGCCATTGAACAACTTCATCATATGACTTGATTCTTAGCAAGTCAATCACTTATGTAGGGAATCTTATCCTGGAAAATTGCCGCATGACATGTTTTTGACACTCATTCTCATGATAAAACAATATTATTTCTTTGTAGTGTGGCTGAAATTGAAGAATTCATGGCAAATGGAGCTAACTTCAAAGACTTCAAACAGTGTTGATAAGTTATTGAAAAAGACTATAAATACAACTGCATAATCTAATGCATGATGATTGGTGATAATATATTTGTAAGATAAAAACTGTATATTTATTTGTTAAAGTTTTTAATAATTTGAGCTAAGATTTAATAAATATTTACATAATCATTTTTTTAACAATATTTTTTTTTTTGTTGGTGTAATATTAATATTGAGATTTGTTGTTATTCCTACAGAAATCGTAAATATTCATTGATTATTTGCGGTATTGGTAAATTGTTTAATATCTCTAGGAATTGTTGAGTTGTTTTCACTATTCCATCCTTAGCTTTTATAATGTCTCTTACTTTTAATCTACTTAAATGTTTTAATGATGGCACAAAGCAGGCACGATATTCAGCAACAGTCATCTCGGAGTTGCCAACAATCTTATTTAATAATAGATTTTGTACCTGCAAGGAATATCCATATTTTAATAACAACATCCTACCAATATTCATGAACATCAAAGTTGGTGTTTGTTGCTAATAATCTTTGTAATGGCTGAACTGAATTGGATGAAATTTACTGGTATTGGAACTGGTATACTTTGTGACCTAGAATAAAAGTAGCTTAAAGCATATAAGCTACTTTTTATCAGGGTGCCATGCGGGTGAAGTCACGGGCAGATGCTAGTCATTATATAAATCATCAAGTGTGAAATTGACTCACAGGTAATGGCATTCTATCCAAAACACCATTATTGGCTGCAACCTCTATAATGGTCCCTGGATCACAGTAGAGACTGTATGGTATCATAAGAGTTGTAGTCTTCGGGTTCAGGCATAAAGAAGCAAGGAAAGCATCAGTTATGCGTGGAATTTTATCAGTAGCACTACAATAGTCCACATTGCATCCATGTTTTATAAGGATGTCTAAAACCTGCAATATTACAAAAATGTTAATAACGGTATCGAAAAAGTAAAGCAACAAATATAACTTGAAGTAACATCACACACCTCTTGAAAACACATTTTGTGGTTACAATAATGAAGATAAGCTAAAGGCGGAAATTCTGTTGCTTGCAATGCATTCACAGAGACTCCCCTCATGAGGAACAGGTAGAAATATTCTTTGAACTTTTCCTGTGACATTATGTAAATGTATTCACAAATATTCAAGTAAGCATTCAATGGTGCATGAGTCAGATAACAGGGGTTTAGTTCATCCATAGTCTCAGCAAAAGGCTCTTGACAAGGCTCTGCAAACTCAAAAAACGTTGGCCCAAGATCACTCGTCAACAGTGCATCAAGAATATCAAATGTGAAATAATGTGGCTTACAAGCTCGGCTCACTATATTCACATTAATGACATCATTGTCTGTCACAGATAATAGCTTTGTGAACACTGAACTGTAGCCAATGTCAATAGCAATATCCAATGCCAACTTATCATTATAATTTTTCATATTTGGATCAGCTCCATTGTCTAATAAAAAGGATATTATACCATCATCATTACTTCGCAGTGCAATCATTAAAGGGGTGTCTCCTTTGGCAACTCTCTGATTAACATCATCAGTGAAATGAATTAGGTTCATGACAGATTCTAAGCAAGGCACCGCACATGCAACATGGAATGGAGTAAACAGTTGCTCATTTTGAATCTGAGCATTGGCCCCAGCATGTAGTAACAGCTTAACAGCCTCTGGTTGTTTTGCTAGACATGCCTCATGCAATGGAGTGTCGCCATCAAAGTCTTGGACATCAATGATTGCCCCGTGATTTATTAGTATCTGAATTAACTCAACTCTTCCTTGCTCACTAGCCACATGCAAAGGAGTCACACCTTCTGTACTGCTGTAGTTAGCAATGTCCTTCACGTTTTCCAGTAGCACTGTGATAGTTTTGAGAGAGCATCTATTTCGACAAGCTAGGTATAAGGCAGTGTGTCCTTCATGGGTTTCAGCTAGAGGCCTACAAACAGGGTGCTTCAATATAAGGAGCAAGCAGTCATAACTATCGCTATTTGCTGCTTCGTGGAGGCATGTCCATCCTCTGTTGTCTACACAGTTAGGATTTATTTTCTTCAACAGACGACGAACGTTTGAAATATCATTACTCCTTGCTGCCAAGCTCAAAGAGTTAGAAGTTATAGGATTATGAGAACTAAAATCCATTTTGCAGTCAAACTCCACAAATTCTACGGCAGTCGGCCCATTAATTTAAAACGGCTCGTGCGTGGTCCTTGTTTTTATTAAATAATTAGATTTGTACAACTGATTAAAAATGTTTTGTTTCTATAAATTTGTTGCACTTTCTAATTTTAAATTAAATTAACCACAGATTAGTTACAGTGTGACCAGCCGGGGCAGCCAGGTCTTGTCAAAAGTTACCATAAAAAATAGATAAAAAAAGTAACCTTTTGGTCTTTCATTTTTCCCCTACATAATAATCATTAGGTACGATGAAAGCACCAAACATTGCTATAGCGAAAAGATAAGTCACATAGAAAGATAAATTTAACTTTGTTGTTGAAAAAATGTCCTCCCTACATTACGATCATTTTTTTAACTGCAGAAATGTAAGTTTGAAAGTCGCAAAAAATATTTTTTTAAGTGATACACTACAAATTAACGATTTTCGGACAAATACCTCACGCTTACGTTATCTTTCACGTCAAGCTAAAACTTGGCAGCTGACACGTGAAATTTCCACAGCTAATGTCATTGCCATACAATTCAATCTTTCCGCAGGCGTTAACGTCTGCGGAAAGATTGAATGTATGCAGAAAGCGGTAATTAACTAGATACCCAGGGGGGCTAGACAAATACCGCTTTCTGTTGACGTTAACGCCTGCGGATAGATAAAATTGTATGGAAAAGTCACGTGACTGCTGCCAAGTTTTACCTTGAAATAATTGCGTTAGCGTGAAAGGAAAAGTAAGCGTGAGGTAATTGTCTAGCCCCCCAGAGCATTCCCCCGTAACCTGAAAGTTTTAGCCTTTCAGAGAATGATCTAGTATATCCTACTACTATTATAAACGCGAGTTTGTGAACATGGATGTTTGTTAATCTTTCACGCAAAAACTACAGCTAGCTTAAACATCAGAATAACACGCATAGGCTTTCTTTTATCCGGGTACAAACCACGCGGGCGAAGCCGTGGGCAGAGGCTTTATTATTATATCTGTGGCTATGTGGCTAGGGTAAATAGCGCCATAACCGCAGCATGCCCGCAGCTAAAGAGACGACCCGATTGAATGATGTAGCTAGATCGATTCTACTCTTGATTCTGAAACTACTTTCAGGTTTTGCGTTTTTCACATCATGGTGTTTAAAGTTTTTTATTTCTGCATTCTAACCATCGATTATTTATACCTATATTTCGAAGAGATACACTACATACCTATGCATTAGAGTTTCGATAGTTGGGTGAAAGTGATTCCTCCATTCAGAATTCCATATCAGCTAGATTAAGGACCAAAAATAAGTACCTACATATTCTAAAAAATATCTACGAGTAGGTACAGGAACCAAACTTACAGCAACAAAGTAGGTAACAAACGAAGTAAAATAGGTAATATAGTTTTATTAAAATAATAATGTTTAATTAGTACCTAGGTACCTAAATTCAATAGGTAAGTACAGTTATAAAGAAATCAATTATTAGGATTGGTTATATATCAAGTAGGTAGCTAATAAATTAATGTACCCAGCTAAGGAACATTAAATAAGAAAAACTTTATTTTGATATTTGAATATTGCATAAAAAATCCTTTAATCGGGTTTTATCTAATTCTTATTTGGTTTAATGTCAAAAAATACGACCAATTCTCATTCGTTCTAACTAACGATTGATTAAGTTTGCGTAATGACCAATTTGCGATGGTCCAGTTCACGGAAGGTCCAATATGTGTACAACTTTCATTAAGAATTTAGGTGAAAAACCTGATGTCAAAGTGGAAAAGAGAAATACCAAAGTTAATGAAGACGTTAATCTTGAAAACAATCTCGCACACCGACCAAAATTGGTAAAACGAAACACGGTCCGTCTTTGTATTTTTAATTTTCAAACTGGGTGCCCGCTTATTTTAAATTTGTAGGTTGGTGGTTAACTTTTCAACTTATTTATGGTACCTAGATATGCACCTACTTTAGGTACCTATACCTAATAGAGTAAATTTCCTTTCCACACAGCAGAAAGAAATACACCGATGAAGGCTACCAAATATGTATAGCAAAATAAAATAAATGCAATAGACCAGAAAAAGATTATCTGCTAGAACAAAATAAACGTTATGACTGTCATGACTAGGGCATGCATTCCGAAATTCCGGAATTTTGGTAATTCCGGAATCTCGAATAGATTTTTCCGATATTTCAATTCCGGAATTGAGAGGACTAATATCGGTATTCCGATATTAATAAATTTTAATCAGTGAATGGCATTTTGTACAACAAAACGCAACATTTCTAGTTTCCGAAGTCGTATAAAAGAAAGAAGACCATTATAAGTAAGAGTGCTGCACTATTTGCACGACTGGGAAGACTTATTCGCACAAACCTACGACAATATTTTACCTAAACCAAATAACGAGAAAATTTCTGAGATTATCGTCAATTTACTACGCCAGTGCAAAACTCACAGTGAGCCTAATCCTACACAGGCAGTACCCTCCAAGCCCAAAATGAATATGTCATCGTCTTCTGACGAAGACGTTTCAGTCGAAGAACCAACTCTACAAGAACCGCTAGACAAGGAACTGGATAAATGCAAGATAATCCACAAGTATCCATCTGTATCTACCAATTTTGACGATGAAGAGTTTGTCAAAGTAGAAAAAACGATATGATACCGGAGGACAACGAGGTGTGCATCTGACAGAAGCATACAAATATATTTTGTGTGTCCTACCTGAGAGTATTGAGAGTAAATAAATAGTATAAATAATGCTGGACATTTTTCACACAGCATTATCTAGCCCCAAACTAAGCAGCGCTTGTATTATGGGAACTACATGACTGATATACTACTTAGGTATATACATTTTTTTGCTGTAAATACATAATGCTACATTGAAAAAAAAACACAGACCCGAGACAAATATTTGCAGATTCATAAAATGAATAATTAATATTGTTGTTTTAATTATTTTGATTATCAACTTTTCGTGAAAATAATTACTGCGTGCGTGTGTAAGTGTGTAATATCGTACTTTTTTATTTATATTATATATTGCTTAACGTTGATTAAAATACTGATACTATAACACAAGGTATTTGATCGTTCCTTTCCTCAAAACAGACAAATAAAAAAAAAATCCGGAATTCCGAAACTAGGTTCCCAGCATCGAAATTCAGTTCCGGAATTGAATACCTTCCGATATTGCATGCCCTAGTCATGACATGGCTAGTTTAGTAATGCAGATTGCTATATTTAAACTCCACTGCAGCAAGTGAGTGGACTTTGAATGAATTGGGTTAACTTTTTCGCTCAAAATAATGAGTTTGAATAAAAAAGTTCATAATTATGTTTCACACAAAATTCACTCTATTGAATAATGTGCTGGCTACAGCATAACTCGGTGTGATCAAAAGCGCGTATCAGCCGAAAAAACAATAAATTTGTTATTCGTTTCATTCTCCCTAGCGGGTAGAACACAGTTCGGAAACTTGAGTGGCGAAATATTTTTAACCCTGGGCAGGGAGTTAGCGCGGGGCGAATTTGGCGACCGGGGCGAGTGTGGCGAGCGTGGACAGCGAGCAGCCGGGTACGGCCTGGGACGAAGCTCCTCTGCACTGCGGAACGTGGTGCGCGCTACGCGACGTCTGTACAAGGATGTTACCGACGATTCTTGTAGAAGACACCTGCAAAAAAAAACGTGTTTAACTTGTCAAGCTAGTTATTTATTAATTACTGCGTACGAATCCATAACAAAACGAGTCAAATCTCTAAGTTTGTTGATTATAAATGTGAACGTTATTTGTCACATTGTGGCCAGTGGAACACTATAGTTACTTATTACATTTTATGAATAGATAACATTTTCACTTTTCATTCTTCTTATAAATAAATGAATGACTGAATACTATATCGTAGACCACACGATAACATAAAAAAATAAACAGGACTGTATTCCCCAGGTGAATATTATACATCTGAGGACATCCTCAGATAATACTCAATGCGAAGATGTTTGATGGTTCCAAGTAGGAACTACTCTGAGACGCAGTAGTGGGCGAAGGCCCGCCTGAGACGCAAAAGGTTGCGGGTTCAATTCCCGCCTCGGGACAAATGTTTGTATAATCTGCAAATATTTGTCTCGGGTGTAGGTGTTTTCTATGTACAATTTGTATGTAGGTATTTACAAATATGTTATGATACATGCACGAGGTGTGAAACCAGCCTAATAAATTGTCCATTGAGCCGATTTGATAATGGCGGCATTGGTTAAGGCTTTGTCAATCAGAGGCAAAAATGTATATTTTTTTCCTTGTGTCAGCCCCTATTCTGAATCTGAATCATTAGGTGACGAAAGTTTGACAACTAAAATTTTAAACTATAAATTTTTTCACTTGTTGACAAAGTTAAACATTCAATTATTTACTTTTTACTCACTATATTTCATACGAGTAGTAACCCAACTAGCAAAGAGTGGTTTTATAATAGTCTCAAGAGTACTCTTGAGTTACACTTGTAGATATCTGGTAGAGCGGATTTGGGCACACTTTATAGGAGCATTTGTTCTTGTATCAATCTTATAGATATCTTGAGAAAGTATGTTTATAGTTGTAACACTCTTGACATGGCATTGTGAAAATCTAATTGTTCTTATAATCATCTTAAATAAATTAAAGTAAGTAAATTATAAGATCAATCATGGTTATAACACACTTATAACGCATTTCAAGATTGGTTTAAAAGAATTCATTTTGGTATGTTTAGGATAAGTTTTTTGTTTGTGCATTTATTTTATAATACTTAAATATTATTCGTCGTTACATATTACTGATAGTGTTTTTATCGCATGAATTATTAGTATTTTACTGTTGAAAAGTTATTGGGAGTTATGTTTTACTGTAAGTTTTTACACATGACTAACGTAAATTTTTAACGCCCCTCTGTAAATTTTACGTTTAATAGGTATAATAAATTATATTTATTATTATTTTTACAAGATTCTTGCCATTTTACACAGTAATTCTTGTAGTGCTTTTGGTAAGATGACTATAAGGGCAACTATGCTTATAACAAGAATAAGAAGAGTAAATTTAGCACCATATTGGATTATTGAAGGGTTCCCCATTAGGTCTATGAAATAACGGTAGGTAGGAAGAGGAATGGATTAAATAATATTAATTACTTACTTAGTATGTAATAGTATGCAGCGGTGCTTTTTAGATTAGATCAGGTGGGTAGGTACATAGTTAATTTATATTATTGGGGATGTTTAATAAAAACAATTTTAAAAAAAGAAAATTATAAAACCCTTAGGCGATCTATTATTAAAATCTACAAAGAAAACAACCGACATTTCTGGAGTTCATAAACAATATTAATATTTTTGTAGACGATAACGAACGAAGTTTAAGAAGGTTGTATTCGTCAATGTAGATCGATTTTTAACAAAAAATCATTTGAGATCATTGAAAAATATCAAACGGCCTTTGAATATAACCCATTTTGTGTACCTACACTAAACCTTTAGTTAACCACTAACAAAAAAATAGTAGACACTCTTTGTATTTTTATATCAATGAGGCTTGATAGGAGCTAATTTGTAAAATATATAAAATATACGCTTGACGCGCAGTCCACCGTTTACAAATATCCAAATCCACTAAGTGCAGTGTTCACCAATAAACTAAATTGATTATGATGACAGATGTTTATGAAAACTTATATCAAAAAGCTTTGATTAGGACCTTACTACCCGTTAGTTTGTTGGTGAACACTATTACACTCGCTAAACTGAGACAAGCCCTTTCATTGCTTGAAAGATATCAAACACAACATGTAGGTATTATTATATCTACAAAGATTGCTTAACTCTCCGCTAGGAAACTTCCTAGTCAGGAAAAAGAACGGAACGCGCGATATCTTTTTTCGCTATTAACTACCTGATTGATCGAGATTTCAGAAGTACTTGAGTTCTGAAATCTCGATCAATGGCTGTCGAAATAATCTCTGTATTAGCCATTAGATGGCGTCATTCCATAGTCATTAGAGTTTTCTGACCATTATATGTAATATATAACTATCTACTACTTTCTTCGTAAGTAAACGGCCTTTCGAATAGCCTAACTTCTAATATCGTTCAATAGTTCACTTTTTTTCATATGTTTTGCTTTCATCATTATCGTCAGTTTCATTTTCATTTGAAACGTTTTCAAAATCACATTCTATTTCACTGTCTATATTGTGATGAAATTATTATCAGCGACGGAACCCTCTTCTACTTTTTGTGTACTCGCTTGACCAATTAGATATGGAACCCGACTGTTTTATTAATTCCTAATATCTCTTGAAAACTTTTCTTCTTTATCCACCACTTTCTTTTAGATCCATTTTATCCGTTAGCTTTGTATTTTTTGTATTTAGTTTTTATGATAAAAACATGGAGTGTGTACAAAATTATTGACATCGAATACACGATGTTTTTTGTCTTATAGCAATCTTGGTAAAGACTAATAAGTCTTTTATAAGTTTTGAATGAAATAAAAAATGCTGCACGCTTATAACATTCTTTATGATGCCATTTATAAGATTAAAAAATCTTATAAATGGTATTATAAGAACAGAAATTTCATCTTCACTACTACTCTTGTAACTACTTGTACATTATAAGCTTACCTAACCTTATAGTACCATTTTATAAGTGTATTATAAGATCAATTGGAGATCAATTACTGTTATGAGATGCTATTATAAGAACAGATTCCTGCCAGGGCTATTAGTTTTATAACCTGCACTTGTAGTCATTTATAAGATTGAGTTATAAGATTGAACGTTCTTAAGGCTGATATGGCCTACAACATGCTATTATAAGTAAAACAATATTTGACAATGCTTCTCTAAGTATATTACAAGATTACTATTCTTATAAGGTGTTCATTATAAGATTTATTTGCTTATTGGGAATGAAATAGTGTTTGTTTTATTGTAGCTGGTTATGAAAGACAGCTACGAAAATGGATTGAATGGATTTTCTTATTAAATCCTACTACTATTATAAACGCGAAAGTTTGTGAAGATGGATGTTTGTTATTCTTTGAAAAAAAAATCTCTCTCTCTCTCTTAAAAACTACTAAACTGATTTTGACTTTTCAGTAATATAGCTTATACATCAGAATAACACAGGCTACTTTTTATCCTTTTTATTTATATTTTTAACACTACGCGGGCTAAGCCGTGGGCAGAAGCTAGTAGGTATCTATGAAAAAGAGAATAAAAAACCTTTTTTCGTAGTTGGTTATGAAAGATCAGCAAAGAAAACGTTCGTCACCGAGTGACTTTGAGATACAGAATCGGAGGGCAGGACTATTGTAGGTAGGTACCTACGTGACTGATTGTTTCATCATCGTTAACAGCCTGTAAAGTCCACTGCAGGATATGTCCTGCAGTGGACTTTACAGGCTGTGGTCTATGGACCACCCCAATGGCCATGACCGAGCTGTCGTAGATCCATCGGGTAGGACGCATTCCTTAACTGCGTCGTAGGGTACGTCCTTCGAAAACCTTTTTTTCCCAGCGGTCGTTAGGTTAGCGTTCGGGATGTTCTTACTTCTCCAACTCCGTCAACTGTTGTTTGGGGGTTGAGGCGGCAACGGGGCGCGCGCGGCCCAGCTTGGCGCGGGTCGACTGTAACATCTGCTGCGTCACCAGCGGCTGTTGCGTTGCTGACTTCGTGCGAACTGGGTTGTCCTGTAAATTTAAGAAGTTCTGGCTGTTTCGAATTCCGCTGGAAAAAATAAAATACTTATGATGGTGATGTCGTCCAGCGGGGCGATCGAACTAACTCATGGCTATCGAGATGGCAATAAATTTTGTCACTCGTTCCTTATTTTAATGGACCATCCATCCAAAAAACGGAACGTCCAATATGAAACCAATTTTGTTCATTCGCATTGTCCATCTATGGCACATCCAGCCTACAAATTAGCGTGATACGATTCATCCCATCCGATGATACCAGCCATGGGAAATTATTGTGATCGCCCCGCAGATCCAGACCAATTTTAGATACGGCTACTAATTTTCTACTACAGACGGAGGAGATTCGTTAGTGTGCTCTAATATGTCTTAAATAGGTAGGTTAGGTACCCTATCTTTGTTTTCAAAGTGTGCTTACAAAGATTGCACGTAAGGGTGTTATTTTCGTAACGGTAAAGTTATACCAAGCCATAATAATTTTGTCTCATCATTGTATTATACCTAATTAACTGTGTCATTGTCATCAGCTTGTGTTGGACAAAGTTCTAATCCTAAGAGAGTCATGACGACCTGGATTGTAAGGTTGCCTTAGGCCGCTAATTGTACATTTACTTTTTAAAGTAATGTACCTAAGTGGGTACCTAGTTATATATTCTATGTAATTTTTTTCGAGATGTTATTTTATCATAATCGGTCCATCGGCGGGGGGCCTTCCTACATTATCGACCGGCTGGTCTAGAACCTTTATCCCACAATGTGAGATAGGAATTGTCGGTTCTTCCAGCTATTTAGTTGACTTCCCATTGCCTCTATAGGCTCTATACAATTACAGCTATGTCGGAGACTTTATTATTCTACGGATTTCCTATATTAGAGTCAGTTTTTTTTTGGTGCAGTGAAATTCCGACCATAGCTTTATTGTTTGGCCACTAGTAAACGAGTCTGCATAATATTGTCCAAACTATCACCTTAGCTTTCCTCAGTTTCACGTTAGCAATATCCTGAGGCGTGATAGTGAGCCGTGGGGCGGCAATCCGAGGGGGGGCGGAACCACAGCGCGGTATCGTGTTAGAGCGCACAGGGAGCTTCGAGGCTGGTGGCAGGGGCGGGGGAGGAGGTGGCGGCGGTGGTGGAGGTGGTGGAGGCGGAGGCGCCCCCACTGGTTTGGGTTTTATTGATTGGCACCTGAACATAAGAAAATAAAACACGTGTAGCGATATACAGTGATTGAGTTAGGTACGTTACATCAAAGCAGAGCGAAGCAAAGAACTAGGTTTAAGAAACGTTGCTACAAGCTAACACATACAACTCACAGATGGCCATCGAATGGTCTAGATCGCGCATATGACATTTTGCGGGAGTTTGAACAGTATAATTACCTCCCGATAGCAAAGCAAGTGGATCAGATCCTATGTAATGATGACTAATGAGTGAATTTTTCCGACTTTTTAACGCACAAGTTCATTTTTTCATTTTTAAGAAAAGCAACAAGGTATCAATATTTTGTCCAGAAGCTAAAATATTACACACGATTCTTGTTTCGACTTTGAAATAATGGTAACGTAATTTTACCTGAGCATACCCTCGAGTTCCTCCATCTTGAACATCATCTTTTTCATGTTTTCCTTAAGCACATCGTTTTCTTGCGCCAACTGCGCCAGCTTTTGGTCTACGTCTTCCAACTTATCTTTAATTATCAGTTCTTTTAAATTTTCAGTAGCACCCTCGTTGTTGGCTTCGTGGGGGGCGATAGGCTCACGGTGCGGCTCATTATAAAAGCCAGCGATTGACTGAAATCCCTGAAAAAATACTAGTAGTTGTTAGAAGTGACTACATACGCAAGATTAATAAATAAATAAATAAATAATGCTGGACATTTTCATACAGCATCATCTAGCCCCAAAGTAAGCAGAGCTTGTGTTATGGGAACTACATGACTGATATACTACTTATATACTTTTTTTTATAAATACATACATATTATACATAGAAAACACCCAGACACGAAACAAATGAATGCAGATTTTCAAAAGAGTTTTCTATTATTAGCAATCAATTTTTATTCAATAAATAAAATATAAATCCAAATCAAGAACCAACCTAACGCATAACGGTAAGCGCCGCTACGCTTAAGTATTTTTCTACGTGGTGTCGGATTTTTTCTTGGTCACCTTGCGTTTAGGTCAGCGAAGTGACTAGGTATGTTTGGTCGCCCTAAAAAGAGCTTAGAAAGAACCAGTGTGGTGAAAGGATTTATAGTGCGCCTCGTACAGGCTTCTTTCATGAACGTGTTACATGTCTTCGAATTTTTGGCGCTGGGACATGCCGATGTCGGTTTCCTGACGTGGACTTTTCGACCGTGCGTGGAACGATAAAAAAAAATATAGCAATATGTACCTTTTTACCGATCCAGGTACAGAGATCAACGATCTTCCAAGCTTTCGGTTTGACGTTCCGCCGATGGTTCCTCTCCTTACGCGGCGTTCCACCTGACAACACGAACCACTCCACATCACTCAACAACGTAGTGTCTACGCCACATTCTATTTCCACTTCAAGTTTCACACTGTTCTCTTTAGCCATAACTTTGTCATTGGTATTATCTTTACTTTTCTGTGATATTATTGTCAAACAAGTTTGAAACCAACCGTCCGGCCGTTGGTCCGAAAAACTTGAAGTACGAATACCTATCTGGGATTGCAACGACGACAGACGATGATGTCACGAGCTATATTAGCACGCTCTGACTTGATTGAGACGAGATGTTTGTAGTAAAAGTGTTATCATTATCGATAATGAAGTTCAAATTGCTACATAACATTAACCTATTGTTCGGTCTAGTAGGTCACAAGCTCTGATGAGTAGGTAGAATACCTACCTAATTTCATTTTGTTTAGGTATATAAACATATTAACAGTTTGTTCGGGAAAATGAAACATTTAGTTTTCTGCGTTTTTGAAGTTGATTGAATTGAAAGTTCAAGGATGCAGCTTTTGATTTTATCCAGCTGATATGAGAATTTATATGATGCATTAGAGAGCTTAGCGATTGAAAATTCGAAAAACAACTAATTGTAATTTTAACATCATCTTCCAAAAGAAGACCGCTGCTGGAAACAAGGTCTTGTAGGTTTGTAGTGTAGTCGCTATCCAAAAACCTAATATGCGGTTGTTGAATCGGCGAGCTAATGGCCTTACTTTCTGATATATTGTGTCATTTTAAATAAAAATTACATATATTTATAAGGCCCTAAGTTTTTAATTATAATGTGATTTTTAGAGTAGAGAACCTACCAAGTGCACGATGTAATCACATATCGGTCCATCGGTGGAACCTATCTTTCGACCCACATACCAGCACACGGTGGCCGATATTCGAGAACCTTGGTTGTCAGTTTTGCAAGCTATAACATTGTTGTTTTTTTTGTATAAAGAACCCACCTGGTGTACTGTTTTCAGAGTAGTTATGCCTGCTGAGATTAATGCTCTTCCGCGACCTCTGAACAGCATCTCGAAATAAATTAGAATCTGATTTCATACGTCTCTTCCGTACTTTGAAGGAACTGTTGCTAGTGATGGATTTAAAAGATGTTTCCGAGTTGCTTGAGCACAAGCTAGGAGAGAGAGATGTTATCGATAGCTTATTCTCATTCTCAGTCAGATCAGAAGTGCTTGATGTACAAGAATCTGTACATTTCGTCTTTTTCCAGGGTCTTAGTTCCCCGTTGTCTTGCATACTATCTCGTCTAAGACGTTTGCCGCCCAAATACTGATCACATTTATCCGAAGCAGAGTCTTGATTAAAGTCCTTGTTGAAAGAAAGACTCACGTCCATAATACTGCAGTTTACGGGCAGAGTCACAAATTCTTCCGTCTGAGTGGAACTGCTGGTCAGATTCACGCCGCTAGGGCTGTGGTCGTCAGTGATCATGATACTCATAAATGGAGGTGTTCTGCTATTATTATTTATTTTGAGTTCATTGAATGCACCATGGCTGTGATCCCACGATGTATTAATTGGGTCCCGTTGCGTACATTTTCTTATTAGTTCAATAGAATTATTAAAATTATCTTTATCTTCAGATGTGTTGATTGGTGTTATCAGTTTTTCGTCACAAAAAGACATTTCGCTTGTCATCTTCTATTATCTTTTATTTATGTATTTACTATGATTTTATATCTAAATATAAAGAGTTTCCAATACACACAAAATTAAACAATGATTCTGAAATAAAATTAAAGTACCCTCACTTGCTTTATTAAATTCCTGCGTAAAAGGCAATGGCAAAATCTACCACGTCAAAGAGAAAAATAGGTAAACCAATGTTAAAGTACCTACATACACACTTACCTACAATTTATTTTAAAGTTTTGAGTGAATCGATCTAGGGGTTTTTTCCATTAAATTATAAAACTTTATTGCACACACACTCAGGTAGTTTAGTAAAAATAAAAAATACGTATTTAATTATTTACTCTATAGTTTATTTAAACCGAGTTTCGAGCGAATCGAATCAAGGATTACAATTTTCCATACAAAGTTTAGAACTCTTAGGCAAGGTTTAGAAAAATACATGTTTCATTATTTACTTCATTAAGTACATTATTGGTTTCAAGTGAATCGAAACAGAATAAATAGGTATGAGTAGGATTTACATCCAATGTAAATTTGACAAGCAAGCACCAAAAATGATAACGGTAAAATCAAAGCTTAGTATCAAAAAGGTTGAAAAAAAATATGCAAATGGTCAATAATAATAATAATTGGATATCCAAAATAATATTGTATTTAAAATTTGTAAAAAAAATGTAGCAAGCTTACCGCCAATCACTACAAATTGGGTTGGCTGGTAGAAAATGCATTAGCATTAAGTCCGCCTATTGTTCACTTTTAATCAAATGTGCAATAAAGAGTTAGGTAATAAATAAAAAGAAATAAAAAATAATAATAATAATGCTGGACTTTTTTCACACAGCATCATCTAGCCCCAAACTAAGCAGAGCTTGTATAATGGAACTACATGACTGATATAGGTAGGTACCTACTACTTATATAGGTATCTATTTTTTTATAAATACAGTGTACATATTTTACATTATACCCAGACACACCCCACGAGATAAATATTTGCAGATCATACAAACATTTGTTCCGCGGCGGGAATCGAACCCGAAATCTTCTGCGTCCCAGGCTAGCTTTCGCCCACTGCGCCCAAGAGGTCGTCGATTTTTTTTCAATGGAAAAAATATGTTTTCAGTGGCAGTCTGGAGTAGCTAGGTATATAGAAACCTACCCCTCGAGCACTAACCACCTACCTAATCATGACACAGAAAAATAAAGTATTTTTTTTGTGTCTTTGTCTTGCCGTAGGGATCACCTCAGGTCAATGACTTCAAATATTTCTTGGTCAAGGTTAATGTCATTAAATCAAATGTTAAAAAACGATGTTCTATAGAGAGAGTGTCCGAAACCTTTGGATGTCCATCATGTCCAGAAATTATGTCAAGTCAATCTATGTCATCTGTTCGTTTAGTCAGTGTCATTGTGATGTAGCGATGGGCCGTCGACGTAATTATCGTAAACGAAACGAAACCGTTCATTTTCGTTCAGCAACTAGTCTATCGACATCATCGACATCGACAGTCGACTAGTCGATGTTTTAACTTCGTTATATTGACTATCTAAACTTCGCGACGATGTCTACCTAGTCGATAGTATCTATCGGGTGATAATCTGACGTAGCTCGACGGTAACTTATAGACTAGGTTGGTAATCTTAATTAAATTTCAAAGAAATGTGCCGTAAAACTTAAAACTTCCATTTTACTTTGACGACCTCTGTGGCGCAGTGGACGAAGGTCCGCCTGAGACGCAGAAGGTTGCGGATTCAATTCCCGCAGCGGGACAAATTTTTGTATTATCTGCAAATATTTGTCTCGGGTCTGGGTGTTTTCTATGTATAATATGTATGTATTTAAAAAAAAACATAATTATGTATAAAAGTAGAATATCAGTCATGTAGTTCCCATAACACAAGCTCTGCTTACTTTGGGGCTAGATGATGCTGTGTGAAAAATGTCAAGCATTATTTATTCATTTATTTTAATTTACTTTTTATGAGAGCCTAATTGAAAAAAAACTTACACTTTATTCAAATACAGATCAAACAGACTATCTAAAGACCGTTGTAAACGATTTATAGATAGGTATCTATTTATTTGCAATAAAAAAAATCCCTTCATACTTTTCCAGTTTCATTATAAACTCGTCTATGAACGTTGTAGAATCTCAGTTTAGCCGTCTACGATTCAACTAGTTGAGTTGAATGAGTGACAGTAGACCGTCGATGCGTAGATTCAACGTGAACGGTTGATTTAACATTTCGTTTATTCAACGCCCATCGCTAATTTATAGATAGCTACTTATCTATTTATTTGCAATAAAAAACTTCCCTTTATACTTTTCCAGTTTCATTATAAACGGTTTATTTAACTATTTCGTTTCGTTTATTCAACGCTCTTCGCTAATGTCTGCATTACACACACTGAAAGAAAATGCGGCAGACGACAGATTACAAATTTTTCGATTTTACTTGCATGCAGAGACAACTAAAATACAAACAAAATAACAGGTGTACCTATTTGCTCTTTTGCTCAGATAGCTTAGAAAAATGCGCTATGCATTCAAAAAGAAAATACTATTATTCGGAGTGGTGGTTATAGCTGTGCTGATATTTCTGCACCCCGATATGAACGCACGGCGTAGCTACGAATACATAGAAAAAGAAAGTATTTTGGACTATCTTCATGAAGAAACTGCTGAAAATTTTACCAGCAGTGCCGTTATCGATTGCGACTACAGTGATGTAATATATGATGATACAACATTGTCTCTAAGCTTAGTTGATGGCGATCTGGTCGAAGGTCATCGAATACGGGAAGGTGGAGAATATTCCCCTCAAGATTGCAAACCTAAATTTAGTACGGCTATTATCGTGCCCTATCGGTAAGTTAGCAACTCAATTACATAATCGACCAGTTTTCGTGTGGTTCTATTCACTTATCTTCAACGCTGTTTTACAGAGACAGAGCAGAGCAATTACGTGGGTTTTTAGTGTACATGCATACGTTTTGTCGGCGGCAGAAAATCCACTACCGTATCTTCGTGATAGAGCAAGTTGATTCACGCCCTTTCAACAGAGCCAAACTGTTGAATATTGGTGCTGTGGCAGCTATGAAGGCGGGATACCCTTGCCTTGTGCTACACGATTTAGACCTCTTACCGCTGCAACCAGCTAATCTGTACTCCTGTACTGTACGCCCGAGGCACATGTCCTCAAGCATCAACCAGTTTAGGTGTTTACTACAGAAAATTTACTCATATCATCACAGTAAGCTTATTTCTTGTACCTGATGTGTAATGCTTAGTTTTGTTTATTTTTAGTTATGCTGGTAATACACCACATTCTGAACATGATCATGTCAATCTGCCTCACTATTTCACAGTCACAATAGCCACAGGTAGGTGTTTTTAACTCTATCAATTATTCAATACAAATTTTGCTTTCATTGTTGTTGATAATAATTTACATAACACCAGCCCTAGACATGTGCACATGGATTCGCAAAGGCATTGACAAAGCTGCACACCAGAGGATTTTTTATAGAAATGCCTTTGTAGATGCTGCCTCTTACATGCATGTGAATTGGCATAGTTGTGCACATGTCTGGTTCTGCTTGATCCATCCATATCAACTTATCTTGTTTGTAACAGGTTTGTACTTCCATACTTGAACCTCTTTGGTGGAGTAATTGCAATGTTATCAAAGCAATACCAAGTTATAAACGGAATGAGCAATGAATACTTTGGCTGGGGTGGAGAGGATAATGACTTGTACTCAAGAATTGAGGCATATGACTTGAAATTGTGCAGATTTGGGCCTGATACTAGCAGATATCATATGTTCAGCCACCAATCTGAATTGAAAGGGTGAGTAAGAAATTAGTTTCCCTACTGGGAAGTGAGTTAATTTAATACTATACAGTAGTTTTAAGAAAATAACCACTTCAAAGTCACATATTCCTGACCTCACTAGGATTCTCCGTGTCATGGGAACAAAATATTTGCAGAACATGCAAGTATAATTTGCTCTACAAGGGGAAGCAAATCAAACTGACCCATCTTGCATGTCAGTCTGTTAGTTGTCTGCTGTGGCACCAAGGTTGTCAATGAACAAATCCATCATCAAAATACAACAAACAATGGTTTGGGGTTTTCCTCAGCAAAGTATGATATTCTCTTAACATACCCGCTTATTTCATACCTCTGGGTGAAGGCCTGCCTAAGACGCAGAAGGTTGCGGGTTTGATTCCTGCCGCAGGACAGATATTTGTCTTGGATCTGAGTGTTTTCTATGTATGATATGTATTTACAAAAAAAATGTATTTAAGTATTATATCAGTCATATAGTTCCCATAACACAAGCTCTGTTTACTTTGGGGCTAGATGATGCTGTGTGAAAAATGTCTTGGGTATCAGAATCACTGTCACTACAATCAACATGCTAGTTTTATTATGAAGCTTTTTCTTCCAGGGAAAAAAGATACAATCGATTGACTGATGCTAAAACAAGAATATCTGCAGATGGATTAAGCTCCTTAAAGTATACAGAAGTGGCGACGGTCCTCCATCCACTGTTCACTCATATCATGGTTGACTTATAGTGCATTGCATATCCTTTTATTGTGATTTATCATATCACTTTTTCAAACTTTGCTTTAGGAATTTTAAAAGTACCTGTCACTTTTGCTGGGCTATTATAGGAACAATTGTGTTTAAAGCACCCTAAAATGGATTTATCAATGATTGGAAATCATTTGAATCAAAGATGGCCAGAATCATTTGTTAAAACAAATGTGATACATGACCAGAGTGGAGATGGTTGGCACATACATACCCTATCTTCCTAGATCTTAAAGCCTTAGCTCCTTTAAACCAGTTAATAATTAAAATGCTAGTCATAGGCAAAAATATGTATGTAGATTGTAGACTGTGTACTGTTGTCTTAGATCTCAAGAACCCTGGTTAGAAAGCTATTGTATATAGTATGTTCTTAGAACTCACAGTTATAATTCAATGAGGCCAATCCAGCATAAATTACGTATTTGCTAATACGTAATTTGCTAATCATTGTGATAATGCTTGTTCCTGTCCATAAAAAATATTTAAATAGTAGATTAAATTTATAAGAATGTACAATAACATCTTAATAGTTAATAATTACAAATTGGCAAACTTTATAGTTTAAATACGATTAAAATTTGTTTTTATTAAAAGAAAAGAAATAAAGTTGAGATGTACATATCAAGAGTAAGTTAGGATAAAAGAAAAATTTTAGTTTAGATTGATAGTTGGGTGTTTGTCGTCAATTAATGAAAATACATTATACTTCATCATACACATTGTATTTGGTATAATATTTCACAGCAATGGTCCCAAACCACACGGAATTATTGATTAAAATATATAAATAGGTAAACCTCTAAACATATTGCAATTTTTTTCTCGTTCACACTTGCAATAGGAAGCTTAAACTCTATTTACAGCTAATAATAAGTACGTACACACAATTTTCAAAGGCTGTGACATTATTGACAAGTAATTAAAAGATGCAATTATTTAGAAAATAATCTAATTAACAGAATAATAGTACAAGGATCAAGAACATTTTAAAGTTATAATATTAAGTTTATAGAATTGCAATCATGGTTTGGTATCATTTTCTGATATATTATGATTATACCAATAATGATTTTCTTGCTGATGTTTCATTGACCAAAGTTCCTCATGAAAAGCTGGAGAGTAAATAGTCCATGCTTTACTATATAATATAGTTGTAATATATAAATAAGTCAATACACATAAGGCTTTGCTTTTTTTCAAACAAGTATCCTGTTTTACATTTATTCACAAAACCCAATTAAAATTGTAATAATAGCTCCCTGTACCAAATTTAATAAAAAAAACAATATTTTTGCACCTGACACCAATCACAATTTTTAAGCCAAACCTTAGTTCTTAAACTTAATAAATAAAACAAACACCACATTATAGTAATAACTCACATGTTATATCTTCTAAGCCTTTGCCAGATGATTATCTAATAAGATAATGATCTACTGATTTAAGATCAAGACGAATTTAATATTTAGTTATTATTAAAATTAGCAGCCACTTACTTGTAAGTCTTATCCATGAAATGCAGGACAATAATGTTGAATCTGGAATAAAGTCTCCCAAACTAATTTTGTGTATTATTTACAGAGGCAGTTACTACAAAATGTTCCCACAATTTACTTGTAGGTGCTAATAGCCAAAAACATAACTAACAAACATTGGCAATTTTAGCAAGACAAATAGGAAATACAATTTAGTAACTATTAAAATCCTGGAAATATAAATGATTTTAATTGATAAATGACGACCTCGTCTCGATATATGTGTGTACCATCCTATATGTACATGGGTATATCCTACCTATTCTTTTATCAGTAACTTACTGAATATTTTTTGATAGCTCCATTACTATGTTTTTGTCAAACTTTGTCTGATTTCAACTCAAGGTCTCAACACAAGCATACTAACTAAACCTAGTACAAATGCGAACACTAGTTTGAGATTCGAGCCGATGTGGACCCATTCGGGTAATTGTGACTTAGTCACTAGTTCAGGTTGAGTTGGAAGAAGCAAAGCAGTTATGCAGCATATGCTCACTGCTACAGCTACTATGTTCACTGGTTGAGGCTCCCTGGAAGGAAACTAAATGTTAATGTTAGACACCCTGGCTACAAACTGGTTTTATTTTCTTCTGTTAATTTGAAATGACAAATAAAAGAGAAAAAACAGTATTTATTAACTTTTCCACAAAGGCACTCTACCTCTATGAATTAAAATTGATCTGCATTATGCACACACTGCAGAGTGTGTCATGCATAATTAACCATGACCATGCAGGCATATCTGACTCAGTGATGTTTATATAAAGATTTGTTTTTGCTTTATAATATAATAGGTTGAGGTATTATTGTCATAATGTAAGTTTTAAAGTATGGAATTTATTATTTTGTGGTTTGCCCTGGAACAGTGGCTTAACTTAGTTTATTGGTATCTTATGTAACTGGCCTCCCGCATTACAGGCTAGCCCTCGTGCGGGACCACCAGAATGACAAAATTGTTACATACTTAGGTGTAATTTATTTCCTTTCCTGGTTTAACAAAATCTGGAAAGGTGCCAACTGTGTTTTGCTTCAGTTAGTCTAAAGTAAATTTAGTTGAAACAGGTGCAAAAAAACTTACAAATATTAAAACTGAGTTGAATGTTATAACTCAATCCTAAAAGCTATAAAATTGCAAATCATTGTAACTGATAATCAACTTTAATAATTTAAGCCCATTGTTATTCAAATAAAGTCCACTATTTATTTTAGTTTCATTTTTGGATTTTTATTAATGTTTTATAAGTTGAACATGGTATTTTTCAATGATTATTGATTTTTTTAAACTTCTTACCTATAAATTGATGTATGCGGATGGTTACAAGTGACTTTAGAATGATCCTCTGTAGGTCTAACCGGGGTAGTCCTTGACACAATTGGATGGAAACTATCTCCATAGCTTTCTGGATTTATACTTGATGGTTCGCCTTCAAGTAGTTTTGTGGGTATGTCTCTTTTACCCAGAGCCTGAAATAAAGTTTTAACAAATGAACTAGGGTATGTGTTTACAAATGAGTTTTTTGTTTGTTTCGAATATGTCGTATTTAAAAGGATGAATTGAATAAAAATATACCTGCTGGGTATTACTATCATACATAGTAATTCTGAACTTATCAATGGCATCACAATGTGAAACAGATGGATGTGTGTATCTGACCACAATATCAATGCAGCTCTGTGGGGCAATCACTCCTTCAGGGTCGATCACTGTAAACTTGTTCGGGGATGTACACAACACTAAAAGTAAAAGTAAATTTGAATATGTAACTCGGAATACTTATTTCGACATCACAGAAACAGAAACACCATGCTCACCTTTGAAGTTTACGGAGAAATCGTAGGGGTTGTACACAGTTAACAACTGTTTATGAGTATGTCGGGCGTTTAAATAGAATTCTAAGGAAACGGGAAACACAAACACGGGGAAATTTTTCATTTTAAAATGATTTTAACAAAATATCACAAAAGAAAAACAACAAATCAACAATAATTTAACTTTCGCACATCGCACATCGACAGACAGCTGATTGACAATGAACATTGTTTATTTTTGACACTACTCGTATCATTTGTGCACCGTCCACCACTCAACCAATCACTATGGCTCAGGGTAGTGTTGCGCTCAAAATAATATTTTTTAGTGCTGTCATCTAGCGGCGAGTAGATAATTAAAGTTACGTGTATACTTTCGGTACCGCTAGGTGGCAGTTTCTTTGTTTCAAAAATTAGCTTTAAAACGGACAAAAATCTAGAAAATTACCTACATTCGAGTATCTGTGTGGAAATTATGCTATGACGCCGACGCATATAATTGAGATAAATAACTTCTTATCATACCCAGGAGTTTTTTACTGATTTCTCCATTATAATTTTACCCAACAATTATAATTGCAATTTCTTTCCTGCTAAAAGGGCAAATTAGACCTACGGGTTCAAGCACAGAAAAGAGAGTACTTACCAATTTTATAACTAACTGATATCAACTATCGTTTTGAACTTTTATGACATTTTAGTAAGAAATAAGAGGCATTTAATTAAATTTACTTTATTAGGTAACAAAC
Organism: Perizoma flavofasciatum; assembly: GCA_958496245.1. NCBI lineage: Eukaryota > Metazoa > Arthropoda > Insecta > Lepidoptera > Geometridae > Perizoma > Perizoma flavofasciatum. The sequence continues at coordinate 7,445,192 of OY292433.1, forward strand.
ATAAATAGTTACAAAATATGAATTTATTATAGGTAGTTAGTTCGTTTCTAGTTTCACATAATAACGAAAAGCTAACATGAAATATAAAGACCGAATTTGAAAATTTTGATACAGATATTGCCAATATTTGTAGATAAATATGAAAGGCACTTAAGAGAGCAAATTAATTTTTGAATTCAAATAACTAATCTTGATAATCACAAAAAGTGTACCTACAGTTTCAAAATGAACCTACATACTATACAATAAATATTAAAACCAATTCGTGACGGTTTTTAAGGCGGAAACTTAAACTACGAAAGCTACAAATATTTAGACAGACATACATATTTATGCATATTCTGCTGCAATACAAGGTGAAGTTTTATATTGTTCCTTTTATTACATAGAATCATGTAATGGTACACACATTATTCTTCACAAGGTGTACCAAAAGGAACCAATAAGGTAATATTAAAGACTGAAAACAGGAAAAACACTTTTTTTTGTAAAATTTCGTACTTATACCAGTTTTCACACGATCTTTCCTTCCACCGTTTGAGCTCCAATATACACACGATTACTGATAAGGATATAGCATAGCCACGGCCGGGTCCTCAGTCTCGAACGTGATGAGTACGTCTCTGAATTTGTCTAATAGTTGCATGAGCTGGGACCGACTCACGTTTTCCATGAACATTATTTCTTCTAAGTGCTGCTCGCCGCGAAGGTAGCCTGAAATATTTAAATAAGCATTTGTTAATCGCCTATTTTACAGACTGTCAATCGCCCACCGCACCATGGAGGTTCTATTTTTCAGATGTGCCACAAATTTTGGTTCCAGCAAACATTTATCCCAGGAATCAAACTCACTAAGATGGATACGGAAGGTGGAGGGCGTGTCTCCCTCTTTCTCTGTATAATACTAGACTGACTAGACTCATTTAAACCATTACATCTATAAAAATATATTTATTAACATAAGTATTTTTTCCAACCAGACTCTAGAGTAACACCGGCGAGATAGAAAAATCTTACGCTGTACCAGCTGCAGAGCAGCAAAGAGTTGGATTTCGTGAAAGTTTTTAGAGCATATTATTTGTATGTTTTGTACGTCTATACCAGGCTGTTCTAGTTAATGTTCCAAAATCAGTGGATACTATTTTTATAAGAGAAATTTTAGTTTAAATGTCGTATGGACGTTTTTTAAATATAAATAAACGTCCATAAGACTCGAGTTTGCTGACCCTACACTAGGATCCTGTTCCTGTGAGTATCAGGAACTACGAGTACCTACCACAACACCCAGACCTGAAACAAATATTTGCAGAACATGTAAATATTTGTCCCGCAGCGGGACTCGAACTCGCACCTCTTGCGTCGCAGCTGGCTATTTGCCCGCCGCGCCACCGAGGTCGTATTGGTGTTTAATTAGAATAATAAATCAGTGTCCTGATACCTGACGACCTCTGTGGCTCAGTGGGCGAAGGCCCGCCTGAGATGCAGAAGGTAACGAGTTCAATTCGCTGCGAGACAATGTATGATTTGTCTCGCGTCTGGATGTTTTATATGTATACAAGTAGTATATCAGTCATGTAGTCCAACAACACAAGCTCTGCGTACTTCAAAGTTAAATTCAATAGGTTTTTATTCATTGAAATCACAAGGGTCATAATATAGAAACGTACTTAAAAACTACGTGAATTTAAAATTTTAATTTGGGCCGATTCCTCGCGCGCGACAAGCCTAGAAGAATCAGACAACAAACTTTGCTTGTTTATTTTTTTGATGATCCTTCATTCAGCTTTAATGTGGTGTCATTGATGCTGTGTGAAAATGAAAATGACTAGATGATGCTGTGTGAAAATGAAAATGGCCAGATGATGCTGTGTGAAAATGAAAATGACCAGATGACGCTGTGTGAAAATGACTAGATGATGCTGTGTGAAAATAAAAATGACTAGATGATGCTGTGTGAAAATGTCCAGCATTATAACCTTTCTTGTGTAACTGCGCTAGCAGCAGCAGATCGTCCGGGTCGTTGGCGGCGGGCAGGGCGTGCAGCGCGGCGCGCTCGTCCGGCGTGAAGGTGTCGAGCAGAGACTCCGTGGAGGGCGCGTCGGGCGGCGCGCGGCACGCGTCCAGCGCGTCGCAGCTAGCCGGCACGCTCCACACCGTCGGCGGCTGGAAGCTGGGAAAATATTACTTTACGGTGCTACCGCAACAATCGAGCGACGGCAACAATCATATTCAGTACTAGCTTCTGCCCACGGCTTCTCCCGCATAGTATCCGGATAAAAAGTAGCCTATGCGTTATTCTAATGTATAAGCTACTAGCTTCTGCCCCGGCTTCGCCCGCTTGGTACCCAGATAAAAAGTAGCCTATGTGTTATTCTGATGTATAAGCTATATTACTGTAAAGTTCCATCAAAACTTTACAAACATCCTTCCTCTCAAACTTTCGCGTTTATAAAAGTAGTAGCATGTTTCCGAAGGCATCTGACGGTAAAATATAGTAGACAAGTTTTTTCTTTTTTACGGCCAACTATTGGTAAGCGGTTATTGTAGGCCGTAGGTATCTTGCAACATCAGAGGTATCAAAAAAACAATCGAGCGACGGTAACGATCGTATAGTAGAACTAGCTGTGCCACGGCCGCCCTCGGCCCTCGTCACATGGCCAGCCCGCGCTATTACTTTTTGCTCGGCTTCTTGGCGTGATGTTTAATAGCCTATATCAAAGTGATCCTTGTGATTAAACAAATTTTGACCTATAACCTATAACCCTCAAGAATAGGGCTATTAAATGAAAAGGTTTTTTCAAATCCGATTGGTATTACTGCTTGGCGGCAGAAACAGGAATAGATTGAAATCACATAAATATAGGTAACAAAATATAAGGTAGTGCTCGGCGCTACGCGGAGGGAGAAAGTCGCGATCACTCTCCCTGATGAAGACTCTCGGAATGAGTCGAAACTTAGTCGGTGTCTTCACCGAAAGTGTAGTACGTGAAAATTCCCGTTTTTACAATATGAATAGTCAAGTTCACGATAGTTTTTGGAATAAAATATAGAAACGTCAACTGTCAATCAATAAAGTTAATACTATTCTACTAATATTATAAATGCGAAAGTTTGGATGTTTGTTCCTCAATATTTCTAGATGAAATTTGGGACAGGTACAGCTGGTGATTTAGTATAACAAGAAGGCTATGTTTTATAAAAAGTATAAAAGGTAAACCGCGGTGTTCTACCCGAATAATATTACATAAATTTTAAAGTCAATTCACGCCGATTTGGCTATATTTGCCGGTAATGCTTTGTCGATGAGGAGAAGGCTCAAGATAGACACTCTTTGGAGGAGGCCCATGACAGCAATGTACTAGAAGTCCAAAGATAATAAAGTGTGGGGATAAAATAAATGACAAACCTCATTTCGCTCTGCAACTTTAAATTAAGTGACACTCCATTTTTCTTCTCAGTGCCACTTACAATGCCGTTACTCATGATCCGCGGCGATACGTCCTGATCACTCTCGAACTTATCCTCGTCACTGCTTGTGTCCCTATTCGAGGAATTCTCACTCTCTTTCAGCGACAAATCCGATAGCCTTGATGGGAGACTTTTAACTTTAATATCTTTCTCAGATACGCCGTTCGTAATGACTTCGGCTCCGTTTTCACTGACACCGTTATTAATATTGTTAGAAATACCACTGTCTACCGAGTTCGCTTGTAGTTTTTTCTTATCACACTTTTCATAGTCACTATTCACGTTAACACCATTACTTTTGGCTATACCGTCCACAACATCGACGCCTTCGTCGAATGAATGGTTCGCGGAGTCGACTTCGTGGAATTTATCGTATTTCGTATAATCAGATTCGATGACTATAGGTTTCGTGTGCGAGAAGTCTGTCTGGTTAAGATTGTTTTCTGTTGGATAGTCTTCGTCGGAGTCGTGGAATATGTTGGTGATCTCCCTTGGCTCGACGGGTTCGGGTACATTCAGTCCCGTCTGATTGAGAGACGAGAAAGACACGTTGCATGATTGATTGTAAATGTCTACGTGTTTCTCGCAGTAGTATTCTTTGCCATCTATAAAGAAAAAGTTTACTTAAAACTGTGGTATTACTTTAAAGAACTATATCGCCTAGTTTAAAGAACCATAGCTCAAATTCAAAATTCATTTATTCATTAAAATCACAAGGATAATTTCACCTGATGCCTGTTCCTCTGCGACCAAGCCAGGAAAGAAAGGCAAGGAACAAGGCTGGTTATTCTTTTTAATAATCCTTTTACAAAAAAATTGGTATACCTACATTTTTCATCAAGTCAAAGCCACTTCCCAAGATTTTTTGTCTTTCATATAATCCAATATTTTATAGTGCCTATGCTTTTTATAATAACGTTTTTAAGTTAATTTGTTAATTGTAAATTTTTGTATATCTCTTGAGAGTTTGCTATAAAAGTGTATGCCTTGTTTTAAACGATTTACTAACTTTATGGAGTCTACAAGTGGCAACAGCGAGCTTACACATCAAGTTTATAACATCAATCTTCAGTGGTATTTACCTGACGATCGTCCCCAGTGAGGCGAATTGAACTGCACGTAGGTATGGAGTTGAAGCAACAGCCGGCGTTGCAGCAACCACGCCACGCAACGCGCCAGCCTGCCCGCGCCACCGCCGCCGATCGCGCCACGCGCCACGTACCACAGCGGAGCCGGCAGCGAGAACTCACTCAGCATCTGACGAACAAAAACATAATTTATTATCATCATGTACTTTTTTAAGAATAAGATTATGTATATTATATTGTTTGTTTCAGGTGTACAATAAAGTATTTTCAATAAATGTTTGAATGATTAGCAAATGTTTGTCTCGGATCTGGGTGTTTTCTATATAAAATATGTATGTATTTACAAAAAAAAGCATATAAGTAGTATAACAGTCATGTAGTTCCCATAATACAAGCTCTGCTTAGTTTGGGGCTAGATGATGCTGTGTGAAAAATGTTCAGCACGAATTTAATTTAATTTTAATATAATGTAAAAGAGTTTTGATTGTTCTGAATTATATTAGTCTCAGGAATCGTTCTATTATTCTTCTGCCTTATACCTTATGTACTGATACGGGTGCTGCCCCGCATTAGGGGAACGCTTATTCATTAGCGGAATTTGTTCGTCATATCACGAGGTTTTCATAGAACTAAGAAGCACCAAATTGCAGGTCCCACCAATCTATCCACTACCTTATAATGACCCTGCCGCTAGTCGGTGACTGCGTATTCAATAGGTACTAGCTCTGCCACGGCCACCCTGGGCCCTCGACCCACCGCGTCGCATCGCCCGTCTGCGCTATTACTTCTTTTAAGCTCCTAAGCTCGGCTCCTAAAGAGTCGTAGGTTAATGTTAAATAACCTATAACCTTCCTCGAGAATGGACTATCAAATGCAAAAATATTTTTTCAAAACCCACTGGTAGTTTCAGAAGTTATCGCGTTCAACAAAAACACAAACAAACTCTTCAGATTTATTATTAGTATAGATCTAGTATTGATAGATATTTGCAGCGAGCCATCGTATCTGATTCCCGTTCCACTGTCGCCACCTTTGGTAGTTTGTAGCTCAGTCCCACCGAGATAAGATAAGTAACGATAATCTTACCTGCAGTAAACAAAGTCCCGGAAATTCCTTTGAGAACTCCTCGACTAACGGCGAGTGGATGTGCACGTTAGCGCCGGGAGCGACCACGTATACGTTGCCTTCACAGAGAGGGAATATCACAGTCGCTTTCGCCCAGTAAACTAAGTGGCCCGTTAGTTGAGATACCTGAAAAACATTTAAAATATTTTATAAAAAATGAACAGCCAACACACATACATAGTCCTGACCCCACACTAGGATTACCTGTGTCGTTGGTATCAGGAGCTACAGGGACAAATATCTGCAGAACATGGAAATATTTGTCCCGCAGCGGAAATCAAACCCACACTGGATACTCCCCCGCCACGCGGCCGACGTGACGTTATCAATAGATAATGTTAGTTAAGCAGCAGCTAGAGAGTTCTCCAAGTCAAGGAAAAAAACCGGTACTTTATGAATGTTTGTATGCCGAAGATAACTTTCGAATTGGTTGATCCAATTATCATAAAATCTAAAATGGGAATAGATAACATATATTTTTTTAATAAAGTTATTACTGGGTTTTTTGAATGACTAAGGTGATTTTTTGACCAAAAAACAACACAAACAATGCATTAACAAGTATTGATTACTGCTAGTTCAACTTAAAGCTTTCTAAGTTCTTCGTCCAGGTTTCAAGGAATACCTGTTTCAAAGTCAAATCAGCCTCAATAGCGAGTGTTTGCAGACTCTTGAGCGGGCTGTACAGTTTGATCAGCCTCAGAAGCGCCGAGCTACCGTCCAGCGGTATTGAAGCTAGCAATTCATTAGGATTCACCTGCAAAAAACCATACATTTAAATTACATTAGAATTATTAAAAAAAAATGTATATTGTGACGAGCGCGGCGTAGCTAACTACGGTACGCTAGCGCCATCTCATCTCAATGGACGCACTACTTGTTACCGCCATCGACTGGCACTAACCGCGCTAGTATAAGCCGGTAGTTTCTAGAGTGTTTGAGGTGGTACGAGTTACGAGACGGGGCGGGGCCCCCCTACGAGAATGATCTGGAAGAAACGCCTTACGAGATATATAAGCGCGGCAAGCGACCGGTAGGGACAGTTTCCTTTCGAGATTTGAAAGTGAATTATTTGAAGTGATAAAGGCGCGTTACCCGATGACTAGTGAAGTGACAGTTGTGCTAGTGTTTTACCTAGTGATACAGTGTTTTAGTGGTTTTATTATAATTTCGTAGATTCGTTGGTATTTGTTTTGTTGACATTTTTATAGAGTAATTTACTAATACAGTGTTAATTTTGGTGTTTAATTGGACTTAATTATTTTATCCCGAACCCTAACTCGTAACAATATTTTACAGTTTACACCAAAATTCTAACTACCTTAAATTTAAACTAAATAATCTTATGGAATGTAATATTGATGATTAAAAATGTCGACATACTGGTATTTGTGTGTAAACGCATTAAGTAAAGTGCCCTCAACTTTGGTGTTACACGTTACGTTGTGTCTAAGGGGCCTGTATACATGTATATAAGTATAGATGTACATATGCTGTATACATATCTGAAACAGGTTATCTGATTACCGGCTATTGCAGCACCAAGTCACTTTGTGGCTTTTGGTGATAAAATCGATTTAAGAAGCACAATTGCCAAACATCGAATTATAATCAATTAAGCCTTTTTGAAGATAAATGGTAACAGAATAACAAACAAACAATCTTAAACACATATTTACACATAGAACTCTATTTTACTGATGAAGAGATAGTTAATCAATAAAAAAAAAAAAAAGTATTAGAAATTAATACTTACCAAGAGTAGTATACCATGGTATGGTCTGAGTTTCCCCAAACATTTATCTATGGTCTCTGGCTCTATGATCAATCCTCTGTTGTGAATTTGGTGCGCTTTGTGGGGTAAGCAGAATGAAAGCAGCACCCAGTTGTTTATTCGGACTTGGACTATACCTGGGAAATAACAACGCAAAATACTAGCCTCTGCCCACGGCTTCGCTCGCATGGTACCAGGGTAAAAAGTAACCTATGTGTTATTCTGATGTATAAGCTATATTACTGTAAAGTTTAATCAAAATCCGTTCAGTAGTTTTTGCGTGAAAGGGTAACAAACATCTATCCTCACAAACTTTCGCGTGTGATGTAGCCTTACGTCGCCGACGCAAGCGAAGAACCAGTGCCACTAACGAGGCGCAAGCCAAGGGCAAAGGGAGTGTTGATGCCTAGTCAATTCCCGTCTCACAACAGTCGAGCGTGCGAGCTGACGGTGCTCATGAAAGACCTCTAAACGGTCAATGAAATGCATGTAGGAGACGTAAGCCTGAATTCATAGTCGGGGGTTGAACAGTACCCCAATCTCCATCATTCAGCATTCGCCTTATGGCTGGGTGCATAAAGGTTGAATTCGCACTTGAATTTTTAATTAGCGCCTGAACAGTCCCCTAGGGGAGCCCCTATTTGACTATGAATTCGGGCCTGAATCTGCTTACCAGTGCTACTCAGTTCTTCAAAGACTTCTTTCATGGCCCTCGCCAGGGAGCTTCGCTGTAGGATCAGGTGGAAAGCTGACTTGGGCTCTTCAATGTGTGTCGCGGAGCTGAATGAATGGCGAAGGTTGTCTTCTTCCTCGTCATTGTCACCGTTCATTTCGCTGTCTAGCGAGGATACCTCATCGTGTGCGGCTAGCTGGAAGGAGGAAACATCAAAAAGTGCCTTAAAAAGTGAAAATAACCAGCAGGTTATTGTGCAACTCAACTTTAATTCAGACACTGCACTCAGTGTGGACTCATCTGACATTATCTGTCACCCACTCAAATGTTCATCTGTTGTTCTAACTAAACAAAGCCCGCGTCATCGTCCACGACGTGCAGATGACCAGCATAAAGGAGTTCGTTGTACAGCTGGCGCGTAATAACCGGAGCGTCAGTGGTCCCCACTTCAGCAGCAAGCCTTTTATTAGGCTATTTTTTTTTAGCCTTGCGATTATTTCCGACGATGTTCTTTTGACTGCCCTAGTGCTTTTACTTTCCACATCAAAACACACTTTCGTTAACCAGCTCGTGTATGGACCGGTAGATGTTTGCCAGATGATGTTTGTTCAGTGCTCTGAAACAAGCCCTCACCGAGCCCTCGAACTTTCAAAATCCTAAAGAATTCTTTAAACGCTAATCATCTTTTATTTAATTCCTAGATGCTATCATTAGGGTTTAATGATAGCATCTAGGAATTCCCACTTTAGATATGTCATGGCCAGACACCGCTTCAGTTAGAGCAAACGCCTACTAAACTTCGACACACAAAATCGCATTTACTAGTTTTTACAGACAATACTCATACATTTATTGCTTTCACATGGTAGCCACCATAGCTTACCCCAAGAAGCCTATCTACATTACTTACTCGAATTCCCTTGTATAACCACTGTGTGAGAGCACACAAAATTTATGTGCTCACAAAGTTTGTGGCATCAAATCACAAAACAACTATCCCTGGGTCATTATGTAAAGCTTTTAGTCATCATCTTCGGGTGTTCTTAGATGCAGATAAATCTTAGCTAGTGCCTATTTATGTTCATCACTTCTCGGCTACGTTTTCATTTTAAATTGTTATTTTGCTTTTAATATGTAATTTTGTTTAGTTGTAACTAGTTTAATTTAAACATTAAAAAAAAGAGGGCATTCACCATGATTTTCATTTCTTCATTCAAATATGAGCATCTTTTCTCCTCATGCCGTAGTGCAATTCCCAGTCTTTTGCTCAGATCATAGTAGCATTTCACTGTAAATACATTAAAGAAGTTCAAAATAAAACCACATATTCTTACTTAATAACTAAGTAAACAGTCAAGTTGGACATCATTATCACTCAAGCATCACATTTATCAGCTATGCAACGCAATTCAGTGACCACACATGGTAGCTGCATAGGCAATATGCTGGGCGACTTGTAGGTGCCTAGCTTGGGGTCTTGTTTTGAAGAAAATGAGAGAGCAACAAACTACCTCCAAAACATATATGGGCAATCCCAGGCCCGCGGGACTGATGTGGCCTGCACTGGCTTTGAATTTAACTCATTGAACATTTTAAAATCCTACTGTATAGCACTTTATTTATCAATGTAAGTCTTTACCTTTTAGACACTTTCAAAACCAAAACTCAAGCTGTTAAACACAAACATAGTCCCAAAACACTAGGTTTCAAAAAAACCTTTTTTCTGCAGCCCTTTCTGCTTGCCATTACTTATTTTTTTGTTCACATTACAAAGTAACTTTTAAGTTGATACATACTCATCACCTTCATGCATCTTGACCTGGCCTTTCTAGAATGTCCACACATAATAATAATAATAACAAAGTATTACAAATTATTCTGCTTACCAATAGAGTGACTTGCAGAGGCTTGCAATGCAAATACAATATTGGTGACAATACTGGCTGCAGTATCGTCCTTATTCGTTCGGTATGGAAGCAGGGTTGGATGGCCAACAAATCTTACATCATTCACTTTAAGTTCAAACTTCCGGTTGCAAAGCTCAGCTTTGACAGCAAACAGTGTAGACAGCATTTCATCTGTGAAACCACTGAGTTGACCTGTAAAGAAGCAAGAAAAGGTTTTCAAAATTAAAACAGGATTGTTTTGAAAACCTAAAGTAAAAAAAAATGGCTAACAGCTTGGCGAGTCCAACTTTGTTTCAATAAAATCAAATCTTTCAGTCATTTATATGAAGAATATGTATTAGTAATCATCAATGTAATGAACTAACCTTTGCAAATGTTTGAAGTCTGCGACTGAGGATTCTGTAGGAGGTCCTCTGTAGAGGTGATGGCATAGGGGTTGTGTCGACCACATTTTTTCTGTTTGTTTTCATCTTTGTTATCAGTAGTGTAAGGATACCTAAACAGTAGCCTATCGCCTTTACTGTCGGATTTCACGAAAAATATATTCAAAGGATTTACTTCCATGGTGATACGTATTACACTATCAATGTGGAATAATAAACAACGTGAATTGATAGAGGTATTGAAACTCAAAACATGAATAACAGTGCATCAAGACTTTACTGCACATTTTTTTTTTGTATTTTACCACGCACTTTGCACTGTAAGTAGTTCAACGTCTACAACGTATGTAACCACCACATACAAAGTGATAAAAATCAGTAGAATTATCTTACTTATTTTGGATTTGTTGGAAAAATAGAGAAAATAAACGACATAAAAACAGATGACGAAACAAGAGAAAAGAACATGGAAAGAATCAAAAGGAGACAGCTACACAAGCCAGTATTTGTCACTGTCAGCTAACAGCACTTACACTGAGCTGTAAAAGCAAAAAAAAAATTAATCTGACACTGACTACTACGTGGATGCTAGACAAACGTTGGCAAACGCTTGCTGAAATAGCCAGATAGCCCAAAACGGACACTTGTCCGGATGGACGACAACCCAACGCAAGCCTTCGCATACCAATGCAAATGCACTCTCCACATGTTTGCTACGCTCGCAAATCCTAAACCTCTGCAAATGTAGAAAGAGACAGATACTACGCAAACGAAAGCTATCCACACGTTGCGTTGGTTGGTAAGAGCTTGTGTGTTCCGAAGAGCCAAAGACCGATACTCGTCCGGATCGATGAAAAATCAACGCAAGCCTACGCAACGTCCATCTCGTAAGACTGATGCGCGGAGTATGACGTGTGGCGATCGTGTGGGCACTCTCATAATGATCGTGGCAATTACAGGCGAATATAACTGTGGCGATCATGGCAGATCTTCAAGAGGGAACATAAAAGCGGAAGTCAAGACGAGACAACTATTTTTTTTAATGCATCGTAGCATTGTTTAACTACAGTGTCACTATCAGGTTCAGGTAAGGATTGTGATAACTAGCCATAGAAGTCATAATTAATTAAGAAGTTGAAGTTGATTGAACTTCACATCGACGAATTTTCTATAAAATCCAGAGGCGAAGCAAATTTCAAAATAGCTTAATTTATCAGGAAAATGGCTAGCAAACTTGAAAACAACATGAAAGTAAACCCGGAAAAAGTTCGTTTGGAAACTGATCAAGGTATCTTAGAGAGTGAAGAAAGAAAATGGGGCTTGCCACTGAAAGATGTGTACAAACACGGATTCGCTTTTTACAAAGGTGCGCTAAAAAAAGTTCTAATATAAAATAAGATTTAGTCTTCCGAATTTAGAAATATGACTAACAGGCGATAAAACTATGATGTTTCATTGTACACCTCCATAGATACCGCGATATTGAACTGGTGATAAATCTTAGATGTCACTCATCTATATATTTTCACAGAAAAAGAAGGCAAAGCGATTCATCTGAGTTATGAAGATAGATTGAGCTTGGTAGCATTCACACAGCAGACTGCCCATGGACCTTTGGATGTGAATTCTGCAACTCCATTGGGAGTTCTGGATGTGATTGGTCGAGATAGGAGAGCAGCTTGGCAAGCCTTGGGTCAAATGTCCCAAATACAGGCTATGGCTGGATTTGTTCACACATTGGATAGGTAAATAATGAAACAACTGTGTTTATCAACAATCTCACTAACCAAATTGCCAATTACTATAAAGAACAATTAAATCGGTTTTTATGAGCAATCATTTTTCTATTCCATACTGGTCAGATTTGAACTTCCTGCGTTGATTAAATCGAAATGATCATTTTGAAAACAATTGTGTCAATAATTTTATTTATGGAATTTACTTCATGGCTAACTTTGAGAAATAGATCTAAATTGAAAATCCTTTTCAGGTTGTGTCCATTATTCAAACCTTATTTAGAAGCAATTCTAAAGGACTATGAGGATAAGAAACAACAGCAGTAAGTAAAATTTTAGAATAACTTAATTTACTAGAATTCTGAATCACACATTTCTCATTATCAACTTGCTTGATATTGATAGTGTTAGTTTCAAGTACTTGCCGAGATAACATTTTGAAATAGTATTATATATTTTAGTTTAATTATTAGTATTTTAGTAATTCTTTTAAACTTATACTATGTTGTTCTAGTTGAGTATTACATTTAATATTTTTAACAAATTGTCAGTAGTAAAAAATGTAAGGTTTTAAGCACTATTTGGAATCACAGGCTAAAGAAGGAGGAAGAAGAAAGATCCCATTTAGAATTACAGAACAGAATAATTCAAGAGAAACAGAAACAGCAAAGCAACAAATTATCGGAGGAACAAAAAGTGTAAGTTGAATTGATTTTGATACTCTTTCAAAAAACTTAAATCTCAGTTTCATGATGAATTTTAATGGTTTGTTGATAATTTACTTGTGCCAGCGGTCAACAAACATAACTGTAAAATCTGACATATATAAATCTAGCCATTCTTAAAAGTGCAAGGAGTGGGTAGGACCTGGATCTTAGCGTGATCATATTAAAATATAAAAATAAACTACTAGTTTGCTTCTCTATTATTAGGCAAGTATTAGGATACTTGCTACACCAAATGAAGCCATATTTGTGAGTTGAAGAATCATATTATTTATAGAAGAGATTGTAAAACAAAATTATATTGTTAGCAGAATAACATATTTGACAAACCTTCAGGTATTCAGGCTCAGAATCTTTCTTTCTCAATTCTTTTGTGCAACATGCTAAAATTATTAGCTAAGCCTTCAGTCTTAAAAGGCCTTGATATAACAGTATGTTTACCAGGTCAGTATTGATCCATTTGTAAGGTTGATTTAAAATTGATAACATCATTTTGGCATTAATATTTGATTGGATGGTAAGGGCAACCCTCACACTTACAGTTCTGATTCTGTATGCCTATGAAACTTAAACTACCTATAGTAATGCAGCCCTGTTAAGGCAAAACACTGTAACTAAAGATACAGTGTTTTGCCTTTACATGGTATAATGAGTGTGTGTATATGAGTGTTTAGTTTATCATAGAGGTAGAATTTTCTTTCCTCCTAGGTACTACACCTAGAGAGTAAAGTTTAGGTACCTAGGTAGATTCACGTGAACCCAGGCGAACCCTGGTTGGACAGATAGATAGCTTTATATGTCCTGTGAAGTAAAGAGGGCTCCTAAACTGCGCCTTCCGGTTTTTAATAGTTTAACATTGATTCGAACTTATATACTTATAGTGGAAATACGAGCATAGTTTTCAGTAAAGAGCTATGCTAGACTTTAAAAGTTTATCATTCTATCTCATACAAATGCAAAATTCCACGCCGCCCGGCTAGAATAGATACAGTTAACAAAAAAGTTTGAAAAAATCCTGTCAAACTTCGCTCTTGACAGCACACGTTCTTTTTAGGTTGTTCTTATCCTCCTCTTTCACCCCGTCTATGACCCGTTCTGCTACTCGATTGATAGGATTGACGACTATGAACTTAATAAGCGTGTCAACATCATCATCATTAGGTTTAAGACTTTAAGTTACTGTCTGTCTGCTCTACAAAAGCGGTGATTATTATAAGTTATTGCTTTTATGTTAATTTATTTGTTATTTTTATGATAAAAATATCAAACTCATTTATGTGGCATGTTTTATGTTTGCAATAAATGTGTATTTTTATATTCTTGTGTTCAATGTGTAGGTTCCTACTTAAAAGATGTCACAAATTTAAAAATCTGACATGGTACATGTTTAATGAATAAATAACTTTGATAACTTTAACTTTATCATCAACAGCCTGCAGAGTTCCACTACTGATCATAGGCCTCCCCCAAAGAGTGTCATGTTTTCGAGCGATAAAAGCGTGCATAAAAATGCAACATATACACCCCAATGCGTGACATCACAGACTTAGTTCCCCCACTTAGAATTAGAAAATTAAAAATAAACTGCAACAATATTATTACAGACAGCAAATAAAAGACGCACTCAACGCTCAGACCTACGACCAGTTCCTGCAATACTCTCAACAGCAATGTCCGGGCAATTTCGACCAGCAAGCGATCCTCATCCGTCAGCTACAAGACCAGCATTACCAGCAGTACATCCAGCAGTTAGCCGCCGATCAGAGGCTCGCCAACTCTAATATACAGACTGAGGAGAAGATCATTGAAAGTATGGAACAGCTGGTGACTGATTGTAACCTGAATGAGACTGAGATTGCTGTTATAGATAATAAGTAAGTTTTTATTACCCTGGATAAGGAGCCCTTATTCAGTTCCGAAACTACTCATTCGATTTTAGAAATTATTTCATCAATATTTAGATTGTACTTTCTGGGTACACATAGGCTGTATATTAACACGTTAAAATAGGCTTTTCATAGAGGCCAATTTTGCAACGTAAATCGACGAAAAAACGTTCTGTAAGAGGTTGTTTGTATGATTGTCCGTTACCATTTATCTCTGAAACATTCCTACATACATGCAATTACACCTTTTTCCCAGAGGTATAGGCAGACACCACGGATTACCACTTGCTTTGATCCTGGCATACCTCTTTCGCATCATTCATTCTCACCACATTCTTCATACAACCAAGTTGATACTCTTGACCTGGCCTTTCTCCAGAACGTCTCCAATTTTGCCAGACTACGTTCGCCGAGGCCTTCCCTTTCCAACCATTCGATTCCATGTGAATCGAATCTGAAACGGCTTATCCTTTTCAAATGCAACTGTTTGCAATCGATTTGTTTGACTTCATGACCCAGCTCAGACGAAAGAGTTGCGGATTCGATTCCCGCTACGGGACAAATGTTTGCACTTTCTGCAGATGTTTGCTCCCCGGGTCTTAGTGTTCTGGTACCATGGTACTCATATTTTCTGATACCCACCACGACACAGGTGCCCTATGCCAAAAATACTTTTGTCATTTTTTTTTGTAAAACCTTTCTAGGTCAATGCAGACATCAGAGAAAAAGAAAGAAGACTCAGAAATCATCACCGAAGAATGCAAAGTTGAAGAAGAGTCAGAGAGTGAAGGTGAGATGAAATAGCTATCTATCTAGTAGCATAACACAATCACATAATCTATCAGCTGGTAAGTCTGGTAACATAACATCCACTGCTGAGTAAAGGCCTCTTCTCTATAACGCCGTTCTATACAGCAGGCGATTTCAGAGATTCAATGATTTATTAATATCAATTAGTTTTTATAAAAATAAATGTATCTATGTTATGTATTAATATGCGCGTACATATTAATGTTTTAACTTTAAACAGCATAAGTAAGTGCCGAGATACAATTTTGCATGCTATAATGTAAAGGACACAAAATTAATTTCAAATATCCTGCATTACCCATTTTCGCAAATAAAAATATTTCTATTTCTAAAACAAAAGTTCAATGGCTTGGTGGGTATGCGCCATCGGTTAGTGTGAGCCAATAAGCCACAATGAGCTTTTTCACAAGCGTCGTCAGGAGCCCGTATAAGCGGTTGGCGTAAGAGGTTGTTTGCTCGTCTATTACCATTTATCTCTGAAATGACTTATCGGATTGAAATGCGGTTTTTTGCTATCGATTTGTATGACATCAAGGATGGTACTTTCTTATATAGGTTTTATAGCGCTGACTATGGAACACGTAGGAGTTTTAAAATCTTGCATTTTTGTGATAGTTTTGACTTAAAGAAAGGTTAGTTTAGTGGATAGATGCTAGTCGAACGCCACTAGCATCTCTAAAGATAGCATTTGGGTAGATACTTTCTTAGTGCACCCATACTCCTTGAACATACGCTCCGAATTTCAGGTTTATAAGATTTATAGTTCAGTTGAGCTTGGAAATAAGGGTAATGTGAACAAATCAGAACTTATAAAATACTTTGATACTCTGTGTTCACTACAAATTAATAAAATTGTAATGTTCACATTCCCTTATAGCAACAGCTTGCCACAAGCAGAAAATGCAGAAATGAAAGCAGAAACCTTAGATATAAGTTAAATATGACTCTGCATACAATATCATGCAATAATAAATTAATTTATTTAATTGATTCTAACAGTGTTGTTAGTAAAACATATTATTTGACCAAAGGTAGATACTACCTTTCTAACTTTTACAAACGACAGATAGCTGTTTCGCTATCTTATTATTTTAGCATAACAGCCAACTTGGCTAACCAAAATGCTTTTTTTGAGCATTGTCCTAAAATTTAAAACCAGACATATTATTCCATGTCATTTGAATAATATAGACACGACAATAGAGGAAGTCTCTAGCACTAAAAAGTCAAATAATCTTTTTTTTTTAAATAAACAAAACAAACAGTTGTTAAATAATAAAAATGTGAAATATACCAACTTGATGCACCAAAATATTGAAGGAATTCGTTGTAAAGGATTAGAACTAGAACTCAAATGACATTGACTTATTTGCATTACAGAACATTGGCTGCGAAACCATGAGGTCATGTCGAGTTTCAGTAATCACCAAGTTGGTAGTTCTTTCTGCAGATTACATGCTATACGTGGTGGCTCGTTAATTCTACTTAATAAAGAGATAAAATTTAGAAAACGTTTAGATATAGTCCACCTCTCTGTAGAAAGACACATTGAAATTGCTTGCATAGAGTTGGAGCAATTCATAGTTATAACCGTTTACAGCCCACCATCTGCCTCATTTGACATTTTTGAAAAAGTTATGGAAGAAATTTTGTTTAAATTATCTAAATTAAATAAATATATTATTACGTGCGGAGATTTTAATGTTAATTAACTAGAAATAAACTCCTTAAATACTAGAATAATTAGTCTATTTCAATCATTTGATTTAAAACCTCAATTTATGGAGCTTACTCGAATAATCGACACTTCGGCCACATGTAGGTATGAAATATCTTTGCCAACATTAAAATTTTAAATAAGAGTTTAATTAGTAATATTAAGTCGGATCATCTTGGTCAAATAATTAAAATAGAGGTTCAAACAAAAAAACTTGAAAAAAGAAAAAAATACTTGTATACCTATGACCAAAGATCGATTGGACAAACTACTAGTGTCTGGGCAACAGCGGGAATACATCAGTATTCCCGCTGTTGCCCAGACACTGAATTTTTTACCCTCAGAGATCATGATCTTGAAATTTAGTTTTCAATTCTAATTTTACATCGAAATCGATCATGATCTCTGAGGGTAAAAAATTCAGTGTCTGGGCAACAGCGGGAATACTGATGTATTCCCGCTGTGGCCCAGACACAGGAGAGCAGGAAAAAAAAATATGATCTTTATGCTGAAAAACAATATAATTTTAATGAGGAGTTTAAAGATCAAGTCAAAAAGTATTCTAAAATTTTTAAAAATGTTTGTCGTGAAGGAAAAGCGCGTCATTTGAGTGTAAAATTAAAAATAGCCAAGATAAAGTAAAAGCCACTTGGAAAGTAATCAACAGTGAGACTGGAAGAGTGACAACTAAGAACAATAAGTTTAATTTGAAAATTGGCAATGCCACCGTCAATCAGGATAGTGATGTAGCTAATGCGTTCGAAAACTTTTTTACCGACATTCCAGTCTCTACCACAAAATCCTTAAACTCCTCTCCCATAGAAGCAGAGTTATTGTTAAAAGGAAACTTAACAGAATGTAAAATACAATTCAAATTTGATTATGTAAATAGTGATGACATCATAGAAGCTTTCAAACTTATAAATGTTAAAAAAAACCACGGACCTCTGGGGTATCTCTGCCCTCTATTGCGTTGTGAAATCAATGATTGGCATAATTGCGCCCGAACTAGCTTTAATATTCAACGAGCGTATTGACTGTGCTGTGTTCCCTGATTTAATGAAACACAGTAAAATTACTCCACCTTTCAAATCGGGTACATGTTCTGACCCTGGTAATTTTAGACCTATATCAGTACTTCCTACATTTAGTAAAATTTTTGAAAAACTAATTTTAAATCAATTGCAAAGTCATTTTTAATTAAATCCTTTACTGCACAATAAGCAATTCGGGTTTAGTAAGGGTCGCTCAACCACTGATGCTGGTATTGAGTTAATATCGCACATATTTGATGCCTGGGAGGAATCTCATGACGCTTTAGGCGTTTTTTGAGATTTGTCAAAGGCATTTGATTGCGTAGACCATGACACATTGATCAGGAAACTACACCATTATGGTATTAGGGGCGTTGCTCTAGACTTTCTCACTTCCTATTTAAGTGAAGTACAAAGAGTTGACGTGAATGGAAAACGGTCTCCGGGGTCTCTGGTTACTATCGGTGTACCGCAAGGATCAATTCTTGGACCATTTTTACATTAATGATCTACCCACCTTGTAAGGGATGATCATGAGGTTGTATTGTTTCCAGATGACACGTCACTTTTATTTAAATTAAAGCAACGACAAACCGACTTTGACGATGTAAACAATGCAATCTCTAAGGTTGTAAAATGGTTCAATGTTAACAATCTCCTACTTAATGAAAAGAAAACAAAGTGTATTCGATTTATACTACAATGTTACACAAGTTAAAGCAAATATCAAAATCAAAGATGAACAGTTGGCTCTTGTGGACACCACCGTATTCACCCTAGATAATAAGCTTCAATGGGGTCCTCACAAGTTATCGAAGAGACTTAGTTCTGCGGCGTATGCAGTCAAAAAGATCCGTATTTATACAGACGTTGACACAGCTAGACTAGTTTACTTCAGCTACTTCCACAGCATTATGTCGTACGGTATACTGCTGTGGGGGAGTGCTGCTGATATCAATACCGTTTTTGTGCTGCAGAAGAGGGCTGTTCGAGCAATTTATAATATGGGCCCCAGAGAATCACTTCGCCAAAAGTTTAAAGAAATAAATATAATGACATTCTCTTGTCAATACATCTATGAAAATCTGATGTATGTTCACAATTTGTTTAAGAAAAAAAGCGATAATCACAATGTTAATAGAAATAAAGATAAACTCGCTGTTGCCACTTGTAGACTCCATAAAGTTAGTAAATCGTTTAAAGGGCACTGTGTACGCTTTTATAACAAACTCCCAAGAGATATACAAAAATTATCAATTAACAAATTTAAAAACGTAATTAATCAAAAGCTTTATAAAAAGGCATGCTATAAAATATCTGATTATTTAGATGACAAAAACTCTTGGGATTGAAAATGCTCCAACTCGAACCTATTGTTTTGTAAAAGGATCATTAAAAAGAATAACCAGCCTTGTTTTCTTGCCTTTCTTTCCTGGCTTGGTCGCGGAGGAACAGGCAGTACATAAAAACCGACGTTTCAAAGTGGACCTTGTGATTTTATTGAATAAATGAATTTTGACTTTTTTTTTTTTTTTGAGTTGATGTAACTCAATTGACTAGTTTAACTAAGTCTAAACTATTCATATTATAAAAACGGGAATTTTCACGTATTGCATAGTAGTGCTTTATAGTAGTGAGCAGTGCACGGCGCGACGCGGAGGGAGCAAGTCGCGTTCACTCACCCTGATGAAGACTTTCGGAATTAGTCGAAACTTAGTCGGTGCCTTCACCGATAGTGCAGTACGTGAAATTTCCCGTTTTTACAATATGAATAATCAAGTTAACGATAGTTTTTGGAATAAATCTAAACTATAAACTATTATGTTACTTATTAAACTGGGTACCCAAAATTAAAGGAAAATTGACATTTCTAGATGTTTTCCCAATAGTGGAAGACGCTCGCATGTGGACTCGTCCCGACATACAAGTGTTCAAGGAGTCTGCGCAGGCGTCGGGCGGCAAGCTGTACGTCGGTCACGGCGAGACGGTCATCGTCAGAGTGCCCACACACCACAGAGCGCGCTGTCTCTGCTGGGAGTTCGCCACAGACAACTACGATATAGGTGAGAATTATCGAGGCGGACATTCCACTTAAACCCGACTTCACCAGCACTATAACGGGTGGTTAACACCTATCAACGCGCAGTGGGCCTGCCTGAGACGAAGAAGGCGGGACAAATGTTAGTATCTAAAAATATTTGTCTTGGGATCTGGGTATTTTCTACGTATAATATGTATGTATATACTAAAAAAACTACATGACTGATATAAGTAGTATATCAGTCATGTAGTTCCCATAACACATGCTCTGCTTACTTTGGGGCTAGATGTTGCTGTTTGAAAATGTCCCGCATTATTTATATTTTCATGTATAACAAGCCTTTTAACAAATGTTTTCATAGGAATCTGTCATCATAATTATAGGTTAGACTTGACCATCCGTTTATTTTGTTAGTGAACTCAAGCGCTGTGCCTGAAGTCACCGACACAATAACGGGTGGTTAGTTTCTAATCAAAGCTTTTTAACACAATGTTTTCATAATTATTTAGTCCGTTTATTTTGTTGGCGAACTCAAGCCTAGTCAGCTAAGCTAACTTAGCTTCGTGCGCCGTTTATTCTATTCATTAAATTATTGCGTGTGTACGTACCTATTTAATAGCCGATATCGTTCGAAATATGGTATTTGGTTCACCAGAAACAATAAAACTACTTTGAATTAATTGTTTCTGTACTATGCATAGAAGGCAAGGGAGACAGGGCGTTGTGGGTTAAGAACATATAAACAGAAAGGCCACTTTGTTTTCTTCAGGTTTCGGGCTATTCTTCGAGTGGAGTAAGTCGCCGACCTCGGAAGTTACAGTTGTGGTGTCTGAAAGCGACGAGGAATACGAGAATGAAGATGACGCAGACAATGAAGGTAGGAGACGATTCGCATATCCACGCATGGTTCTTGAAAGTGTGTGAGAAAACCTATTTATTTTTTATTCAACTCTAGTGGCAACTAGCATACAGCCCACTTTTGGGAAGCGGTTACGTAACCTGTTCTTGTAACAACAGAGGTAACACTCGCGCGTTGCCGACATTGAGTCATAACTGAAAAGTCTCATGTGCCTTGTAGTTATGCCTGTCTATATATCCGTGTGTCACATCCCGATTTCTCCCTCAGTTTTATGAATGACTAGCTTCTATCCACGGCTTCGCCCGCGTGATACCCGGATAGCCTATTTGTTATTCTTATGTATAAGCTATATAACTGTAAAGTTTCATCAAAATCCGTTAAAGTAATTTTTGCATGAAAGACTAACAAACATCCATCCTCACAAACTTTCGCGTTTATAATATCAGTAGGATATACGGGTCAGAGGATTTTTTAAAATAACCTCTAAACGGAAGGGATGGGACGGGGTTGTAGTTAACTGACTGTCGATTAACGCACAGCCTAGGCCGTAAGACTGGATACCTGAAATAAGAAGGGTATGTTCCTTTTGGTGTTTAGGGGTGCACTAAAAAAGGATTTGCCGAAATGACGCCCTCAGAGAGTGCAGCGGGAAGATGAAGTTCTGACGAGCTCGGTGGCGCGGTGGGCGAGTATCCGTCCGAGACGCCAAGGGTGCGGGATCTGAGAAAGCGAGAACGCTGCGGAAAAAATGTTTACATGTTATTTGTTTTGGGTCTTGGTGTTTTGGTACTCCTTGTTTCTAATACATACAGAATCCTAGTTTAGGGTTAGGACTCTGAATGCTGTGATTGTTGGTCGTTGATTTATTTATTTTATTCATTTTATCAAAAGCCTTCTAATAAGGAAGAGTTTCTCAAATCGTCTATTTTTTTTATGCGTATGTTACACGATATTTTCGCCAATCATGAACAGATTTAGATGGTAATTTTTTTATTTGGTTTTTTATCTTCATGGGTGAAATAAACTTTATGAAAAAATCCCACTAAGGGTGAAAATGAGGGATGGAAAAAATAAAATGTAGCTTTTTATTTTTTCCTGAAAAAAAAAATATACGGCAAAACTCTGCGGACGAAGTCGTGGGGTGTCTCCTAGTAGATAATATTATTTTGTGGCAAATCATACAAGAATACATGACCAGGGGAAGCTAGTAATATGTACTTTCTTTCAGAAGCTATACACAGCAGTTCGGACCCAGAGATGGGCGACGCCACACAGGCTTTCAAGTCCAATCGGCCCCCACTAAGCCAAGTAGTTCCCATCTACCGACGCGATAGTCACAATGAAGTAAGAACACTTGAAACTTATTAGAGAACAAGATCCTTCGCGTCCTGGGTATCTAGACAAATATCACTTTCTCTTGACGTTAACACCTGCGGAAAGATTGAATTGTATGAAAATGGTATTAGCTGTTATGTCACGTGACTACTACCAAATTTCTCCTTGACAAAATTTGCGTTAGCGAGAAAGGAAAACTAAGCGTGAGATAATTGTCTACACCCTCTGGTTAACTCACCATGGTTCACAACCACCAACGAGATCCATGAATACCTACAACTCCCCACAGTAGACGAAGAAATTAAGGATAGATGAAGACGATACTTGGCTCGACTTAAATGCCACGCCAATCCGCTAGAATGCTAGTCGAAAATCTAAGCGGAGGTTTTCAAATTTTATAAAAAAATAATTTACTAACCTTTTAAAGAGCCTTACTATTAAGGTAAGCTTAAGCGATAGTGAATTGGTTTTCGCAATCATGTTTTATGACTTAAAGGTGGTTCTTAGATAGGTTTTATGGTCACAAGTCTCTAGGGGGCGCTGCTATGAACGATAAAATATTAATAGGTGTAATGGATTGTCATACAGTTTTTTGTTATCATATTACTTCAAGAAAGATTTTGAGATATTCGTAACACCACGCATTGCTAGACGATGCAATCATCGTCTTCATCATCATAACTTGCCAGGCATTTTTAAATCGCCAATCGCATATTTCGCATATTATAATATAATGCATTATAATGTTGTACATTCTTCACACAGCATCATCTAGCCCCAAAGTAAGCAGAGCTTGTGTTATGGGAACACAAGCTCCAGCATTATTTATTTATTTAAATATTTGCTTATCAAACAAATATTTGTTCCGCAGCGGGAATCGAACCCGCAACTTTCTGCGTCTCAGGCGGGCCTTCGCCTACTGCGCCAGAAAGGCCGTCATTATATTATAATATGCGATTATTATTAGTGGCATTATATTTATAGTGACACTTCATTTATAAAATAACTAGGCTCCAGAAAACAACTATTTTGGTTAAAACATACAGGATATGTATGTATGTTTGTACATACATACCCTGTATGTACAAACAACTCATAAGTGCCTACTATATTTTTTTTTATTTGACAGGTCTATGCTGGCTCGCACACGTACCCGGGCGAAGGAGTTTACCTACTGAAATTCGACAACAGTTACAGTTTGTGGCGATCTAAATCGCTTTACTACAAAGTATACTACACTCAGTAAACATAAACACAGGGCCAGTGCCCACTCTAGCATGGCGTGCTGTATTTTTGGTTGCGATTTAAGCAGGATGCTTTTGTATACGTAGAAAATCACATGCATTGGAAAGGAATTATTATGCTTTGGTTAAGGAACAAAATTTACTTAATGTGTCGTGCTATGGTAGAGAACGGCCCGTAATTTTATAGGACTCATGACAAAATGAATTTATTTTTCAATTAATAAGTCACTTTAGATTGTTCAATAATATAGGAAGTTAATCTTATTAGTAATTTATAAATCTGTCATCAGACAAGAAGTACTAAATCCATTTAAATGGTGTATTTAATGGTAGTCTTAGTATAGGTAGACTACTTTTCATCTGGGTTTTAATATTGCTCCGAATCCCTTACAAATATTATCTCAATATTCAGAATTAAATGTTGATAAAAGACCTAATAAAATAGGAAAACTACGTACGAGATAGCATAAACCTAAGAGCTAAATTAATCCCCATTTAAATAATATACAAAGTGCATAATCTGATCTAATTTTAGCGTTTCCCTTTTTGTTTAATACACATTTAGTGTCACATTATTAATAGATACTGCGAAACCTACATTTGGTTCATGCATTTCATAAATTAAATACTTACGTAAGTTTTCCGTATAAACATATACTAATCTTTTTGATATCTTGTTTAAAGTAAAAAGAAAGGCGCATTATTATTGTTAATTTTGTATTTATTCGATTAAAAAAACTTGTATGTATGTAGAAATTATAGTGGTAAATTATGAAAAATGAACTGTAAATAACGGATAGTTTTAATGTGCTTATATTTATTATTTCGCTACATCATATACATTTTTGAGAATCACACAGAATAACGCTAATTAATCTGCCACGTTTATTAGGAGTAGTCTTTTCTATGGACTAAAAATATTAGAATATAACACTGTTTTCATTTTAAATGTTTACTGTGCCATTTGTTATTTATTTATGTATTTAATCGACGTAAATTATATATTATACCCAGTGTTTGAACTATTGTTGTCTTGTTTGTTGGTTGTCTATATAACTATTTTATAAATTATATTGCATAGTAAACTTTATAAAAAAAATGATGTTCCCAGTGTTGGTCATTTAAAAAAAATCACAAAGTTTAAATTGTTTACGTACTTAATAAAATATAACACTTAAAAGAAAAAAAAATATGTGTATTGTACTCCACATATATAGTAGGAATGCGTACACCTAGTAAAGTATGCAGTCAGCCTCGTTTATTTTTTCTCTATGCTAGATGCTAGAATAATGCTAGATAATTAACTGCATCTTGAATAAATATTGCACAGTAGTATCATGTAGTAGTTGTAGTATCATTTTATATGAGAATAAATGTGATTCTATGTTTATAATAAGAGTATTATCGATAGCATTTACGAGTATTAATTACTTATTAATTTAAATTATGTAGATACTTTTGTTTGTTTCTTGTGTAACTTGTATGTTCTTGGTTACGTAAGAAATGGTGGCTCTGAAAAAGACCTTGTTATCTGTGTTGAAAGGACCAGTGTGGTGAAATGATTCTGTTGAATCCTTTATACTAGTAGGCTTGTTATTGAATTGTGTGCACAATTAGTCCTTTGTGTTCATCGAGCAATTAACCTCGAGAGGCGCCATATTGAACCAAACTGTTCTATCAACTCATCTGAAGGTCTATGCTGAGTTTATAACATGTTAAAACGTTGACCGTATCGACAAGATTTCCATACCAAAATTGATGAAACGGTTATCGTTTCGAGTACGAGTTCGGTTAAGTTTTTAACGTAAATACGTTAAAAACTTAACCGAACTCGGCCTATGCTGTTCGGTTTTAAAAACTAAAAAACTAAGGGCCTATGCTGAGTTACAAATGTAACTCAGCATAGGCCCTTAGTTTTTTAGGACCGATGTTGGCAAACGCGGACATTGTCGTTGTCATTGCGTCATGTTTCTTGCTGAGCTCTGATTGGTTGAAACTACAGTTTCGACCAAACAGAGCACAGCAGGTGTGGCGGGGCTCGCACGACAGTTGACAGAATTGTTTCCTAGCAAATTATCAAACATTGCATTTCTTGAGGCTGTCTACTCTATCTTTGTGTTATATGATTTATGACCAAATATCAAATTCGAGTATAAAGTTTTTTCTGCAGGTTTAATTACACATCAAAATACTTACATATTTATATTTTTTCATGTTTTGTATTACCCTATTTTAACTTATCGGAACATTATGCAATGATTACAAAAAAAAATACACATGGCCCAATTGAGTTCATACTTTCAGGAAAAAGTGAGATTTGTTACCTCTATGTTAAAAGTAGGTAATGTATCTAGCTACTTAGAAAATGGTAAATAAATGTATTGAACTTTTTTTTTAGTTTTTATTACATGTTACTCGATATATGATGATTACGGTGAACGTTTAAATGAAAATCGCGCGTAGATTTTACGTAGGTTTAAATTTTTTATGAATTAGTAGATGATTTAAATTAACGTAACGTTTTTATAGGGTTTAAGAATAGAATTACGACTATACCACGTACTTTATTATTTCCCCGTTTCACGACCGTCGAGCTTGGTCGCGGACGGTGCTCATGAGGAAGGACCTCTAAGCGGTCAACGAAACGTCAGCAGGAGAATAGTAAAATAGTAAACGTGGTATAGTCGTAATAATATTCTAAAATGATACCAAACCATAATAATTTTAATTTTATGGTTTCTATAGGGTTCCCTTGATGCTCAGTTTTGTTGTATACTTAAATCGGGTCACTTCCTACAAGACTAGGAAATGCAGGCCTACATTGAAGCACCACGAAGAAAGCAAAATTTGCTTCAAATCTTCTGATAGATTTTTTTGTTAGGATAAAACCTATGTAGAAGACACAGCTTAGCCCAAATCATAGTGTTCTAAATATTTGTCTAAGAATACGTTTAACATTATTAATCGATATCAATGTCAAGATATTCTGCTTGACATTGATTGTTCTTGGTTGACGTCTGTCTGGCTGTCATTTCATAGAACGTCAAACAACTTGTCGTATGTCGTGTTTTTTTATTATTTTGGTCTGATGAAAATGAAAGTTTAAAAAATTATTTTAAAATGTTACAACGCGTAATCCACAGCAGTTTTGAATTTAAAATATGTAGTAGAAAAACAAATTTCTTCAGAGTTTCGACTAATAGTAATTTGTGTTTTCAATGTGGAAGTAGGTTATATTCTCGTTCCAGAGTCCCAGCTTTTCTAAACTATTACGAAAGAAGCTTCCATAGCAGAAATGGTTTATTTAATATTAAACTACGGTATTACACCAGCCAAGTGGACGCACAGAAGAAGAATGACCACCTTGAAAGTATAAAAGATAAGCCTACTTTGACTACCTCCAAAAAGATCAATGTAAAGTTAAAGCCCACGGAATTAAGGAGACTTTTCAGCCTAGCAGAGCCCGAGAAATGGACGTTGACTAGTAAGCATTTCCTATATTTTTTTGTTACCTTACAAAACTGTCAAAATCCATACTGCAGTGGTCAGCCAGCCAGTTTTTAATTATGGAAAATATGATTTAAAACTTCGTCTTAATGTTTCAGGTGCAATTGGTTTCCTCATAATATCTTCAAGTGTGACGATGGCAGTGCCCTTTTCACTTGGAAAGGTGCTAGACATTATTTATGGTAGCACAGGGGATTTGGGTGCTGCTCGGGAGAAGCTTGATTCTTTATGTCTTATGCTATGCGGTGTTTTCTTGGTTGGAGGACTATGCAACTTCGGAAGGGTCTACTTGATGTCAATATCAGGTAAGTTCTAGTCACTGAAAGATGATTTTGTATAATAATAGTAAAATTATACAAGATAAGCTCCAGCTTTTCCATATGGTACATTGGTAATGAGAAGGCTATGTGGCATTATAAGCCACCAACTACACTGCTTTCATCCAAAATATCCTCCAAATTGATTCAGCATTATGAAGATTCTTAGTAAAAAACAACCTGAATGGTTGTTATGAAACTAAAATAACCTTGAAATTTGTGAGGTTTCTATTTCATAATTTTATTTCATAATATCACATAGAGAAAAATGAAATCATAACTCAAAACTCTGTCTCCATTTAAAAACATTCACTTTATCTGTCTAATTATCTGATTGTTGTAACATGCATTCAAAATTTATGACTATTTATAAGTTTCCTTTATAATTATCTCTGATTGTGAATGATTGGTTTATTTTACTAGTATTGGGAAACACACAACAACTGGTGACCTTCATAATTTTCTTGTTATCATCTTTCTGTTTCTTTTTGTTTTTGAATAGGAATTTCTATCTTATTAATAATGCTAGGCAATTACTTAACTGAAGCTAACTCATTTGCAATTAAATATCCCTTGTTCCATTTGAAATAGTGCTGGTACTTAATTTATGCACATTTACGTAAACTTATCAACTGAGTAGTTTTTAGTATGCAATAATGGCAGTAAATATTGAGGTTGTTGAGTTGTTAAAGTTATTTATGCATGTTTTTATTGTACCTAGGTATGTGGGTTTATATAGTTTCTGTTCTAATACAAATATTGGAAAAATATTAATATATGCAACTTGCTACAATCCATGTAATTATTTATTTTGTTGACATGTTTATTTTAAATTTAGTGTTATTTTTTTTTATGCATTACATATATATACATCTTTGTGATTTTATTGTACCTATATTAATATGAAGATTATTATTATTTTTATTTTTAAAGTTGACTTTCTTTAGTGCAATGATTTTATGTGCCTTCTGAGAAATCTATTTCTATGCTTTTTGCCTGCTATGTATGGATGCCATAAGGCATTGTTGCTTTATCTGTTAAAATGGCTTATCCTATTGAAATGCAGTTTTTGCTATTAATTTGACTTCAAGGATGCTTCAAATAGCAAGCAAATAGCGAGAGCGCGATGAGATAGACGATAGAAAACACATTGGGGATTTTAAAATTTTGTAAAAATTCACTTGGTTACTGCTGGAGATAGACGATGGAAAACACATTGGGGATTTTAAAATTTTGTAAAAAATCTCTTGTCTACTGCTGGTTTCTTGCAGCATGTTTTGTCAAATATTTATCTGGGTTTTAAAGTGGCTGGATCGCTCATAGCGATATAGGATGGGGCTTAGACAAATACCTCACGCTTACTTTTCCATTCAGGCTAACGCAAATTTGTCAAGGTAAAACTTGGTAGCTGTCACATGACATTTCCACAGCTAGTGACATTTCATGCAATTCAATCTTTCCGCAGGCATTAAGTGATACTTGTCTAGACCCCAGTTGTTATTTCTTTTAATATTTAATCTATTATCTTAACGTTTTACGTTACAATACAGGGTTTATCTTATCTTTTACATATTACAAGCATTTCCTATCTGGTGCATGATCTGGAGATATTTCTGGTATGGGTGTCATTGTGCTATAGTAGGTACTCATAGTTGATATCCATTACACAGCAAAGTGTGGAGTCAAGACTATGCAGGGGACTGGTGGGTGTTTATTTATTTATTAATTGCAATGACAGGAGTTTGTATGTTTTTGCTGTAAGAGTTTGATTGTTGTCTGTTACCATTTATTTTGGAAACGGATTATCAGATTGTAATGAGATTTTTTGCAATCAATTTGAATGTCCTCAAGGGTAGGTCTCAAATAGTTTTATCGTGACAAGTATAGGGCGCAACAATCGACAACGGGTATACACGAAAAAGTTAAACATTTTGTTAAAATTTACTTGTTTAACTTTTAGGTCAAAGAATGACTCAGAACCTCCGTAAGCAAGTGTACGGTGCTATCCTCCGCCAGGAAGCAGATTGGTTCGGCAGGACGTCCACAGGCGAGCTCGTGAATAGACTGTCAGCTGACACGCAGCTCGTCGGCCGCAACCTGAGTCAGAACGTCAGCGATGGGCTGAGATCTCTCTTTATGGTTGGCGCTGGAACTGGAATGATGGTGAGCTCACCATAAGGCAAAAACAAACACGACTGTACCTAATCCCCATGATGGACATCTCTCCGATATACGTGAAATCCTAAGTGTTGATTTCAAAAAAGGAGGAGTTTCTCAATTCGTCCCATGTTTTTTTTCGTGTATATGTTACGCGATATCTTCACCAATTGTCAACCGATTATTTTTTTTGTTTTTTGAGTAAGTAAGGTATACTTCAAGGGTCCCATATCAATTTTATGAAACAATCCCACCTCTAAGGGTGAAAAATGGGTGATGAAATTTAAGTATTTAGTATATGGTATTTATTTCTTTCAGTTCTACATGTCACCAAATCTGGCTATGATAGGGCTATGTGTGGTGCCGCCTGTGTCTATGTTGGCCGTCATATACGGACGGTTCGTGCGAGGCATCACTAGGCAGCTACAGGATTCACTCGCGGAAACCAGTGAGGTAATTTTATATTCAACTAGATTATCTACTTACTTGCTATCCGACTTCGTTCACGCGCAACTGGCTATGAAGAGAGCTATGCTCGGTTGTCAGTTCTGTAATATGACCTGCTCATTGCTCAGAGCTATGTTGGTAAGAAGAAAGAAAGAAAGAAAAACACATTAACAATTATTTAACTTAATTAATATTATTGGTGACACCAATCTCTCAGTAAATTTTGTTCTATGAGTAGCGTAGTGAAACTCTGAGAATAGCTCTCTCCATGGCCCGTTGCGCGTCTTGCTCTTATGTATGAGGCCAATAACTAGCGTCTAAGTACTGGCAACAAGCACTGCTTGTAGTATTATATTATTAGTCGTATATAACTATATAAAGTTTGCATCATATTATTCACCAACAAGCATTCTCTCAACCTTTATTATAAAAATGCATGCAAAATTTTTCAAGATTTGTTGTTTTGGAATTTTATAATAAGTACCTAGGTATCAAAGTTAGAGACCATAGGTCATTATTTTTAACCGTGACGTCAGGAGCTTGTATATGCGTTTGACGTAAGAGGTTGTTTGTTTGTTTGTCTGTTGCCATAATTATCTATGGAACGGCTTATCGATTCTTAGATAGGTTTTGATCTATACAAGGGGGCACAGGAAGAGACGAGGGAAAAACATCGCGAGTTTTAAAATGTGATAAAGGTACAATGGACGGTCTTAACGCTTAAAAGCGTTCTCTTACAGACAACCTTTGGATGGAGAGGATTATATATGATTTTCTGATGATAACAAAAAGTTATAGATAAACATCCGCTTATCTATAGGTATCCGATTATCTATAGCTCACCTAATCAGTATTCAGATCCGTGTTTATAGCAAGTAGGTGGTAATCAGAAGTAATTCCAAACATTGTTTTTTCAAAATAGCATTCCACGTGACAGGTTTCATCCATTGCTGCTTTGTAGAATCCAAATGTATCTAACTTTATTCAGAATGTGCCGTTGGTTGTGGTGTACTTAAAAATGTGATTTGTTTCACGTTCTCCCACAAAACAAAAAAAAAACTGCTTTTGCCCCATGTCAAAAATATTTCTGGTTTCGCCCCACATTACAAAAGGTACCTACAGAGGGCAAAATACAGTTGACGAATAAAACCACACATACCATAACCACAAGACAAATAAAAAAAAAACTATACACTGTATGTTGTTTTACAGCTAGCAGAAGAAAAAATATCAAACATAAAGACTGTGAAAGCATTTAGTAAGGAAGCGAAAGAGTGCAAATCATACGGACAACGAATAGAGAATGTTTTGCAATTAGCTTACAAGGAATCTTTGGCTGTCGGAAGCTTCTACGCCACGGTAAGAGTTCTCATCTGAAGCCGTAGTTATTTTACAATCTAGTCTCGCCATTTACTCTCCGTCTACTTTCGGTCAGGTTTCAATCTCAATTTTTGAGGTATATCTGTGGAAACATTGGTTAATAATTTAGGAGCAGAATGCCAACTTTGACGTTTACAGGCATCGCACTTAACATTGTCAATAATTTATGAGCAGAATACCAATTTTGACGTTTATAGGCGTCGCGCTTAACATTGTCAATAATTTAGGAGCAGAATGCCAACTTTGACGTTTACAGGCATCGCACTTAACATTGTCAATAATTTAGGAGCAGAATACCAATTTTGACGTTTATAGGCCGACGCTTAACATTGTCAATAATTTAGGAACAGAATACCAATTTTGACGTTTATAGGCCGACGCTTAACATTGTTAATAATTTAGGATCAGAATACCAATTTTGACGTTTATAGGCCGATGCTTAACATTGTCAATAATTTAGGAGCAGAATACCAATTTTGACATTTATAGGCGTCGCGCGTCGTGGCGTTTAAAGGAGGCCTGATCGGAATCGGAACTTAAATTTGATAATATTTTACTACGAGAATGGGCCTCTGGGTTTAGTTTAGTAATGATGCTACATGGATAGTTAGTCTGTTTGTCATTACTTGCAAATATGTTTGCAAAATGAAAGGCAATTGGCAAAACAGTTTTATTTTAAATAGAACCTTGTACTATGGAGTTCATATTCAACGAACTCATGTTTTGTATTCACCTGTTACCTCCTCCTAAGATTTTTTCAAAAATATAATCACAGCAAAGTGGCATAATGCTGAGTGGTGACCTTATTTGCTGACAAATTCAGATTTTATGTAAACTTTTACCTTGATAATTTCCTTTATTCGATATAAACGTACTTATTAAACACTAGTCTTTAGCCACGGCTTCGCATGTGGTACTCTAATAAAAAGTAGCCTTTGTGTTATTCTGAGTCATGAACTATATCTGTTTTAAATTTCATCTAAATCGGTCCAGCCGTTACTGCGATTATTATTAGTATTAGTAGATAGATAGATAGAAAACTCTTTATTGCACAAAATAGTAGTACATAGGCGAACTTAATGCTTAAAAGCATTCTCTTCCAGTAGTTAGTTATTGATAGCATATGGTGTCCCATAATGTGTGGTGTGCTAATCTTAGAGGGAAGATAATCTATCCTGTTACTATTTATTTTATAGACAGGTTTAGCGGGAAACACAATAATAATCCTAGTGCTGTACTATGGCGGTGGCATGGTCGCTACCGAGCAACTGACCGTCGGGAATCTGACGTCATTCCTTCTATACGCAGCGTATGTCGGAATTAGCATCGGTGGCCTCAGCAGTTTCTATACGGAGCTGAACAAGGGTATAGGAGCCGCGACTAGGCTGTGGGATATCATTGATAGGGAACCTACCATTCCAGTTATAGGTGAGTTTTTCATTCGTTCATATACAGCACATCTCAAACTTATTTTTCCCACCGCTTACTTTGAGAATAAAAAAAAACCTATTGCCCCTTCTTAAACATAACATAACATACCAACCTATGCTTTTCCCACTAGACCGCCTTAGCGCCCCCAATATCTTCTAGAACCTTCTACCGTCCCCCTGAAGGCCCTCAAAGGGGCGTTATCGCCCACTTTGAGAAACAGTGATATACATTCAGCGGTAAGAGTAGGCACTTAAACGCATGTTTGCTGCAGTGTTGCTACATGTATTGTAGCAAGGACGTTACCTTGTTGCCTAGCAGTGCGGCCATAGTATTGTTACCGCACTTAATATTCACCTTGTAAAATCTGTTTTGTAAAAGGATCATTAAAAAAAATAACCAGCCTTGTTTTCTTGCCTTTGTTTCCTGGCTTGGTCGCGGAAGAACCGTAGTTTCAAAGTGATCCTTGTGATTTTAATGAATAAATGAATTTTGACTTTGACTTCTTATGTAATATTGTTTCAGGTGGTCTAAGACCGACGACGAGGCCAAAAGGCGAGATAATCCTAGAAAACATCCACTATTCATACAACAACCAGCCGTTCATAAAAGGGTTAAACCTCCACCTGCACCCTGGGAAGTCGATAGCGTTAGTGGGCAGATCTGGATGTGGGAAAAGTACTGTTGCATCGCTTATACTGCGGTTGTACGATCCGGAACAAGGGAGGATATTGCTGGATGGAGTCGATATTAGAGATCTTGATCCAGTCTGGTTGAGAAGCCACGTTGGTTACGTTAGTCAGGTACGTTGCAACGTGGAATGATAACTACTATGGAAAACGTGGGCGTGTGCCAAATAGAATGTTTGGCCTCTGACTATCCCTACTTATAGGTATGTATATGAGTCTACGCACTGAGCAACAATCTGAGATTCTCTATCATTGGAATTACAGTCGTGGGCGTGTTTGTTTTTGAATGTGTTTAACCAGCTTTTAGCCTCTGTTAACTTCGTTAACGTGTTACCCGAAAATATATCTATTATTGATGAACTATATCTATTCCAAAATTCATGCAAATTGGTTTAGCTGTTACATCAAGTTTTTTTTGGTAACAAACACCCAAACATCCATCCATCCATACTTTTGCATTTAAAATCCTACTAAAATTATGAATGCAATAGTATATGTTTGTCTAAACGGCTAAACCGATTTTGATGGAATAGTGCGGGCGAAGCCCTGACGTGGGCAGAAGCCGGTGTTATGCAACGGCATATGACTTGTTGTACATTTATGTTATTAACTTTTGATATTTTTAGGAGCCTGTGTTATTTAGTGGATCAATCAAAGACAATATTTTGTACGGAGCCCTTGACGAACATGAAGAGATAGAGGATTCTCGAGTAAGCTCAATTTTTACACTTTATTTAGTGACCCCTTTCGTGCAATTGCATTGGTATATTTTTTCAATGTGCATAAATATGCACTTTGGAAAGTCACATACCATTGTAGGAACGTAATTAAAAAATAAAAAATACGACAAAAACCACTGTTTTCCGATCGATTTTGCTGACGTTCAATTCCTAATAAAAATATCACAGTTAATTTTTAGAAAGAACCAGACTGGATGAAGGCTGCCCGGACCGCGCATTTACACGAGCTAGTGGTTGCCACGCACGACGGCTGGAACAGAGAAGTGGGTGCTAGAGGCAGCCAGCTGAGCGGCGGACAGAAACAGCGTGTCGCTATTGCCAGGGCTATTGTCAAGGTAG